>CP085828.1:0-2430238 GCA_020809705.1 Calonectria ilicicola | reverse complement strand
AAGCACCGCATCGTGCCCGACGAGGACATTTTGCATTCAGCACTAATCGAACGAGTGGACCCCATCTTCAATCGTCACCGCCAGCCGACCAGCCGTGCGAGCGATGCTCCGAAGGATGTCGCCTAGGAATTCCGCCCTCGAAAGTTTGCGCACATCACGAGTCGATCACCTCCTGGATCGAGCTGGCCTCCCCTTGGTAGCAGCATGGCGAGGTTTGTGCATTGTGCATACGCCAAAGTAGGTGAGTCAACAAGTGGAGGGGCGGACGGTGGGTTGCAATTCCAAACCAGCCTTGATCCCTCCCTTCTTGATTCACCAACACCTCCGACGACGCTACAGCAACCCCCCTCTCCCTCTCCATCGCCATCTCTTACTCCCTCTCCTACTCCCTCTCCTACTCTTACTCCCTCTCCTACTCCTACTCCCACTCCCACCCAGCTAGGCAATAGCCAAGGGATTCTGACCAATCTAGAAAGATTACCGCCCGGACCATCTGGTCCCAGCTGTTTTCGCCTTCGCACACTCCCGGCTTCGTCTAACATGTCTCGGCTGACTTGGATGCTACCACGCCGGGATCTACCTCATGTCGGCCGTTCCCTCTCACCAACCCGGCCTAGATTTTCCAGGCCAACCAAGCCCAAGCCTAGGACCCCAGTTCCTAGCTGGTTTCCGATAGGGAAATTGCATATGGGCCCTAGTAGCATCTTTCCGAGCCCATAGTCGCCCCGCGTTCTGCAAACAACCTCGAGAATTTCTTATCGGTGCCCTCTCTAGTCTGCGGACCCCAACGCACTCCACCGGAGACCACAATGGCACTTACACGTCTAGCGGTCCCAGGTTCAAATATGCCCTCTGCTACCCTCCCTTTCTTCCTCGTCCCCCATCCGTTTCTAGTTCCCCCATCCTCTTCGTCACAGGCTGACTCTTGGTTGCCCCTTGTCGTGCACCATTTCTTGTATCTTCTTGTTCTTTTTCACCTGAATATTACTGTACATTCTTAAATTTACAGCCCTACCTACCACACACCATCGTGCAAGCCATCTTTCTCGGATACTACCTTCACCACACTCCTCCATACCAGCCCATCCACCGCTGGCTAGTGTGTTGGAAGCGCATCCCCTCCAAAGTTACCATCTCTACTAGCAATTCCGAGTTCTCGATTAGCCGATCCCAACTTCTGTAGTTATTGTCAGCTGAAGAAGCCATGCGTCTTTTTGGGCAGCATCGTGCCCATACTCATAGCTCAGATGATTTCCCGACAGTCCAGCTGTTCCTCCTCGGTGAGTACTATTCAGGATAACAGGTTTTTGGATGCAACAGAATATTTTCTAACATGACTCTCCTTAGCCATTGTACGACTTGCAGAGCCTGTTGCCTTGACCTCCATTTTCCCATATGCGTGGGCTTTGGTCAAAGATTTTAATATAGGAAATGAGAACCATGCTTCATTCTACTCTGGCCTCCTGATTTCAGCATTCTCATTTGCTGAGGCAGCCATGGGAATGTATTGGGGCGGTCTATCAGACCGTATTGGTCGCAAGCCTGTTCTGATGCTGGGTTGTGCTGGTACCATGTTGAGTATGATCATGGTTGGAATCGCACCAAACTTTTGGGTTGCTCTCTTCGGTCGAGCTCTTGGCGGCATGCTCAATGGAAACATTGGCGTCATCCAAACCATGGTGGGTGAGATAGTTACTCAGCCAGAGCATGAACGTAAGATTACCCATCCACTCTCATGAAAATAAACTGACGGGACGCAGCTCGAGCATTCTCCATCATGCCATTCGTTTGGAGTGTCGGCACAATTATTGGTCCTTCCATTGGTGGCATGCTTGCAAATCCTCATGATTCATGGCCACACGCTTTTCCCACTGGTAGCTTGTTCTACCGATTCCCATATCTTCTCCCCAATCTCGCTTGTGCTTTGATGTTAGCTCTAAGTATAATACTGGGATTCTTTCTACTAGAGGAGACACGCCCCGATTTACGCACCGATAAGATGAAGGCTTCTAAGGTAATCGAATCAGAGCGATCTCCTTTGATCGGATCTCTGGATCCAGACAAGGACACCCAAACCGCCGACCCGCAACCCGACCTCTATGGAACCATCAGTGATACGGAAAGCGACCTAAATTTGTTCGTATTTGAGAAGGACACCTCGTCTCCCCCAACCAAAATCTGGAACAGGCGAGTTGTCGGTTTCATCATTGCCTTGTGTGTATACAGCTATCATGCCATGAGCTATGATCACTTGTTGCCCATATTTTTCGAAGATGGGCGTGCTGCCACTCTTCAGTTTTTCAGGGGTCACGCGATGTTTCCCCTTTACTCTCCTGGTGGCCTCGG
This sequence comes from Calonectria ilicicola, assembly GCA_020809705.1. Classification (NCBI taxonomy): domain Eukaryota; kingdom Fungi; phylum Ascomycota; class Sordariomycetes; order Hypocreales; family Nectriaceae; genus Calonectria; species Calonectria ilicicola. The sequence continues at coordinate 2,427,892 of CP085828.1, read as the reverse complement.
GTTATCCCTCCGCGATGTGGGAATTATCATGGCAGTGGACGGCGGTATTGCCTTGATTGTTCAAGCTGTCATATTCCCTTGGGCAGCTAAAAAGCTGGGCACATACCAACTATTTCTCTTAGTTGCTGTGCTGCATCCTATTGCTTACATTGTCATGCCGGTGCTGCTGCTTGTTCCCCAGTCGCTGGTCTATCCAGCCATCTACTTTTGTTTGGCTATAAGAAACCTTGTATCCATAACTATCTACCCCCTGCTCATGATACTCATAAAGGAGGCGACTCTGAGCCCAAGTGCCTTGGGCAAGGTGAACGGGTTGGCAGCCAGTGCTGCTGCTGCATGCCGCATGGTTGCACCCCCTGTTGCTGGTGTCTTATACTCACTGGGTACTAGGGCTAGTTGCTCTGCGATTCCATGGTATGGCAGTGCTGCGGTTGCTATTTTCGGGGCTTTCCAATGTTTCTGGATACCGCGAGCGCAAAATGATGAGGCTTCCGAAGAACACGGCAATATACCACACAAACAAACCGCTGCTGTTACGGTTGATGAGATTTCTTTCTATGATTCAGACGAACATGAAAACGAAAATGAAGAAGAAAATGCACCTAATGAGCAAAGTGCGTTGGAGATTTTTACAATGGAAATGTCAACTGGCCATCAGTGATCTACGATGGTTTGGAAATGGGTTCATGGTTATGTGGAGGTGTCCTTTTTGACTTGTTTCATGAATTTATCGAGCTGGCGTGAGGCTTAAAATTACACTCCTTATATTAATGGGTACTAGAAGCGGTGTATATGATGATGTTATGGGGCCTAGAAATGGAGCGGCTGTTAAGGATGGGTAGGAGTTTCGGAGTTAATGTATTGTCTTTTATGCTTAGCTTTTGTTGCGGTATCTATTCATGAATTGTTCTTCAAGGTATAAATTCATAGATTGAATAGAACATGGGTTTCTAGATAATAAACGTCGAAACAGGGTGGCAAGCTGCAGCATATTGAGAGATCATGAGTCTTGATACATAGATGGAAAAGCTGAAATGGTCAAACAACGTCGTAGTGGATACCGATCAAACGAAGAAAGAAAAAATCTCGTGTTTTTATACGAGCGTTTCATTTTCGATTTATTTTTCTCTGATGACAATTTTGCCTTGTCAGGATCCGCATTTGACATTCTTCGTCGAGGCCCAATGGGAGCAAGTCTTTTTTTAGCAGCATAATTTTTTTTTTTTTGGGCGGCGAGTTAGTCACTCCCCACGACGTCAACGCAGGCCCACTTCATCAACACGCAGAGCTGCCTTGAATTTTCCCCCTCGTCGCCAAGTAGGCCCATTTTGCTTTTGAGTGATACCCTGGGGGGAGAAGAAAGACGAAAATGCAGATTGAAGAAATTACCGACAAAATGGATGAGGCCTTGAGGCTCGCCGCGGCCGCATCCGAGTCTCAGTCGACAGAGGTGGAGGCGCCTGAGCTGCCTCTGAGGCTCACGGATCAAAGAAGAACGATTGAAGAGGTTGCTGCCGACCTCAAGAAGTCGCCGCTCTTCATGACCGACATGACCGACGTTGACACAGAAAACGAGGACATCCAGGCGCTGCAGGCGCTGTCCTACGAGGGATCCGCACTCGAGAACAGTCTGGACTTCAAAGAGCGTGGAAATGATTGCTTCAAGGTGCGCAACTATAGAGATGCCAAGGAGTTTTATGGAAAGGGCATCAGTATTTTAGCTGCCGAAGAGCGCAAGCGCAGGAATGGCCAGATCACAAAGGATCCGGAGGGAGTGCCCGACTCTGACGACGAGATTGCCAAGCAGCGCGAGACGCTCGAGGCTCTCTACGTCAACCGAGCCGCCTGCGACCTCACGCTCAAGAACTACCGCAGCTGCTGGACCGACTGCGCAGCCGCCATTCGTCTGAACCCTAAGAACATCAAGGCCTACTACCGCAGTGCTCGCGCGCTACTTGCCGTAGACCGCATCCCCGAGGCCGACGATGTGTGCGCGCGAGGCTTGGAGCTAGACCCAGACAATGCGGGCCTCAAGGCCGTGGCTGACGACATCATCAAGCGGGCCAAGGAGGTTGATGCCCGTCGCAAGAACGAGGCCGAGCGTGTGGCCCGCGAAAAGCGCCGTGCCATGCTCGTCAAGACAGCTCTCAAGGCGCGCAACATCCCGACCCGCACCACCAACCAGCCGCCTGAGATGGAAAACGTCAAGCTGGAGCTGGTCCCAGACCCGGATGACCCTCACAGCTCGCTTGCTTTCCCCGCGGTGCTATTATACCCACTGCACCTGGAGTCTGACTTCATCAAAGCCTTCAACGAGATGCAGACGCTCGAGGACCATCTGTCATATATCCTGCCTCTACCGTGGGACCAGGCGGGAGAGTACACACCACAGGGAGTCGCATGCTACGTCGAGACCCGTGAAGGTGGACTGCTGAAAATGGGCAAACGCATGGCGCTGCTCAAGGTGCTATCAACCGGCAAGGTCGAGGTAGTGGACGAGTTGGTGCGCATCTTTGTCGTGCCGCAATCCAAGGCCGACGCCTGGGTCAAGGAACATAAAGCCAAGAGAGCGGCCGAAAAAGGCCAGGCAGGTCAGACCTAAATAAATCCGAGAAGGAAAGAGAAAATAAAAAAAAGAAATGAATGTAAAAGAAAAGGAAAGATGTTTCGATGCTCTAATGAATGATTTCATTAAGGATAGACTGCTAGTGGTATAAATGCCAGCACGGAACCGTTTCCAACTTTTCCCAAAGCTAATGATGGCACATTTCCCAAAACAAAGCAAAACAAAAAACAGAAAAACACCTGGCCGGCATGCTCCTATTCCATCCCATCCAGCACTCCTTGATTAAAGATAGTATTCCATAGTAGTCACCAAGTCTAAACAAGCCCTACTTGTAGGTTCTTTGTTTTGTTATTCAGAGCTGTTAATGGGAGTTTGCACGCAGTCTCTTGCTTCGGTGCATATCCTCGAACGGTACCTCGGCCTCGATACGCCGATCGAACGTGTGAGGAGCGGTGGCGTGGTGGTGTCTTGGGTTCCTCATCTCGAGTAGTGCCACAGCAGCAGCACCGGCGGGATGGTCATGCCCCTCTACCCTCCTTATTTCTCTCGTAGGGCTCGATTCGGGTGTTCGGATCATGGTAGCAGAACCAATACTCGTGTTGCTCATCATCGGGCTAGAGCTACACCTGTAGCCATGGTCCGAGGCCTCATAGTCGAGGCGACGCTTGGAGCTCCAATGAGGCACTGTTACACTGGCATGAGGCGAGGTCGGTAGTAGCTTTGGCACGGCGGTAAGGCAGGGATTAGGCTCAGGGTACAGATCGTACTGAGGACTGGAATGGCCTGAAGAGGCCCAGCTCGAGTTTGGGCGAGACGTGGCCATGTATCCAGGGAGCCCTGACCCAGTACTAGAAGCAGAGTTCGGTACTGAGTAAGCCTGGACATCAATATCATCAGCAAGCCAGGATGGATCACAGGTCAGGCGAGGTCTGGACAGGTGCCTGCGCTCCTCGGGGGTGTACGGGCCCAAAGAAATCCCTGGGTCGCTGCGAGGGAATCTGAGACTGGGGGCTACCATGCTCATGTGGAGGCGTCGAGCGATCTCAGCCTCGTGGGTGGCCTCCACAACCAGCTGTGGATTGATGACCATGCGACCGAACTCTGGCGAGTCTGGTCGGACGCACTCAGAAGGGAATGTTGGGCCAAAGAGGGGAATCAGCGCCCCTGCAATGTGATAGCAGAAGGTCGCGCAGACCGCTCTAGCGCACTGGTACGGCATCCAGTAGCCTGTAATCCGGGTCAGAAAAGGCTTCAAAACTTCGTCTTGGCGGGACTGGGCTACCTTGGGCGGCAATGGAGCCACCGGTAATGCTGTGCGTAATTTCTTTGAGACCTGGGTTGAGGTTCAACATCTTGGCTGGCACCGTCTACCCTAGCATTAGCGCCGCATTGTCAGAGGAAAACAACAGAAAGGATTGCTCACTTTGCTGTATTGACAGCATTTGAAAAAAGGTGTCATGCGAACCAAGCCAACATTGTAATCCCACATAACAGTGTACTCAGTAGAATGTCCAGGGGCCGTAAACTCGTATCGAAACACTACATTGTTGCTGTTAGCAGTTTACCTCCCGGGTGCCCTTCTACGTATTCACCTTCAAAGCTCTCCCGTCCCGTCTTTTCGTAAAAATCTTTCTTCCCACTGTTGTACGGGATGTGCGAGCAGGACTGGTGGATATGGCCGAAGGACGCGACCCGAAACTTGCGAATCTCGAAGAGAGACGCCTCGTCAATGTTTTCGAACGGGGGATACTTGATTGGACCACGAAGCTTCGACTTTGCCAAGTTGCTTGGGTCTTTAACGACCCGAATAGGAGGCATAAGTGGATAGTCCATCGCTGAAGGCGGAATGTCTGCGGTCGAGGGGAATGCGGGATGCGAAGACGAAGGGCTGGATCGAAAGAACGGTGCCGTCTCTCGCCCTGAGGGAGCAGGGTTAAGAAGGGTCTTGAGAGAAATCATGCCGGAGATCAACAGCTCCTGCTAGCTTTTAAAGCTAAAAGTCGGATGGCGAGGCAAAGGTGTGGCGTGGCATGCATGAGCCAAGTCAGCCTAGGCGTGGGAGGATGGGTGCTCCAACTGGGTTGCGAGCACGGCGGGCAGCCGCCGTGATATACCCAGGCCGAGACTACAGGGAAGGACAGAAAGCGGGAGCAGCCAGTGGAATTTCCTCGCCCTCAAGTCACTCTCCAGCTTGACAAACAACTTGGGCAGGACAATCTTGCAGACGAGGCCAACAGAGGCTTTTATCCACCCCCGACTTGTTGGGTCAGGACAAGGACGCTGGCGTCGTCTTTGCCAAGAGTCTTCCAAGCCGAGACCTCAATTCCAGAAGCCCAATATTTTCTTTTCAAGCCCCCCTGGTCTCTCGGTGAAGGGCCTATTTGTCCCAGTACCTGGGGGCCGTCGTCTCGGATATGATAGCCTCGTGTGCAAACCTCCACCGATGTTCTTAGAATAAATCTCAGCAAAAGCCACAAGATTAGAAATGACGAGACTTGGAGGCTATGCGTGCACGAAGGCGCTGGATCAAAGAACTTGGCTCGGACTAGAGCATTAGGGCCACAATCAAAAACGAGGGGGTTAAGGTAGTTTGATGAGGAGAGGAGCGCCGTGTCCCACAACCTAGATGCTCCCTGGCACGCCTGGGAGCCTCCACACCAGAGTATCTGCGCCTACAATCTTGGGGCCTCGCTGTATCAAACAGGCTCGGTGTGTGCTTCCATCCTGCTTTCTGCGTCGACACAGAAGCCAGAGAATGACACTCGGAGCGCACACCGATTCCGCTAGGAGTGGAGCGCGGCCATCTCCCCTCGTTCCTTGATACCTGCTGCTGGTCACACTCCCGTGGTGTATCCTTGATTTGGTCTCATGAACGGCCTGGCCCGTCCCAACAGTGAATATTTTTAAACATTAGCGGCTTCACTACTGGCAGGACGATGTTCCATTACAGCGACCCGCAGTCAATGGCGTGCCGCAGTTTCTCGCAGCGGCAGCTGCAGATGTGGACTTGTAGATCAATTGTTCAAAGACCCCCGAGGGGTGTAGCTGGGGAAAAGAAGCCACCCCCAAGAATTTTTGGGCCGAACTGATGTACCCCCGGATGCTTGCATACCCCCATCGTCCAGGGCCTTCTTTCACGGCTAGCTCAGTGAAACAGTGCAACCAAGAAAAAATTGGGCTTCTGCAGCGATTCCAGAGCCATATTTCGAAATTTGGGGCTGATTAGACCTTTTTAAAGGCATCCCATGCGCCGAAATAGCATATGAAAGCTCTCTTTAAAGTGAATCAGGCTGAGATGGTCCAATGTTTTGTCTTGTTAGAGATACCAGGATTCTCCATAGCTGGCTTCAGGGTGAAACATTGCAATAACCCATTTTCTCAAGTGGAGGCAGAGCCAGACCGCCAAAGCCTCCCGTTTGGCTTGCATGGATGAGCAAATATGGAATGCAGATACCCGCGGTGCTGGTCCGTCCTCTCACCGACATCTGAGGAAGATCGACGGGGTTCCCAGATGAAGAATATGACAACGTTTCTCGAATCAGAATGTCCGTTCGTTTCGCTTCAAGCTTGGAGGCGTTTGGACCACGGCTGTCATTCTGCCAGGCCTTGTTACGCAACAAGCTTGCCTGTGTACAGGCACAAGAAAAATGTCCGAGGGAACACAAGACCATGCCCAATATGGATCCCATTCAAATCTCTGAGAAGCCCCAGAGCTTCATCTCAGGCCTAAAAGCCACCCCTGGCACCGAAAGTTGCGGGCTTACACGTCGCTGGAGCAATCATTGAATGGCCGACTAAACGTCCCAAGACAGCTCAGCACAGTATTCTGCATTATACAAACATTCCCAATTTTAAGCAGACTCGCACGTTCTAATTGCACCTAGCGGTGAGGGATTTGTCAAGACATGGCTGTTTATTGGATATGCAGCCTAACTTCCAGACGCAATCACCAGCTGGAATGATCCCGAAGGTGTCTCCAATGAACCCAGCCAACAGTTTAGGCATCGATACACACGCGAGTTCTGCGCCCTGATTTAGTGCCTGTGGCGTCGTAAGGTGGGTGGTATTCATCAACTTGGGGCAGCGGCTCACACAGGTCATGTAAGGCCACCATGGACGCTGTCCAAGTATTGCGCCCAGTAGCATCCAAGGTCAAGACCCATCAAAGAGTGTGCAATGGAAACCTATCGATCTTTTCCACTAAAGTCTTTCCAACCGAAAATTCGTTGTCGTAAATGATTACCCCCACTACTTGCCGCCCAGGGTCTTGTTTGTTTGGCATCGTTTGTAAGCCCCGTCGGGCCGAGGACGAACGTAATTGGAAATGCCCATTGCAACATCTTAAGTCTAGCAAAAGAGCCGAGGGACATAGATTTGATGACCAAGGGATCGTTTCAAACTATTGTACAATACAAGTGTTGGACAGCGGGAAGCCAAGGCGAGGAGCTGTCATCGCTCTCGCGCTCAGTGCCACCTTGGTCACCCAAACGGCTTCCTGCATCGACGTCGGAGCATGCTGCCTATTTTCCTTTTGTGAAAGCTGTGGAGCTTCAATCACACATCGCATGGGTGGTGTCGCCTATATGCCGGTTGGACAGCTCCCCTGATGAAACGTGGAGACATTCTTCTTTGTATTCCGATAGTAACCAGAGACAGCGCTCATACTTATCACTTACTGGCCCATTAAACGGCCAGCAGCCATGCAGGGCTCGTCGGTGATTGCCTCGCTCGGCAATACATGCCCTTGTAAATCATGCCTGTTTGATTGACGAATGCTCTATACAAATAAAAGCACAGGCGTGATCGTGCAATCCGAACGAGGCTTGTCACACTGAAGGGCATAGGAAGAAAGCAACATAGCAGTCCGGAGCGAGAGGCATCGGCCAATTGGGAAAGAGTGGTCTTACAGCGTAGTGAGGGTTTGTCACTAGGACGCAAGTGATACGGCCAACATCAGCCACGCTCATCTCGAAGACGGTGCAACCGTGATGCTCTCCGGGCATAGTGACCGATATGAAGGAAACACAACGGTTGGTGAAGGTGCGTTTCTCAACGAGGCGTTGTACGTGCAGACTCGGCCCGCCGGTCAAGACAAAGCCCCTCACGTCAAATTTCGAGGGCTGACATGCTTAGTTCAGAGGCAAGCTGTACAAAGCGAGATGCCTCACGGGCAAATAACCGTCAATAATTCTGTTAGGGAAACTCTTGACTAGGCAGTATCCGGGTCCGTAAGCGGCGCGCGACGATTTGGATGGATGAAGCAGCGAGCTGATGATTATCCTATTGCTATTGATCTTGGCAAAGCATAACATCGAAGAGCATACATCTCAGCCATTAAACAGACAGCATAGCCCTGAATGTGACCAGAGTTCTGCTTGGTCAATAGGTTTGGTTGAACTAAAAGAAACGGCGATTTGTTCAACCGAGCATTGAATGGTGGTGTCTGAGCGTCTGGGGCTGTAGAGATCCGGTCTGTTACCAAATTTCTCGGCGCAAATGGCCAGAGATGTGAGAGGGTGCACTGCAGTCGCACAATCGCCGCTATGATGCCGAGAGCACTGGGCAGTGTTGCAGCGTCGGAGCGGAAAATAGGTAAATCTTCGAATCCATGCTTGCCAATTTGCGCAATGACTGATGCATTAATCTGCGAGCACAGGCCGCACGAGGAAGATAGGAGCGCATAATTCATACAGTGCAGAAAGGAAAATAAGGCGAAAATGGGATGAAACAAAATTAACCAACGACGGCAGGATTGATCTTTGGGTTAATATATATCTTAATATTCCATTTTGCATCTATTTACAAAGACCATATTTCTGTCCCCGATGTGGGTTTGAAGAAGCAGCCATTAGCACCGAGGTCACCCCCTGTTGAGCGACCACCCCAAAAAGAAATAATGCAATACCAATAAAATAGACCCCCCATGTGCCCTAATAAATCAGCTGCATCGTCAGTTTGTATGATGGCGGCCCACGATGGCTCTATGAATAAGATGTATTGTTGTTTGTTTTCATACTCCAAGGAATGGCCATTCAGCTCTTTCCACAGCTATTGGCAATTTTCCGTAGGGATTTCAGCCACAAACAATACACCCATCACCTCACTCAGCCTAGCCACAACCACTGGTCCTTGACGTTTCCGCCTAAGGCGCCAAAACACGCGTGGTCCCCACTATGGCGGCCAGGGGCCCTGGCCCGGGTCGCGTCAAGGATTTGTTTACTCGCCCAAGTGATTGCCACAACAACATTCGCTCGTTTTAGAAAACCCATGGTAAAAGTCGTCAGGCTGGCCCGTCTCGTCCCCTCGCTATTTTTGTCGCGACTTTGCGCAAGACTTTCCACCCCAGCTCGCTTGAGCTTTCCTGCCTTTACGCCTGTTTATTCTTGTCGACAACTGTCCCCCTTATTATCTCTGTCGACAGCATCGGTCTTGGCCCATCGAGCCAGGCCAATTTCTAAACTGACCACAAAAATGGAATCCGACGACGCCTCAGACTTCAGTTTTGGAGAAGAGTCCGATGGCTTCGCTCCCGAGCCTGTAAGTACTCAATCTTCTTCCGTCTCTTGCCACTGCCAGTCACATGCGCAATGTTGGCAGTTGGCACCCCTCGCCAATGCGCCTTGTTGCCTGCGCCTTGTTGCCTGCGCAAACCTTCTCTGCGCAACTCCTCGCAACACCAAATCCTATCTCTGGAGCGCATAACAAAACACGGCTGTAGACATGCCGCTAACTCCAGAAACACAGGCGCCCAAGGCCAAGAAGGCTGCGAGCAAGCCTCCCGCCAAGAAGTTGGTACAAACGACTCTAAAGACGAAGGCTGCGACGAAGAAACGCCCCAAGACTGAGAGCGACGATGAAGACATGGGCGGTGGTTCGGACTTCTCGAATACCCCTCCCAATTCCAAGAAGTTGAAAAAGGAGCCAGCATCCAAGAAGTCCTCAGGGGTTCCCCTCGCAGAACTTGAAAATGACAGTATGGCTGTCGAAAAGATGGAAATCGACAGCCCGCCCAAGGCAAAATCCAACAAAACCGCCACTGAGAAGTACCAGAAATTGACACAGCTTGAACACATCATCAAGCGTCCTGACACATACATCGGATCGGTCGAGAGGACTGATCAGCAGATGTGGGTTTTCAACAAGGAAACATCCCTCATGGAGTTCCGCTCTGTAGGCTTCGTCCCCGGTCTATTCAAGATTTTCGACGAAATCTTAGTCAACGCTGCCGATAACAAGCAAAACGACTCCTCCATGACCTTTATGAAAATCAACATTGATCGAACTACTGGTGTCATCAGTGTGGAAAACAACGGCAAGGGTATTCCCGTTGAGATCCACGAGAAGGAGAAGATCTATATCCCCGAACTCATTTTTGGTCATCTGTTGGCTGGTTCCAATTTTGATGATACCGAGAAGAGAACTGTCGGTGGTCGAAACGGTTATGGAGCCAAGCTTTGTAACGTTTTCAGTACCGAATTCGGCATTGAGTGTCAAGACAGTAAAAATGGAAAGAGATACAAACAAACGTGGACGAACAACATGCAGAAGGTGGGAAAGGCAAAGATCACTGCAAGCAAATCTTCCGATTTTACTCGAATCACATTCACACCGGACTACCCCCGATTTGGTATGCCAGAAGGTATTGATGATGATTTAGAAGCTTTACTGTACCGACGTGTCTACGACATGGCCGGAACAGTGCGCGGTATCAAGGTTCACCTAAATGGCGATGTCGTAAAATGCAAGGATTTCAAGTCCTATTGCGACATGTACGCCATGTCGATTGGCAAGCAACGAACCGATGAAGAGGGTGCCTCCGCCACTTGTACCGTTGAGATGGACAAGGACAAGGGACATCCACGTTGGGAGGTCGGCTTTGCCGTCTCTGATGGTACTTTCCAGCAGGTCTCTTTTGTGAACTCCATCGCAACAACTTCCGGTGGAACTCACGTCAACTATATCGCTGATCAGGTAACGGCATACTTGCTAAAGGCCCTCAACAAGAAGAAGAAGGGCCACAGCCTGAAGCAAAGCCATCTGCGCAATCACATTTTCGTTTTCATCAACTGCTTCGTCAACAACCCAGCCTTCAACTCTCAAACCAAAGAACAGATGACGACCAAGGCCAGCCAGTTCGGTTCAAAGTGCGACCTTGGCGAACAATTCCTCAAAAAGATTGCCGCATCAGAGGCTATCCAGAATATCATGGAGTTTGCTGACAGGAAAGCTGATAAACTACTCGCAAAGAGTGACGGAAGCAAACGTTCCCGTATCAGCAACGCCAAGTTGGTTGAGGCCAACTATGCTGGTACTCGTCGAGGTCATGAGTGTACCCTCATTTTGACAGAAGGTGACTCCGCCAAGGGCTTGGCTGTCGCCGGTCGCAAAGTCTTGGACCCCAACAGAATTGGAGTTTTCCCGCTTCGTGGTAAACTGCTCAACGTGCGCGATGCGTCAATCGACCAGATTTCAAAGAACCAGGAAATCCAAAATATCAAACAGTTTTTGGGTTTAAAGCACAAACAAGTGTACACTGACACCAAAGGTCTCCGGTATGGTCACTTGATGATCATGGCCGATCAGGATCATGATGGTAGTCATATCAAGGGTCTCCTCATCAACTTTCTTCAAGTCCAGTTCCCTTCTCTGCTGAAGATTCCCGAGTTCTTTCAGGAATTTATCACGCCGATTGTCAAGGTCTGGCAAGGGCCCAACCCGAAGAAGCCTCTCAGACTGAAATCATTTTTCACTCAGCCCGAGTACATGGAATGGAAGGATGCTCACAAGCACGAAATCAACAAATGGCAGACCAAGTACTACAAGGGACTGGGAACAAGTGCCCCTGCAGATGCTCAGATTTATTTCGGCAACCTCGACGACCACTTGAAGGAATTCCAAGTCATGAAACCTGAGGAGGCCGACCTATTTGATCTCGCCTTTTCCAAAAAGAAGGCTGATGCCCGAAAAGAATGGCTGGGCGGATTTGTCCCAGGTACTTTCCTAGATCATTCTACCAAAGAAATCACATATACCGATTTCGTGAACAGGGAGTTGATTCTCTTCAGTATGGCAGATAATATGCGTTCTATACCCTCCGTCATTGATGGCTTCAAGCCTGGTCAACGCAAAGTCATATATGCCTGCTTCAAGAGGAACCTCGTCAAGGACAAAAAGGTGGTTGAATTAGCAGGTTATGTTTCTGAAACCACAGCATACCACCACGGCGAAATGTCTCTCCAGCAGACAATCATCGGCCTCGCTCAAGACTTTGTTGGGTCAAACAACATCAACTGCTTGGAGCCAAGTGGAAATTTCGGTTCTCGACTTAATGGTGGTTCGGATGCCGCTAGTCCTCGATATATCTTTACTCGTCTCTCGCCATTTGCACGAAAGATTTTCTCTCCATTAGACGAACCTAACCTACAAGATCAATTTGAGGACGGAAAGAAGATCGAGCCAGTCACTTACTCTCCAATCATTCCAATGGTTCTTGTCAATGGTGCCGACGGTATCGGCACAGGTTGGAGCACGTCCATTCCCAACTATCACCCAATGGAGATCGTCACGAACTTGAAGCGTCGCATGGGTCGGCTCGGCGAGAATCAAGCTGAGGATGGAAAATTTGAAACCATGACGCCATGGTTCCGTGGGTGGAAGGGCAAACCAGAGCCAGCGGGACCTGAGCGATATAAATTCAACGGTATGGCTGTTCAAGATGACCTGGACCCCAACAAGGTTATCGTTCAAGAGCTACCGATTCGAATGTGGACAGATGACTTCAAGGCCAAGCTAACAAAGAACATGAGCGGACAAGATGGCCCAGTTTGGATCAGCTCTTTTGATGAGTACAACGATCACAACAATGTTCACTTCGAGATCCAAGTCGAAGAAAAGTACATGGGCAAGGTTCTTGAGGAAGGCATCGTCGAGCGCTTCAAGCTGGCCAAGCAAGTGGCCACCTCCAACCTAGTAGCGTTCAATACCCGTGGTCAAATTCACAAGTATGCCGACGTTGAGGAGATTTTGGAGGAGTTTTATCACCACCGACTTGATATGTACACTGAGCGAAAGGTTTGTGGCAATCATCTAGCTCCAGAATGGGATAACTAATATTGGTGCAGAAACATTGGCTTGGTGTCTATAACAATGATTATCGCAAACTACAGAATCAGGCTCGCTTCATCAAGGAAATCATTGATGGCGATCTCATTGTCGGTCGAAAGAAGAAGGATGTGCTTGTCGAGGAGCTCAGAGAGCGCAACTACGAGGCCTTCCCTCGTGGACAAGATAAAAAGAAGAAGTCGAACGAGGAAGACGAGGCAGACGAAGAAGATGGCGAGGTCAGCAACGATGGAGGTTCTCGCGACTACGACTACCTACTCTCAGTAAGTAAACTTTCGATATTTGCAAGGATGGAAAAAATGCTAACAAGGAACAGATGCCGATTTGGTCGCTCACTGCTGAGCGACTCGAAAAACTCAAGGAGGCTATCGCCAAGAAGAAAGCAGAACACGACGAGCTCCTTGCTTTGAGCGAGAAAGATCTCTGGTGCAACGACCTCGACGAATTTTCGACTGAGTGGGACAATCAACTAGAGCTTGAGAGAGAAATCAAAGCCAACATCGCCAAATCGAACCGTCGTGCCTCTAAGAAGTTGGGTGCCGGTGGTGGTCGTGGTCGAAAGGCAAAGGCCCGCGACGAGGATGAATACGAACCAGAGAAGAAGGTTCGTGGCAGGCCCAAGGCTGCTGCTGCTAAGGCAGCTCCTGCCAAGGCCGCTCCTGTCAAGACAGAGACCAAGAGTGCTCAGAGATTTGCCGAGATGTTTGGTGGCGCCAAGACCAAGGTCAAGGAGGAGGATGACGACGAGGTTGTTAACCTTTCAGACAACTTCTCGGACAATGATTTTGCAGCTCTAAGCAGAAACAAACCAGCAGCCAAACCTTCTCGGTCAGACTCGGAAGAGCTAGAGCCGCTGCCTACTCGTACCAAGCGGGCGGCAGCGTCCAAGGCAAAGACAATTTTTGACGACGATTCAGAAAGTGATGACGATGACCAGATGCTTGGCGACGTCGGCGCTCTCGTCAAGGGCATCGGCAAGCCAGCTGGCGAATCAAGCAGTGGCAGACTCAGTTTACACGCTATGAGCCGACCAGATTCAAGCCATGGCAACTCTAGCAGCCTTCCCAAGGCTAAGTTAAAGTCGGCAAAGTCTTTTGACTTTGATAGCCAGGACGACACCAACTACGAGATGTTGGCCAAGTCTTCGCCTCACAAGACTGCGGCCAAGGACCACATTGACGATTTCCTATCAGATGATGACGAGCCAGCTCCTCCACCCAAGGCTGCCCCCAAACCTGCCTCTTCAGTCGCAGGACTTGCGGGCGTCAAGAAGGCTCGGGGTCGACCTGCTGGAGCAAAGAACAAAGACAAGGATGAACCAAAGCCTAAGGCTGCTGCTAAACCCAAGGCCGCCGCGAAGCCCAAGGCTACTGCAAAGGCCACGGCCAAGACCAACACGTTGTCGCCTGCAGCAAAGGCCTACGCTGCCAGAAAGGCAGTGAAGAAGTCAGTGGTGGAAGACGACTCGGATGAAGAAATGGAGGAGCCATCCTCTCCTCCTCCTCGAGCGGCAGCTAGAGCCAGGCCTGGTCGTGCTGCAGCTGCAAGGCGGCCAGTTGTTATTGACGACGAGTCCTCAGAGGCGGACCAGCAGGATGATGACAGCGAAGACCCCTTCGAAGTTGATGATGATGAAGATTAGATTCCTCGGTTCAATATGCATGGCCAGTGTTCTGATTATTGATATTTCGGTCTATTGTGTTTTTATTGCTTGATTTTCATACTTTACACCTGGTCTCTGTCGCTTGTTGAGAATGGAGTTGGAGTTGCCCCGCAAGGTTCGGGGCATGACCCATGGTGATGATATTTGAGGGTAACATATGTATGTATGTGTGCTACTGGCGTCAGAGAGAAGCGGCCGTTTGGTTTCAGGGAGAGCTTTACTATGGCAATTGATATCCAGGTTCCAAATATTACCTTGCATTGAACTTGAAGCATTCTTTGCTACTCTTTCCTATTCTTACTTGACTGGGCTAAACTAAATTAAGCACGGTGCTTGGCTAACTAACTCGCTGCTGCTTCTGCTACTTCTTCCCCCACCTAGATTTGGTTATCGATAACGCCATGCACGTTTGTTAGCGCGGGGTTGTCAACCACCAAGAGCTGGTCTAAGACGATTTGTAAACCCAACATCCGCCACCATCCATTTTTCACCAATTTTGCCCCGTTGATTCCTCCCATTCTCGTTTCTCTACCTCCACGTCACAATGGCTTCCTCCGACGAACCCCAATCTGCCAAGTCCATCTTCCAAGCCGCCGAAGACAAGCGCCGCGCCCTCGAGAATACCTTTGAAGCGAACTCGCCCAGCTACCACGCTGACCTCGAAGCCGCCCTGTCTCTATATGCCCGCGCCCGCGACCAGATCTCGGCCCTCGGCGTCTTCTCCCCAAACGAGGGCGCTGAGGACATCGCCACAACAGACCTGCCGCTCCTCCTACTCGACTTCTACGTCGCTGAGCTCGTCCAGAAGACACCCAACCTGAGCCCCGACCAGCGCATCGGCGTCCTTGCCGACTCCCGCGCCGCCTACGAGCGCTTCCTCGCCCTCGTCGACGGGTACGCACTCGTTGCTGCGCCGTACGACCGCACCCTCGAGCGCTACCGCGACGACCCCAAGGCTTTCGCCGTGGTCGCCGCCAGTGACCCGGCGTCCCGCCGTGACGGCAAGATTGCAAACTACAAGGCGGAGAAGCAGCTCAAGGAGAAGCTCGAGACGCTGCGCCGCAACCCGCGGTACCTGGAGCACGGCGACGAGGAGCTTGTCCGCGAGCTGCATCTGACCCACGTCACCTTTGCCGTCCACCAGACCCTCCAGGCCCTCGACTCGCTCAACCGCGAGCTCGACATCCTCGCCCAGGCGCCGCGGCCCCTTGCGCCCTCGGCCACCAACGCTCCCCGCCCCGACGACAACGACACCCGCCTTGACCAGCCGCTGCGCAGCCTGTCCTCGCTCACGGGCGGCGGCGGACCCTTGCTGTCGGCCAAGGGCAAGCCGCTGCAGCCCTTTACGCTGCTCGGCTCGCGCGCGGACATGACACGCAACGTCTTCCGCTCCGGCCACAACCTGCCCACCATGACCATTGACGAGTACCTCGAGGAGGAGAAGCGCCGCGGCAACATCTTGAAGGGCGGCGTCGAAGAGAAGACGGTCATTGACGAGGACGACATGGAAGCCATCGATCGCGAGACGTACAAGGCGCGAGAGTGGGATGAGTTCAAGGACGACAACCGCAAGGGCGCGGGCAACACGCTCAACAGAGGCTGAGGCTATAGTTTTGATCAGCAAGGGGAAAGAAAGAATGAAAGAAAAAAAAGCAAATATATATAATATATAGATATTGGGTTATTTATGCATGTGCAGCACAAGGTATAGGCGTTTTACTAGGACACGGGAGAGCAACAAGATGCAAGCAAGTATTATTGTGAAGCAGGAAATGGAAAACTGGATTGATACCCCAAATTATTTCTGCTTGTTTGAGGTCATGGTCATGACTAGTCATACGTTGTGATCTATATACGTGCCCCCTAAAAAGAAAAGGAAAAGAAAAAAAAATATGTACATCCGAATGCCTTGTTACCCAAGGATGTTTTTTGGCTCATTATGCTAAAAAGAGAAAAAAAGAAAAGAAAGTGCTGATGCTGTCGTCACTCTGCGCAATCTTGTCCCTTCTTTAAGCTGAAATATGATTTTAAGACAAAGGAACAAAAAATATTTAAGCCATGGCTCACTGTTCCATGCTGATGAGAATAACGCTGTCATCGCTATCGCTTTCGTTGTCGCTGTCGTTCCAGAAATCCGAAGAGTCAGCTTCCGGTGTCAATTCGCGGTCGGCAGCCGAAGACTGGGCTTCAGAGTCGGTGGTTTCGACAAGCATGTTTACGGCTGAGCCAATGCTCTGATCATCGGCAGGGATTTCGAATCTTGCAGCATGGTATTCGGATGCCCCAACTGTGAATGTCTCTGAGGCCACTGAGACATCGTCCGCAATGACCTTGTCCGGACGATATACGGTCGATATGCTGTCATGAACATCAATGGACGCGACCGTGTTGCTTCCTCTCAGTCTCAATTCGGTCAGATCCTCAATCATTGATCCAGCAATACTTGATGGCTGAGACGGAATGGTAAGGCCGGTGTGGAATGAGGGGCCTGGTCCACTGGGCCCCATGTCAGTGAAGGGAATTGGCTGCTCGAAAACACCTCCCGTCCCATCATCACATCCGCCTGCCCACAGCGGCAAGAACTTCATCTCGTCATTATTTAGTGTAAGCAGCAGGTGGCGGGTGATGTTGAGTGGCGGTTCAATGTCGTAGCGGATCCAGGATAGTGTCGTGGGACGCATCTTCTCCAGAACACTTTTCTCAAGATCTGCCAAGTTGACTACATTGTGGATTTCCTGGTCTTGGTAGAACCGCTTTGATGTCCTTTCGTTGAAAGATGCTCTCCAAGCTTCGTTGTGCTGCAATATGGGATCGTCTTCGAAAACTCTCTGGATGGCCTTGTCCACACGAAGGACTAGTTGGTCATACTTCATCCCTCTGGTGCCTGGCAACTTGGATCGATTGTCGCAGAACAGCTTCGTATCCAACTTTGCTCCAAGTTCGTTGTACGTGGTAGAGCACAGGAATAGCTGTACCAGATTGAATTGCTTCATGAGAATTGATTGCTTCTCAAAATTCTTTGGTTCCACGTATGTAGCTCGATCTTGATCCATACTCACACAGAGAACTTCGGAGGGGGAAATATCTCCTGAAGCCAACATCTCCACCGATCTAATTATTTCATAGGTGAGTGCGCTCATGAGGGTACGGAGTTCGCTCAACGCAAATTCAGCTGCGTGGCCTCTCTCACAAACAAGGAGCTGTTCGATAGCTCTCAATCGATTCCAAGAGGGAATATCCCAATAGTCAAACATATTCACGTTGCAAAGAGTTTCAACAAGTCCAGAGACACGTTCAACAAGCGCCCGAGCGGCGTGTTGGACGAGATTGTTCAGTTCATCTGGCAAGTCGCTGAGCTTCCGGCCAAATACAGTAGTCGTCTTGAGCCGGATGTCATTTTTTGTGCTAGCTTCTGTCAGGGCGAGTTCGTTGACCAATATTCGAAAAGCAGCCTGAGCCACCTGTGGAAGCTGCAAGTCAAAGGCAATCTGCAAAGCCTCTTCCGGGAGCGCCTCGATGAATCGGGTGTTGTGGCCATGCATAATCCACTGAGCAGCACGATCTCGAATAACATGACTGCAGTCGAATATCTTGCAAAGCTTCACCAGGGTCCACACACGAGGAGCCGAGTCCAGGATCGCAGGTTTCCCCTCGAGCAGCATTAGTAGGCGAATGATGCCATTGCGATGGCGGACGGGGCAATAGTCAGGGATGAGACGCCACTTTTCTGTCGTGTAATGCTCATTCTCCCCCCCTACTTTCATTCTAAGGATCGTGTCGGGATGAAATGAAACTGCAGGGTTCAGTCCAGTGGTGGTGCCGCCATTGTTTGGTTGGGTCTGGTTAGTCGGTGTCGTTGGTTCCTCCATAACCAACTCGGGAGGTGGTTGAGGCACCAATCGCTCACACTTGCAGACATCATCATGCCCGCAAACAAGCCAACTATCTACTTCGTGAGTCAATGAAGAACCCCACCACTTTATGATGCCCGGAGTCAATGATAACTCAGTCATTTGAAAGACGAGTTCATCACCTTCGTTGGGTGGAGTAAGATCCAGCACATATTTCACACCCTCTGGAAGCTTATTGACCAGCTTGCGACGTCTCATGACCCTAAACTGGTACGTCGGGCCAAACATTTCGGTGAACTTGGGTGAATTGGTTTCGAGTAAGTTTTTGGAGTGGACGCGGAATTTTTGTGAACGATATACAACGCCATTACAGTCGGATAGGCTCATCGAGGCTTTGAGAGGAGATGGATAGTCGATAAAAACCAAAGTGTCGCCTTCCTGGAGCTCAAACGCTACGGAATGGATGCGGTACAGCTCAACCATGCGTGTGGACTCCATTTCTCTTGTGGACATGAGGGGCGGAGGCATTTGATCCTCCACGGCAGAGGGTTTGTTGAAGTGTACGCCAGCCCATCTCGATAAGGCTGTCGTCGAATCATCGGCAGTTATGTTCGTCAAGTTATCAGGATCGAATAATCGGTTTGAATCGAGTATGTCATTCACTCCGGTTGTGTTCAGGTTTGTGTCTTCGTCCATAGCATCAGACCAGGGATCGAGGACGGTGTTTCCCTCATTGCTATTCCAGACCCCATTCAGATCCATGTCTGTCTGGCGGGAGGCAGCTGCGTATGGTGCGCCGTTGACAACGCAAGAGGCAAGAGGGCAGTCACAATGTGTCGGAAGGGCTTCGGAGTCGTTGATGCTTAAGCAATGGTGGGTGTAGATAGGCAGGTAGGTAATGTATAAGTGCGATCAGTAAAAAAGCCAATGCTGTTGTTGATGTTGCAAGGAGGAAGAGGGAGCACGATCCTAGGTGCCTAGTGCCGCTATTTCAAACGGGCGCAGGTTGGAAAGTGCCGTGACAATGCCACGGCGATGGGCGCTGCTGCTGACACCAAGGCGCAGGCAGCCGGCAGAAAGAGACCAGGGTGCGATGGAGCAAGCCAATTGAGGCTGAGTGAGCAGCAAGCAGCAGCGAGTCGCGGCGAGTAGCAGCAATGCAATGCACAGGCAAAGCCTCTTGGAAAACGCCTCGGCCAAGCACTCGCTACAATTGAAGGCAACGTGTTTTGACTAGCCAGCATGCGAAGGGAGCCAAGTTTGATGCCTGAGCGATGGTTGCCTTGAAGAGGTATGTTTTGGTCAGCCCGCAGGGAGGTGTGGCGATCCTCTTTCATTCCTAACGCCAACGGGGACGGGGACGGATGGATACATGTGTATTAGTCGAGCCGTTCGTTGTGCCTTGCGTCTGTTCCACAGTTTTAGAAAGAAACAAAAAGGAAAGGAAAGGAAAAGGAAAAGAAAGCCAGCCACGAGACGCAGTCAGTGCTGGTCCGCGAGTATTTCTACAGGCGCTCGCTTTGGAGTTATGTTTAAATTATACATTCCCGATTCTGGTTGGCAATCCAGATTCTTTTCCCACCCAAAGTTCCCTCTGGGAGGCATAGCTTTGAAGAACTATGGTGGGGCAGAGTGGCTTTGGTTAGGACTCTGGGTCGCCATGACTGGGCTTGCATCCAATCAAAGCTGCCACGACGCCATGTGATGCTCTGGCAGGAACTAACTGACAATAGTAAATGCGCTAAAGACAGATGCCTTGACTTGACGTCTGTGTTTTTGTGGGGGGGTGGGCGCAGGCAGTCATGATGCAACGCATGGCAAGAATCAAATCGTCCCGGGTAGGTCGCCAGAATTGATTCCATTCAAGCAGAGTGCTTGGTGAATGCAACGGCATGCATATGCTCCTTTGACTGCATAGCTTACCGGTGTGTTTCATTTTCTACCTCTGATCCAATGGAGCCGTGGAAATGGCGGGATCATGGCCTTGTTTTCGCTGTCATGTGAAGGGCACCCTCCTGCTGCCTGTTTTCGGTCAGTCCAGGGTACAAGGGAATCGGGTAACCCCACACTCAGTCATCTCCAGCCCTATACATTGGTTCAGGTCCATCTCTCCGAGTCCAATCCAGCCCAGTCTTTGTCCTGTCCACACGAAATACGTGGAGAGAGATCGCAAATTCGCTCTGCCCTACAGGCTCCCGACTAACTCACTAGTTACGGCACCCCACATTGCACTCCTCCCGCGCCGCCAAATCCCGAGCCATGTCGCGTGCCCTCTCGTCTCGTCTCTCACTCGCCTCTCCCTCACCTCACCCCGTCTGAGCTTCCGCATGCATCTGACACACCACACCATACGACTCCACACCACGCCACTCCTCACCTCTTCTGCTCCCCGCGGTGAAGCCAAGTATCAACCCCAACAAATCCCTTGCCACACTGAGCTAGGTTCCCTGTAGCGCGGTGAGGGGAAGCTTCCTTGTAACGAGCTTCGGGCAGAAGGGAATGGACCATGGGGATGGCCCGCCATCCGACATCAAGCTACTTAGACAGTTATAAATCCCAACCCATCTTCGCTTTGGCCTTTATTTCTCCCCTCGCCGCCTCTCCCTTTTCATCCACCTCTCCATTGTCCATTGTCCATACAACGTAGTTGCATTGTGAATACCGACCTTTCTTTTCCCTCCCAACTCGGTGTATTCCATTCCAATTCCCTGTCGTGACTGACCGCATTCTCGCCAGCACCCAGTATCGACAATGGAACCACACAAGCCCGTTGTCTCGTCCATCCATGTACGCCCCTTCATGTAAGTCTCATGGTTTCCCTGCATTCGAAATGATCAATTCTCACGCCGTTCCTAGTCGTCATAAAGCCATCATGGTCCTCGCTGCTGCTGCAACAGCAACCGCTGTCGCCTTTAAATACCAAGCCGCCTCCTTAAACCACAACGACATCGAACAGCGTACACGCAAGGCTCCCTATGGATACGTCTCTGTCGATCGAAGCGGTGGCGGTATCTAAATATCATCTATATATGCGACAGCATCAATCAGGGCTTCGGTTCCATTGATTCCTCCTTCGAGGAGATCGGGATAGCATTATGCGAAGCGGGGGAGCTAGCATGATACCACAAAGGGAATGAACATGAACACACGACGGAATCACCATCTCCATAGGATGGGCATATTTAGCGGATGCATATATACACAAATAAACACACAAAAAATTGGATTCATAGGTTGCAGTCAGGCCAGCTTCGGTTCTATCCACGCAATTACTCCAGTCTCCTCAGGCTCCGACCTCTCAAACCAGTATTATGATGCCACCAACGCCTGGCCAATGCAAGCAAACAATTAACTTCAGACACACAGAAGTGGAAGCTTATCGCGAATGCTAAACGCCGTCAACTCCTCGCACAATGCCCCTTTACACCGAGTCGCCCTTTTGTGTTGGCTTGTCGCTCGGATTGGTCTCATCATCTGATGAGTATGCGACTTCCTTGCCTTTTCCTTTCCCCTTGTCGTCCCATGCTGCCTTGGGCTCCTTCATGCTCCTGCGGCTGACAGGTCGACTCTTGTTGGTTTGGACTGACCTTTTGGTGTAGCTCTCGGCCCTGTACTTTCGGGGACGATCTCGTCCCGCAACTTCGATCAGCGGCATCCCTCTGCTCTCTTCGCCTGATGAGTTACGTCGGGTCGTGGAGGCAGTTGACGTGTGCTTCATATCTCGCATCTCTCGAATCACATCTGCAAAGCTCTCCTCCAGTGTCTTCATCCGCGCCAAAACCAATCTACTCAACCTGTCTCGGTCTGCATTGTCTGCACCGCTGGCTGCCCGCAGCCGGCTGTCCTTCATCATTGCCATGGCCATTTGCGTCTGGAAACTACCAACCATGCCGACATTAGGATCATCAGCCCCAAATCCTAAATTGTCTGACATGGTGCTGAGATCTAAAGAGGATAATCGTCTAGCTTCCCGTGGCCTGTTGCGCGGCTCTATGCTGAGTAGAGCCGACCGACTAACGCCGCCAGTCTCTGGCATGCCTCGTGGAGCAATTACTGGTCGAGCCTTTGACCCAGACAGATACACAGATCGCCGGGGCGAACTACGTCGGCGAGTTGGCGTCTTTTCCCCAGTGGCACGTCCACTGGTACGAGGCCGTGGCTGTCCGGCCTGTGGTGGCGAGACAGGCGAAGCACCGCCCGATTGCTTCATTTCTTGAGGGTTAAAGAGGATCGTGTTGGTTGAGAGTGAGCGGTTGTGAGCTCCCCGTCTTGGTCGAGGGGTCGGGGGCACTCCTTTACCCGCAGAGCTCACTGATGATGCGAGCTGTCCAAAACCTGACGGTCTTGGTGTAGTGAAGTAACCGTCTCCTGATTCGGAGCCAGTCCCGGACTCGGATTTTTCTTCATCGATCTCCATTCGACTTTGCTCGGCATTTGTGCCATTGTCATCTTCATCTTCGTCGTTGGTGACCAGCTCATCATCGCCATCAGCGTCGGTTTGATCTTTGTACTCTGGCATCTCAGAGGCGAGTCGAGTCCTCGTGAATCGAGCGGGCAACACAAAAGCGCCACTATTGGATATTAGATCGGCGGGATCGCTTGCCGCAGATCTGGCATCCGAAACATGTCTGAGATTTGAGGTACTACGTTCCCAACCAACGCTCAGCCTCCGCTGCCAGTTGGGGACAGCGCTGTCAAACGTGGGCCAATTGCCCGGTGACTGGCCTGTCTCATCGTGCTGGTCCATCCAGTTGCGAATCGCGCTTTGTTTCCTCCGTTCGTTGCGTCTTTGTCCTCTTGTACCAGGATCCGGGATGCGCCGGAAAACCTCTTCTAGAGCTCTGTCTTTGTGGAATCCTGCAACAGACTCCTCACGGACTCGAATGTTGGGACTGAAGATCGCTGTTCTAGATGTAGGGTCCGCAAAAGAAATCGACCTGCCTCGATCACGACCAGGATGCTCAACCAGATCCGTGGGTTCATACATGGATGGCGCCAACCATAACCTCTCGTATAGATAGATGCAAAATAATATGGGGAAGTGTGTCATCTTGATGATAGTTCGGTTGAGCGATACAAAATGTCTCAAGGGCATGAAGTATCGTAGAGGCATGAGTAGCCAAGCAAAAATATTGCTCGGCGCAATGTAAGAGAAGAGTGCATCATTTTTAACCATGGAGATGGTGTTGATGGCGAATAGGAACCTAGAAACTAATTAGTATATGCCTGGTTCGCCTTGATTTCCTTCAGGACTCACTGGTGCTCTTCATTGGCATTGGACGCGATTGTCATGAAGGAGTTGGTGAGGACGGTAATAAGAATTGTCCTGTCATGGTAGATGAGCAATAAATTCCGACAACATGAGAACTCGATAACTTACACAACTAAGAAGTGACAGATGATCAGGAATAGGACCAGTAATGTTCTTCCCAGCCAGTTATATGTCGGCCACCTAGTTTTTGTTAGTTCTCCTTTTCCCCCTTCAATAAGTAGACGTGCTTGGGTTGACTTACACATCCCAAGCTGCGGGCGTGAATCCCATGAGAAGTTGGAAAATCTTGTACGCAGCATCGGTCGCTTCAAACGAATTCTTGGAGAGCGTAAAGAAGACAAAAAATCCACTGCACAGTATCCCGATAAGCACGAAAACAGCAATCAGGTCAAAAGCCATCATTCTGAACGCAATCAACAACTGCGAGAAGTACTGGTAGTGGTCTAAGACGCTGAAGATTCGTGGCAGAAGCAAAATGGCATTCGCAGCAAGCACATCGTAGGCCATGTCGTTCCAATGATGAGGGTCAACAAGGAAGACGCCATATGCACGCATACAGTAGTAGACAATCAGTAGCAGCAAAATGCCCAGGTCAAAGATATTCCAGAAACTCATGATGTAGAGGGCAAAGCCCTGCTCGTTGAAGCCGACGAGCTCGTCCAGCATGAATCCAGCACTCCAGAACCAAAATATTAATTCTAGACCTGTGATCTGAACGGATCGCTGCGCTAGGACCGAGAGGAAAAGGCCTATTAACACTGCAAGAGATAACGTAGAGAGGAACGATCTATATCGAGGGACTCGAAGGCGAGACAACTTCAGAAGTGAAGCCCGTCGAGGGTCGTATAACGTCACTGTTCTTCTTCCTTGGGAAAGATTGGAGGCAGCCTCTTTGGGGGGTAGAGAGCCAAGAAGTGGGGTTCTATCATCAGGCTTTCCGACTTGACCATTGCCGTTATGACTAAAAGGCTCACGATGCAAGCTGTCTGCAGCCGCGTGGAAGGTAATAGCACCACTCCAGATGGCTTCCAGCTGTTGGACAATGACGGGGTGGGCAAGGAAGTGCTTGGCTGAGGCTCGGATTGCAACCTCGAGTGTAGACGTTCGGGAAGCAATTAATGCCACCGACGTAGTCGGAGGAGACCTCCGCGGTGCAGTAGGGGACTGGCCTTGGGTTCCAGGAAGTCCTTGCAAGGGATAAAAGTCATAGGCGAGGGCGTCAATGAGTTCCCGTGTGTTGTACTCTTTCAGCAGCTTTAGGGCCAGCAGCTCGCAGACCTTGGCCCGGGTGCTACTGGTGCCCGCATTACTGGGATAACGCTGACCTTCTTTGGTGAACTGGAGACAATTGGCCATGAGAGCATATAGAGTCGCGCGCGAGAAGTGATGGGTACGGATTTGCTGTTGCATGGGTTTGACGAGGAATTGGGATACTTGGGGGGATCGGAGTTGGTCCCATGTTAACGTCGTCTCAGTGCGAGTGGCTACTATTACTCGAATGGCATGCGTCATGCTGTATATCGGCAGAGAGTCTATGGATGATGGTCAGAGGCATTGTTCAATCGAATGGGGGGTTCGGTATATCGTGAGGTTGGGGAGAAACGCACCGAGGTGACTGGCGGAGAATAGCGGGAGAACGGGCAAGGTGCTGTGCCGATTATCTTCGTCTTGGATGTCATCGTCTTCGTCTTCTTCGTCTTCTTCTTCGTCGGCTTCGTCAACATCACGGTCGTTGCGGAACCTGGGAGCTGGGCTCTCCTCGTTAGAATCGTCAGCGTCATCGTCGTCGGCTTCGGTGAAATCGGCAGTGGCATGTCTTCGGAGGGTGTAGCCTTGTCGTTGTCGGGTCGGTGATATTGAGCCTACGGATTCGATATGGCGGTTGGCACGGCGGGATCCAGCCCTGGAGCGCAGCAGCGAGGAGAACATGGTGTCGGGGGGGGGTGTGAGGGCTCTCCTTGGGATGTTCTCCTAAGCAAGCGGTGCTGCCTCACCAATGCGTCTCAACGCGCCATGGAGCCCAACAAGGTGGTGGCAAGAAAAGAACGAAGAGAGGCAGAGCTCTCAATATGACAAGAAGGAAACAATAAATCAGAGTATAGAGAAGCAAATGGAAGGGGAAAGGAAAAGAGAAACAAGGAGAGACAATCTAGGGAACGTCGTGGGCGTCGAGGCTTCAAGGCTCGAGTGGGATCCAAGGAGCCAAAGGAGAGGCTAAGACCAGCCGTCGGAGACGAAAGGACGGTGCTGGACAGAGAGCCTACAACGCTAAAAGCTTTAGTGGCCAACACGGTGTAACGCCAGTGGACAGGGATGGGTTCACTGACTTCACAGAGGGCTCCACTGGCTCACTCCACCACAGTGCCCACCGGGTGCACCGACCCACCAAGCGAACTGTCGACTGACGCACCGCGCACTAATACAAGGTCCTTGGAAACCAACGACTGTGGATAACCTATGAACATGGGGGAATGGGTTGGACCTGGAGGCGCCCTGGAACGCCACCACGCCGGGTGATGCATCAAGCTCTTCCTTTCTATCTATATTATTTATTCTGTCGGTTTGATTTTTTTCCTGCCGATTTTAGACGACATCCAAGGTACATACTAGGCTCATCTTGAGGGACTAAAATCCCGGGGTTACGCATTTGTTAGACAGAAAAAATATCTCCTACTATGTTACGAATGGCGTGCGCCGCCAGTGGCTATTGATGTTCGTGTAAGATTTCCGTTTCCATTTCAATGGAGGTGTGCCGTTGCTTATGGTGCCCGTCGCTTGTTTTCCCTGTAAGGTAAACATGTGGTCGGCAGGGGTGGACCAACAGGGCAATTTACCTGTCCATGAAAAGAGAAAAAAAAAGTTGGCGTACATCTTTGCGCACAAAAATGGCAGTTGGGGAACAATCGGTGAAGGGGGGGGCCGCCGCTTGGGTGTGATAGGACGCATTTTGGGGGACAAGAATAGTGATGACGATGATGATGGTGTCCAGCAACTGACAATGGAGAAACACCATGACTCGGCTGGTGGTGGGAGAATTACAAGGGGGCACGATGAGTGGCATTGCAGCATTAATTAGCGGGTATACGGGCACAAAAGGAAAACATTACCACAAGGCTCTGCATTGAGTGCGTACATGGGCATGAACAGGCTTTGATCGTGAGCGAGCGAATACCGGAGCCGTAGAAATGGCCTTTCCTTGTCCGTTCCCTGCTTGACACCATCACAGCAATTCTCTGCTCTGCCATGCAACCCAAACCCTGGCCCGCCCCTCTTCGCGCCCGCCCCGGCGCTGGGAACTAGAAGCGACCCCATGATCAGCAACACCAAAAGATAAGGTCAGGCATGCATCGTGGATGGGAAATAGGGGGGGTGGCCACATACTCCATGTTCCGCTATGAGCCGTGGTCTTATTCCATCGCCCGTCATGTCGCATCCTGTCGCATCTTGTCTCTCGCACTTGAAGCATCCATTTTCTTTCCCCTCCCTTTGAACCTAGCGCAAGCGCAGACCGACTTGGTGGTTTATGTGCGGGCCTCCCGCTCCAACCACAACAAGCACGAGCCAATTCCAACACCATCGCCAGTAATTGATCTTTGATTGATGAATTGCCGATCGACCAAAGCACAGACGGCCGTATCCTCCGACCTCCTCGCTCACCGGCACTGGGACGAGGGGCCCGGTTGTTGCATCACAGCGGCACGTACATACATACATACATGCGAATGATCTCGCACATCGCACATCGCACATCGCACACACACCCGCACGACTTTGACGCATCCTGCAACTAGCACACACCTTACATGCACATGGACGGCTCCAGATCGCGGTCACCCCGCCTTCTCACGATAACAAACACTAGCGGTCTGTCTCGCATCATCCACCGTCAGCTATCCACCGTCAGCCAGGTCGGCCAATTTTGCTCTTCACACACAAAAAGAGATTCCGTAGTTCGCATCACCCGGGTGCAGTCCCCTTGTCCCTCTACCATGTACCCCCCAATCACGATGGTGTCCTATCGACACACACCCCGGCCTGCGATGTCGCCCATCTCTCGCGCGCCTCCGCCGTGGGCACAGAGCCCCTTTGCTCATCGCCAGATCCATCATGTCTGCTCCAATAAACTTGCCAAGGCTGGCACGCGTTGCCCACTCCGTCGCATCACTCGTGCAGCCATTGACCCCATCAAAGTGTCATGCGTCCCTTCGGCATGTCCTCCACGTTAACTCTGCACGATGGGTCAGTAGTGGCCTTTGCGAAAAAGACGCCAAAAAGCCCTTTTCTCCACGCCTGGAACACACGCTGCTTGTTCCAGGCTTCATCCCTTGGCTCGCCTCGCCTCTCTTCAGCTTCCGCTACTAGAGGTTGCCATACCCATGCACGTCCCGTCCGTAAATGGATGACGCATGTCTGCTTCACCGCACGTTCAACTGGAATTCTGCATCACCCCCAGCTGCTCTCATTGCTTCTTCCGGGATGATGGAGTCATGTCTCGGTTTCTGGCTCGGCCGACCAACCCCGGGCTAGACAATATGTTGCCCCACTGGTAACTTGACCTGGCTCTAAAACAGTGATCCCACAGGCCAAGGCTCTTGGGTGAGTGGGTGGTGGATGGCCATGTCAATTCGCCCTGCGCCACAGCAGAACTCACATGTTCGCTTTTGGCGTCGGCATTTGACCGACATGCTAGATGTACTAGATGTATGGCAAACAGCTTGAAGGATTGACTCTGAACTAATGCCGAGAGTCAATTCTCTAAATCTTGATGTAAAAAGAACAACAATTCGATCTTTCCAAACCTGAGTAGGCCATGAGAAAAGTTGTAGAGAATATCATACCAGATGAGTTGCGCAAAACTGGTGTTGATGTCCTGCACTTCAGCCTCAACTCCAAGATCGCTGCGCCGTGCGGGTGGCTAGACCCGGATCTAACTTCCACCGGCTCCACGCGAAAGTGGGAACTAGTGTGCTCAACTGCCACTTGCCAAACTGTTACCAATCGGGCCAAATTCATTTAGCGCTACAAAATGACCGTCAAAAACTTCTTTCGTGTAGCAGTAGACACAAACACACTGACTTCACCACGCCAAATCTCCGAAAGCCGAAGCCCCGATATTTCGGTTGCTGAGGTTGCGACTTCGGACGCCAATTTGAGGTCCAATGATATGAGCTTCTTTCAAAAGAGAGAAGGCAAAATACAGAAAACGCCTTGGGAGAATCCCTCAAGGTATTTTAGGAGTGACTTATCATAAAAAGAAAACTAGAAAATAAACTTACATCATTGATATTGTTAATGAATGAGGGGGTTGTTGCTGGACTTTGGTATAACAGGTGTAAGTGCTAGGTATGAAGACTCAGCTAGTTTGTTGGGTGCAGGTGAAATAAATAGTATTGAGCAAACACAGGGTCGTAAAATGCTAAATCGATTATTTAGTTGATTTTGGAAACCCCATGACATTACCGCCAAATGCTCAGCGAGACCGAATCAAGCAGAAGAAGTTTCCCTATCCTATCCCGTAAACCTGTCATGAAATTTGCATGTGCAACTCATTTTCTTTGAAGCCTAGTTGTACTTTAGCCTCTAGATTACACTTGAAATCGAAGGTATTGATGTGGAAGTGAGTTGTCCTCAGCTCTACATGATGCAGTTAGCAGTCAGCGTAAATATATTCGATGTTAAATTTGTAATAGAATATAAATCCCCAACAGCTAAACTTTTATTCTCACTGTTGTGTTGGTTTGAGAGTACTTGGTTGTCCGAAAGCCGTGCATCAGATCCCGTTTCCTAGGTACCATAATTCGCCAATGTTGGCTCAAAGTCAAGATTGCTATTCTTCAAACAATATTTCAACCGATTATTTTCTATGTTTTTATTTCGGTTTATTTTAGTTTGTTTCTTCCATGTCTGTGTGTGTATTGAAGCCTCATCACAGCTGTGCCGTACATGGTTATACGGGAGTCAATTTGCGTCGTTCGAATGGCATCGTGTTAAAGGTGAAGAACGTGCGTTGGGATTCACATTCTTGGAAAGGGAAGCCATCTTAAGTACGACTATCCAAGTTTTCATGAGG
Source organism: Calonectria ilicicola (assembly GCA_020809705.1). NCBI lineage: Eukaryota > Fungi > Ascomycota > Sordariomycetes > Hypocreales > Nectriaceae > Calonectria > Calonectria ilicicola. Next base: position 2,398,348 of record CP085828.1, on the reverse strand, counting down.
GCAACCTTACTTTTTGTACACAGGATGAAGTTGATTGTATCTTGATCGGGCGAATTATATGGCAAACTCAGTTGTATCTGTCACCGTTGTGACTTAGGAGCTCCCTCTCGGTCGAGCCCAAGATTTACCAAAAATGAGAGTCAATTGTATGGTACAGATACTATTACTAAAATAGTACCGATGATTATAAAACCTAGTTGTATTGATAGGTGCTCTTTTTTGGTTGAGCTCGCACTTGCCCTTGGAACCGGAATTCATTGAAACTTCATCATTTGGAAACTGTATACTGTAGTTAAATATTCAGATTCAAGGCAAACAAGTAAGCACAAGTCGGTAACTATTAAGAACCAACTTTTGACACAATTATGGATAATAATCCTAGACAGTTATATTCTCGGGTGCTTTGAAAGTAAATGGTTGTATAGAATCCATGCCCAATCGCCACAGCAGATTCTGATCTTATCTTTCTAACTATTAGCCTCTATTGCTAGGGTATGAGATTCTTAAAAAATTACAATTGGGTTTCTTGAAATACTTCACGTAGTATTACACCAAAGTATTGTTTATAATCCGAGAAGTTGGTGAACTAGAATTCCAGTGGGTAGTTATTTAAGTAACACCTACCCTATCTCCTCGAGACGACCATGAAATATTGCAGCCTCCGACTCATAACCCAAGTCCAGACGTAAGGGGGGCAGATATCTCAACCCATTAAAAAACGAGAAATAAAGAAAGAGATCAAACTTGAGTCAAGAAAGCATACCGGATATTCTTGAGCCCGATGTTTATTTCGCCATAGTGCTGTTTTGTGGTCTTTTCGAAAACGATAGCCTCGACCTCTACCAAAATCCACAACTTTGGCAATTCGTGGGTATAGATCAAAAAAACAAAAATTCAATAATAATAATAATGAATCCCGTTTACTATATGATTCATTGATGAAAAAAGGGCAATACCGGGTTCTTATGGGTATATCCTCGAGATGTAGTTCAGGTCAGAGGAAGAAAGGCAACAGAAATCACGAGCTCTGATTACAATATACGGCTCATGTTCGTCTTTATATTCAAGTTCCGTATATTTATTGCTCATTCTATCATAAGAGGGAACAGATCTAGGTAGGTTGGTTGAGATAAAAGGTCAGTTCAATGTCATGGGTACAGCAAAACAGTAAATTAACAAGATGACGAAAGCCAGCCAACGAGATTGAATCCAATAGATAAATCGAACAGTTATTTTTTACTCTTTGGATTGTTTTCCGGCTATATCAGGTTGAAAACATCCAGTTCATTCAACAAGGAACATATTGAAGGGGCAGCATGGCAAATAGGAATGCGACAGTTTACAACATAGAGCCATAGTTAGTGATCTTGAAACGATAGACATCTCTGATGTGACGCTTAGTCATAATTGGAAATGAAACTACTAGTGGAAAATCCAGACATTTCATTGTGACTGTCTCTCATAGCAATGATGGGAATCTTCCTTGCAGCTATGACCGGCTGGTGTCATGCTAGCTAGCTTTCTCAACAGGACCTACAGAACAGCTAGCTAAGAGAAATGCCATATATTTAGAGCCTTTTAGCTGTCATTACAATTATGCTACTCGTCCTGGCCATTTTTGCCCTCAAATGAGTCCTCATGTCAACCGAAGTTTAGTTGGATGTGATATTAAATACCAACCAGAACCATGCTTGCTTTAGGTTGAAGTGGGACTGGGGACAATTACTGCAGTGGTAATTTTTCGAATACGAGTGCAATGCCCCATTTCTAATTATTGGAGTTCGCTAGTGCTTCGTCCTGTTTTTTATCGTGGCTGATGCACTCTATTTCCCACGTTCCAGAAGCTCATAGAATATATCAAGCATTGCTCCGAGCGTCCAGAGTGCAGTGTTTTGGGAAAGTTGTGGTACTGAATTAAATATACAGAGTCCATATCAAAGCTTTGCGCTTCGTTCACCCGTGCACAGCTTCTTGCTTGGAAAGCCTAAGGGCGAATCAAAAATCGTCCTGGGTGGGCTAATGTCATTGTGAGCGCCTGGATGATCCAAAAGGTGCCATGATGGGGTAGCAGAGCCGATGGCAAGTGGCTTCAGGGGCGAGTGGATCTTGGGGGACACGGGCAGAAAACTCGAGGCTATTTAAATAGTGCTTGAATGACTGTTAATGCAGTGCACCTAGTATTAAAGCTTGTGGCGGAAACGTGCTGTCTAGGAATGAGATGTCACGCCTTGGCACAGAGGACAGAACAATGGACGTCGAAAAGTCGGGTTGAATGGGGCCATGGCTAGTATCTAGCTTGAAAACTTTAGTCCTTTCAGATATGAGTGCCGTCGCTTTAATAAAGGCAACCCCGAAAGTGGTGGTCTTTCCATCATGCTGCGCCGCACTAGCATGGTGAAATGCAACTTTGCCTGAGGTTGCAAGTTGTCGAATGTGAGGCTAAGGACAAAGCGCTGGGCGAATTGGGTATCGCTTGATTGTTATCTCCGGCCGAGATTTTGCGATTCCCAGTTGCGGACCACGTTTGACAGCCGCGGATTTTTGACAACTCTGTTGCTTGATCCATGCTCGGGTTTTCACCAAGCTTTAGCAAGACAGGGGCAATCTACGAGTAAAACATCACCGCAGGCCTGTCACACCATATCAGCCGCTGACATGTAGCCGTAATTAAAAACTAAACTGATTCACATGGAAACAACAGCGGCAGCCGTTTGGTGCACAGTTTCGGGTGCAGGGTAATTGGTGATACAGTCGAAAGACACTTCCATGGAATCCAATTGGTGCACAAGCCAACGCCACCACGCCCGAACAGTCATGGAAAAGACAGGGTGCCTGCAGGTCCCGTGTGGGGCGCCAAGTTTACCCCTGGATTCTCTTGGCCACTAATCATGGCGTGCCTGAACAGTACTGGCTGTCATGCGGAGCGGAGGGTTGGCAATTTGGAGTATTGCCGACTGCGCAGAGTGTTTGGCTGATGCGCTCATGGTGTTCGCAGAGATGTGGGCATTGACTAACGAGGCGCCGTCGAAGTACTCTGCTATGCACCCGGGTTACCTTTCATGGCGTCCGGTCCCGTCCTTGACCTAACCTAGGACTGTGCGGCAGAGCCTCGATAAAATCGTCCGCTCCTCAGTGGCCATCGGCCCTCGGACACAATCGTATGCGTATGTAATGGGGCCCTTGTCTTTGCTTGACATGCGTGAAATGGTCCGTCATGCTGCAGTCCGAGCATTGGTCGTCAGTCGACCAACCTGATCGGACGTGAGGCCCCGCGGCATCTCTGATGATAGCCATCGAACAGCGATCAACAAACGCTAGAGACGATCTCTGAGGATCGCTTCTGAAGACCAAGAAAGCGGACGCCCTCACCGACAGAGTGCAAAGTAAGGTTATTCTCCATTTTCGTGAGCCTGCTAGCAAATGCGTCGTGGGATGGATTGGCATGGATGACTGGCCCCCCCTGGCGCCCTAACGCCCTCATAGTGCATCTCGTGGCTGGCGACTTAACCAGCCCCCCGCCAGACCCCCGGTTCCGTAGCCCTGTGGACACCACTGAGCCGGCACCTCTCAGTGGGCATGGTGGGCTGGTGGGCCGCCAGTCCGGGAGGCGTGCGTCCTCAATGGCCGTCCCCGTTGCCGCTCTGCGGGCACCCATGGTAGCAAACTGCAGCTGGACACTGGGCTCTGGAACAGCGGGTAATTAGCGACCTCCCTAGGGAGCGGCGGCCATCAGGGGACTGAATAGACTCACCACGGGGGCCGTTGTTGGCCGTCACCCCCTAGACATGCTGCCCCCTTGAATGTGAAGGCCGGCCGAGTGCATTGTTAATGTCCAGAGGTTCCTCGATCCCAAAATCTCCACAGTCCTTCTTAATGTTCCCTTGACTCGTCGGTCGGGATAGCCTCTGTGGTACTGATCTTGGTCGTTTGTGCAGTGTTGTCGCATCCTCCGTCGACGTCGCCGTCGCCGTCACCCCCGAATTTTCGGCCTCGGAGTACGCGGGTGCTCCTCCCCCGTTTCAGTCTGCTCCGATCCGCGTGGAAGCGCCCCTCGATGCTACACCGCAGGCGCGTTCCCATTTGCCTGGCAACCTCTCCATCTTTCATTTAACCTCGATCCTGACTTCGGCCTCACTATCGTTGATCCTCCCGACCTTTGAGCACGCGACACTGGGCCCGGACGCTCGCAGAGCGTCTCTTTGAGAGGGTCCCTCCGTCAACGCTCTATTGTGTCTGACACTCTTCGTTCCAGTCCAGATTCAAAGGAAGCCATATCTCCAAGCAGTTGGTAGGCAGGTATGGACACGGACGTCCTCACCAGCGACCATGAGTCCCTCCCTTCAACCGTGCGTCCTGAACGAGTTTCTATGATGGCCCGAGACCCAGGCCCCGAGACCCCAAAGATGGCGCACGACTCCTTGGTAACCGTTCGACTATCCGAACCCGATTCCCTCGCCCTCGACTCCTCCGCGACGAGCCCTGATGTCGACACGGCCCAATCGACCCCGACCAAGGACCACGGACATGACAGCGTCGTGGTGGACGACGTGAAGACTGAAGTCCACACCGAGGCCGTCAGTGACATCCATAGCGACGTCCGTAGCGAAGCCAGTGTCGACATCAGTCGGGAAGGGGAACAGGAGGTCGACCTCAACGATAAGGAAAGTGTCGAGCCAGAGGACACTGGTGCCATCGCTGAGAGCAACGACAATAAACACGAGGACTCCGTGGCGGCAGACACCTCAAGGACAGAAGAGCGCCCGAAGCTAGAGACTGTCCGAGAATCGACGGCCACCATGCCGCCTCCTATCCTCTCTGCCCGCAATCTCCAAGAGGAATTGTTCAGCGATGGCCACAGCTCAGATCAGGAGGAGGTGAACTGGGAGCAATTGGAGAGGACTGAGGATGAGCAGACCAAGGATGAGGAGACCGATAACGTATGTTGCCAATACCCCATGGATCTGGTCGAACATGAATATACTAACGATGACAGCAGTCGACAGCTCTCTTACTGGCACGGCTGGAACAAGAAAACGCAAAGCTGGCTACGAACCCAAAGAGCGTCAAGGTACAAGGCGTTGACCGTGCTACTGCGGAACGCAGCGCCGTTAGCAAACCTCGTCCGCCATCAATGGCACAACTTCGACAGATGGTGCAGGGTCCCACACCCCCTGCTCTACGATACTCGATGCTTCCACCTCCGCCGATGACAGATCTCGAATTCTACGCTGCCCTGGTAAAGGATTATCAACAGACGGCTGCGAGGTTGCCCACACTCCTCTCCAATAAGATCCGCAAGGGCATCCCTCCCCCACTTCGAGGTGTTGTGTGGCAGAGCATGTCCGGTGCTCGGGATTCTGGATTGGAGGAACAATTTGATAGGCTGTGTGGTGAATCCAGTCCTTACGAGGTAATCATCGGGAAAGATTTGGGGAGAAGTTTCCCTGGTGTGGACATGTTCCGCGACCCCGAAGGAGATGGACAGCGAATGCTGGGCCGAGTTCTCAAGTGCTTCAGTCTCTACGACACCAAGATTGGCTACTGCCAAGGGCTGGCCTTTCTGGTCGGCCCGCTACTGATGCACATGCCTGACAAGCAGGCTTTTTGCGTTTTGGTCCGGTGAGTATCCGCTTCACAACCTTGTCCTGATCCGTCCCATGTGGCGTACTGACTGAACCTACTTTGCAGCCTGATGGAAGTGTATGATTTACGCGCCTGCTTTTTGCCTGACCTGTCCGGCCTCCATGTGCGCATCTATCAATTCCGCGAGTTGCTGCGACAGACCTTGCCAGTGTTATCGAACCATTTGGAGGATCTTCAGGTTGACCCCGCATATGTTTCGCAGTGGTTCCTGAGCTTCTTTGCAGTAACATGCCCCTTGCCAATGCTGTTTCGCATTTACGATGTAATTTTCGCCGAAGGAGCATCAGAAACACTCATGCGAGTTGCACTATCCCTGATGCGGAAGAACGAATCCCGGCTATTAGCATGCACGGAGATGGAAGATGTTATGCAGCTTCTCCTCTCCCGCGGCCTTTGGGATTGCTACCATTACAACGCCGATGAGTTTGTTCAAGATTTTGTCGGTTTAACCGGTGCTGTTACCAGAGAGAGCATGCAACAGCTCGAACAGAGCTATAAAGAATTCAAAGCCGGAGCTGTAAGTCCCGTGAGAGGATCAGAAATATCAACTGCTGCGAGCCGCTTTCTGGGCCGCATTTGGGCTTCGTCTACTACGAGTCTGTCACCAAAGCCCGCCAACCTCAGTCCTGGAAATAGTGCGCCATCTCGTCCGCTCAGTATGTTGCGTCGCAGTGCATCGAAGCAGAGCATCGCATCGACACTGAATTCAATGGAGGCTAGTTCCGCTAGTGTTACTAGCTCTACGTCGACCGACGCAACGAGCCTGACTCGCGACTCATCCAACACAGACGACGGAAACTTGAGTCGCGAGACGACTCCGGTAGGAGCCAAGGCGTCGGCCCAGAAGAACAACGACGAGCGACACTTGCACGGTCAAATAGAGGATTTGTTGACCGCGTTGAGCGAACTACAACGCAATCATGCGCTACTATCGAATCAACTTCAACGCGAGCGAGAAGAGCGACATGAGGATCGTAAGGCTGTTCAATCGCTTCTCGATGGACTAAAGCAAAAAGCGACCAAAGAGCCTGAATCTCCAGAATCTATCAACCCAGAGGTCAAAATTTCTCCTGTCGACGATGAACGCAAGAAGGGTGATTTGGATGCTAATCGCGAAAAATCCCCGATAACAGATGATGCCACCTCGGCTGCTGAAACCCCAGCTGGTATCAATTTGCCAAGCGCAAACGCGACTGATACATCTGACTGTCCGGAAGAAGATGCAATCGACGCACCAAAGGATGATGAAGTAAGTGAAGGGGCAGAGACCCAATCAATTGAAACTTCATCGGCCGATATATCGAAATTGCTCGAGCTGGTCGAAAGTCGGTTCCAGATTGACGAGGATCGGCGGCGGTCGTCAATGCTTCAATCAAAAATGCAGCTACGCGAAGAATTGGGTTATGCCAAAGATCAATTGGCCAGCGCAGTCTCTCAGTCACAAGAATACAGCCGCCAGATTCATGACCTGAACCAAGAGTTGACGATGACCAAGGAGCAGCTCCGTGAGAGCCATACCCACGTCAGATCCCTTCACCAGGACAAACAGAGGCTAGAGAAGCAAATGCACGGTCTGAAGGCGCGGGTTTCGTCCAGCTCGGTCAACGAGCCAACCAAAGAACCGGATCCTGAATGGAACAAGACCAGTGGCGCTGGTTTGCGAGAATTCAAGCTGGGCCGAAGCAAGTCCACGCCATCCCAGGCAAACAATGGACCTACCAGCCCCGTGTTCAGTAAGAGGATTTCCTCGCTGTCTCGGCCCCATGACTCAGGCATTCCGTTGGTGACGACGACGGCGCCAGCGCCAGCTGCACACGAGAATGAGGCGTTACTGTTGGAGCTCGCGCAGGCCAAGACGGCCGAGGCTATGGCCAAACAGGAAGCGGAGGAGGTAAAACAAAAATTGGAGTCGTTGCGCAAAGCCCATGGGCTATCGCATAGCGACTTGGGTCATGCGCACACGCCATCACAGTCGGGGCCAATGGGGGTATTCGGTCTTCTTACTGGACATGGCACATCACCTTCGAGTGAGACGCCACCAAAACCAGCCGCAGCGAAACCAGTATCGGCGTCTGGGTCTCCTTCGTCCGGCGGCGGCGGTGGATTTTGGGGCTGGAGAAGATGAAGACGGTTACCGTGGGAGAGATTCACTTTTTTTTTTTTTTACAGCTATCTGCAGTGCCAAAGCCCTAGGGGCATGACGAATAACTTGGGGCATGTTTGGAATTTTGTTCTTTTCTGTACTTCAATGTACATATTGGGCACGGAGTCGTCACGTCTGGGAGCGTGTGTGTTGGGACAGTGGCAGGAGCGAGAATATGCATGATTTTAGCAAGGCCCGCTCCGCCTTTGATCTTGTCCCCTGTTTCTCATCATCAGTCATCATTGCTAGAGCGTTTGTTTAATCTACAGGGGAGTTTTGGGATGGTCTTTGCTGCAGAGCAAGAGGGATGCTTCAGCGAGTGGTGGGGTAGAGTTGCTGGGCTATAATCAGAGAGAATTTCCTCGGGTTAGACAATATAAATGATGTTGAATGAGCTTATATCTCTTTTTATATGCATATGTGTGTGATGAAGATGCTGGCTCCTATTTGGAGTAAGAAGATTGCTGCGGACACTTGTGATAACAAGTCACGAGTAAGTGATGAGATTGGAATAGGTTCTAAGAAAGGTTGATGATGACGGCGCATTGGCAGTTCAACTCTTGGAATATTTTGCCCTCTACTTGTTTCCCCCATAATCCACCCAGTGACTAACTGATTTTTTCTAAATTTATATACTTGATGAAATAAAATTATTAACTGCGATGGAACCATTTGCTAGCGTATTTTCCTACCATCTTTCTTTTCTTTTTTGCTCTTAGAGTCGTGGTTTGGGGGAGTTGAATTCTGTGGCGTCGAAATTGAAGAAGTGGTGTGTTTCGTATCTGGGCTGAGCTGGAATAGGATTTTGGTGCAAGTGACAGGGAACGAGACGAAGCCTTCTGATCACACACCTCTCCCATATCAAGCACATATACAGTACAATCCCTGAAAGATTGTACCCCCTCTACCTTTTCCCACCATCTTTCAGCCAAATTTTAAATAAATAAATATTGTAGAAACAAACTAAATGAATAATTTATATATATATATTCCTATTATTTATTTATTTTTTTTCCTTTACTGTCAGATTGATATCTTCGGGAGGTTGAGTTCGTGCTACTCGAGGTGCGGAAGTCGCGGGGGGACAGTCTTTCAAGGGGTGTATTGTACGTATGAAAGTATGATAATATAAAACATGAAGCTGGACCGAGAGAAAAATGCTATATTGTTTGTTTGTGATTCTTCAACCTGCTCATGGCCATCAACTCACAGGTTGAGTTGAAGGTGGGACGTTGTAGTTTGGCAAGGAACTATACGGGGAACATTGATAGAAGTCATTCAATGATGGCATGTCCGGAGTGCAGCCAGCAAGGTACAATGGTGTTCCGGGACCCACCCATGATGTGTGAGCAGTCGTATCCTGTCAATCTGTGCTTCTCGGACAAGCCATGCAGGTTGCTGCATACGGACTGCATGCTGCAGCCTGTCTGTCCCAGAGATACCTGAGCTTTTTACATCTGGGACGTATCACTATTGTTGTGAACAATTGTTGAGGACGCTGGCACTGGAAGGGCTTTGAGACACTTGTGATACAAGAGTGGGCTTGTTGTGTTGTGTGCTTCGGAGAGAGAGGGCATCGATATTTGCTCCGGTGCACTGTCTCGGTGTACCTGGTTTAGTTTATTTCCCCCATTTGTTTATTAAGATTGAAGAGGACCCAATCCGAAGGAACCTAAAAAACCACCGAGGCAAAACGGGGCCGGCAACTGTCCGTCTGTCGCGTGAGGGAGCTGGAGTGACGACTTTCTTTGTGTTTCTCTTTTTTTTTTTTTTTTTTTCCTCCGAACCCTGGTCCCGCCCTTTGGTTAGCGTGATTATCACATGCGTGCAAGGATGTCGTGGATGGGGGTTGGATCCGCTTCAGAAATGACCAGATCATCTCACGTCAAAGCATCATTCATTTTGAAGGGGGCCGAGTGGAGGGGGATCCCTGGACGGGGAAGTTTTTTTTTTGCCTTCCTTCTTCTTTCGAGGATGCAAGGGGAAGAGCAGCCATTTGATTCTGGTCCTGTGCTTACTGCAGGACCTTGTTTGAAGAAGAAGATGGTGGGTAGGAGAAGGCGCCACATTGCCCAGGAAGTCAACAGCCACACATAGTTAGTTCGTCCGCACATGTACACTCATGTGTGTACCGGAGTAGTACAGTAGCTCTTATCTCTCTCTCTCTCTCTCTCGCTGTGATGTCGTATCCGTATGTATGTACCGGCATGTATGTATGTATGTACACACAGCACGCAGATGGGTTACACCATATTCGGGGTCGGTTTCGTCGTGGATGCCTTGATTTCAAGCATCCTGGGTCGGGTCGTCCGGAGGAGGATGCAACGGACAAAGCCGAGTGGGTGGTGAAGAAGAGGGAACCTGGAGGATACCTGCGTGCGCGAACGAAACTCTGTTGGACCTGGTGTACACGGCAGGTCGAGATAAGTGCGTCATCTTGGCATGCGATGATACCTCGACTGTCAGGGAGCTCCAAGCTTAGCTCTGGGCTCTTTCATGCTCCCTCTGCCCTGTCTGTCTGTCTCTCAGGGAATTCCTTCAGAAGCCCCTCGCCCACCCACCCAGCGGCGCGGCACGGCGGATGGGCGGACACAACGGGCCCAAGCTCCACTGGAACCCACTGTAGCTGTGATATTTTAGTGCTGCCAACAGTGGGTGGTCCCCTGTCGCGGGTTCCGTTGGTCGCCGTGGCCACACTATCGGGCTGTTCGTCGGGCTGCTCGAGGAGGACCGACCAGATGGACAGGTGTGCTTGTGTGTGATTGCTTGCCTGCGTGTAGGCGTCACTTTGTCGCCATCGACGACAAGCTGTCCTCTGCCGAGTCACTCTTTATCCAACGTCTCGCTTGCTCCTCCTCGCCTTTCTCCTCACCCATCACCCCGCCTCTCACGCTCTGCCTCATCCTCATCCTCACCCTCACAACAGCTTGCTGTTCCTTTTAACCTCCGCCGCTGTCAAGAAACCCCTGGTTGCCTTTGTTTCCCTCCGCCGGACTGGCAAGGTATGTACGTTTTTTTTTCTTGCCGTCTAATTTCCTCCCTGCACTGGTTCGCCTACCTGGCCGCTTCCTCGATGGTCCACCCCTTATCGGAGGACACAAAGTGTTTTGTTCTGAACCACCACCACTACCAATTCCTCGGGCCACTTTTCATTCTCGTCGACCTCTGCTGCCCTCTTCCTTCTTCCCTTCACGTTAGTTTCCCTTCTGTTTGAATACCATCTTCCGCACCTCCCCGCCCTTCGCCTCTTCCCCTCCACGGCCGTCTTGTACACCCCACGTTCCCGAAGCCACAAAATCCAGTGGGGTGCGTATCGCATGCTTCGTTGTCTCATCTGCTTTTCTCTCCGGGACAACTCGGACCTTTGCATTTCTTTGCTAACATTCATTCTTCTGGCAGTTTCCCAGTTTCTTTTTTGATCGACCTCTTCGTGCTTCGCTGTAGACCAAGCGACTGACTTGTGCGCCTTCAGAAGTGCTGCTGCTGCTGCATCCCACCTACGCTAATATCGGTGCGTTGTTCTATATCAAGCTGCACATGCCACCACCTCGAGCTTGTTTTGCTAACATGTCCCCTCTGCTTTTTTTTTCAGGCTCTGTCATAAAAACGTCATGGACGCTCCAACCAACAACCTAGCAGCGGCTCGCCGTTCGCCCTCGCCTTTCCGTGCTCCCGCCGCTGGCCAGCCCGTCACTCACTACCACTCCTTCTTCTCCGAGCTCCTATCATGGAACAACCCCCGTACGTGGACGAGCCCTCACCCCATTCCTGCTTGGCCACGTTACTGATATAATCGGACCACTAGAAGCTTCTGGCATTGCCTACCTCTCCGTCGTCTCCCTCATCCTCGCCGCTAGATTCGTTGACGTCCTGCGATGGGCCTTCAAGGCTTCCTACATGATCCTCGGCGTGACTATTCTCGCCGAAGTTGTTGGCAAGATCGTCTTAAACAACGGCCTTACTTCCCAGATCCGACCCCGCCGATACTATACTGTTCCTCGCGACACCCTTGACACACTTATTGGCGACGTCCACGAGCTTGTCAACTTCTTCGTTATTGAGTCCCAGCGCATTGTATACGCCGAGAGCATCCCCTCTTCCATTGCCGTAAGTTTTTCTTGGGATGGCCTATCGGGGTTCTAGAACTAACCGAAGATTAGGCCTGGATTGCCGCTTTCCTCTCCTACTTCTTGGTCAAGCTTGTTCCCTACTGGGTTCTGGCCATCATTGGCACCACCGCCGTTTTCTTTGTGCCCCTCGTCTACAGCACCCACCAGGAGCTTATCGATGACCAAATCCACCACATCTCTGAGCTTGTTGATGCCCAGACCGCCCAGGTCAAGGATGTTGCTCAGAAGCAGCTCGACTCTGTCTCTGCCCTTGGCAAGCAGTACGCTGGCGACTACACTGAGAAGGTCCAGGACCTCCTCCGTGGAAAGACCCCCTCCCGCCAGGTCATCGTTCGACCTGACCCTCCTGTCATCAAGGAGCCCGAGTTCCCTAGCCCTCCCACCGAGGAGCCCTCCAAGGGCGAGAAGGTTGACTTCCCCGAGGTCCCCAAGGAAGAGCCAACCTCGCAGAAGGATTCCGTTCCCGTCGCTTAAGCAACTAATGCGATGCGATTTCCACGTGTACACGACTTGAGAAAGGGGCAAACTGCCAAGGCCATGGCATGTTTGACGGCATTTTCGGGGCGCATCTCTTTTAATCAAGGAAGAAGAGATTGGTCAAATTGGAATTTGGCGTGATGCGGCTCCTCGGAGTATTCCCTGACCTGCAATGCGACAATGACCGAGGGTGGTTGCCATGAGGATGACAAAAATGACGGCGGGGAAATGATTTATGCATCCTGCCAAGGGACGGGCCATCAATGTCCTGTTGGTGGTGTATGGTTGTGGTATCGCTAGGGATGACGGTCTTCCTGGCGATGACCTTGGAGTGCGAGGGCTTTTTAACTTTTAATTACTGCGTCTATGCGTGCATAGTCTCATTTGGCTTTGAAGCTCTTCTTTTGCTCACTTTGTTTTTTTTTAATTGTTCGCCTTGGTTCTTTAGGGGGCTTGGTGTTGACGGAACTGTGCATTGTGTGCGCTTGCTGGAAGCCTGGAGCTTAACTCTGGCTTCGTTTAGTTGAGATTGCACAATTTACAACTTGTATTCTCTTTGACTTGAACTGAAAGCACCAGTTTATTTCGTAGTGAATCACATTGTTTTTAACGCGGGGTAATGTGCTGCCTATAAGAACCGTTGTTTGTTTGATAGTAAACCAACTACCTACGACCCTGAGCCCCACCTTCGCTTCACATGTAATTGGAAACCCTTATGCTTAGGAAACTAGATTGAATTTTTTTTTTTTCGGTTCTCCAACGCCGTAGTAAATAGATAGATATAGACACACACCGGCCGATTTTTGCTCTGATATCCTCGATAACCCATCTACACATGTAATTGCGCCAAGGCACCTGGACTATGCTGTTGCTGCTGCTACTTGCGTCGCTTGCCACCGCCTCCATCCTCGCCGCCACTGCGCTTGCGGCCGTTCTTGCGCCAAAACTCCTTGCTCTCGCGCTTCTCGCGGGCCTCCTTCTTCTCCTCCTCGTCGGCGAGCTTCTTGCGGAAGACGGCGCGGTTCTCCTCCTTCTTGACGCGGCGCTTGGCGGCGACATCGTTGCGGATGGTGAGGAGCTGCTGCATGAGGGCGCGGGCCTTCTTCTCCTCGGAGCCCGAGGCCAGAACAACGGCGCGCTTCTGCATGTACGTCTCCTTCTTCTGCTTCTTGGTCTGCACAATCTGCGAGCGGAACGGCAGGTCGGCGGCGAGGGCGCGGGGCACGCGCAGCGGGTTGAAGTGGCGAGTCTCGCGCTCGATCTTGCGGTACTGCGAGTTCTTGAGCTGCGGGGTGGCCACGCCCTGGTCGCGGCGGACCTCGCCTGTAAGTCGCATGGGCTGCCAGCCGATGAGGTTGGTGACGGGGTTGTAGAAGCGGTGCGGCTTGATGGGGTACCAGGCGCGCAAGAAGACAATGTCGCTGATGAGGATCTTGTCTTCGAATGTGGCACGGAAGTGGCCTTCGGGCTTGGATAGGGCGCGCTTGATTTGACCGCGGATACCGGAGACTGTCTTGATGGAGGCGCCCTCGAACTTGGCAATCTCGAGCGACGAGTTGAACATGTCCTTGATAAAGGCCGTGTTCTTGTAGATCTTGGCTGGGGTACCCGTAAGCTTGAGCTTCTTGACAATCTCGGTCGACTCGTCGACGCTGAGGATGGTACCGCTGGCAGCGATACGGAAGCCGGCGTTGCTCGAGGCAAAGGAATTAAAGCAGACAAAGCCCGTGTTGGGGGCGATGAGAGGGCCATAGATGGTGCCGAAGCAGTGCATGTGCTCGGGTGTGTATTTGAGCATGCGGTTTCGCGTTCGCGAGTCGGTTGTGCTGTAGATGGGCAGCGTCTGGAAGCGGCGCCAGCCAAGGGAGAAGATGAGGGGGTCGTTTGTCTTGAGGATGCGCTTGTGCCATCGGTGACGCTTGATACGGACTTGAAGGTATCCAAAACGATCCTCAGTTGCTGAAAGACCACCGATGACGATGGGCATTCTGGCGTTGAACTTGGTGACGAACTCGGCCGGCACGTTCTCGAGTACCACCTTGGCATATTTGCCTGCTCGGCAGCCTTCTACGGCCGCACGCTGTCGCTCGTCCAGATTCTCAAACTCCTCCTTGTTGATGTCCAGCTGCTTTTGAATCATGGCCTTCTGTGCCTCATACCACTGATCCTCGCCAAACTCTTGGACGTCACCGCCGTCTCGTCGAGCGTTGGCCTTGTCGTTCAAGAAACCGTCGCGATCCTCCTCCTCAAAACGTTGCCTGAGCTCCTCTTTGCGTTTTGCGTTCTTCTCTCGCTCCGACGCTATGTCTTCGGCCGTCTGCTGCGGCGCCTTTTCCCCGCTACCTTTGCTGTCGCCATCCTCACCTTCGGCTTCAAGATCCTCAAACTCGCCATCTCCCTCACTATCTTCGTCATCCAGACCCTCAAACTCATCCTCGTCACCATCGTCACCCTCTTCACCCCTGGAGACACCACCGGTAGTAAATCTTCGACGCAGGGCTTCGACGTTCTCCTGCTCAGCCCACTTTGCTGCAAGATCCTCGTAGTCATATAGGGGTATTGACCTGTCCTCCGCAGCATCTTCCTTCTCTTGCTTGGATTTCTTAAAAAATTCCTCATCATCTGAGTCATCTTCAATGTTCTCCTCTTCTGATTCATCCTCGTCACCTCTCCATCGCTTTAGAGCATCCTCGGGGCTGATGGAAATGTCATACATCAGTCTCGCCAAATCACCAGTGTGATATGTCCGCCTTTTACCATGAAGTTTCATGGCATTTCCGGTTAGGTTGTCTTTCCATCTCAATGCGGCGGCTTCTTCGTCGGAATCGTATTCTTCATCATCTTCCACATCGCTCCCCTCCGACAAGGCTCCCAAATCTGAGTCACTGTCGGCAAAAGCGATATCCTCCTCATTAGTTTCCTCGCCAACATCCTTGCGGAACATCTTGCCAAGCTTGCCCTCGTTGAATTCAACCTCGGCATCCGAGTCACCTTCATCGCTTCCACTCATAAATCCTTCTTCGTCACCATTCATTTCTTCATCCCTGCCATCCTGCTCCGCGAATCGTGCCTTGCGGTGGGATTTTCTTCCAGTGTCTTCTTCCTCGTTGACTTCTTTGATTTGCCCACCTCCTCTGAAAAGCTGGACACCACCGTCGGTCTGACCCAAAAGCTTTCGTTCAGATTGGAGACCAACAATCATCTCCTCACCTTCTCCGCGTTCGACGTTCTCATCATCTTTGCCAAAGGTAAAGCCCTTTTCCCGGGTAATCCAAATGGCGTCGCCGTCAATTTTAAGACCACTGCGATCTGACATTGGCGCGTGTAATTTCTTTTCCTTTTCGTCTAGCCTTCGCCGCCCAGTCTTTCCTGTGATTTTGGCAATTGCCAGCTCCATGGCTGGTGTTGGGCACGGATCTGGCAGAACCTCCATATTTGCGACGGTGAAATCACCCAAACCTGGAATGTGAACGCGCTGTCCTTGCGTCGAAAAATTTGTGCCTCGCAGGTATCCTGAGAGAACAATCGATCGGTCGCACATGGGGTCTTCTTCGATTTTGGTGGGATGAGTGATGTCTCGGAAGCTGTCAACGATAGAGTAAGGGTGGGAGTTGCGCCAAATGAGAGGGCGGGGATTCTTCATGACGGAGAGGAAACGAGAGAGGTTGTGAATTTCGCGATCAGGATATCGACCGTTGATGACACCAGAGAGATAAAACAGATGAGCACCTTGGTACAGCTCGGTCCAAAGTCTTCGCTTCAACCTTTTCTTGGCGTCCTTGAGTGCCTGGGGTTTCTTGAACAAGTCAAGATGGGTCAAGATTCCGAAGACATTACCTGGCATACCCGTTGCCGCAAGAACATTGAGAAATTCCATAGTCTCCATTTCGAAGCCATAGTTTCCGTCAATCATGAGGAGAACAATGTCAGCCACCTTGGCAATGTCCACCATGGCCTCGAGCTCGTTTGGGCATTCGACAAAAGTCAGACGTTGCTTCTTGGAGGCGACGACGGTTATTGGACCCTGGGGGTCGGAGATTGTCTCTTTGGCATATCGTCGGATGAGGGACTTGAGCAGCGTTGTCTTGCCTACACCAGGAGGACCAACGATGGTGACGAGGCGAGGAGGGGCCTCGTCGGGCAGTCGATCAACGAGGGGAACATGCAGTCGCTTTTCCCTAACCTATTTCCGAGGACATTAGCATTGGGCATGTAACGACGTGAGGGCTACCGTACATCTTGCGATCGCGCCGCTTGTCGATTGAGCTTTCCGGGGTTGGCAAAGGCAAAGGCCTTGGGATTGCGCTCTGAGATCGCATTAGTATTACGTCCAAGGCGTGGGGTCGAACCAAACTCACCCCCAGAATGCTGCTTCTTGTCCTTTTTGTCCTTGGACTTGCGATGCGGCTTGTGCACTTGCTCGTCCATGGTTGCGCGTCGTCGGCAGCACCAGCAAGACCTATCACCAGCTCAAGTTTCCCACTACACTTGAGTATCCGTCCTGGGTGGGAAATTTTTTTGGCGATAAGATAAGAGCGATGTGGGGCTCGTGGTGCATTATCGATAACCAATGGTAAGTGGCAGAAAAACAGTTTGCTTGGAGTGGAGCAACAGCCTGTATTCTGTTGTTGGTGCACGCGACACCGTTTCCTACGTGCTGTTTTGGCTGGCCATTTCCTTGTCTGAAGCTCATGCTGAGTGTTTATGATATATGCATACGTGGAATTGGGCATTAGTGAACCAATTGATCGAGTTAGATCGTTAGAATGCATTTTTCTTTTTTAAATTTTTTTTTTTGGGTTTATTGAGTACAGACGTAACTGCAATATGTTTATGTTGTTTGATATAACTAGAAAATCCCCAAGTTGGAGTCTATTTTCCAAGCTGATTGAGTATTTAGACTAGGTGTAAAGTTCCTCGGTGAGGTTGTTGAGAGAAAATCCATGAGCGATGTCGCCTGCGTCAACAAGGAAAGCCAGAGGCATCTCTACAAGGGTGCCTCTGATACGAGAAAGCCAGTCTTTGACTTCACCTACTCCACCAGGGAACTCGCTCTTGACAATATGACCGTACTCTACTCTGCCCTCCCTTTCTTCCTTTTGATCCTTCTTTTGGGTTTCCTTCTTACCTGGGATGATGAAACGGTTTGAGAAGAATTCGTCGTAATCTTTCCAAGTTCGGACATTATCATTGGGAACTGGATGGAAGGCACGGCTGAAGACTTCGGTGTTGGTGCGCGCGGTGCCATTCCAAAGTCTTAGGAAATCGGGCGACAGAGGGTCCTCAACGAGACGATCGGGTGGGGAACCCCAGTCGTAGCGGTTGGGAGAAACGTCGACGGCATGCCAGTTCTGATCGGGTTGGTCCCATCGCTGGTCGGGGATGAGACCAAGGTGCTTGCGGAAGATGTATCGCCGAAGGGAACTGGCGAAGCGAGATGCGTGGTAGGGCTCGCCGTTCAGGTAGGTTTCGAACATATTTTTGTCTTCAATCACGACCGCGATTTCGGAGTCGTGATTTCCAAGCTGTGAACGGTCGTTGAGGTTGGCAGACCCGCAGATGACAACTCGATCGTCAGCAATTAGGAGCTTGCTGTGAATGTACAGCTGCTCGCTAACAAAGGCATCGATCTCATCTTCAGGGTTGCCATACCAAGGCAAGTGTACAACACGAACACCGCCATCCATGTACGCGGAGCTGATGGTATCGAGAGTCGAGTCCTTCACATTCGCGGCCTCGTGCTGGTATCTCTCGTAGTGGTCTGTACGGCCACGATGTCCCTCGTCAACGGGGAATCTTCCAGCACCGACGTAGTCGTCATGCTCCATCCTGGCCTCTTCATACGACACACCTGAGCGGGATTCAACCTCTGTCATGGTCTTGGATGTGTTGATGCGATCAAAATTCCGAAGGTTGTAAAATCTGATGTAGTCGTCTGGATTATCAACGCCAGCTTGTTTCAACCTCTGGATAATACTGTTCTTTCCTCTGCTGATGGAATCGTACTGGAATTCCATGATGGCTCTGGTTCCTAAAGCTTCATCTGACTTCAGGTCCCCAGCAAAGGCTGGCACAGCGGGCATTAGTACCCAGATTTTGAAGTCTTGCCTCTCCTGCCAGGCCCTGACAATACGATCCACGATAGCTGTGCCGATCTGGTTCTTTACTGGGCTTTGTCTTGGGTTGGTAGCAGTGATGAAAAACTGGTTTTCGATGTAGACGAAATGCTTGGCGTTTTGAATCGTTTGGATGTATGCATTTGCGATAGAATGCTCGAGCTTATGACCTGAAGACCAATCGGAGCAGCTGAAAGACGTCAGCAAAGGCGGCAAAAACACTCAATATATGATATCTACGGCGCCAGAATTGGCAAATGCCAACCGTAATATCATGATTTTTGTCCATCAAAAAGAAATCACATACCTTCGTGTAAGCTGGATTTTGACACCCTTGTGTGACTCGCTTTCATGCTCGTGGTGTCGTTCGCCGCCACTATGAGGAATAAACCTACCGAGTCCTCGGAATTGTTCGGTCAGATCGCCAACATAGTCATGATGGCGCCTTTCTTGATGGCTTTCGCCGGGGTATTGGGCAGGGACGGGAGCAGGGAGATCCAGCCTGTGGTATTTGCCGGGGTTCTTCTTCTCGTACTTTTCTCCAAAGATGAAGTTCCACCGATCAACGAAGTGATCGACAAGGCTGTGAACAATCTGGCCATTCATGCTCAATGCGACATCAGACCAGCCCATTCTGGAGCTTTTGGTTCTATCCACTTTTCGACATTAGTTAGGCTGAGCCATGGTTGGTTCATGGGTACCTTACGCTTGTTCTGTTCCCAGTTGGAAACCTGGTCAAAGTCGTAAATTCGGGCATTGTTGTAGTCTTGTCCAGGAAAAACAATATTCTGGAGGTTTCCAGGATGCACATCAGCGATAGGGTGGCCTAGGAAGATGCAAAGTTAGTAACAGAGACGCTGTCGCATTGCTGCAAGCATTTGCCTAAGGATACTAACTGCTGGTATCCCAACGACCAAAGCCTAATACTGTTAGTAAAATCCATTGAACATTAGAATTAATCCATACACATATCTAATCCTCCCATGAATGCCAACTTGTGATCAACGACGAGAAGCTTCTCGTGGTGAGCCCAGTAAAGGACAATATCTTCGGTAAGACTCGCCAAGCCAGCACCAAATGATTTACCCATGCCATCCTTGAAGTCATACCCAGTAGGGAGATGGTCTGGGTGTCTGAAGACCTTGATGTTGGGATTCAAGGCCTCTAGGGTCTGTCGGGTATGCGCGCTATCCAAAGTCAAGGCGGCCTGCACCTCTTTGTACACGATTACATATACCTTGACGCCACGATCTGCTGCGTCTTTGAGCATTCTGTCTAGTCGATATTGTTCATTGCGAGATGGGGGGCGTCTAAGATATAGCTCGGGCGATAGCCACCAGTCGAGGATGTAGATGCTTTCCTGCGCCTCTGAAACCAGGTTAGGAACCGCCTTCTCAGATTACATTTCTTCATATTCTTACTCTCAAGTGCTTCAGAAACAGCCCAGAAGTAGGAAGCGCCATCGACAAACCACTTGACATTGCCGGAGGTCTCGGGAGCAAAGGAGCCAAACCGATTCTGATTTCCGGAGCTCGTCGTCGTCGTCGCCTCGTGAGACTCGGAAGATTGATCATGTGGCTTGCTACCGCCGCCTAATGCCTGTTCCAGAGAGGCGCCGACCTGATTTCCCAGGTCCTCGACATGCTCGCCCACTTTCTTCAGGAAGGCATCCATGATGGCCGTCAATGTGGGGTTAGGAAGTAAGCTCGATTCTGAGCGGAATCTCGCGTGCAAGCTGAGCTAACGCCCGAGATTCGAGACGTTAGAATATCGAAGAGGAAAACAAAAAGAAGATGGAAACCGATACCAGAAAGCGAAGATGGGATGTTATGCGGATTTATTTGGCAAACAAGAGAGAGAGAGAGAGAGAGAGTCCAGCTTTAGCTAAATACGGTCCAGCGCATCATGCATGAGGGGTGAAAGCAGGTTTGATCTACTGTGCCACCAGCCCCGCACTTCCGAACCGCCCATATAAATAGCACCGATTTGGTGAAACAAGCTGAATGCTATGCATTTCGGTGCTCGTGCATCGATACGCGTGGCCAATATTCACCAATTCACCCTCTGGCTGTATCTTTCTATGTTTTGTGGAAACGGCGTGACCGCACTGGATTCAATATCCCACCCACACCCATGCAGAAGACTGACGGAACGTTGCTGGAGGCCTCTCCACGTTCTAGACCACCCAGAGTCATGCCACATTCACTAGCCATCACTAACTATCACCACCTATCACCGCCCATCACTCATGCAAGCACCCGGTTGATCGGCAGACGATCGATGGAACACATAATAGTAAATAAAAGATGCAAGTGATGCTTTGCGACCAACTACTATACAGGAAAGCTGACCAACCCCATAACTCCGTAATCATAGTTCTCCGTTATCCGTCACAAGATGATGGTTCAAATCTGAGAATGCTTACGGCAGAGCAACCTTGCGCTTTCCAAGAATGGCTGTACCTGCAACATCTTCAATCTGACCAGACTGAGGTTCCTCCCTCATCGTGAGAATGCGAGACTGTAAAAACATGGTCGACTGATATTAGCTATTGTGTCCCGTTTATCCAGGCCTATTTCAAAATCCTTTCCCTCTTGCTTGGCGCTTAGTCGGACTTGTCATTTCCACTTTGTCCCAGCAGACCATCCTTGAGCCCCATGGAGTCGTCCATAGGGAATAGGTAGCCACGTGAGCGGCGGGCGCGACGTAGCCATGAATAGATACCAAAAACCATGGCACCGACAAAGGCAAGTGTCATAAAGGGGCGGTCGACGAAGTTCATCTTGATATCGAAGAAGAACTTCGAAAATGAAGAGAGGGTATACTTGGTGGGAATGGGGTTGGGCCCATAAACGACCTTCTCTAAAGTGTCCATAATGGACAAGCGAGTGACCATAATGTGGTTGCCCGAGGGTGTACTGTCCCAGAATTGCTTCCTCTGCGCATAGTTAGTATTGCTTGCAAGGGACGTGGGTTTGTTAACTTACGTCTTCCTCAGTGATCAGAACGCGCTCTCCATCCTTGACGTCAATGCCGTAGGTTTCCCGAAGCCATCTAGCCCAAAAGACACCATCGATCCAAGCAAAAGCAACCTCCTGACGGCTGGTAGATTCCATATCAATCTTGATCGCCTTAGCGTTTCGGACACCTCGGTGGTCGCCCTTTGATCGGGCTTGATCAATCCGTGATTGCTTCTCGTCCCGCAGCTTCTGGCGTTCCAGCTGGAATTCTTTAACCTGTCGGTCCATCCATTCACTTGCCGCGCCCTTGAGCTCTGAGATAGATGTCTTCAGGCGATCGTCATTATCCCGGTTGAGGATGGCTAGGGCAACAACCTTGTGTTCCATAATCTGGCGGGCATTATGGGCCGTCAACTCAGGAACCAGTGGCAACCAGACTGATTTCATCCACTTGACAAGGCCATCGACATTTCTCATCTCATCGGGTGTGATGGGTGTATAGTAAGTGGGAAGACCCTCCCTCGAGACCAGAAATCTAGGGAAGGTGGTGATCTTGAAGCGGGAAATGATCTCGGGGTCATCAGTCTTGACAATCTTAGCATGTCCAATGAGGTTGAGGGGAAGCTGGTCGAGGGCCTTAAAGTCCTCAGAGGTGGTGGCATGATCATAAAAGTAGATGAAGATGACATCGTCCTCTTTTTCCATCTGCTTCAATGTGGCGTCGTCAACATTAGGGATACCACCGGCCACATCAAGTGCATTTTCGGCGTACTGAACAAAGTCACCCACGCCTCTGAGGCCTCTGTATTCAGCGCTCTCAGCGCCCCGATAGAAGCGGATGGTGGGGTATGCACGGGCATGCATCTCCTTGCAGAAACGGCTTTCAGCGTCACAGTTAACCTCACCAACATTGACTTTCCCAGCAACAGCTTTGGCCATCTGCTGCCAACTAGGTGCCATGGCTTTGCAGTGAGAACACCAGGGAGCATAGAACTTTATGAACCATGGGTCTTGTGTCGATGTGACCAGTTTTTTGAAGGTCTCTGGAGTCAAGGGAACACTGACTCCTTCTGGGTTGTAAACCTCCGCCGGTTCCTTAGGTTTGGTCTTCTTTAGCATTTCGCCCGTGCTTGGGACTTTCCAGTCCTCACCAAACTTCTTCTCATCTGTTTCTTTGGTGCTGTCTACCTTGGAGGCTTCAGTTGTTTTATCTGTGGCCGAATCGACGGGCTCCTTTGCCTTCTCTGCACCGCTAGGCTTCTCCGTGAGGTCATCCAGGGACTTTCCAGGGGCCTTTTTGTCGGATGCTTCCTTATCAGTGGCCTTGTCGGCTGCCCCACTGCTGGCATCCGTGATCTTGTCCTGGCCTGCCTCTTTTTCTTCCTTTGCTTTCTTTTCCTCCGCCTCCTTTGCTTCTGTCTCTTTCCTCTCCGCTTCTAATTTCTTCCAGGCTTCCTTTGCTTCCTTCTTCTTCGTGACAACATCTTCATCCTTGGCAATGTCTGGCAGATCAAGAGTCGCAGGCCGGGAGTTGGGCTTGTACTTTTCAAGCGCATGCTCAATCATGTTGCTGAGAAGAGTTGAGTTTTTAGCACCCTGCAGGGTTTCGAAGACGGCGCCATTTTCATAGAGGGTGCTGGTCGGGAAGGACTTGACAGCGTGGTCCATACAGAGATCGTAATACGCGATGCAATTGATAGTGGCGAATCGGAAATTGTAGTATTCTGTGAATGTCGTGTCCTGGGCATCAGCAGCCTCAGGCTTTGAGGCGTAGTAAAACTCATAGATGGATTGGAACGTCGGAGCGAAGTCGATGCAGTGAGGACAGTACGGGCTATGGATGGTCAGGGTAAAATCAGCATAGGCTGGAAGTTGAAATTACCTGTAGTGCTTGACAAGAAGGTATTTGGATTTGGCGACCTCTTCCTCCCAATTGTCTGGGGTCAGTTTGACAAGCGGAGGTACAGTGACGCCATTATAAACGGTAGGCTTGTTTTCAGGATCTACTTCATCCTTGGTCTCCTGAGCAATTACAAGAGATGCAACCCCAAGAAGAAGGGCAGCGGGAGAGAGACGCATGTCCGAGCCGAATGCGCTTACCAGCGCAAGATTTCTGGGCCAGCGACAAGGAAGAGTATCAGATGCGAAAGCGCGCGCCGAAGATGAAGATGTGGATGATGATTAGGATCTAGCGTGTAATCCCGGACAAGGGGTTGATGATCGGCTCGTATGGGCGGGTTGAATGGATGGGCTAGCAGTACGTTTCCGCCATAAAGGAGACCAGAAATGCAGGATTAATAAAGCGCACGCTGCGCGCGAGTCAGGGCGATGAAAGGGACAAAATGAGAGTACAGGGAGGCTCAAGAGGCCAGCGAAAGCAGCAGCTTACGTACGGCATTCAGGAGTCGCATGTGTCAAGATGGCCTGGGGGGTAAGGTGGCACTGGCAAGACCCATCAAGGGAGCACACTGGAATTCTGCCGGCCACACCGCCTAATAATAATTCCCCATACCGTGACACCAGTACAAACCTCCTACCGTTCGGTCACAAACATCAGCTTTTCACTCGAGCATAGTCGCTTACTGAGCATTCCTGACCCACGTCCCTACGGGTCTGGTAGAAAAGCACTGCCAGGATCTTACTGTATCGCGTATTGTTTCTTTCCTGCCTTTTCTATCCCCTGTTCGCGAACAGTCTCTGGTGCTTTCTTGCCTAAAGCACCGGGTGACGCGACGGGTGTTTGCTACTTCTTGTCGCCATGGCGCAGGGTCGTGTTGTTCAGGGGCATCTCGCTAGCGAGAAAGTTCTAGGTCTTGCTGAGAGCCAGGGCCTCGAGATTCAACAGTATGAGAGGATTATTCGGTTTCAAGAGGCCATCCTCTCTGGTAACCACCCCATCGTCAAACTCCCCAATCTGATTGCGTCGGCGCAATCATCCATTCATCCCATAGATGCCGGCCATGAGCTTGGTAACTCGCAATCTCATCCTACCCACACGCAGGAACTAGCCATACCTGCAGGCCCTGGGAAGGCGTCTGCCGCAAAACCATTTAACACAGGAAACACTGAAATCAACCCTATCCTCCTAGAAAAATCTGACGACCTCATCAAAGCTGAGCTCCAGTTGCAGAGGCAGAGGCTTGAGCGTGCGCTGAGAGAAGAAGTGGAACAGCGCCGCGCCGCAACGAAAAATGCAGCTCAAGCTGAGCCTCTTGTTGACCTCGACCTATCTGATGTGCTCTCCAAAGCCCTAACGCTCGTCCAAGCCACTGCGGCTCCTTCTCCTGTTGATGAGAATGTGGGTGCTACTAATCACGAGACTTCAAGCGATTCGTTCGATGACAATACCTTCTATTCTTCGCAACATGACACGCCCGAGTCGGTATTAACCTCACGAGTTCGAAACGAATCTGAAGATGATGGCGCTTCCAAGCCGCAAGAGTCTCGACGACAGAGTTTACAAAATCAACCTTCTAGGCATAATCAGGCATCTGCCGCTGGGCCAGACCCGAACGTTTCCCGGCCCTATCAGTCCTATCCTGACGGCATCCCCAGTTACCCTGTGAATACCAGACCGCGAGTTGGACAAGTTCCTGGGTTAGTTAGTCACATCGATGGAGGAGTCTTATCATCTGGACCGAGCCAGAATACCAGCGCCGGCCAGAGTCAGTCAGGCGACTCGGGAAATACGGAGGTTGATCAGCACGAGGTGACATATGGTGCAGTTTCTCGTCAACATCTCAGTGACGGCTATCTTGACCATCCCCCCTCCCCACTTATGCGAACACATGAACCACTGCACTCCCTTCAGTCCACACACATCTCTCCATTGACAGCTACCAGACGTCCAGTGCCGGTGGTCGAGCAACTTCCACATTCTTCTACAGGAACACCGGCCCAGGTCGCAGCACTTAGAAACGAACCTACTGCGGTTACAAGCCCGGAAAGTTCTCCACAAGGCGGAAAGCAATCGGAAAAGAAGAGGGGGAAAAAGAAGAAGAGAAAGGCAGACAGGCAAGCGCCAGAGCCTGAAGTGACCCCTTACATCAAACCAGAGCCCCGGTCTCCATCTCCAATAAATGTACCCTCATACATTCGTCCTAGCAAACGCCAAAGGTATGCCCAACGCCAGGCAAACGAGCCTGGTTACGAAGATGTCAGATATGAACCTTCAAATAGCAGCGCTCCACACGAGCCTTACTCAGGTCAGATACAGAGGGATACCCGCATCCCTGTAAATTACGAGAGGGCAGGCGTTTATCCCCAACGCGCAGCCAGCGCTGCAGTGTCTGGGGGGCATGTCTACGGAAGAGAGTACGCGGAGGACCGATACGTGTCTGGTGGTCCGTATGTGGTGGCCCAGCCGACTTCCCACCATAATCCTCTTCCAGGGCCCCCAAGCACCCAGGTTCGGCCTGCTGAGGAATACCCACGTTCTTCGTGGTCGTATCAGAGGAGCTATGAACCTCATCCAATGAGTGTACGACCCGAGGGCGAACCGATGGTTGCGCCATCACGTCCGCCACCAACACGAATCATTGTAGATGCTTTCGGACGTGAGTACATCGAGCCACCGCGATCCACAGTTGTTCGACACTCGGTCGCGCCTTCTGTGCGAGCCTGTGAACCCGATATAATTTACGAAAGAGCTGCGCCTGCGGCAGTATCAAGACATGGTGGAGTTGATTCATACGAACAAGGCGGAGCAATCTACAGGAGGCCATCACCAACTTTCCTGCCACGGAGAGTTGTGACACAGCCTGAGTATGTTTCACAAGATTATAGAGAAACCCATCAACGGGAATACTCAAGTAGGCCAATGGCACCATCCAGTGAGTTTGTGGAGGTCATGGCACCGCCAGAGAGGCGACACATGGAAGAGGCACCAAGAGAGTATATCTCGAGGTCCGCGAGTGTCAGACCACCAGAACCTGTGCGGTATGAATATGGAAGGGTACAAAGCGTACGCCCAGAGCCTCCGATCCGCCAATATGCCACCAGTGTCCACCCTGAGGGCCGCCGTGAGGCTCCCCAGCCCTATGTCCGAGATTACGGGTCTCGCTCAGTGGAAGGAACTGTGATGCGACGAGATTATAGTGTGCGGCCGCCTGTTGAACGGTATTATGATCAGCCTTTACGAGGAGGAGAAGAAATTGCTTTTATCGAGCGACCTAGGGGAGCAACACAAGAGATAGTGTATGCGGATGATGCGAGGAGGGAAGTGTACCGTTGAAACGGATGGAGAATCGTGTTCTGGAATTGGATCTAATAGTTAGAATTGTAAGGGCGGATTATGAATAATGATACCCAGGAGTTCTATTGTAGATTTTCACAGGCTGATTTATTCGCCCGACTGTATCCACAAATAGCAGATTACTATCATATATTTCTCTAAAAAGATGCCTCAACGAGTGGCAACAACATCGTTTCCCTCTTTTGCATCATGCGAGTGTAGATACCTAAAACCTACGGATGCATTAAATTTTGTGCGCCATGGATAATTCACGTTTAAAAAAAAAGTTATTTCTGGCATTTGATTCACTATCTCTGATATATTGGGGGCAGGGCGGAACCTCGGAGAATCTAGTCCGACAGGAATGTGAAACAGACCCAGAAATCTGCCGTGACTGTTTATGCTTGTTCTTGTCGTATACCGCCATGCCTTGGGCCAGCCACGGTTCTGGATTGAGAAACGCGGCAATCTGCATGCCAAGCATAGGCATGGCGAAACACGATTGCTCAAATTGGATGGGTTAGGGCTGGGTAGCTAACTGTGATCAAGCAAGTGCGGCGACGGTCAGAGTTGGGTCGATCCCTGGACATGCTTTCGGCAGAAGCAACCCTCCCATTTGCAGTCCCTCTGTGACATCAATGACCACGGTGAGATAGGCCATGGCTCCCAGCATTGCCCCTGGATCGACATCCGGGTGAGTCGGATCTCATAACCGCCGGAAACCGAGGGTCTTCCTCAGGGCCGTCAACAGGGTTAACACGACAAAAACACCAAACACGCGTCGTGCTCCGCCCGGCACCGGGAAGGGTCCTCAACGTCATCAATCCTGAAGCAGGCTATGGGAATAAGCTGTGAGTTCAGAGGTCATAAGCTTTCGGTTTCGGAACACTTGGAGGGGCTGCGGGCGGCAGGACAACAATCACGAATTATTTTGCTCTCAATGGCCAGCTATGGCCGGTGCAACTGTGTTATATTGTCAAGTGGGAGGCCACGTTGGTCTTTGAATGGTTAGCCGGAGTCTGGCATTGACAGTGATGCTCAAATCCAGGATTGGAGAAGACCCTCGGGGTAGGGGGGTTGATGGCTGACGGTGCATCACAGTGTTTAGCGCAGTTCTGATAAGGGTGACCACACTAGCTGGTCACCCATCTAGGTGGGGATGTGAACTGAATTGTACCTGAACGTTGGTTTGTCTGGTGGGGGCCGTCCAGATGTCTTGCAAGGGCACAGCGGCTGCAATGAAGTCAGGAGATGGTGAACGGATGCTACATAGAAATGGGCTATTGGTTGCTAAGTGCAAGACAGACATGCGTGTCGAGCCCCGTGAGCAGCTCTGAGGTGCCGATGAACAGGCCATTTGATCCCGTGGATTTTGGGAGAGCGCCCCTCAGGACCCTAGGCGGGCAAAGTGGAGGTTGAGTTGGATCCAGATGGGCCAGTCGGATCGCGTGAGAGCCAAACTTGGTTGGGCAGTGCAAAGCCAAGTCTTGGGTTTTGAGACATGGGCTCATCTCGGATTGCTGCATTTGCATGGGAGAAATGGTATTTGACTAGGCTCTGTGGATTGCCCAGGGTATTGGCGAAGCTGATGCATTCGCCTAGTTCTTTGCCGCTTACTATGAGGCGAGGTATGATGTGCCGAGGACCTTGTGATGTGTGGGAAAACGTGGTCGATTTGATTGTAATGCTCGTATGACGAGAACCCCGCTATTATCAACTGCGTGGTTGGCCAAGTCATGGAGGTGAGTGTTTTTGGAGCGCGTTAGGTGAATATGCATCACCTTACTCGCAAGTGCAATTTTTGATATAACGATGCCAGTGATACGTGCGCGCCACCATGGCAAAAAGCATAGTGGAAGTGTGTAATGAATTATTTTTATTTATCACAGGCCGGAATTGAAGTGCGAAGCGCGGGTCTAGCTTTCTTGGCGGCTAATAGAAACACACAACGCGGACGGGAAACGAAAAATTCCGATTGCGTTCAGAGTTGTGAGACAGCCGGGAGAGATACAGACAGGCGAGATCCAGGCGAGAAACTGGGGGGGGTTTGTTTTGGAAGGGAGAATCTCGACCATACCAGACACGCATGACACGGTGATGCATGCATGCACATGGATGGATACGTCTGAACTGAGAACTGAGGCTGGCTCGGTGCCAGGTGCTAGGTGCTAGGTTGGTGTCGGCGCTGCAGTCGCAGGCATTGGCGCTGACAGCGGCTCATGGACCTCTCCCTCAATGGGATGGATCCACGGCCCTGCAAACCTTCAGAGACAAAAGCACGTTACCGGCCACGCCAAAACATAGGCGGCGGCACGGGGAGAAGCAACCTTCTTGCTAGTACAATGCTTTTGGCCTTTGGCATGCATTCGTGCCCTAGCCATAGAAAATGCCGTGCGGCGTGTTTAAGTGTCGTCGAATAAACAAGCCCTCCTTGCGAGCCAACTCAGGCCTTTGTGGGTAGGTGCTGGTGGGTGCCAAGGACACGGACGCAGAGTAGCAGTTAGTGAACGCTCCAAGATGATGGCTACATGCCCCTTGTTAGTAGCTTCAAGTACAGACATTATGGAGACACTATTCGCGAGCGGGATGTGCGATGGAGAGCAGAAACCCTCTCTGCCCCCGCTGCCCGTTGCGCCAGACTGACGATCTGGGATTTGGGTCTCTGCGGTTTGGAACTGGGACGAGAACCCAGGCATTGTCGATCCACCCAAGCCCTGGGGCCATGCCACTAAACACGTTGGAACGCAGGGAACTCGGCCGGGGAGTGTCCATGCCGTCCCACAGAGGCGCGAGCGCGGCCGCATTAGACAATGGGATGGGGAGTGGGCCCCGATGTGATGCTTTCGAAAGCCATCGAAGAAAAGCATCTTTTTTTTTTCTTCGCACGCGGATCAGGGCTCAAGGAATACTTAGCCGTCTACTTACCAAGGTGATGGTAGGCTTTGGTGCGAGGTGGAGTTCGGCCTCTCGCACGCACCCATGCTCACATCTGGTTAGGGCATCTGGCAC
Organism: Calonectria ilicicola; assembly: GCA_020809705.1. Taxonomy (NCBI): domain Eukaryota; kingdom Fungi; phylum Ascomycota; class Sordariomycetes; order Hypocreales; family Nectriaceae; genus Calonectria; species Calonectria ilicicola. Next base: position 2,368,637 of record CP085828.1, on the reverse strand, counting down.
TTAGTTTGGCCCTCCTGTGCTGGGTCGAGTTCGGACAAGCATCGCAGGTGTACGTTCCCGAAGAGTGTAAGTGTGCCCTGCCGGGCTCCGTGGCTTGTTACCCATGCCAAAAACCCACACGCTCTGTCTGGCTTGTCTGGCTGGTTTGGCTGGACTGGTTGGACTGGCTGGGGCTGGACAAGAGGTACATGCAGCACCCGCCACATCGCAGCCGGAAAACGGGTACCTTTGTGCCTACCACACTCTCTTCCTTGCCCGTACTCCATCCTTCTGCTGCTTGCTGACTGATGGGGGCCTTCCACTCCCAGTCACCACCTTCCCAGCCCAGAGCCAGTGCGTGCACCAGTCCACCTCCTCCCGCTCTTTCCCTCGTCCCTCATCAGACGAAAGAGCCATCCATCTATCCTTTCTCTTCGTTCCCCCCATCCCTCTTCCCCCCCTTCCCCCCTGTTCCCTCTGTTTTTTGCCCGACTTCAACGACCTGCGATACCCTTTTTCCTTCTCTTGGCTCTGTTTCTATCTTGTTCTCTTTTCCCCCCTTCCCTCCCTCCACCTCCGCCGCCAACTTGTCGCTCGCCGCCCGCTCAGAGGACGACGACGACATTGACTCCTCGCTGCCTTCACCATGAATAAGTTGGCAAACATGCGTCACTGGTCGGAGAGGATGAGTCCCAACTTTGGAATGGGCCGTCCCAACATGCCTATGAACGCCCTCAATGCTCATCCCAAGAACGCTGCTCAGCCAGGCCAGCCCATAAGCTCTCCTCAGGCCGCCGACGCCACGATTCACTACTCCTTCAACGTGCCCTTCGCTTCCGATCTTGCCGGCCCCGACACCGAAGACATCCTCCATGCTACTACCGACGCTGTCCTGAGGTGGACGCACCCCGAGGATGCGCCAGATGACGTCGAGATTCACGAGCTGCCGGTCCATGCCCAGAACCTCGCCAACCTTCGAAGACTGTGTCGCGAACTCTCCAACGGCCCCCTCCCCATAGAGGCTCACGTTCAGTCCACAACGCCCAAGACCGGCAAAGGTATGCAGGTCACCACCGTTTGTCTGTCGGGCTCCCCAGAGCTGGTCCACAAGAGCCGAGAGACCATTTTGAATGATACCCCCATCTCGCTCGTACGTTTCGCCCCGTCTGCGCCCTTGTATTGCTCCTAGACAAGGCATTCTGCAACTTTCAGCTCTGACTCCTCTATAGCGTTGCACCACGATTGATGTTGATGGCCAGCTGGTCTGCGATATGCCTGCCGGAATTCTCAAGAAGTCTGTAACAGATACCCTCGATTACATCTCTAGCTACTGCGGCGTCGATATTTTCTTGCTCGGTCCCAAGTTGACCCCCATGGTCGATGGCATGACTGGCGAGGCTGAATTGCGTATGGATCAACGATGGAGAATTGCAATTTACGGCGACATCTTGTCATCGGAGCACGCCAAAGCCCGCACCTTGATCCAGATCGACACATTGGTACGATTTCCATTCTTATTGTAATCTGACACCCGTTTTGACAGTTTCTTCTTAGCTCGGCCGCGTCGTTGATGTAACCAAACTCGAATTGTCATGCCACCAGCTCGTTTGTGGACGCCATCGCAAGAATATCAAGTTGATCGAGTCATCCACCGGAACTGCCATCTACTTCCCTCCTCCGTTCTCGCAAATGTATCGCTATTGCCCACCAAAGGCGACCCGCCGTGACCCTGCCGATATATTCATTACTGGCGAGACGCCCCAGGCCATCGAACTTGCAAAACAAAAGCTCCACGAGACTGTCCAGCGAATTAGACTCTATGTCAAGGATGTGACCATTCCTGCGGCCAAAATCGATAGCATCTTGCTCGGTCGCTTAGACAAGATCCGTAAGATACTCGAGGCCAATGGAACCTACATCATGTTCCCACCATTGGCTAGCCAGCGCAACATGGTCAGAGTTCAGGGCAGTGAAGGGCTTCACGTAGAGCGCACGGTTCGGGAAATTATGTCCCTAGCCGGCCAGTTTTATAGTGCTGGATGGTATATTCAACAGCCTGAAACCCGGCAGCTTCCCGGTCCTGCCGACATTCGAACTATGCTGGGTGACATCTGTGCCAACTCCGAGGCTGATTTGTCCTTTGACAAGATGACGTTTACGGTCACTGGATCCGACGACGCCGTCAAGTCTGCGCTCAAGGTTATTTCCGACATCAAATTTGTGACTCAGTCGCAGTTCCAAATCCGTGTCAAGATTGAACTTGCCAATGAGCACAAAGAGTTTGTTAGTGGCAAGAAGAACGGCAAGATCAACAAGATCATGGGCCAAAGTATGTAAAACTCTCCCGTCTTTGTTCGCACTGTAACTAACGTTCATTGAAGGCAATGTGCAGATCATTTTTGACGGATTTAACGAGTACAACTTCAACATTGATGTCATGGCTGCAAGCTACGAATCCATGAAGCAGGGTCTTACTCTTGTTGAGCAGGAGATGCCGGCCTCAATTTCCTTCCACGTGCCTGATCAGTACCACAAGCGAATCATTGGTATCGGTGGTCAACACATCCAGCGCATCATGAAAAAGCACTCTGTCTTCGTCAAATTCTCCAATGCCATGGATAGGGGTGGTATGGGCCGTGAGGATGACGATATCAAAGTCGACAACGTCATTTGCCGAACACCTGCACGCAATGCTCAAAATTTGGATGCTGTCAAGAACGAGATCTTGGAGATGGTTGACCGTGCGGTATGTTGTTACTTTCACTTCGGGATTTTCTCCCTACTCGATGATTTGATACTGACTACCTTTCATCAGGACTCCGAATACACATCTCAGGTTGTCAATGTTGACCGTTTGTATCACCGTCAACTCATTGCTCGTCTCCCTGAGATCGATGAATTGGAGCAAAAGTACAACTGCAAAATCAACTTTCCCAGTACTGAGCAAGCCAGTGACGAAGTCACTGTCAATGGCCCCCAGTGGCAAGTCCCCCATTGCGTTGACGAGTTCTTGGGAATGGTCCCAGATAAGCACGAGCTCATTCTGGCCCGCAACCCTGATCTGATCAAATTTCTTGAATCTCCTGATTTTGCTCACGATCTTGTCCCCAAATTGAAAAACCAGCACGAGGTTGAGGTTACTGTTCATCAAAACCCTGATGACATTACCGAGGATGGCTCGCCCACCGTGACCCTTCTATGGGGATTTACTCGTAATAACGCTGGTGGCCTGCGTGATGCTATGGACTTCTTGCAGGCCCAGTTTGCCACTTCCGGGACCGAGATCAACGTCGTTAAGGGCGCACTTCCCCGTCCCAAGTCTGACTCGTTTGAGGACTCACTCCAGTATTTTGACTCCAAGCTTCTCCAGCATGCTCCCACCTCAGTTGCTACCGACTCTCCTGTTAAGGCTGCATTCGGCGATGAAGTTGCTCGCGAACGAAGCAGCATTCTGGACCGCCTTCGCAAGCCCGGCAGCATGACCTCGATTTCCTCGTTCTTGGATCGCCGCAAGAACAGCTCCCACTCCGCTCATGCCAATTTTTTCAAAGGCTCCAGCAACGTCTCCAAGTCTTCGCTCATCTCGATTGAATCCACTCGCAGTTTCAATGCTGATCGAAATCCCTGGAACGACAGTGGCGTAAACCTCCCAGATGATGAAAATCCTTGGGCACCTCGCCCTTTTGGTTCCCACGTCGACAATAAGTTGACGATCCCGCAACCCGGCGATGTTACACCTCGCCACAGCACCCGCGCGTCTGGCGACAGCGGGCGCCCTTCAACTTCTCATTCTATGAATTCAGGATACCCCGCCCCTATTGGGCCTTTCCGTTAGATTCCCCCGTGTTAGAACCTCTACATGCAAATACCCCGGCTGGATATACCCTGGCGTAAAAATACCCTGGAACGTCTACCGCTGCATCGGTCGGTTATGTCCAACCCTGCTTGGTTTCGTTTCGCTGTCTTTTGTGTGCGTTTTACTGTTTTGGTTGTTTTTTGTATTTTTGCTTTTATCTCTTTTGGTTATCGGAATCGGGGGTTATCTTTGACGACTTGACGTCCACTCTCTATACCCAGTTACGAACGGCTGAGGACCAAAACATACGAATACCCCTGGTTGCCGGGATGAGAAGGATCTTTGGAACATGGTGAATTGATTTGGGGAAGAAGATACCATTACAACGGAAGAACAAGCAATATGAAAGTCTTATGTCTCAACAAGAATGGCGACAAAACACAGAATCAGAAGTCTATTTTGGGTTCGTTCTTGTTTCAATTCTTATGACGGACTCTTTCAAGCAAGGATGGATTTTTGGAGGAGATAGCTCGCGACGCTTCAGATGCGAGTAACCGAATAAGAATGAAAACCAAGAATCACTTTTGGGCTTCATGAGCCTGTGGAACTCAAATGATGCCCGCAGTATACCCCAATCGATCTACCCACTCACCTTGTCCCTAAGTTATCGTGACATGTTTAATGCCATTGTTGGTGTCGTACTGTGCTGTTTTCGGCAATCAATCTCCACTGCCTAGATTGCGTTCCAATACATTATTAATAGACGACCACGGACATGTAGCCACGTCAAGTAAAATATGAGTATATTCTGCTACCATGTATGATTTATTCCCGGATACACCATGTGAAAGACATTGGCTGCACCAATAAAATAGCATTACCAGCCTCGTGCAGCAATATTCATTGATTCGAAGTCCATTAGCTTATGTTGCGAATTGAGACATAGTGACAGCCTAAGCCTAGTTTCCCGTCCTAAACCTATCCCGAATTACATTAATATCATCGTTTGCAACCTCTTTCATTGCTTTATCTATGGCCCCCAAAAGTACATTGAGCTTCTTCTGGGGCGGCTCGTCTTCGGGTTGACAAGGGCGATGGCACCTTTGACAAGCACGTTCTGCATCGGGTGCATCTGGGCCGGAGCGGCATTTCCACTAGCCACCGCTCCTGCGCCAAACAGGAGTGCGCCAAAGCGAGCTGGGTTCGTGCCATTCTTTTTCCCATCGTGGTTGTTGGTCTTTGGACATGTCTCTTTGCACCTCAAGATGCCTGATTGTGTTAAGAAGTTGAGTGAAGCGAGCAGTCAGGGAACTAGACCAGAAATCGAGAATGTCGTAGGTCTGGAAAATATAAAACCAATCCGGAATGAGGGATGCTTTTGTATTTGATAGTGGCGGCTCAGGTTTGGCACCCTGGCGAGGTTCAGGTTTAGTCTTCGTGCTTGGTGATGGTGACCGTTGTTGCCAGTGTTCCCAAAATGCCTGGTAAAATGCCACCCTATTTTTGGATCTGATATCCTCAAGACTCCCCTGGTAATAACTACGATACATTGGCTTCGCCAAGCCCTCAAGGTAGGATTGCTCACCGAGGTCGGGACTTGGTATTAACCGTGTCTGCAGCAGCCGCGGATCAATTCCACAGGACGTTAATAGAAGCTCGCGAACTTGCTCAGGGGGCTTCTCAGAGGCCCCATCCAGCTTGAACGTGAATAATCCTGCTATAGTGCCTTCTGATTCTCCGTGGTTGATCAAAACATCTTCCATCTTGTTCAACAAGTCCTCCTCCAGGATGTGCATTGTTTGCACTTGTGTCAGGGTCAAAGGTGGTGGCGACGAAGGTCTCATCAATCTTAAGCGGCCATTCATTTTTCTCTCAGCGGCCCGCGCTGCTTCGGCTTTCTGACGTTGCTCACGCAAGAACCCTTCCAAAGTTGACTTTGTATATTGCCGTGCTTTTGTGACGATATCGTATTTCGCTTCGCGTATGTGCTCTTTAGTAGCGAGAAACTCGACCAGTTGCGCTCCTTCTTCGGCATAACTTTCCAGAAGTTTTTCGACATCGATACTCTTGGGTGTACTAGAAGGCTGAAACAAACTATCTTCGAACCGAGGATATTTGTCACGAGAAGGAGGTGGGTACTCCAACCGGAAATGCTGTAGTTCAGATAGTGCTGGGTCACCGACAGGTCGGGGTCCATCAAAGTGATGCCTCGACACGTGTATCGCTGGGTCTGCGCGTAATTTTGGCGGTTCTTCTGAGAATTCTCGTTGACTTCCAAGTTGGTGATCCTGACATAATATAGTCTCCTTTTCGATAGTGGTGGCAAGTGAGGAACAGCTGGATTGGGCTGTTTTAAACGATGGTCGTAAAGCTGCAGGCTCAGGTGGATGGGGCGGTGGTGAAGCTGGCGAAGAATTTAGTCCACTCTGCTCGGGTTGTACATCGGTTTCAAGGTCCGGAAATGAAGACGTGGATTGTGGGCGTTCAATGAGGAGGGATGATGGAGGCCGTGAACATGTTAAGGTTAAATCGCGAGGGCTCTGCGCTGCTGTCCCATGATCGGTAGGAGGCAGGGTTTCCGGCATCTTAACGGACAAGATATTCCGAATGATGGCGGTGGTGATGATTATGGCCGTGGCAAAGGGGAGCTGGTGCTAAATGGAGCAAGTTCTCATTTAGAAAGAAAAAGAAGTAAGGTGGAAGGAAATAAAACCGACCTCGACGACTTTGAAGGGTCAAACAATCTACCTTGGAATTTTGAATTGCGAAATCAGGAAAGTGAGGAAGGATACCTGGGGCAGCTCCAGCACCACTCCCTTTGTTACTAACACCGCTCTTGCCCTGTTTCATACCAAATTTACTACCAAATAGGATGTACCAGGCGAGCCAGATACCTGGAGCCGTGAGCTATCCCGCCCCCATTCTTTTGATCAGTGAATCACCGCCAAGTGACGGACCGTGGACAGCTGCCACACGTGCATCGAACAATTTCTCACGTGTCCTCTAGCAAGCGAGTCGATTTATTGTTGTTGAATGTGGATAAATATGTCCAAATTATATATCATTAACAGAAAATTGAGTCGTGTTTTGATGTCATTGTTCGCCAAGACCGCATATTTAGAATGAAGCATGCGCTGCCGGACCATATAATAGGCTACTTTTGCCTCCTTTGCTATTTCTAGAAATCATTTACCCAAAACTTTTCCCGTGTGGTACATGCAACGGTCAAGCCAACTCCATTCCACCTCTTTTGTATTATACATGGCATGCTTTTTTTTTGGTTACACATGAAGCGCCCTTAGCCTTTGACAGGGCCAACGGTGACGCGCTCCCGCAGTTGTCTCGTTTCTGCGGCCGCCGCCTCTCTTTGCCTGCGTCTTTGTGTCGCTTCCAGCCTGGCAAACTGGCCGCGCGCGCCGTGCTTTAGTTTCGTAATCATATCAGTAGCCTTCCCTTTGTCTAACCCCTTGAGAGTTAGTGGGTTTCCTTTCCCACGAAGTTTGTTGATAAAGTCGATCTGGCCTTGCGTTGGTGGCAGTGAACGCCAGCTCTGATAGCGGTGAATAAATGCACGCGGGAATGCTTTGGCAGCAAAACTATCTGCCCCATGCACTGCGTCAGCAAAAGTGGAAGCAGTGAGGATTTCCTTGGGAGCCGCAAATGGCGATTTTGCGACCCCGGCGGGAAGTGCTCGTACTTCCACAGCTCGGTATAATGGGACGGACGTCCCAATGCCCTTGTCGAGCTTTTCAATTCGGACGTATGAACCACTAGGGGCTGTTAAAACAAATCTTTCTTGTCCAACTTGCACCCAGCAGTAGGGACTAAGAGACCGGATGTGTTTTTCACCGGACGTGTCCGCAATCAAATCAAGAACAGAGGTGTAGTCGGTGAATGTGATTGTATCAGCAGGACTTATGCCATTTGTGGTGTGAAACGAAAGTTCGCCTGTCCCAGGTACTTCCTCATCATCTCGGGTAGCTTTGATTTTTCTCATGTCCTTGACCGTGGCGCTTTCCACCAATACATTGGGGTCTAGACCAAAAAGTGTCGGCGTCGTGACAATTCCAGTCTCCAGGGTTGATACAAGATCGATGACATGGCAGTCTTTCTTGCCAGGGTGAAGTCTCATGCCTCTCCCTATCATTTGTACAAGCAGATTCCGCGATCTCGTAGGTCTCCCAAGCACAATGCAGTCAATGTTGGGTATATCGGTGCCTTCTGTAAACACGCCACAGTTAATCAATACTGGAAAGTCACCTCTCTTGAACGCTTCAAGTGTTTCGCTTCTTTCAACAGGCTTTGTTTCTCCCGTTACATATCTCGCTTCGAATCCGTGTTGGCGGAATGTTTCTGTTAGTCGAATGACATGGGCAACATCAACGCAAAATACAAGTGTCGAATTTCTCCCCGGAGCCTTTGCCATCCAACTCCGGACCGTGATGTTGTTAATTTCGTCCGTGTTGACGGCCTTGGAGAGCTCCCCAGGCATAAAGTCGCCAAAGCTGTTGCTCTTGACCTGCTTTAGGTTGGCTGTCGATTCAACTGTGGTAAAGAGGACATCGCAGAGCCATTTTTCAGAAATCATGTCAACATAATCCTTGTGATAGACAATCTCATCAATTGCAGCGCCCAATTTTACTCCGTCAAATCGCGAGAAAGTGGCAGATACGCCAATCAAGCTGGGAGAATTTGCACGCTTCGTCTCTAGACCGAAATGTTCGAGTGTCCTAAGGTACCCTGGAGCAACAATGTGGTGTGCCTCATCAACAAGAACAAGTTTATACCTTGAGGGATCAAATTTGGATAAACGATCCTTAGATGTGATACTTCGTACACTTGCGATAGTGATGTCGGCTGTGCCAGTAGCATGTACATTTCCCATTTCAATCTCGATAGTTTTGTCAGGATAGGCAAGTTGACAATGACGGGCGGCTTGCTCTACCAGTTCGCGGCGATGAGCTAGAATCAGGGTGCGAGTGGCGTCCTCCGACGGCGCCACGACTTTCCCAATCAGTTGTGTAAAAATGACCTGAGCAGAGTGAGCTTGAAGTCTGCTATCCTGCGTCGATTCCACTTTACAGTCTTTCCAGCCCCTGTGGCCAGTGAGATTCCTACTCGCTTGTGGCCCCGCTTGAGGGATTCCACAACAGATTCGATGCATTCCCGTTGATAGTCACGAAGTCGTAACTTCGTCTTAGAAGAGACGGTGGAGGAATAGACACGGGATGCCCAAAACCTTAGCATGGCTGCGCCCAGCCCGAAATTGGGTCTCGGCATGCATTTTCCTATCATTTGAACCATTGCACATGGTGGTATGCGTGGTCCAAATGATTGCGCGCATTGAATTCGAGATTGCAACCCTGGACGACGGATATTCGAGGTCATCACAGTGGTCGACAAACCTACTAGCGCATTATGTAAGCCAATGATATCCAAGTCTGAACCACTGGGTCCTTGCGTGGGCCCAAAATTTGTGAGAAGGTCAACCTCACATACGTGACTGATGAAACATTCTTCACTTTACTAGCCCTCTAAAAATTCATAGGGCCATAGACTTACTAAGGCCGAGCATAAAATTTCGCCCAGCCCCTGTTGTGATGTTACCCTCTGATCACATCACACCCAGTACTCACGGCAACAAGTGCGCATGGACACAGACCCAAACTATCACCTCGACGAAGAGGAAGGCATACCAATTCATGCACCTCTTCCCGAGGTGGGAAATCCCGAGTATAACTACTCCTTAGACGACGATAAGGACCCAGATGGAAATTATTTGCCTGATGGTCTTTATTCTGACAGCGAAGTTGAATCAACCCACGCTGACCCTCAAAGGGGCGAACATTCTCTCAAGCGACCTGCAGAAGATCCTCTTGGATTTCGTTTATTCAAGAGAAACAAGGGTATCTTGAATATTGACTATCTTGACTTGCTTAATGCCGACATTGAAGATGCTGCTCACCAAGTATGCATCGCAGACGAGGCGGATGTTGAAGAAAGCCAGTTGGGTTTAACCCTTTGGTCGCCGTCAGAAAAGAAACTTTTTTTCGAAGCCATTGCGCGCCTTGGACAAGATGACTTGCCAGGGATAGCATCTCGAATACGAACCAAGAGCGAGATCGAGGTGAACCACTATCTCAACATCCTACGAACCACACAAAATGTGCGACAACGAGAAGGACGACGACCAGTGATCGAATTCCCTGAGTATCCTGCGGCGGTTGAGCTCAGTCAGCAATTATGCTATGCTTTGGACGAAGCTGCAGATGCTGTTTCTGTCAGACAAGAACACAAAGAAGAGCAACGAGAAGAAAGCAAGTGGGGTACCTGTTGGCAAATTACTCCTGCAATCGCTCAGAAAATTGATAAAGGTGAAGGGATGGAAGCCGATCAGCAAATGGCTTTCGCGGGGGTTTTCAATCTCAGCAACTGGCTGAGACTCTCTGACCGTGTATTCATGAATTCGTCCATCCCCAATGAAAACTGGCACATGATGAACGAAGATCCACCGTCTATGTGGGCGACCACCTTTGAAGATTTTCACTCTTTGGCCGTGTCTATTACACGAAGACTTGTTCAAACCACCATCTTCTTGAGCATGTCTAGGATTCGCGCTAAAAAAGAACTTATGCCAACAACCAGAGACATTGTAAGACGACAAGATGTTGAAGCAGCCGTTGCGTCTCTTGGCATGGAAACAAACTCACATCAATTCTGGCGCAAGTGTGCTCGAAGACTCCGACTAAAAGTCTATGAAGAGCCACCCGAATACAACGAAGAATGTGATCAAGAGGCGCTTACATACGGAGAAGTTGAGGAAGCGCTATGTGACGAAAAAGATGAGGTCTCGAATCAAAATTTGGAAGATGACATGATCATCAAGGAGGAGTCATTATCCGGAGATGAAGTTCAGGAAGAGGAAATTGGCGATGAAAAGAGGCTGGAAGACGAAGACACTGATGAGTCGGAGACGAAAGCGCCAGTTATACAATCCGACGACGAAGAAGCTGCCATCTCTCGGGAAACAGACGAGATCTTGCAATTCTCTGCGGCGGATTTCCCAAAGACGTACCGTGCGAAGCAATCACTAAAGAACCGCGTAGAGCGAGAACGACGCCAGGAACATTATGCCGAGACCTGCGACCAATATGATAGTTGGCAGGAAGAAGCCAGGTTATGGGGCCTACTGCAAAAGAAGCCACCTATGGAATTACCGAAGATGCAGAAACCAGGGCCAGTACAACGGTCGAGGCTGGATGTAGAATCTGTGTTCCCTATTGGGCGAGATTGGAGGACTAAAATTCGGTATCATAGCGAGTGGGAGACGGACCACGGCCCATCACATGAAGTGTCAGACAGCGTTTGACAAGCTTCCATTTACTAACGCCATGGGCCTTGCAAAGCCATCATGACTGAACGAAACTCTATTTTTGTAGCCATGCTTGTTAATAGCACCATATTAAGTTTGGGGTATCTTGGCCATCAGTTGATGCAGCGATAAACGTATTGTCGCTTCTGTGTTGATCATCGTCGTGTCCTCCTCCCTCTGGCTCGCGTTCTTGATGCGGCAGTCGTAGTTGGAGCAGCTTGTGTTGATGAACGGCCTTTGTTGGTGTTCCTCGTCGTCCTAGACATCGGGGTTCCGCTCTCTTCTGCACTCTCCTCTCCATCCTCGCTTGATCCACTCTCATCTCCATCCTCCGCCTCATCTTCCTCTGTGGTCTCAGCTTTTTCCTTCTCCTGTTTCTCAGTCTTAGCCCTGCTTGCCGCACGCTTTCGTCCTCCAGGAGCCTTTTTCCCCTTTGGAGGCGGGGATGGGGCATCGGTGCCCTCTTCTGTATCCTCAACAGAAGTGCCTCTGGTTTTCGAATTGCCTCTGGTTTTCGAATTGCCTCTAGTTTTCGAATTTCCTCTGCTCTTCGAAGTACCTCTAGTCTTCGAATTGCCTCTGGTTTTCGAATTGCCTCTGGTTTTCGATGTCGCCTCGCCTCGCTTGCGCTTCTTGTTTGGTGAAGGTGGTGGAGAGAGGTCGAGCTGCGGCGGTGATGTTGGCGGCTCACTGGGGTCGGCAATAGCACGTTGCATCATAGCGTCGAAGAACTGGGCTTTCGGTAATGAGAATTCAACATATCGGTCTTCGGTTTCATCCTCATCAAAGTTCTCGCGCTCGTCGATGACTTCTAGATTGTAGTATGTTCGTAGCTTCTGCCAAATGAAGGGAATGCGAGTGTGTTGATACAAATCGGGATCGAAACCGTGATTTCGGAGGTGCTCCGATATAGCAATCATTCTAAAGTGTCTGTGCATGCCTGTTTTTATTGTCAGCAATCAGGCCGGGGAAGGCTTGCGTATCTTACGACTCACCAGCTGGTTTCCAACGAATAACGCCTTTGAATAGCGAAGCGACCTGATCGTCGGTCCATAGCTCATTATAGTTATTGTCTGGCGCCTTGGTCTGGCCAGAATCCTCCGCTGTGTCGGCAGCCGGGGGAGTATCGACGTCCATAGCATCGTCATCGCGTACTGGCGTTGGCGTTGCGGCAGCCTGGCTTCCGCGCGCACGCTTTCTGGGAGGCATTGTTGATCTGCAGGCCTGGATTGCGCTTTGTCGGGTCTATAATGATGGTTCGAATGCGATTGAAGATGTAGAGACAAACTTTTCCGCGGACCTGGAAGAGATAGAAAGGGGGGGAAGCCGAAATCCGGAGCTCGTAACAATCATGAAGTTGGAAAGTACAGACAACCTACCTGGCTAGCTTATTGGGTATTGCTAAGGTGCCGCCAGTAGCGCCATTTTGAGCGGTCTAGCGCGCGTGGAGGGGTCAACAGCCGGGATTAGGCCCTGAAGCGCGCCGCGTCGCGGGGATGAAGCACCCACTGACGTCGATTCGGCTTGACGAATTTAGAATCAACAACGCAGCTGCCTCTGGTGGTTACAGGCCTATGTATGACTTTAGGCGCGGCCCACGACTATGGCCATGGCTGGAAATGAGGATACGGCAGACCTCTTTGCCATCCCCGACTTATGGCAGGCCTCCGAGTTGCTCGAAGAGTTAGGCCGCGACACGATTGTTCCGCGACCCTTCTTTGCGACTGAGCTAAAGGGTGCGATTGTAGTGTAATTTAACTGCCATTTTCTTGACTAACTATATTCCCAAAGAAACTCTCGATTCTAGTCTATTGCAGCTTACGACCGTCGCAACGAACGATGATGGTTTTTTCAGACTCCCATCTCTCTCAACTAAAAACGACGAGTCCGGATCGAACGAAGCCGATGACGATGTTCAGACGACAGTGGACAGCACGTCTGACACCGAAATCACAAATGATCTCTGGATGGACCTGAAGGATGTGGAGGAGAAAGCCCCCGAGCACAAAACGTGGGATAGCTTTCTCAACCAAACTTCCGCGACTGCAAACCCGCCGCTCGTCTCTGAGGCATCTCCCAACGTTTATGATGCACTACTTAATTGGACAATCGACCCCCTTCAATTGAAGAACGCCGACGTCCCCGTTGTTGAAGCAAAAACATATTTTTCAGCGTTGCTTTCACTCGCAATCGGACAGGAATCGGTCTTTTTCTTCTCAAAACAAGAAAAAGATCATTCCTTCACCCCCGCCTTACCAAAGATGAGAATATCGGGTTATTCGAAGCAGGTGCTTCAAGGCATAGAAAAACAGTGTCTCCGTTGTGGTTCAATGTTCTTACAACTCCGATCATTTGTTCGATCTACTTTTGCAAAACATTCAACGCGATGTGGCGTTGCTCTCGCTAGTGCCCTTGAACAAATCCTCAAAGATTCGCAGAAGCACGTTGCCGTATATGGCCACAATCCTAAATCCCTTCTGGCCCTCCAATCCACTATAAAAAGCTTGGTGGCCATCTTGGAGCCCTTCCATCGACTCACAGCGAAGCTTCGGCGGGGGTATTCTGACGAACAAGTTCTCTCAATTGTCTTTCATGAAGCATACTCTGTTGACCATGGCGAGGAGCAATTGCGCGAAATCATGCGGGAAGTATTAAGGCGCGTTTCACAGCCATGGATTGAATTTCTGGAGGAATGGATTGGCACCAAGCGTGAGGAGGGTATTCCCTTCTCAAAGTCGAATATTGGCGAGAGCAAGGGCTTTGTCAAGGTGGACACAGAAACGTACCTGGATGATTTTGGTCAGCCAGTGGAAATCGTTGACTTCTTTCTGGATGATACGAAGATACCTCATTTCATGCCCCAAGATGTCGCCAAATCCATGTTTGAGGCAGGAAAAAATCTGCGTTTCATAAGGGGCAATCACCCAGAACATCTGTTGGCAAACCCTGAACTCCTCACTCAGACCCAGCCGCCGAAAGCAGAGTGGCTCTATGATTGGGATTCTATCTTGCAATTGGAAACTCGTGTTGTGAAGTATCGAGACAGTGTACTGAAGGTGATTCAAAAGAGCCGCTCAGATTCACAATCCCCTCCCCGGCTACAACCAAACTATAGTCTGAAGCATCAAGATGAATTGCAATTCTTTGGGGTTGACGAAACTCAGCTCGAGGAGCGACTAATGAAATCAATGAAACAATTTGATCAACCACTTTCGGACGCCAGCACTGAAGATTCACTGAGCCGCGTGGTTCAGCGACGTCTCTCTGGGCACTATTTATCACCTTCTGATGCCTCGCATTTTGCACCACACTGGTCCTTACTTGCCGTTCTATCCTTTGGAGGCATAGCATTTTCTCAGGCTCGGATTATTAACCAGGAAAGTTTGCGGCTTCTATTTAGTGAACATGATTTAAGGAGCCATCTCAAGATGCACCGTGGTTTTCATTTGTTTGGCAATGGAATGTATTCCAGTCGCTTGTCCCACGCCCTCTTCGACCCTGAATTGGAAACAGCCGAGAGACATGCTGGGGTTGCTCGTCAAGGAGGCGCCATGGGTCTTCGTTTAGGAGGACGAGACAACTGGCCCCCTGCAAGCTCCGAGCTTCGGTTGGCTTTGATGGGCGTTCTGGCGGAAACCTTCGATTTTGAAAATAGTTTTAGTAAGGTGAAGCTGGGTGATATATCGAGAGATTCGACAACATTACCGGGCGACCTAAGCTTTGCTGTCCGTGGTTTGTCTCAGGAAGAAATGGACAAATGCATGAATCCGGATTCTCTGGAGGCCTTGGATTTTCTTCGCTTGTCTTACAAACCACCACCTGCACTGGCGCCAATCATCACGCCGGTAATTCTCACACAATACGACCGCATCTTCAAGCTCTTGTTGCGAATTCTTCGAGTTCTTTACGTCAGTAATCAACTATTCCGAGACATCAATACGCGGACAACAAGGTGGGAGGACCCAAGCAACGCGTCTTACCGATTTGCCCGTGAAGCTCATCATTTTATTTCGGGAATTACGTCATATTTCCTGGACACTGGAGTTGCGATTCCTTGGCAAGCTTTTGAAGCGAAGCTAGACAAGATTCAGTCCGACTTGAACAAACCCGTTTCCAGCAACTCGGACGAGAAAATCGAAAGCCCTGAAAGGCTTCGAGAGCTCCATGCTTTAGTCCTGGATCGTATCATGTTCGCACTGTTCCTGAAAAAGCAACAACAACCGTTGCTGGGTCTGATTGAGGAAATCTTTAGCTCGGTGCTTCATTATGCCAAATATTCTAGGATGAAGGCATTGGGAAGGTCGACAGAACTCGACGAGACACAAACCCCAGAAGAGCTGTATCGCATATTCAAGAAAAATGTACAGATCTTTATAACCGTGTGTCGAGGATTGACAGAAAAGGTTCGTTCTAGCGGCAATCGAGGCGAAGATGATTTGGGGTTGAGACAGGATGGCATTGGTGAAGATCACATGGTTGCACAGCTCTTGATGAAGTTGGATATGAATAACTACTATGCGAAACAATAAATACGAAATTCGTTTGACATGGTCTTTAAAAGAATCAGATAATAACCAAAAAAAAAAAGAAACATGATTTGAAATGATTTCAGGGCCTAGAGAGCGAGAAGCACCTATGTACATGTTGGTGGATCAGCATGTGGCCTGAACCCCGCCAAAGCCATTCCGGCCCGGTTGGACACCTTAAACTGCCCCTCATCGCGTCTCCACGCGTATAATTCATTGTTACCAACACAACACCGCTTGGCAGCCGCCGGTACAATTCATTCGGCACCATGTCTCGACAAAGCGTCGCGCCCCGTAGCTTAACACTTACGGAAGAGCTGGAACGACTAGAGCAATCCATTACCCTGACACTACAAGGTAAGCGCGCCCTTTACTCATGCAATCCTGGATGTTGTCGGCTCACCAGCAATGTAGAAATCGACCACAACTTTAGCAAGTCACATCGCATCGTCACAACAAGCATCCTGCCTCTAGTTGAACAATATGGAGATCATTCCCGTGCAGTTTGGGAGGCGTCAAAGGTCACACCCTTGCATAATACGACCTGGTCGTGTCGCTAACTAGATCGCAGTTCTGGAAGCAATTTTTCGAGGCCTCTGCCAATGTATCCCTGTCCGGTTACGAGGAGCTCGCCAACGACGAAGAAACAAGCCAAATTGAAGAGAGCACGGCAGTAAGAGATGAGACAACAGCAGACTACACGGCACAACATGGCGAGGAAGATGCTACAGCAGAGCCTGGAGCAGAGCACTCGACATACCAAATCGAGGACTCGCTCCTCGACGATGCCGAGCTATCAGGTAGCACTCCTCGCCCGCCTTCGACCACCAAAACAATATTCTCGCGCCTCGAGTCACCCTACGAGACGATGAAGCGGGAAATGGAAGATGAGGAGCAACACACGACAGTGCTAGAGGACAACGAGGACTCGACGATCTTGTTCGCACAGCACACCGCCAGATTGCCAGACCTGGCATTAACGCCTGGGCGCATGATTGAGGATGAGCACAGTATTCAGCAATCGATACAGCGCGCCAGGGACCCCTTATTGCACAGGGTCTTGGACAAGAACTACCGTATCCAGGCCACACCCCACAAGCCAGCATTGCGCATTTCCCCGCTCAAAGGCAACCAGCCAAAGAAGGAAACGCCCGCTTGGCAAGATTCGCCAATGTCATCGCCTGAAATCTCCGTCCCCAAGCTGCGCAGCGAGGCGTTCATGTCGCCAGTCAAAACCAAAGCGCGAGAGCGTCTGGCAGCGGCAACGCAAGGGCCACGAACACCAGGTGTCAGCGTGCAGACGCCAGCGACTGCCAGGAAAACACGGGATGTTTTTGCCGATGAAAGCAGCATGGCCAGTGAAAAGAAGAAATACGAGATTGACTGGGAGAGCGACGAAGACGAGGACATTGTTGGCATGAGCCCACCCAAAACAATTCAATTTGCTTTGCCTCCTTCCAAACTGCTACAAACTCCAGGTATGTGCTTACAATGGTCAAGTCAATAAATTACAAAGCTAATGGTTACTTTTTTTTTTTTTTTTTTACAGCACGAGAGGCAAGCCAGAGAATCGTAGGAGATATTCTCCTGGACGCTGGCGAGGATCCCAACTCGTCAGAGTACAGCCCTAGTATGGTTAAGATGAACGAGGATATTCTCAATGATAGTTTTTAAGATGCACACAATCAAGGCTGTAAGATACGGGGCTATTACTTCAACTCTAGATGGTTCGCTATCATACCACAAGAAAGATACCCAGAGGACTCACGTCATCTTCTTCGTTTAGTTTTCAGTCTCAGACATTTTCCCCACGAAACAGATATATTTATTTGTGCCAGGACTAGTTTCTGTAGTAGACTCGAACAAATTCATTCTCTTTGAAGTGAAATAAGCCAATCACCCATCATCCAGCATATAATAGCCTCTCCTTCTATACCGTGGGCGAGGGTACCGGTAATTCCAAACCGGTCCCGGCCCGAATCAGTAACCACCATCATGGAATTGTTTTTGTGGATCTAGCAATCGAACAAGTCGGCTGCTAGATTTTAAAAGATACAGAAGTAAGCCATATCCCGATATCAAGGTAGCGGTCGCAGGCCGCTAATTACATGCAGAATCGGACTTGAGACTTGAGGGCTTGCTCCTGGAGTTTCTTGACGTCGATTGGAGCCGGCTTAGATTCCTTTTTGCCGTTGAGCAAGGCCGTTGTGGAAGAATATGATACAACGGAGGCGGTCTCGGGGTTGAGAGGTTGGGAAGAGGCTTAAAGACTAAGCGTTAGCACTCATGTTGGTTGACCACAAGGTTTGCGGGAAACTCACAGCTAGACATGGCGTTGGAGGAACCCTGAACACCCGACATTTTGAATTGAAGGATTTTGTAGATTGATCGGTTTGTATAAGATAAAGAGATCAAAGTAGAGGGGAGTTGATTAAATATGTGAGCAGTTCAGAATTATGCAATAGTTGGTGTGATGCCTCGGTGTGTATTGTTGAATGTTGTCTGCGTCTGCTAAAAACAAGACCCCATCATGGGTTCTAAGCTCGTCTCTTTATACTTGATGCCTTGGATCACGCATGCAACGAGTCGTAACAGAAGTCAGGCAACCAACAGCAGTAACATGGTTCGCACCACGGCTTGGTCATAGGCGATTGTCTTACGTAGCATCACGTCTGGGTAATACGGTCATCGGGGAGGTTTGCGTGAGTCATGACGAAAAGCCTCGTCCACAACTTTGGACCAGCCTCGCAGCGCCCTGGGATTCACAATTTGCCCAAACAGGGCAAGATGGGGGTGCTAGCAGGCGTCTGTTTGGCTGACGAAAACTAACCACGGGCTGTCAGCAAACCACGCAACTTCATCTCAATTGGGAAATGGCGGAGACTGGATGTAATGAGAGTTTGGAGAGCGCATGAGGACGGGGTTTGTTTGCGGGGGGATAAGCACACAAAAGACTCTATTTGCTGGTTTTAGCATTGCAGACAATCTTCTTCAACATGACATTGTATCTAGAATGAGGGAGGGGTCATTCGCAAGTAGTAATTTGAATGCAGAAATAGCGGCGTTCCCGGTAAGACAGCTGCCCGGCTTGAATCACACGGCACCCCTCCTGGGAACATGCTGTGGGTGTGAAGGGCGTTAACATGGTGTGCTGGAAGCCACTGGGGATGTGAGCGATGATGGGAGTCAGGAATGCGCATGCAGCAGGGGTTGATCGGTAACCTTGAGCCGAGAGAAAACAAGACTTAGATAGAGTTGGAGAGCGCGCTTGTGGAATCGTGAGCCCAAGGCCGCGACAGCATGTGCGTAAGAAATGTAAGCACTGCATTTAGGCACGGGGAGTTTTTTTTTTTATGGATATCGGGTGATTGGTTGTCATGATGGCTTCGAATGACGCTTCAAACAAACAGAAAGTTGATTGACGGTTTCCACTACCCTCCAAGTGAGAAGAGATAAACACGGCCCTTTCCATTGTAAAGATATGCAACGGTGTACTGCGGTCTGGCAGCATGCGCCTCATTGAGGCCATGCCTTCAGCTGGTGACACCTCATGTCGAGGTTGTCATGAGGCGGGGCACAGTTTTCTCATGGCACCGATAACGGATGTTTATTAAGAAGTTGCAGTATGCTTCTTCCTGGAACCAGGGTGTTGCATGACTTTGTCCCCAGGTACCCGTCTTTCGCTTAACTGCAATGATTGCCGCAAACGGTTGCATCTGCCTTGTCTGTCGATCATGGGCCGAGTCCACCCTGAGGGTGACAATTGAGGACCAATTCAGCAAGATGCTAGGCAGGGTGTCGCAACGCAATCCAATTCACGGTCCAAATAATGCCTCACGTTACGAGTTCACTTCGCGTCTGTACACGTAGGTGTACGTCACTGGTGAGCCTATGCATGCATTAGTTACTTGACTCTCTGTTCGCGTGCCATGGCTTAAACAGGAAGCTGGATAAGAAAGTGCGGTGCCACACATGGCAGATGGTGGCTTATAAACTGCCCAATAGCCGGCTGCAGTGATGTGAAAGGATTCGCTTCTCTGTCCCGCGGCCAAGTATATCAGCCTGTGTTAGTTTAAGCAACCCACTTTCAATCGCAAGTCAGTAACAACAAAGTGAGTGTTTTTGACGTGGCTATGCACCGTTGAGTCCCTGGTCGCAAACAGAATATAGCTGACACTCTCGGTTTTCCGTAAATCTAGGGCGCCTTGCAAGTTGAAACCCAGCGCAGATCTGCGAGGAGATATCCTGGTTAACAGTATCTTACCGATACGTAACATGCGTGACTCAACTTAGTATGTTGACCGTTTCTTATAGTTGCACTTCGACCTCGAAACGGCACCGCGGCGAGAGCAATAGCCCAAGTAGATAAGATGGCTAAATGGGTTCCATGAGTCCACGCGACTAGAGAATCTACCCAAGTTTCTAGCTGTCCGGCTTCCGCTTTCCTCGACGCACGCGGGAAGAGGGTATTCTCATATTGATATCATGAGAATTGACAGCGGATAGCCCAATTCCAAACCATGCCACATTGATATGAAAATTGGAGAATGGTGGCTCCGGCGGTGTAGTGTAAAGCGGGAAGGAAGCATTTATTGCAATCTGCGATATGTGCTTGGCCTTGTTCTCATCTTGCTATCCATACTGAGAACCGAGGGCATGCCCTTGGTTGAACCTCAGGTTTATTTTACTTTACCTTGCTTGAATTTACTTACCCGTGTTGTCGAAACAAGGGCAGTTGAGCGGCCTCCAGCTTGGCTCTGCAGCTTGGAGCCAACTGCCCCATCCTGTCGCTGCCCCATGCTGCTGCTGCTGCTACTGCCCCTCCCCTGATGCAAAATACGTCAGGTACACACCGGCGCGCGGGCGAAAATGCACCTGGACTGCGCGGCAGTGGTGGGCTGGTAACGCCATGGCGCTGGCTCATTGGACGTTTCAACTTGGCACCCGTACATGTACATGGCAGTTAGTGCGGTGTGCCTGCTGGGTGGTGTGGAGAGCAGGAGCAGGAGAGTGGGCGCCAGCTCAAGCCATAGGCCGAGAGATTGGCGGCGTGGTGGTAATTGAAACGAAAATCATCGCAGAGAGAAAAAAAATTATGGCCATGGTGCCGTTTGCTTGCAAGTCGAATTGATTCACCCATCCCATTGTGTCAGCCGTGATTGACTTACTCCTGCCATCTCGGCCTCTTCCGCTACCTGCCAAATCTTACATTCCCCGCTTCGCCTGTTTAAGCTATCCCAATCCAATCCAGTCCTTCCTTCCTTCGTCCGTCGCTCGATTGATTCCACCACGCAACTAAGTTAAAACCTGAGCTGCCCAAGTCGCAATCGGTATCCCCTCAAGCCAGCGTCAGCATAACCACGCCCGCTACACACGCGGCAGGCGCCTTAGCCATAAATACCAACTAACAGTCTTGTGACAGCCTCTGTCTTGTCCGACCTTGACTGCGCATCCTTGCACAGCGCTTGCCAAGGTTGATGCGGTGTGCATTATCACCAAAAAAAACCACAAACACAAAAGCCAACCAGCCCAGTTCAGTCACCAAGGAAACTTGCCTCTAAACAACCCCGCCAATTCGTCGCCGATTCAGCTCCATCATGTCTGGATCAGGCACCGTAGCCCTCTTCTCCCCGGACCAGCACGGCCACCTAGTTCCTTACCTGGCTGCCATCCACGCCTCATGCATCACCCACGACCGCACCATCGCCACCTTCCTCCCGCCCTTGTCTCATGAGAAGCTGTTGTTCTGGTGGAAGGAACGCATCAATGAGGCCAAGGAGTCCAAGCGTCTCATCTTTATCCTCCTCAACGAGTCCGAGCCCGGCTCGCGGGTCAAGGGTCAAGAAGTCATGGGCGTCGTCATGCTCGACCTCCCTTACTCCGAGACGGGCCCTTTTCGCGGCCAAGTCGAGAAACTTCTCATCCACAAAAACTTCCAGGGCCAGGGCGGCGCCGAAACCCTCATGGCCGCCCTCGAAGTCGAAGCGGCAAAACGCGGCAGGACAATGCTGGTGAGTAGTTGCACGATGCCCAGATTTTGCCGCCCCATCTATGCCTGCTAACCCTCTTCCAGCTCCTCGACACGGAAACTGGCAGTCCTGCAGAAGAGTTCTTCATAAAATTCGGCTATATCGAGGTAGGTCGGATACCCAAATACTCTTTCAGTCCGTCAGGGGAGTTGAAGGACGGCACTTTTTTCTATAAGAATCTACAAGAATCTACAATGAGTTGAGAGGCCTTGGCGTCAGAGGTGATTGGTTATATTTCATTTGTTTTCAATACCTAGATTTCTCACGAAAAGAAAAAAAAGCTTGGTGGGAGGAGGGCAAGATGACTTGATTCTACCGATCTGGCGAGCCGTTCTGGTCGCCAAGAAGTCGTAGCTTGCTTTTTGCTTAGATCTCGCAAGAGACAATGTGATAGGATATGCGCATTTCTTAGCTGTGTCTGTGACGCTCCTGTTGCATCATCAAGGAACTTACTGGTACGAGCACGAGCCTGGGCACACCCTCAGGCCATTCCCTACTAATATTTGAACAAAAGTGGATGTGTAATAAATATTCCCAAGTTATTGGTCAAATTCGAGCCAAGAACAAAATACATATATGCAATACTTCCCGATTGGTTCAAGACCAACACAACCATGTTATTACCTGCTATGATAACCAACTCTACGACATAAACAGCAAGTTCCCAGAAATGTTGGTACATAATCCATTAACGCCACCCGTCAACCCCAATTTTTTTTGTGACATCTACTCATCATCCGCGAGTTCCTCCACCCTAGGGGCTACATATTGTCGCTGCTGAACTCCGCCAGTGTTGACCTGAGTATCAGTACCAGTGGTAGTTGCGGAAGCTGGAGCAACCTGTCCAGTTGCTGCGGCGACAGTGGAGTTGGCGGCGGCAGCTGCGGCAGCCTTCTTCTTCTTCTTCTTGGGCTTCTCAGTCTGAACCTATGTCAGTAAATTGCTTCCGTTTAAGTCTCCTAGAGAAACTCACCTCGTGCCAGGCCCACACAGGTCGGAAACTATCCATGAAAGAAACATCTTCCCACAGGTTGGGGAAGAGCCATAAACCAGGAGGAGTGACAAAGTAGGTAACACAGAACAGAATTACACGGAAAATTGCCATCAAGAAAAACAGACCAAGGAGACCAAGCAGACCCCAGCTCAGGTAGTAGACACCCTGTCGGAGAACCAGAGGCCACAGAGGGTAGAGGACAATGGCAAAGATGGCAACCAGAGCAAGACCAGCATAAACTTTGCGCATGATCTGACTTCCCTCGTACAGCCACACGTAGTACATCTCGTCTTGGGCATCTTGCTGCTGCTCAATCCTGACGTTCCACTGTCCCTTGACACGCTTGGGCTTCTTCCCGTTTGGACCAGCTTCGGGCTCAATTTTAGACACGCGCAAGGCGAGCATGCTGAGGGGGAGCAGCTTGAAGGTGTTCTCAAGCGAAGCTCGGTCGGTGATTTCTGGAAGGAGGGGGTTCTTCTTGCGGGCCTTCTCATAGGCTGGGGACTGCAACGCGCGAAGAGCTCGCATAACTATCGTGAATCAGCAACAGCTAAATGCAGGCGCAAATAATACAACCTACCTCTGAACATATCCTTGCGCTCGCCATTCAAGATGACAGTTCGGGGCTTCAAGTCCTGGCTTCGGAGGAACGCCGCAACTGCAAGACCCTTGGGGTTTGGTGGTCCAGGCGCAATTGGTTGAGGGCCACCTTGGCCACCTTGAGGGTGCGGGTGTTGGTGGGGATGAGGATGAGCATGACCAGGCTGACCACCTTGTTGTTGCTGAGCTTGCATTTGGCGCATTCGCATCTGTTGGGCCTGGGCTTGTCTCCTAATGTGCTCGACGAATTCTGGGACGGTCATGCCTGCCTTCTCAGCGTCGATGGCTAGTTGTCGCTGCATCGCTTGGATCTGCTCGGGGGTTGGGCGCTGGCCAGGGACGGGCATCGGAATTTGGCCAGGACCAGGCATCTGGCCTGGTTGGGGAGGCGGGGTTGCCATGTTCGTGAAATCTAAGAAAGAGTGTCAAGAATAATTAAAACGTAGGCAAACGGGACAATGAAGGAGAGAATAAGAAGGCCACGAAACTAAAGTAGACGTTGTGGTGCTACTAATGGAGATACGTCGTCTAAAGTAAGCTTCCCTGCCCCTGCGCCGGGGCCAGAGTGTCCTCCAGTCTTATCATCACGTGATACGGTACATCTAATCGAGCCCGGCCCTCCAATGACGGTAGTGACCTTTCTGACAGTTTCTAAGGGTAAAGAAATAGGCAGGTGTGATTCAGGATGCATGGAGAGCACAAAAAAAAAAGCATCCTATAATATTAAGGAGCATTATAAAACGTAGTTCCTTTATCGTAGCATAAATCCAATAATGATTTAACAAGATTAAAACCGTTAACGTCCATCGGTTTGTGTGTCACGTGATCTGGCGCATTTGGTTTTGGCGGACCTTTAGCTCGGCGCAAGCGACGCGATCGCAAGGTCGTTGCCCTCAACCAGTATCATCATGGGCGACAGGTTAACGCAGTTGCAAGACGCCGTTGACGAGGTGCGCGTCTATTTCCCATATATATTTCACGCCGTATTATTATTGACACATCTCTGCAGTTGGCGCAGCAATTTGTTGCTTGCCTACACTATGTCCACCGACGGCATGACCTAGAAACCCTCAGCCCCAATGACAAAGTCCGCGATGTGAAGCAAGAGCCAAGCCAGAAAGAAGGTATTATTCGTCACAAACCATGCTCGCCAGCTCTACGTAACTAAACAATGCATAGTCGATCCCCTTCCCGCCGACGAATTCCGCGCCGGCATGGTCGAATTATCACGAGATCTCATCATTAAAGAACAACAAATCGAAGTCTTGATTTCGTCACTCCCCGGCCTTGACAACAGCGAAAAAGACCAGGAACGATGCATTAGGGAGCTAGAGGATGATCTGAAAATTGCTGAAGCTCAGCGACAGGAGGCCATCAAGGAGAAGGATCAGATTCTTGCAGAGCTCGACACAGTCATTCGAAGCATTCGACGACCCTAATTCATGGTTTAGAGAGCCTGTCTGTGGGTATCCAACAAATTACGAAAAACAAATGAAGAGTGGAGAGGTGCCAGCTACACAAATGGCTCCACTAAGGTTTTCCCATAGTTCCTCACAAAACTCATGCGGTTTGAAGACCGCGTCCGCGGCTCTCAATAGAAGAAGCAGGCGCAGAGACGGATTGACCCCGGAGTCAGCCAAGCATTGAACGGAAAATGGGCCCGCCAGGGGACGAGCAGGCATGCCACGTTCCTGATTTTGTGGGCCAATACAGTGATGGGGTGGTAATCAACTAACTCTTGTCATAAGACTTCCTACATGTAGAGCGACACCTCTACTGTACAAAATAGCAATAGCCTAAATCGCGGGTTTGTGAATAGTGGAAGATAACACTTGGACCTATCGACAGCAATAAATCATACTGCTCCTTTCATCTTCCCTACTGGAAAGTGTGGGGATTGATACTGTATGTATGTTGGGAATTACAGCCATCAAGTATGTATTCTCTATCCGGATAAGCCAATACTATCTATCTATCCCATGAGAGGCGCCCAAAACGCTGCCATCTACCACTTATCTCTATCCAACATCTTTCTTCATGCCACGTGTGCCTCATGACTATCGCCCAAAAATAATATGATTTGCGAGACCATCAAGTCGAGCATATCATGCCACTGATATGATACAACGCTTAGGCGGACTTCGATTTGAAAAACTGGGGGTAGATGTCCCGAAGTTCTCGCAGATGCTGAATCTGGAACTGCGATGCGGGGGTTGGAGGGGCCTTGAGCCCCTCTTCAACCAAATGAGCGGCGGTCCACCCAAATTCCTTCGCCTTTGAGCAGTTGAGGTAAGAATCGTCTGGAAACGTTAGTCGATGTGTAATAGTCAACAATTGAGTGGTTTAACCCACCAACAAAGTAGCAGTCCTCCTTTCGCTCTACGCCAGCCTCACGCATACCCTTCTCGTACATTCTGGGGTCGGGCTTGCAGATCAATGGCTGCGAACCGTAGTCGCAAAATGTAAGCCCTTCGAAAAATTCGCTGATTTCCAAAAGTCGGACAACCCTCTTGCCATGAGTCTTGTAGGCATTGGTAAAAAGCCAAAGCCTTACCTTGCTCGTGTCAATGTCCTCGAGCAGCGCTCGAAGCTCAGGGTTAGGCTTAATGATGTCTTCTAAGGGTAGAGCATCATCCACCTTGGCGTTGTAGTCAAGAGGATCAATCTGGTGGTGTCGCATGAGGCCCTCGATAGCCAGTCCATAGTTAGTATAGTAGTCTTTGTGAAGCTGAACCGCCTCCTCATGAGGAATATCTAGGTGCTTGGAAAAATATTCATCGATGAGCTTGGCCATCAAATCATGCACTTTGGCACCTAAAAAGAAGTCAGCAGATAAGGCTCAAGGGGGGCAGTTGGTCCTACTTCTAGGATATAGACAGTTGTCGATATCGCTTTGCCCAAGTTAGATGTATCCAGATAAAATAGATAAGAAGGGCGCCGTACAAGAAGAGCACTGGCTTGCTCGCGTCCATTCCGTTAGTGCTGCCCATGGTTGTTTTTGATCGAATGCTGGTGCTGAAGCTGGCGATGTTGTCGGTGTGACAAAACGGTGTCAGACTTGAGATACGGGCAAGCGGAGGGAGGGGCGATTTGAATGTGCGATGGATGGACAACAATGTTGGTGCACGTGGCACTAGTTGGAGCATTGAATGGAGGGTATACTGGTGAGATAGCCCGATGATCAATCCACTGTAATGTCTAGGTAGGCGGGTATTTTGCTGGACAGATATACGTTCCAAGTTCTAACTCAACAGGATTGTTTGTGACGGTGTAGGTTGCACTCCCCAATGACTCTTACGGCGTAAGGGGCCGAATAATGACCGCAGGTACTCCGCCAAGCGAGCCAAAGGCGGGATAAAATGATGTATCGGTTATGATGGAGAATTTGTGCAGATCTCAACCGAAATCCCGTCTTTAAAATAAACCACCAAACTGGAACATCTCTGATCAACCAGCCACAACTGAAATAAGTGCTTAGTGTATATTCTTTTTTTCTTTTGTTTACATCACCCTGGATCAACGCATCACTCCGTAAACCGGAGCGGGTCAAAACTGGAAGCGTAAAAGAGAACAGGTGCAGCTTTTCGCCAAAACCGACAAAAATGCAATGCTCTGAGACGAAGAATGCTAGAACATACCGAAAAACATTGATTGATTATCCTTTCACCAAAAAATAGCTGCCATGCAGGCATCAACTGATATTCTAGGGGCGGAAACGATGCCGGCACGCTTGATCTCAGTTCATGACATCACATCGCTGTGCCACCACAGCCAACGCCACATTCGGATGCACTAGCCCCCTGTGGAATAGGCAACACCCCTGCATTTCTTCAAGGAATCGTTCCCCTTGTAGCTCATCCAACAATTCTTGGACATAACTAATTCACAGCGCCATTGATGAGTCCCAAACAGGAAGACGCCATCCCATTTAATCAACTGTTCATTGGACCCTCGCCACAAACAGCCCCACTCATAGTCCCTAACCAAACTACCAGTGATTCACAGCAACTATCATCACACCCGCTTCGAAGTCGGCCAATGAACCTATCAACCTCAAGTCTTAATTCAGCCTCCAACACCAGTCGCCCATTCAGAACAAGGACACACACGTGTACATCCCGTCCTGCCCACCCAAATTCCCTATCAAAATGGATCACCTTCTCAAACGCCAACGTCCCAGTGACCAAGACTCAGCTGAACTTGAGTCGTTGGCACGCCCAATAAGCCCTCCAAACAAGAAGAAGCGAGTAGCAAGTACGATGCGTTCCCCATGGCAACTTACGTGGATCAAAGACCTCCCAGAAGAAAAAAACCGAGACGCCATCACGTTGAAGGACTTGCTTGGTGATCCGCTCATCTCAGAATGTTGGGAGTTCAACTTTTTGCATGACATCCACTTTTTGATGGATGCGTTTGACCCCGACACAAGACATCTCGTCAAAGTTCATGTAGTGCATGGCTTCTGGAAGCATGAAGATCCAAATCGAATCACTTTACATGTAAGCATCATCCTATCCTTTGCTCATTACTTCCCTATCTCGTAAAAGGCATATGTCCCATTCCCAGGCAATGGTCCCTTGGCCAAATCTCCACTATCCCAGCTTCAAACGCTGACAAGAACGTTAGGAAGCTGCATCAGAATTCCACAATGTCCAGCTCCACGTGGCCCCCATGCCCGAAATGTTTGGCACTCACCATTCTAAAATGCTCATTTTATTCCGTCATGATGACACAGCCCAAGTCATAATACACACAGCAAACATGATTCCAAAGGACTGGACAAACATGACCAACGGAGTCTGGAAATCCTCTTTGCTCCCAAAAATGTCCAAAGTCCCCATGGCAGAGCCTTCCATGGATCAGCCAATCGGAAGCGGTGCGCGGTTCAAGGCTGATCTTTTGGGTTATTTGAGATCCTACGATCGGCGTAAGGCGACATGCAAAGAACTAGCTGATCAACTCTTGGCTTTTGACTTCTCCAGTGTCAGAGCTGCGCTAATCGCTAGCGTTCCCGGCAAACACGACGTGAATGATCTCACTCAACCGGCATGGGGCTGGTCTGCATTAAGAAAATGTTTACAACAGGTACCTTGTCAGGTAACGGATCAATCAGAAATTGTGGTTCAGATATCGTCAATCGCAACGCTAGGTGCGAAGGATGATTGGCTCAAGAAGACGCTGTTTAATTCGCTTTCTCGATGCAAGGATCAGGGTTGTCCCTACCCCAATTTTAAAGTGGTTTTCCCGACTGCAGATGAAATAAGAAGATCTCTAGATGGGTATGATTCGGGGGGGTCTATTCATACGAAAATTCAGTCTTCACAACAAGCTAAGCAGCTCGAATACCTCAGGCCTTTGTTCCATCACTGGGCCAACGATTCGCCGGGTGGGGAGAGTATGAGTCACCATCGTCTGCAACCCAAATATAAAGATGCTAATTATTTATAGGTCTAGCTGAGGATGATGTCGTCCAAGACAGTGGCCGATGCCGCGCAGCACCTCATATCAAAACATACATTAGATATAATCGAAATTCCATCGATTGGGCTCTACTTACGTCTGCCAATATGTCAAAGCAGGCCTGGGGCGAGCCTATGCACGCAAATGGAACGTCACGAATTGCCTCATGGGAGATTGGTGTCTTGGTCTGGCCCAAATTGCTGGACGAGGATGCACTCATGGTAAGCACCTTCAATACAGATGAACCACAACCAGTAGAGAATGGGGGAGGAGCGGGGAACTTGATCGGGCTTCGAATCCCGTACAACCTACCACTACAGCAATACGGAAACCAAGAGGTGCCTTGGGTAGCATCCATGGCCCATTCCGAGCCCGACTGGATGGGGCGTGCCTGGGGGGGCTAGGGTGGCGATCGTCTCGATCCATGCACAGCGATTTGAAAGCATCGAGTGGTATTGGGGCAGATCAACGGTATTATATCAGGGGGGTAGAGAGCCGCAAGTGTTGTGATTAGTCGAGGCTACCGATGTCAAAACACCTGCTATCTTGAACTTAAGAGTGTGGCCCAAATCATGATCCACCCCCGCATCATGGCCTCGGTTCCACCCCCATCGCAGCGCAGTTATTCGGCGGTCGCCGTTGAGCGGAGATGGAGCTACGATGGAGCTACGATGGCGCTAGTGGCTTGGCTAACTAATTGGGCTAATGCAAAAACCGTGCGAGTCACTCGGCCATGAACCTGTGGAGGGGTGAGACATGGCCGGGCCGACGGTGGCGACGCCTCCACTCCAACGTTGCACGCAGGACGGGCTCTTGGATTTGGTTGGCGCTTTGCACTCTAGTTAAACACCGATGTCGTGCCATTGCCCTGAAGGGTCTCGTTCTTATCACAGTCATCGCGGAACATATCAAGAAAAGAAGCGGTTGGGTGGTCATCGCGTCACTCAATTGATCCCGATCCGTCACTCTTCGCCTCCATCTGTCTCCACCGTGAAAGTCTTATCGCCTGACAAGGAGAGTTTTTAAAGAGAGCGGTTGTCCCCAAATCCTCCAAGTTGAAAAAAACTCCCAAGAGGCTTTGCTTCTACATATTTACACTACCCAATTCCCTTCGGGTCCTCAAAGCTTTGCTCTCACACGTCGCTGCAATGGTGAAAAACTACGACAGGTTCTCATCGTCGCCGCGCGGCGCACCCCATCCTGCATTGGGGTCGTCGTGGAGGAGCGGTTCTCCTCTGGCAGAGGAGGCTCTGGCTCGAGATCTCGCTGACTGCTCTGAGGACGATTTCGCTGATACGGCCATTGAAGATGTCTCCGAAGCAGAGTACGAGACCTTCCCTCCCATGTATCGTCGACCGAGCGGTGTTGCGTACGGCGGCTCTCGTCCTGTTCTCAACCCACAGACTTTTGATGAGCCAGCCATGACACCTCTTGAGCGGAAGCAATCCCGTAATGCAGAGCGCAGCCTATTGCGAGACAACCACGTCTTGCCTCCAAAGCATGCCCACCGCAAAACCACATTTTGGTCTCAATTGTATCGCCGCCTTTTCAGTACCAAGCTACCGCAACCACAGGATGAGGAGCGACCAGCCATTTTTGTGCAGTCCCCAACAGAGAGGTCTCCGCTTTTAGGTGACGACAGCAGCACCGCAACAGATTCATCAACGAACCTACTAGATGAGACCTGGGGCCAGGCGGTGGCAGAGCACAGAATCCGCACATCATGGCGCCGCGAGACGCAGACCATTGTGTCGTACTCGGCGCCTCTTATTGTCACCTTTCTTCTTCAGTATTCGATCAATGTGACTAGCATCTTTGCAGTCGGGCGCATTGGCAAGCTCGAGCTGGGTGCCGTTTCATGTAAGTGACCATCCAAGTACAATACGATATAGCCTGACTACTTCGCCCCCCCTCAGACAACGAAGCAGAAGAGTTGCAAAAATGCGCCCACTAACAGTCTTCACAGTGGCCAATATGTCGGCTGCCATTACTTGCCTGGCTCCCTTCCAGGGCCTTGCCACAAGCCTTGACACACTATGCGCCCAAGCTTACGGTTCCGGCCACAAGCACCTCGTAGGATTGCAGTTTCAGCGCATGACTTGCTTCCTCTTTTGCCTCAGTGTTCCCGTTGCCGTGCTATGGTACTACGCCGAAAATGTCCTATACCACATTGTGCCCGAGCCTGAGTCTGCCCGCCTCGCTGGCCTGTATCTCCGTGTCATGATCTTTAGTATTCCAGGCTTCATCCTGTTTGAAGGCGGCAAGCGCTTCACCCAAGCCCAGGGCCTTTTCCAGGCCACCACGTGGGTTCTCGTCATCGTGGCTCCTTTCAATGTCTTTCTCAGCTGGCTTCTCGTCTGGCACCTCGGCTGGGGCTTCGTCGGTGCCCCCATTGCTGTAGCCATCACGGACAACCTTCTGCCCCTGTTCCTCTTCCTCTACGTCAAGTTTGTCGATGGTCACCAGTGCTGGGGAGGCTTCAGCCGCCGCGCCCTGTCAAACTGGTGGGTCATGATTCGCCTGGCCCTGCCGGGAATGATCATGGTCGAAGCCGAGTGGCTCGCCTTTGAGATTATGACGCTCATGGCCAGTCGCTTTGGTGCCGAGTACCTCGCCGCCCAGAGCGTCCTCGCCACAGTGACGACCATTTCATACCAGATTCCCTTCCCCATGTCCATTGCCGCGTCCACCCGAATTGCCAATCTTATCGGGGCCGGTCTTGTTGATGCCGCCAAAAAGACTGGCGCTGTAGTACGTTTCCCTCTTCCTCCGTCTCGTGCCCACAGGACTAATTGTAACTCTCAGGCATTCGCCGCCGCGTGCGTCATTGGCGTGTTCAACTTCACCTTCTACGTCGCCCTGCGATACTCCATCCCAACGCTCTTCACCAAGGACGATGATGTCATCGAGCTTGTCGCCACCGTCATCCCCATTGTTGCCGTTATGCAGGTCTTTGACGGCCTCGCTGCGGGAGCCGGCGGCATCCTGCGCGGCATTGGCAAGCAGTCCATTGGCGGTCCCGCGAATCTCTTTGCTTATTACGCCATCTCTCTGCCATTGTCTCTGAGCCTGGCGTTTGGTCTCGGTTGGCGCCTAACTGGTCTGTGGACGGGTGTCACCATCGGCACTATTTGGTAAGCATTGCCATTGAAGTTTTTTTTTAACCTAGATGATTATGGTTCTGACAATGCTAACTCTCCCTCCCAGCGTCTCATTGATTGAATATATTTACATTCTCAAGGTGAATTGGCACAGTGCCGCGGTTGAAGCAGCAAATCGAAACGCTGCTGAGTAGTAGAACCAATTTTTTGCCAAAGCAACTACGGAATATATATAACGCATCACAGTCTGTCTTCCATACAAAGACTTTCAAGATTTGAACATTGTGCGAGTGCACAAGGGCGGTATCTTAAAAAAAGAAATTGATTTATTGCTGTTTGTTTGAAAGGGCGCATCGGGGGGGTAACAAAAACGAGATGCCATGAAGATGAATGAGAATATATCTGCCTGTTAGATGATTGTATCTAAGATAATAGTAATCCATCATGTTCCTCAAAAACTTATCACTGAAGAAGCGCGTATTAAATACTCAACGGGGTTGGGAAATAGCAGAGTTAAAAGGAATCTTCTCATCGCGTCCATCTCATTCCAGTGTTGGGAGGCTATCGTAACGTCTATACTATTACACCAGTTTGCCTGTTTCCTCCTCTCCACTATCTCTTCATCCAGTGGCAACATGTCAAAGTCTCTTGCTCCAACCCCCCAAGGGAACACCAACCTTGTGGCAGGCCGCCTGGGGTGGCGTCTGTCTCCCTGCTGGAGCCGAGTCTCTTTTGAGTCTTTTCATTTTTGAGCGTCTCCATTCCAATTCGCTGGCCCGAAAACTCCAAAATCCTCCCTCTCAAGTTGTTGCATAAAACAAAGTAGGGCAAAATTTACCGAAAAAGCAAAACGTAATGGGCGGTGACTAGCCAAGCATGGAGTGGGTGCGAATGCCCTTAGGGCCAAGTTCACTGTGTTAAGGCTATTAGTTACTGGGGGTGTGATAGTTATGAGACGCAATAAACTTACTTGTAATCAACTCTGCTCAAGCTCATCAATCTCTGTGCCTCGATAGCCTGGGCATCCATGTTGGTGTGCAAACAGAAAGCAATACGAGCGGCAACCTGGGCACCGAGGAACATTGCCTCCTCAAAGCCGTTCTTGGTCCACTCGCTCAAATAGGACGGCAAGCCAGCCGTCTTGATGCTTGTGGGTGTCTGGCTGTGGAAGTGGTGTCCAACCGCAGGGCCGCCGGCCTCAGAGGCAGGCTGGGGCGTCGCAGCCGCGTTGCCTGCAGCGTTGGCTGTTGTGGCAGCTTGCAGAAGAGGGTTCACGCCGCTGGTGGACAGTTGATGCGGCGCACCAGTGAAGGATCCTGTAGGAGTTT
Organism: Calonectria ilicicola; assembly: GCA_020809705.1. Lineage (NCBI taxonomy): Eukaryota > Fungi > Ascomycota > Sordariomycetes > Hypocreales > Nectriaceae > Calonectria > Calonectria ilicicola. Next base: position 2,335,452 of record CP085828.1, on the reverse strand, counting down.
GCGCTCCAGTTCCAGTGGGTGTCGCCATGTTGGAAGGCAACTCTGATGTGAACATGGTGGCAGTGGACGGGGAGACGAGATGGCGGGCATTGAGAGTCTGGAGGATGTTTTCCTTCAGGCCACGCAGCCTGGAACCATTGCCGACAAAGACGAGGTTGTCCCAGCAGGCTGGGCGCATGTACATATCATCAATGTCCTGAATAGTGCGGTAGATGACATTGACAATGCGGTCAATCTCGGTGCGCTCTGCAAACTTGAAGCGCTCTAGCCCAACCTCGATGTCCCGACGCACGCGCTTCGCCCTCATCTCCGGTGGCTCATTAGTGTTGGCGGCGGGAACCTCAGGCTTGACTTCTGTGGCCGCAGCAGCTCCCTCGCCCTCTTTCTTCTCACCCTCGGAAGCTCCATTAGCGGCGCTGGGGGGGTTCTCCTTGGGCACCTCTTCCTGAATGATCTCTTCGTAGAAAAAGGTGTTGTGCGTCCTCCTTGAGTTGGGTAGACGGACGGGCTTATTCGCAGCAGCTTCGGCTTCCTTGTCGGCTTTGCTCTTTCGTCCACCTTTGCCCTTTTCCTTTTCCTTCTCCTTCTTGGCGAGGAATTCTTTAGTTTGGCCGCTGGTGACGATGCTAGCGACATCCAGCACACCATCGTCCTCCCCAGTGCCATTGGCATTCTCGCCGTCATCTCCAACGGCCGCCTTGGGGGCCTCTATGAGTGAACCAACAGCCTCTGGGGCTGATCCTGGCGGGGCTCCAACAGTACTCTCAACAGGAAGCTCCATTAAGTTGCTGGAGGTGGGTACATATGGCAAAACTTCACAGATGCTGCTCTTCTTCAGCTGCTCAGCCATGTCCCGGTTGAAGCCCTTTCCTTGCAGCATCTTGAGGAGGCTCTGGGTAAACACCTCGCCTCCGCTCAGTTGGCATCCATGCCCTGAGGTGCTGACCTCCATGTGGTTCGCCACGCGACCGTCGTGAATGGCCGTCACATCAACTTTTTGATAGCCAATATCCACCACAGTCATGTTTGGCCACTTGAGTCCGTACTGGGTAGCGATGCCGCTGTGGATGATGCATAGGGCTGGTGTGCGGGTGTTTTCGAAAATGTATCGCGCAATCGTCTCGCAGTCGGGGCGCGTCCATTGCGGCGAGGCCATGAGCATGATGGGTGTGTTGTGATAAGTGGTCGTAAGCAAACCGTGGACATGGTCAAGGAAGGCGAGAAAGGCATTCATTTGGACAATGCGACCAGCTAAAAATTCACAGTCAGCTTCTGTTATCATGCGAGCGCCAGGTCTTGTTGTAAACTTTTTCTTGCGTCTTCGCAATCGCTCGGACCTGGAGGTGAATCCTACCTTGGATAGGATAGACGGCGCCCTTATCCTCATCTATATCTTCCACCCACTCCTCCTCCTCCTGCCCGTTCACAATTTTTGTGCGCTTAGTCTTGTAGTAAGGCGTCCATTGGTCGCCGTCCTTGAACATGCGAGTCGGCATGCGACGCGCAGGCAGGGTCAGCTCGTTGCAACCCAGCTGAGCCATGGTGTTCAAACTGCCAGGGCAGACGATGAGCACCTGCTCTTCGCGCCATTTGCCCGTAGTACTCATTGTGAACAACCTTCTTCTGGTGGAGCTCCTTCCGGGTCTTGGTGCGGATCGGGCGCTGGGTGGTGTTGGAGTGGCGCAAAGTGATTGGGCGTCGTCGACTAAAGTTGCTGCTGAGGCGGCTGTCGCGCGCTTGCTGGATCGCGATGGTGTTGTACGCGAGTGGGAATCTTTGCGGAACGAGTAGCGAGCTCCTGTGGCTGTGGCACTGGCACTGGCCATTATTGTGGCTGGTTCTTTTATCACGTGATGCCTGTCATGATGCTTCATGGGTGTCTTGATGGTGCCTGTAGCCATGCTGGAGGGGGCTGCAATAGCAAGCTGGTTGACTGCCATGATTAAATGAAATCTAAATGAGATAAACAGTTCTTTTTTTTTTCTACGAGTCGCTTTTTATGGCTATTATTTTTAAATCCTGCGAGAACTGACATGCAGTGTAGCCATCTGGCCAGCACTGACAGCCAATCTTGTCAAGCTTCGTTGGTTTGTGATTATTCAACCTGTTTGGTTTTTGTGTTTTCTTATGCCATTTGTGACCCGTTGTTTCTTGAAAGAACCTCGATTCATAACCCAGGGTTGCTCATAACTGTATCCAGAAAAATACCAATCTTATTACGTAGGTTATTTTCCTCAATAGTCATGACAATATTTTCAACGATAAATATTCCAATCGGGATTTCTCTCTTGTATATATTTTTGTTTTATTTCGCCCCTTTTATTTGTGCAAATGAACTTGGGAAACTGTCTGCATAATTCATCATATCAATGTTGGACAAGCTATTCGTAGCCCCACCAACGGCAGGTCTAGGGTGACTGCTTTTAGGTCGTCATAACATAACCCAATCTCTACATCTATCTCCAGCAAGGTAAAGGGCAATAACACCAGTGTCCATTGAGCTGGTAGATTTTGGGGGATCACGACAGCCTATATTTCGTTTATCGATATCTTGTGGGGGCAACGTTGTTGGATACCTAACTGCACTCCGCCCAAAACACCAACGCCCGCCGTTTGCTGGCATACTTGACCCAGCCCATCGTAGGCTCATTGACGGATTGGGACAACAAACGACACCACACGCAAGCAAAACTCACCATGACGAAGGAGATTGTCGTACCCCATCACGCGCCTATGCCCAACGGATATGGCTTCCTGAAAAAAGGCGACCCTTATTTAACAGCGAATGTACGTCGCAAGACACATGATGCAAACAAAAAGCTATTTGTTGTCATGAACAAGAGCAATAAACTAGGATTGCGAGCCCCAAAATGGATATTAAAGCAAGTATTCGACGAGAATCGCGCAACAAAGGAGAAAAGGCAACGCGAGGTTCAAAGACGGGATGGCGCCGCAGAAGACGAGTTTGAAGCAACCATCAAGAAACTCTTTCCAAGAATACCAGATGAAGATCTACAAAAGGTCATAAAACGGGCACTGAAAAAGCGGAGTGGACGAGTGGGACGCACCAAACTGCTAAGCGTCGAAAAAAGAGCACAGCTTGCTGTTGCGGCACACATTCGACATTGCCATACAAAGTACGACACTCTGGTACGGGGCCCGATGAATAGGGAAAAAGCACGAGACGCTATAAAGGATGAACATGTGAAGACCATGTCCAGATGGGGGTGGTCACAAACACCAGACCAGGGACGGAGGGAAAAGAAGATCAAAGCCAGAAACCCCAAAACTTCAAATCGACCCCATCCACCACCAGAAACAACCCACAAACAGAAAACAAACAGAGAGCATGTCAAACAACGACCATTACCTCAAAAGGCTGGAAGGAAAGAGCCTACACGGACGTCTGCCCGCTTGACGAGAAGCGGTAACGGATCAGCACTTGAAATGCTGAGCACATTTTCCGATGACGAAGACGACCGAGCAAGTCCAGACGAAGATGCTGAGAGTGAAGGATATGACTCAAATAAATCGTACGAGGACAGTCTGGATGAGTATGAATCTGAATCTGAAGAGGAGAGTGAGGATGATTTTGCGACAGAATGGCAGAGTGACTAAATTCTACACTATGACGGCATTGATCTGTACACACACACTTGACAGTACATGTGGTGGATCTGCGAATGAACCCAACCTAGCATTATTAGCAAATAGGCTACGGTTTGTGACCAGTGATAGTTTTTGTTGCCTAGTCTAGTATTGCAATGCATGAAAGAATAAAAAAACCCTCAAGTGGCAACTGCATCACACCGAAATAAGCTTGACTATCAAAGAGCGGTCCATCTGAGTGATGCTATGACGCACAGGTTGAAAGCTCCAAGGATATAGTGTTCCGCTAGAGTCCTTTAGTTTCCACCGTGCGGGGAAATGCGTGACATGGCTCCGACTATGCTTGATTGCAACGGCGGCTTCTCCGTGATCAGGCCTGGTTGCCAGATCACATTGCAGTTTGCGTGGGCCACATCCCGGGGTCAAAGAGGGGAATATTGAACCGTGCATCGTCAATTCTGGCATCGTGCGTCAATAGTTCCAAGACGTGTATACAGTTGGTTGGCCGTGCCACACATGTGCATACCGAGTCTTATCTTTCTGACGGCTCATTCCGCAGGTGGCTAGCTGATGGATCCTTTAAACTTTCTGCCAACATACAGTACAATCCCTGAAAGTTTGTCCCCTGCCTACCTTTTCCTACCATCTTTCAGCCAAATTATAAATAAATAATTATTATATAAACTAAGTAAATAAGTAATTAATATATAAACCTTATTAATATTTATTTATTTATTTATTTATTTTCTTTTTTTTTTTTTAGCATCAAACTAATATCTTCAGGTGGTTGAGTTTTAAGGTGAGGAAGTCACAGGGGCACAATCTTTCAAGGGGTGTATTGTAGTACCGTCATGATTCAAGTTCCACGTGGTGTAGCTTGAACATTCCCCTGACTGGATCCGGTTCAACCGCTATTTTGTATTCCTCACTCAGGGGGTGGCGGCCTTCAACCTCACTGGCGTTGGGGTTCTGAACGATGATGATTTGGCTGGTGAGTGCCGAAAGCTTATTTTAATATCTAAGGATAGATCACATAAAAAACATTAAGTCTGAGTTTGTCCACTTCATATTCAACGGCATTAAAGAAATAGAACACCGGCTGAAGGATCTGTTTTCCGAGCAACCGGACAAAGTGACAACAAACTCCTCGTGCAGATCAACCGCTCCTAATGGTCCCATCATCCATGTCTGTGGCCTTGAGCCCCATTGCGCCATACGGCGATATATCAATAACTCTTTTCCCATTCATCACAACAAATGATCACCGAGCCAATGGGCTCTTGTGCTGCCCGAGTATGCAGATGCAGAATAATCATTCCGCCCAAACGCCGTCTGGGGCCAATTGCCCCCCCGTAATGATCCATCCGTAATATACGCCGTCGCCAAAGTAAAATATTGACATGAAGTAAAAGGCAGTTTTCTCCAGATACCCGAAGTCGTCAATTGTGAACGTCTGCAGGAAATACATTTCGGTCTTTCGCCATATCCCATCTGCCATTCAATGGTTGTCATTTCGTCGTTGTCTTTCTTTTATCTTTTCTTCTTGTTTACTTGGGTTGTCTATGCAACCGTGATAGTGTTAGGTGTTGTTTCCTTGGATCCGATTTTTTCTAGTTCATCGTACTTCTCATTCAACTCAACTCGGTCACACTCCTTGAGCTTGCGAGGAGTTTCGTCTTCAGTGGCATCACCGATAACAGAAAATGGGCGATCTGAAGTTGGGGTGGTTAGCGAAGATCCGTCCATGCTCCAACGGTCTTCGGTGGCACCAGTGTAAATGGAAGAAGTGTGCTTCTTCGATAGAGAGTCAGAACTGTCCGAGTGCTGTAGCTGATGAACGCTGGCACGAGGGTCGAGGTTCTTGGAATCAGCCTTAGGAGTGGCTGTGGACTCAACCTCATCACTCTGGGTCTGGGTTGCCTCAATTGGCTTGTAATCAGCCTCTAGGACCGGGGTAAGCTCAGTGTCAGACTCAGACTTGAGCGAGTCACGGCTCTTCTCCGACTTGGTTGAGACGATCTTCACCTGAACGGGTCTGAGGTAGGGGGAGGACTGGCGTTTGATCTGAGGCTCTTCATCTGACTTGTTCTCGGAATCGTTGAATTCCTGTCGGAGAGGGCTCTTGAGGTGACTAACATCACCGATTTCCGTCTTGCTGGATCGAGATGTCCTGGCAGGGCTTCTTACGGGCAAGGGTGGGGGTACCCGCTTAGGTATCGTCACCATGTTGCCCTTGACATGAATCACCCGCGAGGCAACAGCTTGTGTTCGTGCAGGTTGCACAGCAGCCACTTCGAACACGACGGGCTCTTCTTCCTCATCCTCAGAGTCGTCCATCTCGTCCTCGTCATCTGCCATGCGATCTTCCTTTTCATCATTTCCCTCTTCCTCGTCCTTCTTGGTTGGTTCATCTTCGATCTTCTCTTCAACCATGTCCTCATCTTCTGTCTCGTAGAAGGAAGATGCTTTATCAGTGTCATCTCTCGAAGGCTGCACAACCGTTAGAGTATCTTGTGCGGTGGTGGTACCCTGGCTGGTTACATCGGCGGTGGTCTGTGGTTCGCTGAGGTGCTTTAGTGGAGTCATGTCGATCTTTGTGTAATCAACCTCCTCCTCTTCTTCGGTCACCTCAGGAATTTGGGTTGGGGAGGTTCGACCATACCCGTCTTCACTTCGACTGGGACTGGGAGATGTGTCAGGAGTATTGCCGGAATCGGTTTTTGTTGTTTGTGTGCCTGCGTCTGTCATCTGACTTCGAACAGTACGCGAGGACATGAAGCTTGCACGATTGCTGTTGGTCCTGGTACCGTAGTTGTCGACGCTCTGCCTGCTGAACTTGGCAAAGGCTGGACTGCTTGGAGCAGGATTAAAATCGAATTGGTTGCTATCTGGTCGCAACCGGGTCCCTGCTTCCCTGATTTCGAGGCCTGCCATCTCCAAGGCTAAGACTCCGAATGGATCAGGGTCATCTACATTAGGAATGCCAAAGGCAATAGGGTTACGAGGAGATGCAGGCGTGGAAGCCTTGGGAGTTGCGATCACGGCATCTCCAGGAGCGGGTTCGATAGCAATTCTTTCGATAATCTCGGCGTCGTAGTCTGATCTTCCCTCGGCCATCTTAATGACCTCTGACAGGGGTCTGACTTCATCGACGTCTCGCGATACATTGCCAGCAAGAATGTCCATTTGCGTGATTGAGCTCGAATAAAACCGTTCGTTTTCGTTTGTTCGCTCAGCCAAAATGCACCCGTTCAAGTCCACAGACTGATTTTGACCCCGCGATTTCATGTATGTAAGGACAGTATTGCCCAGATCTTTCCATCGGATATGCGATTCGTCTGAGTCAAGGGAAACGAGGGGACCGCTGGTCAGCCCGACATCTTCACCTAGCGTCACACGGGGCTTCGTAATCGACTCGAGGGCGGCAAGGTTGTTAATGACAAGGACGCAATCGTAGATATCGACACCGATAATGAAACTGAGAGCAGGCGTGTGAAGCATGATGCCGGATGGTGGTGACCAGGTGCCGTCAGATTTCCTGGCAATCAAAATGCCTGAGCCGCCTGAGCCCGTCATCCACAAGCCGCTGCGCATACATGTGAAGATTGCAATTCCTGCGGCATTCTGGATGATACGCCGGGGAATCTTTTTTGTGATTTGCACCGGCGTTCCGGCATCGCTAAGCTCAAGATCGGGACTGTCGTCTTCTAGGGGAGCGAGGTATCCATCGGCTAGAGGAGGTTAGAAGAATTGTGAGCGGATGGCGGACATGAACTGACTGGAAAAAGATTTGAGAATTCGGGCGGCCTTTTCACACTCCCCATCAAGGGTCGCAGGCCAGAAAGCCTCTCGCTGCATGCGACTGGTGCCGAGACTAATTCGAGCGTTGGCATTTGCAGCAGCAGTGTTAATTTTGGCTAGGGTGCTGGGAGATGGTGCTGATGTCGGGCCTGTGCTGGCACGGTTAGAAGCCCAGCCGAAGAAACTCGTGCGAGGAGTAGAATTCCTCTTTTCCCACGAGGGGAGGAAGGAGGACACGCGCTGCATGGCGGGCCGCCTTGCCTCTCCGTCGCCTCTGTCCTGGCCAGGCGGGGGCACGACAGAGAGGACGGGGAGAGACGGAGCTTGTCGTAAGAGGGGCGAAGCGTTGCGGCTGGTGGTCCTTTGGGTGTGTCTGTTGGAGACTGCTCTGAGAGCGGGCGATGACGGCGTTGACGATGAGGTATCAGTGAAAAAAGTTGATTTCGAAACAATCGGCGTTGAAGAAGCTGAATTGGGTGCGGAGAGAACCGTCGACGAAGAGCCAGTGGTGGTAGAAACAGCGAAGGTGGCCTGCTTGGACGACGACGGCGACGGGATGACGGGTTTCAAGGCGGTGCTAGTCGAGATGGTGTGCGCCGAATGCGCCGCCGGGGGTCGAAATCCTTGTGGTTGACAAAGTTCAAGGCCGTGGCGGTCGCGGTCGTGGCCGTTGGAGTAGAGCCGGCTGCTAGGTTTGGCGGCGCTGTGACTGGCGCTCGGGGCGGCATGAAATGTTGAGGCAGAAGTAGATGTATAGGCAGAAGCAGCAGCAGAAGGAGATGCAGAAAGGAAAGAAGAGGAACTTTGGTGCTTAGGCGTGAGGAGACGTCAGTATTAGTTAACAACGGCAGAACTTGTCAGCGTCGATGGGTGACGTGGGCCATTTAGGATCCATGGAGCGAGTAATGGAGTCATGGGATGGCACAAGTTGAAAACCTGGGAATGGGCAGGAATAAGTGGAGGGAAGGGGAGTATTATGTGGAGTGGAGGGGGGCGCGGAAGAAGAGACGATCGGCCAGCCACCCCTACCAGAGAGAGAAGGCGTGAGAAAGGAAGAGAGAGCGTGCAGATGCGAGTGAGGATCCGTGAGGAACCTGGCTTGGAGACGATGAGAAGAGACAAGGAAAACTGGGCTAGAACTGGGCTGGGCTGAGGCGTAGACAAGGTGGGCTCAGTCCAGGTACGGGGGGGTATGGTACATACAACGGTACCCGTTTGGTGTCCCGTGTCGTCTCAGCTAGGTTAGAGCCAAAGGTACCATTTTTGGGCGGCCCATACGATCGGAAAGGATGAGATGGGACGACCGGCCAAAAAAAATAAAAAAGGTGTGTGGGAGGGACCAAAAAAAATGGGGGGCCAGCCCAAAAGCCAAAGGGAGTGGGTGCGGAGCAGAGAAACGTTTGTTGGAGTTGCATGTATAGAGGATTAGGTGCAGGGAGACCCCTCGGCGGCGGAAAGGATGGATGGATGGGAAGAGCAAAGGGGGGCTCGACTCGACGGACAATGGGGGAAGGAGAAAAAAAAAGGAGAAAGTAGAGACATACCGATGATGATGATGGCACTGTTGGGCTTGATGGCGTTGAGGTGAGCGATGAAGGCGTCGCTGTCGCCGGGCCGTTCCCCTTAGATTTGACGATACTGAAACTACCCTTGTTCTGCCGCTTGTCGATGCTGTTACTGGCAATGCTTGAGCCCGCCGTGCCTATGCTTGTGCCTGGGCCTGTGCTTGTGCTCGAGCTGCTGGAATTGCCGTTAATATTGTTGCTGGCCCTGGCGCTGGCCAAGGCGGCCATGGCCCGAAATGCCTTGTTATTAGAGCTTATGCCGATGCTCGCCCTCTTGCCTGCGGTCGCTCTTGCCGATCCTGTGGCTGAACGCCCTCTTCCATGTGGTGGCCCTATGCTCAGGGACGACGTCGTCGTCGCAACTGACTCCATGCTGCTGGCAATGATCCTCGATGGGGCCTCTCTCGCCCTGTTGTGCCGCTGTCCCCGGGGACGAATCGCGTGGGGCGGCGAGCTAGTGCCGGCTGAGTTACAGCGGGCCTTGGTCCTGAGCAGGTGCCTGGGGATTTGCACCGAGGGTACCAGCTACTGCCCACGTCTAAAAAGGAGCCTTTGTTAGCCTCGGATTGGCACGTTTTTGAGACCCTGTTTTCTCGTACGGAGACGGCGAATGTGTGGCTTTGGGCTTGGGTAGGGAACAGCTCTGCGCCTCGTTCTCTTGAAAGCCTGCACGAAGCATTGGGTGGTGAATGAGTTTGTTCGTGCACCACTTGGACATTGTGCTGCAGCGGGCTGCCGAGCAATGCACTTGCACCTGTGCTGCCATAGAAGGGTTCGCCAAGTGGCCAATGGGCTAGCGTGCCGCCGACCCAATACCGGCCTGCCTTGCCTGCCTTACCTGCCTTACCATGCCAGACAACGCAACGCGGTGCCATACATTCTCAGGGATCGTGGCTTATGGTGCTAGATAGGGGCGAGTGCGAGGGTGTCAGGCCAGGGTGAGAGGGGGGATGGATGGGTGGGCGGATGGGGCTAAGAGTATCGGATCTGGATTGGGAACATGGGGTGGAGGGGAATGAGATGTGATGCGACGGGGGGATGGGACCACTTGAAGCAGTACTTGCAGCTAGAAGATGAAGGACAGCCATTCGGATAGCAGTGCATCTGGAGGCGGGAAATATTGGTCGAATTGGACTCTGGGATGAGAACCGGGCCCTGTCATCCTTAATCCCCGTAACGTAGCTTTGATTCTGCACTACACCGCACTACGCTGCAGTCCAATGGCGACATGAGATGAAAGACGACGACTGACGAGACCAGACATACATACCTTGGTGTCAACCAGCTGGTCGCATGTACCCTGTCGGGGAGGTACTGGATCTGCCTCTTTCTTTTCCTTCTCGGTGCTTCTCAGGCCTCTTTCCTTTTTTTTTTTTTTTTTTTTCAGTTTTCCTTTTTGCAAATTACCCGCCGCCCTCAGATTGGAGGCCGGTATCCGTCAAACAGTGATGGGACGAACTAGCTCGGCCAAGGTGCATCAAAGCGCATGTATGCCTGCTCGGTGGTTCGTCAGCTGCAACAGAGGAAGCACTGGATGTGGCAGTTTTGCCACCAAAAAGCAATTAATAAAAAGAAAACAAGACGGACAACGCAACACTGTACAGAATAGGAGATGCAAGTGTGAAAGATAGAAGAGGAGAAAAGTGCGAGATTCCTTTCCGTATAGGGATGAGGAACAAGAAAAAAAGACGACAGCACGTTGAACAATCAGGGTTCGGATACGTCAGGTAATTGCCATCATCTCTTTCCCATTCCCGTTCCCGTGTGTTTCGTTTCTCCCATGCCCTGTTGGAACACTGTATTCGGCCGGGTGGGCGGAGGCCTTCCGATTCCGCTCGTAGTCACTTGATTACTCAGGACTCCCCTACGAGACACGCCAATCGTAGTGCATCTAGCCAGTATGCGCCCCTACACCTCCCAGTGATCTCCGCTCCAAGACTGTTGTCTTTGGGCTTCCCCGCTCGCAGAAGACCAAAAAAACCTATTAACAGCAGAGGATACACTCGGCTCGCCTCACATTGCTTCGCTCATGTCCGCATCCAGGCCCTTGCACCTACGTCTACAATTTGCAGCAAGTAGCCGAGCTTCAATGATGAAGGAGGATTGAAAGGGAAAACAAAAGAGGTACCAGAAGAGCAATCAGAAACAAAACTATCCCGATATGGCTGCTCAGATTGGAATGCGAGAGCTGAATGGAAGGTAGAAAAGCACGGGAGGCATCCTGGGGATTGTTTGCTACGCAGTGCGGCTGGGCGGGTTCGGAACCTGGTGCATCCTATCAAATGGGACACGACGCTTTTCACATAATAGCGAATCAATGGGGCGAATTGGAAACACGGTTAGGATTGCTTGCGGATACGCGTTGCGTTGTAACAGCCTCAATTGAGAATTCGGGACATCCCATGGCGCTCCGCCGCCGGGCCACACACTAAGCGACTAGTGCAACCCAGGAGACAAAGGACAAACCAGCGCTACGGTACCAATCGGGGTTTGCACCTCTCCCGCCATCGATCTTCTTTACTGGCTGGAGGGGGTCCTGGCCATGGCTTGAGGGTGGTGATCGTCAGGCCACTCTACTGCGACTAACACGGCGCCGTTTGGTGGGTGAAGACGCCAAAACTGCCCCAGGCTCCCAAAGGGGGAAAGGGCTTGGGGGTTGATGGTTCGTAGGAATTGAACTGGATTATTCAGCTATTTCACCTGCCATCACTATCCTTTGTTGACCTTGTTTTGAAGGCTCGCAAGTGGAAACTTTTGTTTGTCATCCCAGGTGTCCTGTGCGCGCCTGTTCATGTCATTCTCCGCTTAGCAAGATCCATGATCCATGAGATCAGTCCGCTCAGCCTCCCCGAGGGTTCTCCCTCCCCACTGAGTCCCCGTCCCAAATAACGAGCAGGCGGCGTCCGCGGGAAATTCGAGCCACCTGTCAGACCGGTGGGGTCCCCTATGGCTTGGGCGCTGCTCCCTTCCTACGTTCCGGCGGCGGCGAGATCCCTTCCCCGTGAGATCAGGCGTCACCATCAGAGCTGAGGCCAAGGGCCAGGGAGGCAAAAAAATCAATTCAAGAGACTATAAGAGAAAAAAAAAGTGTGAAATGAGGGTCCAATCTTGAATCCAGGAACCAGAAAAATCCTACGCACCCCTTATCCACCCGCGACGCCTCCCCTCTGCCGTCAAACTATCCTTTGTTTCCCCTGGGGGTGAGGCATTCCTCGTGGCTTGAGGTCTTGTCGTTTACATTCCAGTTGTCAGGACAAGGGGGGGATAAAGTTCCAGGGGAAGGGGGCTGCGAAGACAGGACTCGTAACCACCACCAAGGCCACGATGAAAAAATATTGTTATTATTATTATTTTGGGTCATTAGGATTTATTTTTATTTCGGCAGGTATCCCTCGGGTTCCGCAAATTAACTTCACGAGGAATTAATTGAGGGATTGCCAGACCCAATTTTTAGCGGGATGGTCCATGAATTCATTCAACAGCCCTGGCCACTCACCTTGGCGGGGCAAGGTCTCGTCCTGTTGTTACAGCGCAGCGCTCTGGGATGGGTGCCTCGGGTACCTGACGCTGAGGGCAAGAGGGAGGAGAAAAAAAAAAAGATGAATGATACCATGTGAGGATCCCGAGCAGGGAGTCGATGGTAATGTCGATCAAACCCTGACCATCTTGGCGGGCGATATATTTCTTTGTCTCTGGGTGATTCCATGCTGGGGACTATGCGCCCGACGTGCACTGTAATTGCGATTGTTGTTAATTTAGAATGGTGCGCAAGCGCATGTCGAATGTACAGTAGAATGAGAGAGTGTGGAACGGAGAATATGACAAAATGCCTTCCCCTCTCCCAATTGACTGATCAATTACGCGGTGCAGTAGCTCGGTCTTCGCTCTGCAGCTGCATGCTGCCGCTTTATTAGCTGCATGCAGCTTGCGTCGGCCGAGCGAGCCATGGTGCTGACACAGTCAGGTAGACCCTGCATCATCCTCTTCCTCGCCATTTACGAGCCAAAGTCACAGCCTCCCTTGCTCTCTCGCTTTCTCTTTCTCTGCGACGCCGTTTGCACGCCTGGCTCCTTTTTCAGTCCGAGGTCTCACTTCTAATTATTGTTGAGACCCCCCAAGGCTGCCATCTTTAGACACTCTCCTTGCCCTTGTCTCATGCAGCTCGCGATTTGCCTCTTGGCTCATTCCGGGCACCGTTTGGAGGAATGCTCAACCTCTGCCCCTTGAAACAAGGGTCAAGCCGGCTCCCGCCATGCGTCTTTATCCACAGTTGGACCTCATTTCTCCAAATTACCGCCCTACGAAGGAGTCAGACGGAAGGAAGGGAGGGGCTCGCAGCGCACGCTGTGGGGGAGTAGCAATAGTGAGAGCAATAGCAGTAGTAGCAGCAGCATCATTATTATCATTGCCATCATCATCATCGACGCAGCCTTGCCTTGGCTCGATAATTAAACCACGGCATTTCGCATCCCCACCCGAAAGTGTATTGTTATTGTTATTGTTCTCTCTGGTCTCTCTGTGTCTCGCTCTGTGCATTTTTCTTGCTTTCTTTTTTTAAAATCCAAATTTCTTTTTCTTCTTCTTGATTTTCCCCCCTTCTCCCTTATTCAACTTGATGCATTATCCTACCTACATGGTCGCTTAAGGCAGACGAGAACTGTTCACTGGCCATCTCGTTCCGTTCATGCCGTCATCATCCATCTCGGTTCTGAGGCACCTCTGCACGTGGGAACGCTACCACTAATTTCGGCGCCTCCATGTGATGTCGTAAAATGACGATCCTCAGCACCATGCTAGACAAATCGTGATGTTTGTAAAAGTCATTCAAACGCAATTGCTCTGATTAGACATGCCGCCCTGGAAGTCGACGTGACAGCAACACCCTAGCGCATGTGTGTGTACCTGTACATGTACCTGTACCTAAATTTGGATAGACTCATAACTCGCCGTCCTCGGTCATTGTGTCTATGTATGTTCAAGTCACCAGTAGACAGACACTAACATATCACAAATATCCTGACTCACATTTGTCTCAAACCTTCATCTACGCTGGCGTCGTGATGTCTCACACATCCCCACCACCCAATCGACAACTTCCGAGCTGAGCTCGCCTTGCCAATAAACCCTCCCCCAAGGCTCGCACCGCCTCAAGATCACCATGCCCCGAGCATCACCCCCTGGATTGTCGGGTAAAGCGCTTCCCGAGTGAGGCCGCGTCTGCGGGAGGACAGGGAGGGAACCATCGCGGCAAGACGGCAAGGGAGGCGCCGCAATGCTTCAAAGCCGGTCGCCCTTTAGTCTCATCGACGAAGATGCAGCCCTGGTTACACCTTAATTCTCAACGCAAGGATGTACCCGGCAACAGAAGAGGATGAATCGCTACAGTCGTTTCTTCAACTCGCCCTCGCCCTCCCCTTCTCCGATCCCGAGGCCCTCCCCGACTGAGCCGACGGCATTTTGAGCCACATCTGTTGAGAATACGTCAGCTCTCAAGCCTTCTTGTCATGTCTCACATCTCGTTGGTCTCCCCGTGGGGTTTGGCTTGTCCACTCACGCGCCTTCTCTCCACCCTCGCCCACCACCGCTGCCCCTTGCTTTTGAAGTTGCTTTTGCTTGCCCGCGACGGCTGCTTTTGCCTGCGCTGCTGCCAAGTAGGCTCTGTGACGTGTCTCAGCTGTTTTGCATCTGCTAGCTTTTCGAGTTTCTTGCTTTTGGAGGAGATGGCCTCCTGTTCTGCCTGCAACGTTGCAGCATCAAATACCGGAAGAATAAAGTCTTGGTCACTTACGCAATCTTTGCTTTGATGGGGTCTAAATGGCCAGCATCGTTCGCCCACATAACCGCGACAACGGCTACCAGTGCGATGAGTAGACTCGTAAAAACGGACACAAGCGTGAATTCCATTCTGAAAACGCAGTTGTATAGACAAGGCGTGGCAGTGTGGTTGTTCCCTCGGCTGTTTGCAGTTTGCCAAATTATGATTTCTTGAACCTGTGAATATACAAGTGCAAAGCGTCGATTAGATTTTCTTTCCTTTCGTCTTCACCCAGCGCTGTTTACCCATCTTATATCCCAGAATTGCCAGAGTATGACGCATCATTGTAACATGGGATGTGTCGCCATATCATGGTCCGTAGAAACCGGTTTTTTTTTCGGCACCACCATGCACTCGCTTGCACAGCCAACCATCATCTGGACTTGGCAGAATTCTCCACGCAGGTAAGTGATGTGCATCCATGATTCACTGCATGCCATTCGGGACGCTCGCACCTTGTTTTCCTCTTCTTTCTTCCATGCTTCAGTGACGCTCGAAACAAGTCTGCAGAGAATGTGCGCATTGTCTGACAAGTTATGTGGCGATTTTCTTCCCAGGCTTACAACCATAGAGTCCATACATATGTACTTCGTATTATGATTGAATTCAACATCATGACTCAATTATGTCACATGTGTTCGCTTCTTACTTCGAGTTATCCGAGCAAGATCTGCAGCAAGATATGCACGAAGTTCTTTGGGGACTGTCTTCTCAAGATAAGGAGCAGGCTCGATATTTTGGCAACCAAACCAGAGCTTTTAATAGTTACAAGGCTTGTTAAATTGAGCCATTATGCATTTTTCGCTAATCGAGGCAGTAGAGAGTTGTAGTCGAGTTGCTACTCCTGCATCTTACCACATTACCTCCATCGAAATAGTAATTATGTGATGTGTTTATATAATTATGATAAAGCGATACTATATCGATAATTTCATAGGTGGGGTGTCCCCGGCCTTACTGAAATGAAGGTTCGTCACTCTAAGCATGCGTCCAAATCCATGAATTGACTGAGTGGTCAACAATCTTCTCTTCCAGCACAAGGCAACCCGATTTGTTGTGTCATGACGAATGATGACATTGTGACCAAGGCTTATTCATCCATTGTGTGTTTTTGCAATAATTTTGAATACAAATAGCCATCGACATTTATATGAAACGAGCGAAGAGATGTGTTGGTAGACATAAAGAAGTAAAAATAGCATTCAACACCACACGGCTATTTGCTATCGCTGTATTATTATACTAATTTCTCCATCGATGCTTATTTAATTGTATTTTATATAAATAGGTACAGACACAAGGTCAATCAGGCCGATCAACACTGGGTTTTCTTTCTGCCTCTGCGCATAAGTCTAGCTATCCAGCAAGATAAACAGGACAATACGCCGAATAAGATAAGCCCGAAACAAGAAAGCTACCAAATATTGTACTACCTTAGAAATTCCATCTCTCCAATACCCGAGGAGCATTAATTGTAAACTATAGGAGACCAATTTCAACGTACCACGGATTGCAAAAGTATTTTGACTTGAACAAGCTTTGCGCCTTAGTTTGCAAACCAAGCCAAGCCAAGATTTTTATCTCAGCGTTTGTCCTGAGTCTATACACAAAGTTCTCGAGTTACGATCCTTGCGGCGAATATGTTCTATGAGGACATAAACTTAATACAACACAGCCTTCCCATAGGATACTTTTTTACAATCTTTTGATTCCAATATCTCGCCGCTATTACTTGAGATAATTGATCAGTTTAGACTTGATAACACTCATCCCATCATCTCCTAAAATAGATCAGAATATGACATTACTTTTAGATATAACCACCGGTGTATCTTCAAGCGCTTGGATGACATGGGTTGTGGAAGATGCAACGTCCCAACCGCATGATGCGTCTAAAGATAGGCGTTGGAGGATCATCTGGATGAAGTCCCTTTTTTAAGAGAAGCTTACACTCCCCAAGGATCAGCTTGATCTTGTTCATTGGGTGTAAGATGTCCGGTGTGATCCGCGATCGGAGTTCCTTAAGATGTTTTTCATCAGCTCTATTGAGCTGGATGCCGTTGGCCTGAATCTCTCGATGGATGTATCGAGCTGCGGATTCAGTTTCGGGAGGGCTGTCGCCCTCGTAGATGATGCATCGTTTGATGGCAGACATCTTGGCTGTGTGTGTGTGTTTGAGGGTTTTTTTTGGTGTGTGTTTGAGAGAGGTTTGTTTGAGTAAAATTCTTCCTTTTATTGTACGGGGTTTCTAGTTATCAAGGTTTTTTCATCTTGTATTGCCTTTAGGCTTCAGAGTTGGCACAAGGGCGATTGTACCAATCGATGTGAAAGTCTATCATGAGGCGTGCCTTTAGGTCCCGTGACCTTGTCGGCGTCTTCCTTTCCTAAGAGGAAGAAAATAACTATATGAAAGACATAGGCGTTGGAGGATGAACTTATTGGGACTCACTGATCTTGACGAGGGAAACAATTTGAGCACGACTGTGTAAGTTTTCATGAGGTACTAAGATTCTACCATACGGAGGATTAAGTTGATTGTTTTTGGTTGGGTAAATCATAACCAAGTAAGGTTTGTTGAACATAGTTGTATCTGCGACCTTTGTAACTCTGAGCTTCTGGGAGAAATCCTAGCTAAGCCTGCTACTTGTCTTTTAAAAATTCACCGTACCCAAGCACCACTAGCAATTTTTCCTCTTTCCTATCCTGCCTAAAAGCATTCAGAGGTGCTGAATATAGGCAGCGTGGCTCCTTTGTTTAAGTAGGTGACGACTACCTAAGGGTCTAAAGAGAGATGAAAATCAACGTTACAGAATTCCAACGTTGGTGAGCTCATCCAGACCGTTGGAGCAAGTTGTGCCATGCTAAATGCTCATCATCGTGGGGTCCATCGCGGGGTCCATTTTGGGCGGGGACGGCCTCCTGGAAAGTCAATTCTCGATGCCCTGAACAGCGTTGTTTGCAAGACGGCCGAGCGGGGGATTGAAATCCAAGGTGGATAGATGTACGTACATATAACATATACACATACACTCCCCGTGGCTCTACAACATTGACAAAATTTTGTCAAAAAATTCCCTTGATCGAAACCTACTACTGCTTAGGCCACTCGCAGTCACCCTTTCAACCATCATCTATAGTAAACCTCCTCCTCTCTAACTCTGGGGCATTATACAAGCTCAGCTCATCTTAAGTATATCAGCAGCCCCTGGGGATGCATACTAGAGAGGCTTTTCCTTCCTACACGAGTGACTAATCATGTTCAAGTGCGTCACCCACCCTCCGGGTTCACTCGGAGTCCCCCAGCTCACTGTTTCACAGGGCATTTAAAAACCTCTCGCCAAAGACCCGAGCCGGCGTTGGCCTTGGTGTAATCGCCTGGGGTACAGCGGGCCTTTATCTGTCGGATCGTGCAGAGGAAAAATTTGGCTACACCCCGACAGAGGAGGACAAGGCTAGGCTGGATCAATACACACCCCGTATTGTGGCAGTTGAGAACGAGGAACAGAAGCGTTGAGTAGGGAAATGGGGCCAAGCATGTAGGGGATCATAATTGAGAAACATATTCAGTCACGCAATGGGACTTCAGTACTTGTTGCATCTCGTGCCAATCTATTCACCGCGCTTCATTTTCGACAATACAGGTTGAACCCTCCTTTGTACAAGCCGGCCACCAATCAATCCACCTTTCTTTTAACCACAAAAGTCTCACTCACAAAAACAGACTGAGCGTGTCAAGAGCAAACATCATTAACCAGCCCAAGCCATGAAGTCGTGATGGCCCACCAAGTAGGCCTCCCTCTCTATCTTGTTCAAAGTCTAGTAATGCAGCGGACAACTCCTCCCCTAACCGTCTATCCTCGACGAAAATGCAGTGAAAAACGAGAAATCAAAAATACCGACCATGGATGCATATGAAAGCGAATCAACCGTTCCGAAAACGATCAAGACGAGAACCCAGAGAGCCAGAAACACAAGAAAATCAGAATGCAACGCCTCCGAATGCAACCCCCCTCCCCATTTACTTTTTTCTTTTCGATAAATCATTTCATGCAGTCGCACCTGTGTTGCCAATGTCCGTTTTTACAGACGCAGTGCCAGCGTCCTCCACCACATCGGGAAGTGGAGTAAAAAGTTTTGCCATTTCCAATACCAAATCCATGGCACCATATTGATCATCAATCCCTCCGATTGATCCTAATTCTTCCCCTCGTGATGCGCCATCAGACATCACCCACGCCCTAACAGACTTTAATAGCTGCATGACTTGCATAAAGCGCACGTCAGGAGCCATTTCAAGTTCCTCAGGCCGAGTGTGCTGAAGCATATATTTTGCTAACCAGTAAAAATGAACTCCATCTCGGGAAAACCCGTGCCGCCTAGGGTTGTTCGTGGCAGGCATTGTAGGTGGGAATTGCGACGACATATCGGCATCCCAGCCAGCCTTGAACTTTTCAAGCGCCACACTAAGCGTCTGGAAGCTGTGCAGGTCTTTCTTGACACCAGACCCGTTGACCGAAGAACCCCTGTCGCTGTGGGCTTCAATGGGGATCATCCAATCGTTAGGGGGTGGGGTTCCGTAGTTAAAATTTTGAGCCGCATTAACCTCCAGATGAGCACGGTAAATCAGTACGATTATACCGTGTATTAAAATGAACTTGCCATACAAGTTTGTACTTCCAGGTTGAATATTGTACGAAGAATGGATAAGAGCTTTCAAAGCCAAATCCAGTTCCGGCTGCTTCGGGCGCCGTGTGCCATACGGGTTCTTTTCTCTAGCCGCATCAGAGCCACAAAGACCCAAGGCAGAAGCGCAAACGTCAGCTGTACCAGCATCCCAAGCTGCATCATCCGCAGGGAGGGGAAGGTGTATCTCTAGCGGGTCCAAGAGTGTTCGCGCGTTAAAATACAACCCCATTGCAGTGTCACAGAGGAAGATGCCGTACAGCAAACGATTCTGTCTTTCTTGATGAATCCATACATCCCAGTTGAAATCGTCAAACTTCAAACTGGTTAGCGAGGTGTGGCTTTGATGTAAACGCGACTTGAGAGTAGAATCTGATACAAGCAGATTCAATTTGCGAGCAGTCGAAACTAAGAGAGGATGAATCTGGCGGGCTCCGTCGCGTTGCTGCGGAGTTCCGTTCCAAACCATCAGGATGCACAACAGCATAACAGCCTGTAATTCTTCAATGTCAGTTCGAGAGGCATTCCTCGGTCTCGAGTCTTGCAACTCCGTGGCCGACAGTATGTGACAGTCACGTTCCAGTGCGACACGGAGGAAATCCATCATTTCACGAACGTTGGCTGGTGTAACACTGTCAGAATAACAAGCACCGATACAACACATGGCTACGAGCAGGCCTGTGTATGACTCGGTAATTTTGAAGGTGGCGACATGGAGAATCGGTACGTGAACGTGGAAGTGGGTGTACTTGTCCAGAAAGTCTTTGATGTTGTCGGGTGAGAAATAGAGATTTATCCCTGCGCTGGAGGGATCAATCGCCTGGTTAGGAGGGTAAAAGAAATTAAGAATCTGATCTGAGAGTTGGTTATATGGATTTTGGTTGGTTGGCGTCCCCCAACTCGATGTTAGGGGGTTACTGGCACTGGCGCCTGTCGTTCCGGGCCCGGCGTTAGGTTCGGTTTTGGTTCCGATCTGCGTCTGTCCAAGATTAGGATTGAAAGAGGTGTTGACGTAGGTTTGATGCGCACCAGCCTGGAACATCTGAGACCAATCAAGGCCAGATTGTTGGTTTGTGTTTGAGCCGCCATACATGGGCATTCCGTTCTGGCCCGGGGGCATGCTGTAGCCAGGCAGCTGCTGGTTGCTCATAGAGCTCGAAACGTCGGTGCCGTAGGGCTGCGAGTTGCCCATGACGGGTCCGGCCATGTTACGGCGGTCAGCAGTGTTACCGTTGTCGAGACGTCCAATCGAGCTGGAACGCGACATTTGGCTCTGGTCACCGGCCATGTTGTTCATACCGTCTGACACAGGGACCATGCCAAAAGGGTGGACCATGTTGTCGCCTGGCATGTTGTTAAGACCGTTGAGGTGGTTCAGGTCACCTTCGTGAGCGAGTCCAGCGGCCTTCTGAGCTTGAGCATTCTTCTTAACGTGAGCTTGAGGGTGGGACAAGTGACTAGCGCCAGTGGGGTTTCCACGGCGGATGGAGCACTTTTGGAAGTGACGCTTCAAAATATCACTTCGGGAAAACGTATCGCGGCAGAGCACACACATGTAAGGGCGGTCGCCGGTGTCTAAAATTTCTGTCAGCGCATCAACGCGGCTTAGAAAGCCGAAAACTACACTTACGTCGGAGAAGGTGGCGCTTCAAGTGCTTGGCATGGAGATAAGTCTTTGTGCAATGGGGGCAAGGGAACTTGCCATCCGCATCCTTAACAGGAATCACGGTGCTCTTGGCGCCAGTTCCAGCGGCGGGAGCTGCAGGTCGGCCAGGAGCGCTAGGCAAGATACCACGGCGGCCCTGAGAACCCACAACGTGAGTTGGCTGGTCACCATCCTGGAGAACGGAGGTAGGCTGCATCAGCGAGCTAGGTCCGTAGGGAGAAGAGACTGGCTGCGACATGATACCGCCAGGAGGCATTGGGCGCAACACAGGAGGACCTCGACCACCAATAGGGGCGGGAGCAATTGGCTGTGGGTGCGATGCTGTTGTAGTGGCCTGGGGCATCATAGCAGATGTGCCATAAGCCTGAGGAGGAGGGTATTGGCTCTGTTGAGGCATTGAGTATAAACCACCACGCGCACCGGGCTGCGAAGTCTGCTGGTAGCTAGGGAGGTTTGAAGTCGAGCCCGGTGTGTTGGGCGTACCCGGCGTACGCGGTGTGTGAGGGTGGCTACCGTAGAGAGGCTGCATGGCTGAAGCTGGTGGTTGTAAAGGTGGAAGAGTTTGAGGGAGAGGAGAACCGGTCTGAAGTTGGTTGGGGGAGATGGCGGTGGGCGAAGGATATGTCTGACCAGATGTCGTGTTTACACCATTGGGGGGATACTGCGAACCGTCCATAATACTCTTAGTAGACGCGCTCCGAAATGGGGGCCGTGATGTTGAGTTCGCGACGCACACACAAGAGTCCACAGACAGCAAAAGCCGAACTTGACAACCGTAGTTGGACAAGATCAGATCGAAATACCGACAGCGAGGGGTAAGATATGCGAGTTTGCGAAGCGAAAGATGCAAACAAGCTGTTACTCTCAAGTGCAGTGCAGTTACAAAGCTCCGCAGATGAGGTTCCCGAAGGTGGATGAGGCTCGTGGCAGGTCCCTCTCGAGGTGGTGTTTGGGGAAGGGTGCAGAGTGGAGAACTGGGTCTCGAACCTTTTTATTTTTTTTCGGGCGGATGCTGTCAGGGCAGCCAGGCCGGAAGGGTGGGCTGCGGAGGGTGGGCTTCGTGGTGGGAGGGCGTGCGGCAACGAAGAGCCAGAGGTGCGAGGCGAGAAAAGAAGTGGGTTCGCGTGGATGCCGTGGTGGGCGTGCAACCGCGAGTGAGGAGTGAGGGAAAAGAGGTGAGGGAGGTAACAGCGGTAGCGGTAGAACTCCGTTGGCGGCGGTTTTTTTTTTTTTTTCTTTTAGCGTGACCAGGGAATTTGTTCCCGAAGAGCTTAGCTAGCCAGTCGCGATCCGGCCTCGGAATCGCCTAGCAGCAAAAAATAAAAAGTCGGCCTGGCCTCAATGAATAAGGGCAATGAGGCAAAAATCACTGCCAGTGAATTCTGAGGCAGAAGACGGTGAACAAGCCAAAAGTGGCGATGTGGTTAAAACGGCTGGGAGAAGAGACACCAGAAAGAATCCAGACGTCAGAGACTGATCGCGGTCTCGAGTAGTAGGTGCGGAACCGTTGAGATGCTTTGGATGGACGGGACGACCTGGCTTGTTTGCCTGGCACGCACGCGCACTGAGTGGGCAGTGGCAGCAAGCAAGTGGGTAAATGCTTGGATGGGAAGTGGGCCCACGGGGGAACCACAACGAGGGTAGAATGTGATGGGATAGGTCGCTTGGGGCTGGGATCTGGGAGATGGAGGAGAAAAAAAAATAGACCAGAGGGAGGGTCGCGGGTCGTGGGTCGTGGGCGTGTTTGATGGGGCCAGCCGGGGCGCCAGACGCGCAAATCCAGAGCTATCGCGGACGGCAGACACGGCAGGGACCGTCAACTCAGATGACGATGATAAATTGGTCTCGGCGATGGGCTAAAACAGGCACGAGAAAGATGTGATGGTGCACGATGGGGCAGAGGGGATTTCGGGATGGAAGAAAGGAGAAAGGAAAAGAAGAGGGAAAAGAGAGACGGCCGAGGGAAGGACGGGCGGCAAGAAGGTGAGAGGATGCGCGCCAGAGATTGACCTGCTTGCCCTCCTGCCAGTGAGAGACCAGAGACCAGAGACCAGAGACGCCGGAGCACCACGAGTGCACCGTTCCATGTACCAGTGACTTGGCCAGCAGGGAACACTCGACTCGACACTTGGCCGACATCTGTTTGCAGCACCCGTCAAATTTTTTCCTCTTCACTCTTAGTTTTTTTCGGGCAATTTTTTTTCGCTTCTTTGACACGCCTATTCTCACGCCCAAGGTTAAACCTTCCGCACACCCCATCTCGTTTCCTCAAATCGGGACTACGGCGAAACCAGGCGCTCTACCAATTCCATGGCTAGCGTGGGTGCCATTACCGCTCTAAGCCGCAGCAATTGGTCCCCAAGACGAGAGGCTGGCTACTTCGACGTCACCTCCCGACTGCAGCCGTGCCCAGGCGATGCCCAGGTATCCCAGCAGTACCCACTACAGGCCCGAGTCCTGATCGGGAGGTATGTTAGGAGCTTTGCAATACGTGCCCTGCCTACACCACAGATCGGTGCCTTCATCCATTTTCAGCTTACGACCAGCCAGCCATGACGCCGCCCAAAACTTTGTCTCTGGTCCTTTTTGTCTCGTCACATTTTCGCTTACGTAGCACCAATGGACAGAGTGCACCTCTCATCACATTGCCTAGATTGAGGTGAGGGAGGCGTCGCAGTTGATATGCCCTCCTCATCTGCTCAGGCACCACTAACTGGCAGGAAAATGCACTACGATCCAATAGATTTGGGGGCGCTGCGCGGCATCGGTATCGGCAGCGGTATCGCCGTCCGACACCGCCCGACCAGGGGTGTGTGAGAGGACAAGGTCCTCTGTCGAGGCTGGGAGGTTGGTAGGTTGAGAAAATGCGAGGGAAGAAAGATTAGAGAATCCTTATCCTCGTCTACAAGCATCCCATCTCCCAAGAGCATGGTCAGCATCGCCGCATCGACATTACTCCCAGTCTCAGGTATCAGATTATGTCCAATGTGTGGCCTGTGTCAGGGATCCAGCGGCACTTGCACGATGCTCGTGATGGAACCTCGTCTCGCGCCATCCTAGATGAGGCCAGTACATCGCCTTTGCAAACCAGGATCAGGCACAAGGGGATGAAGAAAAAAAAAGTGCACTACGTACGGGCTCTCTTTTGACCCCGAAAGGGCGAAAGGGGGGAGGGGCGAGTGTATTGATGGTGGTTGGGGGTGAGGCTGGTTTGGTAACAGGTACATCAAACCAGCACCTGCGCCTTCTATGATTCGCTGAAATATCCGATGTACTGCGTACCTCTTTGATGGCCTCGCAAGCCTGGCACACAGAGCACCCATCCGGGATGCGCTGTGCCGACTGTTTTCCGGTATCGTTGCCGGCTTGCTCCCCACCCAGGCCGGCGATGCCTCGCGCCAAACCAAGTCCTCTCACCGCATTACCTCATACACAACTCGGAACGCCGAACTCGCGCCGGGATCTCTTGACAAACTCATGCAGCCTTCTTCTTTCATTTCGATTTTGTTGCATTCTTGCCTGATTCTAATGAGCAGTTTGACGAGTCGGTCACACTAGTGTTGACGCTACGCGCCCAGGGTCCTGAGCAGAGGTCGATGAACGGCTGCCCGTCAACGAAGGCTTGCGTTAGCACTGTCGCTTTTTTAACAAGGGATATGGCTCTCTGTGTTTCGCGCCTTTATCCGGCGCTTTCATCTAGAGTTAAATATGTTTCTGAGTTCACATGTCGTACTACCTTGGGTTGAATTTGTGCGGAGATAATTAGGCATGGCCAATCACATCGCATGGCAGAGCTTTGTTTGCAGAAAGCTGGAAGCAAAAAACCTAGACCTTCAGTATTTGCTCAACTCGTGATGCATCATGGCAATACTAGGTTCGCCTTCGACATGCTATGGCATGATGCCTCATAGACAAGGCGCCTGTATGTGGTTGCAGAGCGGTTTAATGGCGGGATCGCATGCCAAGTTCAAGCGAATGCGCTTGGCGTCTCTTGCCATCAAGGTCTGGCCCTGGAAATATCACCCCAATGCGACTTCTAGAGCGGTACGTAAAATGTCCTGGCATTGTGACCTAGACAGGCCATGTTTTGCACCCCTCCCACCCCCTCGCTCCAGCGCTATGTTCGCAGATGGGCTGGCGCTCGGCTCGTGACTCGAGGATACCAGGATCCCAAGATGATGTGCAGGATCCACGAGTCAAGCGAGTCTCCAACAGTCCCTGGATTGCCGCGCTCACCACCAGAAGGCTGGCTCTCAGCAGACCTATTCCATTTTGGGGCTTTCTCAATGCTCGGAAGTTCCTGTCGCCTGGTTATGCTCTGTCTGTAACATCACAATACAACGGGTTTGTTGCTTGCAGCGGTCTACCCCCCCGGAGCCGGTGGCCCTAACGTATGTAGGGAGGGGGGAACGGTCTGGTTGCAACCAACGTCGCGTGCCAAGAGACAAACAGCTAGTTCAATGATCTAACCATCCAGAGCCCTCGCGAAGCGACGCTTCTGATTTGTCTTGTTTCTTTTTTCTCATTAGCCTCTCGCACCGCGCAGAGGAAGCCAGAAAAGCGAGGAACCAAAAAGAAAACAAACAGGAGCGGAAAAAAGCAACCTCGTCGCGTGAGCAATTACTAGACCAATCCTAAGACTGCTATTTGTGCAAACATACAAGCTACTTTGCGTCAGCTGGTTGGGGTTTGGAAATAACATTACGCTGCTAGCCATCGGCTGAGCCGCTGAAACACACTCCTCGTCCAAATAGAATAACACGAAGGCAAGGCTTTTTTTTTTTTTCCCGAGGCAGGGTCCTTCACCTCGCGGCAGCCCCCTTTGGGTCCATAATGGGGCCGTCCAATCGCTCCCGAAAAACACCGCGGCTATGTCCACCAAAGGCAGATCTGGTGGAGCCCCCTACCCCTTGGAACCCCTCACCCTCCCGCCCAGTGCAGCTCCTCATGGTAACGAGAGAAGCAAGGCAAAGCTTCGATGCTGGCTCCAGAAGCTCCAGGTGGAGTCCTTCCCGCGAAGAGGCGCAATTGAAGCAGCTATCGCGCTTTTGAGCCGCTGACGCTCGTTTGTCACCTTGTTCAACGTCTCGCATCCTCGACATTCAGTCAAACCACGGCGCCCTAACCAAAAAGGAGAAAAATAAGAGAAGGAAAAAAACGTGTCTACACGCCTCCCTTTCCGACACACATTATCGTATCATGCAGACGCCTTTTTGGCTTTTTTTGTTTTTTATTTCCATTTACGACTACGTCGCTCGCCCGGTCTGTACCCGGCCACACTTCAAACTACGTACGTCAGCGTGGACCAACGCTCAGTGACGGGAACAACCAAGACAGGCCTCATTCCCGAGCAACGGCTCGCTCTAATCTCAGCGCTACTCCCGGCAGCGTACTTTTGTTCAGAACCATTCTCGCGCCGCGGCCAGAGTGGAGGCGGTAGGCGTGCTGGCAACGAACCGACCCCCTACCCCTGCCTTTGTGGCGCCGCCTCCTGGGTCCTTTCGCCAGGACACAAATGCAGTGGGACATTGTCAAGACCAGCAAACGTGTGACACAAGAGCTGCCAGAAAAATAAGAAATAAATAAAAAGCCGGCGGGGACATGATACTCCATTTATCAATCTGATCAAGTATCAAAGCTTTATAGTCTAAAAATCGACCATATCAGTTGCAGTCGTACAGCTCTCTGGAGCTTCACCTCCTTTTGCCTATCCTCAACAGGGACAGCGGTCGCGTCATTTCTGTTGCGTCATGGCCTGAGGTATCGAGCTATCCCGAAGCAATCCCTAGTTGCTTCGTTTTTCCGAGACTTCACCGACTCGAAATACCGCTCTCTTCCCTTGGGCACCTCTCTCTGGCCACCCTGTCTCTGTCCCCTCGCCTTGGCTTGCCATTCATGAGCCAGAACTGGTCGCCCTGATTTAGCCACGCTCGAAAACACGAGTCATCAATCAAATCAGTGCGCAAGGACGCTGGTGCCCCTTACGCACACGACCTGTCAAATCTCTTGAGCCAAGGGAAAACACGGCCGCTTACAAATGGAATAGTCAGGTTGGCGTGGACAGATTGGGAACCTGGACCGGCCCAGGGCTGGTGGCGGCGCCGATGCCGCCGGCAAATTTGCCTAGATGTCATCACTCACCCAGCTTGCAGGTACTTCGTACTTGTTGAGCAATGAAAGGATGATGCTCGCATCATCACCTGATGAGGGTGCGAAAGACACTCCTACTTGGCAGACCCCTGCGCCTACGGTCGGGACTGCTCCATCTGGAAGTCCGGCGTTATTCAGTGGCTGACGACAGCGGCAGGGATATCGGAATTACGATGTGCTAGCTGAAGTACGTAAAATGTACAATTTGATTTGAAGTGATGTCCATTTGTACAAAATACATTGTGCATGCACGACCTTTTTTTTTCCTTCGCTTTTTGGAGGGGCAACGTTACAGGGTGGGAAATTTTGCATCTCATCCGAGATCCATTGCGGAGTTTGCTGTGGGCTCCGGTACATCGTCCACACTACCATTTCGGCTACCCTCCACTATGCCTCCAAGTGTGCGGTAGGCCAGAAGAAGACGGCAAAAAAAAAAACTGAAGGGAGGGGAGAAAAAAGAGGGCCATGCCCGGCAATCGTTGGAGAAGCGGGCCAAGTGGAGAGTGGGAATAAAAATCTGCCGTTGGATGGATGGCTGGGCGGAGAGCTGGCTGAGGCTCCGAGCTCTTGCTGGGTCCCTCCCGCTTCCCATCAAGCCCCGTCAAACGGGAGCCACATGTTCTAACGGGACGTCTCGAACAAGGAAAATAAAAAGGTTTAAAAAATTTGTATTCGACGATGGCGATGGCTTCATCGCATGACTCCACACCTCATGGAATTTTTGCTTCCTCGCTGCCTTGGTCTGAAGGCCTCACACCTTGCCAATGCACCATCTGTGGGATGCTACAAGCTTTTGCAGGATTGGGGCTTGTTGCTCACACACCCGATCACAAATCTGCGCATCGCTTGCATGTCGGCGCCTGCGCGAGTCATATTTTCATTAGTGTCGGGGTTTTCAACCATCTTGATACCGGCGTCGGTCGAAGCTGCACGTCTACACGTCATTTGTCCAGCCCATCCAACTAGTGACGAGCCACCGAATCTACCAAATAATTGACCTAACCCAGCTGGCATAGGATGCCATGGTGCATTTTTCAACTAAAGGCCGTTCGTGCAACACACACAGAAAAAAAAGAAAAAAAAACACGATCCCTTTTCGGCCTTAAGAGAAGGTTGTCGACGATTTCCGAAGGGTCCGGGCTAGCGGGGGAATGTTTATTCAGACAGTACCATCCATCATCAGGTTGGCCTATCTCTATGCCATCGGATTTGAATGTAGTATCATGTACGTCACAAACGGCCAGTCTGTGACTCTGGTCATCACTCTTGTCCGAAGTACATCCTTTCCCAACTCGAGTACGGGAATCACCCTGGATAGGCGTGAATTTTAGACTGGTCGCGCAGTGTCCGTTTCACCACGCGGCCCCCACTAGCACCCGGGTTCTTTGGCGGCAAATACTTTGATGTACCACGTGGTGACTCGCCGGCTAGGATGGGTCACTTTCTACTATGGGAGGAAAGTTCTGCCGCGCACTATGTGACGCCTGGTGATAATGACGACCAACCTCGCACCACCCATGACGTTTTGATAGTCCATCGTCTTGGTATCCGACCTCTTGCCAGCCCTCGAGCGACGGCGCGAGGCACGGACATTATGTGGGATGTGGGTGACTCGGGTTGGCCGTTCTCAACCTGTTGCACGTGTCCGGGGGGTGTGACAAGTACAGGATACAAAACTCGCAGGCGCTCTAAGTTTTACCTGTTGGTTCATAGGCATTTCGCCCCCGAGGGGAAATGATAAATTTGACGCTAGCGGTCACGGCCACAAGCCTCGAGCCTCGGCCGTGTCTGTACACCAGCAAACGGTCGCTGGGCAAGCGCTGGGAGGAACGGGAAAACACACCTCTCTTCTCTTCCCTTCGCCCGCCGCATTACGAAGTGCCATTCCTGGCGGCCTGGCACTGTCTCGGTCGGCGGCGGCTGGGTTTGTTTGCTTTTTGCCAGCTGGACTAGATCTCTCTCCCTTCTCTGGTCTAAGATGCTCCCGCCTAGCTTGACTTGATGTGGCAGTAATGTCTCGCGGCTAGTCCACGTACCCGGTTGCCACAATTACGATTTGCCTTCCGCAAATGCTTTCTTGCCAAATTCTTCCAAGCGAGTTGTTGTTTGTCATGCAGAAATACGATGTGTCGGGCGAGGGTTCAACCCCGTGGAATTGTCGGTTGAATTGTGACCGACATTCGCCAAGTGTCTCTCAAAAAAAAAAAATTGCAAGACTACCACGATGCGCTCGCACCCTAGCTCGGACATGGGTGCTATCAGGCCCCCCCTCGAACATACGGACCTGCATGGCTCATTGATTCCCTGGGGAGAGAACAGGCAGGGAGGGGTGCGCCCCCACGCCGCCGAGACGCAAAGGGTGACATCGCCCTAGCCCGGCCGTGGCATTGAAAACGCATGGATTAGTGTCCTGCACCAACGTACCGTGCACCTACATACGTACTTCGGGCGTTGTCGAAAGACTAGCTGGGATATGGTAGGCTGGGTATCATCTAAGCTTTGGGCGTCAGGGTTTTCCCTGATATGAAGCAGAAAGTAAGCCCGAAGTTAATCCTCGTGATCCTTGAGCGAAATAAATGTGTTGTTACGAGAATTGAGGCATGACTTGATGCATGTACACGTGTGATGCGACGGCGTGAAACGCCATGGGGAGATTCGAGTTACCGTTCGCAGATTGAGGGGAATGATGAAAATCCGACCACTTTTGATACTGACGATGCTACCCGGGAGGTATGCGCCCATGCCCCGCATGAGCTCGTTTTCGCGTCAGGAAATTCCTACATTCAGCTGGAAAAGTAACCAGCAAGTGGGCGAAGAGTTGCCGATGCGGCATTTGACTTAAAAATTCCGAGAATTTTTCCATTGATTGTGACCTACCCTAATGTCAAAGACGTAATGCAGTCGGAAGGCGGAAGCTGAGGTTTTTCCTTGCCATTTCGAGTGCATGCATCTTTTACGATGGTGAGAAGCGATCGCAAGACCCATAAGTGGTTCAATGCTGTGGCAGGTTGCGATTATGACTTGCATTTGCTCACGGGCGGTTCGTTTTGAAACGTGGAGAATGTGATGGAGTCAAAAGATGTTCATCAGTTTGGATCACTTTTTTTTTCCCCGTCTGGGCTCCTCCCGGGAGATGGGTCCGCCTTATACTTCTAGTCAGGCACTGGAGATGGACCCTGAATTTTTCATTCTAGAAGTTGTCGATGTCATGGGTGATGGGCCTTCTTGGATGGAGTAGGTCCCCGCATCACCCGCCCCCAAGTACTTTGTACCAGCAGCTATCCGTGCTGCAAGTGCGCCTCCATCGAGAGGCTCCAAGATCTGGGTTCCACTCGCCATGAGAAGGACATGGAGATGTGGTCCTTCGGGGATCCATATTCGGTACCTCGGTGAGCATTCGGTGGGCTTGAATTGGTCGAGACCGGATTGGTTGCATGGAATCTGCTGCCTTGCACACCATTCTGGCGATAATGATAAATCACGTGACAAAACGCACGATTGCTGAGTCAGCTGTCATCGAGAAGCAGCCAAAATTTTGGCCTTCAGACATAGCGGGTGGTGATAGAGGCCGTTGTGAAGAGCCCAACCTTGACGACGACGACGAATTCTGTGCCAATGGCCGGTCCTAATGCGCTAAGGCCTTCTGCAGGTCGATTGATTAAGACCTATTCCTCTACGAGGCTATCTCTGACCCCGCGAATTGCGACCCCGGCATCACAAATCGCCTCACAATTCTCCACCACTACACCGCAATGCAAGCGCAAAACCAAGGACAACAATAAATCCCGAGGTGTCAGTAGTCTCTATGGATCGGGACCCCGAGAGCATCTCTCCATGTCGGATATTCCACTGCCCAAGCCCCGCGACTTCAAACCCGAGGTGAAGACAGACATGGATCATGGACTCTGGGGATTCTTCCCGGCACCAGGCAAGCTTCTCTGGACGCCCAAGGAGACGGAAGAGCACGGAAGAGCCTGGACTGTGGAAGAGCTGCGAAAGAAATCATGGGAGGACCTGCACTCATTGTGGTGGGTGTGCTGCCGTGAAAGGAATATGCTCGCAACGTCTCGTGCAGAGTTGCTCCGAACCAAGCTGGGTTTCGGTGAGCGAGAGATTGATGAGCGCGAAGAAGAGGTAACACCCCATTCAACACATGGCGCCGGTCATTTTGAGGTTGTGAAGCTTATTGTGATAAAAACCATAGGTTATGAAGACCCAGCGAGCCATCAAGCATGCTCTGACGGAACGAATGTACACCTGGCACGACGCTGTGGAGGTTGCCATGTCCGACCCCGAAATCAACTTGGAGGGTGGGGAGGGGCAGGTTTATACGCCTTCTGCTTATGAGGAGGACGCTGAATGGAATTCGACGGAGACTGAGGCGAAGGAAGCCTCTCCTGTCGAACCCGCCTCGACGGAGTCACAGGCTTCTAAAACGGAGAAGGAGGCGACTAGATAAGCGAACAAGGAGCAAGCTGGAAAATACGGTATCACGAATGTATAGTGGTGCGATGATGTGGCGGGTAACGGAGGTGGTGCGTTTGTCGTCCGTCCGGCAGGATGCTGTATCGCTATGTACATCTATAACATGTAAAATACGACTCGACGCAATGAGACTATGCGATTGTATGAGCTTAGCAGAGTGGTGATTTGCTTTGTGTAATGAGAATGTCATGGTGTCATGATGGAAGTTGATCGAGCACTAGGGTAGGTTTGCATGCACGAATTGGAACAGCCTTATTTTCTTCTTTATATGAGTGTCGAGTCATAAAAAAAAAGTGCAAATAATGCTTTTTGTCTCACTATTCATATTGAAGAGTTATATGAGTTTTCATATTTAAATTGTGTAATTTTTTTTTGTTGGGGTCGATTATCTCTCTTAGTTGATGTTGCTTGCCTCTTGTTAGCTCGCTCCTTGCACGGGGCTGCAATTAGCTTATCCCCTATGTGACAATCTCCCCTTTTGACAGCCCATGACCAGGAGACGAGTGGTGTTTGATTGCTTGTCTTAGTCCCTGGTCTTCTTGAATACCAATACGGGTTTGGGACGTTGGGGGCGCTGGGTAGACCGAAACGTGCTCCCATTTACGTGTTGATATTTTGCTGATGGAGGTGTGCGACGTCTGTAATATGTCATGGAGTCAGCGTCATGCACAAATAAATCACATCCAACAGCCGCACTAGAGGTGGTTTTGAAGCAGAACGGGGGTGAGGATGCTCTGGAGGATCAAAAAAGACACGTAATTGCGAGTCATAGACGAAATGACAAGGCTGGTAACGGTCCAAAAGACGGGGACGTCAAAACTAAAGCATCGCCAAAGGTCCCCACCCGCTCACACTCGCCCACTTCCCTAAAGGGGATCCATCCAGCCAACCCCGCCACTTGAGCTTCGTCGACTTCTCATACCGCCTCTCTCCCTCAACATAAACAGGCTCAAAACCATCTTCTCGTCTGCTCCATCACTCCATCACCCATTATTCTCTAAACCACAAACCACCATGGACGAGATTGCCAAGGAATACGATGTCATCGTGCTGGGCACTGGTACGTAACAGCTCTTCCCCGCTGCCTCTTCCTGCTTCTCCTTTTCGTCAGCCATGGACATCCCCGCATCTAGAGCTTTGCTGGCGTGGGGTCCAGCGCCGTGAAAAAGCAACAATCAAAAACCACCACAGAGCTTCTGTATGTTTCCCTGCTAACTGGACTTAGGCTTGACGGAGTGTATTCTGTCTGGGTATGCGAGCTCCTCGTGCCATGTCTTGCTTCCTGCGCCATAATACACTATAGCAGCACTGAGCTGTCTGTGTCGTGACGTTGGCGTGCATACGGTTGGCTAACACCCTTTTTTTTGCTAGAGTTCTGAGCGTGAAGGGCAAGAAGGTCCTCCACATCGATCGTAATGATCACTACGGCGGGTTAGTACCATACCTTTTTGATCAGCTATCCATGACTAACCTGTATTCTAGTGAGGCCGCTTCCGTTAACCTCGAGACGGTATGAAACACCCCTCCTCTTCAACCCCCGAACCCACACCGATTCTGAGTCGATGTCTCTAACGACAACGAAAACAATAGCTCTTCAAGAAGCATGGCAACTTTGCTGCGGGCGAGGAGCCCTGGACCAAATATGGCCGCCTGAATGACTGGAACATCGACCTCGTCCCTAAGTTCCTCATGTCTTCTGGTGAGCTGACCAACATTCTCGTCTCTACCGATGTCACCCGATATCTCGAGTTCAAGCAGGTCGCTGGCAGCTACGTCCAGCAGGGTGCTGGTTCCAAGGCTACCGTTGCCAAGGTTCCCTCGGATGCCGGCGAGGCGCTCAAGTCGCCCCTGATGGGTATCTTTGAGAAGCGACGCATGAAGTCCTTCATCGAGTGGGTTGGTACTTTCGATATCAAGGACTCCGCCACTCACAAAGGTTTGTGACCCCGATATAGTCGTGTTTGAAACAGAGCATACTTGCTGCTTTGACTTTCGAGACGCCGAGCTAACCACAAATGCACTTCTTAATTAGGCTTGGATATGAACACTGTCACTATGAAGGAGGTCTACGACAAATTCGGTCTCGAGGCCACCACTAAGGACTTTATCGGTCATGCTATGGCCCTCTACCTTACTGACGACCACATGGTCACCAAGGGTCTGGCCCCTGAGGTCCTTGAACGCATTCGCCTATACGGTAACTCAGTGGCACGCTATGGAAAGTCTCCTTACATCTACCCTCTTTACGGTCTGGGCGAGCTTCCCCAGGGTTTTGCCCGCCTGTCTGCCATCTACGGTGGTACCTACATGCTCCACACCACCATCAACGAGGTCGTGTATGAGGATGGCAAGGCCACCGGTATCAAGGCCACAATGGCGAACGGCGCTGATGTGCTGAACTTCGAGACAAAGGCCAAGATGATCCTTGGTGACCCCTCGTACTTCCCTGGAAAGACCAAGGTCGTTGGCCACGTTCTCCGCGCCATCTGCATCCTCAACCACCCTCTTACTGGTACCAGTGATGCCGACTCTGCTCAGCTTATCATCCCCCAGTCTCAAGTTGGTCGCAAGAACGGTAAGCTAGCTCCAAGCCACTGACTGTACTTGTTTAAGTGCTGACATTCTTAGATATCTACATCGCTTGCGTCTCATCCGCCCACAACGTTTGCCCCAAGGGCTACTGGATTGCTATCGTTTCAACCATTGCTGAGACTTCTGCCAACCACCACCTCGAGCTTGAGCCTGGTCTGCAGCGTCTCGGAAAGATCGAGGAACAGTTCATGGTAAGACATCACATTCACCGAAAATTTATTAGAATATAATTAACAAACTGCAGGGCGCTCCCATTCCCATTTCCGAGCCCCTCGGAACCGGTGCCGAAGACAACGTCTTCATCTCCAAGAGCTACGATGCTACTAGCCACTTCGAGACCACCACTGATGATGTCAAGGATATCTACAAGCGTTGCACTGGAGAGGAGCTCAAGGTTGAGGGCTTGAGAGAAGGCATTGTTGTTGCTGATGAGCAGTAAACATTTGTCTCGTTTTGAGACGGTGATGCAGGCACATGAGCGCTGATGGTGTGATTGAGCGAAGATAATGCGTACTCTTTGTTGCGACCCCTTTGGCCTTAGCGTGGATATGGCCAAGAGATTGATGCGAAGGGGCAGGGTGGATACAATGTAAATGCTATACGCACATTAACGAAATATACCTCTTTTCGATACAGAAGAAAGAAAGAAAGAGAAAAAAAGAAGTCGTTCATATTATAATAGGACTTGGATATAATGAGTAGGCACGTTTGTTCGGCAATGACTGGTTTATTGATTGAAAGATGATAACTGGCCTCGACCTTTTAATACTAACTTGATATCTCATGATCATGATATATGAATGGCCCCAGAAAGTCCCTTTTACTTTTCCCTCTTTTCAAGGTCGTTTTTTATCTGGGGGGCGTTGTAAATATCTACCTAGCTGGCTTTTTGATTGAGGGTTCATTGCAAGAAACACACTGATTGCTTCTCTCTCCTCAATTGTGAGCCTCGCTCCCCTAACGGACCAAAACAAGCCGTACGCCATGAACTCCCGAGTAACCTGCGATCCGCACCTGTCTCATGCTAAAAAGACAAAGACCAAGCTGGAAGAGAGGCACCGAAGCAAGGATAATGTCACTCTTACTTTTCTGCAATTGATTATCGGCGGTTTGTCTTGCCCATGCCACGCTTTCCGGCGACCTGGAAGAGTTGAAAGTTAGCCATCTGTCTGCTTCAGTAAAGCGATGCTCGGGACTTACAAGATGCTTGGTAATGGAGGCTGTGGTGTGTCGATCGGCTTCACCCTGGCGGGCCATGCGGTTCATGCGCTTCTGGTTGAGCTTGGCAATGCGCTCGGCCTTGGAACGGGTAGCTTCGTCCTGAACACCATCGTTGCGGCGATCAGTGGTGGGAGCACGACTCATGGAGCGGAGACGGTCGCGAGGAGTCTGGCCGCGGCGGCTATCGAGGTCCATGGCATCTCCGTCTTCGGTGCCCAGACGGCTACGAGACAGCGAACGGCCACGGGGACGGGACTTGGAGCGGGCACGCTCGGCAATATCGGTGGTATCCACACCAAGAGCGTCGAGGGCATCCTCCAACTCGGAGAGAGGCTTCTTCGTGAGCTTGCGGGGGATGATGGCCTGGTTCTTGAGGCGCTTCTTCATGCGGGCCTCATTGCGGATGAGCTGTTGCTTCTCGCGGATCAACTCAGCTTTGCGCATGACCTCGGCTTCCTCATCGTCCTCAATGTCTTCGTCCGAGTCGTAGAATCCTTCGGCCTCAAGCTTCTCTTCCTCCTCCTCCAAGGCGGCCAGCTTGGCTTCGATATCAGGGTCGACGAAGTCGTAGACGTTCTTGCCGTCAAAGATCTCAGGGATCTTGTCGTACTTCCAGTCAGAGTTCTCAAGGAGATAGTCTGCACGCATGTCTACGTTGTAGACACCAGCACCGCCGTTCTCATGTTCGACATCTCGGGCGAGTTTTCGGCGCTCGGGATCAGTCTTTTCGTACTTCTTGCGATCCTTGACACCATCTGGGATGAAGGTTTCCAGAGCCTGGCCACCCATGGGCTGGGCGACGTGGATACGGGACATGACATCAGCCAGCCTGCCACCAATGGCGCCAGCAGCGCTCGTGCCAGCCTTGAGCTTCTGGTTCACTCGCTCGGCGATCAAGCGCTCACAAGCGGCATTCTTAACTTCCTGAACACCCTCTTGAGTGTTGCAAGAGAGTTGGAGCATCTCAACCTCACCAGACTTGAGGAGGCCCTGGAGTTCGGCCTGAGTCTCGGCATCAAGGTCCTCGGGTCGAGTCACATCAATCTTGTTGATGACAAGGAAGACAAGTTTGTTGGCAAACAGAGGCTTGATGCTTTGGAACAGCTGAATCTGGGAGCTGACGGTATAGCCACACTGCTCAGAAAGATCCATAAAGTACATGATGGCGGATCTCAAGTGAGCAATGGCAGTAATACTATGGCTTGTTAGTACACTGGTAGGAGCGGAGAACTTCCTAATACTGCATACCTCTGCATTTCAATAGTGTTCATTTCCTCGAGGGGGTGGTCGAGGATACCGGGGGTATCAATGGCTTGGAATCGTAGGTACTTGTAATCGAAGTGACCGACAAATAGACTTTTGGTGGTAAAGGCATAAGGTTGAACATCAACATCAGCGCGGGTGACGCTGCGCAAGAAGCTGGATTTTCCGACATTGGGATATCCGCAAATGACGAGAGTTCGAGTGTTGGGGTCGATCGCAGGCAGACGACCCAGATGCTGGCGAACCTGGTCGAGATACAGCAATGGGTCCTTGAGTCGCTTGATGAGGGTGGCCATGCGACCGAGGGCGGCGCGCTTAAGCTGCTTGCATTGGAACAGCGACTGGCCATACTTGAGCAGACGGACGTAGTCTCGGGAAATGGTCTCGATCAGGTGCTTGGCCGTCGACATCTGGCCGAGGGCGATTCTGAAGTGGTCGGCATCGTAGAGGGTGTTGAGCAGGTCCTTGTGGAAAGGATGGATGTCCTGCAGTCGAGGGAAGCTCTCGAGGATAGCGCCAAACTTCTCAGAGAAGGTCTCCTGTGTGAATTTGACCTTTCGGGTGTAAAAAGCTGCCCAAGTAGTTAGCGATGGTGGAGCATTGGATTGCAGGACATGGCAAATGCGAACCTCGAATACGGCTGATCTTGAAACCTGCGCGGATCTGAGTGGGCAGCTTGCGCTGTGTCCTACTCAGGACAATGTCCAGGAACTCCTGCTGAGTCGGGACGGGAGGGATGTCCTTCCAGGTCGTCTTCATGGTGGGCGATCTGGTGGTTGTGTGTGTTGATGCACGTAGTAAAAGCGAGGGAATGGGCAAAATTCGCTGAGCCGGCAAGGCGGTCAATTTTTTTTTTCTCAAAAATTTGGAGGTGGGGTATCTAGTGGGTCTTGTGGGCGATAAAAGACATGGCGCACGACGCGAACTTGTCGAATAACGGCTGCAAGAAGGAGGAAGGAATAAGTAAATAATATTAAAAAAAATCTTAAAAATACATTTGAGAATATAGTATAGTAATAAATTATTTTGATTTATATTCACACACAGGTGGCCTCTTTTTTTATTTCCTGATGTTACTGTGGTCCATATTATCTATCATGGTTGTGTTATGTTTTCTGCCATCAATCTGTGGGTCTTCTCTTATCGATAAAGTCCCTCCAAGTCTGCCCGCATTTGAAGGAGGGGACTAAGAGGGTCATACATCGCAGCGAGAAAATTAAAGCAACAGGCTTGGGAGAAAAGAAAATTTTGTCTTGTATTGAATTAAGAGGTATGCGATTATTCCATGTGTTATTCCCGCATGATTTTTAATTGCTGACCTATTCCAGAAAAAGACATCATCATCAATCCACCTTCGTTATATTGGACTCATTCTCCCCAACCATGTCCCAGCTCGCCCCCTACAAGCGGGAGTTTCTCCAGGCTGCCATCGATGGCGGCGTCCTCAAGTTCGGCAGCTTTGAGCTCAAGTCGAAGCGCATTTCGCCCTATTTCTTCAACGCTGGCCTGTTCCACACTACTCGCCTGGCTGCTGCCATTGCCACAGCCTTTGCCAAGGCCATCGCCGAGGCCAAGCAGTCTGGCCTCGAGTTTGACATCATCTTTGGACCTGCCTACAAGGGAATTCCTCTCGCTGCAACCATTGCTGTCGAGCTTGGCAGAATCGCCCCTGAAACCCTTGATACTGTCTCCTACTCTTTCGATCGTAAGGAGGCCAAGGACCATGGTGAGGGTGGCAACATTGTCGGCGCTCCCCTCAAGGGAAAGAAGATCCTGATCGTTGACGACGTTATCACCGCTGGAACCGCCAAGCGAGAGGCCATTGAAAAGATCCGCAAGGAGGGCGGAATCCTTGCTGGTATCGCCGTTGCCGTGGACCGAAAGGAGAAGCTCCCTGCTGCCGATGGCGACGACTCTAGGCCAGGCCCCAGCGCCATTGGAGAGCTGCGAAAGGAGTTTCAAATTCCCATTTT
Organism: Calonectria ilicicola; assembly: GCA_020809705.1. NCBI lineage: Eukaryota > Fungi > Ascomycota > Sordariomycetes > Hypocreales > Nectriaceae > Calonectria > Calonectria ilicicola. The sequence continues at coordinate 2,296,629 of CP085828.1, read as the reverse complement.
TGCTATCCTGACCCTGGATGATATTATTGAGGGTGCAAAGAACTTTGCTTCGGCAGAGGACATCAAGCGAACTGAGGAGTACCGTGAGAAGTACAAGGCCACTGACTAAAAGCAAGTGATTTGTGAATACAAAAAAGAGAGCAACAAAACAAAAATAAATGGTGTCTATTCCCATATGACGAGAATGGTATTTTCACCGTCAGTCGTATTTCTCTTATTAATCGTAGCACCTTCGCACATATTCTACTACCTCCTGGGTGATTAGAAATGGTACCTATACGGAGACAACATCGACCTCTGAGAAGGGGAGGAGATTAACGGTAAAAATATGGAGTCATATCACATTTGTTCTCGATATGACTGTTGAATAGTAGAAACCACCACCCTTTAAACCTGCCATGAACTTCTGGGTGTTCCATTTCTTTTACAAGAGCCTCCTTGCTAAACTCGTCTGCTATGACGCCAAAACCGACCCCATTAACTTGCTAGGTATTGATGAATTCTACGAGTCCATTTTTGAGGGATTGTTTTTGGGAGGAAGCGAGAGGGGCGAAAACCTGCAATATCTAACTTCGTTTGACCTGGGTAGGTTCTTCCTTGACTTTTTGCTTTGGTCCATGGAGGTCAAGGACCTGAAGTAGTTGGTCAGATTCAGAACTTGAATTGAGGACTAGTAGCCATTGAACTTACCATGGCACGCCAGCCTTGACCTGCAAGGGCGGCTGTGCTTGGGCCCAGATCCCTGAACCCGAAGCATTGGTAAAACTGGACAGAGTACTATGATAGATAGTCAATACATGGTCTATTATTGTTCAAAGATGTGCAAAGATTGAGAACGTACTGGCTGACATATTAATGCGACCCGGTCTGCCATGCCGGATTCGTTCATAAGCTGGAGATATGATTTCATGGCGGTTTTACCAATTCCAACGCCTTGGACCTCGGGGCAGACAGCAAACGAATGAAGGCATATTGTTCTGCCCGATGATTGGTGACCTTTAGCTGAGTCATTGCAAGCCATTGGCTCCCTCCAATTTTCTGGCAATGCCATGTCATCATCAGTAACAACTGGATGCTTCCCAAGGGTGGCAAGGATGTGGGCAAACATGACGTGCTTTGCATGATCAGTGCGGCCAGATTCGACTAGTCGACTGTGATGGAGAGTTGCAATTTTCCAGTCTTTGGCATCATCTGGGCTGTAAGTGTTGAATAGTCCATAGCAAACCGCCCCTGATTTTCGGATACGATATTCAATCTAAGAGATGTTAGTTGATGACCTACTTTAATCGCGTTAAACCCCTAGGGTCGTTAAATTATATCTTATGGAAGTGAATTGAGATGCTGCCTGTACCTTTTCTCTGGTTGCTCTGTGTGTTGGCTCCGACAAGGCCGCGGCCTCAAGAGTCAGGCACGTGTCGATGTCGTTTTCCGTCAGCGGGGAGAGCATTGGTGCCCAATGGAAAGGAATGACCTTTTTCAACATGCCGGCTTCAGAATTACGCTTCTGGATTCTTAGCTGAGCAATGTTTCTTTTGGACATGACCATCTCCTCATCGGCGTCACAGGAGTCATCAATAGCATCGGCATCCTCGTCTTCATCTCTCGCAGCTTCGGCACCGCCAGAGAAAATGATGTCCCGGGCAGCTGTCGCAAACTCGTTTTTGTGGTTCATGGTAGCTAATAGAGCAGATGTCGAGATAATTGTGCGCAGTGTTTGAGGCCCTCAAGTCTTGGCCCTGCCGACACGAGGCTGCTAGCGCAGTTGACAAACTGAAGCTCGCACCGGCCGGTGACTGTAAAAGAGACTTTGATGCCGTTGGAGTATCTTTTTTTTACTTGTCCAATGATGATTTATGGATTGGTTTTGTCAGTGTTGGAGCTTGTTGACGTATTTTTGCGACGGGAAGTTAATCGGATGATGTTAACGTGAAAAGCGGCATCGTCACTAGCCTGCCCCAACTCGTTCGATCCGAAAGCTATAAAATTTGGGGATATTGGCCACTGCGAGATCAGGTGGTTGTATCAGCCAATCACGGACTCGGCTTCCGCCGTTGGGGTCACGAGGATGCCAAACGCTGAAACCACAATTAAAAGCGTAAATGGGGCGTTTGGGGTATTGCGTATGGAGAAATCACCAGTAGCCTTCTTGAGATTAATAGTCGGGTTTCTCTTTCCTTGTCATTGGTTTTTTTTTTTTTTAAAAAGAAAGTATGGGGTATTGTGCATTGCCATAGGATTCCGAGCCCAGCAAACAAGGTCAGATCGAATGTCAATGACGTGATGTGCCGATAGCAGCTTATTTCAACAGCACCTCCAGAAACAGACACTTTGTGCCAATGGACTTTCAAGTATTTACTCTTTCCTTATATCCTACATTTGGAATACTTACTCCTTCCCAACAACTTGTGTGGCTGAAAGCTACCATGAGGCCGCTGACAGGGTGGGGTGTGGTTATTGGATGGATGGGTTATTATTCTCACCCCAAAAAACACCATGGGTTGGCTGTTTGCTGCCTCGCTCTACCCATCGTCATTGTGCATACCTATGATATCAAACGAGGACATGATGCAAATATCAAATTTACCATTAATTCAAATACCGCTTGGTTTGCGGGCCATCTGGGTTTGTAAGCCCTTACCAAGTTTGGGTGGAATACGACGCTCGAGCTGTGACGATTGCGACCAAACCGATCGGAGCAGGTGCCTAGCAGGCAACGGAGCTAGTCAATGGGAACAGTGACACGGACGTGAGCTCGTGACAATGCTCTAGTCATGCCCGGATATAACGTGGTGGTTCGATGAGCTGTCCAGCTGTCGAGCGTGCAGCTAATAGTCTTTCCGCCACAAAGTCCACCATGACTCAATCGAGTCCTCGGTACCAGGGTTTTCGTTGAAAACAAGCCCTAAAAGCAACTGTACCCGACTCACCACAAGACGGTTGATACAATGGGCCTCGGCAATCAGAGCCATCGAAAAGCTCGTCGCCAAGTCGCCAAGCCAGGGTACTCACCTGTGCTGCAGAGGAGATCATGCTGCAACTGGCCCCAATTCCCTGTCGCTGGGGACGATCGATAATTGGACCCCATACGGGCCGCGGACCAGGTTGAGCCTAGAGCGGCAGACGCCGTGGCGATCCAGGTGCGAGCTGCGCTGCCATTTCACCAACAGTTAGAGCATCTCGGCTGGTATTGGATGCTTGTCTGGGCATCGATGCGTATGTGCATGTGTCTTATTTGCGACGCTTGGGCGCCAGTGTCCCGTTTTCACGTTGACTTGCATATGGTTAAACGACGAAGGCTGTTTTTTTTTTTTTTTGTGGGCGCGGAATGGATGATTGTCTGCCATGGTCGAATTGCCTGTGTGCCATGATGTCGCCGTGGGACGGCTTTTGCCTGCCATCAGTAAGCAATGAGAAATGGCCGCTCAGGCGTCATTTGACTCGTCATCGCGGCTCGGCGGCCGGTTCGACGCCCGCTGGTGTCATCGGCCTTCCACTGAGCGGATTTTTCTACTTTGCTGCCGTAAACTCCGCTGCGGGAAACGATGGTCGATGGGCTTCGGTCGACTTCGATGGTGGGCGGAGGGGCAAGGCTTGAATGGCATGACGGCATCATAGTGCAGCCAGGGTTAGCAAAGCAAGCATGCAGAGGGGGAATGGATTGGACGGGGGGCGGGAGTATGAGCATGCAATAAGCAACCAAACCCAGGGGGCAAACGGGCAAACAAATAAACAAACAGAAACAGAAAACGAGGTTGGCGAGTGGCCACGGGGATTTTATAACATGTCGTCCAGCTACCAACTACCAACTGACCGTCGCATCAGACGAGTGAAATGGAACAAAACGTCGCTGACCTGGGGTGCGTTAACTAGCACTCGACCGAGGCTTTGGTGGATGATGGAACCCTCCCGTTGGCGACTGCGAGACGTACCTGATTAGGTGCAGCTTGCAGGCGCCCCGAGGTCGGTGGCCAGAGTGAACATAGCGTCTCCTCCTCGGGGAGCGGCTGCAGCTGCGCAGTGCTGGACCCCAGCCAGCCGGGCCACCAATCAAGCACCATGCCACTGAGGTTAGCTGGCGCTCTGAGCTTCCGCTCTCGTGGAGCCCGCTGAAACGCCTGTGTTTGGGCAGTGCGAGGGCCTCTGTCGTCACCGCCACGCCTACCGAGTCCCACTACGCCCACGCAAAATTTGCCCCTCCAGCGCCTTTGCTGCTTGGTAGGTTTCGTTGTGCATGGGCAGTCCTACCCCTCTCTGCCTGTACCTACCGTAGCTTCAACCAGCTCTCTTGGATGGCATCCACCTGCTCAATGCCCTGTAAGCAAAAGCAGCCCTGGGACATATGACATGAATATACCGCCTCCACGTCGACAACCCAACATTACATGAAGCATCCCACCCAAACGGGATACCTGCCGCCCACATGCAAATAAAAAACAAGTAGAAAAAAATAAAATAAAAAATAAACACAAATCAAGCCCTGCCCTTGCTCCATCCGTCCCTATCAGCTCCCAAGGTTGCTGCTCCGGCTCCATGGTTTCCCCAGCCCAAAGCTCCATTCTCCATTTTGCCTTCTCCCCAGGCCACTTAGTACTAGTATAGGCTACGACCTGCCCTGCTCGGCCAGCCTCCCTCGCTTTGACCTCGACCTTCTGTCTAGCTGTTCGCCAACTCCATCATCCTCGAACAAGCCAGCGACTCCAATACCTGCGTCACGACTCAGTCCTCCCCCACTCCGTCTCCCTCCCCGAGTCCGTCGCCGTCCGCCTTGTTTCCTCTCTTGGTTCTTTTATTCCGTGCCCCCCAGTCCTGCCCAGCGCCTCCATCGTCACTTCTCTAGCCACATCCCTACTTCCCCTCCTCCGAAGCTTGCTTCTATCGACCCCTCTTCCCTCTCCCTCCCCCCCTCTCTGTCTTCGTCCTTTTCGCTCCCGTGAGCTCTCGCCGAGACTGGCAAATCGGCTGCTGCCTTGTCTAGCATCTCCCGGCTTCATTCCACCCGCAATCGCTGAGGTTCTGCTCCCCACCCAGACCCAGCCGCAGCCACCTGTATAACCTCGATTACAACCACAACTTCAGCTGCTATTCCCTTTGTTGATCCCCCAGCTTGCAAGCACACCTGCCCATCATGTGAGCTCACCCACCCCCAAAACCTCTTCCCTAACCTCGCCGTTGTCCAAAAATGCTGACCCGTCCTTGGCCACCAGGCGCATTACGCTCAACATATTCAACCCCCAAGCTGGGGAACAGGACAGCCTACTCACCCTCGAGATTTTCCCCGACATGAGCATGGCCACCCTTCGCGAGTCCATTCAAGCCGAATCCTCCATCCCCCCCACCTCTCAGCATATCTACCACAATGGCCGCTTAATCTCCGACGACTCCAAGACTATGGAACAGCTACAGATCACCGATGGGGAGATGCTGGCTTTGCATGTTCGAGATATGCGAGGAAGTACGGGCGTGCCTGATCAACCTCGCCGGCCCCAGGCTCAGCCTCAAGCGCCAGCAGCACCGGCACAGGCCCGCAGACGTGGCGGCAATGAGCAGGACCCTGAACTTCTCCGGCTCCAGGTCCTTGGAAATCCCATATTGAGGGCTCAACTTCAACGACAACACCCTGAACTGGCCGCCGCTGTGGACGATCCTGCTCGATTCACTCGCATTTTACAAGACAACCAAGACCGTGAACATAGAGAGCGCCTAGAACGACAGAGGGAAATAGAGAGACTTAATGACGACCCCTTCAATATCGAGAACCAGAGAAAGATCGAAGAGATGATTCGCCAAGAACGGGTCATGGAGAACCTGCAGAATGCCATGGAGCACAACCCTGAAGGTAAGCCATGCGTGGTGTATTTCATAAACTTTGCGCACTGACCAATGATCGCAGTATTTGGAAGAGTCCACATGCTCTACCTTGATGTGGAAGTAAACGGCCACAAGGTCAAGGCGTTGGTTGATTCTGGTGCCCAGGCCACCATTATGTCTCCTGCTTGTGCCGACGCATGCGGAATCATGCGGCTAGTCGATAAGAGGTTCGCCGGCGTGGCCCGTGGCGTTGGAACTGCCACCATTATAGGGCGTGTCCACTCCGCGCAGATCAAGATTGGCAAGCTTTTCCTGCCTTGCAGCTTCACCGTTATGGAGGGAAAATCGGTTGATTTGCTGTTGGGCTTGGACATGCTGAAAAGATACCAGGCTACCATTGACCTTGCAAAGGACAAGCTCATTATCCAGGGTGAGGAAGTGCCCTTCTTGGGAGAAGCTGAAATCCCCAAGGAAGAGGAAGCATTGACGGAGGAACCAACTATTCCCGGCCCTTCAGGGACTGCTATTGGGCAGCGTTCAGGAGCCGTGGTACCGGCTGAAGCTCAACAACAAACCCCAGCTGCAACACCGCAACCTGTCGCCACACCGGCTCCAGCTCCGGTAGCACCTTCACAACCCTCGACATCACAGCCCAATTTCCCCCCTCAAGCCATTGAAGGTCTCATGGCCATGGGGGCCACCCGGGAGCAGGCCATCCAGGCTCTGCAGGCGGCTGATGGCAATGCGGATGTGGCTGCCAGCCTCATCTTTTTCGAATCTTAGAAATCCTTACGAGGCATTATGACTTGCACGACAGAATAACAGAACTTGGATGGGATATTACAAAGCTTTTTGGCGCGAGATGGGTGATCATTAGACACGGCTCTAGGCAGCTCGTGGCTTCAGGTTGATAGAGAGACTGGCTCGGCCCGCTAAGATGCGGAGTGATTATACTTGGAATTTTATTGCTTGCATGAAATACTTAAGAGACCCTTTTTTCTTCGAATTTCCAGACAGCTCAAAGCAAAGACAGAGTAGTATGTATATCGTTTGGAATGGGCTTCTGATGTTGGAACTAAATACATCACCCGGTTGATCCATTAATAATTTGCCTTTATCGGATTTTGTAGACACACGGCTTCAAGATGGATGCCTCATTCACCTCGGGCTGCTCATCAACAGGATCAATCTTGCGAATGATGGCTCTCTTCCCCTTGGGAGGCTCTTGGGGCTTCACACCCTTGCCCTTTGTCGGCGATGCGCCCTTGGTGAAGTGCATCTTGACAAACATCTTGTTTGAGAGATCAATGGCCTCCCGGTCGCCCTGGAGGACAAAGCCTCTTGACTTGAGCACCTCGACAAAGGCTGAGACGTCGGTCTCGCGGCGACGGTCCTCCATGCCATCGACCTCGACGGCTAGGTCTTGGTCGTTATCAGCGCCATCATCAGCTGCTCCCTTGCCCTTCTTGCCCTGGATCTTTTTGCGGTTGCCGACGCTGTGTGTGACAGGCGCGTTCTTGTTCCGTACGGGACCGAAGCGGCTCTTGATTTCGGCGACCCAGAGCTCGCCCTTCCAGTGCAGGATGCGGTAAGCTTCCTCGATAAAGTCGACCCAGTTGGTGCCCATCAGAGCAAGGCAGAAGATGGCGACGTTGACGGAGCCATCGGGCACGGGGAGATTGGAAATGTCGGCCTTGGTGACGAGCGGACTGGGGCTCTGGAGATCGAAGCTCTTGACGGTAACGTGCATCTTCTTGCCGTCGGACTGCAGGGCCTCGGCGAGCTGGGCGTCACCGCAGCCAAGATCGGCAATGGTGCACTCCTGGCTGGTCCGGGGCAGAGGGGTCTTTGCGAGGGGCAGTGGCGGAGCTCCTGGGCGCTGCTTGCCGGCATGACGAACGCGGCCACGGGTGCGGATGTCCTTGAGGAAGCTATCGACGGGGTTCTCAGGCCAGACCTTGACCTGGCGACGGAAGCCCTCATGATACTCATCGAACATTTCAGGCGACTCCTGGAAGAGCTGGAAGGACTCCTCCGAGGGGCGGGTGTAGAGGGTTTCATTGAGGTGACGGAAGCGCGCTGAGATGAGCTTCTCTCTCATTGAGGCTTGGAGGGGTGTGAGCTTGGGAGGGGCGGGAGGAAGAGGTGCTGCTGCTGCTGCCGTCTTGTTGGCGCCGTCCTCTTTTGTGAGAGATTCTGATGAGGCATCACCGTCGGCATTTTCTGCGGGCTTGCCCTTTTGCTTTTGCTTTTTGGCCTTCTTGTCGGTTTTGTCCTTCTTCTGCTTGGCCTGCGTCTCAGGCTCCTCGTCGCCCTTATCACCGCTCTCATCCGCGCCCTGGTGCGCCTTCACGTTTCCTTTTCCATCCTTCTTCTGCCGCTTGGCAGACTTGTCCTGCTTCTTCTGGGCGGGAGCACCGCTAGGCTTTCCTTCAATGACAGTCTCCCACAGGTCAGCGACGGTGGAGGCGTCGACCTTTTCAGCGATGGCTGAGGCACCGCCGCGCTTGCGCTTCTTGGACTTGGCGCCGGGGGCGCTGTTGTTGCCGGAAGACTTTTCAGCCTTCAGACTGTCGGCCGAAACGGACCACCCTGGCACAGCGAACATGATTGAATGCACCGAGTGGTGATGATTGGAGATATGCCTGGTTCTGAGCGCCTGGCAACTTTTTTTCTTTGAAATTTTGCAAAATCTAGAAGGGGCAGTTGCAAGCGGACATGGTCCGTGCACCACTGAACCGATAGTGGTCCAGTATCTAAGTAGTGAGCTAGTCAGAAGCTGGAACCAATCTATTTACTAAGAACCTACATTATGTCTATTCTTATGTCTTTTTTTTCCCTTCTCCAATTTCTAAACCTGACTTACCTTAGTATTGAATCATTGAATATACTATATCTGGGTCTATATGAGCACCGGAATCCCTTCCGGCTGCAACCTTGAGGCTGATGAGCCGTTGCAACGTGGCGTACATGGTTAGTCGACGGGGACTCTTGCCAATGCATGCTGGTCGACCAAATGGGCAAGACTACTTCTGAGACAACAAAGAACCACGTGGTTGACACGGTAGGCCAGAGGATGGGGCCTTGCAGTTGGGTTTGTCGAATTAAAAATATGCTGTCATGTAGTGGCTTGGGGAGCAATGCGGCCGGCCCAATTCATCGCCATTGTTCCTGACCTTAGGAGTTTCGAGCGTAGCCTGCCACCAGCTCCTCAACGCTAAACCGGTAAACCACCTGGCTGGGTAAGGGCTATATGCGTGACCTGGCACGGCTTCAACTTGAGCTATCAGACTAATATAGAAACCCGGACTTTTCCGGTTTCGTTTCTGCGGGCGTTCCGTTAGCGACGGGAGAACTGACCTAGGTAATTGTTTCGGGTAGTTTCTATCATCGCATGAGGCGGCTTCTTTTGGTCCGACTAACAAAGTGGAGCGACTGGTATTATAAGTGACCTGCATTGAAGACTAGATATGTATCACCCTTGACGAGAGTTACGATTCCGATGCCGGAAGCAGAGCTCAACTGCTATTGCTTTGAAATAGAGCTTTGCTGCTCCATCTCTAAGGCCCGAAACAATCGTATAACTAAGGATTTATCGCCAATAGTAGGATTTACTACGCGATTGTCACGAGTGGCGCTGCCTTGAAATGCATTGTTCTTCTCCGGGGAAACTTGCTTGAGATGTTTCATATCGTCCTGGAAATGATCAAATAAACGATTCAAAGGATCAATCTATATTGTTGCGTGATAGATTTATGCCCGAGAAGAGTTTACGTATCATATGGCCTTTTTGATAGTTATAATTTGTGCTCTTCTGGTCTTGTGAATGATCTAATCTGCAGCTGTGTGGCATAGAACGATCAATTCTCGAACGGGGTGCGTTCACATCGTAACTGAAAACACATACTTCATTATGAATTGGACTTGGATAAGATGTATTGTGTCTTGATGGATGGAGAATGAGACAAGGATCTACTCTACGTCAAGTATATTTTGAGCTAGGCTTTTAACATAACAGCCATATTTACGAATTTGAAAGCAAAAAGCAAGGCCAAAGTCCACATCGTTCAGAGGCGTTGATACTTCATGCAGATATGTTGGATTCCACAGATGCTTGGGGTTTTGGTCAATGCTGGAAGTAACGCCCCCTTTATGCCACCGCTGGGCACCATGTTCATGGTTAGCAGTGATGCTGTGTGTTTGTCCATGCATATAACGATTGGAACCATATCCAAGGCATTATTGAGCAACCTGGACGATAAGGGGAGAATTTGTGTCACAAATTCATAACATTGGGATTTTAGAAATGCAAGAGCTTGATAGGTCATTGTTGAGAAGTGACTTCGTATATAGACCGCCGTGCCGTGTTTGCGGGATCAATGCAGATTGGCGCTCACCACTCGGACTTTCGAACGGGTAGATGCCGATTCATGAAGCGGCCATGCTCACTAATTTACTGTTTGTGTCACCAGACCTTGAAGCGCACCTGAATTTGTACGAATACTTGCCTCGGAATAACTTCTCGCCAGTCATGATGAAGGCAAGTATGCAACCAGCCGCCGGGCCAAAAGGAACCTGTACCCGAGGCCATTTCCGCCACACTGGGAGATGAGCGGTAGGTTCATTGGCGAAACCGTACACCCCATCTTGTAAACCATGTTTAATCGACTGTTGGGTGGAATGGGGGGATGGTGTTGGGCACCCCACTATTCGTATGAGTGACAGGTTGCAGTACGTGTCGAAAAACTGTATTTGGCTGCATTACACCTGATCCGGTTGGTTTTGACCGTGCGAAGTTGAAATAGCCTGTAAGGGATTGCAAGAACCCTGCAGTTCACGCAAGATAACTGAATGGACGCTTCAACTCGTCATACCGACTGGTCCTGACGGACTTGCCCCGACCCGCGGGGTTGTGTTATCGGGACACCGCCTACCCACCCGCAAATACGGACTCTGAGGACGAGGTCCAGGGAGACCAGTTACCATTTCGATGAGTAGTTCTCAGCCCACGGACATCGGTCGTGGACCTTATGTAGCATATCCCAGAAGACAAGAGTTGGCAAGAAATAAATTGATGCTGCTCTTTGCTCCTATTGGCTTTTTGTGGGATGTAGTCACCCGGATTTGGAGCATGATCCCGGGATAATGGCATGGTTTCTCGTTCGTAACGATGCATTTGAGCAACCACATACGCCGCTGGAGGTGTTTTGAACCAGAGTAGCCATAGGCCATGTCCCCTGAGAAGCCGCCTGCGGTGTGATGGGGCCGTAGCTCGGACGGTTCTTAATGAGATTGCAGATACTAACGGCTAACAGCATGGCGGTCAGGATATACATGGACAGGATCGGAAGTGCTTTGACGCATATATCCAATTTTTGTTACTTCGCGGAAATGAGGGAAGCTCAGTTGCTAGACCATGTGAATACTGTGACCCGTTGCCCACGTAGTCCATACCAAGTGGATAGAAATGCCTCGTACCCGTGCAACGGCCAAGATTCTGGGCACAATGATATCCTTGTCGCTGTCGGCTTTCTCGCCTGCCTGCAGCAGTCTGCCATGGTAGTATCTTGGCACGGGTGGGTGAAACTAGATGGACCGGACATGGCATTTCCAGGTAGGACACTGCTAAGCAGGTCTCAGGCCTGTGCTCTTTGTCGTGATGACAATCTTGGACTTTTAGAGAAGCAATGAGACTAGATGGATTTGTTTCCCGTTGTAGAGAAACGGCTGTTGGACAACAAGTTGTAGACCCACAACATGGTGGCTGGATTGGGAGAGGGGCCGTGGGGCGTCGGCGGTTTCACTGAGCGGAAGCAGGCTTGAGATGAGCTGGGGTAGTTGCATTTTAATATCACCCCTCCACAGACCGGCGATGAGGCAGAGATCCGACCCAGTGCTGGTGGTTCAAGCGCAGTGCGTCTGGTTTTCGCAGTCGGGAGGAATAGGGCTTGCGGTCAAAGGAACGCGGGGGCGCGAGATGAAGAATGTGCAACGCTTTGCGCCATGTTTGTGTTACACGGCAACCCAACATGCGTGATGGCTGCATTAACCGCCCTTTGTGGACTAAGGGCAGATAGGCAGGCAGACATGCGGTTGAGGTGTGTGTGTGAATGCTAGGGACTGGGACCAGGACTGGGCATTGGGCACTTGGTGGTTGGTGTTGGCTGCGGGAGCACAGGAATTTCATCCATCTGCCCAGAAGGTAGCCTTTGAATCCGAGTCGGGCCTGGGCCTGTCTCCTCAATGTTGCCGTAGGACTCGGCTTGGTCTGGCCTGGCCTGGCCATGGCTGGCGGTTATCGAGAGTTTCGGCACCCGCGGGGGGCAATTGGCTCGCAAATAAGCTGGAGATTAAGGGACTGCCATGGCCTCGTGCTCTTGTTGTTGAAAAAGCTCGGGCGCAGTTGTGGAACAGCAGTTACGGGAACATGTGGATAAGAGTTTGGCCGTTCGGCGGCTGATAGAGGAAGGTGTTGGCAATTTGGGAAGTGCAGAGACTGTCCGCCCGAGAAGTACCGTCCGAGAAGAGCCCGGGGCATAGCCAGCCACCGACGGCAAGCTCTGCGATGGGGCCCGCCGGGGTTTGCTTGCTTGGATTGCCAGCGAATACAGACCTTCACACGCTGTACATGCACTGCGCCGGCGAGGACAACAGGCTCAACGCCCAGGGTTTAGTAGTTGACAGGGGACAACCGGGAGGTAATTACCCATTGCCCCCCTCCAAGGTGGGAATGATGGTTGTCACGGCCGCGTGGCGCGCGGCGAGGAGGCGCAAATGCGCCCTATGCTCTGGGTGTCTCTGGGTGGGTGCTGGGTGGTGTCGACGGTGGGAGGGATCTTCAACAAGCACAAGGTCTTGGCAAGGATAACGCGGAGGTGGTGATCACCAAGATTTGGACCGAAGGATCTTAGAGTTAACGCGGATTTACTTGCGGACCAAGCCATCCGGGGTCTCCCGCCACGCCTCGCTTGCTGTAATGATTTTCGCCCACGATTCGCCAACACCGAGTAAGCTTGGAGGTAGGGCTGCAACTTTAAAAAAAAAACTCGACCTACGTCGTTGAGGCTATGTAGATTAGGGGGCGCGCAAATTGAATGAGCATCAGATCAGACAGAAGGAGTATCCACTTCGCGCGTACAGTACAGCACAGTGCCGTACAATATAGCATAATGGGCGTAATGTGAGGTCTTCCCGTATGAGATGTGGTTAGCCTTGTGAGACACGACATGGTCCAGCCAAGTACGGACGGGGAAGCTCTCAATCGCGCATTCTCTAGCTCACTCTCTCACAAGTACGAAGGATCCAGCAACGAATGGATTTGGGGAGTGGATATGCTGCAAGAACGGTGACACGGCACGGCATCCCATATGCAATATGCAATCTGGACCCATCCCTCTCGTCGATACACCTGCCGGTTCGTAACTTGCCAGGCCACACCAGGGCCGTTTCTGACCCGCCGTCGCATCATAGCGTGGGAGCCCACTCTTTCAAGAGGTGGGATTTGTCTCTGGGGCATGCGAAGGCGTTTGATCAGGGCCCATCACCTCCTGTAGGGCATCAACTCCCATGCATTCTTCGCCAAATCGGCAGACTTGACAGAATGTTGGCTCCCCTCCCCCTTTTTTTTCTTTCCTTCTTTCCCAACGGGCGAATTAGTGCCGTGCTAGTAGTTTTCCATCGTTCACTGACAACATCTGTATATTTGACTGTCTTTAAGGTGTGCAGTGTTGAAGACTAAAAATTGCGCGTGCAATTGACATATACCCACCCGAAGATATACGGACTACTATCCATGCCCCAGTGGTGCTGAAAGGTTTTGTTTCTCCTCTGTAGATGGCAAAATTTTGGGCAGAGAGCACGGTGTAGTTCGTTCCTCGGCAAGTAGCTTCTTCTCCCCATGCCCGTTTCTATGTCGATCCCCACTTCTGCGTCTGGACTTGGCGGCTCTCTCCTAGTCCCTGGTCCTGGGCTGATGGCTTCTTTGGCCTCGAGCTTACCCTTTGTCTTCCCTCCCCAGTGCAACGCATGGTGAAGCAAGAAAAAAAGAAAGAAAAAAGCAAGGGCATCTGCCAGTCAGAACCGCCTCCTTCCTCTTGGCTTGTACTCAGACATAGCTTGTCCATGATGGTACCCCACCTTGAACCCCTGTCTGGCTGGAGGTTTCGGTGACACCCCTCCTTCTGGCCTTGTCTGTTTCTATCTGTGGCGAGGATTGAACCCGCTGTGTTGCACCTAAATCCCTGGGCTTGATCGGATCGTGCGGCGTATGTCATTGCTTTGCTTTTGTGTCTGCTGCCGCTATTGGGTTGTCTTTCCCGGTCCCCGATCTCCTTTTGTGACCCCCTTCGGACATCTTTTCCTGGTCTCTTCGCATTTCCACCTCTACATCCAATTCATTTATCGCAGCATTGTGCTACCGCCGAACAGAGTCATTTTCTCTGAACCACACTGCTTCAATTTTTTTTTTGTTCTTTTTCTTGATGCCGTTTGACCCTGTCCTCCATCTCCAAAGCCAACTCCGCTTCTCCACTCACATCCTGACCCTCGTCCTAGCTTAGCCCGACAACACACTAATCATTGTTGACACCCACAGCCGAGCAAGCAAGGTGCCGATGTCAAGTCTTGGCTGCCCATGCCGCTATTGTCACGGCCCCTCACAGTGTAAAAGCATCAGAGATATCTCCACCTACCGCGGTCCAAAGCTCAAGAATCGTCCTTTTACCCACCCCATCCGCTAACTGCCTGCGGCTTTCTATTCTGGCGTGTGTGCCCACTTCCACCATCTGCTCGACTTCACATCCACTATTTACTTCACCTCACGGCGAGCTAGCCGAAGACGTTGAATCGCCAGAGCTATCGACAGAGCCATCGGCAGAACAGTTTTTTTTTTTTTTTTTTGTTTTTTGCCCCCAATTTTATTCGGCACCCCCCTCAAAACCCGCCTCTTCTACTGCACCGTATACTTCTGCTACGTACCACTCATTAAGCCTCCTCCCCTCTGCCCCTTGCACGCGCCTAGCTGCACGGCAATTACTAGATCAAAATTCCTTTCTCAGACAGGGGACCCGCTCTCCGTTGAGAGACATAGGCAAGTCAGCAAGAGACAGATAGGCCCCAGACACTCGCGCGCACACTCAACCTTTTGGTCTCTGTCTTTGCTGTTATCGCTCCGTTGGCGCAAGCCGGCCCCCGAGCTGGATTGGCAAACTGCTGGCTTACCCAAGTTGCACAACCATGTTTCAGTCCCTCCACCAAGTTTTCTTATAGACAAAGCCATCTTCTCAAGCCTAGACCATCCCCCCAACCCCTCCACTCTGTCTTGTCTTCAAGTCTCCTTCCTGTCTCGGCCACCATCTCGTCCCGCTTCTTTCACTATCCCGTGACTCCGTCACTTTCGCCTTCTCTGCTTCCCTCGACTACCTATACAGATACACGTTTTTTCCTGCTTATCCGCACATTGGTGGTGGATCCTGCAGCGCCAACAGATCTTCCAGAAGCGCACCATCCCGTTTCCACCGGACGCGATTGGAAGCATGTGAATCTGCGAATCGAAACCATCTCTGTGGATTAACAGCTGAGAACCAGCCCCCAACGCGTCTGAACTCATTCCAAACCCGCTCGCATGGATCGTGGCTCTGGTACCGAGGCTACCGCCTCCACGTCACAACCGCCTCCACGAACAACATCCCAGCAAGATGAAGACGGCAAAGATGACCCGAACCGCAAGAAGACTAATGTTAGAAAAAGAACAAAGACAGGATGCATGAGTAAGTTACCATGATTCCATTTGCCATCAATTGTCAACGCGCTTGAAGCAGACTCTAATCGATTTGGTGTGAAGCCTGCCGCAAGAGGCGTATTAAGTGTGATGAGGGAAGACCAACATGTAATAACTGCATCAAATCCAAACGGCATTGCGAGGGCTACAGTCAACCCCTTATCTTCAAAAAATCCACTATTCCAGGTGGTCCATATGGACCTGCTCTGTACGCTCATGGATCCCACATCGCTGGCCAGATGCAAGGGAAGTCATCTCAAGGACCGTTGCCCGCGATTGCGCCAAAGCCTCCTTCATTCGACTATTCGGCCCATCGTCCTTCATCCTTTAGCAATTATGCACAAGAACAGCAAGTTCCGACGTCGTATGATTTTCAGGCTGAGCCAGGGCCTCAGCCTTCATACTCTCAGCCCACATCTGGTTATGTCCATATTCAGCACGATCCTCGCCCCCATCACTTTGGCCCACCTCCTTCCGATCAGAATGGTAGCACATACTCATCGAGACGTGCAACAGTGGTCGATGAACTAAACGAGGATCGAGACGGAAGCTCAGGCGCCGTCCAGGAGGAATTCTTGGCCTATGACCCTCCAGATGATGATGCCTCAATGGCAGAATCCGACGACGAGACCCGAGATCCTCGGGAACTTCTCGGTCCCGTAGTCAAGCAATTCAACGGGGCGTGGGATATGAATGGCACGAAGGTCCGAGCCTTTTCGACATTTGCCAAATGCAATGTGTTGTCAGAATACACAGCTTCGGCCCAAATATCAGAGCTCAAGGACCCTAGGATGCTGGCCATATTTATGCATTTTATCCAAGTGACAGGCCCCAGCATGTCACTATACGAACGCCATCCATTCGACCACGGGAACGACGGCGCATTTGACGAAACCCCCAAAGGCCAAAACAACCTCTGGAGCTGTACGCCCATCAACCTTCATGCCAAGAACTACAAGCTAACCGACTCTAGATACATTCCCCATTATTGCATTTAATCATCCCGCTCTCCTACATTCCATACTCGCCCTGGCTAGTCTACAGATAGCTAAACTACAAAAGATTCCTGCAACCGCTGCAATGAAACACTATCACCTTGCGATCCGTAGGATAGCCAGGAACGTAAGGAGGCCAATGAGGCGAACGCAACCCCCTACACTAGCGGCAACTCTACTTTTGGCATACTTTGAAGTTTGGTCATCAGATCATACTAAATGGTGTAATCACCTTTTTGGTGCCAGAATTTTGCTTCGTGAGATGCCCCTCAGTGCCATGTCTCGACGGTGTTTGCCGATCAAGCGGATCGCACAAAGAAAAAAGGACGCCGAAGACCAGAGCCAGATGGATTCCTTTTTCCCTGGGTTCCAGGTGCCCCCGCAGAGCCAACTCCTTGATCTGAACTATGATATCCTGCAGAAGATCTCGGGTCAACATATCACAGCGGAACATTATGGTCTGGGGGAGGACCAACCTCTGGAGGCAGAGGCTAGTACTGTCACAGATAGAGATATTGAGCAATACGAAAATGTGCGGGACCTGTATTGGTGGTATTGCAAAATGGACGTGTACCAGAGTATGTTGGGTGGCACCAAGTTGTTGTAAGTCTCGCCAATTTCTTTTTTTGTGGTTTGGTCGTGGATATGCTAACCCACTTCCTAGCATGGAGTATGAGCACTGGACTCAATGCCCACCTCGCTCACCTATCTCCAAGTTGGAGGCTATGTAAGGAACCCCCTATGGCTCAATCAAGCACTCAGGACTGACCGCATTCAACCAGCTATGGTACATACGACCACCTTATGCTACTGCTTGGGAGGCTATCAAATTTTGCCTCGCAAGATGTCGCAAGAAAGCGAAAGGCGAACCGCAGTAAGGGTCCTCCTCCAGGAGCTCCACAGGGGGCACCCTCTCCCCCAACATTTCCCGGTATCGTGCCTACGACTGGAAATTACCAAGTCCCGATGGGATTCACACCCCCACGCGAGGCCTCACCACAGAGTGATGACACTGGCGAATATGATCCCGACGCAAGTTATCATGAGGCCCTGCAAGAGTGGGAGGCAATCAAAGAAGCCTTTGAGGTCTTTGAAAAGAGCCTGGGCCCTGAGTTCCAGCCTTTGCGGCCCGAATACTCAGATCGAAGGGATTCACCCTTTGGTATGACTCTGCAGTACCGAACCTTTTCAGTTGCAGGAATCTGGATGAATTATTACATGGGCATGATCCACCTCTACCGGACGCACCCGAACATGGCCCCCGCTGCAATGCAGGCAGCCGGAATGGCAGCGCAGCAGACAGGACAGTACTCGAACAAAATCGGACGTGTGGCTGCGGGCCTGTCGGATGATTGTAGCCAAATGACAGAGATCAGCACCCTTGTCAGTGCAGCTTTCATCGAAAGCTGCTTCTGTCTCTTTGTGGCAGGCATAGAGGTACCCTTCGCTTTTTCTTACACTTCCCCCTTGAACCAGCATTCTAACATGATGTAGTTTCGAGACAATGCCCAACGGCAGTGGGTTGTCCGCCGAATGCGCGACATCTCTCGCCTGACAGGCTGGCAGTCGGCGAGACAGATCGCCGATGGATGCGAGTCAGCGTGGATCAAGGCTGCCCAGCTCGGTCGTGGTCCACCATACACCCGCACCGAGGAGGTTGGCGTGCCGATATCTGTTTGGCAGAACCCACGTCGTATTGATCGCATGATCCAAGAGATGGAACAAGGGCCAGGAGACGAGCGGCGACTCGTCCTGGCCAAGTCCGAACGTGCTTACTATGCACTCGGCCTGATTGGAGTGGAACATGATCTTGAGGTTTTGGAACTAAAGGACGAAGGATAGCGGTGATGACTTCTAAAAACAAAACAAAAAGGCGGGGTGGCTTGTTGGCTGGCGATGGCTTTTTTTAATGTGACATGAGTCCATGTTGTGAATTGTACATGCACGAAAGCAAGGGAGATTGGCCCAAAGAGTCGGTAACAAAGCGGAGAAATGCTCGGGTGGGTTATTCTACGGGAAATGGGGAATTTTAGATGTCTGGCGCGCGTCACCTTTAGTATCGTTCACATTAATGATACATAATTGCAACCCTCTTCTAGGGGCTGAACGCCATGCCATGTCCACGTCTCCCTCGCATGCAGTTTGACTCCTCGCAGAAATGGGTAGACGTTTCTCTATTTGATTTCATGGATAGTTCTCGTTCTCATCTCTTGCCTCTCAGTTGGCCGGCAGCCGCTCCACAACTGCGGCCATCTCCTCATCTGTGTATATCCTGAAGCCCTTCTCGCGAGTGACGCTCGCGAGCTGTACGTTTTTAGCATCTAGCTTCTCCTCCATCACCTGCTTCAATGTCTTGAGCACGAGAGTCTCTGCATCAGTGAGAGTCAGGGACTAATTGAATGTTAGCAAGTGATACAACCGAGGGTGTTGGAGTGCATTGGTCTAACCTTGTGGTACTCATTCTGGAGCTCGGCCTGAGCACCCTCAGATCCAGAGCCAATGGCTTTGGCATCATATCGGTAAAAGGTACCACTGGGCTCGGCATGGAAGAGCTGAGGGCCGTCCTCATCGAAGCCCGCAATGAGCAGGGCAACACCGAAGGGACGACTCATGATGGTCTCCTCACCGTCAGCACCCTCGCCGAATCGCAGGGCAAGGTCGCAGATGGCTTGGGTACAGCTCTCAACACGAAGGGGCTCGTTGTAGTTGAAGGCATGGCTCTGGCACTCAACACGGGCGTGCTCAACCATGGAGCGGGCGTCAGCCTGGAGGCCCGACATGGCGCAACCAATGTGGCGGTCGATTTCGACAATTTTCTCGACTGAGGAGGTCTCGAGGAGGGTGGAAGTTACTCGCTTTTCGACACCGAGGATGACACCCTCGGAGGTGGCAACGCCGATGGCCGTGGAGCCGAGCTTGATGGCCTCAAGAGAGTATTCGACCTGGAAGAGACGGCCTTCGGGCGAGAAGGTGTTGATGCCCCGGTCTGTGTGGAAAGCGACGAAGGTTAGCAACCTTCTAGATAGCCCAGGGTGAGAGTGCTTGGAAGGAAAGCTAGGGGAGAATTCATGGCGGAGGGAAAGTGAGGGGGGAGGAGAACATGCCGTATTCCGATCTTGCCATAAACATGTTGGCGGTGTTGTTTGAGAGACGAGCTTAAGAGGGGTAGTATTGGTCAGAAGGCAGAGGCGACGAGAGAGCCTCAAAGGGAGTGTTCGCAGACGGCAAATTGAGCAGTGCCCAGTAGTTGTGACAGGCCAAGTTGTAGATGAGGAGCAGGAAGGCTGAAAGGCGATGATGGACTAGCTGTGGTGGAGTGGACGTGGAGTTGGACTTTGGAGTTGCTAGGCAAACAGCCCGCCTACGTAGCCGCAGCCGCGCTGGGCAGGGTAGAGCTCCAAGGTACCTGCTGGGCACGCCAGTCACAGCACAGCTGCCAGTACTGTGGTGCGCCACAGCTCAGCGGGGTTGACCCCCTTGAAGGTGCTGGGGCCCGCTGCGCCATTGGTGAGCATGAGCTACCTCACGGGGCCATTGCCACACCAAGTGCCGATTACACCGCCACAGTTGACCTGTGAAATGGTACGTCCGTTTTGGACCCGTCCTCAATGCTGGCTATTGTGCTTGTGACGTTGTGCGTGCGGTTGGTTAAACATGGATTATTTTAGCGACGACGAGCATAGCAATAGTACCTGGGCAGGATAGATTAATGCAAATATAAGCGCACAAAAGAATTGAAGCTCTACAGAATTTAGTCTACTTTTCCCCCCAGTGTTGAGCAATTCAAAGCCAGTCGAGTTAGCGCATTGAAGATCAAAGCACAAACAAGCAACAAGGCCAACACACAAACACATCCTCGACGCGCGCTGCGCCTGCAGAGCGACACGTCCACCCCAGACAACGCAACCCCACGTCCACAGTCTCACCTCGTCGCACTCGAGTGCAGCTCCGGCCTGCCACACACGCACACGCCCTCGCTGAGCACCATTTCTTGCCCTCCTGGTTGGAAACTCAAGGGCGTGGCTCCGTCGATTGCCAATGTAGCCCGCCACCATGTCGTCCGGCGCACCACGAGCATCATCCCGAGCCAACGGCCAGGTCGACGACCGGCCCCGCGTCTCGACCTCACACGCCACCAGCAGCTTCAAGAGCGAGCGCTCCGACTCAAGCAAAGGCCCCTCGCCCCGACCTGGTGCTTATCCCGGCATGCACCACAAGCGTACCGCCTCGGGCAATCCCCGCTCGTCCAGCAGGCACGTCGAGGAGCGCCGCGTCGAGGAGAAGCGAGTCACGGAGCGCATTTTCGAGGCCCATCTCGAGCGAATAATCCCACGAAACACAAGTCCCGATCGAGGCCACCGTCGCGCTGGCCCATCTGACGGCAAGGCAGATGCGCCCAGGCACAAGACACCCGAGTTGAAAATCAAGGAGCCCAAAGCAGAGCCCCCGCAAGGTATATTCAACCCAAAGAGCTCCCCGGGAACAATGAAGCGAACATCTTCTAGAACTCGACTAACTCTGATATAGCACCATGGAACCCCGAAGCCACCTTATTACCACATACCACCGCTCCCCTCGCATCTCGAATATCCATTCCACCGCTCGCTTCTACAGTACCACAAGCCCCGCAACCGAAACCCCTGGCTGAATTGAGTCTCGAACTTCAGGAAGCTGCCATTGTCGAAGACCTCCTTTTCGTGTTTATGGGATATGAAGGCCAGTACATTCGCTTCGCAAAGGGCTATAATCCCATGGAGGAGAGGGACCGTTTGACAGGGCCCGGCTTCAGAATATTACCAGGACTCGACCCCAGTCTCCAGGACCTCACACAGTCAATGCTAAAGATGGCGACGTACTATTCCGCGCTGGAGGCTTTTGTCGACGTTCAAAGCCGCGAAGAGTTTGGTGCTGTTAACCATGCCCTATGCGCTTCAATAAGAAAGTTCCTACACGACTATCTTATTATGATTGCGCAACTTGAAACCCAGTTCCTAACCAGCGACACCTTCACCGTACATGTGCTCAATATCCATACAATGTCCACAAGTCATCTCATGCTCCAGCTGTATTCACTCTCTCTCGAGCTTCTCAAAAAGAATGCCTTGTTGGATGACGAAAGCGAGGATGAGGAGGATGATGCTGACGATTATGACAACATCCTCAAAACACTGCAAGATGGAGGCGAGTTGATGCCCGGCAATATGACAGGAAAGAAGATTTGCAAGGGTGGCATCGTCTTGGGACTCATTACAAATCGACTTGAATCAATGGCAGGTGACCCAGCGGCACGAGCACTATTAACATCGCTACTTCGGGATGCCAGCAAGCCTTACATGGTCATGCTGAACGAGTGGCTGCATCATGGCGGGATTCATGATCCCCATGCAGAGTTCCTCATCAAGGAGCAAAAGAGCATTCGGCGCGAAAGACTGGAGCAGGACTACACTGACGAATACTGGGAAAGGAGATACACTATCCGAGATTCGGACGTACCACCTCAGTTACAGGGAGTCAAGGACAAGGTATTACTTGCAGGAAAATACCTAAACGTTGTCCGTGAGTGTGGCGGTGTCGATGTTAGCAAAGTCGTCAAGGATGTGCCAACCTCATTTGACGACAACCGCTTCCTTGAGAACGTCAACAACGCCTACGCTCATGCAAACGAGTCATTGATGCAGCTCCTATTGACCACCCACGCCCTGCCTGCGCGATTGAGGTCCCTCAAGCACTACTTCTTTCTTGACCCGTCAGACTACTTTTCTTACTTTCTCGAGTTGGGTGCGTCTGAGCTGCGCAAGCCAGTCAAAGCTGTTAATACCGGCAAGCTACAATCACTGCTAGATCTGGTCCTACGACAGCCCGGAAGCATTGTCTCCATGGATCCTTTCAAAGACGACGTCAAGGTCGAAAAGAACGAAACACCTTTGATCCGCTCCTTGCAACGCGTTGTCAACATCACGGGTCTCGACCAAGGCGAGGCCCTTCAGCCCCTTTCAAACCAACCCATTGAGAACGATAAAAATGCCATTGGATTCACTTCACTACAACTCGACTACTCAGTTCCCTTTCCCGTCTCTCTCGTCATCAGCCGCAAGACTGTTTGGCGATACCAAGCCCTCTTCCGCTACCT
Source organism: Calonectria ilicicola (assembly GCA_020809705.1). Taxonomy (NCBI): domain Eukaryota; kingdom Fungi; phylum Ascomycota; class Sordariomycetes; order Hypocreales; family Nectriaceae; genus Calonectria; species Calonectria ilicicola. The sequence continues at coordinate 2,273,918 of CP085828.1, read as the reverse complement.
ACTATCTCTCCGCTATCTCGAGTCTCAGCTCTCAACCACTTGGCAGACGCAGATTCGCGGTGTCAGCTGGGCCCATCGGGGCCCCAACCGCGCCCTCGAAATCTGGAAGCGCCGTGTTTGGACTCTGCGTGCTCGCATGCTAGTCTTTGTTCAACAATTGCTGTACTTTTGCACAGCCGAAGTCATTGAGCCCAATTGGACCAAGTTCATGTCACGGCTGAATGCCAAAGAGGAGTCGACAATGGCAGACCCCCTGAGCATAGGTGGTGTCAATCGCACCGTGGACGAGCTAATGCAAGATCATGTTGATTTCTTGGACACATGTCTCAAGGAATGCATGCTTACCAACAGCAAACTATTGAGAGTATGTATCCTACGGTCCCATATGTCAATATCAATCACTTGCGCGAACTTATTGTATCTAACACTTGTGTGCAGATCCACTCAAAGCTCATGCAAACATGCACCATCTTTGCTGCCTACACAAATTGGCTGACCCGTGAGCTGGAGAAATCAGACCCAGATCTCTCCAGCTCGAACAAGCCCTCCACCATGACTGACGACCAGTGGAAGCGCTTCCAGGCCACCAAAGCCGCGCAACGTGGTTCCACCTCAGCCCACGACACCTCGACCGCCTCGGCTGTCCCAGGTTCCGACTCAGAAGCTCGCATTGACAACCTTTTTGAGATCATTCGCAAGTGGGAGAGCAACTTCAGTCGCCACCTTCAGATCCTCCTTGATGCCCTCAACCACTACGCTGCTACTGAAACTGTAGTCCTCCTCAGTCTGTGCGCTCGACTAAGCACCGCCAACCAGGGCACCGAGTTTGCCGGGCTTAGGACTGAGGAAGACCCCGTCTAAACGATAGGATTTACTGTCTCAGAAGTCGTCATGATACACCAAACGTTTTGCAGAGCAAATTGACTGAAAAGGAAGGTCATAAAAGTAGAATGGCGTTGAGGTCAATTAGATGGAGATTGGAGTCACAGCGAGGAATAGATACCACTAAATTAATGTCTTCGGCGACTAGATAAACTGTCCGACTTAGCCCTAGCCAGCCAGACGCGTGAAACTTTCATCTCCAAGCTAAACTTGCTTTAAAGAAAAAAACGAAAGGAAAAACCTCAACTGTATTTATTTATTGGTGCCTTCCAGCCGTGGTATTGGATATCTTATCGCTCATGCCATGCAATACGAATGCCCCAAAAACATGTCAGCCTCCCATTGCCAGGAAACCTCTCGTGAGAGCCAGGTGTAATATCCTCGCCTTATGCAGCACAAACCAGAACACTCAATACTATGTGCCGCGAGAATGTTTGCGGAACTCCTCAGACCGGCTCTGCCCTAGAGCGGAGAAGTGTAAATGGTAAAGAGAAAAGAGAAAAATGAGGAATGAAACTAAAGAAGAACAGAAAAATGAAGTAGTCCTTCGCCACTCCCAAAACGCCTTTTCATGCTGGAAAATTGCACCCCCTGAATTAATCGACCACGCGGGTATCTTCGTCACTCATTTAAATAGACTGCGCAGATCCATCAGCTTTTGCCTAGCAGCCTCGGTTTTGTCCAAGGCCTTATTGTCCATGCTGAGGCTTGCTAGTTTCTTCTTCTTCTCCTGAAGCTCCAGCATCTTTTCTTCGAAACTGTCGCGCATGATATACCGCACAGTACGCACTGAACGCTTCTGGCCAAGTCGATGAACACGATCAATCGCCTGCGCTTCTGCTGCAGGGTTGTATTGTGGCTCCATCACATAGACACTATTTCCTGCCGTCAGGTTGAGGCCCAACCCACCAGCCATAATCGAAACGAGAATGACGTGAACGCTATTGTCTTCTCTGAATCTATCCATCGCTGTCGTGCGTGCAGTGCGACTCATGCTGCCATCAAGCCTCGTGAAAGTGATTCCAGCTGCGTTGAGTGCAAGCTCAATCAGATCCAAGTGCGAGGTCCACCCAGAGAAAACGACGGATTTGTACGGAGGCTCGAATGGATTTGCGTCACTAGCTGCTTTTGACTTCAACAAATCCTCGATCAGCGCTCGTGTCTTGGTGTGAGGTCCGTCGTATTTATCTAGTTTCTTGACTGAATTCTTGGACTTGGACTTAGCAGGGCCATCATGCTCAGCATCAACCTCTCGTCGGTGGAGTTTTACAAACGCGTGCCTAACGTAGGCGTTGCAAACAGGGCAAATACCAGACGACTCGCCTGGGTTAAGAACCTGCTTCACCCGTTCCCTATACTGTCCTATGCAGGATCGGCATATGACGTGGAAGCAAGGGGTCATGTAGCCCAGTATGTCATCTTGCCCTTCGACTTCGATATTGGAACTTTCCATTGAGCTGAGCTTCCTGTCGCACTCGATACAAGCATCATTGTTTGTCTCTTGCATCAACGTAAACATTTCATGCGCCTTCTGGTCGGACAGCGAAGGCTTATCGTCGTCGTCGTCATCATCAATGTCAATAGCCATTTCGGCAGACATCCCTTGTAGAACCTCAAGATCGGCCTCATTCAAAAGATCTTTTCCGTGAGCGCACAGTAATCTCAGTCGCAAGATCGCCTTCAAGATATGGATATACGTGTTACCACCAAGAGCTTTCTCGTTGTTAGTACCTGCAAGGACCTTGACGCGGTCCTGGGCATTCTTTGCAAATAACTCGTAGATGCTACGTTCTTCTGGGCTAAAATCAAGTCTGACCACAAGGTCTTCCCGCGGGGGTAAGTTGATTTTGTCCTTGAGTCGACGCAGTGTAATGGTGTCGACAAGAACGCGCAACTTTGGTACGATTTCAGGATCGCATGCTTTGAACGGCTCGACAATGTACCTGAGAAACTTCCCTCGGTCATGAAAGGGGTGGAGACGAAGGAATGCCAAGAGCGCTGCCAAATCATCCAGCCGGTTTTGCACGGGTGTACCAGTTACTGCCCAGCGCCTATCGGCTTGTAGGCGACATATCGCCTTGAATTGCAAAGTTGAGTGTTCGCGAATCATATGCGCCTCATCCAACACAATTCTAAACCAGCCCAATTGTTCCAGAGGGTATTGTCCATCTTTACCCTTTCGGCGAGAGCTAAGTTCGTTGGAAACAGAGCCGTAGGTTGTGATGACTAAGTCGAATGTGGAAAGCTTCGCAGGGTCCTTGATCCTGTTCGACCCATGGTAGATATGGTAACTAAGAGCACCAGGTTTGACATGTTGCTTGATTTGTTCTTCCCAGTTGGTTACCGTGCTGAGAGGGCAGACCAGCAATGTTGACTTTGTGTTTCGGAGCAAAGGCGTGAGGTCGAGACTTGGTTGGTGAACCAAACCATCTTGCTTCGAGGGCTTCATTTCTGGGGCTTCAGGCTGTACTGGTGCCAGTTGTTCCCATTGGTTCGCAGCATCAGTGGAACTAGAGATCAAAGAAAGAATGCTCAACGTTTTTCCAAGGCCCATCATATCAGCGAGAATGCCGCCACGGGTTTCCGGCGGGGGATTCGCTTGGTTTTGGCCAGTAATGACGTTGAAGAAGAGCTTCTGTCCGTTCGGGCTGAACTTAGTCTGCCAGATCGATACCATGTTCTTTTCCTGGGACTGAACTTCCCGCAGCTTCTCACGCGCCGTCATAAAGTACAAGCCTTGTTTCTGATGTTTAAGCAACTCGGTTGTAATATTTGGGTCAGCCTCCATTTCTGTCAGATCTTCGGTCCGGGTAAGAGAATCGAAGACGCCCATAACTTCTGAGCGAATCTCTTCAACGGTACGAGTTGTCATAATGGGAGTGCCCACCGATTGGCCATCGGTAGAATATGACCTGGGCGGAGGAGGGCGGTACTCCATCACATGCGGGTTCTGGACGCGGATCCCCTTCTGAACGAGGTAGGGAGCTATCAACTTCTGACCATACTTGCTCAGATGAGCTCCCACGTTTCGGGCATACTTCAGAGGCCCGTACATGACTATGTCAAGGCCGTAGGATCGGGAGGTTGGTTGGCCAGGCTCTTCCCCAGCTCGCTTAGGCTGAGGTGGAATCCGGCACTCCGTCCTCAAGCGGATGTTCGAGTCCAGTAGAGGAGCAACAGCACGCGCATTGGTAGATTCGACATGGCCGATGATCTGCCGGGTGTGGTCATAGGCCTGTATCTTCAAAGAAGTATCACCCACCTGCCTTTTCAGCACAACCTTGATTCCAGGTTGGTAAGTAGGGCCCCAGAGGCTCTGTGTCCCTGGTTTTGGAGACGGAACTCGCACACAACTCAAATTTGCCTTGATCATGCCATAGCAAACCTCTTCTTCGCGAGGGTCTTGCACAATGACATCGTCGTCATCGTTGCCTTCTACTAGTTAGTGGAAACTGGTCAAAAGCAAAAGAACAAAAAGGGAGCCCACCACTTGTCAGATCGACAGTCATAGCCTGTGAAGCGGTTGATCCGTCTGCTTCATTTCTCCTTTCCCTAACGTATTCACCCAAACCACTGCCCCCACTACGCGGGGTAACATTGCCACCATCCTGCGAGACCTCCCAATCCACGGTCTTGCGTCGTTTAGGTTGAGGGACGTTGGAGCGATGCTGAACATTATTCATACGCTCGATCCATCCGCCGACGCCGTTGGCGCCATTGACCTGCACACTACCAGGAGTAGATGCTCGGCTTGATGGACCAGCAGAGGGAGTGTCATTTGGGGTCGAGAATTGGAAGACCATAGAGTCATTCGTGGTACTTGCAGAAAGCGGGGGTCGCGGGGAGCTTTGGGGCGAGGAGAACTGTCGCAGGTTGGGGTTTGGTGAGTCAGGAGTCGTGGTGGTTCGACGATTCGGCTGCAGCAGCGCAGCCGGGTTCCATGATGGAACGGCGTTTGCAGTATGAGGTGTATGTCCTTGGAAGATGTCAGTACAATGAGCATTAAATAAAGAGCCTGAGCAGATCAGGAATGACCAAGCCTTTCTCGGTACCAAGACAAGACGTCGCTCAGGAATGAGGGGGGAGCTTGGGGGAAGAAGCACCATTTGCAGCCATTTCTCAGAGGAGGCCAGTAGCGGCCGAGGGTAGCGTGCAGAGAGCAAGTCAAAGGATGCGCCTTGCAGCTAAGGAAAGGTCCGTTTTATTCACATTACAAAGTCTGCGGGTTTTGTCGGAGTTTGGAACCCGGTGATGGAGGCGCAAGAAGGAGCTACTTTGCAAAAGCGAACGTGACAAAGTGAGCGGGCGCGGCGAAGTTGAAGGCTGCAGACCGCGATAAGCGACTCGTTATCGGATATGTGGAAAGAGTGGCGGAGGGACCAAGAAGGACCCAGAGAGGTGCAGCCAGGCTCGAAGGCGGAAAGGCCAGGCTTCAGGGGCGTGCAGGCCTGGAAAGCTGTGCTTCTGAATGTCAAGATGCTCAGAATCCGGGCTTTATGAGTGGTGAATACAACTGAAGAATGTGAGCAAGCACATCCAACGGCACTGGAAGCAAACGGAACAGGCACACTCGCTGGCTGCAGGTAGAGGTCATGCAGGCATGCAGGCTTTCCCCCGCGGGAGACGGGCACGTGAGTATGTCACTTGCACAGCAGATTTTAGTGTCGATTAGCGGAGAGGTCGCCCAATCCGAGCAAAGCATGTGTAACCAACTGCCAGAGCCGGGAAGTCAATGTTAACAACGGGCGGCAGCCAAAAGGCGACGAAATGTTAGAGCAGAAAATACAACCAAGAAGAATGGGGGGAAAGCAGTTAACTGCAGCGCTGCTTGGCTCTCCTCCACCATAAATCGCATGCAATTGCCACACCCAGTTATCAAGAAGTTGATGATGGAATCACCTCCTGCCGGCGTGCCCTGAGTGGGGCTTGGAACAAGGAAGGATTGATCACCTGCTCCAGAAGCCATCTTAGCTTGCAAATTGTGCAAGCAAGGTGCGCTTTTTTTTAAACACCCAAAATGACATCAGTTTCGGCTACCGCTGAACAGAGTCCACATCCACCATAGAAATCAGGAGTTGATAAATACTGAGGTTCACGCTTCTTACTCACATCCACCAACTTATGGCCACCTTGTTCACATCTACCGTGCAGCACATGCTCCCGTGACCTCTGTTCTTTGCGTTGCATATTTTAATACGAATCACACGAACATATCGGCTATTGAACGGTGTCTATAAGGTTTTTTTAGGGTCGATGGCAAAACCGGAACTAGGTCGTGGGTGAGTTGGCTCCAATGTGCATTATCGCTTCCATTGCGACTCAGTTTCGTCCCGTTGGCTTCGGACAAGTTCCTTGGATAAAGCCACGAAGCTCCGGTTTGATAGTGAATCTTTCCGCCATCATGGATCAGGCTTGGCCAAATGCCTAAATCAACTTTCAACTCGCCTGCAATTTTAGGGCGTAGGCTAAACAGATAGCTCTTGGGAAACGAGCTGCCTGATGCAAGACCATGGCATTCTGGCAGTCGACTTGGACATGTACATGACTCGAGAAAAATCTGACATTCTAAATAGCATTCCTGAACTCAGCGATATAAACTGCTCAGATATGATTCACAGCCATGCCCTACTCCTCTAGGTCATGTAACCAACAAGAAGTCCCAATAGAGTGTTTGTGAGGACCAATGCAATTATGCTTACCTAATAATCCATTTTTGGTGTTCCAGAGGAACCTGCAGTGAGGGCGAAAGGTACCAGGAGCCAACTCCACCCACTGTGGTTTTTTCCACTTGATAATTTGTGCCCCGCCTCCAACCAGAGTACGTTGTAACATCCAGCATCCATTCAATTCCCCGCCAAAACCCAAACCTCCACGTCAAGCCTCGTGCCTTGGTCCAGCCCCCGCGCCCGGCACCTCGCGACGTCCACTCGACCGACTCAGGGTTTCTCGGCACAAGGAGAATTTCCTTTGAACATTGTAGATCCGTGCCCAACCCCTCCCCCACAGGAGGTCCACCTTCGACAATGAACATCACCAGCTTTGTGGTCCAAGGCCGCGATCAGGCTCTCCTCTACGGCGACTACTCGACCTACCATGGAAGCCTTTCCAAGCGGCTGCTCAAGTCGCGCAAGAAGCTAGGCATCGCTACCAAGAACCGTGGCAAGTACCACCCTAAGACCACAGTCACTCCAGAGGAGGTTGCCGAAAACCACGAGTACGGTTTCCCTCTCCCACCATCCAGGACCAACCTAATATTCCATTCAGATATGTCCATGTACTTCTCCTCACCAGCGAACGGGCCTGGGCTCAGGCGATGAGCATGAAATCCTCGCATACTGCAGACAAGAAGGGCATCACCGGCAGAACTCGCTCCCACATCATCTCTCGCCTGACCAGAGCTGTGCACACAGCCGACGGCCTAGTTGAGGTTCTCTCCCAATCCGACATCTCTGGCGCAACGCCGACCGATATCCTCGAAGCCAAGGCGTATGCCGCGCTAATCCGCGGCGCTATGCTATTTGAAAAACAGAGTTGGCAATCTAGCTTGCGAAGCTATTCCACCTCGCGAATTGTCTACAGTGCTTTGGCTACAGTTACCAAGGGAAAGGATGACATCTTCAAAGACCTTCTCTCCGAAACGATTGACCCGTCGATCCGCTATTCCGCCTACCAGCTGAAAACACCCCGAACTGTCCCAATTCCTATTATTGCTCAAAAAGCGTTCCCTCAGACCGATGACGCTCTAGTTCAAGAGATAAATAAAATCGATCCCGCTATCCTCAAGGAAGGAGACGCAACAGAGAAGGGCGTTCCCGGTGCTAAGGATGCGCCCAAGACGTTAATATGGCGCTCAAGAGAGGTCAATATTGAAGATGCCCAAATCGCCCTCAGTTGGGGCCGAGTCCTTGCTGCAAAGGAACGTCTTTCCAGCGACCTCACCGATACCAAAGGCAACCAACCGCATGAGCTCGCTGCCGCCTATGATGAAATCCTGTCGGCAACCCAGGATGCTGTCGACGCGACCAAGCAAGCGATTGACGAAATGAAGGCCGAAGGTGTTGAGCAAGCCGACCCCCGCATGCAAAGCTTGCAGATCACCCGTACTGCAGTGAACTTTGAGATGATCAGCTGGAGAATTGGTCGCAACCGTGTGTTGACAGGCAATCATGATGGCGCCACTGAAGAATACGGTCCACTCAGGAGGAGGAAGGTCAAGGAAGGTCAAGAACCTACCAAGCAGGAAAAGGACCTCCCACCTGGCAAGAAGCTTGGAAAGCTCAAGGAGAAGGTCGCATTGTACTCTGGTATTCTGCAGAGCATTGATTCTATCAAGGAGCTACCGGGTGTGGCTAACGACCAGGAACTTGCGACTCAAATTGATTCCTTTGTGAAATACTTTGAGGCAGTCAAGTAAGTTGAATTTAATACTAACCAAAGAGAGAAAAGCTAACCATTCTCAGGGCATTGTCAATTGCACGCTCCCATGCAATCATTGGCAAACCTGCCAATGCGCTCGGATTGATCCATCATGCTTTTGAGCTATCCAAGGAATCGCTCTCCAAGGTAGAGAAGTCTGAGGAGTCGGTCCAAACTCCTCTAAACCTCAGAGTCGCGCGAGAGGCTGTTGAATTTCTCCATAAACTCCTTGAGGGTGAACGACAACGTCATCGTGCCATCGTGTATATTGATGAGTTGCGAACGGACAAGAAGGAAGAGGCCGAAGAGGCTGTGAAGCGACCCTTGATCGAGACGCTCCAAGAATACCCAATCAATGGTGTTGACCTGACCAACGTTGTTGAATATCCACCTAAAATGGGATTGATTCCTGTGAAGCCCATCTTCTTAGATGTTGCATGGAACTACATCGACTACCCAGGCAAAACCGCAACAGAGGTCCCGGCTGCCACAGCAGAGGAGAATGAGGCACCAGCGGAGCAGCAGCCCGCAAAGAGGGGATGGTTTGGATTTGGGCGGTCATAAGTTAGTGAAATATACCTTGCACACGGGGCACGTCGAGGTCACTGCTGTGTTTTTTCGCCTCACAGTCACATTTTGACAGCCCTCAGACCCTCCCTTGAGACGCGTCCTAACCCAGTTGTTGTCCGTGCCTTAAACATGGTTGCCCAGTCGGCAATAAAGAGCTCCATTCCATGGACCATGGTGCGCCCACCATCTGCGGAGATGATCTAGCTCAGTGTTTCTTCGTCTTCTTTTTCATTTACCCGCCTACCTCACTTGTTGTAATACCCTCGCTCTCCAGCAAAGAATTCGGCATGTATACCTTGTACACCTAACATCACCCATTGACCACGATCCATTTTCCTCCGCCTTATGTATTGATACCAGGCACTTGGTGCTCCCTCCAACATGCCGGCGGTGATCATACACAACCCGGAGCCGTCTCTGCCGGTAGAATGGCCGGAGTTCTTTCACCCAGCACCAGCAACCATCATCGCCCTAATCATGACATTCACCATCGTGAATATTTTCTTCTTCATTATATGGCAGCTTCTGAGGCGACATTTAGCCTGTCGCTATAATTTCACCGCATATGGGAAACAGCTAGATACCGACTGTGGCCAACAACACCCTAGCTCATCCTCCTCGGACCACGACGCCGTCATGAAACAGGCATTTCACCAAGCATCACTAATCTCCAAGCTCGAGGACGAGTCGAGGCTGCCTCTCCTCGCCAACGAGCGCATGCCTCTGTGCAACTCCGAGAGTTCGCGAGCTCGTGGGTCACTATATGATACATTTCAACTACCGCCGCCGCAGACAATGAGGCTCAAGTTCTCGCGATCCATGATGGAGCTCAACGGCGGCAGCCCGCTGGAGGGTGAGGAAGGCACGCAAAAGGCCAAGACCATTCACTGGCATGGCATTAATAGACTAAACACTGCATGGGGCTGGATGTCCTAACAAAATAAACTTGATATTGTCTCCACGTAACAACTCTGCAGTGTATTATTAGTCCAGACTCGACGGGGTCTCGTTAGATGAATAAAAGTCTTCTTGCTCGCAAACCCACATTTGCTAGGTGCACACATGAACGAAGCTATTTAACCAGGGTCGTGCTGAGAAAGTCCTAAGGAAATATTGGGATAATAATTTTAATTTATATTGAACAAGCTTATAGATAAATATATATATAATTTAAATAAAATCTTTACTTCATTCCTACTTTCTACATAAAGTTCAGCAAAAGGCGTTTGTGCGTGCAGTATATTCATGAGCAACTATCACACATACACGCAATTGAAAAGACATTGATGCACTCAAATTACTTCACTGATTTTGTGGAATAGAGTCATATGAGGGGGGAGGTGTTATTATCATCTAACTATGAAAGGTCTTCCTTCATTGTACAAAACACTAGCCCCCGATCGTCATCGCCAACGTTTCATCAAACCGGAGATTTTAAACAAGTTTTGAAGCTCCAACGCCTGTTCCGCCAACCATCAAGTCAGAGACATTGGTATAAAAAAGCCCGTAAATGCGGCTTAGGCTGAGATATGATATGAATACATTTGAGTACACGGAGACGAAATGGGATCTATGCCGCGCTCCCCTCGCTCGCAGATATTGAAACACGTTATTTTAACTTTTTTTTCTTAAAACAATCCCTTAAGGCTTGTTCTCATCCTTCTTCTCGCCCTCTTGGGACTGCTCGCTGGAGGTCTGCTCACCGCTCTCGTTGCGGGCCTTGTGCATCTTGTCAAAGAGGTTAAGGCTGGCAACCTGGAGCTCATCGGTCTTCTCCTTGATCTCAGCAGCAGTTGCGCTGCCCTCGCCAGAGAGGTTCTTGGCGACGAACTCGCGGAGGGAGGTGATCTTCTCCTTGATGCTCTCGGCCTCGGTCTTGTCGAGCTTGTCAGCATACTCGTTAAGGGCACGCTCAGTATCGTTCAGAACGCTGTCAGCGCGGTTGGCGGCCTCAATGGCGCCCTTGCGCTCCTTGTCGGCCTCAGCGTACTTCTCAGAGTCCTCAACCATCTGCTGGATCTCGTTGTCAGAGAGACCAGAGCCAGAGGCAATGGTAATAGACTGGTCCTTGTTGGTGGACTTGTCCTTGGCGTGGACGTGGACAATGGAGTCGGCGTCAATGTCGAAGGTGACCTCAACCTGGGGAACACCACGGTGGGCAGGGGGGATACCGACGAGCTGGAAGTTACCGAGGAGCTTGTTGTCCTTGACGAGCTCACGCTCGCCCTGGTAGACCTTGATCTCGACGGCAGTCTGGAAGTCAGCCGCAGTGGAGAAGACCTGGGACTTCTTGGTGGGGATGGTAGTGTTGCGGTTAATGAGACGGGTGAAGACACCACCAAGGGTCTCAATACCAAGGGAGAGAGGAGTGACATCAAGCAGAAGAAGATCCTTGACTTCACCAGAGAGGACAGCACCCTGAATAGCAGCACCAATAGCGACAGCCTCATCGGGGTTGACAGACTTGGCAGGGTCACGGCCGAAGATGCTCTTGACGGACTCAGCGACCTTGGGCATACGGGTCATACCACCAACGAGAATGACCTCCTGGATCTCCTTGGCCTGGAGGTTGGCATCCTTCAGAGCCTTGCGAACGGGCTCGATGGTACGGGTGATAAGGGGGTCAACCATCTTCTCGAGCTGAGCACGGGTAAGCTTCATGTTAATGTGCTTAGGGCCGGAGGCATCAGCAGTGATGAAGGGAAGGTTGATATCGGTCTGAAGGGAAGAAGACAGCTCGATCTTGGCCTTCTCGGCGGCCTCACGGATACGCTGGATAGCCATGCGGTCACCAGACAGGTCAATGCCGTTGGTCTTCTTGAAGTCGGCAACCATGTGGCGGACCAGGTGAATGTCGAAATCCTCACCACCGAGGTGGGTGTCACCGTTGGTAGACTTGACCTCGAAGACACCGTTCTGGATCTCAAGGATTGAGATATCGAAGGTACCACCACCAAGATCGTAGACAGCGACGATACGGTCGGCCTCCTTCTCAAGACCGTAGGCAAGGGCAGCAGCAGTAGGCTCGTTAACAACACGGAGAACGTTAAGGCCGGCAATCTGGCCAGCGTCCTTGGTGCTCTGTCGCTGAGAGTCATTGAAGTAGGCGGGGACGGTGACAACGGCATTCTTGACAGGCTTAGAGAGGTAAGCCTCGGCAGTCTCCTTCATCTTGTTGAGGACGAAACCACCAATCTGCGATGGGGAGTAGTTCTGGCCGCGAGCAGAGACCCAGGCATCGCCGTTGGTGTGCTGGACGATCTTGTAGGGAACCTCCTTGATGTCACGCTGCACCTCAACATCGCTGAACTTGCGTCCTATTAATCGCTTGGTAGCGAAGAGGGTGTTCTCTGGGTTAACGACGGCCTGGCGCTTGGCAGCGACACCGACGAGACGCTCGCCATCCTCAGCGAAAGCAACAACTGAGGGGGTGGTTCGGGCACCTATGAGAGATAACCATGTTAGCCAAGGCTCTAGTGAGCGAATTGGAAAAGTCTTCTTACCCTCAGAGTTCTCAATAATCTTGGGAGTCTTGCCCTCCATGATGGCAACAGCGGAGTTGGTGGTACCAAGATCGATACCGATCACGGCACCTTGAACCTTGCCATCAGACTCGGTCGACTCAAAGCGAGCGAACTTTGTAGCAAGAGGAGATCGGGCAAAAGCAGCCGAGCGAGCGGCGATGGGGGTAGCTCGGGGAAGCTAACATGCGACTGTTAGAGTGCGGTTTCTAGTGCGGGGTGAGGCATTGGCAACTTACAGCCCGTGACAAACGTGAGGCCAACATGATTACTCGTTATGGGGTATTATACAGGAAAGAAAAGTATGGGCGAGGGGGGAGAGAGGAAAAGAGGATCTCGATGGGTTTAAGAAGGGATGAGAAGGGTGAATGCGGATCAAGAATTTTCTGCCGGGCCACCGAATCTGAAAGAACGAATGCCAGGTTCCACCCACCAACTGCAAATTTTCGGCCCATAATTCTTCCCACCCCGGAGTTGCACCTTCTATACCCGAGGGTGGAGGGGAGCTGCACGTGAGGGGTCGGCGCCACCCTCCGAAGCAAAGAGCTCTTCAGAGAGGTACAAAGTTACCCGCTCTCGGCTCCAGCCAATGCGCAGTACCTCCACAGCTCCCAGGCGTGTTAGGCAAAGCGGCAAAATTTCATGCAGGCGGCGGCAGCGGAGCAATAATGGTCAGGATGGTGGCCGAGCATTTTTCTCAACTAAAGTCTCGCTCGGGTGGTCATGGCGGTTATCGAGTTTTTTCGTGGGGTGTTTTTTTTTTTTTTTTTTTGACAGACGTCATGCGAGCAAAATAACTGGCAAAATGGGGAAACGCCCTAGTTTCCTCGCTTCCCTCATTGACAAAGTGCGACCGTTGAATGTCTCGTCTCAATCGCAGTTTTTGTCTAACCATGAACTCATGTTACCAAATGCAAGACCTACGATACGATAATGACTTCACCGCCCTCAGCTAGAGCCTTCTGGTTGGAACCATCACAGACCGACATGGAAGCCTGCCTGAGCGTGGTCTCCACTCCAGACCATTCCCCGCCCCATCCGTGTTGCCCCGTCGTCTTTAAACCTATAGCCAGTCCCCAGCAGCACGCCTCATCTTCTGGTGTCGGAATGTCGCCCCGCCATGGTCCCTTCACCTTGTCCCTCTAGAAAGTCTCTGAAGACAAAAGAATCAAACTTCCCAGTACGCTAGTACAAGAGAGTACATGAAATATTGCTCCCCCTCTACTTTTCCCCGGTTAATAATATACAAGGATAGAAATAATAAAGAAATAATTCAGGTATATCTTTTTTTATTCATTTTTGGCAACCAACCTAATATTTAGACGGAGATGTTACACAAGGACGATCTTCCAAGACGTGTATCGCATTCGTACACAATGTACTTGGATACGAATTCTATTCAAAAACCCAGCTCGGACGTTCCCAACAGGATCAACGATATGCAATGAACATGCGAAAGACATATTTGCATGAATGTGCCATAGTTGTCAAAAATCTACGGCGTTCAAGTGACACAGATCAGATTTTTATCATGCACCAATCACCGATTAACCAATATTATTATCGAAACTGTTGTGATCATATAACGCTTCAAGATGCTTACGTTGTTGCCATGCATCATTTTGCCTTCTTGCCACCCCAGCTCCACTAGCAGAGAAACTCCCTCTCATGCTTGGTTCGCCTCCCCCACTTGGTCGCCGAGTCGCAGTATTGACCCCAAGTTCACACCAAAAGACTTGTCTTGGTAGTTAACAATAATAACCGCTGTATTGCTTTATTCAATGGGCTAGATTTGAATGATTGAGAATTTTTCCCAGCTAAAGCCGAAAATAGTCCTATCATCTGTGTAAACATGTCCGCCACTGCGTGGATTACGTAGCTGATTGATATTTTGTAGCAGAACTGAATCGTAGTTGCAGCTATTTAATGTTACTTCAAGCATTCCTTGGAACATATCAGCAGGGATAGAGTGTTTGGGAACGCTTTGGTTCAAAATATATTAGTAATAGACGCTTTCACAATGGTACAAACACCGTATGAATTATGTAGGTGGATATACGCTAATAAAAAGCACATCAGCATCTCCTGTCATGCACTAACAAAAGAAGGCAATAAAAAAACCAAGCGGACCAGATTACAAGAGGCAACTAGAATATGATTTATCAAAATGACACCCTTTCCATACCAAATTTGGTAATTCGGTGTTGTGCCAGCCTGCTTGTGAGTGCAGAGTAACATTGGGTTAGCGGCTCTGTCCCCTCACAAGTCTAGGGTAAGCCTTCCGCGTCGTCAACTGGCCTACTTCATCCCATACATCACGCGAGACGTCATTCAAAGCTCCGTAGACACATCACAAAATATCATCAGAGGTCCACCACCACGAAGCGCATTTGCCATCTCCTCACCGCCGCGAATACCTAAAAAAGACGAACGGACATCACAGCCCTCCTCCCAAACCTCCTCATCGACCCTCTCCCCCCTGTTCAACACACTAGATCCTACCGATCTCAGGCCAGCTCGACAACAGCGAACGCCCCCCACCGGTTGGCATCGCGACTCCCTGCATTCGCCGGGGGGCATATCACCCTCCCGACCCATCGATACGGCTGTTCCAGTGGTCTCAGAACCATGGCCGTACAAAACGAGGGCGAGTAAGTCTGGGCTTCCATCACTGTGGCTCGCCACCCGCACGGCCTCGATGCTAACCACAGCGCCCTGGCAGTATCCATCCCACCGAGTTCCTTGTTAGCCGGCGGGCTCGAAAACACTATCGCATCCCTGTTCGCTCGCAGTAGGTCAATCCGTTTGCCTGGATTATCTTCCGTTGCTAATATCCCACAGGCATTGGCAGCTTCGATCCTTAGTCAGCGCCGAGAAAGACAACATAGTGTACTTTCCGGGAGGCAGTGGCAGTAACCATGTTCAACGCCTCAACACAACGACCCATGAGTGCGAAACAATCAAGCTCTTAGCTTTTGCGCCACGATGCCTGGTGGCAGAGAAGGGGTGGCTTTGCTGTGGAAGTGAAAATGGCGACTTTGTGGCCATGCGACTCAACGACGAGCACAGTATAGATGACTTGGCTCCTCCTTCTATTCGTATAGACCCGGACCGGATTGGGCTTGGGCTTGAGGCATCCGAAGAGGATACCATTTTGTCACTTCTGTCTCGCGCCAGTCGATCAAGTAAAAGCTTGATTGCGAAGAGCATGAAGCTTGCGCAGGACCGAGTTAACTGCATCACCCTCTGGTTCCCACCCACGTCCCTGCCAGCATGTGATACGGCCTACACTGAACCTGTGGCAATACTCGCTAACAATGATCAAACCGTCACTTTGGTCAGCTTGGAAGATTTCGACCAAAAGGAAAAAACTGAGGCCCTTGACGTCATTACCTACCCCGATTTCGTGAATCGCGCCATCATCTCACCGGATGGCCGTCTCCTGGTGGCAATTCTTGATGATCCCTATCTATATGTTCACCGTCGAGTTAAAAAGACCCGGGACTCGTCGTCACGATCTAGCCAGCCGTCGGAATATAAATGGGAAGAAATTCAACGAATACTGCTAAAGAGCCAGAGAAAGGACGACAGATCCGATAGCCGAGGTAGCTTCGCAGCTTGTTTCTCCCATTCAGGAGCATACCTCGCTGTAGGCACGCAGCACGGCACCATCTCCATATTCAATGCATCGCTTCTCGACAACGTGGATGCTGACCCCCTCATCACCACTTTTCAGTCCTCTCGCCCACAGAGTGGTCCTGGTGCCGTTCGTGACATGGCATTTTGCCCGGGTCCCTTCGATATGCTTGCCTGGACGGAGGATCGTGGTAATGTCGGGATTACCGATATGCGCAGCAACTTTGTTGTTCGCCAGATCATCAACATCGATGACCCAAGCTTCGAGCATATTTCTATCATTGACCAGAACACGATTGACCCACGTCTTCTGGAGAGTCGACGTGAACGAAGGGAAAACGGAACCACTTCTACTTCGGGCACCACCACCAACAACAGTGCCGATGATCGAAGGCGTGGAGCCGAACTTAGTGCCATCAACAGCCCTCTTACGGCTCAAGAGACATTAGTCCTGGAGGCCATTCAAAACGACCGACGAAGACGGGATAGGGCGGGGCAGCGAACGATTACTGAAGGCGCAACGCCAGTTTTTAGCTCACTGTGGTCTGAAAGACGCCGGGTGGGTACAAATACTACCGACGATACTCAAAGAGGTAGCGAGCGAAGAAGCAATAGCATCGGTCGAGCAATGGGCGATCTTCTTGGTAACCATCGCACCCAAGATCGTGCTCGTACGTCACGACAGCTTTTGCGGGACGCTTCTGAGGGCGCAGAAACTGCTCGACGTCCCGAACGCTGGGTAGATAGCCTAGGCGAAACAGTCGCAATGCTCAGAGAGCAGCGACAGAGACAGGATTCATCATATCTTACCGTTCTCGAAATTCTCCAGGCTAGAGAGCGGTCCGGCGACCGCGACCGCGACCGGGACCAAGACGATACCTCGCTCTTAGTACCTCTAGTCAATCAAGTTATCACAAGGTGGGACGAAAGCGCTCTCCGTGGGACGCTCGCGGCCGACCATGGTGTATTTGAAGTGCCCCCCTCGCCTGATAATACTGCCGGTCTGGCGTGGAGCGAGGATGGCCGTGTATTGTGAGTCTACTCAGCCAGCACAAATGGATTCTTGTGTGATTGCTAACATATATCAGATTTGTGGGTGCGCAGAATGGCATTTATGAACTCCACATCAATGTCCAAGCTAGGAAGCTGTCTCCTAGTATTTCGATGCGATGAGGGATTCAAATTGACAGTGTTGAGATTTCCAATTTCGGGCGTTGGGGCGTTTGATGGCCTTTCCTCAGGCCCAGATATAAATGACTTTGCCGGAAAAAAAATTACGAGCAATGAAATCGGTAGCTGGAGTTGATATTTTTGGCATGCAACAGACGAGATACCTCATCATGCACACAGCACACTTTTTTCTTTGGATGGACGATCACTTCTTAACCTTCTGACCAGATACGCCTTCGTTGTAGTAAATTTTATTAGCAACCGTTCCACCAAGCATGAACTAATCCTAGCACTCTTCTTTTTTGCAAGGGTGAATGATTCTATGTCTAAAATTTAATGTCCCACGTTGCCATAGAGTAGCTTTTCCACCTTCTCAGCAATGGCGAGACAGCTTGTCAGACCAGGACTCTCGATGCCCAGAAGATTCATCCATCCTTCGTATCCATCCTCCTTTCGAATGATAAAGTCGTTGAACCCCTTGCCCTTGCCCACCGCGCCCCGGTCCGACAACTTGGGTCGGATGCCCGCGTAATCTGGAACCAGGAGGGTCTCGTCGACGCTGGGGAGGTACTTCTTGATGGCCTCAATGGCCTCCGGCAACCGCAAATCGTTGACACCCAAGTCATCTGGGCGGTCGACCCACTCTGCATCAGGCCCAAATCTTAGGCGGCCCGCGAGGTCGAGGGTCAAGTGAGTACCCAGACCTGCACCGCCGGGCTCCGGGGCCGGGTAGATGAGGCGCGAGATGCGAGGGTGAGAGGAGCCGTACGAAAAGTAGGTTCCCTTGGCATAGTAGAGCCTCTTGTGCTGCTCGGGGGGGACGATGAGGTTGTGGATATCCGTGGAACCAAGGCCGGCGGCGTTGACGAGCACCTCGGCCGTGATGGTCGAGGTCTCGCCAGTTGCGGCGTCCTTGACCTGGACTTCCCAGCCTTGACTTCCCGGCTTTGCCCCAAGAGGTTGAATACCAGTGACGGGGGAGTTGAGTGCCGTTACGCCTCCTGCATCTTCAAAAAGGCCGAGGAGGCATATCATGAGTCCGTGGGAGTCGACAATACCCGTGGTTGGACTGTCCAGAGCTGCGATGGCATGGACGCCCTCGCCATCCCGATCAATCTCCTCGGCGCTGAGCCATCTAATCGGCACTCCGATTTGGTTGTTACATACGTCGTGAATTTTCTCCAGGGCCTCACGCTGGGCGTCGTTGTGGGCGACAATCCACTTGCCCGTGTTGCGGAAGCCGACCTGGTGCTTCTCGCAGAACTCGTAGAGCAGGTTCTTCCCGCGGACGCAGAGCTCCGTCTTCAGACTTTCGGGTCCGTAGTAGAGACCTGCGTGGATGACCTCGCTGTTGCGGGAGCTAGTCTCTGTTCCAACAGCGCTGTGGCGCTCAATGAGAACCGTGGAAGTGTTGTCGCGACCTGCGAGCTTGCGGGCAATGGCTAATCCTACTACGCCACCGCCAATGACCTGCCAATTGAGTTAGCTGTTGTATAATTGGCAGGAATAAGTAAGTAATTCAGTCATCATGAGTGGTGTCTTGATTCGCTCTCATGCCAATATGATGATATGACGTGAGCTGACACCAGCACATGAGCGCGGCATTCGGGCCAATAAACTTACAGCATGGGTAAAATCCGCCCTCGCTGCCGATGTTGAGCTGAACTTGAGTTTCTGGGCTCCTCGCCTAATTAAGGGCATCGATTTTGCCAATTTTCGTGACAACATAGTTGCGAAAGACGCTGTGCTTCTCGGTTGTTGGAGGAGGCTTCAGGGTAGCGCAAAGGAAAATGGTGGCACACTGCATCAGAATTACGCCATTCAGCGCATCCACAACGGCTCCAATAAAGATGAGGGATTACAGGGAACTGGGTGATTTTAGTAAAATATGCATGCCATGACATACATGTCATATGTGAAAAGTCGCCAGAGGTGCAATTTCTGTTTCGTAATTTCATGCTATACCTAACTGGACGTAGAATCAACTGCCCATGAGAAGCGTGTGCTCATGACAACTGCCGCGACTAATACCATCTCGCACTGAAGCAAGATAGAATTGCATCGCTTTAAAACCCCACTGAACTATTCACTTCCCTAACGCCAATCATGATATACCGCGCATTGGTCAATATGTCTTTACTTGTTGCTTTGTCCGAATCCGTTGAACTCCGTGACCATGATAACCCTTTCAAGCAAGCACCCCACTCACAATGGAGTTTTCGCAATGGACAACCTAGGTATCCTTTGGTGCACCCACGGCGGGCTTTTCCTCTTCTTTGTCAGCTGCTGTTGACGACCTCGTCAGGTGGGAGTGATGAGGTGGTTCATGTGTAACCGGGGAACTAACGGAAACATCGGTGAGTTGTTTCTCTGTAGCCAAATGTTAGAA
Source organism: Calonectria ilicicola (assembly GCA_020809705.1). Classification (NCBI taxonomy): domain Eukaryota; kingdom Fungi; phylum Ascomycota; class Sordariomycetes; order Hypocreales; family Nectriaceae; genus Calonectria; species Calonectria ilicicola. The sequence continues at coordinate 2,254,334 of CP085828.1, read as the reverse complement.
ACTTGTATATTTCCACCAATTCCCGGGGATCCTTACCAAGGTCTCGAATACGCATGCGGAGCATCTGGTTCTCACGGACCAACATCTGGGTTTCCGCTTGGTAGAAAGCACTCTCATCTCGGCCTCCAAGAACCCACTCGCCGCTATCACCACCAATTGAGGTTGAGCGCAACCTGGGCGATGCACCACGACTTGGTGTTCTAGACCGTCGCTGGATGTCGGCCCGGGCCATATCGAAAGAGCTTCTGGGGTGGCGGGCACCAGCAGACCGCGGGTACGAACCACCAGAGGGCACAGATGGAATGTTGATGTGGGAAGTAGACGCCTGGGGAGTGCCATGAGCGGATCGCTCAGAGATGGTATCATCGACGGCCGAATTCTGGTTTTGGGGCTGACCCGACTGAAGTCGCTGGAGCTCGAGTTGTTGTTGTCGAATCATCTGCAGGAGACGATTCTGGCACCAAAACGTAAGCCACGGGCATTAGAGATATGAAAATCAAGGCGGGGAACTTACGACATGTGCTTCCTGTTCAGCCTCAAGCTCTTGATGGAGTTCACCCAAACTTGGTGCCCTATGATGATGGGGATCTGCCAACAAGGGGGAGCCGGCTAGCGGCTGTGGGCTGGAAGTGCGATGACCCAAATGCTCGCTGACCATCTCGCCCGGAGCTGGAACCGAAGGGTCGTTGAGCTGGAGGTTCATGAGGACGGCGGACCGTCGACGACCAGTTTGTGGGGACGATCGGTGACGTAGCGAGCTGTTGGAGGACCCTGGAGCGTGGTTAGAAACATCAAAGCCAGACATGCATGAGTATCTGGAGGCCGTACTGCGTGATGGTTCATGTTGGAGGCCCGCATTCATGGTTGCGGCGGCCTGTAGCGAAACGGATGCCGAACGAGGTGATCGAGTGGGAGATTCGTTGCGGGGGTTCGCCGCTGTCTCGCCGTTGGAGGCCATCGTCGTATGTCAGGACGGGCGGGGCCAGGAAGGTCGCTGTCTCAGAAGCGCTGGCTGGCGAGCGAATCACGGGAATACACGCACTGGGCGAAGGTAGACCCGGCGTTGTGGCGGGAATGGGTCGTTGCCTGGTATTTGGGTCGGCGTTGGAGGTTGAATGGAGGGGTTGCGGAGCTGTTGTACGACACTGGGAAGCACCTGAGCCAGACGCTGAAAACTCCGAGGTGCTGTTTGCTTGGCCAGGGGAATTCAGGGATTAAAAAGGCAGCTCATCAGTTCGTCGTGCGAGTGCAGAGAGGCAGAAAGTAACATGGAAGCGGGAACTTGCACAGACCTGCCTGCATCGTGATACTGATCACGGCTGCCTTGGGATGGACTGTTTTCTACTGATCACAAGGGGGCATCTGGCGATGTGAGCTTGCTGTGGCGCTGCTCGAGACTCGTGACGTCGTGGACTGGCCGAGCGAGTGACTAAAAACATGGCACGCCTATAGTGTAATTGAATCTAGAACCATGAATAAATTCGACCATAATAAGAAGATAGATGAGCCGAATCCTGCTATTTTTTTTTATTTGCTCATTTACATATATTATTCATCTTGTTGTCATTTTTTCGTACGGTTTGCGTGGGTCAGGTATTTTGCGGCGTCTGCATCGTCCTTCACTCGCGGGGCTGACCGAATGGGTGCTGGCACAACCCAGCAAGCACAGTGGCGCTTCAGAAAACGCAGTGGCGCAACCGGTTGTTGTCTCCGCGTGGCCTGCAAGTCAAGCCTCCTTCTGAGACTGAGCTCTCATTCCGCAACATCATTAAGATGCCATGATGATTAATAAAAACTGGCGTGGACCAAGTGACGACGGAAGCAGCCCGCTACCAGCGCGTAATGTACGACCACGTACACTCTCAACCGTAGGATCATGCAGTTCTCCTGCATTACAGCATGGCATAACCTTGGTAACATCAAGCATGCAAGTATCCGAACTCAAGATTCATCAACGAACTCGCAGCGCGTGAACACCCAATAGTGACCCCTCTGACGCAATATCTACAGATCGTACTGGGTCATGGCGCATTATCCACCATTCATCCGAGCCTGTGCCTCGGGATTGATGAAAAAAGAGACACCCACGTTTTACCTTGAGTGAAAATACACAGACATCGAAAGTTTCTACACTCCACAAAGAGGACTATGCGTCGAGTGTTACAGCAAAATGTGCGAAATGGCCGGAAAATACAGCCCTGAACTGGTGATGGGTGTCGGGGTTTGAAACTCGCCAACATTCTGTCAAGGAACACCATCGTCGCCCCAACAGTCTGGGTGACACTCGGAATTTTTTTTTTCGTATGCCGGCCATGCTCTAGTTGGAACAGCGGCATGCCGCTTTGCGGACAAGGAGCCGCCCCAAAAGCCGGGCCAGGTGGGAAAAAGGAATCAGAATCGAGATGAACCTACTCCGTGCCAAGTGTATCAGGATGAGTACCGGATTGTAGTTCAACTCTAATGACCAGCACATATACGGACACCATCGCGATGAAAGAGGACCCGTGCCCCTCTGCGCCCATAGTGCACACTTTTTGGTATTCACGATTTGTGTCAGTGTGCCCAGCGCTTTGTGCGACGGCACGTCATCATCCTTTGTCGGGATGGAAGCGAGGACATTTTCGGAGGATAGTGGAGGCGACCAACAAGCGTAATCCTCCGAGGACTGACGGATACGCAAGAGAGACGAGACCTGCACCTGCGCAGGGTTGCTAGGATGGTCCTTGACCCTCGGAGGGTCCGGGGAAACAATGCTGAAACACAAAGGCGTCCAAGAACCCGGACTCAACAGGCCATTCTGTGAAGTCCTGATTTGTTAAAAGCGAGAATCCCCCAACGCTCAGACCAACTGCGACGTGATCGCGCGCGGTGGGAGCATACAACTCGCCACTGTCTCGCCGCGCTTCGAGATGCTTTGCGTCGGTAGCGCCGCATGCGTGCAGACTCTGGCCGCGGCATTGGCCGCAGTTGGGCCCCATACTTCACTTTTCGCCGATTACTGCAGCAGGACGAACAAATTAATGACAAAATAGGTCCCCGCTGGTGGAGATGAGGAGCACCAGAAAATTTGGTCTGTGATAGGGTCATGGGGGTACTCTCGCCGGCGGCGAAGCACTGTTACTTCCTTTTGGTTGTTTCACCTCGTCCCAAGGGCAGGGGACGACTCAACCCAATGTTCCAGATGAGACTTGGGAACAGCTGGCCAAAGCTACTCATCCTGACGCCCTTTTCATGAATGAATTTGCGTGGGTCATGTCTGACACCACAAGAACTAGAGAGATGTGCAAAAGCAAAGACATCTTAACGAATTCGGCCTTCCCTTTCCAATCACACTGAGAGGTCGCGGTGCTCAGCACTAGCCCCGTCGATCAGGGCCACCCCGAGCGATCTCTCAAAGGTTTGTTGCGGACCGATCATTACCGCCGGGTTGCATGTTGAAGACACAACGCCAATTACTGGGGCTGATTGTTAGCTCGTGCTACCTGTCACCCTGCCCAGCTTCGGACATTTGGAGCTACGATTGATCCTATCGCATTATTGCCAGAAACAGGGCGGATTAGGTTGTTGGTGATTGTAAATCTCCACTACCAAGAGGGAGGGATAGACGAAACAAGTCGCCTGGGTCCTTGCCGACTTGTGTGCATGGATCTGGATGCAGTCCAGACACCCACCACCGGCACATGGGCCGGACATGCACTCGCATACTGTTGGATACACGCGCGCTGGGATTGCGAGAGAGCTGGCACGTTGCCGATAGCGCCATACAATGGGAAAATCTCTGCAGCGGCGAGCAGGGAGGACATCCCCCCAGGATGAAGACGGGGGCTGGGTTCAAGGAGTATTACCCGCCATCTTGAAGCTAGCCAGATGCTCGGATGAGGGTAGAGAGAGAAACCTTGTCACATGTGAGCAGTCCCTTGAGGCGAACAGGAGGTCTGTAGTCGAGCAAGCCACAAGTTGATCTATTGGCGACTACTGCAGGAACAGGGCATCATAATCTTGGGTTGAAGACGTAAAATGCACCTATTCAGGCCCAGCGACGCCATCCGATGGCCCTACTGCCAAGCCAAGGACAGAGCGCTACAATACTAACAGGGCTAGTGCATTGTAGTGCAGCGTCGAGTGCAGCGTTGAGCATAGGGAATAAGCCAAGCTAGGGAAGTAGTAAAGACCGCTTTGACCAGGACGGGACAGAATAGCGATACCGACTAGACCAGCCGTCAGCTGCACATGTGTGGACAGGCGAGATGATAGTGAACGGTGATAATGGCTGACACCTCGCAAAAGCAATGACGGTGTTGGGATCATGGCTAGAGGCAAAGTGGTTGGTGGGAGTGGATCCGCCGCACATGGCATGGTTCTCAGCATGTCAATCTGTCTGTTGCAAACGTTAAAGGAACAGAAGAGCGCCAAGGTGTGCGAGCCTAGTGGTCATAGGCTGTGCCACGGGCTGAGCACAGCGAAGCGAAGAGCTTTTCAGACGACAAAGTTTTCGCTTGATTGAAATCGTCAGGACCAACCGTTGTCCAAGAAGGCCAGCCTCCCGGGCCCCGGCCGCGGCCACGATTACCCGCCGTGCCGGGGCATGTAGAATTCTGGGAGCTTCGGTTTGCTGAGATTTTCTCACTCCCGCATCCAGATGAGCAAACCGTGATCCGAGCCGCCCTCCCGGATGGGTCATCGTGCGCTAGGTCTATATGTCGTCAGCTAAGGTAGCTTGCTGGGGCTCGTGTTTATTTGTTGATGATTGATGTTTGTTGTGATGCAAGACAGGAATCATCCCGGCAACTGGGCACCTCCTCTCACGTCGGAGTGCATACGTGGAAGTCCACGGTGGGGGCGTATAGACCCGGTGAGTCGACAAAAGTCGAATCGGGGAAGCTGGGGGAAGTGGGTCGGGTGTCTGCGTCTGCGTCTGCGTCTGCGTCTGCGTCTGCGTCTGCGTCCGCGTCTGCGTCCGCAGAGGAAGGGGCACAGTACTGTAAAGATGTGAGGTGAGGGTCCGGCCGCCTTACGCACATAATCAAGAGTACAGGACGTGCACGGGAACGGGAGGTGGTAATTATTTCTCGTTTATGTGTGAGGCCCAGTGCACATGGCGGTCCTAGTATGCAAACAGGATGCAGTCTAGAGAAGGTTAATGGCAAAAGAAAAAAACATCAGATGGCATTGAATATCTTGCTTCCTGGTCCCATCACGAGTGCCAGGGAACACGCCTCTTAGCAGTACACTCCTCCAATAACTAAAAAAAAAAAAAAAAAAAAAAGTCACTTGACAAGGGGGTTGGCGTTAGTCGGGATTGAGACACTGGGACGGCGAGATGTCACATTGTGATTGATTGCACGCCGATCCTAAAACATCACCTCAAGAACCCATGTTGCCACTCGTAGAGAGGCACTAAATGTTGCCTCGCCGGGCACTAGTTCGGGGCGGCTCTCTTTCCCCTCTGCCTGGGTGACAGGAGAGAAGAGCCGTGGAAGTACCAGGAAAACCCGAAGGGTAAGGTTTACGGAGGTGGTGGATTAGGTTGGGGGCCTTAGCCTCCCCGGGGAGACACTTGGGTCGCCCTAATTACCTCGATCTGACGTCTAAAATCAACCGAAATGATGGTTGATTAGATGAAAATTCTGAGCTCGCACATCACATTTTGTCCCATTTACATCGGGTGACTTTGTTTAATCCTTCGCTGCTGTCAAAATTTATTGCGGGTTCTGACAAGTGTCGCACTCTGCTCTGTTCTGGCTGAACCCCACTTGAAGCCTTTGGGGCGAGAAAACTGGGAAAGGCTAACGCGAGGATGCCCCTGGTTTCCTGTTCGCGAGACACTGGTCTGGCAGCGACCGCATAAGATGGAGGGGTGCACAAGCACAGAGCACGGTTGCAATGCAACGTTGGAGGGCAAGTCAGCTGTTGTGTTGGTTGCAGTTTGATAAATCGAGCATCGAGAGTTGCATCGAAGCGATTACCGAACCCCAATTGACCTTCTGGAAAAGAAATAAGCGGAAGAACAAGAAGAAGACGAACAAGACATTGATATTATCGAACCATGGCCGCCGCTAACACTAAACGAAGATGGGAGGTGGCTTCGCCTTGGGGAGCTGGCGAGGATGACGACGCCGGAGCCAAAAGCGCCTTGCTGGGCTTGGTTCGGTTCAGTCCTCGCAGCAGCGGGCTGTTAGTCAGAGGACTTGCAGGTGCTGGAAAATCTTCCCACTCCCTTCCAAGAAAGGAAGTGCAAGGTCGTGCTGCAGGGGGGCCGCCATGGACCATTCTAGTCCTCGGCTTGCTGTGCTGTTGTTTCTCTCAAACACATCCCGGAACCAAACTTGATCCAAAAGGAAAAAAAAATAGAGAATAAGAAAAAAAGCCCCTTTGTCACTTTTGCGTTGGCACACTAGCCCGCCGCCAGTTTCCACGAGGCGTCGAGCTTTCAAGGTGGCACCACTGCTCAGTGGATTAAATGTTTCTCTTTTTCTTCTGGTCGAGCCATGCATGGTACCTTGTTCAGCTGGCCAATGACTGCAACCGTGCCCGCATCCCACCACATGCCGCGTCGTTGCGCGTGCTAAGCTTGGCCAGGGCGTGGCTTATACGAGTGAATCGATTAGACGCTGTTGCTTCTTTTTTAGATGGCATCCATCGACATCGACAGTCATCGAGTCCAAAAAAAGCGACAGGTTAGGCCCGATGGTGGCCGGCCCTGCCATGGGCAGTAGCAGGGAACCAGGGAGCACCGCCCCGTATATGTTCCAGGCATCTGGGCCCCGTCGGCGGGCACCACGGCACCTCGGCCGAGCTACGATCGATGGAGCAATAGCAAGGCAGTTCCAGCCGACAGCTCGGGGCTTTGACAAACAACGGCGGCGAGGAGAAGGAGGACGAGGCCGGGGGAGGATAGGGCTAGATGGGATTAGCCGATCACTGGACTCGGCACTATTGGAAAGGAGAGCGTGGCTATGGTGCTATGTTAGGTGAATCATGGGGGAGCATGAGGCGTCGTACGAAGCGAGGCACGGTGCGGTGGTGTAGCCGGCAAACAGATTACTTGCTTCGCACATGGATGGGAAATGCAGCCCAAAAAAAAAAAACCAGAAAAAACAAAAAAACAAAAAGCCAAATGTGCCAGCCACGACCTCTCATCCCTGGAGCGAAGCCGTTTTGTCACCCAGCGGGGGCCATCCCTGTCGTCAGATGGGGGGGCGCCGGGTGGACGAGCCAAGTCATGGGTGTGGTTGCGCGCCACGGACGGAGACGCTGGCGACAAGTCCCAAGTTGGCTGGGCTGGCTCTCAACGCAGGCCCCACGCATCGCACGCGGCCAGGGACAAAGTCGCGGCCCCTAGCTCGCCCCGGCCTGCTGAGTGGCTCTGAGGTGCTCCCCCCTGGTGGGCGTTGCAAAGTGGGCTGGCTGTGTGGGCTCCAAGGGCTAGAGGCTTTCGTACCTGCAGCAGCTGTGGTTGGGTTGCATGCTGTGTATGTACTGTATTATCACTTGGGCGGGAACGGGTGCGGTGCCATGTACCGCTGCCCACTCCTGGTCGTCGCCCGTCAGTCCCAGTCCCAGTCCCAGTCCCAGTCGCAGTCCCCCGTCCCAACCCACAAGTCTCAAGTTGGTCCGAGGCCAGGTAGTGAGTGGGCGTATGGTGTATGGTGGTGCATTGTCTGCAGCTGCGGGTAGCTAACAGTCGACCGCCCATCCCTTACATTATTATGACCTCGACTGCTGTCGACCTTGTGTTATTAAGACACAACAACAGAGCCGCCGCCACTACTGCTGGTTGCTATTAGTACTTGTCCATCCCATCCCCTCCATTGCGCGCTCTCCTCCTGCCGCCCCTTCCTTCCTTTTTCTTCCCCTCGTGTGTGTCCAGCAGCAGTAGGTAGTCTTTCGCTCGCTCGCTCGCTTATTGTCGATCGATCTTGCTCCTCCCACTCACTTGCTTGCTCCCCTCTCCCACTCTCCCACTTTCATTGACTCATCCCCCACGCGCCGCGCTCGTTCAGACGCTCTTTAATTCCGTTTGTTTGCAAGAAACAACGCCATCCGCAAAAGCCGCCTTGAAACAACACCTTATACGTTTCGCCTATTTTACACCACATATATCATCCCGCCTTAGAAACCCCCCCCAATTTGACTCGAGACGACTCTCCTAGGTCATGCCGGAAGCCTACATTCCTCAACCATAAAACATTGTCTCGTCGCACTCCAGCCTCCGCCTCCGTTGCTATCCTGCGAACAGTCCGCCGTCCCGACAACCTTGACATCACTCTACAATTCCCTGTGGCTTCTCTCAACAGTCACAGCTATTACCATCGCCAATCTATGCCGCCGTTCTAACGACACAACCGTCTGCGTCGACGACCTAATCGCCTGACCGTCCCCTCGGGGCTTTAATTACTTTACCTTTGAACACATCTCGAAGCGCCCAGCATGCCCAGCCGCGACTCAGTCATGGCGCACGCCGGGACCCTCGAAACCCTTCAGAACCACTCGCTTGGCCCGACGCGAAGAGCTCGCCCGCCGGATTTGAATCTTATGGCGGCCGAAGAGAACCGAGTACCGTTGCGACCTGAAAAGGTAAACAAGAGGGAATCGAGGTTGGGGTTGAGGAACATCTTTACTCGCTCAAGGTCACACAAGGATGGTTCACCAGCACTTTCACCTCTAGAGATCCCCAAATTTCCAGGAAGCCGCACCTCTATTGCCGACTCCAATGGCCAATCGAATTCTGGTTCTGACCACACACCCACGACTCCCCGCAGCCCTAGGATCCTCTCTACCATGTTCGAAAACTCCACAGCAGGCCCGCCTCCAGTCAAGGTACTTGGACCGGCCAAGACGACTCGAGGACCTCTGGCGACTTGGAGCCCTCCGCCTTTGTTCAAGGCATTTCCCCAGGCCCTCATGCACAGCACTTTGCCAACAGCGTCGCTGCCAACCGAAGTTATTCTGCGTCTACACGAGCGAAGAAATGCCGCTGGAGAGAATCCCATTGAGCAACCTGAACCAGAGACCAGCGACAAACTCTTGACCAAAAAGAAGCACCGCCACAATATGTCTGCTAGCTTGCCCAAGTTTGAGTGGACGAACAAGATTTACATCCTAGCAACTTCTGGATATCTCCTACAGTACAGCGCCGAAGGGCCATTTGATCGACTCCCTGAGAAGATCCTTCATCTCGGCAAGAATTCAGCTGCCTTCGCAAGCGATGTCATCCCTGGCCGACACTGGGTTATTCAGGTCTCTTCAAACATGGATTCCGACGGCACAGTGGCATCAGACTCGAAGAGGCTCTTTTCCCGTATGACGTTTCGCGTTACTGAGCGACGCCAGGCATCCAACTTCATTCTCGTCTTCGAATCAGCTGAAGACATGGAAGGCTGGCTTGTGGCTCTGCGCCGTGAAATTGAGACTCTGGGTGGCAAGAAAACGCTCACCGAGACGGGTAAACCGAAGGTAGAGAACGAAGTCACGCAACTGCGAGAGCAGCCCAGCCAGCGAACATTGGTTATTCGAGACCGCGAACGATTATCTCGAGTCATTGCCCACAATCAGATAATGCAAGAATCAATCGACAATGAAGGCTCAGTCACTATTTCTGACCCTGACACCATTGTTGACACAAATGCCATGGATGACATGTCCACAACCAACAGCTTTGTAAGCCACGATGGCAGACAGTTGGAAAACCTACGAGACAGCTCGAACCGCTTTTCATTCATTTCCTCCGGCCAGCGTACTGTAGTTACATCTGCGGGGTCCTCCTCGCCGGAACCCTCGCCCACTACGGACAAGTTTCCAACACAGTATGATGAGGGACTTGAGCAGGATACAGTGCCTCCGTTGGAACCAAGACCAAGACCTAACGCTGCGGCTATTCTTGACCGGCGGCAATCAATGCAGGTTATGGCACCATTTGTCGACCTTCGAGGAGGTCCTGTTAACCTGCGACCGCAGTCTTCTGCATACGCAAACTCGCCTGAGATGAGCATGCCGCTTCCCGCTAGAGCATCAGTGACTCCTAACTTCAGCGTGCCTAACACGTCGAGCCGCCGCTTCTCTTACATGAGAAGCCAGGAACAGGGCATGTCGGCCCAACCAATCATCCGAGAGACAGAGAGCATGCCTCGTCTGTCTTCTCGAAAGTCCCCTCCGACCACTCTCTCCATTACTCGACCGTTGTCTATGGTTGTGGATCAACCTTCGCCATTGGAGGCTGCCACAGTTCTGGTCCGACCTGCGACTCGCCACGGTGAAGACACCAGCCCGCGGCGAACAAGCGAGGATCAAATGATTCCATTGCCCGACAACGGTAATGTTTATGACTTGCCGAGTCGAAGATCCAGCGTGGCCCGCTACGACGAGAACCAAGTCGAGGTGAGCCGCACAACCAGTGCTCGCAGACTCTCTAACTTGAGTGCCTGGCGAAAAGCCGACCACCCTCCGATGTCCATGTCGCGCAACTTTACCTCGCCTGTCCCGCCACCGATTCAAAGAGCTCGCTCTCGACCATCCCTTCCTGGCCTCGACGAGCAGCCTCGATGCGCCTCATCACTGGAGCTGACGCGAAACGGGCGCAGCGAGTCTTCGGCCAGGGCTCGCTCGAGGAAGCGAGCCAGCATTCAGTCTATAATGTCAGAGAATTCTTCTCGATACAGCATGTCGGCTGACTTGCCCGTCCCAATGGCGCCTGAGATGCTCCCCCAGGCAGCACCACCACCTTCTGCTCCCTTACCACCAATTCCCAATTCAACTAGCAACCCGCATCTTCGCAGCGAAAAGACCAGCAAGACATTGCTGGCTGGACGTCGAAGCATGCCTCAGCTATCGGATGGACCTCCGCCGGCGCCTCCGCCAACCTGTGCTCTTCCACCGATTCCGCAAAAGGTATCTGTGAATGTATAGACCATTGGCTGATATGACACCTCACTTATTATTTTTCTTATTTCTCTTGCTTTCCTGTATATATAACGACCGATACCGAGCATCCGACGGAAATTCCCCTTTGTTGAACAGGACGGCGTTGGGATTTTGACGCAAAAAAGTAAAATTTTTTGGATGGACTTACGGGCCTTATTGTCGATGACAACTACCTCTTCATTTTTTATTTCCTTTTTCTTTTTCCTTATTTCAATCTTGTATACCACTGGGCTGGATGAGGGGCGCTTTTCTGGATATTGGATTATAGCGAGCCTCTGGATGACTTTTATGTACGTTTATTATGGGAGGGTTTTAGTTGGGAGTGGATTAAAGCGGGAAATTGGCCATAGACTTAGCTGGCCGGTGTTGAGACGATAGAAAGAAGGCTTTGCTTTCTTGGTTGCGATTTCGCGTCAACCTTGACCGGGATAAATTAAAACGGTTATATTCTGATGAATACTTGTTTGACTTTTGCCATGTGTCTATTTGTTGGAATTTGAAGGGTGGTGCTTGTACAAAGAAAGCCATGTATATATCCAAAGGCTGCATACAGTAGGAAAACGATGATTGGCAAGTAATTGATATAAATAATCGAGTAGCCTGGATTTGCAGTGCTCTGATTCATATGATTCATACAGGGCTACTCTAATTGCTTTGTTCAATTTAGGATCTGGCTATTTGATCTAAATTCCGCGATGGCGCGTTCAGTGTTGTGCTACCCGCTTGACGACCCCACGTGGACGGGACGGGATGGGCCGGGGCAACGGTGAAGAGCAAAAAAAAGTTCAAGGCCGCCATTGAAGGAATTGGGTGAGTGTGTGTAGTATCGTAGCATAATGCTATTTTTTGCATTGGCATTTCCTATACATTGTGACGGGGCCTTGTTTAAAATTTTTTTTTTCTTAATCCTGACAATGAAGTCATGGCAAAGCGCTCACCCCTGAGCAATCCATCTCCGGGCGCCATTTGCGCGAGTGCCGTCATTCGCTGCTCCGTTGGGCGCGAAATCGAGTGGCTGGGAGAAGCTGATCGTATAACGCTTCAGTGACGCGCGCTCTGTGCGTGCGTGACAACTCATTCCCTGATGTCTCCCTCACCTTGGCCCATTGCCTTTTCTTTTTCTCTTCTATTTTCTGCACCGCCAAAAGAAAAAGAAGAGCTGTAACCATCCATCACCTAGCATTCCCCGGCCTCTCTTTTTCCTTACATCCCTCCCTCCCTCCCTTTCATGGCCTAGGGAGAGCTGCTGAAGACGAAAGACGGTCAATTGTAGCTCACCCGCCCCCCCTCTTCCTCCCTGTCGACCAACCAGACTCGACCAGAGACCAGCCAACCTCCTCTGGCCCCCCGGCCATTGGCACGAATTCGCATTGCAAGCGACATTCTCAACCCCCCTCTTTTGTCGACGATTTCGATACCAGCAAAGACAGCCAAAGGAGGGAAAAACAAAAGAAAACGAATAAGAGACAGAGACATTCCGCCCCGGGAACGATGCCGGCGATACAGGTCCCCGTCCCCGCGGCGGCCGACGTACCGCCCTCCAAAACGCTCCTCGGCTCCGTGGCCGCCGCCGCCGCCGATGCTGTCACGCTCGCCGCGCGGCAGGAGAGCACCAGCTTCGTCGCGATCCCGACGGCCTACGGCGACCAGAACAACTCGCCGTCGCCCGGCGTCATTGTCGGCATCGTCCTCGGCTCCGTCGTCGGCTTCCTGCTGCTGCTGTACATTGTCTACTGCATCCTGCACGGCGGCCTCGTGCTCATCCCCATCCGCGGCGGCGGCGGCGGCGACGAGAAGTCGGGCGCCGAGTCCACCCTTGGCCCCTCGACGCTGGGCACTTCGACACTGGGCACCTCAACGCTGGGCACCTCGTCGTACGGCACCCGCAGCGCCATGAGCTTCCGCACGCGCAAGAACAAGGACAACCAGAGGCGCGCCAGCAAGGCCCCCTCGTCGCACCGCTCTCGCTCCCGCACCGAAACCGTAGAGGTTCGCACCCGCACCCGCTCGCGCCGCCGCACCGGCGAGCCCGTCATCGTCGAACCCCCGCGCAGCCCGTCCCCCGTGTCCACGGCGCCGCCGCGTGCCGTCCCGGCCTCCGAAGTGTCGGCCCTGTCCTCGCTCGACGAGATTGTCGTCGAGGAGGAGCACAGCCCACCGCGCCGCCAAAACAGCCGCCGGTACAGCCCAGACCGCCCCGGCTACCGCCGTGAGAGCTACGTCCGGGAGAGCGCCGAGTACTACCCGCCACGAGACTCACCAAGAAGAGGAAGCCGGAGGTATTAATTTTTAGGGAGAGGGCTTCCTTATGAGATATGGAAAGAGGAACGCAGTTTGGACTTTTAGGAGAGTTGGAGGGCTTAATTCGCTCCCTCCTAACCCCCTTTTCTTCTCTTGTATCTTTGTTCGACATGGCGTTAATAATGTTGGCATTGCAAGGCAATGTGAGATGAATTACGACGATACCGGCTACGGTCCCCTCCCCCCGAAGAAAATGAAAGAAACGAATAATCACTGGGGGACCTAGCTAGATAACACACATGATGACTATAGAACGGTGGAGGCAAAGAATGTAGAATAGTATACAACGATAGCATACAATGAACGATATGATACCAGCACTTGGGGTTCACTGCTTAATAAACGAGAACTCATCTCTGGTTCCTACTGAACAAGCAAGGATGAAAACTGAGGTTGGTATAATAGTCTACCTAGAGCATCCCGTGACAATAGATAGATGGCCTCATCATCCGGTTCGTGTAAATCACAATACCCCACCACTCATCTCATCTACATACACACTCAACATGCCTGTTTCATGTCCTTTTCTTTTTCTTTTCTTGTCGCCAAGACCATTTCACAATAATCCCCAACCATGTCCGACAATGCATCCGAAACCCTCATGAGCAAATAATTCGACAAGAGCCCCCAGTCATCTCTCTAACCCCGCCGTTTTTTGAGGGGAGGGAAGGCATGCTCCCTCTGTTCCTATACATCATATTCAACCAAGAAAGAAGCAAGACACTCCAAAGAGACCAAGGTATTGGTACTCGGACATGTAAAAAATAAACCGATAAAAATCAGAAAACCGCCCATCCTTTTTAACTTGTAGCAGCAAGCCATCAAGCAAGAATATCTCGCGCCAGAACCCAGACAAGAAGATCCAGAAATAAAACAACACAAATCGCTCACATGCCCATCCCCCCGTCATTGTTTCCATTGCCATTCTGCTGGCCTCCAAAGAAAAAGGTGTCAAAGGGGTTCATCTGCTGCCCTTCAGTGTAGTCGTGATGGAGCCCTTCCCAGTTCATGCCAAAGCCAAGATCAACCTGGGATTGGTCCATGTTCGAGTACTCCCCATTGGATGTCGCTCCAAGGTTCTGCAGGAATTCCATAGTCTGTGCGTCGGGATATTCAACAGCGTTCTGACCATTAAATTGCTGCTGTTGCTGGCCACCATACGAACTGCCAGCGTTGGAGGGCTGTGACGTAACGCGGCGCTGTACAGGTGGCGAAGGAACAACTGACGAGTCGGCGGGAGACCCGTCCTTTTTCATCCCCATGTCGGATGGACTAGGACCTCCTCTGCTTCTTGGCTTCATGATGTACCCGTCGGTGGTCCGCGGGACAGGGGGCGATGGTTGAGCTGTCCCAGTGGCATCTCCTGCCACGGACAGAGTGGGTGATGATAACGAGTCAGACAGCGACATGTCAAACTGATATGATGCGTGATCCGAGTTTTGGTGGCGGTGTCGTGTTTGCGCCGAGCCCTTGGAGGAGTCTGGTGTTGTATTCCATGCTGAAGGCTCCCGTCGAGATCGTCGGGCCTGGTTCGCTGGTACTCCGAACCCACCAGTTGAGCTGGCCATTTTGATTGTGGCCTTTGCTGTTCGATCGAAGGCGTCTCGGCATGTTTCTGCTGGTGGGCACTTGTCAATCATATCACTTAGTACCGACTTGGCTGCCAGTATAGTAAAGTCCACTTCATCCATCGTCTGCCAAACATTGTTAGTTTTCAACTCGCAGAAAATTCCAATATCCATCTTGGTTGAGAGTGCACCACTTACCAGACGGCTTCGCACAATTGGCGAGTGCCAGATGGCGTACAGATACGAAATGCCTGCCATGAATAGGTGATGGGTGGATAGGTAGGTGTAGCTGACAAGTCCGCTGAGATGAAGCTGCCGGTATAGTCGAAGAATCTTTTGCCCGGCCTCGGCAACCTTGAGATAGATCCGGTCCTCGTCTTCTCGCAGCTCCTGTTGGAAAGATGTTGGGCTGTTGACTTCATTTGACGTGTTGTATTCGCCTTCAAACATGGCTGGGACGCTGAGGCTCTGGCGGTAGAGCATAATGATGGCCTGCCAATAGTTGAGCTCGAGGAATTCGGTCGAGAACATGACACCAGTCTCCTGCCTGCTTGGGGCATTTGTCTTCCATTGGTATAGGCGTCTGTCAATGTCGATACGCCACGATCTGAACGAGTCAAACTGCACGAGGAACGGCGAGGGAAGATGGATGTGCATGTGCATATCCGGATGCTTGCTCTGTACCCCTGCCTTCGCAATCTGTGCCTGATTGTACTGCA
Organism: Calonectria ilicicola; assembly: GCA_020809705.1. Taxonomy (NCBI): domain Eukaryota; kingdom Fungi; phylum Ascomycota; class Sordariomycetes; order Hypocreales; family Nectriaceae; genus Calonectria; species Calonectria ilicicola. Next base: position 2,238,826 of record CP085828.1, on the reverse strand, counting down.
GCACCTGAAGGATCTCAGATTGGAGCAGCCGTAGGCGGAAGTAGTGGTGCGCGACATGCTTGTAGCTGGACTGAACCTGGTCCACGGGTGGATCCATCAGCCCCGTAGTAGTGATGTACTCATCGTCCAACGACGAGGGGAATTCGGTTGTGATGACCTGATCGCTGATTCCGAACGGCCGCCCAACGCATGTGCTCACTAGTCGATCCAGGGAGTAGGTGCACCACCAAAGTCGTCGTCTCATGTCGCGAATCCATAACTTTCTTCCTCGCATCTGAACTCCATTCTCCCGTGAGCCGGCTCCCTCGACACCATCGCTCTCACCAGGATCTTCATTGTCTCGATCGTCTTCATAATGCAACCCCAAGTCGACAGCCAAGCGAACCGCAACACCGATAATGTACCTAGCACATATTAGCCCCCTCGCTTCGAACCCCTGTTGTGAGAAGAAGAAAGGAAATAACAAGGCAGAAATCGAAGAAAAAAGAAGAAGAAGAAAAAATATCTTACCAGAGGCCTGGAGGAACGGGGCGAAGTAGCGCAAAGTTTGCAAGGAGAAGAACTGCCTGTAGGACCTCCAACCCACCACCACTATTGCTCAGACACTCTTCTAGGTGAACAATGGCGCTTGCATGATACTCTTCGGGAGCACACTGGCTTCGCGCCTGATCGATACCCATTCCTGAGTCGCCGGATGACTCGGTCTTGACTGGCTCACCCACAATCACGCCGCAGCCGATAGCGAATACCATGTTGAGCAGATAGAGTTCTCGCGCTCCAGGGGCAGGGTCTTTGGTTGCATAGACTCGCTCAAACGTCTGCATAAACTCTCCCCTGTGCAAAATAGGAATCTGAGGGTTGGAGTGTTCAAAATAGAGCTTTACTAGTCGCAAACCAACATCCTTGTCGGGAAAGGCCGCCGGCTTGATCGTCGGGCGCGTATGAAGGCCAAAGAAAGAGTCGCGCAACGAGGTTCCATTTCCAGTGGGTTGGCGAGAGTTGGAGCTATCCTTGGCGCCCGTCTGGCCCGACACGGAGTATTGCACGGCGGCGAAAACCACGCGAGCAAAGGAAACTCCGGAGGCTGAGGCGAGGGAACGAGGCTTTGAAGGACTGACGATGTTGAGGAACCCGCCGGTTGATTGGTTGTTGGGCTTTTTCGGTTTCAGCGACTCGACAGCTTGACTTTGAGGCCTGATCATGCCCCGGTCACCAGCCTCCGACTGACCCGAATATCCTGTGTCGGCAGTGGAATTTATGCTAGCTGTATCAGTTCCGGGGCGGGAGCAAATTTCGAGGTTATCGGCTGGGGGGAAGGGGATGTTGTTGGAGGATAGCAAATTTTCAAGCTGCTCGACTCGGGTTTCGAGATAGAAGACGTAGCTGGGAACCAGGTTAGTAACCACGCCCAGCAGTTAAATTTTCACAGGAACGACTTTGATGCACCAGTCGCACAGCGCAAAGCCGGCGACAAGCAGCGCGTCCAAGGGGGGGGGGGGTTTCCGCCGTACCTGCGTGGGATTTCCTTCTTGGTGATGGGGTCGTATCCAACACAAGCGACGCCGGCCTTTGCGCAGCTGGCGCAGCTAGGAAGCTTCTGGTCGCATCGATTCTTGCGCAAGCGACATCGATTACAGGCGCTGACATTTCGAAAGTTGCTGCTCTGCCCCGCCTTGGAAGCAGCTATGGACGCGGCCGCAGAGGAGGAACCGTCGGGATGGTGGTCATGAGGACTCGCTTGTCCATTGCGCGGCGAACCATCATCGAATGAAGACTGTCTCTGTCGCTTGGCAGGTTGTGTGCTCGGGGACGGAGGGCCACGCGCAGGCATGTTGACGGCCCGCCGGGCGACGGAGGACGGACCGGCGACGGGCGGCGCTGATTGAGATGTGGCGGCGACGGGCGACGGCGACGGCAGCGGGCAGTGTTGCGGGAGGAGAGGCGGCTGGCGAAGAAGAGTGGGCGGCGGGATGGCAGATCAGTGGGAGTGCAGGGCGCTCGGGCGAGTCGGTGAGGCAGGAACTAGACTGTTGCAAGGCGAAGCGAAAGAGGTGAGTGCTGGGCTTGAAGGAGCCGAGGTGAACAAGGGGAGTCGAGGTGAGGGTGAGGCAGAGTCAAAGGCAGAGGCAGAGGCAGAAGCAAAGGTAGATGGCAGCCGGAACCACGGGCGGGAATTGGATCGGATAGGATTGGGCGGGAATGAGACTGGGATAGGATTGGGACGAGGTGGATGTGGTGGTGGATTGGTGCATGCGGGATGTGCAGCTGAGGATGGGGGCAAGACGGGTAAAACATCCATCAACGGCCGAGTTTCGCACTCACTTGCAGTATTATTGTTCAAAGGAATTGATTTTGCTGGGTTGCGGGGGGTTGGTTGGTTCTATCGTGCATCTCGGTGGACGCGCGCCCCCATGACCAGGTAGGGAATTGCAGCGGCCAAGGCAAGATGCAGACCTGAGATGCAGTCGTAGTTGCAGCCGGCTCGAGGGCCGGGAAGATCAAAGGCTACCGGAGACAATGCTGGATCGTCGATGGCTTGCGTTGGAGGTGCTAAGGATGACTTAGCTCTACTGTCGCTGGTGTGGCAGATAACCGGGATTAGCTTGCAGGAGCGTAGCGGCCAGAGAAAGTCAACGGAATTAATGGACGGTTGGGGGGCCTGGGCTCTGTGCACTCGGTTCGGGGGGGTTCTCAGCGAGCAATTGGTGGCGGAAGCAGTGGCAGCAGTAGCAGTGCGTCTCCAAACGGCTGGTGGGCTGCTCGGGATTGAATTGGGTTTTGCATAATTTTGGGAGCAGCAATAAGAAAGCAGCGAGGTCTGTTGGTGAAGATTTTTGGGAACTCGGGAGTGGCAGCACCCCAGTCACGTCCTCATGACCCAGGAAAATTTGGGGCCTCTTACTGTCCAAGAAAATCGTTACCTACCGTAGCAGTCGCAAGAGAGGTCGGGAGGGGGACAGGAGGAGCAAGGACCCTGGAACAAGGCTAGCCAGGGCGTGACAAGGCAACTAACGTAAAGCCAAGTCGAAACGAGGAACAACTCCCTTGTCCAAGAGGGTTCAGCAATGGCAGCGAACGACCAAAAAAAAAATAGCCTACCAAGGAGGGAACGACTGGGGCAGCATCTGGGACAGCATCTGGGACAATGATGTACCTCGGTCACCCGCACAGATCCATAGATGGATGGATGCGTGGTGCTTGGAGGGGTGAGGGAGGCTGGCTCCATGCGGCGACACGCTTCAGACTACAAGCTACTACTACATCATGCGCGCCAGTCCGAGGTCTGCGGTCTGAGGTCAGAGGCGCCGCGCTGCCCGCACCTGCGAATTAACAATGGACTCGCGCCTCGCCTCACCGACCGGCTTGCCTGATACAGCCCGCCCTGTTTGCGAGCATCAATTGGTTTGCGCGTGCAATTGATCGATCTACTTGCCTAACCGAGCTGGCGATTGGACAGGTGCATCATGGAGGTGCGCCATGAGGCTGGTGCAGCTGATAAGCCAGCCGCTTGCAACTTGGCAGCCGCAGTGTGTTAGTCAACTAACTGATAGGAGAATCCCCCAATTGATTCCACATCAAATCGACTTGTCTCGTTGGTCAACAAGAAGACAAAAAAAACATTGCTGTAAAACGTAAAACATCAATCAGTTCTGTTGCGCGCCTCTGTCCCCCCCCGCGATGCTTTTGATGAATTGCAATACCGACGACTTCGTTGGTCATCATATCATATTACATGTAGACCTTGCTTCAGGGTCCTGGCCCCAACTTACCAACGAGAAGGGCCGGGTGCCGTGATTCCTTCATGCGGGTCCCATCACTATCGTTTCGTAACCCCTTCCACTCCGCTCACTGTTTATATCCAATTGGGGAATGATGCTTTCTGGCACGGGTGCTTTTTTATTTCTTTTCTTTTTCCCCCTCCCCCTCTCCGTTTTAATGCGTTTTTAATTCAAGAATTGGGTGAAAGTTGGTTGCCACCAATGTTGTAAGAAAGAAAAAAAAAAGATAACAATGGGCATGGGAGATGACAGACGTAGCATAAAAAGCAAAGCCTCATCCATCTTTCCAACCAGCCAGTCAGCCATCCACCAAATCATGTGGCTCTCTATCGGTTTATAATCAAGACAGACTCTGGAGCCGCTTGAACCGAAAAAGGAATCTTACGGCGAACAGCAATAACTAGAACGAACCATGCGAAGGGTCAAGTGGGATAAGCTGGGGTGGGATCGTACCGACCACGCAGCGCAGCCTTGCTAGGCTCGATCTTCCATCACATCTCACCTTGGCATCATCAGCCACCTGCTTCAGGTGGTTATTCACGCAATTTACCATGCCGCCCGGGTCTGGCGTCTTTTGCAATGAGGGTTTGCTGGAATAGGAATTTTTAACCCATCTCCCCCACCTCAATGTCGAGAGAGCTGTTTCAACTTGTGGTCGGGTGCGCCGTCGTCAAGGTCATGTTCTATCGCGCCGGGGGGGTAGTGGTAGAATTATTACTGGCCAAGTAGAAGCCCCTCCCTCCCTCTCCCCGTTCCCTTCCATTCCCTACCACCCCGACCCCTAGAAAAAAAAAATTATTGTACAACCGTTGGTTGGTTGCGCTTGTCGGGTTTGACAACGAGTTATGTTACAGATCCTCTCTCACACACGTAAAGCAAAGCAAGCAACAGCGGGGCTCCGGGATCCCAAAAATCCACCCCGACACACGGGACAATCCAACACAAACAAGGTCGACACTACCGGGCACACATGCCGGCGCCGTATTCGTATGAGGAGCAGCCAGACAGACAGACGGGGACGATCAAGTGACTTGGCTTGCTGATGCGAATGCCTGACGATGGACTCAACAGTGACTCAATCGACGGAGGACCGAGTGCGCTGTCGTCCTCTCTTGCACGCCCCTGTACCACACCCCTTTTTTCCCTGAATTTTTTTTTTCTCCCTCTCTCCCCCCATCTGATGGCTGACAACGACCACGTCGTCGACCTGGTGGGCTGGTTGGGCTTGATGTCTCTTTTCTCTTCCCGTTCCGACTGCAACGACACACGCCCGGGGGGGCAGCTTACAACGAACGAAGAACGATACCGCCCCGTGCGTCCTTGTCCACGTCAAGCTTTGCCCTCTCTTCTGCAGCGCGGCCCTGCTCAGTTGCTCAATTAAGCAAAAGGTTTCCCGCCCGCAAAAGCAGGGTCCCCAATCCAATTCCTGGAGGTGTCCAGACGAGGCTCCGAAGCGACCAGGGTCGCGTCCCCCCACCTAACCCACAAACCCACACTTCAACGCTGCAGCTCTGCATCGCTGCATTTCAAGGGTCCCCGACAATGGACGGTCCCCTCCCACCCAAAATGCGGAAGCAATTGTCAATTGCTAATAGATGCGGCAATAGGAGGGAAGATTCACTTTTTGCAGCCGCGAAGCCACACCAAGCCGCACCAAGCCGAGCCCTGTCCAATCAGAGACTCCCATTCCGCTCCGCTCCCCAGTCTCCATCATTATCAGCATCAGCATCATCATCATCAGCAGCATCATTCATCTTCCTCCGCCTCCTCCTTCTTCTCCTCCTCCACCCGCAACTGCCCCGGGCCATGTCTGCTGCTCCGCTTGCTCGAGGCCCTGCGCCTTACCTGTGCCCTGCCGAGGCCCTGTGCCTTCTAGCCAGCTCCCCAAAACGCCAAAGGCAAGAAAATTTTCGTCTTGGGGCCTGCAGCTGCGCATTCTAGCTCTGTGCCGTCATGCCTGCCCCCCTACCTACAGACTACATCATGTATGTACGCTTGGACTCACCCGCCGTCCCTGTCCTGGAGACCTAGACTCTGCTATACTACTGTATACATGTACATCCATGGAGGCGTGTGTGGACCCCATCCCTTCACTCAAGTCAAGTCTGGCCCGTCTGTCTCTGCGTCTGTCTCGGCGTCGGTCCCGGTTCGGTGGCCCGAGTGGAAAGACCTTTCGGACGGATCCTCAAACTCCTTCTCCTCTGGTGATGATGTACCCATTGCGCGGCCCACCAAGGGCCGCACTCTCTCACCCCATCCAGCTGTTGTCGCACGCCTGGTTTGTATGAAGTAGACCACCTCAGACCAGTGAGAGAGCCCGGCGCAGGCGGTCGGCATCCATCTATCCATCTGTCTGTCTTCTTCCACCCACCGCCGCCGCCTATTCCCCATTCCCCATTCCCCGCCGTCTTGCTGTGCAGTAGTCGTGCATTTCACTTCCCATCCCATGTCCCCTTGACTGACACCCCTCCGGCTCTCCATTCGCCGCCCATTCGCCGAGGCATGGTTCCGTGTCGACGCCACCTTTGGAATTACCGGCCCGGGTCATGTCGACTGTCTTTTTCCCGAACCCTCACCGAGACCCACCTCTGCTGGATGGTCATTCCATTCATACATTCACCCATATAGTCTTCGCGTTCAACAAAAGTTCATAGTCGCAATGCAATATTGGTAAAATTTGGATTGACAATTGTCATTCTTGCAAATCTGTCTGTGCCGCAACTCAATCTCAGTTGTCACCACACCGCCAGTCTCTTGCCCGCAAGGTTACCAGCCAGACTTCACCGTGACTCCCAGCATCTTCGTTCTCAAACTCTGGTTTGTTCCTGTTCTCTTACATAGCTCTTCTCGGGTTCTGTCATGCCCAATCGTCGTCTGTTACTTTTCATCGTCCCTCTCAACTCGTAGCCGTCCATTAATCAACCACCTCCTTCGTCTTGTATCCGCCCCGAAAATGTCCAAATAAAAAATCCAGACGTAGCTGGCAACACCCCGATTCCCATCCCATAGTTGGCCAAAAACAAAAATCCCATAAGTCTATTACATAAATGTATTGTCCCAAGCAAAAAAGCTCCGTCTTTTATATAAAACGCCGGTCCCAATGCCTCGTCGCTGTGCTTTTAAAAGGGGTATTATCGACGTAAGCGTCCCTTCTTTCCCGCTCATCCCAGAGAAATCGAAATGTTGCGTAGAATGGCAGTTTTATGCCGTTTTGTCGCGCCGCGCCTCAAAACGCTCAAACACCGGAAACAAATTTTGTGTCCTCAGCTCGGCTGAATTCCACGTCTAGACTCTGTTGTCCTCCTCACCCTCTTCGTAGTCAACAAAGAGGCCCTCGTCCAGGAGGGGATCCTCCCCCTGTGGAGCAGGCTGCTCGTGGTAGCCACCGCCCTCGGTGATCTGGGAGCTCAGATAAGCTCCAACAATGGTGACAAGGCCGCTAAACCACCAAGCAAGTCCCGAGTATCCAGTCTGCAGTCCAAGAGCGTACAGCAATCCAGAAAGGGTCGGTCCGAGAGCGCGGCAAAGGCTCGCTGTTGACGCGGCGATTCCGTTGATCGTTCCGAGGACCTGCTTCGATGGGGCCGAGTTCGCCAAGAGGATCGCATTGCTGGGGTAAGCCATGGTTGAGAATGTGCACTTCCAAATCACGAGGAGGTAGATGGCTGGCATCCTCATCGCATCGGGAAGGAGAACCAGATAAGGGGTGACGAGGTACAGGGCGAAGTAGGAGAAAGCGAGCATCCGGAATAGTCGAAGAGATCCGAGTCGGCGAGTGATTGGAGGGACAATCAGATAGTTGGAGAGCAGTGAGTAACCTCCCTGGATCGACATGATGATACCAATCGTCTTGGTCTCGAGACCAAATCCGTCGGTGAAGCGGAAAGGCAACTCCTTGATCGGATGCTCGGGTCGAGCAGTGCTGAGGAAAACGGGGAAAAGTTGGTCAAAAGTCATGGTGTGGCTGAGACATTGTTAGTACAGCCTTCGGGATCAAAATGAAGGAGCAACTTACAAAGCCAAAATTCCGTATGAGATAATGTTCATAATTACCGGCTTAGTAAAAATCTTAGCCTTCTTCTCTGTTGGCGCCTCAGTGTCGAGGGGGAGGCTCTCAACAGAGCGGGAATCAGACTGAGGAGCCAGACGCGGAGAGTTTTCTTGGCTTTGGTATGCAGGCAGAGCCTCCTCATCATCTCTGTTGTTCAACGACGTGCGAGATGAGCCGTATCCAATTCGCTGTTCGCCATCCAGTAGTGCCTGCTTCTCAGCGCCTCGGCTGCGGCCATTGCACTTGGCAACGCCACCAACCATGCTGGCAATGTAGTCGCCGACCTCACGGCCGCGGTCTCGCTGAGTCTTCTTGAAGGCATGGGTTTCGTCCAGGAAGAGCAGGCCAATGATGACACCAACAAAAACGGTGGCGGCACTGAAAAGGTTAGGCAAGAGGTAGGGGTATTTGTCCCAGATGGTTCCACGAGCGAAGATCTCGGGGTAGCTGATGCAGGGCCGCGCCAAAGCTCCTCCGATCATAGGGCCAATGATAGATCTAGACATGTCGGTCAGCGATGAGACAGTGCCAATCAAATTGCTAGACTTACCCAATACACCACACCATCGGCATAATAGTATAAGCGCGAGCTGTTGGATGTCAGTATTGGTTACTTTTTTTTTTGTAAGCTGTACCATAACTCACGTTGGTGCTCCTTCACTGTAACCAACTCAGCCACGGTAGTCTGCAGAACGCCAATATTTCTGGGGGCTTGATTAGCTGAAGGCTTATCACAATTTGGAACTAAAGCTACGTACCCATTGAGAAGACCGCCGAGAGCACGAGCGAAGAGAGCCACGGGCAGACTGGGGGCAAACCCAAAAACGAGCACACTGAGAGCGGTTCCGAGAAGGCCAGCCAAAAGCACTGGCTTTCGTCCAATTTTGTCACTCAACCGTCCCCACAAGACTCCTGTTGAAAATTCGGCCAGAGTGAAAGCTGAAGTAACCATGCCGGCGTAGACGGAAATTTTGCTGGTGTCATCGGTGATCTTGAAATCCTCAATCATATAGTAGATGTACGGGAAGATGGACATGAAGGCGATCGGTTCGCATATTCTGCAGCATGCTACAGCCAATTAGTGCGGATTCGATGTAACAGGCAGCTATTTCGTACCAAGAACAAACATCTGTTTGGCAGGGAACGGGGGCAGTGTTCGGCCAGCATCGCTACGGCTGGCCGTCTCATGGCGACGGCTCCTCCCCATGTTTGCTACTTTGTTGGGTCTAGTCGCAACTTTGTTCGTCTACTTGAGCGCAAGGGTGAGTTGGTACGGGCGCTTGTGTGAATATGCTGCTGATGAGTGGGACAAGTAATACGTGGCGTGTCCCTTCTCTTTTTTTTTTTTTTTTTTTTGGTGTGTCGGAAGCGCGAGTGATTTCGTAAATATTGAGCGTCAGGTTGTGCGTCGTTGGAGTTGATGTTTGAGTATATAGTGTCCACGACAAGAGATCAAGGGTTGCAAGGGAGCCAAGCAGACTAATACGCCAAGCAAAGCCAAACACGCGCTGGAAGTCAAACAGGTAAGGGAAGGGTATATAAAGACACAGGTGTGATGGTTAAAGAAGTGTAGAGTAAGAAGATCGCAGAAAGGCAAGAAGAGATTCACGTCGGGGAGTGGATACACTTATAACAGAGAGAGGGAGTGTGTAGCGACACCCCTCGGGGACTGGGGTACAGACCACCACGGGCCATACTTTTGGAGCAAATTAGACCCAAGATTAGAACGGGCGGTGACATGAAGACCAGGCCAGACCAGACCAGAGGGCACATCTCCTGTCCAACAAAGGACACTGCGGCGAACGGCTCCAACTCTCGGGGCATGACAGTGGGCAGTGGGGCATTTGCAGAGCGCCGGGACGCCAGACAGCAAGCTGGATCCTTGTTGACAGGGCGGACTGAAATCGGTCGCCTGGCTTGCCCTCGACAGTCCAAAGCCATGGGGCTCTCTGGCTATGACTCTTGGGGTCTGGGCACGCAAGTACCTCGCAAGTACCTTACCAGGATGTGCTGAGACTTGCATGGGGGCCCAAGGGAGCGACCCAGCAAGGGGGTCGCGCTCTGGCTCTGGCCGTAGTCCATCGTCGACGGGGACGTGTGCCGAGCGAAACGCTATGGACGACGACCGGGTTCGAGCTTAATTATTGGGAGCGTCGCCATGAGCCAAGAGCCCACACAACGCTAACCTGTGCTACCCCGGCATTTCCGTCGCGTGGCTCACGAAACAAGGCCCCCTTGGGTGTTGGGATGAGATGGGGGTCGGTAGGGAAGGGGGGGAGGTATGGAAAAGAAGGAAAAAAAGAAGGAAGAAAAAGAGAGGCACCCCCTCGTCATTGTGGTCTTTTTGCCTCTCTTACCCCGGCCAGTGTGAATGGGGAAGTAGGAGGGGCGTGTGCAACTGCGGAGTGAGTGAGCGTGAGCATGAGTGTGAGCAGTGCGCTCTGCGACAACCAGGCCAGAGCAATGCTACTATGCCTCCTTGCTTGTTTGGTTGCTTGCTTGCTTGCTTGTTGTTCTGCTGCTGGATGGATGCTGACAAAATATTTCCCAGGTTGGCGGCGAGGCGGTGAACTAACACCTTACCTAGGCACGCAACTGTCTGCCTCACCTACGTATAACGGTCTGCTCACGGTCACACGGGAACCACCCCTGGGGGGGCAACTAGAGGAAGGGAACGGTCCCGGAGGGTTGTGACCCTCCCACTCACCGAAGGCCATGCTTGTCATGTTCAATGACCATTTTGGGTAATTTTCAATGGTTGTGGTGTTTGAACCTGTCATGTCAGGCAACCGAAACATCTACCTCGCAGGGCACATGGGCATGGCCTCACCCGCCTGGTTCGCCTTGGCAGTGCAACGTACAGTGACGTCGATCTGGGGCGGGAGGCATTTCTTGCCTGAGAAGTTGTCGCCGCGACCTCCTCATCCGATAGGATGGTATAGTTTTCTCTTCTCTTTTGTGCACTTTGTGGTTTGCTTGTGGCCCGGGCGCCCGTTGGCCATGGTGGACTCCCCGGCCGAGGCGGGAGGCTGCCTGCATGCCCTGTGTGGCGGCCATGCCATGCCATGCCATGCCAACTCTTCCCGGCCTGTTATTCTATAGGCCAGGCTCTGCATGCGAACCACTTGCATGCTGCAGACAAAGCCCTATTCACACAGGACCCATTCCCGACGACGAGGCCAAATGTACAAAAGCGCCAGCAGATAACCATGATGCAACAAAGAGTCATACGTTAGTCCACTGGTGATGAAATTGCCAACACCGTTGTGGCACTGCACTGCAGCCCCATCGTATCGCTGTCATGTAACAGCGCACAGCCGCTTCGGCAGAACATTTTCCTCATCGTCTCCCGAGCCCAGTCACGGCACACTACCGAGACAACTTCGGACATCAGCCTGGCGGGTCTTGCTCTTATTATTGACATGATGCATGGGTGTGGTGTGCGTCCGGCGAGTTGCTCTCGGCCCAGATGCAGCCTCATCACACATTAGTCGGCCGATAAACACCTATCTAGGCCGAGATGCGCCATTCTCGGGTGGTTACCAAAAAGGGGTGTCTGGAGGTATAGATTGGCCAGCATCCTCCCGCTTCGAGACACTCTGATAGACCTGAGTCGTTTTGTTCGTATGCAGTGTTAAGGCCCGTGACAGTAGCGGGGCCGCAGATACCCATGATAGTGTCAGGGTTCCTAAAGCGACTCCATCCAGAGTTGCCGGCAGGCAAAGGCCAGTTCATTGAGACGAGTTGTCACATCAAAAGAGAAAACTACGGATGACAAAGAAGCTCAGCCTAGGAGCCACGCGAAAACTTGGCCGAAGCTTTCTGGAATATTACGCACGAAGCAACCTCATATTAGAAACGGTGTATTAGACTACGACGATGCTCCCACTATTTATTAGCCCGGGCTCGCGCGGTCAAACGAGTCCCAATTGGTGGACCAAATAAGATGGGGGGCGCTTTTTGGGTCGGTCAGCGCCAAAGGCGATTTTTTTTTTTTTTTTTTTAAGGACCAAGTCACACACAAAAAAAAAAAAAGAAAAAAAAAAAAAGTATGATAAGAGACAAATTGAATGTCACCGCCAGTCGCTCATTGATTGGCATGAGCTGCAGAACAGCACACAACTCAAAACGATTACGATTGATGCATTCTCGGATAGATATGCCATGAGGTGGTATGCCAGCGTGCATGATTAGCATGGCAAGCGACTATGTGGAAAGGTGTGGGTGAAACGGCGCGAAAAAATGCCTGTTAAAAGAGGGCTCTGTTGTCCTCCATCAGGAACTCGAAACACTGTCACCGCCAGGCCACAGCGGACCCTTCGCCTCGCCCAGTCGCGTGGAGCCGGCGTTGCCCGCCACCATCTTTGGCCGCCAGTCCAGAGCTGAGACTGGCGGTGATGATGGGTATCTCTCTTCTGGCGGTCGTGGTTTCGAGCCAGGGCCCTAAACCAGGAAATTGGGCATCACGAATAGGCCCACGCCAGTCTCTGGGGTCTCCCTGACTCGCTGCTAACGACCCTGGAAACGGCCCACCCTCACCCAACCCGCTGGGCCGTCAGCCCCCAACAACAGAATGCCGGAAGGCCTGCCGACTCCACAGATGCAAACTAAAGTGAGAAGAAGAGTTTCCAAAGAGGGCCTTGGGATGAGGATTCACTTGCCCCGACAAGTGGCTCCGTCCCATCAACACCAAGGATAGGGCTGTCACCAGAAATGAAGCCATCCTTGCCCTCGACATGAGCCCTCCCCATCTGAACGAACTGCTCGCTCAGCGCAATTCAAGCAGGTTTTAGCATTGGCGGTACAGGGGGATCATAATCAAGTACGACGTGCAGCGCAACATTGTCCAATATGGTATGTGTTCCCCTTCCATTGCATCCGAGGGATCCACGCACTCCGCACAGGGCATTGCCAGAACAGTCAGTCATCAGATCCAACTCCTTCCTTCTTTGAAATTAATCAACCGCTACCGGCTGTCATCGTCATGTATGTAGGGAAGCCCTTGGCAGCATGGTGGAGGGTGCTGCGCATCCGTTGCTCTTTTACGCGTAGCTCTCCCAAGTCCCAGACACACACCAGGTGCCATATATAGTGATATACATGTACGCATGTCGTGCATCAACAGCAGGGTCTCTCATCCAGACTGGCTTTTTATGGTCCGAATACCGACGACGCGGGCGCTTACCGGGCGGCGACAGATCTCTCTGGCCATCCAATGCGCTGTGAATGCTACCGTCGGTGAAGCCCAAGACGTCAACGGTGCTGCATTATGCGAAGTTGCCGCCCCGATGCCGAGGTCGACGGCTCGCCGACAGGGCCGCAGGACGACAAGGCTCACCGCCAGCCGGGCACAGCGCCAAGGAGTCGCGTCAGCCGTGACTCCGCAGCCTCAAAAAGCTCTTGTCGTCATCGGAGAAGGGTGGGCGCTTGGTCTTGTCCAATGACGTGCCACACTGGCATAGTTTCCAACCTCCGGGTGCCTCTCCCTGGGTTCCGGCCCTAGCGATAGTGGTAGTGTGTGCCGGTACCCATTAGGTCTTGTGCTACGAGGAGGCTACCTGTCTGGGAGCCCGTCGCATGGCGCCCCACCGGAGGGGAGCAGCCGAGTGGATGAGTGGCCGTCTCGGGTGGATGGGCCAGGGGAAAAGGGGCCGCGGGCGAGTGTCCCGGTGGACTGGGTTGATCTGATTGCGTCCCGTCAGTATGGACTCTGGAATGACGGATGCATTACCGGCCCTCCGCCTGTCAAAAAAGGGAAAAGGAAAGAAAAAAATTTAAATGGGAAAAAGAAATGGGAAAAAGCAAATTGACCAGTAGGAAGACAGGCGGGCTCACGTCGAAAAAGAAAATAAAGTGGCCATAGATGGTTAGAGTTTCAAAGGTGTCAAACACCTCATCATGACACTATGCTGCCAAAATAAATCATGTAATGAAAGGGTCTATTTGGGAACCCGAGCGCCTTTTCACCAGCGCTTCGCTTGGCGGACATGGGGCAGGGTGGAAGCAACAGATTGATGCTCAGATCATTCTGATGCATCAATCAATGCAATGGCCACGGCCGCCTCTGTGCTCCCCTCCCTTTCCTCCTCCCCCCGCCTCAGGACCCTCAGGGCCTCAGGGCTTCAGGGCCTCCCAGGGCCTCCCAGGGCTCCGGGGCTCTCCAGGGCTCCAAGTGTGTGTGTGTGGGCAAGTGAGAGAGAGGGAGAGGGAGAGCATGTGCAAAAGAGCCTGTGCAGTGTGCGCAAGAGCCTGGCCCGCACGTCCGCGACGAGGCGCCTGAAAATGGCAATTTGAGAGGATCCATTCATCATCTCGTGTTGATTGCCCTGCCCAGCGCCCCGCCAGCCTTCGGTGCAGACCGTTGACCGTCTACATTGGATACGTAGGCGCTACGTAGGCTCACTGACCATAATTCCCCGGGGATGACGGGGGCTAGTTCCTAGGGTACCAGTTGACGGGCTCGCACCAGCGCCGAATCCAGGGCTCCAATGTTCCATCCACAGTCGACGAGCTCCAGTCCAGGCTTCTGGGGCCGGGAGCCGGGGGGCGGAACCTGGACGGACTGGTCAGCCAGCTGAGGAGCCCCGCGAGCGGGCGCATGCCTCTGGAGAAGTGCTGTAATGAGCTGCGAGGGCAAGGCAGGGGCTGTCAGACTGACCGCTGGTCGCCCCATCTTTTCTCGCATTCTCGAAGGTTTCGAAAAGGGGGCCAGGGTTGTCGCACGGGTGGAGAAGCCTGAGGGGCCGATGGGAGTGGAGGGAGTGGAGGGAGGGTGCTGGATGCCAAAAATGAGGGGGGGTTGAGGTAGAGGGAACGAATTGAAACTTGTCACCAGCGAGTACCTGCCGCGTAGTCGCAGTTGCGGGAGAGCTATTCCTCCCTCCCTCGTCTCGCTTTCGTGTCGTCAGTCTCATAGCTGGCGGGAGCTGAGCTGAGGTCAGTACTGCAGGGGCGGCACGATCCCGTGATACGCAGCAATTTTCCATCACGGGGAATGACGCTTGGCTTATCCGGACGAATTGGATGATACGCAGCCGAGCGAGACTCACACAACTCATACCATACCACACACAACTAATACGCACACATTAACACGGCATGACACAACACAGCACGACACACTGCACATCGTCTTCCTCACACTTGACACATTGACGCGGTGGCTCTCGGCCTTTTTTTTTTTTTCCTCAACCCCCTCCAAAGTCAGGGATAACGCCCTTTTCCTTAAACACAAAAAAAAAAAAAACGTTTCTTTTTCCTTGCGTGCGCCACAGCTTTCTGATCGCCGTGACGTCTACCACGCCCAGCCCCCGATCGACAGAGAGCACGGCCCAGATCCCTGGACAGGAGAGACATGTTCCTCAGAAACTTTGAGCTCGGATCCTTCGAGGCTTTGAGCGTCCATTGCCTTCCTTTTTCTCCTGCACCCATCTGAATCTGGCATTTTGAGATGACAAGGGCTGATCCAGATCACTGGGTCTCGTTGCGCCCGTTCTCCTGTGCCAGAGGGGCCGCACGCCACGTCAACGAATCCAGGCACTTGATCGGGCCCAATCTCACCTCTCTGCAGCCTTATTCTGGTCCGGGGTCCGATAATGTGCGAACACCCCCAATTACCTGTTTCGGTGAGCTGGCTCACCGGTCTCGCGGGAGAGACCCTCACCGGGTACTGCCAATGTTCACCTCTCGAATGACCCTGGGATGAACAGCCCTGCTCCATCATGGTCCCATGCCGTCGATCCCCGGAAACGACAAATGCGACAGAATACCAATTCCGCCTGCAGTTTCCAATTCCATTCAATCAAGCAGTTCCGTGCTCGGATCACCTCTCATGGGCTCTCTCGACCCTTCCCTTCATGGCACGGCTGGGGTTTGAAGCGGATACACCATGTTCATCAAGAAAATGCCACATTCCTATCTCTTTTTTGCGACATCAAACCACAATGACCTGTCACATCTATTCCTGGACCTAGGGCTGATCGGTGATAGCAGGGGTCTCTGCATCTTCGTAACCGACCACCCAATCTAAATCCGTCCAACAACACATGCCCATGACAGGGACGGGCACAGAGCTGAGTCCTTTCAACCCTGGCAACCAATGTGCCCTCATGGTCGACGACCACCAGACTCGGTTTTACCGTGCCGCCTGCAGGAGGACAACGCTTTGATGTTTGCAAATTCCCGAAGGATTCACCGGCATCAGCCAGGTTTGTGCTGCCTTACACACCTCCAGCATCAACTCATCCCAGGTTGACGTTGATGGCGTTGAGTTGTGGTTAGTGGATATGCAAGGGATCCAAAAGATGTTATCTCGCGTCAAGACATGCGACGTAACACAAATGGTTAACATGCGATTTTAGACGCGCCTCCAGCCCCGGAAGCGGTATACAACCTTGGGGGAGGGGGTGGGTTCCAGCTTACCCTGCCTGTCCCCAGCTTTTTGGAGCTGGCAAACGATTGATGCCACAGGTTCCCTCCAATACCAGTCGCCTCTTTTTTCAGCTCTTTGTCATGCCCCCTCCAAACCGAACGCCACTTGATGCACGAAAAATTTCTGGTGGATGGTCCAATCAATGCTCAAGGGATTACCGAGACAATTATTGTGCACATGTGATAGCGCAACGCTCCTCCGCTGTCACAAGATTGCCATGATTGGTTGACAAGGATTAAACAGATGGCGCACGTCCAAGTCTCCCTGGTGCGCCATCTCGATCGGAAAACAGTTGATTGTTTAACACAATGAAACATTGCCACCAAGCCCCCAATCTAGCGCCTATCGCGGCCAAATCTTTTCAGCCCTTGGCTCCACCTAACTGCGGGCTCTAATATATGTAAGAATCGCTGCGGCCAGATGAGATATCCTTGGCGAGATGCTTGGGATGATGAGACAACACGAAACTATCCAAACGAGGGGAGGGGGGCAACCGCTGCGGCAAAGCAGTCTTTGCCCTCGGCAACCAGCTTCCCAGGCTAGTGGTTCCTTTTCCAATCTTGGCACCACGCACAACGACGATGGACTCATATCCTGGACAAGCGGGCAATGGTCAAAGACCAAGAGCCACAAGAAGGCATCCAGCCCAGTAATCACATCCCTTGGAGGCTGGGTCATCTCACCCCGCAAGGTCTGGGGCTATCAATAGATCCTCGGTCAGCTAAGTCTTGTTTTAGACATCACCCCCGGGTTACGATGCATGGCGCACAATGGTGAGATAGCCAGTTAACTTCGATGCTCGCTCCCTTGCGCAAAGGGGGTTCACACCTGACTTCCTATCTCATCCAGTTGCGCAAGCCCAGGCCAGTGGGTACCCCTCCGGTCAATGTTTCAACCGCTATCATACTCATCACATACCCCGGCTTTGTTAAGGGGGGGGAGGCTTGACGACTTGTCTGGTACCCACGACTCTGGGCCTGTCCACGGCAATAGCGACGTGGGAGTAGGAGCCTTCCCGTCGGGGTGGGACAATTGTGATGCCAGCCGCCGCATCCGGGAGGGGGGACTTGGGCCCATCCCAGGCTCTGCGCCGTGTTCCACGGCTGTGAACCAGTCTCAGGATGCCAGGAGAATCCTCTGCTGTGATCCTGGCCACCAATCCCTTGATCAAGTCGGCCATGCCAGACCTTGTTCATGTATAGTAACAGGGTTTTATAGAGTACAAGTGAGGGCAACTCGGGTCAGGTGGTCCGTCGCTCGCGTCCCCGACCGAATCGGGACGAGCCCTGGATTGATCCATTGATCTCCCCTCCCCTCCTCATTAAGGGCGCTCCTCCGAGGGGAATGCGGGGGGACTGCGATGAACCTGGTCCTCCGGATCTCCAAGGAGCAACACGAGCGGCTCGTGGTGTGCGCCGTGCCCGTTTGGAGAAAGAGAGTAAGATGGCTGATCAGCCTTGTATGCATGCATGCACAATGCACACAGCCAAGCCACGAAATTCAAGGCCTCGGGTTAGCTGGTACATACTCTATCCCTGCAGCTGGTGAACCGCGCAGTTACAATGGTAAGGCTTTATGAGATGCCGACATGAGACCCCGTCCCTGTCCAAGGGATCGGGAATCACGATGACCCTGATTGGGATTAAGGTGTCTTACAATTGTAAACTTGCACGGCCCGAATGAGGCCAGCCAGAAACTAATGTGCCACTGAGTCTGCCACCAGAGGCGTGTCTGAGCGCCCGGGAAGGATTGGTCACGATCCGGGCCGTTAGTGCTGCCTACTTGCTGTGTTTCGTCCAATCTGACTCAGAGTATGGCCGCATTGACAATGACGGCTGCATGACGAGATGACATTGAGCATACCCTGTACATGTGCGTTGTGACCCAGCCGGAGAAAAAGATCCCAGTTCAGTAGCCTTGCTGACCTCAGAGCTCCGACTGCGTGGAACCCGCCCTTGTACGACATGAACCTGCATAAGGGATGTCAGGTGGGTGCATCAAGATGGCAGCACGGAATCCGGCGAGACTGGTGAGGCTTGGGTTGTGATGATGACTATTGATGCGTGATGCCACAAACTGATATTGAAGAGTGCTCGCTTCGGTCCAGGTTGCCAGGGTTGCCTGCCGATCACGCCCCGCCCCGTGCTCGAACTGGAAGAGGTGAGGCGGTGTCTCGCTCACTTGCCCATGGGACCTTCGGCTGTGTATTGTAATCATTGTATCAAAAGCTGTACGAACAACATGTTGGCCGACGACACCGGTGTGGAGTCCCGGAAACAACGCGACGCCATGGGAATGCTGACAGTGACAATACGACCCGACCCTGGGCCATGGCTCTGGCTTTGGCCTGGACTTGGACGGGCAGTGCGTGTAGTGCGGCGAAGACTGTACAGAGCACTGTCCGGGCCGGCCCACCACCATTCGAAGCGAGATGCCAGGCATCAGCCTAGATTAGGCGACCTGCACCGAATTCGCTGTAAGTATCTTGGCTGAACGGTACCAAGCAACAACGTCAAGCCTCAACGCGAAAAGTCATCCGACGACCGCTGCACCCCCCGTATCCTCATTTCCCCCAACACGACCGCGCCCGTTTCTCCCGAAACTTTGGCAGCCACCCGGACCGTCCCGACTTAGCCATGGCTGGGAAAAAGGGAGGTGAGAACAGCAAGAAGGCTGCGGGCAACGCTCGCAAGGCTGAGGCTGCTGCGAACAAGGCCGCCACCGAGAACGCTCGCAAGGACGCTGTCGAGGACGCTCAGTGGCAGCAGGGCGCGAAAAACAACGCAAAGAGGTGAGCAGCAGTAGGATGCCGTGAGATACGAGCCACCATCATGCAGAGCTGACATCCATGACAAAAGGGACGCCGATGCAGCCAAGAAAGCGGACGCTGCGCGCAAGAAGGCTGAAAAAGAAGCTCTGATGGCTGAGGACGATGCCAACACCCCCGGCAAGGGCCCCAAGAAGTCAAAGGCTCCCGTCAAAAAGTCGCGCGGCCTTGACCTCTCTCAGCTCGATGGCGACAAGCCCTCCACCCTCAGCGCAAGCGGCATCGACAATGCCCTCGATGCGCTGTCGCTCACCACCGGCGGCGACGACGGCAAGGTCGACCGACATCCCGAGAGGCGCTTCCCTGCCGCCTATGCAAAATACGAGGAGCGTCGTCTCCAGGAGATGAAGCAGGACGGCAGCGGGACTGGTCTGCGCCTGGAGCAGCGCAAGCAAAGAATCAGGAAGGAGTTTGAGAAGCACCCCGACAACCCCTTCAACCAGGTCTCGGCGTCGTACAACGCTAGCAAGGATGACATTCAGCAGATCAAGGATCAGGAGAAATCCAAGATTGAGAACCGCCTTGGCCACTAAATTTTTCGTCGCGTCCAAGGTTTGCGCGCAAATGAGCCACAAAGAGGGGTTTACGGATGCGGGTCGGTATAAAAAGGGCTATGTTATCATGATGGGAGGCATGTTTATTTTGAATTAGACGTTCGCTGGTCAATACCCAGCTATATCAACAGACACTATCTTTCTCTTGCTGAAATATAATGCTCTCTGGAGATCAGGCGGCGCGGAGCACAAAAAAAAACCATGCTTCACTCTGAATCTCGTTGTCGCATGTCGCGTGCAACCCCGCCATGCGACCCCGCCATGGGCCTTGACTTCGGGTTTGTCTGGCAGAATTGTAGACCGCCTTCGTCACCGCCCAATCGTGTCTGAGGCATCGTGCATGCAACAACCACTTCAAGTCTTGGTCAACCGTCGCGCGTCTATAGAACTTGCTTGTCAGTCTGTGTCATTTTGGCAGTGTTAGAGCAGAATGGGTTCACTCAATACCGGGGCCCTGCCCTCTATGCGCAAGCAGCAACTGTACTCCGAGTTGTCCGTACCGGCCCCTTTTCTAGACTTCGTCTCACCCTATACCATGATGCTAATGGGAGGAACAGCGCAGGACTCAAGCAAGCACGCCTGGAAGGAGTTTTTGTTAGTTTGACGCCGGGGGACCCTACAATGTGGTCGGGCGTTTTATTTGTGCGAGAGGGTGAGTTTGATCAACCCAGGCGATGTCCACGATACTGATGACAAGCTTCAGGACCTTACTCTCCTGCAGTCCTCAGATTCCAAATCTCATTCCCTGACTCCTACCCTCAATTTCCGCCTCTAGTTACCTTTTCGACCGACATGTTCCATCCTCTCATCACACCTCTCACGACATATATGTACACAACTGATATCCAAGACAGCGGAACCGTCAGCGCATCGGATCAGGAACGGTTGCCCCCCGGAGGATTCAGTCTGCGCCATGGTTTCCCACAATGGTTCGGACGAGGTAGACGAAATTTTGGAACACCAAGGCAGGCCAGCGGACAACAGGTCGCGACTCCCACGACGGGTCAAGTGGGCGTCAGCAACTCGAGCACACCAGCGTCCAAGGCCTCACCAGGAGAGGAAGTACCGATCTACATGCAGACAAACAGGAAAACGGTCTCGGCGTACGAGATTTTGCGATACATCCGGGACGCATTCAACTCCGAAGAGGTGCTGGATACGCTGCCTTTAGAAGCGGCAGGCAACCCTGGAGCTTGGCATGCGTGGCGAACTCACCGCCGAGCTGCTGGGAAATTGCCGGAGGATGCTGTATCAGCAGACGATGTTGAGAAGCAAGATGGGGAGAATGCGCAGGGCTCTGAAAGTGGCTCAGAAAGGAAGGAAGCATCCCCTGGATCAAGACATCCCGGGGAATGGAACTGGGATGGTGTCTGGGAAGACAGGGTCAAAAAAGGCATTGCCGCGAGTCTGTCAGAGCCTGTCCTCTACGGCTCCGTGACAACGCCAGACGACTTGGTAAGCAGATGCACCCAACCAGCCCTGATGAAGTAAAGGACAAAGTGCTAACGGTGAAGAAGCTCCGGTTCTTGGCAATGGAGGACAACGACGTGGAATCAGTCAAAGAGAACATCCGGCGCACCCTGGGGAGTGCATCATGAGACCCGGCGGAGGTTTGCGTCCTGGGCGGGGTTTCTCCTTCCTCAGTTCTGTGGCTCTTGCCAGCCGAGAAAACTGCAATGATCGCCGTGGGTGGCAATGTCTGAGTTGGTTTGTCACAACTGCCCGACCACCAACTGCCGAGTCACGCTCTGCCCTCCTACGCCAGGTTGTCATTGCTCAAGTCTGTCACCTTCGCAGCAACGAGGCTGCTGATACCCTTTAGAGTTTTGCTTTTCGTAGCCAATACAGCGACTCCTCATTTTCCATTGATCAGAAATTGGTATCGCATCACGCTCGCCCTCACTCTCATACTTCTTAACGCCACACATTGCCAGATCATCATCATTGTCTGCTTTGACACCCGAGGACAGCATTGGCAATAATACGACACATCATATTTCATTCCGTCGTCCTCGCAGTAGCGCTTTGGTCCTGTTTCTCCTCCATTTGAATTACTGCAGCCCGCTTGTTTCATCACATCCATTTCAAATCACAGCCCGCCATCCTGTGCATGGCCCAACCACACCAAAACCTCTAG
The DNA here is from genome assembly GCA_020809705.1 of Calonectria ilicicola. Lineage (NCBI taxonomy): Eukaryota > Fungi > Ascomycota > Sordariomycetes > Hypocreales > Nectriaceae > Calonectria > Calonectria ilicicola. The sequence continues at coordinate 2,217,047 of CP085828.1, read as the reverse complement.
AACCCTTGCAAAATTCGATCCAGACTCATCCTCGGCGGCTATTTTTATGCACCAGTGCTGGCTCCTTCTCGGCCCAAGGCTTTGAGGCATAAGAGTTACGCGATCGACAAGTTTGCTCACACCCTCCCTCCTCCAGGCATGTCATCAATGAAAAGTGAGGCGCCGTCTCCTCTCCAAGAGCTCCACGCCAACAGGCAGCAGAGCACTCGTGACAAACCAAGCCCCCTGAGAATAGTCAAGAACAACGCCCGTTGCGGAGATGTGACGTCGAGCTGCACAGCCGAGCTGGCTGTGAACGGTGCTAAAGACGGGCTCGGCCTTCGGGAGAGGTTTGAAGCGCCCTCTGCCGGAAGGCGCAGAATATCAGATGAGGCCCATCCGGTGGCGGGCAAGGAAAATTATTTCGTTGATCGCGAATGTGTGCCATTTTACAGGTCAGATATTGATCCTCTTTGTCCCATGCAGGAGACTAAGTCTTGGACGTGGGATGACAGTCCACCCCATCCCCATCTGCAAGCCGGATCATCTGCACGCTTGACTGTGAAGAAGACACGCGGGAGACGCATTGATGCCAAAGAGAAGGGGTCCTAGGGTGGACCTTCATCTGCGGCCACGTTTTCAGCCGGCTGCGGCATCAGTCGGGCTCCAAAGCTGCGTGCCCCTATATCCAATCTCCATGATACATTGGCAGATCTCACATCGCCATTCGTTGCCAGCCATAATCAACCGCACCTATCTGATCTTCCTGCCCCAGCGGAGGCTCTTGACGTCCAACAGCGACCGGGACTAGCATATGTACTGACCCCTCATGTCGAGGTCACGTCAGAGGTTACCGCTCCTGGACAGCACACCTGGTGGGTGGGTATTGAGGTCTCCGGGCGGCCGTCACCAGTCGCGACCGGGGAGGCAAACCTGGGGCGGTCAGGGACTTGCATGGGGCTGACCATTAATCAAGAGCAAGGTTTGTGGAGAGAGTGGGCATGCTGGCGTTTGGATGAACGGTGTTGTTGACAGCTCCTCTAGGGAACCAATTTGAATTTGGCAATCTTTACGACCTCAGTGTCGAGATATTGCCCACTGGAATTTCATCTATTTTACAAGTATTGCAAGAGCAGACTTTCCCAATGTAGGTTGGCCGGCCTTTGGGAAGACGACCAGGGTGGGTTGGCTGACGAACAGGGTCCAGCACCATTGGAGCAGGATCAGCCGCCATCCTTATTTTAGCTCAGATCCGAATCGATCTCAATCAGATATCCCAAACCCGGAAATCGCGGTACAAGCGCATCCTACACTCGGACGAGTTGATGGAGGACCTTACGGCGGAATTGGGGGGCTGCGAGGTAGGGTACTCGCACATTCGACTTTCATATCGTCACACGGCCTTTCCCACTTTAATAGCTTCAGACCTCTCAGACTGGGGCAGTGGAGTGTCCAGTGTGCAAAGCAGGGTCGATACAGTGGCGACGGCATCTCTAAAACTCCACAACTCTCTCTCACCATGGTCCCCTCGTCCAAGGCCAGCGCCAAACTCCCTGCTGCTGCTCATCCAACGACACTGGGGTGTTGAGAGGGCGGCTGAGGCGATGCGACGGATGGCGGAGGATGAAGATGCTCCACGCACACTCACCAAAACCCATGCTACATTCCCCATCAAAGCATGCCCTCAACTGGACGCAAATCATGCAGATGAGTATCCTCTGCCGGCAAATTCCGCTGCTTGCACAGCACCACTTGTACCCGTAAGAAAGACGAGCCTCCATAGAGGGGTGCGGGTCAGAGGGCGGCTGGCAGCCAGGGATTCGGTGAACAAGGGAAAGCGTGTGACGTCTGAAGAACTGCCGGCATCATCGCCACAGCACTCGCCCTCTCCCAACCTTGATCGGGTAGGAAAAGACAAAGACGATCCGTCCTGTGTAACTTCCAAATTGCCGGACGGCATGCAACCGCCGTCTCCGGCAACGGCTGAACAAGAAGTTAACCCTTCCAGGGGCGGCGGGCTGTGGAAGAGGCGGTCGCCTGGGGTCGAGACTCTGAGGGGCTTGCTCCCAGCAAAGGCTCAGGTATGGACAGCGGCTCGGGAGGAGCAGGCTAGTACGGGCGGGCCAGTGCCCCCAGCTCCAGACATGGTCAAAAGTGATGCAGGGCGATGGGCATGGGGTTGGTTTTAGCAGGGCGGAAACGACGATTAGCTTTGAGTTTGCAGAACATTTCTGATAGATTCTTTCATGGCTAGTTACTCTAATTCGTCCCTCCACGGAATTGATACCTGAGCGCCTTTTCGCGCAACTGTCACAGCTGCAGCCTTGTTTGCCGCGGCGACGGCAGCATCGATATCGAAGCTACCGCCCTTGGCTGCCACTACAGTAAGTGCATATGAGCCAACAAACGTGTCACCAGCCGCCGTCGTGTCAACTACAGATGTTTTGGTGGCCGGAAGTAACACGCTCTTACCGTCTTTGTTGGCAAAGTATACACCACGTCCACCCAAAGTGATGATAACATTGTGGACACCGCGACCGAGAAAGACTTTACCAGTACGGACCAGACCGTCCATGGTGTCGAGTTCAGACTCGGAGCAACCAGAGAGAATGGCAGCCTCTGTCTCGTTGACAACCAGGTGGGCGAGGCCAACGTAAGCATCAGCGGGGAGCTCTTGAGCCGGAGCAGGGTTCAACAAGACCGGAATACCGGCGACTCTAGCGGCCTTCAGTGCTTGCATCACAGTGTCAAGAGGAATTTCGAGCTGCATAATTAGTAGATTAATGCGGGGATCTGGTAAGGTCTCGAAGTCTTGTGGATGGAGAGAGTGGTTAGATTCGGGGGACAGAATGATGCGGTTTTGACCGGTAGGTTCGTCCACGATAATAATGGCAAGACCAGTGTTCCCATCCTTTCGAACAGCAACAGCGTCCACATTGACTCCATAGGATTGAAGGCTATCGAGGAGAAGAGATCCGTAACTATCACCCCCAACAGCACCGACCATGGATACAATGGCGGAGGGTTGCGATAGGTCCGAGGCGCGGGAAAGCTTGCCGCATGCGACAGCCTGGTTGGCGCCCTTGCCGCCTGGGGAGGTAGCAAAGCTGTTGGACGTCATAGTCTCCCCAGGTAGTGGGTGATGTGGGACATAGGAAACCAGGTCCATGTTGAGGGACCCCAAAATGGAGATTCGTGGAATTTCATCAGGGGAAGCCATGATGGATGGATGAGTGGATGAGTGGATGTGTGGGTGGGTAGGTAAGAGGCTAGGTGAGAAGATCGACAAAACGAAGATTATGATTGTGTGTAGCTGGAAAGGGAGGGTGGCTTTGGCTTTGGCTTTGGCTTTGGCTTTGGCAACGGGATGATATCTGATGATTTGTGATGATTTGCTGCCTTGGCTGAGGTGCCGGGATCGGTAAGACCAGAGAGGGTCAAGGCTGGATGTGTATATTGAGTGAGTACTGGTACTTGTGCCCGAAGTACTCTGATTCCGTGGCGGTGGCCGTAGGGTACGAGAAGTCAGACGGAAAGAAATGAGGCCAGGTACACCGTCGACAATTGCGTGGGGGCTAAGTTGGCTGACGTTGGTGCAAGGACACGGGATCGGGGAAGGCGAGACGTGGGACTCCGAAGCCGGGTTGAGTGTGTCTGTTTTGCGTCTGTGCCTGTGTCTATGGCGGCGCCTGCGGTGCTCTCTGTCCTCTTTTCTTTTGCCGTCTGTCTGTCTTGTGACAAGGCTGCGGGTTAAGTCTGAGAGCCGCGAGACAGTGACGGGACCCTATGTGCGGTGAAGGAAGTGAGTGCGTCGCCACTGGCTCGGGTGCATACCATGAATGCCTAGTGTGGCGGGGCAGGAGGGGGTTGCTCTGGTTTGAGGGGCTGTTGTTGCTTGGGATGTTGGACCCTGCTGCCGTCGGGGTTGAGGAACTCTCGTCGGGTGCGGGTACGTGCTTGGCTTAATGGACCTCACTAATTACCTACCCTACCTAACACATACACACACCCACCCACAGCTCCTGGAAAGCAAAGAAAAAGAAAAAAAAAGAAAAAAAAAGTAGCGTCACCACCTGACAGGGGTGACCCGACGGAGCGATCTGTAGCTGGTCCAATTGGATCTAAGGCGATCTCGCCCCACACGCAGTACAACCCAGCATCGACTTCACAGGATCGCGAGTTGGAAGGGGAATCGATTTAGCGGGAAGCTATGGCCTCGCACTTGGGAGTCCCGGTCCCAGTGTCCCAGTCCCGACGTCCCATTCCCAGGCTTGTCAGCTATCATGTGGACGGGGTATCCAGTATTCAAATGTGGGTGGATGGATGGTGGATGGTGGATGCAATATGTACTGCAATTGTCTGGGAGCCCAAAATGCTAGACATATGTATGTCGCGCCCGTATTAACATTGCATGGCAAGTAATGTCAATGTCACCTTGCGGCGTGGCCACCAGCTTTCTCCAGCCTATGTACAGCACCGCGTGCCATGCGCTTCATGCACACTGCAAGAGCGGGCGGGCGGGCATGCAATGCACAATTGCTGGCTGGCTAAAGAAACGCTTGACCCAGGCGCCCTGCCAACTGCTGCAAGTTCACCGTGGCATGCTTTCTTTTTCCGGCGCCAAATTTTTTTCTCCTTTCCCTTGCCCTTTTCCTTTCGTTCCGCCCTCTCTCGCTTTCTGTGCCCCATTTCTTTTTCCTTAGATGATGTACGAGGTACCTACGTGCTCAGTTATCATATCACATGGCCCCCTGACCTCCAGCCCCAGGAGCCATATCCCCGTCTCCGGCCCATACCCCAGCTCTCCTAGTGATGCCCGATCTGACGTCCAATTTTAACCGCAGCAAACTGTCTCACACCGATCCCTTGATGGCGCACCCACGTCTCGTTTGCTAGCTTAGTGCCGAAGAAGTTGTCCTCCTAGTTGGGAACAAAAAAGAAAGCAATGATGGCGGGAAAAGTTGGCATTGGTATGTTTAACCGAGAGGTGTGGGGGGGGGAAGACGAAATGGCTTCCGCTGGGAAATCTTCGACTTGGTTTCTAGAAGCGTCCTGCCCATGGGTAGGCGAGTAAGGCATTCGCGGAATGAACTAACAGATGCGAAAGCGAGACATCAGGAGGGTCATGTGCGACTGATTGCGCCGTCTGAGACTGAGACCAGGTCTCTGAAGAAAAAAAAAAAACTGTCCCTTTCCGCTCCTGCGACCTTGATTTTCTTTTCTTTTTGTTCTAAGAAAATAATAATAGCAATAATAATAATACTAATGAAGAGTAGTTGAACAAGAAACCGATCTGTGCCTGGCTTACCACGTGGGATGCAAGAGCAGGCGGGGAGTCGCGCGAATGGATGGATGACTTGCCTCCTTTTTTAAAAATTTTTCCTCCAGTCATCATTGATTCTAAGTTCTGCTTCCTTTTTCCCCTTGCCTCCTCTTCATGCACGAGTTAGCGGCTCTCCCCATTTCCTCGCAACGACATTCCGATCCACTCGAATCAAAATTTTTTTTTTTGTGACTTGTCGGTCAAGCCAGCCAGCAAACATTATCCTGGCGCACAGTCCGGGTTGACAAGCAATTGACAAGCAAGCAGGCAAGGTTGGGGCTTCTTGTCTGAACGCTCGGGGCTAATGTTGTTTGGCCGCAATCTGGCGCCTGGACCATCATCTATCACATTTTCTCAAGTGGTCTGTGTACGATGTTCGATGGAGTTGCATGATGTGATGGAGTCGTTCTTAAACCCAAGGGACCTGATGACGGCACCGTCAACCAACCACGAACCCACGAACATGAACCCCGGTCATATCGGGCCGCATAATTGAAGCTCAATATCCATTCCATGATCAGCAACACATACCCGCTGTCCCCCGGCCCACATCACATCAAGGCCCAATTCTTGAAGCTGAAGCCACCCATAACGCACGCAAACACAAACTCACACACCCTTGCTCGCTCGACACCACCACCCCTCGCAACAAACGTAGAGACATGACGCAGGGCTACATGAAGGATGTGAACTGACGCGAAGTTCCGGACTAACGCGCGACTCGAGCTTAGCCATGCCTCTTGACTTAGCGTGGACCCTCCTCGTGGAGGCTACTTTCCGTCATGTCGGTGGGCATTTCGAAGCCGGTCTAACTTGCACGGAGCCACAAGATTGGCCAAACCCCATCGATCTTCCCCATCATGGCAAATCAAAGCCATTTCAATTTCTCTATTCTTTTGAGAATCCATCACGAGCCCTTCAGACACACCCCCGCCCCCCCCCTCCATCCCCTCGTGTAGTCACTCCTATCGCGCCTCATGGTGGTCCCGAATCACCCCAACGGCCCCAAGTGGTCCCCTTGATGAGCCAGATGACCTTGAACGGCTTCTAGACGGCTCTCATAATACTGCCTATGCAAAGCTTAGTTGGCATATCCCTCCCTAACACTGTGCCTCTCAATTTCTGCCATGGCATCCCACATTCGCGCAACTTAGTGCCGAGATTGAGAAAAATGTCGGTCATGGCATGGACCCCCTCCCTCATTCGATGTCTTCCTGCCCAAGCTGGGAGACACGTAGCTGACTAGGCCCGTCGCCGATGCTTTAGATGTAGCTGCGAGTTTGTGATTTGCAGCAAATTCGTCCACTGGCCGTGAGACAAGCCCCTGCGTACATCGACTCATCAAGTCCGAGCGAATGACCTACATGTCCCTGACTTGAGGACCTTGCTGGCACTTGCCTCAATTATGAGTCGCGCCGGATTGTAATGCGGGAGACAGTCGAAGCACCGAAGATAGGGCGACCGCTATACATAGTCCAACCATCTCCATCTTGGCCGCCGTTCAAATTAATGCTCTCACATCGCGCCTCGATTGATCTTCCCTTCCTCTCTCTCTCTCTCCATCTCACCCCTCTCTCGGCTCTTCATTCAGCTTCCCTGAAGCCTCTGCAATTCTCATTAACCTTCTTTAACTCCCCGTCTTTGCAACTCCACAACTCTTGCCAACTCACCCCTCCCCCCCCCCTGGTCCTCAGAAACTCTCACAAACCATCCCCGCAACCCACAGTCCGTGTTCCCTGTCATGGAACTCATCTTCTCCAAAGCCCTGGTTGAGTTGGGCATTATCGTTTGCATTGTGATCCTCGCCCTAGCGCACTGGCGATCAAAACCTTCGCTCCCGCTCCCCCCCGGCCCCCCTGGAGAGTTTCTGCTTGGCCACGCCCGTGTCATTCCCCAGGATAATACCGCCGCGGCCTATGCAAAATGGTCAAGAGAATATAGTAAGCATCTCTGCGAGTTTCGGCAAGTAGCTTTTCATGTTTCTAACTGCAATCCGCATTGAAGACTCGGATGTTATTCATGTCAAGTCACTGGGTCGCTCCATTGTCGTCCTCAACAGCGCCGATGCAGCAAGAGATATCCTCGAAAAGAAGGGGGCCAATTTCTGTGACCGCCCGAGATTTACCCTTTTGGAGGTGTAAGTCATCCCTTTCGCCCCGTTGGAGTTACGGGCTATTCACACATGGTGTTTTGGTTTAGGATGGGTTGGGGAAAGACCCTTACCTTTCTCCCCTTTGGTGACCGGTGGCAGATGCATCGAAAGCTGCTTCAGACGTCGTTTAGCAACACCAATGTTCGAAAGTGGCATAAGCTGCAGATAACGGAGGCCCGCCGCACTGTTCGCAATATTCTAGGAACCCCCAACGGTTGGGAGACATCACTTCGAAGACTTGCCGTGGCCATTGTCCTCCAGGTCAGTTATGGAACAGACGTTCCCCACGACAACGATCCTTACATTCAGATTGCCAACGACGCCATGTACGCAACTGGAAACGGTGGTGCTCCAGCCAACAGCATCGTTGATCTCATTCCACCCGGTAAGAAGTAGCCCATTTTGGCTTTGAATACTCAAAGTCTTAGCACCGAGGGAAATGTAAATTTGTGCCCAATTCTGACAACCCTCGCAGCTCGGCATCTCCCAGATTGGCTTGTGCGAGACTGGGCGCTTCGATTTGCGCGGCAGTGGCGTTGGGCTATCCAGAAACTCCATGATGTGCCATTTGCTAATGCACAAGCGGAACATGTAAGTCTGCAACCATTGGCACGTTTGGCCCCTTGGCTCGTGCTTATACCCTGGCAATTGTGATCAGTCACTGGAGAGTGAAAAAAAAAAGACGGGAGCTGATAATAATGCCAAGGATTCTTCTGTTCGGGACAACACATCATTGGCACACCAGCTGCTCAACATGTACAAGACCAACGAGGCCCTTGGAAATAAACAAGAGTGGACACTAGATGACATAAAGGGGGCGGCGGGCGCTGTCTTCATCGCAGGGGCTGACACTGTAAGTTGACCGGAAACCGACCGATTGATTTTGATTGCTCAACCACCGGCGTGTAGACTTGGGCGACATGTGTGATTTTCATTCTCAATATGGTTCTTCACCCGGAAATCCAAAAGAAGGCTCGGGACCAGCTGGATTCGGTTATTGGCTCCGACAGGCTCCCTGAGTTTTCAGACAGGGGCTCCTTGCCGTACATTGAACATATTGTTCAGGAGGTATACCGGTAAGTTTTTGACGCGCAACCGTTTGGATTCTTATCCCCGGTTTCTGGAGCCTGGGCTAAACATGCACCCGCAGTTGGTCGCCCTTGGCGCCGCTAGGTAACCCTCTGAAGTCCTGGACCCTGACCCAGACACACATTCTCACATCTGTGCGTGACATTAGGTATCCCCCACAAGTCACTCAACGACGACGTCTACCAAGGCATGTTTATTCCCAAAGGTATGTTTGTGAAATTCGCTGCATCAATGAATGAGGCATAATGACTCACGCTTCGTCATAGGGTATGAATCCTCCATAAATTGCTGTCCTCGAAACGACGTGGATGAGTCTGATAAGTCCCAGGACCGTGGTCTACGCCAACGCCTATGCCATGGCGCATGATGAGCGCATCTACCACTCGCCCCATGAATTCAACCCGGACAGATATGAGCCACAAGCAAACGGTGGGCCCGGGGAACCATTCCCTGTTGGGAACTTTGGGTTTGGGCGTCGGTACGTTATTTCCATATGGAAGAGGGTACAGTTGAAGCTTGGATGAGGCTTCATCTAAGTCATTTTGACTGCGCCCTGCTTCTAGCTTAACCCCATTTGGCCGCATAAAAAATTTTTTGAGGCACCACTGATTCTTGAAAACTGCAGTGTTTGCGTAGGCAGGTTCCTCGCTGACAATAGCGTCTGGATCATGGTTGCTACCATGCTCGCTACTCTTGAGTTTCGAAAGAAGCTGGATCAATATGGAAACCCCATTGAACCCTCTGTCAAGTTCACCAACGGTGGCACCTGGTATGTTGACTTTGAACCCTTCCGCACTGCTTCCTGCAACCCCCCTTCATTCCGCCCTTACCCGGGTAATTCCCGCTAGCATTATACGTGTTGCATTTGTTAGTGATGACAATCCCGATTGCTGACCGAGCTGTGTGCCCCAAAAAATAGTCATCCAGAGCATTTTGAGTGTGATATCAGGGCCAGAAGTCCCAAGGCGGGGGCGCTGGTGGGAGGAGCTAACTGAAAACTAAACTAGGGCACGGTACGGAGTACAGTAGGCGTATGTGCAGGCAAAGGTAAAACTGGTTGTTTGGGTTGGGTGCTGTTGGTTAGGCCAGCCCTCCATTGAATCCTGGTGATTTGGCGGGGGCGGAAACTGGCTCATTTTTTTGCTCGAATTGGGCGGGTCCTGACTCGAGCAGCGGATCTGGTGTTTGGTCTACGGAGTAATGGCAGCGACGCGGGTCAATTTTTCTTTAGATAGTAAATCACCTTCTTTTCTCTTGATTGCGACATCTCCTACACAATTAGTCGTGTCGTGGTGCCTGGCTAATTATTTCTCGCAACTGGATTCGCTCACTCATTAGCTTCCAGCATTGAAAACGGAACCACCCCCTCACCCCTTTTATTTAATTATTTTTTTTTTCTTTTTTGCTTTCCTTCGCTTTTTTTCTCCCTTTTCGTTTGACCGTCTCGTTTAGGGACAAAAAAAAGCAAAATTCTTCTCATGTTACACACCGGCAAGTGGGAACCGACTATTGCCATGTGGCGGACAATCAAGACAATGCTACCCCAGTCACACTAGACGAGGATGGCGGTGCCAGCAAAGCACTATCAAGGCTAGCGGGAAAGGAGAAGAATAGTGTCTCCATTTGTATCCTTGTGTCTCGATTTTTTAGTCGCAAACTGACTTTTCCATTGCATTGCATGCCGGCAGAGATCACCAAGCCGGCGTTTTCCCACCCCCATTTTTTGCGGATTACTCCGCTGCGGTTGTGGGCCTAAGCTTGGGGATTAACAGAACTCCCACAGATTGGATTCTAATAAGAACCAATCCTGTCTGTTCAATATAACAAAGGCCATCTGGGGTCTTCCTCGTCTAGATCGTGATTTCCGTCATCTTCATATTTGTAAGAAATGAGTAAGTATCGTTACTATGGTAGAGGAGAGGGTCCAGCCATTAGCTTGGCACTCATTTTGTTTCGCCGGCATCATACCATCGATTGGCTTGATCGGCACTGGTTGCCTTCCTTCATGTTTGCCATCTCCGAAGTTGGCATCTCGGCACGGCCCAACCTGGAAGCCGATCGGCAGTGTGAAGAGCTTGCTGTGTGTCTCGATGTCAAGCCAATGTTGAGCCAGTAAGCAAAGAAAAAATACCGCCCCAATCGCTGTCGCTCATAAATCACATTCTTGTCCCGTTGGCCCAAGTGTCCATGTGACGTTTCTCGCCTCTTTTTTTTTTCTTTTTTTTTTGCGCAAAAGCTGCAGCATGTAAATCGCGCAGCGTACATCTTGGATGGGGGTTTGGAACTTGGACATGAGAGATGAAGCCACGTCCAAGCGAACCTTCGACTGTGCAGCTTCGACAACCCACTTGCCGTTGCCTTCACCCTCCTCGTGCGATACAAGCAAGGCCAGTATCATATCGCCACACCCATTCCTCACATCCTCGCATCACTCTCCAAAGTAGGCACGCCGTCGGCCCATCGCGCGGAGCAGCGGGTCAGGGCCCGTTACAAAACTTGAGCGAGTGACGAACCAACGCTTGGTTGCGGATCTCTTTCTAGTCTTGTTCGTGGAACTCTCCCGTCCAAAGAGACGTTGAATTCTGAGACAACTCACTCTAGCTCAACATGGGGCAGTTTGTCATTGTCGGAGCAAGATAGGGTCCCCACTGTAGGGCCCGCAAGAATTGACGAACAACCTGGTCCACATACGGACGATTAAGCCTAGTTTGCTTGAGGCATCCCACATGTAGGCATTTCGACAAGGTCGAGCCGCCAAATGCTGGCAGCTGTGCGGAGTCGCGACTCCGCAAGGAAGGCCCTTGCAAGATGGTCATTGCAATAAAAGTCCTCAAACCGCATGGCACCTAAGAACGGGATTGCGGCCTTAGAATGCCCTCAAATCGCACCCATCGGTCCCACACTAATACGGCTGCGATCCGGGCCGCAGCGCGCTGTAATCTCAGTCTAGGTTGCGGCAGGGCGATCACACTGCCATGTCGGTCGGCTGGCTAAGACTCGGGATGAATGCAAGGAGTTAGGGTTGGATGGTTGGGGTAGCACTGACTAGCCCAAGATTTTGTTTGTCGGTGTGAGATGTTAAATGATGCATGTTGAGGCACCATCATCTTTAATGGTCCTTAGGCCGTAGACTTAGGCATGAGCGCCCTCAGCTGCTGCTTACAATTAGCAAATCGCCAGGTGGCTGTCCGACCGGTTGCGCACCTCGCGCAGTGGCTGTAGACCATCAAGCCGCGTGCTGAAAAAATGGTCATTCACAAACATGACATGTCAACAAGGGGTCCCAGATGCAGGGTGTAGCATCGGTCTCGATCCCCGACCCAGATGAATGACAATGACACCACACCTTGGCGGAACGACCCAGAATTCGTATACCGACCGAATGAGCTTGGCAGGTATACCCAAGCCCAACGAAGGTAACATTGTGATCTCCGAGAATTCAGGGTGGTGGGAACAGTTACCCGATGCACTCTTGATGTGAAGGGCCCATCGTTCTTGTGACCGCCTCCCATGTTATGATAAAAGGCTCATATCAGTTCCCGTCATCAAACCCCACTTCTTTCTCATCATCAATCTTGTAGAACCTCGTTGGTGACCAACATATCAACCAAACGAATAGTGGCGCAATTTGTCAACATGAAATCCCACACGGAATATACCCAAACCGACCTCGAGGCAAACATAGACAATAGACCCCAGCCACTCGACCAGAACCCATCCTCTGGGACTGTCCAAACTAGAGGAGATGGTGACGATGCTCGCAGCGAAGCCTCCGAACCGAAAGGTGTATTAGATGCATCAAGCTGGTATCGAAAACTCCTCAACGTTGGCGTTGAAGAGAACGGAATTAGACCTGTTCCACTAGAGAGGCGGACAGAAACGGCTTTCAACAACTTGTTCACAGTCTTCTTCACAGATCTTCTCTGTGTCCTGCCGTAAGTTGGTTCTTAACCCCGCAGTTGCGAAAGTGCGCTCAACCCTGCTAGGCTACCAACTGGTGCACTGGGAACAGCCGTATATGAGCTAAAGCTTCGAGATGTGTCTTTAATAATCCTCTTTTTTAATATACTCACATGCATCCCTCCCGCGTTTATTGGAATCGGGGGCGTTCACACGGGAATGCGTCAGATGATCCAAGCACGGTACTCATTCGGGTAAGTATCGTATGTCACGCTCCCCATCGTCGGAACCACTAGGGCTGATGCACAAAAACTCAAATCCAGAGCATTTTTTGTAATGATCCCTATTATCTTCAACGCGGGAACAGTGACTGGTTTCACGCTTGTCGGATCCATCGTGAGCGGGCAGGCCATTGCGGCCATTGATGAAAACGCACACATTAGTGTGAGTGTCGGTATCGTAATCGTTTGCGTACTAAGTTTTGTGACTGCTTTTTTGGGATATCGTGCCATTCATATGTGGCAAAGGTGGCAATGGATACCAAACTTGATTGCTATCGTCATTGCTTTGGGCTGCGGAGGTAAACACCTTGCCAACCAGGCTGAAGCAGGTCCAGCCACCGTTAAAAGCGTCATTGGATATGGTAGTCTGATGGCCGGATATTTCATGACCTTTGGTGGCACGGCGTCTGACTTTACCATTTACCATAGTCCAACTGTTTCCAAGTAAGTGATTTTGCGCAAGCGGTGAATTTGAATCCCCTTAAGCTAACATGAACACAGATGGAAGATCTTCAGTTATGTGTACCTTGGTCTCTTGACCCCTTCTACACCCCTGCTCATACTTGGAGCAGCAATAGGGGGCGCCATACCAAACGTTGACTCCTGGCAAACAGCATGGGATTCATACGGAATTGGGGGCGTACTAGCAGAAATGCTTCGACCAGCTGGTGGTTTCGGAAAGTTTGTTCTCGTGATCCTGGCTTTGAGTGTCATCGGGAATACTGCTTTGTCGAATTACTCCGTTGGCCTGAACTTGCAGATGCTTCTTCCGGTTTTTGCAAAGATCCCTCGAGTGTTTTTCATCATCATTACGATGGCCATTATGATCCCTATGGCCATCTACGCCGCGAATGAATGGGCGACTTCTCTTGAAAATTTCCTGGCGCTAATCGGGTATTGGGCTGGGTGTTTCGATGCCGTCATTATTGAAGAATTGGTAATCTTTCGAAAAATGGACTTTGCGACATATGACCCGCGAATTTGGAATAAATGGCGACGTCTTCCTCCAGGTTTCGCAGCGATCGGGGCTTCACTAATTAGTCTTGCCTTGGTGGTGCCTGCTATGGATACAACATGGTACTCCGGTCCCATTGGTGCTAAAATCGGCGATCTTGGATTCGAATCGGCTTTCGTCGTAACGGCTATCGCATATTATCCACTGCGTCGGTTAGAAATCAAGTGGACGGGTCGTATGTAGCAGGTGGCTCGTGTCGGGTCAACAATTGGCAATAACAAAGTCGATCTTGTACGGAATCGGATACGCGGCGAAGATGTGGGCAACGAGGGCCTTGTGTTGAGATAGCTGAGGCATTGATGTAACGTTGGTCCACATTAAGGGTTCGGCCCATTTTGTAACTTGCTAGACACAATTAATTGAAAGGGGAGAGACAAATAAAGAATGATGGCTTTTTTTTTTATAAAAAAAGAAGTGAATGGGTGCGGGACATCAAGATATTTATAAAAGCGGTCCACAACACTAGGCATGCAGCTTTCCACATAAGACAACGTCCTCGCCAAATGGGTGCCATGACACACCCGACAGTCTCGCAGCCGGGATGGGAGTTCCAGCGGAGTCTTCAACGCGATTTGGAGATACGACAACACCCCCTTTGCCGAGCCAGGTGGGCGCAATCGTAACTATGACGGAGTCAATCAGGGAGTGGTATTTTGGGTCGAGCAACGAATTGATGATCTGGCCACCCCCCTCAACCATGATACTTGACAAGCCCTCCCTGAGCAATACGCCAAATACGATGCGCCAATCAAAACGCATTCTACCATCGGGACCATGAGATGTGGCTGGTACCGATATATACTTTCCACCATGTTGTTCGAGGAGGGCCACACTCGCGGCAGGCAAGGCGTGCGCCTCCACCCCGGTCAAAACAAAGGGAGCTAGCCCGTTGCCCATCCGGGAAACTTCGAGGACCTTTTCAGAGGAAACAGGAGTCCAACGGAGATGGGGGTCAATGATGATGGGACGGGGCTGGCTGGCAGCACCGGCGATGCGGCAGTTGAGAGCAGGCGAATCGGCTAACAGGGTGGATACCCCGATGAGAATGGCGGCATGGCGTGAGCGGAGATAGTGGGTCATAGCTTTTGACCCGGGCCCAGAGAGCCGGGTCCTGACACCGGGAGCCAGGGACAGCGATGAGTCGAGTGAAGTTGCAAATGTGAGAGTCACAAATGGTTGTGATGGTGAGTCCGGTGGTTGAGACGGAGGAAGGTGAGGCTCGAGGCGGCAGGCCGATTCGGCGGGGAAAGTCAGAGATTCGGCCATGGTGGAGGGTTGGACAGAAAGGGTAGTTCCGCGAGAAAGAAAAAAAAGAAGGGGATGGGAGGAGACAACACGGCGGTTGTTAATGCGTGTGTGCGGTTTCTGAATCAGAAACCGACCCTTTGTATGACTGGCCAAGAGAAGTTCGTACCGGCGTTGAAAGAGATGCCGGCGGCAACTGGGGTGTAGGCGGCCAAGTCCCGGCTAAGCAACGACAGCACAAGCGATGCTGGTGAAGCGGGCCTTGTGCAGCGGGAGAGAGTGCTCCGTGACAACTAGCTGAAGACCAATGCAGGTCTAAAGTCTGAGGGCTTGAAGTGGCTGGCACTTGCACTGAAATGTCTTGCCCGCAAGGTCTTGAAACGAGCAGCTCCCGCGCTGGCTGTCCAGAGATTGGGGAGAAAAGTCGGTGTTGGAGACTTGTGGATGGGAAACCAGAAACCAGTACTGAATTGCCATTGCCGAATTTTGTTGGCCGCAGTTGATCTAGAGGGGCAGGCGGGGCCTGGCTGCTTTGGTAGGTCTGAGGTCTTAGTAACCCCACTAACAAGTTCCACAGCTGAATGCCGAGATCCTTCCTTGCCAAGGACCCCTCAACCTGCCACCCTTGCTCGCAGCCCATCGTGTGGGAGAGAAGCTGCCAGAGCAGCACACTCATCCACATTTACCTATCCACATCATCATCCATTATTGAGACAAAAAACATACTATAAACATGATCTGACTGTCCTTGCCGCTTGGAACGTCACTCGTCTATATCAATTCGCCCATGCCGGACCTTTCCGTCGAGCCGCTTCGATTGAGGCCGTTCAGCTTTTCCTCCCCTGTCCACGCTCACACCCTCGTCTCTCGAGCCGACACTGCGCTAGCAATCGTTCCCTGGAATCTAGTTTGGCACGGTATCATCCATTTTCTGTCCAGTAAACGCACCTGCAACTTGAGTAGTTTTGTGCCCAACCTGCCAAATCCATCTAGAGGCCTATCATGCTCGTGGCATATTGCAACGCCCCTCAACGTACCCTGGTTCACGATTATATTAGCCCCTCCCTTGAACAAAGCCAAGGACGACTTTTCAACCTCTGACTCGTCCAAGGCTCCATCCACCGTCCTTGTTCCGAGTTTTTCAATCGAGCCTCGACCTTATTCGCTATCGTCGACGCCACACCGCAATCCATATGCGTGCCCTCGACGCTTTCCGACGGCAAGAAAAGCCCCCTCCACCCAAACCGAGCATACCAGAGGGCATTCTCAAACAGCCCAAGCTTGGTTTTCATCACGGTCCAATAGTCGAATTGCGACTGGGAACCTTGTCGGCTTGTTTTGACCGTGTCTTGGTCTGAGAAAACTTCAGAGTTGCGCATACCCTAATGACTTAAGTCAACTTAGTTGGCCATATCCACGTGGACAGTCCCCTCTATTGTCTCCACGAGTCGCCGCAACAAGGCATGCCTCCATTTATTCTCCACCTTTCGTTTACTTGCCGTAGGCATGAAGTTGACCGACCGCCGGGTGTGTTCCGCCCTGAGAGCGGGTCTTTGTTTCTCTAACCAGATGGCGGGACTCATCTCAAGCTTCAAGCACCACGTTTCTCTTGACGTAGTATACGACGGTACTACGCCCCTCTTTCCTTGTTTTTTTTTTTGTTTTTTCCTTCTTCCTATTTTCAAAACTTGAGTTGAATTATACCCATTCTCCAGCGGGCCAGACTTTGACATGTGACATTGAGCCCGAGGATGCTCAGCTTCTCACAAGCAGAGCAAGGCAGCAAATATATCATACCAATAAAGGAGATGAACAACCTTTCCGGTCTCCAAAGTTACACAGTCGTTTTTAAATTACAGAAACCATACAAATTGTTTCTAATCTAGTTTTTCAAACAAATTGGGATGCAAAATGCGCGAATGATGATCGCTGCTCACTGCTTCTTTTTCCCAATAGAGAAACCCGAATTTGAGCATGGATATTCAGCTCCACAACATTAGACCATTCAAGTGCCTTGATTTGAATTTGCAATGGACTCGTCGCTCAAGGAAATGTCAATCAACAGTTGTAGGTGTCTCTCAAGGCCGGGGTGTGAAGTTGGAAAACATTCTGTTAACGCGCTTTACCTGCCCTGTAAACCTTACATTGCCTGCTCCTAGGGACGGGAAGTTTCTTTTCTTAGCTTTACCTAACCGCTCCGCTGCATGGATCTGATAGGATCGACTTGACGGGTGTGCCGTTGCCGCGTATGCACACTTTGAGGCTTGCATGAGCCTAGAGGTCTGTTCTCGAACCGAAGGCGTTCAAGGTACATGGCAGTACCAAATGCGAAGTCGCTTTTCACTGGGGTCTTAGTGTATGCGCAATAGCGGCCTGCAAAGTTTATATCGCGATCGGCAGTCTGCGTGTTCATACAATACACTCCCTGGAAGATGGTGCCCCGTTGACATTTTCCAATTAGGCACCACAGAACTTAACCGCTCGAAATATTAAGTTAATATCTAAAAATAAATAAACAATACTGATTAGAATAAAATCATATATCTAATCTATTTAATTTTTACTTATTTATTTATATTTTGTTTTCCTACTAGGCAGTCAAGAAATAGCACGAAAAATTAGCAAGGGGACCATCTTTCAACGGTTGTATTGTAAATACATCAGTGTGCCCTGGTTTGGCTCTCCCTGGAACAAGTAGACAAGGAAATCAAGGATAGGAAGTGGGGACCTCTGGATTAGCTTTCAGCCATGTTCGAGTGCAACCCATTGCCAAATGTGAGGCCGCATCTCGCTTGGACCGTTGCCACTGTAAATCCTGGGCTGCACCCGAGGAATCCGTCGGTGGCTTTTCCTATTTAGACATACCACGGGGACCACAATTACGGGCATCCGCCCTGGCCAGAAATTCGGCCAACTTTCAATGCCTTCTCCCGTCGACATCCAAGTTCTCAACCCCATCAAGCTCTATGATGAGCCTGTCCTAAAGGTAGTGACAATCATTTCCCATTTATTAATCAAGTTTTGAAACCTAGACTTCAAATCAACGGTCATATTTTTCATCGTCATCTCTGAACGCATCGTCGGCCATTACGACAACTTGTCAACGCCCTTTACCCAGCAATGGCCTCCCGTTATCATCAAACTCTGCCCACTGAAAGAAATCACAACTCTCCCGTTCTGGGACCGTGCTTGCATAGCACATCCAAAAGTATCTACCAAAATTCTCCTTCTTCTTTTGCACGACACGCAAGACACATGGCGTCTTACAGGGACACTTCGGTGTATGCTTAGGGTGCATGTTTTCACGGTAGTCTCGGTATGTAATGTTTATGCGTTTGGCTCCTGCAATAGGATGTGGATCAATCGATGGGGCAGCTGAAATGCAGTGCTTCCACTCTTCCTGCATCTCCGCGTGCATAACAAGCAGAGAGTTGTGGGGAAGATGGATGGATATCTGGCCTTCATTGTCGGGGTCTTCTACAGACTTATTATCGTTGTCCTTTGGTATTACCCTGCGGACTCGAAACTCGCGGGCAACACCGAGCGACAGCGAGCCGATAATAGGTCGAGGCCCAAGATAGGTAAGCCGATCGCTATGCCAGCCGACATTTTCTTGGGGCCCGTTGTAGCAGTTTACAAAGGCTGCATTTGGTACCCAGGGGTCCGGTGGTTGGTATTGTAGTTTCTTCCCACCGGGATATCGAGTTTCGATCCGCTTCTGAACTTCTTTGTTGACTGCTTCTTGAACCTTTGGTTTGACCTTTGCAAGTTGTGGCGTAATTCGGCGAACATCCTGTGAATTGTTAAATCAGACATGGTCAGCGACGTCGGCTTGTTAATCGCACGCACCGTCAGCTTGGTGCCGTTGTAATGGTACTCAGTTTTCTGTCGTCTGATTTCATCATAGCTCTCAACGTAGAAACTCGAGGTGTGTGGACTTGAAACAACATTATCAAACATCTGGAATGTGATTTTCTCAAAAGACTTTGACTCCTCGAGCAGCTCCTTGAGGAGGTCATTTGCTTCTTCTGGGGGAAGGAAGTTGTGGATGATCGTACAAGGTGTGTGCTCAGCAACATCGTCGGGATCGTACAAATGCAGTGTACTACCTTTTTTGGATCTGAGTTTCTTTTTGACTGGGGACGTAGGATCCTTGGGTGCAGTGTATTGCTTCAGAGATTGTTGGTACCCAATCACTTTCCCGCCCTTCTTGGAGTTAGGGGGGAGTTGAAGGGAAGCAGATGCTGCGGAAACGGAACCATCATGGGCAAGGAGGATATCAAGGAGTGCTTCTTGTTCAAAGCCAGGGTGCAACGAAGCCAAAAGGGCCAGCTTAAATTCGGTTGGCTCCTCAGGTTCTTCTGCCTTCTCGGCAGGCTCTGGAGTACCCGTGCTCGACTTGCGTTTGGGACGCGTCAAGAACGCCTTCATGGTTTCGACGGCCAGGCATTCGAGCAATTCTTGGTGTTTGCTGCCCTTACTGGAGGCAGCAGAAAATTAGAGCAACATGCTCGTTGACAAATTCCAAGGCAACACTCGTCATGCTGCTTATCAATTCAACCGAGGATGCGCGGTGGCGTCTACCTTTACTCGCACAGACACGCGTGTGCACGTGATCAGTTTAGCATTTTAGAAGGTGACCAACTCGCTAAGTGCATTAGCGAACTATGACGCACCCCGCGTAACGGTTAGTTGCAAACGGACAGCACCCCGCGGTCTAGCCGCAATACCGAGGCACATGATACTGGGAGCTCCGAGGCGTCAAACTCAGTCAACCAAGGCAAGCTATGTTGAACTGTAGCTCTACCATTTCATACCGAGTTTTTAGTCGTCGCGCCTGGCCTTTGGCGCCTCCTCTCCGGCACCATGGCTGCCATGCTTGAGTTCCGTACCCAAGGGTTCAACCCGTACGCCGTCAAGTACTCGCCATACTACGACTCGCGCATTGCTGTCGCATCCTCGGCCAACTTTGGCATTGTGGGCAACGGCCGCGTGTTTGCTTTGGGCTTGACGGCCCAGGGCGTTCAGGTCGAGAAGACGTATGAAAAACCCTCTTTTGGGCCTGAGTGCCCGCACTGCCAAGTAAATATGATGATCCAAAACTGATTTGGTGTCCCCTTTTGTAGCTTTGATACCAACGATGCCCTCTACGATTTAGCTTGGTCGGAGATCAACGAGAACCAGATGGTTGTCGCTTGCGGAGATGGGTCTTTGAAATTGTTTGACCTAGGAGTCAACGACTTCCCCGTCATGAACTTCCACGAGCATAAGCGAGAGGCTTTCTCTGTCTCTTGGAACCCCATCAACAAGGATACATTTGTGTCGAGTTCATGGGATGGAACGGTCAAGATTGTCAGTTAAGCCACTAGCTTCTAAACTTCCTAACCGCTAACAACCGCCAGTGGTCACCCACACGAAACCATTCGATCAAAACATTACCGATTGGAAATTGTACATATAGCACGTCCTACTGCCCCTCCAACCCCGCCCTTATCTCAGCCGTATCCTCCGACTCCCACCTCCGTATTTTCGATCTTCGAACGCCGTCCTCAGCGAAATACCACCTCACTACTAGTATCCCTGTGCATGCACCAAGCGCCAATCCCGCCCCTCTTCCTGCCGGCTCGATCCCGAATGCGCCAGCCGAGATTCTTACCCACGACTGGAATAAGTACAGGGAAACCATAATTGCCACTGGCGGCGTGGATAGAGTCCTACGCGTCTTTGATATTAGAAACCCGGCTGGTGGCCCGGTATCTGTCATGCCTGGTCACGAATACGCGGTTCGTAGACTGGCGTGGAGCCCTCACAAGAGCGACACCTTGATTAGCGCAAGTTATGACATGACGGTACGGCTCTGGACAGATGGATCTACAGGTCAAGGCCCAGGACCAATGGTTCCCACCATTGGTACTCAGCTAGGTGTTATGAACCGCCATACAGAGTTCGTTACTGGTGTAGACTGGTGCCTGTTTGGCATGGGTGGCTGGGTGGCCACGGTAGGATGGGATGAAAGGGTTCTGCTCTGGGATGCCAATATGCTAACGGGTCCACAAATGAGATGAACACTTGGGAGAGACAGGCCAAGGAATTCTCGATCGGTGATGATCAAATGGAGCTTCTTGGCGCTGACTGTTAGCCTGGCGTTTTAGCGTGATAACCGAACGAAATAGATCGTTATGTGCCCGATCATCCCATCTGCAAAGGGGGAAAATTATAGAAATCCCCACCCTCCGAATAGCAAAATATCATGAATAGCATTAAGAAAAGCTAATGTTGTTGGTTCGGCTATATTTATGTAGATATTTGTATCGAATACTCCGAGTGCACATTTGGACGAGATGAGCCCTCTCAGTGAGTTTTTTTTTTTTTTTTTACATAGTTCAGAAAGGGACCATAGGAACGAAAAGTGCAATTACTCCCAAGAGTAGTATTAAATCATAGTTCTAAAGTAGAGTTTCGTGGATCGTGGCCACATAGATATACTGTCGTGTTCATATCAATTACATGCCTTGTACCCCCATCCCTTTTTTAGTTTATCTTACACGCCCATACCAATACATGAAAGCCCAGTATAAGTACAATTTCCTCCGGTCATGAGTAGCGCCGATTCGTTATTACATGGTAATTTGAAAGTGTGTGCGTGCTGCATTGGCTCCCAAGCAGCCATAACCCGAAATTGCCTACCTTAAAAGCTGGCACGGCTGGTTCGTCCTCCACGACCACGGCCTCCACGGCCACCATCACGGCCACCATAACCGCCACGGCCTGCGTCGTCGCGGACAATGTTTCTTCGCATCATATCAAATTTATCCCCAGAATCAGCGTAGCGCGATCCACGATCATCGCCTCGATCGCCGCGCCTGTCGTCATTGTAACGGGAACTGGGGATGTCGTCCGAGATATTCATACCAGGTGCACGACCCAGTCCCATCATAGATGCCCACTTACGCGAGACAGAGGGGGGAGCTTCCCAGCCCCAGCCCTGAATGGCCCAATCGTTGAGATCCCCAGCAAGGGAGACTTTGTCTCCCGCGGGGCCAAAGACGGAGGTGTATGTGGTCACCAACATGCCACGGGGAATGATACTAAACAAGCCCTTGAGCTCATCATGTGCCGGGGTCGATTCGCCAGCTTGGACATCGGTCTCAGCGCTCTCGAGACTGTTGTTCTGCTTAATGGGCAGCCCCGTCAACATCTTCCTGGCAGCAGGAATAGAAGCGTGGGGGATAATGATCCAGCCTTCACCCTCTTTACCCTGACGACCAGTTCGTCCCAGGCGGTGGATGTAGGATTCTCGGTCACTAGGGGTATCGATCTGAATAACGTGGGTGACATCAGGGAAGTCCATGCCTCGGGCAGTCACGTCAGAAGACAAAAGGATACCAGTCTTGGCTGAGCGGAACATGTCAGCAGCCTTTTGCCTCTGGTTCTGTGAAAGCTTCGACTGTAGAACGTAGGAAGGAAGTCCAGCGCCACGTTCCTTGTTTCGGCGACGGTGGAATGCTAATTCACCAGCAAGCTCAACTAGAGCAGTGGTGTTCAAGTATACAATTGCTTTGAAAGGTCGGCCATTGGGGTCAGTTTTGGATTTTTCGACCTCACGATCGACAAGCTCAAACAATGTAGGGAAAACGTTGGTCCATCCGCTGACAGGAGCGATGTGCTGAGGGACCTTGTCATGAGTGAGAGACTCGTTTTCGGGAATAGTTTGGACAAATTCGAAATCCTCAGGACGGACCATGGTGCGGGCAAGTCGGATGACGTTGTCAGGAATAGTTGCAGATACCAACATGGTCTGACGAACCTTCTCGGAAGGACTAGGTAGAACCGAGATAATCTCGTTGAGCTCTTTTTCGAACCCAACGTCGAGCATACGATCAGCCTCATCCAGAACCAGGGCGGCCAGGTTTGGTGCGTCAATGCCACTTCGGGGATCCTGAAGAAGATCATTCAATCGGCCAGGGGTAGCAACGAGTAGATGGCAGCCCTCTCGTCGAGTCCTGCTAAGCATGCCGCGCTTATCAGTGCCTCCGACGGCACACTGGACAACAAGACCAGTGCCCTTGGTTATACGACGAGCCTCGACGGCAATTTGTTCGGCAAGTTCTCGAGTAGGAGAGAGAACGATTCCGCGGACATCGTTCGATTGAGCCCTGTATCTGGAGCTGCGGCGGGCCAAAGAGGGATCCTCGGCGAGCATTCTTTGGAGGAGGGGGAGGAGGAAGGCAATGGTCTTTCCAGTACCAGTTTTGGCTTGGGCGACACTGAGCTTGTTAGTAAAGAAAAATATATCGGCAATTGGAGAAAATGCTTACATGTCGGTGCCCTTAAGGGCAGGAGTAATGGTCTTGGCCTGAACTGGTGTCATGTCATCGTAACCCATGTCTTTGATGATGGCGCTGAGAAGATTGGGATGAATGTCTTCCAAGTCCGCAAATTTGGTGATTTCCTCATCTTTCGCAGAGACGGGGGCTTTCTCGGCCGATGCTGAAGCGGCTTCAGTGCTGTAGGCGCGCTGTAGTAAAGTAGTTCGGTTCAGGGGGCCGACAGCGGACAGGACGGGAGCAATCTGACGCCCAGCAATGGGAAAGGCGGTTCGAGATTGGGAGACGAGAGATGGCGCAACAGCCGACCTGGCCGCAATGGCACAGCGACGAAGGCTGTTTCTAAACATGTTGAACAAAAACCCCTTCTGTTCCGTTCCGGATTGTAAAATTATGTGACAATAAAATACAAGAAAGTGGAAGAAAAAGCGCAATGTGAAGGAAGGAAAAGTCTGAGGATCGGTTGCGGCGTCGCAACAAATTGAAACTGAGATGATTTTTTCTTTCAAGCCTGGACAAGGGTCCAAGTGCCCGTCGCCCTATCTTATCAGGAAAGTGGGGGCCTCGGACGCCACCAGCTCCACATAGTCACGTGGGAT
This sequence comes from Calonectria ilicicola, assembly GCA_020809705.1. Taxonomy (NCBI): domain Eukaryota; kingdom Fungi; phylum Ascomycota; class Sordariomycetes; order Hypocreales; family Nectriaceae; genus Calonectria; species Calonectria ilicicola. The sequence continues at coordinate 2,193,137 of CP085828.1, read as the reverse complement.
TGCAATACCACATGGATGTTTCCAACGGCTAGCTACACAGCATTGTCCCAAACCACCCACCTATCAACCCCATGATATGACGTCTTAAGGATAACGATAACTACTCTCATCAATTCGTATGGCTATCTAAGGCTGTATTCATTCACATGAAGATTTGCGTCTATATTTCTATTGTTTCCATCCAAAAGTTAAAAGAAAAAAATTGAATCCATGTCGTCGTAAAGCATCAAGCATTGGCATGTCTAGCGCCAACGATGGAAAGGCCCTCACCAACACCGTCTGAGATGCCCTGCGCAACACCATCGACAGTCCATATCACGGCTTCGAGAAGCGCATGCCCAACTTTTCCATCATTCATTTGGTACATCGTCTCAGTCAAAGAGGCGCTCTGTTTGCCAATTGAATTGACAAGGTCCAGGCCGTGGCCAACCACTGTCTCAGATACCTTGTACTTTCGCTCCATTCGTGCAGCATATCGGAGCAGATACAGAAGGTACGGCATAAGAAAGCTCAGTATAAAGATCAAGTTCACCACTGTCATTTGCACCCCACGGTGGAGGATGGACCTCGGTTGGTTCGGTGCTGGCAATGATGCACGAGGTACTCCAGCTTGAGTCATGGCCTGGTTGGATTGAGTGATGTCTTCGGGCAGTGCGGATTGAATACGCCTCAGTTCGCAGGCATCGAGATTTTGAGGGAGAGCTTTGAGAAGATAAGTGACTCCATCAATGAAAGCCTTGCGTTCGAATAGGACGTCTTCCTCCGCGACTGCGGGTTTGCCGCCGTCAATGGAAATGTTGACGAGGCTAGTGCCTGACCAAAAGGTGGTTAGCTGGACACAAAGCGTTAACTAGCATACTGTATGACAATCATACCCTGCCTTGCAAACTTCCAGTGGACGCCAGAGGCAGCCCGAGTAGCTTGTTCGTCTTCCGTAACTTCCGAATAAAGAACTCTGCTCATCGGTCGCGGGCATATCGCCTTGGAATCAGATTCGGGTTGGTCATCTTCTTGGTCCAGGATTTCAGTGATGATGGGCTCCCGAGTCAATTTCGGAACATCTACCTCGGAGAATGGCCGAGGTTTTGTTTCTGAGACGAGCACGCCATGTCGCAAGGTATGAAAACTGATACTGCGACGAAGGAACCGGATAGGTCCCATGCCAGACTGTAGTGATGCGGGAAGCATGGCAACGACGTTTGAGATCCTATTGTCGGTGAAATGGTCGGCCTTGATCGCATCAAAGGGCTGGGCAAAACGCTTGCGACTGGAAGACATTTTCTCTGAGATATGAAACTGTGTCGCAACACAAGGCTGGTTCTGACCGGCAGGTGGTCAAGAGCAAAAAAAGAAAAAAAGACAGACAGATGGTATGACAGAGAGTCCTTCTAGCGCTCCCGCAGCCAGACCATGATGCGAAGTCAGAGCGGCCAGATGATAAGCATGTGAAAGGGTCGATCAATGGGAAAAGCGACGAAGGCCAAGGCGTGTCGAGAAGCAATCACAAGGTCCAGTCGGTTGATGGGTGAGATAGGTTGTATTATGGAAGGGGGAAAATGGTCCAGGCACGCAATTATCGGCTTGCCTTATCTCCTTTTACCGGGCCAGTGGCCAGTGCCAGTGCCATCAGCCATCAATCGCTCCTAGCGAGGGCGCCGCGCCTCCGAGTTTGACATGTGAAGGCCACCCTAAAAAAAACTTGTTGGGTCATCGAAACCCCTGCACCGTTTTCCGATGCCATTGATAGGCGTCCATCTCCCCAATGAGGCCCCAACAGGTGGAGCAGATCCATCGCGAAGACCACTCCACCATCTCCAACGTGCCTCTCACTCGTTGCACTTGCATTGCCGTGATAATCAGAAACACAACAAGTCCGACAAGCGACGTCTCAGCAAACCAAGATGCACTCTTTCATTCATTCTCAATGAGTAATTACTAATCCCAGTCCAGACCCATTCGCCATGCGCCAAACAAAGTGCTATGCCAATAAACTTGCCCATCTATACCAGCCAATGCGCAATTTGCCGTTAATGATGCCATCTTGGTGCAACGTACAGATAATTCACCCAACCATGTTCCAGTATTCCCAGTTTCCTTGTCATTACCGCCCTAGGTTCTTCAGGTTTTCCCGTCGTGTAAAATCCCCCCTTTTGCGAAGCATTACATCATGTCTCGGCTCATCTCATACGACCATCCTCCCTCTCGCCTCATCTTATCACGAGCCGCCATATCTTTGCGGATGTCTTCCTCCGTTAGGCGATCAGCACCGCTCCAGTTAGCACTCGAGGTTCGAGCGCGGAATTTGTGAAACTTTTCCTTGCCCCTGTTAAAGACCTCCTCCATGTTCAAGGGCGCCGGAGGACCGAAGATGGCCGCAGGATCCATCGTCTCCTGCCTCATAAGAGCACGGCGAAGGTCAGGTGAATCAGCCCAGGCAGCAATAGTCATGCCGTTGGGTTCATCATCTTCATCGTCTTCATCATCAGTCTGAATCTCAGGAAGCTCAATGAACTCGCCATTCTGGAATCGAGGCGAAGATCGCAGAGCTGACTTGGGAGGAGGCTTAGCGACACCAGGTCGTGCCGGTGTCTTGAACGACTGCCCAGCAGCAGAGCTAGGCGCAAAAGGAATGGCACCTTTAGAGATTTGAGCCATATCCAAGGGGTGAGATGCTTTTGTCTGACTCGTGTGCTGAGCAGTAACAGTAGCCTTGAATAAATCACGCGATGCACTTTGGGGCACGTTGGAGTAGCCATTCTGGAAAATGGATTTCGCCTGGAGGTCCTAGTAATGATTAGCTTCGAACTTGACATAGGAATAAACAAATACCAAAAACGTACCTTCTTAAAACCACCCGAAGGACGGACGGGAGGGCCCTTGATGTTAGGTGGATGATCCATATCCAATTCATCCGCGAATTCATCGCTAGTTCGACGACGCTTTGCATCCTTGGCCTGATATTGTGGACCACCATAAGAAGGGGCATGTCGAGCTTGGCTTGCTTCACTGTTATCCAGAGGTCGCTTCGACTTTGCAGTGGACAAAACAGCGTTCACAGGTCGCCCAATCTCTTCCTGAGATCTGAAAATGCCAGAATTAAGGCGAGATGGGGGGCGAGGAGGCTGGTTCTCTTCTCGCTGGGATAGCCCTGACTGGCTGTGATCAGGAGGACCATTCGGCTGAGATCTCACAGCTGGGGGTGGCGCTCGGGTCTGCTTGGCCTTTTCAATCGCCGCCTGCCTCTGTGAGTTCTTCTTGGCCTCGGCTTGCTCACGCTCCTTCTGCTTCTGCTTTTCAGCCTCTTGACGACGCTGTTCCTGTTTTCTTTGTTCCTCTTGTGCTGCCCTCTTCCGCTCGAACTCAGCCTTGGCGTCACGCCGCCGTTGGGCCTCGCGCTCCTCTTGTTCCTTCTTCTTCGTAGCCATTTCCAATGCCTTAGGGCGACCAGTATTGGATGAAACAGAGCTCTTCAAGCTTTGCATCGAATGCTTTGACTGCACAGGTGCTTTACTGGCCTTAGTTGATGGCTGCTGAGGCTGAGAAGCAGCATCCTGGAGATTAGTTGACATTGTGCTGCTACCAGGGTGGAATTGAGAGTGCTGGGAACCTGTGTTCACCCTGATGACAGTTGGAGTTGGTTTGGTCTTGGCCTGTGTATCCTTGCCAGGCTTTACTGGTCTTCTCACCTCCTTGTTCCGGACAGTACCAGGTCCAACGGATCGTGAAGCAGAAGGTGGTACCACAGGCGCTTCAGCCATCTCGATATCCAAATCTACCGACTTGGAAGTCATGTGCATCTTTGCCTTTCGAGGACTGGTTCTTGCTGGCTTTGGTGTTTCCTGAATGATGTTTTCGTTATCCTTCTTGGATGCAACTTGCTTTTCCATAGCAGCTACTCTCTGCTGTTCCTTGCTGAATGTGCGAACCTTCTCTCGCTCTTTCTCTCGGGCCTTCTCAAGCTTATCCATCTGCTCGGCCATAAGCATCGCCTCTCGTTCTCGGCGTTTCTCTTCCTTTTCACGCTCTGCTGATGCGCGTGTGCGTTTTGCTACAGGGCGCGTTGGGCTTGCATCTCGCTGATTTGCGGGAGTGTCCATCTCTGCATATTGGGATTCGACGCTTCCTTTCGCTTTACTTGACTCTAATGTAGTAGCATATGAGTCCAACCGAGTTGTAGATGGTGACAGGATGGATGACTTTCCCTCAGCACTAATGGCAGCACTACTAGCAAGAAGACCTTTAGAGGTCTTCAAAATGGAAGAGAGCTTGTTCTTGACTTGCTTCAATGGGCTATCGCGGAGGTTTCGAGAGGGCGACTTGTTAAGGGTTCGGGTGTGATCAGTTTCTGAAACATTCATGGAAGTAATCGGGACGGAAGCAATCGTCTTTAGAGGGCTTCCATCGCGATACTCTGATGCAGCTGGAATAACGGAAACAGATGCAGATTTACCATGACCAATAGTGGCAGGTTTCTGGGACAAGGCCTTGTAGGGCTTGCTTGCTCCCTCAATGCCTGTTGCCGCATCCTTGTCGTGAACCCCTTCCATAACATCAGTCGAATGGCTCTTAGAGAGTGCCGGGCGTTCGGGTACAGAAGGTTCCACAGCAGGAGGGTCAATCCAATCATCGTCATCATCCTCAGGGAAAGCACCAGGCGTGGCAGCAACAGGCTCTGGCTTCTTAGGGGATGGCGATCTCGGTTCGTTCACTTGCTGAGAAACAACTGCGGCGTGTTGTGATGACAGACTGTGGAGCGACTTGGAGGGCCTGCTACCATTGGGTTGTGATTTTCCGAGCATGTTGATCTGATCTTGCAACCTCTGAGTATACGTTTTGTTGTGGTCCACGGCAACATCTTGGGCGCGTTGGGGATCTTGTGTCGCTATTGTGAAATCGTCCACTTCCATCTCATCTCTGTCTTCATCATCAGATGAGTCATGCCTTGTGTAGTTGCCAATACTCTTTCCACCAGTCTGTCTGTTATAATAACTCGTCCTATGGTGGTCGAGATGACTGGTTCGAGAAGCTCTGGTTTTCCCAGCTGTGAGAGGTTCTCTAGCCGGTAGCGAGGCGAAGTTCAGACTGCTTTTTCGCACAGGTGCGCGGATTGGGCTAGACCCAACAGAAGGAGATCGAGCTCCCCCAGGAGAACTGGGATCCGGCTGAGTCTCAGCCTGCACCTGTTCCTCTTCTTGTTCTTCCTCTTGTTCTTCTTCCTCTTCCTCTTCTTCTTGTTCTTGTTCTTGTTCCTCCTTATCCATCATGTCGGCACTAGGTTGATTCTTTGTCGGGGAAGAAGAGGTCACAGAGTCGTGGCCTGAGGTAGGATCGGAGGCAATGGATTCAATAACTTCTGTATGCCCTTCCTCCACGGCATGGGGAGAGGTGGCTGGCATGCTCTGGTCCGTTGAAGCATGTGCTGCTTGGTCTTCTTGGGCAAATCGGGATGCTTTTTCGGGTGAATCCGAGGGGATGGTGCGTGCTGGACTTTTGGCGGGGAGAGGGCTTAGAATACTTTCATCCGCATGAGAGTCATCGTTACCGTCGACGAGGTCAACATCCATGGAGCCCATATCTTGACTACCATAGTAGCCAGAATCCTGGGTTGCAGGCTGAGGCAGTGCAGGTTTGGGAGAAAACACGTTGCGACGGGGCGACGAGGTTTTAACGGGGCTCGGGGACGTAGGTGGAAGTCGTGGAGATTGTGTCTGGCCGAATTGTTGAGCCATGCGGTTGGCGGTGCTACTGGGTGTCGCGCCAAAAACATTGGAGAGAGGCTACGAGGATTAGCACATCCATCAGGTCAAGCAGAGGTCTAAAACTCACCACGCGAGGCTCAGGAACTTGAACCTTACGCGCTGTCCTGGGTGTCTTCCCGCGAAGTTTGCCAGGCGTCTTGAAAGTCTCGGCGATGTTCCTGCGAAAATAATCAGATACAAAACTCTTCACGCCAAAGGTGATATGCCGTACGTCTCATTTTCGTTAAAAATGCCAGCCATATGCTCGTTGAGCCAGTCAAACTCGTTGCGAGCAGAGTAGGTGAACTCTTCGACCTCCGAGTCGGTGATCTGAAGGGCTGAGGCGCGTTCCTCTGCGACCCACGTCGCCGAACCGACTTGGAGGCGCGGTCCTCGCATGGCCGCCATGATGCCGAATTGGATGTTAAAAACACGCGGTCGAGGAGAGGTCGAAGTCGACTATGTAATCTGTTTGGATTATAAAGGCATCGAGGTAGTGTGTTGTGTTGCAACTGGTAGGCTTAATGAAGTTTGAGATTCAGTGCGACTTGGTTAATAACATGGAGAGCTTAGGTAGGGGAAGAGTGGCGGTCCGCATTCCAGGTGACAATGTTTTGATTGTGTCCGAATTTGGTTAGTTCGAACCCCGGTTCGTCCATGCCCTATCGATTCGCGTTTATGGAGATCCACACGTGATGATGTCAGCTATCACGTGGTGATAGCAGCTTATCAGATAAACCCCCCATTTGTTTACTTTCGGTCGCGTCCATTTGCCTAAGCGACGAAACAAAGCATCCAGGAATCTGTCGTTAAGACCCAGATTCGCCCAACATGAGGGTCATTGAAGTGATTATTGACGTAGGATATCTCTATTTTGCGCATTGTTTATATTCGACATGCCTAACCTGTCTGTAGGGCTTTAAGTCGTACGCTGTGCGTACGGTAATTTCTGGATGGTAAATAAACCCCCTAAAGTTAAAGTTGGCGGTGACTGAACATGTCTAGGGATGAGAGCTTCAACTCGATCACCGGCCTGAACGGCAGTGGAAAATCCAACATTTTAGATTCCATTTGCTTTGTGCTCGGCATCACCAACATGTCCACAGTTCGAGCGCAAAACCTTCAGGTTCCTCACCCCCCGCCTCCCAAAAAAGCATCCTCCTCTTCAACATACTTACCCTATGGTTGCAGGACCTGATCTACAAACGCGGCCAAGCCGGTGTCACAAAGGCTAGTGTAACAATTGTATTCGATAACCGAGATACCAAAAAGTCCCCCATCGGTTTCGAAGAGTATGCAACAATCAGCGTCACCCGTCAAATTGTGCTTGGAGGTACCTCGAAATATCTCATCAATGGACACCGTGCGCAACAGCAGACAGTTCAAAATCTGTTTCAATCTGTTCAGCTGAACATCAACAACCCCAATTTCCTCATTATGCAGGGTCGCATCACCAAAGTCCTGAACATGAAAGCGGTGGAGATTCTGGCAATGATTGAGGAAGCTGCAGGGACCAGAATGTTTGAGGACCGGCGAGACAAGGCGCTTAAGACCATGGCCAAGAAGGAGACAAAATTGGTGGAACTCCGAGAGCTTCTCAAGGATGAAATCGAGCCCAAGCTCGAAAAGCTACGGACTGAAAAACGTGCATTCCTCGACTTTCAGCAAACCCAAAATGATCTCGAACGCTTAACAAGAGTCGTGGTTGCCTACGATTATCTCCGTTGCCAGGAGAAGCTGAAGCAATCTGCTGCCGATCTTGAAGGGAAGAAACAAAAACAGCGAGACCTGGAGGATTCCGCAGCACGCCTGAAGAGCGAAATTGCGAATCTCGAAGAAGATGTCAAAAAGGTTCGATCCCAACGAGACAAAGAACTCAGAAAGGGAGGCAAAGCCCAAGCACTAGAGGAGGCGGCCAAAAAACACTCGAACGAGCTCGTGAGACTCGTCACAGTGCTGGATCTCAAGAATACTAGTCTCGCAGAGGAGAAGGAGAAAAAGACATCGGTCGAAAAGACGGTGGCCGAGCTAGAGGCCACGCTTCAGGAAAAGACGGCAGCATTTGAGAACGCCAAGGCCAAGTACGACGCTGCGAAAGATGATCTAGAGCAGCAAAATAAAGACGCTGAGTCAAAGGAAGAGCTTCTCCAAACATTGCAAACAGGTGTCGCTTCCAAGGATGGCCAAGAAAACGGTTATCAGGGACAGCTTCAAGATGCAAAAGCCCGCGCCACTGCTGCTGCGACAGAGCAAGAGCAGGCCAAGATCAAAATTTCACATTTAGAGAAGCGAGTCAAGGAGGAGGAGCCCCGTGCCAAAAAGGCGAAGGAGCAAAATGCGGGTCTGCTCCGTGATCTTGATGGTCTTAAGGTACAAGCCCAGAGACTAGAGAAAGAACTGAGCCGACTTGGATTTGAGCCTGGTCAGGAAGAAGAGATGTACAAGCAAGAGTCAGTCTTGCAGCAAACTGTTCGGAATCTCAGGCAGGAGTCAGACAAACTCAAGCGACAAGTTGCCAACATCGAATTCAACTATGCCGATCCAGTTCCCAATTTCGACCGATCTAAGGTCAAAGGATTAGTCGCTCAGCTGTTCACATTAGACAAGGAGCACACACAAGCCGGTACTGCCTTGGAGATTTGTGCTGGTGGACGTCTCTACAATGTCGTTGTCGACACCGAAGTGACGGGTACCCAACTCCTACAACGGGGAAAGCTCAGAAAGCGAGTAACCATCATCCCTCTCAACAAGATTGCCGCTTTCAAGGCTTCAGCTCAAACCATTGCCACAGCACAAAACATAGCCCCCGGCAAGGTCGATCTCGCCTTATCCTTGGTTGGATATAACGACGAAGTCTCTGCTGCGATGGAGTATGTGTTTGGCAACACGCTCGTGTGCGCAGATGCAGATACTGCCAAAAGAGTCACTTTTGATCCCAACGTCAGAATGAGGAGCATTACCCTCGAAGGCGATGCCTACGATCCATCTGGCACACTATCCGGCGGCAGTTCGCCGAATTCGAGCGGTGTTTTAGTGACACTCCAAAAACTCAACAGCCTTACCCGGCAGCTGAAAGAGGCAGAATTCGCTCTAAAAGAACTCCAAGTCAGGATCGCCAAGGAAAAGTCTAAGTTGGATCATGCTCGGCAGATTAAGCAAGACCTGGACTTGAAGAGTCACGAGATTAAGCTGGCTGAAGAACAAATCAGCGGTAATTCTTCGTCTTCAATCATTCAAGAGGTTGAAAACATGAAGAAGACGATCACTGAGCTGAAGGAGAGCATTGCTGAGGCTAAGGAGCGTCAGGCCAAGGCTACTGTGGACATCAAAACCATCGAGAAGGACATGAAGGACTTTGACAATAACAAGGATGCCAAACTGGTTGAGCTACAAAAAAGTCTCGATAAGCTTCGAGCGGGTCTCGGCAAGAATGCTGCAGCCGTGAAGGCTCTGCAGAAAGAGCTTCAAGGCGCTCAGCTCGACTCTGAACAAGCTGGAGTTGATCTCTCAGCTGCCCGAGAGCAGCTTCAAGAAGTCGAGGTCGGCATTAAAGCACAACAGAAGGATATTGAGGACCTTGTCAATCAACAGGCCAAGCTTACTGAGACACATGATGCCGTCCAGGCCGAGCTTGATGACGAGCGTGCAAAGCTGCACCTCTTCGACGACGAACTGCGAGCATTGGAGGATGCTACCCGGTCCAAAAACACACGCATCGCCGAAGAAAGTCTCGAAATGCAAAAACTTGGTCATCTCGTTGACAAATTCCACAAGGAGCAGCAGGGTGCAGCGGAGAACGTCAGTCACCTTGAAGAGGAATACGAATGGATTCATGATGAGAAGGACAAGTTTGGTCGCAGCGGTACACCTTATGATTTCCAAGGTCAAAACATTGGCGAGTGCAAGGCCACGCTGCGAAATCTGAGTGAACGATTCCAAGGAATGAAGAAGAAGATCAACCCCAAGGTCATGAACATGATTGACAGTGTTGAGAAGAAGGAGGTCTCACTCAAACACATGATTAAGACAGTTATCCGCGACAAGCGAAAGATCGAGGAGACCATTGTGAGCCTGGACGACTACAAGAAAAAGGCACTGCAAGAGACATGGGAAAAAGTCAACGGCGACTTCGGCCAAATCTTTTCCGAGCTGCTTCCTGGCGGCAGCTTCGCCAAATTGGACCCCCCTGAGGGCAAGACCATAAGCGATGGTCTTGAAGTCAAGGTTTGCCTTGGTAAGGTTTGGAAACAGAGCCTGACCGAGTTGAGTGGAGGTCAGAGGTAAGGGTTCCCTTGTCCAAAGAGACGATCAGTTTGATTGCACCAACGTACTAACCAATCGGGAACGTGCAGATCCCTCGTCGCCCTGTCGCTCATTATGGCCCTCCTCCAGTTCAAGCCCGCGCCTATGTACATTCTGGACGAGGTGGACGCCGCGCTGGACTTGTCGCATACGCAAAACATTGGCCGCCTCATCAAGACACGGTTCAAGGGCTCACAGTTCATCGTCGTCAGTCTCAAGGATGGCATGTTCCAGAACGCCAATCGCATCTTCAGGACGCGATTCAGCGAGGGTACTAGCATGGTTCAGGCGTTGACGCCGGCTGATATGAAATAGAAACGCCCTAAGATTTTGGGGAAGCACGAGTGCGTGCATGTGCGTACTTGCATGAGATATGACGGAACGTTAGGGCGTGTCTTTCGTGCATGGGACCTTGGAGCTGGCAAAGCATGGGGTTGGGCGCGGGTCGGTTGATGGTTTGACAAGATAATGATCGATTGATGTGTAATGAATGAACATGGATAATCGAGGATCTTTTGTTTGCCTTAGTTTTATATGAATGAACTTGTTTTTCTGCCGCGAAAGAAGAAAAACATAATCCCCGTTCTTGCGAGATGATTAATCTAGGCTACCGTTTGAGATTGACACGCGAACCGTGTTTCAAGACATCTATGCACATGCCGACCTCGATGTACGATTCGAGCCCTTCTGCGGTGGTGGCTTGCGGAAACAAGGGCCAAAGTCCCATGCCCACGCATTCCGACCTTGGCGCGCTCGCGTCAACGCTGCGAAACTTCTTGAGCGCACGGCCAGGTCCTGCCTGGTGCCGGATGTCGGATGAGGAATCAATGTCGGGAAGTGTGCACCTATTCAATAAATGTTATTATATTGCAGGGTCAATTATCTCGCCATTTTCATGGCTCCATTAGCTTTGGTGGAGAAATTATTTAATGATTTTCCGGGCATGGACCTACCGAACGGTTCGGCACGCAACTTCGAACTGGCACTGTTCTTTCGTTGACGAGTGTTTGAGATTAATGACGTCCCACGTCTCATGCTCGTATTCTTTACTCTCGGAAACTAATATCAAAAGAGAAAGAATATATGAATTTTGTCCGCTTTTCTGGGTCGGGGCAATGGGGCACATTACGTACTAATGATATTTGCCCGGAATCTACAAGCGTCAAGCCCCTTCATCACCTCATCCTTGGGAAGCAAGGAATCAAGGTTCTGCATGCTAGTGAGGCTAAACATGTGGAGCGGATACTGGGGTTGTTCGTTAATTACGTGGGAGGAGTTCCTTGTCAGTTGGTTGGCAAGACACTTACACCGTCTTGAAAAAACAGGCTTGGTTGATATCCCGGTGCAGTTTTCGGCTCTTCACATAGCAGCTCCTCCCTCTGATGTAACGGGCTAGCTCGAAACAATCCCAGCCTGTTTTTTAACCCGAGATACTGGGGCAGCTCTCGTGGTATCTCGGTTTCGACATTGAGTGCATAAACAACATCATTGCTAATCTTGACGTCAGCAAAGTTGTAGCCTCGATCCTTGATCTCCTGGTCAGAGGGAAATGAGACCGGAAGCATAAATTCTTTCTCGGGCAGCGCGTGAAAGCCGCGACTAATCTTTGACGCGATCCACTGTATCAGGCCTCGCAAGCCTTGATCCATCCATGGGAACCTCAGTACGAGAAAAGCATCCTCCACTTTGCCCAACTGCCGACTAGTCTTTGCCGGGTCCGGGATCCAAAGATCAACATGAACCGTTTCCAGGAGCGGAAGCTGGCGCTGGGTCACAGATTCCCACAACGGGTTGGGCTGTTTGTCGTCTCCGGTAGATGAGGCATAGCCTAGGGCGGGAGCGCGCAGCTGGGCAAACATGAACAAACAATCATGCTCGAGCCCCGTAGGCAAAATCCTACACCGGTCTAGCTCAATGCCCTTGCACGATTTGACAGGAAAGATGCACAGGCTCTGGACCGTAGGCTGCTGCTTACCCGTCAGGGGGCCGTGAGCAGCCGACAATTGTTGGCGGCGGAGGTTGGAGCGCTCCGGTGGCAGACCAAGGCGGGAGTGGGTCTGGCCCAGTGCGTCGCTGCGCTCAACAGGGACGGGCGGGAACAGTATGAAAATGGGGATGAAGAAGGCAATCAGGGTCGCGACAAAAAGGACGAGCGTGATGGCGTCGAACTGGACCGGCAGCTCGGGTAGGAAAGTGCTGGAATCGGCGGGCCGCTGCACGAGAGTTGCTGCAGCATCATGCCTATGCGCTGCTAACTCGTGCTGCAAGCCCAGGCCGGATCGAGACATAGCTGAGTTATCAACGGCACGGCAGCGCACGCAAGTCGATTAGTGAGCCTGCAGGCAAAATCAAGTGTAGCGTAGCGGTGGCGGAAAGACGGAATACGTGGGACCTGCCGCGGTATGTCTCTACTGGATGTCGGTCAGTGTCGTCTAGCTTGGCGGCACGCTGGCATGTTGTTGGGTTCTTTGGTCCTTTTTGGCGTGTCTTGCTCCCTCTTTTTCTTGGGTTTTGCGAAAGCGAAGTGTCGTTAAGCTTCTCCCATCTAGCCTCAGCACCTACTGCAGTTGATAAGGGTCCACTTGTTCCAACGCCCTGTCGCCCCGTCTCCCCGTTCCTTCCCCATTGTCTGAGCGCTGCAGGGTGTGGCGCATTGGCCGTTTGGGAACCGCGTGATCTGTGGCTAGGGTCTGGCAGCATCTTGCACTACTTTTTGTGTTGTTTCATTTCCTGCCTACATATGTGAAGCAGCTGCGCATGCAATGTTACGGAGTGACGAGATGTTTAGCTCGATGGCAGGCTGGCACCCCCGGTATCATTCATCACACAGGCTTAAGCTCCAATGGGATTTTCCATGCAAAGTCATCATTTAGTCCACCCTCCACTTACACGTTGGGTCGAAACATGCGTCAGCATGTGTGTGGTGGGGGCTCCGCTGATTCAGTTCGCGCAAGATTTGTTTGAGCGGCTGCTGTCAGGTACAGGGTAGTTCGGTCGAGCCCTCCCGGGAACGGGGGGAACGGGGACGGGGACGGGCAGCTGCAGCAGTCCAGGATAGTCTCTTCTACGAAATGTATCCACCGTTTGACAACCCTTCAAATGCACAAGTGAGGCACGTACTCGGGTTGTGGTTCTTCCACCTGTGTGTTTGCATTTGCCCTGTCAGCAGAAGATTTACGCCGCTTGGCAATTTTTGTGACAACACCAAGTGGGTATGGGCGATGCATGTAAGTCAAAAAGAAAAGAAAAAAAAAAATCTGTGCACCCGAGAAGCGGCATAGAATATGATAGTGTGCACGTACGCAAGGTGGGTAAATTTAAGGTACTTTACAGATAGGATGGGGCTTGACACGAGGCACGCCATTCAATAAGCAGCTCATAGAGGCGATATTCCGCATTCCATATTACTAGATCACGGATCACCCGTTCCCGACCGAGCTCGCGCTATCCTCGACTCAGCTCATTTCTACGAAACGTCATATAGCTCTATACCTTTCTACACAATAATTAGGCCTTGGTCTAACAGGACTAAATGTGACTACCGACGACGCTTGCCCCACCCTGTCGGTCTCAGTCCAAGGCATGCAGAGAATACGTGTCGATATTCACAAAGCAGTGTGAAGCGAGAAAGGGAAGGAGAACAGGCCAAACCTGTCCCAAAAAAATCTAGTCGCTGCTCCCATCCCGTTTTTAGGGGACGGCCCACGAACCCTGATACACGCCACAAACCGGTCTAGCTCTGGAAGCGGTCAATTGGCTTTCCCGTTTCCCGGTAGTTTGCTCGTGGTTAGTCTGGCGCGGCTCGCTAGAGATTCATTACGTAGATGTCGGGCAACGTGTGGAACAGATTTTGGAGGAGCAAGCCGGTGTCACTTCAGCTGAACTGGGGTAGCGTCCTTTTCGGAATAAAGCATGCCAGAATAAGGAGTGTTGAGAGGAGAGGAGAGGAGAAGAGAGGAGAGGGATTAAAAGAAAAAGAAAAGAAACGAATACCCCTCCTTCCTGCCCCCCTTCTCCCCGCCACCCTCGTCAAAAAGAAAAGTGAATCGAATAAGGCATCGACACTGACATCGTCCTGTCCCTTTCTGCTGGTCACAGATAGCATTTTTACTGGCTCCCCTGCCATGTCAGACGAGATTCTTGTGGATTCCAAATGGTGGTATGTGATTGGTGGTAATTGCCCACTCCGAAATGTCAAGGCTCATAGAGTGATCTGCCCGCTTTGAACGACCGGCCTGGAGCTGAATTCTCGTAGTGCCATTTTCCTTGACGATCTGCTTAGGGCAGACATTGTAAATGCAAACCACGTTCGAGGCGGTCGGTGGGATGCAAAGCCGGCAATATCGGGAACGCTCCCGCCACAGCGCCCGAGCCAGGCCGCAATCTGTACTCTTGCCGTGCCCTCTCTCAGCTCCGTGCAGAAATATGATGATGCTCAGGTACCTACTGCACTGTTCACTGCGAGGCCAACGGCAAAAAAATCCGTCCACACCACTTTCCTGATTCTCCCTCTTGTCCGTTAACTACTGACTCGCATGTGTACTAGTGACGGAAAATCTTGGTTTATATGTGTACCGGCATGGCCGTCAATTCGACTTGGTGGTGTGTAAGTTGGAGGAGGGTGTTTGGGACACATCCGCAATGGTTAAATAAAAGCATCGACGCTGCATGTTGAGGATACGTAGCGTGCAGTGCTGGTTCATGCCCGTTGCAACCTCACATGACGAGACCGCCGGCGGACCAAAAATAGGACAATGGCGGGCAAGCTACTGTATAGTTTGCCCATTGGAATCAAGTCTGGAGGAGGGATGAACGTGGCGGTTGGCGCAAGGGTTGGACTCGCACCCGCCGCTGCTGGGGCGGAATGTCTGTTGGTGTGTGCAATCGGGCCTGGATGACGGTGACCCACACACATCCATGGCACCCATACCACCCATACCACCCCGACTGGGCCGGCGGCCACATCCTCACTCACACATAATCTGTGTAGTGACACACACAGGCGCGCACCCCCATCTGCAGGACAGGGCCGATGCCACAGGAACACCAGACTTCCGCAGCGCCTAGTGTTGGGCTGAGGGTAGAACGGCCGAATCTGCGGCCAGGAGGGCGGACGGGTGGCCGTAGTGGTGCAGGGCAGATCCTGGGAAATTGAAGGATGGACAAGACAAGGCAAACCAAAGACAAGATGAAAAAAAAAGGGTTTGGTAGGCTCACATTCTCTCACACCTCAGTTCCGTTGGTGGGGCCGATGGGCGGCATCTATACCCCCCTTCAACCTCGGCGAGCCTGAGCCACACTTCTCGTGCTATCCAATGAGGTCTCAACATCATTCTGTGCTCCTCACCGAACGCTCTTCACGTAGGGGCCAATGTATGTTATCGGCATCAGTAATTAGTTAAAAAACCAGTCCGTCGAAACAGCTGAACCGAGAAATTTATAAGCGTGGACTAAAGCGCGCTGCAGTGGGTCGAGCACCGGAGATGATCTTTCTGACCCATATGTATTGTACCGCCATGTGCTAGACATGAGGGTAATCAATATGCAGGTTGGTGAGGAGTAGGACCAAGACCGGGTGGTGGCAATCCTTGGTAGCGACAGCCGGCACTGGGCTGCTGCCCAAGTTGCAATGGGGAGGAGCTTGGGTCAAGCGACAAGGGCTAGCAGGTATATCCATCCAGGGATGCCTACCCGTGGGGGAGAGGCTAGTTTCTCCTTGGCCCTGCCACTCTCGGGGGAGCATGTATTATTTTTCCCTCTGGTACTCCGTGGAGGGGAAGAGGAGACAACTTGGGAGGAGCCACCCCCCCTCAAAGGTCGTGAGCGGGGGAAGACGATTGCTCAGTTGTTTTGCTTCTGGTCCAACACCGCATATTCATCAGCCATCATATATGTTGTCTTAACTTCAAACATTTTAGGCCGGGATTGATATTGGAAGTAGCCCATTATCGACTCGCAGGACTTCCCCTATCAAAAAATAGAGAAAAAGAAAAACGCACCAAGAAGAAAAACCGAAACAGAAAATGGGTCACTGAAGCGGTCAAACTGTTTTCAGGGTCAATCCCGTTGTTGTAGAACCATGAGGCTCTCGGGGAGTCCCTCTCACTCCCCTCGGTCATCGGGGTTATCAAAAGTCGGGTTACGTATGCACCCGTTCTCACCGGCCCTGACTTCGCCCGCATGTCGCTCCACCCGATGTCCACATTGACCCCTCCACCCTCAGGGCTCAAACAGAACAGAAGGCTTCTAGACCGGCAGACCCGCAGCCGGATCCTTGACCCCGGGTTGGATGGTTACGCCAAGTAGGCCGTCAGATTTCCTTTTTCAGGCCAGCGGCTGCATGTCCTGAGCTGGCTGCTTCAACTGGGTGGCGCCGGCGGGGCCTCTATGGCATGCTCGTCCTCGTTCTGTGGCCAGGGCGCTTGCGACCCCCATGCCTGAGTAGGCGCCGGTGCCAACTTTTAGCACCATTCTAAAGACGCGCTGGATGGCGTCTTGCTTCCTCGTCGGACCACTTCGAAATCCGCACGACGTCAAGGCTGCAAGTCGAACTTTGTCGAGTGCCGGGGTGGGCAATGGGATACGATGCCGCTCTTCCCCTCCCCCTGGGCCCTTGCAACGTACATTAGCGGGTCGCGGCAAAGCGCGATGACGGCGACTAGATTTTCGCATTTGAGCATTTGAGATGCTGAGAATGGGGAATGCAGATTGGCGCTCACCAGCGACATCTTTGATGCACTTTTGTGAACCCTGGGCGTCTAGCATACACACCTCGGGAGTCGCCGCCCCTGTACAACTCCGCCCCTTTCTTCCTCACTTATTCCACCCACTGTCCCTCCCGCGCTCACACGAAGGTAACCGCGGTACGGGAAGAGCGCGCTTTGTCCAGCACTGTATCCGTGAGCAAAGGCAGCGCAGCACATCAGATACCAAAGTAGGGAAGTGGTATTTCCCAGTCCGGTGTAGACCAGAATCAGATTTCTGGGGGAGAAATCCCCCTCTGCCGGGAGCAGTAACCGCGCTCTGGCGTCAACGCTTTGAGCACAGCCTGACCCCCAATGGCCTAGCACCGAAGGGATCTTCCCGGCTGTCATTGAATGCAACGCACCTGAGCGATGCCATTTTGAGATGAGGGACTAATCAACAACATTTCCTCCAGTATACGTACCTGACACAAAGCCCGCCAGTTACGGGCCCAGCCGCCGGTACATGTCCCGAATGTTACAACTGCGGGAGATCAGAACAGCCGCCAAACATTTTCTCACCGTATCTTGCCCAATGGGAAAAGCTGAATGTGGTCGACTGATACTTGAAAAAAGAAGATCTATTTTCGTTGCATCGCCCGGGATTGGCTGAGCGGACGACGGAGCCGCTGGGATGTTGGACCACACCCTGCATCTACTGAGCGAAAATTTGGCCCGTGAGGGCATCGGCCTCACCAGAGCTACACAGACGCCTTGTAACGGGACCCTCCAAGTGGAGTCGAGTGTTGTTGGCTGGGCGTAGTTAGGCCGACTTTGTCGGAGGAGATCAACATGGTCCGAACATGACTTGTCATCTTGGGCCCTGGAGACAAACTGCTCTGCCCTTGTACGAAACAGAAGGGGAATCACCAACACAAGTCCCTAGCAAGGAAAGCTGCTGGGATACACGAACCACATCCAAGATATCGACCCGCCCAACCACTCTGTAGCCTTTTGGATGCCGCTGATATTGTTCTAGAACTGGGTTGGAACGGGCGGCTCCCGATCCGTGTAACAAAGCAAAGTGATGGATGCCCTTGTTGACACCCCTCCTTCATGGGATCCCGCCTTATTTGGCCGATGCTTCCCCTTGGTTCATGACGACAACTCCTCCTAGCCCATCTCATGTACGAATAGACACCAGATTCGATTCTGTGATACCACGTGAGATGAAACAAATACCCAACGCACGACAGGGAGCTGCCTTTGAGCCTGTACATGCATGCATACCGTGACTTTCAGGAGTTAAAAAGCGCACCACCCATGAGCTATAAAATGTTACGCATCGCATTGAGATGCAGGTAGCATCTTACCAACCAGGGCCGGCCGCGGATGCAATCGATCGCCCGCCATCAACTTCCACAAAGGAGCTCGAGACATCACCTGGCCGGAGCATTCGGGACTGGGTCCAAATCTCAGCTAAACACCGGACGGGGGGCGATGCTTGCTGCAGGGTCAAGCATAGCATGGTAAGCTGCGTCTACAAAATCTCCAACGCATCCCGTTTCTCATCTGGCCTGTGCTTCAGGTTGGCCCGAACTCTTCCTAGTGCTTAATTAAGCCCTGACCACGGAAGACGGGGATTGAGGATATGGCGGATGGGCACAGCCCATGTGCGGAAAGCATCTCTCCGAAGTGAGGTATGTGAAGTGTGCACTCGATTTCTTTGCTGGACCGACGAAGGACGGGACCGGGAAATTCCGTGTTCTGATTGCCTTCGGGCCTCCGCCTCCGGAAGTCCTCCGGTCCGGCCGAGCAAGAGACCACCACCAGGGCTGAAAACCGTGCAAAACCCAGGGTCGGAGTCTTAGCACTTTGCCGATGGTGGTGTTGGCATGCCGAGGCCCGCTCCATAGAGATTGTCAACTGTCGGGTCGAAGTCAAAAACGAAGCCACGGAGGCGTTGTGGTGTTTCTAGGTCGGGCCACGCGACGACCCACGAGAGAGCGCCGAGAGCGGTAATTGATCCAAGCGCCCAGACGCAGGCGCCGTTTCCAGTGTGGGTGGTTGTCAGATGTTGGGATGGACCCATCGCTTGGGGCAGGTTGATCAAGGCTTTTTTTTTTTTTTCGAGGCATGTTCTGGCAATTGTCCAGGCCCAGTGCGGGCCCTATCAGATCGCCATCTATCCCATAATTGTGTTTCGGCCGGGGAGCCATGGACGGATGCCACACCAGGATGCCCTGTCACGCCGGCGTCCAGTTCTAACACCCTAGAATCTTGGGAGGGGAGAGAGGGAGGAAGAGGCGTGGTGTGAAGCGCTGCCCGAGGAAACTCACTAGGATAGGACCGACGGGGGAATCAAGGATGTGTGCGTGATGTGATGGGCATGCCGTGGTGTCATGGATGGAAGGAAGACATACGTCTCAAAAAATTGTTTCCCAACCAGAACCAACGAGACAAGACGGGGAGGACAAAATAAAAAAGAAAATGACAGGCCAAGAACAGAGGAGCAGCAGACAGTGACGACGGTATGTACGCTCAAAGTTTGCATCGACACCCTCGGCCGCCCGACTTTCTTTTCCCTTGCGCCTTCAAACGCCCCTCCCACCCAAAGCGTTGCATCACCGCCATGCAGCCCCTGGTCGCGGCCACTTCCAAGTAGTACTTGGTCTGTTTGGTGCTTCTGCAGACAGAGAGTGTGTGGTCGATGCCAAGCGGCGGCCGCAACTGTGAGATGCCAAAAACAGGCACCATACCATGAGTAACGAGTAGTTGCTCCGACCCTGACAACGCCACAGCGGTTGATCCACCTGCCCCCAGAGGTTCAGCTCCTGTCGGCCACCGTCGTTTTCACTTAGGCGGACCAGTGGCGTGGCTGTCTAGAAACGTCAAGGGCATGGACATTCGAGGGGCGACTAACAGTTAGAGGGCAAGGGATATTTTGGCGCCATCAGCTCCAGCCCTCCGGTTTCCTTTCCGCGGTCTTAAGCTCTTTCGGGACCTGTCCAAGCCCAAAAGGCACTGCGGGTGCGGTATCCATCTGCCATCCGGCGTCACCTTAGCGGGCTGGGCTGTTAGAAGCCGGGCCTAACGGTCTGGGATGAGGACATATCACAGAATCTGAGGAGCGCTGGTAACGGAGCCAAAAAGAGTCAAAAGCCATCCATGGAAAATCAGCACCTACCTCAGGTACCCTTGCTGCCCGCCAGGGTGTGTGCTCCTTCCCCCTCTAGTGCTCCAGCGCATCAACCCTCCAACCCTCCATCCAACCCAGCCCCAGTCAAGCCGCCCCGCGCCCACTGCACTGCTGCTGGAATAACATCCATCCACTCCACGCCCAATCTATCACATATCCTCCGCCGCGTGTTAGTTCAGTTGTTCCTTCTTATTCTTATTACTGATGCTCGGGCCACCGCTGTTAAATTCTCTTGTTTGGGTAAATTCGTCGTAATCGCTGCTCTGTGTGGCCGTCGTCTACTTTAGAACCGTCCCTGGTCCATTTACTACTTTGGTAACAACAACACATAACCATGGCCACCTCCACCACTACAACAACTCTTCAACGGGTTTTCCAAAGTACATAATCTCGCATCCAAAAGGGACTTTCACCTCCTTTCCTCTCCACTATTGTTGACGCCTCCATTCTTGGCCTCGCCCCCCTCCTCGGCCGAGTTAGCCTCCCACACACACACACACACACACACACACACACACACACACACACACACACACACACACACGCACACCACACATGCACACACACATGCACACACGCGCTCACATATTCCTCTCTTCCTTTTGCTGGCGTTTCTTCTTCCCGCGCTCTATTCCTCGCAAATGACACACGCCCGCATCCACTCACACCCCCGGCAGACCCATCCATCCCATCCGCCTCTGCAGAATCTCCAACCCGGATCCGCACCCACGACAAGCAGCAACGGCAGCACTTGAAAGTTACAGGGCTCTGGCTGCCGTCAACTCAGCAACACCACTTTCACCCAACTCACCCAATTCCCTCGCCTCACTCTGTTGCCACACCGTTGCCTCCACTTGCATACTGCACGCAACTAGTGGCCTTGTCCGTTCAGCCGCTTGCCGTAGTCGTGTCGGATCATCAGAGTCGCCAGGGATAGCATTTGGCTGGGCTCCCGAGACCCACGATCATCGGTTGACGCCCCGTCAGGTCTGCATGCGACAGCACTCTCCCGCAGAATACGACATCTCTGGCTCTTGTGTCCAGGGGTCCTAACCAGCCCGGATTGTCCAACGTTGCCATCAAAGACCACGCCGTCCCCGCCATCCCAAGACCTTGAATGGACGCCCCCTGATTAGTCTACGGCATCCCGCCTAACTTCTGGCTCTACAAAGGGCCCCGGGATTGCTCCATCGACAATACTCCTCTCTGCCGTTGTCACGACGTGACCACATAACAACTCCACTGCTCAGCCGCCATACATGTGCCTGCTGGGAGCAGCCAACCCCTCTTCCTTGACAAGCATCCTGGAAGCCCCCCACCAGTAACCAAACAGCGCCCTTGCAACCCACGTTTCACTAAACCGCGGACATCTTGCCGCTTTCCTGGATCTATCCGCAAGCCCAAGGTGCTTGACAGAGTCGTCCCTGTAGACTCCCTTTTGGCCCAAACCCTCTGGACATCTCCGGACTGGGCCACACTCTGACATATTGATCCTCATCCACACTCCCCATCCATCCTATTCCACTCTTTCCCCCTCCACGCCCTTACCACTCCGCCGGTTTTCTACAAGGGGGGGTTGTCAGTACAGTATCGACTAGGGCTCAACAGTGGCCCTGTCCAATCACTTCTACCGGCAGCAGGCAGAAATTGGCAGCTGGCCCCCTGGAAATTCTCAACCCACCCCCGTCCATCTCATTCCCATCAGATTCTTTTCTTCACGACTGGCCCGGCTTGACTGGCGTCTTCAAGTTCATTTGATTTGTTCTTGCTTGCCTTGGAGAGCACCGGATCGGAAACACGGAGCTGGTGTACAAACGACGTTCCTGGCTCTTGCAAAACCGCTCGCTCGGAGTTTCCGACGCACGCTGTTCGTGGTTTGTGGTCTAAACAGTGCCACATTCTCGCTAAGCATGCAAATTACGCCCGCTGCCGTCAATATTGGCCAAAGACGTTCGTTGTCAGTCTCGAAACATCGCGTTTGCTTGGCTAGCCCGTGATTTAGCTGCTATCATGGGCGATTACTATCACCACTTCTTGTCCTCTATGTCCGGAGCGGGGCTTAACCCAGTCACCACTCCAGAGGAGATGTTTGCGCCGCAAATGCATGGACAGCCGATGGCCATGACGCCCTCTCCAATGCCCGGGGCTTATCAACAATTGGGCTACTTTACAGGATTCCCCGAACCAATGATGTTCAACCCGTCAAAACCACAAAAGAA
Source organism: Calonectria ilicicola (assembly GCA_020809705.1). NCBI lineage: Eukaryota > Fungi > Ascomycota > Sordariomycetes > Hypocreales > Nectriaceae > Calonectria > Calonectria ilicicola. The sequence continues at coordinate 2,170,996 of CP085828.1, read as the reverse complement.
CCGGAGGAAGTCTGGCCCCCCAACCACGCCAGGAATAGATCATGTCAAACATCGTCGAACACGTTCGGGTTGTTTTATGTGTAGAAGTCGGAGAGTCAAGGTAAGAGGAGGGAACTTCCTGGATTTGAAAATGGTTGAGATGGCTAAGACTTCCCCAGTGTGACGAGACCCGTCCGATTTGCGAAAGTACGGCTTCAGGATTCCTTCGGCGGAGAGAGGTGCTAACTAGAGTTAGGATGCAAAAAAGGAAACCGTGAATGCGTTTATCCCGAACCTGCTAATTCAAAAGGTTCAACTGGGGCCTCCGGAAAATCGAAGGAACACGGGCTGGGGATACAAACAAGTCCTTCATCATCAAATGCCGATGAAGATGAGGATACAGAACACGAAAGCAAACTCGAAACGATATTTGACGAAGATGAACCTGGCGGAAACGCTCCAAGGATGTCAAAGATATCAAAGGGCGCGGGGGCTTTCCCTCCAAGACGACAGGCCTCGGAGGCACCATCTCAGAGCAGTACCAAAAGTTCATCTCCATCGACCTCAATAGCGACCCCCATATCTTTCCCCACAACGTCATATCCCTCAAGCGATTTCCCACTAGATCTCGGACCGGCAGACTGGTCCCATCTCACACCCGAAGTGCAGAGATGTCTCTCATATTTTGTGGAAAACATGACCAACTATCACTATTGCCTTCCTCATGATTCGGACGAATTCTTCAAAACCATTCTTCCCAGCGCTGCTTTACGACATGAACCCCTACTCAACGCGCTGGTAGGGTTTTCTGCATATCATCTGACTCTGCAAGATCCAAATGGGAAATTAAAACCATTTCTACAATATTATAATAGAAGTGTTACTCTGCTATTGGCATCCCTGAAGAGGAGCGAGAAACACAATGTAGCAACACTGTTGACTATCCTGCAGTTAGCTACAATCGAGGTTGGTTTTGTTGGTCGAATATGGTTCGCAGTGTTTTGTGCTAATGTCAACCTTCAGGAGTATCTAGGTGACTGGGTCAACTTGATGGGGCATCAAAAAGCGGCATTTGAAATTCTAACCAGCATGTTTACGCCGCAGACTATCATGCAAACTCCCATGGGTCGGATGTGTCTTCATTGGTATGCGCGCTTTGATACTTTTATTGCTTTAATGGGTGGGTTTCCCACGGATCTACCTCGCGAATGGTTTCTTGCCATGGTAGAATATTACCAATCCCAGATGGCAGTATTCCCCGAGGAACTGCGCTGGAAAATCGAAGACTGGTCCGCCAGGCTCCGCCTGATTTCATACGACATGTCGATTCTCTTTGCGCGGGGAAGTCGTGGCCAGATTTCCCCGGACCAATTCATTACCGAGCACGAACAATTAACTCGAAATCTTATCGAATGGAAAGAGTCAAAGAATCCTGCGCTGTCCGACGCCCGATACCTTGTTACGGATTTCCAGAAAACCCGAGCTTCAGATCCCGATGACATCGTCGACCCATATACTCCAGATATTCTCTACGAGCGTCCATTATTTACAGCGACAGTCCTTTGCGCTGAATGGCACTCCATAATGATTATGCACAAATGCCAATCGTCGAATACTCCTCCTGAAATTCTGTTTGGGGAATTGAGTCAACATGCATATACGACATGTCGGTACTTTGAGACTCTTGAATACTGGCCCGGTTCGCCCAAAGGCGTTTTATTTCTCACTCAAGCTTGCATAGCTATTGCAGCCTTATTTTTGCCGCAGGACGCACGGCACCATATGTGGTTTCGGCGAAAATTTGCTTTGCTTGAAACAATGGGGTAAGTGGGCAAAGGGGCACTAAAACCGTGCTATCCCGCCAACGTCGACCGACGGCTAAACAAGAAATTAGATACATTCATCCCATCACCCTTCGAACGAAAATGGCCGAGTTATTCAAAGAACCATCCTGCGCTCAATGGTGGCTACCTAATGGCGAAGGTTTCAGCCCAGTTTTACAAAGCATTCGAAGTTTTGCCGACGAACGTAATGCTGCTGCGGTGACGGCGCAACACGAAAATCTTCGGGAAGTCAAGCATATCTTTGCAAAACTGTCCTTAAGTGAAAAAAAGAGCGGATCCGCGAACATAGGATGAAATCCAGCAAGTTGAGACTACGAAGTGAGGAATCATCAGCTCAGGTGCCCCTGCAAAAATCAAAAGATAGCTAGCTGGTGCAGGCTGGCCAATCCAGTTGACGCCGGGTTGATCAACCGTGTAAAACGACCACACGAGCTATACCAACAATTCTAATGCTATTGTGCAATAAAAAGGCTATAAATTTCCCATGGATTGGGATTTGGGGTTGTCTGTGAAGAACACGATATCTTGAAGCTAGGTAAAACAGGGGTCAGATGGCTAGTTCGTGACCAGCCGACTGAACCATTTCCTGCTCATTTCCATTTCGCGTTGAATCAGCGCACAACTTATGAACAACGTCAATGTCGGGGTTATATTATTATGACAAGATAGAAGAGAAAGGGTTGTACGTAATGGACAAAATCTTGCTGGACGAGGAACGCCTTCGGACAAAGATACCCAATGGGTCGCATGGTGGTAACCAGTGACATAAACTTGAATAGAGACAGAAATGAAAAAAATACAGATGCCAGCAAGCTTGTTGGCAAGGGCCATTAGTGCCCGAATTTATGCACACCATAAAATGCAAAGCTAGAGGCATATTAATCATCCATTTACCATCCCTTCTATCGAAAGCAACTCGTATCTCCTCATTATATTCTCGAAGGGTAAGATATTGTACACGACTTCAACTACAGTGAAACACGCCCACGTCCCAAGTGGAACTACTGAATTTAGAACCCATCTAACCTAAAATGACCAGAACCATAAGATATTAGTCCAGGCTGGTGGCTTATTTCCCTTCCTCGGCTGGCTCCGTTTTGGAGGGGGCTTCCGCAGGGTCCTTCTCCTCCTCGCCCTTGGGCTCTATCTGGTTGCTTTCTCCCGCCGGTTGCTCAGGATCGGATTCAGATCCAGAGGCGGTGTCCTTGGCGATGTCCTCAGATTCTGTCGATGGATGTTCAATTGGTATTTCTGACGGCACTTCGGGCTTTTCTCCGTCTTGAGACTCGCCGACGGGCTTGTCATTCACATCATCATTTCCGGGAGCAGTAGACTCTTGCGGCGGCGCAGATTCTTTAGTTGGTTCACCGTTGTCGTCGTCCATCGCTTCGGAGTCGAGGCCTGCCCCAACAATTGTCTGGTCCGCATCTGAAGCATCTTCGTCGACATCTTCTTCCTCATCTTCATCCGTAGAGCCGTTATCTGGAACCGACGATTGTTCGATGACGGATTGTTCGACTATTACGGGAACTTCTGCCACCTCAGGTCCTTCGTCCAGGGCAGAAGAGGATGAAATGTGCATGTTCTTGAGTCTTCGCGATACACCATCTGCCTCTTCCTCCTCTGCCTCAATCACGGTTGTGACAGCACTGCCTGTTGATGGGCTGCTCCTGATGTGCCGTCGTGTATTGGTTCTGACATGGAGGTTGTCATCTTCATTGCCAGGACCGCGTTGCTGGACATGGGGCTTCAAGATGGTTGGTGCAGGCTTCTCAGCTTCGTGTTCCACTGGGGCTTCAAGCCCCTCGGCCTCAGGAGGAAGTTTGTAGTTTTCTGCAGGAAGCAAGTCGTAGAGATCACAGACTGTTTTGAAAAACACGTAAAGGCCGGTCTGCCCTTCGACTGACCAGAAGACGCCGCGATGCTGGAACCAAGCATGCGCAAATATCCGATGCAGTCGACGAAAGACATTGACCAGATTCTTGACACCGACATTCTTACTATGATTATCGCTGAGGACGACGAATCGGCTGGGGAATATCTTTTGGTCCGTGACGACGTTAGCTGCCCAATCCAAGGTATGACAGCAATAGTCGATGGCGCAGCAACTCTTGGGCTGTTCGTGGACGGCGCATAGGAATTGCCACTCTGAGGCGCGCATCTCGGGACATGTGCTGGCACTGCATGGAGGGGTGTCGAAGAGGAAGCCAACGATGAGGGAGTTGCACTGCGAGATGAGAAATCGGCAAAGCTCGTAGAGCCAGATGGTACGGTCGATGCCAGGTGGAGGTTGCGCAAGCTGAAGAGCGGTCGCCCGGGAGAGTGGTTGTGTGTTGGAGGCGGTATGGTAACAGTGAAGGGCGGCTAGATGTTCTTGAAGTTGAAATGCCGAGTCCAGCTGGCGGCAGTTAGCTTCTGTTAGCGAACGTGGAGGCGCAATGACGAACCTCCTGAAGGGGTATCAAGGGAGGACCAGCAGCCATATCTGCAGCCTTTGTTCCAGGGTGGATGCGTCGTCTGGAGCTCGCGTCAAGAAGCGTTTGCTCAGACGGCGTTGTCTGGGGACTGGCTGGTTGGCCGCCAGACGGAGATCCAATCTGGATCTCTACTGGCGGCGGAGGGCTTGGTAATCGGGGCGAGCTAGGTGCGAGCGACATCTTTTGTTTGTGCCAAATGAGAGGATGCTGCAGCGTGCAGCTTGGGGGTTCGTCGAGACGGCGAGTTGCGACAATGTTGGACGGGGGAATGGGCTGCTGGCGATTAAGACAAACGACGAGGCTGGCCATTTGGCCTGACCCACGCTGCGCTGGCGGCGTGGGCTGTGTTTCTGAGGAGCTCGATATGTGCATACATGCGGGCGCTTATGCATGTATCGGGGACCGTGTAAGTGAACCACCCCAGATGACGGAATTGGCGTAAAGAGTGTGGGCTGTGTGGTATTGACACCCAATTTCGATTTCTCTTTTCGAGACGAGCCAGACTAGAGACGAAATTAAGCCTGGAATATCACAAATATCGTATAATTTAAATACGGTACCTGAAACTGTGCACACTTGGCAACGGCTCTGACGCCCACCAGCCCAACATGGATTTTGACGACGATGCCCCTCCAGAGCTGATCGACACCACCACCAACCCCGACGGTGACATTCAGGAAGAAGTCACAGTCAAAGTACCGATTACTATTGTGACGGGTAAGATAAGATATTGCATATTATTTTTGCAATCTAGAGGTCTCATTGGATCTGATGTTTTTTTTTAGGGTATCTAGGAGCAGGGAAAACAACCCTGTTGAATTACATTCTAACAGCTCAACATGGCAAGAAAATTGCAGTTATTATGAACGGTTCGTCATCCCTCATCAACCCAACCCCCACCCTTAGGTGTAGTACTCATATACTGGTTAGAATTTGGAGATTGTAGGTTTTCCCCTAGCCCCTGATGAGCTGTTTCTCTAAATGGGACTTCCAGCACTTGACATTGAGAAGTCCCTTACGGTAAACAAGGGAGGAGAGCAAGTTGAAGAGTGGCTTGAAGTTGGCAACGGCTGCATTTGCTGTTCGGTAAAGTGAGCCGCCATACACCTCCTCGCCGGACCAACTAATGTAGCTAGGGATACGGGCGTTAATGCCATCGAGTCTTTGATGGAGAAGAAGGGTGCATTCGATTACATCCTGCTTGAAACTACTGGACTTGCGGATCCTGGTAACTTGGCACCCCTGTTCTGGGTCGACGAGGGCCTCGGAAGCACTATTTACCTAGATGGCATTGTCACCTTGGTGGACGCGAAAAACATTTTGCGAAGTCTTGAAGACCAGACCGGGAAACTTGAAAGTCAGCACGATCATGATGACCATGGTCCCCTTTTGACGACTGCGCACGTCCAGATCTCGCATGCCGACGTCATCGTCATTAACAAGACCGACATGGTTAGCAAAGAGGAGCTAAGCGCTGTCAGAGCGAGGATTGAGTCCATCAACGGGCTTGCAAAAATCCACATGACAGAAAGGAGCATTGTGCCTCAGCTTGAGGGCTTCCTACTAGATCTACACGCTTATGACCAATTTGACGAAGCAGCAGCTAGTGCCAAGGGACACAGTCATCTTGATCCTGTAAGTGTTTGGAGGCGAGGGTATGAAAATGATGAGGTTTGTGTAGCTGACTCGTGCAGACAATTTCAACTGTGGCGATTCCCGTCACTCGCCTCCGGCTTGACCAATTGGACCTCGTGGACCACTGGCTACGGGCCGTGTTGTGGGATAGTAGACTTCCTGACACAGACGAGGCCGGCAAGTTCGAGATACATCGTTCCAAGGGACGCCTGGTATTTGAGAATGGTGACATCAAGATGCTTCAGGGAGTAAGGGAGGTTTTCGAGATCAATGATAGCCCTCACGAGGATGAGGGCCCTGTTGAAGGCAAGATCATATTGATCGGCAAGAACGTGGCCAGTGTGGACTTTGCGACCAGCTTTCAGCGCACCATCAAGTGAATTCGATAGATGCATAAATAGAGCACATGCAGAGCTTCACATGACGCGAGAAGCGCGTGCGCTAAAGCCACCTCCAGACATCACCAAGCAATTAATTGTGTGCAAGTAGTTTGTGAGGTCAGCCATGGCCGTCAGCCTTGGCCCGCTTAAAAAGATGTGATTGGCGGGGCCATTGCTGTCGGTGCGGACCCACTTGAATCCGGCCACGGGCTCCAAGGTGCATCGAGCCTTCACAGCCTTCTCGACAGAGCAGCCAGAGTGCAAGCACCTCCTCGACGCTCACAAACCTTACCTCACGGTCGACTGCGACCTCGAGAAGCCCGATATTCGAAAATAACACCTACGAACACCCGCGCCCCCTAGACCAAGTCGCTCGTGCGATCCAAGCAATCATGAATCGGCCAGGTAGGATCGCTCCCAACCACGTCGTCCCTCCTCAGCCTTAGACCCCGCTGTTTGCCCAATCTGCGATATCACGAGCCCATTTCGCCGCTATGAGACCAGAAGACGTCGAACCAACAAGAAGCGAAGTTGTGCGCCAGCTTTCAGGACTTCTGTGCTCTTGCACTGTGCCTCGTGACCGTGCCCCTCCCTTGCCCTGATGTTCCATCGCCACTAGGGCACAATATCTCAACCATCACCAGGCCAATGCGAGGTGCCAATGAAATGGCGGTGGATGAAGAGGGTTTCCGTGTCGCAGTGCCCAAGGCTGGCGGCGTCTGGATCAATCGATCGAACAACGGCTGACCAAGGTTTCGAACGGTAGGGGCAGTGCCACAAACACTCCGCGGAATGCCTGGTGGTTTTGGAGGTCAACAGCAGCCTCAACAGCCAGGACGAGCAGGATCGAACCGGTTACCAAATGGTGGAAAGCTAGGTACGATTAAAATTTGCTTGATGCTGCCACGCAGCGGCTAGTTTGCTATTGTGAGGGGCTGACCAGTGCGCTACGAATACAGGGAACAATAGCTCAGGATGGGCGTTTGGGGGAGGCGTGCCGATGGGTGGTGCCGGTCTTCAAAACCCCAACCGTCAACTCGGCGGTAATGTCAGTTTCGCACAAAGCCTGAGCGGTTCGCAACCTGCAACACCTCTTGATCTGTCGTATGTTTGTCCCTATTCTTTCCTGTTTGTATCGCTCCCCCCACATTCCACCCCAAGTTCGTCATGGACTTGCACAACCCAAAGAAACCCAGACTAGTTGGAAAGCGCAATAGCGTGAGAAACACTTGTGCAACACTCAATAAGTCATATGGCTTGGCTTATGCCTCCATTGTGAAGGGGTAAAACTTCGTTTCTTGCTATTCATGGTCTTGACGATATGCATTATCGCCGTGTATGGTTTGAGAACTGTTCGCGCTGACTAGATTACAGGGAATTTCCTTCATTATCCAACAACTCCCAGCTCTCCAATTCTAACCAAGCCTCAATGTGGTCGGCCTCTGGATCTAGAAATCTAGGTGGCCCGATCCAGCGCAACCAATCCACGCCCCTGTCCTCCCAACAAGGAGGTCAGGATGACCTCTTTAGCCCCAATTCGTCCCGTATGCCTTCCGTACAAGGATCATTCCGATTTGGAAACCAAGGCAGTATGGGTGCCCAATCATCCCAAGTCCAGGCCACTAGCGTCGACGATTTCCCTCCGTTGAACAGAACGGCAAATGGAGAAATCGGCTCTGATCGCACGGCAAGCCTGATGTCATCCCTGGGCTTCGGCCCTCAGACTGCGGCACCAGGGCTCACGCAAGGAAACCGGGGGAATGGCCTTCTGAATGCGCTTTCGGCCAACACCCGAGCAAGCGAATTAAGATCACCACCAGGAGTCGGCGCGCCTGGTGAGTTGTCTATTCTTCCTGCCATGCAGGTATGCTGACTGCTACAGGCTCCTCTCGGCTACAAGATGGTAAGATGCTTGGACTGGAGGATGATGCGAGACAAAAGCCCCGAGAAGATGGTTCTGGCCCTATTTCATCCGCAAATGATGGAATCTCTCAAGACCCTGACGTTCTCTCTCCCGGTAACGACATCTCCGTGGCTAAATCTAAGGAAGAGAGTGACCAGGCTCCTGAACTGGTTGATCCACTCTCTGGCATGCCGGCTGTGGACAAGTGGGGAATTAAAGGATTGCGAACGTTGATGAACAACTACCCAGACTATCATGCCATGGTTGTGGGTATGGACCCTACATCTCTCGGTCTGGATATGGGCTCTCCAGAGTAAGTCTGGAGGTTACGATTGTGAATTGTCTAAAACTAATTATCGCAGTCTCTTCTCAACACAGATCTACTCCTTGTTCGACGATGCTCCTCCTAGACCAACGGCAAACGCTAGCAAATTTCGGTTACCTGAATGCTACAACGTGACAAATGTCCAACCGATTGAGAGCAAGATTCAGAGTTTCAACGAAGAGACACTGTTCTGGATCTTCTATAGCTGTCCGGCTGATATCAAGCAGCAGATGGCAGCAGTAGAGTTGTGAGTTTTAGAAAGCCCTTTCCTGTCGAACATTGTACTTATTTTGAACAGACACTCTCGCAATTGGCGCTGGCACAAAAAGCTCCAAGTCTGGCTCACCAAAGATGAACACATGACTCCACAAATACTTAGCCCAAACCATGAGCGAGGCTATTACATTGTTTGGGATACTTCATCATGGCGGAAAGAGCGAGTAAGTGATCAATTAGCTTCCAAGAGGGTGTTTCGCGGTTACTAAATTCTTCAGCGGGAATTCACGTTGCACTACGGTGATCTAGATACGACTCTCAACCAGGCACCTATCGTGCCATAATTTTTATCAACTTGATTGGAAACTTTCAGGGATAGATCGGGTGATGTGATGCTACGGCATGGCTGGTTCTAGCCAGGGAAGGTGTACCATCGGACTTTTTCTTGCGGTTATGGATCGGGTCTGTTGGCACAAGGTGGGTTCTGGGACGGTACAATCTGGTCATCAAGGCGGACGGTTTGTCACCTGGATTTGAGGGCTGCACCGGGTTAATACAGGATGCTTCCCCGTCTCGAGAAAGCAAGTTCATGAGGCGCACGTGCGAGTGAATGTTTGTATATCTATCTGGTGGTGTCTGGACATTGTGATGATGAGATTGGGTTGGGAACCACATGACTAAAGCTAGCTTACGGCGAAAGCACGGGAAATACAGTGTGTTTTTTTAACCATTGGGCTTCTTGCAGCTACCCTTGCTCGCACTTCAGTGATTCGGCGATTGTGGTGACGATTGATCAATCCTCTGGTGTGGTGTCGCGTGAGAGGCTGGTAGGTTAAATTAGCCGAGGTTCAGCCACGGTAGGTGGGCTTACGCCAGATGTATGGTGGCGACGAACGTGGGATTCCAAGCTCTCAACTCTGTCCTGATATCAAGGTTGTGATTACACCCAGATGGCCACTAACTCATGACCTTGGTTTTATGACAAGTGCAACAGCTTCATTGTGCAGATAGCCTCTACGAAGACCGGTTCTGCCAATTTCCAATTGCCCTCGAATCCAACGCCTTCCTACCCTCCGAACTCGAACCTGTCTACCACACCTTGAGACCCAAGTACACCAACACCTGGCTCTACCGACGCAACCATGTCAAACGAACAGATCTCGCTGCCATACTTTGTGGCTATCATGGTTGTCTTCGGCCTGATAGTCCGTTATCTATTCTTTGGAGGATCCGCCCCTCGGCAGCCAACCAGGTCGCCCGAGGCCTTGCTGCGTTCAAGAGAAGTCGCCGTTGAGAGAATACAACAGATGTTTCCGCAGACAGACAGACGAAGCATTCTGTGGGACTTGCAGCGAAACGGCGGCAATATCCAAAACACAACCGAGCGCATCCTCGCCGGTCGGCTCGATACGGTAAGAGTGGCCACTTTCTAGCAGCTAGCATCTATAAGGGACAATTCAGTACAGGTGACTTGCTAACAATGCCTTCTTAGCCCCCGATCACCTTTCAGCCTCCTGCACCTCAAGGTGGCAGCAGCACCAGTACAACGATAGCACCCCGACAACCAGAGAAGCCGGCACAGCCGGACTTGATTACTCGATATAATCTGAAGGACAAGGTCGGGACCACGATATCAGAGGAGGCCGACAAGGATGGAAAAGGTTGGAGCTCGAACAGGGAAGAGCGACATGCCTCTCTGCAAAAAAGAAGGGACGAGATGATTTTGGCAGCCAGGAGGAAGATGGAGGCAAAGATTGCAGCAGAAAAGGCTGTACAGACAAACTGAGTTGGAAATGATTGAATGAATGGCAGATGATAGTAGAATAATTGTTGGGACAACGTTGATTAGCATTGCGACGGTGGCGCGGATTGTATTTGGAAGACCCCTTAATGTATGCTTGATAACAAAAGAGTTTTTGGGTTTTCACTCAAGGCATCATGATGGCAATACAATACACATGTCACGGCGTTGAAGAGAACATCTATCTTGACATCTGAGTGCAACTGAATTTGGCCTATCGTGAGACTAATAGCAGAGCACGTATTGCCGACATGGTTTGTTCACATTGCTGTGGGGTAAACTACGTTGACGTGCGTTGGTCACATGCATCTCATCATCTAGACATACGGAAGCCTCATTGGACGGATTGAACAGGCAGCGATCGTCCGCTTCTTACCATTCTCTTATATCGAGATATGCTAAGTTAAATGCCAAATGCAGCGCAAGGCATCAAAGGTGCCGGGAGAAGGAATTTTGTTTTGTAATCCCACAGAGGCTTGCTATTTGATTGTTCTCAGTTGTTGACACAACTGTGGCTGGAACGAGGCTATGCTCTTGGACTTTGGTGGGAGCGGTGGCAGTGTCGAGGGTATTGCGCGTGTGCTAAGCTGTATTGTGGCGGGCGCTCGAGACCCTGGACGATTTATATTCTATTCTTATGTGCCCGTTCCGTGATGACGATAATATCACACGCTTGGGGTGGGGTGCAATAGCTTGTGCTCGTGCTTGTGCTGGGTTTGTATGATTTGAGTGGCATCATCTGAGGCGAATCAAGATTTAGGTGGTTTGCAGTTCAGAACCTGACTCGCTTCCCTGGCTGGCCAGAAAAGGCGTTCAGCCGTAAAAAAGCAGAACAAAGAGAGGCATTAACCACAAGTATAACTAATATGAGCTACCGCTTGGTTCCCAGTTCGTTCATCTGTGAATACGTCGCTTCACGACCAAGTGAATCAGGGACAAGGGTGTGTTGTGCATCTGTAATTACAGCCTGAGGTGGGGCTGGTTGCTTGGTGCCGGGTCAATAACCCCGCCACTAGCAACTTGTTTTGTTTCTTTGGTTTTTGCGAAGCAGCATCAGAAAGAAGGTAGATGGCGGATTCATTGGCACTTGCGAACAGGAAAAACCCCCCTTGACAAATCATGATTCGATCCCAAGTAGACAGATTTTGGGACATCCTTTAGTAGAGAACCAGAGCCCCCAGAGTGATTCACGGTCGGGGGCTTGGGCATCTCTGGTTTTCAAGCAACAGGTGCTAGTGCCCCAAGACCCTGGAACAGCTGGCACTGACAGCCCTCCCGAGTGCTGAGCCACGGTCCCCAGATGCGGCCCGCAGTATGTACACTGTGGTGTATTTTACATTCAGAGGTACTTGCTCTCTCGTATGGTCAGAGGGCTGCCTCTCCACTAGCCCGGCGACTCCCCTGCTGTGCAACTTCTTCCATCCGTGACCTCAACCCCAGTGCACCATCTCAAATGTTGCACAGCGTCCGGCATTTCGCCCTCAGCCTTCACGCTGCACCTCGCACATTTCGGAGACTTGACTCTTTCTCCACCCTTATCCGTCTCACCTTCTCTAGCCAGCCTCACTCTTCGTCCCTGTCATCATTCCCTCAAACCACATCCCATCTCTATCAACCTGACGTCATCCTGGTAAGTCTGCACCCTTTCTGCGAATCTGCGGCCCAATCTCCTTCGTTGATCCTCGGGTTTTCCCTGCATTTGATCTCGAGTGAGAAGCCCGGCTCGATTGAGGAGGCCTAGTCCTTGCATTCCCGGACCCAGCTGTTCCTTGTTGCCCACCCCCAGCATCTTTTCACGGACTGCCCGCTCCCTCACTTTGCCCTCCCCTTCTCAAAAGTCGCCGACACCCTCGCCTCCCTCGCGACACCCTCGACCCTCCATAGCTGGACATTCGTCTACTTAGCTCGAGTCGCTTTCAGCGGATTGCAGCCAATTTCCCCGAACCTACGCGATCACAGGACCTACGATTGTACGGCCCGACAGCACTCGAACCAACACTTCCCGACAACGACCCCATCCCATTATATCTATTCAATCTGACCGGGCCGAGACCTATAGCTAGCCATAGTGCTGACCAGTCTCTCAGACAACAAAAGTCGTCACTTTTTAAGCCGTAAACGGTTTTGATCTCTCTACAACGAAGTCACATTCCAACAAACCCCGCGAATTTTTTTTCCGCGCATCGATTAGCAAAGTTTGCGACGCATTCGGGTCGTCCACTGCGATGGGGACACCCCGAGACTACTATGCAGACTTAGAGCTGCCTGCTTCAGCCGATGTCCAAGAGATCAAGAAACAGTTCAGAAAGCTTGGTACGAGGCTCGCACGGATTTAAATGCTACATTGATTAACTTGCTTTGCAGCCTTGAAATATCACCCGGATCGAAACCCTGGGCACGAGCAGGAAGTCAACGCTAAGTTCCAGATTATCCAATCTGCACACGAAGTTCTCTCGGATCCTGAACAAAAGGCCAAGTATGATGCTTCCCGAACTCGATCGAGATACCCTACCGCGTCAGGTGTAAGAGGCAACCCGTGGGCCAATGCTGGCGACCAGTTTCCGCCGCCTCCTCGTCGCAATGCTGGGACCCGTCCTGCTCCCTCCGGTGCACAAAGATGGCAAACTCGATTCTCCCAAGGTGTTCCTCCCACCGCGAAGCAGGCTACTTCGGACCCTGAAATGAAAAAGAATGCCGCTCGCGCATTCGAGAATATGCGCAAAGGGAACCAGAAGCCAGCCGAGCCACCCCGACCAGGTCCACCACCACCCCCTCCAAGAACCGAGTCCGCAAAGCAACGTGCCGAAGCTTCCTTCGGAACGAGGAAAACGGGTTATCATCCGCGATCGGCCGCGCATGGCGACGAGCCTCCTGTGGCAAGCAGCAATTACAACACAAACTACAACGTGAAACCAACTCAGGAATCAGCCACCCATGAGTATTCATATCCAGCAAAACCTGGCCAAGCTCCCATGCCAGATCCCCTGAGGCAATTCAGGGAACAAGCCGATCCTCGACAAAGTGGTTCCTATCCAACCCAACCTGGTGAAAGAACTAATCCATCTGAATCTGTTCCCTTGAACCGAACTAAGAGCGCCCGTGAACCACCGCGGGCTGATACTTCGTCCCCAGATGTTCCGACACCCTCCAGACAACGCAGCTTCAGTGTCCCGAAACCCAAGTATATGGATGAATCGACATCGGACTCTCAAGGGGATGAATCACCTTCGAAGTTCCCCCCAGAAAATCGGCCCAAAATGCCCCTAAAGAAAACTCGAACCGGTCAAAAGTTTTCGGCAAATGCCGCTGCCGCTGGAAGAGGTATGTTCTCGAAGTCGTCAAGATAAACAAGACAGCTAATGGCGGTTTAGAAACCACTAAAAATAACACCGACGAACCGTCAATGTATGATACTCCACAGCCCTATGCACATGCTAGCGGGACTACTTTGTCCGCTTCAAATAGCAGCCCCAGTCAAACTGGTGATGCCAGTGATCCCCATCCAAACCGCGCAACCCCGCATCAAGATGATGCAGCATGCCTTTCTGATCCCGATAGTTGTTCCGTCCTTGACTCATCTCCCAGTGGAGATCACCACTCCCCCATTCAGTTGACGCCATTTGAACGGCAACAACATGAACTGTTATCTCAGCTCATCCGAAATGCGAAGTCGATAAGGTCAACTGAAAGCAGGACAATCAACAATCAAAAACTAGGAAATAATGTTGCCAGCCGTGCTGACCCCTGTTTCTCAAACAGTTTCAACATCCATATAAGTGATGACACCTTCGCTTCGAACAACTCTCCTAAAACTCATCCTTTCTCGAGAAACAACACCGATGACATTAACACAAGGTTTGTAAACGACGATGAGTCAGATTCTTGGCACTTTAGCGCCGGTGGCTCGGAACAGGATACTCCAACAAAGTCACGACAAGCTACAGGCACGCGAAGTGGACGACAATCTCCGAACAAACGCCCTCCTGTCTCTCGAAGTGATTCAAGTATCACACCCGAGCCTGGTGCTAAAGCAGAGCCGGGATTCAACGCAGAAGGGTGGAGCAAAGCTCAATTTGGGCCTCACAATTTTGTTCCACCACCACCTCAGGCAAAATCAACATCGCCAACTAGGGCCACGCGAAACAATTCAAGGAGGGGAAGACCAACCAGACCACATGGAGCTGCTGCAGGGGATGAGGAAAGTAGTAGTGCGGAGGATGAGGAGATGCCATGGCCTGGTCGTAAAGCCCAACAGCCAGGCCCAGTTGCGGTTGATAGCCCTCAGGCTATGGACATCGATAGTCCCCCTGCTAACCCAGGCACACCATCAACAGTCCCAAGTGACAAGTATGAATCTTTGAACGGGCCTCGAAACATCAACGTTGAACCCTCGAGGCCAGAATGGCGCGCCGGGAATGCAGAGGGTGTCAACGGCGACACGAAACCCCAAGTGCCTCAGAAAATACCATTTGATCCAAACACCGCTGGATCAGAAGACAGCGAGGAGTTTTTGGCCACCGTCGCCGACTTGAAGAACGTGGCCCCTTTCACGCAACAAAGCTCTGGGTTGAAATCGATGAATGATTTAAAGGACAACCTGCCTTTCGAGAGCAAACCATCGGCCGAGATCCCCATGAGGGTTCCAAAAGCGCCTTCCCTGCTTTTCCCACAAGCCCCTGCTGCTCCCCAACTTCCTCCTGTTGCACTTAACGGGAGGAAGCCTCATGCCACTGCTTGGGAGAAGTACGTCAAAGAGTTTGAGGTATACTTGCAACTGTGGGATGAGTTCAACGGTAGGGTCGTCGAGCATTTTGCTACTCGAAAAGCCAACATTGCAAATATGAGAAAATCGAAGGGATATTCGTTCTTGGAGTCTCGCCACGATGGAGCGATTCAAGAATATTTTAGCTGGGTACAACAAGATGGTGAAGTACGAAAACAATGGCTTGCGGCATGTGATGAGCATGAGAAGCGGTTTAAAGACTTTATGGCGTTTCGGCTAAAGATGAAATAATTGGCTCGGCAAGTTTAGAAAAGTACTGGATCTGTTAGGTATGCATGGTTGGCGTATGAAACTAGGTCGTCTCGCATGGAGTTGGTTTCCCGCCCGTCAAAGGGTCCACTGGACATACTGCGGCGTGGAGGTGGCAAGCATTTGTGAGATTTCTGCAAGATTTGATGAGAGCATGGTCATCATCGACATTCGAAATTTTGGGTTGCTGCAGAGGTTATAATGCGAGCAAAAGCTTGGCGCGAGGCATGATGGACTTTCGATCCCGGCTACAATATAGTATTCACGATGATTAAGTGTCAACCTTGGGCAAGTTACTGTTTACTTACGAAGAAACCAGGAAACCTCGATGAGGCTAGTTCAGGGGTATGATTGCGGTTTCATGGAGTTTGGTTTATGGAGTGTGTACACGAAGCCACGAACCGACACATAGACATAGACGGGGGCGTCATCCCTGCTAAAATAAAACATCTAATCTAACCTGACTCTCCGACCGTGAGATTGGCTTCTGGTATGACAAGCAATGTGCCTCAGTATTATCGAAGGGACAGGTGGTTGGTGTGCTGCAGGCATTTGTTCCAAAGTTGCTCGCTGAGTTAGGCTTCTCAAATGGTTCAGGTAGACATTGAAGTTTGTAGTTTCCGCCCTCCAAGTCTGTTTGTCTACCCAGTTTTCTTGCTCTATCTTACGTATATCCTTTTTTTTTTACAGTGGCCAATCTTCTCAAACTGTTGCTCCTAGTAACAGTTGCCAAACTACACTGCACTGCACTGCCGTTTGTTTGACCACAGCTGGTCTCTCCACCCTTTGCCAGAATCTTCTATCTCGTGATTGCAACCGCTTTCTCCTCGAGCTTCTTTCACCCTAGCAACTGGGCAAACATTAAGCTATTAGCCTTAATTCTCTAAAAGGCAATTGTTTGCTCATTTCCTCCACGCCAGCCTGCTTCTTCTTTTCTGCTCCCTCCTCCTTTTCTCTTAACTCCGCTCTTTCTTCATATTTTCATCTTCACCCACCTTGTTTCCACCTATCGACCTTTTTTCCTTTTACTCTACTTTCATCTGTGTCGCTCTCCACTCCTTCAAGGTATGCTTTTGTTCTGTTTCTACATTTTCTCAACTTCGATTCTCGCCTTTTCCCCCTCTACAGCCAGCTAGCTACGACTTCCAGCCCGTAAAATTTGGAGTGGGGTGCCTTTATTATGAAGGCAGTGCTGACCAGCTTCGATAGAATTCATCTGTTCATCCTCTACATTTTTACCCATCTACTCATCGCCATGTCGGACACCGAGAAGAACGAAGGAAAGGCCCTTGCCTGGACTGAGGAGGCAAAGGTAAATGCATTCACCATTGATACCGTTTTCCGGATTTCGCTGAAGCCTTTCGTAATAGTACCAGTTCCTCCTCCGAGTCATCTCCCAGTTCAAAGACGAAGGCAAGCAGATCAACTGGTCTCGAATTGACATGCCTGGTCGCACTACCAAGTCTCTCCAAAACCAGTGGACCAAAATCAACAAGGCTATTTCTGAGCTCGAGGAGGGTCAGAGTGGCGAGTCTGGGGTCGCTGCTACTACTCCCAAGAAGACTTCAACCCGTATGTGTCACACTCTCTGCTAAATTAGCAAATGAAACTAACGTATCTCGTGTTGTCTAGCCCGCAAGCCCCGAGCTAAGAAAGTTGACATGGAAGCCGAAGACGATGCCAGCGAGGCTGGTACCCTGGTCACCAAGAAGGGCACGCCCCGAAAGCGTCGTGCGCCAGGTGAGCAAGCGGTGAATTGTGCATTTTGAATAGAATATGCTAACTAATCCACAGCAGGAACTACTCCTAAGCGTGCTGCCAAAGCCTCCAAGTGCGAGGAGGATGACACCGCTCTTCCTATTGTCAAGGCTGAGGTCGATGAGGGTGGAGAGCTCGAGGAGAATGAAGTCTAGAGCATCCTCTGAATGACATTTAAGTCAGAGTGCTGTGGCCATCTGAATATATGAAGTGGGGATTGTGAATGCTCCTATTTTATTTTTTTGGGGGCGGACTGCTGTGAACATCACACATATCCCATCTTGAGTCTCGGCGATAGTTTTTGGCCTCAAGGGACTCACAATTTCATTAGGCTTATGGAATGTCGCACACATTTAGTTGGTCCCAGTTCCGAGCAAGGATAAAGGGCTAGATTTTACCTGGTGATGGTCTACAGGGTACAAATACAAGTGGCATTCACATTCCTTCATCTTGCATATGCGTGCAACGGAATCGGGTGTAATCCTAAAACTCTTCTCGGCTTTCTTGTGTATACTCGGATGTCCGGGAGCCCGTCCTAGGTTCTTCAAGTATTTTCAATCCAGAGCTATTAAGTGGTTTTATGGTGTCTTGGTTTCTTGCTAGAATGCATGATTGCGAGGTTTTGGATGGGGATGAAAGATGAAGGAGAAAAGAGGAGCTCACGGGTAGGTAGTGTTGATCTACAATTCAACCTTGGAAGATTGTGCCCTCTCTAATTTTTCCTACTATTTCATGGCTCCTGGTGCAACATATATATAAATAAATAAATTAGAGATTCCATTCTGCTTATTTATTTTTAGATACCAAATTAACATTCTGAGCAGTCAAGTTCGTTCTATGGTGCCCAAGGTGAAGATGCCACTGGGAGACAATCCTTCAGGGAAGGTGTATTATACGTCTCACCGCAAGTGTCGGGTGGCCCAGGGCAGGGCACCGGGATAAATTAAACATGGCATGCTACTGTACAAGAATGCTTGCACATACGCATATGCCTAATTGTGTCTGGATAATGCCTTGTTGGGAAAAAGCGTCGGGAGTGGGCCGACCTCTGAGGTTGGGAGCCAAGGGTGCGAGTGGTCGGGAACAGTTCAACCGAGTACACGGGATCAGCTCATGGCCCCGGTACTTGCTTTGTCGTCCTGGAGCCGGGACCCACCGATTATTGGTTAAATTTCAGAGCAACCCGCGCTGTCAGCTTCACGGTGAAACACAGTGGTTTAATTGGAAGGAAGAGAAAGAAAAGAAAAGAAAAGAAAAGAAAAGAAAAGAAAAGAAAATAAGAAAAAAAAAAACAAAAAAGAACGAGAAGAAGAACAGGAAAAAGAAAAGATAACACCCTGGCTGGCAACACCATGTATCAGCCAGCAAACCCAATGAGCCCATCGGGCGAGGGTGCCGACAACGAGAGGACGCCTCTGCTCGATGCTCAGCGCAGCTCATCACCGCCTGGAGACGCCGACAACGGCCACATTGGCTTACAAGGTGCAAGTGACTGGACACTCAACAACAGCACGCATCGACTCTACACATCCCATTTTCTATCAACATGCAACTCGCGCATCTTCGAATTCGGCAGCGTCCTGTATCTGGCCTCCATCTTCCCCGGCACCTTGCTGCCCATGTCGGTCTACGCCATGGTTCGTGGCGCATCGGCCATCGCGCTCTCCTCGCTGGTTGGACACTACATTGATCGCGAAGACCGGCTGAAAGTCGTGCGCTTATCTATTGGTGAGGCGCAGCGCCCTTGCTTATTGTCAGCTGGGATTGGCAATTGCTGACATGTAACAGTCTTGCAGCGGCTTGTTGTTGCTGCATCGTGCGTTGTCCTCCTCGCCCTCGGAAGGGTACAGGGCGCCTCTCAGGCGCTAAGGATGAGCCTCTTTGCTTTGTTAGTCTTGATGGCCTGTGCTGAAAAGCTTGCTTCCATGATGAATATGGTATCTGTTGAGCGAGATTGGGTATGTTTCTCCATTGTGTGCTTGACCCGCTAAGACTCTCTTACATCTCGCCAGGTTGTGGTTGTGGCCAAGGGTGACGTCGCCGCACTTCGATGTGAGTCTCTGTTTAATCGGCGCAATCTGATCTACTAATGGGGCCTAAAAATGCAGCCATGAACTCTCAAATGAGACGCATCGATCTTGTATGCAAGTTGCTAGGGCCGTTTTTCATTGGCCTCATTGACGGTGTCTCAACCGAAATCGCAATTCTGGTGAACTTGGGAATCAACTGTGTTTCTGTTTTTATTGAGTACTTTTCAATTGCAAAAGTAAGTTTGCATGGATAAAAACGGCTAGAAAGAAAAAGAAAAGAGGGGAGAAAAAAGAAAGGAAGAAAGAAAAACGCTGACTGGATCGTGTAGGTCTACTATCAAGTGCCGGAGCTCCAACAGCCCAAGATTGCCCCCAGCTTGACACCAGAGCACGAAAACCAAACACAGCCATCAAGATGGAGCGCCATAGTACAGGCCGTAGACAGAGCTGGCAAGGATATGATGCTGTATTTTAGACACAAGGCCTTCATTGCGTCGTTTGCTTGCGCACTGTTGTACTTGACAGTGCTGGCCTTTGGTGGCCAGATGGTGACGTATTTGCTCGCCACTGGATACACGGCGACTCAGATTGCCGCTGTGAGAACGGTTTCAGTGGCGTTTGAGGTCTTGGCCACATGTATCGGCCCGTGGCTGATTGCTAGGATAGGTCCTGTTCGCGCGGGACTGTGGTTCTCAAGCTGGCAGATGAGCTGTCTGGCCGTGGGAATATCCGTTTTCTGGAGATATGCCGACAACACCCTCATCTCGACTTTGGGGCTTGTGTGCGGCACTATGCTCAGCCGCGTAGGACTTTGGGGCTTTGATCTGTCTACGCAACTCATTATTCAAGAGGTAAGTCCTTTTCACGCCATAAAAAAAAAAAAAGAAAGCATGACCAAGCCACTAACAAATCCTTCAGGAAGTCGAGGAAGAAATTCGTGGGGCCTTTTCTACAGCGGAAATAGGGTGGCAGAGTATTTTCGAAATGTGCTCGTACACAATGACAATTGTCTTCTCGTCGCCGGAACTGTTCAAATGGCCAGCCACCATCAGCGTGGTAGCAGTCTCTCTGGCGTGGGCATTGTACACGCGGTTCGTGAGGGCAAGACGGGGGCACCTCATTCACTGGCCCGCGTGCATCTCGCATCCCGAGAAACGGCATAGATCGACGGAAGATTTGTTTCAGAGCGTGTCCCAGAGACAAAGAGATGGCTTCTGAGATGGCTTTCCTCGGAAGCAAAAATGGCCTGGTGACCAGGAGGATTTTTAGGAGGGTGTAGAGCACGTTGGGATACGAAGAAGAAAAGCAAAACATGGATGGAGCCGTACGTAAAACGTTCAAGGCGGCCCTCGGTCGATGCCGCCATCTAGTCTGCAACCTGGGAATCACTCTGGCCATCTTGCACCTTGCCCGCATTGCACGAGCCACTTTTATGGTCACCTGGGATCTGGGTGTGGTGCAACAATAGCTGCAATAGGACGAGCTTGGGTGCCGGAGCCGTTCCAGTTCGGTACAGTGTCTTAGAAAAGGCCGTTTGTCTTGGATGCATGCATGAATGCATCCCCAACCCTCCCTGTCACCGATCAAGCAGGCTGCCTCGCGGTGCACGGCATACCGAACGATGAATATGAACTTGGAGCATGTTGCAAGCCCGTGTTCAGGCCGGGCTGAGATCTGGGGCGTGATGGCGAGAGTTGCACCCACTCGACTAGGAAACGAGGTCAGCTGCGCCGGGGCCGAGACGGGTAGAGGTGTGCTAGATATAAGACATGCAGATAAAAAAACGGGTTTACATGGCACACACACACACAAACATAACCCAGTTGAGTGATGGACAGAATCCATGGCACACCGGTTCCCTCCCATATAACCACGCAAGATGGGGGGAGCATTTGTAATGGGGTGGAGTGAATAACTAGCACAAGCAAATAAAAAGGTTTGGCCAAGCATCGCAGTGCCCCGGCGTTGATTCACACACACACAGGCGACTCGTACTCACTGCGTCTATTCTTGGGCCTTTGTATCGTATGTATAGATATTAGCGGTGTGTGAAAGTTTTTTGTCACTTGCTCGACACCTTCTCAGTGGATGCTTGATGCAGCAGGGAACGGCATAGCGTCACAGTATTTAGCAGTGAGTAAGCACACGCTCGGGGAGAGGGTCTCAACCACCCTCCATTGCGACACTGGGAAGAGCGGTTAGAAACTCGGCCAGGGAGCTGGTTGGTGTTGTGGCACACATTTCGGTGGGCAGTCCACACCTTCAACTTGGTCGAGCCGCGACGGGTATGTAGTGTCGGGATGGTCTTTGTGCTGATGGTGGGCGTGGAAGCTTGCTTGCATCAACCAGGAAAGAATTAAACCACTAGCACAACATGAACGGTGGCGTTGCCTTACATAAGGGGGCCCTGCTAGCGGCAAACTGGGCTGCATGGCCCCCCAAAGGCCCCAGCGTGGTGGCACTAGGAGCGCTGGCAGGGCGCAGAGTGGCACCCGGGGACCGTGATAGGTAGCCCCGATGCTGCTGGAGGTGAGATGATGTAGCAGATCGTCTCCCCTGGCCCTTCTCTGAGGAATCCCCTGAAGCCCCCCTGTGGTCCAGTGCAGGGGGGGTTTTGTTTGTGCACAGCTCAGATGCCCTCACCAAACAAAAGCGCCGGCTTCCTGACCGCGCTGGGTCAACGCGACGGCCGAAAGCGTGGCACTGGAGGGGGACCCACCGTCCCGGGGCCGTAAAGTTGGGCCTTATGCAATAATCCTGCTGATCCACCCTCGTCGCGAGGCCAAGACCAAGTACATCGCAAAAGCTGTCTATCTTTTTTCCCCAGACCTTCAGCCTGGTCGTCACATGCGCCGTGGTTCGCTCCAGCATCCAACTTTTGCAGATACCATCTGCTTGTCCTTTTCCCTCCTTCCCTTCCTTTTTTTCAACACCCGCGCAGCTCGATCCTGTCTGGATGCGTAGTCGCCCAGCGTAACGTCGAATTTCCACTCCGCGACCTTCCGGGACGTCGTGCCTGCGTCTCTAGCCTAATATCTCAACGTCACGCCCTCGTCTCTTCCCCCAACACCCCGAGCTCTCGACGCAATCCCCTCCCCACGCCATTCTCTCCATCGAACCGCCCTCTCGCTCACAGCTTCAATTCGATCTCATCCCGCCATGAACGGCACCGCAACCTCAGCAAGGGCCAAGAGAAAGGCCCCGGGTTCGCCCGACCAGGTCCCCCCGGCGAAGAGGGCCATCAACGGAAAGCATTCGGCTGATGACAACACACCTGACATTGTTGAATACGACGACCGCTCTGAAATCTCTGAAGACCTTCATCCACATGCCGCAATGTATATTGGTACGCCTGGAAGCTTGGGGGAGTGGCAGGACACTATTCAGAAGGTTGTGCGCAATGTCGTCGCTATCCGATTCTGCCAGACCTGCGCGTTCGACACAGACCCTGCTGTAGCTAGCGAAGCTACGGGATATGTTGTTGATTCAGAACGAGGGTATTTGGGCTCACCGCATGGTAGCACCTGATGATCACGCTGCTAACATTCCATAGTTACATCCTGACAAATCGCCACGTCGTTGGCGCTGGTCCTTTCTGGGGCCACTGCGTCTTCGATAACCACGAAGAGGTCGACTGCTACCCCGTCTACCGCGATCCCGTCCACGATTTCGGTATCTTACGATACGACCCCAATGCGATCAAGTACATGCACGTTGATGGACTGGAGTTGCGTCCTGATCTAGCAAAAGGTGCGCCAAGGCAATTAGGGTCCAATTTTTGGCAACCGCTAACTTTTCTTTTCTTTTCCAGTTGGCGTTGAGATTCGGGTCGTTGGTAATGATGCTGGTGAAAAGCTCAGTATTCTTTCTGGCATCATCAGTCGTCTAGATCGAAATGCCCCCGAATACGGCGAAGGGTACAGCGATTTCAATACATGCTACTACCAGGCCAATGCTGCTGCTAGCGGAGGAAGTTCGGGCAGTCCTGTCGTGAACAAAGATGGATGTGCGGTTGCCTTGCAAGCAGGCGGTCGCTCTGATGGCGCGTCAACCGATTATTTCCTGCCTCTTGATCGACCTCTGCGCGCCCTGCAATGCATCCAGGAGGGAAAGCCCATCACCCGAGGTGATATTCAGTGTCAGTTCCTTCTGAAGCCCTTCGACGAGTGTCGCCGGTTGGGTCTCGCCCCTGAGTGGGAAGCTGCTATGCGCAAACAATTTCCTGACGAGACAAACATGCTCGTCGCTGAGATTGTTCTTCCTCAAGGTCCTTCAGACCAGAAGATCAAGGAGGGCGATGTTCTCATCAAGGTCAATGGAGAACTCATCACGCAGTTTATTCGACTTGATGATATCCTCGACTCCAATGTGGGCGAGACCATCAAGGTCCACCTGCAACGAGGTGGTCAGGATGTGGAAGTGGACATTGAGGTTGGTGATCTTCACAAGATTACCCCCGACCGATTTGTCACCGTGGCTGGTGCTAGTTTCCACGATCTCTCCTACCAGCAAGCTCGACTCTATGCTGTCCCTGTTAAGGGTGTCTACATTTGCGAATCTGCCGGCTCGTTCCGATTTGATAACTCGGACAACGGCTGGATTCTTCAAACGGTGGATCACAAAAAGGTTCCTGATCTCAAGACATTTATCGAGGTCATGAAAGGCATCCCTGACCGTGCCAGAATCGTCGTCAGTTATAAACACTTGCGCGATCTGCACACGTTGAACACAACAATCGTTTACATTGACCGCCATTGGTCATCTAAAATGAAGATGGCTATTCGCAATGATGAGAGTGGTGTATGGGATTTCACTGATTTGGGCGATCCACTCCCCCCTGTACCCCCCGCTCGACGATCAGCTTCCTTCATTGAGTTGGACCATATGCCCCACCCTGGCATTGCCGACCTCATCAAGAGTTTCGTTCATATCAACTGCACAATGCCTGTGAAGCTGGATGGCTTCCCCAAGAACAGGAGATGGGGTATGGGTCTCGTTATCGATGCCGAGAAGGGTCTGGTTTTGATATCCCGAGCTATTGTTCCTTACGACCTCTGTGATATTACCGTTACCATTGCCGACTCCATCATTGTAGATGGCAAGGTCGTGTTCCTCCACCCTCTCCAAAACTACGCCATTATTCAATATGACCCATCGCTTGTTGATGCGCCTGTCAAGAGCGCCCGGCTTAGCAACGAGGTGCTTACCCAGGGTGCCAAGACATACTTCCTTGGTTACAACCGTATCGGTCGTGTTGTTCACGGCTCAACTACAGTGACTGAAATCACTGCAGTGGCTATTCCAGCCAACTCAGGTGCTCCTCGATACAGAGCCGTCAACGTTGATGCCATTACCATTGACAGTAATCTGGGTTCCTCGTGTAACAGCGGTGTTCTTGTTGCTCCTGACGGCACCGTGCAGGCACTTTGGCTTTCTTATCTTGGCGAGCGCTCGCCCTGTACCCAGCGGGATGAAGAGTACTACTTGGGTCTCGGAACAAAGACGCTGCTTCCTGTGATCGAAGCCATCCAAAAGGGAGAGACGCCCAAGCTGTGTATCCTTTCAGTCGAATTCAGGTCGATTCAGATGTCGCAGGCATCCGTGATGGGTGTCTCTGACGAGTGGATCAAGAAAGTCACACAGGCGAACAGATCACACCATCAGTTGTTCATGGTTAGCAAACGAGCTTTTGAGCGCGCCAACCATCCCGTGTCGCTACTTGAAGGTGATATCGTTCTGACCCTGAATGGGAAGATCTGCACCACCATCTCTGACTTTGATGTCATGTACTCTCATGAAGTCCTCGATGCAGTCATTGTTCGCGAATGCGAAGAGATGCACCTCCAGCTCCCGACAGTTTCGGCGAATGACACAGAAACGGACCATGCTGTGTCATTCTGTGGCGCGATCCTGCACAGGCCTCACCAGGCTGTCCGACAACAAATTAGCAAGTTGCACAGCGAAGTCTATGTGTCGAGCCGTATTCGTGGTTCCCCAGCCTACCAGTACGGTGTCGCGCCCACCAACTTTATCACGCATGTTAATGACACCCCCACTCCCGACATTGAATCATTCATTGCCGCCACAAGGGAAATCCCCGACAATACTTGTAAGCCTATCTTATATCCTGCCATCTTGAATACCCGACTAATTTCGTGATAGATTTCCGACTGAAGGCGGTTACATTTGATTGTGTGCCCTGGGTCATCACGATGAAAAAGAATGAGCACTATTTCCCTACCATGGAGCTTATCAAAGATAGCAACGAGGCGTGCGGATGGCGAAGGGTATCATATGAGGGTAAGAAGGTCTTCGAGGGTGAGACAACTGATGGCGTGCCACCAGTTGTCGCAGATACCGAGATGGTGTAGATTAGTGAGTGTATGGGAACGGTCCTCTAGCTTAATGGGGAGGCAGGTTTCCATAGATCATATGATGTGGGCTGCGAAAGACGGCGCGCTCAGTGTACTAGCATGTACGGGTTGGGTTTGGTTACGGCGTTTTATGGCGATGAAAGATCTCTTCATGGTTATCTTGAGCTGAGCCGCAGCATCGGGAATGGTAATTCACCTGCGGACAGAGCTGCATTTCCCGGGTGGGTTTGGTCATGGGAGTGCAACATAGACTGCGAGTCGGCTGTGTGATAATCCAATAGCAATATTTTTGGGATGCTGGATTTAAAACCACGACCGCTATTATTATTCTTTTTCTTTTTTGAATACCTCGGTGAAGCAGACTGCTGCATATATGCGAACAGGTTTAATTTGCAGTGTTAAGTGGCTGCCTGGGTTGCCGCGTATTGCAGGTTAATGAAGCTCTCGCCGAGCGTTGAGACTGTGGTGGGGCCAGGGCCAGCTAGTGAGCTCATGTGCGGTTTGTTTCTGCCTTGTCAACAGCACTACCACGGCCTCGTTCCTCATAAGTTGCGCGCGCACCTTCTCTTCTCCAACTACAGCTGAAGCTTTCACAGCCTACGTTGCCTCCATTAATTCTCCCGTAGCCCCGATCAATTATCTCACTATGGCGCCTCCTAGTAGTGCCACTCTGCTGGTCAGTTATCCTCCCCGCGCTACCCCGCCATGGCCATGGAGCCGCATGAGCCAGTGACGCAATTGCTAACCACGACCGGACGCGTAGACCAAGCTCAAGGTCCAGCTCAAGCTCGCAATCGCGCGCCTTCGCATGGTGCAGCAGCGTGATGAGCAGCTCGGGAAGACGAATCGGAGGGCCATGGCCCAACTGCTCGAGGCTGGCAAAGTGGATTCAGCGCGCATCCGAGTCGAAAACATCATCCGAGCCGATATCATCACCGAACTACACGAGATTTTGGAGCTCTTCTGTGAATTGCTCCTTGCACGCGCGGGTCTCATGGAAGGACACACGGTCGACCCGGGGCTTGAGGAGGCCATCAAGAGTCTCATCTACGCGGCGCCCAAGACCGAGATTAAGGAGCTAGGGACGGTGAGAGGGTTGCTAGCAGAAAAGTACGGCAAGGAATTCGTTCATGCGGCCATGGAAAATACGGACGGAAAGGTCAACACAAAGGTCCTCAAAAAGCTGAGCGTAGAGCCACCACGAGAGGAGCTGGTTGTGGGATACTTGGAGGAGATTGCGAGGGCCTACGGAGTTGACTGGCCCAAGCGAGAGGTAGCCACGCCACCTCCAGAGCTTATGGATGACGATGACGGATTAGGCGGTGGAAATGGTGATGATGGTGATGACGATGATGCAGGCGGAAAGGAACAAAAGGTGCTCGCTGATCCGTTGCTGGCTGAGAATGTAAAGACGATGGGGACACCACTAAAGAAGAACATGGGGAGCGTCCCCAAGAGTCCAGTGACGGTAACACCACCACGAATGACAACTGATAATGTCCACCCCAAGGTAACACTAAACTCGGTGGAGCTGAAGCCGAATAAAAGGATGGATGCTGCAGCGAATAAGAAGGGGCCCGATGGAGATGTCCCAGACATCAAGGACTTGGAAGCGAGGTTTGCAGCATTGAAGAGGGGTAGGTAGTCGAGTCGGGAGTTCAGGCGATGAGTCGACCAAGTTGGACGAATCTTGAGACGTTGGGAGGCACCTGTATTGTATCGCATAGGAGTTGCGTGGGTTCATTGAAATTGAAATTCCTGATCCATCTTTGCAAGCAAGTCCACCAATGTAAGCATCGCTTATTGTAGCGAATATGATTCTCTGTCTGCAAACATGCGGGGCTGTTCTTTGTACATGGCATGGAACTTCAATGCACTTTCCGCCTCAGAATCCTTGTACATAATTGGCTGGGCCGTCTCCGAGGTCGCCTTTTCACTCTTTGACAACGGCACCAAACCGTGCCGGGCAGTTGCCAACGGCCGAATCTTGGCTTGCATTTCGCTCTCATCTCACTTAGAATGCGCAGGCAGGTATGCAGGCCCTTCTTTCGGACTTTCTAGACCGTTCACATTCGTTTCTTTCTCCTCTTTGTTTCAGCCCAGCCTCGCAGCCTCGCAGCCGAGTTTTGTCCTTCCTCGACACGCGCCCAGCTTACCTCTTCAAATATCCGCGAGGATGGACACTGACTCTCAGATATTGACCAACTTGCAAAATGTGGTTGGTTGCAATGGCCTCCGCGACTTCACCGACCTTGTCCAAATGCGCCAAGATACGCTCGAAAGGCGTCTTGCTCGTGTTCGAGAAAAATTATCAGCCAACAGCATGGCATCCATCTATACATCCTGGCTGTGCCGTAAAATTTTACGTCTGGCTCCCAGGAGCAGAGAGCGTGATGAAGTTGTCAAACGCTGCTGCACATTCATGTGTCTCTGGGGAATAGACATGTTCAAGGCCTCCGAGTTTTGTGACACTTGGGCCGAGCGAGAAATGGCAAGCCACAACAGAACTGGTGCTAAACAAATCAAAGCACGCGCGTTCAGCATTCGAGATGCGGTTCTTCAGCAATATCCGGAACCTGCCCGGTCCCAGAAGCGACATAACCATGTCAACTCGTCGAATGAAGCAGACACCATTCAACTTTCAAAACCGGTTTCAGCCTTTATGCCTAAACCGGCCCCGAAGGCGGAAATCAGGAACAATTTCCCAGAGCCGCAGCTTCTCTTGTCACAAAGACGAAATGTGCGCTCTCTGACACTTGATACGAACAATGACTCGCGAAATGCCACCGTAGACGAGTTAAGCTCAGAACCCGTCAGCTTTGATTGTCTAAACCAAACAATCTCACCAGTCCCGAAGACCTATCGGTGCAACCAGTGTGGAAAATGTGGTGCGTTCTTAGTATTGTTTCAATTTCCCTTTCTGAACTTACTCTCTAGGCCATTTGATCAAAGATTGTCCGGAAAACTCGATCTCGGATGTTGGGCTTCCTACAATTGGTGACGATGTATGTCACTACTGTGGAACCCAAGGCGATGGTCACATTCCAAACTGCCCCAAATTTAGATACAGTCACTATTCTAGCAGTCCACGCGGCCTGAAGCGCAAAACGCCGGGGGATCACTATGTCCCATCCACTGTTGGTATTTCTGAAAAAGAAGAGGGAAGGCTTTCGCCTTACGAAGTCAGTGTTTTTAGTCTCCTTCTCGCTTTAGTTTGGCTAATAAATCATCTAGAGCTCGAGCAACGCTAGCGGAGACTTGAGTCCTAAGACAAGGCAAATCAAAAGGGTTAACATTACAAAAAGAGACCCTCAAAATTGCGGGTTGTCTTGGCGCGGTGGATGGGCTTCAAGTCCCAGCAAGAAACAAGCTACATCTGAACCCACTTGGGGATATCCTCCCGGGCATGTCCCCAATAGTATTTTGGGCGACCCCGCATCCTATTTGGCTGACCAGGTCTCTCCAGCCCAACCCAGCCTTCCAGCAGAAGGTGTAACCCCTAAGATCGAAAGTACACAATCGCGCATGGCCGCGAGTGGCGGAGACACTCCAATCCCAACAGAGGTTACAGGGCCTGATGATGAGCCTATTACGCCGAAGATCGCATCCCCTCTATCCACCGAGGCGCACATGACAGAGAAGAAAGTAAAACATCCAGCTTATGGGACGCTTGTTATCGACCTCTTCTCCTCTCACAGTAACACATGGGTCAACGTCCGACCTCATGTCACAGCTCTCGATATGTGGGAGCCAAAGTCGGCGTGAGAAGAGGTGCTTGGGGTCTGAGATATCCAAGGATTATGACTCGCGAGGTAAAGTGATGTACATGGGATCTGATGATTTGATCATGGGGCTGGGGATGTCTACATAGCTTAGTTGGTTTGCCCCATTTGTACAACTGGAGGGAATCGTTTTTACAAAGGTTTTAAAAATATGCAAATTGATTTTTGACATTCAATGCTAAGAGGGATGGATATGCATACAGATCCCATTGGTAATTAGACAATATGAATCCTAACCGAAAAGTGCCAGAACGCCTTGAACTCCTTGCTGCCTCCCAAATCTATGTGCAGGAATAGCAAACATGCTCAAGCCACAGAGGGACAAGAGTTGTGCAGCCACACGCAACCCAACAGAGTGGCATTTATTCAAGCTTATCAAGATGCTCCAATCTAGTCAAGACAACCTGTTTACTAGTCTCTTCAATCTCTCCGGCCAAGAAAACCTCATCGAGGATGGCATAGACCTTGTAAAAGTTGAAGACAAGATCGAGCTCACAGACGTTTCCGAAGAAGGCATCGAGAACTTCGACGAAGAAGTGGATGGCCTCGAGGAAGGCGAGCTCGTTGTCGTTGGTGTCGACGCAGGCACAAAAGAAGAGGCCAGCGTAGCGGCGGTACACGATTTTGTTGTTGCGGAACTCGACGAAGTTGGACTGGTATTTCTGGTCGCGGGGTGCCACGAGGCGATGCACCTCGCCCTTGAGTTTGATCTTCTGCTCGTCGCTGAAGGGGGCGTACCACTTGGCAAGACGGGTCTTGCCCCTGGAGAGGTGGATTGGGTTAGCAGAGTGTGCCGCGGTTTAGGGGCGGGCGCGCGGGTGGGACGAACTGGCGGTTCTGGATGAGGATGAAGGAGAGCATGGCGATTGGCGCTTTTGCTGAGCTGCGATCAGGACGATGCGTGTGCGGGAGTCGGAGGCCGGAGGGACGTGGACGTGGATGTGGTAAATGTTAGCTTCGCGGCAGCGGTGGGGAGCGCTCATGCGCGCTGCCGGGAATGGCGGACCAACGTTGGCTGGCTATGGCTGCTGGATGGGATGAGGTGCGCGCCAGGGGCAGCGGAATTCGCGGGGCAGAGCAGCCTGTTGTGATTGGGCATGCGTTTCAGGCCACTGAAGAGCCGCATACCGCCGCTACGCTGCAGCGCACCATGGCTGATAAGCTTGCATGGTGCTCATTCAACTAAGCAGTAGAAGAATTTTGTTCTTCTTCTGTTTCCTTCTTCTTCTTCTTCTTCTTCTGTTTCCTTCTTCTTCTTCTTCTTCTTCTTCTTCTTCTTCTTCTTCTTCTTCTTCTTCTTCTTCTTCTTCTTCTTCTTCTTCTTCTTCTTCTTCTTCTTCTTCTTCTTCTTCTTCTTCTTCTTCTTCTTCTTCTTCTTCTTCTTCTTCTTCTTCTTCTTCTTCTTCTTCTTCTTCTTCTTCTTCTTCTTCTTCTTCTTTTAAATATTCCATATTAAAATGGCGCTCTGAGGTATCTGCTGGGAAGAGCTCTAGTATTGATATTTGACATAGTGGGCGTGACTCTTGGGGCGCTTGTCAATCAGACACCACCACCTCGCTATGAGACCTTGCTTGGGCTTGTGGCGCCGCAACACCAAGCTCTTCTTTCGCACGGATTGTGCAACACGTCTTGTTCGTCTTGGTCACAGCATGGCTGTTCAACAAGAGAGGCTCAGGGGCAGCGTCATACGCGAGGTGCGGTGACACCTTTTGGGATCGGTCATCGTCATGTCATGGCGCGGCTCAATCAAGAGCGGTATGTGGCTGTTGCTGGGAATAAATGCCCAACTCTGGACTGTGGGAAGCCAGTTGATTCGGTTCCATGGTCTAACGGTTATGACTGCGGATTCTGATTCCGCCAGCGAGTGTTCGACTCCCTCTGGGACCTTTCATTTTTGCAATTCGGATTGAACAGTCAGTCTACTTTCGAATTATCCCGGGATGTCGTTGTCTGAAACTATAGAAGCCAAGGCAGCGGTTTTGTTTCACGCATAAAAGAACCAATTGGAGCAATGAACAACACAGCTCCTCCCGTTGGATCCAGTTATAGTGCTTTTTGTATAGGAGTAAAAAAAATTTTTTACTTTCCCACCCGGAAGTCGCTTCCTTGAAGCATCAAGACCCTTGCTAGTTTCCTCGGGGAAATTGGAACGCGAAATCAACAGCATTAATCTTGTAGCGCACAAGCCCAAAGAATCAGACATTGGGAAAGAACAAGAGACCATTTTAAGTAATTCATAGCTGCGCAACTTACTTTTTTGGACAGTCTCGCATACTCGACTTGCTTCGTGTTGCGTGCCACGCGTGGTGGCGTTTTTACCTAATGGCAGGCCTTGTCAGAGGATGGCATCCAGATTGGATTTAAGTCAGAGGGTGTGATAAGTCACAAGTGCTGCATTGCCAAACCTATCCACAAAAAAAAGAAGAAGAAAAAAAGGATGTGAGACTTGAAGTATAACGAGCCAATCAAGCTCTCCAGTAACGGCCGATTTGGCAGATGCAAGTTCATGTATGCATGTGCGTGCGTGTGTAAATGCAAATGTAAATGCACTGCAGATCACCAGCGGCGTCGTTGGCCGACGGGCTCACCCGTCAAACCCTCTTCTATCTAGCCAGGCCGGCCCATGGATGGCTTCAGGCTGTTGGTCTGTTCACGTCGGGCAGCAGAAAAAAGCAAGCAAAATCGACGGCAGGGACCGCAGTGGGATCCAGGAACCATGTGTTTTTAATGGCCTTCTCCACTGGGAGGCTTGCACGGCGATTGCAGAATCGACTTCCGTATAGACTCCAGACGCTTAAGCACTGTGACAACCCTGGGCCCCCCGCCCACCTGGCGCGGTTCGAGGGGGCATTCCCGCCCAACGATCCATCGGTCACCCTGGCGCACCCGCCGTCCAGGCTTGATTAGCACCACGGCCAGTGTGTTGCGTCGCCGCCACAATGTTTCCGTCAACGACGTATGCTAGCTGTATCTATATCAACCAGTTCCCACCGCACACGACCTGCGCCATCTCATCAACTCCTCACCCTTCATCAGAACTATTTTTTCCCTTCATCTCTATCTCTACCACCGCGATTGGTTTTCTACACAACGTCTTACGGCGCCTAGTCCGTTTTCAATCCCTCGTTCAATCCTCGAGCTGAGGGGATAACCTTGATATGGCCCATGACGACAACACGCAAAATCCATCTCAAACACGCCCTCATCGGCATTGACAATGACACGCCTCGCAAAGCCCGTCAAGACGCTGGCCAGGGCTATCTGGGCCGATTATCAAACCAATGACCTGTGGCAGCACATCGTCAAGTGCTCCATCGCAACCACCATTGCCGTCATCCTCGTCACCATCCCGGCTGTCTCCTCCGTCTTCGGCCCTTCCACTTTTCTCTGTCCCATGGCCACCGTGTTTGGCCACCCTGGCCAGCGCACCGGTGTCATGATTGAATCTCTCGCCATGATCCTGCTTGGCTCCCTTATTGGCCTTGGATGGTCTCTTCTTGGCATCCATCTCTTCAGCCTAGTTGTCGATACCAACCAGTCGGCCGCATACGCCATCCGTGCCATGTTCTTGCTAGTCAGTATACTGGTGCATGGTTACGTGCGCTCCTCTAGCCCGCGTCTCTTCACTTTGGTTGCCTTCCTTCTCATCGCTTCCATCATTGTTATTCTTGGTAGTTCGCAAACCGTTACCTTGTCAATCTTCACCAACGTTTACTATCCTCTGCTCGCTGGCGGGGGCGTATCTTTACTTGTCAACATCTCCATGTTTCCAGAGCTGTCGAGTAGTTTTCTTGGTCTCTCCACCATTGACACTCTATGTGAAACTATGGACACTCTGACCCGGGCAACCCACTGGTTTATCACTCCCGGCGGGGATGGCCTCGCTATCACGACAACCGCCAAGAGCACTGGGGAGAAGCCAAAGAAAAACGGTTCCTGGCGAAAATTCCTCGCCGAATTCCCCAATCCGTTCCAGTCAGCCCAGGCTCGATACCATGCCTCGACTGTTCCCATTCAGCAAACTACCGTCGCTAGCCTGACGGGAAAGAAGGCTAAGCTTCGTACCCGTCTTGCGCGTTGCAAAGCTGCACAAAGAGAAATCAATTATGAGGTCTCCGTGTCACCTCTTCCTCCTAGTAGTATGAAACCTTTGAGCACTGCCTACATGTCGAGCCTGGTTCAGAGCACCATAACACTCATTGGTGCCTGTGAGAACAAATTCATTGTTCTTGAAAACGAGACTCGCTCTATTGGTGACGATCTTACAATCGTGGATAGTTACCTGAGTGATGCTAGTGAGATTCAACGTGTGTCCACCTTGGAAGACTTCCTCAAAAGGGTGGAAAAAGCCAAACCTGTCCGAGAGATTGAAGGTAGCAGTGCTAGCATCCTGGAAAGTATCCTGGAACAAATTCGGGAGCCAATTCAAGAATTTGAGGGTTCCCTCGAAGAGGCCGTGACGCTGGTCATCTCATGCTTGGCTTATTGCTATGATGTGCCTAAACTGCCATCTGGCGCACCAGCCCCAGCAGGAATACATCTCCAGGAACTCGACCTTCGAATCGACGAATTCACAGATGCCCTAGTACAGTTCGATTCCAGTTGTGCAAGCGAGCTGAGACGGTTGGCATCAGGCCCAGAAGGTCGAGGCGTCGATTTCATGCCTCGAATGGAAACTTTCCTTGTTTCATCGTTTGTCCTTGGATTTAGACAAGCTGCTATGCATGTTTTACAAATGCTCCGCCATGTTAGACATGTAGTGGAGGATAGGAAATCGAGAAATGACAAGTCATCTCTTTGGCTACCGAAATATACCAGTATTCGGCAATGGCTTACATCCGGTGGTGAGAAGGATGGTCTAGTTCTGCCCGAAGAAGCTAGAAAGGAAGTTCGCAGAGGCAAAGTTGCTCCAGGATCCAAACCCAAGGCACAAACACAGACGGCAAAGAGTGAGAAACTTGCACGTCAAAAAACCGCCGACGAAGAAAGAGGGCATGATGCAATCAAAAGTGAAAAATCACCGAGCCATGTCCAAGCAGGTACTAAACAGAAGGACAGGGCAAAGGATGAGCCCAAAGAAACTAGCCGGATATTGAGGATGAGAGGCAAAGCGGCCGATGGGCTGGAATGGGTTCAGGATTCAGACGACCTAGGATATGCCGTTAAGCTGTCTATTGCCGTCTTCCTCGTCAGCTGGCCAGCTTTTGTGGCCTCGTGGAATAGCTGGTACTCTGACATCAAAGGCATATGGGCACCCATGCAACTGTTCCTCGTCTTTGATGTCGCCGTCGGAACCTCGTTCTTCGTTTTCCTTGTTCGATTAAGCGGCGTTGTTGCCGGCTGTGTGTTGGGTTACCTGTCGTATGAAATTGGGAGAGGCAACAGGATCGCTATGATCGTCATCCTAGTTCTTGGCATTATTCCCTCTTTTTACGTTCAGCTTGGAACCAAATACGTCAAAGCGGGCATGGTCTCTACTGTCACCATGGTGGTAGTCGCCCTGTGTAAGTATTTTCGCCCTATCGCGCGCATCATTTGCTAACATGTTGCAGCTGCCCTTAACCACAGTGGTACTGTGGTTGAAATCTTCTACAAGAGACTCACGGCTTTTGTCATCGGTGGAGCTGTGGCCTTGGCTGTCGAAATGTTCCTGTACCCAGTCAGGGCACGCCACAGACTTGTTGAATCCCTTTCCGCCTCGGTTAAGCAAGTGCAGAACATGCAGACCGCCATGGCTGTTGGGGTAGACAGCATGGACAAGCCTGACTTTCGCTCCCCCATTCTTCAAAAGCGCTTCACTCATGCACGGAATAAAGCCCGAGGTGCTCTTGCAGCAGCTGAGACGTTTCTCCCGTTTTGTTCAAAAGAACCGCGTCTCAAGGGTAGTTTCAAGCCCCTCGCCCCCATCTATCAGGAGATCATCTACGTACTTCATCAAATCATCGACCGGATGGACAACGTGGTGCAGCTGCGCAAAGAATACGGCTCATCCCTTCTTGAAGATTTAGTCACCCAGGTCCATCCCTATCGCCGGAATGTAGCTGCGAGCATCATGATCGTGCTGTATTCTGTCAACGAGGCTCTCACCACTTGGCAACCGCTGCCGCAGTTTATCCCATCGAGTCGACTGGCTCAACTCAGGCTCGTCAACCACGTCCGCGAGTTGCTAGCTGCACGCAGTGGCACACAGACCCCAGCCGAGGATCCCAACGCGGCCTTGAACGCGGGCAACGAACTTGGCGAGGAAATTGCCCATCTCATCACCCAGAAACGATTCCTTTCATGGAACGCCATCACAGCAGGTCAGATGGAGATTATAGAGTACCTCGAGGAGCTTGTGGA
This sequence comes from Calonectria ilicicola, assembly GCA_020809705.1. NCBI lineage: Eukaryota > Fungi > Ascomycota > Sordariomycetes > Hypocreales > Nectriaceae > Calonectria > Calonectria ilicicola. Next base: position 2,135,118 of record CP085828.1, on the reverse strand, counting down.
GTTGGTAAAGCTGCTTGTAGGTGTCAATGCGTTCCGCAGCGGCATGCTCGAGAAGCCTGACTATAGCAACTATCGGCAACGCATCCATCGGCCAGAGCGCGTGCCACTGGCTTCGGTTCCTACGGCCCAAGATACCCTGGCAGGCTCCCCTGCTGAGGAGGTTACGACACTGCCCGACGCTCCCCTTCCTGGACAGGAGCTCCAGAGGACCAAGACAATCCGCGAGCGCGCAGGTCAATTCAGGGACAAGCTTCGCAGGAAAGACGTCGCAGCCGAAGCAGAGGAGAGCGATAGTGAAGAGGAAGTGCCGATGAGTCTCCAAAGAGTCGGTACCCGATTATGGGAGAATGATGTCGTCACTCGACGGCGTGCTTTTACTATTAGCCATGATTCGAGATGATTTTTTTTCCTTTCTTGGTTTAGATTTGATGTATACGCCCAAGCGCTGTTTTCTTCTATTTTAATCTTGGTTTTGGAGCGTCTTGGTAGGAAGTTGTCTTTTTTTCTCTCTCTTTTTCTCTATATACCCAGAGTTGGATTACAGTCAGTTAGATGCCCGGAATTGCAAAATTCATACATTTCTCAATTAGCCTAACCAATGCTATATATGTGTGTGTCTGCATGATCCCTATAACCCAGTTCTCCCTTTGCGTACTCCCAAACACCGTTTCAACTCTTGGACAAAGACAAAAAGCACCGCAGTTCCAAGCCGGTGTCCAATTATACGTAGCCTTAGAAAATGTTGAGGGGCGTATGCTGTGAGAGCTTGGTATCGTTGAGCATGGCCCGGGATTTCTTTGGCCGTTGCTGCAGGCGACGCGACCCTTCTTGGACGTGGCGAGGTTCAATGGGAGTCTTTCCCTCACTCGGTGGGTCAAAGAGGGCTTGCTCGTGCTTGCGTTTCTTGGTGGTGCCGTCCTTGTCGCCTCCATTCTGGGCGCGAGCCATGTCCTCCTGCTCTTTGACTTTTAGTGCCATTTCGGTAAGTGTCTGGACCATTTCAAAAGTCAGGAAGCCGAGAATATCGACAATATCATCCGACGGCTTGCTGTCTGTAACAATACCGAACCCTGCCCATTCGCGAAAACGCTTGCCCTTGCGGTAGGTGAAGGAAGCCTGGCGATATTCAGACCAAGTCACGTATTCTTCCTTGGTCATGGCTTTTGTTCTTTCATCGGCCTTGCGGAGACGCTGAAGGGTGATGTAATTCATTTCCTCCTCTTCTTCGTCCTCTTCGTCATCTCGTTCCGGTACTTCGACAGCGTAAAACGACGACGGCTCCCATGGAAGTCCGACCTTTGCCTTTTTGTTCTTCTTGGCAGCTTCGTCATTCCCGGCCGTGCCTTCGACGGGATCTTCACCTCCAGCCAGATCGGCATCGGCTCCCTTGTCATCAGAATCCTTGACGTTTTTTCGGACATCTTTCCATGACAAAAAGGTTCGGAGGCGAGACACCTTAGCTTGATCATGCCGAATCTGAAAGATGAGATCATTGATACCAATAGACTTGGAACCACGTCGGGAAGCAAGTTCGGTGCAATTTCGAAGCTAACGGCTGGTCAGTCAGGCTCATCAAAGTAAACTGACATGCTTACCAATTCAATGACTTGTTGACGAACGATGTCTTCGATGATACTGGTGGTTTCTACGGGAGGTTCTGCAGTCTCACCAGATACATACATCATCTGCCGAATAGTGTCAGTGAGCCGATCCTTGAAGTCTTCCCATGATTCATTTAGTGTGTCGTGCAAAGCAAAGCTAGATAGATAGTAGCTATCGATAAATGCCGCCGCGTCGCCCAAGGGCGATTGCGAAGTATTTTCATGTTTTCCTTGTTGCATGGAAGACCGGGGAGCAGTTTCAACGTCGAGTTCTGGAGTAAAGCGAGGCTCGTATTGACTCTGCAGCCCGACCACATCTGTAGGCGGCCTCGACCAGAGCCTCCCCGCAGCAGCTGCATGGCTGTCGCACAAAACGGAATTGTGAGAACCCGAAATGGGAGGCTGGCTGTTTACAAAATTACCGGGGGCTTGAGGTAGTAATATGAGGTGGCCGTCATGTAGTGGTGTGTCTGGGGTTTGTGGGGGTGGGCCAGGCCAATGAATAGCTTCGTTGTCGCGAGCGAAGATGCTGGAAACAACCATATCCGCAGGCGATAGTTGATATTTCCGTTGTTCCCTCAGGTTAGAAACATTCCCCTCGAGGTGTGCCTCATCCATTTAAAAGCCGCTCCGGGTCATCAAGTTGTTTGTAAGGTAGTGTTGATGAGAAACAGTTGCTGAGATTGGATAAAGAAAGGCCAGAGCGAGAAAGGTTGTTTGTTGATATTGTTTCCATACGATGTTGCTTTTTTTATTTTATTTCAAACGTGATGGGATAAAAAGCAAGGGCAACATGCAGGATGAAGCATAGCCAAATGGCAGATGGCAGATGGCAGATGGCAGCACTTCACCGCAGGGGCGAAATTCATTCACTGCATAGCAACGAGTTCCAGCACTGATTGCTGCGCATATTCCACCAACCAAATCACAGAAGACCCAAATTAGGGAGCAAGAAAAAAAGAAAGAAATAAAATAAAATGGCATCTTACCTGGCTGATCTCTTGGCGGTATTTATACGCCTTGCTATCTTTTCCGTCCGCCATGTTTGCGACAGGCCCACGGCAACGGATATCAACAAAATGCCGTTGTCGGGATATTAGATGCGACTCCGCGGTAAACGGCCAGCTCTCGCGATAAATACAGCCCAATACAATGGCGCCACAGTTCGAGCGAAATGATTAATCCAAGAAAGCCCGTAGATGTCGTCGGGTGCGCTGTCGGTAATGCAAGAGGTGAGGTTGAGGACGTCACGCCGACAACGCGCAGGGACTCCAGCTAGTGCGACCCAATTGGCCCGTGGCGCGCAGGGCTGTGGTCAAGCCAATAAGCGCATTCGCTGGGTGTGAGACCAATTGCTGCGACAAGCGTGGGAAGATGCGCGCAGTGGGAGACCCGGCGTGGATTACGATGAAGAGTTGGTAATGTCACTGGCTCCAAATCTAAAGCAGGAACCACAGCGCTGTGCACCTGGAGTGACTTCAATCACAATGCTGTTGTGTCACGTGATCCATCGGATCGCAATACCTGGGTTGCACATGAATCGAGGTGTGACACGGCAAGAGGCCAAGCCTGTGGCATTGGAAGCGTCTTTGCATGGTTATTTAAAAGATCGTCACTAATAACTTTGCAGAGAATCACGGTCGTGTCCCAGCTAGGTTGGGACGTGATGGGAGGTTTTTAAGTGGCTCTGAGGGGCTTGTATCATGGCTCAACTAGTATGCCCACGACGAAGAATTCAGGGTATTAATTCGTTTAGCCTACAAGGTTCAAAGCTTGTTGAGGATTTATATCAACTAGCCTTGGAAATGCCATTGTTGATCTTCTCCCATTGCTTCGGCATTCCACCTTTGGATGCCCAAACCACACTGTAGTGGTCAGCAAGCAGGTGCCACTCCTCCACTTCATCCAGCCCTTCCAAATAATCCACTCGTTCCTTTTCGTCGGCAGCAACCCAGTTGTCCCAAATGTATCGGATAGTCTTACATTCAACCTGCTCAAACCCAGCCGTTCGCAACCTCGCCTCCTGATCACGAGGCTCATGGTACACTTCCAAGGTGGGCATTCGAATGCGCCGTTGTGCGAGGTTGGACACCATCATTCGACCAAAAGCATCTTGAGAACGAATTGGCTCGTAAATAACTGTCGCTAGCCTGGGGATTCGCGAGGAAAAGTAGGCTAGAACGCCCGATGCATCAGATGGAGAGAGGTAGCAGAGACAGCACTCGGAAATGAGGAGCGTTGGGATATCAGAGCGAAGGCCTGGGATTTTCGGTTGCTTGGGAGCCTCTTCTACAGACTCAGATTCGGCATCCGGATTTGCAGGCAATTCAGCAGCGGGTGGAGGGACAGAGAGTGCGCGGAGGTCAAGACCGTGGCAGTAATACTCTCCTCCTGTGGGTGGTTTACTGAACCAAGAAGGATCGTTCTCTTCTCTTATAACATTGCCCAAGATGTTTCTCAAAGCAGGAGTAGCCTGAATAGTTCGAAACTTCTTGGAACTTGTAACCTCAAAGTCGATTTCGTGATATACCAAGCCCGGTCTATTAGATTGAGCAAACAGGCGAAAAGGCCGTGTATCGGTGCCAGCACCAAGCGACACGATTTGCCGCCCTTGAGAAGCGTGCTCAGGATCCTCTCCATCGGCAAGAAATGCGTCGACGATGACGTCGAGGGCTGTAGTACGCGTATACGTCCCTATGAGGAGCTCAGCTTGGTTCAGCCCAGTTGGAGCTCAGGGACCTAGCCCACCTCTGTTGATGATGGGTAGCCGTCTTGGCGCTGGGCCATCGGCGCTCTGCACGAAAAAGGGTGCGTATGGGTCGTCGAGGTAGCCCAGGTCGACAGTACTCAGCCGAGACACGGCGGCGTCGGTGTCGGTGCCCTGGATGGTGGCATCGTGGGAGACGGCAGCTCGACTTGGTCCACCACCTCGGCCTCGGCCGCGTGCCGAACGGGCGCCCCGGACGGAGCGGAGCGAGTCGAGCAGGTTTGGAATCTGCGGCGCCGACATCAGGGATCGTGTAGCTCAGGTGGATATCAGAAAGAAAAGAGGCTTTGGCATGTCTCGCGTGGGCGGTCCTGTCCAGCGCCACCAGTGACGTCGATCTCAACTGGGTTGGTGGGGGTTGTGCGAGTGGGATGTGAAACTGCGGGGCAGGCAGTGTTGGCCTCATCACAATCCTAAGCTACTAACACCACCAACAATTAACAAGAAAATGACAATAAAAGAAGTCGTTTGCCCCCGCATCACTTACGCACATATTTCAGGCGGATATCCCTGTTTTGCCTTTTAAGAAAGCGCCATAGTTCGTATCCAAACCATCATTCCAGGGGCCGCGAAGGTTCCGGATGGCAACATGCGTACGTACATCAATTAGAACGAGGCGCAAAACAGTAATCTAAATCCAAGAGCCCTCACGTAACAATCGACGCTTCGGCTTCGGTAGGATTCCAGCATCTTTTAATTCCATGGTCCGTAAAACCGGACAGCATGGCATTATTTATGAATTATGACGGGCATCTATAAACATATCCTGGGCCATGCCTCCGAATCCACTACCAATCCCAGCGCCTAAGCAGGCCCCTGGATTGTTCTGGTGCACACCACACGCTATCAGCCAACGGCTACAAGCCTGCAGCCGCTTAAGCAAGGGATAATTTAATAGTGGCGGAGTGGCGGAGTTACGCATGTAGTGAACAAAATCATGGTCTGCCGAATGAAAATGAAATCTCTTGCATGTGTTTTGTTTTCATTATTCTCTCTCTATCTCCCTTTTTTCTCGTTGGAAAAAAAACATCTTTCCCAACAGCTGGACTTGCCCCCGCTTAGCGTCGTTTTTTTGGAATCTCAGATTGGTCAATAGTCACTAACATCAACAGGGAGCTGCAAATTGCTTTTTCTTCTCTTAAGCCTTACAAAGCTTTTCCTAATAAAGTAATAAAAAGCAAGTGTGTGCATAAAAAAAGAAACGATTAGCGTAAATACTGTAGACTGAATAACTATATCCCTAGTAATTAATTGGGGTAAGTGCTCCTGGCACAATCATTTAAGGGTTGTATTGTAAGACGGTAAGAAGATGTAAACAAGGTAGCACAATACACCTATCCATGCAGAGGCAGCTTTCAAAAGTTTCATCCTTACAACTCAAGACCCCTATCCGTTCTAATCAATCAGCGTAAGCTACACTCAGGCGGTATTCAAGTCAGATGTTATGCCCTTGTATAATTGCGAGATACCCTATATTCCAACGGACCTCCGCCCCCTAGCTAGAAATTCTAGGCTCTAATAGCTAGCAGCTTATAGTGGCTGCGCACTATAAGCTTGATTACGCTTTTACCTCCCTGGTACTGGCTGCGGGGGGGGGCAGGATATCAGTCATCGTCGCAAGGGACAAAACTTTTGAGAGCTACCTCCGTAGTTACAGAATCAACGCATTATCATGATACCCATGTGCCTTATATACCTGACAATTTCACTTAACAACTTTACTTCCTTCTGGACTCCTAAGAACCATGAACACCACTGGTTCGCTCGCGCATTAGCTGTCGCCGGGCCTTGTCCTTTTCTGCAATCAATCGCTGTTAGCAAATAGCCATATCATCGTGTTGCAGTCCCAGGAACTATAGCTTACCTTTATCATAAACCAAGAACTCGTGAAGGCCAGCACCTGCTGGTACCATAGGCAGGACAGGCACCTTCTTATCGGTAATAACCTCGAGAAGAGCTGGACCGTCTGTGTTGATGAGCCACTCGAGGCTAGCCCGAACATCCTCTGGCTTGGAGACCTTTCTCCCCTGCACACCCATTGCGTCGGCTAACTTGACAAAGTCCGGATTTCGCTGGTGGGTGTGTGCATAGCGGTCCTCATAGAACAGGTTCTGCCATTGGGTAACCATGCCCTGCTCCTCGTTATTCAGAATAATAACTTTAACGCCAATATTAAATTGGGCAGCAGTGGAGAGCTCTGTTAGGGTCATGTTAAAGGACGCATCGCCATCAATGTCGATCACGAGGGCGTCTGGTCTCGCTACTTTAACTCCAATCGCACTTGGCAGCCCAAAGCCCATTGTGCCTGCATCCCAGAGTCAGAATTAGGGTCGTTACAAACTTCAATGACCAAGAAACATAACAGGATCTTGGTTTGGGGTTAGGAAAGGCCGGAGAGAAACGGCCAAGGTGCTGCAAAAATATCACGTACCTAGTCCGCCACTCGTAACAAATGATCGAGGCTCTCTCCATGAGTAGTGCTGTGCTGCCCACATTTGCTACTTCAGGTTAGTTGGTGTTCGTAATAGTGTTGGTTGCTCATGAGGAACTCACATGCTGGCCCACTCCAGTTGAGATAATTGTTTTCTTGTCAAGTTTAGAGGTGAGATCGCTCAGTTCCTCAATTAGGGACTGGGGTTTAATGAGACCGTTGCCTCCAGGAGAGTCAGCGCGCTCATAGTTGGATACAGGCCACTTGGCCTTCCATTCAGATATCTTGTTAAACCATTCGCTTCGTTGCTCCATGCTTGTAGGTGTCAGCATAGGTAGAAGCATCTTGAGGTTAGTGGCAACATCGCCCTCAATAGCCTCAGTTGCTTGAATGACCTTGTTAATATTCTTAGGCAATATATCAAAATGAATAATACCACCTCGCTTCTGAGTTGCAGCAGCTTTAGCATTAGGAGCAAATTTTGAAGTATTCAGGACAACACGGTCGTCAAAGCGAGCACCAAGAGCAATAATAAGGTCGGCCTCCTGCATAGACATATTGGCATATGCCATGCCATGCATACCCAACATATGTAATGACTTCTCGTCACGCTCATCAAATGCACCAAGACCCTGAAGAGTTGTTGTAACAGGAATAGAACACTTGTCAGCTAGCTCTCGAAGAAGCTCAGTTCCACCCTCAGACTGGATGATGCCTTGGCCAGCGTAAATGATAGGCTGCTTAGCTACTTTGATAAGCTCAGCAGCACGGCCAAGCGAGGCCTTAAGCTGCTGCTCCATTAGTCGTTTGGCAGCCTGAGAAGCGATGCTTGGAAAAGAGGGTAGGCAAGTTTGTGTTGGTATAGCCTTTCGAAGAATCCCAGCTGTAATATCCTTAGGAAGGTCAATGAGAACAGGGCCAGGACGACCACTCGTAGCAATCTCGAAAGCCTCATTAATTCGACGCGGGAGCTCAGCAATGCTTGTAACCATGCAATTCCACTTGCACGCAGGCCTACTAATGCCCACGGTATCGCACTCCTGAAACGCGTCCAGTCCAATCGCACTTGTTACGACCTGTCCAGTGAAAACCACTAAAGGAGTGCCATCTGAGAGAGCATCTTGGATGGGAGTTATCACATTGGTCGCTCCCGGACCCGATGTGACGAGTACAACGCCAGGTTTTCCGGAGGCACGTGCGTACCCTATTATATATTAATATAAACCTTGTTAAACCAAGCAAGTCTTACCTTGTGCCATGTGGCCGGCGCCTTGTTCGTGTCGAGGCAAGATAAAATCGAAGTGTTCCGAGTTGTAGATGGCGTCAAAGACGGGAAGGATGGCGCCTCCGGGGTAGCCGACTAGGACTAGTTAACGTGGGTCCTCATTTGGCCCTGCCGATGAAGACAAGTTCAGTTGGAGAAGGGAGACAAACAAATATGCTTCACACCGTGTCTGAGCATCATCTCATGAAAGATCTCGCCACCGGTCTTTCCGATGAACCTAAACACATGAGCAAGGGCTCGTCGTGGTTTGAGTGAGAGAGAATTCTTACGATTCATCCATCTCGGGTTTCGATTGGTTGACAAGAGGCTGAACATGTTGACGAGATTCGGGTTCCAAGTTGAAGGAGGGGCTGGGCACAGGGCGAGGCTGACTGTAAAGCAGGTCAGCAACAATTGAGATGAGATTAACAATGAAACATCAATTGGCTTGGTGGAGCGAGTATCGGGGCACTCCTCGGTGTCTTTCGAGTCAAGAACACGGATAGTTGCAGGGCGCTGAAGCGCGACACCACGAACGAGGTTATGAGGGTACAAGGAACCGACAAGGAACCGAGAAAAACAGCCAGAAACTTACGGCGCGGCAGAAGTGGTAGCAGTGGCCTTTGTTCTTTGCGTCGCGGGCAGCCTTGACTGCGCAAGAGAGGCTGTGGGCGGTGTCGTCCAGGCCGTCGCCTGGCCAAGGGCGCGGATAGACTTTCTCGTGGGGCGATTCCGGAGCATCGCGGAGGAGTAGATGGATTCGGAGGGGAGGAAAATCGGGAGGAAAGTCGGGGTGGGATGGGAAAGGAAAGATGTCAATTGCGTGAGTGAGCACAAGTGCTCAGTGAAGAGACAGAGAACCCAAAGATGCCAATCTTTGCTTCGGGATTGAGGATGATGAAAAAGAAAAGAGGTTGTTGGAGGAAGAGGCGGTCCGGCCGGTTTCCCCACCAAAAGTGAAAAAAAAGTTTCAATGTCAAACTATATTTAAAATTACCTAAGGGCAGGGCATTCTCCTCCTACGGTTTTTTACAAGTACCTTTACATATAAATAAAGAAAAAAGATACTTACTCACTTTATCAATAATCTCTTTATTACAATAGAAACCCTCTGTATTCTACTATTATTATAGACCTATTTTACGGTAATCCAGCGCAGCGCAGCGCAGTGCGAGGAGGCGAGGAAGGTGGGATAAGGAAGGTTTGCCTCTGCATCGGAGCGAAGCCGGACACAAACCTGGGGCAAGACTCACTATAGAGTCAAGACATTCACAGCGACGCTCCGACGCCGCCCGGTAAAAAATGCGGGGTCTCCGGTCGCGCCAGGCAGCCAATCGTGCGGACGTTTCGACGCCACCAGAAGAACACATCCCTTCCGATGTGCGAAGCCTCATTCAAAGTACTCGTCACATTTGCCACACCTTATTGTCATACAAAATCCTGAATACATTTCATTTCATTGGATAGATTTTAGTCCGGTACATTGCGTGAGGCTTCGCACATCCGAGGGGATGGTGGCGCCGTTTGATTAGTAAACGAGGCACCATGGTTGGTGCGGCGCGACATCGGAGTAAATGACCCATGACGACCTGCAGCCACCTCCAACTCTTCTCCGGTACACGGAGCTCTGCGAGTCGGTCTGGGGCTGGGACAGGCAGGTCTATATGCATCAGCAGGGAACAAAAGCAAGGCGGTGTCCACCACATATGCCGGGCACACATGCGCGGCACACACGAATGGACTTTGTCTTCTCAGACATTACAGGTTACTGAGTTGGTGAAAATATTATTCAAATACATAGCATAGTAACACAAACCTGCCCCGATCCCAGCCCAGCAACCTCGCAAACACCTGGCTCGTCTCACAGTCCTTGTCCAGAGAGCTGTTGGGCTTCGCTTCAACTCGAGCCTCGCTGAGCATGTACTCAGCTGGGGAATAAATATCCGCCGAAAACATGACATGGTAACCCACCACACCTCTGTCTCCTCGTCCAAAGAGCCGTTGGTCTCGGCTTCGGTTTCGGCTGCAGCTTGTCGTAGATACAGTACAATCCCTGAAAGATTGCACCCCCTCTACATTTTCCTACTATCTTTCAGCCAAATTATAAATAAATAAATGTGATAAATAAAGTACATAAATAATTTATATATAAGAGTTCATTGTTATTTATTTATTTATTTATTTATTTTCCTTTACTATCAGATTGATATCTTCGGGCGGTTGGGATCCATGCTGCTAAAGGTACGGAAGTCACAGGGGGACAATCTTTCAAGCGGTGTATTGTATACCCGTCTAGCATGAAGCACATTTGCGCTTCGCCCCAGACCAAACTTATCCACAAACTCCATGTGGACTGATTTCCAGTCCTGAACTTTTGCTCCCTCCTTCGTCACTGTCAGCAACCAAGAGTCTTCCGTCTTTCTGGGCTTCTTGGATAGCCAGGGTCATGAAAAGGCTTCGGTCAAGGGTCACGCCACACACCAATTCTTCCCAAAGAGGCGCGATCAGAACACTATAACAATCGCGTAGCCCAATAATTCCTAGGGTTGTGTTGTGCTTTCCCAGAGCAGCTTCAATGGCATCCCATGCGCCTTGCTTCTCCAAGAACTCCTGAACCCAACGCGACGATAGGTTGGGGTTCAGCTCTTTGCGGTCATCACGGCCCACGAAAAAGTATGGGTGTTTTTTTGACTTCAGGAAAGAGTCGCGCAAAGCTTCTCGCAAGAGACACTGTGCTAGCTTCGCATCGGCCGGAAGTTCGCCGGTCCGAATGTAAGTCAGAACCCATTCGAAACGGGATTTCGCAGTCTCCGGCTGATTGAAGCCCCAGATGTTTCCATAATCTTCCAGGAACGGAATTCCCCAGTATTTTGTATCCTTTCCCTCAGGTGGTTCTGGTCCATCACTGTCACCGAATACGGATCGATGGACATCTTGCATACGACGAGCCAAGACTGCAAGACTATATTTTTTGTACTGACCCATTATTAATGGTGTGTGATGACAAAGATGAACTCGTCAAGCGCAACGCTGGCCTCTGTTCTGAGTTCGTTTGCATAGTCGTCCGCGGCCTCTAACTCTGACTCCTAGTCTGAGGGAGGCTCCGCGTCATCACTGTCGTCAATAGTGTGCATAATCCAATCTTTTACACACCTCATCGGATCCAACGCCTCAGAAAGTTGAGGTCGGCGCCGTTTCTTGGACTGCTGATTCCGAATAGTCTGGCTCCGGTTTACCGGGCGGGGCTGGGTGATGTCGAAATGCACCGGCAGCCTACCAAATTCGGCGCTGTAGTATTTCTCCTGCGAGGGCGCCATGCTGGAGGAATTCGTTCATTTCGATGAAAGAAAAGAAAGGCAGGCCAAGTTTTGGTGCCTATCAAAAGGTTCGTGCCTCGCGAGGATGACTAACACGCCCTGTCCTACTTACAAAAGACTGCCAAGCTTGTAGCAGTCACCCGCTATAGGCTACTGGCCTTCAGAGTCGAAGATTTCCGGTTAGGGGATAGAGTCGCCCTCTGGTTCTCTTTCATGCGTGAAGCTTACAACGCAGGGTGCGAGCTGAACCACCCCATCCAGATTGAGTAATGCCCGGGACAGGGGATTGATAGGAACCGCAGTATTTGTGCACGCAAATTAGAAAAACGCTGCTGCAACAGCTGCAAGCGAGTTCAAGAGCGTAGCGACACCCAATCGGCGACTTCCGAGACCAGCAGCGTCAGACATGTTGTTTGAACTCTCGACGAGTCGCGTGTTAAGCCCCAGCGCAGGCCGGTACTTACACACCCTGTGCCTCACATTTCACATCCCCCGCCAAAGGATCTGAGCTTGTTGGTGGCTGAGCCGCCAAAGGCCAGAGTGCTGCCTGCTATTTGGCCGCCTTGCTTGGCTGACCCCACCACCAATAAGTCGCTATTACCTCCCAGCGCCATCTCCTAGCGCATCCCATTAATAAAGGCCCAAGTGCCCTCCCGTCCTTTCGTCAGTTTGTTCGTCAGCACCATATCCTTCCATTCGTGGTTGTGGAACAATAGCTCGATCCCAACTTCATCTTCATTTCAGACCCTCTCTCTTCGATTTATTTCCTCTTTTTTTTTTCTCGTTTCGTTCTCCTATTACTCATCTCTCTCATTCCTTCTCTTTTTCAATACTCTTGCCTCCTTTTACATCTTATCCGCCGAGGGGCATCCATCGCCACCATGATCGCCTCCGAGCTCGCCAAGCGAGCTGCTGAGTTCACCATCGAAAAGGTCAAGGAGGTTCCTACAGAGTCTACCCGCGCCTTTTACAGCTGGTCTTGGATCGTTTTCCTTGTCGATTTCATCGTCTTCCTTCCCCTCATCGTCCTGGTACGTCATAAGCGCCCGCCTAACTGATCAACCCGCGTCCATCACACTAACACCAGCTCCGTAGGTGAACTACACGTTTGAGAAGATCCTCCCCGTCTTCGCCATCGTCGAGGATGAGCACCCTCCCGCCTATGAGCCTGTCGCCCTCGGCGACGAGACGCTTGCCGGCTCTGGCTCCATGCCCGATGCTCCCGTTCCAGGCGCTCCCGTCAACAAGGCCACCTCAGCCGCTATTCCCACTCGCCCGCTGAGCCTTGGTGACAACATCAAGCCCGTTACCTCGTCCTTCATGTCCTCATGGCGTCTATTGCGATCTCACGGCGGCTTCCGTTCCATCTTCCGCGGTTTTGCCTGCTTCGCTTTCCAGTCCATGATCCAGGCCTGGATCACCGGCATGGTGGGAATCTTCCTCGGCCCTCTCTTCTTCGTCGCCCCCTTGGTTTCTTCTCTCCTCCTCGTCCAGTACAGCACCGCATGGGTCCACATTGTCATGACTCCTCCCTCCTCGGTGCACTTCTGGTCCCGCCTGCCTCCCTTCAAGAAGACCCTGGCTGCTACCTGGCGTCCCGTGACCCTCTTCTGGGCTCTCTCCACCGTTGGAAGCGCCGCTTGCTGGCTCATGGTCTCTGCACTGGGTTTGGGTGCCAAGGAAGTCAAGTTTGAGATGCCCCGCGACGTCGATGGCTGGAAGTTGTTTGCCATTTACTCTGTCTTCCTTCTCATCCGCATCTTCCTCATCATTCCCGCCTACGTCACTCTCGTCCGTGTCCAAGCTTCTCTGCTCCCCGACGAGCAAGACACCGTCATCCCCTTCGACCGCACTTTCCAGGGCAAGGTCGAACCCGCCATTGTTGGTGGCACTGGCTACATTTCCCTCCGAGATGCCTGGTCCACCTTTTCCAAGGCTGCTTGGCAACGCCTTCTCATTCTCTATGTTAAGACCACGGCCATCGGAATGGTTTTCGGATTCTTTGTCGCCGCCGTAATGATTCCCCAGCTCTTCCTTTTGAGCTACAAGACGGAGGACAAGCAGTAAATGCGTAGACTCGTGATGCGTCTTGATATGAAGGAAATCAATAGGATGGCTATCTGTGTGTTGGCTCAGCTTTCTGAATAGTCAAAAACCCGGGATCTCTACTCACATTGCACGCAACAGCGTATTATATTACACTACTAAGCTCCGGCTACTTCAATAGTTCCTAGCGTCAATTGTATTACCACATGGTCTTGTCTTGGATATATATCATCCCTATGTCTTGATTGATTATGTCTCAAAGAATTTATTCATCTAAAATAGTTCTCATCATAAGAGAAATAAAAAAGAATTGCCACTATTTATTGTAACTTTCAATTCATTCACTGTCTTGAACCTGTCATTTGTGAGATGTGGTCGTGACGACAAAAAACTCCCGCCTATGCAAACTAGCCTCCCCTGGGTTGCCATTTCTCGTCACGCAAACTAAATAACAGTGCACTTGCACGCATTTCCCTCACGTATGATATGAGACACTGGCTGCATCCACTCATTCCATCCATCATCCCGTCTCAAGAACATGTCATAAAAAATCCAATCATCGTTTTGCCACCCCCATTCTCTCTATGGCCCTCGTTTAAAAAGTCACAAAAGAAAAGTAGAAAGCTCGTCGAATTGGACCCGGGGTATGATAAGGGGGGGATGGTCGGGGGTTGGTTTCTGGTTTTTCTACTAGTCTTTCTCACAACGCCGCCCAAAGCCGAAAGCCCGCACGGTTGGGGCACCTTTCTTTCTCTATGACTTGTTGAAGAACCAGCTGGCTCGCTTGTTGGAGGTTCCTTCGTTTTGGTGGAGGTTTTGGATTGTAGGGATGGTGGGGGCGTCGCCGCCGCCACCTCGGAGGGGCTTCGCGATGCGGCTGCCCGCATTGGCAAAGCTGAAGCTTCCCCCGGGAGAGTTGAGGCCTCGTGTGCTGCCGGCCTTGGCAAGCTCGAGGCGCTCCTTGACTGCTGCCAGTTGAACCTCGAATCTAAGGTGGCTGCTGTTAGTATCATCAAACATGAAAAGGGGTGTGGGGGGTCAACGTACTTGTGGTTAGCGGCAGCCATCTTCTCCTGGCTGTCCTGGAGGAGGCTCTCCAAGCTTTGGATACGCTCATTTCGAGCGATGAGCTTGCGCTCGGCAATGGCCACCTCCTTCTTGAGGGCCGAGTTCTGCTCAACCAGCTGTCGCTGAACCTGAGTGAGCTGCTCCAGGTTCCTCTCGAGGAAGGCCATCTTCTTCTGCTGAGCGCGGTTGTTTGACGAGCGCAGGACGTTGTTGTACTGCTCTCGTGTCTCGTCGAGAGAAATCTCCAACTCCACAACACGCTCGCAGCGGTTCTGAAGGTCGCGCATAAGGCTCTTCTTCATGACATCAAACTCAGCAATCTGCTGCTGGATGGTCTTGCCGTTGGCCATGGGGGCGGTAGCGCCGGCCTTGACGCGCTGCTGGAGATCGTCAATCAAGGTCTTCATCCTTGTGTTCTCGGCGGACTTCTGTGTGATCTCCTCCTTCAGTTGGTCCACGAGCTGGACTTGGGCCGATTGGCGGTTGGAGTAGGCATTCTCCAAGCGAGCCTTGACCTCCTCAACATCTCCAGGGCCCAAGTTGCGGGCGAGAAGATCCTCATACTCCTGCTGAAGAGCCTCTAGTCGAGTCTCCAGCTCTTGTCTTCGACGGCTGTCGAGGTCGCTAGAAGAGGTGCCATACACGGAAAGCTCAGCCTGTCGAACAATGCCCTGGGTCTCAACAAGTCGCGCTCGGAGATCCTTAAACTCATCAGGGGCGATGTTGTCACCAATGGAGCTGGTTTCGTGAAGGGCATCAACCTTTTGAATGGCCTCGGCGATATATCGTTCGTTCTCGCTGAATACATCGCCACCCAAATCAAACCCGGCCATCATCTTGGCCATCTTCTCGGCCTTCTTCTTTTCCTTCTCATCGAGGGCAGCGCCAGTCTCCTTGGCAGTCATCTTGACGTCGAGAAGCTGCTGCTTTACATCGTCAAGCTCCGTCGTTAATTCTGAGTTGGCCTCCTTCAAAGCATCCATGGTGATTTGGGCTTCTTTGCTTTCAAACGTTAATCGCTCCAACTGCATCTTGAATTCGTTGACTTCTGTCGTAAGCTTCTCGTTCTCCTTCCCCACTTTGCTATCATGTTCCTTCAGATAGGTCAACTCTTCCTTGGTTTCCCGTAGCTGCTTTTCGGCAGCAGCAGCCTGGCTTTCTCTCTCTGAAATCTGGTCCTGCATCTCATTCTCTCGGCGCAGGAATTCTTCTCTCTCGTCTTTATCCAAAGGCAGGCTTGGGGTTCCAGAGCGCTCTGCCATGCCAGGAGTTTCGGCACGGCTCTCGGCCTGGAGTCGGGAGGGAGTAGAAGGACGGGGTGCTCTGGCATCGGCCTTGGCTCCGGCGATAGGCTCGTGGGTTGCTACCACCCACTTCTCCTTGGGGACAGACTCTCCAGCACGCCACATCTGAATTTCACCCTCCAGGCTCGAGATGTAGCTCTCAAAGTTGGTGACTTGTCCTTGGGCCTTCTTAAGGAGAGACTTGAGTTCGGAAGGACTGAGCTCAGCGTTGACCTTGGCCTTGTTCTTGATAGATTTGGCTCGCATACCAAATCGCAGTGTACCCAGTGTCTCGGCATCGTTGTAGCTACTGGGGGAGCAGTTGATGATAAGGGTTGTTCGGCTGTTACCACCCAGTGACTCTTGCAGGATACGAGTCAACTTGGAATCTCGGTAAGGAATATGTGAGGATTTGCCGTCGGTAAGAGCATTGATGACCATACCCAGGGCACTCAAACTCTTGTTGATCTTCTTGGCCTCCTCGAGGGTTTGACCGCTTGCGCCAGTCTTCCCCACCTTTTCACTACCAGCCAAATCGACCAGGAACAGCTGTCCGCTCTTTGCCGAACCAGTCTCGACATTTTTCTGGGTGACGGTGATGACGAAAATCGAATGCGATCGTGATGATTCCTGGTTCATGTTGGTGGCAGCTACAGCTCGGGCATTTCCTCCTCTTCTCATGACCTCGTACACCTCTTGGACGCTCGACACATAAATCTCCAGCAGACCCTTTACGTAGACACCTCGGTTTTTCTCTTCGTGAACGGGGAGGTTATCGTTTTGAGGGGCCAGCAAGTCACGAATCCTCTCCATGTAGATTTCCATGTAACTGACTCGAACTGTGTACTCGATGGTGCTAGGGCTCGACATGATGCTGGCAAAGATTTGCTCGACGATGCGGGGAATAACACCTCGTCCATCGTCGTCGTCGATGTTGGTTCCCATCATGGTGTACGACTTACCGGCACCAGTCTGTCCGTAGGCGAAGACGGTACCATTGTAGCCATTGAGGATATCGTCGACGGTGGGGCGGATGGAGAAGTCGAAGATGTCTTGCTGCTTGCATTGCATATCAAAGACTCGGTCAAAGGTGAAGCTACCCTGGGCATCTTTGGACTGCCTAGCATGTTAGTTGAATGCCCACGGCACTCTCTCCGAGGCGAGGAGCAGGCAGAGGAGTGAGGCGAGAGACGTACGTCGAGTGTGCAGGTATCGTCGCTATCGAAGCTAACGATGGGTGTGCCGCCCGATCCAAGCTCGACCTTGTTCTGGGGTCGGAATCGGGCGACGACCTTGATGCTGTTGGCCGACGACATTTTGAACGTGCGTAGAATGTCACACAGGAAGAATTATCATGGGCCGCGCCGTCGAAGGTCGGATCAGGGGGGGAGAAGGAGTTCGCAGCGGAGGTGTGGGCAGGCGGGCTGCAACGGAAACGCACGCAAGGGCCGCAAAACGGCGACAGGCGTCCGGGAGGGGTTCCTCGAACAACAGGTGGTGAGCGTCGTCAAGGAATATGGCGACGGGAGCAAGAGAGAGGGTGAAGACGGGCGGCCGTGTGCAAACAACAACAAAGGCTGCGGCGCGCAAACAAAAGGTGTGTAGGCACAAGCAGATGGGATGTCGACAGCAGTGACTCCGACAAGGCGGTGGGTTACGTTGTCCATGTTCATTGGGGGACGCGCCAAGGCACAGTAGCTATTGGTAGGGGCCCCGGCCCCCGTTTCAGCCGGTCTACCATGCAATTTGGCTGGTTGCAATGCGTTAGAGCATTTTGATTTGACCTAGCCACACTCCCTGTGGGATCCCACTGGGATTGCAGCATAACTATCCACTGCCTGCTGGTTGCTGACTGCTGCTGGCTGTCGGCCAGAGACCGGCCCCCCTAAGCCCCCCCCCTCATGACTGACCCCTTTGACCTATGCCGCTGCCGCCGCCCTGACATGGCCCTGACAGGCGTTGGCGACCCCCCTCGAAAAAGCAACCTCAGAGCCACTGTGGCACTATCGGGCACTATGGAGGGGTGCTCCAATGGTGCCCCAATGGTGCCCCAAGGGAAATTTGTCCGTCCGCCGTGGTCCAAGGAGGGGAGCCCAACTGGACAACTCGAAAGCGGGGGCCTCGGCGCTCCCTCAAAGATGTAGGCTGGTCCCAAACCAGAGGCGGAAACGAGTCTCGACGCAGAATGACGAGGAGGGGTCATTCCTCCCGCTCAACGCTTCTCGTCCACGCGTAGCCACCCAGGTTGCAGCACCCAAACACAATGCGACGCGTGTGGCTAGTGCCGGACCAACTTGGCTTATGCTTTGTTGTGATAGTGGCTGTCTCTCTGTTGTGTTATCGCTATCTCACGGTGCGGTGGCGACTTTGTGGCTCGCGCTGAGCGTCTATGGCTGGGATTATCGCTGCTGTAAGCCAACTTCCCAAAGCTCCTCGATGATGTAATACACTTGCGGTCTCGAGAAGAAGTAGAAGAAGAAAAACAAGAGAACAAATAATGGGAGTGGGAAAAATAACGCCTCTCCTAATGAACCTCGTGATATCATAAGCTGTACACAATCCTGGGGAGGGCGACCTCCACCCTCAGCACAGCTAAACGCCCTGAATGCAAACAGTCCAACTCCGCGCACCAAAACGCCAGATAACTTGCCCCGCCCATCTTGGCCCGGTTTTCCGAAGTGAGGAGCATGTATATTCCAAGGGGTCCCGTTCAAGCCCACATCAAAAGCCAGGCCAGTCCTTGTTCGCGAATCACGCTGCTCGCGTGTCCATCAACCTGTCAGCCCGGGCTGTCCGTTGTAGGTCCCCATCTTCGCCTAGTCCTCCCAGCTCTTCTCAACCGTTTCCCGGACGCGCTTTGTGTATTCCTTTCGGTTGTCCTTATACAAGTTAGAGGCCTCGACATTTGCTGGTGAGCCCGTGTTAGGGTCGTTGAGTAAACTTGCACAATGTCAGCAAAGAACAACCGTCTCCACACGGCAGCATGGTAGTCTCACCTTTGAATGCTGGTCAGCACGGCTGCAACATCGTATGTAGGACTCCATCTGTTCTGCAGGATATCGAGGCAAAGTTCTCCCGTAGCGTATACGTTGGGGTGGAACATTTGGCTGATGAACTTGACCTGCGGGGGCTTGTTCGGGTACTGCTCCTCAAACTGCATGACGAGGCGAAAGGTGCCATCCTCGAAGGGGGTATCGGCGGGGCCAATAATAACGGCATTCCTAGAGGCGGCTGATGAGTATTGGGCCGGTTGTTTAGCTTTATCGGGAGCGGCTTACCAGGTCATGACATTGTCAGGGACTGGAGAAGCAGAAACACCGGCGGGAGGATCGGTTTGCATCCGCTATATCAAACATTTAGCATATGTGAAAACTGCTAAAGCTCCCAGAATGGGCCAGACAAACCTTGAAGTCTCGCATCAAGCGACGTCGCGCGGCGGTAGACATGATGAGTGAACTGATGGAGGGGAATCGGAAGAGGAGTTGGGGGGGTGCTGAGGGGTACAAGAGACGGGCGGTGATGGCTTGCCCAGGTTCGTGACGGAGCTCTGGCAAAGGAAAATTCCCGTCCAGGAATGAGCGATGATGGGTTTTGGAGTCTGGTTTGAGCAATCGGCTGAACAGAATCAGGACGGGCAGGAAGAGGCAGAAATGGGATTGGTCATCGAGGCTTCATAGGAGTGAGTGAATCGCCCAAGGCCCAGTACGGGGTGGCGACGCCTGCCAATCACAGAAGGCTGGCGCCGTGGTCGGTCAATTGGTCTCCACCGCTCTTTGGGTGGCACGTGACGTTGCCGCAGGCGCCTAGACCTAAGCGTGGCCTGGCGGCGAGCTGTGATTGAAATCACATGCACCTGGTCCAAACGAGCGTCAGTGTAGTCGTGGGTGTAAGTTGGTGTCAGCATGACAGCGGGAAATGAGCGGCGTCGCTAGGTCGCGGCGGCAGCACGCAGAACAAGCAATGCTGCTAATGCAATTGGCAGAAGGCTCGGAAACCGCATTTATTAAGCCGATAGGACAACGGCCTGGGCTGCGCAGACCCCGAATGCCCGATCTGGCAGTTCAATCTTGCAGTCTTGTCGAATCGCAGCATGATGCAGGATCCAGGGACCTCAGGGCGGAGCACGTTTTTGGATTTGGGGGATTTCTAGGGTCTCGATCTAGTTCTGCTTCTAGTTCCTCTTCCCGGCGCCGTGGCTCGGCACGGTTCCAGCGATTGCCTAAGAACCCTCCCCTTCCCTGCCCGCCACCTCGGAAACTCCCCCGCTGTAAGCCGAAGAGTGCCGAGCGGAGGGCCGTGTCCGTCACCTCCGTCATAGGTGCAGCTCCATACCCGAGGCCGAATCCGATCTTCTGTGCAGCGTCGATTAACTGCCGTATTTATTCATAAGCTCTTGAGCTCCCCTCAGTTAGCTTCCTTCTAGTGTAATTCTCAGTCATTCTCCCAGCTTCCCTCTCCCCTCCCTCCCTACCTCCCTCCGAAATGCCCGTCACATCCCACCTTAGGTCTGCCTCGCGGTTGACCCAGCTTGCCAACCATGTGCATGTGAACTCAGCACGACGCTTCTCTACTAGCCCCTCTGTGCGCAAGGAGCTTCAAGATGCTTATATTCTAAGTGCAGCTAGAACCCCAACTGCCAAGGTAATGCGATTGATTCCTTCTAAACCACATCCCAAGCTCCGTGTTAACAATGGGATGTCCAGTTTAACGGTTCTCTCGTCTCCGTCTCAGCGCCCAAGCTTGGTGCCATCGCCATCAAGGCCGCTCTCGAAAAATCCAAGGTTCCCGTCGAAAAGATTACCGATGTCTACATGGGCAACGTCCTCCAGGGCTCTGTAGGCCAGGCGCCTGCCCGTCAAGCCGTCCTCTTCGCCGGCCTGCCTGAATCCGTCGAGGCCACTACCATCAACAAGGTCTGCGCTTCCGGTCTCAAGTCAGTTGCTCTGGCTGCTCAAAACATTCAGCTGGGCCTGGCCGAGGCACAAATTGCGGGTGGAATGGAGAATATGTCACAGGTGCCATACTATGTGCCCCGCGCCAGTGGGCTCCCCGCATTTGGACATGTGAAGATGGAGGACGGCCTAATCAAGGATGGATTGACCGATGTGTACGACCAGTTCCACATGGGCAACTGTGCCGAGAACACGGTCAAAAAATTTAACCTCACTCGCGAGCAGCAGGACGAGTACGCGATTAAATCTTACCAGAATGCGCAAAAGGCATGGGCCGAGAAGGCTTTTGCTGACGAAATTGCCCCCGTCACTGTCAAGACCCGCAAGGGCGAAGTTGTGATCGATACTGATGAGGGCTTCCTTGACGTCAAGGTCGAGAAGATCCCTACGCTCAAGCCCGCATTTATTCGTGACGGAACTGGTACCGTTACCGCAGCAAACTCATCTACTCTGAACGATGGTGCCAGTGCTCTGGTACTTGGCAACAAGGCCATTGCCCAACAGTACGGCGCTGGTTCGCGCGTGCTGGCCAAGATCGTCAGCTACGCCGATGCCGCAACCAGCCCAATTGATTTCCCCATTGCTCCCTCGAAGGCAGTTCCCATTGCATTGGAGCGAGCCGGCATCACAAAGGACCAGGTTGCCCACTGGGAGTTTAACGAAGCCTTTGCCGCTGTCGCCCTAGCCAACGCCAAGATTCTGGGGCTTGAGAATGCCAACGTTAACCCTCTTGGTGGTGCCATTTCTCTCGGTCATGCCCTGGGAAGCTCTGGTTCGCGAATCCTGACAACTCTTCTGCATCAACTGAAGCCTGGTGAATATGGTGTGGCTGCTATTTGCAATGGTGGCGGTGCTGCCACCGCTCTCGTTGTACAACGTATTGAGTCTGTGTAATGTTTATGTATGTATGTCATGATGAAAGTTTGATGAGCAGGACGGATTCCAGAAATGGACATACCAAAGATACAAGAATAACACCAAACAAAATAAAAAACAGTTAAATTTCAAGAGCTCCAAAGTCATAGTGCAGTCATTTTCATCTCACTAAAGCGTAAGCTGTAGTCTTGGTAGTGTAGGGTAGGACTGCAAGACTGAGTGAGGATCGTTGATGATCGTACGTAATGACTCGTACTTAATTGTGGTTTTAAGAAAAACATTTGCATGCCGGTTTGCTTTTTAGGGGAAAAATTGAGGGAAAATTCTGCATATTGTTATTAGGGTGTAATAATGTGTGCTGATATGCTGTCATTTGAAATCCCACAGCATAAAGATGAGTGTAACAAGCCACCTGAATTGTCACAGGCAAAGGGGAAATTGCCGCCAAAATGAAAAGAAAACCCATCAAATAGTCATAGATTTTCTTACAGACTAACTCAATAGTGACAAAAAATCCATCATTAGACCCCGAGTTGGGACTTGGGTATATTCTTTACCTTCCCACGTCGGGGCTACTTTAGAGATAATCACCAACGCTGCGCTGCAGTGGAGCTCGGACTTTTCCACCAGCCTCACTCATATTCACCACCTCACTCACTTCAGCACGACGCGCTCACTCTCACACCCCCGCGACGCGTGCACACCCCCAAGTCGAGAGCGAAAAAGAGCCTCTCCCGCTGCCCAAGATGCCGCTCGTCCTCGAGTTCCTCTCGCAGATCCGCCAATTTGTCCGCGCGCAGAACGGCGATGAGCTGCGTTCGTGGCTGCAGGTTGAGCCTGGTTCCCCTAAGCAGTACCATGACCTCGCCGCCGAGCTGCGCTCCCAATTCCGCCAGCAGGGGCTGGACAACATCGTCGAAAAGACCCTCCCGCAGGAGGATGATGTCCCAGAGGGCCAGGGAACGTCCTGGCCCGGCTTTGTGGCCTTCATGAAAGATTACTTGGCGTTTTGGCGGGATATCAACTATGATGATTTGCTGGGGGCCCACCAGCTACTCAGTGCACTTGTAAAGTATGGGCTTCCTTATATCAACCCTCAATTTAGCCATGCAACATGCGGCTCTGTTGTATTTGTACGCTTGACTAACTTAAACCCAGTTCTTGTGCCACGGCTTTTGCCCACCCAACGTACGGCGGCATGCTTCTGAAGACGAGCATGTCGCTCTCTGAGACGCTGGCCCGCTTCACCATGACACTCAATAGACGGCCTGACTTGGCACGTCGACTCCGATCTGTCGATGAAGACAAGACTATTGCTGAATCCTCTGCCGAGATCATTCAAAAGATCTTTACTACCTGCTTGACGGACCGCTCTAGTGGTCGATACAGCAAGCCAGAGGGCAAGAAAGTTGGCGTCTACATGTTTGCCAACCTCGTTCTCAAGTTGCTCTTTGCGGTATGCCTGCTACTCCTCTGCAAATACTCGGTGATTCCTGGATATGCTAACTCGAGACAAAGTGCCGGAGAACGCATCTGGCGAAGATGATCTTTGTCAACATCTCCACCATCTCGCCACCTTTGTCCCTCTACCCAGCTGCTCAACGCGTCACATTCCTATACTACCTGGGGCGCTTCAATTTTTCCAACAACCACTATCTTCGTGCCTCACTCTGTTTACAAGAGGCCTATTTGCAGACACCTTCTCAACTGGTCTCTCACCGAACAAACATCCTCACTTACCTCATCCCGTGCAACATTCTGCTTGGCCGCTTCCCCTCGCAACAGCTTCTCCAGCGTCCGGAGGCTCAGAGTCTCACGCCCATCTTCCTCCCTCTGTGCCAAGCAATTCGGGCAGGTAATTTCATGCAGTTCCAGCAGCACCTTGCCACACACGAGACCTGGCTCTTTGAGAAGGGGCTGCTGTTGATACTCACCCACCGGTTGCGCCCGCTTCTGTGGAGATCACTTAGTCGCAAGACATTCCTCTTGACCTATGTGCCTCCTACCGACGCATCGTCCCGAAAGGCTGCCACGCTTGACCTCTCGGACCTCCTTGCTGTTGCTACCTATCTCCAGCACCGCCTGGAAGGGTGGCTACCCTCAAACCCCGGCTCCCTCAACCGCCCGCAAAATGTCAACTCGCTACATATGAAGGCGCTCATCAACAACACTCAAGACTCCGGGTCCTCTACTCTGGCGCCCCCGCCGGGTGGTCCACGGTCTCTTCGACCCAACGAAGGAATGGTTTGGGGTAACGCTCAAGTCACGCCCGAAGACGTTGAAATGACGGTGGCCACGCTAGTCCACCAAGGCCTGCTCCATGGTTTCATCGCCCACGGACAAGGTCGGTTCGCCATCATTGGCGCCAAAGCCAAGGGCAGTCCCGTCCTAGCGGGATGGCCCAATGTGTGGCAGACAATTCGCGATCGAAGGTATGAGGAGGACTTTGACCCTGACGAGGTAGTTGGCTGGGTCAAGGAGTAGCATGTGAGGGACTTTTGGAGAGCCTATGGAAAAAGGGGGAGCGAACCATCAACAAGGTTTACACGGCAAAACAGGATATTATGATACCCAAGGGAACAACAACTACCATCACATTACTCATGTCTTGGAAACAGGTCGGTCACATCTGTAAAAGCAATAATAGCAAATCACGGCAAGGGGCAATGCTTTTCTGTCTTGATCATCCATATTTCTTTTTTTTTTTTTTTGACCTCGACTCCACAACGACCCATTGAGTTCATGACATGTTTGATCGTCTTCTTCTCTGGCTAGAAAAAAGTAAAAAATGTGTCCGGTGGAGAGGGACGCGAGGTGGCGAGTCTTCAGAAAAAAAAACAAAGATGTGCGCACCTCGCAACAAATCTTCCACCCAGCTCTGACACACAACTGGCTTTCAAATACATACATCGTAAAAAATATGAATCCATCCAAAAAAGTAATACACAATTCGCTACACATTTCGCCTTTTCCCCCAAAAGTAAAAACCTCCAATACGTAAAGGGTATATCGACCGTGAAACGAATCGTAGAATATGTATCAATGCCCCGTAGGGCCATAAAATTTCAGTGAAATGAATAGAGACCCCTCCTGACATGAATCAAAAGAACGCCCGAAAAGCGGGAATCTAATGAACCCCTAATGGCGGTCCCGGGCAAAAGACCGCAAACGGTGTCAGGTCAGGGTTTTAAAACAATAAACACTATCGCCGATAGGTAGTTGGCTCTGACAACAAAAAATCCAAGGAATGTAGGTGATGAAGAGGATTAAAACGAAGCGAAAAATGCCAGCTGCCATGAGAGAGATGAGAGAGGACGAGTTGACGAAGGTGGCTGAACGGAGGGAGAACTGGCAGACTGGCCCGGAGTGAACAGAAGTCGAACACCGCTTAGAAGAAGCAGGCGGCGGCGACAAAAGCAACAACTAGACTGGCGAAAGCGCTGCCCTGGTGACGAATAGCATCGCCCTCCTTGGAAGAATCGGTGGCAGAAGAGTCGGAGCTGCTGCCACCGCTACTGCTGCCGCCAGTGGCCTTGGCCTCACTACCACTGCTGCTGGCAGTAGGGGTAGTGGTACCGTTCTCATGGAAGATACCAGGGCCGACGGTAAATTTCGCTGTGGTGGTTTCTTCATCGTAGTCGTACTTTGTAGTCGTGGACTTGGAGAAGGAAGTGGTGGTAGCAGCCTCGGTAGTGGTAGTAGACTCCTCCTCAGTGGTGGTTGTCTCGGGCTCAGGGGTTGATGTAGTGGCTTCCTCTGTGGTTGTGGGCTTGGCCGAGGTTGTAGGCTTGGCAGAAGTAGTGGTTGTTGTTGTTGTTGTTGTTGTCTTGTCATCAGTGGACTCGGCCTTGACATCAGAGTCAGAGCTGTCACTGGAGCCTCCACCAGTGCTGAAGACAACAATTTGCGCAGTGCTACCCTTGGGGACAGTGACGACGCAAAAGGCCGAACCACCGGCGCCATCAGCAGCCTCGTTGCTGGTGACCTTGCCCTCGCCGTCCGAGGGATCGATCTTGCAGGGAAGACCGTTGCAGCCACCATCGGGACACTTAATTTCGACACCAAAGTCGGGAAGGGTGCCCTTCAGACCAGAGTCCTCCCAGATAGGATTCCATCCAAGCTTGACGAAAGTCTCGCCGTTGGACTCAGTGTTGGCGCCAGCCACATAAGGGCTCCAGTTACCGATAGGCTTGCTCTCATCACCCCAAATACATCCCTCCTCGCCAGTACCCGGAGGGTTGATATAAAAGCTAATCCTTTGTTAGTTGATGCATCGTTGTTTTTCAACAAGCAGGACTTACTGAGCAGCGGTAGAGCACCAATAAGAGGTATCGGGAACAGCAATGGTGGTTGCGCCAGAAACAAGAGTAGGAATAAGCATGGCCTCGTTACCAGGCAAAACAGTCTGGCAAAAGGATACCTTGGAACCGCACTTGTTCACAGCCTGAACAGAGCCAGTTCCCTCAACACAGTTGGGCTTGCCCTTGAATGGTTGCTCGATCTCACCATCATCATTGCAGTACAAACCTCCGTTCTTTAAACCAGTGTTAGCGAGTGTTGTTGATAAATAATGATGACCAAAAAAGCGCAAAATAAACCCACCATGGATGAAGGATAGCTGTAAGTAGAATCAGGCTCCCACTGGTTCATAACCATGCCGGGCTTGCAAGCAAAGGGGCAGTAGTTGCCGGGTTTGCACTCCTGGTCGGGGCTCATGGCCCATCCGGCGTTCTTGGAATCGGGAGTGACGGCGACCATGTTGGAGTCATCGGTGGGGAACTGACATTGTCCTCCACGCTTGGCAGCGCGGTTGGTGTTGATGTCAGTCTTGACCTCAAAAAATGACAGATCCTGAGGCCGGTTGCGGTCGAAGATGTGATCGAGGCGACGGTGGTGCTGGTGCGCCTTGGCAGAAACTTGCGGAGCGACCAACAAGATGGTTGCCGCAAGGGCAGTAGGGACTGTCGTAAACTTCATTGTGAATGTCGTCGAGAAATGAGCGTCGAGCAATTTTCGGATATCGTTTCAATGAGTGATGTTTCCTCCGCACGCGTACCGTAACCCAAAGGGGTGTTCCTGGTCGGTGGTGATAGAGCTAAATGCTCGTCAAGGTAGTGAGCGAGTGACGATGTCGACAACAGAGGTCAAGAGTGGAAACAGTCGCGGACCAGCAGCGCTCTGAGTATTTACATGGGGAGATCAAAAATGAGAGGAAGAGTGGGTTAATGAGATCGACAGTGTGGCGACGGATAGTGGGAAGCGGACAACGCGAGGGAAGATGTGATGGGACCTAAAGGAAATGAGATATGTGAACAGCGCCGTGGGACTAGGAGGGGCGGCTGCCGAACTAGAAGCCCAGCGCGACGCCATTGCAGGAAATGGCCATGAACTCGTCTCCCGGTGTGCCTTTCTGGGCTACCGTTTGAGTAGACCCCTGGCTGTTCGACCTGTGTGATCCATCATGGCCCGCCTTGACCAGTTCCATTGTGGAGTAGCGCCTCCGTCTCCAGGGGCCGGGGTAATCACACCAAGCCCAATAAGACAGTCACCTCATCTCCCCCCTGGCGCCGCCTCTCGGGCGGCAGCCAATTGTGTTAGGCAATTGTCTCCATCGCCCGGGGCTAGCTGCTCGTCGCAGATTAAACATCGGCAGGTCCATGCGTGCTTGATTCAAGCCGTCTTGAGGACCTACTGGAAAGAGGCCGTGGTTTCTCGGGGTTGGCTCAATCGGGGAAGTCACAGTCGGCCGAACAGGCCTCTCCTCGGTTGGACCCGTTGTTTAAGGAACAGAGGCGGCTTCGGCGAGAGATGGGGAGAGAGAATGGCTTTGTTTTCCTTGCCTGCCTTGTTTTTTTGCTGTGCCACACTCTGCAGTCTTGTTCCTGAATACCCCTGACTCTGCAGCCTGCCCCTCGCAGCCTGTGCCTGAGTCTAGTCTGGTGATGGTGGCCCAGCTGCATTGCCCCTCGCAGGTGGCTTGTTTTTCGGGGAGGAGGGCATGGCAGCAAGCATATTGGCCCATGCTTAAGATTGAGAACCGGGCTGGCACTGTTGTTGATCGGCTAGGTAGCGGGCCATTTCATTGTTCCTGGGCCAATGTTGGCGCCGTCGAGGAAGATGCCAGTCCGGCTTTGGCGCCCATGCTTGGCTTCTCTGTTGGCCCCGAGCCACAACTGATCTGTTGATGGCCAAGTGATATGACAGACCACCCCTGGGTCGCGTCGGCGCTGCACTATGTGACTGTGGTGTCATGGCAGAAAGCGATCAAAGCACAGCTTTAGCGGGTAGTGAACCGACGAACCAGGCCAAGATTCTGTCTGAAACGCGGCCATGTAGCTGTTCCACTCATTTTCCACCATTTCCTCTCCACATCAGCGTGATCAGCAAGACTCTATTGTGTTGCGACCATGTGTATTATCCTGTAATGGGTATTTGATCGACTGCAACCGTTATCCGTCCGCCATTTCGCACTCGCATTCCCATGCATTGAAAAAGTTTGCTACGTAACCCATAAGGGTCACGATTGACCTTTTGTTCCCCCGTGTATTCCGCGCAAGTACTACTGTGGAAAATCCCGAAATCTAGACGCGCGTTGGCTTGGTTCGATTGTGTTAATCAACGGGATCTAACAAGAACCGTTCTGACGCTGGTGGCTGGCGCCAATTAATTGCTGGGTGGATGCAAGCTGAAATGTGGTATTCGGGGCTCCATTCTTATTAGCTGGTAGCTTGACCTGCCGCCTCGTCTATTCAAAAGAGCTGGCACTCCTCGGGCGACGGGAGATGATGTGCTGTTGAGGAAATGGATGATGTGATTGCTTAGTTTGTTGTGCAATGTCCTTTGCTACAGACAGCGACAGAGTCAGCTGCATTAACCGCAGATGTCAGTGCAAAACCGTTCGCATCCATATCCGAAGCTCTCGCGAAACATGTGTCGGGCGTTCGGCGTGGCGCTGCTTCAGACATTGTGCGGGTGTTGCCCTTACAGGAGACCCTGTTCGCGCCGTTGGGTGTTTTGCATCCATTGTCTGGGATAAGGAAAGGAGAAAAATTTTCGCGACAAGCCGCAGACGTAACCATGTCTTGGAAACAATACAGAGGGAGATTCGCGAACCGGCAGTGGCGCAATGAACGTGTGGAGAGCAATAAGGATTGGGCAGGGAATAGAGGGAAACGGCGAGCTGGACAGGGCATAGCCGGAGCAGTCATCATTTGGTGGTCGGCTTGAGGCGAGATTACGTGCTGTTGGTTCGGTACATAATCAGATGACCATGGCCATTGTGTTGGGATGAGAGAGGAAGATTGGGTGAGGTCATTTGATGATGGTCGTGCCTGCGGGAGTGACATGCTGTGCGACCACTCATTTCGGGTCATCGGGAACGGCATTCGTTTGGCCCATCCCGATATTTTTCTCCGAGGAGAATTAATTATTTGCAACGTATGTATTCGTTCATGTGCTGTGTTTTCCCTCACACCTTTCTTCTTCTTCTTTCTTTTTTTGTTCGGGGGTTTCCGAAAAGATGCTTGTCTTTTAGAGTGCTTGACAAATACTACCTACTGCCTGCTGGAGGCGTCGGGGATGACGCTCCAATACAACTCTAATAAGTGCTGACGCAGCTCTATATCGTCCGCCATTTTCACCGCCATTGCCTTGGTTTTTGTCATGGAGAGGCGGCCGACAATGCTGCTTACAGAGCGAGCATGGCACACGTCGATTGACACGCACAAGAGGACGCGCCATGCAAGTCTAAAATAAAGATGGGAGTTGAAAATGCGGGAATTGATCATCACATCAAGAAACATTTGTAAACGAAACGTAAGAGCTGAGTGGATGGATGGATTGATGCATGCGTGTATGTGCATATGTATGTATGTATGTGGATGGATGGATGAACGGACGGATGGGCGGGAACGGGGAAACCTTGTCGGAGAGAGCTGCGAGCCTGGCCGGACGCTGCTGCCAAAGGCCCCAGTAGTTAAACAATAAACGTGGGGTGCGCTGTCGGCAGGCTTGTTTCCGAGAGCTGTGCTTTCTGCAAGTCTGTGAGTACCGGACCAACGCCTCTCCGGGAGGCGCTGCAAGAACAGCGTGCAGCTGGGCGAGTGGTCGGTCGCCTTCGCCTCGCCTGCCTTCTGCAGGTCGCTTAGCGCTTTAACGCCTCCCACGTTATTTTTGGCGCGGCCGACCCAACGAGGCCTAGGACCTCAGGTGCCCGAAGCGCTGCGGCCACTCACCAGCCAGCCCGCTGGCAACGGTTTGCACAGCCTGCCATGTGCCACACCACCATCGGCACTGACACATAGCCACTAACACGGCAAACCCTCACACACACTCTCTCGGGCTCCCACGAGCTGCCATGGGATTCCCGGCACTCGAGTCTGTTTCCCACACATCCATTTCTGGAACATCCAGCTGCAACCAAATTAGCCCATTACTACCTCAGCAGCGCGCCCCCGCTTCGCCGGGATGACGTCCACGGAAGTCTGACTTCCCGATGCGTGCCACGCGCGCACCGCCAGAGTATCTTTGGCAGACACACACACACACAGTCAGATTCCAGCCCACCATGGCCGAAATAGGCATCATTTTTAGAAACGGTTCCTTGAGGTTGGGTAGATCGGTTAGGGATGCCACACCTTAAGGAAGCATCATCATCGTGTATATAAGAAGATGGCTTCACTCCACCATTGAAACGAAATATCACACAGCATCTTTTACATCATCAACCATAGCATCAATCAGCATTTGCACACTCAACAACTTCTCAAGCCTTTGTCAATAACTAGACCAACAACTTCTTACTTCGAGTCTTATAATACTTTTCTCGCTTCTCTCTATTTCTTTTCTTTTTTTCCTTTCTTAAACCACCAAACAACATATTCATCATGCAGTTCTCCGCCGCCGCCGCTGCTGCCATCATGGCCTTTGCCTCATTGGCTTCTGCCGCTCCCCAGCATTCCAAGCGAGACAGTGGCTACTCACAGGGCCTCAGCCTAACAGCTCAGCTCACACTTGCTGATACGTGAGTGCAATCTCGCCCTTGGCTCCAACACATGGGTTTCCGACTGACTTATTTCCTCTAGTGCTGCCGACCGCTTCAACCTCATTCCCAATGACAAGGACTTTGTTTTCGACTTCAACAAGATGCAGCCCAACCCTGGCAAGGGTGGCCAGCTCATTGCTGCCAACCGCAAGACCTTCCCTGCTCTTGTTGGCACTGGTTCCGGAATGGCCTTTGGCCGCGTTGATGGTAAGTCATCCACTTTGGGATATTCACAATGGAGCTCCATAAACTAACATTCTTTTTCTCTTACAGCCTGTGGCATGAACACTCTCCACGTTCACCCCCGCTCTGCCGAGCTCCAGATTGTTACATCTGGTCGTCTCATCACCGAGATGGTTCCCGAGAACGGCGTTCTCAACAAGGACGGCACTCGCCGCGTCATCCGCACCGAGCTCACGGCCAACATGATGACACCATTCTACCAGGGCTCCGTGCACACCCAGTTCAACCCCGACTGCGAGCCCGCCACCTTTGTTGCCTCTTTCGCCGCCGAGGACTTTGGCACTGGCCAGATCGCTGATGAGACCTTTGCTCTCACTGACGATGTCATTGCTGCCACATTTGGCCAGAGCATCGCCGGTGAGGATATCGAGAAGGTGCGCGCTGCTATTCCCGCCAGCATTGCTCTTGGAGTCGAGCAGTGCCTCCAGAAGTGCGGCAAGACCAAGCGTGCCATCTAAGCATTAGGCCCTACTGCATCGGGTGGCATTGTTTCTTTTTTGCATTCCGTACACGAGGCGTTGGAACTAGCATAGAGCATGGTACTGGGCGAAAGCGAGCAGACACTCCCTCACTTACAGGTTGCAGTGACTAATTTCTGGATTTGATCAGCATTTTTGTTTTGCATTTGGTGTTGCATTGCCTTTTTGGGTATCATATTTCTTTCTTCCTTACATAGCTTGTACATAGTCATAGATATTTATAGACC
The DNA here is from genome assembly GCA_020809705.1 of Calonectria ilicicola. Classification (NCBI taxonomy): domain Eukaryota; kingdom Fungi; phylum Ascomycota; class Sordariomycetes; order Hypocreales; family Nectriaceae; genus Calonectria; species Calonectria ilicicola. The sequence goes on along the minus strand of CP085828.1, from coordinate 2,103,521 downwards.
AGCTTCCTTCGTTGGCCGAAAACTCTTGGCTCCTTTCGTGCATGTCAGCTCTGGCCTCGACTGTGATTGGTGATGACCGCCACAAAGCCATTTTTTATTTCTAAAAGAGGCATAATCACAACCTAATTCCAAATCAAATCGGTGCTTAGCGTTATGCATACCGGGCACACACGCCGATTGAAGAGGACTTTGTGCGTTGGGGTCCATCCTTTTATCCTTCTCGCGACGGAGGTTTGCACCCGTCAGAGCCCGGACCCTGAGACTCGAGTCGGTAATCATATACATTGTACATCCTCTAGCATCATGCTAAGTTTGGAAAATCTATTATACATACAGGTTTTTTACACACACCACACATCGTCTCCTTTTATACACCATCTCGAGATCTAAATCCTTCACAGGCCCTTTTCTCGGTGGCCAACCACCTTGGCAAATGAGTCAAACGACATCGTCATCGAATGTCGACCTGCTGTTTTGCTACGCAAATGATTGTCATAATCCAGCATCTCTTTGTATGGCACCTTGGCAACAATCTCCACCATGCGGGTTGTCGACTTCTTGCCGCGTAATGATGTGACTGAGTCATACGGGTCTGGGGGAGTGTAGATCTTGGAGGCATCAATGTGCTCATCACCTATAGACTCAGCTGATCGATCATTGACCTCCAGCACTTGTCCACCCGCCCCCGCTGTTACATCATGTTGGACGGTTCCAGCGGTCACTTCTGGGCAGGTGATATGGGCCAGCATGATGGGTTCCAGTATGCCAATCTGTTCCTTTTCAAAGGACTCCCGAAGAGCAGCTTGCACACCGGTTCTTGAAGCACTGCTAAAGTGCCCCCCGGTGGGAGTTTCAAACGAACCTGGCTCGGTGTTTAAAGTGATGGTTGCGTGACATCCGTGAATGGGGGCCGCTCGACGCGGCCCCCGAGCCAAACCGGCGATTGCCCCATTGAGAAGTTGCTGCTGGGCTTCCTCTACGTCAAACGTCAGCGAGTTGGCATCCTCCGGAATTGGCACGACAATATTATAAATATTGCCATCCCTTTCAATGCCCGATTCCAATAATGCTTCCCGGTTATGCTCCTCAATTGGCTCTAATGTGACGGTACAAGATACCTTTCCGGCTTTGCTAGCAATTGGTCTGTCAAAAACTGTGTGTTGGGGCCGCGTAGGCATTGTAACACACTCCTTGTAGTCGACTTCGATTGGACCAAAGTCAGCATCGATCTTGTATTTTTGCTTCATGTTATACAATGACACATCCAGATGTAGCTTGCCCATTCCTTGGATGGTAAACTGTTCTGTTTTTGGATTTTTGCTCCACCGAAGACTGGGGTCTTCACGGCTAGTGTTCTCCAGCGCGATCTGGAGTTGCTGGGCAGCCACGTTTCCGTATGGCTCGACCTGGAGAAAAGCGACCGGAGGTGGGATCTCAGGAGGGCGAATTTGAACGTGGCGGAATGCTTCCGGAACAGGCTTTCCGCCCACTGTGGTGATGAGAGTATCACCTGTTCGTGCTCTTTTTAGACCTCGTAGTGCGCCAATCTGCCCGACGGCGAGCTCTTGTATATCCTGCGTTTTGGAGGCGGAAATTTGGAGAATTCCCATCGGCCGTTCGCTGACCGACATGTTGGTGTTGAAACTTGCCGCATTCCTTGCCATTTTGCCATGGTAAACTCGTACAAAGCTGATGACACCTTCCTTGGGATGGTTAAAGACTTTGAATACTGAAGCAATCGAAGCAATTTGTCCCTTTCCTTGTCTTTTACTGGCTAGAAGATCATCAAGATGTTCCTTTGTGGATCCTACACGCACTTCCACTGCCGGGCGCTCTTGTGGGTTCGGCAGGTAGTCCGTGATGGCATCCATCAAGGGCTCAACTCCGATATGGCGAAAACTAGACCCAGCAAATACTGGGATTACTTTTCCGTCACCGCTTTGAATGGCTTTTCGAATGGCTTGTTTGATGAGCGATGAATCGATATTCTGGTTTTCGGCAAGGAATTCATCCATGATAGCGTCGTCGAAGTCTGCCAAGCCTTCAATTAACGCTTGTCTTGCTCGCTCTATCTCGGCTAGGAGCTCTTTATTTGAGCTCTTGAGCTTTTCTTCAAGCTCTGGGAAATCATAACGTGTCTTTTCTCGTTCAGACTTCCATCGATAACCCACTCTGTTAATTACGTCAATGACTCCCACGAAATTCTCCTTTTCCCACCAGGGAATCTGGCAAACCAGAGGCCATCCTTTGAGTCTGGTGCCAATTTCAAGGACGGCTTTTTTAAAAGAAGCGCCTTCTCGGTCAAGTTTGTTACAGTATGCAATTCGTGGCACTTTGAATTCATGGGCCGAACCCCATACTCTCTCAGTGTGAGCCTCGACACCCTTTACTGAGTCGATAATGCAGACTGCACCATCCAAAATGGGCAGGCACCGATCAACCTCGAATCGAAAATCTTGATGTCCAGGGGTATCAATGAGATTTATTGTGTTTGATTGGGAGCCTGGAGGTAAATGCCGTTCCAGGGGCCAGTGGAATGTGATGGCGGCTGACTGAATGGTAATGCCCCTTTCCCGTTCTAGTTCCAGAAAGTCGGTAACAGTGTTGCCAGCATCAACATCTGGTGTTGTCAGCGAAATTGGCATTTATGCAGCGCAATGCGCATGACGAAGGCCAAGCATGAAACATGGCCGGCAATTTATGAGGGTAAACAAGACGTACCACCCACTCGTTGGGTTACACCACTATAATAGAGCATGCGCTCAGTGGTTGTTGTTTTGCCCTAGATTATTGGCTGAGTGTTTGGTCCTGGGAGTAGAGAATTGCAAGTATATCACTTACAGCATCAACATGAGCGATAATGCCGATGTTGCGGATATTCTGCAGCTGGGCGTCAGTGTGCGCACCCCGTTTCGCCTGAGCCAAGTTTAGCCATTGGCGCGCCAGGCTGTGGGCCGGACCCCGAGCGGCCGAGCCCCGTCGGAGGAGTGAGAGAAGAAGCATTGCTGGTGCGCTTCTGGGCCTGAGCCTGAGCCTGAATTGGAGCCAGCTTTTCAGCCTTCTGCCAGGATCGCCACGGGCAAAAAATTAAGCAGGAATTGCATGTGTTGTCTTGCAGCTGGCTGCTTTTTCACCAACAATATCATTCGCAGGTGCTCTGGCCAAAACCGGGGCCACTGCCAGCAGGTTACAGGCATGCAGAGGGGCACCTTACCGCATGCAGCAGGCGGTGAGCGGGGGCGGGAGCTCCTGTGTGGCCACGAGACGCCACCTTGGCGCATGTCCGGGAGCAAGCTCACAGTGAGCTGCGCCCAGCGACGTAAGACCTCTGCACTTCTTCACGACGTCTCGTGGCCACGCATTACGCATCGTTCCCATCCGACTCCGGTCCCCTAAACCGCTGCCTGAAACCGCGCATCAAAAACTTGGCCGCCTCTCTCCAATTCCACAACCTTCAACTCTCATCCTCCACAACCAAACCGCAGCCATGGAGCTTTCCGATATCTTGTGAGTTGGTGCTACGCGCATTCTGTTCCCCCTCGCAAAATCGCCATCATAGCTAACCATGATTCTCTTCTCAGCCGCATCGTCAACTTGGTCGTTGGTGCCATTACGGCCCTCGGCGGTATCACCCACATCTTCTCCCTCGGACTGTACGTAGCACTCGAATCGCAATCTCGCCCCCGTCTATTCACCACCTGCCGCCCTTGAAATCGAGTGCAATTGGCCTGGTCGCGACATGAACATTGATACTAACCATATGTAAACAGCCAAAACATCATTATCGGTGTCTACATGATCATTTTTGGTCTCTCTATCGCTCTCCTGGGTATGGCCATTCACGTCTTAGCCCCCTACGCTCTCCGGTCTAACTTGTCGCAGAATTCCAGATTCCTCACCAGATCTCCCGCTATGCCTCGTTCCTCTTCTCCTTTATCGGCCGCGGTGTCTGTAAGTACTTGTCAACACCAGCGATGTCATTCAGAAATGCTCACAGTCCCTTAGTCTACATTTTTATTGGTACTCTCCTCCTCGGCACCATGTTCATCAGCAAGCTGGCTGGTGCGATCGTCGGCTTCATCGGTATCGCCTATGTCGCTCTCGAATTCGTTCCCTCCATTGAGCCCCCTAGCAACATGCGTGACGCCGAGGATGCCGGATGGGGTGCTGAGCAGGTTTAAAAACCTTGATCAACGCTTTATCCTAGTGCCTAGGTGAACGATGACCCACGCGACAGCGCAGGCCGCGTTTCAACAGCACGACGAAACCTCGATGGATACACACACGCACACACGATACCTCTCCTAAAAGAGCCAGGGGCTCCTTTGTTGGGGGGCTATTCAACAAGAGATGGCAAGTTAGGCGCTAGTGTCCTTTATTTGCACCTCGCGATTGGAGTTTAATGAGTAGAACATGCTGGGATGGGATGTATAACTTGACATGGTTCCAACGGATGGGATCATCTGATATTATTGTCTCTAAATAGATTCATTTCCAAACATTTACTCTCTCATGGCGTTTTCATCCAGTAAACAAAGCGGAAAGATCATGCCAATGCGACGGCAAACTAAAAATAAAAATCCAGCGATTATATCAACTATGTCCGAGGGCTTCTCAAGAAGCTAACAACGCCGCTGCAGTACCCAACCAGCCCATCTAACCTTGTACACTCTTTCTCCTGGTACGCCTTCCACTCTCTCAATGCCGCCAACAGGACCTCGCTTTCCATAACAAGGTCGAAATGCAAGCGAAGGAATACCGTCATCCAAGCCTGGGTTAGTTCGTAATCGCGACGAGTCTGGAGGCGACTTGTGAGTGCGCGGATGAAGTGGAGCAGCTCGTTGGAGTCTTCATCGCCGGTGCCGATGGATAGAGACCGCAGCTCGAGGTCTGCGCTTGAAGGGGAGAGGGACTTCAGATGCTCAATAAATTCATCGTCTACGAAACCATGTTAGTCTTAACGGAATGCTTAATGACAGGGATAATATGGGAAGGGGAGTCATACAATTACCCGCATCAGCTCCGTTGCGAAGTTTTGAGCTTAGGACATCTTCGAAACGAGCCTTTTCCAATCTCGTAATTCGAGACTTGCTATCGTCTTCAGTGCTAGATTTCTTCTCTTGCTCCAATGCGTTGGGGCCGGTAGTTGAGGGTAGGAAGAAGGGTGCTTTTTCGGGAGCCTTGGGTGCCTCCTTTGGCTTGTTACGCTCCTTAATCAGGTCAAGGTGCAGGAGTGTTTGCCAGCGAGTCTTGGGAACCAAACTCAATGTGGTCAATTCTGAGCTGAGTTGCTCGATGGTAGGCGCCACAACAGTGTCCTCGGCTTCCTCCTGATCATCTTCAAAAGCGCCTTCCAGTATACCTTGGTTTCCTTCACCAGAAACAGTTGGCATTGCGACCTGGCCAATCTCCTTTTCGGAGATTTGGCGAGTTGGAACATGCTTGAATAAGGATTTGTTGGTCCAGAGAGTGACCCCTAGTTCGTTCTCAATCGAAGCAGCGAGATACTCTCCAGTAAGTGACATTGACAAAGCCTTGCATGGCTTTTCCAGTCGAATAGCGTCAATCAAGTGGCTAGTGGGGAGATCCCAAACTCGGATAAGCGAGTCTTTGGAGGCGGCGATGATCCAACGGCCATCGTTTGAGAAGCAAAAGTCGTTGATTGTTCCTTGGGGGCCCCAGAACTCACGAATCGTCCTTTTCGTTTCCATATCCACCACTCGAATCGACAAATCATCGCAAGAGAAAGCAACAAGATTGCTTGCGGGGTGGTACCTACAACCGGTAGGAAACGTCATAGGAGCCCAGTCGATCTGATCCAGTAGATTTCCGGTAAGGAAATCCCAAAATTTGATCTTTCCATCCAACGAACAAGACACAATTGTCTTATTCATAGAATCAACGACGAGGCCAGTGATGGCCTTTGTATGCTTGCCAGTACCGGCGGCAAACTTCAGAGTGGATTCATTCTGAAGTTGCACAACATCATCAGCCTGCCGTAACTGCTGCATTTTGAGCTGACGCGCCTGAGCCGGTGTAAGTCTGGAGGGGAAACGTTGGCGGTGAGTTCCTGACTGGAGGTTATACATGTCGATCCCGCCAGATTCAGCGCCCACCAGGGCAAACGTTCCGCAGGGGCTAATGGCGACGGTAGAAACATTGGAGCTATCTCCCGTGGGGAATGCCCATCTACCTGCTCTCTTTCTGCCCCAGAACCAGGTTCTCGCATATGGGTCGTTCTTATGAGCCGTAACAACACTTTCCCATCCCGTCATGCCACTAACCTCGGCATCTTGAGACTTCTGCTTGTTAGGTGTCTTTTGCCAAATAGGCTGGTTACCTGGCATAGCACCAATGCCACCATCCCGGTTTAGAGAAGATGCAATGCAAGTGATCTCCGGCGCCTTCAAGTCTTCCAAGGTGGTTGTTGGCCCGTGGGCAAGGGCGTTTGAGGCCAAAATTCCCACCTTCTTAGCCTTCTTCCGGATGTTACCCTGACTGAGTTCGGCACTCTGTCCATCACGACGCAAGCTCCAGCCCCAGAGACTTCGATCCTGACCACCGCTGAGAAGCCATTTGTTGCCAGCTTCTGCGCCGTCAAAGTCGGAAGGTAAAAATTGAAGAGAGTTGACTGGGCCCGCATGTCCGCTTCGGGAGTGTAGGATTCGGGGGATAGGGTTAAATGGGGTTTCGTCAAAGATCCAGGACTTGAGGGAATTGTCGAGACCACTTGTCAAAATAACGGGTTGGCCAGGAAGAAACTCGATCTTGCTGATTCCGCCTCGAACAGTTGGGCCACTGTGAGAAGGAGGGTTATGGGCACTTCGCAAAACACCCATAACTCGGCCTCCGCCGTTAAGATCCCAAAAGGTCACATCGCCGGTTGCTGCAGTTGCGGTAGCCAATACACCATCTTTTCGGCCATCGTTACCGGCACCCATTCCATCAGTTCGGAAAGAAATCGAATTTACCGGAGCCACCGAGCTGCCAGCCTCGATCCGAAGAACTCGCTTGTCAGTTAGAACATTGGTAATTACAAGAGAACCTTCGGAGTATGCAATCGCCAGAAGAGACAGCGCAGGGCTCGGCTCGAGACAAGTGACAGCGCCACAGTCGGGGGATGGAGGCAAAATGGTGTAGATGAGCTTTCCAGTACTAATGTTCCAAATCTCGACCCAGCCATCCTTTCTGCCGACAAATACCTTGTTTAAGAAAGTGGGCATGGACACAACGCCGCCGGTAATCTCGTTGCCGCCTTTGCTAGCAGCCATAGTGTGAATGGTGGTGTAGTGCTCGAGAGTAGCTGTCTTGAAAACTTCCAGTCTAGTCAGGGCGCAAGCGACGGTCCATGTTCCCAAGACCAAGATCTGTCGGATGGGCTCATTCAAGTCGGATGGCAGGTTAAGCTCGTCCACCTTCTTGCCTCTCTGAAAGACCCAGATGCCCTGGGACTCGCCCTTTTTCGATCCACCCCATGCTACAAAAATCTTCTCTTTCCAAGCGAGAGTTGCGGTGATGTCGGCAGGTGTTTGAGGTCGAGTGATGAAGACGAGATTCAAACCACGGCGAAGGTCGTAGGTTTGGATAGATCTGCCAACGGAAGTAGAGATCTGGAAAGTGGTCTTTCCCAGGGGAATCGAGGTGAATGGAACGTTCGTGGGCGAAACAAGTCCAACGGTCTGTTTCGAGGAAAGTTAGAACCTAGTTGGGGCACAGCAATGGATGGAAGGCTAAGAGGTAGTAGACATACTCGGAAAGGTGCAAAGATTCTCGAGGAATTGGCGGCAGGTTTTGCTGCGCCTACAGGCGGCGCCGTCTTCTGGCGCTTGACCAGCGGACGATCAGCGTCTGAGTGAGGCATTGTGACCTTGGATGCGCGGCCGAGTGGAGGGATGTGCGCAAGCCGCTGCTTGTTATGCCACCTGAGGCTGGTTGATTCGCGAAGCTGCACCCATCTCCAAAAATTTTTGGCGGTGTCGCAGACGGCCAATTTTCTGCCGCTCCACCCACTTTTCCCCGGTCACCACGACCAACCAGAATCGTCCACTACCCAGAGTGCCAAAAATCTACAAAGCGGGCAGCACTAACCACTACGGCGACAAGAAACATGTGCATCGCAGAATTAAATAGCAATAAGTCATTCGTGGATTGGACATGCATATAAGGCTAAACAGTGCCATAATGTGTTTATTTTATGCATGCATAACAATTCGACGGTCCCATCTTTTTTTTTTTTTTTACCGCCAGGCTGAGGGAGAAATTTGCGTAATCTATGTCATTCTCCGTGACCAGCGGGTCAAAGAATAACCCCGCCATTGACAGTGCTGGGATTACGTGCCATGATTTAAGTCATAAGCCTAAATAAAGCCTGAGTGGTGGTTCATGTTGGAAAGAATGGAGAATCGCGAACGACAGGCATGACATTGAATGAGACACAGGAGCCTTTTTCGACAAGGAAACAGCCGGTGGAGCTGTGGTAAGCGCAAAGGAAAGAGAGAACAAGCGATTGCCACAAACGCATGAGGGCGGGTACAATTTGAGGAATCCCCTTCGTGACACTCTCCAGCTGTGTACGTCTACGGTTCAATATTTCAAGGCTTCCCGATGAGCGCAACTTGTTCATATGATCAAGTGGTGGTGTGCCACCGGTTCTAGATTCCAACACGATCCAACCTCGGTACGCCGATGTCTTAGTCACGTACCTTGTTGGTGGTTTGATGAGGCATCTTTCCATCAAAGAGTATTATTGTACAAGCAGACTAGAGAGACAAGGTAGGGAAAACTCTGAAATCGTGACCCTGGGTTCTCAGTTTTCATTCGTCAACCTTGGAAGGGTTATCATCACTTGCATCTGCTTCCGAGTTAGATGCTACCTTCTGCAGGCTTAATCCTGTCTCCCGAAGTACTGACAGCACCATCACTACCCCTCGATGCTTCCCAAGCCGCAGGCGCTGTGCTCCAAAGGAATGAAGCTACCTAGCCTCGTGGCCAGCTCTGTCGCCCTGGATGGCTGCAGCTGGCCCAATGGCGCCCTCTAAAGCAGTGCCGGCGCCGTTCGATCCGCTATCGGTGCTGCACGTCACCCGAACACCCCAAAATATTATACCTTCACAAACTGTGTCGATGACGACACAAGCCGCTTGACGACCCTCACAATCTCCAAGAATGCGGTTCTTGTCTCATTCTCAACGCCTCCGTCTCAGCGCGTCTTGCTTCACATGCTTGACTCTATCCGGCACTTGACCGCCAACATCATCGTTGGACAGCACTCTACCGGATAAAAGCGCCGATAGCTTTTGAGGTCCCGTCCCATGTGACCAACAGTTTCTTGTCTCTCCTCTCTCCCCTCCAAACCCCTGGCGATAAAGGCCGCTTTTAGCAAGACTCTTTTTTTTTGGTGGACCACCTCTCCCCGGTTGACCGTGCTCTTCGCCCCCGCCATCCAAGCATTGCGCATTGCCCAGGGTTCGAGAGATTCTCAGACCCCGCCTGCGGATCCAAACGCACCAAATGCAAATGCCATGTTCATCATTTCTCCATCCACTGTGACTGATTAAAATTTTTTATCTCCAATAGAAATCCCGTTCGGAGGCTACCAGGATTACAGCCAAAGACAGCCTGGCCCTACATCTAGCTAGGCCGTTACTAGGCCCCACTAGTTTCCAGTGCACCCTCACAAGATCCGCCATCAACAGCTCGTGGCAATGTCTACCTAGCGTTGCATCATCGTGGTCGCTGATTCGACCTTGAAAACCACCTTTTTTTTTCCTTTTAAAAAAAAATAGAGTCATTGCAACATTTTGAGTAAGGTGGCCTGCAGTGGCGGGCACCCACTCTGCTTAGTCCATAGTCGCAACGTCCATTAACACGAGGCCGTCAAGGCCCAGCTCTAGCTAATCACAATTGCATCTGAACTGCTGAGACCTGGCGTTCCGTGTCCCGACCCGCTGGTTGCAGCGCCACTCGGACATGTCAAAGCATCGCACTTTCTTACTTCAATTCAACTTTCGCGCCCCAGATGACAGCCAAAGCCGGTTCCGATAAACTCTAGACTACTATCTTAGCTAGGCTAGAGATTAGCATCGCTGAGATCGCCAATTCTAAGCTTATAGCTCCAAGCACATAGCTTGTCGCCTAAGCATCTAGCTTCAGGGTTCGAAGATCTTGCCTCTCGGCTCCTCCTAGCTCCTCTCGGCACACGGTGCCCGCGCACATCCCCGTGGTTGTCATGGATGCCGTGGACATAATAGACAAGGACGGACCGGGCCCGAATCTTGTTGGCACCATCGGCGCCGCAGATAACCCAACTTGCCCGACTAGCCCCTCCTACGACGTTTGTTCCGACTTTTCGCATGACCCTCTTCCTTCTTCTTCTCTTCCTGTCCCTCTTTCGCTGCCCCAGTCCAAGCTTTCCCGCCGTTCTTCGCAGTCGCAATCGCCCTTCTCCTCGTCGCCCCTCGCGAATTCCATCGCCAGCAGAAAGGGTCGCTGCCCCGAACCTGGCACCTCGGAAATCCATGCCCGCCGTGCTAGCCTTTCTATCCCGCCACGCTCCTCTAGCTCATTGAGGAGCCCCAGATCTCGACTCACCCGCGCCCGCGGTGAGTCCACAACTTCAGACGCTTGGAGCGAGGACCTAGCACTAGCCGACTCGCAGCTTGTCTTTGGGGAAGATCCCCACCAGCTGCATAACCACTTGGCCGTCGCCGCCACCGCTGACAACGCTCTCTACACCGTCTCTGCAGATCCTGCCTTCGTTTCCAGATCTTTTTCTTCTGACACCCAGTCTAAAAGGCTCTCTGGAACCTCAATCCATTCCTTGGCTTCAGCTCGCGGCGTCATCACTTCTGGCTCTGGGCACGGTACCGAGTTTGGAACCCCTCCTCGTTCCATTCCTAACTTCTTGTCTCCCTCCAAAGGCCTTGGTCCATCTCCATCTGAAGCTGAACTCACCAACGTAATTGTTACTAGCTCGTCGGTTTCTCACACAGGCTCTTCTGGAATTAGCCATCACCACTTGGCTCCTCGAGACACCCATTCCCAGTCCTTCGACCTGAGAAGACGAACTCACCGCGCGGACAACATGCAGAACAACGCCCCCAATCTGCGCGCCCAGCCCGATCGCTCCCGCAGTCGGGCAAAAAGACGATTTAGCGGTAGTACTGCAACCAGCAGTCACAGCCCAAGCAGCGAGAGGGGCCCGCATCATCGCGAGAGAGACGAGGGTAAGCTTTGCCACGCCTCAGACAAGCATATTGTGTCCGCATCAAAAGCCCTGACTTTATCCAGTGAAACCAGCGCCCTGGGGCGTTATCGGCGTCTGTGCGCTTGATGTCAAAGCCAGAAGTAAGCCTAGCAGGACCATTCTGAATCGGCTCATCGCCAATCGCGAATTCGACGTTGTTGTATTTGGTGACAAAGTCATCCTCGATGAAGGTAAGTTGTATCGGGACAAAATAGTCAATTTTCTAGAATTGCGCTAATCGCAAATGTCCCAGAGGTCGAGAATTGGCCCATATGGTGAGTGCATTCGGTGTGCCGAAACAGCATAGTGGCTTGCATCAACCATCTGCACCAGGCACGTGCTGTCCTTCCTGATCCGGTCACTAACAAATCCCCAGCGACTATCTCATATCATTTTACTCGGACGGCTTCCCACTCGAAAAGGCCATCGCGTACGTCAAGACACGCAAGCCCTTTTGTGTCAATGACGTTCCTATGCAGAAAATTCTTTGGGATCGCCGTCTTTGTCTTCATTTACTAGATAAAATCCACGTTCGAACACCCAAGAGGGTTGAGGTGAGCCGCGATGGAGGCCCCCAAATGCTCACCCCAGAAGTGGCCAAGCATATCAAGGATATATCCGGTGTTACTATGGAACCACTGTCTCCCGAACAACCTCTCCCCCTTCCCAAGGTAGAATTGGTCGACGATGGGGATGCGATCAGTGTTGATGGCGCTGTTCTTAAGAAACCCTTTGTGGAAAAGCCAACCAGTGGTGAAGACCATAACATCATCATCTACTTCCCCAAGAGCGCCGGTGGGGGTGCGCGCAAGTTGTTCAGGAAGATTGGAAACAAGAGTTCCGACTTTATCCCCGATCTTACGATCCCGCGTGCCATCACCGAACCTAATAGCAGCTACATTTACGAAAGCTTTATGCAGGTGGATAATGCTGAGGACGTCAAAGCATACACTGTCGGGCCCAACTACTGCCACGCCGAAACTCGAAAAAGTCCTGTGGTCGATGGTGTCGTGAGGAGGAATACACACGGCAAGGAACTACGCTACGTCACAGCTTTAGGCCCAGAGGAAAAGGAAATGGCCAGCAAGATTTCCACTGCATTCGGCCAGCGAGTTTGTGGTTTTGACCTTCTCCGAGCATCAGGCAAAAGCTATGTCATTGACGTCAACGGTTGGAGTTTTGTCAAGGATAATGACGACTACTACGAGCATTGCGCAACCATTCTCAAGGACATATTTGTCAAGGAACGCCTTCGCCGCGGCGGTGTCACACCACCAATGCCCTCGCCTGCCCCGTCAGACACCGACCCTTTCAGCAGAGCCGCAAACGCATTCAAAGACCGTGAAGTCACCAGTGTGCCTTCTGCAAATGGAACCAAGGGGACCACTACACCAGCCACGAACGGCGCCGATACCCAGAGCATCGAATCATTCCGCCGGGTTCCCAGTGCCGCCAGTTCTTCAATACCCTATGATAGTCAACCAGCAAAATCACAAGGTTCAAACCCACCTCCTCCTCTGGATCTATCCATTCCTGGAGCAACATCTGCGCCTTCGTCCACCCAGCGTTCTTCTATCATTGAACCTCCTTATTCAGCCCATCATGAGGACGGCGCCCCAGCACCGCCACCCCCCAAGCATTCTTGGAAGTTGAAGGGCATGGTTTCCGTCATTCGGCATGCAGATCGGACGCCAAAACAGAAGTACAAATTTACTTTTCACACGGAACCTTTCATTGCGCTTCTCAAGGGCCACCAGGAAGAAGTATTGTTGATTGGCGAGGCTGCGCTAGCTAGCGTAATACAGGCTGTTGATGTGGCGTTTGAAGAAGATGTCGAAGACAGAGCGAAGCTCCGCTCCCTTCGTAATGTCCTTGTAAAGAAAGGCAGCTGGGCAGGCACCAAGGTTCAGATAAAGCCAATGTTCCGCAAGAAGAAGACGGAAACACCACCCCCTGTGGTGGATGAGCCGGTCGTGGCTGAACCGGCGGCGTCCAACGCCGTTGAAGAAGAAGGCAACATGTCTTCCACAGATGAACCACACCGGCCTCCAAAACGGCATGACTCTCTCTCTGGAGTGACAATGTCTAAATTTACAGCCGCCGAGGAGAGTTTGGTCCTTGACAAGCTGCAACTTATTGTCAAATGGGGAGGCGAGCCAACCCATTCTGCGCGATACCAAGCCCAGGAACTCGGCGAAAGCATGCGTAATGACTTGATGTTACTGAACAGGGACATATTGGACGAAGTCCACGTTTTCAGTAGTTCCGAGCGACGTGTCACGACGAGTGCTCAGATTTGGGCCTCGTCATTTCTGGATCAGAAAGATATACCAGAAGACTTTATCACAATCCGCAAGGATCTTCTTGACGATTCCAATGCTGCAAAGGATGAGATGGACAAGGTCAAAAAGAAGCTGAAGGGGCTTTTGCGCAAGGGCAATGAGCGCCCTGCTCAATTTGCCTGGCCCGAAAATATGCCAGAGCCCTCCGAGGTCCAGACTCGCGTGGTGCAGCTGATGAAATTCCACCGTCGCGTCATGCATTACAACTACAGTAAACTGCATAGCGGCGCAGCCACGTCTCTCAATTCCATTTCAAACCCAAGTTCCGAGAAGCTCACGGGAGAGGGCTCTAGCTCGTCCATTGCATCATCCCTCTCACATGTCAACGCCGTCAACAACATTCAGCCCCGATGGTGCTGTGGCGAGGACGCAGAGCTGTTCCGCGAGCGATGGGAAAAGCTGTTTGCTGAGTTTTGCGACGGCGATAAGGTCGACCCCAGCAAGATTTCGGAGTTGTATGATACCATGAAATTCGATGCCCTGCACAATCGCCAGTTTCTCGAATGGGTATATACTCCGCCCAAGCACATGCTAGAGGAGTACGGCTCTGCAATCACGGAGTCAAAGCCAAAGGTGTCAGAAGACAGCAGAATATCCGAGGATCTCAAGCTAGACAAAGCTCAAAATGCCTCACCGGATGGTTCGGACAAGGTCGATATCGGTAGTCGGTCAGCTTCCGTCAAGAAGCTCTTCAGGAGACGCTCGTTTCTTAACAACCTGCGACACTCGAACGAGGAAGCGCCACCTGAACAGTACTTCCGTCTCTATAAGGGTACACATCAGAGCACTGCCAAGACCGATGCACGACATGAGCCCTTGCAGGAGCTCTACCGGCTCGCTAAGGTGCTCTTCGATTTCATATGTCCCCAGGAGTACGGTATCTCGGATAGCGAAAAGCTCGAGATTGGTCTGCTTACGTCGCTACCCCTCCTTAAGGAAATTGTCCAGGACCTCGAGGAAATGCAGGCCTCTGACGACGCTAAATCCTTTTTCTACTTCACTAAAGAGTCACACATTTACACGCTGCTCAATTGCATCATCGAGGGCGGCATTGAAACCAAAATTAAGCGAAGCACCATTCCTGAGCTCGATTACCTTTCGCAGATCAGCTTCGAGCTGTACGAATCGGAATCAAAAACGGCGGTTCACGGGTCATCAGATGACGAGCCCACCTTCACATACAGTATCCGCATCACCATCAGCCCAGGCTGCCACGTCTTTGACCCCCTCCACGTTCAATTGGATAGCCGACATTGCATTGGGTGCGCTCCGAGGCGGAGTTTGACGCCCCACGCGGATTGGTTGCAGGTGATCAAGACGCTCCGGGCCAAGTTTAACCAGTAAGCTTTCTTTTTATGCACGAATCCTTTTGACAGATCGACTAACTCAGCTTTGCAGGGTCAAACTCCCCAAAACATTCCTAGCTGTCAACCTATCTGAGGCCTTCACATTTGAAGAAACCGAGAGGCAAGGGAGCGACGCCGATGTGCTTGAGATGAAAGTCAACACCCTGAATCATCTCGGGTCCCAACCAACCAAACCCAATGGGGACAATGAGGCCGTTCTGGGGAATGAAGCCGAGGCTGGTCCCTAGCTACGGATCAACTCGAATTGACACATACTCTTGCTGGTCATCGCTTAGGGTAGGGCTTTAGACGGTGTGACTATTTTGCATTGCAGCTTTGACGCACGACTTGTTTTTTTTTTTGCTTGGTCATTTTTACAACACCCCCCCACACCCTGGACTTGTCAACTCGTTCGGAAAAAAGGAAGGTCTATTTCAGGTCTGGTGGGGGCCAATGGAACCATTACCAGCAATTAATGTTTTCTTTGTGGATTGTCATAAGATTTTTCAACGGCCCACGCGGACAGAGCAAGGAATACAGTGAAATAAAAATAATAAAAATAAAATAATAAAAAATAAGAGCGAAAAAAAAAACCGATACATCGGAGCATGCCATGACGCATGATAAGGAGACGTAGGATGCGTACAGCAGGTGCAGAGTCCAGGGTGACGGTGAAATTGTTGAAGGATGCCCTTGTCTGCGGAACCCTCGTCGCTAGTGTGTGAGTGCACTGCATGCAGGGACGGGATATTAATTAGCGAGACACCACTTTGTTTTTTTTTTTTGCATCTGCTGGTGATCGAGATTGGTCAAAGACGACAAATGCTTTTAGGAAAGGTCTTCCGAAGCCCGAAAACTGCAAACAGGGAGGACGGCCACGAGACCGTTTCGAATATATCATTTAGGCCGGGGTGCAATGAGACGAGATTGGTCTCAGAGATCCCCCCATCTTGAGGAATCGAGGCACCCAGTATCTGGGTACCTACCACATGGCGATCTCCTCACGTGGTGAATTGCCCCTGAAACGTGCACCGAGGATATGGACGCGGAACCGGACGTCTAGGATCAGGGCTCACTACAATGCTATGACATGGAGTGCCATGTGGTGGCATCACCGCCGTCAGCATGTTGCTTTGTCTAGCAGCGATTCCTTAGGACAGAATAGTGGGGGTGTTCTCGCAAGCCAGGTCCAGAACAGGGTCTCTGTAGGGGGACAGAGAAAAGTGGCGGCGACAGGGCGGTAACCTTCGTTGGGACCAATGTTCGACTAGGCGTTCTGGAAGTGCCTTTAGAAGTGGCCTGTCGGTGGAGATGGCATCGCCTCATTCGACAGTGACCAATCCCAATGGAGAATATTGGCTTCGCTGTGCCTTGACATGGGAGGGGGACCCAAAGTTTTTGATGCCGAAAATGCGGCCCAGGGTCAAAGTATCACCCGGGATTTGGAGAGGTCATGTTGGAACATTCCGCTGATGTCTCGACACGTCTTTGAAGGAATGAACCCACTATCAAGGCAAGCCGTAGCTGCAATAAAGTGGACCAAGACGTGATCGTAAGATGGAAGTCTGGTGCGAGCAATTCACAGGGACCAGGGCTATACTGCTGGTCGTCGACGTCACTGAAAGGAGTAGACAGGGTCAAGGGCGACGGGGGTGAAGCCCGACCAGAGCAAAAAAAAAAAAAAACGACATCAATTGACAGATCCGAGGCGGAGGCGTCTGCAGCTGGGGAACAACTCGGCATGCCGGTGGCCGGCAGATGAATACACCATTTGATGGCGGGCCTGATCAAAACCCGAGATGGGACGAACGACCATGACACATGAATGCACGTGTAAAGGAGACTCCTCTCAATGGGGGAAGTAGGAAGTGTCATGTCCTGTACTTTTTTTTTCTTAGAGCTTCCTATTTGGCATGTATTTTTTTCTTTTTTTCTATTGAATGAGACCAAGCACATGACTAGAATTTCAAAGATAGAGCTAAGGCGAATGTTGAGGTGGTGCCACGCCTCTGGGCTGTGCGTGTAAGTCAATGGTTTACGGAATTCGCGGATTGACGGGCCACTTCTCGGCTGTAGCCTCAGTTTCAGCAACGAGGCTCAAGGAGGCAGGCATCATGTGGGATGGCCCATGCTCACGTAGGCTCAGGCGGTGTTTGATACGTACACAATAATGGCATCCCCTGATTGACGTACTGACAGTTTGTTACGCAGATCGGGGGCTTGAACACCGTCGGCAACCAGTCGGGGCGGGCGGGCCAATGCGCCGTGCGGCGGCGTGTCATTGAGGTGTGTCCGCGGGGTGCGGCTTCTAGTCCCGTAGCCGCTGATACACCGGCGGAGAGTGCAAACATGATTTAGCGCGGAGATAACCTTTCTCGACTGTGCCAGAATTGTCGGGAGAACAGAGCATGAGGCCAAACACGACTCAATGGCCGTGCCACAAAACTTTGTTGTGTACCGGGGGCTCTGTGGTTCCGGTGGAACCATGCTGGCGGGTGTGATGACGAGGGCATAGAGATCAGGCTGGTCCCTTTGTACAGGGGAAGAAACCCGGCAGAATGGATAATTGGAGATGAGGGCAGGGCACGCGAAGCTTGGTGGCTAGTCCGGCTGATCAGCAACGGTGGCAACTGGGCATGGTAGCTAAGGTTTACCAAGCGGTGCTCCGTCAATGCTTGCTTCATGCTGTCGTGTTCGGGGCTGTATTCTCCCGTAACAGGAGGAGAAAAGAAGCAATAATGGGGCGGTGTCTCCGTGGCCCCTGGCATCCGGAAGAGAGCCTATTTGTTTGCCATGACCTCCCGGGAGGCTGATGACGCAGAGTGAAGGGGGGCGTATTCGTAGGTAAGTTTGGTGGTTTGCAGTTTGTCATTTGAGGCTCATCGTTTCGTTTTGGGTGAACACTGGCCGACAGGGACAAGGTGACAGGATTGAAGGCGGATGACTACATATGGGGGGGTGGCAGTCTAATTGGGACAGGGGTCTTGGGGGTAGGAATTTCGGGCTTTGGTCGTGGTCGCGGTCGAGGGTGTAAGGCGCTGGTTCTGATATGGCCGCCGGTATGTGAGGAGGAAGCCTGAACGGGAACCCACGAGCGCCGGGAGGGTGGGGTTGAAAGAGTCTGACGGAGTTGAGGTGGAGGAGCGGCGGAGGAGCTACTGTGCCTACCTACATAGACGGGGACGGACGTTGAGACGGTACCTACCTTAGCTGGAGCCAAGGAGCCACCAAACACCTGCAGTGCAGTGTGTATGGGTAGTGTAGTGGGTAGCGTGTGGTGGAGGCGGCTTGTGGAAAGCAAAGCTCCGGTGACTGCCGGGAACGAGCAGCAACGAGCAGCCGGACCAAAGAGGAAGTAGGTCCTGGGCAAACGGCTTTTGCCCCGGTGCATCTCGCTGAAAGGGGATGATGGAAATTATCAGACCACACAATGTTGACACTGGAGCAAATGAAAACAAGCAGGAGGAAAAAGTTGCGCATGCGTACACACGCCAACAGCAAGCAGTCGTGGACAAACACGAACGCAAGGGCGGACACACACACACACACACACACGCACACACGCACACACACACACACACATCCATCCCGGCATCTCACTAACAAAGGACGTGGCTCGCCGATGCGGGCGGAGGGAAAACAAAAGGAACAAACAAACCTGGCACAAGCCAAGGCCCAATGCCACATGTCAGAGCACAACAGAACAGCTCAGCTTAGCTGCCGGTGACTGTGACGCTGAAATTGATTACTGACGTCGGGGTTGATATTAAATGTCGTGCAAGCCATTTACCGGGTCGTTACCTGACGGGCCGGCCGGTACCCCTCAATTTCGGTGACAAAAGCCCGAGAATCAGTGGAATGCAAGGCCAAATAACACGGCATTGCGCGACCGGGAGGGGAAGCAAACCCCCGGCGTGGCGGGCAGGATGAATCCGTCATAGAGCCGAGATGACACAGGCGTGCTGTTTGGCCGAAGCGGTGAATGCCATGCGTCTCTCAACACGATTGCTAGTTATGACGAATATCTAGCATCATGTTGGGGAGTGGCATGGCTTCGAGTCCGGAGATGGTCCCAGCTGCTTTGCACGGTGCGTGCACCACGCTTAGTGGTGGGCATGAGCCGACGACCACATGTCCCAACATGTACCCTCATCAGCTTTTCTTTTTCATGTTCCCATCTCTCAAGCAAACAAGGAAGCGGCTGCGTTACGACATAACTGGGATGCGCCCACTTCTCCCCTCTGGGCACTCCGCGACCGAACTGCACGGCGCCGTTGCGACGCAACCCAATGCCGCTGGCCGGTCGGTGGATGATGACGCCCGCAGTGGAGGGTGGTAACTGCGAACAATTGCACGACCGTCGAGCCAATGACGAGGCCTCCTCATTGGTGACAACGCGACCATAAGCATCTGACAGATCTGTCTATCTCTGTGATTGTGAACACAGCTTGGGAGCTGGGTCAAACTTGTGGCGCAATCCACGTATGTTGCTGATTTCTTGACATGAGGCGTTACCGAGCAAGTTTGTCAAGTGCCGATTTACCTGGGGTTGTAGGCTAGTTCAATTCCGCAAAGGCCACTCCGCCCAAAACGCACTCCCCGGAGCAAGCGAATGATGTCCCGCGCCGTGCCGTCCCTCGCCTTGAACCTTCGTTTCCTCCTTGATTCATCCTATCTCCCCCATCGTGGAGTGCGGTGTGTGGGGATGGGTGGGCACGGCGCAGCCGGGAGGGGACAATTAGAGAAAGGGGGGGAGAAAACAAGCCGGGCGTTGATTGCAGAAGAAAACTAAAACTAAAAAAAGAAGAAAGAAAAACGAGAGAAAACCCCATCAAAAATGGGTGATGCCAGGGTGACATGTCAGACAGCGGACAGGGCTCTCTGCTGTCGAGTCCATGAAACTGGCTGATTACCAATCCGGTATAGCAAAGACGTCGGTCGCCTTTAGGTTTCCCCCCCCAGCGTCGAGGTGGCCTAGCTTTGGCTTCAAGGTTCACCCCGTTCAAGTGGCCCATAGGTTCGTGGAGTTTGGACCCACGCTGCTGGTTGGGGATAATGGCAAGGCCGGTACGAGGCTCATTGACAGCGGATATTCAAAAGGTAAGAAGCGATTTTTTTTCCATGGTTGACGGCCGTGTCAGACTGCACAGTGCCAGGGCGACTTGGCAGCTGGGGTGCATGGTCGATGACGGCCAGCGGGTTTATCAGCTGTCACTTGGAGAGCCGGGTCACAATTGAGATGACCCATTGCTGGGGAGGAGGGGATGGAGCTTTGTATACTCCGACGTAATCCTTACCCTGTCGATCCAATGCCAGAGCTGTTCTGGCCAGTCTGCCCAAACGCATACCACCGTAATGGCAGGGTAGGTAGGGCGAGGCGGGAGGCCCAAAAGTTATGGATTACTGGCACCCACATACGAGAGCCAAGCATTGTTCTCTTGGAATACGCGGCATGTCAACGTGGTCTAGGATGAGAAGACATGGAAGGACTTGAGAACTTTTGAGGAACCCGGTACTGAGCGATGGCTAAAACACACTGACTGGGGTGTGGGTATCAATTCAGCTTGTCAGTCTGCCTAGATCAATGGGCAAACCAGTTTAAGACCAAAAAAAAAAAAAAAAGACGACTGGGGTGATGGCAAGTGACCAGTGCAAACACCGGCGTTGTCTCATCTGCTGTGCTGCTCTATGTTAAGCACAGTACCTGCGACTGCGACAGGCGGTAGTCGGTACTGCAGCTATTTCCTTCAATTCACCTTGCATCCACCACCACAACAGGACACCGAAAACTGCTTCAAATTGACATGTCCCACTCCACATACACCCACCACCACTGCCACCACTACATTCATGCTGCTGCTACTACCTGCTGCTCTGCTCCTCTACTACCCTGTCATGCCCGCTTGCCTTACCAACCTTACCATGCTTTTTTTTTTTTTTTCTACCTTACCTTACCCTACCTACCTACATGGCGTCTCGATTTTTTTCTTTTTACTCTGCCCCAATTCTCCCCTCTACCTACCAACTTATCTACTTTTCCTCCGCACCCAAACCCCTACCAACCTCTACTCGTCTCTGACCTCCCACTTCCCTCCATTCGGCTCTCGCTTTCGCTTTTTCTTGTTTCGCACTTTCGAACTGTAAGTAGGTTTCGCAAATGGAGCGCACTGACGTACCTCGCCAACTACAACAGCCAACTGCCTTGGCCCCAAGCTAACTAAACTTTAGCCAGAGCACTCGGCATCCTTCCGGGAGCGCATCTAAAGCTTGAACTCCATCGGACTTCTGTTGACTCTACACCACACGACCCTTTTTGCCCCCCAAAATCCCCATGCCCATGCCTCCCGGTCTACCCTTGACAGTTCCAAGCTCCTGGCTAAAGCTGTCTCCACCCATCGATCCTGGCGCCTTCTGGACAGCACCGAGAACCAGGACCTGGGGGCGCCAGAGCGGATCACCCTGGCAATGCCATTGTTCGCTCACACCCTCACCATTTTCCAGGCCTCCCAGGCCTCTTTTCCTATCCTCACCTCACATCACCTGTTCGTCATTGCGAGTACACTACTTTTGCGACGTCGTTCCTTTTCTCATATCCCTTCGGCCCCCATTGGCCTTTTCGGGTCCGTTCCCTGCAGGCCCGCGGCCGTGGCCGTAGCGCGATCAAACAACGGGTACCTGTTCCCATCAGTGGGTATTGAGGGTTTGCTCCTTGTGAAAAGCCGTTGACCTTTCATACCCCTCCCCTCCCAAAGGGACCACAGGGTATCCTGTCCAGCCCCGTCGAGACGGGGGTTCGAGCAATCTGGGACTCGCGCCGACAGCCATTGCGACTTTGTAACGGGAGATTTTTCACAACTGGCATGACGGCTCATGCTCATGGGCAGCGGGGCCACAGCAGCACACAGTCGTCCCCCGTCCCGCCGTCTTGCCGCCCATACCGTTCGGGTCTGCGCAGGGTACATTACCTCTCCGCCAACGTCCCCGAGTTGACTGTAACAGAACAAACTTTAACGCTCGACCTCCCTTCGCTTTGTCTCCCGTTGTTAACCAACTAATCGGTTTCGTGGGATACTCTTCCGCCTCGCTCTCCCGGCTGGATATCTGCCTTGTCCTTGTTGTTTCCAAAGCCGCCCCGCTCACCCCGTCACCCGTTCACAAACGATACTTCCTTCACACGACTCGACAAACTCAAACCTATGGCCCCCCTTCCCTCCTTTTTTTGAAAACATATAATAAGTCTGGACGCCTTACCATCCGTTCTTGTTCTTCATCCCGCATCATCCTTCAGATCTACTCGACCTTGCTCGACCATCTGCATCATCATCATCATCATCACCACCACCACTCCAATAATCATCTTTGCTTCACTCAATCTATTTCGACTTGGTCAACCTTTTCTTGCAACTAAATTTGTTGTGACAGCGATAAAAGTTGTCTCCAATCCACAAGACGAAGCAGACATCACTCTTGACGGTGAGCATTTCCCCTCACCCCGAACTCACCTTCCCGTGGGGCCTGGACTGCCGGGCTCGTCCCCTTCGGCTTGACCTCCATAATGGCGTGGCCAATTTCCTCGCTACGCAAGGCTAACTTTGGTTCTCGTCCAGGAGCTTTTTCGCCCAATCAGACCAAGAGCAGTTGGGAGGTTGAAGAT
Organism: Calonectria ilicicola; assembly: GCA_020809705.1. Lineage (NCBI taxonomy): Eukaryota > Fungi > Ascomycota > Sordariomycetes > Hypocreales > Nectriaceae > Calonectria > Calonectria ilicicola. The sequence goes on along the minus strand of CP085828.1, from coordinate 2,080,934 downwards.
ACCAACCGCCCTAGCACAACATCCCTAAGCGGCTAAAGCATCAACACCACCACCACCACCACTACCACCTAAAACCCCACCGTGGCTACTGACAAGATGGCCAATGCGTGCGCACACCAGTTTCGAATGATCAAGTCTGACAGCACATTAATCCAGTGGGTTTGTCAACATTGCCGGTCTGGCCCTCACTGGATGATCTTTGAGTGCGCTTACTGCAAACTGCACCTGTGCCGAGCATGTACACAGGCAGTGTGAGGCCTGACCCCGGTGGAAACCCCGGCGGGAGAGGCATGTGCCGCTGGTGTAAGGTGTGGGGGAGAGGAGGGGTGTGTTTGTGTGCGTGCGTCTGAGTGTTGAGTAAGTGTGTGACTTGGGAGGGCGTGGGCCATCGTCTAGTTCCGTCTCTCGCTCGCGTGTTCCCAAACAGCGAACATGGCCTGACTAACATGACACCAGGTTTGACGGCATGGCAGGAATCAGAAATGCCGTCCTGGTGCCGGCACAGGAGCAGTGACAGGTTGCCATGCCCGAGGCTTCCTCCCATTTGATTGCACTCGACAAGGCTACCTGGAACTAGCTGCAAAGCAACGGTGCATCACATTGCTTCGTGAGACAGGCCCCACATCTACCTGGGCTGGTGACGACAGCCAGTTCGCTTTATTTTTGGCCTCGGTTTTTTTTTGTGTGTGTCTTGGCTGTGGCTTGACCAAACCAAGCCGGGGAGATTTGAGGCCTTATTCAGGACACACCAAAAAAGGAGCCGAAACAGCGAAAAAAGGACCCGCAAGTATCATATTCATCATCATTGTCATTCTGCCCCAGGGCGAGTGGGGAGGCGGCCAACGGCGACAAGGCCATAGAATGACTTACAGTTTTTACGGCTTCCATGAGGGTGTTGTCCCCTGCACGATCCACGTGGGAGCCCCAGCCTCAGGACCCGTTTTGGAACTGTGCAGCACTAGCGACCCCCCTGGAGCAGCAACTAAGTCAAGGGCCAGCCTTTAGGACATGCCGGAAGAGCGCCCTAAAGGCTTCTCCAGGGCTTCTTCGGCGCTCCAAATAGAAGGAGGGCCCCCTGGCGTCCGCCATGTCTGCCTGTCGCTCGAATCGGCTCCTCCACCAGTCCGCAGTCAAACCTCGTCACGCTCACACTCACGCCTCTCCCCACCACCAATTGCCTGCCAATCATGGCCGTGTCTTTGGTCTGACTTTTGCCGGGAACCGCTCGAACCGGCCGGCCCGTGTTATTCTTTCTTGTCTGACTTTTCGTTACCCTTTGCCAGGTTTTTTTTTCTTGGCTTTTATTTCATTTGGGGGATGGATGCGCGCACAAAAAAAGACGGAGGAGTTGCTGCTTGGTTTCTTCTGTGGGTTTTGCTACATGGTCTGGATTTTCTCCCCACCTTGGCCTGGACGGACCATGATGGGCAGGACCCGTCTCATCATCTCGTATGTACTTATTATTATTTTTTTTTCTTTTTTCTTTCCTTTTCTCATTTTGGGATCATGGCGCATTCAAAAGGAACGGCGGATATTGGGGTGGTTGGGCGCTCTACATAGACTTTGATTTGAGAGGGAACGGCGCAGGCCATGGGGAACAGGCCAATTGGGAAAGGGGGGAGCGGTGTGGATGGGCTCACGTTCTTCTGAGAAACAGTTCAAAAGACGCACAAGCCCTTGCTGATAGGTTTGCGGCATCAGGTTACTCAGTCAGCATAGTTTCCCCCCCAGCTCAATATATGGAATCTTGTTTCAAATACACTTTTTTTTTCTTCATCACATTTCATTCTCTCGGACTCAGCGCTATCACCGTTTCCGTTGACTCGTGTAGTGAAACCGACTATTGGGCCCTAAAGAAATGATTCAAGCCCTCTTTTCTCCTCCTGTTTACTTGTGTATGGAACAAAGACAAGGGAGCGGATCCTGAGAAACCTTGAGAAACTCCGCGGAATTGGGAAATGTCGGCTTGCGAGGCGGTGATTGGGGCAACAGAGCACCGTTTCCATTTGCATGGGGTGTGGAGAACATGCGCCAAGACCAAGAGCGATGCATTGGACACAGCGCTTTCCCTAGGGGCGATCGTTGGGGCTGCGTGCACAGCGAGCCGGCGCAGAAGTACTGACCAGGATCGACGATCGTCATGACTCGAAAAGCTTAAAGCATTCGTAAAAGCCAGACGGGCCATGCTGACCGAAGGTGGGGATGTCTCGACATGCTTCGGGGAACCAGTGCGAGTTGTTGCAGCGAAGAGGATACAGACAGACAGACAGGCTCTGTTGACCGATGGATTCTGGCGACGGTAAATCCCAATTGGGGGGTGTGACATACACTTGGGCCAGAGTCCGACGGAGCGAGGTTTGCCGTAATCTGAAGATAGCAGGTCGACGTGTTGGAACGAGGGTTGGATCGATGGACAGAAGAGCCCCCTGGTGCAGTTGCATTCCTGCAATTTCGTTGCTTGTCAATCGTATCGTCCAAAGAAGGCGCCGTGGCCGATGTCCTGGTGGGGGACGGATCGGTCAGGCACCTCTTTGGTTGCGCCGATCGCTCGCTAGCCACACCACGGACGTTTTTCTTTTTGTTTCTTCCTTTCTTTCCTTTTTTGTAAATCATCTCCTAAGGGTACCTGTCTTACTGCCCAACGGCCAATGGGCGTGCCGTATACCGACTTTGAACTCCCCTCTGACTCCCCTCGCCCCAATCTTGGTCGCTTGGCTGGAGGCTTTTCACTACTGGCCCATGTCTCGTCCTCGTTTGTTCTTTAATCCTTCTGGACAAGTCAGATCATGCCAACCCCGGGCAGTGTCTCAGCAATCTTAAAACCTGCCCGCCTCGTGCTTGTCACCTGTCATATCAACCCTCCAGCCGAAGCCCCGTTGTGCATCAAATCGATACCACTCCAATACGAACCCCCTAAGCTTGCATCGCTCTCAGATTTCCTATTCCTCTCGTACAATTTTGCCTTTTGCATCATACCCCTCCACTCCCTCCACTAGCCAACTGGGGTTGCCTCCACCTCCCCTCTAGCCTTCTTCACTCAGCACCCAAAAGCGCAGACAGGGATAAGGCTGATTGGTGGCACACCTGTGTCACATCAACTCGCAGCGTGGCATAAGTGGCCGCCAGCGATGCAAGACGATACCAGGGGTGCCTGTGGGCTGCTCAGGGCACCTGGCGGGACGGGCGTTTTAGTGGGGGGTTGAAGGTCAGCTACTGAAGAAGGTGGGCCCAGAAGTCTTCCAGAACACCTAGAAAATGAGAAGACTAAAAAAAAAAAATATTGCTACAAAAAAAGCAAAGATGGGCTTGTTTCCACCCACCTTCATGCGCCGCCCCATCCGCCGCAGGTACCGCGGCGTAGACGCAATAGGCCTAAGTCGCAGAGGCAGTGCGGACAAAACCCACACAGGAAGGACACAGATGCGGATGCACAGGTGCATGGGAGGCACAGGGCATCGTGCATGCATGCATGCATCGCTGCAAAGGAAAAAAAGGTCAACGTTGTTGCAGCTGCAGTAGCAGCAGCAATATCATCAATCACACCGGTCCCAATCTTTGAACCGAAAATGGCAACTTTTTGATGAGCAAAGCCCCAGCATGAACCTAAAACACAGACAGGTGCACGTGCACGTGACGAAATATGTTCTCTCAATACTTGTCATCGACCACGCGGCGCGCACGGCTGCCCACACTTAATACCACATGCTGACCGGGCCTCTCGATATTAACTTCACACGGGCATACACTCAGACAGAGATAAGACAGCCGTTTCTTAGTGTTGCGGTCCGGCGAATGCATGCTGGACTTGCACATCACCATCGGGTCAATCATTGACGAAGGGCACAGACGAGCGGCAACACGCACGTACACACACCCATACACACTCACACCCACTCACACGCACGCGACTGATATTAATTCACCTCCACAATGGTCTTCAAACAACGTGTCATGGAATTGCTCTGCGTCAACTGGATCGTCGTATTTAACAAGAGCCACGCGAGGGCTTGCACCCCTCCCCCAGCCACCGGCTCCAGCCTCCCGCCCGTCCGGTCGAACGGACCTGCCGGGTAAGGCGCCTAGGCCTCAATCTCAATGGTGATGCCGCGATGTCAAACTTTGTACAAAGTTGCTATCAAATCAAAGTTCACCACGGTCACGGCAGCTGTAATTACGCCTTGCATCGCTGTCTCGTCTCTTTTCCCATCGTGCCGCCGCCTCACCTCGCGTAGCCTTGGCCTTTTTTTTTTTCTGCTTCGCCTCACTCACCGTGTATTGGATATGAGGTTGTTTGAAACTTTCCTCCTTGGGGGGCGTGGCGTGGCCTCAGCTTGTTGCGATGTGACGTCGTCCCAGACATGGCGAATCATTGCCATTTCCGTACCCGCGCGGGAGCGGTGCTGGGCTGGAGCAGAAGCAGGGGACTGGCGGCCATGGAACATTTCCAGATGCTGCCACTGAACGGCACCACCCGTCTGTTTCCGTTTTGCTCGGATTCCCCCACATGACCCAACATTGCATTCCACTGCCCACTGTTCACCCACTGTCCATTCACTGTCCGCCCACTACTGCCCACCGTGCTCTTCCCTGCCTGCTTGTTTCGCCTCCGATCCTCATCCAGCGTACTGAAATTCCGTCACGGCATGCCGAGAGCACGGGGCCGATTCCCTCGTGCTATGTCGGCATTGAGTTTCTTGGGTTTCTTCCCCGGTGCCGTTTGCCCACTGCCGGCAGGGCATGCATTCCGGCGACGGGTTAGGCAGACGCGTCACAACCGACGAGGTTCCTGGCAAGGAGAATTTATGCCTCTCTTTTTTTTTCAGTATACACCTGAAGCCATTCCCCCTGTACCTTGTGTGGGATGTGCATCTGGCCGTTTAAGATGAGGCTCTTTTTTTTCTCTTTCCTTCCATCCTTCTAGACCCCGCGCATCCTGAACAAGGGACTATGTAGCTGACCGAGTTCAGTAATAGCCATGCAAACATGGCCTAATAGCGGCACGAGCTCGTTAGCGATGCCGGCGAAGCATCGGCGAACAATCTATTCCAACACCCCTGGAGCCTGAATGAAGCCTGAATCCTGAAGCCTGAATCCTGAAGCCTGAAGCCTGAAGCCTGAAGCCCAGGCCAATTGCGGATGCAAACATCACGACACACCACATGGCACAAGCGTCGCTAATTAATTGCCTTCTATTTTAGATCAAGCACTGATCATGGAACACGCGGATCCATCATGGCCAGCCTCAAAATTCTTGTCGTGGCCAAGATTGCTGTGACGTGCACGACGTCCCCATCCACACACCATGCCATTCTTGGTGAAACCGTTGAAAGTGGTCTCTGCTTTGCAGCAGCAGTAGCAGCAACTATTGTTGGATATGGTGTTGGTGAGCGATCCGTAGGGGCCAAAAAAATCCGGGAGTACTCGATGCTTTGCATATCCTCTCCGGTCGGACACCAAGCTTCTTGTCCCGTGCCACACACCCCCTCCGTTGCACTTCTACTGGCGTCGTAATGAATGATCAACGATGTACACTGGCCACAGTTCTTGGCTAGGGGAAGCTTGTGGGTGTCGTTGTCGATGGAGAGCCCTGTCCAGCAGTCCACGTTCCACTCGGTGTCGCCGTTAACAACTAAATTGGGTCAAAACGCCCTCATCTCCACTCGAATGTTTGCCAGCCGGGTTCTCACCTTGCCGAGTGACTTTTGCAATGCGATGAGATATGAGAACATGTCGGCTGGTTTTACTCGCCGGCACGGCCACGGCCACGGCCACGGCTACATGCTGCTGCCGTCGCCGCCGCCGCCGCCGGGCCATTGCTGCCGAATCGGTTTCCCGAAAAGGTGCTTGCCATGGAGGCGAGCCACGACTGGGAAGCCGGTTGTAACTCTGGCAGGGACTTTGGACTTTGGAGGGGGGGGTAAAACTTTCCAAAACGGGGACCTTGCCGTCCCCAATGAGGACGAGAAGCCGTTTCCAAGCCCAAACAGGCCGATAAACTGTTGGTCGTATTTGGGCTCCATTCGATAGGCGACGACCAGGTCTCGGTGGGCGTTGATGTCGGCACTATCCCGATCTCTGATACGGCTCCAACGACGGCTCCAACGACAACTCCCAGACCGTTGTCTGCTCCAACCGTGATGGCACCGGAGGGCTCATGTGGAGTCAGGTACCTGGCATGGATTGTTTTTCCCCACAATATCCTGCGCAAAGAAGCTGCACTCGGGATATTTGCAAGCTGTATCTTGCTCGATTCTCCAGATCCCCTCAGCTCTGCCTTGTATCAAATCTTCGATCCTGCTCGATGCCCTGGATCCATAATTTTGGCGGTGGTGAGCTGGATACCGACAATCTCGCCATAAAAAAAAAGAGTTCCACTGAAAAATGGAACCGCTTTTCCTTCCCTAAGGATACCACCTCACACCTAGTGCTGCTCTTCTTATCCCATTGTCATTGATCGTCATGTTCATTCTTCTTCTGCCTTGATGCTATCCCGCTCGGCTTCATTCTTTGTAATGTGTGATTTTTTTACTATCCGCCTGAGTAGTTAGCGGGGATGATTGATAATCGAGATGAAAACCCCACTGCCCACGGCGCCACTTACAATCACCTAAGTGGACAAAAATAAGCAGGTAATAACTAGGTCCGCAAACTTTGACAGTGGAAGTACGGAAATAGGCATGCCAAATGAGGCAGGGTTTATTTGACAGGTAGGCACTCGGAATGAAGTGCGAGCTTCTTTTTCTAATTAAAATTTTCGCTTTATCAGCTGGAAGTAAAGTTGTTTGGAAGCATATTCATCCCAAATCAAACCATATGAGGGGATGAAGCTGATAATTTTCGCATCACCCAATATGCACATTGGGTGATGTTTCATTCGGATTCATGCCTTGTGGGCATTGCTACACAAATGAAGATCAACTTGCATATCTCCAGTGATTCACTGAAGAAGAAACCATTTTCTCTCTTTTTCTTTCCTCTTTAGGGTGATGAGTCCTCGGGAAAATTTTAAGCCATCCCGTGAGATTTTTTTGATACTCCGTTTTCGTAAATCGCACCAGCCCCCCTTTAATCATCAGGCCTGTATATCCGGGTGTGTCGCGTTTTATTTTGTCACCCTTTCGGGAGAGGACCAGTCTCGTCCCGCAACCCGAAGCGCTGGGTGGACCCTCGCAAAGGCCAGTATATAGACTTGAAGGGTCGGGCAATATTCCCACTTATTCCTCATCCGACATACGCAAATCCCGAGTGACGAATTGCCGGACGACCGGAAGCATCGGGAGATACTGGAGTTGATTCTTGCTCTGGCAGTTCTGTGAGCCACGCCCGCCATCGGTGTCAAACATGGCCGATAACACGGCGTCCGGATCGGCGCTCGCTGACGGGGAACGGACCCCCACATCCCGGGATACGCAAGCAGTTGTAGATGTTGATGTTGAGGACAATGGAGGCGATGATACAGTCGCCCAGAAGAAGAACAAGGTCTCCAAGCTCGGAGAGCGGCCTGCGTGCTTCAAGAACACCTTCCATGAGGTTGCCTTTGTCTTCATCGCCACCGTGGCCATGGCCACAAACACTTTCCTGACTGGCACCACTGTCATTGTCACGGCCGCTATCGGCCGAGATTTGAACATGTCCCAGAGCCAGATTTCCTGGATCGCAGCTTCGGCTACGTAAGTGACGCATATTTTTTTTTTTTTTGAGGCCCAACTGGGATTAGTCCCTAGGACTTGGATCCCTGATGGCAAATCCTGCAGCTCGCATATGCTAACACGATGTGTGCAGACTCACCGCTGGAGCGTTCCAGCTCACGCTGGGCCAGTTGGCCGACTTGCTTGGCCGAAAGGCCATGTTTCTTTTTGGCATGAGTTGCTTCAGCGCCTGCTCTCTAATTGTGGCGTTTGCGCAGAATCCCTTCTGGATGGACATCGTCTGCGGAGTTCTTGGTCTCGCCTCGGCCATGGTGGTTCCTCCGGCCATTGGCATCCTGGGTGCTGCTTACAGCGTGCCCTCCCGGCGCAAGAACTGGGCCTTTGCTGCCTTCTCCGCGGGAAACCCTCTTGGCTTTGCCCTGGGCAGCATCGTGTGCGGTGTTGCTGCCCGAATCTTTGACTGGCGTGCTAGTTTCATCCTGTTGGCCATCTTGTGGGCCATCTTCGGCGTTGCGTGCATCTGGATCATTCCCAAGGTTGAGGCCTTTGAGCCGGCTCCATTGAAAGAAAGGCTTCGAATTGCCTTGGAGCGTTTTGATAGTCTTGGCACTGTCCTGACTATTCTTGGAGTGGGCATGTTTACGGCAGCTTTGACGTGAGTCCCTGTCATTATTATTCACCGTCATATATCGTGACATTCCGCTAACCCGGCCTGCCATACTAGCCTTGGATCATCCGATGGATGGACAAGTCCCCATGTTCTTGCCATGCTCATTGTCGGCTTCTTTCTTCTCGTCGCCTTTGTCTTCTGGGAGAGTTACTGGGAGTACCCTCTCATGCCCCTCTACATCTGGAAGGACAAGAACTTTTCATTGGTACGTACCCGTATATCCGAGCTGCCGATTACCCGTGGGCCCTGTCCAAGGTCTTTATCAGTGTCGTCATGATGCTGCTCGTATACTGGACTAACACCAGTGTATAGCTTGTTATCGTTGCCATTCTCGGTATGATGTCGTTTTCATCCTCCAACTTCTGGCTGGCCCTGTACATGCAGGAGGTATCCTTGTACGACGCGCTCACCGTCGCAGTTCACCTGCTGCCGCAAGTGATTGCTGGCGTCATTTGGAACGTCGTGGCGGCTACCATTCTTCACAAAGTGAACAATGCCTTGATCATGGGCATCGGTGCCGTTGCCTACGTTGCGGCCAACTTGCTCCTCACGTTCCAAAAAGCAAATACCATCTACTGGGCTTTTATTTTCCCGTCCTTGATCATGAACGTGATTGGTGCCGATTTCCAATTCAACGTTACAAACGTACGTGATTTGCTCCCCGGGATATTTTTTATGTAAGCACTAACGTGGATGGCAGATGTACGTGATGGCAGCGCTCCCAACCAATCAGCAGTCGCTGGCTGGCGGCATCTTTAACATGTTTATTCGTCTGGGAACTACGATTGCTCTTGGAATCTCTACCGCCATGTACGAGTCTGTCAAGACAGCCGAGGGCCCTGATGGCGATGTAAACAAACCCTTCCGAATGGCCTACTTTGTCTCCGTTGGCCTTGCGAGCTTGGCCTGTCTGTTCATTCCATTCATCCGCATCGGCACTCAGGGCAATGCTCCGGCGAGCAAACCTGAAGGCAATGCTGGCGTTGTGGAAGCTGTTGAGGGTTCTCAGCAAGGCGAAGGCAAGGTTGCGTGGGAGCGGGATGACGAGGAGAGAAAGACGATTGCCGGAAGCGTCACCGAAAAGTCGTAATCCCTATAAACGGGATCGGAGTATGAAAATTTCCTTATTATATTGATACCTGAGCAGGAGAGTAATAATTCCCGGACAAAGGGTAAAGAGTATAGACGATAGACGTGGGGATTTCGTTATAAGAAAAAAGAGCATCCCCTCCACCCCCAAAGCCACATGAGCGAGGGCAGATATTGGGGAGTTGGACTGTAATGCATTCGGTTGCTTGATACCATTGCTGTTTTGTTAGTAGATGGGGTAACTAGAGCGCATGCTAGATTTAGAATTAAGCTGGACTTCTTCTGTTGACTTGATTGATGTTCTTGATTGTTTCTGAGTGGGCCAATGCTCCGCTACCCTTGAGAGTCTCCATTTTTACGACTACAAACTCGTTCGTCTCTTCTTTAATGTCCAGAGCACATTGGCTTTGGTCGCGTGAGGAATCTAGATGATTTTTTAAAACGATTGTGCTCAGATGTTGGCGCTCAGTGCCAACATTTGCGGCCTTACAAATAATTGGCGAACACTTTATATTTAGCACTCCAGCTTGACTAATATTTCGCTAAACAGAAGCGGGCCACGATGGCATCGTGTCGCGATGGTCTAGATGGTCCATATGGCCCAGGAGCTGGCGGTCAAAGACTAAGCCGGCTGCTCGGCTCCGGCGCCCCATACCGACTCATTTTGGGTCGGCAATCTGGGTCCGACTTGGATCTAAAAAATGCTTCGCCCTGAGACGGCGCCGTGGTTGTATATGGCACAGTGGCTACAGTCTGGCCTGGCGAGAACAAAGTTCCGCTAAAATCTCACTTTGGGCTGGCTTCTGGCATAGCCCGCGTTTTGACCCGAGAGCCCCATTTCCGCGACAATCTCCGCGCCCGAATAGGGCTACCATCTCCAGCTCATCAAGGATAGAGCGGTGGCGTCCAGGCCGAGTCGAAACAACTTGGGGGGCGAAGCAAGCTGCCTCTCCCTAAAACAATTTGCTTTTTGGTCTTTGAGAAGGAGAGGGAAAGACAAACAACTAGTCTAGAGTCGAAATAATAAATAAAAGGGCAAACCGGACCTCATGACCTCCGTTCTACTGGTGCTTTGCGTTGCTTCTTGTCTTGTTGCGTCTCAGCCCACATCCAAGCGTGGCGCGAAATGGAACACATCGACCCAGCCAAGGTGCCGCAGGATCCTTACCTCCCACAAGAGGATGAAATCGACGGCCCCATCTTCCTCGATACGGAGGCGTGCCTGTGCGCCCTGAGGGAGCTGCCGGATTCCGGCTCATCGAGTTCAGGTGCTTGGCAATGTATTGGGAATCAGACACAGAGCGTGTATGTGGTGTCTACCGGCAAGTGGTTCAACCCGACTCACAGTGTCGATAATGTCAACGGGAGTTACAACGATGATTCCAACCCCCCGAGGACCTCGATGCCAATGATATGGGACCGAAGTTCGAAGAGTCTCCAGTCCCTGACAGATTCTGACCGCCTGAGCGTCTATGATCAAGCTTGCACCGGTAAAAATAGAACATCTTTTTCGACAAGCTACTACGAGGCTGCCATTCAATTAAGCGAGAATAAACTTCCCGAGGCCGCGGCGCCATGCTGGAGGCCAGGTGCTTTCCCCATGCAGCTGCAGAGTGTGGACTCTTGGTTGTCCGAGGGCTGTGGCGAGGGATTCCTGTGTAAGTCGCCTCTTTAGGCCCAAGCTTCTCATCTAATGTAAAAGAAATATAGGCGAGAACAACACGGTGAATTCGCTGCCCTTGTACTGCCCTCCAATTCCTGCCTGCCAGATATCTCGACTCTCAGGTCGGGTGTGTACCTTTGAAGGCATAAACGTAGGCATGGGCCCCTTTGAGCCCGTGGTTTGCCAGAAAGGCTGGTACTGTCCACCATCAGAAAAGGGCATGAAGACAATACGCTGCCCAGCTGGTTCATATTGTCAACCAGGAGCGGCAACACCAACGCCCTGCAACTTCGGCAGCAAATGCCCCGAGGGGTCTTCATATCAACTTTATTTAGTTCCAGTTGTGATTCTCCTCTTTCTTGACCTTATAATGGTGGTTGCACTTTTCTTCTTCAAGTTCAGAAGCCGCTTCCAGGCGAGTTCGAAGCGGCGATTGGGCTCACTGCCTGCCAAGGGGATGACTGGAGTCACGGCGACAATGACAGGCTACAAAGCACTGGAGGACGAGGCTGATCACGAAATGACACCAATGAGTGCGACTTATATGCCATATCAGGATGCCTGGAGCGGATTCGAAGCCGCCTTTGACATTGTCTCTGTGCATCACAACGATCGATCTCAAGCCGAAGCTGAGCTATCCCCCCACCTTCGAGCATTTATCGAATCGATGAGGAAGGCCACGGAAGCCACAAATTTTGGCTTGTCATTTGGATACCAAGATCTAGTCTTCCATCCCAAGAGCAGCGCTAAACCTATTCTTCAGAACGTGATGGGGTCCATCGAGCGGGGATCTCTCGTGGCTGTCATGGGTGGTTCCGGAGCTGGCAAGTCGACATTCGTCAACGTCTTGATGGGAAAGACAAACAACACCGGCGGTATTGTTTCGGTCAACAATGTTCCTGGGAAAATGAAGAGATACAAAAAGTTGACGGGATACGTGCCACAAGACGACATCGTGCTGCCAGAGCTCACAGTCTACGAGAATATCGTGCATTCTGCCCGGATCCGACTGCCTCGTACCTGGTCTGACTCTGAAATCAGAGCCCATGTTGATTCTGTCATTGACTGTTTAGAACTGTCCCATGTCAAAGATTCCCTGGTCGGTAGTGTTGGAAAGCCCGTCATTAGCGGCGGCCAGAGAAAACGAGTGAGCATAGGAATGGAGCTGGCCGCGGCTCCCATGGCCATCTTCCTTGACGAACCCACCAGCGGTCTAGATGCTACAGCAGCCTCGTCTATAATGCGGACACTCAAGGCCATTGCACGCCTCGGTATTTCCATCATCGTCATCATCCACCAACCTCGCATGGAAATTTTCGACCTGTTCGACAGCCTCATCCTTCTCGGAAATGGCCAAACAATCTACGAAGGACCCCAAGTAGGAGCCAAAGCCTATTTTGAAAGCGCTGGATTTCATTTCCCACCGCACAGCAATCATGCAGACGTCATCACTGATATCATCACTGGTAATGGCCGGGACTACAAGCAATATGGAGAAATTTCCAAGGAATCTCTCATTTCAAATTGGACGACTTGTCAAAAATCAACCTCGCGGGAGGACCGCCATATCACAACTGCCTCCATGCTCCATGCTGGGCGGCAGCTCAATGCACCAGGCTCTGAAGAAACGCGGTGCTCCACATATCAAGCAGCTTTGGCTTTGTCTTCGACGGGCTTTTCTCCAGCAATATCGAACTAAGGGCGCCTTGTTTGCTGAACTGGGGCTGGCGACGCTCGCAGGAGGGCTCTTGGGGCTCGCAGAGAACCCAAAGCAAGGCGTCTTATTCACGGGGCTATATAACGAGCCGTACGGCATCTTGTCAACAGCCATGGACTTCAAGTCGGCGCCAGAGTTGGCTCTTCTCATGGCCATTGCCATTGGCCTGGTGGCGGGAGCGCCTGGAGTCAAGATCTTCTCAGAAGAAACACTACTGTACAAACGAGAATCCGAGGCTGGGCATTCCCGGGCAGCTTACTTCCTCGCCAAGATGTTTTCTGTATTTCCCCGGATGATCCTTGGGTGCATGCACTTCACTACTATAATCCTTTTGCTCGCAAGCCCAATCATTAGCTGGGGCCTCGCGTTTCTCTCGAATTTGGTGTATTTTTACTGCATTTACGGGCTTGCAAGCATAGTCAGCATGGTTGTCCGGAGGGAGGACGCCCCTCTCTTTGCAACCATGATCGGTCTGATTGTGGGTATTCTCTCCGGGGCGGCACCACCGCTGTCAAAGGTCAAGGAATGGCACATGGAATGGTTGTGGCGGGCATCGCCCGGTACGTGGTTTGCCGAGATTTATTTTGGACAACTTGTAGCGCCGTTTGACTACCTGTTCAATGTCGATGCGGCCGCTCAAGTGACCGGCTTCCACCTGGATTGGAAGTGGCTCAACATTGGAGTCCTGGCGGCTATTGGCACCATTTATCGCGCTATTGCGTATGTTGGGATGATTACTGGGCATAGATTGCGGCGATGATCGCTGGATCAGCGCCCTGGCTGTTTCACCAGATGCTTCAATGGCCTCATTAGAACTCAGCATGCATCCAATGGCGTCTGGGTTTGCTGGTACTCAGGGCCTCGCTATGTAGTAGTAATACGCTTAAACTGTATGTCACACGAATCGCTTAACGAAAGCCAATCATATAGAGACAATCATATAGAGACGGAGAACTTCGGTCGTTTCGATTATATCACCACCTAAATTTCCATCACATGCCAGTAGTGTGTTTGAATGGGTCCATCCCGAGTCTTACATGTATTCCTCAGGGTTGCACCTTGTTTAGCTTGCCCGTCTTAACGTCATAGATGTAACCAGTAATGGGAACATCCAGGACCAATGGAGTCTTCTTCAGAACAGCAATATCATCTCGAACGCTTTTTTCCAAGTCTCCAAATGGGAGGAACGCAATATGGTCTGCGTCTTCATTCAGATCTTTTCGAATTTTCTCCTTGAGAGCGGCATCGGAGAAAGTGAGCATGCCACAATCAGTCTATTTCCGCGAACCAGTCAGCAGCGTCTAGTATATTTTCACAGTATGTAACTGACATGGTGGATAATGACAATCTCACGAGTCCCAAGAAGCTGCTGCGAGATGACAAGAGAGCGAATGGCGTCAATAGTCCGGCCGCCCGCATTGCGAATTACATGGGCGTCTCCCTCGGTCAACCCAAGGATTTTTGCGGGGTCCAGTCGGGCATCCATACAGACCACCACTGCAACCTTGCTATACACTGATTTAGAACCAAATGTTTCCCATATAGGATTCGGGTTCCGAAAAAAGTGTGGGCATAAGGGTAAACTCACCGGCCTGGAGGCAGAGGCAGGCTTCCCTTATCAAAGGAAGCCGCATACTTCTGGTTAGCGGACTCAAACTCGGGGATGACAGACATGTTGGTGGATCGTTGTTGTTCAAAATAGTTTCTTATTGGTCTTTCTTGCTGATTTCAGGATGGTGGAGGGATCCCTTGTTTCTTGGGGTTCAGCCATTTAAATATTGGTCCCAATCGGTTCCTTTTGGAAATGGGTGCTCACCCATGTTGCGGGGTTCGCCCAATAGTAGGAGAGCTATCAATCGCCATTTCAGCCGCTGATTCTGCCATGAAGCACGAGGCATTGCCTCTATGGCGCTCAATGAAGAAGAAAAAAGCTGCTCGGGAAGATATCGTCAGAGTAGCGTTATTCTTGTCAGAGTAGCTTTGATGTGACCACTAAGCCACTGCTTTCAAACACCAGCTGACTATTAAGTTGGTGAGCTGCAAGCGCTCTACAGCTCTCGGAACGTCGGGGTCTAACCAATTGTAGATTTGATTGCATAATCCATAACCAGCCGCTCAAAACACGATATCTTTGTATATGCAGTTTGTCATACTCTACGCCTTTACGCAGTGAGGTTGTTCGATCTGTGGGGCCGAATGATCCCCGAGGTGGCGGCCGTTAAATCGGCTTTGTATTTGATTGGCGGTAGGTCACAACATCACAAAGCATTCAACAAACTAGCTCAAATTTTAGGACTGTCAGAGTGGTATTGAAGCTGCAATTCATAAGCAAAGAGATTCTCATGATATTTCATGTGGAATCAAATTCATGGGTGGCCAATTCTGTGCCAAATCGTGGAAAGCTGGTGTTCAGTGGTATGCATGAGGTCACCGTATTCATTCAGAGTGGAGATGAGCTAGCTGAGCTCACCAAGCGTCAAAATAAGAAGAAGAAAAAGAAACGAAAAAAAGTGAGACTAGTTTCGGCAATTTGACCGTATGATGAAAAAAAAAAAAAAGATGACGTTAACTGGACAACACAGTCGTACCTCAAATATCAGTCAAGTGGTACGCTTCGTCTGATCCCATCCCCACCGGAGGTTTCGGGTTGCACCGAAGCCAAAACGGACCACACGATGTCTTCACTTGGGGAACGGCAACAGACGGACGCAAGCTTCGACAATGCTAATGTTTTGTTTCCCGTCTCTTTTGAGCCGTGCCGAATTGATTCGGCCAAATTCTGCACTGGGTTCATCCGACGGCCATCACGAGGCTATCACAGACACCAAGAGGGTCCAAGCATTGCTAATAAAGCTAATCCGATCCTTCATTATAGCGCATGGGCGCGTCGGTACTTTTTATAGCATGCTAATTTTTCGTATATGCAACAAAATGGCCGTACAAGACGAAGCCACGTTTACCCTCATAACGGCCATCGCCGAGTCGTTGTTTTTCTCGTGATGGTCACCATCGCAAGTGTTGGTCTGCATTGTCATGTCAAAACACACACAAAAAAACACCCCCGACTTGAACATGCATAAAAATAAACATGGTGATAAATGGGTCTTAAAAATAATGTTTTGTTTATCTAATACTGCTCAGATTGCGTCGCATGACTATTTTCGTATTTCATCAAGGTTAGATTAGGTAAACAATAAGAAGTAATCACATGAACGACTCACAACAAAATTGCATGGCTTAAAATGCCTAGACCGATGGCATTAATGGGTATACGACTTTGGTGGCTTTGAATCTGGACCGAGGGGATACTACTCTATTTCGCCCCTTATCAGCTCCTTCCTGCGTCAATGGCACGGTAATCGTTTGAGAAGGTTAGGTCGGAAGAATATGGCGGGCCAATATGGCTGCAGAAGCCACAGCGAGAATCTACAACTTCATGCGATTAAAGACAAATTGAAACATGTCGACGGTCTGTGGCCAAAAAAGCATGTGACTGGTTCTGTGAACACAGCACAGGATTAATTCTCCGGCAACCTTCACTCCAAGCATACCCTTGGCGGTTCCTTGGCGGTTCTTCGGTTCGCTTGTTTCCATCAGATACAAGCTTTCAAACATGGCGTGCTGGGAAACGGAACAATGTACAATAGCCGATGCATTTGCGTGGAGGCCCCCCCGGACAGTGCAACGCCATCAAACACGGGGAACTAGCGAGGCGTCACGCCCACCTGCGGCGGAGCGCCAGGCGTTACAAGTCTACTGGATATCACTGTTGAAACGATAGCAAGTTCGGAGACGAGGGGGCGCAAGGTTGGCCAGTGCCGCGGTTGACACAGGATGACTGGTCAAACGCACTCGGCAAGGAGACACGCAGTCGCGTGTTTCAAGAGTGCATCCTTGGCGTTTGAGAGCTGAGGCCGCATTTGACAGAGAGGGGCCGAATGCAACGGTCGACGGGAATCGTCCGGCGAATGAATGGGTTGGCCAAATGTCGATCAACTTTAACTGGGTGTCACAGGCGGCAATTGCAGAAAACCTTCTTCGTCACTTGCAGGTCTCTTATCAGGCCTGACTTGGTGAGATCATCATCCAGTACCGAATCTCCCCGCAAGCCTGGGCGCCCGAGCGACCGAGATTCCGGGTTACCGATGCTAGTCGGCAATAGTGGGCAAAACGGACTGCCGTTTAGTTAGTGGCAGAAGCGCCAACCCAGACCAGCCAGACCGCGTGGTCCCGGGCTCCATCTCTCTGGATGGAGATGAGGAGCAGAGCATTGGACTATTATGCGTTGAATGTAAGCTGGACGAGTGGCCCAGGTGCAAAAGAAAGCAGTGCGTCTTCGTTGGCCAGACGAGCACGGACTAAGCGGCTGTTGGGTGGTGGTGCGTTCTAGGTTTGTCGTCCTCCCCCCACACGTTAACGCAAACGAGGGGGCCGGTTGGACGACACCAGAAAGTACATCCCCAGTTTTACCTCAAATGGCTTAAAGATTCGTGTATCCGGTACGTCAGCGGTGGAGACGGCCCAGCATCTGGGATCCTCCCCGTAGCGCTCACGACTTTGGCAGCGGGGAGTCGATTCCAATTTTTTCCCTCTGTAATTCGTTACTGGATCGCCACGACGTCGCGCGTCTCAACGCAGCTGTCGCATGTGTGTCGTGATCATCATACGTGCCGTCTCACTGCCGCCGTTGCATGCCATGTCAAAGAGCATGCGCATACGCGAGCTGGGCGGCAAGCAGCGACTCTGGCTGGTACGAAGTTCCGATGCACGCCAGCCTCCGCGCGGAAAAGCGTGAGGGGAAGCTCGTAGGCAACAGGGCAACAGGTGACGACAGTCCCACGCCATATGAGAGCATGGCATGCATGAATTCGATAGATGGCAATGGTGTCAATGGTGTCAACGACCAGGCCTATCAGCCACACGCGACCACCAGCCAACTACATGATAGCCCTATGAGGTGAGCTCCCCTACCTCGTCGACTTGGTGTGTATTAGTCGTTGCTCTCTCAGCTGCCCCAGGCCCAATCGGGCGAGCACGAGACATCGGTTGTCGCGAGTCCAGACTGGTGGTCACCAACACCCCCTTGACGCTGTGCCGCCGCCATCATAGCATGGCATCTCCCGCTTCCTATCGTATTTAGCAGTGCGGCGAACACGTCGTGGCGTTTGGGGGATGACTCGAGCGTCGGTTTTTTAAATGGCGTCGACACTTCAATTGGATGCCACTGGTTGTATCACACGATGCAATCCCACTCACACTGCAGTTGATTAGACTCGCTTGCGCCGGAGTCGTCTCCCCGGTCAAGGATGAACCCTCTTATTCCTTCTTCTTTTTTTATTTCTCTCGTTCTATACTCTCACGGTTCGGAATAGCGTGTAAAAAGGGAATAACCAATGTGGGAACGCATTTCGCGGCGGGCAACGCGACAAGCTGAAAGTGGTTGATGTGGAAAAGCCAACGGAGCACTAACGCCTTCTGGACTCTTAGTCGCCTGGGCCCCCCCCCCGCCAAGGCCACTTCCGAATTCTTTCAAAGTTGCTGGACCCCTGTTTAATTCGTCTCCATAGTCTGCCGACTTACATAGTTCTTGGGCCAACCGCTGGCAGCTGCCGTCGACGAGGAGATGAAAGCCAAACGGGGCTGACGATCGCTGCAGCTGTGTCTCTTGCTCACTTCCCACTGTGGCGTGGCGTGTCTGAGATTTTCGCCGTCAGGACGCGCAAGAGATTATGCACAGAAGCCAGCATCCGGACAGTTACTCGGCGTCGGGCATGCCTTGGACATGCATCCCACGGGCCAGAGCAAGATGGTGGGTTGGAGGGGCAGAATGGTTGGTTGGCGTGTTCTCCGGGCGATAAGACATCGATAGACGGGAGCGCGGCGGGAGCAGAATGGCAAGAAAAAACAATTTAGTGCTTCCTGGGCAACGCACAGAGGGAATAAAAAAAAGGGCTCGTCAAGTGATAATCACGCAGCCCATTCGTGGGCAGAGAGCAGAAACAAGCGCAGTGGGAGGCAATAGCAGAGCGAGGGTACACACCACCCTAGCTGGATCCGACAGTCTGGTCACCGTCTTGCCAATGAATCGAGGTCGCGGAGCCCGATCCGGCTGGGAATGGCGTGTTCAAAGTCACAAAGGCAAACTGTTGAGTAGAGCGTAGCGGGCGTCCAATCCATGGTCGGGCGTCCCAGAGTGGTGGTGGGTTCTGGGTTTTCTGCGCGCCGCCCACCCACTCACTAAAACAGCGAACCACCCCCCGGTCAGCGTCGAGCTCCAAGCACTAAACAATAAGGAAAAGCCCGCTAACGACGGATCGCTAGTGTGAACGGCCTGTCCCCAGGGATGCGCAATGGACCCGTCACGCAAAGGAGGGGTTGGACGGGGGAGGGGATGAGCCTTGTCGCTAGCTGGCACGGGCAAGGATTTCTCAATCAAAAAGACGCTGCGACCACCAAACATGCTGGGTCGCAGGTCAAGGCTCAGGCTCTCCCAGACATTTGAATAATGCTGACAACCGTCCACATCTCCAGCTCCATCATCTTTATCTCCATCTCCTCCTCCTCCTTCTCTACTACATCCTCATACCCTGCCTAGGACACACATTCTCCCTCCTCTTTTCATTACTCTCTTGTCTTCTCTCCTCCTCGCTGATACTCTGCACACTCTACAACTCTTGGTTCTCTATAATTTTTTTATTGTTTTTATTGTTGCTTTTACAGTCCCTTGATACCCTCTCCTCTCTCTCTCTCTACAGACTTTCGATACCCACCTGGTACGCCAGTTGTCTCTCATCGACGCCTGGCTCTTGGAGGCTGGACTTCCTCACTCTCTAATCGATTCGGCTCGACTCAAATCCGAACTGCTTTATACCAATCATCAACTATTAATTCCTTTCGTTATCGTTTGATACCCCCTCGCAACAATGGAGAGCACTATGGCTATCCGCGAGCTCGACCTGAGCGCCTGGCACCCGAATCCTCTTGTCACCAAAGTCAATGCCGTCCCCGGGCTCAAGACCAGTGCTGGTAAGACTTTTTTCTATTTTCCCCCAGTTGTCTTCTTTCTACTTGGTTGAATTTTTTTCATCCTCAACTTCTTGCTTTTCTGTTCCACCTGGCGCACATCGTCATGGGCAGTGGCATCCACCCTGGAAACCTTGTCCGATTTTTTTTTTTACGAACCCTGCCTTTGTTACCTGGGCCACCGGAACAAATATCCTACCCTGGCTCTCAGCTGGCTTGGCCTTGCTCGCTGTGGGCACGATGTCGCAAGTCCCTGGATCTCGTCTAATACGAGTCTTGTTGGTTCGGTCGCAACTCATTTCAGAGCTTGTGGTCTTGATTGAGGCTTGCAGCGACGCCGCAGTCGACAGCTGGGCTCGTCTGAGATTTGCATTGGCGTGCGCGAACAGCCTCTGGTCTTTGCACGAACTGTCCAAGCTCCCTCAACGGCGCAATCCCTACCAACACCAACAGCCCACAATGAAAAATGTATTGTGATGTGTGCTAACAGAGCCAACCCACAGCTTTCTTCACTTTCCTCCGTGCGAACCTCGTTCTCCACTCGGCCATGGTCTCTGCGACCGACACCCCGCGTCTTGGCCCCTCGTCCCCATTCGCCCCAATTGTCGCACCTTCGGCCTCACCATTCTCCTCCTCGTCCGCCAACGACGCCGCATCCATGCTCTTTGACATCGATGATGAAGAGATTCCTCCACTGACCCTCGAGGTTTTGGAGTCCCGCAGGGACAAGGTCGAAGGTCTTCGCCTGGTCGCCGATTCGATTGCTCAAATGCGCCAGCGCGCTTCCCTATCTCTCGTCTTCCACCCCATCTGCCTCGCCGGTCTGTCGGCCGCTTTCGCTGCCATCTACCAGTTTGGGTTCATCTCCAGCCTCGACGCCGGTTTATCCATGACTGTTTCCTGCGGTGTTGTCATGAGCTACCTTATGGGCATTCGGTACATGTCTTCTGGCTACATCTCCCTCGCTGAGCGCCTGCGCTGGGCGTGGTTGCGCTCTGAAGTTGGAGAGGAGGATATCTTACTGGCCGCTCGCTACAACGACGAGATCATTGGTTCCCTGGTTTTGCGTCTCGAACCCAGCCCTGTAGTTCACACGGGTTCAAGCGGTGGAAGACGCAAGCACCGCAGCAACTCTCTTCGAGGTGGCAAGGGTTTCATTCGCGCCTGGACTACAAGCTTGCGATACCGAAACAAGGGTGTCGGCAAGGATCTTCTCTACGAGGCTGTACGTCTGACCAAGGAGCGCTGTGGCCGTGACTCAGAGGTTGGTTTCGACCAGCAGCATGCGAACAGCGCCATGTTGCTCCCAGAAATCTTTAACGGTACGTTCCGCAGGAACGAGCTCCGTGCTACCAAGGCCCTCGATGAGGTTATCTCCGACTATGAGATTCTGAAGAAGAGGAGGTGAAGGAAAGATGCAGACGCGAGAAAAAAAACATAAGAAATAAAAAGAAACAAAGTGTGAAAGGAAACGGTGCCCATGGTGGGCACGTAATGGTTGGAGGTGGCGCATTTAACATTATACTTTCACTTAAGATACCCCAGATACTAGATACCAGATACCTGATACCAGATACCTTTCGTTTAAAGTCAATCATAATTCATCAACCCATGGATTTTCATGGGCTCAAACCACTCAAACTCCTCGTCATTTGTGCGATAGTCCAGGCAGTAGTACATGTTTGCGAACAATTTCCTTCGTTTCCCTTCAAACGGATAAAACACAAAGCCAAATCCGGCAAACTCCACGCTAACAAGCGTCCAAGCGAGGTCATAATCATCATTAACTTGAGTATCAATCTCTTTCAAGAATACCCCCCCGAAGGGGTGGGCAAGGGAGCGTTTCTAGACCTTCTCCCAGAGCCGTCATAGGTTTCTGGGTCGAACCCATAAATGGGTCGACCAATACGTCGAAGAGCGTGCAGCACCTATGCACGTGCTTTTTAGTTCCTTTTTTTCTTTTTTTCGTTGGGGGGAGGAAGCTGGATTGATGGAACTTACATCGGTAACAGAAACAGTTTTGGCGTTGCGATACTCAACGTATGCGACGCAATCTCTCAGGATCTTGATTAAAACTGGTCAGCAAACATCTATCAAAGAAGACTATCACATTGCCATACCGTCTCCAGCCGACTCTTGAGTGCGGCCCTGATCTCATCATAGATGGTGGCAGAGATTCGCTTCACTCCACCTCGGCGAGCCAAGCGTCTGAATGGTCATAAGCATACCGACGATAAAGATGTCATGATTGATTGGAATGATTGCGATAAGGGTCGGAACTCATTGTAGGGGAGAATAGGTGTAATTGGTGCATTCTTTGTGTGGCAAATGCGGGGTGGGTGTGATGATGGTACAAATGCAACTCACCGAATAGCTGGCTTAGCTATCGCCGGGTTAGCAAGCACACCAAGCTCGATCGATGGGAAGGACCATACTGATTCCAAGAATTGTATCTCGACCAATTTTTCTGCGAAAACATCGTCAGTGACGTTTTCAGAGGCGTCCCACCCCGCCGCCACCAACGCCTCTTGTCTCACCTATGTCGCTTTCCGCCGCTAAACAGAGGCGTCTTTCCTGCGAGTCTTGCAGTGCCCTTCTTGGCCCCGGCAGGTCCACCTCGCTGCGATTGCGTTGGGGGCATGGCTGGTTATCAAGAACGAACGCCCGCTATTATGTTGCGTCGCAGGGTCGTCTGGAGCTTGGCCGGGTTCTTATCGCATGCGCGGGGATTGTATCCAGATAAGGGAAAACTGAAAGCGACTAGCTGCAGATGAGGAATGAATTAGGAGGCAATAATCACGAGAAGATCCCGGGAGAGCGGTGGGCAAATATCCTGCTCCAGGGAGGAGAAATAGAAAGCGGGTGGTCTGTGATGCTCCACTAGATATAGCATTTGGTTCCATTCAAGTGTGCCGCACGTGATCATCAAAACAAAGCAAACAATGTCACTGACAACAGCTGCCAAACCGCACAACTGGCTGGTCTAGCGCATCAAATAAATCAGTCATCGACCAGGGTAGATTTTAAAAAGGAAAACTGTAGATATTTCAAAGCTCGCGTAAAAGTGTTTCATTGTTCATCAAGCTCGCTGGTGATAGCGTCAATATCTATCAACTCTTCACATATCAAACGAATTTTTAATTCAAGCCTGGGCAGTAGCTCTAATACAATTGTTCGCGCTTACCGTTTAAAACTTGGGTCGTAAATTATCGCCCCCTTGTCAAGACCAGAGGCGCTTTTCACGAAAGAGGGTGAAGAGGGCGAATGGAAGTCATCATAGCACTTAGTTTTAGATGTCACGGTCACAAATTGATGTTAGAATAGATGAAGTGTCTATTTTTTGTTCTCATTGCCAAAAGCAGCTGGCTAAACTTTTCGTAGTTCACGTCTCATCTCGGCATGCTTCACATCCACGACTCTAAGCAAAAACATTGAAAAGAATTTGCCGCCGAGGGTAGATTTTAAGGCCGAAACATCTCGTGGAAGTTGGTATCAATCGCTTCATAACAGTCCGCCCCAGCTCCCATTTCCGCTTCACATCCCGGTATCGTTCCACAAAGTACCAGCTCGATAACAGAAAAAGAAAAAGAAAAAATAATTAGCCGTCAACGCCCTGGACCCTCACTGGCACTGCCGCCTGGACGTGTGGCTGATGAATGAAATCAACGCGAGAGCACCGACGCCTTCATACAAGGGTATTAAAAGGATAGGGTAGTCGTAAAATGATGTGAGTTCATGGTCATCCATGCAAAAACATCACCTCTGGAACAGGGATAAAGTGTCTCTAAATACGTGGTAGAGAACCTGGTTTCGGTGCTAGGAATGGGAAACAAGTTTCGCTCACGGGGTTGTTGGGAGAATATCCTGCAGCGATGTGTCACCTATGCTGCACCATCACCAGCAGTAACTTCGGCATCTGTAGGGGCCTCAACCGCCTCAGCGGTTTCCATGGGTTCTGGGGCCTTGGGGACTTCGGGTGTCTCGATAGCATCAGTGGTTTCGGGGATTTCCATGTCCATCTGGACATCAGTTGCTTCAGATACACTAGGAGCATCAGCCTTTGGTGCGTCAACCTCCGGGGTCACAGATGACTCGGCCTCGGTAGGGGATGGTTCGACGACCGCAGGAACTGGCGCAGCTTCGGGAATATCCTGGATTTTAACCGATGGTTCAGTGATACGGGGCCTCTTAGATGGTCGCTCCATAGCGGCCTCGGCAGCCTCTTTAGCTTCCTTCAATTCTAGCTCCAAGTCATCAAGCCGCCGCTTTAGGTTATTTTCCCTACGGTGGCTATCGTCCAATTGAGCACGGAGTTGGGCTTCGCTGTCTTGGGCCGCCTCAAGTTGTGAGCGGAGCTGACTCTGCTCAACCCCCGCCACCTCCTGGCCTCGGCGTGCCGCAGCCTCTTGCTGCTCAAGTTGACTGAGACGACCACGGAATAATTCATTGATGACTTCGAGCTCACTGACACGAGTCTTGAGGCTTGAGTTGTGTGCAATAAGTTGCTCGTGTGTCTGGGGCGCATCCATATTCCGGTCCCCATTTAGCGGGGATCCTGCGCGACCCTCAGTATTGGCGAAACCAGCCACGCCGGACTGATAAGGGTCATCGACCATGAAGGATGGTAGACCATGGTTATACATTGCTGGTGTGCCAGTTCGCGAAATCGGCGAATCGGATCCTTCGTTTCCATTTGCAGATTTTTGCGAGGTGCGTCGCGCAGCCTGAGCGGCGTGCGCCGCTGTCGTGGCATGGCTGAGATCGAGGCCGTTGGGATCAGTTGCGAGGGGGAAGTTCTGAGCTTGCTGCTGCTGTTGCTGCTGTTGAAACTTGTTAAAATTGCACGAGCCAATGGAATAACCGTTGCATACCTTTTTCTTGGGCGCAAGGTCCGGGCGCATCGTCTTGACACGATTGCGGCTCTTGATAACGTCAGTCTTCAAAGAGATGGGGCGAGGGCGGCCATGCAGCTTGAGGAACAAGCCGCAGGCATTGCAGAGCACAGAACCGAATTCATCGCGGCGCCATAATGGTGTCGTCGAGGTGCTACAATTCTGGCAGGTAGGCTGCGTAGATCCGTTAGTGGCCATCATGATGCCGGTTGGTTGTGATGGGATGAGGGCAAGGTGGGAGGGAGGGCGATGATTAGTATCTGGATCACGATAAGGAGATGGAGTAAAAATCTTTGGCCCCAACGTTACTGGTCTGATAAGACAGATAAACCTGCTTGGGGTGTCCACAAGGCTTCCCAATCCAGGTTAGTGGGACCGGGATTATGATAAGCCACGTGATTGATTGTCTTCAATCATGGGCGATGGGTGATAAGGCAGTGGATGTGGCAGATGCCGATAAACACCTCGGTCATCCGCCATTTTCCCTGCAGGAGAAGCATTGTTGTGGCTTTCCCGATTGAGATGTCATTTCAATGGGCAGAGGGCTGAAAGTGCAGAGGGACGGAGGGCGATGATGGCGACTCACCAAGTTTCCTCCAGAACCCCCACTCGTGGCGGCAGGCGACGCACCAGCGTACATTGTCGGTGGTCTACGGCCAGAAATGTTAGTCAGCGTATTATGCATAGAAAGTCGAGATTAGCAGTCCTTCGAGCGGCCTTGTCGCGGGGCCGGGGAAGATCGTTATCGCGCAGATAACATATCGCGCGCGGCTCCTGGACGCTCATGGCATATATGTGGATTCGCGCAGCGCTTACCTGAGCTGTTGTTGTACAGGTGTTGCCGCCACTGTCGCAAGCGTCGCTGTCGCCGCGGTTGCTACCGCAAGGGTCGATATGGCAGGAAGCTGAGGTGTCGGAGGAGTCGTAGCAGATGAAGCAGATTCAAGTCGAGAAATTGGCTCTGGAGTCGGTGGAGGCAGGAGCTGAGGTCCGTCTTCCATGACCAGTCAATAAACGAACAGGTCTCGATCGGGAATGTGCGCGCAAGACCGGGGTGTCGATAGAGGAGGAGCTCCGGTGCCGAAAAGGACCGCAGGCTTGTCGCGAACTCGAGGTATCGATTATACGGGTCGATATTTTGTTGCGCCTCGCGATCTGAGGCAGCGCGTTTGCTTTGAACGTCGGTTGTCCGAGAGAAAACGGAAATTGTACGAACGTGGAAAGTTCTAACGAGTCTAGCAAGGTGGGCGAATAAGATTCGGGTAAAAAAAATCCGAAGGAAAAAAAAAATAATAATGTCCAAGCTAAATATCCCCCCCAAAAAAGGAGAGCTGAGAATATGTGATTATGGGTGATGTGTCGTGCAATACAATGTGTTGGAAAATGTCCCGATATGATAACAAGCGTTAAATGTTGAAAAGTCAAAACAACCCCCAAGCCAAGGCGCGTCTACGAGGTTGGCTGCGACCGGTGGGCGCGGGACATGGAGTTTGCATTTTTAGACTAGACTGCACGTAATAGAAAGGGACGCCCTATGCAGGCGCCCTTATTGGACCGCTGCGCGCGAATCCAAGCACTGGGCAGGTGCTTGGATAATTTCAGGCGTGGGTCTTATCTCTAATCACGGGCAGCATGCCGGGCGACAAAGATCTCATGGACGGTTTTGGAACGTCACTAGCAGAATGGATCGCCACCGATTTGACCGTCTCCGTCCTCCGTTTTTCCCATTTGGTGGGGGATCCAGCCCGACCAAGGTAGCATTCAGCTGAAGGAGGTCATCAATCAGATTACAGAAGGGCCCGCCCATGAATCTCCCTTGGTCCCGTGACCACTAATGGGGATCCGCACTGAGTGATTTGGCACAAGGGCAAGGTTCAAGAGATGAGTGAACCCCTTTTCGAGAATGAACTGATGGCACTTTTGAGCTTGATATTATGACTCATGACCAATTATTATCACTACTAGTCGCTCGTGTAGCTATGTATGTATTATTACTTCGCTCTGATAAAGCGCTGGGTAACAGGGATCATTGATCCTTCACTCAACGATGATGGCTTTTGAGAAGTACAATACCACACGTGTCCACCTGTCCATGTTTAAATGCAGGTTATCCAATCGTTTCCTTTGGGGGTTGGGGGAAGATATAGCCTGCATGACTTGGCATCCTCATCTTAATGCTACCTAAGTGGAAATGCCACCGTAGGATTCATGAAAAGAGAGATATCCATGGCTTCCGCAAAGCAAACGGACCCAGTAGATAACAGCGTAAACCAAACCAAACAGACAAATTATGAAATATATGTGCAATATATCGGTAATTATGTATTTCGTTATTCTTAGTCCAAAAACGTGTGATACAGCCGCATAGGTCACAACAATCACACCTCCCTCAGCCACATAGGACCTGGATCAATTGCTTAATAAAATTCTGACGGCTTTACAGTTGCTATAAGCTCTCTGTGCATGCTAAATCTCCGTGGATCTATCTAAGGTCTATTCTTGGGAGAATTTTCGTTCCATGCCTGATACCGCGGAAAGTACCAAGACTCAGCCAGCATCGTAAAATTGACAAATGCAACCCCTTCAGGCCATGGCCAACCTACTTCAAATCCATGATGCAGTAGCGAAATAACGATGAAGCGAAAACAGTATGCTATTTGCTTTTATTTTGTCCATTTCAAGATATCATTCCGAATAACCCAGTCGTAACGGCGACCAAACGCGATTCTCACGGTGCAGATTATATATTCAGCATGTAATTCGTGTTGATATATTCAATACACAATAACCTACGTCCCTCTCAGCTCACTATAGACTCTAATCTCCAGTCTTTGAACATCACAGTGAATCGCCTAGCTCCCATGCACAATTCTAGGCCGAATTTCCAAGGCACAGTACCCAATCATTAGTCGGTTTCTAGCTACCAGAGGAAGGCCACGGGTCGAAGGAAAAAGGAAAGGGAGAAGTATAAGAATCTATATTCGGCTGCCTTTTGTTCGCCGGCCGCTGACTTCAATTCATGGCAAAGTCCGGAAGGCCGAAAACCCACTAGGCAGGTTGGAGCTGGTCCTAAGATTGCTGGGCTGGTGCTTGTTGGCGTGCCTACTGACCTACTGACCACAGCTCCCGCAGCTTCCGAGCGGCGCGGGAAAGGCATCATCGGCGAGTCCACGTAGCAAAGTGAGGCGCATGCAGTACGGTCGGGCCAGTGTCTGGCCCATATTGCCCTTGTCACGGCGTTATAAAGTAGGCCAAACCGGGTAAATGCACGGCGCATGAGCCCGGAGGCAGCGCAGTCGAAGCGCATTCTTGTCATGATACTGGCGAGCCACATCATTCTGCCCAAGACCCACGCACCAGCCACGCAATGAGCGTCATGGGCTGGCGACCCTGCTTGCCCCTCCTCCTGCCGCTGCCGCCGCCACTAGCCATTCGTCGGCGGTGTGAGTGACATGCCGCTGCCGCAGACATTGTGTGTGAACCTCGACTGTTTTTGGATAGGCGATCTTCTTTTGACCCATCTCCATCTCCTTTTTTTCTTCATATCCTTTCCTTCTCAACACATCCCCGTTTCCTCCGTCTTCGTATCCAGACCAACCCACTCTCCATCATGTTCAACTGGGCGAAGCAGCAGTAAGAAACAGTCCCTCCCTTCCCCCCACCTTGCGGTGCTTGGGCTCCCTCGACAAGTCTCTGCAACGGCTCTCCCGCGGAGAAGACTCACCACTAACGATTGTTTGATCTGCATAGGCTGGCCAACGTCGCCGGCACCCAGGAGCCCATCTATGGCCCCTCAGCCATTAAGTCGGTCGCCAAGGAGGCCGAGCAGACGCCCTTCACGGAGCTGAAGCGTGAGGATCTGCTCTGGGCAGCCATGGACTCGACATGTGTCGAGACGCAGACATTTTACCTGTTCAGCGAGGCCGGCCGCACCGCTATCCTCCAGGTCATCTACAGCAACGTTGCGTACGGCTCTCCCCGCTCTAGATGATAGCTGGGATGAAGCGCAAGCTAACTGTCTCACAAAGTGGTATCCGAACGACCTGCCAGTTCAACTGCAAGATCTTCAGCACCGACCCGGCCAAGCCCCACCTCTGGAGCTCAACTCCCCTCAACAACACTGAGATGAGCGAGGACAGGTCCTGCTTCTACGCAACCGACTGCGCCGTCGAGCTGTCTGAGGATGGCACCTATTATACTATCAAGAGCATGACCGACGAGAAGGCCATCGTCAATGTCAAAGTTACCCGAACTGCGCCTGGCTTCCAGGCCGGCGTGACAGGCAAGACACTCTTTGGTACCGATCTCGCGAACCCCTGGGGTTCTATGCGACATGCTTTCTGGACCCGCTGCGCGGCTGAGGGAACCATCACCACCACTGACGGTGCCATCGACTTCAAGGGCCGCGCTCTCTTCATTCACGCCCTTCAAGGCATGAAGCCCCACCATGCTGCCGCAACCTGGAACTTTGTCGACTTCCAGGGCCCCAACTACTCGGCTGTGCTAATGGAGTTCACCACCCCGGCCTCTTATGGCAAGACTCTCGTTACTGTTGGCGGTATTGTCAAAGATGGCGAAGTTGTCAGTGCCGGATGCTCCAACACGGCAACTCACACTGCCGTCAAGGGCGACACTGACAATGATTGGCCTGAGCCCACCGATGTCAAGTACACTTGGGCCAACAAGACCAAGGACGGAAAGGATGTCAATGCTGTGATTGAGGGTTCTCTCGGTCCCCGTGTCGACCGTGTCGATGTCATGGCTGAAGTGCCTGGCTTCGTCAAGAAGATCGTGGCTGGAGCTGCAGGCACCAAGCCATACATCTACCAGGTTAGATT
Source organism: Calonectria ilicicola (assembly GCA_020809705.1). NCBI lineage: Eukaryota > Fungi > Ascomycota > Sordariomycetes > Hypocreales > Nectriaceae > Calonectria > Calonectria ilicicola. Next base: position 2,051,393 of record CP085828.1, on the reverse strand, counting down.
TCCCGACGTATATGTTAAAAGCAAAGAATATGCCCCGCTGACTTTCATGATTCTAGTACTGCCCCAAGCTCGCCCTCAAGCTCAAGATTGGCGATGAGGAGATTTCTGAGGAGGGCAACATGTTCACTGAAGCCACCTTCATCTCGGACATCTCTGCATCTGAGTCGTCGTAAGAGAACCGTTTCTAAAGATTACAAGTGCGTTCATATTGGGTAAATACACATAATCAGGGCCGGCGTTGAAGGCTGTGTGTGGTCACTCGCTTAGATACAACATTCGTGCCCTTGTTACATTAATAACCTGACTGGTCCCTCGCTTTGGGACGTAGCAACCGCGAGAATAATGTCATTTCTATCCCTTTGAAGCTAAACTAGAGGCCCCTCCATGTCACGATGAGGTTTATTGATGTGCCCTGGCCCAGCACCCTTGTGCAAAGGGCTGCGTAGAAAGAATAGTCTTGTCACACACAATCTCCTCATAGACTTCCCCCCTCATACCAAGGGAGGAGACATCCCACGCACTTTGGCGCCGCTTCCACACAAATGTCTCACACAACAGGTCCCATATTTCTCCTTCCGATTGTCTTTGGCAGCTTTGTCGCCGGAAGAAAAATGCCCCTCGAGAACCAAATTAGCTACCTGCTCCACAAGGCAGTCTCTAATCGACGACTATGTGCGCAACATTCCAGGAGTCTGCAATGTTTTAGCCGCAATATTGCAGCCCTTGGTCTGTTTTTCCCTTTGCAGCTCTTCCCCCAAGGTGTAGGTCCCTTGTTTTTATAAAAGGCATCGAGGGTTGGAACTCGAAATTCCTTTTTTCAGAATGGGATACCAATCAATCAATATCTCGTTCCTTCATTCATTCATTCAAGCATCCACTTCCACACCCCTCTCTCTCTCACTCTCACCTTTTTCGCCTTCCTATCCAACATTCCCTTGACGCATTCAGTTGTGCAAATACATTTTTTTGCGGGGACCTTCGAGTATCAACCCTCGACATACGCATTCTCTATTCGAAGAAACGACAATAAAAAATTCCAATAATCATAATCATAATACATAATACATAATGGTCTCCTCCAGCCCCTCATACGCTCCTCTCGTCTCCTCGCCTCTCAACCCCTCGAACCGCAGGGACGACGGGAGCTCCGCGCGCATCGCACGCAAGAGGCAGAACCGATCGTCGAAACGAAGATCGTCGTCGCATACCCTCGCGCAACGGCTGCTCAGGAGCAAGGCCGCCGAAGCGTGGCGCGGACATGTCATTAGCTCGCAGCTGACCAGTGCTGGAGTTGTTATTCCTCGCAAAATGGTCAAAAGCCGAGTAAGTCCTCTCTTCTCTTCTCTTCTTTTCTATTATTTTCTCTTCACCATCCCCCTTTCTCCCATAAGGCAGCATCTTTCCGGAAAAGACAGCCTAGCTAATGCGGTTTAATTATAGGTTTCTTGTACACCACTTCCCGGCCTGCAAAGCCTCGGGCTGAGCTTATCGCTAGTTGGCTATTCCGAGGGCAAGCAGTGCTCAGTGTCCTTCCGACTTCCAGACTTGTCGAGCTTGACAACGCGCCGGGTTCTGTTGGCCATGGGTCTCGTGGGTGTGCTTCCGGCTCTGGGTGTCAAGGGCTTCTTGCGACCGGCAGAGCAGTTATGACAGATGTTGGCACGGGGGAGCAAGGAATACAATAATGATAATAGTAATAATCCGTGTATAAAGAAGAATTGCGATTTTGCTCTACGCCGCCTTGACCTGGGGGTGAGTAGTGTCTATAAATATACCCGCATACACCTTCGTTCGTCTATATACTCGTACTTCCTGATATACGTGACTCTTTAAATTACTCAAAATCATACATCGTCTGCGGCATGTCTCCTTAAGCATTCATTCATTGCTGTTTTTTGCTTTCCGGTTTGCTCTCCATGGTTGTGGCAGAGCCCGGCTTTTCATTACCCGTCCCGGCGGATAGGTTCCCGGGCTCTTCTTGGTTGGGGGTCTTGAGCGACTCCTCAACTTGCCATATGGCCCTCTCCAGCTCAATCTCTAAAGCGGGAATATCAAGAGTGCTGGAAAAAGTCTGGACTTCCTTTTGCGTCAGCAGGGTGCGCTCCTTACTTTGGGTCTCCTCCGGGGGCGCTGCATGTGTTGCGTAGAGCTGGTCGAGGATCTTGGATGGTGACGGCTGGAGGAGCTTCTTTTCGAGGATCCATTGGATGTGCTTGCCGCCAGCAATGGCCCGCCAATGCGACCACGCGCGGTAGAGGAGATAGAAGAATGGGAGGTTGGGTACTCTAAAATAGGAAGAAAGATTCTTTCGTTAATATATATAGCTTTTTTTTTGGTTCATCAAGGCATATTCGGGGAATCATACAGCGGGATTAGGGCAAGAGGAATCGTTATAGGCATGCCAATGCAGCACCACATCAACTTTTGACGATGCAGAGATTGCCTCTCTGTGGCCAGTGCGCGAAGGATCCCCTCGGCCTTTGAGTGAGGAATAACAGTGCTGGGGTAGCACAATTCGACTTTTTCCTTGCCCTCGAGCTCCTCAGCACGGCGGCGGTTCGACAACGGCGGCACCGACTTGAGCCCCCATTCCTCGTAGGGGATGCGCCGGAAGGCGTAGTTTCCGTAGTCGACGACTTTGCGCTGCCAGCCCGACTCCTTCTTCTCCCACGTCGCCCACGTCTTGGCCGCCCAGTTGGTGCCGCGGTCGATGTAGCTCACGTCCTTGGTGGCGGTGACGGCATCGAGGCGCTGCGCGTACAGCAGGGTCCGCCGCGTCGAGAGCGGGAGGAGGAACAACCGCATGACGGGCGGTTTTTCTGTGCCGTATACGACGAGCTTGTGTGTGTGAGTATGTGTGCTTCGAGGTGGATTTTCGGTGACCAAGGAACGACAATAGGTAAGATGAGCGGTCAAAGAAGAAAAAAAAAAAACTGGCAGAGAATGAGTTGTCTGGATGGACGAGCTTCAATCGTGGGGACGCAGCTATGACAGCATCGCGAGGTAAGGCAGATCCACCAGCACGCAGCAAGGTACCACCCAGTCGCAGGAGTTAAAGCAGCAGCAGCAGAGCCCCTTGGAGACAGCAAATGACAATGCGCAGCTGTTTACAAAACAGGAAGATTTATACTTGCTTGGTAACGTTGGCCGAGGCTGACAATTGCTGGTTCCCTCTTTTTTTTTAGTGTTATCGCATCCAACCTCATCGCTCAGGCAGGGTCTGTTTTTTTTTTCGCCCCTAGCCCTCCCCCGAAACAGACATCCCGCCTACTCAGCACCGGGAGCGCTGGGAGGCCCCCCCCAAAGACCAAGTGACGCACATGGCCGTCATGGTTGGGAAATATTCCAAGCACGTGCATCCCACCCCAACGCACGACCCCCTGTAGCGCACTGGGACCTGTCCCCCGACAGCGCTGAGAGGCAGGAGCCCAGGCGCCCTTTCGCCGCCCGCCGCGCAACCACGGGGGCGCATCAATTGGACTAACAACCACCTTGGGGCCGTGAGACATATCTGCGCAAAACATGGCCCATTTCCTGCCTCTTCCGATTACATTGCTGCGCATTCCATAGGCCAATTTGGCCAAGCGCCGCACGTAGTTGATGCACAATGGCCCGTGCCATATCTTCAATGCCGATTCCGTCGCCACGGCCACATCTAGCATCATCTAGCATCTAGGGCCAGCCCGGAACGAAAGCGATGCTGCTTGAATGGATCGGATTGCCCCTCGCTTCTTGGGGCCCTCCCACATCGCCCCTCTCACACCCCCACACCACCAATTCACCACCCACATACCGACTAAAAGAGAAAAAAAAAAGTCCACAAAACCCCCCAGACGCACACGCCAATTGAGAAACTTTCCTCTTAGACTGCAAATTCTTCCACCCTCCTCCAACAATAACCCTTCGGGCGAATGGTTTAGTGGTATAATACTCCCTTAGCATAATTCGACCGAATCATCTGGGAGTGGTCCAGGGTTCGATTCCCTGTTCGTCCATCTTCGGTGGTTAGATTCCACCATATATCCTTTCTTTTTGCATTTTTTTATTTTTTGGTGTAAATCAATTGTGTCTTTCTCCATTCCTTCCTTCCATGTACCAATCTGTTTTGGGGAATCATATGGTCTCTGTCTAATGGTTCCTGCAAAGTATTGGTATGGGTGATCATTTGTATTAGTTTTAATATACAGAATGCGAGCCTGGATTTACATTGAGCCGCAAGTCTTGATATAAATTCATATGCCCCAATGGCTTTACTTTCTTTTTCGATGGTTAATAGGTAGATAACTGTATTGGCTCTTTTGGAGTTTTGATCTTGTCTCGTAGTTTTTTAGCATTGCCAGTGACGTTGCGGGAGACCAGAATTGCTCACAACCAGTGAACTAGCCATTCCATAAAAATTCAACACCAAGAATTTCACTCGCACTTATTCTTCAACGGAACACAAACCAATTTACAAACAAGCCTTGCGCATATATATTTGGTATCTTAATTCCACTACTAATTTACACTCGAATACTTGCAAAATTCAAACTCCGCTTGCAGTGACTCAAATGGTTGGTACCAACACAAAAAATGCAATATAGGGTAGGTTCATTTTCACCCATGATACCGCCCTCATCGCCATTTGATCATAAGCACAGTCCAACAACCCCATCAACAAACTCCACTCATTGCGCCTCTATTAAACATCTATACTGTCATTTGTATGCTTTCCTTCATCATCGCATTGCTAGTCATGACACTGTATGTAATATGCACAAATTATAACGGGGAATTTTGCTTTATCCAAACACCACTCACGACTTCGACGACGATGCTTCCTCAGCTGAAGGGCTCTTGGACCGCCCCTTACCCACAATCTTTTCCGCCCAGCTCCATCCCGCCGTCAACGGGCTAGTGCTTCGCTGCGCCTCTTTGCCCCTTTCTTGTGACGACAGCGATGGAGATGCGCCCCCAGCTGGCGGCCTCTCGTGGTGGTGCAAATCACCAAAGTCTAGATCGCTCTCGCATTCGCTGTCGATCCAGTCTCGCTCGCTCCACGTCACTGAATCGTCACGCTCAGTACGAGACCTTTGCCATGAGCCGACGCTCTCCGGCGATTGTGGTGGCAATGGAAGATCAGGGACTTCGTCCAGGGCCTCACGGGCCTCGCTGTCTGTACGCCTCGCCGGCTCTCCACCATCTTCCAGATTATCCCGGCTACTAGCCTTGGTTTCGCCACCGTGCTCATCGGGAGGCTGGTGAATCTCCCTTGCCCGCTCACGGTTGCTGGCCTCGTCGGTTCGTAGGTGAGCCGTTGCCGAGTCGCTAAAGTGAGCGTCCACTAGGTGTTTCACCACTGGCCAACCGTAGGCATTTGCAAACATGCGGCGGACAAAGATGTTGTTGTGGGCGTCAGGCTCCAGCTTGACCAAGACTTTTCTCCACGACAGGTCCCGGTGGTAGGCTCGTGAAATCTTTTCCTCAACCCGCATGTTGGCACTGTCCACAATCTCCTGTGGATCCTTGTCGGGGTTAGTGTGTGCCGTGTCATCATAGTCCTTTGCTGATTGCATTGTGTCTTCGTGGTGAATACTGGGATAAGGCGATGAGCTGGTGCTTCCCGTGGACGCTGCTGACAAAGAAATCTGGCGGGCAGACGTCTTTCTCCTGACCAGTGTTGTTGGTCGCTTCTTCATTGGGGGACCTGGAATATCAGTTGGGTGATATACTCTGTCGTGAAAGATGGTTCGCGGTCGATGGGCAGGATCAAGTAGGTAATCAACATCGGGCATCTTGGGATTCAGGACATCACCAGCGGACTCGAAAAATGTTGTCTTTGGAGGGGCTGTGAGACCGTCCTCATCCTCCTCATGCCCAGTTGTCACCTTGGACGGTTTAGGCGATGGCTTGGGCGAAGTTGACGAAGGGCTTGCGTCTCCGCTAGAGGCCTCACCAAAGTTGATGGTTTGGCTCCTTCGGAAAATCATTTTCTGCTTTTGCGAGACAGCGCCAGCCTTTTGGGCTTCGCTGCTCTTGAAGAAGTTGAAAAATCCTGATAATGGCCCGCTATTATTAGACTCGTTCGAGTCCGATGGCGCATCTTCTGGAAAAGGGGTGGGAACGGATCGCAAGCTTGCTCTGTCGTCGTCAACTGTGGCATTGTCAGTTGGCTGAGGAACTTGATGCATATCCTCCCGCTGTTCTTTGGGCGTTGGCGGCCCAGATATACTATGGCTATGGCTATGCCTGTCGCCCGCTGTCAATTGTTTCTGTCGAGGGGCAACCATGTTGGCGCCCGTCAGCTCTGCCCATCCAAAGCCCACCACCGTTTCGACCAGGCCTGCATCGCGGCGTGCTTTTTCAACACGACCAAGACCCTGCCAGTCTAGAAACAGGAGGCAGCTCGTTCGGAGCGGCACAATGCCGTCATTCACCACATTGGAGTAGACGGTACGGTTGCGGAATTTCTTGAGCGCCGTATGTGCCGGTCCAGTGGGCAGGATCCTCAGCAGAGGCTTCGACTCTGGCTGCGACTCTCCATAGACCTTTTTATGTGCAGTCTCGCCGAGGTTACCGACAATGGCACCCCATCCACTACGCGCGATTGTCGGTGCTCTCCACGTCAGTCCCAAGTCCTGTCCTGTCCTGCCCACTAGGCCAAAGTCCAGGGCAAACTTGACATAAAGGGGATTTTCGTTGCTCAGTCCCAGGAACGGTGAGGCTAGAGCGATAAAGTTGATGGGCTTGATGAGATCAAAGAAATCAGGGGAGTGTTTTTGGATATAAGCAACGGCGTAGGTCTGCACAAGCCCGCCTAATGAGTGTGCGATGAAACTGATGCTCGTAATTTTGTAAGGTCGTTGATCCCTTTCTAGGTGTTCCTTGCTGTTTGAGTGTATACTGCTGCGTTTATGTACTGGTTTAAGACCTGGGTTGTGCTTGTCCACTTTTATGGAATGAAGCATCGACTCGGTGGCTCCTTTTCCTGTAGGTAGAAACGGTTGATCTGGGTATGTGGTAGCGAGCACGTATCTGGCGAGTCGTTTGCCTAGGTATTTGATGCCTCTCTCGGTTTTGGTGGCGTTTCCTGAGTAACCTCGTACGATGACTTCTTCATCATCGTCGTCATCTTCCTCCTCTTCTGCGGATGCCTTGGTATCTGCTTTCTCGTTGGTGGATTGGCTAGTGCTTGTCTCCTGCTGCGTCTTCCTTGCAGCTCGCTCCTTGGCACGACGTGTCTTGGCATCTTTCTTGGCTTGTCTTACAGCTGCGTCGATGCTCTCCTTCATAAAGAGCATGTCGGCACCCAAATTGCTGTGCAGACCATGTGTCAATATCACCAAATGAACTTTCTTTTGTTTGTGGGGTAATGTTTCTTGTTTCGTCTCGGGATCCCCCGTCTTGACCACGCTCTCAACCGCTTGGTCCGCGCCCTGGTGCCTTTGAGCTCTGTTCTCGCCAAGGTCATCCCAACCTGGTAACCTCGGGGTGTTCCATAGCGTCGCCGTATCTTCGACCTTAAGCCGCACCGCCCGTGAAAAGATGCCCCGCGGCTGCGCCGGGTGGTGACCATCCTTGGCTCCGGTGCTCTGCTGGTAGTCGCTCACTTTGCCTGGTTGCGGAACCTGGGCCTGACCGGCAACAATGGGGCTCACATTGCTCAGGTTCAGTGACTTCTTGTCGCGTGCGAGTACCACCTCGTATCCCACAGCAGCTGATGTCGAGAAGAGCACCTGCGACGCCACTTCGACCACCCAGGTCGCGCATTCTTCGTCATGATCCGGGCCTTTACCGAAGCCTCCGTGGGAGCCCATGCCCGCGCTTTGGCGGATGTCGTCCGGCACCATGAGCTCGCACTCCCAGGTGCCGCCGGCCTTGACCATGGGCTCAAACTCGGGCACGCCATAACGCTCCGGATTCTCGAATTTTTCGTTTGGGTTGAAGTGGGCGGGGTACGCGGCGACGGAGAGGGTGTAGGGGCCGTGGACGAAGGCGGCGCGCAGGGCAATGGCGCACGTGTTGCGGATGCGGAGGTAGAGTTTCTCGGGTGAAGGTAGGATGCGGTCCTGCGAGGGCGTGTATGTGATGGTGTAGCGGACGACCTCGCCGGTCTTGACGCTGCCGACCTGGTGCAGGAGGAGCATGTTTGCGTCGGCGCGGCGAAGCGTGGAGGCGAGGGTGATCTCGAGGGGCTCGGGCGACGTCGGGTTCGAGGCAAACGAGGCAGTCGGGGTGGGCGCCGACACGGAGGCGGAGATGGGAGCGCAGGCGGCGGGCGAGGGAGAGGCGGCGGCGGAGGATCGTGAAGGCGAGGAGTGGGAGAGGGAGAAGGAGAGGGAGGAGGAAGCTATACGGGACTTTCTGACGTCACCACCATGCCCGGCGCCACGATCTTTGCAGTCGGCAAGATCTGGAGCGGTCGATGCAGACGAGGCGACGGATTGAGCGGAGGTGGGCTCTGATATCGCGTCAACTGGCATAGGAAAACGGTAGGTGTTGCACCCCTGTTGGTAAGACGATGGATGCGTGGGCGTGCGTGTGAGTGTGCGTGTGTGTGCAAGTGTGTGTCGGCACTTGAAGCGAGCAACGTTGGAGCGTGATGGCTGAGCTGATGCCCCCGTCCGTGCCGCGCAAGTGAATTAATCTAGACTAAAACACTCGGAGTTGAAGTTAATGACCCCCAACCACCAGTCTGGAGCCTCCTGCTTGGTGGTGTCAATCGATGTGGGCGCAAAGTTGGAGAATGGATCATGTCTGGATGCACAATGACGGCAAGCAAGCTTAGGGACTTCGGGGGTGGCCGCAGTGCAATCTCGGATTCGGGTTGTCTGGCCTCAGGGCTTCTGGCCATGTTCCGTTTCTTTTCTTTTTCCCTCTGTTTCCCCTTTCTTATTTTTTACTCTCTTTTTTTTTTCACTCTATCTAAGCTTTGCTCTCTCTCTCCTCCAGCTAACCATCGCTTCCTCCCATAAGCGGCTTGGGACGGGGCCCGCTACGGGATCCTGGTGCATCCCGCCCCGACACGCCACAGTCAGAAGCGGCGTGGCGGGCCAATGGCGCGCTGGCGTCGACATCATGGCCGTCTGCGTGCAGAGTCAACTGTCAATCAACATGTGCCGATCTCTCAACGACCCCGCCGCCCCCTCCGGGGAGTGCCCTGGGATCAAAGCCATCCAACGGCCCTGGCGTCGAGGGGGATTCGGCTTCGGACGTGGCGGACTTGTACTTTTTTTTAGTTTTTGGTTGGCTTGGCTTTGTCCGGATCTCACGAGCACTGCCTGGTGCTCACGCGGGCCGCTGGAGCTGCAGTTGGGCCCCTGTTGCCACTTGACAGCTTGCCATACCGGGTAAGCCTGGCCACGGGGCCCTAGGAGCCAGGGGTCCGAAGCCCTCCGCTGTCAAATGCCAGCCATGGCCCATTTAGCTAGGGAGAGCCTGAGCCTGAGCCCCCGAGCCTATCCGCTAGTTAATTCATCACACGACATCATCCGCTGGCTGGTTACCTCTCTATTGAGCATAAGCTCGCTCTCTCGTGGCCGGCCAGCTCATCGCCAAAATGCACATAGACGGATGCGTCGACATCTGTACCTAATGAGGTTTGAGATTTCTAAGAGATAATAAACAAGCCGTAGGTAGGAAAGTAGACCATCCATATCCCAAATAGTAATCCTGCACGAGTCACGGTGTGTCCGGTATCCAGTATCCTGTTCTGTAGGCCCTTCTGTCACAGCATCCAGCATTCCGTCAATCTGCCATGTGCTAGCTAGTTCGCCCTTCTATACCACCATATCGTATCATACACGCACCAGGGGTTTCCTATCCTCTGATGTTGAAGATTCTTGTAGTTAGTTCCCCTTGGATGCTAGCTACCCACTTGTTCCTGATATCAAGCTCAAGCTGATGCAGCAGCAGTGGTAGCATATACGGCAGCCTTTGCAATCTCTCCATCGAAATCGCCTGGCTCCACGTACTTCCTCCACGAGTCCACACGTCCCATGCCTGTTCCTGTTCCGCGACCACTCAGTCCGGCTAGGGTGGATGATTTGGGCTCTGCGCTGCCTGTGCTGCGACGAGCCCGTCTTTTACTGCGAGCTCTGCTGCGCGAGCTGTGGCTAAAGTAGGAAGCTCCGTCTTCCTCGTACTCATGTTCATGTTCTACAATTACCCGTCCACCTGGTGCGTATCCGCCATCACCCACTGGGGGAGGCATGCCCATTGGAGGCGGCCCCATCATCGGAGGCCCCATATGATGGCTCATCGCTGGTGGTGGTTCCATTCCTGGCATTGAACCCGGTGTTTGGCGGGTTTCTGCAAACCGATCGGCTAGACGACGGTCCATGGATTTCCCCCTCTTGCTCCTGCCGACATATTCACCACCCGAACCCCTCCTCTCATATCCACGTCGCTCGTCCACCGGACCGATGGGAGCAGTAGGAGGGCCAGCTTCATGTACAAACGGATCAGGCATGTAATGCTTCGGACCCTTAGCAACTGGGACCAAATCCCCTGGACCTCCCATGGGGTCGAATTCTCCCTCGCTTAGATACTGAAGCTTGCGCTGCGTCTTCACCTCTCTTCGTTCCCCAAGCTGTCGTAGCATCATTTCCTCTTCGTAACTCGTTGGCTGTGGTCTGACCGGGGGAAGGCCTCGCCCAGCTCGTCGTTCCCCTGGTGACTGAGGACTGCTGTGATCGGGGTCAAGTTCGATTGCTCTGCGGCTCTTGGGAGTGGAGAGAGTCGTGTGTTCAGGATGGTCCGATTCACCCTCGTAGCTGAACCACGGGCAATCGCACCTCTTCCACTTGTCACCACAAACCATACAAAATTGAGCACCGCAGCGACTATTTTCGGTTAGCATCATGTAGGGGATTTCCCCCTCCCGTCGCGGCGACTCACCAAGTCATGTGGTTGCAGCCCTCCTTCAATTCAACCATGGCTTTGCACTTGTAGCATCGTTTCCAACCTTCTTGGTTGGCTTGTTCGAGAAACTTGGTTGTCTCCTCGTCGCTCGGGCACTTTCTTGGATAGTGCCACTTGGTGTTACAAGCGGCGCAAACCTTGGTCTTGCAACGGCTGCACTCGGCTATCTTTCGACCGGAAACCCGGTCACGATGAATGTGGGCTGGCTTAATCCACTCGCCGCATCGTTTGTTTGTACAATACACACGGTTCCGAGTTGAAAACTCGGCGTACTTGCGATTCCATTGCTTCTTGAAAGACCGATCAAGTAGCCTATCGACGTGGTGAAGATCGATGATGCTATTGCAACATTTGGGTGGCATGTTCTGGGGATCATTGAGGGACACTGAGAAGCTTCGCTTCAGGCAAGAATGGCACATGCGGTGACCGCATTTGAGCTTGGGACATTTGGACGCGGGAACCTCGCTTAAACATGCATTACAATCACGACTAGAAGAGACACAGGTTAAGGCTTGCAATGGTAAAAAGAATTGGAGTCCGGGGTCGCTTACATTCTGGCAGGTCTCTCTGGGGAGGACTGGCGGGATGAACCGCCAAATATGCTTCCCAGAAGGCTAGGGGCACGTCGCGAAGACGACCTGGACTGCTGGCGAGTGGTATGAGCACTCGGCGATCGGCGAGGGCGACCCTCTCGCTGATGAGCTTCCCGCGCATCATAAATCTTAATGGTTCTGATCCGATGGTCAGATCTAGGGGGTGGTGGGAGAGACATTTCTCCAGAGACCAACCTTCTCGATGCTACAGGCGGGCGAGACGTCTCTATAATACTCAACATTCTTGAAGGGTGTTCATGCTGCTTGGGTGACTCGCTCTCCTGACGTCTCGCTAAAATTTGCCTGGGCGATGTAACCTCAGGTATCGCGGGATCATACTCGACCTCAATTTCCTCTATGGAGAGCGAGGGGGGTCGCCTTCTTCTACTCCTCTGTCGTCGTTTCTGTTCTGGAGAGGAGTCGAGGTAGGCATCACGGCTTGCATGTCGGTGTTCTAGAGCGCGATGGCGATGGCGATGGCGATGGTGGCGGGATTCCACCTCTTCCTCCGACTCGGACTCGGACTCGTCATCATCATCATCTTCCTCTGAGGGTTCCTCAACAACTTCTATTTGATCCTCCTCATCACTCTCGGTCTCGGTCTCAGTTTCAGTATCGCTATCGGTAGGTGTGGAATCTGAGGAGACCGACTCCGGCTCCGGCTCTGGGGCCGCCCGAGGCCTCTGGCGAACTCGACGGGGAAGAGGTGGCTCAAGAGGGGGCTCAAACGCGGAGGCTGTGCCCCTCCTCGGGCGCTGCCAGAGATCTTCGGGCTCGTCATCCTCTTCGTAAACTGGGTATTTCCTGGGCCTCCTCTGCTGCACGTCCGTTTGAGTCCGAGACAGGTATGCTGGCTGTGGCATGTTGTGGTGGAATGCGTCCAGGCTCCTGGCACTCCTCGGAGTCCTTCCATAGCCCCTCGGGGTCCGGTCGTCAGGCCTTTGTACCTGCGGTCGATGGGGGAACGAATAGGGCCCAACGTCATCAGGGGGGTACCACTCGCGCTCGCGGTCGTCTGTACGAAGGGGTCTGCGCCGGGCCAAGCGGGCGGCTCCGTTGTAATCGTCTCGATGCATTTCCAGCCTCGGTTTGAAGCAGCCCCAAGAACTAGTGTTGGGCTTCGACAGGTCCACGGCAGCGAACAAGGCGGGACTAGTCAAATTCCCCTCTCAAGAAAATAAATGGATTGGCAACTGTAACGGTGATGACCGGATGGGCAACCACTCAGCAAAGTCCACGCTGCGCGCGCGATTGGGGGCCCCCGAGCTGATTGGAGCCGGAGGGAAGATCATGCATGGCAGCCGCAGCGTTACGTCGGGCGAGAACGAGAAGCGGACGCCCTGGAAATTGGGCCGCCAGGAAGGACGGCGGGATTTGAGGGCGGAGGTTGGGTGGGAGGGGTTTAAGTAGGTCGATTGTCGGATGGGAGGGAGAGGAAGGGGGGGGGATGGATGGATGGATGTCACGCTCGGAAAACGAAGGGACAAAATGGGCACAGAACAAAGAAAAAGAAAAGATGAGACGCAATATGCAGATGCAGGATGCAGGAAGCAACGAATGAGATATGCCAGAGGAGGAGGTTTGAGGGAGGAGGCAGGATGAAGAGGACGTGAGGAGCGTGAAAGTGGTCTGCCGCAGCGTGGGCTTGGTAGTAGCGCGGGACGAGGCAAAGCAAGTTTGGGCGCGGTTTAGTTATACCCAGGACCCAGGGTCACCCCATCGGCATCGGGCACAGGCGAATCAAGGTGCCCCTCCCCCGCGTGGACTGGGCGGACTGGGGTCTCGATGTCTTGCAAGAGTGTCAGAAGAGTCGATGTGCCGTCATACGACGAGTCTCAGACCAGCGCACGCAGGTCGCGACGAGGATCGGGCAGACAAGACGCACACAGGCAGAGGCTGCTTCCGAGGGCTGGCGGCGGGCCTCCCCTTCTGTGCGCGACCCTGCGTGGGTGCTCCGTCCGTCTGCGTGCTCTGTGTGCCAGTGCCAGCAGCGCCTGTGCCAATACCAGTGCCAGCGCCAGCGAAAGGAGGGGCTTTGTCGGTGTGGCCGTCACGTGGGCGAGGGGGGATTTGGGGGGGCGGTTTGGGCAGATGAGTGGTGAGGGCTCCTTCTCCGATCCGATGATGGACTCAGTGGCAGATGGATCATGGATCATGGACCATGGGCCATGGCGACTGAGTGAGTGGTGGCTCCGTCTTAGTGGACGGGGTGAGGGAGGGAGGAGGCGAGATGGGTGGAGGCGCCGGAGAGGGGGAGGGGATTGCAGGGGATTGGAGGGGGATTGGAAGGGGAGTGGAGGGGCAGCGACCGAGACGTGCTACTGCGCGAGGACTGCAAGTGGGATGAAATGGGATGCAATGCCATGCTCTCCAACCAACCTCCCTTGCAGAAGTGAGTCAGCTGAACGCCAGATGGGGCTGGCGTCTGCGCCTGCGCATGAGCATGCCATGAGCCTGGCTCATGAGTCCCCCCGGCTGCCATTAGTCGATAGTAATTGAGCCCTCGTGCAACCAAGTCTTGCATGGCGCCAGTGGTGGTCTGGTCTGGTCTGGTCTGGTCGGGTTGGGGGTCACGTCTGTGTGTGTGCAGCAGCTCTCTCTGACTCCTTCTCTGACTCTGTCTCCGTCTGAGTCCCCGTCTCTGTCCCTGTTTCTCTCTCTCTGTCCGTGGACTATTATGGGCCTGTGGACCTGTGGATTGTGGACTGTGTACACCAAAAAAGTAACCCAGTACCTGACCTGTTGCCGCGCTGTGCCTGTAACCGTGCAACCCAGGGACCCGGCGTGTCTAGCTAGCACCGCACCACTCGGTTTATTCTGTGCTCGCGCGCGCTGCCAGCCCTACATTCATTCCAGCCAACGATTTCCCTTCTGCCCTGTTTTTCCTTTCTGGTCTAACTTTGCTGATCTGGGCATTTGCCGCGGTGCTCCCGGTCACCGGCTGCGCATGCCACCCTCGTCATAGTTGGGTATCGTCGTCCCGGCGCTGTGTGCTATGTGGTGCTGTGTGTGAGACCAGGACCCTCTTGTCCCGTGCCATTCGAGTCACCCCTTGAGCACCTTTCCTCTTTCCCCTTTCCTCCTCCACTTCATAAAAAAGCTTTCATAAAAGTGAGAGGATAAAATGCCAATGAGAGAATAAATGTGAACAGCGGCGGCGCTGGCGTGCGCACTTGTCTGTCCGATGTGGAGAAGCCCAAACCCGCGTCGTCTCCGGGACCATCCCTGTCACCTGCTCGGCCCGGTCCGGCCTGTGATCGAAGCATGGCACCAGCACCACGCGTGGTGTGCACTGAAAGAGAGGCTTACCTTTTTCTCAATGGCAAATGCCAACAAACCCATCGAATCGAGCACTAAAGTCCCATTGACGTGTAACGCTGTTGCCTCTTCCCCAGGTTCTATCAGAGCTCCTGCAAGCCGGATGTCTCAATTCCCCCAGACCCATATATTTCCAGCATATGCAATCACATGTCCTGTGTGTACTATATTGTACGTAGCTCGAATCGTCTCAAAAACACCCTGCATATTCGTTATCTTCCCGACCTTTCGGTCATGGCCACGTTTTTCTAAACGCAGGGTCACAGGACAAAACATTAAAAACCCAATCGCTTTATTACCTGGCCTTTCCCTATTCGATTGCGAACTGTATACTTGTGATGCAACTCAATGGTCGGTGTACCCCCACGATCTCATTGCTGTGGACACGAGGACGACTACTACACCTCCTCTCAATCCGAGTCAGGGGCATTGTCCTAATTCCATAGTTCCGTGGCCTATCTTTTTCTTACCGAAGACCTATGCGAGAGGGTCGCGTGCCATATCCTGCCACCGCTTCGCCCCCTCTGCCACGAGACGTCAAATCTGTGTACACATTGTTTTGTTTTCTTGTCAGCACACCGTTGTCGTGGCAAAACCTAGACGACGCAAGCGAAAGTTACCAATCAAATCAATGCCAATGCGCTTGGATAGGGCCTTGTTTCTTAGCTGTTCGGTCTCTCCGGGACTGTTTACTTGCGTGTCGTGTACTCCATCTTCGTTTACCAATTTGTTCATCCGATGTCGAGAATGGGTCCAAATGACGTCCTTGCACATGCACATCACTGCACGCCAGGCGATCTTACAACATTGCGTGTAACCAAGTTTCTAATACCTACACCGCCAGGATTTCTGTCGATCTACCGACATCATATGTATGATTGACACTCAAATGCTAAGTGACAACTCAAATATTTGACCTCATCATACGCTATCTGTCACATCCTAATGGGAGATGTCCATCACCGCATTCTGATTCTCGTACAATTACATGGCAATATGGAAAAAATGTCAGTTAATCTTTGAATTACAAACAGACTATATTCAAAACCATGGTCAAAGCCATGACCCATGTATGGTGGCCAAAATGGTTTTCCTTGGACTCCAAAGTGACAAGTCTTTGGCCCTGCTTTCAGTGCCAATGCTTCCTTTCATTCAGAAATAAAGTATTTCTGGAAAGGATTCTGAATTTTTCCTTAGAGAAATTCGGATGTGGGATTTGAGGCTTAAACAACTCTACAGCCGCACCATGGCACCATTGTGACGGAGATCGGCACACCGGGCCGAACTGCCGCACACCATAATATCCAGCAAATCGGTGGCGTTCATCCAAGACACCCTATTGTTATAATGGGTGTCAGACTCGGGTGGCTTTGCGCATTGATATATTTGACTGATCCTTGAAGATATTTGTCCGAAATGGAGGTGTATTGTGATGCAAGGTCTCGGTTTTCTTCCTTCCTAACTGCATTTATCCCAAGGTTGACGTTAGTTAAGATGGCGTTTTCAGTAGCTCCGCAACTGTGTGTCTCGGAACTAAAACTGGTTGAAACCATGTCTGTATCGCCTAATGAGAGCCCTCGAGACCTCGCAAGGAATTGGGGGCTTGAGGAAGCCATTTGGCCTTCCAAGTCATGGGCAGTTGATGGAGGTGTTCCAGACACCAGACATCCCGTAATGGAAAGAAACAACGCTCGAGCTGAGATCGGAGCGTTAGGCATGTTAAAATTGGATTTGCCAGTATGGCTTGTATTTTCTCTGGTGATCTCCAATGAGACCCCGCAAGAGACCGATTATTTGCTAGTGAAGCATTGTTGATCAAGTCCCGAGAAAGGTTCGCCTTCGCACTTCTGCCTCTTTTATAATTTCGGCGGCAAGTGTCAGGCTTGGGGCCAATGCGGCATATCGTTCAATCTCCAACACCACTTCGTTGATGATTTGATCCAGCTCTTCGCGGGTAGAGACCAGGGTAAGCAAAATGGAGAGGAGCGACGGGGACATTGTTGCCCCCATAATAAGTAAAGTTTGTGACACTACTGAAAGAGCTCCCTGCCAAATATATGGCATATGGCCTGCGTGACTAGATAAAGGTCAGTTGTGTGGTTCTGGAGACTAATCTGGGTTGAAATATACTTACTGCTCGCCAATATGCTCCAGTTGCCGAATGCAGGCCTCGAGGCATTTCTGGCAACAATCTCGCACGGCAGGGTCAAGTACGGCCTGCTCATTGTCCAACACAGCCAAAATATACGGTCGATAGATAATAGTACGGCATGCGAAAAAGCGCAGTCGAAGAACCGTTTGGATGGGATCTTGGAGGACCGTTCGGGTAAAGGGAAACTGGAGCGGCAGAGGGAGGCTCTCATACCACTGTGTTAGCTGAAAATCCAGTTCAGCGACAACCGGCTCCAGGCTGGTTGTGGAGGCTATTGAGTCCTTGGAATATATGAGTTGGCTGACTCTATTCAAGAGTCGACGCAATGCAATTTCGGCGAGAAAGTACCACAGTTCATCGCGCCCGACTTGGTCCGCCTCTTCCCCTTCAAACCCACCAGGAAGGCCAACATTTTCCTCAAATTGGACAACCCCCGAGTGAGGAAGATCCAATTCCGCAAGTAGATCGCTCTCGAAAAGCAGTGCATTCCAGTAAATGCGCTCAACAAGCTCTCTTTGCTGGCTTGGAATTCGACTGGGTGCCATAAGGAGCAACTGAAGCTTCGTGCTCGTGGTACAAAGAAGAGTCCATGCTTCCATCGGCCGGACAAGATAAAAATGATAGGCAGCAGCGAGGAGATGGCATTGGGCGGCTACCACCGTGTTTGCAGTCATCATTCCTGGGAGCAGGGACCACGCGGCTGTAAAGTATTGGAGGCCTGGAGGATCCTCATGAGGAACTATGCGAGAAATACTGCCGTGAAGGCTGGCCTGGCCGAGCGCCAGAACAAGCAAAACAATACAACTCTCCGGGCCCTCTCGAAATCCATTGGAGAGTGCGGTTCGATACTGACTCTTCCACGTGTAGGGATTAACACAGGCATACCAAACATTGACTCGCTCAAAGTATGCTTCGATGTAAGCCTGAGTATTGGATAAATCGACGCAGGGTGTTTTGGTAAGCGAGTGGAGAGGCTCGCGGGCCATTTCGAGCTGCAAGAGAATTTGGGGATCGTAGGGTCGCGAAACAAGATCCCTGATCAGCGGCCACTGGAGTAGGTGCATGGCAGCATTTGTGTGAATCTTGGGCATTGTAGAAATGTTGGTCCCAGAGGCTTGAGCAAACCAAGTTCCGAGGCCACCACTGGGGATTGAAACGAAGTTCGTTGGGTTGGTTGGCAGCAGCACATTATCGCCGCTGAGTCCAGTGCCGTTACTCATTGACGGAGAATCCTGCGTCATGTTGAGACTGTTTGCTTGAGTATTAACCATGCTCATCTGAAGTAAGCTCTCAATGCGGTTGAGTCGTTCCAGAATCAGCTTGTCTCCGGCATCTAGCTTGATCCCTGGTTCCCGGTATATGCATTCGGCGCCCAGCTCAGTACACAGCTTGCATTTTGGCTTCGTTCCATCGCACCGAGACTTTCTCGAACGACAAACCTCGCACTAGGCACACGATTAGGGGGGGCTTGAGGGATGGAATTTGTGCTAATTGGTGATACTCACGGCAATGGTGGCTCGGCGACGCGGGTAGTCGACGCCAGCATCTGTGTTCCTTCTCTTGAGCGGGTTAGAACCTTCATCGCTCTGGACTTTTTCAATTCCATTCGTCATGTTTTCGGGTCTGTTATCTAAGGACAGTGATGGCTGTCTGACCTTTGCAGATGCGCCAAGGAGCCCGACTCGGCTGAAGCTGTGGGTGCGATTATTCTTGAGACCGATGGGCGATGTGATGCCGGTACCGGCGTCATTTGTCATGGCCGCCAGGGAAGCACCTGAAAGATCGATGGAAAAGATGTCACGGGTGGGAAGTGGAAACTGCCTGGCAGAACTGCCCGATGCGGACTGAGGAGACTCGCCCGTAGAGGATGGGGACATGGCGTGAGACTGAGGTGGGAGCTTGTTGATAGGGTTGGCGGCGAGGAAACCGCTGTGTTCTCGAGCAGGCCTGGTAGTAACAATAACTGGCTATGTTTGAAGACTGCAAGATGCGAAGCATTAATCAATCAATCCCAGGCCGCGAAAAAAAAAATTAGCGAAGCAGCATGTCGGATACGAGGTGGCGGGGGGACAAATTGGGATGACGAGAGCTCTGATCTGACGGTGAAGGCGTGAGGGATGGCGGGTGACTGCTGGGCCTGCCTAGTTGTTGAGGGCGCGAGGCCGGGGATGAGGGCGACGATGGTGGAAGGAGCCTGGCGTTTTTTTCCCTATTTATTTTCTTTTATTTGAAGGAACACAGTTCGGCGATGTCAGAAGGCCAGAGTTTGGGTAAAATGGTCCCCTCTTTGGGTGTCGCATGGAGGAGTTGTGATTAAGTATTGGGGGCAAGGGTCTTGAATGCTCGCTCAGCCAACGTCTGGGGCAACCCCAGGTCCATGTCCAGACTTGGGCTGGCGGGTGGAGGTGCGAGGCGGGGAACCAAACCGGACGAGCAGCGGGCTTGAGCAACGTGCTGAGAACCACCTGCGGCGGGCCTACCAGAGCTGCAAACAGGCCACCCAGGATGGGCTAAGCCAGACGAGCTGTCGGTGCCAAGTCGCAAGGAGACATGGGATGACATCCGAGAACCGACTCGACTCATTCACTCACTCACACACTGGCGCTGGGCCTGTGACTACTGGGGCGGCGGGCTGTCAATCAATCAATCAACCATGGCCGTCGAGTTTCGCCTCTGTCTGTTCTTGATGAGTTTGAATTCGTGGGACAAAGAAAGGAGAAGGCAATTTCATATAATAATATTGCTACTCTCAACCGAAAAATAAAATAAAATAAATAAATAAAAAGAAACGACAAGAAAATGAATGAATGAATGAATGAATCGGCGACCAACTGACAATGCCTTTCTGCACTTGCTTGGTTCCCCCAGACACCGAGGTCAGCTTCAAGGCTTTTCCAGTGGCAGCGGTCCACTAAACCACAGCGCTAGCTCGCCGTGTTACCTGGGCCTTGTCCGCTTTTCCCAACCTTTCGGCCGAGCAGGTAGCGGCAGAGACGGTGGAGGGGTGGAGCAGCGGTTGGATTGGCGGACCCCTCGCCCATTGAGGATGCCATTCGTGGACTTTATATTTTCCTTCCTTTGTTCGTCCGATCATCTAAAACCCCCAGTCGTAGCTGTAGTCGCTGTTGGGAACCTGCGCGTCTGTAAATTGCTTCCTCAATCAATTCCAAGAATTCTTGTTGAAATTTGAAGTGCATCACCGTCGCAGCTCCTACCGACAACGAACGAACCAGAAACCGACGGGTATTCTCCATTTCCTACTCCGGCAAAGCCGTGTGGCCGGTCCTCCTATTAACATGCTCTGCCAGGCTCTGTCCCAGTTGAGGCGTTGACTTTCGAATTTAGCCGTTAGCCGCCATGTTCAAGTACCTGCCTTCCCAAGAAGGAGGCTTGCACCGCTTTTCAGACTCACCCTTGTAGCTACAGTCCAGATACCTGTGGTGGATAATCTGAGCGCGGTTACATGTCGAAAATTATGTATCCCATCCAACTACCGATGTCTACCACTCCTGGACAGAAAATCAAACTGCCGGCTTTGATCATGAGCCTGCATGTCTCTGTTTGATTAATCAATGCCTCTTGCACCCTGGCACAGTGGCGCCAAAAAAAGGGCCCCATGTTCGGCCGCTCGGCTTGCCCCAGCTCGTACAAGGTAAGCCTCTTATACGGCTTCTCATCCCCGCTCACTTCACCACGAGACCTAACACAACGTCTGGATTCCGGTGCAAAGCCCACTTCTTCAAGTAAGGGACTACATGAAACCCGCAGGTCAGTAGTGGCGCGGCTACCATCCACGCCCTTGGCCATCCAAAGTCATGGGGCTTGCATCCCCGGCTGCCGAACAGGGCACCATCACTCGTGGCTCCGGCTGACCTTTTACTTGACCCGGGGATCACTGCTTCTAGCTGGAAATCCACCGAGATGTGTCGGAACGACCCCCATTTGGCTTCGCGGCCAAATGCATGTGTGGTGGGTATTAGCTTATTGGAACTTCCCAACAGGGACACCACGAGAAGAAGCACATGTCTCAGCTGTTCAGAACCCGTTTCTTGGGATTCTTCCAAAAAAGAAGTAAAAGAAAAAAATATTCATCAATATGTACACCCATACCTGCGGAAGCGGCGCGCCAACGGCCCGAATAGGGCGAATCCTCTGCCACGCCCAGCGACCCTACCCCAAACTGCGCCGAGCCACTCGGCCAATCCGCTGGTCCGCCATTCCCCTACGACAGCATCCATGGAAACTTATGCAACCGAGAGGGTCCTGGAGGAGTGCGGGGGAGTCAAGGAGTGTGGCACACCATTCCCCGGTTCATTAGCTTCACCGGAAAGCTTGGGACCGATCCAGCCGAAACAGTCCTGTAATTTGTGGTTTCTTGAACGACACTCGGCCCATACATCTCTATTTCTATGGATTCCATACTCTAAAGTACATGGCTAAATTCGGAAATGCATCTTTCGTGGCGTAATAGGGCGTGGCGTGGGAACTATGCTTGCTCCGATAGCGGGTTGCCCCAACCACATTGCTGTCGGGATACGGGAATCCCAACCTGTTCGTCATCGTGGGGGCGAGAGAGTCAGCATTGAATCTAACCTAATTGCGCAGATTTTCGCCAGGACAGCTGTCATCATGAACTTCTGATCGAGATGTGTATTTCGAATCTCATCGTGCTATTGTGGCCGGTGCCTCAACGAATAACGAACTGCTACACCAAATAGCCAACGTGGAAGGGGCATATATCCCACTAATAGTATATTCTCACTTCTACAAATATGCATCACTAGGTTCACACCTTCAAAGGGGCATTCTGGCCTTTTGTCGTATGGCGTGTTAGCTCTCTTATTTAGGTACCTTGGTTTTCGGCCTTTTGACTCGTATACGTCTTGTGGCTGACATATATATGATATAATGATTATATATTTTTTTTTATTTACCCTGAAGCCCTTTCCAATAAAAGTAGCGGGGTGCCAAGAGGGGAAGGGAGACTAAGCGCCATGCCAGTGTGGTATCTTAATCATATTTATTCAAGAAAAATTAACTCATTACGTTAAACCCATCCCGTTCCGGTACTCCTGTCATGTATTTTATATTTACCCCCCAATTTAATCCATTTACTCATCAAATATGACTGCTGTGACCTCGCCCTCAATTTCAGCGTACGCCACAAAGTCTCCAAGCTGGCCCGTCTTGACATCTCGCTCAATGAGTGCTACGCTGCCGTCGCTCTGGAGCGCAACAGCCACCAAAGTTCCAGCTTTGTTCATGGAAAACTGGCGTGGAAATCTTCCTCCGCATGGCAGCTCCTGAACAAGGTTCAAGTGACCTGTTTTGGGGTCAATGGAGAAGTTGATGAGCGGATCTGAGACGATGCGCGTGCTGTTGCTGGGGTCGAAATTGGGTATCTCTAAATTGCTCTCGTTGCGAGATGACAGAATGAGAAAGTTGGAGTCGGGCTAACAGAATTAGAATATTTATCAACCTGGTCAATATAAAAAGGCCTGTACTTACAGAGACGACAATCTCGGAAGCGGCAGCGCCCTCCGGCACAGCCTTGTCTTTACCATGGATTCCGCTTGACCAAATCTGTTCAAAGGAAAGAGAGTCGTTGGTGTATGCCACCTCGAATCCGAGGACGGTGTTGCCAAGTTCCGTTACCAGGTACATAAAGGTCTTTTTACCCTTGTTGGCGAATGCGATATGCCTGGGCCCACTTCCTGGTGCAACGGCCAGAGGGTGGCGCTCATGCAAAGTCAAATCCTCGTCATTGATGGCGTATACGCGGATAAGATCCGCACCCAAATCAGGCACGAGAATAAATTGACCCGTGGGATCCACGAAGACCTCGTGCGGATGAGGGACCTCTTGACGAGCTGGATTGGGTCCCGGTTGGCCCAATTTGAATAGCCTGGTCTCAAGAGGTGTGATGGCGTTTGGGGTTTTGACGTTCCAAGTGGTGAGGGCAGAGCCGCCGCTAAAAGAAAAAAAAGGACGCGCGTATTAGTCTGGGGTTCCACAATCCAACACTGCAGTACCTAAAGAGAGTAAGACGTACTAGTGAGCAACAGCAATTGCACCTCGATTCTTCCCGTACGTCACTAAGCTGACGGGACCTGAGATGGTACGCGTTTGGTCTAATCGTATCAAACTCCCGTCCTCGGTCGTCCTGAATGAAGAAATCGAACCGTCGCGGGAGGCAGATGACAAGCCCTCGTCGGTGCAATACAAGACTGAATTGGCAGCGTCGAGCGTGAGCCACGAGGGGCTCGCTGCGCAGCCCTGGGTGAGCGCAACGGGCTCTAGATCGTTCCCATTGTTGAGCTTGAGTGTCGTTATTGATCCGTCGTACGATGCGACATAAAGAAAGGCGCGCGACGGGGCGAGGTGCAAAGAATCGAGAACTGTCGGGTGCTCAAAGTCTTGAATTAAGCCGGCGACCGCGGGGCCTCGGAGCTCGTAGCTGCTGGGCGCCAAGTGGAAAAGAAGGGCGAAAAAGGATATCGCAAGGAGCAATGAGGCGAGTCGCATACGCGAAATTCTGTTCTTGCATTTGCAGGGCGCCCGAGCGAGGGCGGGATTCGGAAGAAGTGATCCCATCTTTGTCGATGACGATGATGGTGCTGAGTGACTTGAGTAAAGGAATGGGTTTGGAGGTCGCAGTGTAACCTTGATCGCAGATGTACGCGGACGTCGAGGCGTCTTACAGGGGCATTTCCCAAACGAGCAGAGCGTCAAACCCAGCAGCAGCAGAAGAAGGAATGGGCTAAAAGAAAAGTGCAGGGATCGTCACCGAAAATACGAGGCTGACGAATAAAGATCAAAGGCCAAGAGAGTGGAAAGGTTAAACGAATGACGAATTGATGATTCTCATAAAATATCACCACGACAGGAATGCCATTCAGTTAAACAAAATAACATGAATGAATTGAGGCTCATCAGCTCTGTCTGTATCTACAAAGATGTTGTAATTTACTTGTACTCACGCGACCCCATCCTCGCTATAGGGCCTAAGTGAGAAGGTCAGGGGAAAGAGGGGTAGTAGAGGCCATGGCGTCGTGCTTCAAACGTGACTATTGCGTACAGCTTCCAGCAATGGTGGCCGAGATGGAGCGGTCACGTTGCTAAGCTGCTTGTTTTCAGGGGATTAGTTGATTAATAGTGAATAAACTAAAATAAAAGCTTACCCAATTAACTATTTGGTCACGAACAACCAATTGATTAAGGTAACCAACTAACCGCCACGCAATCACCAGCTGTAGTGGGAACACAGGCTTATTTGTGCCATGTGCAGATGTGTGTGCCACCGGAGAATCACTACTATCAAACAATTGCTACCATATCCTTTGCCATGGGATTTACTCCAACAAGCTGCGATTAGCACCGCCGTTGTTACCCGAATCAGCTGGTTAGTTTTAGTTTATTTTAACCAATTAATTTAGCATCCATGTGCCAAACATGGCTGCTGCAACGATGCAAGCCACGCAGCACTCGTCCCCACGCCAGAACACATGTGGGTCAGGGTCCCTCTAACGGTCTTGACCCCAGGCGCGCATGGGTCTCAGCAGATGCGCTATCCGTGTAAAGCCCTGTCTGTAATCAGTCCATCAAATTGCACAAGCAGCGATGCTCGCTTTCCTCGCCGTTCCGCTGTCACATCATCCCATGGAACCTGGTTTCGAGGTCTCCGCTCGCGTAAAGCTACTCATGGAACCCTTGGCCTCACCTAAAAAAAAGAAGAAGAGAAAAGAACCACATACTAACTGGCTGAGAAATGAGTTGACAATTTCATTCTGACACATACAGTCGACTAACACTGATTCATGTAGCCAGCATGCTCTCGCGACTGGAACCAAGATTGAAACTACCAGTACATAGCCAAAATCCGTAAAAGAGAGTGTTTTTAAAGGGTATCACAACGCTTCTTCTTATTTCTGTAACCTAACAGTCCCCACCCAATCGCACCAGAATAACAAAGTAATAACGACAGGGCATACTTCGTTCCAATGCAGCCAAAGCACTCTATCCATCAAATAAATCAAGCCTTCTCACCCGGGAAGTCCTGAAGAGCAGGTGTCGTGGTTCCCCTCGATTTAGACATGCTGTAAGGAGCCTGGAAACTTGTTAGCGAGTGCTGGATAAAAGGGACAATAGGGAAGTCGTACCAAAACCTCCTTTGCATTGCAAACTCTCCATGCAAGTTTCCTCACATTTCCATCCGCCGCCACAACAGCTGGCGCAAACTCAATACCAAACATTTCTCTAATTGCATAGACGATTCTCTTGGCGTATTTAGAATCACGCTCCACATGCCCGCCAAAGGGCTCGTCTGCCATATTAGGGGCGATATCGGGATCACGGTCCAAGCAATTTCGTACCATGGGAAGAAGGGCCGCTTCGACAGCTTGCTCGTACATGCCCTGCGAATCAAAATCGACATCATCTCCCTCATCAAACTTGGGTATCTGGATAGCAAACGGCTCCGAAATCGTCATGACGGTGTGGTTTCCGTCGTGATGGTATCGGAACTCGAAAACACCCTGCGTCCACCAAAGCTTGTCTCCTTCAAATACCACCTCTCCCTCGACCATGTCGGTGCCTGACGATTCAGGGCAATCGACAGGGTGTTCTGGAACAGTAATACTGACATCTGCCGTCAATACATCATACTGTCCAGAATTTGTCGGTGCCCATCGGCCAAGTGTAGGGACCTCTGTAGTTTCACGTGAACGGTTATCCGTGACCATGTACAATCCGATCCAATCCTTTTTACTGTGATTGGCAGGTGCCCTCCACTTGACTCGGAGAGGGGCACCATATTCGTACGTCATGGTTTTAACAGGTTTAGGGAATCTTCCAGTCAAGCTCTCCTTTCCAGTAGCCCACTCATCTCCAGCATGAGCCAGGGACTTGCCTTGAATAGCGAGGGAATAAAGCTTGGGGTCTCTTCCTTCCAAATTCGGGGCAATTCTGGTGATTGTAAGCCGGGCTGGTGCTGTGTTGAACAGTGTCGACGTGTCGCGGACAATGGTTTTTACCCCGGCGGTAAACTTGGGACGAGCAGACTCGATGAAGTCCTCTACAAGATGCGTGGTATCGTCAATTACCTTGTCCATGCTCTCTTGCCATCCCTTGACAGGCGGGGGCAGTGATCGCT
The DNA here is from genome assembly GCA_020809705.1 of Calonectria ilicicola. NCBI lineage: Eukaryota > Fungi > Ascomycota > Sordariomycetes > Hypocreales > Nectriaceae > Calonectria > Calonectria ilicicola. Next base: position 2,025,277 of record CP085828.1, on the reverse strand, counting down.
TGATAAACTTGGTGAGTCCTGCTTCACTGCGAAGACCACGACCATAAATCTTTTCCATATGGGGTTTCTCAACATATGACAAGAAGTTAATGGTCAAAATCTGTGATACTAGAGCCATCAAGAAGATGGATCGACTCCAAGTAATCAGCGCAGCACCCCACACGCCAGCAGTGCCGAATATTCTCTCAGGGTTGTTGAGGAACCGGTAGATGGACTTGTACGTAAGCTTGGCTTGATGATCAAAGAAGTAATCGCCGCAGAACCAACCGAACTCGCCAAGGGATTCATAGATGCTGAATGCAGTCCACAATTGCAAGGCCACTAAACTGGCACCGAGAACGTGCTTGAGCATGACCAATCCATAGGCCCAGTCGGCTGGAGGAGAGTACATTTTCCAGCACGCAGCAACCAGGGATGTAGTAGACATGACAATGGAGATGTGGTATAGGCCCTTCCACTGTCGCCAAGCCTCGCCTGCGCTCTCTCCATATTTGAGAAAGTGTCGGGTCCACATTTTGTACTTTGATTGCTGATCCAGAATGTAACCAAGACCCGCATGGTACCATACTCGCCAAGCCAGAGCGTGAATCACAAACAGAGCCTGCCAGAAAGGCGTTGATGGAGTGGCGAGGGTAAGGGTAGCCACGTATAGAGGCAACGCAATGACGGTAAAATCCGGGACTCGGAATAGATCGATATTGCCAAGTCCAACAAGATTATGCACTGGGACTGGAGAATCCTTGAGGGATGGGGCGAGGGTATCTTGGTCATAGTTTCCTTCAATGCTGACAGCAGCTCGATCACTCTGGCCCTCGGATGTAGTCCTCTTTCGAGGGGACGGAGGGTTATACGTCTTTTCAATGTGAGGGTTTTCAACGACCACAAGGAAAGCGAACTGAGCTAAGTGGGCAATAATGGAGATGAACAGAACCTCGTAGCTGGCAGCCATCATGGAAATACCGTAGTATCCGGCATATCCAATCGAATACATCGGATGGGGAGCCATCTCAAAGACACCATCAAAAGTCAAGTCTTGGTCAATGAGGTAAAAAAAGTCACCCCAGTACCAGGCAAAATCCTTGACTACCCGATGAGCGTCAAGCTTTACCCACAGATTAAAGCCAATGAGGGTGGTACCAATCACCCAACGGGTAATTCCAAGGAGAATGCTTTCACCTTCAGGTGTGTGGCCACATACAATCGCAAAGAGACAATATGACATAAAATCACACATCAAGATCAAGTCAACAACTCTCCTGAAGACCAACCAAGTATTATACTCGATGGGTGCCTTTTCGAACTCGTAGTCTTCAGGGATCTTGGCCTCAAGTTCTCGCTTAAGGAAATCATACAGCCATGGACGAGGGTTTTTGCCTGTGGCGGGATCCTCGAAAAGATGCCATCGTTTAGCCCATGTAATAAGGCGGCGGTGGTTGGATTGGATGTTCAGCAGGACGCCAATACCAATGTTGTAAGCGGCGCGCCAGAAGAGGAAGAGCAGGGCAAAAACGGGGCGTTTCCATCCAGAAGGAAGCGCGTAAGCGGCTAGGATATGCAAAGCTAAAATGGCGAGTACCAAAACGTCGGAAAGATTCTTTGGCTGTCGTGGATCGAGAAGCTGCGAAACCATGTCATGAGTGGTGGGTACAACAAAAACTGCAATTGACACGTGAAAGTCAGCGGGAAAAGGTTCCTAGCTCATTTTATCGTGGGGTAAAACCAACCAGTGCCATCTGGAGTGCGTCCATAGGTCTTCTGAGCCTTGGCTTCGGGTACATCAGCATCGTGCACATCATTGTCGGGCGACTCGTCGTTGCGGCCAGGTTCAGCGCCGGCGCTGTTCTGACCGTTGGACGAGTCAACCCCGGGCTGCCGCTGCCGAAGGCCAGGGCCACTAGACGGCAGATCGGCAGAGGAGCTCATGGCGAATTGACGTTGTTGAAACTCAGCAGAGATGAATGGTGCCGGAAAGGCAGTGAATTGGAGGCGGAAAAGAGTTGGAAAAACAAAACCGGGCGCACAAGCAAGGATATTGATCTACCAGTTGTTGAAAAAGGTAAGAAAGAATATCACAGAGCTCGACGGAAGAAGCGGGCAGGTTCAGTAGGCAATTGTTGGGGAGGCTTTGTGCGTGCTCCGGCGACGTCAGGGCTCCGCAGGCCTGCAGCCAGGAATAGACACGAGAGCGCAGGTTCTAGCCAACTTGCGAGCTCAGAGGCTGCCAGGCAGGGGTGGGAATAATCCTGGGCGCTGGTGGTGTTCCTTAACGCCGTGTGCCGTCTTTCGAAATGAGCAGGCCTGTTTGGTCGCCGGCGGCGTATGGGACGTGGGCGACGAGAGGCCCTGCAGGTAGCGTACAGCCGCTCCCGTTGCGCTCTGCCGTAGGTGTGCTTTACTGGCCACGCTGTTGAAGCGGGGGTTGGATGGGTGATGGACGGAAGAGGGTGCTGGAGAGGTTGGAACCAATGCAATGTTTAAGCACGGCGAGGGGGACTGATGTAATCCATGGCCGCTCGGAGGCGAAGCTTTGCTTGAGCCAGCCATGTGCCTGGTGTAAAGTGAACCAAGTCACACCTCTTTAGCACGGGCCAACGCCTTAACTGTCACCGATTGCAGGCAGCTCGCATTCCTCGGTGCCCGCTAGAGTCCACTAAATCCCCCGCTGGGCCTTGGCCAAGTACCGGTCCTGCGCAAAACCGTGGGGCAGCATCGGCTGGAACAGGCCTCCGAGCCCACTAATCGCTCCCAAGCACACTGGCTTTTCCCAGGCCGCTCCCAGTCCACTCCCAGTTTGCTCGCATTGTGCCGGCATCTCTCCACCTAGTCGCGTGCCCACAGCCCAGTGCTCATTGATCACGTCACAGTCAATGGGTTGTCGCCTCCCCGAACCGGTCACAAGCCATTGCCTCTCAGCCATCAATCACCATCAACCATGCCTGATCTCCACCAGGGAAAGCGGCCGGTTCTACCCGCGGCGTCTCTCCCTTTGCAGCTTCCTTTGCAGCTTGGTCTGCAACCAGTCAATCTGCCCTCACTTCAGAACGCCTTCCGATAGGTATCCCCGGCCCCAGCCCCACCCTCTCCGGGTGTGGGGCCTTGTCGGATCAGAGGACGTCCCTGTATGGCGTGGCTCACCCTCCAACCCCACGTAGCTCCTGACGCTGTGGGGTTGTGGGCACAATCACATGCTCGCGCTGCTCTCCCTCTCCTCCCACGCTCAGCCCTCCTCGTGGTACTGTAGCATTGCGCTCTATCCGGCTTTTGCCTTTGGCCAAAGGGATTCTCCAATCACGCTCTCTTGTGAGCTCACGACGCCATCCAGCTTTCAAACGCGCCACTCAGACCAAGTTTTGAAAAACTTGGATGGCTTCATTCCACTCGCTGACGTTTTCTCCTCACTTCCGCTCTCTCAATCGGAGCCGTACTGCGCGCATCCTGGTCGCCACCTAGGTCTCACTTAGCCCTTGCTCCGACGAGCTAATTACCTTTAGCGGAATATTACAGATTCGTTTTTGTGCCCCTCCTGCTCACAATCATGCAGGATCTACCAAGACAGAGGCCCCCCTCGTCGTGGGCAAGATTGGCCAAACACACACATCTGACGGGGAAGTGAGGAGAAACGGCATGAACGTTTACAAATTCTTCTATCTAAAACGATGAATCGCGTTTCTCGATAGCGCGAATTTGTGCCAACTCTCAAACCCTGAGTGCTACTGACGGTAGATTGAGCCCATTCACAAAGGAGGCATATTTATCCTTCTCCATACAAGCCAAGAACCCCGGGAGCCTGTGCGCTGTGGAGCTGTTCTAGAGCTGCTATCCATAAATCTTATATTTTTGTTGGGATTTCTTTAATGTCCTATTTTATTAACTGCTCATGGTCCAGAGCTCAAGGGTTAGCTTCAAAAGCCCAGCCGCGACAGGGATCCAAGTGACCCTCTCGCAATAGCGCCATACTATCACAGCCTATGGCAAGCTTTGCTTCACAGCTCCCTAAGCTGGATGGGTTTTCACATGTTAACACTCATATCATTATCGAGCTTGAGCAAGGTCCCCGGGCAGGCCTGTCGTTTACTAGCTCAATCTCGAAAGCCCGTAGTCTGCCACGTCAAGAGGCTCGACGCCCAACGAGATGAGCAAACAACGCGCCCAAGCGGTGAGTAGGGGGGAAACGGGAGGCTTTCCAAGAAGTAGGACATCAGTATGATTGGCGACTGGATATGCTTCTATACTAAGAACCCTTTGCGTCTGCATGTCCAACGTGTTGCCTGCTGGGGCGAACACCTGTTAGTTTCCTTGTGTTTCTAAAGTACACATGGCACACATGGCACACACACAACGAGAAATAAATACACAAATCAGAGATACATATACAAGTTTTCGACCATTCAACTAACAATTCATCGACTTTTAGCATTCGGTTTCTGCCTTCATTTTGATGTGAGCTTGAAAGATCACGGACAAAAATCACCACTCCTTCGTTAACCTAGGAAACGATATTTAGATAGTCGTTGAATCATGAGGTGCAAATCCTCGACCAATGCATTAACCGTGCCCCTAACTAACCCATGACAAGAACGAAACAGCCTTTACTGGGCCTTTTTGGCAAACTCCACCCGGAGAATGAGATGCTTGAAACCGAATCCATCCATCTTGGCGCAAGCCTTGACAGCATCGCCACGGTCGGCAAAGCTGATAAAGGCAAAGCCCTTGGCCATTCCAGTTTCTCGGTCCTTGGCCAGGAATACTCTGGTGACACGGCCGAAGCGCTCGAACATATCCCGCAGCTCTCCCTCCTCGGCCATCTCGGACACCTATTGTCATCGTTAGCATCGAGGGATATAAAATATCAGATCTTGTACTCACGTTTGTGACACGCAGTGTGGCAAAGTCGTCCCTCTCTCCAAACTTCGATCCGCCCATGCGCTCGCCAGCAGCTCCCCCGGGGCCTCCACGCAGAGCGGGGGGCACGTATGAGCCCTTCTTGCCGGCAGCAGCAGCCGCTGCGGGCTCGTCGCCCATGCCCGCAGCAACATCGGCAGCACCACTCTCTCCAATGGGCGCCATGGTGTCCTTGTAGGGACATCTGGCTGTGAAATGTTCTCCATTGCAAATACGGCACTTGACCTTCTTGTCCTTCAACTTGTCCTTCATGGCCTGGGCGTTGGGGTCGGCGCCCTCGTCCTTGGCATCCTTGCGCCAGTTGACGCTTGGTCGGAAGATGATGTTCTCACCAACGGATGTGGTATCAGCAGCAGGGCCTGGGGGATCCTTGGCGCTGGCGCCGAACTTGGGCCAGGTTTTTCGGTCGGCTACTCGAGGGTTTACGGTCTCGGTGTGGGTGATGTATCGGACGCGGCGAGTCGTCTTGACCTTTTGGCCGTCGTCATCGTATCGGAAAGTAATGATAGTCTTCGTGCCATCCTTGTTGGAGATGGTCTGGGGAGGGGGGAGATCGGTGGAAGTCTCCTCGATGTCGTCGTCGTCCGCCCAGTCGTGCCTTTTTTAATGGTGGGGTTAGTCAAAGATGTCGCATCCCCGGTCAAAACCGTACTCACTTGGGCTTGTTTGCAGCTGCGGTAGCCATGATGGATCAGCCGTTTCCGAGATGATTTTCCTAGGTCCGTGTGACGTTCTAGCTCGGCGCAGGCGTGTCTTCGCGGCTCGGAGGGGCGGTCGGTCGTGATCGTGGGGTTTCTCGTCGACGGATGAATTTCAATCACTTTTTCGTGGTGCGGCGGTTGCCCATTGGTGGGGCAAGAGTCAAGCCACAGGTAGGCTTGAGGGCTCAGCTCAGCCACTCGTTCAAAGTCACGTGGTGATATGATAGCTTATCGATAATACTGATGATGGTTTCCGCGAAGCTCCGGCGCAGGTTGGAAGGCAAATCACGCAAATGTCATCGGCATGCGGGCTCGGAGGTTTGGGTTGCAGATGATTCGGTTCACACCAGTTCAAACTTTCTTTGATGGTTGATGATTCGCCTTCCATGCGGATATATCGGCACAGATACGACGGACGGATGTCTCGCTATACACCAGAAACAAATGAGGGTTCAGATATGTGGCGCAGCACGGCATCTAGCCCGAATCGAATCGGGCCAACTGCTTCCCGTGATGAATCCATCTGCCGTCGCCACGAGGGCGGCTGTTTCAATGGAATCACTGGTCATTGTGGTTGATTTCAAATTAGTGCCGAGTGTGAAAATGTTGGGCAGAGCTCCCTCCGCGCTTGGGTGCAAACCAGGAGGCTCGCCAAGTATGTTGGTGCCCCAGACGGGGAGGCCAAGGGTGGCGCAGCCCATGCCACACCAATACGATCCACGTAACCGGGAGACGCAGCGCTTTGTGGCGTCTCCAGGGCATGTGAGACTGCTTTGGTTTGGCACCGGATAATTTATCGCAGCTTGCCTTCGTGTTATCTTTTTGCTTCTTTCTCTCCTTCATTAAACTGACCAGTTCCCGTCCCTCCTATTTATCGACCATCCCACACACCCGTCATCGGACGCGCCACCTCCAAGCAACACACCTCTACCCCTATCAACTCAAGACGAGATGGCCTACAAGCAAGACGAGCCTCCAGCCTACGGGCAATCACCCGCTCCCCCGCAGGCCGCCTACGGCGGTTACCACGATCCATACCAGCAAGGCCAGCAGCAGGGCTACTACCAGCAAGCTCCTCCGATGGGTTACGCCCAGCAAGGTCAATACCCTCAGGGACAATACGGGCAGCCTCCTTATGGACAACAACAATACCAACAAGGGATGCCTCCCCAGGGGTATTTCCCCGGCCAGCAGGAATCAAAGTCTAGTGGCATCATGACAGGTTTGCTGGCTGCGCTGGCGTGCTGTTGCTGTTTGGACTGCCTGTTCTAAATGTCAGCGATGCATCAAAAAATCCGAGAATGCGAAAATTATAATTCTCGGACTTTTTTGGAGAGTCTCGCATGCGATTATTACGACGATCCTACCAAAGACCAATAGTAATTGCGCACGACCTCGCTCCTAAATAATGCGCATCATCATGCATCATTGGGGCAGAATTTTGATGCAGAACAGAAAGCATTGAATTTTTTTTTTACTGGAAAGTGTCTGGCGTTGGGGAATATCCGGGTTTACTTGTATCATGCCTGCACTGGACATTCTGACAGGTTTCTTTGTTCATCCTTCATAAAGTACATTAATCTTAAATTTCTGGTTTTTTACAAAGCTGCCATCGTGATTTCGTGTGAATGGACATCCCTAAGGTCCATAGAGGCTCGCAAAGTGGGCATCAAACTCGGATTTGACTTTTGCAACGCAATCGTTGCTGTAGATCATCTTCTGCACATCTGGAGACGCCCACTTGTCTGGCACAGCCCCATTTTCTTTGTGATCCCCAAACATTCTATCCCTTTCCTCCTTGGCCTTTCCTTCACCGAGGTGCAGTGTGCGGCCGGACAGGAATGCCATCTGGACCAGGTTCGAGGTCCAATCTTTTCGAGACATCTCGTAAACCTTGAGGCACTTAGCGATCGTCTCGGGTCGAGTATCGGGTGCCAGGGAGAGGACCTCTGCGATAGTTGACCCATCTTCAATAGCCATGGCGGCGCCCTGGCTCAGGTGAGGTAGGGTGGGATGACACGCGTCACCCGCCAACGCAACAACTCCATTCGTCCAGGTGGGCAGCGGCTTGTACATTCTCAACTTCCACTCGCACACCTCTCCCTCAGGAACAAGGTTGAGCATTTTCTGGACGAGGGGACAGAACGTCTCAAAAACCTTCAGCATTACATCCTTTGATCCTTTGGTTGTGTAGGTTGCTGACGGAGCATCCGCAAAGTTTTCGTCTGGCTGCGCGGTTGAAAGGTTGTAGATCGACTTGTTATCAATGGCATACGCAATGATGTGCCGCTTCTCGCCGACCCACCGTACGACCTCGTCGCTATCAATTAAAGCGAGCATTTCCGGGTCATGTTCCATCTCTTCACGTTTCAGCATAATGCGGTAAGCTGCTTGTTCAGTCTCCGCTTGCTCGGTTGTGGCTCCTATTTGCTGTAGCAGCTGCTCTCGTGTGACACTTTTGATTCCATCGCATCCCAGCAGAACATCAGCCTCGGCTGTGTATGATTCAGAGTCCCTTGGTTGAAGTACGAATACCGACTTGGGTGAGAAGCTAGTGATTTCTTTCAGCGAGGTTGAAAAGTGGAACTTGATGCTGGGTTCTTTCTTGCATGCTTCAAACAGGTGGCCAGCCAATGATGCTCGATGCCCACAGCAATGTGAAAACCCATATTTTTCTTTGATGTCGGGCATATCGACATGCGCCAGCTCATTATTCGTCGCACCCACTATTGTTGAGGTTGTTAGTGTGCCATGTCAAAGAACGGCTTGAAACCCTCTTCGCTTACCTCGAATACTACTCCCTGTCACACGCGTAGCTTCCCTCTCGATTTCTTCCCAGCAACCCAGTCTGTCAAGAATTCGTCCCATGTTGGGCGCCATTTGAATTCCAGCACCTACGAATCCGAGGCCACTGGCTGTCTCGTAGACATCGATATTTTTGAACCCTTTCTTAGCAAGCGCCAGGGCAGTTCCCAGTCCCCCCATGCCACAACCCATGATCGCAATACGTAGGTCTTGCACATTTCCCATATTGGCGTTAATTTACTTAATGCAGTCTGGTTAATTCAATTGAATATGCATGTGTTCCACGAAGAGAAAAGAAAAACCATAAAAGCCAGTTAAGTACTGTGTTGCAAGTGAAAAGAAGTTTCGGCAAACCCCTCCAAAGTTATGTATAATCCTACGATAGGGTTTCGTAATGCGGGGGAAGCTTCTTCGTATGGTTCTTATGAGCATATGGGATGTGGGGGGGTACAATTTGGCCAACTCAATGTATTACGGGGCCGGAGGGAGCATCGGCAAACCGGGTCGGCAAGATGCACGGCAAGTGTGCAGCACAGATGTCAAAGTGATCATGGTTGGAGGACTAAGGGGCGATGTACAATAAATCATCGAAAGATTGTCCATCCTCCACTTTCCTACTTTAGTAGAAATACATATTAGAGTAAAGTAAACAAGGAAATAATAATACTTTTTTTTTTTTTTTTTTTGAATAAGTACTTATTTATTTATTTATTCTGTCATCTTTAATGTGATACTGGGTTAGTCGCGGGGTTTTGATGGGAAAAAAAAACGCCGATGAGATATAATCCAAGTGCTGGTACACAATGTTTACTAGAGTGATTCAGGTTCAGTGTCAACTGGGAAGCTCGTGTTCGGTCTTTATAAATGCTGCTGAACGGGAAAATGAATGGGTAACTAAAGTGGGTGAGCATGGCTTATCTGTCCGATGTGGCCACCCTAGACCCTGAAAGAAAACGAACAGTGATGTTTCAAGTGATGGGGAGAAGGAGATGATTTGCTCTTGTTTTGCTCCTAGGCAGTGATCAACGACAGCGTTGAGGAAAAAAAACTTCCGTGTGTTGCAGTAAACTTGTTCTTGATCCCTGCATTACCCTTTGTGGAATGTGACCAACCAAGTATGATGGCCCAGAGCGAGAGGCTCTGACATTTCATGGTTGCATCTCGGTTAGCACTGTCAGGGGCACCAATGCCAGTGCCAAGTTTCAGATTTGCTCAAACTTCAGAGCGATACGGTCCCGCCTGATGAAGCGGGCCGTGGTTGAGATGAAACCAAACGTCATCTTAATCAGAATACCGAGAGCAGTCAAATGTAGCTATCCAGTGAAGCTGCATTGATGCCAGAGTTTGATGGCGAGTCGAAAAGCAGCCACGAAGATAAGAGATCGCCAGGCGATCACCACAGCCAAACGACATTACACCATCTCCGGTTGCCCCGCGGTACATACACACACGCTCTTGGCAGCGACGTGTGTTTGGAGAGGGTCCGCTGGATGGATCCCCGTCGGAACGTTACCAAATCAGGCGGTCAGGCCGTCATGAATCAAGATATTTGCGGGTGACACGTAGGGAGCTGTGGCCACCACTCACAAAGAGCGATAAAGAATTCAAAGAGTAGCCGCATGTAAGATGCCTGCACTAGAAGAAAGGAACAGCATGTCTTGCTTCAGATGCGTGGGCTCGTCTGGAAGCGCGCGGCCCAGAGTTTCTATTTTCCCACGATGTGGCGCCAAAGGGCGTCTGGCCGTGAGCACTGATAACCAACGAAAGTTGGGACGAGCCAGGATGTGAAGCACCGGGGGCCAGTGTCGCAGCGTTTGTGGCCAATAAGCCGCTGATGTCATGGATTGGGGCGGCGGCTGGAACAGGGCACCGTAACCCAGATTTTACTCCTTGGAGGGTCTGTTGGGTGGAATGGGAGCTGCCGAGCCACTCAGGAGCACGCTGAACCGCTGCCAGGACACCACAAAGGCCCGCAGCCACCCTGCAAGGGCCCCAGCAATGACGCTACCGGGATGAGCTCAAACATGTCGACCATCTGCAATAATTATAAGCCAAACCGCCAGCGTCTCGCTGCGGATCTTGACCATTCTCTTGTTCACGACTTCACTCCACATGAGCTGTGCCCATACCTAGCAGTGATGGGCCGATTAGACCACCTCTGAATATCTGCAGCACATTTCTGAACATCCTCGATCAACAGCGCCTCGCCTTGAGCACCCTATCGCCGCCCGCGCCCTGACAGGGCCTCTCCTCGTCCAGCCTTTGACGCCGCCCGCAGGCAAAAGTATCAACCATGGCATCAACCGCTTCCGAGACGGGCCAGTCGTCGTTGACCGACACCATCTCGTCCATCGCTAGCTCTATTGCCCGCTCTACGGCGTCCGCCACGATATCAGCCTCTGCCTCCCTACTCAGCGGTAGCGGTACCACCACTCAATCTTTCTCCACCCCCGCGTCGAAAACATCTGCCGCCGCTGCGGCCTCAACCACCAGCAGCGATCCATCACAGAAGGATCGCGGAATTGGCATCGTCAGCTTCCTTACTGCCTTGGCCGTTGCCCTCATCGTGTTCGGCGTCCAAGTTTTACTGTTCCTGTTCCTTCGTAACAAGTTGGCGCGAATCTTGTTCGTCTAAACTCGTCTAATCTCAACGTCATGAGCTAACCTTGTTCTCCAGCAAACCCAAGACGTATCTAGTACCCGAACGCGAACGAACCGAACCACCACCAAGGACATTTATTGGAATGCTAAAGACATTATGGAGCTTTAGCGATCGCGAAGTTATCAACAAATGTGGTCTCGATGCCTACTTCTTTCTTCGCTATCTGAGGACACTCCTCGTCATCTTCCTTCCAATCTGCTTCATTGTCATGCCGATTCTGATTCCGCTCAATTATGTTGGTGGAAAGGGCAAGCAGGTTGATATTAAAGATGATGAAGCCGACAAAGACGAAAACATACCAACGGGTTTGGATACACTGGCATGGGGCAATGTTAGCCCCAAGCACACATCTCGATATGATGCACATCTGTTGATGGCCCTTCTGGTTATCATCTGGGTCTGTACCGTATTCTTCTTTGAGCTTCGGGTTTACATTAAAGTGCGACAAGATTACCTTACTAGCGCTGAGCACCGACTTCGCGCCTCAGCGACTACTGTGCTCGTCAACTCTATCCCTTCCAAATGGCTGAGCGAAACGGCCTTGATGGGCCTTTTTGACGTGTTCCCCGGCGGTATTAGAAATATTTGGTTGAATCGGGACTTGTCCAAACTTCTGGACAAAATTAAAGAAAGAAATAAAGTTCACTTGATGCTTGAGCAGGCTGAGACAGATCTCATTAAGGCTGCCAAGAAAGCGCAGATTAAACAACGAGATGCTGATGAGAAAAAGAGACGAAAACAAATGAAACTAAAGGCTATCAGCAAAGAAGAAAAAGCTGCCCGTGATGCACAGGAGGACCACGAGGCCCAACAGATGGCTAATGGCCCCGGAGGCCAGACCGCTGGCGATAAGCACGATGTTCCGCATACTTTGGATGACGGCCTAGGGGAATCTCAAAAGGATATTTCTGAGGAGGCACAAGATCATCCTAGTAACGATGCCCATTTGAAAGGATTAAAGTTTTTCGGTGACCCTCTCTACAAAGTTGGTCATGGGATCAAAGGTGTTGTTAGTAAAGCTGGCAACAATGTGGATGAGACCTTGGAAACAACAAACGGCTTCATGGGGATGACTTTGACGAACGACCGTGCCCCATCTCGTGGATCTGATCGATATCGAATCCAATATTCCACAGAAGCTGAGCCTCGACCCTCGGCTTCAGACACGCTACGTGGACAAAAGACTCATTCTCGAAACAACTCGCGTGCTTCTGCAGATTCTACAAGTCATATCAGACCAAAGTATTCTCTGGATCCGATGGCTGGAGGAGGCAACACTGTCCGAGCCATGACTCATATCTCCGACATGTACGAAAAGGACGAACCGAAATGGTGGCAATTTTGGAAGCCTCCTCCTGGGGCTTACGCTTCACCTATCCCACAAGGATATGATGTCAACCACCCTCCAGTGGACGGTAAGCCTTTCTGGCTGAAGGTCAAGCACGCTATTCCGTTCATGGGACCAGATGAGGAAGAATTCGACTACCCGGTTGCGTACAACCCTGAATATAAAGAAGACACAGATGATTCCCCAGTGTGGGAGAAGTATTTGAAGAAAAAAGATCGCCCAACGCACCGCCTCCCTCTTTTTGGTGCGTCATGGCTATTTGGCATTCCACTGATCACCGAAAAGGTTGACACTATATATTGGTGTCGCGAAGAGCTGGCTCGCCTCAACCTCGAAATTGAGGAGGATCAAAAGCATCCTGAGCGATTCCCGTTGATGAATTCGGCATTTATTCAATTCAACCACCAGGTGGCTGCCCACATGGCCTGCCAGAGCCTTATTCACCACGTTCCCAAGCAAATGGCTCCAAGATTGAACGAGATTTCCCCCAAAGATGTCGCATGGGATAACATGGCCATGTCTTGGTGGCAGGAGTGGCTGAGAACTGGCCTTGTCCTTGCTATCGTGAGCGGCATGATCTTCCTTTGGGCTATCCCCGTCGCATGGACCGCAGCATTGAGTCAACTTGATACCCTAATTCAGGAAAATGCATGGCTTTCCTTCATCAAGGATAATAGTATTCTCGAGACTGCTGCCAAAGCGATTGCTGGTGTCTTGCCCGCTGTGGTTCTCGGTATTTTGCTTTTCCTGATCCCGCATATCCTCAACTTTCTGGCTGCATTCAAAGGTGCTAAGACTGGATCTCAGAGAGTCGAGTTTGTCCAGGTCTTTTACTTTGCCTTTCTTTTTATCCAGGTCTTCCTCATTGTTTCAATTGCTTCTTTCTTTGCGGCATCGTTGGATGACCTGATCAATAATTTCAAGAAGCTGAAGACGGCGTCCGATGTCCTGAATCTCTTGGCCGAAAACTTGCCCAAAGCTGCAAATTACTTCTTCTCGTACATGATTCTCCAGGCTATGTCTACGAGTTCTGGTACACTTCTGCAGATCGGTACTCTTGTCATGTGGTACTTGATTGCTCGCATCCTTGATAGCACTGCCAGAAGCAAGTGGGCTCGTAATACCAACCTCAACCAGGTTCGTTGGGGTGCCTTCTTTCCCATTTACACGAACTTTGCTTGCATTGCATTGGTGTATTGCGTTATTGCGCCCTTGATTTCTATTTTTGCTATCATTACATTTGGTCTCCTATGGATCGCTCAACGCTATGCTATGATTTATGTGACTCGATTTGAGAACGATACCGGAGGTGTCTTGTATCCCCGGGCTATCAATCAAACCTTTACAGGAATGTATGTTATGGAAGCGTGCATGGCAGGTCTCTTTTTCTTGGTAAGGGACGAGAATGATAGCAGTGCCTGCACACCACATGGTATCGTCATGATTGTCGCCCTCATTTTGACGGCCATTTACCAGATTTTGCTCAACTATTCTTTTGCGCCTCTTCTCCGTTATCTGCCTGTCACCTTCGAGGATGAGGCGGTGCTTCGTGACGAAGCATTTCAGCGAGCTCAGGATCGCCGCCTCGGTCTTCTTGACGACGAGGAATGCTCGGATGGTGATTCTGACAACGAGGGCGAAGTAAAGGAGAAGGCACAAGTTGATGGCAATGATTCCATCCAGTTGCAGAGATTTGGCACACTTCGACGTCCTGTCAAGCAGGTCGGACATTGGGCCAAGGACGGTGGAAATCAGCTCCGCAAGCTGGCCATGATCAACACGTCCAAAGACAAGAGCCGGAGGGCTTCTCAATACCGAAGAAACCATCGTCAAAAAGATCTAGAGAACCAGCGTGCCATAGGAGAAGCGCTATTCGGAGGCATTCACGATGAAATCGAGGACCTTACTCCCGAAGAGCGTGACGTGCTGACCCAGCACGCTTTCAAGCACGAAGCGCTGCGAGCCCGACGGCCCACCGTTTGGATTCCCCGCGATGATCTGGGAATCAGTGATGACGAGATTCGTCGCACAGAAAAATATAGCGAGAACATTTGGATCAGCAATGAAGGTACCGCACTGGACAGTAAGGTGCGTGTTGTCTACGGCAAAGCCCCTCCCGATTTTTCGGAGGTCGACCTGATCAACCTGTAATACCACGACATTCATTCAAAAAGATTCGGCGAGAGCAGCGCGGGAGTTTTCATTTTGCATTTTTAATATATATTATATGGCGTTGGGAAGAGTTTAGAGACGAAATTCGTCAACATTTCGCAGCTTGCAGGCAAGATGCTGTTCTGGGGTAAACAACGACGAAACATGGTAATACCCAGGGTGGGCCGTATGGTTTACTGCGAGAAGGAAGGAATTGGCAATAGTGTGGCTGTAGATATTATTAGCATTACTTTTCAACCCCCTTAAAATGACGAATTCACGCTATAGAGAATATTAGTATTGCGGTTTTTAATAATTTCGAAATCAAAGACTGATATGTTTGCTATTCGATCACCCCCACGTATGTCATCTGGTTGCTTAACGTCCTTTCCGGATGAGAGTATATTTATAGACCATTTACACCATTGGTGACTATGCTTTGTTGTTCACTTAGGGGCCAAACCAAAACTGAGAAGAGTTTGAATTAATTCAAGACATTCTTTTAATGCCATTGGTCGAGCAAACCATTAGAAAGTATATTCAAATAGAAAATGTCTAAGATCGAAGTGTTGAGTTTGTAGTCTTGGTCTATCGCCGCAATGTTCTGTTGATTGTATATCCAAGCCGCATGTGCAAACAGTTGCATCATCATCGAAACCCCCCTAAAATAAGAAAACGCCTCAGTATGTCTTTCCATCATGCCTCGTGAAGACTGCGGCCTTGTTCTCGCATATGAAAATGCTGATCGACAAACAGTCACATCCTGGCTTCTCGCTATTCACCATCCAACGCCATCCTAATCCCATTGATTGCCGTCCCATTTCTGGATTTTCTCTTCGGTCGACGTGTCGCAATAATCTCTATATGCACATCCTTCTATGCTCTTCGTCTTTCAGATTCCTTTGTAGCCTCTAGTTCCTTTCGGATCATGTCATTGAATTCGTCTGGGTTATCAAGGTAAAGATGGTGGCCAGCTTTGGAGACCATGAGCACTTTCGTGCTACCGTTTTCCTTTTGCTTCTCTTCCTCTGTGGCTTCCTGGAGAGCTTTGCGCTGAGCTTGATTGAGTCTTTCCTGGGCTGCCAAACCACCTGCTACGTCCATCCAGTCGTTTTCGCCGTACATGAAGACAACTGGGATACCGGTTTCCTTGAGAGCCTTGGCACCGTCTGGTTGAGGAATGAACTGTCGACCGACTTCGTGAATGCGGTTGATGACTGGTCGTCGAGCATAAGCTCCAGGAGCAAGGATATATGCGAGCGCATATTCACCACTGCCTTTTTGCTTGAAAATGGAAAATGAATAGTCGTGCAGAGCTTGGGATTCGGCCGGTGGGAGGTGGTTGAAACGACGGGAAGTCCATCCAGAAACAAATCTGGGACCGAGAGGGCCCGTCATTCTCACAATGCTGAAGGGAGAAATGTTCTGATCCCATAGCCAGACAAACCAACCGGGGAGAGGGCGCTTGATGACGACATGTGCAGGCTTGTGCTTGGCCAATGTGCTGGCGGCCTCGGCCGAGGTGGCTTGTTCATCCTGAATGAACTCATTCTCGATAGTGGACGATCCAGGCTCGGGCATGGAGGCGTTGACAGCGTATGGATCTTCAGGAATTCCGACAGGCGAAGCCAAAATAAGCTTCTTTAGGCGTCCCGGATACTTGATTGCATATGATACTGCAAGGTATCCACCAAGCGAATGCCCCAACAATGTGAACCTTTCGATCTTGCGGGCTTTGCGCCACTCCTCCAGTGCGTCGATGAACCAGCTTTCCGCTTCAATGACCTGGTCTTCCTTTTCTTTGGCGTGAACCTTGAACGGAGGCCGTGTTGAGTTGCCCATGCCGAGCATGTCTAGGGCGTATAGCTTCAATCCTTGCATGCGCGAAAGGGGCTCAAAGTTTTTGTAGAAGAAGCCGAGGCCGGCGCCGTATCCGTGAACCATGACCAGAGTCTCTTCAGTATCCTCACCAACTCGTTCCACCGAAACTTCGTTCAAGGCGCGGTCTTTGCCCGAGAGTCGGACCATAGATCGTCGCCAGATTCGGTGACCGTAAGGATCGGGCTTGTTGGCAGCATTGTGGTTGATTATGCTGTCGGTGGCTTCTTTTAGATAGGGCATAAGGCTGAGAACATTGCGCTCGACTGTCTGAGGGGATAAACTGTTCCACTAAAAACCAGTTAGATTGAGTTTATTGGGGCTCGCTCGATCTGCGTCAAGCGCGAAGGAATGGCTTGGCTTACCCATTGGTATGCAGCGTCTTTGTATCCCAGGGGAAAAAAAGCGGCCGAGGGTCGAAGAGCTGGGGTTTGCTTGTAGTCGTCTGCATCGACCGCGGGCGCGGGCGGTGGACGAACGGTTCCGTCGGTGGTAGACATTTTTTTGCAAGTGGTTGCGGGTATTGAGGTGGCAAGAGTAATGCGCGAGAGCTGCAACACGGCAGATGCAGACTGAAGCTTCAGCATCCTAGATCAATGAAAGGGGGGCCGTAGCGCTTAAGAAGCCCCCAGGCAACAGCTAGAGTTGTCGCCAGTGAATGACGTTGAATAATGGGCAGGCCAGCAGACCGGAGTTAAGGCACGATCGGGGTTTGAGTCGTTCCGATGCCGTGACGGGAATGCCGACGCTACCTATGGAGTTGAAGTCCGCAACGGAAATCAAGATGAGGTAGGATTGCGCATTGCAGTGCAGCAAGAGCGTCGGATTGAGCGAGACCGACGTCAGCTTGCCCAAGTCAATTGTGTGCTCTAGACGGTGGGAGGCGGAGGGGGAAAAGGAGATCGTCTCAAGCAAGGCTCCATGGCCGAGGACAAAAGGACGAGGACGAGGTGGCGGAATATATCGGTCCTCAACTCACTCACAAGACACTGTCGTCTGTTCTCAAGTGCACTAGCTGCCCCATAAAGTCCCTGAAAAGGCCTGGACAACAGAAGTTAGAATCCCCAACGTGTTGGGAGAGACCGCTACAATTGGCGCTTGGGCCCCACCAGCCTCCGCCAGTGACGGAGGCGAGGTACCTTCCTCCCTCCCCGTTCTCCGCTCTACGTCTGCCGTGCGCACCCATGTGATGACGTTCCACGCCCGCCACTAAACGAAAAAACCACGAGAGTTGTGAGGCAGGCCCACGTTTTGCGCTACGAGCAAGCCTCCCTCTAACTCTTGCACAAGAGCTTCACTACCCCACGAGCTCCAGTCCCGGGCCCAGCCAGCCAGCCACGGTCACCGCTGCTGTTTGCCACCGCCTGTCAGTCAGTCAAGACGTCTGCTTGATTCGATTCGATCCGACCCGACTCGCCGCTGCCGCTGCCGCTGCATGGCCGCAACCTCCCTCTGATCGGCTGCCCTCCGGCCCGTTGGGGCTCGATCGACCTCTCGAATCCCGAACATCCAATTTCTTCCCGTGCGCCATGGTTGACGAACTCGATACCATCGTCAAGGGCGCCGCAGTGCCCACCCAGGGCCTCAGAGATGCCGCCAGCACCACGCCCAGCATTTCCCCGGCTGGAAAGCCGGGTGATCCGCTCAACCATACGCCGAGCTCCCCCTCCATGATATATCTGAACCTCCTCATGCTTGAAGCGTCCTTGCGAGCCCAGTTTCTCGAGCTGCGGGCTAGGAAACGACATCATACGTTTTTCGTAGCTCTCCTGACCTTGTGGGTGACCTTCTTTGGCTACGCCCTCTTTTTTGCGCCGCGAGAAGACGGCCAAGGCGTTGGAGGCTCTATATACTGGGCTGTGGAGGGAGCTGAGAAGGTGTGTTTTATGGGTGGTATTATCGCCGCCGTTCTAGTTTGGGCAACCGGAATTTGGGAGCGTGGTATCCGATGGCCACGACGCTGGTTTGCCATATCAAACAGGGGCCTGCGAGGTTTCAACTGCAAGCTTGTTATAATACGACGGCCGATGTGGTCGGAGGCCCTCTCAACCATTGGGTTTTTTCTAACGTATGGGCTCTTCTCACACACCGCCAGTTCATCATATCGATATGTTGAGCCAGCAATTTTGCGCGAGGTTGAGAAAGAGCTTCAAATCACAAACGACAACCACCCTACATTGGTGCTACCACATGAAGACGAAGAGAAGGCTGGCCATGAAGAAGACCTGGCACCGGGAGGTGACTACGTGAAGCTGCTGTTGCTGGCTAAGCCTTTCTCCGCTAATTTCAGGGAAAACTGGGAATTGTATCGCACCGAATACTGGGAAAAGGAAAATGAGCGCCGCGCATTACTGCGAAAAAAGGTCAAGGAACGAGATCACCAACTTGCTATACAGCAGTTTGGGTGGTTTTGGTGGCTACCCTGGCGACATGTCCAGTACCGACGACCTGATTTGGAAAAGAGCCCCCTCCCCGCGCGACATCCCGTAGAGCGCAGGCGTCGTGGAAGCAGCGTCCGTCGCGCATCCGTGAGCTCATCCAGGAGTCAGACTCCAACACTTGATGTTGAGGATCATCAACCTAGCCGTAGGCCTAGCAGCGGCTCGATGTCTGGACGTCGAAAGAAACTGTCGACGAGTTCTAAGCCGAAACGCCCCGTTAATGAGTCACGATCCGTCACGCCCGATATACCTTCCCCTTTGGCTCGTGAGAGAAGTGTAACATTGGAGGCCGTGTCAAAAGAGCAACGGTACTCAACAACATCGACATCTAGCGCCAGCTCTAAAGAAAGAGAGGGTTGAGAACTTTGGGTCGAACAGAACAGGAACAATGAAAAAGACTTGATGACAGACGCTTCGCAAAAAAAAAAAATTGTTCTGTGATATCATATGAATTCTTCTAGTTAATTGCTGAAATGCTGTGTGGGTTAACATCATTACTTCGTTATCAGACTCGTTGAGTCATCGAATTCGCAGGGGTATGATTAGGCACCCTTAAAGCCCATGTCAAAGTAACATTCAGAGATGTGCCTATTTAACGCTTCCAGGAACGCTCATTCTGACATTTTGTTTTCACGCCTTCAACCTCAGAGTAGTTTATTCAGGTACAAATCCCGCGGCAGCAGAGACTTATACCAAAGCAAAACTGCCCAGTCCCAAAACCGTCGCTATGGAATCTGGACTCCAGAACTTGTTTCATACCAATACGCTCTTGGAATCGAAGAAACTTCCCATTTTTCTTCGTAATATTGAGGCTCGGGATGCACCCTCTTTCGCACGTCTTCTTTCAGACCCTCGCAACGCCTCAGACCCTAATATCAAACCAATGGATATTCCCGTTGCAGAGAATGCAATAGCTCGCATGCGAGACTCGGCATGTGAACCCACAGTTTACAAAAATGATGGAGAGGTTGTGAGCGGGCCCAGTCGCGTCAATCTTGTCGTGGTGTTGAGGACAGAGAAAGATTCCAAAGAGGAGGTGATTGGCCTAGGTGGCTATGGGGCTATCAAGACTTGGCAGCGGGACGGAGCCGATATTCGGGCTGGCGACGCGGGTGTCTTGATTGATGCTGATCATCGAAGCAAGGGATATGCAACCGAGGCTATGAAATTAGCCATGAACTGGGGTTACATGAGCGTTGAGCAGGGGGGGTTGCAACTTGATCTGGTGACCATTACGACGCTTGATGATAATGAGCCAATGATTAAACTTATCAACGATAAGCTTGGACTGGCAGGTAAAGGTATTGAGAGAGAAGCTGAAATTCAAGGCAAGACAGAGATGTACTGGGAGTTACGGAAGGAAGACTGGGAATGAATTGATAACCTATCGTGTCATCATAGCTGGTCAACTCCGATATCATAGCAATATTGCTTCAACGCCCCAAACACCCAAAGCTTCCCCAGATGAAAAATCTAAAGTCGTTGCGAAGTGAAGAAAAAATCATCAAGATGTGAAGTAGAAGCGAATAACAAAGAAAAAAAAGTAGGGGAATCATTGATGTCCAGACACAGCCGCTTCCCAAATCAAAACAATAACACTGTCCATGGCATCCTCCACTGATCGTTTGAACGTTGGGGTGTCATCTGCAGCCCCGCGCTTCACATATGCTTGCCAAACATCGCCGTTGTTGCCCACGGCTGAATCCAGCAGCCGCCACACGTTGCGACGTCCAGCCCACATGAGCACCTTGCGTTCAATCGGGTCCTCGTCGACGCTGACAGGGCCGATGACGGACTTGCCGCCCCCACGCCCGGACGAGGGAGGCATGCCAGCAACGTTCATTCCATCTGGATATTCGGTAATGGTATATCCGTTGACCAGGACCCAGTTGTCTCGGAAACGATAGCGCCGGAGAAAGCATGCTTCGCCGCAAACGTCAGTGACAAGATGAGCGACGCTCGGCTCCAGGTGATGCCTGTCATCGTAGTGATGCAGCGCTAGAGGCTGAATGCCGGTTTCGTAGGCATCCGTCCGCTCGCTGTAGGCGTCGTCATCGCTGGGTGAGTAGAAGCTTGGGAGCACACGCATTGTCATCCTGGTGTGCTGCGATACGCAATCCTGCAACATGCTGTCCCATCTCTTCTCATGGGACTTGCCATCTGCATCACCCCGGAAGCAGGGTAGTCCGGGGATACGAGAAACAGCCGACCGAGTGAGAAATACTGCACCTCCTCCGTAGGTGGTGACGAAGCCCTGGCCGCTGGCCCAGTCTGATTTCTCGCTGGGGAGGCCGACGTAGATCTCCTTGTCTGAGTTGTAAGTGAAGAGACGTCGTTGAAGGTAAGACAGATTTGGAAGGAAGATCTTCTCGTCAAAGATACCATACCACTTCTTGTGCTTGCCCTTGGATTCCAGACTCGCGCCAAAGTCCTTGATAATTTGCAGCATGCCAAAATATCGTTGGGCTGCAGACATGGGGGCAGTTGATGTGGTAACATAGGCATCGATGCCACGAAACTTGAGAACTTCGCTTAGCTCCTTTACTTGGTGGTCCGGAGCCGTTTCTAGGACTAGAACAAATGTTGCACCGTTTCCATATCTGTTTCCTCCTGTCATCCACCTCGCCCAGTTCTTGACCAGAGCGAATTCATTTTCCATGACCTTCTCGTAAGTGGTAGAGATGGCAAATAGAAAATCGGAAGCATCAACTTGTTCAGGTAGCGGACTCTCGGGTACGGGAACTTCCAACTGTCTCTGTGCTGCTAGCTCGTGGCGGCTGGGCTTTTTGACATCAATCACACGGAACTCGTTTGAGTGAAAGTCGGCATCGATATTTGTGATGGAGGCGAACTCGGAGCCCTGCTCAGTTGTACGTAACCTCCAAGCCGTCCATGCAGTATAATTTGTGAGTCCATGCTGTTTCTTGAGGCGATTCAAATATTGCTCCTCCGCCGGCAGGCCCTGGGTTTCAAGTTCCAAATCGTTGATTTCAATGTGCTTGGTCTCGGATCGCGTCAAGCGACGGGTATGGATGAAGAGGATGACAACAAAAATGATTCCAACAAAGCGGACCGCTTTGGAGGGGAGCACTGGGGGACCGGCGAGTGCAACCATTGTGAGAAAAACAAAGTATAGCGAGCGTTTAGAAAGTAAAAAGAGAATTTACCGACAAGCGGTAGCCTGCTCAAACATAAAACAAAGGAGTGACTTGGGGTAGGTAGGAGAGAGAGAATGTATCTCAAGAAGGACGATGTCACCAGCGACCAGCAACCATGCTGAGACGAGCACCTAAAGAATAGAAGAGAATCGGGCGAACGAAACGAGGGCAAGGGCGGAAACCCGCAGCGCCCAACTGGGAAGCAGGGGACTTTTAAACCTAACATGGCGAGAAGGGATCATCATACAGGATGCAATTTGTGGCACAGCGACAAAGTGGGAGATCTGATCCCTTGTCTAATATAAATGGAGCGTGCAGTGGGTCGCACACCCGTCAGCCCAGTTTTGAAACCGTTGGCCCCGGTTTCAGAGAGCATGGATGACCAGCGGCAAAAGCGAAAGGAGGGGTATTTTGGGCGGGCAATTTAACCCGGACAAGGGCCAACTCTCGATTTCTCGATTGCAAGTGGCCATTGGGTCGCCCGTGGGACCATGCAAGGTACAAGGTGACGATATGCAGGCCACAAGTCGTCATCAAGGCCGAGAAAGAGGGCGACTATCCGTGACAGGATTAAGCGGCAAAATGGGCGAGGACGGCGCGCGCAGTGTATAATTGGATGGCTAAATAGGCACATGTATAGATAGATAGATAGGTGCGGGAGCCAAAGGTCTTCTTCCATCTTCATGCCCTCAACGCGTTTGGGTCTGCCTGTTGGTTTCCGAACCAGCCACAACGTGGTTCGAGGACGAACGTTGGTTGTAAGATGGATATGAGGCTAGTGTCCTCGCGTATGCCGTTGAAATGAGAATGCGCGGATAAGTCGATCCTGGAAATTGGTCCACGTCCCTAATTTGGCTACTGAGAGAAAGAAAAAGCCTGATAGCAATCATAGCATGGCATCCTGGTCCTAATTTTCCAGCTTCAGTGTCAAAGCCCCCACCATCTTCGGCCCTGAGCTGCTCAGAGCTGGGGTTCTGGAGCCAGAGCGTTGGCCACTCCGTAGACCGCGGGTGCCAGTCGCGGGCTTGACGGACCAGGGCTGCCTTCTTATGATAGGGATCAATCAACCAAGCAATAACCAAAAGCACGGCCAGTAAACAAGCTCAATGTCCATATTTTTTCCCACAGGCGCTTTTGAAACACGGCAGAGTTTCCAGACTTTGAATCACCTTACCTTCTTGTCCTCGGTATTGCATCTCCCGCTCTTCTCTCTAATCTTGGCAGAAACTCTACTGGGCAATAAACCCTAAGCCAAGCCCAGAACAATCAATTCCAAACATGACTTTGTCATTCATTGCCCTTTCCGTCCTTTGCCTGCCTAGCTTTCGCGATGTTATGGCCTACCACTTTCGTGCCAAGGGAGGGGAGCTAGTATTGCGCCAGCCGGAATGGGTTTAGACAGGACTGCACTATGAGTGACGACAGAGGCTGAAACATCGCGATGGCTCGGTCGTTGCTTAGTCGAGTTATGCGCTGAAGAAGTGCGCACGGTGATTTGAGGTTGCCAGTGCGGCGGCTACTCATGTATCAGCAACAGGTTCACGAGAACACCAGCGCTACCAGGGTTGGAAACCTGAGTTGCAAACAAAGGCAGGTACTGTTTTCGGCCCACTAAATTCATGCCTTGGGTGTCACAGTTGGCTAAATCCGAAAACAGGCGTGACATGACCTGGAATGGTTTACTTGGGAGTCACTAAGAAGCTGTCGATGGCTATTTACGCGAAGCACACTTGAATTATCACCAGACACAATTTAGGCATATGGAACTCTGTAAACTTGCGACCATACACTTTACAAGTACTTCAGAACCCGTGACTGGAAAATTCAAAATTCGCTGTTCAGTCTAGTACAGGTGAGTCGAAGAAGACAAGGATACACCAATATAGCTCTAGTGTAAGTAAAAGTAGAAGAATATAGTAGGAAGCCAAGGAAATATTCAGCGACGGACATAGATATCTTGTTATTATACTGAATTGTCCATCTATTGAATAAGTTACTTCCCCTTATGGGATATTTATTTTCTTTCCTTTTTTGAAAGTTGCCTTGTGTGTCAACCCTTTTTTCTTCATCAGTTTCCTGTTACTATCATCTGAGTTCGGCTGGAGTATGTCACTGTGAAATCAGCACCCGCTACGGTTTAGCGGGGAAGTTGGCTGGCTGGCATGAGAAAGTGGGATGTAGCTTCTCACCGCCCTGGCTACAGCGGCAGAATTCTCAAAAAATTTGGATCCCACTCGACTTTTCGGATCGAGATGACACCGCGCTGTTCATTTTGCGACCGGCTTGTATGCATCGTGCATTGTTCAGATCACGGCCAATTTCTGGCATACGTGTGAGGCTTGAGCCGAGAGCTAGTGTTTCCATAACCAAGCATCTCAAGATAAGTGTTATTTCTTGCCATTGTGCTGTTCGACACCACAAGACTGCTCTTCGCGCATTTTCAGCAACGATCAAGATGGCTGGCGACGCGGTGCCCACGAACATCGTCCAGCACGACGGGAAAGAGTACCGGACTGTGAAAGAGGGAAAGGCGGCGATTCTTGTTCCCCAAGGCGCCAAGATTGGCGAAGATCGCGGAGAGGTTCAACAAGTCTTCTACAACCCAATCCAACAGTATAACCGCGATCTTTCCGTTCTTGCAATTAAGACATATGGAGAGCAAACTATCGAGAGACGACGTGAGCAATATGAGGCACGAATTGCCAAGCAGGGAAAGAAGAGAAAGCGCGAGGACGATGCCCAGAAACCCTCAGCACCCGATGCCCAGCAGGAGCAATCTCCCGCGCAGGATCAGTCGCAACCCGCAGAGCAGCCTGAACCTCCCGTTTCCGATGCGAAGGCACAGGAAAAATTGCCCAAGATTCCATTAAAAATCCTCGATGCGCTCTCAGCTTCAGGACTGCGAGCCCTACGATACGCTCATGAGTTGCCCTTCGTCACATCCGTGCAGGCAAACGACTTGTCCGATTCCGC
The DNA here is from genome assembly GCA_020809705.1 of Calonectria ilicicola. NCBI lineage: Eukaryota > Fungi > Ascomycota > Sordariomycetes > Hypocreales > Nectriaceae > Calonectria > Calonectria ilicicola. Next base: position 2,000,258 of record CP085828.1, on the reverse strand, counting down.
AGCCGAGACAATTAAGATGAATGTTGGCCATAATGGGTTAGAGGACAAGATTACTGTCACTCAAGGTGACGCTCTTGGGCATATGTATCGCGCAATTGCGGATGATTTGTCGCAGCGTGACGGTTCAGGAAAGCCTGGCAAGAGCCACAAATTTGACGTTATTGACCTTGATCCTTATGGTACCGCCGCGCCCTTCTTTGACGCTGCTGTTCAAGCCGTGCGAGACGATGGTGGCCTTCTCTGCATTACTTGCACTGACAGTGCGGTGTGGGCTGGGCACAGCTATTGCGAAAAAACGTATGCTCTCTATGGTGGAATTCCTGTTAAGGGAATGCACTCTCACGAAGCTGGTCTGCGACTGGTATTGAATGCTGTTGCAACATCGGCAGCACGTTATGGCCTAGCAATTGAGCCTCTCCTTTCTCTCTCAATCGACTTCTACACCAAGTTTTTTATCCGGATCACTAAATCGCCTCAGTCTGTCAAGTTCCTTGCGTCCAAGACAATGCTAGTATATAGCTGCGACCAAGGTTGCGGCGCGTGGGAGACACAGCCTCTTTTGAGGAGCAAGCCTACGCCCAATAAAAAAGGAAATGCCGCCTACTACAAACACACTATGGCCCAAGGTCCTACTACGGACCGATTCTGCCATCACTGTGGATTTAAGATGCATGTGAGCGGACCAATGTACGGAGGTCACATTCATTCTCAGGACTTTATCAAGCGACTCTTGGAGCAGATCCCCGGGGCCGACCGCTCCGTCTACGGTACTCTACCTAGATTGGAGGGCATGCTACGAACTGCGCTAGAAGAGCACATTCCAGGACCAGAGGTAACAGAACCTGTGGACCCCAAAGATGCGCAACTTGCAGCGGTCGACAACTATCCCTTCTTTTTCATCCCGAGCAGATTGGCAAACGTTGTTAGTTGTTCGACTCCAAGCGAAGATATGATTCGTGGAGCACTGATCCATTTGGGCTACCGAACTACTCGAAGCCATTGTCGACCAGGAAGCATAAAGACAGATGCGCCTTGGTCTACCATCTGGTGGGTTATGACTGAATGGATTCGACAGAAATCACCCATCAAGGAGGCGAACATCAAGTCATCTTCTGCCGCATGGAAGATTCTAAAGGAGGCTGGTCTCGTCGGACGCACTGATGCAAAGTCGTCTGATGAACCCGTGAAAGAGGATACTCAGATGGAAGGTGTAGAGCAGGAAAGTTCAGCAGCTGCACCTCCGGATGCTAGCGAAACGGCCCAGGCATCAAATGGGAATGAAGCAGCCCCCCAGAGCGAGCAGGAGCTGCGCAAAACGTTGGTGTTTAATGACGAGTTGACTCGACTGGTGCGACGACGAGGAGAACAAAAATATGTGCGCTACCAGATGAATCCAAGGGAGAACTGGGGCCCGATGTCCAAGGCGAGCAGCCGGTAGATAGAATAGAGGACCTTTGCCAATTAAGATACCCAAGCTACTGAGTACCCTAGCTCACATTTGGCCCGCAGTGGGTGGCGAGTGTGTGCGTTGAAACAAAAATCAATGTCTTGACAGATGATTGTACAGTGCCGCAGGACGATCCAATACAAGTGCGTCACTCTTTGGCGCCAGCACGTCAAGATTCGTCTATTCTGATAAGCTTATTATGACATTTGTCATCCGCATCCTTCAATCCCAAAAGCATTCCTTTCCACACCCTTCAAACCACTTTTTTTCAAACTTTTCGCCTCACCATCTGTCCGTGTGGTGTTTTGCTCGTCTACATCTTATCCCTCGAGCTTCCCCGCACCATGAGCTCCGCACTCACGGGCGACGCGCCGGTCAAGACCGTCGAGAATGTCGCTCTGTCGGAGACTGATTTGACTTGGACATTTGCCGGCACGCCTGAAAAGGTTGGTGCCGCCAAAATCATTTTCATTTTTGCACCTCCTCAGCCGAAACCCGAATTTTGGATCTGCTGCCTTGACGAGGATCCCGAGGATAACGAGAAACGCTTTAAACTTTCTATTCTGAGGACCAACGCAGTGCCAGCTGGAGCTTTGGAACGGTATGCCATCAAAGAGTTGCCGGTGTATCTCCAAAATGGAACAGACACCGAAGTAGATGTCATCGTATCTACAAAATCGGGGACGGGGCGGGCGTTGCAGGTTTGGGAAGACGTCCTTCGGCCGACGTGGCAGCTCATAGCGGCTCATTGCGGCACCCCTCAAACGTATTATAATGTCACCATCACCCAAAGCGCAGAGGATATACGAAACTTTGCCAAGAATTTGTGGGATTCGGCTTCTCAGAACTCCAAGGCGCGGACTATTGTGCTCTTGAGTGGCGATGGAGGAGTGGTCGAGCTACTTAACGGTTCCGACCAAGATGTGCCGCCTACGACGTTGCCTTTGATTGGAGTCCTTCCACTCGGCACGGGGAATGCCTTGGTTCATTCTACACACAAACCTCTATACTCTGCGACTGGGCCGAAGCCGATGGTTCATGCTTTGCGCACGCTCTTCCGAGGCGTCCCAGCCGATTTCCCTGTATTCCGGGCATCCTTCTCACCTGGATCGCACATTGTCAGCTTCACTGATAAAGCAAAGGAAAACAGCCGGCCCGAGGACGCTGGCCAATTCCTAAAGAAGGAGGTTTCCGTGTCCCATCTCAACGGCTCCATCGTCGCCAGCTACGGCTTCCATGCAAGCATTCTGTATGAGAGCGACACGCCCGAGTATCGCGTACACGGGAACAAGCGCTTTGGAATGGTGGCGCAGGAGCTTTTGAAGGAGTCGCACACGTATCGAGCCCAAGTCTCCCTCAAGCGCTCTAGATCTCCCGACTTTGAGCAAATTCTACGCGAAGAGCACGCCTATGTGCTCACTGCAATGGTTTCCAACTTTGAGGAAACGTTTGCCATCTCCCCGGATACCAAGCCGCTCGAGAGGCAGCTGAGGCTTGTCCACTTTGCTCCCATTGGAGGAGAGAGAATCATGGAAATCATGATGAAGGCGTACGATGGGGGAAAGCACACAAACTTGGAGTGGGACGACGGCGAAAAGGTCGGATACGAGGAAATAGACGAAGTTCGGGTGACTACACAGGAGGAAGACGAGCGGTGGAGAGTAGTGTGCATTGACGGCACAATCGTACAATTACCAAAGGGGGGGCAGATGAGTGTTGAGCTCTTGGAGAAACCACTCTTGAAGGTTCTTGCAAATCCACAGGTACTTAGTCAGTGAGGCCAGATAATAAATCTACACCTCTAACGCCTTGCAACGACCAATTGGTGAAGCTGAGACGGTTTATTAACCATGTCCCTCTTCATCATTCCATCAAATATTACACTTGCAGTAGCTTATTCGCTCTCTTCTCCATGAGCTGCTCAAACTCAACCACTCCATTTTCCAACTTGGTCATATTGCCCCCCTTTAGTCTATACACCACACGTGTCCTCACTGCCTCTTCCTCATCTTCTTCATCTTCTTCCTCTTCATCGTCCTCATCACGGGCAGCTTCAATGGCACCGCGCATGAACCATCGATCGTGGCTAACCAGGATCACGGCGCCCTCCCAGTCACGCAGCGCCTCTCGTAGTGCCGTTACCGTCTCGTAGTCCAGATGCGTTGTGACTTCATCAAGAACCAGGCAATGAGGGCGTCGCAAGAACAGGCGCGCCAGCCCCACACGCACGACTTGACCTCCGGAGAGCTTCGTAAGGGGCACATCAGAGGCGATACGGCCGGGCAAACCGAGCTTCCCGAGAAGGCCGCGAAGCTCGCCTTCGTTGAACTCTTCCGAAACGTCTTGGGCGTCGCGCGTAAGAAGGGCCAGGGCTGTCAACTCGGTCTCATCGCGCCCCAAGTCCTGAAGGGAGTCGACAGCGTGCTGGGAGTAGTAGCCAAGTTTCAGGCGGGGGTGGGTGGTGATGGTGCCAGAACTTGGACGAGACTCCTCCACAAGCATTTTGATGAGGGTAGATTTTCCAGCGCCGTTTAGGCCCAGAATTCCGACACGATCCCCCATGCTAACGGACAGGGTGATTTCCTGAAGGATGAGAGGTGTCTTGGCCGAGTACCTAAATGCAACGTTCTCCAGTGATATCAAAGCTCCTGGGAAGCGCAGATCCGGGGGCTCCGGGAGATAGATGATGACGGGACGGTCTTCAGGGGGAATCTCAATGTCCTCGCGGGCTGTTAGGTGGTAGCCTACAAGATCGCGGTTTAGCTTGAAGCGACCCCCCCGCTGACTGACTTGCATTCCCCATCGATCGTCAAGCTTTTTCTGGCGGGACTTTGCTTGACGCAGTTTATTCTGGTCATCATTGGCCTTGCCAGCCTTGATATTGGCGGCGATGGACTTTTCAATGTGTGCCTTTTGCTTGTCCTGAGCCTCCTTCATCTTGGTGAGCCAGAGCTTGCGTTCTGATTGGGATCTTTCGTAGGTGGGCAGATCTCCATGGAACGAAGTAATTTGCTTGTCCTTGAGAATGAGCAAATCCGTGCAAACCGAGATGAAATCTCGATCGTGAGAGACGAGAACTAAAGTTGGTGGCTGTTCGGTATTCTCAAGGCCCTGGAGGTAACGCTGCAGCCAGATGATGCCCAGAAGATCGAGAAAGTTTGTGGGCTCGTCGAGAATGAGAATATCCGACTCCTGAAGAAGCACTGAGGCTAATGCTGCTCGCATATGCCAGCCGCCAGAGAGACTGGTGATGGGCTTGTCCATGAGCGCTTGCGTGAAGCCGAGACCAGTAAGAATCTTTTTGGCGCTTGATTCGACTTCGGCAACGCGAGAAGGATCAATTTGGATTTGGAGATCGGCCAACATATCCACTGCTTCTTGCGTTTCTGCCTGAAGCGACTCGGCGGATATATCATCACTGGACTGTTCCACTCTGAATAACGGTCAGTAATAGCGGAAATAGTCAGAGTTCTAAAGCAACTTACAGATCGTTGGACTCAGCCACAATCTTTTCATAAGCTACGAGGGCTTTTCGTGCCTGTAGGCCACGAGATCCGCTGCGAAGCCGGGCGTTCTTGTCAAGAAGGAAAAGGCGTTGCTGGTGTCGATGGTGCTTGAGTTGTCTCAGAGCCCGAACCGGCGCGTACAAGTCCGAGGCATTGATACCGTCAGACAAAACTATCGGGTGTAAGTCAAGATATATATACATACGAGTCAAGAAGAGGAACATAGTAATACTTTTGATTTCCTGCTCAACAGCCTGTTTTGCGGTGGCTCGCTCAATCACCTCCTCCAAGACAGTCGAAACTCGATTGTTTTCCGACTCAGCCTTTTCGGTAGATTTTCCATCAATCAACTTTGATTGCTGTAAAATGGCAATTCGAGTTCCCTCGGGTATGCCAGGGATAAGCTTCTCTGCAATTGCCTTGAGCAGTGCTGAGCAGATAGGTCAATAACACAGCGTCGAGGGTAAAGGTTTGAGAATAGATGGCTTACTCGACTTCCCGGTACCGTTGCGACCGACGAGAGCATATCGATGGCCCTCCTTTAGCCGAAGTTTGGCATTGGAGAGAATCTCAATGCCCTCGGCTTTGGCCTTGGACTTGGCCTTTGCAGAGGACTTCCCAGCCGCCTTACCACCACCTGAGGTGACGGTGATGTGAATACCATCGATTTCGAGCTAAAGCAATGATAAGAACTAGTGAATTAGGATTTTTTTTCCTAAGGTCGGGTACCTCGCGATAATTAGGCAACTCAATGTGGAATCGCGTCTGTTTAGAAGTACAGAGGATGGTAGCTACAGACTCGGATGCGATGGACGTCATTGCGGAGCGAAGACAGAAACGCCAATTAGATGCTGAAGAAAAGGGCGTTGAAGAAGCAAGAAAAACAAATAAAAAGAAAAAGAAGAATGATAAATCACAGTTGATTGATTCGCATTGATGCTCTGGTCAATATCATCAATACTAGAAGCCGTTCGGCGCTGGCTTGAATTAAGTATCCGTCCTTCTCCGTCGCACTGAGGTTTTGCATGTTTCTCGTTTTCTCGTTTTCTCGTCCCCCCCGCAAGACGTACCCGAACGCCGACGCCACAGAAAGAATCAAGACAACCAGCCACTAGTAACGCGTCACAGCACTAAAGACATGCCACCCAGCGCCGTGACTCACGCCGGGTGACTCCTGAAATGCAGGAGGTGGGGATTTAAACCGAAACCCCTTTGGTGATCGACATGTGCCGTTTGGTTGAATGAGTGAGTTGATGGCCAAATTTTGAATGTCATTGCGTTTTTTATTGACCGGGAAATGACTTTGCGAAACCAAAAAATGATGATGATTACGACTCCCGGGCTTTCTCAACAGGGAGGAGTCATTTCCAACGGCATCCAGCGGTCAATGCGATAGGTGCAAGGGATGCAACCTGTTCAACCCCGACATGGCCTCAAATTCTGGCAAGCATCAACCCACCCGCTAAACATAGTCAGCTTCAATAGAATTGCGACGTGTTTATTACTGCTGGCGATGCGAAATGCCCTTGAAAGATGTTTATTGTGTCGAGACCTTGTTTAAAGAGTAGACAAACGAGGATATGTTCGCTCGCTTATTCACCCAGCGCTGATAATCAATCACCTTCCTAATTCTTCCAGGACCTTTTGTTCAAATGATTAGCAGCACTAGCACTTGATGGCCCAAATAAAAGCCTTCCTCAGCCCACCAATCCTTTATCTGTCGCCAGCCAAAACTTTCCTTCTACACCATCGCTCCATTGCCTACTAAACATGAATTCTTCCATTGCCCACTGCGCGCCGTCGGCGGATGACGCCTTTGGCCCAGTTGTTGCTGCTCATTGCCGCCAGGGCTTCGATTTTACTATTACGTTTGAGGAGTCTATTCTCGTATTACTCCCAGCAGCCTTTCTTCTTGTCGCCGCGCCATTTCGCATCGTCCAACTCCGTAAGGCGCCTGTCAAAGTCGCTGGTCGCCATCTCCGCCTTCTTAAACTTGTTAGTTGCACTCACACCCTCACCCTCTTCCCCTCCCCTCCTCTATTACGTCTTTGAATCGAGGCGGAATTAACCAGCAGAGCGAATCAGGCTGCCATCACAGCCTTGGCGGTCTCGCATCTTGTTCTCGTGGTGTTGTGGGCTTCTCGTCCTGCCAGTGCCAATTTTAGCCGTATCTCCATCGCTGCCGCCTGTGTATGTTTTGCCTCAAGTCTGATGTTCTGTGTTCTCTCGTATGCCGAGCATGTCAAATCTCCCCGCCCTTCCTCGCTATTGAATGTTTTCTTGCTCGTATCGCTGGTCTTGGACTTGGCGTTGTTGCGCACTCTGTGGCTGCTCCCACCAGAAACCGTACACACTTCCATTGCAGCAGCCTTCACGGCAGCCTTTGCTCTGAAAGCGACGCTCTTCGTCCTCGAGGCATGGGACAAATCTGTGTACCTGGTTAGCGGCGCCGGTCCGTATGCGCCCGAGGTTACGGCAGGGCTATACGCCAAAGCCGTCTTTGCATGGATCACCCCGCTGCTGTTGACGGGGTTTCGAAGACTGTTGACGCCCGTGGACTTGTTTTCATTGGATGAGGATATGGGCGCTGCAGGCTTGAATGAGAAGTTCTGGCGACACTGGAGAAAAGGTCGGGCATACCATCTTTACATAGTCATTTTTAAAATTGAAACCACCCCTAAATTCGTGATGTCCTTGTACTGAAATTCTTTCAGCACCACCGGGATGTAAGCACCGTGTTATTCGCTGCTGCATCGCTACCCTACGGTCGTCTCTGATCGCCGTTGTTGTACCGCGACTCGCCCTCTTGGCATTCACAGTTTGCCAACCGCTCGTTTTGAACCGATTCCTCGTTTTCCTCGAGGATTCATCTCAAACAGACAACGCCGGTTATGGACTCGTCGCTGCATACGGACTTGTCTATTTCGGAATCGCGGTAACGCAGGCCCTTTATTGGTATCGAAATGGCCGTTCCTTTACGATGCTCCGGGGAGTATTGGTTTCTGCCATCTTCTCAAAAGCAACCGAGATGAGCATTACTTCGGTAAATGACTCGGCCGCGGTCACACTCATGTCATCAGATGTAAGTCTGATCTATTTGCAAGAGAAATCCCCAACTGATTCACTGGCGCAGGTCGATATAATCGTCCGAGCAATTCGGGAGATTCATGAATTCTGGGCAAACACGATTCAAATTGCCATCGCTACTTGGCTGCTCAGCATTCAAATTGGGTATGCTGCCTCTGGGCCCATCATTGTCTCATTTGTTGCCCTTATCGGAACCGTCGCCGTGGCACCTCTTGCAAAGAAGTATCAAGTTGTTTGGCTAGGCAAAACGCAAGAGCGAGTTGGTAAGGATGAAGAGTGTTATGATCATGAATCAAGTGCTGTGAACACTAAGAATACCTAGGAATCACATCCGCCATGATCGGTCACATCAAGAGCATAAAAATGACGGGTCTAACACAAGTGCTTTCCGAAACTATTGCAAAACTCCGCATCGACGAGATGGACGCTTCTCGACCATTCCGTGTGGTTGGCAGTATCACATCTTCCATTGCCCAAATCCCGCTCCTTCTATCACCTGTGGTTGCTTTTGCAATGTTCCAGGGAGTTGCTGCACATTCCAATCATACCTTGGACGCAACAAGAATGTTTTCAGCCCTCTCGCTAATTATCCTGCTTGCTCAGCCTCTGTTCTGGATGTTTGAAGTAATTCTGGACATGAGCGCCGCCTTGGGGGCTTTTGAAAGAATCGAAAACTTTCTTCTTAAGGAACCACGTCGAGACTATCGTCAAGTTAGCTCCGGCATGACATCTGAGATATTCAGTGGGGATGAAAGTTCGATGGAACTTCAGACTTTCAGAAACCAGGCAGCTTCTATCAACGTGGAAAATACGTCAGAGGGCGTCGCCGTTTTTGCGAAGCAATCAACATTCGCATGGTCTGACCAATGCAATGTCCTTCACAATATTAATCTGACCATAGGGCAAGGCCAATTCGTTCTACTATTGGGAGCGGTAGCCTCTGGGAAAAGCACATTATTGAAAGGACTATTAGGAGAGGTACCAAATACCACTGGAGTCATTCAGCTAGAGGGCGAGCGTGTGTCCTGGTGTGATCAGAGTCCTTGGCTGGAGGTAAGTATCAGCCCTTATTAACTAACATGCCCAGGATTGAGCTAATGAAGTAGAACAAATCAATCAGAGACAACATAATCGGTCATTCGCATTTAGATACGTTGCTCTACAGGATTGTTGTTCGTTCCTGCGACCTCGATACAGACTTCGAGCAACTTCCAGAGGGAGACATGACCCTTGTTGGAAGCAAGGGGCTTGCCATGAGTGGTGGGCAAAAACAAAGAATCGTAAGTGGGAAAGCAAGAAAGGAAAGATAGAGGCCTTTGTACTAATATTCCTTAGGCCTTGGCTCGAGCTATATACTCCCGTCCTCATATTGCCTTGTTTGACGACATTCTTACTGGACTCGATAACCTCACCGCACAAAGGGTCTTCTGTAATCTTTTTGCATCAAATGGGCTCCTAAAAGAGTGGGGTACCACAGTTATCCTTGCAACGCAATCAGGTGAGTGCGTAGTTCAAACGCAGTTCTTTTCGTTGACTAGGTTATAGTTGATTTCCTTTCATTGGCGGATCGAATTATTTCCCTCGAAGACGGAACTATTTCTGAGCAGGGTACTTTTGAAGATCTTCGCGAAGCTGGGGGTTACGTCCAGAGTATCCTAAAGGCCCGGGTCGCATCCGAACTGTCTTCCGAGGAGACAAATATTGAACTGGATAACGGTTTCCGAACCACAACCGCCCGCCCAAGGATAAACCCTGCTCTGAGCACTGAGCCAGACAAGCGGCGTCAACTTGGCGACAGAACCGTATATCGCTATTATTTCAGGAGCATTGGGCGCTTCTTTCTCGGGACCCTGCTACTCCTCGAAATTGGATGGACTTTTCTCCAGAGCTTTCCCAGTCCGTAACCCTCCAAATAATTAAATACAGGAAAAAGAAGTATACTGACAACACCCTAGCGGTATGGCTCAATTTTTGGGCTGATGCTAACGCGAAAGATGAATCCCAAAAGACTGGGTATTATCTTGGAATATATGCTCTTCTCCAAGTGATAGGCGTCATTTGGTTCGCGGTACTAATTTGGTGAGATCTTTGTACTGCTGAGTAGCCGTGCACTAGCTTATAGCAACATAGGGTTGTCCTTGTGCCTATTGCCGCCAAGTCTGGGGTATTCCTGCATCACAAGTTACTCTGGGCAGTCATGAGGTAAGATTCCTCAAAAAGCTGCGATTTCTTGCACTCACCCTATAGCGCTCCACTCTCCCTGTTCACGACAACAGATACTGGGTCTATCACGACGAGGTAAGCCACTTCGCATACTCAGATACTATGAAGAAGGCAAAAAATTGATTTCTTCTAGATTCTCCCAAGACGTTGGAATAATTGATAACCGCCTCCCTCTTGCACTCGTCGTTACACTTGCGAGTGTGTAACCTCCTTCTCCTATCACTCGCCCCTTGCCTAACACTTTCACAGGTTTCTTCGGTGTTCTTGCAAAGGGTGGGCTTCTAACTGTCTCCAGTTACTATGTGGCCATCGCATTTCCATTTCTCTTTGTCCTTTACTACTACCTACAGCGCGGCTACCTTCGAACCTCGCGCCAGCTTCGACTCCTCGACCTCGAAGAAAAGGCTCCGCTTTACACCCAGTTCCTCGAGACCCTCAGCGGTCTTGCTACCCTCAGGGCTTTTGGATGGGTTCCAGAAACCATAGAATCGAACCATGTCCTCGTGGACCGCTCCCAGCGCCCTTTCTATTTACTGACCATGGTACAGCGATGGCTTGTCCTTGTGCTGGACATGATGGCGGCGGCGCTTGCCCTGCTGGTGGTAGGATTTGCTTTTATGTTGCGCGGAAGAACAAATGTCGGATTAACGGGTGTATCGCTCGTGCAGCTGATTGGACTTAGCGAGACGCTCAACATGCTGATCCAGTTCTGGACCTCGATCGAGACGTCAATCGGCGCCGTTGCACGCATCAAGCAATTTTCAGAGGAGACTCCAGATGAAAATAAACAGAGGGAGACCCAGGAACCGCCATCAGCGTGGCCAACACGAGGCACGATTCAAATAAAAGAGCTGACCGCATCGTACGATGCAGCTGGCAACACCAAAGCGCTAGATGGAATCAGTCTTGACATCAATGCAGGAGAAAAGGTTGGAATATGCGGGAGAACAGCCAGGTAAGAAAAGCAAGACTTCGACCAGCCCCCTTACACTGTTGTCTGATCCAGCATCTTTTAGCGGCAAGACTTCATTGCTACTCTCCCTTCTCGGTCTTCTCGACACATCATCCGGATCAATAGTTGTTGACAACATCCCGCTTGCCTCGATCGCGCGCGAGTCGATCCGTAAACGTTTCATCACCATTACACAGGACCAGTTTGTTCTTCCTGGAACGGTTCGCCAGAATATAGATCCATTAGGCATCCATACCACAGAGGCTATCGCGCAAGCACTTGACCTCGTGAAAATATGGAATACCATCGAGCAAAATGGAGGCCTTGATGCCCCCTTCAAAGAAGATATGCTCAGCCACGGACAAAAGCAGCTTTTCTTCTTGGCGAGATCAGTGCTTTCCAAGTCTGTTTCCAGAGTTGTCCTCATGGATGAGGCGTCCAGCAGGTATTTCCCCTTCCCTTGCTGCTTCAAACGAAAACAGAGTGATAATCCATTCTGGTCTAACATCGCTGCAGTGTGGATCAAAAAACAGAAGAAACCGTCAAGAAGATCATTGAAAGTCAATTCAAGGAACACACGGTTATCTCTATAGCTCATCGCTTGGATACGATCATCGACTACGACCGCGTTGCAGTTATGGAAAACGGCCGCATTGTTGAGATTGGAAAGCCAAAAGAGTTGATGTCGTCCCCAAGCAAGTTTAGGGCACTCTTGAACGCAAGGGCTAGAGCTGGCAATTAAGAGTTTAGGCTTCGGGATGATCAAGTTTTAATATTCTTTCTTTGGATTCAAGTGCTTTTAATATGTGCTATCTGCTTGTTGTCATCTATGATTCCAGATGATCCCTTTCTACAGTAATAAATCTACCCTTGCCGGCCCTCATGATTCGAATATATTTCTCAACATTCTTCGCAGTCTCGACAGATTCTCGATAGCTCGATATCTCAGATGGCATAGCGTCCTCTGTCGGTTTGAAGCCAGTATAGAGTCGCAGCTCGGTGATCTTTCCCCAATTGCTAACCCAATCAACAAAATCGTGCTCCGATTCAATCATCAGTGCTTTAAACCACGGCGAACAGCCAGTGAGATCAAGAAACTCAAGCGCATAGAGGTTCCGACTCAACAATCGCAAAACCAGTAGCGCTTCGCTCCAATCATGGTCAATCGAGTGAGAGTAAAGACTCGTACCCCCGTAAGGAATGTTTCCCTGGGGAGTAGCGATGGTGGAAAGGCGGGCCTGGGTGATGAGACACGGGTCGGGCCAGTAAGCGAGGCTCAGATGAGTTAGCGACGAAAGCTTGGAAGAGAAGTTAAGAAGCTGTTTCCAAGATGCGGACGAAGCGTGACGGGGATCTAGAGCGAGAGACAAGTGGGTGAGATTTGGAAGCAAGGCCCGGGGTGGGCTTGGAACAATCTCGACCGTGTCCCAGGAGTCCTGGAGCTCCGTGGAAACTGGATCGTCATCGTGTGAGGAGAAGATGAGCTCCTTGACATCCTTAAGTTTCAGCGAACGACCGATGGACCCTGACAGATCCAGATAGTTTATTTCAGTATTGGAAAGGGTTGAGCCATCTAGTTCCTCCTCCTCGTCGAAAGTATCGGGAGGCGGTAGAAGGATAGCTCTGAGATCACTTAGAGAGAGGCCATCTTCGCTTGCTATCCCAACAAAGCGTATCAATGCCGCCTTGAGGTGATTAGGGATAAAGTACAGGTGATACTGATTGTACACCCGATGGAAAGCCCAGTCATATGCCAACTTTTGCAGCACGATATCTATCAAACTCCCCCGATCAGGGAGATAGGTTCCAGGCAAGACGTTATCGGACAGATTCGTCAGGTTCAACCTCGAGGAGCCTGGCCCATGGGCGCCAGACTCTCCGGCAGGGCGACGAGAGACCCAGCTCCTCGGGGGAGGAGGGCCAGCGGGGAGCCTCCGTCCGCTCCCATCAAACCTCTGGCGAGCGACGCGTCGGGGGAGAGGGGCAGGGGTCTCGGGAATCTGGAGGAACTCTCTGATGGCTGGAGGAACACTCGGGGCGGCTGCAGGCAGGGCGGACTGTGCAGCGGTGGAGGGGCTAATCGAAGTGCGACGCAAGTTGGCCAGCAGCTCGTTGACGCTCCTCTGAGGCCTGTCTGCTGAGCACACGCTGTGAGACTTTGGCGACCACGAGGTCGGACGTTGGGCTTGGAAGGGGGCGTCTCCAAGGGAAGCAAGCCGAGAGGGCGGCCTGGACCCTTGGGGGCGTGGCAAGGGAACGGGGAGGGGGAGGGGTGTGGCGGGCGAGAGAGGGCGAGAAAGCAAACGATGCACTCACCGGCGATATTGGACGTTGACGCCGCGGTCGGAAGAGCCGTAGAGGATGGCTTGAAGGGCTTGTGGTGTCTTTTCTTCGGCATGCCCGGGACAGGTCGCCTTGCGAAAAGGGCGACGTGAGGGGAAGCGAGAGAGGAGAGATCGGGCCCAAAGAGGAGCGGAGCGCGAGTCTCTTTTTGTCCCCAGACGGAGAGTTGGCGATGACGAAATGGGCGGTTTGCTGATGAGTCAAGATGGCCTGCCTACTAACGCCTCCCGCATCCTGAGGGATCACAGTGGAGTGTTTGGCGGCTCACAGGTGGCTCCCAGGGGGTTTTAGGGCAGTCAACCAGTCACCCCGCGCTGGCATTAGTGAGTCACTACGCTGGCATTCACTAAGTGACTCACTAAATTTACACCAATTGCCAGTGCCCAGGGATCGGTGCCCAGTCCCAGTCCCAGGCCCAGTACCAATGCCAATGCCATCTGTGTCAGTCTCGGTCGGATGCATTGCATTCCGAATATCATTAGCCCTAGCGCCTCAACCGATGGTGCAATACGACCTTCCTTGCAAGCCTTGTCGTCGTACGGATACGCCCCGAGACTACTACTAGCTTTGAAGCAAGACATCGATCCCTCCCCAAACTCAGCCCTGGCTCAGCCGCCCTCACAAGTGTCAACGAGCATCTTGGGGGTGGGGCGCCACAGCCCGCTCGTGTCATGTATCATGCCGGGGCAGAACGGCCCCCGAACAATCACGATAATGGAACCGGCTCCCTTGTTTGCTCATTCTCACCCACACATCTCCATGTGCGCTTCGTCATCTCATCGTGTCCCCGCCAACCCCCCCCTCGCCTCTCCCCGGCCTATCCTATCAAGTCCAGCGGGCCGAATGCGCCACCCGGCACTTTGGTCGACCGCCTCGTGACCGGTCCATTGACTGGCTTGAGCTTCGCATCACTTACACCGAGCATCAACCCGTTGCCGTTTGTCTTGGGAACCCGCGTCGCCATGGGCCATCAGCGGCCGGCAACATGTTAAAGGCCTCGCTTTGTCAGAGTAGAGAGAGTCCTATGCTAGTGCCTTGTCAGACGGTCGTTTGCATTTTCCCAGCCCTCCATTTCCAAGCACCTCGCCGCCTCGCCCATCAAGCGATTTCCATCTTTCTAGATTCAATTGCTTGTCCAGCCATGCCACGGGATGCCTGTAAGTTCGTAGCTACGACGTCACCGCATGTCTGGGTGATGCGTGGCGCAAACCTGACCCTTTAGTCCCAAGCATCTGTAGAAATTTCCCTTGCCCGCTGCCAAGAGTTCTGGAACCGCACGCTTATCTTTCGCCCAAGTCCCTTATTACGTGTTGTTTTGGCCTTCTTGGAGTCAGCATCGATCCGCCCTGCCGTCCGCTCGCCATTGGCAGTGGAATCATCATCGTGGCTTGTTTATATCAATGGCAAACCGGGTTGATCCCTAAAAGCGTGGAGGCGAGACAACCACCACCTGGGCTAGTCCGCGGCTGCTTGCATTTGTCTCAGTTCTAGCGGCAAATACATGTAACACAAATAAATGTCTTTCCGGCCACCCAGGAAGCGGATGTCCGTCGAGCGTGACTGGGCACCTGCTGCGAGTAGGTTATTAAACACGTAAAAAAAAAAGCCATTCTGGTACTTAATATGGAGTCGAGATGCTCTACTTGTTGATCCGTAATATCCCCAAAATCAGTACAGCTGTGAATTACGGACGCCGTTAAATGCCATGTGCTATGCTGGCCTGTTCAATTCAAGTGGACTGGCTCAAACGAGACGAAGAGCGCGGGGCGGCATAGAGGTTGTTTCAATAGTCTAGTTTATGCTCAACGGATGTCTAAGGCGCCCATGGCTACCTGGCCAAGTCTACTTCATTGGTTACCGGCCCGAGTCGAGACTCCACGTCGTGCTCCCCCAGACATCGCCACGTACCACTGCTTTTATCCTATCCTCGTCGTCAATCTTGCCGCCGACGCAAGGAAGAAATTGCAAGCTTCCCCGTCGAGTGCAAGCAACCTCCCGCGGAGAAGAGCGGGTTGCGACAGAGACGGTCCTCGGTCTGGGGGTTTATTATGGGTTATTTTGGTACAGCAGCAGACCTAGAGATCCCGGTTTGACAAGGGCCTAATATGGAAGTGAGAAGCGAATAAATGCAGAAGGCTGGTTCTCCCCGATCGAAATTTAATGAGGTCATCAACTTGAGTGAGATGGCCGGGCCGCCGTCAGTTGCCCTGAACCGATTCACCTGGTCAAAGTCCAATGCCTGCTCCATCCACGTTCTTGGCTGGTGTGACACAGATTTGGCATTGGAGTCACCTCTCGTTACCTTTCCCCAGCCAGAAGGTTACGGGGTGGCTGCGAACTTGTTCTCAAGATCAGACGCTCGGGGTATTCTCATGAAGTTTACATTCGTCTTAATCGTTGTGTGTGTAAACGGCCGTCACGCTCAACGTGGAACACACGTTGAGAAGTATGAGTTTGTCTTAGTTTCTGCCAGGTCTGGGGGTCAATGGAGGCCTTAAAATCGACATGTTGCAGTTTTTGCCCCTGAATCACGAAGCTGCCCAGCACTTTCAAGCTTGGCACCCAGGTTCCAACACGAAGCCTGGCAAAAAAAAAAAAGAAAGAAAAATGTAACGAAACACTTTTAGCTTGATTTATTTTTTTCTCTGCTCAATGTAATTTTAGCATCTAAATTGCTTGAAAGCATGGATCCCATGTCTCTCTCAATCGGGCCTGATTCCCCCGGTTTTGTGATTTATGACGAGTTTCTCGTTTTGTTTATCTGCACGCTAACAAACTGGGAAAAGGAGTTGATCTGGTATTTTGTGCCCAAAGCCGCCAGCCTAAATCAGTGGCGATGAATTGTGGAGTCAGATCTAACTCTGGCCGTTAATCAAGGTGGCATCGCGCAGCTCAGAGCCACTCAGTAGTGGTGAATATTGGCGACCGGCAGTTACCGTTTGATCTAGCCAGTTTGGCAGTCGAGGCTTTCGAAGTCCCAAGCCACCATGTCATCTGGGCAAAAATAAAAGACCTTAAGAGATCAATCATGGGGTGATCGTATCGTTCTCCAACCCCCCAGGGTCCCTCATGATCGAGAAACAGTGCCGTACAACCCCTGTTATTCGACAAGCGAGCTCACGATACCCTCTTTGCCGCAGCATAGACCACTTCGCTTGTGTCATCGGTCTGTATAATTCCGGTATGTCTTTCCGTGGCCAGCTGCTGTTGGTTGGGATATCTGAAAGGGTGGCGGTTGTTGTCTTCTCATGATCACCCTCCTGAAATCTCGGTCAAGGTCTCCTCCAGTGGGTTGGCAAGAATTAGCTGCGAACCAACAATTGGGCCAGACGCACGTCAGCGGAGATTTGCGCGTCATGGATACTCACATTTCGACGACCTGAGGGGAGATCAGTGTTGCATCAGCCTAATGCTGTGCCCCGCGGGGCTTGTGGGAAGGACGTGGCTTGCTCTTGATGACGGGATAGGCAAACATGTCTTGTGGACTGGTGTGGATTCAGCATGCATGGCAAGTCAAGCCAAGCAGGACATCTAAAAAATTTCTTACCAGTCACCTCGTGAAGTGCAGCTCAGGTAGTGATCCCATTTAGACAGGTACCTCGCCAGTAGACACAGGCTTTGGGATTTACTTTATGCGCCTAGCCCGGCCCGTTTCAAAGGCCCCGACTGTCACCTCCCAGATCACCAATATGGTGTGCCAGTCACCCATCCTCCCACATCTTCCCACACCCGGCCCCAAGCGGTTGGTGGATTTCCTCCGGGATTTCCCACAACCCTCTCCGACGACATCTCGGCATTGCAACAGATAGCATGATGGTGATGTAGAAGCATTCATAGAACCTGCCTGGCACGTGTCAACCCCGGCAACAGTAGGGGCGACACTTGGCAGGACGAAGCTAATCCGCAATACGTGCATAGCTCACAGATCCACCGATACACTGATGGATGGTCTGCATCTGTCGTCCGCCTTTGCGTGCCAAGGCCCTGAAACCTTGGGTCCACTGCCCCGCTACCCCCACTGGCACTTCTCCCCGCAAGGGTCATGTCTTGCCCTGTGACTGCGTACCTACTGTTCAGGTACAATACATACACGCAGGCGGGTAGCGGAGTACTAGAGTACCTCTAGGCAGGTACGGAGAGACATGCTGACCGATGCGTCTACAGGAGGGTGTGACGGCCATGGTCAGGCTGCACGTGCCAAGACCCTTGGGCATTCGGCAGAGCATCAAGGGCGCCAGCAAAAACCCCCGACGGCAGGTCTCGACCGGTGAAGGATCGCCTGCGTGACAACTCTTCGCTTGTTGACGCCCACTCTCACCCAACCAAACCAAACCCTTTTCTCGTCAACGGGCCCATCCTCCACTCGCATCTCGGACCCAGACAGGAAGAGGCAAAAGCCGCTCCCATGCATTGGGGAATTAACGCCGGGAGCCGGTGCCTCAGCAGCAGCGCCAGCGTATGCATGCTCTGGGCGGGTCGGCTGGCGTGGATACCTTGCCCATCGAGGCTTCCAATGGCGAGTCCACTCTGGGCATCTCAATCCATGGCGGCCTTCGCAATACGGTCTTTGTCATACCGGCAAGTCTCAGCTTGAGAAGCGATGTCGGGTTAGCCTGATGGCATGGGTTAGCATGCCATAGGGATGCCCAACCCAAAGAGCCGGGACCAGATGCACGGCAAGGATCACCGCTCGCTCCAGTCCTCCGAATCTATCACCTCCCTCCGAGACGAGATGAAGCTGCTGTGCAGTGACCTCTTTGTAAATGGGCACCACATTGCCATGTACGGTTCGAGTACATCACACCCTACCAGGGGCTTATGGTCTGCTACTAGTCTCTACTCCCCCTCCATCACCCCGGGTTGTACCACCTTCAGAGCCTCGCATGTGCACACCTCTTGCTTGGTTGCTTATCTTGCCAATTCGCGTTCCCCTTGTCTCTCACTTGTCTTTGCTTGGCCGCAGCAGACGACCGATGTTCCTAGGGCACTCGAGATCCACCTTTTGGCCCGTCACAGCATCTGAGCTCCCAACGGAAGATTGACACTTGAGCTTTAGTCATATCGTCACCTGGCACAGAGATCTTTTTGGGATTGAGCCAAACAATCCTTAGGATCTCCAGTCTTAGCGTTTAGTTACAGTGCCGCTGAACTCTCGATGGCAGCAACGGCCCCAGTCGCACCACTTACACCGCTAACCACTGCGTCAACCTCTCAAACGACCACCGGCTCTGTCTGATGGGCCTTCAGAGTAACGGCCCGATCCGATAAGAGGCTAAACGTTTCTCTCATTCGTTCCTACTTTGTTTGCCCCAGAGTCTGTCTATTTCGCCCGATCAAGACGCTAGGCTTGAACACGAGTCGTGTTTCCTGTTTCTACCCGTGCCAACACCCAGTCGAGGCCTAACACGGGTAGGAAAGTAGGACTATGGCCATCTCGGTGAAGTTGACATATGCAGTTCGTACCAATGCCGTTCGAGACTAGCCGGCGGGAGCCAGCACCGACACTAAAATGATACTGGGCTGCCACTCGAGGAACACAAGGACCTGCAGCCGGCAAGCTTCCTCTAGCCTAGCCCTTTTCCAACCCCCAGTAGTCGCTCCGCATCGGCGTCAGAAGCGGACAGCAACACCCCCTCCTTTTTCCTTCGGGTAAATGACTATATCATTGGTCAATCTTCGAGAAGTACAGTTATCCATGTCTCCCAAGATTTGATTCAATATGTACTTGCCTGCTAAAAGCAAGCTTAGAGTGAAGATCCGGACCCGCCACGGCCAAAATGATACGATTTCTTCGCCAGGGGACCCGCTTCTACCGTTTATTCTCTGCGTTCACTGCGCCTTCTGGGCCGTTAGGATGCATCCGCTATCCGTGGACATGAAACCTCTGTCGCTCTCACGTGTTGCTGTGCAATGGGAACAGACTTCGTCCAAAGCCCGAGACAGTCAGGACGTCGGACAGGGGAGGATGATCACCCTGTTCCCTGAGTGGATCATCCGCGATGGGGTCAGCCATCTGGTTGTCGGAGCGTGTGGGGGGTTCACAGGGCAGATGCCTGGATGACTGACAGTGACCTACCATGCTTATTTGCGTATCCTGTTGGCTGAGCCCGTGCTCCCAGGCGATTGTGGATTGTCAGTTGGTGGAGAACACCCCTGTGAAGACTAACCCACCCTGGGCTCGAGCATCGATCTGCCTTTCCCTGATCGCATCGTCTCTCCCTTTGCGGATCGAAAATACAACGCTCATAATAAGTTTCGCGCCGGTAGCTGCCAGTGTAAACGCGTGGCCAAAGCCCCCAATCAGACTCTGTTAGGCCTAGTCACATCAACGCTGTGACTAACAGGCCATTTACTGGTCACCGTCCACGTTTTTGCCGTTGCCCTGCAGTCTCCCGTCTCTAGCGCATTTCTTCCATCAACGGAAGTCACTTTTCACCCAAAATTCGGTGTTTATGGCGTATTGTAGAAGCCTTGACGGACGGGTGCTTGCATTTTGAGTCGTACATCTGAGCGGCAGGGATGAAGAGCCACACCTCATGCTCAGAACTGCGCCGAGAAGCATGGCTACCGCGACTTCGTATTCTGCATCTCATAGGTTCTAGCTTCACTGTGTACTTCGAGTCAGCCATCTAATCCCGACTCATGAGTGCGAGAATTTGTCGATCAGAACAACGCCTTTGATGCAAACAACCCGCGTATGCAAGACCGGCATCAACCGCCAGCACCCGCACAGCACCCGATGGGTCCCGGTATTGTTCCGATTGCATCTTGCAGCTGCTCCAAGAGTTTTGTTTGGCTCCGGTGGCGAGGTTAGGCTGCACTTATCACGGCTTCCTGCTTTTGCTCCGGCGTTTTCCTCGCATTGCTAACGCTCTGGGTGGATTCCCACATCTGCCAGCCATCAAACACTATTAGCTAAGAGCCTTCTGCCTCAGTCTCCTCCAATAGCACCCCCTGGAAACACAAGAAGTTGACATGGAAGATTGGCTTTGGTCAAAGCAAGGGCCTCCAAGCATCCCGTAAGCCTCTTGTGCCTATCCGTTGTCTCAGACTCTGCGCAACCGTCCGTCTCCATCCAAAGGTCCCTCCCCCCGGCCGGTATCCCCGAGTCCGCCATTGTTCTTCGAGCTTCGGCAGGCTACCTGCTTGAAATTTAGCTCCTCGTTTTTTCTTCTTCCTGCTTGGTCTGTGCCACGGGTTCTTGAGATCGCCGCTTTCAGTTTCTGGGTCCTCCTCAGCTCACCCCTGTGCGATGCAAAGTCAAGCCACCACCGCCCAGGACCGCTGCGAGGGTATATAGATGGCCAGATCCTGCACCCATGCGGTTGTGTCTTCTCTTTGAATCGTCAATGTTTACCAATTTCTCGTAGTCTTCTTTGGCGTCACCTCTATTCTACCTTCTGTTACACTGAACATCCTACGCTGCCACTTGATCAATTGATCGATCAATCGACAAAAACGCTCGCGTTTTCTCCAAGAACGCAACTTCCAACTGGGCAATTTCAACCCTGCCAAGAACGATTATCTCTGCAGGACAAAATAGGTAAAATCTAGTTCCCTGTTTCTTTGTTTGAGTTCGATGTAGAGGGTAAAAATTTGTTCTGCTGCCATTCCTATAACCAGCCTATCGCACTGGTTCAGGGATTTCGTCATTTGCACATCCTTGCAAATTAGCCTACCAGCGTGCTCTGTCCTTACATTCACATGGAACTCTTTGCTCAGCCTCGCTCTTGATTTTGAGCAGTTTATTGGACGATTGTCCGCACTGCCTTCTGGTGTTCCCCGTTAGGTTTCGCATTCACCTTTGACTAACGATTCTTTGCATTCCAGACTTCTATCTTGATCAAACCCAGCCGTCATTCGAGCCCAAACAAACGACGAGAGGTGCTGACCCTGGTACCCTACGACATCGAGGTATATGCAAGTGCACCTGTCTCTCACACCTGTGGGTGAATTGGGGGCGCCACACGCAACAGTTGGCTGACGCGGGCAAAAATAGCTTATCGCGGGCGAGTAAACAAAATACGAGCTACGATATCGTCCTTGGTAAAACCCGGCCAGATATTGAAAGTGCGTTTTCCTTCGCGACAGGCCCCCACCAAGAAGATCTTATGAATTCGCAAATCCCCAAGGTCGGTCTCCCTACTCCATTTCCCCACGTCATTTCTCTGTCAAAAAGCGCTTTCTTGGATATTATGCTTCATGTCGCGGGCTTTCAGCCCTTGCAAGATCAGCGTCAGCGGATACTCCAATGGCTTGAGGATCAAATCGGCCGCCACCCAATAGGAACACGCTCATCTCTCAATGACACCCATACGATCAAGCTATCAGGTGTGTTCTTCAACAAAAAGTACCAACGGGCAAATTCTGCGCATTTGGCTCGGTGCTCCCAGAGGTAAGTGGACATGTGCTTTTTTTTCTTTTGTCCTGTCTATCCTGCCCCATCATTTCTTTCCTGAGCCTTCAGAGCCGACCTGTCCTTTTTTTTTCTTTGGTAAGCCATCTCCATGCACGATCGATCCTCGCTAGATGATCCACACCGATATGGAGATGAAATGCAAAGCGCAGGCAGCTAGGAGCAGGTGCATGGTTTCGGTCACTCCAGTGCCAAGAGCTTGCGACATGGCAACCTTGGGCAAATGCAAGAGCTCTGGGGTCTGCACAGAATTTGTGGCTGGCATTGTGTTTCCGGCCATAATGCTGTCGTACGCACCAGACACCAGCGCAAAACAGGGCCCAGGTAATTGATGAAGGCGCCGAGTATCTCGTCGCACTGGACATGGCGGGCTGGGTTGGCATGGGGCCGGACAGGAGCTCTGACCCCGGGTCAGAGCCGGAGCCCAGCAATCAGTCGCATCTAAAACAAGATGCCTAGCCCCGTGACAATTTCAGGTGCCTCTTGGGCGTGTTTGAATGAAGGGTCTTGTTTTCGGTTGGCTAACACGATGATTCGCAGAGATTGTGACCTCGGCCACCAAAACCCGACGAGTTGCTAGCAAAGAGGGTGTGCAAGTGACGTTGACCAAACCTAAGACTGTCGCATCAAGATGAAGTGCTGTCGCACACGGGCGCGTGGCATGGCTGATGACTATTGCTATCAAGACTGGTGCTGACATGCAGTTTACTTTGCAGGAATTTGACCCTTCGCCGCCCGAGATGGGCTACATTGACATTGCTACGCACACTGAGGAGATGAGGTAAGTTTCATCATGTTTATCGACAGGATAGTGGCAGCGTGAAAATATCCAGGTGTCCAGGTTGTTGTTTCTCAACGGTGATGTATTTTTCTAGCTCCCCACTACCTTGCATTCTCTGAGCATTTTCCGATTTCACCTAACATCCCCTCCTAATGGCACCAAATTTGATGGACATTTGCACCTAGTGGTCAACGCACTATGTCGTGTTTGTTCTTCGCATCCAGGCAATGTGTACGGCGTACTGCAAGCTGCAGACTCTGTGTTGCGGGAAAGAACGACATGGCCCAGCACAAAGGCCGATGAGCCAGACACAAGCCCCTTGCCCATGCCGTGCCTTTGTGGCGGAAGCGGTCGATTTCGAATCCTGGCTTTGGTCTTTGTTATTCGCTATTGTTGTCCCCTGCCTTGCCTTTTTAGATACACACTCCTTCTTCTCAACCGCCACCCACCACCACCATTCCAAGCCCGCCTCCAGTGACGGCTGCCAAAAAAGAACCAAGAGGAGAGGTGGAAAGCCTTTGCAAGTATACGCTCTTTTTTTTTTTTTCGCGGGCCCTGCTGCAGCTCCTGGCATCTGAACCCAAGCTTCTGCTCCCCCTCGTCCCTCTCATCTCATTTTTGCTCTATGCGCAAAACATCCCTGTCCCGTTTGAAATTTTCTCATTGATTTTTTTTTCGCCCTACTGCGGCCAGCCTATTTTGAACCAACGATTCCAGCCCTCTTTCTGTATGGGGCAACCCATGAAGCGGGAATAGGCAACGTTAGCACGGGGTCTCCAGAGAAAAAAATGACGGTTACCTGTGAATCCCTACCACCTCCACTGACTACCATGGGTTACAAGTGTAAACCAACTCAACCCGACACACGCGCGGTGCTCTGATTATCTACCTACAATCCCAATTCCCCAACTCAACCCGAACCAACAACCCCAGCCCAGCCGCCCTCTTGATTCTCCACGCGGGCCCGCGATAAAGCAGCAGCAATCCCTGCCCCTCCCCCAAATTCTCAGACCGGGGTCATCCATCCAGCAGTTAGCTCTCACTGCTGCTCCCATAGCCAAATTACCTCCCACCCTCTTCCGTCCCGCTCCCGTCCCGCAGCGCACCGCGCAGCATCACATCCCTCACCTCACTCCCGCAAAACCTACTCCCTCACGCAAACCTGCACCTGCACCCGCATCCGCTCCCGTCGAGCGCTGCGCAGAGCAGGCAGCCCAGTTCAGCCCAGCTCAGCCCAGCCCGGAGCAGATCAGCCCAGACGCTCGCGTTGCGGCTGTCAAGCCCGATCCTCTCTCTGCTGGTGTGGCTCGGGCGCAGGGAGATGGGTGTCTGCTTCGACGCCGGGGGTGCCGTCTGGGTTTGTACACGCTTCCAAGCCCCTTCCCGCTCACCCTCACTGCTCACTGCCGCGAGCTGCTGCATCATCGTAGCCTCTCGAAACCGCGTCGGCCGGCCCTGTGCCACGCCAGTGACGGCAGTATTACCTGCGACTTGTGACACCTGGACACCGTAGCCAGGGAATGGCAATACAGCAGCTCCGTGGCCGCGTCTCCTGCCCGCGTCCTCTGCTTCCTGGCCTGAGGCCGTTCCGCTGATGAGGCGCCAGATATCCCAACACCACCTCTCTAGCAATAGAGCCCGGTCAACCCTCGTCACTCTTAAGTCTCTTCCATCCGCCGATCCTAAACTCCACTGCGCCGTATTCTCAAGACGGTGGTGGTGCCTTCTATCAACCACAACCCACCCCTCACATATTTGGAGGGCTCGACATACGCTCTCGCCTTGGCTCAAAGTACGTTCTCACCCCCCCTCCTTCACACTCACTCACTCACTGGACTGCACCTCTCTCTGCTATGCATTTTTTTTTTTTCGTTTACTTTTCGTCCTTGCTCTTCTATTCTTATTATATTCTCCCCACCTCTTCATCTGACCTGCATCTCTTCCCTTCCCATCTCATCCCTCTTCCTAACCTTGCTTTCTTCCTTTCCCTTTACTCTATCTCTCAACACAATCGCTCCTTCTACTTTGCTACACTTGGGCTCTGGTTCTCTGAATAGTGGAATGAAACACACACTCCACTCATCATGGCCGTTCAAAGAGATCCTCTTCCTCAGAGATTCAAACTAACTAAACCCACCATCAACAGCAGCTCTGCGGGAATGGCACATCCCCATCCCCACCCCCATCGCACCGCTGCTCTCCCTCATCCGGGTCCGCAGATCAGCACCCGTGAGCAGTATACGCCGGCAACGCCGTCGTTTAGGAGGGCGTCGGAGCATCCCTCTCGCTCTCCATCGTTTGCTGGGAGCTCGCTCCGGCGCAATCCAGTGTCGCCTACACCAAGTCCCATTCAATCTTTCCCGCCCTCGGGGGCGAGCATGGGATCCAGCCAGTTCGGCAACCGAGGCAGTCAAAACATTCCTCCTCTGTTGACTGTTCACATGCTTGGATCCCTCCAGTACCAAGATGGCGCCGCCACTCCCGTCAAAGTCGAAATCAACGGCACCATTGACAAGGGCTTTTTCCTTTCGGATAATGAGTGGACCTGCTACCGGCGCAACTACTTTTCCTGCGGCTGTTCCTTCTCTCTTAATCCCTACATGCCGGGAATGTCTATTCAGTTCACGCCTTCGAATTCCAGTCAATCTGTTCAAGTCTATGGCTTTGCCATGAGCATCTCGGCTGTCGTGTCTGACAACGAACAGCACAACATTGAGCTTGTTCAACACACCCCAAAAAGAGACAAGGGGCCCATTATGAAGCCTGAGAAGGTTCGCCTTGGTGTTAAACCACCTCAACAAGCACATGGCCATCACATAGATATGTATCCCAACACGGTGGTGTCCACCCGCTACGGAGATGGCTTCAGTGCAGCTCCCAGCAGCCAGCCCCACCCAACAGAGCACACGTTTGAGCGGATTCAGTTCAAACAAGCAACACAGAACAACGGCAAAAGACGAGCTGCGCAGCAGTATTACCAGTTGGTCGTGGAGCTGTGGGGCGACGTTGGATCTCAGAACAATGGCGGTGACCAGTTCGTCAAGATTGCAACCCGCAAGTCTGCCAAGATGATTGTTCGAGGTCGCTCCCCCGGTCACTACCAAAATGACAGGCGAGGAAGTCAAAGCAACGGATCTGTTGTTCCCAATGGTATCAACTATGTGACTGGAGGTGGCATCGGAGACTTTAATTCCAACTCTATTCTGAGCACACCCTCCTACCCGCCAGGTATCGAGGGTCGATCGAGCCTTTATAGTTCCCGCCATCATGAAATTCCTTCTGAGGCAATTATACCCCCAGAGAATGCAAAAGCAATCGAGACAGCCAAGGAGTACCAGTACTATCCTGGTTCGATTTACGATGGACAGCCAGACCGGATCGACCTGTTCAACCCCCGCACTGAACCTGAGGCCCCTGTCTCTCACATGACCAGTGGCATGGACACAACTCCCAAAGTCAAAAGCGAGTATGAAGGAGCAACCCTACCCAGCATCTTCCATCCGCCGGCACCGGTGGCGGAGCGCCGCCCTGGTCCTTTTGATGGCAAATCAGGTACCAGCGGCTATTATCCAACCATGGTTCCGCCATCGGGAGTTAATATGACCATGACCTGAATGGTCTCTGCGCTTAATGTTGCATGAAAAGAATCTTACGGCCGTCGAAAAGAAACAATGGGAAAGGGAATGGTAACGGGCATGAATATGGGGTTCAGGACTTCTTTACAAGATTTCTTTCGTTTTACAGAGAAAAAAAACACGATGCTGAGGGCTAGCTCATGAGGTATTGCATGAATAGAGCAACAAAACAGGTCAAAAAAGAAAAAAATGGAGTGGGTGCGGACCTAGAGGAAGGATGATATGGTTCATGGGCAACAGTTACGATCTGTACGACACTGAGTCAGGAGCATGGGAGCTGGAAGGTGAAACTTGTTTGTTGGCATGGTTGCCTCTTTTGATTTTCGCTCTTTTTTGTGGAATGAAACGGAGAGTGACGGAAAATGTACGAAGTGAGAGATGGCATGGATGTGTGCGGGTGTGTTTGTGTGTGTGTTTGTGAGAGAGAGAGGCAGAGGGAGGGAGCAACAACATTGTTTTGAGACAAGGGAGGATACCCAGGTTTACATCTGCTTACTTGTTTTATTTTTTTTATTTTTGTTGTGTTTTTTTTTTCTTTCCTATTCTCGGACATTTCTTTAGGCTTCATCTCGTCTCATTGAAATGCCTATTTGCTGTTTTACTTCTTTTTTTTATTTTAGCCATGCGCAGTCATGCGAGGTGTGGACCACAGGATGGAGGGGTTGGCGTTAGGAAAGGCAAAGGAAAGAAGAAGAACAAGCAAGGGCTCGAGGCCCGGGGGGGGGGCGAGTTGAGGCTGAAGGGTGGGCATCAGGGGAGGGAGGGGCTTGGTCTTCAGACTCGGCCGTTCTTCTTTTGCTATATTCTCATATTTTTTAATCATGCTTTACCTGGGTATCATGCAGGGATTGTTCACTTTGTGTTACATTTGCAAAGGGTGTGTCTTGTGTCTTGTGGCCAAGGTGCTCTAGCTGGGTGGCCTCAGAAGCAAGCAAGCAAGTAGTGAATGGATGGATGGATAGATGGATGGGTGGGTGAGTGAGTGGGTGGGTGAGTGGGTGGGTGGATGGATGAACGGATGGGTGAGTGAGTGAGTGAGTGAGTGAATCAGTGAGTGAGTGAGTGAATCAGTGAGTGAGTGAATGGATCAGTGAATCAATGATATGAATGTGCAAACGCCTAGGCCATGCATGGGTGGCAATGTTTACAAGAAGTCGGGTCCTTGCTAAGCCAGACGGAGAGAAGAAGGGGAGCAGAGTAGTAGCAACCAGCCAAGAGATGAATGACGCAGCGTGTCCGGCCACACACACGGCGTGGACCGGAGATAGATCATCAGTCACTGCCAAGGCGACAAGGCATGCTTATACCCGCAGCGGCCCTTGATCCCCACTTTGAGGATCGAGTCTCTCGATGTGAATCCCAGTCTCATTCCCCTTGGAGCAGTGCCGGCGAGCCCCATTGGATGCCCCGTTGGATGCCCCGTTGGATGCCCCATTGGATGCGCGCACCGTCTTACCTGTCACATCTGCCAAAGGGGGGAGAGGAGGGGAAAGGACAAGAAGAGGTGCCTCCCACCTCCCCCGCGTGCACTGACATTGGCCGTCGGATTAAGGTTGGCCCCATTGCCCCCCGCGGGAGCGGTCCGCGGGCCCCATTCCATAGCCTTTTGTATGATCGCTCAATAGTCTCCTTCTTGATGGGAACTAGAACTTTCGCGGAACCGTCCCAGAGGCAGTTGTGGGGATCGCTGGCTGGAAAGGGCGAGCGAGGGGGAGAAGAAAAAAAGTCTGATGCGCCTGGATCCGAGCCAAGGCCCATGCCGGCGACCCTAGCCTTGGACGTTGGCCTAGGCGCCCGCTCCCGCTCGTTTGGCTTGGCCCGTCTGTCCACAGCCACGAGGCGTGCTTTGATCTAAGACATGATGTCAACAATTCCCCGTTTGGACTCGACAAATGGAGATGCAGAAAAAGAAAAGAAAAAAAATCTGCCTTCTTTTTTTTTTCAAGCTAGAGAGGTAGGGGAAGAGAGACAAAGAACCACGCAGTCCAAACACATGCCGGTGCTGTACTTTGGCCTCTAGATGGGGCTAGTCTCATAAACGCCTTACCCTACACTTTCTTTTGCGATGCAAACGATGACATACGACATGGCAGTCATGGGCGAGCCGACATCCCTGATGCTTGCCCAGAGCCTTGTTTTCCAAATCAATATGCCAAAGAAGCGGTGAAGGGAGAAAGCGTATCCTGTCGGCCTGCCGAGCGAGCAAGCGCCATCTTCTCGTATAACTGCGACGCTGTGTATCACTCGGCGTTGTCACCACGGAGTACAACACGCTGCATGGCATTGTCTAGAAACGATGGACCCCTCCCCCTCCCCCGCCCATCGCCTATCCGGCCCTGATCCTGGCTACAGAGAAGGGACACAAAGGAGAGAAGAAGGAAGCAAGAAATCACTCTCTGCATTGTCACTCAAGCACGCCCCCTCCCCTTCAAACTTGCTTGACGACCCAGCCAGAAGGGCCACACGCCCCCCCGCCCCCCCTCCTCTCTCCTTCAACCATGGACGGGCGTATGCATCTTTGCCAAGCGAGAGGAATCAAGGGTCTTTGATGAAGAGAAAGAGAATGTTCAAAAAGCTGAAAGAAAAGTGAACAGACGCCCCCTCCCCACTGGTTCGTATTGTTTATGCATTGCATCTGCCATGGACCAGAGGCAGAAACGGAACTTGTACGCCCCCCCCTCCTTCCCTCTCACCGTGAAATCAGGCTGATAGACGGCTCACCATGCGGCCGCCTGCAACCCACCGGCACTTGACACCCTCCTCATCCCGTATTCACACATACTCTTTTTTTTTTTTTTTTGGCTTGTCTCGTTCCGCCCGCACCCCTCCTTTGTTTTCTTCTTTTCTATTTAAAAAAAGGAAATAAATAAAAAAACGAACAGTAAGAACAACACAATGGTCTGGGCCCCAAGTTCCGAGTCGCACCGCATGGTGGTGCATCCACACGCGACCAAAAGATCCCCCCATCGGCGACGCAACAGAGGGACTCGATTGGCCCAACCCTCCGAAGGCGAGTACCGGTGTCCCCCCTCCTCTCCCCCCTCACACTTCGGGGAGACAGAACTTGGTTGAACAAGGATCCTGCCATGGATGGGGGTGGAGAGGAAGAAGACCAAGGAAAGATTCCCACGGCCGCCATGCAGGTTGCCTTATTGCGGCTGAGAAGGATTGTTTATTTATTTATTTTTGCCTTTTCTTTTTTCTTTTTTTGCCTCCTGTACAACCGTCGTGTTTGAGATGGGTGGGCTTGGGCAGCGAGGCCCCCAGGCATCGTTCCGAACGAGGTGCCCATTTTCGGTGAGTAGCCGGGGGCTGTATGGACCGGGGCCTGTGGAGATGGAGGACCGCTCTGGGAAGAGGAGAGGGTGTATGGGAGAGCTCAGCGGCAAGAGGCAGAGGGCTTAAGCGAGACCAAGGGCGATGACATACGCGCCGGGATTGAGCCTCATGCAAGACGTACACCGGTCACGGGCTTGTGCGTCCGATATAGCTCCTTTAGGCCTGGCTCTTCTTTGTCGTATCTTTTGCATATTGTTGTTGTTGACGTCGTCACCGTCGTCGTCGTCGTTGTTGTCTCCGGGAGGGCCCAATATGGGATCGGTATGGGGCATGCGGACAGCTTTGTGCACCATCACAGGTGGAAAGTGGTCTGATGAATGTCACGAGGCAAACCTGGGCCGTCGAGAATGCTTGCTATCGGGCCTTGAGGCAGCATGAAAAGTGTAATTGGGCGTGCGAGTACCCGATGGACGGAAGGGAGCCGACATGTAGCAGTCGGGTATTGCATTGGTGTCTCGGTCTAGAATCTACAGTATCCCGCCACGCCGCCTGCTGCTCCGTTTGGCTTCCGTTGCCTATTTCGCTCTCCCCGAGCGGGTTGCTGGATTTATCTCGCCCCATTGCAATCACATGCGTATCCCTTACGACGTCGCCCTCCAGATGGCATCTGACATCTTGACCACGGCTGCCATCTCGGCCGTATCATGCACGCGGACTATGTCGGCACCGCCCTGTACGGCCGCGGCGACGGTCGCGGCGGTGCCCCACGTCCGCTTGGCTGGCTCCTCGACGCCCGTGATCTTGCCGACGAAAGTCTTGCGGCTCGACCCGATGAGCCATGGAAGACCCTCGAGGCCTGGCCAGTAGCGCAGTTCGTCAAGACGGCGGAGAAGCTCGAGATTCTGTTCGGTTGTTTTGGCGAAGCCAATGCCAGGGTCAAGCATGATGCGCCAGCGTCGGATGCCAGCGGCTTCGGCAGCGGCAATGCGTTCGAGGAGCTCCGAGGCGACAGTAGGGATAAGTCCCTCTGGATAGGATGTCAGTGTGTTCATGGTCTCAGGGGTGCCGCGCATGTGCATCAGACAAATCGTCTTTTGCAAGCGGGCAACGGTAGAAAACATGTCCGGGTCGAGGAGGCCGGCGGAAACGTCATTGATAATATCGGCGCCGTTGGCAATGGCTTCCTCGGCCACGGAGGCACGATATGTGTCGACACTAATCACGATATCACGGCTCTCTGGTAGAGACCGGATCAACTTTATGGCTGGGATGACTCGGGCAGCTTCCTCTTCGGCTGTAGATTGCTCGCGGCCAGGGGCTGTGGACTGCCCACCAACGTCAATTATCGACGTGCCGTTGCGAACCATGTTGAGTATCGTCTCTTTGATGTTTGCAGAGTTGTGAACTCCACCATCAGAGAAGGAATCTGGAGTCACATTGAGAATACCCATGACTTGTGTTTTCCTATTGCTTGCAAGTGCTGTCAATGGGGATGAAGTGGTGGACATGGGCGTCATGGAAGACATTGGCTCGCCGACAGGAAGCTCGTTTAGGTAGTCCTGAATGAGCTTCCATGGCTTGGAGGGATCAAGTGATTGAGCTGGGGTGAGCCTGTTGGGTGTTAGAGACTGAGTCTTGATATGACGGAAATAAGGGCACATACTCTGCCAAGGGCCGCAAGACAAACTCTCTTTCTAGTACGCCAGCATGGGGGACCGTCAATCGTTCGTGGCTCACTTTTTCATCTCCATAGAGGAGAATATCTAGGTCAATGTTGCGAGGACCTTTGTCAATAATCTTCTTTCGGCCCATCTCATTCTCAATGGCCTGGAGTTCATCGAGCAGAGCCAAGGGCTCCAGTTCAGTTTCAACCTGTCACATCAAGTCAGGGCGAAGCACTCTCATGGATGAACTGCGCCGAAAACCTACCTCGCAAGCGCCATTGACAAAGCGATCCTGATCCGTAACATACATTGGTTCCGTTTCCCACAGGCTGCTAGTGCGCTTGACCTTGATCCCACGTTTGTCCATTTCGGTGCAAGCCCGCTCGATCTCGGCAACACGATCACCCAAGTTACTCCCTAGGGCAATGTATGCCGTCTTCTTGCGGGGCCTGCTGCTCCCACAAGCACATGCACAGCCACAAGCAGAGTGCTTCAGGCCGGGCACAGCGCTGCAAGCATGGAACTGAGGCCGCGCAGTCGAAGTCAAGGGCAGGCGTTGTGAACGTAGCGGGGATGATGTCGACACGCATCGCGCTGTGAGGGGGCGCCATGAGTAGGATGCTGGATTGCAATTGGGCCGTGAGGCGCCAATGCGGCGTATAATATGTCTGGATGGAAATGAGCGCCTCATTTTGCACCTCTCCCCTTTACATGATGTGCCTTGAGGCTGGTGACGTTGAATGACGATGTGGATGAGTTGATGGATGGAGGTTGCGAAAATTTGCGATAGACAAACGAGTGGGGTGGGCGTAGCGAGCGGTGGGATGCGGATGGAGCGGAGGTTATTATGGCGTGTTGTAAATCCATATTGGATGCATGCTTGAGTTGGTAGATGAGAAGCTAGAGAGAAAACAAAGAAGAAGAATCATAATAAAATAAACAATAGTCTAAACCAATAGAGAACTGGAAACCATCTACAAGTAATTGGGCTCGTGCAAGGCTGGTGAAACGACAGACAGGTTTCGTCATGATTTGATCCATGGTTGTCATGAGCGCTGTCACGGGACTAGGAATCAGGCCATGGCGTATGAACACATGCCTTTCCCAGCCATGACTTAGACTCCACGCTCAACCACGATTAGAAATTAAAAAAAAAAAAAACCGTCGAGACCCCCGGAGACTCCTGTCTCTGACGAGGTATGTGATGGTTGTGGATTAAGTCAAAACGGCCGGGCGAGTCAGCACTTCTCTGGCTCTGATTGATTCACCTTCGCAGCCATGTCAGCAGCCGTGACCTCGGCGATAAGCGGAACCCCCCCCCAGCTCGAGACAATATGACCACCCTCTTCCCAATGAATCTCTTTAGGACGTTCCCCGACTTTGGAATCCGAAGGGAGGCCGGGGAACCAATGGCAGAAAACGTAAGAGAGCATTGTCCCTCGGCATCTTCCCCAGGTTTCCTGCTTCAGGGAGGTCCCAGGCGCGGGCCGCTAAACCTTTTGCGGCAACGCTCTCCGCCTCCAGAGGGGACCGCACCTGTGCCTCGGCATGTGGTTGAGCGTGCGTCCAAACTCAAGGACAAGGCGGCGGCGACTCAGCTGATGGGCTTTTGTTTTTCATTCATATAACCTTGACCCAACCGCCTCGCAATTCTTGTCTCTGCACATCCATCACACCTGTACCTCAGCTTTCTTTTTCTGGGCCCCGTCTGTCTGTACTCGTCTTTGGGAGTAACTGATTTTTTTGAGCGTCTCAACTGAAAGAAGCATCGTCATCACTGCCTGCCTGTCTCTCAAGTCCATCACATCCGCATTCATCACAATGGCATCTCCTCGTACGTCGCCCACATCCTCCTCACTCCCCTCGCCCTGCTTTGCGAATCCCGTATGTGTGTATGTGTGTCGCTAACCGGCCCTCGTGTGTCTGAACAGAGAAGCTCCGCACCCCCATCACTGATCTTTTCAAGATCAAGCACCCCGTGCTCCTCGCTGGCATGAACGTGGCTGCTGGCCCCAAGCTCGCCGCTGCCGTTACCAACGCCGGCGGCCTGGGTGTCATCGGCGGTGTCGGCTACACCCCCGAGATGCTGCGCGAGCAAATCGCCGAGCTCAAGAGCTACCTCGACGACAAGAACGCTCCCTTCGGCGTCGATCTGCTCCTCCCTCAGGTTGGAGGTAGTGCTCGCAAGACCAAGTTCGTCTCCCCCAGTGCTCCCCCAGTACTCCGCCCCTTGTCCCCCACATTCCACCGCCCCCACATCTTGGCCGTGTTCCAGCCAAAGCTTAGCCGCTTTGCGCATCGACAATCACATGCCAGCATAACCACTCCCCGCTAGTCGCATCATTCCATCATGGGACCTCGTTCTCGTTCGCGGCTAACACGCTTCTTTTCAGCTACGATTACACCAAGGGAAAGCTCGGTGAGCTCGTCGACATCATCATCGAGGAGGGCGCCAAGCTCTTCGTCTCCGCCGTCGGTGTCCCCCCCAAGGCTGTCGTCGACAAGCTCCACAAGCATGGCATCGTCTACATGAACATGATCGGCCATGTCAAGCACGTCCAGAAGTGCCTCGACCTCGGCGTCGACATCATCTGCGCCCAGGGTGGTGAGGGTGGTGGCCACACTGGCGACATCCCCACGACCGTCCTGATCCCCGCCGTCGTCGAGATCTGCAACAAGCACAAGTCCCCCCTCACCGGCGGCCCCGTCCAGGTCATTGCCGCTGGTGGTATTCACAACGGCCAGCTTCTCGCTGCCTCCCTCATGATGGGCGCCGGCGCCGTCTGGGTCGGCACCCGCTTCATCCTCACCGACGAGGCCGGCGCCCCCAAGGCCCACAAGGATGCCGTCCAGACTGCTGGCCACGACGACAACATCCGAACCATCATCTTCACCGGCCGCCCCATGCGTGTGCGCAACAACGAGTACATCAACAACTGGGAGGTCAACCGCCAGGCCGAGATCAAGGAGCTCACATCCAAGGGTACCATCCCCTACGAGGCCGACCTCGACAAGCTCGACGACGACGCCGCTGATGATGCCCTGGACAAGTTCCGTCCCTTCCTCATGGGCAAGTGCGCTGCTGTTGTCAACGAGCAAAAGTCAGCCAAGGGAGTCGTGGACGAGTTCGTGGACGATGCCGTGTCATGGCTGCAGAAGGGCAACAAGATGATTGCTAAGCTGTAGATAAAAACCCCTGCCTATGACCTATGTGAGATACCTTGTAGACTACGAAAGCCCTGATTCTATATTTTTTTTCTTTTAAACTCTGGCATTTCACGCACTATCGAGACGAGCATGATAAATTTTTAAGCATAAATTAATTTTCATCTCTTGTCAACGCTTCTTCCATCATGCGCCTCTTGTGAACAATCTTTCTTCTCTTTTGACGTGAACGCGAAGAATAAAAGTCTATTCCATACTAACCAACACAGCCAACTTTGATATTAACATATACGCCAGAACCCAAAAGCATCCCCCGCCCCTAATTTCATGTCGAGGAAATTCGTGCCAGGGGCTTCAACGAGGGCTCAAGTCCATAGCTGAGCCCACGTCTGACCCTTTCCCCTCGATTCGATATTTCGCTCCTGAGGCCTGGCGTCGTCGTGCTTCTTCTCTGCTCTCTCCCACTGGGCCTGTAGCCCCAATTAGTTTCCGAGATAGGATCGGATGGCTCCCTGGAGCCGAGTGGCACCCTCGCCAACGATGGCGCTCAGGTTGTCGATATCATCGGCAGCAGTGATACCAAACTTGCGCACAAAGTCCTTGGCAGCCGATTCGAGATCGCCATACTCCTCCTCGGGCTCCTCCTCCGGTCGACCAAAGTAGGCGTTTGATGAGATGGCAGTTGCACCCTCGAATCCCTGAAGTCGCGTCTTGGCCTCGGCCTGGGCACTTGGGTCGAAGGCACCCTTGCCGAAGAACTCATCTGACGAAATACCCTTTTGGCCTCCGAATTTGTCTCGAGCATAAGTCTGCGAGTCGTCTAGAGATGAATTAGTATGTATGTCTTGAAAAAAAAAAAAATGAAATGAAAACTGGCTGTAATAACTCACCTTCAGCCTTGACAGGTCCAACGGAACCGAATCCACCGGCACTCTTCTTGGGGGCAGCAGCGGCCTTGGGTCCACCAATCTGTCCAAAACCCAATCGTCCCATTCCCATGCCCAATCGCTCCACTTCGGCTTCTGACTTCTGGCGAGTATGCGATGAGATGTTTCGGCTGGGGCTGACGGGAGTTGGCGAAATAATGCTAGCTCCAGCACCAGAGCCGGAGTCCTTGGCGGCCTTTTCCTCCTCAGCATCAGGGTCATAGCCAAGTTTCGCGATACGGTCTGCCTCCTCCTTTGCCTTCTTCTCGGCCTCATCGAAGTCAATGACATCGCCTGTAACCTTCTTAACACCCAACTTAGCGGTAGTCTTCTTGGCGCCTAGGACGTTGGCCTTGCGGGGGCCAGTGGTAGTCTTGCGCAGAGCAGCTGAGGTAGTAATTCGGCTTGCGGGCTTGGTCTCGCCAGTGGCGGTCTTAGCAAGAGGAGAAGAGGTGCGCGCAATGTCCTTGCCGTTTCCAGCGTTGAGGAAAGGAGAAGGGGTGCGTCCGACGACAGGGGGGGTCGCGGTTCGTGAGACAGGAGGAGTAGGCTTCTTGATGGCGGGCTTGTCCCAGGAAGAGAAGAAATCGTCGTCGGGCTCGCCAGCAGGGGTCGCAGAACCGTCGTCGGCACCGTCAGTAATTACGACTTCGTTGGGGTATCTGAACAACTGTTAGTCTATTTTTGCGCAGGGGTTCCACAACAAGCCACGTACTCCTGAGCATCACGGGCAGCCCGTCGCTTAAGCTCGTCCTTGTACTTGGTAGCAGCATTGGACTGGTACTTTGTCTTGGCATCCTTGCTGTTGAGGGCGGCGGTGCCGCCATTCTGCTGGAAGAACTTGGTGGCAGACTCATTGCCACCAACCTTCATCATACGGAGCTGGTCCCATTGCCACTCTGCGCAACCGGGTTAGTATTGAGTGCGACGAAAGAGACATTGCATCAATCACATACGGTCGAGGTTTGTTGATCGCACAAAGGAGATGTGGACACCCAAGTTTCGGTGATTCGAGGAGCAGTCCAGGCATAGATAGATACCGAAGGGCACCGACGTCCAGGTTGGGTGCTTTTGGCCGCAGTCGAAGCAGATCTGGGGGAGACGAGGCACAAAAAGTCAGCGCTGTCAATTCTGCCATGACGGTGCGAGTGCGCAACCATCAACATCAAACCGAGATTCCATCCAACCCACCTTGTTCGCCTGCTTCGTCTTCAGCTTCTCAAAGATCTTCAGCGACTGCTGCTTCGTCGCGAGGGGGGCGCTCATGTTGGTGGTGGTCGGGCTGTCAGTTGCAGTAGCGTGTGGGATGTTGTGGGATCGATGCGGTGTTGTGGCAGGGAAACACGGTGGCTCGTAAGGCTGGGTAAAGTTGGGTGCGGTATGTTTAGACTCAGGAGTTCCATCGAGAGGAGTGGGCAGTAAAGTGGCATACATCTGGCATTTCGAATGGCGCTATTCCGGATCGGGTGACGGATGATCCCCACGTTGCGTTCTGCCCAAGGCGGTGTGCATGCAAGCAATTGTGAAGCAGAGCCCGGGTCTACAGCGCGGCATCGCCCGTTGCTATCGCCAAGCTTCTGAGCCAGTGCCATTGCCAGGATATTTTTAGTCTCGGTACCATGGCCGTGGTGAATTCGTCGTCATCAACATGAGGCCATCCAATTCTCTCATTGCAGCCCGCCCGACGGCTCTCCTCGGCTTCCCTCCCACCCTCCGAACCCTCATTGTCCCACGCCACTATTCCACCCAGACCAGCTCCGGCGCCACGCCACAGGGTCCAAAACGTCGAACGAGAGCCGTCACCCCCTTCAACGACGATGGCTTTGTGCCATGGAGCGAGCTCTCTGCCGCAGAGAAAGCTGCCCGGGCCACCCAGCAGAGCTTCAACTTCGGCATGATTCTTGTTGGTGTCGTGCTCACAGTACGTTTTGCCGGCGCACTCGCAACACCAATCTAACCTTGGTAGGGCGGCGTTGGATACTTTCTGTGGACCGATGTTTTTTCTCCCGACAGCAAAATATCACAGTTTAACCGTGCCGTTGACAAGGTCAAGGAGGATCCGCGATGCATCGAGTTGCTAGGCGACCCCAAGACCATTACTGCGCACGGCGACGAGACATTCAACAAGTGGAGGAGAGCACGCCCTGTTGCGTAAGTGAATGGATTTATTGCATATTTTTTATTTTATCGTTTCTAATTATCGTAGCTCCTCCGAGAAGACCGATCCCCAAGGACACCAGCATCTGATTATGCACTTCTATGTGAGATCCCTGAACTGACAATGGCTTAATTACATTTGTTCTAATTATC
Organism: Calonectria ilicicola; assembly: GCA_020809705.1. NCBI lineage: Eukaryota > Fungi > Ascomycota > Sordariomycetes > Hypocreales > Nectriaceae > Calonectria > Calonectria ilicicola. The sequence goes on along the minus strand of CP085828.1, from coordinate 1,962,524 downwards.
ATAGGTCGAGGGATCTCGAAACCAAGGTGTTGTTCAATTGCACATGATCAAGCACCGTGGCCAGAGCGACTATCTTTATAAATACCTTTTCATAGACATTAAGGGTCATGACAGAATCTATCTGGAGAACGATGCAACATCTTCTTCAGGCTCCGGGAAGGGATTTAGTTTCTTTGGCGTGAAATGGGGCTGATGTTTTGCCCAAACTAAAACGGATAACGACAGTACAGATGTGATGAAGGGTACTTGTGTACAATGTTTCGACTATGGTTTCTTCTCGGGTGTATGATAGTGCTTGAAAGGTGTTGTTGACGTGTTGACACCGCGTATGTATACTACTTGCAAAATGCTATTTTGAAAGGGCATCGGTATCTATCATCGTGTGCCTGCTTCTGGGCTGCGGTGGTTTTTTTTTTTTTATACACCTTATGGAGTCAGTGCTAAAAGTATGACATACGATTAGCATCTATGAATAAAAGGAATGTGACAATTCCTTAGCTTAACTATCCTTGCTACTTCTGGGCTCCTGCATACCTGAAATACAATCACATAGGTTTTTCTCAAAGGTTTGGGCTTGGTTCCACTAGTTTCATGCTTCTTAATACAGAAATGCCGGGTCCAACCCCTATTTCACAAGAGGAGCTTTTTAATAAGATCTGTTCACTTCAAATGAACAGTGCGAATTGTCTTTGGTGCTCTCAAATCATTGATTATTCTAGTCTTGAATATAAATGATGGTAGATTAAAAATACATTTCAGTGCATGCCGCCCGACGCATACCCATCGAGATGATTATCCGACACTGCCATAAACGTTTGCGACTAGCTTTCAACAGATCCTGCGACATATAAACATATTGCACCGCTGAACTCGAGTACTAGAACAAAAGTGAATATGAACACTCTATGCCAAGTATCCATCAACAAATCTCCCTCTCCCGATGGCTTGATTCATTAGTGTTTGTTCTCAACGTGTTATGCGCGAAAGGTCTCTTCGATTCTTTGGCATTGATACTCATTTGATCTAATAGCGTATACAAACGTGATATATACAATCTCTCCATCAGCGTATGGAAGCACCCTGCATAAAAACGGCGATTTAATGACAGGTGCAGGATAATGTCCAAAGTTTACGAAATAGGACAATCTTAATGCCGTATAAAACCATAACAATACACGATTGATCTTTAATATGACAAGAAATCAATGCTAAATCGACGAAATAACACTTTGTCTCCGGAGAATCAGGGCTCAAAACTCTTTACTAATGTGCTATTCTACCAAATGATTCGATTGAACTACGCGACTAAATTGCCTAGACGACATGAAGATATTTGTCCGTATACCTATGAGATCCCAGGTTGTAGGAAAGAGATGACCATACTTTCCTGACCAAGCCTGGTTGGACTTGAGGATATATCTTGAATGGTAAAACAAAATGACATCTCATCTCACCAGACGCCTGTCTCCACTGTCAATTCGAAGGTAACGCAGATAATCGATGATTTTAGAGATAACTAATCGATTTGCTCTCGGATTGCAAGATAAGACCCAATTGTGTAGCGACCAGACGCGTAACGAGTGTTTGCTGGTGTTGACTCTTGTACTCTAAGTTACACTTGAAAATTGTAACAGTTCAATCTACAGGCCTATCCTTCGCCTCGAGTTTTAAAGGTAGGTGCATACGTATGTGCAATAGACTGCTAATTATTTCTCGCAATCATCTGGAGCCAACCTAGGCGGTAAAAGCAAGGGGCTCAAACAAGGGGCTCCTGCAATGGGCTTTGGGAATTCAAGGGCTGGCTAGAGCTTGGAATGGGTCTAGGCAGTAATTTCCAATTCTTAGAGTACCTGTTCACCTTCTAATTAAAGGAAATTTTATGTCCTCGGAGTGGGATTGCTGACAGTGAGAAAGTTAATGGAACAAGGATCGATGTACAGACATGGAAACCAGAGCGGGTAGCAACGCGAAATACATTTCATCATAACTGAGAGGTGTGATGCGATATTATTCTCAACCTCAGATACGCCAAGGAAGTGCTCTTATGGTAATGATTATCTAGGCCAAATCTAATAGGATTCTTTTCTTGCTCGTGGGAGAGAAGCCAAAGTCACTGAGTGCGAAAGTCGCCTACTTCTCGGGCATCGGGGCATCCCGTTTGAGTGTGCTAGGGGATGAGCGGTTGTATCGAGCGAATACACGTCAAATGGATCGTCGACGGTGCTCTGTAACATCAACTCCTATCCTGCAGTTGCAGTTGCATTCAAAGTCACAGCCACAGTCACAGTCGCACTCCGCCTAGGAAATTGTTAGGATAATATGCAGTCGCTTTGCGAAAAAGCTACATGGCACATTCCTAGTCCAGCCAGACTATTGAATCCTTTGCATAGCCGAGTAAATTAGCCGTGGGATTATTCCCACGCCGCACACAGCCAAATAGTTGCATCCTGAAGAATCCAATGGACAGGGAATTCAAATGGGAAGCCGGCATCGGAGGCTGTACACGCCGACCGGATATGTAATACCCAGTCAATCTCCCGAGGCGTCTCGTATTTCCGTCCAGGCCGTGGTCCCTCGGTCCCCTCAGTGCAAGCTCGCCGCGGTTTGGCTTAGAAGATTACAGTAACGCTATTGCGTGATGTGCCCACGTTGGAACTCAATCCTAGCCGAGTTGGATGCCGACGGAGGTTTCGGTCGCGGTGGCGGCCGTCAAGGTGAGCCGACACACACCTCATACTCCCCATGCCGCCAGGCCAACCCTTACAGCGTGCGTCGCCCTCCTCGACAATTTGGCACTTTCGGGCCGTATTTCCATTCCTTCACCTACCCCAACTTTCATGCCCCGGGCCATGTGAGAATGCGGGGGAGGACGAAATACTTCCCAACTCGGGAAACAAGGACTCTGGGGTACGCCTTGAGCCGCATTGGGAGCGATACCACATCGAGTCAGCCGGTGAGCAAACTCTTTCGAGTCATGCGTAAATAGCGTCACGTTCCTGCGACACTAGGGTTGTCTGAAGGACAAAGTCATTTCCCCTTGGGCAAGTATTTCCGGGCGGCAAAATCCAAGTCCAGATCCCAGCGGCGGCGGATAATTCCTTCTTACTCTGGAAGCGCGCACTGACGTTCAGGGGATGGAGCTAATTGTGGTCCCGGCGAGAATTCCCGGTCTTGGAAGGTTTAAACACCAGAGGGTCGAAGCGATCGTGGGCTTATCTCCCGCTAAATCTCCATTCATGGTTCGGCCACCCCGCGAGTCTGGAGATGGCATTTCTGGGGAGGCTGGAAGGGGCGTGCGGGACAATCCGGGGGAATTGCTGGTGTCAGTTACTTAGTTGCAACGGACCGATATTCGTCGTTGTCAGGTTAATTGTCCCCGGGTTTTGCTTGTAGTTCGTTCCAACCACACCTGGAATCCCGAGCCCCCGATCCTCACCTCCCTGACCCGAAATGTCGTGATCGCAGCCCGTACATGACACAGAGGCCCCGGCCGTGCCACAGTACCGGCGCATTGACCGGGACACTTGAGTCTTGTCGGCACAGGGCGTCGGAGATCGTCCGCCTCGGTCGAGCGGCTCTGCGGCTCCACGTATTCGAGGCTCCACGCCCCCGGAATGATATTGTTATCTGGCACGGGGGTCTGGAATCAGTGGAATAGCGGACTATGTGCGTGATTGCCGCCTTAGCACCTCCGTGTGTCCACGGTCCCCTATCGTCCAGTTGGCCTCCGTCTTGAGAGGGAGTCTCCGAGACTCTCGCTGCGTAATGCACCATTTTCCCGCCTCGAGCCGCAGTGGACCCAGGGTGTGTGCATTCAGACTGGCGGGCATCTATCCGGCCTCGCTTTGGACCCTGCGCCAGACATAGGAACGCCCGCACTCATTGACACGAGGGGGGACGCAAGCCACGATTGACGCCCCTTGGGCCCAAGCTCTGAGGTCCAGTATCGTGGGGATGATAGGGAGCCAAGCCCAGAGGGGGAAATTGAAGGGTCAGTGTTGTCAACCCCGGAGCGCGAGACCGACCGATCCTTTCCGACGCCCCGACACCCCGACACGGGGACTTTCCGGGGTGCAAGATGGCATCCCTTGACAGGTTTGTGCTCGTCGCATTAAGCCAGGCAGCCTGAAGTTTGATGAGACTCGGCCCCCCATCCGGTGAGAGGTCAGATCAAGGTGTGGCCAGTGGTGACCGATGGCATTTCCCCGGTGAGCCGGTGGTTAGTGGAATGCACACATTTATCCAACCCGCAGATCAGATCTGACTTAGGTCGCACGTTGTTGCCAGGATGCTGTCAATGGGTGATGAGCAGTGCCAGCGGTCATGGCAACATCGCTCAATGAATCTGTGACGCGACCCTTATCATCACATGCTAAAAAGGGCAAATGCCGTTGCGATGGATGGCGAGCTTCCAATTTGGCTTTATTAGTTTGGCTGAGGTCAGATCCCATTATCGTGCGGAACTTGGCATGTGAATGTGACGAAATCTCGCCGCGCCCTCCTCTCTAGCACGCCGTGAAGACAACCTCCGAATGACTTCCTGCGGAACCGTAGAATGAATCTCGATCTGTCTCACTCCTAGAAGATGGTGTCAACCTCCGCAGTCTGGAACCCCATTAGGTTCGAACCTTGACAATACCAAGGTTCCGATGACAAACGAAATCTGCCAGCATGCACTCACTCTGTCTCCTCGCCGAATATACTTCAAGGAGCTAGTGCTTTCCAATGGCGATTTTACACGCCGAGGACAAAGAAGCTTTCCGGCTTGAGACCGCGGCGACATCACCATCGTCCTGTCATCGACCCATCTGGGGCAGATTAGCTCCCGATGAATCCGAACGGAGCAAAGTTGTGTGCATTGAAGATCTCCCGGGGCTCCGATTCCGCATATCCGTTGACACGGACGGTCGCGACTGTTTTCCTGCCATAAGGTACCTTGGCCTCACATTCCAGCATCACACTCCTCACACGTCCTTGCACGACATGCACGAGGACTTTATCCGCCAGGAACCCTCGCGAAACCCTCGCAATGACGTCTTGCTGACGTGAAATGTTTTCGCGCTCGTATTTGGAAGGTCTTCGGATAAAGCCAAGAGTGGTCGAACAGCTTCCCGGATAGGTAGTTCCGCAAGTAGTTTGTAACCGTGCTGGATTACGAAGCAACAGCACAACTTTGATGCTACTCACCATCAGGGTGTGCGTATTGCTCTTGGGCACCAAGCTGGTACACGCACGTGTTTGGCCAGTGCGGTAGAGTCGTTCCGCAACTTTGCCAGTGCGTACATCTCCCGGCGGACGGTTCCGGGAACGTGATCTACGAATATCCCGAGTGAATTATTGTGAATACTACCCCATCCTAGGGCCGGCTTGCCGAATCGGGGAGATTCACCAAGACCCTTTACCAACATTCAACAAGCGCTGTTGGTGTTGGTCATGATGGCATCCCACGTGCTAGAAATCGAACCGCAGAGAACAATCTTCCTTAACAGTGTCCGCCAGGGGCACAAGTGACTGCCGTGCCAGAGCCAACGGTCAGCCCAACCCAACCCACGGTGTGCAGGATCGGAAAGCCACCAGGGACTTGGTTGCGTCTAGGCAGGGACAAGGTTGAATGCAGGAATCACGGGAGTTAGCTCACAGGGAACAAGCAACATGTACTTGGGAGAGCCACTTTCTGTCAACACCAAGGTACAAGATGAACATCATATGATGTGATGTGATGGTGAGTTGTTTGCTGCGATATGGCTCTCTGTTTCGCCTTGTCGCGTGGAGTTACTTCGCCTCCGGGACATGAGACTAGACACAGCCAAGCGTGAAAGGCGGCAATGGTGAGGCACCACAGACATGCAGTCTACTAGTTTCTAGTCGTTTTTCAACCCAGAAGGGGGCAAAGATACGTGGTTCAATAAGGGTTGCGCGACAATAGCCAGCCGAAGACGATGGGAGGCGGCATCCTCAAACCATCGGCGTCCTAACCAACCTTGGCAGCCTCTCTTCCCCATCGCTGACGCAACCAACTTCTGAATCGGCGCAACAGCATTAGCATGGCCTTCAACAGCAAAGCACCAGAAGGGTAATGACACAGATATTGCCCACGATGACACCAGATTCAAGGGCCACAAACAACTATCCACCCGACTGAGCGGCCAATCCGCCCCTCGTTTGTTCTGTGCCGCCGCTGGAAGCCCTCCACGGTACGACTCCCCCACACCCCCGTAACGAGAGCAACCCTTGGCCAGGGATCTGGTGGTTTGCAAATGAGGCAGAGGATCACTTCCCCATCCTGGCCCATGCCCATCTCGCGGGGCCGACGTGGGGGGACGCGTCAAGGGTGCCGCAGCCACGACAGGATACACCTGCGCCTACAGTTCGGCCTGCCACTCACCTTCGGGCCTCAGCGAGGGTCGTGGCCCCTTGTGCTGTCCCGATCGGGACTTGTCGTCACTCCTCAGCCGATGGTGACATTTTGGTTTTCTTTATTCCATTTTTGCGCTGCCCAGCTGTCGCCCCTCGGTGGCCCTCCCGAGCCTGCCGTGCCGTTCGACTCGCGACGGATTACTGGGTTCGGCCTCAAGCACGTCTCAACTGAAAATAGTTCGGTTGTCAGTGTGTGCCCCAGGCCTCATTTCCGGGGAAAGCATTTTTCCCCTCGCCTCGTCCGCCAACCATCCCTCCCGCAGTGCTCCCGTGGGCCCCCAGACACGGCCAGTCCAAGCGCCAGGTTCGCGGTCGTGACTGTCAGGCCAGGGCGGGCCAGCGAAAGAGACAGCACGCGCGCACATCTGAATCAATGCTTCCATTGAGCCAGCTAGTCGGTGATAAGGCTAGCCCCAAACTATGGCTCCCTATCAGGGTACCTCACTCGCTCCCATCCCCCCCAAAGGGCCCCCAAAGCCCCTCCCCTTAAGGGTCACAGATTGTAGCTCAGGTACTGTACTTTTCCGTCGTTTGGTGTGGCATGTCGCAGTCCATTTTTAGCTGGGGATTCCTTGGCTGGGAGGGTGTGTCGGTGTCCTTCGTCGGTTGTGCTATCCGACCTTTGCTTTTGGAAGGTGATCCTTGTCTCTGCCGAGCTCCCACGGCATTCAAAGTCCGATGGATTCGATTCGCCTTGCCTTGTGCGGCAAGTCGATAGGGAAAGACAGGGCGGAATATGACAACTGGAGAAAACCGACGATCACCAGTTGATAGCTAACTTCTCAGTCAAGCTCTCCTCATTTAGTTTTAGTCTCCGCCTATCGGACACGGGTCTCGATGCATCAATGCCATGCCGCAAGGGCGACGCCTCACAATGGTTTGCACTGATTCGCCCGCACAAAACACCACACCCTTGTTGGTGGTTTTTTTCTTTTTTTTTTTCAACCGGGAAGCGCGTGTCATCTCTTCCCTCGTCCGACTGTTCATCCGCCTGCCGCCACCTTGGACCGACTTTGAAGCAAGGGCGAAAGATGCGAGACACGGCATCAGCCCCGCGACAGGCTTTCCCCTCCCTCTATGTACGCCTCATTCACAGGCTGCATCCCCGACGGCTCGCGGGTTAGCGGGGCCTAGAGTTGAGATGAGAACAGGACGAGGGCCATCCCGAGATCGCCCAACGTACCCCACCCCCACATTACCTTGGCTTTTTGTCTCTGCTTTGCTTTTGTCCTTGACTTTTCCTTTCTTCTTTTCGCATTGAGACAGCGTTGCTGCGCTGCAATGCACTGCAGTAACACGGACGCACACCTACATTTCGTATGGCACAGCAATGGACAGATAGACTCACGACCCAGAGACATGCACCACATACAGGCGCGTGTATGTCTCAGTGGGGTTGTGGTGGTGGTGCCTGGAAAGGCCGGGAGCCAAGCCCTACACTTCGTGGGACCCCAGGGGTGTGGTTTTAGACAGACGAATAGTTCTTCGTCGAAGCGCTCAAATGGCTTCCCAGCTCCGGCTCGCGATCATCTGCTGGAACATCTAGTCAAACCTCAAGTCTTTCCGTTGCGCGGGCCTCTGTCTGTGTCCTAGCCATCCCACGACAATGATGGGCCCGTCGCTCCCGCACCCGAGTCAATGAAAAAAAGATGAGACTCCTGGCGTCTTTGCACTACCCTCCCCCCTCCCCCCCTTCTCCATTCGACCGGGATATCCTCCAGAGATGTGATTAGAGTTGAAGTGAGGTTCAATGTCTTGTCCGGTAACCCAGTTACAGCACCTGAAAACAGCAACTTATAGGATGGGCTGGTGCGGGATCAACTTCGTTGACATCACGACATCAAATCGTCATCACAGTCACAACGCCGCCCCCGGCCAATTTAGGTCTCCCCCGCGATACGACTACTCACACTTGACACACACACATCACACCCACCCCAGACTTTTATCGTAACCTCCATGCAGATTCCCTAAGAGCTGCCGCCTTCCACACCACACCCGGCCACACTCGGCGAGCTCATTCGTTGGCACCGTCTAGCGGTGTAGAACGGAGACGACGCCTCATCCGCCATAAACCCAGTTGGCAGGAGGGTTGCGAACAGTGCCGTTAATTAATCAGATACAATGACGAAAAAAGCAAAGAAAAAAATGATGATGCCACCTCATGTGCAATGCCGAGCAACCACCCTCCATCTTGATGCAAAATGCCTGATGGTAACGTTGTTTTGTTGGCCTACGCCTTTTTCTGCCTTGACCGACGTTCCAAGGAAGCCATCATTGACGTGGCGCCTGCACCGGATCTAGTCCGATGCCTACCTTAAGGTTGAAATGTCGGAGGTCAGATACAGATTGTGTGCTTTCGGGATGCACGAGAAATTACTAGAATGTCAGTGCAAGAGTCTTGCCGGGCATTGGGAACGTAGCGCGTAGTCGCCCTCCGAGGTTTCCACCCCCTGGTTTTGTAAGCGCCTGCCAGCTGTCTGGTTAAACTCGCAACGTGGTTCCTCGCCCGTTGGTGCATGTTGGGGGGGATGGTCATAAACATGCCAAGATTGTCAAGGGACCAGTCCCAACTGAGAAACAGGAAGAAAATTTTATGGCCTGCAGACCAGGGCGCAGTCTGCCTGAAGCCTCAGGAGCTGACGTGATCCCACCCTTGGGGCGGTGCTGTCGCAAAAAACCACACAGAAGACGTAGGTGTGTTTACGTGGAGAGGTGTGAGTCTGCCGCCCTCTTCAGACGGGAATGGTTGGCCACCCACGTTCGTACCCCAAGGGGACCTGCAAATAACCGTCGGCAGGCAGCCCTGGTGGCTTCAGGGCCATCCTGGGAGGCTGAGCTATCTTGCCCACATGCACGCTCCACGGGGTAATTCCCACGGTTGATAAGGAGCTGAAAAGGGAAGACATCTCAGTTGGCTTGCGCTGCTGCACCCACAGCACGGCACCGCACGGCACAATACAGTACATACATAAGCCCACAGCTAGCATGCCATCGGCTTTTTCCCGTAGATACGATACATAGGTTGCATTGCCCGATAGACTTGTATGCACAACCGAGCCAGGGACACGAGGCGCCCCCAGCGCCCGGCGCGGCGACGGTTGCACAGCGGCAGCCCCCAAGCATGCACCTAGCAGATGAATTTTTTTTTTTTCAAAGTACCCAACACACTTGTACTTCAGGCCTGAAGCACACGACGGACACCTAAAATTGTATGGCACGCCCTTGGATTCCCCAGAGGGAAATGGTTGAGAACATCCCGCTATCGGAAACGGCTGTTGTCTCTTTTCCCCATGAGCAAATCAGACAAGCGTTGCTTTTTTCACGGGATTATCTTTCCGGGGTCTCCTGGCCACCTTCATGTGACAGTAGGGCGAACATCTGACTTTTTTTTTTTTTCCTTCTCCCCCCCCCAAAAAGGGCGAGCCGCCAAGGGGTGGATAATGCGGCCTCGATGGGATGCTCGTCACTCTCAGCCATCATGTGGGGTGGAGGGGGGGACAGGCCAGGGGGGACCCAGACTGGGGGGGAGCCCAGAGGAACGAACATTTTTGTGCGTGGGAGGGGCGTGGGCAAGCCATTGACTCATTGGGCGCACACTGAGATTCTGGGGCCAAGAGGCATAGCATAGCATAGATTTTGTCAAAGACAAGGGGGGGGAAAAGGAAAAAAAAAAAATACCCTGAGAAGCTGCACTGTGATCAGTCCCTTTGACTCGACAAAGGCAAAGGAGAAAAAGAAACTTTTTACAAGAAAAAAAAAGAAGTAAACAGACGTTACAAATCAACTTACCATCCCCCCCTTCAAGTCTTTCTGTGGCGGACAAGACCAAAGCCGGACTACGTCAGGTTGTTGAGAAACAGCCCCCCCTCCAGGAAGCATAGTTTTCCCCAGACAGCTCCGGCTTGTCCTTGATAGCCGCTAGTGCAATCCTCAATGTCGATGACTTGGTTGCGGTTCCGCTCTGGGAAATTCTTGGGCTGAGGCCAGATAGCGTCACTAGACGGCCAAGCAGAGACAAGGCCAGGCAAGACATTCAATTCAGCCCCTCGTCACAATGCAGCTACGGGGTCTCCGCGTCACCCTGGGGTTGCGGAGCACGGCACAGGGCGCACGGAGTGCAATCCATGGTCTAATAGCTTAGAGGTATGAGTTCACGTCAAAGACACAAAAGACATGGTTTGAAATGGAAAATATTCCGTTGCCTGGTTCACATTTCGTTTCGTACGTAACTGTCTATTGCAAAAAAAGAACAAAAAAGTAGAAAGAATTAGCCCGCCCCGCCCTCTGCTATCCCTGATCCACGCAGAACAATGCACCATGTAGCAAACATGCAAAAGACAACCGGCGAAGTGAAAATAGTTTGTAACATGAATTTTGTAGCTTTACAGCAACAGGAGTCGAGTTGTTAACAATAATAAAAAAGTCGGTATATCAAATAGACTTTGCTTTTCCGGTCGAGGTATGGTGGCCCCAACAGCCCCGAGGCAAGCCCGAGGGAAAAATCCAAGTGCTCCGCAATTCGACCAAGTCTAGTCCACCATCCTAACCCTCCAAAGAGAAAAAAAAATCCACTAAAAGAAATGGCAGACTGAGGCCTGGAGTCCATCAGCCCACTCACTCAAAGATGAAGTCTTCTGCTTCTTCACAAATGCCGCCCAAGTCCTCGCCGATTGCTCAACTGCTGAGAGGAAAAAATCGATTGTCATGTAGTAACCCGTAAACGCCGTCTCTGTCTATGCCTCTATAGCCCAAGTTCGTCATCAAGTCGTTGGAAGCGCCAAACCATGGATGTGGTATGCCCTACATCCTATCCATGAGGTCGCCGCCAGCTAGGCTTCCGGCGGCTGAACTCCTGCCGCTATTGCTGAAGCCATTGTCCGACAGCAAGTCCTGAACGGCCACCTTAGGAACCTGAGGAACCGGGAGCTTTCTCTGAGATCCGTCAGGGCGGCTGATAATGTCAGTCAACGACATTCCAGTGCTGCGGGGAGCGGTAGTAGGAGGAGCTCCCTGGAAGCCGCTGCCGTCGAGGTGGGGCTCCATGGGAGCAAGCGCTGGTGTGGTGTTGTGCTGGAGGGAGAGGTTTCGGAGGCTGGGCAGCTCGTAGCCAGAGAAAGGTCGCAGGCGAGGAGAGTGAGCAGGTGTGGCAATGGGTGTGTGGTCAGGGGTAGGAGACAAAGAATCATGAGAGAAAGTTGGTGAGGAGGGAGCCGTCGAGTTGGGAGAGTTGGGTCGAGACCTCTTAGCATGTCGAAGAGCACCGCTGTAGTGGTCATCACTGGGCTCGTCGGCGGGGTGAGACCGCGAGTTGCTGGACATGTGGTAGGCAGACAGAGTAGGGAGGTGGCCTCGAGAGCCGTGAACGCCGTGGCTGTAGTAGGGGTGGTGGCGGCTGTGGTGGTGCGAAGATGATGGAGGAGCAGTGTGGTTCTCACGCTCAACCTGGGCAGCCTCAGAAGCAGCCTTTGCGAGCATGGAAATGTCACCGCCGCGGCTGTAGTGCATTGTGTGGGGGAGGGCAAAGCTCGAGTAGGAGTGAGGGGGAGAAACATTGGGCGAAGCCAGTGTGGAAGTGGGAGCAGAGCGAATAGTCTTGGGAGCGGGAGGCGGCGCCATCATTCCATCAACTTGCATGTGATGGGGGAGAACCTGATGCTGCTGGTGTTGCTGCTGGTGCTGCTGGGCCTTGTTGCCTCTCCTTGAGTTGGGGTTGTTGTGAATGCGAGAATGGCGAGTGAGCTCGTCGGAGCGAGAAAACTTCTTGCTGCAGCCGGGGAACTGGCAGGCGTGAGGCTTCTCGCCGGTGTGTGTGCGGATGTGACGAGTCTGGTGCTCCAAGCGGTGGAAGGCCTTATCGCAAAGAGGGCACTTGTAAGGTCGAGGCAACTCGTTGGAAGTCTCGGAGGCCTGTGCTCCTGGAAGAGGCCCGTTGGGTTTGATGACGGTAACTGCAGCGGTAGCCATGTCGCCGTCAGCCTGTTGAGGCTTTTCGGTGTTATCCTTCTCAGCTGTGGGGTTCAAGAGGTTGGAAAAATCCACGGCCGACTGTGCTCGTTGCATGTGAAGCGGCTGTTGACCCGTCGCTTACACAAAGGGTCCTATGGTGTCGGTCGAAGGATAGGGTCTAGTGAGAGATGGCTGTGAGAGTCGAGCCCTTGGTAGTGTTGTTGGTTTGTTGTGTTGTTGTTATGTTGCTTAGTCGAAGTTACTTAAGCGTCTCCTGGAGAGTTGTTTGAGTGCAGGTTGGAAAAGCTGGGGAAGTCTGGAGTGATCAGGTCGTTGGCTTTTGAGGAACAGGAATCTCACTGAGAGGAGGGGACGGGGGGATCAAATGGTTATAAAGGACGCCGGGCTCGGCCGGGACGGTGCTAGCAAGCACCCTCGCAGCGTGGTGCAGCGAGCGCATGTAGCGAGGGCTGGGTACCTGAACCCGCTGCAGGCAGCGGTAAAACAGGAGCACTCAGGGCAGGTCGGTAGGGGGTCCGAAGTACCGCAAGTACGTATCCCGGTACAGTACAGCGGGTGAGCGAGGAGCGGGTGGGCAGGAGGGTCCCCAGGGGGTGGGGTTAGGCCGAGAGCGTGGGCTGGGTTGTGTGGGTGTGAGACGTGGGGCGTATTCGTGGGGCATCGGGGCGTGGGTGTGACTGGCTTGAACGACTGTGAGTGAGTTTGCGAGCGCGAGAGAGAGGGTGTGCGGACAGCGGCGCCTGGGGGTGTGACCTGAGCAGATGGCTCTGTCACCACTCACCACCCCAGGCGGAAGAAGCAGGAGGCTCCAAGTCAGAGTTTGGCCCCTCCCACCCCATCGGATGGAAGGCTTGCTTGGGGAGATAGCCAAGTAGATAGCGTAGTACGAAGCGCCTCCTCGACACCACCAGATTAGATACCATGACCCTGCGCAGCGCCCGTGAGGGCCAACTACCAGCGATGACGATATGCCTGTGGGCGACCGCCATGCTACGATTCAGGCACAGGACACGGCGGGATACCGCAGTTGCTCGAGACGCGGATAGCACACATTTGCGGCCAAGGCATGGCGGCTTGGGAGACATGCTTCGCCGATACAAGCCCCGAGATACGGCGGTTGCGCTCTCTTTCACTCCTCTCTTTTTTATTTTTTTTTATTTTTTATTTTTTCCCTTCCTCTTCTTTTCTTCTCTCAGACAAGCCAAGCGGAACCAGCCCACGACAGCAGAGGCCATACCCCGAACACCGATAACTGACCTCCCTGTCTCTTCTCCTTCCACGCTCCACGCCCCCGGCGCCGGTGCCCTCAAGCCCTCTGTGCCTCTGGGGGCCAGTCGAGGGCGGGTGTGGACCGACGCTCCTCCAGTGTGGAGTGGAGTCGGGGGGGCGGCGCTCCTGCTTGCCTTTTCCCTCGCCCGCTTCGCCGCTGGACGGTGAGATTTTCCCTCCTCACTCCACCACCGCTCTGCTCAAGGCCGGCCCGGCGCGTGGGGCACAGATGTCGTGTCGTGCTCGACTGATTGGCCTCCATTCCATCCAGCAACTCCGGGGTCTTTTTTCCTTCTATTTTTTTTTTCCCTTCTAGCTTGACTCGTATCAAGCCTCTGGGGTTTCCGCCGGCGTTGGAAAAAAAAATTGACAAACAAACGATAGCCTCTAACCATGTCCGCCAGCTTCGGCTGAGCCCCGGATACCCACCATTCTGATAACCCATTTTCCCTTCCCTTGGGCCTGTGGCTTGATGAAATTTAGATTTCAATTTCGCAATCGTGCATTGTATTTCTCCTACTCCGCACGCCACCTCGGAATTTCTCCATTTACCTTGTAATACCCTGTATCGGCTCTAAACTTCAGGTTGCGCCCGTCCTGTCAGTTGAGTTGAACCGCTCATACACGTACGTGCTGTGCTAGCTGCAAGAAACTGAGAGTACCCTGTACGTAATGGCTGGCCTTGCAATACTTACCCATCATGCCATGCCGTGCCCGAGTCCATCCCCATGCTCTGTCCCCCCTCAGTCCATCAGCTGGCTGGGTGCTGGGTATGGTGGGGGTGCGCGGTGCACAAGACTCGTTTGTTGAGCGTGGATTCCTTCCCATTTGGGGCTTCACGATGCCTCACAAGAGCACAAGAGCGCCACTTCCATCCGAGCCAGTTGGCAATTGCCCTGTTTGCTTTTTATCCGGTCGGCTTTCTTTATTCAAGCTTTCCCACTAGCCTCCCGCATTCCAGACCCGCGCACTCCTTTACCCCAGCTTCCACACTCCCCAGATTAGAGAAAACTCTTTCACAAAATACTCGCTCGTCATAAACAAGGCGCAATTGTATATCCGTTCATTTTTCGCCATCATTGCGACATGCGCCAAGCAGAAGAAAATTCGTCCTAACAGACTGCACCCTTGAAACTAAACCGGGCCCAGCGACATCGCAACACGGGACCCCAGTCATCTCTGGCACAGCCGACCCACGTCAAAGCTCACGATGATAAGACAATACTTGGCCATCACCAGACACCTCTTTGGATCCCTAGGACCGGGACGCACGACTCCAGATTCTGTTTTCCCCTCGTTTAGCCTACTTATTAGATCCTCTGGGGGCCCGCTAGGCCGCCGCAGGGCATAGCTAGTAGTTATCGTCATTTTGGCTTCAACGACGTCCAGCCATTCATCGCGATAAGCGCGCACCCCAGAGGTCCGCTTCAGCCCGCCCTTAGACCTTTGAGGCAGGCTTAGACCCAGTGCATCATTTGCCAAACCGCTCTCGTCAGGCTTTTCCTGTGGAGGAGTCTGTCAGTTTGGTATATCCGGAGCTGGACCGCTCCAAGACATACGCCCCAGCTGGAACAAATTTGCCTCCCAGACTTCCTCTATCCCGGACCGTATCCTCGGTTCATGATTAAAGCTATCGGACGAGGAGCAACTCGGCCGTGCGTTTGGGAATCCCTAGATGGAACTTGGATGGAGTCTCATATGGAGTCCCTGATGGAGTATCTCTGGGGTCTCTCTGGGGGTCTGGGGTCTCGTGAGGCCTAATTTGCAATTGTTATCACCGTCTCCGCATCGTCAACGTCGCACGTGCTCCAGAAAGAGCATCTAGACTCTCATTTTCTCTTTGTCGCGCTCTCTCGATTCCTTGTCGCCTTTCCCCAATGTCTACGTGTGGTAAGCGGATCCCTGGGCGCCCTTTCCCCAGACTTCCTTTTTAGCAGATGATCACCGAAAGGTCTCTGAAGGTGAGGTCAAGGCGTGCGGTCTGGCCAGCGGCCTCACTACCGTCAGCCCAGCCCAGGGGTGCTGCAACTTTCTGCCCCCAGCGTGGGGGTGATAAGCCATTTGGCTGACGTCTCGCCTGAACATCGCCCGTACCCCTCGAGGCTCCGCGACACGGGTAGGGATGACCAAGCCACAAGCTTGCCTCCCCAGGATTAGCTATCTGCTTCACCCTCCCCCTTCTGGCACACCATCATGTTTCTCCTTCTCTCCATGGTCCCCTGCGCAGATGAGGAAGGCGCACCCGGGGGCCAGGTGCTAACCCCAAATCCCCAAAGAGGCTCTGTTCGCCCTCCAGGTTTCTCAGCTTCCCCTTGTGCGGTGGCGCCCCAGAATAGAGGTCAAGATGCCTGTCGCGACCTAATGCGCTAGCCTCATAGGGCAATTCCGGGGCAAAATGATCTCAGATCTTATCCTGATACTCGGTGATTCGGAACGGCGATGTCCGCACACCTAGATGCAAGAGACGGCCCTATCTAGTCGAGCTCGGCCAAGATACGGCCATCGTATCACCATCCTTCCCCATGGGCGAGCAAGAGTCTAACGAGCCACTATTTTTCTTGGTTATCGGTCCGTCAAAGGCAGCCAGATGAGCCTCCCCATACTTTAACCCATCATGGACATCAATCATCAAAGCATGTGAAGCTTCGTACCAGGCATCCCTGGAAGCATTGCACTCCGTTTATAGCGCCAGTACGTTGGAACAATGATGTCGTGGCGTCCCCTGACGGGAACACACCCTACCCCATCCCTGCCATGTGCTATCCCCAGAGAACCTCTGTACGTATCCGCTTTTAGGTACTCTGTATTTCTCCTCGCTGCTGTGTTGTCGGCCCGTGATAATAATGCGCCCCATCCATGCCATCGAGGCCAATGCGCCCGCCCTGACGCCAAAGGTCTGGGTAAGCTAGCCACTTCTCCGGCAAATTCTAATATGGTGAATTCTTTGCCGGCTGGTCTCTCCATTCAACCGGTTATCATGGTCAACACACATCTTCATTACCGACGTTGAATAACATTTGTGTCGGGTATTGCAAAATGATCATCAGACGATTCCCACGGCGGGCATGTATATCAACACATGCGATGCGACCACGTTGCGCCCTGACTGGGTCGCTTACAATAAACATCCCAGTCATGCCTTGAGAACCTTCCCCTTGTCATGACTCGCCCGGGCTGGCATTTGATGACTGACGGCGAACAAGTGCCTCTATTTTTTTTGGTCTATTTTTTTTTTTTCATGTGTCAATTTCGTCGGTTGGTTTGAGGAGCCGCCTGTGGAGCAGTTGACCGAGGTCCTCAATGCTGCCATGGCCCGCGGACAATTTTTATCCATTATTCTAGCCAGGAATCTATGAGCTAAGAGCGCGCGCTCTCGGTCAAGGCAATGGCTCCCCCCCACGTGGTGTCAAAAGCCAGGGTGATTGTGCTCATGGATGGCGACAACGGCACTAAGTTTCCGAACGCCGTCGGGTCCGCATCGAAGGTGAGCCTCGCTGAAGAGCCCGAAATTACGCCCAACGATAGCTACCAGAGCCAATGCAATGACTCTGATTTTCCGGATCAACAGGCATCTCAAGCCAACCCGTCGGAAACGTGCTGCCCATGTTCAGCGGCTCTTTCTTTCCCGAAACCGACGTTGGATGGCTTGCAAAATGTCTTTCGCCGCAGATCCAGGGTCTAGATCCTCGACAAGCTTTCGCGGGGCTCCAGCTTTCATCCTCATGCACAATGCAGCAGGCAATGATCCCCCTTGCAGGCGGCGTGCGGCTCAAGGACCTTGACGACCACCTTGAGGCTCTGACAAAAGAATTGATAATGGAAATACAAAGGGGCGTGCAGTTCTGGTAGCAATTGTTACCCTTGACGACTCCGCTTCAAAAATTGACGAGGTCAATATGGTCCCAAAGCAACCCAGGAAGCCTTTTTCTTTGTAGCCGACTCTAGGCGTGCGGAGCAGCGCATAAAGCCAAGGTCCTGGCATGGGTTGTGGGGGTCAATCAAACAGTGAGCGGACTGCCGCAGTTGGTGGTGCGGACTCGCCCCTTCTCGCTGAGAGGGGTAAAAAAAAATCTCATCCCCATTTTTCTCGCATTGTCCCGACATTGGCCGAGCCGTGCTGACACTGTGAATATGCCCCAAATCTACAGTGTATACACAGTCCTTCGGGATTATCTCGTCGGTGTGGAGGAGCCTCAGGTGAGATGACCTGTCGCACCGAAATCACCTGTCTCCGCAACCAGGTCTTTTGGCCACTCTCAGCTCTGCTAGGAAACATGTCGCCGCCAGCGCTCCAGGTACGCACTGTCTGTTGCAACCCCAAGACGACCGGCCCGGTTCTCTCGATTATGCTATCCAGCCCAGCCGAACGCTTCTTCCTTGGTTCCAGGTTATTGGCTCCAAGACCCAGAGCCCATGTTTCAACTATCCATTCATTCACCCATTGATCAATCCCTTCAATACAAGCCTGTCATTGTCTGCCATCGTATTCGCAGTAGCCGCATGTCTGCGGCGAGTCCTTTTTGGAATCATCACACATGCTCGCCCTAATCCTCATCCTCCATTGAGCTCCACTAATCTGGAGCTGCAAATTGTTAGCTCACCTACCGGCCATAATGCCGACGTACTGGTGCAACTCGGAAATGGCGTCGCTAGATCGGAAAGCCGCGCTGATAATACCAGGTTGGTCCGCATTGTTCAACCTGTGGGGCTGAGCTGGGGAAGCTGATGGACCTTGCTTTCACCGCGGAGAAGGAAGCTGAGAGCTTGGTGAATATTTGTTTTGTGCCTGAACACCTATCAACTCCCTAACCCACTAGTCGTTGGCTCGGGTCCGATGACGGCCATTGACAAAACCTATCCTCGGCATAGCGATCCGGTAAATCTTGAACATTTGCTTTGCCTGACGTGACGAATTCATTGGCAATGCCAAGGCTTAGGGGGCACCCCTCATGCAAAGCATGAGCTTGCGATGGTACACATAATTCAAGCACGACAGCCTTGGAAGCTGGATGCAAATGTCAGTCTGTTTTTGGCAATGTACCCTGCCCTTCCCCCTGGGGTATTGGACCCCAATCAATTCATAATATTGGCATTCCTTATCTCTGCTGGGGAGTGGCGCGGCAACTTATCCCCTATCACAACCCCAGACTGCCAATCCTGTGACTCGCAATCTTTTCCCGTCCTCTGCCAGGGTTCAATCATGGGGGATGGGGTAGGCTTATCTTCCCCACAAACTCTTGCCTTCCTTCCTGTCTCAAGGGGTGTGCAAAATCATGCAAAATTATTATTAGCCAAAAGTCGCACTAGAGTGCTTGACGATGGGTTGCAGTCAAACTTAAGACAGGAGGCACCTCGCTCTTGGCCCTCCGCTTCTACGCGCAAGTGGTTGTGACCCCATGGTTCCGTTGACTCCAGGTGCATGGGGTAACTCCCTGCCCCTCCTTGGACAGTCGGTTCCCAGTTTGGAACATACCATTCAGCTACATACTCCCTTGGTCGGCTGTGTTACTAGTATTTGCTAGGGTCAATTCGCTAGCCTACACCATGTCCGACAACTGCCGGTCTGACAACCGAAACTGGATGGAACGCTCGAACGCCTTTGGTGCATCTTCAATCAGTCAGTCAGTGTTGAATGAGCAGCTCTGAACGCCTGGTATCATCATACATAAGCGGAGTCGTGTAAAGGGGCTATGGTTTCTCAATCTACCGCTCCCTGTATCCCGTAACTTAAACCTGCACAAACAAAACCTTCTGGATACGAATCCCCTGGATTGGCTCTCAGGAACCAGTCGCCACGGTGGTTAAACCTCCCATGCTCGATGCTAGGGTCGGGCGGAGCGGACTAACCCTCCTTATCGAGATTCGTGGATGTATGCGTAGAACAGGCACCCAAGTAGCAGGAGAAAAACGGTTCGTCTGGGGGCGGAGAGTCCTTGGCAAGCGGGATACGTATCTAGCTCAGGCGAGTCCTGGTGGGCTGATGCGCCCTCTAATCGAATGTTCCATGGAAGTTGGGGTTATGATGTCGCAATTCACCAGGGCAGTGTGACTTTCCTCACCTGGGGCTAAAGTCCGGTAGCAACTTCCTAAAAGGTGCAGTTGGAAAGGCTCCAGTCTTGGCGAGAAGAGACAACAACGCGTCACGTGAGCACGCTTCTCATCCTGAATACGCGCTACCACAGGTGGTGTGGACCACTCACGACACCTTCATTGACTGGCTTGGACGACTCCACGCCAGCGTCATGACGGTGGAGGATGGATTATCATGCGATTCACGGTTACGACAGAGCTAGCTTTGACATGCCTGGTACTCGTTGGTTTCACCATACCTCCCGCGAGACCCAGCTCCGACTAACCTGATCGTAGACCGTCTGCCAACCGTCTCGGCGTCACAGATTCTAGATGACCTGCAAGATTATTCCTCTAGCCTGGTCTCGACTGGTCTGGATGACCTAGATCAGGCCCTCTCGGGCATTGGCTCTATTGATGCTCCAGACTCTTCAGCTCAACGAGGAGGCGTCAAACGGGGCCAAGTAACTGAGATTTGGGGCCCCCCAGGAACCGGCAAGACAGCTTTGGGGTAAGCAACTGAGCCTTTTCATGCAAGCCCCATAACTAACCTGCGGGGGAAGTCTACAGCTAACCGCAAATGCGTTGTGCGACGGCGATGCTGTGGTTTGGGTAGGTCTGTTGTTCGACAAGTTCCCCTCCAATTTCAGTGCGACCTCTAACCTGGACATGACACACAAAGACTGCTTTCAAGTAATCCGTAGTCATCGCGTTAAGGCTGTGGTTGAGGCTGTGGGGAAAACGCGAGCTGGTACTGAGCTCAATGCGAACCCGCAGGGTAGCAACTCGAGTCGGTTTTTTCACTACTCCTGCCTTACGCTTGCTCACTTTATTGCCCTTATCTCGAGACCTACTTCGAAATCGATACCGGAAAATTGCTCGCTGGTAGTAATCAGCTCCCTCTCCGCTCTTCTCAACTCGGCTGTGCCCAAGAGCAATGACGCAAAAGGGAATTCCAATCCAAGCAAGGGTATATGCATAACAACATTGCTATGTACCATGGCTAACGCTAATCCAGGACCAACACCCCTGGTAAAACGGGTGCAGGCACTTCAGTCTATCATGAACGCTCTTCGAAAGTTGGCTGCAACTAGAAATTGCGCTGTTGTCATTTTGTCACAGTGTGCAACAAAAATGCATTCGGAGAGGGGCGCTACCTTGATTTCGGCGGTTAATGCGACTGTCTGGGAACAGGGTATCTCTACACGATTGATTCTGTTCCGAGATTGGAGCTGGCAGGGGAACAAGCTGGCCAGTGTGTTTCTAGCAGGCTTACAAAAGGTTGACGGCAAAGCGACCCAGGAAGCTGTCGAGGGGATTGTTGCTTTCAAAGTGGAGCAGGTAGGTACTTCGGCATGATCTGGGAATGCTGTGGGGGGGTAGCTCACATCATACCAGGAAGGCGTGGCCACAGTGCCCTATGACGGAAGTCAATCAATTGAGATTGAAGCTGGACAGAAGAGAAAACGGGGGCGCACAGAGCTAGAGGTGCCTGACAGCGAAGATGACGAAGACTACGGATGGGCAGACGAAGATGAGGCGGCCATGCCGCCCCCACCACCCCAGTGGCAAGGCAGTGAGGATATCCTCCTCGGCCAAGATGTTGGAGCGAGGCGGACTACAGTGACGACGGTCGCAGCGAGAACGATGGGTTCTACGATAGCGACTAACGGAAAGCCAAGCGACTATTGATGGATGAAGACCCCGGAAGAAGTCTGGAGGCTCCCCTCTGCTTTCGGCGCCGGTGAAGCGCCGAGGAGTGATACCGAGCTCCACGGGGCAAAACGGCGAGTCGGTCAACACCCCGGAGAGAGGGAAGCAATGCTCGGAGAAGGAACGCATTGATTTGAGCCCCTTACTAGATAATGGATCCGCCATCACGAAAAAAACCGCTGGTTGGTGGGGAGGCCACCGTTACGGACGGGCAAATGTCGGCTTGTCAAAGCATCGGCTAAGTCCGCTATGGCTGGTCGCGGGGGCGGACGTCGTGGGGATTGCCTTGACAATTCATCTAGGCCCCCAGCACGTTGCATGCTTCTGGAAGGATAAGAATTTTTCTTAAATGGCATCATTGGCGTTACTTGGCAAAGAATATCCACTAAAAGTGATTTGGAAACGGCTGGACGGAGGTGATACTCCACCGGGCCGGTCTTTTTTGTATGTACTTGTGGAGAAGGGTACATGCAAGCGACCCATGACGACTCGTCGCTCTCACAGAAAAGCGTGGAGAGCCCCAGTTTAGCTGCGATGGAGGCGAAGGAGTAGATTTCATCCGGGGTTTTTGTACATAGAGACACGCCACTGATGGAGACGGTCCCTCAGCCCTGCTCGACCGAAAGGGTAGCAAGGAGGATAGACAAGCAATCCTCGGCAGGTGGAGATGGAACAAGGAAAACGCCCTGAGCCCAAGAACTCGAGAGTGCGAAACAAACAAAAAAAAAAAAAGTGACAAACATGCACAAGGAGCCATTCGAGTTAAGCAGGGAGCACAGGTCCGCCATGGGGTGGGATTGTGCATGGGAGTGCTACCAAGAATAGGATGATTCTCACCAGCCTGAGACTTGGGACAAGATTCTCTCACTTGATGCTTGTCTCACTCACCCACGGTTACGTTATGCAAGGCCGGTTGGGCGATATCCCGCCGCAGCTGAGTTGCGGAGAAGAAGACGCTGGGTGGCAATCCGGTCATAGGCGCCGCACATCGCAAAGTGTGGGGAGAGCAAAACGAAAAAGAAAGGAAAAAAAAAGAAAGGAAGTGCTAACAGACCCTCTTTTCACACGTACTCTGTCCGAGACACTCAGGTTTGAGAAAAGAGTACAGTAGCTTGGGACGATAGGCTCGATTATCCACCAAAACAGCCGATTGACCCGCCGTTGGCCTCATCATTGGACATGTTGAAGGCTTGTGAAAGAATTTTTCTTGCTAGGCCGACAAAGAGTGTTGGGCAGCGGTTTGGGATGCACACCGCCAGCGTGGCTTTTTTTTTTTTTTTTTTTTTCTTTCCCTACTGTTCCCGTCTTTCTTGTGTCCCGAGGACCCCCATCAAAAGAATTGGAGCCACCTCCGTCACTTGGCTCAAGAAGGCCCGTTACGCTCCAGGCGCCAGATCTCGCGATCTGGGATGCGCGGCGAGACCAGACCCAAGGCCGCTAGCGCCGTATTCCCCCCTGGTCCCTCAGACAAATGTACTGTACTGTTTCCTTGGTTGGGGCTTGCTTCGTAGTCGTACTAAGCTGGGAGTCCCATTGTACCGCGCCAGTGGCAGTAGCACGGAAATGTCGGTCGCGACGAGCAATATTTCCTTGAACCACAGAGGTAATCCTGGCAACGATCCCGTGCAAACCGTGCGATATCCTCAATTGACTTCCATGTCCTGGCCGCCTCGGCACGGCGCGGCTCAGCCGTCAAAACAGTGCGTCATCAGGGCCTTACAAGAGTGTTAGTTGTGGCCAATGCCTCCCAACAAAGCGGGTGGGCTGCATCCCAACTGACGTCCATGTCCAAGTTGTTGTTAAAATTGTCCCTGCCGGTGCAGCCGCCGGTACAGGACGGCTGCCAACCCTTCTTTTGCCGTATTGTGACAGCACACTGCCGTGTTTGGCTGTGTTGTGAGACCGTCCTGCCCGCAACATCGTACGTCGAGCCTGGGTGCGAGTGCATCTGCAGGACGCTCAGGCGATTCTCCATCGACATGGGCCGATGGCACACCTCACGCCCGACAGGCGGAGGCCGGCCCCGACAGCTCGCCCTCCATCCCAAAGCTCCCGGCAGGGCTCAGCAGGGTCGTAGGCGTCAGAAGGGGTGGAAACTCCCCGTTTAGAAGCGGGATGAGGCACTGCAATGCCCTCCCACTCGACGTCAAGGGGTGCGTGCGTGCAGGTGCGGGCGCGGGCGTGGACGTGGGCGTGGGCGGAGGCCAAAGTGAGCAGAGCGTCTGTCTGCGTTGCCTTTGTTCATCTCATTCATCCTCATTGCTCACCATCCCGCCGCCTCGTACAAGAGGGCAGACCAATATTTGACAGGCAGAGTGTACATGCGCTCTTGCCAGCTTCTGGCCTGATCGCCATGCTGTCCTCTGTCCTCCCCAATCACGGCGTCTGGTTCCTTGGCCTTACCTGGTATTTGCCTGCTCCAGATGCTTCATCGGCATATGCGCGGCAGATGGGCGGCGATCCCGTTGGATCAACCCCGTTCCCAGCTTGTGTGTCCCCCTTCCGCCCCCCCTTACCTTACCATCCCCCTCACCACTTGCATGCCCATTCCGAGGAGACATCCCATCCCGCCCATCTGGGGTGGCCAGGGTTGGCAAGCCACAGGAGTAGTCTTGGAGGGACGCACATCGTTCGATGAGCGGTTCGTCCTGCACCTTCGGATCACGGCCCTCGGCATTCGAGACGCCCATCCCGAAGGAGGGGAGAGGCAACGGGAGAGGGCTGGGGGATCGGACGGGGCGGTTACCGATGGTGGGCAGAGCAAACGTCTGATGGCTACATATTCATGCTCCCATGGAATTTGAAGTCCGCCATGTCTTCTGGGGCGTCGGCCGGCTACAGCCCCCCTGGTAAAGTATCGTGACTCTGGGGCCTCCCCAAAATCTGGAGGAGCAAATACATGTGGACAGTAGCTTTGTTGATGACCAAAAAAACCCCAGTCAGCCGGCCATGCACATGCACCTGCGGAGAGGAATACCTGGGGGAGTGGCCATAGCATGCCGCTGTACTGTAACTTGCTCGATCGATTCTGACAGAGCTTGCAAATCATCCACGCGCCCTCGCTCCACTGCATTGCCCATTCCGGAGCCTCTGATACGGACGCATGCCGACAATTCGATGCTATCATCATGGATGGTCGACGCGTTGCACGTTTGTTACGGGGCCGTCTCCGTCGGGTCGTGTGTCAGGATACCATCTCCGGATAAAGCCGCCGCTGGTTCCCCTTTGTTTCATCGCCATATTACCGGGCCACGTTCCGGCAACTCATTGGTTTGGGACCAGCAACTGGACCGCGAAATGCCACCGCCAGATTCTTTCCCTTGCACCGGCAATCCATGCCCCTATATGAGACGGTATGCTGGTGCCTTGGGGAACGGGTGTGTTACGTGGATGCGGGCATGAGTCAGGTCCGTACCCGTAACCACACACACAGTCTGTTACTGTGCACGCACACCGCAACGTCAGTTACTTTTTCCTTGCTTTCGGGTTACAACATCAAGAGCAGCTTTTCTCCCTTGCTCCGCCGCAAATTGGCGGGAGGATTGGCAATTCCCCAAACCCTACACGTCAACTTTCGGCGAGCCGGGGAAGAGATTGGGCACGGTCCGATGTTGCGGCCGAGAGATACCCTTAGGGGGGAGGGCGAAGAAGGCAGGGAAGCTGTGTGTTTGTGTGCCTTGTCATCTTTTCTTTTTCTTTTTTTTTTTTTCAGAATATGACAGAACCACCGTGAAGGTCGTAGTTGTCTCTCCTTTCAATGCCTGTTTGGTTTTAATACGGGGTCAGCGAGAGGCAAGGCGCTTGCCGCCGTGCCCCATGGGATGTGCAACATTGAGCTGACATATGGTTTGTCGGAGATGTGATGTGATAGTGTAGTGTGATAGACTTTGGCCTTGCATGGCGGTCGGCACCTCATTGTGTCAGTTTCAGTGCCATTGTAAAATTGGGTGGTTCGATTTGCGAGAGCAGAAATGTGAGATAACTACAGACCTCACCTCTCTTTGCTGTTGTATGTATGTAACTGTCTCACCGACTTCTCTCTCGCAAGTGCAGGCCATATGCGTTGTGCAGCCAGCTAGTTGCTTCGCGCATATGCACGCGCCCAGAGAGTCAACCACCCTGTGTGTGTCGTTGAAACTGAGACAGCAGCGCTTTGTAATATGCAGGTGATGCGACGGCGCCATGCTTATTCAATGAGATTGGTTGACCCTGTCGTCATTCCACGACCCCAGTATGGAAACCAAATCGGTGTAGTGTAGGGTAAGCAGAGCGCACTTCCGGTTCCGCAGGTCCGTCCACTCTGTGTGGGAAAAAGCTGAGTGTGTGTGTGTGTGTGTGTGTTTGCCTTGTGACAGCCGATACGATGTTTATTCGTAGAGAAGGCGGCGGTGCTGTTCCAAGGATGCCGGAGCCTTCGGAAATGAGGAGTTTCCAAGTCCAGTGGCTTTGTCCGCACGTCCCATGATGGTATATACAAATCTGGAAGCCAAGAGCACCACGGCTATCTGGCCACAATCCATAGAAGTGACAAGTTCATGAATTGTTTGAACCTCCTACGAACTGACATTCTAGTTCAGGTCGGTATTCTATATAGTCGTGGTCGAGATAGCGCAGGGCGGTATTCTCTCGCTGTTCGTATAGGCCTTGTCAGAGATTACATTACAAGAATGACCTCTGTGAATATATCGGAAATTAGGATCCCCCCTGCTAAAGTGTGATGTATTTCTCTTAGATTTAAAAATTATAAACACGTTACGCTTGGTCAAAAAGGGACTGTACAATACGCACATGTCCAAACTCGTAAGTAAACATGTGTATCCCCCTGAAGCTGAGCCAGATGGTTACGCCGTAAATGGACATGAGTGACTGAATGATATCAGAATGCCTAAAGGAGTCATTGGAAATAATTCCAGTATTCCAATAGGTAATATGGTAAAGGACATTATTGCATGCCATTGCTGAAATAGTGGTGACTCTTTTCCCGTCAAAAGTAACCAGCACGAACCTGGCCCTTGTGCCCAAACTAATAGAGACTGTGATACAAGTATCTTATTGTAATTTTATAGTGATTTTGGATGCAATGCTATCGAAAAACTGCAAAACTGTGACATCATTACGTCTATGCTCGCGTCTCGCAAACTTGACAACGCCATAATTGGCGCAGTTTGTGAAGGTATTTGGCCATCAAACTGAAAATAATGTCAAGAGCTGCCTTTCCTATAGATTTTTGGACATAGTAGATCTTAAACAAAGCCGAGGTAACCTATTATCAGTGATCGCTAGTCTGTCCATTTGGATGGGGAGACAATCTTATGTGAGGTTGTAGCCATTCTTGCGTCGTATTGTCTGTACTGTTAGACTAGCAATCACAAGGGGTACATCAATACAGTTCAATTAAATGTATGCATAGCTTCCGGAGTGAATTTTAGTTTTGAAATTGCAGCCTGGAGTGTCTAATTTTCTCGAGTTCATTGGACAGGAGACAAAATGGCGCACTGGATGACAGGTTATCAGACAACGAGCTCCATACGGTGGTTGATACAACCCTTATTATGGGGGCGCTTTTTTAATCCACTAAAACTGAGGTAGCCATGGCCAATGTTTCATCAAGGAAGGCAACATACATAATCATGTCTTTCGAAACGATCCACCTCAAAGGGTAGCTATTTGTCGCTGGGTGGGTTACTTGGTAATAACATTTGGCCAATACCTGATCTGTTTGTATCTAGTAAACTGGGTGCAATATCACAGTCTCTCGATCAAGGAATTGAATAAATGTATTGCTCGAAACGCCCGTTCGCCCAAGAAAGGCTACACCGAAGCAACATCTACCGTCACTAGAGTATGTCTATACAGTCTACTGCGCCAAAATATACTGTATCAATATTTTACCAAGATAATCCGAACTCAGTCCGTTTGCTGATGGGGAAAGAAGCTATTATGTGAGTTGTTGTTAATAAGTCAACAATCACGGATAGAATAGCTAATGGGTGTCGAGAGTCTTGATTTGTGCAAAGACAGACTGTTTTCCCTCGAATTGGGAAAATTAGAGAGAGAAACAAAAGTTTTATTAATCCAAAATATCGCAAGAGGTTAGTGACGAAGTGATTGTCTGGATAAAACGGCCTTCAAAATGCACTAGCATCGCGTGCGCGCACCGGGTTTTTGGTTGGATATGACTCGTTAGAAAATATGAATGGAAGAAACCAATTCAATGGGTCGCACCGTAACTCAAGTTTTTCTTTCTTTTTTCTCAACTGTATTTGCTTGTAGATGGCCATCTACAATAGCGAATTTGATCATGTCCGTAGTTGGGCTATAAATCGCATCTTAGCAGAACTATCTGGACGTATTTGTAAAAACTAGCCCTTAACCCTGTGTGCCCGGCAGCGAAATTTTCTCCCCGTCGAAACAAAGCAATTAAAAATATAGTGAAGAGAGGGAGACTTATTGGTTTTATTTCTTTTCTTAGACCTAAAATACCTACATCCATATAATCGTGGACACCTAAATATTCCTACTGTGGCTCCTGAGTATCTAGAGTTTGAAAAAAAGCACAAAGTCAGCATTTCAACAAGGCGAGAGCCCGGAACAATAAGAAAAAAAATGATACAATACGTTAATAGAGAAGAAACCAATAAGGTCATTCCATATACAGAATGGGCGTCTACCCAAGCTGGCAGTGCTTCATGGTTCACGAGAAGGAGTGACAAGGTATAGGGTAGTTGTACAGGTGCGTAAACGGAAACGGAAACGGAAGCGGACAATATCTGGGGCCGAGGACCCTCCAGTTCACGAACGCACGGTCCAGGCAATCGGGCGACGTTATTGGCCCACAATCTCAACACGGTTCTTGCTTCACACGCTTCTCACTCAGGCGACCCGGCATCACGACAATATCGCAATTCATCATAATCGGGCCCCATTTATCGTGCGGGGGACATTTTGGTCCGTTTTCAAAGCGCGCTCCCCTGAATATAAGTCTTGATGGGATTTGAGTCGCTCTCAAGCGAAATCGGGCGAGCTGAATAAGACAAGCACCGCGCAGCTGGTCACTGGCCAGAGGTTGATGAGAGGTGCAGTTTCGTTTACCTGAGGATTGGACCAAAAAAAAACTAAAAAAACTAAATTGTAAGCACTTCCGTTATCGCAGCGTGTTTTTGTGATTCACTTCAAAATACAATAGGAGGGTTTCCTATTGTTAATAGCCCACACTATTGTCAAACACAGATCCCTTCTC
Organism: Calonectria ilicicola; assembly: GCA_020809705.1. Taxonomy (NCBI): domain Eukaryota; kingdom Fungi; phylum Ascomycota; class Sordariomycetes; order Hypocreales; family Nectriaceae; genus Calonectria; species Calonectria ilicicola. The sequence continues at coordinate 1,933,846 of CP085828.1, read as the reverse complement.
AGCACCAGTCATTCTCTCATCTATCACAAATTCCAACTTTCTGACATCTCCCCCCTAGTATCTAAACATGTCAGAGGAGAAACCAGGGGACGGCCCCTTGGCCGAGGAGGCCCCTATAGAAGCCACCATCGAGGTCAAGGAGAAGCAAGAGAAACCAGAAAAGCCCGCCAAACCCCCATTTTCATGGCTGTACGTACATATTTCTACTTGATTTCACTAATCTTGACGGGAATTCTAACACGGCTCAAAGTGAACCACATCCCATCTTCGTCATTGTTCTCGTTGGCCCGCACGAGCAGCCCTTTGGAATCCAGAAAGACTTCTTGTGCGACCGATCAGAGTATTTTCGGAAACACTTTGCGGAGGCCAATGGCGACGAAAAGTTGGAAAATATCGTCAAGCTTCCAGACACGACGGAAAGCATATTTGGGTTGGCCCAAAACTACCTGTACACAGACTCAGTCATCCCGGACACGGAAAATGTCCCCTCGTATGAGGCGCTTGTCGGGTTATGGAATCTGGGCCATGCGCTGGGTATTCAAGGACTATGCGAGAAGACACTCGATGCCATGGTGGACTGTCGGAAGATCACAAACCGCATTCCTGCTACGCCCCTTCTCATCAAAGTCTGGAAGGACACCCCCGAGGGCTCATCAATAAGGAAGCTGCTGTTGTCGTGGACTGCAGAGTACATGCGATCCTCTGATGCTAGAGCCGAGTTCGCCAAGTCGCTTCCACAAGAGGTGCTGAGCGAGCTCGTCGTTGCCATGAGCTCCATTGAGATGGCAACACCGGCCCCTGCCGAGAGCTCTGTGCATGTCAACACAGGACCAATCCCACGCAAGAATGTCCACTATCTCGAAGAGGAGAGCGAGGATGACGGCCTCAAGGGCAAGAAGAACCGTCGGTCACTGGGCACTAACAATGGCCCTCTGCCGTCCGGCGACCCGAAATTACTCAACAAAACAAAATCACCTCGAACATCTCTAATCAAGCCGGCACAGAAACGCCGCTCCAGTGCTGGCTATGTGGACGGCCGGTCATTTACTTCTTCGCAGAAGCTGGAATTTTGCGCCGATCTCCTGACTCGAATGCTCTCGGGGCCTGGTAAGCTACATGGCGCTTGTTCCCATTGTCGAGATTGCTAGTTATTGACGAATGAATAGGGTTCTGGACTCGCCTCGTCGGTCCCTTCCGGGAGCCGGTCGAGCCAGTCGAAGACGGCGTGCCTGACTATTTTGACAAGGTCAAGCGGCCCATGGATCTCAGCACGATCAAGGCCAAGATGGATCGCAGGGAATACTCGGACGACGAAGAGTTCCTAGCGGATATGCGGCAAATCTTTGACAACTGCTTTACGTACTGGAAGAAGGGAGATCCGATGTGGCTCGCAGGCGAGAAGTTACAAAAGACTTTTGAGGACAAGTTCTCAAATATGAATAAATGGATCGCCAAGATGGGTGGCGAGGAAGGCGAGTAGAGCTCCTAAGGGGAGCCACCAGCACCAAAAGCTGGACCAACGGAACGAGTTCATGGGATGCGGATGAGTACTTGGGAGGGCGGGATTCTTTTTTTCCCCTTGAATGTGTATTAACATGCTAGTGAGCGCGCTATCTTTGTATGTGTAATTGGGCCTTGTGGGCCAGCAGCTAAGCTTGAGGACGAGTGTGTGTGGGTTGACTTCGATGCGACGGTCGAGTATCGAGAGGATCGGATGAGAGCTCCAATCTACAGGAGCTTGGGGAAGAAGCTAGCGTGAGCTACGAAATTAATCAATTTTTCTTAATACTTGTTGGCATCTCTCTCTCCATTGCGGAGCTCTGTGCCAGCTCGCCGCGACGATCACAAGCCTGACAGCCCCGTTTCTGCAGCGATCGTGTCTAACGGGTGGGCGGGTGATAGGTAGGAAATCACTACAAGCTGGGAGGCGCTAGAACGAAACAGAGGATGGTGGACTGGCGGACAATGGAACCAAGACAGCGGGATGGGATGTGATGGTGGACGCAATCAAATGAGATTTCTGGAAATTTCAGTTTCCTGACCGACCTGAGATTGAACTGAATGACTCTCTCTCTTTGTCTTTCTCTCTTGCCCACCCCCGTGGGATGTGGGCAACAACGAGCAGGGCTAGCGGTGGGATTACCACCTTGAGGGAAGTGATGGGCCCCTCAAGTTTCCTGTTGAGGGTGAGTGACAACGCGGCATTTGCAGATGTGGATGATGTGTAGAGCCGATCCGTTAGGCCACACTGGGGCTTGTGAATATTGCGTGTTGGTTTTGACAACGGTGAGCAGCGGTTGACACGTACGCAGTAATAAGTGTGAGATTGTTAGTTGATGACAGACACGTCATGCTTTCAACGGCGGAAAAGTGGTCTTGGGATGATATGTATCTCATGCAGGAAGATGCATCTATGCTTGGGCATTATTCTTGATGTTATTTTTATTTCTTTTTGGAAGAGCCAACATGCATAAGTGGACGGTCGGTTGGTACTGCAGGCTGCGCAAGCGACCACATCCTGGCGCTTACAATTGATGCCACCGATGTATGTGCCTGAACATCACTCAGGATCTAGCACTCTGGGGCTGAGGGCATCCCTCTCGCATCTCCCCCCTCTCTCGTGCGAGAGAGCGACGGGGGAAAGCCCAATTTGATCTTGGCCCCCTGCTAAAGAGAAAAATGCCATGTCACTGAGCAGACCTGAAACCCAGTCAAATTCCGGAACCCTGGCCCCCCATGACGCATTAGACGCGGGCCCTGTTGACGCTTCGGCAAATCAGAGGCCGCAACCCTTGTCGCTGGTTCCTGGTTCCTGCGTCCCCTTTACGCTAGCGCCGAGCGGCGTCGGGATCTGGACCCAGGCCAGACCGCGGTAGGGGAGGGGAAGAGCGTCTCTGATAGGAAAGAGGGTAGCTATCTGGGCTCTCGAAGCTTGAAGAGTGCTTGAGAATCAGGTCTAGGTTCGGGGTGGGCGCGCGCGGAAGCAAGGACCGCGGGCACGCGATGTGCGCTCTCGTGGCAATCGAGGCATGGAGTTCGATCCGTCGCGGCACGTACACGTATACAGTTTGATTGGAGAGGTACGGGGGATCCGCTGCTGTCTCCTCCCTCGGTGTGTACTTTTGAGTCAATGAGGTCAGTTGTGGTGTGACGGTGGCTCGCGTCAGAGCGAGAGACATTGAGGGGCAGCAGTGGTGGGTGGTGAAGAGACAGTGAGGGACAGTGAGAGAGCGAGAGCAGTGAGAAAGAGGGGCAGACTCCGGGGCCGAGTTGAGCTTCGCTTGCTGGTGGCTGCTGCTTTCTCGCCAACCTGACCGTTTAGGCGCCCGGGCTTTCTTTTACTGTGGAAACAACGGCAGCTCGCAGCTCGATCGAAACAAGCGAACGCATAAAGAATGAAACGGCAGAAAAAACCAAACCCACAGCCCCCCCGGGCACTAACCTTGAACTTTCAATGAGCCCATGCACGGACGCACCCATGGACGGCACAGTAGCAGTCTTTTTTTTCTTTCTCTCTCTGTTTTGCGCTTGCTTTCGGTCTTTAACTTGTCTTGGCTGCGCAAGACACCAAAACACAAAGTGTAGCAGCCAGCCTGACCACGAGACATTGGCCCAGTAGAAACGGCAAGGGGAATTCGTTTCGCAAGCGCGCCGATGTGTGAGATAGAGAGAGGGATTAAAGTGAGAGACAAAGAAAGGACTAGCCCTAGAATTTTTTTTCTTTTGCTTTCTGTAACCGCCCTGTTGGTTGGTGATTTTTCTCGTTTTGGTGTGTGACTGCGAAAACAGACGGCGGCAACGAAACAGAACAACGGAGAGTGGGCGGCCAGCCGGGCCCTTGGACAAGGCAAGCTGGTCAATCATCTGCGAAGCGAATGGGTCTGGCCCACCATAAAGAGGAGACCTAAAGAGAGAGAGAGAGAAAAAAAAAAAACCCCACTCTTGTTTCCTACTCTTGCCAGAGAGATTTAGTAAAATTAATCGCCTTCCTCGGGGCAAGGAAGGGCGATTGGCGATGTGCGGATTGGTGGGAATGGGAAAGGATCTGCCCCAAATGCCCGATTAACGCCGTGTAGACGCTTTGATTCGCAGCGTGCCCTTTGGGGGCCCTTGTGTGTGGCCCTTTGGGGGAGGGGAGGGGGAGAAGCACGGGGCATCACACGCGAGAGAGACCTTTGTTGGCGCCGGACATTGGCACTTTTTGCCTGCCCGGTTGGGTCTTAGGGCCTATCGGGTCCCTTGGTTCCCGTGGCATTTGGATAATGCGCCTGTTGTGTGTGTGTATGTGCGCCTTGCTGTAGTCTCTGTTCGGCATCGCCCCGTGCCCCATTCCTCGGTTCCCCTGCCCATGCTACAGCTTAATCACCCTTAGCAGTAGAGTAGCAGACGGGTCTTGTTAATTAATTACCATGGGTAGCGTCTCTGGCTCTCTAGTGTTAGCGCACCCGTTGCTGAGCTGTGGGAGAGCAGTAGTAGAGCAGCTATGGAGCTGTTGGTTGCGGCCCCGGGCTGTCCTGTCCACCCCCCCTGCTCCCCATTCCCACGCGGCCCTCTCACTCTCTCAGTCTCTGCCCACTCCCGTTTACACTTCATATGCCCGCGCTCTCGCACTCACCTCCACCCACCCTCTTCTCTCTCGCCCATCGCTTTTGTTTCGTCAGTGTCTTCAGAGTATCCTTATACTCGATCCGTTCTTTGAGCATATCCTCATTGCGCTTGCGCAAACACATCAACAACTTACAGTCACTACCAACAACTTAGGAATACCCTCACTTTCTACTCTCTTCAAGATGCTTTTCCGCACCGCCGCCGCCATTGCCCTCCTGGCTACTGGCGTTGTCGCCAAAACCCCTTACATGCCCGTTGTTGGCCTGAGCCTGGCTCGCCGCAGCACCAACGGTTACCAGCCCGAGCAGTCCACTTGCAAGGACGGAAACTCGTGCGCCGAGGCCTGTGGATCTCAGTACCAGTCTTGCGCTTCCAACGATGACAACGACCACTGCTACAACCCCAGCAGCGGCCAGAGCTGCTGCAACGACGGCACTGGAAGTGAGTTTTGATCGGCGTCATGGAATCGGCGATATGCCACCTCCCGCGCCCTATCCCTTCCTCAATTTGAAAGACTTGTAAACTAACAACTTACACCAGACTCTTGCGACAAGGGATACTACTGCAGCCACGACACCACCGGTGCCACTATGTGCTGCCCTGACAGCATGAGCCTTTCTGAGTGTGCTTCCGCCTACAAGGTCACTGGTACTCTTGCCACCAACGCTCTCCTCACCACATCTGCCAAGCCCACCACCTCTTCCACCTCCACCTCTGCCAAGCCCTCCACCACCAGCTTCACCTCTACTGAGGCTACCACCACCTCTGTTGAGTCCACCTCCACGACTCCTGAGTCTACTGAGGCTGAGACCACCACCACTCCTGCCTACACTCTTGAGAGTGTCAAGACTGAGGCTCTGAACACCACCACTCCTTGCTCGACCACCGTTGCTGCTTACACCACTCCCGTCAGTGGCTCCAACAGCACCTACGCCGCCCCTAGCCACTCCGCCGGCTACACTGCCGGCTCTGGCTCTGGTTCCGGCTCCGGCTCGTCCACCACTACCAGTGCTCCCGCCTCCACTGGTGCCGCTACCGCTACTAGCATGAGCGCCCTGCTCTTGGCTGCCGCCGGTCTCTTCGCTCTCTTCTAAGTTCGAGAGGACCTGGTCCCTTTGCCTTCCACAAGAGACAGGGGACACGCTCAGCGTCACCACGAGTTTACGAGTTTCACGATGAAAGAGAGAAAGAGGGAGAGTGTGATGGGAGACGTATGCGAGGAACCCAAAGGGTAAAAGGAACGTGGAAAGAGCCCCTTGATCCTCAATCCGAGAGAAAGAAAAAACACAAAAATACCTGTTGTGCAATGTTGAGCTACTTACGTGCCCTTCTTACGACATATTTTGACTTTTGCGAACAACAAGCTTTCCAAGATTCCCTTTCTATTTTATGATATCCCCTCCATATCTTCTTCAACAGGAGTTGATTGACTTGGTATTATTCTTTTTTTTTGGTGGGAAAGACAGAAACAAAGAGCGATGCGAAGCTGATGACGAAGAACACGCTGAGATCGCTTCTTTTATTTCGATGGGATAATGTTTCAACTTGCCTGGCCTATACTTATCCGGTGCTGTCTTGCTCAGCAATCCGTCTATTCTACTACCCCCTTATTCTTAGTTTCTATTCAACGCGACATGAACGGTGGGAGAGGTCGTCTGCCACGTCCCCCCACCACTACCCCTTATACCCAATAATTGCCCTGGTAGACAATTTTACTCAACATTGCACACAAGATCAATGCTATTTTACCTGTTTGATACATCTACTCCTCTGGTCCCTGATTCTCACCGTGATGTGACGTGTAAATTGTGTAAACCCGCGCAGGGAATATTTGGTGGGGTAAAACGGTCGGTTAACATGACATGGTCTTTTACCGTAGGGCTGCTTGTCATTAAAGCACATCGGCGCGTTATGATGGGACACGGGTGCGAACCCTGCGACGGCCCGTACCCACAACCGAGCGTAAGCCACCAACAGGGACTGCCAAGGTTTTGCCAAGTCAAAATTGCCCAGGAGGAGGCGATATGAGGTTTCGGCGGCTCAGCGATTAACCCGAGTTTATTCCCAGAGGCAAGTTTTCCGTCGTTGATTGAAAGATGATGTCGCGAATCCTTGTTTGCCCAAGCCATCTCGGCTCTTGGCCTTGGCAGATGGACAAGGATTGCAATGCATATGCCCTTCGATGTGACGCACAAGACCCTGCATAGCATCTCAACCCATCACATCGCGTTTCTGACACCACCATGTATCTTTTTATCGACCGACCGATATATGTATATATCTGTGAGGCTCAACTGTCAGATTGATGGCGGAGCATGATAACATGGCATAATAGATAGGCCTAGGGGCGAGCACACCGCTTCTCAGCTAGCTCCGTTCACATGTTAACACATTCCTCCCCATTCAATGAGGAATCTCACGGGGAGCACATTAGGTCTGGCCTTGCAAAATATTAACCTGGATTGGACTCGTGGTCGAAAAAATCTGGCAAGTCGTGCATGTAACCATGCGTTGCTAATGAATGGAGTTTGAACAAGGAGCAGATGTCCATTTCTTCACTTCAGACTCTGGATGTCGTATCAAGCGCCACAAATCAAAAGAGCAGAGATCGAATCTAGGTTTAATCAAGTAGACCGAATGCGGTCAACAGGGTATGATGTATTTCTCCCGCAGGTACTGCAGAGTCCGTACAGATATAGTAACACGGGTATAGAACTGCTTCCTGCTTCTCATGCCGTATAGTATAATCCATCCTCACGTTTATTTACCAACAGCCTCGGGGGTCTTGTTTGGGTCGAAGCCGCAACTTTCCTTGAGCTTCTCAACCAAGTCGACATATCTTTGCTGAGCGGCCTCGGCGGTGAGACCCTCTTGGACGAACTTCTCCCAGGATTGGTACTTGTATTTGCTCTGTTTATTTGTGCCTTCGTATTAGACGCGTTCCGAATTGTACTTCTATTTGGAGGGGTAAATCGTACCTTCAAGTCGAACCTGCCAGGCTTCTCGGCACTGCTGAAGTCTTCGCCGTTCGCTACCTTATAGAGACCTACAGAGCGGAATTAGTAGGGAACTCTAGCTGGCACACGGGAGGAGGGCTGTACCGTAAAGTTCAAGGAGTTCCTCATTTGAAGGCTTGGAGGTCAACTTCTTGGAGTCGGTAGCAGCCTGCTGGAACTTCTCCTGGAGACTCATTGTGAGGGATTGCGAAGGCTGTGGGTTGCTGTGAGGTTGGAGATGAAGCGGGCAAAGACCAGTGGCAGAGAAAATGTCAGAAGCAAAAGAAACAGGCTGAGCTGCGTTGGGATGGAGAAGAACCGGGGCGGTGGATTATTGTTGAGAGAGGAGTACTAGAGCTCTTTTAGCGGGGTTCAACTTGGGCAGGTGGAAGGCACAAGTGCTTTATTAGTGAGGGGCCCTGGGAAGGCGCAGGTGGCGGGCATGGAGGGGGAGGGGTAAAAAAGGTCATGGGAGTGTGTGACGTCGTCCGCCATCATTGGTTGGACGCAAGAGTAGGTGGGCTTGGCAGCTTCTACCGTTTGCATTGCTTGCCACTGAATTGTTTGGAGTCTGTAGTCTGTACACCGCGCAAATTTCTCCGTCCCCCAACGCAACTGCTACAAGGGCCGAAATGAACTAGACAGTATTTTTATAAATATGTAAACAAACAAGTAAATAAAACCCGGCTCGAGATTGGGTAATTTGCAATTGTGTGCATATGTGTCTCTCTTTAGGTTTTTATTATTGAGGCTCTCGATTTAATTCTGCCATGGTATGCTATGACTACAGCCACCCGCATGCTGGCACAGCCGGGTCATATTTCTTACCTGTATCCGTCCTGCCCTCACTTGCATATATGCTTAGCCTAGAGATGCATCTGGCTTAGAAAGCATGCGCTTCACGTGTCATTCCTGCGCCGTCAATATGTGCGGCTTGAGTGCGTGCGTACCTGCGCGCACCCGAATGGGCAAATAGAACCAGGCCAAGGTCCGGTTGCGGTGGTGGTGTTGTCCACGACGGGGCAAATGTGCTGGAAGCCTCAGCAGCCGTTAACTCTATTTGCCGACCGACATCGAAGCACGGAGCTTAGAAAACCAAGGCACCCAAGCCCAGAAATAAGGCCACTTTCCACTGTATTCGCTGATATCGACCAAGTAAAATGACCTAAACTTGCCCAGCCTTGGGTTCCAGCGACAGCAAGACCTCGTCATTAAACATGCCACCACCACTTGCTCCGCCATCGGTGTCGCTCGGAACCACTTGGCCGTAGCCCACATTGCCTGCTCAACTTCATGTCCGCCCAACGCACCACTGTACAGTTCACACTTGGGCTTTAAAATTAGACCAGCTCTTAAAGTTTCTGCCCCGTATTGCCGTTTTTGTCTTTTGTATTTACAACGTGATGCGATATAATACCACTGATTAAACAAAAAGAAATCCAGAACGCCTCTATGGGGAAAACAGTAGTTGTGCTAGGCGGTTCGCTTGGCGGTCTGGCCATCACCCATCGCCTGCTAAAGTATACCCAACCGGAACAGGAAGACCTCAAGGTTATTCTCGTGTCAAAGGTAACCACAACACCCCCCAGGACCACCATAGTGCTCACATTTATTAGAATAGTCACTTTTACTGGAACATCGCCTCCGTAAGGGCCATCATTCCTAATTTGATCAAAGATGATCAAATACTCGCACCTATCCGGCCTGGCTTGGACCAGTACCAGCCTGAAAGTGTGGAGTTCATCGTCGGTGCTGCTACGGCGGTTGATGCCTCATCTCATACCGTTCAGGTAGACACCGGTGCTGATGGCATGTGTGTGCTCAAGTACGACCATCTCGTCCTTGCCACAGGCGCCAACGCCGCAGACCCGGATTTCCCATGGAAGGCATCCGGTTCATACGAGGAGTTGGTTTCCAGCATACATAAGATAGTGGAACAAGTCGGCGCTGCAAAGCACATTGTCATCGCTGGCTCAGGAGCAACGGGTGTTGAGGTCGCAGGCGAAATCCGATCGGCCTTCCCCTCCACCACCGTGGTACTAGTTTCATCATCTACTAGTCTTGTCGGCGGAGATTCAATAGCAGGAGCTGTCGAGAACGAGTTGAACCGCCTGAAAGTCGATATTCGAAAGGGAGTTCGCGCTGACGAGGCCACTCCCTTGCCCGACGGCAAGACTCGGGTTGTCTTGTCGAGTGGCGAGGAGCTGACGACAGATTTATATCTTCCAACAACAGGGCTTGTACCCAACACCGAGTTCTTACCAAAGGAGTGGCTGAATGAGCATGGCTACGTGAGCGTTGATGATGAGATGCGCGTAAATGGCGCAGAAAACGTGTGGGCGGTTGGCGATGTCGTATCGAAGCCCAGGGCCAGCTTCATGATCACAGAGGCGCAAGTCAGTCCGCCTCCTCTAATTTTTTAAAAACCGGCAGAGCGCTAACATGAATTACAGGCGGCTGGCGTGGCCAAGAATATTGATCTTGTTCTCAAGTCCGAATCTCCCGAGCCTGTCAGCGGCCCCAAGGTTGACGTCTTTCTCTGCTCGACGGGACCGTCCCGTGGAGCTGGTCGTATTGGCTTCGTACCTGTCCCATCGTTGGCAGTCTGGGCTGTCAAGAGCCGGACCTTGGGGGTGGAGCGAACATCAAAGTACGTTGACGGGAGCATGTGGTGATACCCTTTTTTATGACTAGGACAACGCCCTATATACCATTTGAAAAGCGCCGTATTATTCCTACAGTAAATGCGACAAAATCCACACCACCACTCCAGACGTAAACGCTCCATTTATCCCCGCTTCTCGTCTTCAATTTCCCTTCGAATTTGGTCCAGTGCCTGCTGTCGTGACTGTAGGTGCGCCTCTAAACCGTCCACTTGCTCCTGAACCGTCTGTAGATCTTCCTGTACGCTCTTCAAGCCTCCACCAGCGGCGCTCTTCCCCTTGCCCTCCTCTAAATCTCTTAACTCTCTTCGCTTATAATCAAGAAGCTGGTCCAACTCTTTCTTTACCAGTGCAGGCTTGGAGTCGCGCTTGCCTCCCTTCCGCCTTTCTGCGATTTCCTCCACCTTCTTCATCTTCTCCTCGAGATCTGCAAGCTTGCGCTTCAACCTGACTTCCTCCCAGTCTTCCGTTTTCTCGGTGGAAAAATCCGTTCCAGCAGTCTTGAAGCTGCTGCGGCCCAATCGTGTCAGGTATTGATCTCCGAACTTGGCCTTGCGACCAGTCGCTGTGTTTTCATCAGCCTTGGTAGCCCATCGCGAGTTCGCACCCGCTCGCTGGTTATCAAGCTGATAATCGATCTGGTTGCGCTCGAAGCTTGCGCGTAGGGAAGCCGGAACTGTGCGGGGGATTCGGAATCCTTCATGGCGGTAGTTGAGGATATGGAGGAAGGCAAGGCATGCGTCCTTGTTAATTGTCGATCCCGCGGACGGGTTAATGAGGTTCCAAGCAGATCGGATATCGGTATCGGGAACATCTAGCGAATCATAGAGACTCTCAAGGGCATTGACTATTATCTATTAGCGTCGGTTGTAACCATGGAATGTTGGGTTGGGCACAAACAGGAAACTTCGCCGCGCATGTCCCGGTTCTCTTGGTAAATCTGCTCGTATTTGGACTTGTCTTCGGGACTCATATACCATTCGAATCCATCCTTTAGCCCAGGTGTGTCGTCCTCATCTTCCACCTGTTCAAATTGAACCTGCTTTCCTGTGATCGCTCGCGTCGCTTGTACAAGATGGGCCTTGGATTCGGGCACCAGCCAATCAGGTAATGTTGTAGGCACATCGGCGTATTCCTGTTCTCGGTGAGCCGCTGTACGACAACCAGACATGATTGTTGTCTCATACATACCCCGTTGAGGATGTCGAAAATCACTCGCATCGCCACACAGAACTCCTCAAAGTCGAGGTTGCCGTCATTGTCTACATCCGCCAGGTCCCACACTCTCTCGAGCTGGTCATCGCGCAGGCCACTATTTTTGAGCACAGGAGCTGCCTGTTCACCGGTCAAGAACTTGCCACCACCTGTTCGGGTGGTGAAGATGTTCCAGTAGGTCTCGATTTCTTGCGCCTCGATCTTGGGAGCCATGATTGCGGTGGACGAGTTGGCGGGCGAGCCGCGGTGATGACGTTGTCGGAAAGGGTGGATTTTGCGGAATGTGCCAAATTCCGGGAGCCGCGGTAACTAAACGGAGGCTATCGCGAACTTGAGTATTCCCAAGAGCTGTAGAATACTGCGGAACGGAGGGAATGGCGGAGACGATGAGGCGTGGTTGTCCGTCAGTGACGAAGCTCCCCAGCCTCGCTGGAGCGGGTTCCCCTGACAGAAGGTGGACAGCTCCACGTACCCCGCTTGTGGAATAATATCTGATTTAGCGCATAAACTCGTATCGACACCACCATGAGTCCGCGCAGTCAACGGTCAGCTTATCTTGTTAATTCTATGGCCTCCCATTCTTCGGCAAATTGGCAAAAACTGGTAGTAGCCTTTCTCAATTTGACATTGTTGAAATTTCTCCGCTTTATTGTACAATATCATTCAGTCACTTACCCGACGGTTTTATTCGAGAACCGAGGCGCCAGAGATATATATGCAACAGCTGGATGCGCCACTCATGAGAGCATTAAGGTTTTACTTGGTTGAAGGACCTGATAGTAGAGAGAAAAGCACGAGAGGAACCTATATGGTATGACAATACATCCCATCTCCGTCATCATGGCGCTCGCAGCCCCAGCGCGACAATCTCTTACCAAGGCATACTTTGTGGATGTCGCTCGAGAGCAACACCAGAGGGTCATTATGGTGGGGAGATAGACCCGTTCGAAACATGTTTGCGATGCACAACCTTGTCCAACCGAGAAAAGAATCTTACAAAGTATGGGCACTCTCAACTGCCTGAATGGGGTATTCACAATGATTCTATCCTGAACAATCGGAAAGGGCCGATCAGGAACTAACTTCTTAGGTGCGACATATATTATATCGGCATGAGGGTTGCATCACATTTATCACTCCACAAGCGGGAAAAAAGTGCACATGGCGGCGAATTTTCATGACAGCATGCACATTCGGCGGGTTTGAGGGCCTAGCCAGCTGGACCCTCCACCCCTTACTTGTCATGACGGTTGAATAAGGATGGGGCTATTCCAAGGATAGATTCACCGAGGTGGCTGACTAACACAAGGTTTCTGTGTTGAGCCCCACCGCCTAATAGGGGAAGACTACCCCAAGGGACCCTAAGGAAGCGACCCCAGTGGACAGATTCGGTGGAGCGCGGGAGTTGGTGCAGATGGAGGGGCAGTCTGCTACGGCTTGTGGAGGGGCATCAAGGCACCTTAAATTGTGTCCACGACGACCCTACTCTCCTCTGCCTTTCAACCCTCATCACGATTCTCTCATACAACCCAACTCCTCTTGAATAACCGCGCGGCATCGTCTCGATTCGGTCAAAATGTCCACCACCACTACCACCACCACCACCACCACTGCCCAGCCCATCACGGCTGAGGCCATGCTCCGCCTCTTCCCCGACATTGACACCAGCTCTGAACCCCTTGATGGTCATGACGAGGAGCAGATCCGTCTCATGGACGAGGTTTGCATCGTTCTCGACGAGAACGACAAGCCAATCGGCACCGCAAGCAAGAAGATCTGTTCGTGCTGCCCCAAGCCAGCTACCAGCCCACCAGTGACACAAATCAAACGCTAACACATCTCCCCCGCTTAGGCCATCTCATGACCAACATTGACAAGGGCCTTCTTCACCGTGCCTTCTCCGTCTTCCTCTTCAACGACAAGAACGAGCTTCTTCTGCAGCAGCGAGCTACCGAAAAGATTACCTTCCCCGATATGTGGACCAACACCTGCTGCTCCCACCCCCTTCACATCCCCACCGAGACCGGCTCAACCCTCGCTGAGTCCATTGATGGCGTCAAGCGTGCTGCCCAGCGCAAGCTTGACCACGAGCTTGGAATCAAGAAGGAGCAGGTTCCCTTCGAGGACTTCAAGTTCTTGACCCGAATCCACTACAAGGCCCCCAGCGATGGCAAATGGGGCGAGCACGAGAGTAAGTATCTCACAAACAAACAAGCAAACAAACAGTCCATTTATGGAAATATGGAGGGGCTGGCTAACACAGATATCTAGTCGATTACATCCTTTTCATCAAGGCCAACGTTGACCTTGACATTAACAAGAACGAGGTCCAGGCTACTCAGTACGTCAGCGCCGACAAGCTAAAGGAGCTGTTTGAGGACCCCACTCTCAAATTCACGCCTTGGTTCAAGCTCATCTGCAACTCGATGCTCTTTGAGTGGTGGTCAAGCCTCGACTCTGGTCTCGAGAAGTACATGCACGAGGAAGACATCCGACGAATGTAGACGAAGATCTAATCTAAGACATGAAGGAGGCGTGGAGATGAAAAAGAAGTGGTGAAGCAGTGGCAAAGACAGAAATGATGACTTGGCATGTACAGGAAAAAAGGAGAGAAAAGAAGAGAAAAGAAAAAGATTTGATGTATCAGTTATTATTAGCGGTTGATCTACATAGATATCCACTTCGTGGCCCTTTGAAGTTGACTCTTGGCAGAGAGCAGCTTCGTTAATTTGACGTCCACTAGTCTATCCACTCGAGGCCCCCCAACCCACGACATAATGTATGTCATTTAATGCTCGCGGAGACGTTCCGGGAGATGATCGGCCGAGCCTCACAAGTTTTCTCGGTGTCTAATTTAAAGTGGGCGACGGTGCTCCCGTCCCGACGACGGCCCCCACCCGGGACGGCCTGTTGAGTGCAGGCGGCTGGAGGTCGCTGCAGCACATTATGGGTCTTGGGCTGCAACAACGCATCCGTGTATCAGCGGCGTCCCCTTGGCTGCATCACCTGAAGCCTTGCATATGCTGGGCGCTGGAATTCCTCACATCCACCGCCGCCGCCGCCGCCGCCGCGTCATCCTGATAGGGTGCCAGCCTGCCGAGGAATGCTGGACCCAGTACGACCTGGTCAGTGACGACTTCACTGTCTCGCCCCGGGGGAGGGGTTCCATGACTCTGTCCGCCTCACCAGTCCACGCGTAATGACGGATCGTCACCGTGTTCGCATTCACACAGGAGGGCCTGTGGCCACGCCAAGCCAGCGACAGTCCCAGGGAGCACCCGGGCTGGCTTCAGGGGGGGCTCTCCGGGGCCCAGCGCGCCGGCTGCAGCGGTCCCGACATGGTTCGCCTGACTTTGGCCGGCGCCGCACAGCGCGGAACCCCCCACTGGTCATGCGCATCCCCCGGCCTCATCCATCGACAAACCATACCCGACGGCCTGTCATCCCCAACAGCCAGCTGCAAGCTAAGTACAGTCCGCGAGAGACCAGCCAATCGGTGCGCGGGTCTTGGCCCAGACTTGCCGTATCTATGCGCGCGGGTGCACTTGTCGATTGGGGATGGTTCCTTTGCCTTTGTGCATCCAGAACCGCCTACTTAAACCCCTTAGCCCGTATGCGTGCTGCCCGCCTCTTCTCCTTCTCTCTCCTCCTGCTGCTACTACCTGTCTCGTCACAACAGTCGCAGGCTTCACTTACAGGACCCTCGGTCAGGAAATCTTCCCAAAGCAACCCTTTCAGTGGGGATAGCTTGAGAGAATAGCCAACTCTGTGTCTTGCTGCTGTTTGCCACTGTGCCTGATTGCTCTACCCACGCTGACCTACTGCTACTGCTGCCGCTGCTGCTCCCTCCACACTCAAAACTTACACGCACTGCTGCTACTACTACTACTACTACCTACTACTACACCGCACTCTTCCCCTACATCATCATCTTGCCATCCCTTATCGCTTGTCTCCTTCCTGTGCAAGAACACACTTGTCGCAACTCTCCCACCTCGCAAATCGTGAACCCTTTATTCCGTATTTGTGTCTCTACGACTCCCAAAACAAGGGAATATACCGAATCCTCCTCGCGCCCACCTCCCCCCCCTCTCACCACCTAAAGCCACCTGCGCCTTTCTAGAGCCTGGCCCGCTCCAACACCACATTGATGTCGGTTGAATTACGCGCCAGTCTTAATTGTTTGCGTCATCCTTCGAGGTTTACGCCCGTCTCCAGAACTCAACTCTCAAGAGTTCATACGGGCGATAGTATCCAAAATATACAATGTAAGTCTGGACCTTGTGTTGCGACCCACCTTGCTTAACATGTGCCTCGCCTTTGCATGGGTGTATAGATAATTACCACGTCGAGTAAATCATTCTCGCCCAGCATGGAGAAGATGATTAATAAGAGCTCGACACCCACCAAGTGGCGCCGTCCCTCGCTCGTGCCAGCCACATGGGAAAACGCCGTCCGCGTCGTCACCATTGACGAGTGTGCTGAGGCCGGACGGTCGTTGGCTCATTCCTTTGCTACCGATGCGATGAGCCGCTATGTCCTCGACGGAGAAGACATGGCTGGGTACACCGATGAACAGAAATGGAAGCTTCATGTCGACATCATGACTTACATGGTTGCCGCCCACGTCTACAAGGGCGTTGTTACAACCATCGGTCCCGATTTCGATGCTGTTGCTCTCTGGTATGGAACCCCCCGACTCAGTATCCCCATTTGTCGTCGAGAAGAAATCCATGCTAACGTCCGCTTCCATAATCAACAGGCTTCCCCCTGGCAGGCAGATGGAAGACTGGTTCACCGTTCTCCGAAGTGGCATGTGGCGGCTGTGGTACCAGCTCTCGGCCGAAGGCCGTCGCCGCTTCTTTGACGAGATGAATTCTGTCTTGAATCGCGCCAAGGAGAAGGTCATGGGTGAACGAGACAATCAGTGTTACTATCTCGTCTACCTCGGCACCAAACCCAATGCTCGTGGCAAGGGTTATGCCGGCAGGCTCATTCGCGATATGATTGCCAAGGTGAGTTCCTCCAACTTGCACAGATATACCATGCGTATCACTAACCTCGTCTTAGGCCGATGCCGAAAACCGCCCGGTCTACCTAGAGTCCAGCGATGTCCGCAACAACCCCTACTATGCCAAGTTCGGCTTCGAGGTTAAAGGGGAGGTTGTCTTCGACCGTGCTCTTGAACCCATTCGCATGTACAGCATGGTCCGTGAGCCTCAGGCTATCAAGCAAACCTGCACCTCTGTTACCACTCTACTCCCTGCTATTGGGGGAAGGGTTAAGGTCTAACTGCAAGGAGCCGGTTGAAGTTTGAACATTGAACATTGAACATTGACACAGTGCTCGGGATAGCAGATTGAAACGGAAGTGGATTGGAAAGTCTCGTGCTGGAGAAATGATTGGGCTCGTTCATTCACAAGAGGAATCTATTCGAATAGTGGAGCAGTCAGACTCATCGAGTTTCGACATCCACGCCCCTGTCTTTACCGCTGCAATGTCTATTCCTACTGCTTATTTTTAGCAGCAACCCAACTAGCTTCAGTCGTTCATTAGCAAGAAAACAAACAAAATGGTCATTCCCTCATTAGTTGGACCGCCTAAATCCTTGAACACCGTTTTAACCAGCTTGTCCCATACGCAATCGGCGTCTTCTCCTAGCTATGTCCATTCCAGATCTTTCAATTCTCCACCGATGCTACTTAGTACTCCAAAATTGCCCATGTCTCATCATCCACGGTCGTGTAAATAAGACCCATTCCCAATAGCTCGTCAGCGCCGCTCACGACATCCCTCACAGACATGCCTGTCGAGTTGGAGATGACGTTGAGGTGAACACCCTCGTTGGTGCCTTGCATCTCGGTCATGAAGGTGAACATCTTCTTGGCCTGCTGTGTGCAACCAGCCAGCTTGCTGGGTGCTTGACCACCATTGCCACCCTGGTCATTGTAACCACCACCGTCGACGTACATGCTATTTTCGTCGCCGTTGGCAGCATTCTGCCCACCCAGGGGTCCCCGGCTGAAGTAGAGGTGAACATATGTGGCCTCGAGCATGTGGTAATTGGTTTCGTTCGGGTCCGTCACAGGGCGAATGACATGAGCACCGACGTGGCGCTTGTTGGAAAAGGATTTGAGACGACCCCAGATGCGTACGTGCGAGTCAACCTCAAATCCATGCTCAGCCTCCTCAGCCTTGTCAACGTCGATCCATTTCTTCACTTCCATCTGGCCGGTGCCATCATCAATCTTGAGAGTAATGTTTGTGGGCTGGGTGGTCACGCTGCGGATCTGGCCAACAAAGGTGATCTGGGTGACAGGGGAGCCATCGATACGAAAGTCGGCGCCAGCATAGGCTTCTTCGGCATCGAGAATCTGCTTGATTGTGACTGGGCGGAGCGACTCATCTTGGTAGGCCTAAAGGGTCAAATAAAGACTGTCAGCAACTGTCCGAGAGATAGAAGTCCCATGAAGAGAGGAATCATGGCATTCCACATACCTTACCGCCACCGCCACCTTGGCTGCCTTGCTGTGAACCACCTGCGAAGAAACCACCAGAATCGTCACCGCCCTGCGCGCCGTAGCTTGGTTTTGTGTATCCTCCGTATGCAGCTATTCAAGTTAGTGTCCATAGAAATACAGAAGAGGGTCAGGGGGCATCATGACATACACATTGTGATGGTTGCAAGAAATTTTTGTTAAAGGTGGAAGCACTCAATCACACATTCAAGGAGACGCGTTAAGTCGCGACTTGGTCTAATGGACAGCTGCCCCGCGATTCGTGCCTAGCAATGTGGGGCTTGTTGTTAGTCAGCCAGTAGCTGAGATGAAAAGCAGCAGTCTCTACGTAATGTAGGCACGTGCCTTTAGCCTCAGAGCAAAGCTCCTACAACCATTAAAGACCCGCGGAACGTGGACGAATAATCGGCCACCCAAGCTTCGGATGTACGTGATTCCAATTTGCCTAGTGCATTGGCCTTTTTTTCCGGATTGTATGAGAAGCTTCGCTGGCCTGATGCATGCAGCGATGTTGCCAGCAGAGGACTTCGCCGGTGGTTCGATCTGTCAAACATGACGACAGCCCACAAAAACGGGTATGCAACGGTGCGTCGAGACTGGCATCCTTGAAAGGCTGGCGAGCCGATCTGCATGGGTTAAAGAGGCATAGATTTTGCGGATCGTGCATTGTAGAACATGGTGGTATCGGGGAGAATCCCTGGCGTTCTGATCCCGAGCTAGAATGCCGAACTTGCCCCTGATGCCATTTCTGCGTCGTCAGTTTTGCCTCCGAATAGCTAGGCCCATTCTTGCTAGTCGATGGAACAATGAACCAAGGTCATGTGCAATCACTGAACAAGTTAGCTGCAATGCATATATGCATATCCAGCGAGGTGTTTATCCACAGATAGCTGTGTCAAGCCGCAATACGTAGCAGTGACTGCACATTAGCCTCGGCAGCTTAGTCCGTAGCGCACCCCGGCTTCGGCGACCGTTCCCCGTGCTTCTCCAGCTTTCCCACATCCAACCATCAACGACGCCACTCCAGCATCTGACATCAACTTCATCCACCCTGTTCTGCTGTGCCTCATCATCCACTTTCTGCATCTGTACTTATACCTCCTTCATCCCGTAGTCGCGTCTTCATTTGGTGTTCTAAACTCTTTCCCTCGCTTCGGCTTCCCACTGACGTCGTCCAATCCAATCTAAGAAGCACTAATTTCGTCATGGGCAAACCTCAAACCGCGACGCTTCCCTTGATACCTCTCGCCAGAGGCTCCATCCTCCTGCCTGGCCTAGTCCAGCGCATTGCAGTCAACTCCAGCCGTCCCGATATTCCTGCCCTGCTGGCGCACGTCTACGAGCGCGCCGCAGCCAAAGGCCCCGATGGCCGTATCGACAGCATCCCCATCGCCTGTGTTCCCGTCTCATCACCACTCGTCGGCCCAAATGGTCAGCTCCTTATCGGCGATGCTGAAGACATAGACAGCTCCCAGATCGAAGACGTGAACCCCGGCACTGCCCAAAAGTCAGACCTGTACAATTTTGGTGTAGCCGCCAAGATCATTGGTATCGATGGACGGGGCACTGGTGAATTCGCCTTACGCGTCGAGGGCACCACACGTATTCGAATCGATAATATCGTTCGGGAGCGACCCTTCTTCGAGGGCAAGGTCACATATTTCAAAGATGACAGTATGTCAGATTCGATCCAACGCCATCAGTATCTAGATGGAACTAACTGTCCCCAGCCTCCGCTTCTCCAGATAAGCAAATGCAGGATCTCTTCGCACTTTTGAAAACCCGATCTCGAGAACTCGTTACCATCCTACGAATTTCTTCCCTCCTCCCTCGAACCAAGGGCGGGCCTGTCCTGTCTCCATTGCTCACTAAGCGGCTGGATATGCTGATTATGAGGAGAGAAATCCACGAAGCAGGGCTATTAGCTGACTTCATGGCAAACTTGGTGGAGACTACGCACGAGGAGAAACTCGAAGTCCTCGCTGCTTTAGATGTTAAAGTGCGATTAACTAAGGTGATCGAGCTGCTTGAGCGCCAAGTTGGAGGCATCAAAAACAACTTCAAAATCACCACCTTCACAACCATGCCCGTTCAAATTCTGGATAGGCTGAACGAAAACCAGAATCGAAAGGGAAATTCGCTACCTCAAATACCAGGCATGGCGTTTGTTCCTCCCTCTGGACAGTTTCCCCAGGGCGGTGATCAAGGTGATGATCAAGAAGCAAATGAGCTTGATGAACTCAAGCGCAAACTGCAAAACGCCAAATTGCCACAGGAATCTGCCAAGATGGTGGACAGAGAGATGCGTCGTTTGCAAAAGATGATGCCAATGAACCAAGAGTACCAGGTCACCAGAAACTGGCTTGAAACCCTTGCAGAGATTCCCTGGTCGACACTCACCGATGACCGCCTCGGTCCAAGCACTTTGCACACAGCAAGAAAGCAACTTGACGACGATCACTACGGTCTTGAGAGCGTCAAGAAGAGACTCATAGAATACTTAGCTGTGCTGAGGCTGAAGCAGTCCATCAACGACGACGTTGATGCAAAGATCAAGAAAGCGGAAGAGGAAATTGGCAAGTCCGAGGACAACGAAGAAGCTGCCGACGCCAGCGAGGAAACATCCAAACCAGAAATTGCCAAGCTCCAAGTCCTCAAGTCACAGCGACAGGTGGATAAGTCGCCGATCATGCTCCTAGCAGGCCCCCCTGGTGTGGGAAAGACTAGTCTTGCGAGGTCGGTTGCAACAGCTTTGGGGCGCAAATTCCACCGAATCTCTCTGGGGGGTGTCAGAGATGAGGCAGAAATTCGTGGACACCGAAGAACCTATGTTGCTGCTATGCCTGGTCTCATTGTGCAGGGTCTGAGGAAAGTCGGCGTTGCCAATCCTGTCTTCTTGCTCGACGAAATCGACAAGATTGGGCATGCCAGTGTCCACGGTGATCCTTCTGCAGCCATGCTTGAGGTTCTGGACCCTGAACAAAACTACAACTTCCAAGATCACTACGTTGGAATGCCCGTGGATCTATCCAAGATCCTATTCATTGCCACGGCCAACAGCCTTGACACTATTCCTGGTCCTCTCCTGGATCGAATGGAGACCATCTACATTCCCGGCTACACCACTCTCGAGAAACGTCACATCGCCATGCAGCATCTGATTCCTAAGCAGATCCGTGTCAACGGGTTAGCGGAAGATCAGGTCTCGTTCGGCCCAGAGGTTGTATCCAAGATCATTGATGCATACACTCGAGAGTCCGGGGTTCGTAACCTCGAACGTGAAATTGGCTCCGTGTGCCGAGCCAAGGCAGTTGAATACGCCGAAGCCAAGGACGGTGGTCATATGGGTGACTATCAACCAACTCTAACAGTCGAGGACATTGAAAACATTCTGGGCATTGAAAAGTATGAAGAAGAGATTGCTGAAAAGACAAGCCGCCCGGGTATTGTGACTGGTCTTGTTGCATACAGCTCAGGGGGCAACGGTAGCATTCTCTTCATTGAGGTGGCAGATATGCCTGGCAATGGACGGGTGCAGCTCACTGGAAAGCTCGGTGACGTGCTCAAGGAAAGTGTCGAAGTTGCCCTGACTTGGGTCAAGGCTCACGCCTTCGAGCTGGGGCTGACACCAGAACCAACCACGGACATCATGAAGGAGCGCAGCATCCACGTGCATTGCCCATCGGGCGCCATTCCCAAAGATGGCCCCAGCAGTGGTATCGGGCAGGCCGTTGCTTTGATTTCTCTATTCTCCGGCAAGCCGGTTCCGCCCAGCATGGCCATGACGGTAAGCTTCCATTAGTGGCTTTGAAAATGATATGATGTGCTGACAATATTTGTACCACAGGGCGAAATTTCTCTCCGGGGCCGAGTTACAGCCGTCGGAGGTATCAAGGAGAAACTCATCGGCGCTCTCCGAGCTGGCGTCAAGACTGTGCTACTCCCCGCTCAGAATCGCAAGGACGTCAAGGATCTCCCACAGGAGGTCAAGGATGGACTCGAGATCTTACACGTCAGGTAAGCACGCACCTATTACCCCGTACAATTTCGTCACTGGCGTTCCCTCGTGGCACCAATTCCCCCGCCCGCTGCTAAGCCCCGAGGTTGGAAACTCGTGTTACTAACACATGTCTTGAACAGTCATATCTGGGAGGCACTTCGCCTCGTTTGGCCAGACTCGCACTGGGCCGAAGACAGCACCTTCCGAGGTGTCGAGTCTCGGCTGTGAGCGACCCATGGTCCCGTAACATTGGTCGCTTCGCCATGTTCCAGTGCTTGATATTCCCTTGTCGTGTTGAGCGGCCAACCCCGTTCCGCAGCATTGAAACGAAACGTCTCGCGACGACGCAACAACTCCCGATTCCGGGAGAAGTTGGGAATAGCACTCAGCATGGCCTAATTGAGCCCATTTTGCGACGCATCTAGCCGTGCACGTAACTTTCAGTCCTACAGGGGCTTCCCGTGATCCCATATCGTCCTTCCATGGGTGCCAAGGATACCCTCCCTAGAGACGAGACACACATGCACACGCACACACATACACATACGCACACACATACACATACGCACACACACACATGCACATGCACACTCATTTCTGTGCGACCTGCAGCATCGAGGTCGCAGGTGTGGCGTTCCGGATGAAATATGACCAAGGAAAAAACCGACTCGTCTATCTCGTATGTGGTTGCTGCAAGGCTCACACATGAGGGTGACGCCACCTCCTGCAAGCGACAGGGGAAGAGGTCAACTCACACCGAACCGCCTCAGCCTGCATTAATTGCATTGATTGATTGGAAGATGCATGGGATGTGTCTTGTCTCTGTGAGAACCGGACAAGGAATTGGCCGTTCCACATGCGCTCCGAGTCTTCAATGAGTGCGCGTGGTGTTAGGCGGCCTGTTGCACGCACAACGGAACATGGGAGCGCACCAAAGACTCGGCTCGTGGGTAACAAAGTCATGGCACAGGTTAGCGAGGGGTAGGTGTGGTTCTTTTTTTTTTCCTGGGGGGGTGGTTTGTTGGACGCAGAACTTTTTTACTGGGCGTATTTGTTTATGTGGCGTTCTCTGTGTTTATTTCCCCCCTTGTTCGACATGACAAGTCTGCGCCCACGCAGTGAGGCAACGACAGCATGTTCTGGTCTAATACCTAGCTAGCTAGTTTAAGCGCCTGCAAATCAATGAGTAGTAACGAATAGCCCCGAAATGTCCGCAATCTCGATGCCGAGCCAAAGGTCACCTGTCACATTTCTCCAAGATTAAAGCTGTCTGCAGGCGTCTCCTTTCCGCTCTGCTATGGACCTAATGCAGCCAAGACCGGGCATACTAGTCAGGCGTCTGACAGCGATGAGCGTCTCTGGCCGGCATTTCTCACTACGTATGACCTTAGATCGAGCTGTCACGACGCCATCAGTCCATCGCACCCCTGACTGTCAAAGTGTCAAGCGGCCCCGACGAGAGATCGGCGGTAAATATTAATCATAGCGATGGGGCCGTCCGCTCTTGGATCCCGTCGATGACAACCGCCACTTGACGCCGGCCCGGATCGGCGGCTCAATAGGTCCCCGTCCACGAACGCCTTCCTACAGCCATTCGGTGGAACTAGGCAGGTGGGAGGAGGTGAAAAAAGGACAAAGCGGCGGAGAAAATGAAAAAAAGAACGGATCCTCTCCGTGCGGCAAGACAAGGTGGCAGGTTTTCGTTATTTGCTTTTTTTCCCGCTCCCACCTGTCATTGTCACTTCGGGGAAGGCCTCGGCTGGGGCAGCACCAAGCTAGCTAACGTAGCTCAGCCCTTTCTACCCTGTCGAGCTGGGAAAATAGGGCATTGCTCGGTGCTACTTGATTAGCACTGCTGCCCAGTTGTCAAAGCAAACTGGAGACCCTGTCCCGATTCGCGCTCTGTCGGGGAAGCTTCCGACAAACGCCCACTCTACTCTCTCCCGCAGGCAGTTGTGAGACATGCCCGGGGCCGGAAGTCGGAGGCTAAAACCCATGGGCGGGGGGGTCTCAGCTTGACAAATAATTCCTGATTCGACAGAGTGGGAGTGTTATTCTGGGTTGTTTCTGAGAAGAGAGTCAAAGCAAACACAGGAGGAGGTTGGCAATATGTGGCCCTAATGTGGCCGAGAGACATTGTCAACCAGCCTAAGATCTGTAGCTTAGTTTCTTTTTTTTTTGGAGGGGGTCTGATAGTCAAGGTAAGAAAGGAAAAAAAGAGGCAACAGACCAGACCAGACCAGCTACTGCACGCGGGCATCTGCCGCTCTGCTAGTATGGAGATCGGCGGCGCGAGTGAGGCATGTTTGAGATATCTCGTGGGTTTTGGAGACCTTGTGGCGCCGTGATGTAGGGTAGTCTGCGGTGATTGACTGAGACTCAGTGCTCAGATGCCAATACTAACGTCGACTGGAGAACTCGGCGTTGCTTCCGAGGCTAGTAGCGCGAATAGCGCAAAAGCGGACTCGTCAAACGAGACACTTGAGTAACCTGCAAGACAACTCCTACAGGACGCCGATCCCAGGCCTTGTTGCGATGGAACATTTACGATTCAAAGTGAGTCGGTCGTTGTCCGCCCCCAACCACCACGCCGCAACCAAAACCACTAAGTTGGCACTGCCGCCGGCACGGACATTTGAGTGACTTGTGATAGCCATCACCACTGCCGAACGCAGCGAGTCAAGCTTTGGCTGGGGTCTCTGTTTGTTCAGGCGATCAATTGACAAGGGCTCCTTTGCACGAGGTTGGTTCGGATAGAAGGCAAAAAGGCAACTTTTAGCCTCGGAGTTCTGGTACTTACCGCCATAACCGTGATCCGAATAAAGCAGAAAGTTGTACTCCGTAAGCGGGCTGCACCTCTTAGGCCAAAGTCTGAATTCAACTCTAATGCAGGCAACACCAACACCATGTATCCGTGCTCAGCAGTTCGACAATACCTGCGCAGTTGTACTTTTGCGCCTTGCCTATATCAATGCTTCCACTTGTAACCTTGTTGGTTGGTTGGGATGATGCTGCAGCCCCTCCTCCAGTGACTAATTCATCTCATCTGTCATAGACTGAGGTTTTTTTTGGTCTCTCCCCCTCATGGCTCCCTTGTCTTCTCTTGAAATTGACCATGTATGGCTGAGCGAGGTCGAATTTGTGACCAGGGGAGGGGACAGGGCATGCAGTATACCGCCAATATTTGGTGTCCAGTTGCATCTGTAAGCACAAAGGCGCGTTCCAAAACTCCGGGCCCTTCATCCTCCTCCAGGCTGGTGTAGCACATGTCTCGGGAGCTGCATGTGCCGTTTCTGACTCTGCGTTACCGCGATAGGGCGGTATTGGGAGGAATAGCGGGGGGAAGAGGGCACCACGCTAAAAGGCCCGCAGAGCACGTCTCAGCAAAGTCAGCAGCTCAACTAAATCCTGATAGATGCTTGGTAGTAGTATTGTGAGGGTCAGACCCCTGCCGGGAAATAATCGAGACCTCTGCAACGAAATGAAAGTGATCATCCTCCAGGGCACGACGGGAAAAAAATCTCCGTCTGGCCAATTAGCGCATGGGCAGGGGAGCTTGGATGCATTTGGGAGGCGTGGGAGGGATCCCCATGATGCCTTGTGAGGGTTGGGTGTGATCGCGCGCAGGAAGAGGCATCGCATTGAGGTCTGCGACAGGGAGCCTGATACTACCGAACTAAGAGGAGATGAACCTTCTCCATGATGCCGGCAGCGAGCTGCGGGCTCCATGCTGATGACGAGCTGCCCTACCCTGGTAGGCCCACGTATGACCAGGGTGCGCAGTGCCCCCAAAAAAGACATCTTGTCTAGGCTGGGATATCTCCTCCGTCGTCCACCGTTCTCTTGCAGGTCAGACATCAAGGCTGTGGTGAGAATAGCTGCATGAGCAGGCCTCGTCTGGTTGGGCGGCATCAATGAGGCCCGGCGCGTAGTGACGTATCGGGTCGATGGGACCTCCTAGGTGGGACCTTGGTTGCAAAAGAGGTGGTTGATCCTCCAAAGCCTGTCGCTAAAACACCATCGAAAGCATCCTCATATCATGTCATGGTTCCATGGGTCCCCATGTCGCGGAAATTTAGCTAGGTAGTTTCCCGATAGCGCTCCCCAATCGGGACATCAGACGGCTGAGGCCGTCACAATGATAGCTGTTGCGCGGGTCGATCGCATGTACGTCGATGCTACCGGTTGTCACTGAAGAATGGGATGCCGATTGCAGACCTCGTCTGTCCCAACAGAAGCGCGCGAGAGGCACAGCAGTTGCAGACAGCTAGTGTGACATGGACGTTTCTAATCCAAAAGGATGGTAGGTTTGATTAGGTGAAATGACACTATCCATGATCGAATGGGCGCTCCTTGGCTTGCAGGGTGTTTACCCTAGAGCATGAGCCTGTCACTGCGGGAAAAGTCAAAATTCCAAATCAGTCCGACCCGCCCATCTCCAAAATAGCAGAGCTTCATGTCAAATCCGGAGAGCAGGCATTGAACCGACTAGGTCCAGCCCACCACATCTCCCTGGCCTCGACTATACCGTTTCGTTCTCGCGTTACTTTCCGCCGTATCGGGTAATTAGCTGTACGGGTGGGCATCCAACGATGAACGACTGATGACAGGTTTTCTGTATGTGGCCTGGTTCATCCCGTGTGCTTCTGGGGCCTCGACCAAGACACCACGGCACGCACACCGTCCTTAGCAAACCCCTCGTACGATGACTACGGCGCTTCTTGGATGCATCGCCGTCGGAAATAGAGAGATATCCAAGCGGAAAAACTATGCTCTGCGTCGAGGCAAATTACACCCCACGCCGCAACTGAGTTCCCCATTGATTACCGTCTGTCAAGACCCTGGCTGTCAGTTCTCGGCTGCTGACAGGACGGTAGGCCGGGCTCTGGGCAGGGCAAATCACACCGAAGAACCTCTACACCGGGCGTTCTAGAGGCTTGGGGCAGTCTTGGGGGTCCCGTTGGCGACCGATGTCAGGCCCCGTCCATGTGGAGAGACGGCGAGGCCCACTGCCATGTGCTATGCGTCCGTGTGTAGCGGCCATGGCGGCGACAGTTTGTACTTTGAGGAGGGAAGCAAGGAGAAACCCTGTCCCTCTCATTGCTGAGGGTGTGAAGTGTCGCTCGTGCAAGAATTTGGCGCATCGGTAAGCCATGTCTGTGCGATAATGACGGTGCTGAAGTCAAGTTTGTGCGCGCGGCGTACGACTACGCCGTGCATTTAGCTTGGCTGTGCCGTACGTCGATGCCATATCCGTTGTCGATTGTTGAAATTGAGCATGTCGACATGGATCAGAGACATCAAGGAACTGGCTCCGGCACAGATCATCCCCCAGATAAACCGCAGCGGCGTGCGAGCTAGGTCGTGGCGTCGCTGGCCGTCTGCAAGTAAGGGATGACGCCCTGGCTTGGTGCTAAATATCCCGGCAGAGAAGGCCCTGGGGCTAGTGGTCCAGGGGACGGAAAATGCCGTCTTTGGGGGGGGGCTTGATCGGCGGTTCAGCATCGTCTACAGAGCCAATGGCGTTTGGACTAATAAGGGAAGCACTGACAGTAGATGTTGCTCTTGCGTGGTTGAGACAAAGACCAGACGAGGCAACTGGATGCGAATCGCCAACGGGAGGCGAGGTTCGTACGCAGGCAAGACGAAGCTTAAGCGATGGCTACTGGGAAGCTCGGTTGGGGCTGATGCATTGTGCCTTTACTGCAGTGGCTGGGCCTTTGCGTGACTGTCCGTCCGTTCCCATTGCTCCGATGGGAGGAAGGGTAGGGGACGACTAGCCGACTTGAACCCGCTGTTGGCAGCGCCGATCATCAGGTGTCATAGGCGTCGCCGGGGTGCAAGCTTTGGGCGCCGGTTGGCTGGCAGAACGCCAGCGGAGATATTCGGTGATTTTTGCCCATTTCCACCGAATATGGCGGCAGACTAGGTACTGGCGTTGGATTCGATGGAGGCTGTCATATCTCCCATATCTGGAGCCTCGTCGTTTTGACATCTCTCGCCTCCGCTCGGCTGTCGCTGATGGGATTGTGACATGGGGGGGGCTTGGAACCTTGACCTTTTGGCGGGGGTTCTTTTTTTCTTGTTGCAGACCCGCCCGCATTTGGCTCTGGCCTCGTATTGTGATGACACCCTGCCAACAGAACAGTCTGTTTCTGTGCATTTCCAGTTAAAGCGTGCACTTCCATCACCCTTGCTGGCCTAGGCTGCCCAGGAATAGGCAGGCACCTTTGCACGCTGCCCGACGCGAGCAAGTCAACGTCAATCAAAGAGGACGCCCGTGGGGGGACACGACAGGACAGGGCAGAGGGCAGGGAAACCCATCACTGTTGTTGGTCCATCGGACCCGAAATGAACGGAGAGAAACCTTCACTCATGATGGTGCCTTCTGAGAAGCTTCCAAAGCCCCATAATTTGTTAATTCCTTCGCTGCCTTTTTTTGTCTTTGCCGGCCGTGGCACCGGGCGTCTGTGTGGATCGAAGAGACACCTCGCGTAGGTGCTCAATGCCCGTGCCTCAGCCCGTGCTAGAGATTTTGTGCCCATGCGTAGCCACGTCCCCGTCTGTGGCCTCTGGTGCCGACTGCAGTCTCCATCAAACTTTTGATGAGCTGGGAGAGGGAGCAAGCACGCGCCAGAGCACCGGGCCACCACCTGCTTAGAGCAAGAAATGTTCTGGGTCTGGCTGGGCTATCGCTGGCCAGGGCTCCCCAGGACCTCACGCCGTTGAGCAACTATTTCCATCTGTGATTCGCTCTGCCACCCACCTCAAGCCCGGTCGGTTGCACATTGGCCTGTGAAGACGTGCGTTCGCTATCGCTTTCGATTTTTGAACCCGGTCAAATTCCACCCACAGCCTGTCGCTTTGACTCGTCCGCTAATTGTTCTCGGATATTATCAAATGAAGCTCATCATCTATACGAGTCTCCAAGACAACATATCCCCAGGTTCCTGTTCGAATTGTTATTCTTGTCTTGGAGTTGCATTGGGCGTTTATTTTTATCACTTACACGGGAGGAAAATGATCTGGAAAAGCCCTTTTCCGAGCTAATGTTGGAATTGAACAACAGTATGACTTGGGATGTCTTAGGGGCGGCGCCACATCCGCCTGTGTGTCCGATGGCACGCGAATAGTGAACCATCAATGCTTTGGCTTTGTCATCCAATAGTCGGCCATGCATGTTACACTGTGTCAGAACTTTTGATGAGATCATTCGCGAGCCAGCCACTTTGATTCAGGATCACTTTTGATCCAGTTCGTTCAATGTATCAGTTGCAGCATGAGTCAGTCTCCGATTGATTTCGTGTCTCATCTCAACAATAACGCGGGTGAAGCCGGTTGACTCGGTGTAGAGAAGTGCACGATACAGATGAGAAGTCGAAACCAGCCGCATGTGCAAAGTTCAGAGTTTGATGTAGGTGCCACGTTCGGGGGGGGACAAGGTCAGCCACGCATTGGTTAGCTTGGGTGTTGGTGCTGATATCCACTGAACCGTTCAACTGGAGCTGTGGCGCTTGCCACCTCGCTCGGTCTACAGAAGGCTCAGGCCGCAAGAAAACGTCGAGGGCTGCGTGTGCGACTTGTATTTCGCCTGGCCTCGTGGCTTTCCGTTGTCATTAATCGCGATCCGGAATACAGTTCCGTCTGCCATGTGCCATAAGGACATATTTGACGCCCCAAGTGTCACTCATGAGTCGGCAGCGATGACAATTTAGCAGAACTGGCCAATGGAATCTGGCCTGGCCCACGCGCCCTGCAAGGGCTCGCTTTAGTCTATGGATTTGCAGAGCATATCTGAAACGGGCCAATTCAACTTTCGCCCAAAGCGATCAGTTTTCAAAACGACCCTGACTCAACAACATATGTTTATCCATCCCCTTGAGCAGATGGCACTAGGCCGGTTTAGCAAACCGCCACGGCCATGTGCTGCGATGGGGATATCGTTAATTAAAGTTGGATGACATTGCACATGCACGCGCCAGAATCAGGCTTGGGCTGAAGGCTGGGGGTGTGAAGGGCGGGCAGTTCGACAGGGGGGCGCTCACTCAGTGTGGTGCTGGCAGCGGAGAATGAGCGCTGGAGACGACGGGAACAGGCGCTGTGGAGAGAACTGCCTCGACTGCATGTAGACCTCATAATTGGGCAATCATTTCCGGCCTCGAGCTGCGTGCGCGTGTCTCAGGTGAAGAAGGTTGACAGGCGGGAGGGGGGCCGGAGGCTTGATCTACATGCAGTCCCGTGGCGTGCTCTGGCTGCCCTTGGTTCAACGGCTCTGCGTGCTAATGGCATTTCTTGGTTTTTGGGCGCCAGAGAACCACAGAAGCAAGAAACGGCGTCGGGGCGCATCCAGACCTGCCCGTCAGTGGAAGCTCAGACCGGTGCCAAGCCAGTGGCTTGTTGCTAACGGGGGTACACGCGCGAGCGTGTGTGCGCGAGCTCAGACTTTCGTCGACCTTTTTTTCCCCTAGAGACTAGCCGAAAAGCCCGGACAGATCTCGAGACGCAGGTGGTTTCTCCGCGACAGGAACATGCATGGCATGGGCTGCATTGTTGGATGAGATGAGGGAGGACACGCGGAACCCGGCTTATTAATGCACGGCGCTCTCAGAAAACTCTCACAGTGATACGATTCGGTAATTTGGGGTAATTGATAGATAACTGGAGTCGCGTGGGGTGGAAGAGTCCGGCCTCGATGAAAATCTATGTTGGATCGGCTATTCGCCCATGAATGAATCACGCCAGGCGTTGCGCCAAAGCTAGGCGAGAGCAGCAACTCCGACTCTTAGTGTCCGACATGTCTCATCTTGCGTACTGCCATGACTCTTTGCTTTGCCTCTGGTTCTCAGATGTTGCCGCTGCCGCTGCCGCCGCGACAAATGTCAGCGGCAATCGTTTACGCCAGTGTAAATGCGGCAACATTAAGAAAAAAAAAAACACAATAACGGAATTTTGATCCCCATTGACATCCACAATTAACCGACGCCAATGGTCGCGTGGTGAAGCATACTTTGCAGTGGGACGAGGTAGTATCGAGAACAAGGAAGAGTCCCACCAGGATTTACTGGGCCAGTATGTACCTCGAAATACCAGCATAACAAAGCGAGACCTACTGGGCTGTAAGTCCCTTGGGGGTCTCTGTACATGCGACGTGCGCGGTCGAGGCCTGCGTCTCGCTCCTGGCCCATCCCCCTCATTTACTCTGCTCCTCGTCATTCTGACAACAAACGCCCGTGGTTGGGTGTAGCATGGGTGGGAGATGGCTTTGCTAATAAGGTTCTCGAGCAATCCGAACGTAACAAGCAGCTCCAGCATGGGACACATGGTGGACTACACATCGGCTCGGGATATTTCGCTAGTGGACCGGGGCCTGGGCGGTCGCCCAATAGTCGCAACTCGGTGCCGATACATTCTGCTTTTTTTTTTTTCCACAAGTGTCAGTCACGGGCAAAATTTCTCTGGTTCCAGCCATGTGGACTCGGTCATTATAATCGAGGACCGGAACCGAGAGAAGGCGCTACAAGCTCAGCGAGGCGGAAAAAGCTCAGGGGACGTGAGAGAGGGCCCCAGTGGGAATCTCCAGGCCAAGACAAAGACCAGACCCTCCCCCAAAAAATGAGCATTAACACACATGGCATGCGGTGCGGGTATGCTAGATTGGCACTCAATCGGAGGAGGGGATCAGATGCTAAAAATCACAAGGGCTCCGAATCTCTGACGCTGGAGTCGGTATCGGGCCATTGAGATTACGGAAGGGAGGCGGCATGCCATCAACCCCGGGAAGGACGATCATTAACGGGGTCAGGGCACAACGATGCGCAAGTGGCCGTTTCATCGTCCTGGACTTGCAAGGCTGGGGGCGCTTGCCTGGTGGGGAATGGATAAGCGGCCGACTCAACCACGAGGGCAACTCAGAGGGTGGCGGCCAAAAATCGGCGACTGGCTTTTCATCATCCGTAGTTAAGCCAGAACTGGACCTGGATGACATTTGCGGCCGCGGAGAATTTTGATAGCCACGACGGGGCTTCGAAAAGAGATGAAAATTGAATTTGCTCTGACATGTACTGGATTCACGTAATGTGAAATACCCCGGAACCTTCGAGACTTTTCCCCATCGGAGATGGAGGCAACGGCTGGGAGGGGGCTGAGTTTGCATGGGCCAGGCTTGTTATTAGGTCCGCCATGGCGGCCACCTGCACTGCCAGAGAGGGCAGAGATGATGCCCACCACGCCCAAAGAACCAGGGCAAACCAAACCATGCGCGACTCGAGGATCACCCTAGCAGACCGTAGTATTGGGTAGCCCAATGGCCGCATCCCCGACCGTCCAGGTGTGTAAGCTCTTTGTTGCGAGGGGCGTGGGAGAACATGGGCCAAGCCGATTGAAGGATGGGATGGGATGGGATGGGATGGGATGGGATGGGATGGGATGGGATGGGATGGGATGGGATGGGATGGGGATGGGGGATGGGGAGTTCTTGGAACCCATGTGTCGAGGTCTCGTCCCGGGATGGCACTGTTGCATCAGCCATGCGATCTAGGCTGCTCTTCCCAGGCTGGCTTGCTTATGCCACTCGATCTGGAAGCTTGGGAGACATGGCCGCATGGCAATTGAGCCTCGACATGCGTGCAGTAGCGACCATGCCATTTCATTGAACAGAAACATGATCCCATCTCACTTGCAGTGCACATGGCCACCCGCACAACAGTCTCAGAGTCAGACCATCCGCGCAGCGCATGCGAACCATTCTTCTAGAAGAGGCAACTAGCCTAGCCTCAGGGTTGCCCAGACACCAATCCAATCCCGCCGCAATTTCAAGCCGGCCCCAGGGAAGCTGACGTGAAATGGTTCAGATGAAGTTCAAACACTCGTACTTTTGGCTCTGCACATGGGTTTGTGCGTTTTCGTCCGATCCATTCGCAGGAGGATGGATACGGCACAGATCTAATCTATTGTTCTTTTTTTGGTCCAGCTCGGCAAACGGTAACCATGAGCAGTCCGTGTAAGCAGGGCAGGGGAAAGGCTGTTTGTTGTATAGGATTCCCATGGCTTCCTTCCCTTCCGTCCCGAATGCATTGACGGACCCTTCGGGAAACGGAATTGTAACTGGCAATTGGATGCGCATTGTCTCCCTTGCTGGCTCCCCGCTCTCCGCTCTTCTCGCATTTCCCATTTCTCTTTGTCGCATCATCAAGACAATGGTCCGTCTATACCACTGTCGCCTGCTAAAACCTAAGCGAGCGCCAGCAATTGAGCGGCGAGCAGTGACAGCCGCCCGGCCGGGACACGGCCCACATTCCTCAGCGCCCTGGGGGCCGCTAGGGTGACGCCCAGCCGGGATTGCTCAACCACCCCAAGCAGCCCGAGCCTGCTAAGGCCAGCCAAAGCCGTGCGCTATCCTCGGCGCCGTCAGCGTCCGCGGGTAGTTTTTCGCAAGGCGAACGAGGTTGAGTTTAGGGCAGATGTTTAACTGCTTTACCGAGGCCATCCAGGCGCCAAGCCGCGCTCACATCGCTGTGTCAAACCGCAGACCGGACCCGGATAGGGGATCGAGGTCTCGGAATGGGAGTTTGCCTTCTCGCAGGAGCGGCCACGGATGCCCTCAACTCCGGATGGACGCCAGCAGTTACAGCCCCCGCCAGAGACCCGCTTAAGATGACCATCCAGGATGATGGGTCCTCCTAAGCTCACTACTACATGCAGTACTACTCAGGCGCAGTTGACTTTCCCTTGTCCTGGTTTTCCTTTTTCCCTCCCATCCTTTGCAGCTTGAGACTATTTGGGGGTGGGTTCCTGAGCATTGGGTTGGGACTTGGGGGATTTGGGGGACTTGGACCTGGGACTTGTCGCCTCGTGCCGCCAACGCCGACCCAGGATGGTCCGGGCCTCTCCTGGGCTGCAGCCCTGAACTTGGTGCAGGGAACTGCCCGCCCCAGGAGCTGGGAGCCGATGCCGCATGCTGTGCCGCATGTCGTGTGCGTGCCTCCGAGTTGATCTCTCGAGAGAACTGCCTGCTCATTGACTGGGCGAGGTTGGGCGAGACAGTCCTAGACAAGGAGAGATGGCACGACGAACCATGTAGTATCACTATGCCTGCTTTGATTTGCCCTTGCCCTGGCACCAGATCGTGCGGCATCGTACATTAGTTTCTCAGATTGCACAGGCTGGACTGTATAACCCATCTGCAAGTATGAGGCACCAAAAGCCTTCATTAACGAACCCCGGAATAATGCACTGGATCTAGTCTAATACCAGGCTTCGGGATGAGATAATGATGACGACGGGACGGACGGCACCGGCTATCAAGTAAGAAAAAAAAAAGAGCCGATTGCAAGCCTCCTCTAGCCGGAACCCAAGCACCTGGGTCCCTAGCGGAGGACAGCGTCAACAAGAGGGCTTGGGAGGCTGAGACGACAAGACGACGGACTACATTGCAGGAACCCCCAGATAGTCTATATGGCGGGACGAAAGCGCAGCTAGGCTTGGGGGAAAATAGCAGAGGGTTCGGGATGGCCCTGTCTAGGGCCTCCAGACCTCCACCTCGCAGCATCCGCAGCATCATCGACAACATCATCATCAACAGCGAGACGGGGTCCACCAAGCGACCCATTCACGTCCCGACGCTGCTGCAAGTCGCCCACTACGCCGGCAGGCTGTCGACGACTATGGCCAACCTCGGGGTATCAGCCCAAGTTAAGGAGCACCGCGGCGCTGGGCATTGCCGGCCGGAGCACCAACCAGAGGCCAACTGCCAGGACACCACAGCAGCCCAGCGTCCACCACCAGAAGCGCCAGCCAACGAGCCTAAGCCCAACTACGAGGTACCTGCCGTAGAGGCGGGCTAAGGCATGTATGTCGCCAAGGACGGGAAGGTCAGTTGAGAGCCCTGTCTCCTGCCAGGTTCTTAGCAGCCTTTTTTTCTTTTGTTTTTCTTTTTTTGGGTTTTGCCTCTAGTGCTTGACTTGACTCGACATGTCTGTCTCATCCCCCTATCCTTCATTCCCACCCCAATCGATGGCTCGTGGCCGTAACCAAGCCTCTTTGCTGCCGATGGACGTCGTTGTTCACGGGCCATGATACACAATTAACCCTCAACAGCCGTCTCTTGCATCATCGCAACCGGTCTTTGGATAGATATCCCGGACCCCGGCCCTGGATCAGACGCGCCCCGGGCACCAGGGCCTCGAGATGACGGGGCTTGTCCCCGCTCGCTCATCCCATGATTTCTCTGTCTTGTATGAAAGATGTCTAGTTAGTTGTATTGCAGTGCCATGTCCCCCCCGTCCCGTCTCTGCTCCCAAACAATGGTCAACTCATAGTCAGCCAGCGGCCGACGCAGGGTATGCAGCAACAACAAGGGCTCCTGCTGCAGAAGGGAGACGTGGACCCCACAATGGCTTGCTCAAGAGCCCGCTCCCTAACCTAACGCCAAAGAAAAAAAACCACCATCCCCTTCCCACGCCCTCGCCCAGTTCCCTCCGCCAGTCCCAACGCTAGCACCCACGCTTCACGCTTCAGTGCCCTGGCTCTCGACACAGACGCAGAGCAGCTAACGACACACGCACACAGATGCACACAC
The DNA here is from genome assembly GCA_020809705.1 of Calonectria ilicicola. Classification (NCBI taxonomy): domain Eukaryota; kingdom Fungi; phylum Ascomycota; class Sordariomycetes; order Hypocreales; family Nectriaceae; genus Calonectria; species Calonectria ilicicola. The sequence continues at coordinate 1,898,270 of CP085828.1, read as the reverse complement.
ACAGACGTGCGCACGCCCTGGACATTCGGACACACGCCCCTAGGCCGCCGCTCTTCTTCCAGCCCGTTTTGATAATCAGGCTTCGACCTCAGGAGACGTCGATTGCTGCGAGATGACCTAGCCGGGCCCATGCCACGGACAAGCGTAGCAGTAGCAGTAGTAATAGCAACAGTAGCATTGGCAGTAGCTGTATGCACAGCGCAGGAGTGATTTGCATTGCAGCGCGAACCAACACACAAACACCACCAACATGTATGTGCAAAGTCACCAACGACAACCTGATTTGCTTCAGCAAAATTGGCCAACAGTCGGAGCCGCTCTCGCTTCAAAGTCGTCTCTGTCTCGCCCCGGGAAACCTTCAGCTGTTGGTTGCTTTACGTCTCTCGCCCGCTGATCCATGGTTGTCCTGGTCATGATGGCAGCCATGCGCCAAACAGCCCTATCAACTTGACTTGATTGTCTTGGTCAAATCTAGAACATAGTGGCCACCGCTTCTCTGAGCTGAACGCTTTGATTGTACTGAGCCTAGAGCCCCGAAGCCCAGTTCCATGCCACGCGCTCCATGTTGCGAGACCTGTCTATTGTCAATCATGAACTCAGTCCACCACTCTCTTGGGTTGGCACCTGGCCCATGCTCTGCCTTTAGCCTGCGCATTGTCTGGCTCTGCCTCCATCTTCCATTTCCCATCCAGGCCATCCTCGACATTTCTCGTGTCTCGTTGATTCCACACCCCCCTGCAAATCCCCCACTCCCTCCCATTCCCCATCATGTGCCTTCATCATCATCATCGCCATCTCGTCCTTGATAACTGCAGGGTTGCGGGTAAACTTGGCACTAGCCGCTTAGCTGGCTAGGCTCGTCTCCCTTGCTGCTCACACCCCCCAGGACTCCCCCGAGGCGCAACCACCACCATGCTCCTTCACCTCATTCCTCCATCCCCACCTACACCTACACCTACACCTACACCTACCGAGTACATAGCACACCATTGACTTCCACTACCCAGGGCCAGGTACTTCACTCTCCTACCAACCAAGGAACCATCCTCCACTTTGCCTGGCCCTGCCTTGTCTGGTTTAACTACTGGCTGTTCCTCCAGGTGCTACTTGGAGAGTTTTTCCCGGTCGTCGTGGTTCTGGTTTGTTGCCATCCCATATTCAACTTCGTCCTCAGCCAGTCGGGGCTCACCCATCTCATTCCTCTTTACCTAACTGCCACACCCTCCCGTCGCTCTTGTCTCTTCCCCTTCAACCCAACCGAGTTACACCTCGTCAACCCTTCGCTGCCGACGCTGCTGGCCTGGAATCATTGGCAACCAGACCAACAATTGTCCTCTCGTTGAGACACTCCCAGTCGTAGTAGACAGCTCTCACACGAAACGAGACATAACCCCTCTCCATCCGGCTGCTCCTCCTCAGGCCCATTTCCCTCTACCACATCCCAATCGTTGCCGCTGGTCGTGTCTTATTGCACCTGCAAGACTAACACAGGCAAACGCCTCGGGCCCCAAGGCACGCGGAGAATTCTCGTCTCTGTTATGGACCGCTGACCGGGGATCGTCATGGCATAACTCTCTACCGAAATCCATTAGCAGCCACTCTAAAATCTGAGCAAGGGTCCTCCCCCGATGCCCTGTCGCCAACCCTGAACCACCCCCGGCCGCATCTCAATTGCGCCGCCCCCCCTCCAGCAGCCCGATAGTCACACAAAAACCGACCGCGAGCCACCATCCAGCTTCCGTCCGCAATCTACCTCTTGTGTTCGCAACCTCGCCGGCCAGGAAAGACCCGAAGGACCCCCCCCCAACCTATTCAGCATCCTTTGGTTACGCTTATTAGGTCCCGGCCCCTGGGCATCTCTGTAGTCGCCCGAGCCTTTCCTCGACATCCCACCAGCACGGCTTCATGCCGTATCACCAAGACGCCCCAAGATCCATCCTCCTAGTATCACGGTGCAGCATCTCGTCCCACAGCGACTCACCCTCGTCTATTGTCTTCGTCAACCCTTGACCTGCCATCTCGCTGCCACGCCTGGATCTCTTAGCACACTCAACTCCATCCTCGGGTTTGGTGTTCTCGTGCTCAGTGCCGGCTTTGTTGCGCAGATACTTCTTTGACTTGGCAACCCAAGCCCATCCTTACAACCTTACAACCTAAAGTCTAGCAGCTTGTTTGCTCTCGAGCTTGAAAAAAAAACCCATTTGTCGCTTGGCTATTGCCTCGTTGACAGCAGTACTCCTCGCGGGAAACTTGCTTTGAATCTAGTTGTTGGCGAAACCGGCCAGCCCAGCACGTACTAACACCCTAGGCGAGCTTTCAAGGCAGCTTGAATTTCTTGCCCCAAACCATCTCCTTGCACTGCTGCTAGGTGCCTGGCGATTGTTTGAGTCAATCGCACGGGCGTACTGGACGTCCGGCCAGCTGACTTAGCAGACGTGCTTCCCCCCATGCTCCCAAGAATTCATCCGGTCGAGGCACCACGAGTTCCGCTCGGCCAGCGCCGAGGTATCTCAGATCTGGCGCGAATCGCCTTGGACCTGACTTGGGCACCCAAGAGGGCAGAGTTTGACGACTCTGCTCGGTCGCGGGCATATCCTTCTCCGCCCATGTCAGGATCTCCACCCCTCCCCCCGAAATCCTTCCAAGAGGCCAGCGAGCGTGGTCAACACCCAACAGGCTATCCAACGGGGAACCCACAAGATGCCCATCGTGGGACCTCGAGCCAGCACTCTCCAGTCGATCCCCGAGGCCCTCACAGCATGCCCCCGCCTTTACCCAGGCTGTACCAGCAAGAGCAACCTGAAGGAATGCAATACATGTATCGTCGACCAGAGGATACCATGGCGAGACCTGGCCCGTATTCCCAACCTGGAGTTCCAGGCGTTCCTCAGCAATCGGGTTACATGCCTGCAGTTGGACCAGCTGCACCAGCACCATATCATGTTGCTGGTCGCCAGGTAGCCGAGACCCAGCAGATGACTTCGCCCAAGTCACAAAGAAAAACAAAAGGCCATGTGGCATCCGCCTGCGTGCCCTGCAAGCGGGCTCACCTTCGGTAAGGACCCTAGCAAATGAGCAGGATTGCGAATTGAGTTACTAATATGCGGTGTTAGATGCGATGGTATGTATTCGAATTGTTTCTATCCTTTTTCGATTGCTCTTTCCTCTTTGTTACAATGGTTGTTCCGAATCGCAGTCAGAACCAAACACCTGCAGCTTGCCAACGATAAACCAGTTGCGGTTTCCGAAGCTCGCCAATGGTATCGGAAACAGTATAGTTTCTGATTGTTGATGATGGACGTTATCCATCTCGACCAACCTGGGTTTGAACTTTGACCTTGACGTGGCGGGGAACAATCAAGTTGACTTTGGATGCTCGAGTGTGATTGGCCTGCTTGAAAATCCGGCATATGTGCAACAAACGGAATTGGGCTAGAATAACCCCTAGAGTTGCCTGTGGAGCAAGTGCAGAGACTGGCAATTCATGGATCGATTTGAATCCTTGTTACAGGTGCTGACCATATCCCAGCTCAACGACCTTGCTCTAGATGTATTACAAATGGAAAGGAAGACTCCTGTGTTGACGTTCAACATAAGAAACGAGGACGCCCACGTTTAAGGGACGATCGAGATACACGATATGATCCGGCTAGATTTTCTCAACCACAGGATGCAGCTGCGAGACGGCCATTGAGTATATATCCATCCGGCGGCACAATGAGCTCGGGGTACAGAAGCTTGTCTCTGGTTGAGGTTTGAACCGTGTGCTAACTGGTTATAGCGAACAAATGCCTCCTAGGTATCTTGAACGAGCTCCGACCGCCGATGCCAATTTATACGCAACTCACCCTTCGATCGCCGCGCGGGTACCAGAACCAGCAGCCTTTTTGAATATGAAGATGGAATTCGCAAAAGTGTCCCCGATGTTTGTCGAAGCTATTGGCAGTGGGAGCCTAGAAGGACGAAGCCTGAGCGACGTTGTGGTGCCCAATGATAGGGAAAAGGTCCTTGGAATTCGAACACAGCTTAACGATGAACAAACCAGAAAGGAACCGAACTATCTACCTCCAATTTTGGGTCGACTTGACCATGTTTTGCAGGGACTCGGATTTAGCCCCGAGGAAGTGGGACGGTTTAACCTTGATCGTCAGGAATATTTTACCTTCCGGGCATATGATGGACAGGGCAGGTCATACGCCGTGCGTCTTGGGCTTGCAAAGGAAGGGTCCATCTACTTTGTGGTTCTGTTTCTGAACCTCCCTCAACGACATCCCTACCCGCCTCCGCCCTCACCCCTTTCTCGCGACTCGGCGCAAGGATACAGCGCGCCACATACACCCCAGCTGGGATATGGACCGCGTACACCGGTTTCCGCAACATTTGACCCTACTCGTCAGAGGTACAGCGAAGGGTCGTTTGGATCACGAACTCCTGGCCCGATGCCGCCGACTCCGGGTATGGGTACCGGAGCGTCATATGCTGCCTCACCAAGCCGTCAAGAATACCCAGGACCTCAGTCATATCACATTCCTCGCAGCGAATTGACGACACCAGTCCCGCCTCGGCCACAAGCTTACCAGCTGCCGCCCATTCGTGCCCAGCCTGGTCAGGGTGAACACTCAGGCGAACACGGCTGGCCTCGCGAGGACCGATCTGGCAGAGTCGACATTGGTGGTTTAATCGAGAGGCCAGATGCGCCAGGACGACCGCGATAGTACCGTGGACATCCTATTTCTAGGCTCTCCATGCCGTCATGGAGCCAGCACTGACAGTCCCACAGATCTAGCACGATAAGCATGTGCTAGTAGGGAGATGTTACTTGATGTCGTTATATAATGGCGGCTTTCTTCTTTGTGGATTGACTTGAGTTTATTTTTAATATCAATGCTTGTGTATAATGGCCCCTGTCCGAGGGTGGCGGTGTCGTTTTTTATTGACGGCCCTCCCTTTGGAAGGCGAGGGTCAGTAATGGAGAAGGATTATGAGTGTTGCGGGAGCAGATACCCTTGGGAATTTCAGCCGACGGAGTTGGCGGTCGATGAGGTGGCCCGGATGCTTCTTTTAAGGGCCCTGGACAAACGGTCGGATTCGAAAACGGGCGGATCTGTATGATAATGCGTGGCTGAGTGTCGATCAGATGCCCAACTGGGACCACGCGGTGAGAGGTGACGTCGAGGCATGAAGGCGCACCTCTTTGGCCCCGATGGATGGATGGACGGACGGACGGATGGATGGATCAGGTGTATGGATGATATGTTGAGGCATGGCTAGCAGGGATACGGATACAACAGGACAAAAATCGCCGCGAGGTCTGGGTAATACGAGCCAAGGGAAGGATTGCGGGAGAGGACATGATAAATAAGCTGAGCTGCTTGGTGGGCGCTGTTTGGTGGGCAAGGGAGGGCGCGCGAGAATACCCCAAGTATGCTGTGCAAGCAGGAGATGGAATTTGTAGTGAAGGGGAAGATTAAACCGCGTTTCAATGTATAATGCGATTCTTACTTACATGAACATGGCTGGCTATCGATGATGGTGAACGAGAACTGTACAATGGCAATGGTGTAGAATGTTGAGGGAGGGTTTTTGAGGTGACTATGGGGCCTGGACTGGAGCCGTCCCACGTGGTGTTCCACCAGCGGCAACGGCGGAGTGGCTGGCGAATGTTGACGAAGTTGCGATGGAAGGGGAAATGGAAATGGAAATGGAAATGACACGGACGAAAAAGGGAGAAGAGATTTGGGCCGTGCTGTGCTGTGCCGTGCTTGTGATACCACTGCAGGGCGTACCGTACCTGTGTGTGCATGATGCTTCCGGAAACAGTGGGTGGCCGGCATGGCATGTCAAGGATTGGTTGAATTTACGTGTGGTCTATTAAGCACCCAATTATTATTCTCCGATGCTTCGATGGTGAGATATCCGATTCGCGAGACGGCGGGCGTACGGGGGGAGGGGGGGGGGGGGGGCGGCGGCGGCGTTGCAGCGCTCCGTCTCCATCCATCCATCGGCCTGGCTGCCGATCTACAGCACACCTGGGCAAGGGGGCAAAAGGGAGGCGTAGTAGCAAGTCTATTCTGCCCAGCTGGGGGTCTGCTCTGTGACTGGACGATACGTCGTATTGCGCGAGAAACAATGGCCCGGAGCTAAACGCGACGGCAGCAGCATTGATTGGGCTGGAGACGCGGGAACAATTGGCCAGGCACCAAGCAAGCAGTAGTTTCAAACCGAGTTTTCCTTTCTATTTGCGAAATATGATGTGATACCCTAGGAGAAGAAAAAAAAGTTAAAAAAAAAAAAAAAAAAAGCCGCGCACTAAACAATCCCAATCAAAAGGAAGAAAAGAAAGAGGAAAGAAATCAGAAATACTAGGCGCTGACCCCTCGCCATCGTTCGCTTCTTGGGAGGGGGGAAGCGGGGGCGCTAACAGGCGCTCCCCCAGACTGAAGGGAAACGAACTGGTCGGGGGAGGGGCGAAAAGAAAGCATCAAAATACACAAAACCAACCATCCATCTGTCGCCAGACAGCATTTTATCCATACGTAACGCCCTCTCTTACAAAACACTCTTTTCAACCCCCTTTCAAACTTTTCTCTGTGTACTGTACTGTCCCGTAATTGTGCAATTGTGTTGATTCCATCCTTCGTTGGCTGTGCGTGTGGTGCGCGTGCTAAAAATGTGGAGTGGTGGGAGGAGACCATGTTACTTGCGTCCGTCGCGACGAGGGCGACGGGCCAACTTGGTATCTTGACTTTTGGAGCTGGACGACTGTTTGGTGGTGGCTGCATTGACGGCTGAGGCTGCGGGTGTGGGTGCGGCTGAGGCGTCGCTCTGGAGGAGGCGCCGTTTCTTTCTGGCAGCCATGTTTTCGCTGTGCATACGCTTGAGTACGTCCTGCAAACTTTCGTCACCCGACTGCATGGTGTCCTGGGTCATCCCTAGTGCCGGATTTGCTGTAGACTGAGAAGTCGCCGGTTCGTGGAAGCCTTTGCCGATTCCAAAAAGATCATCGGTCACTTGGTGGCCTGGCCCGTCAACCTCAACCACATCTTGGGTGGACAAGCTGGACAGCCCTGCTTCTTGCATCCTTCGCAGGGAACCTCGGGTGACTCGCCGTGGCGACGCTGGTGGCCTTGTCGAGGTGGTACGAGATGATGCCGGAATGCTTGGGAAATCAGGCATATTTGAGTCGGTTCTGGTAAAGGGAAGGATCCGGTTAGATGTTAGGAGTAGGTATAGCGATGTAGATAGACGGCGTAGAAACGGGGAGGGAGTGATGCTTTATGGTGGGATGACAGGAGAAGGACGAGTTGGGGACATACCGAGCAGATGCAGATGCAGCCGATGATTCTGCTTTGCCAACCATATCTACTTTGGTTGAAAGAAGGCGGGCGATGTCTTTTTTGTGTCTTTTGCTGTGGAGGCTGACAGTAGCATCCAACGTGGGAAGCTGGCTCTACCTTGCCTTTATAGCCTGCAACGGAGGCCAGCCCTGTCTTAAACCTCGATCGAGGCTATGGAGAGGGTGTGAGAGGCATCCCAGCACATCGTCTGTATGTATGTGCCTGAGCTAGACAGCATTCAGACTCGCTCTCTATGCGGGCGGGCCTGCAGGAGAGAAATGTACGACACCACTCACTGGTGCTGTTGGTCTAGAGTAGCATCACAGCCCCAGGGGCGCAGAGGGGTGATGGGTGACTTGGCTTTAGTGGATATGCCCGCCTTTCATCTGAGTGTGCGAACCGCCGGCCCAACTAGTTCGCATGTGTCTCTTCAGTTAGCCTTGCAGAGGGAGAGATGGCGCAGCCGAAACGATGGAGGCGATGCGCCCGACCAAGAACGAATGAGGGACAGCAATAGATGATATGCATTGTCAATGACTATTCAGTCGGCTAGCTAGCGCGCTGCATTGTAAAAACCAGTGCGATTGTCTCTCTTTGGTTTCTGACATTGGCGAGCTTGAACCAACACACGCAGCCTTGTTACTGGGCAGTCAAGGAATGCTGCCCCCCCACGTCAGCTTCGACCTGGCGAGTCATTGACTCTTTCAACACCTGACCGAGGGTTTTAAAAGTTGAATATGTGAAAGGCCAATCAATGCCCAAAGCAATACACAGACCTCTGCACATGCCAACAAGCAACAGACTAACAATCATGCTTCCTCTCTCCGATGCAATTGTTGGCTGATTATCTGGCTGCCTGGAACTGAAGCCCACCTTGGCCGACTGCTGTCCTCAAACTACCTGCATTGGAAGGCCGCAGGCAGCAGGCTAGAGTGGGGGCCCCTTGGGGGCCGGGAACACACCCGGCGACGGAATGGATGATGCGCAGCGCTTGTTGAACCAGTAGGCTGTTTGTACATTTCCAAAGCAATGCAGGCAATCTGTTGGTATTGGTTCGTGGCTGAATTTCCCTCATGTAATTCAGCAGAGAGGCGTAAGTTGACAGATGATGCTCGGGCAGGGCCCAGAACGCCACAATGCCGCATGACCGATCCACGAGCCCGTATTCAATCAGATGGGGGTGTGGATCGTGGCTGTTAAGTGAGACGCATTGAAACGAGCCTGGGGATTGAAATTATGGTAAAAGGGCAGCCCACGATTGGTAAATGACGAGGTCAGAGAGTGATGCGTTGGCGGTGATGGTAGTCTGGGGTGTACAGTGATTCCGGAATCGCTTGCTTGGAAAGTGACAGGTCACAGTGAGGGGCGAGAAAACCTGATCAAAGTTTTTTTTTCATTGTAATGGAGGCTTGCACCTCGGTTGGAACCAAAGTGGTAATGCTTCGGTTGGTTCTGATGGCGACTGCTATATCGCCGGGGGGATCAGTTAGCCAGTATCTGACATTTTCAGCAGGCGGCGGAAGAGGAAACCGGAAATGGAACTAAAAGCCGATAATGGCAAGTCTTGGTATACAGATTCAGATGAGATGGATGAGATCGGGGCAGGAGTGTGTGTACACCAGTTGGATTGGCCTCTCAGCCCCGTCGTCCTTCGCGCCCAAAAGGGAGGTCTCACATACTTACACAGCGTCAGGTGCGGCACGGGCCCAGGGTCTCTTGTCCACCCTCCACCACATCGCTTGCTCGAACCGTTGGACAGGGCGGCGCAGTGTTTTGCGAGGAAATTGAGGCGAAGCGTTCGTGCCCTCAAACCGCCCACGGATCTCGCGACGTCGAGTGTGGGTTGCAGCAAAAGCACTTTGACAGGCTGGTCACCGTCACGTGCTCTCGTGGGCACGTCGTGGGCCACACCACGTTGAGATTGGCTCTTGTCGCCAGGTACCGCCGACAGCCCCGCGATCACTGGCATGAGCCCGTTGAGTGCATATTGTTTCATTGGCTCGTGCTCCCTGGACCCTCCTGGATCCCCTTGCTCTGTTGCAGGCCAAGACGGACGTCGAGACGGTGGGTTGCTGTTGGACAACACACGTGCGTGCACTTGGTCATCAACCTGGCGTTGACTGTGCAGCCTGCGCTGAGCAGCTTGATCCCACCTCACAGCCATCGATCGAATGGTCCCTCGGTCCCTCGGCCGCATTTGTAAGTAATAATAAGGGAGAGTGAGCCACCTGTCTCGGCAAATCTCGACACAAGACTACCGCAGCCATGGAGGGCTCCATGGACGTGGACGTGGATACCGAAGTGCATCAATATGCACCCACCCCCAGCGGCGGCACCAAGCGAAAGGCCGAGGGCGACCCCGAGGAATTCCGCCCTACCCGCAGAATCAAGGCAAGCAAGACCTATATGTTGGCGACCGTTGTGCATTTTTGCCAACGTCACCGCCTCGATACACTTTCAATGTTGGTGCTTCGGCTGACTCCGAACCACAGGCCCTGGACCCTGCCGTGGTCAACAAAATTGCGGCCGGCGAGATCATTGTTGCACCAGTTCATGCACTCAAGGAGCTAATGGAAAACGCCGTTGATGCAGGGTCGACATCCTTAGAGATCGTGGCCAAGGATGGTGGACTGAAGCTCCTGCAGATCACCGACAACGGGTGTGGCATTCAAGTATTAACCCTTTTCATCCGGACATTTCAATGCTGCTTACTGACATGCTGCTAGAAAGAAGACTTGCCCATCCTCTGTGAACGGCATACTACATCTAAAATCACATCGTTTGAGGACCTCTCAGCGATTGCCACATATGGTTTCCGAGGCGAAGCCCTGGCGAGCATCAGCCACATTGCACATTTGACTGTCACCACCAAAACCAAGGACTCTGACCTTGCCTGGCGCGCCAAATACCAAGATGGCAAGCTTGCCCCCCACAAACCTGGCCAGTCCGCTGAGCCCAAGGGGGTTGCAGGCCGACCGGGCACTCAAATCACAGTTGAAGACCTCTTCTACAACACCCCCACTCGCAGGCGGGCGTTCCGGTCGACTTCCGACGAGTACAACAAAATACTGGACATGGTTGGTCGATACGCCGTGCACTGTGCAGGAGTAGGGTTTACCTGCAAGAAGTCCGGTGAGTCCTCAACGAGCCTTTCAGTTCAGGCCCAGGCAACGGTCATTGACCGCATTCGCCTAATTCACGGAGCGAGTGTTGCCAACGAACTCCTTAAATTCGAAACCTCAGATGATCGTTGGGGCTTCAAGGCCGGAGGGTATGCGACGAATGCAAACTATTCAGTCAAGAAGACTACCATTCTGCTCTTCATCAACCACCGCTGTGTCGAATCTACTCACATGAAGAAGGCCATTGAACAGGTCTATGTGAACTTTTTACCCAAGCAGGGCCATCCCTTCATTTACCTCAGTCTGGAGATTGATCCAGCAAGGGTTGATGTAAATGTCCACCCAACCAAGAGGGAAGTTCATTTCCTTAATGAAGATGAAATTATTCAAGCCATATGCGAGCACATCGAATCAAAGCTTGCTGCGGTAGATATGAGCCGTACTTTCAAGACACAGACACTTCTGCCAGGTGTGAAGGCTCCCGAACTTGCTGATACTGGGGGTGGTGACAGCACTCCTGTCCGAGTAACCCCCTTGAGCAAAAGACCAAGGCGAAACTCGAACGATCTTGTCCGAACAGATACAGCTGAACGCAAAATCACATCCATGTTTTCTCCAGCAGCTGTCGCAGAATCACCGACAGCTCAACGTGGGATGCAACGATCAGTAGCCGTTCAACGGCCTGCAGCTGCCCCTGAGAAGATTGAATATGAAACTGTCGATCGAGAGTCTGTTCCCTGCCGGCTCAGCAGCATCAAAGAATTACGAGCCGAGGTTCGCGAGGAAATGCACAATGAATTGACAGAAGTCTTTGCTTCCCACACCTTTGTCGGCGTGGTCGATGACCACCGTCGACTAGCAGCAATCCAGGGAGGCGTCAAATTGTACTTGGTAGATTACGGACACACTTGCTACGAGTACTTCTACCAACTTGGACTGACAGATTTTGGGAATTATGGCACCATTCGCTTTAATCCGACGCTTGATCTGCGGCAGTTGCTTCTTGTGGCCGCCGAGGTGGAGAAGAAGGCTGTTGCCTCCCCTGATGAGGACTTTGAGGCCGAGGCCCTTGTCGATCGAGTAGCAGAGCAATTGATCGAACGGCGAGAGATGCTACAGGAGTACTTCTCCATGGAAATATCCCCCGCGGGCGAACTCATCTCCATTCCGCTTCTTATCAAGGGGTATACTCCGCCCCTTGTCAAGTTGCCACAGTTCCTTCTCCGTCTTGGTCCCAATGTGAATTGGACGGAAGAAAAAGGCTGCTTTGATACATTTATCCGCGAGCTAGCCACTATGTATGTCCCTGAGTCGCTGCCCGCCCTGCCCGGTGACGAAGAAGGTGTCCGTGAAGAGGACATCCCAGAGGAGCTCCGGGTACGCCGCCAGCATATAAGGCACGCGATACAAAATGTCTTCTTTCCGGCGTTCAAGGCGAGACTGGTGGCCACGAGGTCCTTAATGGAGAGCGGGGTGTTAGAGGTGGCCAGCCTGAAGGGTCTGTATCGGGTGTTTGAGCGATGCTAATGGTATTCAATCGCCGTTGTAATGGGCTCGGTGTTGCTTCTTTGGGTGGTTCAGGGGTTCGCTCTTGGACGTGACGGAGTATGTTGGGACGGATTTTAGAATGCGCATGAGTGACGATATATTAGGCAGGGTGGATACAATGTTTCTGAAAGGGGGCAAACTTGCCTCACAATCAGAGCAAAAGCGTCATAGATTTGCTAAATAAAATAAAAAATTGAACAAAATAACATATATCAATCATCTATCTATTACTCATTTACAATGCTTTTCATCTTAAATTCTTTTTCATCTTCTTGCTTTTACCTGTTTTCGCCCTCAATTACGCCTTGGGCTTGTTCTTTCGCTTGTATCCCAAGAACCGGCTCAGATTTAGCACGGCCTCGTCGGCACGCAGACGCAGTTCTCCCTGCGCTCGCTTGTCAATGGTCTTGATGGCAGCGCGAGCTTTGGGCAGGATGTCGTCGAGGTGCTTGACAAAGTTGTCCTTCCAGAAGACCTCGCGGTCGTAGGCAAAGTCCTCGTTGCCGTAGATGTCAAACAGCTGGTTGAGCGCCTCGATGGCGTCGGCAACGGATGTCTGGTCCGGAAGGCCGGCGAGAAGAGTGATGAGGAAGGTACCGATGTCGCGGTTGCGGTCCGTCGGGGCCGGGTCGATGGCGAGCTGGCCGAGGACGCCGACGCACTTGACGCCAAGGGCCTGGAAGGGGTCCTCGGGGTTCTGGACGGCCTCGGCGCCCTTGGTGGCTTGGTAGAGGGCGATGAAGCGACGGTGCTCATCGCCAACGAGAGGGATGTTGCGGCCGCGCAGAGAGCGGGCGACAGCCCATGCCAGGCTAGTGACGTGAGTGGCGAGGGCAACATCGGCCGTGTCGGTGGCCAGGATGGGCGCGATGACCTTGGTCCAAAGGGCCTGACCGGCGGGTTCCCAGGCGGACTGGATGACAGCGTTGCTTGAGTCGGAGAAGTCGATCAGAGAGACGGACCAGGAAATGTTGTTGAGGGCTGAGAGGGCGAGGCCTTGGAGGCGCATGCTGGTATCGTCGTCGGGGGAGATGGAGGCAATGCGAACAAGTTCGGGGAGAGCAGTTTGGACGAGGGCTTTGAGGACGGGAATGTCGTCAATGTTGCCGGCTACTTCATCGTCATCGGCGCCTGTCACCATCTCCATGTCGGCTTCCATTGCGTCCTGGTCCATGTCATCGTCCTCGTCGTCCTCACCTTCACCTTCACCTTCGGCGCCCTCATCGTCAGAGCCTGCACCTTCAGCGTCACCCATATCCTCATCATCCTTGGCGGCACCGCTCTCCGGCTTGGGGGGTCCATCAGGTTCCCCAGAAGTGTTGAGGCTGGTTCCAATGGAGGCGAGGATCTCGAGGGCCAGCTGGTAACACTCAATGGGGTTCGCCCAGCCAGTGGCATCAGTAGTGACCTGGGTGGGCTGGTACGAAGCGATGGCCTTGGATAGGGTGGGGATCAGAGCAGAGTCGTCTGCACCTAGGGGAACGTCCTCGCCGTCGAGTGAGACAAAGAGGTTATGGAGAACACCGCAAGCGAGGATGCCGTCGCTTGTGGTCTCCTCGCGGAGCGACATGAGTGTGTCGTAGCATCGCGGTGTCTTGGAGGTGAAGATCTTGTCGGCGAGCTGTCCATTATCCTCACAGAGGATCATCAAACAAGCGAGAGCGTCGCTTCGCAACGATAAAACATCTGGGATATGAGAGAGCTCATTTGAGCTCAGGATGAATAACAAGCGAGTGATGGTGGGGTTGGCGGCGATTGCTTCCAGGATCTCATCTTGGGCCTCGGCCAGTGCAGTGAGAAGAGAAATGAGAGATGCGATGATGCTCAAGATGGTGGACTGCTCGGCCTTGGATCTCTTTTGGAACTCGAGGTCCTTGGACAGGAGCAGTTCGCAGACCTACTTCACATTAGTCGCCGTGTATGTGTATATGAGATTTTTCTCACTTACCGACTTGACAGCAAACTCGATGGCGGTCAGGACGTCTACTCGGAACAGATGAACGCAGAAATCCGGCTCCTCTTCCTGGGCAAGGATCTGAAGGATGCCCCATCCGGCGGCGCGGCCCTCGAGGGCGGCATCAGTGAGCGTCTGGGTGAGGATGGTGTGAACAATCTGCTCGCGCAGCAGCAGCTTGCGGCACTTTTGGTCCTGGATAATGTTTGACACGGCCGTGGCGGCGGCAGCGCGCGCCTTGGGATCGGCGCTCTTGAGGTCCTGGATGACGGGCAAAATCTTTTGTTCTCTCAGGGCCGCGAGTTCGGGATCAGAGGGCGGCTTGACGGTTTTTGCGATGGGATTTTTTCGGTGGGCGGCGTTGGCCCGGTTTCTGCGAGACTTGGCCATGGCTAAATGGATATAGGCTCTTGTGGGTGACGAGCAATTTTTATGCGAACCCCCGTTTGTGTGCACGTATTACTGGGAATTTTGTATTTTATGAATACTGGTGGCGGTTTGCCCGTTGGAGTATGTATATATTGGGCTGTGAAATCTTTTCTTGTGAGGAGCCGGTCGTGCCCCACCATGCAATCACCACAGCCAAGTCGAAATATTCGCTCCCGACGTCAAGCACGGCAAGGGTTTGGCGCTACGCCAATCAGACGGCAATTCTAGGTATTTGGATGTGCAAAAGCCACCAGCGATCTGCGCTAGGCACGATGTGGTGATTATAATTGCCCAGCTATGTATGGGATGGCCAGCCTTATTTGAGCCCCACGTGGTGGGTGCTGCTAGTGAGTCCATGGAACCTGGGAAACATAAATTGCTTCCATCAACTTCAAAACGGGTAGGGAGGTCTTCGGCGCCAGTGTAGCAGTGGGCTGTTTGAAAGTTGTTAGGGAATGCCGTTGCAAGCAAGCTGGGTCCCATCCGTGCACGTAGAAGACGTTGGAGGTATACACGGATGAGACCAAAGTTTCCCCTTTGCCCAGACTGGCCCTTGAAGTTTCACAGGGAACAGCATAAATTGGAGACGGTATAAGTGGGAAACGGAGAGAGACCCCTGGAATACCTCTCTGCCCGAGCGAGCGAGCGAGCCAAGGGAAACAAACGAACGCGGCTATATGCGGATGACGCTCTCCTTCAATCGGTAAACATAAAAGAAAAGCCCAAGGCCGGGAAGCGGAAACAAAGCGGTACAATATCCATCATATGGAAACGGATACGGTCTGATCAAGCGCTGGAGCACCCCCCAAAGGCCAAGCCAAGCTAGAGATCCACAACCAATCCCGCCCTGGGCTGTAACACCCGCGTCACCTCTGGAGCTAGTGTCAGCCACGCTGTTCCCGAAACCAGCAAACCTCGCCCGAAGCCGCCAGCGAGTTGGTTAATTGCCATCTTGCAACTCTTGCAGAGCAACATTCCAGATTCCGTTGCAGGGTCTCTTCTCGCCACATCTCAATCGCAACCTCCCAGCATCGGCCCCTTGCGACCCTCCACCCCCCTGGGACGAAATGTAACGGCCTGCCTACGCTTCTCGAATCCCTTCCCACCCACTCAGTCTCGTGAGTGAGCTCTCCCTCCTCACGAGCTAGACCCGACTTCCCCTCCGAAACCCCTCCGATTCCCGCCATCACCACACTGCCCACCTGCTATGGCGCACCCACGAGGTAGAGCCATGGGCCGGTTCTGGCCTGGCGACGAGGAGATGGCCAAGAAGGACGACGACCTCGGTGCCCCCGGCCATCCTAGAATCGCCGTGCAATGGCAGGCCACCACCCGCGCTCCCCGACGCCGCGCCCTCGCCCGCCTGGTCGCATACGCCGTCTTCTGCGCCTTGCTCCTCATCATCTTCTTCCGCCTCTTCCAGCCCTCACCACCAAATGCGATTGACAGGCCCGCCTCGAAAAGCTCGTCAGCTGGCTTCAACGCAGAGCGCAACCAGCCGCCGCCTGTGCCACATGACCGGTCCTTCAATGGACCCATCAGGTACCCGGTGCTTGCTGACACTCTGCGCGCGATCGCGGGCACGGGAGGTTCCAGTGACAAGAACAAGAACATTCTCTTTGCCACTGCCAGTGTTCAAAGCGCCTCGATGCTGATCCCCATGGCATGCCAGATGGCGGCCGAGGACCGCAACAGCGTCCACTTCGTTCTGCTGAGCAGAAATGGTATTTCCATGAAGGACCTGTTGTTGGCCAATGGTATCGACGAATCCTGCAACCTCTATATGCATGGTATGAGAGCTCTCAAGAAGAAGTTGCTGCGCAAGCTGTTGTCTAACTGCTTTCGTAGATGCTCGCCCCGACAGCCCTGAGATTTCCAGCGAAGCTAGGATGAGACTCGCCTCCGCTCGTGCTCTTCGTAAGCTGACCCTTTATTTGTAAAAGAAGATTGGTCTTGGTCCATTTACTAATTCTGTAAAACAATCGTCAGACCACATCCAAAGATTTATGCACCCACAAGCCGTCATTGTGGATTCCACAGAAGTAGAAGAGGATTACTTTCTTCGCGCTTTCAGAGACGAAATACGAGGCATGAAGTCCGCCCTAATTGAGCTCCCCAAGGAACCCAACCCACGGCTTTCGTGGATCACGAAGCTTGATGCTTCATCGTTGTCGGGTAAGCCACGCTTTAATTATATGGCTAGTTCCCTACTTATACCGTGATAGCTTGGAACAAAGTTCACTTCGACATTATTATCCAGGCACCTCCGGCTGGCTCCGGAAACCTAAACAGGCTCCTGTCGTCTCTTGGGCGCGCTGACATGAGCGCTGTGACGGTGCCGCATCTGACTATTGAGCTGCCGCACAACATCGAAGAGGGTCTGGAGTCAGCATTGACTAAATTCAAATGGCCAGCGCGGACCTCGGGCGCTCTGCCCGAACCAAATATGTTGTCACTTCGGCACCGCATCCCCCGCCGGAAGATTACAGAAGAAGAGAGCTCAGTTCGGTTCCTCGAATCGTTTTGGCCAGCTGACCCGAGCACCTCACATGTCCTCGTCTTGGCACCCCATACCGAGGTTTCGCCCCAGTTCTTTCACTGTAAGTTGTAATCTGGCATATGCTTCAAGAGGGTGTAACTAATTGACTAGATGTGAAATACACGATTCTACATACACTGTACTCAGGTCCTTCCGTTTTCGGAGATTGGAGGGATAACATCATGGGCATTAGCATGCAATCACCGAGCACACTATTGGATGGCACAACGCCTTTTACCCCGTCTGCAAGCACTGACAAGGATGCGTCAGAAAAACTGACTGGTCCTTACCTGTGGCAAGCGCCAAGCAGTGATGCGACTCTGTTCTTGGGAGACAAGTGGGTAGAATTACATGGCTACGTATCCCAACTTCTAGAGGCTCAGAGTGCCAGGGAAGACATGCCAGCAATGGTGACCAAGAAGGAAGTCAGTAAAAAGTACCCTGCCTGGCTCGAGCATGTCCTGCAGCTTTCTCGCCTCCGTGGATACTTGACTTTGTATCCAAACCAGGAAACAGCTAAGGTTATCTTGGGGTCGCACAGTGACCTCGACAACACACCCGAGGAGTATGTAGGCGACAAGGATACCGCAAAGGACGGCAAGAAGGGCAAGGAGGACGAAGCTACGGCGTCGTTTGACCCCACCTCACAGGTGGATATGTTTACAACTCTGCCCAAGGGAGGAAGCTTTGTTGAGGTATCTCAGTTGCCAATTCTATCATGGGAGGGGAAGCCAGCACAGCTCATTGATTTGAGGCAAGGCGCAGAGGATCGCGTAATACAGTTCCGGCGAGAAGTCGGTCAATGCGAGGAACCCAAGCCAAAGGAGGGTGAGGAAGATGAGGGAGAAACACCGCCACGGGCCGATAAGAATGCCCGTGATCTGTTTTGTACGAACAAGAAAGCATAACGGAGGCTTTTTTCCCCTTCTTCTCCTTTTTTTCTTTCCTCATTCTTTTCATCATGCGGGACTGGGATTTGAATAGCGTACATATATATCATTTGCATGGCGATGATTGGTTGACCACTCAGGAGCACAGGTGCTCATACAATAACAGAATCACGAATGAAGTTAAACTCAAGTAAAAAGAAGAAAAATGCTATTTCTATAAGACTATGAATCATTGCCGTCGCGGATCTTAGCGATGACAAGAAGAATAACACAGGTTCCCACGATGGCTACGGCTGACATGCTTAAAATCTACAAACATGTTAGCGGAGTCGTCTCGGGTTGGTGGTTTAAAAGAAGAGCAAAATGCCGTAGACTTACAACGTGTGTTTTCCATCCAACCTGCACAATAGCTGCTCTCTTGCTATATTGGTTGACAGTTGCTATTGAACTTGTTAGCACCCACGTACCCGATCTCGTGCAGGACGGTCACCAGGCACAAAGAAAAAAGACATGATTCAAGAAGTATAACTTACTAATATAGTTACCCAAGCCGGCGAGAAGTGTTAGGAGAGAGAGTGCCCAAAAGATTGCGCCGAGGGGTTTGGCCATGCGCAGCTCGAGCTCTGAGGCTTCGGACTTTAGATGAAAGGACAAGGTGATGGCGATGGAGACAACGGCCATGTAAATGGAGAGGCGGAGGTAGGAGAGAAAGGCTGGACGAGACGTTAGTTGGCAAGGCGGCGACGCGGGATTCGAGGAGGCTGCGGGCATACTCCTCTCGTTAGCGCAGTGATCGCGCGCATCGCTGCTCTCGTTCTGAACCAGCAGCGGGCCAAAGTATGGCCACTGGAAGAAGGCTGAGCATGCGGGAGAGGAACCGCTGAGGCTGCACAACGCAAGTTAATGTTTTAGTTTATCTTTTGGATGCCCAGGTTTTTTTTTTTTTTTGCCTCTTTTCATTTCTCGGTAATGGGAGAGGAACCTAGAGCGAGGGAGGGGGAGGGGAAACTTACTCTCGCTCGGTGAGATCGATGGGGTTGGTCAAGGCGGCGACGGGCGCGCAGCAAGGGCGAAAAGTGAGATCTTCGTCGTCAATATCGGGGTGACGGGACTCCATGCTGCTGCTAGTGGTGACGAGAATGAGGAAGAGGAAGCGATGGCTGTCGTTGTGGATGTGGTTGAGTAAATAAACGAATCAGTGAGTGAGAGAGCGAATGATTCAATCACCGTTGTTTAGGTTTGGAGTTTGGAATCTGAGCACATGATGTCAGTCTGCCACAAGACGTGCCTGGTTGTTGTTGGCCCCATCGGGCGGGTGTTCGCCGTTAGCCGACCCCCGCTAAATTTACACCTGCATGGACAATACAACCAACCCTAGAAGGATTGTCCGTCCCCCTCTCTCTTTTTTTCCTACTATTTCTTGACTGCCGAGTAGGAAAACAAAATATAAATAAAAAATAAATTATTTTATTTCTACGTGTTTTTCTTTTCTTTTCTTTTTTTTTTCTTTTTTTTTTCAGAGCAGTCAATTTTCTGTGGTACCTAATTGGAAAATGTCCTCGGGCCACAATCTTTCAGGGGGTGTATTGTACCTACAGGTACGGATGCAGGTCCTATGGGGGGGCTCTAAAACCCCAGATTTTCATCACCCATTGGTCCACCAACCCAAACGAGAAGCCAACGAATCCAAACATGGGCTCATTGAATCACGACAAAGTACGGGTGACGCT
This sequence comes from Calonectria ilicicola, assembly GCA_020809705.1. NCBI lineage: Eukaryota > Fungi > Ascomycota > Sordariomycetes > Hypocreales > Nectriaceae > Calonectria > Calonectria ilicicola. The sequence continues at coordinate 1,878,721 of CP085828.1, read as the reverse complement.
CTTTTGCATATTGCAACCACTAATCTTGAAAGTATTGTATCCATTAATCATGATGAATTCCCATGTTGCTCTTGGACTCCCACTAGAGTAGTGTCCCCGAATGAAAGAGGCCAGGGGAGGGGTCGATAACCTGAATACATCTATAAAATGACATGGCAACAGACGCAACTGGTTGAATTGGGATCACGGAAGGAGCATTTTGGCTACACACATATAGTCCTCTCTCTCTCTTTCTATCTTCATCTCTATCTCGCCAACACTGGCAAACAATGCGACATGGCGCTGCGCAACACACTACAAGTCGCCTTACTTCTTCAATCCGCCCTTGCCTTGGCAATGCCAGAGTACCACAATTTAAAGACAGGGCCCATCTTCCTTAACAAAGAATGGGAGGATGCGCAGGTCATGAAGAGCCCGTGGATCGAGAGCGACTGCTTCGATCCCTCCAAAGTCGCCGAGGGAGTTGTGAGTTCATCTCATCCCGCCCCTTTCTTTCGGATACCCTACTAATTTCCACTCGAAAGCCATATACAGGCTGCCCCAAGACATATAAACAACACGAGGCTTTGAAATGCCCCATGCCAAAGAAAGAAGACAGAAAAAAGGTCAGTCTTCTTTAGCTCATCATGTTCTCCCTTTGTATGCTAACCTCCCTACCCCACTAGGACGAATGTAGCGCATACTGCGAGCAACACGTTTCTTGGAACTATGGCAAGGAAGTGCCCTTCGAACACACTCGATGTGGGCCGGGCTCTCATTGCCCACTGGTAGACGGCGCAAGTGTCCAAGTCGCCGAGCCAGTCAATGTTGATGCAAAGTCCACCTTCGTACGCGTCTTTAATTCTGGCTCTACCTTTAAGTGGACAGATAAAGACAAGACGTCAAGGGCTTTCGATTTAGAGAAACCCAAAGAGCGTCATGACAACTGTGGATATTGGACCTTTGTCCCTCAAATGATCACGTATGCTTCCCCCCCTCCTCAATCCTCCTCAAACGTTGGCACTAATTTTTTGTTTTTTTGTTAATAGGTCCTGCGGTATCGTAGTCACGGGAAAACGCATGCTTCTGGTAAACACGTGCTTTAATCCCAAATACAGGTATAAATGCAGAACGTCTGTATTTCAAACTGAGTGGGGAATTGCCGGCGGGGAGGCCGTTTTTGTGGCCGTTAGTTGCCGTGACAGAAATAAAAGACTGGGCTTTTGCAAACAAGACCCGATTTACCTCAAATTTGGCGTCTCGATAGATCCCGAGGTACATGAGAAATACGTCCAAGCATGGAAGGGCAAAGATGAAACGAGTGGTCTCAAGGAGGAAGCTGTAGAGAAGTGTGAGAAGGACCAGTGGTGATGAATGTAAGATGTAGTTTTAATAAAATATTTATTTATTTTCTTATTTATGTCATTTTTTTTTATCAATTACACGTTGCCGGCCATTGAGAAAATAGTTTTGCTTTAACCATGCCAAATCTAAAATCCCCAAACCTGTTCCCACCTCTTCTCATCCAAACCCAAAGGCCCGTCCAAGCGGCCAAACCTAGCTGGTCGTCTTGTGTTTGCCTCTGGGAGGCATAACCACTCCCTCACGCAGTCTGGAACTTCTTCCTTAATATGGGCGATGCAGATGAGAGCCTGCTGGTCCGAAAGACCAGGGATCTTGACTTTGCCGGCCTGAGAGACGTCGCTCTCAACAACCTTCTCTCCCTGGTACGTCTTGGCCTCGCCATCGTTGAGGAATAGAGTGCACTTATCACGAACGGCATCATCCATGCCGCTAAAGGACTCATCAAGCACCACTACATCGGGGCTCTTGATCATTGACCTTATAAAAAGGGCCACACGCTGTGCGCTAAATGATACACCGCCGAAGAGATATTCGTCTGCCCAAGCAAGACTTTCGTGCGAGGAAGTCGTCAGATACTCAGGGTTAAGCTCAGGTGCGAACCATCTCAAAGCGGCTTCAACTCTCTCCCGCGCTACGTCGTCTAATTTTGGCTTTCCACCAAACGTCTCCGACCAAGCGCTCTCAATTACCTGTCGTATTGTCAGGCGACGAGGCATGTGCTGGTGAACTTCCGGGCTGGAGTGCCCAATGCGAGCCTGGATATCCCAAAATGTGAGTGGTGTCTTCCCCGAACCTGGCTCCGGCAGACGAGACCGTCCAAACAACTTGATGGGGAGGGAATATGATTGTGGGTGATCTGAGCAAAGAAGAGACACGATAGTAGTCTTCCCAGAGCCATTGGGACCAAATACACCCCACCGTTCTCCGCGACGAACTGTCCAGATCAGTCCGTCCTTGGAGCCATCGGGCGTCTGCTGTGTCCAATTTCCAAGGGCAACTCGTCCACGATACTGGACCTTGCACCCATCCATCTCTACAAGAGGCTCTGCATTTGGATTGAGGGGTTGGACACCCTCGTAAGCAGGTCCATTTTCTGACCGCCCTGAGTTCTCATGCGACAGGGTAGAGGGCAAAACACGGCCAATGTCAACTAGCGAGTGGATAGGCAGTTTCTCATCTTCGGACAGTCCACCGACTCTAACACCTTGTACATATTTCTTTAGCCCATCCAGCACCTCTTCTTTGGGTCCCATGGAGCTGACCTGGCAGTCCGTTCTGAGGTACACCAGATGAGTCACCCAATCTGGCAGGGGATCTTGAGGTCTGGCACTCAGTACAAGCCGCGGACTAGACTTCTCAGCCAACGACTGTAGCAAAGGGCTCAACCCCGTCACCGTGGGAGGATCCAGTCCCATGAAGGGCTCGTCGAGCAATAAGACTTCAGGTTTCGTGAGCAGAGCTCGGGCAATGCGGGATCTTCGGCCTTGGCCATTGCTCAAAAATGACACGGGGAGTTCTAGAAGGTGATCAAGCCTCAGGTCCTTGACCACCCTGTTGAATAGCTCTGGGGAAATGGTGCTGTCGTCATCTGTCGGCTTCTCAAGTGGGTTCAGCTCTGTGTTCCCCAGGAGAAAGTCTCGCAGCGAAAAGTCTGTAATCTCACGCCTGGACTCGTATCGAGCAGACATGTAGGCCGAAGTTGTCACACTCCCGCCTAAGCCACCCCCACCCTGCTCAGCGTCGAATCCAACATACTGGATGGCCTTGTCAGGCGTCTTTAAGCGATTCGGCACAGCATCAGTGGACAAATAAGGATATGACCTAGCGATGGGCGGGTCGCACAGCAGGCGCCCCCTTAGAGCCTGGAGAAAAGTTGTCTTTCCTGAAAGCGAAGGGCCGACAATGCACCAGTTGCGAGGCTTTGACGACGCCGATGCCAGCTCAAAGCTCAAGTCGCTAAACAGCGGCGGGTTAGGACGGGACGAGGACGCATTGGGATGGTGGCGGTAGAAAGTGCCATTGGCAATCCGGATGATGGGCGGGCGGGAATTGAAGGGCCTCATGATGGCGATTGGAGATTAACAAGAATCCAAAAGACCATGCTGGAGGCAGGGGATCTGACTCTTGGGAGAAATCAAGCAAACCGACGTCGGACAATTGACGATGGGTTCCTGAATCGGCGATAGTCGGCTTTAGAAATTCTGGGGTAAGTGGGAAGTGTTGCTTCGAGGTACGTACCTTTTTCTTGGGCGACAGCCAGAAGCCAACCCAGAGGTACGTACCCCAGTCGAGCTTGGTCGACGCGAGGCTGTTCGACTGCCTAAGCAGCAGGCCTGCCACCCACCACTGTGAGAGCTACCATCAACTCCAAGCTAGCCTCACCTGCCACTTCAACACCAGCAACCACCCTCCACCGAACACCTCAGCAACGTCTCGACGGCCAGCCGAAGAATCAACCTTCTGCGGCCCAACTTATACACCTCTCTACATCACATTCCCTCTTTATCAACCCAACACCGCACAACCGCCAAGATGGTGAGCTACACCACCCACCATCCCTCTCCGCCATCAGCCATGCATCGATGCTAACCACCATCAACAGTCGATGCGCATCGTCCCCGCCGACGCCAAGCCGCAGTCCTTCTCCCACCTCGGGAACAACAAGTCTCACACATCATCCGCCCCCTCCGCCCCCGGCATCCACGATACCCTCCGCCATGGAGTCGGCATAAACCCCTTCGACGCCAAGTCCAATCCCGTCTCCGCCCACCCCCTCGAATCCCGTCTCAAGAACTGGGAGGCTACCCAGGAGTCGATGCGCATGGAGACCCTACGCCGCACCTTTGGCATGGCTGAGCCCATCCGCCGCGGCATGGAGCTCAAGATTGTTCGTGACAGCGAGTGGCGGCCCATGGCTCTTGGCGGTGGCCTCCCCAGCGTCCACGAGGATATCCTCAAGGGCCGCGAAGACATGATCACCTGGGAGGATGTCTTCACCGGCGAAGATATGAGGGGTGTTGCTGGCTTCCACGATGAAATGGAGAAGAAGCTCAAGATTCAGTAAGCATGAATATCTGGGTACAAGGAAACGGGAAACGAGGCGTCATGTACAACAACTTCGATACATTTTAGAGGCATGATAAATCACACACAAATCATGAACGTGACATCTGAGGAGCTATCGCCTAGCATGCGTGAAACTCGTGCGGCTTGCAGCAATATGAATGCCATCTATCCTGCTATAAACATACCCGCCGACCCTTGTGTCGGAGGCAGGACGACCAAAAGCAAAGCAAAAATTACATTTATACAAGTTGCGCCAATGTAGACTCCGATATCCCCGTCTTCCACGAGTCATTCCCATCATTCGCTTCTCCCAATGTAAAAGACAATAGACCAAGAAAAGTAGCAAGACAGCGACTGTTACCCGCAACCCCGGCACAACTCTAGGCCAGGCTCGAGATCCAGTCCAGTCCAGTCGGATATACTTCCTCATCGTGGAGGACTTCAACACGGTCCGACGCGTGACGATATATACCGCTTGAGCAGTGGTGGGTCAGGCCCTCCCTATTCCACTCCAGAGAAAAGATGAGAGAAAAAAAAGAAAATGAGACGTCGCTAATATCTCCACGTAGACTATGTTCATAACACCACACAGCAGCCGGCTCCCCGTTGGCGTTGGCCATCTCCGTTGCCCGATGCAAGGTTCTTGCTTCCAGACTTGGGCTCCTCTTCGTCGAGATCCTGGGGTCGAATACTCATATGCACAACATTTGGGCTCTCTGTGCTAAGCTGATATTCTATCCGTTGGTCAGTACTAGTCGTTGGAAAGGTAGGGAAAGGGGAGGCGTACTCTTGAGCTGCTCCTTGTCATCCAGCAGTTTTCCAAAATGAATCAGCCGAATGCTGCTTGGGCTTGCGGGCTTAGCCTCCCAATCGTTTCGCCATTCCCGCAGGATTAGTTCTTTGAGAGTATAGATGCTGATGCTGAAAGGATCGGGCTGGCCGTCCTCGGTTTGATCGGGGATATCGACGTTCCTCCTACTCAGGTATTTGGCATCGATCTTATACGGATGTCGGCTACCAGATGTGAGGAGCAGAGTGATGTTGCAAACAGGACCGTCAGTGCTGCCGGGCGCGACGCTCTTGATGTCGTCGACAGCTGGGCCAATGGCGATGGCGTCTTGGGACTCCTTGGCGGGTGGTGGAGGCGCTGACTCTTTCTCCTTGCCCTTGGCGGATGCTGATGCCGTGTCAGAGGGCTCCTTGGGCGAATCGGAACTAGTCGCTGGAACAGTGGAGGACGAAGACGCCGTCACGTCCTTTTTGTCGACTGTCTTATCGGTATCGTCGGTAGAAGGAGCAGCATCGGTCGACTGCTGAGGCATGCTTTCCATCGGTACGGCGTCCTTTGGCTGTTCGAGATGCGAAGACTCGTCAGAGGCAGGCTTGCCGCTGGTCTTGCTCAGATCCGCAGGTGCCGACATTCTGGGGGCCGAAGAGGTAGGATCGTGGACGGGTGGTGGTTTCACCACGCACAGGACGAACGAGCGAGTGCAAAGCAGTAGATGTGATCTGATGTATCCGTCGACGGTTGTGGGTAGCGGGTCTTAGCTGTGGTTTGGGTGTCGTGGGCGATGGATGGGTAGGGTGAATGAATGTGGTACTGAGCGAAGTCAAGGTCTCAGAAGTGAAAGACGTCAAGTTTTCGAGAAGGATCGCCTCTCTCGCAGGCCGGGGGCCGGGAAACCGGGGGTGGGGGGGGGGGGGGAGGCCGGAGGATTGTCAGCCAGACAAGACGCACTCAGACAATGGATGCAACGCAGTGCAGCGGTAGCGTATCCTGGGTGCAGTGTCGTAAGTGTGTAGTAAGGTGCAGCCAGAGCGCAACGCAACGCAACGTACCCGCAACGCACTCGACGCAGCGCAACGCAGGGCTGGCGGCTGGCGGATGGGCCGTGGAGACAGAGGTGGAGTCCCAAAGCCTGGGACGGACGGTGCGAGTGGGCTGGAGGTGGAGTCCGTTGGAAGCTTTGCCCGACAAGAGCCAAGGAGAAGAGGAGACGAGAGGAGACGGTGTGGGCCCCCCAAGTTGAAAAGCGGGATGGTCTGAGACGGGCGAGTCGATGAACGATCGGCGACGACGACAGTCGAGTTGATCCAAGAATCAAAACAAGCAACGCCCTGTCTAACCTGGCCTATTTTTGCCCGCCTGTGCGAGTGGTCGGTGAGAGCAGAGATTATCCCTGGCAACCTGGCCTCTGGGGAGAGTTGCAGCGAGTGGCCTGAGCTGACAAGCGATGCAGAGTGGGAGGGCTGATGGCTGGGCCGGGTTGTTGTGTTTGGTACCTCAGATTTGGGACGGGGGACAGACAGGGAGTCAAGGCGTGGACGAAAACAAGCCCCCCAGACCAGCGGAGATGGGCAGGAAAAAAGAATGAATGGTCCAAAACAAGGGCAAAAGAAAAGACTGAGACCCCGACAACAATGCTTGGCTTGACCAACAAGCAGGGGTTTTGTTTTTTCTGGGTATTCTTGGGGCTATCAATACTGAGGAGGGATGCGAGGGTGCAGGAGGAGAGTCGGGATCGACGATGCAGGCGCTCGAAATCGGGAATTCGTCAATAAAAGCGAGGCATTCGCTGCAGCGGTAGAGGAAGGGGACAGGAGGGTAATAGTAGGAGCAATTGTTGCCGCATCTGGGCTTTTCTAGCGACCATTGAGAAGGGGAATTGGAATGTTGAAATCATTTCGTCACCAAAGGCATCAAGGTTCCGTCTAGCCAAGGAACCAAAGGGAAGCGCGCCCACCAGCCGCCAGCCTCCAAACACTGTCCGCACTGTATTTTCGCCCCCTATTCACGACTCTCGTTGGGGCGTTGAGGTTCTGGCCCACGCGCGCAAAGCCGAGACTGGTTCAGCCAGGTCGTGCTGCCCGCACTGCCTGCGCGCTGCCTGCGGTGGACTGGCTGGACTGGCTGGACTGGCTGGTGGACTTTGCCCGCACTCGCCAGCTCACACGCATCGCACAGTACCCGTTGTTACCGTAAGCTGCCATGTCTTCCGGTTGGCTCCCCCATTCCCGGGTCGCTCTCCCCGTTCATATCACTGTCGTTTGACACATTATGTTCTGCTGCTTGCCAGGCCCCTGTTATCTTTGTCGATGGGGAACGGTGCCCTTCCAGCCACGAATCAATTGTGCGGAGCCGTCTTGTGTCACCACGACTCCTCCCGTCCTGAAGCACTAGGACAGAGAGCGGCTGGACTATCCTACCTCGGCTCGGATACTGCGGCGAGCTATAGCACAATAGCGACTCATTCATTCATCGTCTCGCTGTCGCGCATGCCGGAGGGTGTGGTGAATCTGGGACAGACAGCCCAAAATGCCTGCCAAGCATTCGCATTAGCTCCCTCTTGTCCATTGTAGGGCCCTTGTTTGCTCAGCCCTTGGGGTCGGCAAGGATGCCAATTAACCGATGCTGGACAAGAGTCAGTTCCGCCCGCTACCTCGCCCTCAAAAGAGCATCTAGCACCGCATTTGAGACCTTCCTATTCTGAAGCCCACTCCAGCGCACCAGCAGCGCATCTTAGCCGCCACCGAACCACATCATCACATCGCATCTCAGACAAATAGCTCGGTCTAGAAGCACCGCCATCACTTGTGGTATCGCTGGTGTCCGGGGTACAACATGCATGCGCCCTTTTTGGTCCTTGATCCGCCCGCCATCACTACCAGCGTCTTTGCCGAAGCTTGTACTCACGCTCACTTGTTTTCCCATGTCCAATTCCCCTGGTTTTCTGGTCTCGAACTTCCCTGTCTCGTCTTCCCCATCTTCTCCATTGCAACTCTGCCCAGGCACACACACGACTTAGTGCATTTGCCCATCTGATAAAGTTCTGCCTCAATCCCAAACGAGTCGCCCAGGTCCTTTAGTGTGTCTAGATTCCTAGTCAGGCTGCGCTAGGCTGAGCTGATGCTGTCTGACCGGTTCGAACAGTGTTTCTTTCAAGTAATGATTTCCAGTTGTGTCCTCAAGGGCACCCAAAATAAAACCAAAAATAACGAGCTAAACCGTTGTGAAAAAAAACTACGTGTAACGAGTTCCAGGTTTGGCAGACTCGGATCAGGGCGGTCTTGTGTCTTTCTTCGGTCACACCGGAATCTCCCTCCCTCCCTCCCCCACCGTCTCGCCCTGAGTCTAGGTGGTCGTGATAGAAAGTGTCAGTTTACCCAAAGCATCGCCACATCAGAAACGACGGGTTCATTCTCCGAAAAACAAAGATTGGTCGCTTTCATTCCCTCCCTACAACCATACTAAAAAAAAAAAAAGACTCGTTCATGTGTCTTTGATGTGCGCAATAATACAAAGCTCGGATATTGATATGCGAGAAATCAGACTCTTCAATGATGGTCATAGACTAATATATCAATACACTATTTCTATTTTGGGGGGGAGGGAACAATTGGATTTTCCTTTGCTCAGAGTCTCGCTTGATTTCGATATTGCATGTGCTAGGCCCAAGAGCTTGGGGGTCTGAAATCCTTAGTCATTCGCCAAGCCTTATCTTATCGGGGTTTTTTTTTCTTTGATGGACAGTGTCAATCTGGAGCACAATCCTTTACGTTGCAGTGACACGACCACCACAATGGCTCCAGAAAAGAAGAATGAGTTCCTCGATGCTGCGGACAGCGAAGACGAAAACGATGTCGGGTACGACTCGGATGATGATGATGATATGAGAAAGGGTCGCAGTGCGAAGCGGAGGAGAATTCAATACGACGAAAGCGACGACGACCTCCCTGACGACCTCGATCGCGATGTGAGCGACAACGAAAAAAATGAAGAGAGCAAGGGAGAAGGGGATGGAAAAGTCGAGGATACAGAAGATCTTGATCACGAGAAATCGAAAAAGACAAAGCGCAAGTCGCAAGACACCGGCGCAGAAGCTTTACCTGACATCACTCGCCCGTTGACCAAGAAAAATCTTGTCGCTTCCGAGGCTGCCATCAAAAAATCTGGGGTTGTCTATCTCTCAAGAATACCCCCATTCATGAAACCGCAGAAACTGCGCTCGCTTCTAGAGCCCTACGGCACCATCAATCGAATCTTCCTTGCGCCGGAAGACCCAACAGCACATGCTCGACGTGTTCGCGCTGGCGGCAACAAGAAGAAGTCATACACCGAAGGCTGGGTCGAATTCGTCAAAAAGAAGGAGGCCAAGGCCGTCTGCGAACTTCTGAACGCCCGCACCATCGGAGGAAAGAAAGGAAGCTACTACCGCGACGATCTGTGGAATTTGTTATATCTGAAGGGCTTCAAATGGCATAACCTCACGGAGCAGATTTCCGCCGAGAATGCAGAGCGCACCAGCCGCATGAGAGCTGAAATCAGCAAGACGACCAAGGAGAACAAGGAGTTCGTCAAGAACGTGGAAAGGGCCAAGATGCTCGACGGCATGCAAGCGAAGGCGAAGAAGCGGAAGGTGGACGAGGGCGAGAAGGTGGAGGAACAACAGCCTCAGCGATCATTCAAGCAGGTCCCGATGACCACGAAAAAGGAGGCGGTAGAGCAGCCTGCAGAAGTATCGCGGGTGCTGAGCAAGATCTTTTAATTCACGAAATGATGCGATCTCTTTGTATATACGTACACTCTTAGAACGTCATGGCACAATATTAAAAGCCATTTTTCCCTATTTGAGCATGACTGGTGGGCCTTGGCTTGTTAGTGGTTTGGCTGGGCCAGGATGCCCCGCGAGAAAAAAAAAAGCCAGCCGATAAGCAAGCAAGGCGGGCTTATCAAGCAGCGGGGCAAATATTTTTCCCACTTCTTGTAAAGAGTCACGCACATTGCATCCAAACACACAAAACACCATCCCCCAGGAGCCAGAGATATTGTTTGCAAACATGTCGATGGATCTTGATGACCAGCCGGTGTCTATCGCACCCGGCGCCCAGCAGCAGAATGTTGCAACGTAAGTCGAGCCATGTTCTGGAAAGAAAAGAAAAAAAAACACCCCGCACCGCCCTGTAGCAAGGGTTTGTCGCTAACTCGATGCCGCACCCAGTATTCTGTGCTGCAACTGCGGCGCTGCCATCGATGGAACCACAGCCACCGGCGCCCTCTGCTACGACTGCGTAAAACTCACCGTCGACATTTCCCAGGGAGTCCAGCGCGAAGCGACCCTCAACTTCTGCCGAGACTGTGACCGATGGCTCATGCCCCCCAACAGCTGGGTCGTCGCCACCCCCGAATCCCGTGAACTGCTCGCCCTCTGCCTCAAGAAGCTAAGAGGCCTCAACAAGGTCCGCATCGTCGATGCCAGTTTCGTCTGGACCGAGCCCCATTCGCGACGAATCAAGGTCAAGTTGACCATCCAAGATGCAGTCCAAGATGGCATGCTTCTCCAGCAGAGCTTCGAGGTCGTGTACGTCGTGGCATACCAGCAGTGCCCCGACTGCGCCAAGTCATACACAGCCAACGTCTGGCGAGCCTCTGTACAAGTGCGACAAAAGGTTCTTCACAAGCGAACATTTTTGTTCCTTGAGCAGCTCATCATGAAGCACGGTGCCCACAGAGATACCCTCAACATCAAGGAAGCCAAGGACGGTATTGACTTCTTCTTTTCCCAGAAGAACCAGGCTGAGAAATTTGTGGACTTTCTCAATTCTGTTGTGCCAGTCAAGGTGAAGAACTCGCAGGAACTGATTTCTATGGATATACATACTTCCAAAAAGTCATATAAATTCACATACTCGGCCGAGCTAGTGCCGGTGTGTAAAGATGACCTTGTCGCACTGCCCATCAAGTTGGCCAAACAGAGCGGTAACATTTCTCCTCTTCTCCTTTGCCACAAGATCGGCACCTCTGTCTACCTGATGGACCCCCAAACTCTTCAGACTGCCGACATCAGCGCGGCAATCTACTGGCGTGCCCCTTTCTATTCCCTAACAGACGCTAAGGAGCTGGTTGAGTTTGTTGTTATGGATATCGAGCCCACAATGACCCGACAGGGCAAGTGGTTGCTCGCCGAGGCTACTGTTGCGCGCGCCTCTGACCTAGGAGTCAACGACAGGACATATTTCACCAGGACACACATGGGTAACCTTTTGCAACCTGGAGACTCGGCCATGGGTTATCTCCTCTCCGGCACCAACTTTAACAACACCGAGTTCGAGGCCATTGAGCAGTCCAACACCTATTCATCAACTCTACCCGACGTAGTGTTGGTCAAGAAGCACTACCCCCGCCGCCGCAAGAACCGCAAGAGAAACTGGAAGCTTAAGCGTATGGGCAAGGATGAGGGCGAGCTTCTGCCCAAGAAGGCTGATCAGGATCGTATGGACCAAGAGTACGAGCAGTTCTTGCGGGATGTTGAAGAGGATGAGGAGCTCCGTGCCACGCTTGCTCTGTACAAGTCCAAGAAGCAGGAGGACGAGATGAGCATGGCTGAGACGGAGGAAGACGACGAAGCACCCCAGGTCAACATGGACGAGTTGCTGGACGACTTTGATGAGCTCACAATGCAAGACTCTTAGACAGGCAGAGAACTTACATTGAAAAGAAAAAGAAAAGAAATTTCTATCCATTCATTTTGGGGAGGCTCGCTAGATGAACCTCAAAAAAAGATTTCATGCGGTTATGGTATATGGTATTGTTTGCTTTGGTCATGGCATGTCTTGGCGAAGATATGTAGTGGATTTAACAGTTGCTGTCAGATGAATGATGGTATGTTATCATGAGACGACTTTTTGGGAGGCGGTCTGGGTTCGGTCTTGCGGAATTGTTCTCTTGACTTTTGTCGTATCATTCTTCGCTTGTTAATTCCAAATGGGTCGTCATCTTCATCTTCTTCATCTGAGTCTTGGTGGTGACTGTTGTTCTTCCGAGGTGGATTGTGTTGTACCCGTGATGTCACGATTTTGGAGGGAGTGGCGGCCAGTCTGCTTGCGCTAGGAGGCGGTCGGGGACTATTGGTTGTAGAACTCGAGCCTGCCGCTCTAGGAGTGTTAATTGGCCATGTTGTTGACCGGCTTGTAGCTGAGGAGGCGCTTTGAGTGACTCTAGTAGACTTCATAAACCGGCTACGGCATGGGGTAGCAAGATCGTCATCGCCCTCGTCCGACTCATCGTCGTCCTTTGCTGGTAACTGTCGCTTTCTGGAAGATGAAAATAGATTTGGTGAACTACGAGGCTTGGGTGGACTAGACAAATTTGAACTAAATCCAGCAGCCGCTCGTGTAGTTGCAGTTCCAGAAGCCGACGCAGCAATCCATTTGGCTTCCTTTCTCGGACTCTCAAGCAGACCTCGCAGGCCTGTTTCGGCGCGCGGCAAGCTGCGCCCATTCTCGTCCCCATGAACATCACTCGCCTTGCGCTGTCTTGAGACACGGCGGGCTTCCTCCTTGCGTTGTTGCGCAAGGAGGGTCGGGGTGCCAACAACAGGGCGCTCAATCTCCTGGATGGTCGCCGCATTCTGAGCCTTGGCCAGATTTTTAAGCCGGTTGTACTCTGCGCGGTGAAGATTGGTAGTGAATTGGTGAGCGATGTTTAAAAACTCATCCTCGACCATGCGATACCGGTCATCGAGGAGGGGGATCATAAACCTAAATCATGATGAGACTGGCACCCACTAAAACTGGGAAAAGAGAATCTCACCTTTCGACGGGAACCTCGGGAGGTGGCGACGTTGAAGGGCTTCGTATCCCATCTAATACAAAAGGCCGTTCTCAATAATGTGGCTTTACGGAGTGTGAAGGATGACATACCATCTGGATCAATTTCGCGTTCGCGGCGCGTCCTTTTAAGTGGCGTGTGAGATGGAGGGGCTGGAGTCGCAGGCGCGCCGGGCGATTTTGATACTTTGGGGAGCGGGCTCTCTGGTTGAGCCTGATTGCTCCTGGTAGGGCTCGCCCTGGTGCTCGATGTTTTCCATGGAAGCCGGCGTGTCATGATGCGAAGGGTTGGGTCATTGTCATGTGGGATGGTGGAGCGGGACCTGGTTATGATGGCAGACCTGACAGGTACAAGACCCTCGCCAGGCAACAAAGACCCCAACCACACACAGGAAGGCTACAGTGCACTAACACAACACAACAACACAACACCACTTCAGCCGGAGGTTATATTTCCCGGCAGTTAATATATAAGAGCTACCGAGTTTTATTTTTTCTGTTTTTTTTTCTTCATAATCATTGGCCAAGGTAATAGTAATTCGCGAATGTACCGGCTAGGCGCACCCGCTTGATTACACAGTAATAGACCTGCTATTTGACTCTCAGAGACCTTTCAGCTCGGAATGATATATACAAATATAGACTAAAAGAATTGGCGTAGAGAAGTATCTGTTCTCCATCTATGTCTAATCGCAATGCAATGTATCGGTCCATAACATACAAAAAAAAAACATAACGCTTGAGGATGTGAGTACGCAAGGGGATAGATCAGACCCGCGACCTATAAATGATCAATCAACCAACGCCTTGTTTCTCAGTCGACATAAATCACAGCCCAGAGATGACCAAAACCAATGTGCCGCCGTTCTTCTTAATGTGGTCATACATGTCGATGAATGCTAACTCTTGAGCCCTTGCCTCCAGGGCAATACCATAGCAGCTGAGCCCGTCTACATCATCATGCCAACAGCGCCAGCAATAGCGGCGGCAGCAACACCAACGGCAGGGCAGGGTGTAGGCATGCCAGCTGCGTTCTTGGAGCTGGAGCTGGAGCTGGAGCTATCGGTGGCGCTGGCAGCGGTGCCTGTGGCAGTGGCGGTAGCGGTGGCCTTGGTGGAAGAAGAGTTCTTCATTCCATCTGTGATGTTGGTTGGGGAGGCGGAGACGGAAATGCCGCTGACAGCCGTGGTAGAGGCAGGGGCATAGGTCACACTGGAGAATGAGCAAGTGCTCATGATTGAGTTGATGACTGGTCACTTTGTTAGCTTGGCCTTGTCCCGTGCTAGGTTCTTGGGCAACACAAGTAGCTCACCTGAGGTTCCATCGTTGAGGCTATCCTGCTCCTGGTCGTCCTCCGAGTCCGAGGCAGTGTGGTTTTGGGCCATGCAAGAAGCGCATAGGCCAGCAATCTCTTCAACATCGAAGCTAGTGTTGGGGCAGATGCAAGTGGCATCAACCTTGTCTACCTTGGCGTCATCATTGACAGCGCCGACCTTGTTGCTGGCGCACTTGCTAGTCAAGGTGAGCATGGGCTCGCAGATGGTCTTGCAGGTCGAGGAGATGCCATCGCTGTCGAGGATCAAGCCGGCTTGGGCAATGGCGAGAAAGGGGGCCAGGAAGGCAATGGCAGTGTTGGCGTGCATAGTGAATGTATTGTTCTGAAGTGAATAGATCGAAAAAAGAGTGTTGATATCGTCACGGACGGTTGAATCGTTTTTGATGAAGAATAGATTAGATGTCTTGGTACAGTAGCATCAAAGCGTCTGGCCAAGGGCAACCATGGACGATCTTCTTATATAAAAGCTATAGCCACCATCTAAACTATTGTAATGAGATGATTCCACTAACCCCAGTTTATTGAATCCTAACTGTTGAAACACTCGGGTGCTGACCTTGCATATTCCCCACTGCCTAGAGGCGCAGTGGTAAGTGCACGACATGGGTTTGGCAGTTTCGGGTTCATCAAAATGAAGGAGTGGGACGATCGATACGCGGTAGTGACGGATGCTCTGGACAATCGAGGCCAATGAAATATGTCTTCTGGTCGACATTTAGTTTTCTCCCATGCTACATTGCCATGGCTATGGTCCGGAGCTTTCAGTTCATTGAATCTCCGAAATTGAGGTGCAAGCAACGCGAGAGATCCGGTGATTAAATTTAAGGTTGAAACTTATTGGCAGCTCATCTGCGCCCCTGGCCCAACAGCATTCCCCTGTCTAAACGGGGACTAAAGTCTGCCTTACTTCATAAAACGTGGGCATTTCCACGGCCAGCGAGCTCAAGGCTGCCCAAATGCCGTGAATCCTCCCATTCTGCCTTCCTTTTGGGCTGCCCCCACCCCGGTCTCTGATTCGCCGGTTCGCCTACCAACAGGGCATTAAAACAGCCCTAGGAATCGAAGGATTCTAGAGCAAGTCATCCACTGTTTCCGCGGAAAGGCCGGCAGCGATGACATCAAATTCAGATCAAGATGAAGGATGACTGAAACATATGTTGATACACTGGCGACGACAAACTACATCCATTCCATGCGGCTTCTACGGTTCTCGTTTTGCTTGCAGTCAAGCGATACGATAGACCCCTCCCAAGCTCCCAAAGAACGCTCTAGTGCGGCTTCTCATGCATATGACAAGCATAATCGAATAATTGCATGTTTCTAGAACCCCAGTTCTGCGCTTCCGCAGGTGCCGGCCCGGGCCGGGGGCTTCGGACTTGTGCAGTAGCTGCAGGTCCACTCAAGAAACACCATTCGCCCAGAGGTATCAATCGGAACTCGGCATGAAACAACATGCAAAGGAGCCAAGATCCTTTGCAAATAACCTACATAGCCCTCTACTCAGCCTCCATCTCACTAAACTGCTGATTCAAACGCCCAACTTCCGCATTGGAGCGGCTAAGCCATCAGAAGACGCGTGTACCCACCACACACTGGTCTGGGTCAGTTATTGAACTGCCTTGCCTGGTGGTGAACAAGTAGCATCTTTATTTAGCATTCCAAACTTTGTTTCTTTCTTTTATTGTCTATTTGCTAATTTCATTCAAACTAATAGGGAACAGTGCTTGAAACGTAGTGGGGTAATCGCAAAGACAAATTTCAGACTCGAGTCAAACGCCATCTCTTTCAGGCAAAGTACCGAGAATATTATCATTCTATGCTATATAGAAAGGGGCTTGTAGCCAAGAATGTCTCAGTCCTGCAAAAGCGAGAATAGGGTCTGGTACGCTCCACGGATCTGCCATACGACTGTTCAAACTGGGGCTAGCACACCAGAGATTAAATATGCATAGACATTCATGATGAATAATATTGCTGAAATTCATTATGATAATGCTAGATAATTCATCGATCAATAAAAGTATCCGACTTGGCTGAGAACACTTCTTCGCCGCTCCAATTTATTTAATCACACCTTCACCTCATGTCTCTAAGAGAGACCCAATCAGCAGGTGGTTATTGGGCTCTTCTTTCAGCTAGAGAACCAGAATTATAAATCACATCAGCAGCATCACCATCACCTTCACCTTCACCCACCAGGCCAGCAATCTATTGAGTAATATGATCATGCAATGGGAAAACATCGTCATATGTGCTATAGTTTTATGTATTTCTTCGCTATTGTCAACAATGAATATCAATACGTCAGGCGTCAAAATAACGTAATACAATGTACGTTGTGGGTTTTCCATGCGTTATAATACAAGGGCTAGATGATATAGTGGGGTTATCGTAATCTCACGAGCATGACGAGCAGAAACAGCCATCGCATCTCTCCACAGAACCAATTCTGCGGTTAAGGTCACGCAAAAGAAATCCACCTGCTACTTGGCCTCTCGTAGCAGAGTAAACGATCCAGTGGAATCTTTTCAGCCTACTTCTGCAGATGGCTACGCTAATGCAATCCAAAGTTTGCCTTTAACATTTGCACATCTTTTGAGGCCAGGACTGAAGAGAGAGCCGCAGACCTGTGATCCCATCGGGCCTCTAAAATCTCAGTCACGCAGTGGGTAAGAAATCACCGAAATCGAGGTCTCCCTGCAACTTTATTTGAATCCCGGATAACAAACCACTCAGTGGCGATATTCAGCCGAAGCGGTGAAGTTCCGTATGATGAAACCATGGAAGTAGCTCGCTCGTGTATCTGATCATACATAAGCGAAATCTGTCGATCGTGGTAATAATGTTTTTCATATGTCCTGTATTATTATACATGTTACAATAAATCTCATTCAACCACAATTGAGCTTCATTGTCCGGTAGGCGAAACCCAGGTGGCAACATATATAAACTCTTCAGCCGATTATCACTCCAATTCAACCAACCCTTAAGCCTAAGGTTTCTCCATTAGTGTCTCTAGAATTTCTAATGAATGTAACTTGTAATAATATTATTGACAGCCAAGTGTCACAGTTCAATCGACCTCAGAGTTTGGCCTAAGTTCAAGCACTGTCTTGTCAACATGAAACAATTTGTATCATGCTCTCTGTTAATGAAGATGGGAAAATATTTTTCTCGTAGCAATCTTTAAATAGAATCTGTGAGTCAACGGAAAATACCATGGGTGTTCAGTGGGACTATTTTATCCTCAGACAGGGTCTCCATATGCGGGTTACATCAAAACCGGACACTAAGAATGTTCCAAAAATAAATAATAAATAAGATAAGGTAAGTTAATTAAATAATTAAATAAATAAATAAATAAATAGAATAAACCAAAATTGGAGAAGAAAAAAAAGAGGATTCAGCAAGGACGTAGAAAATTGAATAAACCTTGAACCAGAGACGAAAGGCCGCAATGACTCCAAGGAAAGACGGAAACTTGACATCAGATATACGCAGTGGTACCATAAAACAGCTGAGGTTGTGGCTGTACAAACATGTGATACTGTCCTACAAGGTATGCTCAATCCATGGAGCCGCTAACATGTTCTGGCAAAGTGGGCAGTTACAACATCGGCACAAAGGTGCAAAAACGGATGGTGTGTGAAAACTGACGGGAGGGCGTAGGTTGAGAGAGACTGTTCAAAAGATGAGAGAAATAGCAGAGAAATTAGGATAAAGGAAAAAAGAAAATAAAGGTTGGAATCGTAGTGCAGAGGAGGACACATGATCCACTACTCAAAACAATTGCCAGGCAATTCAGAGGGGAAGCCCACGTCACAATGCACTGAGGGCAGACGCTCCACAACGGCACTGTCAGAAACCAATGGCTGGCACTCGGATCCAAGTTCCATCCCGTTCATGCAAGAGGTGGCAGATTGGACGGAGTGCCGGCCTGTATTTGCTTCTTTTCGCGGGATTCGGTGCCCGGGAGGCGGGCCACGATGAAGCTCCGGGACGGAATCCGCGCGGGCTAAGCTCTTTCAAGGCAAAGTCTATCTATCATGGCCAAGCGGGCTGAGTGCGGCGCTCCTTTGGACCTCCCGCGTTCCGGCCCGCGGCGGCAAAGCGTGTGTGTTGGTCGCTGACAGGAGGCGCCCATCCATGGAGGGACGAAGAGATAACGCCTCTTTTTTTTTTCAGCTCTTGGCCATGGTTTATCGCAACAAGGTCACGAAACAACTCTCGCCATCCTCTCCGCCCATGCCGTGGGAAACTCAATTTTGGTCCGTCTATTTTTTTGGAACTGACCCGGGCGTCCGCTTTGGTTAGTTAGTGACTTGTGCGTGCGTGTGTGTTGCTTGTTTTAGTACTTGTGCTCGCGTGCCCATCCAGCTCACAGCTAGAGTATTTTGCCTCTTGGTAGGAGACAGGGCGTTTCCAGGCGGACGCCATCACACGAAACCTGGTTTTATCATTCTCCGGCTCCAAGGAAAAAGAAATAACCCAGGAAAGAGTCCCGTGAAATCAGCGCGTTGCGTGAAATTGTCCCTAGACACCCGGTCTTCGTTTCCCGACATTTCGGTCTAAGTCCGTGTGTGGTGCAAACAAAGCTGGGTTGGAAACTTGTCGACAACTATCCACGCCCACCAACCTCTACCCGCCATGTGGGAAGATTATGCAAGCGATCCTATCGATGATGCCGTGCTATCTCCAAACACTCAGAGCGCGGGTTCCCGCTCCACACCCTCCTTTGCTCCATCCATCCATCCATCCAGCTTGTTCCCTCCCCTCCCCCCTTCCCCTTCAAAGCCACACCCTCCCCCATGCAAGGCACCATTCCTTATCGTGGAGTCAACTCTTCAGGTTTTTTTAATATACACCGCACAACTGGCCAGCTGATGGGCGGTAGTGTCGAGGCTAATGTAGCCGCGTTGCTCTGGATGGGGGGGCGTATGAAAAGCAATAGCGCGCCGTCCGCTATCGGAGCCGCAGGGCTCTCGTCTTGTGATCGGCTTGCTCACCGTTGACCCGTTGCAAGTGGATACAAGGTGTGCGTGATGGTTTCGTAACTTACACCGGGTTACCGCCCCGTCTTTCGGCGAGGGTTGCTTCTGGTCGGGACATTCAGGACTCTGGGGAAAAAAGTACCTTCATGTACAACAACTAGGCAAGGGTTATTCTGCTTTGCTTTGCTTTCCCCAGTGTGTTGTTCCACTCCAACCTCCCACGTCCCCTTCTCCCTCTAGTTCTCCTGCACCTCCCCTGGTCCCCCTTCAAGATCCTCAAACTTTCACCCTCACCCAGGAACTTGATATTCCTCACGGGCATGGTCCGTCCGGGAAACCGCATTTCCGCATCTCAAAAGCCCACATTCGGATCCGTTCTTGACTGCGTCTCGTCCGCCCGCCGACCCCACACCTTTACAATCTCCATTCAACCGATCCTGCACAAGGGTTACAACTCACAGAAAGATACACGCCTCCCTGAGTCCGGACATCTGTCGGGGACGAGGCGGTGGAACCCTGTTCCCTTCCCCTTCCCTTTCCCCATAGTTCTACTCCAACGCAGTACTTCTCCATGCGGGGTGATGGACCATGGAGGTGGAGGACCTCAGAGACAGATCCACGGCCCGCTTTTTTTCGACCAAATTTTTTTCATCAATTTTTTTTCTGGAAATTTGGGCCCTGGGTTGTTGCTCAAGGTGCTTTCCGCCTTGCAGCCTGATTTGGCACCACGCACGGACCCCCATGTGGTATAAATTTCTTTCCTACCTGTGCCCCCTTTGTTCTGTTTTCTTCTTTTCTTCTTCATACTTACCTTGGGAGGAACTTCGCCCTCGATCACGAATGAGGGAGTTCAGCGTGGGAGACCTGCATTGCACATCGCGGAGTCGTTCTGCTCTCTATTGCCCTTCGGGGTCATAGGTCCCGCAATTTTTGATTTCACACTCGTTTTCATTGTGAACGATGCTCTATGCGTCGGCATGAAGAAGACTTTTTCGTAGCCATTGAGTGATGCAGTACTATCTAACCAAGCCCAAAATACACTCTCTCGAAGGTAGAGATGCCCTTTTGTCCGTATGCAGATGCATCTTTACAAATCGCATGATGCTGCACGGCAATCGCCAAGAACATGCACGTAGACGCAGTCCAGGTCGCGTGCGACAGCTCGCAAAGCAAAACCCCGAGCACCCGAGTCTCGCCCTGGACCTGGCGAGAGCTGTTCCCACTCGATTAGGAGCGCCCACCTAGGACACGCGCAGCTAAGCAAAACCCGAGAGGGCGAGATTTCACCGAACCTGGTTAAGGACAACACGGCCTCCGCACCAAATAGCCACAAGAGGAAATCTTTGGCATCAACCAGAATAGCATCGGAAATCCAGATCCTTTTTGCATCAAATGCCCTACGTTGGCTCCTTGCTAAGAATGGCAAGTGCCAAACTAGGTAGGTCCAGTCCCTCCCTCCCAAGCGCAGGCTTCAGAAAGGCGAAATCGGATGCGACCCAATCGGGACGTCTCCACACGCTCGTTCATGCTTGAGCCCTCAGTGGCGCGCCAAGCAATGCATAGGTGGTGAGCCATGTACCTAGTCACCTTACGTACAGGTCAGTCATTCCAACAATAGCAGCATCCTGTCCCACGCGGGTACCATCGAGAGCCAAGCAAAAACTAAGTGAGAAGAAAAAATTGTCTTGAAAAGTCATGCACAATAAAGTAAAACAACATTCAGCCAGTCATTTGGAGAGAGTAGTGAACATCATATCAGGATATGTATATTAGATAGATTTGAGAGGATCGTCCAATACTTTTTTCTTTCGTAGAGACCCCGACCAGTAGGTGAAATCGATTCTTTCCCAAACGCCAAACCGGGGTCTTGCAAGTGACCTCCTCCATGACCTCATATAAACAAACACGCATTGACCCGTCTACTCTTGAACTTCACGAACCGCCTTATCCACAGCCTTGGCAAAGTACTCAACGTTGCCCTCGTTGAGACCAGCCATGCTGATGCGACCGTTCTTGGTCATGTAGATATGGGCCTCTTCGCGAAGCCTCATGACTTGGGCTTCTGTTAAACCAGTGAAGCTGAACATGCCGATCTGGTCAGTGATGTGGTTCCAGGTGCCGGGGGTTCCGAGCTCCTCAAGCTTCGATCGCAGAGCAGCGCGCATGTCAATGATGCGACCAGACATGGTCCTCAGGTTCTCCTCCCACTCGGCAAATAATGTGGGTGAGTTGAGGACGGTGCTGACAATGCGAGCGCCATACAGGGGAGGGTTGGAGATTTCTGATCGCTGGAGAATGGCCAGTTGAGAGCCAATGCGAGCAACTGTCTCAGTGGCGCCAGGGGCGGGGGAAGTGACGGCGTGGAAGCAGCCAGCACGCTCTCCGTAGAGACCAAAGTTCTTGGCAAAGCTCTGGGCGACAACGAGCTCGAAGCCCTGTTCCACAAAGTGGCTAACAGCCCAGGCGTCACGAGCCAGGTTGCCGGAGGCGAATCCCTGGTAAGCACAGTCGAAGAAGGGGAAGTGACTCTTCGCCTTCATAATGGTGGCAATCTCGGCCCACTGCTCTTGGGTAGGGTCAACTCCAGTGGGGTTGTGTGCACAAGCGTGCAGCACGAAGATGGAGTGGTCCGGGGCGTCATGAAGCGCCTGCTTCATGCCCTCAAAATCTAGGCCCTTGGTCTCCTTGTGGAAGTAAGGGTATGTGTCGACCGTTAGGCCGACATTCTTAAAGATCTGGTGGTGGTTGCCCCAGGTTGGGTTCGACACGTAAACGGTGCGGTTTCCCCTGTAAAACTTGGCAAGGAAGAGACCGCCCAGGTGAACGGCACCAGTGCCCGAAATTGACTGCATAGAGGTTGTGCGCTTCTCTTTTAGGGCGGGGGAGTCGGCGCCGAGGATAAGCTCGGCAGCCTTGGAGGTAAAGCTGTCGATGCCAGCAATAGGGCCATACTCGTGGTTGAGCTCAGGGTTATTGCGAAGAATTTCATCGGCCTGAGTGACGCATGCGGGGTCAGTTTTCATTCAGCGAAGACAAACGTTTTTTTCGACACCGTGGCGGGGCACTGGGTCGTTGGGGAAGAGGCAAGGGGGTAGCGAGACGGGGGAGCTTGGTCGCTCTCGTGTAAACAGCCACATGACACAGTAAAAAAAATTGCTTCGCGGAGCTCTCAGGCAGCTTCACAACAGCTCATCTGAGCAATATAGATGCGCCGAGAAACCGGGCAGCTATGTCTGAGGCCGTCCAGGGGTGAATTGGGAACAATGCGACTTGGAACACGGGCAGAAGTGATTTGCGACAAGCGGCATGCAAGCTGGCACATGCGACATGCGCGGACGGTGAACGGTGTAGGGAATAAAGATTGCTATCTTACCTTGTGAACAACGGGAAGCACCCAGGGCTTCGCATTCTCGTCTCTGTAGGCGCCGATACCCTGAGAAGCAATGTGTTAGCAAGAGAACAAGACGAAGAGAGAAAAAAAAATCGAAACTCTGGAGCGAGAGAACTTACCAGATCGACTTTGTAAGGGTTCTCGTCGGCCCTGTACGCCCTAGCCAAACCGAAGAGAGGATCTTCAGGGGCCTGGGGCACAAGG
The DNA here is from genome assembly GCA_020809705.1 of Calonectria ilicicola. NCBI lineage: Eukaryota > Fungi > Ascomycota > Sordariomycetes > Hypocreales > Nectriaceae > Calonectria > Calonectria ilicicola. The sequence goes on along the minus strand of CP085828.1, from coordinate 1,855,782 downwards.
TCGGCAGGGAAGCTTGAAATCATAGGAGCAGACATGATGGGCTTGAGATGATGGACGACTTGGTTGAGTCGAGAAGAAGGGGAGGAGGACGAGGTCGGTGCCATTTTATTATCAGTCGATGTAGAGCTGGGGAAGGCGACTTTAACACTGGCACTTGCGCTCGAGCTGGAAGACGGTGTCATAGTGGGCTGCGGCCCTGTGGACTTGGGGCCGTCGGGGGGCGATTTAGGGGGGGTGGGCAGCTTCCCTGGGGACCGCCGTGTCCGGTGGCCTGTGTGGAGAGCAAAGATGGCAGAAAGTCCCGGGGGAGGGGCGTGTAGCTTAGGTTTCGGAGTGAGTTCCACGACCAAACAGTGACACGACACGAACGAGGTACCTAGGTACCGCGGGAGAGGGGTGAAGGAGTTGTTGGTGCGTGGTGCAGCGTGAGCAGATACCCAGAACGGTACCTCCAAGGTGTACTCTCGAGGTGAAGGTACCTTCGAGGTGTGACCCAAACGCGGTGGCAGGTGAGCAAGCAGGGCGCTGTAAATGGCTGCAACTGCAGCACTGCAAAAGCCGCTCAGCGAATGCCCTTGCAACACCAGCACCGAATATACTGCGACCGGAGGTGGTCGTTGCGTAACCCGGATTCTGGCCTGATGCAATTGGCCAGGGATTGGGACCAGGTTGTCAAGGTCGTACGCACGCGGGCAAATTGGGCGCCGCTGTCCCGGACCAGTGGAGCGCTCGGGGCAAGGGGCTAGTGACCCCCGAATTCAGTAACTCTCTAAGCACCAGCAGGCCGCTGTAACTGGACGGTCCAGCGCAGGTCCTGTAAGTTGAATGGAGCGTTGGGCGGGTCTCGGTTGGTGTTACTGACTGTGACTGTGACCTTCGCTGTGGTCTCGCTGTAGCTAGAGGTGGGCGGGCGAAAGGTAACTGCACCTAGGTGGGCGCAAGGTGGGCTCACCTCACCGGGCAACTGTGCTTTGTCCACACGATGTTGCTGTATTATCTGGGCCCAGGTGTGACTGATGGGCGCGATTAACGAACGACTTGACAGTCTGGTGTATACGGAAGGATGGAGCGCAGGCCAGGCCCCGCTAGGAGATCAGGCGGACCGGGGAAGACGAAAGGAAAATCAAGGTGTCTTCCAAGATTGCCAGATCAGCAAAGTACCCAGCGCAGGGGCTGTTTCTCTTTTCTTTTCCCTTGCCGGTGTGTGTGTGCGTGTGTGTTGTTAGAGTCTATGAACAAGAGCCGGGCGGTGTCTGTCCCTCCAGCCGGTGTGTATGTGTGTGTGTGTGTGTGTCTGCCCGGCAGCAGCCAGCGAGAAGGGCAGGATGCAAGGAAAAAGACGGTGGGGAGGGGGATGGGGGAATGCAAAACTACCCTAAATGCGCGAGACGGGAACAGGGCGTTTCTTGGCCTCAATGACAACCAGACGGGGAGTGACGCGAGAGCTGGGGGGGCAGTCGGATGCGCAGTATCATGTACGGATACTTTGCAGTACTGTGCAAGATGGAATCGAATCCACAGGGGAGGGGATACGCCTGCAACGGACCAAGGGCAACTCCTGGAGTTGGCCAGCTAAAAAATGATGGGCAGCTCTAGGTTGCTCTAGCCCGTTTCCGCTTCTGCTTTTTTAATTCTGAGCCCTACAGCGCAGGGGTGCCAGTGGCATCGGAAAATGGTACCTCGAATGGTCTCAGTCGACTGTGGGTAAGCGTGGAGGCGCAGGCGCAGACGCAGCAGATGCAGAGGGCGTGCGTGGTTGGAAAGAAGACAACTGACAGTGTGTGCTGCTGGATGGAAGTCCCTTTCCCCCCCGTGTGCTGTGATTGTCGTTTTTCCCACCTTCTTTCGGACAACTCTTCCCAGCTTTGGAATATTTTTTTTTTCCCACACGACGGTTTGTCACCCTCGCAGGATGCAGATGCAAGCCCGGCTTTTTATGTCTCGCTCGGTCGTCTCGGCAGTGCTCTCAAGAATAGCCGTGATCGAAAGCCTGTGACGAGGAACTAGAGATGCCATGGCAAAAGTATGGCGTCAGACCGAGGCTCGCACGCGCTGCCACCCCGTAACCTAGGTAGACATGCTTGCCTGGAGGTAAGTCGGCATTGTCACGCGGTCCGTGAATGGATCTGACCGAGCCAAGTGATTTCATTTGATTCAAACTGGACTGTACACCGTATGTATCTCATGCTGGGCAGGCAATGCGAAATCATGAGGTGGTTCTTGATCTTGGCTTCAGATTTCGGTGATATTGCCTCCGTGGAGCTTGGTAGAATTATGCTCTCCATCCTCAGATGTTTTTGTTTTTTTATCCCGCTTCCGACTCCGCTGCGGCCATCTCCTATCCTATCTGATCTCATCTGATCTCGCCAGTATGGCCAGGGGGAATGTACCTGATTCCATTATTACTATCAGACAATGTTCTCATCACAGGCCAGGCGGCGCCCAGTTCGGCGCGCATCGCCTAGTTTATGTCGTCGCCTCGGCCTTGCCTGTCTGCCAGTTGGATGCGCTGTAAGCTGGCTGTTCTGTCCTTATGACCTACTTTTAGTGTAAAGCCCAATTATGATGTACCTGCTTTTAGACGCTCCGCATCCCCTTCCCCAGCCATCCCCCGTCTCCATGCTCCATGATCCATCATTACCCACATTCAAGGTGAGAAAAAAAAAAAAAGCATGCTTCCAGACCCCTTCCACATCGCTTCTTCCCAATCCACACTCCCTCACACTCACACTCCTCCACCACCCCTTCCTCTGCCATTCATCCGCATCATCTGGGGCCTGTCGCATCCCGCTTTATGCACCTCGCGGCTGCCGGTGTCCATCGAGCCCCGTCGCGGTCCCGTTACGCCTGTCACGAGAAGAGTTCAAAACAGAAGTTGGAATGCACAATTGACTAATAGTCAAAGCCCGGTCTTGAAAAAGTTGCTGTCGTTTACATGGCCCCTCCGACTTCGCCCGGGTCCAAACATAGCATGACGCTTCTCATTTGTCGTATGATGGTAAGCCCTCGCAAGGCTCTTGTCATCTCCCAACTCGGCCCCTGAGGCCTCTGTTCAGCGCATTTCACCCATCCATCGCGGTCACTGGGACTTCCTGGCCTGCTCCCTAGCAGTCCGCAGCCCACCAACCGCCTATGTACTCGTCGTGTTATAGTCACACCCCTCATACCTATACCTAGGCCTGAGCTCAGCCTAAGCCCCCAAGGTTTCCCAGCTGTCTTCCACGTCCCAGCAACCAACGCCATGGGTTGAATGTACGTATGGTAATCGTGTGTCCTCGCATGTTACGAGTATCGGCATTTCACCCAAGCCATCCATCTTGTTCGTGCATGCATGATTGCATCCCTCTTCCGCCTAGCTCCCAATCGCTTCCGACCGTGGGTGATGACGGGGATCGGGACGCCCCCCACACATGGATGACCGGCAAGCTTTAACATGTCAAGCCCACCCACCAAGAAGACATCGCCAGGATCCGGTCCCTTCACATGTCGATTTTAGGGTACATTTTTGGATAAGGTGCGCGCGTGTTGCCGTCACACAATCCTACCTCCATAGTCTAGTTTTTGGCTTCCCGCTTGGCCCCTTTTGCCGCGAAGATCATCCATTCGCCAAATCTCATATTATCAAATCCCAGAGTACGAGGAATGCGCAGAGCCCGCTTGCTGCGAAAAAAGTGTACCGGGCCGTGCTGGGCCGTTGTGTCGCCTTCTTTAGCTCTTTATTACCACCCCCAACATTATCGGTAGTAGACAGGGAGTCGGTCACTAGCTGTTCGATGTGCGCAGATTGCGTAGCCAAATTGTTGACTAGCAGCGATTGTAGCTCCGAAATCTCGAGTAGTGACTTCTGGGCGGTTCTGGGGTATCCCGCTGTTAGTTTCACACCAAATCGCCGATGAAAGGCGGGGGACATATTGGGTTCCGAGCATGAGACCATCTCCCAAGCTGCTACAGACACCTGGGTAAACCATGTTACGTACCTCACTTTGACAATATTGCCCTCGTAGAGCTTCATCATATCCTGATTTCCTTCCTCGAACATTTGGATTTGATCCTCCGTGAGCCCTTGGTATGGAGCCTCCGTATCGTTTGACGTGGGAATCTGGTTTGTTGATGAATATGAGGCTGCTCGGGCAGCTGGTGCAAAATCCGCAAAGTCTCCTAGTGTCGAAGCCCCCGACTTAGCGAGACTGCTCTGCGCCTTGTCCAATTCCCTAGCGAGTCGAGTCTCGATCATGTTCTGCTGCGTCCGACAACAGGCCTCGAGCCAATGTCGCAAGAACAACAGGATGCCTTGTCGGTAGAGACCCTTGACTTGTGCGCTTCCTTCCGCTTCTATTTGCTCGTTCGTCTTACTACTGGCGATTCCGCCTGACGCCCATGCTCCCAGTGCTCCGAACCCACTTCCATATTTCTTTCGAATAATGGCGGCCTCGGTCTCCTGGCGCAACTGCTCAGCATCTTCGAGTGCCCGGATGCTCGAATTCAATTCCCGGATCATCTGCTTCGCATTCGCATCGATTTCCTCTCGATCCCGCTCCGATAGCACACGTGGCTGTCCATTTTCCGGCCGGCTATGCGACTTCCGTGTTCGCTCCGTTGAAAGGTAGGCCTGTCTAACATCTTTAAGTTCTCGGTGCAGAGTCGTGATGTGGGCGTTCTGTAACATTGTCAGCTCAAGGGTGGCCGGGAGACAAACAGGGAGCTGGGCAGGAAGACTCACTATCCGGTGTGCTTCCTTTAGAAAAGCGTCGATAGTATTGAGTGTGACCGGTTTCTTTGTGGTCGGCACCTGGCGTTGCCGGAGTAGATCATCGAAGCCGCCGGTGATATCCATGGTGTCCAATAGTGTCCAAGCCGGCCCGGTTGTTGGATGGTTGCACTGGGGAAGAGAATGCCGGGAGGGGCGATCATGCAGTTTCCAATGTTGATCTTCGTCGGGCACTTCGTGGGCTTGTCTGCTTCCCATTCAGTTCGATGTTTCTAGGTCCAGTGCTCTGGCTTTGGCCACCTTGCCATGATGGAGCTTGAGCTGATGCTCTTACGTCGAAGGGATCCACCACCTTGATTAGTCATCATTGGCTCCGATTCATTCGTCATTTACCACCCTAAACCTTCCTCTCTCTCGTCATTCCCCAACTACTCAGTAAATAAATACTGTATAAGTAATTTTGGTTTATTTTATCATTTGTTTTGGATAGATGGTTTCCCTTTCAGATTATATTGCTGCTTTTCCTTGTGGTTCCTTCTTTTTTAGACCTTCTAATTATATATCCATCCATGATTTTTCAGCCCTAACATTATACCCAAGACCACTTATACCACCAGTCAATGACCACCAATCATGCGATTATTTTTTAATCATCGTTGCACATAATATCAGGTGCACTATAACTACCAAGACGAGAAAAATGTTATCGATGTACATATTTTACACCGCCAACAGAAGTTTGAAATGTTTGCTGTTTTGCACTACACCGCTAACTTACACCCATGCAAGGCAGTTGTGGCGTTCGTTATTTTTTTTCTCTAAAGAAAAAAAATGGAAGAAATGCAGTGGATATAGTGATCAAAGACCTTCAACTCCACAACCAATCATATCGCCATGATATTATTCTTTTGTAATCAGAATGGACTGCATCCAAGCCTTAGCTCCGTATGCCGGAGGTCCACCCTTCGTTGATCGGTCGTATCCCGGAGGCAAAGCGGAGCGTTCCCATGTCAAGTTCGTCGTTTTGGACCAGTCTGCGTTGAGATAATCCGGGAATAAATATTCTACATACGGCAATATTGCCAGACTCGGTGAAGTCGATGGATACCGATATCGCCCATCGCGCCATCGGATCTAAGGGGGAGATATAAGAGCCTGCCTTTTTCGGCCCTCTTCTGTTTCCGGGAGGAATAGTAGGCTGCTCTGCATCGCTCAATTTCTAATCACCGAAACGATGGAGCAGCGCAAAGACGACAACCCCACAACAACCGCCGCTATTCAGTGCCAAGATCCAAATCGCACTACCGAGCAGAGTGAAACTTGCAGGCCAATTCCACACGATAAACCGTCAACCAACCTGGGCCAACCTGCACCTGTGGCGGACCAATCGGTTCTCGCCGACGCAGAGAACGTGTCGAGAACACTTAGCGGTCCAGCTTACAGCGTCTTTTCAAAATCGACAAAGAGATGGATAACTACTTTGGTTGTGATAGCGAGTTTCATCTCGCCTATGACAGCTAATATTTACTTCCCAGCCCTAAACCCAATATCGGAAAGCCTGGGCATTTCCATATCCCTTATTAACTTGTCATTGACGTCCTATATGATAATGCAAGGATTGTCACCGACCGTCTTTGGTGACTTTGGTGATATGGCTGGGCGGCGACCTGCGTACATCCTCGCCATCCTGATATATATCTGCGCCAACATCGGCCTGGCCCTCCAGCGCAATTTTGCCGCTCTTTTGGTTCTACGCTGCCTTCAAAGTATCGGAAGTAGCGGCTCCTTGGTCCTTGGCTACGCTATAGTTGCAGACATATCATCCACGGCTGAGAGGGGCAAATATATGGGACTCGTTGGTGCTGGCATCAATGTTGGTCCATCGTTGGGGCCCCTTCTTGGAGGTATCCTCAGCCAATATCTTGGTTGGCCTGCCATCTTTTGGTTTTGTGCCATTTTCTCTTTCTCGTGGTTGATCCCGTGGGTTCTCACTGCACCGGAGACCTGTCGAAATGTCGTTGGCAACGGTTCAATCCAGCCACCCCGTTGGAATAGATCATTGCTTGAAGTGTTCAGTCGTCGACATGAGGATCCTGAAGGAACGAGTGCTCCCAGGCGCAAGCTAAGTTTTCCAAACCCGCTTAAAACACTGAGCATTGTGTTCGAAAAGGAGATGGCGCTCATTCTTTTCACGAATTCTATCTTTTACCTAGCGTTCATTCTTGTCGCGGCCACATTGAGCACGATATTTAAAGATATTTACGGATATGATGATCTAGAGGTTGGGCTGTGTTACCTGCCATACGGATTTGGTTCCTTCGTAGGAGTTTTTGTTCAAGGATATATCCTTGACTGGAACTACCGACGAACTGCTAGAAAGATGGGCGTTTCTATTGATCGGAAACGGGGAGATGATTTATCAAAATTCCCCATCGAAACAGCACGGATCCGGCCTTTATACCCAATGCTCCTGCTTGGGAGTGCGAGCCTGATTGGCTATGCATGGGCGCTTGAAGTTGAAACATCGGTTGCGGTCCCGTTGTGTCTTAGTTTCTTGATTGGCATCTTCATACCTACCACATTCAGTGTCCTTAACACCCTAATAGTTGACTTGCATCCACAAGCACCAGCAACAGCCACAGGAGCAAACAATTTGGTAAGGTGCCTTATGGGAGCTGCAGCTACTGCCGCAATTGACAAGATGCTTCAAACAATGGGCCGTGGGTGGTGCTTTACGTTCTGGGCCTTGATGAAGCTAGCTATGCTTCCTTTGCTTTATCTGATTGACACGCAAGGGCTTAAATGGAGGACTGCGCGGTTGAAAGAACAAGAGCTTGGCAGAATCTAGTATGTAGAGGCATGATTGATGATAAACACGCAGAAAACGATTTACTATACCATCGCGATTGCGTTTGGCGGACTAGTAAAGATGAGGGCGAGAATTCGTGAATATTAGTTATTATACTCATCGAGCTATAGTGCTGCAACAGCATGTTCCAGAGGCTCTCTCTGAGCTTCCCACATTAGCCAATCCGACCGTGTTGTCCTGTTGAATGGTGTAAGCGTTGAACTGCGAGAATTGATAAGTAAGGGGGCAGCAACTTACGGCAATAAACCCATAGCATTGACTTTCCAGACACCCACGGCTAGTGCCAAAAACTGCATGGCCACGTATACGAATTTGACCTGAAGCATCTGTGCCGAGTTGTTCTCTGTTTGGAATCGCTCAAAAGCTTGGTTGGTGTTAATCAAGCCCATCAATGGGTTCTTGAAAGCCATGAACACCATCATGATGCTGAAGATTTGTAGCGAGTTTCCTGACATGTACATCATAATGGCTGTCATGGGCAGGTTCTTGACAGGCGCCAGCGCCACCTCCCATGCTTTCTTGAGCTTCAACGTATCCATCTCCTCGGGGGTCGGGGGCTTGCGCGGCTGGATCTTGGTGTCCTTGTTTTGCTTCTGTAGTAATAGTTAGCATTGGGGAAGTTTCTAAACGTGTGTCTAGGACGAGTGCGTGCCTTTGAGGGTGCCGAGGCGGAAGGGAAGCCTGGAGGGTCTGCGATGCCAGGAACCTTGGTCCTGGCAACAGGTGGCGACTCGAGCTGGGCGACCCAGAAAGGCGCAGCGGACTTTGCAGCAGCCATTTTGATGGAAGTAGTAGGAAAATGTATAAATGGTAACAGGTCGCGTGCGGGCGGTTGTGGAATTGCTGATTGTTCGGCCGTCAACGTCAATCTGCCAAAGTGCTTGTCGCAGGAAAGCTGGCTGACTCGGGAGTGCATCGACCAGCTTGGAGCATTGCCAGTGGCCCACAGCGACCGTGGCGGCATGGGTGCGCCCACTTAACCCGGACCAAGCAGTTTTTCCGCTTAATTGCAACTGAGCCGTGCCAACAACGTTATCGATAGTGTCTAGAAGGGATCCCCCCCTGGTCGCAATTTGGCTTACCTGAGGAGAGCTCGCTCCCCTTTCCATAATCCGACGACGCCGAAAGTCTGACCTGGTGGTGCCAACGTTCACGACGACGCCGTACATGTATCCGCATCGAAAAAGCGACGTAAGACAAACCGGATCGATCCAACAGACCTGAGCGCGACGGCCTTCGCCCGATCCAACGATAAGACATCCCTCCCCGTTGCCTCAGTGGCTTGAATCGCGGGCACCCAAGAGACGCACATGTGACGTCCCCTCCCTCCACCCTCCACGAAACCTGGTGCCGAACACGCATATCGTCCAATTGGGTGTGTGATCGCGAGAACAGGCCTGGGATCCCAAGACCAAGACGTGAGGGGTTGCTTGTTCCAAGGCGCCCATCCCTCTTTCGAACATCGGTAGCTGGCGCACGGAGGGCATTCCCGTCACTCAAACGATTCGCAGGGGTACACACACGACGCCATGTCGAGCTCTGCTGGTGGAGGGGACTCCAAGCTGTTTGCTCGGGTAAGCATTTCAACCTTTGCTATGTTGCATCTATGCCATGTCTCAATCCTTTGCGGCGTCGAGTTGCCTGACTTGTCATGGCCACCACCTTACACATAACCTGCTTTGCCTTTTCCCACACATCTCCCAACGTCTCTTGCCTTTTGTTCCACAGCCCCTTCATTTCCACCGCCTGTTTCTCTCTGTCTTTCATGTCTCAGCCGATGGCTCTTGATGCAGCACCGCCGCGCAAGAGATGTCTGTCATGTTCCTCGCATACGTACCTCCCCCAGCATTGAATCCATGGCTAAAAACTCCACAGGGCAAGGTAGCTGAGCTACGCCTCGAGCTAAACAGCGGAGGAAAGAAGGATAAGAATTACTCGGGGAAGAAGATTGCTCTGAAGAAGATTGTTGCCAACATGACCATGAGCAACAATGATATGGTTGCTCTGTTTCCTGATATCATCGGATGTATGCACATTCAGAGCTTGGAAATTAAGAAGATGTACGTGAATACACTGCCACTTACGGAGATCAACACCCATTAACGTACAACTAGGTGCTTTTTGTTTCTGGTCAACTATTCCAGGATGAGACCCGAGATCGCTGTCAAGGCCATTCCGGTTCTAGAGCATGTATGTTATTCTAGTGCCATGAACGAGGCTGAGCTGACTCATGACCTGCAGGATATGGAGGATCACAACCCACTTGTTCGAGCGTTAGCCTTGCGAACCATGTCTTACATTCACGTTAGAGAGTTTGTCGAGGCTACAGTCCCCATCGTCAAGCATATGTTGAAGGATAATGATCCCTATGTACGCAAAACAGCGGCCTTCTGCGTCGCCAAGCTTTATGACCATGATCGGCACATGGTGGAAAACTCGGACCTAATTGACCGTCTAAATTCCTTGCTGAGGGATGATAATCCAACAGTCGTGGCCAGTGCGCTAGCTGGTCTGATGGATATTTGGGAACGAAGCGATGCCATCAAGCTTACTATCGACTACAACAATGCTTCCAAGATGGTAGCTATTCTTCCCGATTGCTCCGAGTGAGTTTTCCCGCCAAATGGTCAATAAACCGACCCTTGCTGACATGAAATGTGATAAGATGGGGCCAAACATATATTCTCGAAGCTCTGATGTCTTACGTCCCGCAGGAATCAGGGGAGGCCGTTCTACTGGCCGAACGCATATCGCCTCGGCTGTCGCACTCTAACTCGTCCGTTGTGTTGACGTGCATTCGAGTTATTCTCTATTTGATGAACTACATCGCTGATCAGAAACAAATCTCGGCGCTTTGCAAAAAACTGTCGCCTCCACTTGTAACTTTGCTTGCCAAGGGACCTGAAGTGCAGTATCTAGCCCTCCGAAACGCCTTGCTAATTCTCCAACGACGACCTGATGTCTTGAAGAACGATATCCGCGTCTTCTTCTGCAAGTACAATGATCCCATTTACGTCAAAGTGACAAAGCTAGAACTCATCTTTATGCTCGCCAACGAAGATAATATTGATGAGGTTTTGACTGAGCTTCGGGAGTATGCCACCGAGATTGACGTACACTTTGTTCGCAAGGCGGTTCGTGCCATTGGAAAGCTCGCCATTAAAATTGAGCCAGCAGCCCGACGTTGCATCAACTTACTTTTGGAGCTCGTGGCGACCAAAGTCACATATATCGTACAAGAAGCCACCGTCGTTATTCGAAATATCTTCCGAAAATACCCCAACCAATATGAGTCTATCATCAGTACCCTTTGCGAGCACCTCGATTCTTTGGATGAACCAGAAGCCAAGGCCGCAATGGTTTGGGTTATCGGGCAATACGCTGACCGAATCGAAAACAGCGACGCACTGTTGGAAGACTTTTTGTACTCGTTTGCCGAGGAGCCTGTTGAAGTGCAACTTGCTCTGCTAACGGCAACTGTCAAGCTATTTATTCAGCGACCGACCAAGGCGCAGGAGCTAGTACCTCGTGTTTTGAAATGGGCCACCGAGGAAACGGATAACCCCGATTTGCGAGACAGAGCATACATGTACTGGAGACTACTTTCGACTGATATGAATGCGGCAAAGCAAATTGTCATGGGCGAGAAGCCAGCTATTACTGCCGAATCAGAACGCCTAGACAATGCTACACTAGAGGAGATGTGCCTAAACGTTGGCACACTGGCCACCGTGTACCTCAAGCCCGTTCAGACTGTATTTAGGTCTGCACGGCCCCGAAAGCTCCAGGACTCACCCGCCCTTCAGAAGCGAAATGTCGATGGCCCCGACAGCCAAAAGAGTATCAGCATGTTTGGCAATGCCTCGCAGCCCACCGACATTGACGCGCGAAGTAGACAGGCTCCGGGTGAAAGCGGCAACCTGCAGCAAGCCGTCAACGACGCAGACGCTTACTTTTCGAGCCTTGGTCCTCAGCAAATGGCATCAATGAACATTTACCAGGGAGACGACACGTTTGATGGAGGCAATGGTGCTGGAACCGGTTACGTTGTAAGTGCCCATGCACCTCAGGCGGTGCTGCAGCCCGCTCAAGGCCAGGGAAGCAACGGCGATCTTCTGGTGTTGTAGGTTATTACGAATTTAGCGACAAAGATTTGCAAATACGATATCAGATATAATGTGCATAAACGATGTGGTCTATGGGCGGGCCTTGAGCCGCTGTACTTGTTTCCCAAGCCGCAATTTGTACCTATACGTGTGAAAATGACGCCGTGGATCTAGCCTAGTTTGATATATGGTGTGTGTGAGATAGTCGGAAACCAGGAGATCTTATTATGCTAAGTGAATCTACCAATATATCACATCGCATCAGAGATTACTCATTTAGCAAATCGGCCAGAAATGGAACCTAATCTTTTTGATTTTGTGTATGGAGAGTATATGTTGTAGGCTAATACGAATAAAGAAATTGCAAATACCGATTGAAATTCAACCCAAGCAGATCATATTCAAGTGACAAATTGTAGTAACATCAGTGTGAACCCAAGCAAAACCCAACGCGCCTACAAGTCCTACTACCCTCCGCCTTCACAAGGACGCCGTATCCTGTCGGTTGTGTGTATTCATTCATTCGGAGGCTTTACTGCTTCTTCCACTGTCCGGCATTCTCAACACCCTTTGAGATGCTGTTGAGGCCGTTCTCCAACCCCGTTCCGAGGTTGCCCAGGCCATCGCCGACAGGTCGTCCCGCATCGCCCGTGACGCTGTTGAGGGTGTTGCCGACTCCTCTAGTCGCTGCGCCCGTGACGCCTCCGACGGTTCGTCCGAGGCCACCGACCAAGTTGCCTACCGTGCTCGTTAGGAACTGAGCGGCGTCGGTGGCATGGTCGGTAGCGTTCTTGTTGTTGTTCATGATTGGTTTTTGGTGAAGGGGGGTTATCAAAGGTGTAGTTGGGAGACAATCAAAAAAATTTTAGTAGTGTCCCTTTTTTTTTCTCAGGTGTTGACTTTAATAAGATGCAAAGAATTTGTTGTGTGTTTATTCTGACCCGGGGTGAAACATGAATTTACTCGAGGGGAATCTCGTCTTTTAAAGCCATCATGACTTATACCTGGAGGATGACGATCTTGGAAGACTTTCGAGATGACGTCAACAGATCCTCGACACACTGTCATCTACACCACCCCATTGGAACGTTCTTTGCACAACGACCCCCTTTTCACTCGGTAAATGACGTCCTGCTCCGATAAAAAAGCACACCAAATGCTCTGCAACGCAGCCTTTCCATCTACAGATTGCGTCAGACCATGGCCCATAATTAAGTACATATAGGGTAGATATGTCATGAAACAGGGTTACTGATATCACGCAACCCCCTCCAGCAAACTAAAGTCTTCTTCTAGTGATTTCTTCGTCATTTAAATCGAGTTTTATGCCGGTGTTTTTTATTGCGCGCGTGACTAAATGTCTGACCAAAATCAACTGCCGTATGAAGATCGCTCGCTATCACTAACTCTACATGCAAAATCATTACAACCTCGTCAGGAAGCCAATGGAAGAGCAAGTCACACTGGCACGAAATTACACTAAATGCCCACGTTCCGTCGTAACGCCATAAAAATTAACCTATAAATCGCTTTTAACCAATGTTGAACTCATCTGCTGCAGATTTCATCAACATCATGCTCTTTTTCTTGATAATATCACGAGCCGATCTCTCATCTGTGGGCTTGTCCTTGTCGCTATCCTTGCCGCCCTTGCTGATATCCTTGTGGCCTCGCTTCTTCGTCTTCCTCTCCACACCGGCGCCGATGCCGCCGGGTGCCTCTCTTAGAGCGTAACTCTTTGCGGTATGTCCCAGGTGCAACTCCGAAATGTCAAAGTGGGCCCGCTCTTCCTTTACGTGAGTGGCGTACGCTCGGATATGTGACTTGAAGCCGTTTCTGGCAAGCTCTAAGCGCTTGGTGTCTTCGAGTAGGCGCTGCTCAAAATGCAACTGTAACGCCTCGGCTTTATCGTGGTAGGATTGCCCATCCTCGGGAGATGCTGTAGTCTTGACGGGGAACTCAAGCTTGGTCATCATAGCTTGTTTGAGGATGGAGTCGTATGACTGATGAGTTGGGGGCGTAGATGCTTTGAGGAGTTCAATGTAGCCTTCCTCAGTGCCAGGCAGGAGGAAGAGAAGGGCGTCACCAGGTCGACCCGCTCGAGCAGTTCGGCCAACACGATGAATGTGATCGGCAAAGCTAAAAGCGGGATCATACTCGATGACCAAGTCAACCGAGGGAATATCGAGACCTCGAGATGATACATCAGTGGTGATTAGGAGAGAGGGTGACTTGCAGGCGGAGAATGACTTGAGAGTAGCTGTGCGGATGGGCTGTGACAGTGAGCCGTGCATTCTATGTAGTACCACCTCAGGGCTTGCCGGGGATGTCATATAAGCTGCTTTCGAGACAGTCTTGGACACAGATTCCGCCTCCTTGGATGATGCGACAGCGGCCTCGTTTTGATTGGGGTCTCTCAAAAGTTCGTAGTGAAAATCAACAGAATCTGCGCAAGACATAAAGACAATTGCCTTCATGGTCCGCCCGCGACGAGAAAAGGTGGATTTTAGGAAGGAAACCAGCGTGACCAGTCGAAGCTTGGCTGGAACAATGGTGTATGACTGGTGAAGCTGAGCAGGAGCCTTCATGGCCTTGTCGTCATCGACCTTGATATCCTCCTTCTCCGCGGCCAGGAATGTCGCATCTGCCAAACTCATTTCTCCTAGCTTTTGCACATTCATCTTCATCGTTGCAGAACATAGAACAGTCACTCGTCGGTCGGGAAGGGATTTCAGGGAGGTTCCGTCTAGGAGCTTGTCGGAGACGTCAATCTTGCGTAGTGCATCAATGGCCTTCTTCAAATCGTCCTCGAAACCTAGATCCATCAGGCGATCACCTTCATCCAGGATGAGCCATCTGACGGTGCTTAGACTGAGTGCTTTCGTGTTGTCGATATGATCAGCGAGTCGTCCAGGGGTGGCAACCAGGAAATTGACGCCCTTTCGTATTCTTGCCTTTTCGGCTTTTTTCGATTCTCCTCCAGTGATCGCCGTGGAAACTAGCCATGGAAAAGGTCGAATGAGCTGCTCAAGCACGGTGTGAGTTTGCTTTGCAAGTTCTCGGGTTGGCGCAACAATGATGGCGAATACTCCGGAATCTCGATGTATTTGGGCTTTCCCTCGCTCACTTAGGAGGAGAACTCGGTGCAGAATGGGCAGCAGGTACGAATAGGTCTTTCCGGAACCCGTCTCGGCCTGGACGAAGGCATCCGAGCTGTTGGACAGCATATGCGGAATTACCTTTTGTTGAATCGCAGTCGGTCTTTCCAGGTTCATTTTTCTGAGCTCCTCCACTAAGCGCGCAGAGATGGTCAATGTGCCGAAGCTGGCGACGTCGGAGAGCGGCGCATTGGTAGGCTCTGGAGCAGCCCATTCGGAATCTTTTTCATCAAGTTCTGTCTTTTGAGAGGGATTGAAGGAAAAGAGTCGAGAAATAACCTGTCGGTCGCCTTTTCCGGAGCCGCCTTGTTGATTTCGATTCTTGTTCGTCGCACCATCGCCGCCGAAGCGCTTCTCTCGAGGAAAGTTTCCCGGTGAAGAATTGTGGTCGAATCGTCGATTGAAGCCATCGTTGTCTGTCCTTTGACGCTTGAATGATCTTTGGTCGCCTCCATCCTCTCTCGTTGGGTTGCGTGCCTCCGGCCCACCAGAAGCCAGCCTCGCCGACTTCTCAGCCTGCTTCCTGTCCCTCCAGCGACCGCCCTTGAACTTGACCTGCGGCTTGATGGGGCCGGAGCCCAGCTCGAAATTCAAGAGCATGCCATCGTCCGCCATGATGTCGGATGTCGTACAGGTCGTAGGAGGTGGTGGGGCTTAGTCTGGAGGCGCGAAGAAAAAAAAAGTTTTGGATACTTCCTGTAATCAGCTTATCGATAAAGCTATCTTATCTTATCTACCGGATCTCAATGTCCGCCTGGGGTAATCGGGACTTGTCCTACGATGTCTTGGTACCCACTATGCATGATGGAGCTAATGTTGTTGATTAACCACATAGAGTATGTCTCCTCTTCCATCCTGCATTGTTTAGTTATGATTTCAAGGGCAAAAATTACTAGAGGCAGGTCGAGAGAGATTCAACTAGCACAAGTTTCTCAAAAACCTTGGGGAGATGAATTGGGAAATATTCTGTCTTCAAAATGAGGTGTTAATTCAAAACTGTTATTCTCTAGCCAAATGACGTGTGTCGAGGGGCTGCAGCTATAGCAATTATTAACTTTTCCCGAAGAATACGACCAGGACCCTCGAATTTAGATCC
Source organism: Calonectria ilicicola (assembly GCA_020809705.1). Lineage (NCBI taxonomy): Eukaryota > Fungi > Ascomycota > Sordariomycetes > Hypocreales > Nectriaceae > Calonectria > Calonectria ilicicola. The sequence goes on along the minus strand of CP085828.1, from coordinate 1,839,845 downwards.
TGCATTGGGTACAAAATGTGGAGGGCTTGGCCCTCTGTCTTAGCATGCGAGGCATGATTATTATCCCGTGCCATCCCGGTCTTTGGGCGTTGGACGGAAGGGAAGCACGCGCATGCGGAGTGATGCATGGTTTTTTATCATGGTTCGTGGGGTTAGTAGAGGGTATAGCGAGTAAATTGCCGTCGGTGACGATACGAACGCTGAAGGGTGGACAGGGTAAGGTGGCCTCACAGCTGTCCTGCAAACTGGACCAGGATGACCACTATTGGCATTGGAATTGAAATGCGCGACGACTGTATAGTTGCTATCTTATGGGTTCGCTCAATTGGGACGCGCCGAAAAAGTAATCACCGAGCCGTAATAATGGATCACCAGGCATCGAGGCAACGCGTTCAGTTGCGAAGCGGATGCTAGACTTAACGGGGATCTGTCCTGTTGACGGGAGTCGGAGGCGGGGCAAGACAAAATGCCGACTGGTGCTGTGTGCTGGGTGCTTAGATCCGCTCGGCCTCGGGCTTGGCTTGATGGTAGACAGTAGGGACAACGAGAGGCAAGAGATATGTCAGCAGTCAGATGCTCCGTGGCATCCGGCAACAAGACGGGACATTTTCGTTGCCCAGGCCCATGTGACGGATCGAAAACTGCAGCCCTGTGGTTCCCTGTCAGGTTTGTGTGACGCCACTTGGCTAAATTGGCTGGAGCTGACGTTCCGCATATTTTTTTTTTTTACTCTTGTGGCTGAGGAAAATATAATAGTGGGGGCGTCGGAGCAAGCAGGCTGAACTGTTTTGGCCCCCGGAGAACGGGAATCATGGGACTGACTGTTGCCTTGTTGACGTCTTTCTGCATTGGTTTACATTGACTTTCTGGGTTTAATTATGCCTCGTGTGCGCTGCTTGTTGCTGTTGGAGGGAATGGTTCTACATCGAGAAAAACGCTTAGGATGTCGGCACAAATTGGACCCTGCAGTCATTGGCTTTTGCGCGATGCTTGCCCTAGATCCACATATAGCACATGGACGCAAGCAGAGCTGAGAATGAGGCAAAGGCAAGTAAAAGGCGGCGAGCAAAAAAAAAAAAAACACCAACAAACCTTACCTTACAGGATGATTCACCAATTGCTAGCTAAGTCTGGGCCTTTTGGTTGGAGGGCAACAAGAAAATTTGGGGCAACTGGGCGCAACCCGATAGGTTGGCTGCAGGACGTGGCCATGGATTCCGGCTTCTCCCTTGGTATCCACCCGGGGACGGGAGGCGAAGACTCGCAGGGATAGGTAAACGGGCGCCGGTTTGTTCTCGCCTCGGCCACCACAACGCCCGCCACAAGGCGTTGTGCAGCGTCCTGAGACCCCTGGATCTACAGTTGGGACGTCGCAAAGTTGTGCTCCGTCTGACCGCAAGTGCGTGTAATTCCTTAGCGCTGTGCGTAAATTGTCGTCATCTAGGCGCATGCCTTGAAGCGGGCTTGGAAGGTCGCGTGCGTGGAAAAAAGTCAATGCATGTAATTCAACGACAGAGGACGCAGGTGAGGCTGCGGCCAGGCTACATTTGCTTTTTTGATGGACACACATTGGTCAAGATGGCAATGAGTTGGGATTTCCTCGGTTGGAACCAAAAAGTCACGCATGGAATTGCTGGTTTGTGAAGGCAAAAGAAAAGCAAATATAGCCTGAGGTGAGTTCCGCCGGGGCGGCAACCTGTGCCCTAGGATCTGGGATGGCAGTCAATGACAGGCAGGGAGCCTGGCTCTTCCTCCCACCTTCCAGCACGTTCTGTTTTTTGACTAGCGGCCTAGACTTGTTTCCTCGTGTGCGTGTGTGAGGAGGCGGGTTAAAAATCTACTTCCGCGTGAGTGGGTGCCTGCATGCGAGGCGGGGTATCTGCTGGAGAGATACTGCCCCACGGCGGGCGCCCTCACCGTGGGCATGGCCGGGAGCTAGGTGGATGACTGGATGGCTCGCCGAGGACGGGTAGCGAAGGGCTCAGCGAAGCCACTGTTGCAGTGGAAAATAAGAGGGTTTGAAGAAAAACAACAGCAACGACGGCAGGGACCGGCAGGGACAAGGGTTGAGTCATTCCAGAAGCCGCGGCCAGTCACAGCTCAAGCCAGCCCCGAGCCCACTCACACACCCACACTAAACTCCGCGTCCGAAATCCGCGAACCTCGACGGCCATGCCAAGTACCGGCCCCAGCTAAGCTTGCGGTGCATGTACATCTCGCTGACCGCTCGGAGACGAAGTTGATGGCCGGTCCCAAGCGTTGAGCTCTCGGTCCCCCAGCCCGGCGTTCCATCCACTGCACATTGCCCTTTGCACGCTTTGCACCCCACACGCAATGCCATCCACCACATCGCTGCAGCTGCTTCCTGACGCATGGATCCATGGATCCCTCACAGCAAACTACGTACCGCCCGTATCCACCTCAGGCAATGAAAAAAAGCTGCATCCCCCGTCCACCGCCCAGGGCCAGCCCGTCTCCTCTCCCAGGTCAAACCCACTTCACCACCAACCCCAGACCAGACATTCTTCTCACGTCCAGCCTTTTCTTTCAGTCATTCCCCCTTCGACAATTCATCCTCTCATCCCCTCTTCACAATTCTCTCCTTAATCTGGCTTGCGCGTTTGTTTGACGGCTGTAGCGCTGTCAAATGAACCTGCACTCGATATCCTTCCTCTTTTCCCATGTAAGTGACTTTTTTTCAATTGGTGCGCCGCCACCACCACCACATTCACGCCCCTCAACATCTCGTGGCCCGATCACTATATCATTATCATCCGACTTTGGGTCCCTTTTCCCCAATCCTCAGGCACAACAAGTTCACCTGAATACGATTCAATCCCTTGACCTGGTTATGTTATGTTTTTTTAATGCTGACTGAGACATTCTTTATAGCCCTCCCCCCACTAGGCCTGTTCTAAATGCCTACTATCTATTCTTCCCTCTACTCGAATTTCGTCCGTCAAGGATCAACATTCGCCAAATCTATCACCACTCACGGCTACGCCCAGTCAGTAGTCGCTGCCACACACCCTCACGTCCTCAACTCTCAGAACCGTCCCGCTTTTACTCGTCGCACTACCAAGTCCCGCCTTGGCCGTCTATCTGGACTTCAGCTTCACTCCGCTTTCCATACCGAGAGAGTCGCCCCTACCGGTCTCACTGAGCACCGACCTGCCCAGAATCATGGAGGTCTAGACGACTACTTCGAGGCTCTGCAAGACCAGCAGGCCTCTGGGGAGGTTGATGCCGAATGGTCTCAGTTTGAGTTTCCTAAGCGCATTGAATGGAAGCCCACTGCCGCTTCCATCCTCACCGGGAAGGAGAGAGCTTATGCGCCGGAGAATGAGCATGCCATTATTGACGATGCTGACATCGAGTCAGCTCTGTCATTCGAGGACCAAGCGGCCCTAGCTCACATTGATGCTGCCCTTGAGAGGGCAATTGAAGCCCGGAGTCTCCAAGAGGCCGCTGAAAATGCGTCCGCCGATGGAAGATCTGTCGCAGGCTCGAGAATACGATCCCCTGTGGCTGAGAGGTCGCAAACTCCGGCAAGCATCGCTCGTAGTGCTACTCCTCCGGTTGATCCTCAGTCCCAGTCTTATGCGGACCACCTCCACAAACTCTCTGAAGGTGGTCGCTATGCTGAAATTCCCACCGTTTTCGAGGCCATGTTGGCTACCGGCGTTCAGCCCATTGCCAGTGCCTACAATGCCCTTCTCGTGGCTGCCATCCACATCCCTTCCAAGAAGATTGAGATTGTCTCAAAGGCTCTCGATGTCTATGCTGACATGCTCCGAAGGAGAGTGTCTCCTGATGCTGATACTTACAATATTCTGGTCGGCCTGCTTGCATCACGATGCCTGGAGGTTGCTGAGTTGAAGGCAGCTCTGGAAGACAAGCGAGTGCGCTTTGGAGGTATGGATGAGCCTGGCAAATTCATGTTCGCTTCGCACGAGCTTGAGCACGCCATTCTCTGCGAAGACGACCGACTTGACTTGGCTATCAAGTTGTTTGACACCTCTGTTGACACTGACACTGCCCTGTACTCCGCTGAGACCTACCAGCAGCTGATTTCCGCCTGTGCCCAGGCCGGACGAACTGCGGACATGCTCCGTTTGTTTGAGCACATGGAGGCCAACAAGGTGGTTCCTTTCGCCGCCCTTTTCCCCACCATGATCACCACCTTCGCTGGCTCCGGTGACTTGATCAGTGCTGTGGAGTGCTATAATGAGTACCGCAGCTTGGCTATTGCCCACGACGAGGGCGAAGAGACCCTCCACGACCGTTTGGATGCGGAGGTCTACGCTGCCGTTCTCAATGCCTATGTCATCACTGACAAGATTGAGGGTGCCATGAAGTTCTTCCAAAAGATCATTAGCGAGTACGGAGTTCGTGCTGCTGACATTAAGGATGCCCTGGTCACCACCGGATTTGTCAAGGGCTTCATCTCCCGAGGCATCTACCAGGAGGCTTTCCAGTGGGCTCAAGCCGTCGAGGCTGAGGCTCGTGCCCGTGCCATGGGCAAGATTGCCACAATTGCTGCCGATAAGGATGACAAGGCCACTGCCATTGCTGCTTATTCCAGCATTCCTAACCATCTGGATGACCTTGCTATTCCCGCCACCTCTCTTCTTGCCATGAGCGTGCGAGAGGGTGACGTCGCTGCTGCTACTAAGTACTGGAACGTTCTGACTAACCCCGAGATGACCCCAACCGCTGCTTTTATCGAGCCCACTGCCATGTATGCTATCGCCTTGATTGGCTCTGGCCAAGTTGCAGAGGGTTTGGCCCAGTCCGAGATGATGTTCCAGCGAATCCGAGCTACCGAATCTGAGGCCCGACCCCACCTTGCCGAGGAAATTGATGAGGGTATCGAGTTTGTCACTCGATACATGGAGATTCGCGGCATCCCTGATCCTCGTGAGATGGCATCTCAGATCTCGAGCTTCCAGCAGTCTATCTCTCCTTTCCCATCGAACACGACCGTTTCCAGCTTCGAGGATACTTTCGACCCTTATGCCCACAACACCGACTTCAAGGGATCTTCCCTTATTGCTGATGATCTTGAGGGTAACCATGGTCGCAAGGGACCTCGCCTGACGGAAGCCTTGAACCGATTCCGAAACATGAGACGAGCTGGACGACACCCCCGATACATTACCTACGCGAAGCTGATTTCCGCTGCTGCCCGTGATGGTAAGATGGATCTGTGCCACGATATCCTTGCCATGGCTCGCACCGATATGCCGCTCATGCCCCAGTACGCTGTTGTTCGATATGGTTGGTCCAGCATCTTGGATGCTATGGTTGGCGCCTGTCTCACCGTCGGTAACCGTGGACGGGCTGAGCAGTTCCACCAGGAGTTGCTGGAGATGGGTGCCACTCCCTCTGCCAACACTTTTGGTCTGTACATCACCACCCTCAAGGACTCAACCAAGACCTTTGACGAGGCCTCCGAGGCTGTCCGTATTTTCCACCGTGCCAAGGCTGAGGGTGTTGAGCCCAGCTCTTTCTTGTACAACGCTCTGATCGGCAAGCTCGGCAAGGCCCGACGAATTGACGACTGCCTCTTTTACTTCGCTGAGATGCGAGCCCTGGGAATCAAGCCTACTTCTGTTACCTACGGTACCATTGTCAACGCCCTTTGCCGAGTTAGCGACGAGAAGTTTGCCGAGGAGCTGTTTGATGAGATGGAGGCTATGCCAAACTACAAGGCCCGCCCCGCTCCTTACAACAGCATGATGCAGTTCTTCTTGACAACCAAGCGTGACAAGTCCAAGGTTCTCGCTTACTATGAGCGTATGAAGGCCAAGGGCATCGCCCCGACCGCCCACACTTATAAGCTCTTGGTTGACACCCATGCCACTCTTGAACCTGTTGATATGGCCGCTGCTGAAGAGGTTCTGGCTACCATCAGTGCCTCAGGCCAGCGCGTCGAACCTGTTCACTACGCTTCCTTGATCCACGCTCGAGGATGCGTCATGCACGACATGGAGGGTGCCCGCAAGATGTTTGATAATGTTGTCAGCCAGTCTCTGGTTCCTGTCAACGCTAGCCTTTACCAGGCTCTCTTTGAGGCTATGGTTGCCAACCACCAGGTTGCTGCAACCGAGCCTATTCTGGCCAAGATGCGAAGCCAGCGCGTCGAGCTGACTCCGTATATTGCCAATACTCTGATCCATGGCTGGGCTGCCGAGAAGAATATCGAGAAAGCCCAGCAGATCTATGATACTGTTGGCCGAGAGAAGCGTGAGCCTAGCACATATGAAGCTATGACTCGCGCCTATCTGGCCGTTGAGCAGCGGGATCAGGCCAAGGGTGTCGTTGGAGAGATGCTCACCCGCGGTTACCCTAGTGCTGTTGTCAACAAGGTTCTTGAGCTTCTTGGCGGTGGCCAAGAAGCTGCTACTGAATGAATGCATATAATGCCTGGCTGTGCTTCGGCGTTGTTCATTGTTCAGGGTTACGGTTTATTTCCTTTGTCTAATTGGATGCGGTCTGTTTGATACCCCGTTGTACTGGTTGGGACTTATGTTTTTCTACGGGGTTGCATTTTGAGTTTCGAGGAGCAGAACACCCTCGGTCCCTTCAATGGGATGGCGTTCGGGGACATAAAATGGGTCTGGGTTATGACTTGAGAACGTTTGGGCCTGGGTTAAAGGATTCGGGACCTGGCGTTCCCTGATAGACATCACACCACTCCGATAAGGAAAAACAAATATTCGTGCAGCATATAGGGACCAAGGAGAAGGATATCTGGGAACACGGAGAATTTCCGGGAAGGCGACGCAGAGATAGGACCCTGCTGCCTGTATTATCAAAACCAGAAATGAAATTTCAAAGAAATAATTCATCAATAACAACAACATGTATAATTCAAGATTTGAGCCAACGTGATGAGTTTTAAAATGGGCATTGAATGGTGGCGGTAGTGGTGGTGGTGGTGGTGATGAAACAAATAGGCTTATTCTGGTTAGCATTACGGCACATTCATGCCCTGTCGAGTGACACGGCATAAGTATGAGTTGCGCGGCATTGGGCAACGACATTGGAGAGGCGACTATGCGAAGAATGGAATTGTCCAATGGACGCACTACCAAATGCGACTTCACCTCAGAATAGAAGCAACCGGACACGCATGAGATCCTGGCTCACGGCAGTCACCGCCAAGTCCCACAGTGTCATATCGGGGAGTTTACACAAATTTGGCACTGTACGAAGCCCGCGATGGCCCCGCCGCTTCTTGGACAAATCCTCCGATGGTTGAGCGGAGAGTAAAAGAGCTCACTCCCGAAGAATCCTTTGCTGTCTCACGTTCGCACCTTGACACAAACCATTGCAGCCTTTTGTTTTTGTTGAGATACCAGTTCCGTAATTGAACGCTTGCCTCGCGTTTGTCCACAACGAATTTTCTTTTTTCCCCTCCCCTTTCAGCACAGAAAGGCTGCCCTGCCCCCCTATCCTCACCCCTCCAAAAAACGCCATGGCATCTAAGAACCCCACCATCGCCGTGTCGGCGCCCGGCAAGGTGCTTCTCGCTGGCGGCTACCTGGTGCTGGACCGCCAGCACACTGGTTTCGTATTTGGCCTCAACGCCAGGATCAACGTCATTGCCGGCGAAATTCACACGACGACGCCAGGCGTGCAGCTGACGGAGATCATCGTCGACAGCCCTCAGTTCCTTGATGCCCAGTGGAGATATGGCTACCACCTGGCAGAGGCGGGAGGCGGCATCAAGGTTACTCAGTTGCAAGTGTAAGTTTGCTCTTTTCATTTATTCGACGTCTTCATTGTAAGGTATCAATCAATCATCATTTGGCTACGACCCCTCCCTCTCACGGGCTTCTCCAGCGTCCCAGTTTCCCGGGCCAAGCCGTCCTCGCTACCACTCACCCTGGTCAGGCGTCAACCGGCTTCTCGGGATCCTCACGTCAATCTGTCTGAGGTCTGTTCTCTATGCTCACACAACTTGCCACAGCGGATCCAAGATCAGCCCAAACCCCTTTGTGGAGACTACTCTCAGCTATGCTCTCACCTACATCGACTGCGTCGCCCACCAGCGTCCCAGCCATAGCATGAAGTCGTCTCGTCTCATCATCCTTGCAGACAACGACTATTACTCCCACTCGGGTGAAGCAGATGCCCAAAGGGGTCGCTTCGCCCGCTTCCCCGTGACCTTGGGTGACGCCAACAAAACGGGTCTGGGCTCTTCTGCGGCCCTGGTCACGTCGCTTACCGCAGCTCTACTGGTCCATTACCTTCCTCGTGAGCTCTTTGACATTGACTCCCAAGCCGGAAAGAGGACGCTGCATAATCTTGCGCAGGCCGCACACTGTGCAGCTCAGGGCAAGGTTGGTTCTGGGTTTGACGTGGCAGCGGCTGTGTTCGGGTCTTGCAGGTACAAGCGCTTCTCTCCCGAGACTCTGGGAAAGGTTCCTGAGCCGGGCACGCCGGGATTCGCAGACTTGCTGGTTCAGCTCATCGATGGCGAGTCCACGTGGGATGTGGAGGTTGCCAAAGAGGAGGTCAAGATCCCCAGCGGCTTGGTTTTGAGAATGTGCGATGTGGACTGCGGCAGTAAGACGGTGAGCATGGTCAAGAAGGTTCTGGCGTGGAAAGCCCAAGACCCCGAAGGCTCCAAGCAGCTCTGGGATGATCTCCAAAAGCGAAACGAGGACCTGATTGCCACGCTTAAACAAGGCGATGTTGATCAACTGCCCACCAAGGTCGGCGGAGTCCGTGAGCTGATCCGGAAGATGGGCACGGCCAGTGACGTGCCAATCGAGCCTAACAGCCAGACGGAGCTCCTAGACGCTGTCAGCGCTATTGACGGAGTCTACGGTGGCGTGGTCCCCGGTGCTGGTGGCTTTGATGCATTGGCACTGCTGATGAAGGATGACTCCGAAACTACGCAACGGGTTGAAAAGTTTCTAGAGGGCTGGGCTCAGACCAAGGGCACAAAGGTCAAGCTCATGGCTGTCACAGGTGAGATGGAGGGCGCTCGTCAGGAGAGCCTGGACGTATACTCGGGTTGGATTTAAAGAGCAACATGACATCATGTCAGGTACCTGGGCAAAGCAGATAGATGGAGAGCGAGGCCGGATTGAGTGACATACTCGCCTAGATATCTGAGACCAAAACGAAACCAAAGGCCGCTTTTTTGTTGGCAGTTGTGATATTGAGTTAATCTGCTCTTGCTTTAGGATAAATTAAAGAAATAATTAGATGTCCGTGTTGTGGATTGTTTTTTTCCGTTTGGGTGTGATACCAATCATACAACCCGCAATAAATTCAAAAGCAAAACGTTCCTTTGATACCCTTACCAACCGCAGCAGCTTGTCCTTTCTTTTTTTTGATAAGAGGCAAAACAATAAATTAAAAAAACAAACAGCAACAAGTGATTGTCATGATCGGTTTGCGACTGCAATCTCAATTCCTTTCCGCCCTAAAGCCAACAACAGCCAGGGGGTGTTTTTTTTTTAAAAAATAGCAATTCATAATTCTCCGCCCGCTCCCGTATTTCCCAAACGCAAAAAATAAAATAAATTAAAAAAACAAACCGATGGAAAAATCCCACCAACCCGGGGGATTTGTTTCGTCAAGGGAGATGAAAGGAACAAAAGCACAGACGTGTGCCTCCCGTTCAGCTCCCGTTATTCTGCGACGACTCTTTTTGCGACGCGTCGTCTTGCATACGTCCCCATCTGCCGTTGTACGAGCTTGCCTCCACTTTTTCTGCTGTGTAGTTGTCGCCGAGCCTCCACCGCTGTGCGTCTGTTGGGCGGCGGCGGCGGCGTCTTCCTTTTCGCATCTTCGCCCTGTTCAGCTGAGAGGGTCCATCCCTCTGCTTATGGAAGGCTTTCGGTTGAGGTGGACGCTTGCGGTGTCAGGGCCGGCAGAGCGGGCGGGCGCAGCGGGTGCGAGAAGAGGCTGGACGTTGAGTACGGGGACTGGGGTGCCTGCGGGAGCGGCACGGCGGGATCTGCGACGCCAATGCGACTGGCGGCGGCCTTGTCACGGAGGATGGCGATTCTAAAACAAGAGCAACACTGGTCAGCTGATGATCTTATTTTTTTGTGTCTTGTTTTTTTTTTTTTGAGGCCAATCAATTCTAGGTGGCTTGAGGCAATTGCTCCTCATGCACAGCCAGAATTGAGCACGAAAGGCCCTTTTTTGGGGCTGCTTGCTTGCATCTCATGTGTTAGTCTGGGATGGGCTGGCTTACTCGTCTTCGGAGATGCCTGGTAATGAGACAGGCTCACGCTTGAGATCAAAGGGGGCAGACTGTTCGTGTGTTAGTCTCTCAAACATGCGGTCACTGGGGAAGCTGAACATACGATTTGCATTGATGTCCGGTGGTGCTGGTGCTGATGCTGGTGTTGGTGTTGCTTTTCCTTGCGGCGTCGTACTCGAATGAGTGTCTGGACACGCGAGCACAGCGTGCGAACGTTGGATGAGATTTGCATTTTTGCGCGGGTGCTAAGTGGTGCAGGGTGCAGCTGTGCAGTGCCCTTGATATCACGATCCGAGCTTCGACGTTGGAGTGCAGGCCGCATTAAGAAGAATTCGAGATTTTTGTTTGGGGTGTAATTATCGTCGCTGGCTGAAATGCAGGACCGGAGAATGGAAAATTATAAAACGGTAGGTGGAAACAAGACCAGGCAAAAGACGAACGCAATGCACCAAACGAACGCAGGACGACCCAAGAAAGAAAGAAAAAAAAAAAGAAAGATAATTATTCCCAGTTGAAGATGGAGAGAGGTTGCGTCAGGAGGTGCAAAGTGCGAAGTGGGAGCAATATCAATGGTGTCGGAGCCTGGCTGCTAAGCGTGTCGTAGGTCAATGAGGCGCTGGTGAAACGACAGCGTCCGGTGAGTGCGGCGGCAAACCGGCGTCGATCCAAGTCGTTAGGGAACGGGGGATTTGGTAGGGATGACAAGCCAGAAGCAAATAAGGCCGAACTTGTTTTTTTAGGGGCTGGGAAAGCTGGGAAGGGGGGAGGGGGGGAACGTGTTTCTCAAATACTTTGGGACTGAAATAAGAAACAAGAAGAGAAAACCCGACAAGAGGTACAGAGGCAGGTTAATATGAGCAGTAGAACAAGACAGCAGGCATGTCTCTGCCTGACGTCTACAATAAAACCGGGGATCGGATTCTTAGTGGTGGTGGCCGCAGCGGCTGCGCTGCAGTGGTGGATGTCGAGACACCCAAGGAGTGGAACCCTCGACGCTTGGGTCGAGTGACGGATGAGGTCTGAAGCTAGGCTAGCTTATGCCCAAGGAGCTAGACTCGGCGGAGCAGCGCGTTGCAAAGGGAATGAGTGAATGAATGTATAAATGGATTAAAATGAATGGACGAAGAATGAGCCGGAGCGTAAAAGTTATCCACAGTGGTGGGCTGCCAAAACGACGTGAACCATGAGGGCGGCTTGCGGCCCTATATATGTATGTATGTCTGCGCCAGATGATGACGACGGCCAGCCAGCCGTGTCTGAGGCACCCGAGTGCGTTTTCAGGTTCACCCCAATATGCCATGTCAATACAAACACACGGATGATCAGGATGCGGAAGCACAAAGGGACCGCACGTCCCCGTTCTCGTCCATTGTAGAGAAGGGCGGCGGCCCATGTCTTGGCTGGGTAACGAACGGGAACGGGGGGGCGAGGAAGAGGCAGAGGAGGCGGAGGGGGGCGCACCAAGGAATGGGGGGGGAATCCGGGATAGATCTTGGAGGAAGCGTCCGAGAGCCCCCAAGTTATGCACTGGAATGAAAATGGAACAAAAAAAGACCTTAGGTGCTAGTGGACGGTTGGGCCTCCTCCTCCCCCTCTATCCCTAAGCTTGTCCTGAGACGCCAACGCCGCCGTCCATGGCTGCCCCGCGATATTCAACTTGGGTCCCTCGCCATACCTCACTCAGCCTGTAGCCAGCGCCGGAGTGCATCCAAAGGAGACAAGCGCAAGGTGACAATGGTGCTCACCGCTGTGATCCTCTCTCTCCCCCTCCTCCCCCCTTCTTATGCAAGGAAAAAAAAAAGGCGAGCGAAAATGTCTCGAATCTTGGCCATGTTCAGGTAAAAAAGACGTGTGGGGATCCGCTGAACATGAGACATGGCATTGATTGTGCGACGGATTCAACCAGACGCCATCTGATTCGCAAGCTTAGAAAAGAGAAGGGGGGAAATGGGGAGATCCAACGAAAACATCATGGAATATGGTTAAACCAATCTTTAGACGCTGCGAGCGTGAAGAAGTTTCTTTTTTCCTTTTTCCTTCCCTACTTTTTCTTTTCTGGTACTTGCTCCTGTGTGGTACGATTTTTTTTCTTTTTTGGTTTTTGTCTTTTCCAATGTCTGAGTCTTGATTTCACGCACCCTCCAAGAAAACCTGCCCTGCATTTGAGTTTACGCAAGTCTACGCAAGGGGCGACATGCAGCATGCGGGATAACGCGTGCTGATGCTGCTCATGCTCACTAATTTGTACCTTGCATATATCGCGTGGTCAAGCATCTTGGCTGGTTGCACAAAATGGAGTCTCCCCCGCCTCCCTGTCCCTACCTCGAAAACAGGCGAGAGATGGCAGGCAGCGAGCGTAGGACAAAAGCAATCTGGTGGAGGGGTTGCTGCTTGGTTGGCCCAACAGGCGGGAGAGAAACGGATTCAAGATAATTAATTGTGTTGCGGCGAGAGTGTGTCCTGAATAGGTCATGAAGCGTGATGATCCGAACCGTCATACGGTAAGGGAGCGTGCGTTTTGACCCATACCTCAGGGGGTCAAGCGTCATCGGCGATCTACACTAGGGGGTCCTCGTCCGGTGCGCTTCTTCGTCTATCTACGCTGAGCCTCGTGGTTGGGTCGCTGGGTCGCTAGTACCATGGACAGTTGACGTGAACCGAGACCAGTTCACATGCTGGTCGGCCTGACGCAGCTAGCCCGCCTTGACGTGGCCATGGCGGATGAAGGGTCGTCACTCATTGTCGTATTTCATCAATCTTCACGCTTACAGCTTTCTACCAGCTAAGCATGTAAGCCGCACATCGTCACACCTGGTGGAATGCGACCAGCTGAAGCCGAGATTGTGTGAAAAATGAAAGCCGCGGCGTGCAAGATTACAGTGGTTGAATTCATATATTTTGACCTGAAATTCATGACAGATCATCATGTTCGTAATAATTATCCTTTCTTTCCGTTTGCCAATCCGGCCCTTATTTTGGGTAATCCTTGAGGTGGTAGCTCTTGAGCTTGACAAATTGGTCATACCCGAACCGACTGAGCGTCTGACCCTTGCCAGAGTTCTTCCATCCCGTCCATGCCAAGTCCTACACACAGTCAGTAAAATTGCGTCTCATGGGAGTATATTTGATGCGCCAAAACATACCGGGCTAGGATAGTCGCATCGGTTAACAAAGACGGTACCGGCCTCCACTTCATCAGCCAGTTCGTATCCCTTGGCAGTATCCTTGGTCCAGATGCTTGCTGTAAGGCCGAATTCGCTATCGTTCATGAGCTTGACGGCCTCCTCATCTGTCTTTACCTTTTGAATAGCAACAACAGGTCCAAATGTCTCCTCGGTCATAACCTGCATAGTTTGGTTGACGTCGATGAGCACCGTGGGCTTGACGTAGTTGCCTTTAGCAGGAGGGTTGCTAAAGGTCTCATTTTCGGGAGTGACGTCCTTGGCACCCTTGTCCAGAGCATCCTTGATATGGGCCTCGATTGCCTCCTTTGACCTCTTGGAGACGACTGGGCCAACATGTGTGCTCTTGTCAAAGGGGTCACCCATCTTGTAGCCCTTGAGGACTTTCTGGACTGCTGCGACGAATTCATCATGGATCTTCTCATCGACATACACGCGCTCCAGGGAGCAACAGCTCTGACCGGAGTTGAAAACGGCACCATCAACAATCTCCCCCGCAGCCCACTCAATATCGACGTCGGCACGGACGTAGGCAGGGTCCTTGCCACCGAGTTCTAGACCAACTCCGACAATACGGTCTGCGGCAGCCTTCTGTACGGCCAAACCACCAGCCACTGAGCCAGTGAAGCAGACAAGGGAAATAAGGGGGTTGCGGACAATTGTCTCCATTATGGTGGGGGAGCCGCAGTGGAAGTACTGAAGAACGCCCTCGGGGAGGCCAGCCTCGGTGAAGATCTCGGTAGCTCGCTCAACAACGGTGGGGGTTTGTGGTGATCCCTTCAAAATCACGGTGTTTCCAGAAAGGATAGCTGGAATAAGAGAGTTTACAAGAATAAGCCAAGGATACTGAGTGGGGTTAGCTGTGTATGCTTCAACTTGATGGGCGGTTTCCTTACATTCCAGGCGAAGATGACCAAAACAGGTCCGACAGGGATTTTTCGAATGAAGCGCTTGAAGCCCTTCTCAGCCTCGCCATCGGTGTCCTTGAGGGCCTCGCCGCTGATCTTGAGAAGGTACTCGCCACGCTTCACGGCGGTGGCGACCTCACCAGGTGTATAATTGATGGGACGGCCCATCTGGTTGGTAATCTCCTCTCCAAGAACATCCTTCTTGGCGAGGAGGCCATCGAGGAATTTTCGGACAATGGCCTGGCGCTCCTTGAGCGTGGTCTTGCGGAAGGTCTGGAAAGCCTCGGTGGCGACCTTGGGCAGGAGCTCAAGGTCTGCGGGCGAGGCTCCATTCCTGGTGAGGATGCCCTCGTTGGTGATTGGTGAAATTGTGGTGATGACTTCGACAGACATGGTGATAGGCTGCTGTATCCTCTGTGCCAGGGGTATTGAGAGGGACTGATAGAAGAAAGGGAAAGGAAAAAAAGTGGCCTAGAGGAGCTTCTTGAAGTTATCGAGGGGCTGTCTCGGATGGTGGAGTAAGCTACTTCTCAATGACGAACAAGATAGGTAGTTTGGACTTTGCCCCACGTCAACCCGAAGTCGGGCGCATGACATGGAACCCCGCCATCGTAGATAAGTGCCGACCATGGGAGCGCGGCTATCCATCATCAACAATCCCAAGCGCGGCTAACAGCAATTGTCACATCTGGACCGCGGCTACAATCTATGGGTACGATGAGACTGATCTTTTGACCATCCACCGCGGCTTGAGCGACGGCGCATCGCGGCTTGCAGTGACGTCGAATCTGGGCCATTGAGTGAACCCCTCTCCTCCCTCTCCTAGATGCCGCTTAAACCGCCATGCCGAAAATCACTGCCCATCATGATTTCTTAATTGGCTTCTCAATTGACTTAGTGGGATTTTTAAAGATAGCAGGCAGAATTCCATAGATACTCCTATTCGATTCGTGCCTCAATCCGTCTAGGACCGTAGGTGAGTGCCGCTCAGACAATGTGCCGCTCTCTCTTAGCGTGCACTTGAAGTTCGGTCATTCGACCCGCTTCCTCGTTATTCGGAGTTCATACCTGAGGCAATGTTTCTCTGACCGCATCTGTTGTGTCTTGTTTCTTTGCGTCTAGGGAACGACATTTTCTGGCTTCATTATTCCTCCCGTGATTTCATGCTCCCCCCAGGCACATATTCAGGTGCATACTGTTTTGCTGTTGTACCTGTACTATTTGCGATCTTCGAATTACAATTGGTATATTTTGGGCTTCCCGGCTTTAGCTGCTTCACTCACCGCCGCATTCATGGTGAGGTTTTGTTTCCCTGTTGCACGAATTTGCGAGGCCGTCCACATAAAACTCTGGCCGGGGTCTTCAAATGAAAAGAATCCCTTTACCGACTGCAGAAATACTACTTCAATATTATACGGCTCATATATCTTGATGTTTATTTGTATTAAAGTTTATATGATCATGCAACTTGTTGCTGGCGTTCGTGCATGTTCTGTGTTCGTCCCTACTGTCTTACTCAAGGTATCCTAGAGATTCTTAAATGATAGCTGAGTTAAAAAAAAAAATTGAAATCCTGCAGAGCCGTTCCCATTCCCAGCTTGGGATCTCTTTTGCAGCGTTAACGCGACTCCTGATTAACTATCTCTACCAATAATATGACCTTGGATAGATTATCGAAACAGTTTGGGCAATGTGCCATTGATAGTGCTATAATCATTCCCTTCTTAATTTATGTGATTGGTACTGGCACCCAGTGGGCAATTCTTCGAAAGAGCATTTCCATACGTTCTTGGTTTGTCTACAATTTCTGCTCTTTATTATATGTATTCGTTCGGTGCTCTTTGCACCCTTGCCTTGGGACTTGGAGTTCAATGGTCCCTGGCCGTTGTCGCTAGTTCCAGTTGACTACAAGATATGAGAATTCCTCAAATATTAGAAATTCATGTCCCTTGAAGTACAGGCGGAGTTTCTAAGAGGGACATCGGGGAAGTGAGACGTCAACTTAAAGATGCAAGGCCATGTAAAATAAGGCTTGAGTCGTGTTTTTTTTTCTGAATTATTCTCAGTGGTGACTAGCCAATCAGAAGACCAAAAATGCGTACTTCTCATGACAGAATAAGGGACTTTACTAACCGTAGTGGGTCTTTCTGCATGGTTCCTCATGGGGCACGGTAGAAAATGACCGTTAGGTATGGCTAGAAAAACCCGCAGTCCGTCCTCTTTACTGTCACTTCTTGACCACAAGGTGCCCGGTGTGGCTGGAGCCTCCAAGTGCCTTTTGTGATTCGCATGTGGTGGGGGCCTGTGCCAGCATTAGCGCGTTCGCGGGGTGCTAAAGGCGGCAACCTTGTGTGGGGCGTGCAGTTTTCCTGCCTTGGAAATTTTCTGTCGCAAGCTGCTCTTCACAGCAAAACAATCGCTACAATGGGCAAGAAGAGTTTCCGGGTACGCTTGGCCTCCAATTACTCCGTGATATCGCCCAGGCACCGCTAACATGCGTTATTTTAGGGCAAGAACCGACGAGGAGGCGGCGGCGGCCGTGGTGGCGGACAGCCTGGCGGCGGTTGGAGGGACTACCCAGCCATCCCCAAGGAAAACGAGAAGCTGCAGCGCTTCTACGATACCCTGCTGCAGTTGGACGATGAGGAGAAAAAGGCTTACTGGGACGCTCTGCGACGCGAGCTCCCCAACAGCTTCCGATTCTGTGGCTCCAAAGGGTATGTCGTACCGACTTCAAGCTGAAGGAATCATGCTAACCCGCTTGCTTGCGCCAGCCATGCGATCAACGTCAAGAGGCTTCTCAAGGACAGATACATTCCCGAAATCGTCAAGATTGAGCACCAAGATGGTACTCCTGTCGCACCTCCCCAGGCTGTGCCCTGGTACCCTGACGAGCTTGCTTGGTGGATGACCACTCCCAAGAACGTTATCCGCAAGTTCCCTCCCTTTGCGGCTTTCCAGAAATTCCTCGTCTCCGAGACCAGCGTCGGAAACATTAGTCGCCAGGAAGTTGTCAGCATGATCCCTCCTCTGCTGATGGATCTCCGCCCCGGCATGACCGTGCTGGACATGTGCGCCGCTCCAGGAAGCAAGGCTGCCCAGCTTCTTGAGATGATCCATGTCGGAGAAGAGGCCCGCGTTCGCAAGACTCTGCGCGCTTTTGCCAAGGAGGATGGGCTGGACCTTGGCGAAGAGACTCGTGAGGAGATTGAGGCCGACCTTGAGGCCGACCCCACTGATGCTGGACGAGCTACTGGCTTGCTCATTGCAAATGACTCCGACTACAAGCGTGGTCACATGTTGGTCCATCAACTTAAGCGACTCTCGTCTCCCAACCTCATTGTTACCAACCACGATGCTACTCAATTCCCCTCCATCAAGCTCCCATCAGAGCCAGGCTCCAACAAGGCCAAGTACCTGAAGTTCGATCGAATCCTGGCTGATGTCCCTTGCTCTGGTGATGGAACCCTTCGAAAGAACGCCAACCTCTGGAAGGATTGGCAGCCTGGCAGCGCCCTTGGCCTGCACACTACCCAGGTCCGAATCCTGGTGCGAGCTCTTCAGCTTCTCAAGGTTGGCGGTCGAGTTGTCTTCTCTACTTGCAGTATGAACCCTGTCGAGAATGAGGCAGTTGTCGTATCTGCAATTGAGAGATGTGGTGGACCCGAGAACGTTGAGATTGTCGACTGCAGCAATGAGCTTGTTAACTTGAAGCGATACCCTGGTATGAAATCCTGGAAAATCATGGACAAGAGCGCCAAGATCTGGAGCTCATGGGAGGAGGTCACACAGCATGCCAATGTGAACAATGAGGGCATCACCCCAGGACGAGTCGCCGAGACCATGTTCCCTCGACTTGAGGGCACTGATTGTGCTGATCTGCCGCTGGAGCGTTGCATGCGTGTCTATCCTCACATGCAGGATACTGGTGGCTTCTTCATCACCGTTCTCCAGAAGAAATCCGAATTCAAGGCAAGAAACGAGAACGAGCCTAAGCCGAGCTCCTCAAAGCCTGAGAGCTCAGCTACCACTCCTGCCGCCGAGAAGACTGCCGAGGAGGCCCCTGAGAAGTCTGATGTCGAAACTGCTCCAGCCCCTACCGTGGATGAGCAGGGCGATGTTGCCATGGCAGATGGATCTGTCAATGGAAGCAAGCGGGCCCTCGAGACAGATGAGGCTGAAGACCAACCTACAAAGAAAACAAAGACCAATGAGCCCTCGGCCACAGCAACTCCCACCGAACAGCCTAAACAACAGGAGGGTGGCAAGCCCAAGCGCAATGGGTTCACTGAGGAGCCATTCAAGTACCTGGACCCATCCCACCCTATAATCCAGAACATTAAGCAGTTCTACCACATTTCCACCCGCTTCCCCGAGAACCGATATATGGTTCGCAACGAAATGGGTGAGCCTGCCAAGGCTATTTACTACACCAGCGCTTTGATGCGTGACATCTTTAACGAGAACGAGGGCCGAGGTGTCAAATTCATCCATGGCGGTGTTCGTATGTTTATGAAGCAGGATGCTCCCTCTGCTGAAGTTTGCCGCTGGCGTATTCAGGCCGAGGGTATGCCCATCCTTCAGGGCTACGTTGGCGAGCCTCGTGTCATTCACCTCCGCAACAAGGAGACCTTCCACAAGCTTCTCATCGAAATGTTCCCTCGAATCTCCGATGAAAGCTGGAAGAGATTTGACGAGATTGGCGAGCGCGTCCGCGATATCGGCATGGGCTGCTGTGTCCTGCGCATCGAGCCTGACGGCACCGATGCCGACTTCTCGGAGCGCATGGCCCTTCCTCTTTGGAAGAGCATCCACTCGCTTAACCTCATGCTCCCCAAGGAGGACCGTTCGGCCATGTTACTTCGTATTTTCAACGATACCTCTCCACTCATCAACATTAGCTTGCATAAGCAAAAGAACGACGAGAAGGCGGCAACTGAGACCAAGGAGGAGAATGGCGACAAGAAGGAGGTTGATGTTGAAGATATCCCTACCCCAGAGGAAATTAGCGAGGCAAATGAAGCCCAGGAAAACGGAGAAAACGCTTGATTTAAAAATGGGATGTTTGATTAATTTGAATACATTTATTTGATATTGGTACAAATTTTTATTCAGGGCGTGAAAATATCTATGAGTACAAGTTATGCGTAGATATACAATGAATGCGTCGTGTCCTTGCACCGGACTCTATTCATCCAGAAGACCAACGGTCCAGTGAACGATTCGGTCCACGCCCTGGCCATTGATGGCACTGACGGGGATAACGGCGCAGTCTTTCGTCCAGGCATTCTCTGCTCTAGTGGGATGCGGTTCCTCCCCTCTCGTGATGTTGTCCAAATAGGCCTTGAGTTCCTTGAAGTTCTCCTGCGTGTCAGGTAAATCAGCCTTTGTTGCGACGACGAACCAGGGTTTACCGGCGATCAGCATTCCAGGAGATTCTGCTGGCTGATTAGAGGCAGCGTCAAAGCCGTCGCTATAGTTTACGGGGCCACCAGCCTCTAGCGACGTGTCACCCCAGTCAATGCGATTGTCAACCTCACGATCCTGCTCCTCTTCATCACGCATCTGGGCATACAGACCAACCTCTCGCCACAGGGCATTAAGGGCCTTGACTGCATTACCAGCGTTTAGATCGATGACAAAGGCCAAAACTCCAGCGCGCTCGACGTGACGCAAGAAGGCGATACCAAGTCCCCGGTCAAGATGAGCGCCCTCGATTAGACCAGGAATGTCTGCAACAGAGAAACGGGTACGAGGTTCGGCATCAACTTCTTCGGGCATGCCCATTTGGGTGGGATAGCGGCGGTAGCTTTTGATGGTAGGGCGACCTGAGTATTTGTCGAGCACGACGGTGCCGATATTAGGCTGTAAGGTGGTGAAAGCCCAATTGCCAACTCGGGTACGGCTGTTTGTGAGTGCGCGAAGCAGTGTACTCTTACCAGCGTTGGGGAGTCCAACCAGCCCTACATCGGCGAGTAGCTTCAGTTCGAGCTCAATCTTCATTGTAACTGCATCCTCGCCTTTGGTGGCAAACATAGGCCGTGGGTGTTCTCTGGAAGTAAAGTGAGGGTTTCCTAGGCCACCAATACCACCAGAGGCAAGGAGGATAGGCTGCGGGGTTGGACGGGAGAGGTCGAGATGAATGGTAGGAGGAGGCTGCTTGAGGAGACGGTGGCGCTTAGGAAGACGAGGGAAAACCGTCTCTTTCACATCGGTCTTTGATAATCCAGGGTAGAGCAACCACTTGCGTCGCTCTGGGTTGTCATCCTCCTCCTCTTCCTCCTCCTCTGCTTTTTGCTCTTTTCTTCTTCTACGATCATCCTGTTCCTCCTCCTCATCTTCTTCGATGCCCTGCTCTTCGGCGAATTTCTTTCTTTCCAATTCGGCTTGGCGTTGTTCCATCCTCTTTTGCTTTTGCTGGGCGCGCCACACACGCATGTTCATTTCCTCATCTGCCGCTGGGTCTTCGCGCTCCAGCTCACGCACTACTGTTCCAACAGGCACGGTGATGATGACGTCGTCTCCCCTGGTACCGCTCTTTGCACTGCCTTGGCCATTCTTGCCACGCTCTGCATGCACAAACCTCTTTCGGGCAAGCTTATGCAGCGATGTTTCGCCGTGGGCAGCCTGGATATATACGTTGCCACCATGACCGCCGTCGCCGCCGTTGGGGGGGCCTTCGGCAAGATAGGCCTCGCGAAGGAATGAGATGCACCCGTTGCCACCGCGACCAGCGTACAGGGTTAGTTGTGCTTTATCAGCGAAACTTGGAGCGGCGTAGTCGTCGGGAGCTGGATTGAGGCGTGACTCGGGAAGGTCGTTGATGGTGGAGTTACATCGTCGTTGGCGGAGTGCAATGGCGGAGTTAAGCACAAGACGTCGGGAATATATGGATGGATACAGGAATGGGAGGAGCGTCGACGGTGAATTGGCACACCGCGAAGCCATGACTGCTGCTGCAACAATTGGTGAATGCTGAAGCTACCCTCGACGTTGGTTTGGTTGTTGGCACTTGGACCAAAATTTGGTGTCGATCCTGACGGCGATAAGATAAAGGACCCTCCACAGGGAAGCACCCCGCTTCACACGCTCCATGAGAAAATAGCTGTCGGAGGGAAGCGAGACCGTAATAAATGCTGTGAATTCCAACTGGGTAAATTTGCACATGTGAAATTAAGCAGACTTATTTTTTATTTTATTTTTCTTTCGGAAAGAAAAATGGGATGGATTATATCTTAACATAATTGCAATGTTTGTATCATGCCATACTGTATCGCGCCATACTGGATTTCAGCTGACACTGCGCTGCGTCACTAAAAATATGCCCTGGAAAGGATAAGAGCGCCTTGCGAACAGCGTTAAAGATGCCCTTGTGACCAATGCCTGAGGATTGGGCTTTTTCTTGTGGAAGGAATGAAGGGGGCAGTTGTTTAGATTGCACACCATACCTGTGCCATGGCCATGTTTTCTTCTTCCTCCATCTCGCTGACGCCCTGTTTTCAACGGTCCAAACTCACACCATCACTGTCGCGATGCTGTCTCGCCTCGCTGTCTCGCTTCCGCCCCGCACCACGTTAGCGTTTCACGCCCTGATCGCCCTCGAACTCTGGCTCACTGTCCTTCGATCGGCCGTTTTCCAATCACAGGAGAGCTAGATCAGATCGTCACGGGCCTCGAATCCGATTATCCATGCCATGTCATGTTCGCTAACCAGGTCGAATTGCATTCGGCTTGCGCTCGACTTGCATTGCACTCGACTCCTCTTGCCCTCACCCTCATTCATACAGCTGTACAGTTATTCGTACCAATCACAAGCACATTTCTCCTTGCCTGCCAATTTGCCTCGCCGTGTCCCGTCTACACCTGCAGCCGGCCAGGAATGGCCCCAGGTGCCATTCGCCCAGCCTCCAGTCAGTGTGGAAAGTGGGAGAGGGCCGGCTGATGCCAACCAAAATGCGGTGAATCGCCCGAGCACCGTGTCGCTCTCACGCCTCAATAGCCCCTCTCCGTCGCCGTTCGTTGGCCGTCCTGGGGCTTACCCGCCACCGTCTCCTCCGTCTGCCGTCTGTTGTCGCCCTGATCCATGTCCATGTTCAACGTTCGGCAATTTGTCTCCCTTGCTCACCACCTTAGTTCGAGCGGCTCCTCATCCTGTCTAGGTTCCCTTTAGTAACTCACCCGACCTGGTTGCTTTTTGCTGGGTTGACCTGTCCAACAATCGTTCCTCGTCCCATTCTTCTGCCACTTCCATCGGCGGCGTCGAGCATCCATCATCCATCAGCCCCCTTCAAGTCGCTGGCTGCAACTTACTTTTCGTCCCAATTCCTCTTGACCACGTTCCATCCCCCCTCCCACCTGGTGGTACTACTACTGCCAGTCACCATCCACTACTACCAGAAAAGCACCTGAGCAGCCGCATCACCCAACGACAGTTCGCCGCCAAAGCCCCCTCTCTTGGATCAGCTCAAGTCCATTGGGCTAGCCTGCATACGCTCCGCGGGCCCGCATTCGAGCCACGACAGAGACGTGGACCGGCTCTCCTCATTCGATCTCTCCACATAGTTTCCTTCGCTTCCCCACGCGACTTCTTCCATCTTGCTCCTCGGATTCTCACTCCCTTCCATTTGAGCCCTGAGAGCTGCTGGTGCTTGCAGGATACATACTGCCCCCAGCGAAACAGCTGCTTTCTTACCTGTCTGCTGTTCGTTCGACAGCCATACCATACCACTTTCCCCCTCCGTTGTCGTTATCCCTTACCGCCACGTCCGTTCGGGCCTGCTCCTCTCCCACGGCCGCCGTCTCTTCTTAATAACCAGGTCAGTTACGCTTTTCTTTTCCCCCCTCCTTTGCCGGCCCCCGTCCCCGGTCATTGTCCACCCTTCTTGTCTTCTTGCTCTGCCTTTGCGTTTTTGCCTCATGAAATTCATCAGTGGGGTCAGAGGGAGAGCCTCGATCAACATTGGTGCCGTTGTCATGACTTGAACACCCTCTGTCCAGCGTTTTTGTTTTTCTTGCACCCCCCTCTCTCTCCGTTTCTCCGCCGTCTCGCTCGAACCGATGCCGTCCCGGCCCCCGACTAAGATGTATACCAGAGACCACACGTATTCAAAATCCATCATCAGGATGGACCCGGATTGTGCGATATGCCATGCCCCGGCCACCATGGCATGTGATTGTGAGGCCAAAGGACTTGAGTTGGCTATCAAGCAGGCCGAGGATCGCATGATGCGATCCATCTACAATGACATACGGTTCGCAAGACCCCTTTGCTCCAGTCCCTTTCGACCAATGCAACTAATTGGATGATTCCTAGCACCTGGGTTCGAGCTCACGCACAGGATTACATCTTGGAGTACTTCCGACTACTCACAGAACGCCGAAAAACTGCACACTCGGCTCACCTGGATCGTATCACTGCCCACGCCTACCACTACTACCATGCACCGCCTCATCCGAACCAGATCGCTGAGGCGCAGGCCTCTTTGAAGCGTGGCATCGACGAGGACTGGCAATCCAGTGTCCAGCGCTACCCCGAGGTCTTGGAGTACTTTTTTGGCCTTGTGGAACTAACACTCCCTGCGGAAGACGAACCAGCAGTGAAGGACCCTCCTCTGAGCGCACTCAATGGATACCGAAAAGCCAACCGACGAAGCGGTTCAAATGGTGCTCCTGAGCCCCAACCCGGCCCTCCTGTCGGCGGTGGAAGAAGCGCTGGCTCCGCCGCCGTTGCACCCATCACCTACCATGAGCAGCCGGCCTTGCCATCACGAACCCCCCCTCCGATGCCACGCCCTGGACGTACTCCGGCTCCTCGAGAGAGAAGATCTAGCTACGCGCCTCCCCCACCCGCCAACTACTACCCCTACATGCAATGAAACGACTCGATAACAGGTCAAACCACGGAGGCGGATACGGTCATGATCCAACAAATATTATGAATTCTATGAGCACCACGACCATCGCATAATCGGGGCGCGGAGTCTGACCGGCAAAACAGACCGGCGTGGCATAATTATCGGGATTTACAGTTTGAGTTCTCAAGATCCCTTTTTCTTTTCCCTCTTATTTTTAGAAGACATGCGACCTTGTACGTTTGGAGTATTTGGGGGACTATGTTATATTTTTATTTTCCGTATGGACTTCTTGTATTGAATTATCTATTAAAACAATACCACGCCGTTGAAGGCGAAATTTGTATGAATTGCCTTGGGAAGCATCATCACTTTGAGGTCATCATGTGCGTGTGGGGGCTTTCCGGTGAGGGGGACTGTTGGCAGGCTGGAAATATTGCGGCGAAGAGGGAAATGGGCTCGAACTAGTCTCCACTAGCTCGCCTCCGGACGAAGCATCCGCTCTCACTGATTGCTTTCATGCGGTAAGAACGCACGATTTTGGAGTCGGTGGATAACAATGCATGCAAGAAAGACAGCGAGCACAAGTGCCCGATGCGTGCCCAACAAACCGATCATGGATCTGATTTTCATTCACGAGGACGGCAAAATTACAGATTGGGAATTGGGGGCACGTGGACAGCATCAGTTGGGCAAGGTTCTTGATCAAACTGAATATCTTTTTTTGCGTATCTCTTTCCCTTTGGGACAGCGCCTAATTACAAAACAGCACCGAGAGCGCTTTTCAAATTCAGGGGGGAAGAGGGGGAAAGAGGGAAAGGAGAGTCGTGTGAAGGACGAGAGAGGCGGTGCGTCGGGCAGAATAAGGATCTACCCAGATGAACCAGGCCCCTAAGGTGAAGTTCCCCCCGGGATGCAAAAGGTTGGGTTTTTTTAGGTTGCCGGATGTTGCGTTGCGTGTGCGAGGAGCGAGCTGTGGAGATGGCGAGGAGGCGGGTGTGGAGAGAGAGAGGAGGTAGGTGTGGGCGGATCATGTGAGGCTCAACACCGGGATGGCGTGGAACGGTGCTGAAGCTTGTAAACAAGTCGTGGAGGGGCCGTCGGCTTACGACTCCTGCTTCTCAGAGATGGAAGTCTCCTTGAGATCAGAGGTCACCTCGTCGACCTTCTCGCCGTTGGCCTCAGCCTCTTCGATCTCGGCAATCTTCTTCTTAGCGTCGTCAATGTTCTACATATGGTGATTAGCCACTCCATGATGATTCCTCGAATTTAGGATAAAGGGAAAAAAATAAACCACTTACACGCTTGGTCTGGGCCTCCTGGTCGCCCTTCCAGAAGTCGAGCTTGGCGCGGACCTTCTCGATAACACCAGGGACATCGGCGCTGCTCATGGGGGGTTCAACACCCATGGCAACACAGTCCTCGACGACCGAAGGAGGGCAGTTAAAGAACTTGCCAGCGGCGGCACTGGCCCCGCCCTTCTTGCCCTTCTTGCCCTTCTTGGCGGCGGAGAAGTACTCATCCTCACGGTCCTCCTTGCGGACGAGCTTGGTGCCCTTGAGACCAGCGCCGTCAACAGTTCGCTGAGCCTGAGCGCCGAGGCCAGTATCGGCCATCAGAGGACCCTTCTCAACTTTGTGAGTGGGGTCAAGAAACTGGAGCAGACTGTTGGCGCGACGGATCTCGTCCATGTAGGCAGCGTCGCTGGCATCAGCCAGACGACGCTCGGCATCAGCCTTCTTGCGTTCCTTGACGATACGCTCCTGCTCAGCCTTCTGCCTTTCACGGTACTTCTCACGGGCCTCTCGCTCGTGGGCGGCGTAAGCCTTCTTCTGGCCGTAGTAGTCGTCCTTGAGCTTGCGAATAGCGTTGTACTTCTCCTGCTGCTCAGCGTGAATCTTAGTTCGCTCGTCACGCAGGCTCGAGAGGGACTTGTAGGCCTCATCCTGCTCAGCCTTGATGGTGTCAAGCTCGGCCTGGATCTTGGAGTATTGCTCAGACATGGCCTTCTGCTCGGGATCCTCCATGCTGTCCTTGATCTCCTTGATCTTGGCTCGGAGCTCATCAATCTGCTTCTGCGAGTCCTCGAACTGACCAAAGTTCTTGCGGATCTTGCGCAGGTTGGAGATGTCGGACAGGGCCTTCTTCTCGTCAACAAGCTTCATGGTTCCGGAGTTGACCTGCTTATCGAGGCTGGCGATCTGGCGATCAACGTCCTCGAGGCTCTTGTAAGGAACCTTGCTCTTGGCCGTCTTCTGCTCGTTGATTCGGCTGCGAACCTGCTCGTCGAGGCGCTTGATCTGCTCGAGCTTGGTTGTGCGGGCGTTCTTGCCACCGGCCTGCTTCTGGCGAATCTCGTTGGCCTGGGCAATGAGCTCCTGTCGTCGCTTCTGGGTCGGGCTGGGCTGGTCCTTGTTCTTGTTGGGCATGGCAATGTCAATCTTGGCCTTGATGGCGTTCTGCACAGTAAAAAGTTAATATTGTATCCGTGAGCGGATCTTCTGGATCAAGAGGAATTGGGGTCGTACCAATCGATCCATGGAAGCCTTGTGAGCCTTCTCAGCCTTGACGAGCTCCTCCTTAAAGACATTCTCGTCGGGCTTGGTAGGGCGCGCGGCTTGAGTCTTGTCCGCCGCAGGGGCGGGAGCAGTCGCAGTGTCGGCCATTGCGATGAGAGACGAGGGGGGCGTTCTAGAGAGGACGGAGACCGAAGAGGGTGCCGAGGCCGAGGCAAGCGACTCGAGCAGAGGTCGACAAGCAAATATGCGAAGAAAAGCGACACGTGGTGGTCGAGGTGAGAGTGCGGGAGAGGAGAAAAAAAAGCGATCCCAAAGGGTTGAAATTGAAATTGAAATTCCACCACTTTCTAGGTGCCCCGTGTCTGGTTTGCGATTGTGAGCTGTTGGGGTCTGTGCGCCCCTTAACCTACCTGCCAGGTCAAGTCCGCGGTGGCCCCTGATTCCCGTTTCCCTCCCACTGGAATCCACTGAAGCCTCTGTGCGCACCGCCCTCAATAGCACACGTTGGCCGCTAGACCTTCCCGGGCAGGCGCTGGAGTAAGGTGCTGTCTGAACGGATACCCGCATGCCCTTGGCGGCTCCCTTCCCGTAGCGGCCAAAAAAGATCCCCCGCCCTCCCTCCTGCCAGAGCCCCCGCTAGCAAGGTCTGGACGCTCACAACAACTGAGTGGGCTGTGGCTCGTGAACCTTTGTGGCTGGTGCCCTCAGGAACAAATCGACTGTGGCTTATTCATCCATTAATGGTGTCACATGATCCCTATCCGCGCTCTGACCCATTCTGGTTTGCGCAGGCAACTTTTTTGCGGTGGCCATGCAAGGCTGAACGACAACATTTTTGAGAGGGTCTCAGGATTCTGTCAAGCTTCAACCACAACCATCACCCTTTGAATCCGCCACCAACAATGGATATCGACAGCGTGCCCACCGATGCCAAGTCCAAGGAGGTCGTCAGACTCTGGCGGGCTTGGAAGACTGTCCACGAGATGATTGCCGACCGGGTAAGGCTTGCTCGCTCCTCGGTCGCTATTCTGGTCGCAAAACACGTCGACCGCGATAGCAGACGCTGCTGCACGCAATGTTCAAAGACGCGACGCTAACCATGCCTAGGAGTACGAGCTTGCTGAAGAGGAAGTCAAGATCTCGCTAGACCGCTTCCGCGACGAGTACTGCAACTCGGATGGCTCTGTCAAGTGAGACTATACCCGTTTCTCTGCCTTCTCGAGCGAAACCACTGACCCTCTGAGCAGCCGTGGCAAGCTCCAGTTCTCTGCCCGTCCCAGCGACGCCATGCTCAGGAAATCGATCCCTCCCGCCACGGACGCCAACCCCGATCCCGTCCCTGACTGCGGCCCCATCTGGGTAGAGTTCCTCTCCGACAAGCAGTTTGGTGTCGGTCAGATCCGCCAGTTTGCCAAGTACACCATCGAGAACAAGTACAAGACCGGCATCATGGTTACCCACGTGCCCCTTTCTCCGGCCGCCCGCAAGACTCTCGCCAGCGTTGAGAACCTCGCTAAGATCGAATGCTTTCTCGAGGATGACCTTCTCATCAACATTACCCACCACGAGCTTGTCCCCAAGCACGTGCTGCTCTCTCGTGATGAAAAGATTGCTCTGCTCAAGCGATACCGCCTCAAGGAGACACAGCTGCCCCGAATCTTGCAGAAGGATCCCGTCGCTCGCTACCTCGGCCTCAAGCGCGGCCAGGTTGTCAAGATTATCCGAAATAGTGAAACTGCCGGCCGATACGCTAGTTACAGACTGTGTGTCTAAGATTTATCATTTTCTGTATGGACAAGAAGTAGTATGATGAGTACGCGATGTGGTGGCGGTGCCCGGGACGCGAATGCGGGCGATGGAAAGCCGTCGGATGGGCTGCATCAAGAAAGAAGGGACTTTCGGTACGAGGATGGAGGCGTAGATTTGCACAGGTTCAAAAAGCTGGCGTTCCAGGGATTTTTCATGTATATTGTGCGATGCTGTAGCAAAGCCAATCAAGACTCATTGGCCAAGACAAGGTTGATGCATACGAACCCCCTCTTTTAGACTTTTGATATGACTTTAATATATGGTCAGTTGAATATGGATCAAGCTGCCCGATTCTACTTATGGAAAGGCCATTGCCATTATCCATGGGTATTATTTTACACTTTTAGATTCACAGTCTTCTATGAACGGCAATTATAATGTAACAACAGCATGTTGTCAACTTTTTTTCTGGCCAACCTTACCTTGATTGGAAACTTCCCATCGGTGCATCTGCTCCGGGGCGGAGAGGACAATTCTGGTTTTGGTTAGGCTTTACCTGATGCGTTGCTCTTACCATTCCTACAAGAGCCAGTCAAGGTTTCTTCTACAAGCCAGTGATGAGCTATTGAGTCGCATTCACGGGTTCTCCCAAGGATTTAAAATGAACTTGTCTTTTTTTATAGGTATCAATCCTAATAAAAACATCACCTAAATAAATCCCATGGACTGGTCACATCGCCAGTCCCCTTTGTTCAATCGTAAACTTGGCTTTTAGCCGGGGTATATGTTAACTTTGGTCCATCCACCATGTTCCGTGAGTGCCTAATGAGGCGATCCAACAATAAAGAAAAATTCAAGACCCGATCGCCGCAGCGAATCGAGTAAACCAACCAACGCACATAACACCATCCCAACATGCTGCTCCTGACACCCAGCACCTCTTCATGTTCGTGGGTATCATATCGTCATGACGACTCTCTCCATGTTCTCCAATCATCCACATCATTTCTTAGTTCGATATCTTCAATGCCCATACGTAAATAAAATAAAAAAAAAAGAGAAGAAAAAGATGAAGAAGAAGAAGAAGAAGAAGAAGAAAAAAAAGCGCCGGCCGGACGTCTAATGTTCTACAGTTGAATGAAATGTCCCCAAGGGAAATAGCTCCAAACTCAAAACGTCCCCCCGATGCTGTCATTATACAGGTCGTAGGCAATAGATATATGTGCGTGTACGCGTGTG
The DNA here is from genome assembly GCA_020809705.1 of Calonectria ilicicola. Classification (NCBI taxonomy): domain Eukaryota; kingdom Fungi; phylum Ascomycota; class Sordariomycetes; order Hypocreales; family Nectriaceae; genus Calonectria; species Calonectria ilicicola. The sequence continues at coordinate 1,810,163 of CP085828.1, read as the reverse complement.
CATGTGTCGTAATGGCCGTGCTGGAAACAGCCGTGTGGGAATTATTCATGGGCACGAGAGCTTCATGCCAGAAGGCCGCTAGGGTCTTTCAGCTCTAGCTCAGATTTTATCTGAGGAGGCTGATTCGACTCCTGCCGAGACTGCGGTATTGTTTCAAGTTCGGTCCCTTCAATTCGGGACCTAGTTCTGGAGTGTCGAGGCCCTAAAAAGCCACCAATGTCCTGGAGCAAGGTTGTGGAACCGCGCCGTAAGCCTCCAGTACCAGCTGCCACGGACGCAGCTGGGGCGGAGTGAGATGGTCCCGAGCCGTTGGAGGAGGAATGACTCTCACGTCGGTGACTTCCGATGCTCTCGCGGGGAGGATCCAACAAGCCACCAACATCAAAGAACGAAACGCGCCTTGGTGTATTGAGAGACCCATTCGCAGATTGAGACAGGGGGTCGTGCGGGAGCAGCGAGTCATCGCTATGCTCGGCGTTGCTCCGTTGGCGCTGGGGGAATTGCCATCGGGCGAGATCTTGGTCCAGCTTCTTGATGATTGGGGCGGGGGTGTATTGCCCGGCACCCTCTTCAGGTTGGTTGCGGAGCTCAGGTTCAACCGTCATGCCAAGGTCTCGCACAAGGTCTTCGTCACTGCCCCAGTGGCGATGGAGTGTTGGTCTTCTCACAGGCTGAATCGTCGGCTCATACGACTCGGCAATTGAAGTTCGACGGAATTTTTGCTTTTTGAGGCCCCTGTCTCTCATAAACGAGCCCAGTACCAAGGAATTCGCGGCGGCTGTTGCAAACAGGAGCTCAACCGATGCCAAGAGGGATCGGTACTGTTGTCGGCCGTCCTCGCGAATGATATTGGGGACTCGATAAAGCGTGACGCCCACAACCGACAAGCTAAGAGAAAATAGCAAAACAAGCTGAACCTTCCTCTTCACAGTCATCGAGCTGGTAACGATGATTGGCACGGGGAAAATGACGAGTAGGAGGTCAGTAAAGACATTGCAAACGGCCATAGTAATGAGTTGCACATAGCCCTGTCGGCATCGGCCACCGGGATCTGGCAATACTTGCCAATAGTGGCTGAAAGGCTGGCATTCAACAAAGTCACTGATGACCACAGCGATAAAGGTAATAAAGAGAATGATGCGAATGACGCGTAATGTTGTTTGCCAAGCATGCTCCCAAGTAGTGAGAGTCAATCGGCAAAGGAACTCAAGAATGGCTCCCTTGAGGATCCATAATCTACAGCAGCGAGGTTAGCCAAGGGAGCTTTGGGAAATGATATGCGCGCCACATACGTTGCTGCGTAAAAGATCCGGCTAGCCAATACCAGGCCACTAGCGATCTCTTTCCTCCGCAATTGGTCTTCGCTAAGTACAATGCCGTCGAAATCAGCGTTGTTAGTGCCATAGAGGAGGATATAGTGAACGCATCCCATGCGTAGGTACAATGGGATTAGGGCGAGAGCGGCGATGCGATCTTCTCTAAATAATCGTTCGGTTCGAATGAAGCGACCGGCGAGCCGAAGGAGGATGATGAGGGTGCAGAATGAAGTTGTCCACCAGCATACCAGCAGTGTAGGTTTGTCGTACTTGAATGCGCGGAGAGCTGGAGGATCCGAGTAGAGCGACATAATGAAGGAGGCGGTCCGCGCTCGTCGTCCTCCGCAGAGGGCCCGACGAGCGAGGTGGGCGAAACAAGGTGGACTTCGAGGTCCAGTCGGAAGCTCACAGCGCCGATAGCGCAGACGGCTGGATCAGATGCGCTTGTTGGTGTCCAGGTCGGGGATTCAGGCTGGCATGAGGCGGCCGAGAGTGGCACTGGGGCAGAAGCTGTGGCGACGGCGACAGAGCAAGCGTCGAATGCATTAAAGCAGCAGCCCAAGGCGATGTAGCAGCATTAGAGACGCAGAGGTGAAGTCGTAGGTTGAGCCGGGCACCTGGATGTCGAGTGCAGAGCTAAACCTGGGCGAGGAGGAGAATCAAAGTCGCGGATGAAGCTGGGGGAGATAGGTGAATCGTCGCGAGCTCGAGCGCAATGCTGGCGAAGCTGAAAAGAGGCAGAGTCGATATCGTCTAAGTCGAAGCCGGGAAAGCGAATCGCCGGTAGCACGGATGGACAAGGCGAGGTCGACAACCAGCAGCCTTGTAGGTGAATAAGAATGAAAACAGAGCAGGTGTCAAAAGGTGGGTGCAGACAAGGTGCGGCTGGTCGCAAGATATTGCGGAGGCGAGGTCGTGGGCATGGGAGTGAATGTGGGCAAATCGAGACCCCCAGACAAGCCTATCGGGCCTAGCGTCGAGTCGTCAAGTCGCACACAGGACCGCGCCCGTCGCCCGTAGCCCCCCAAGCCCGCAGCCCCCGGCTGGGCTTTGTACAGGCGTGGGCCGTAGAGGCGAACGCCCGCCGAGGGTCTTTTTTGCCGTTTGGGGGCCTGCAAAGCCCTCTTGGGAACCTCTGGCTGGTTGTCTGGGGGTGTGGTCCCAGGAAAGGATGGGATGGGCCTAAGCCAACCAAGGATGGGTACAGGCTCCGCCAGAACTCGTTGGCCTAGCGCGTCGAGGAGGCAAGGACGGACTGGGGCTGTCGACATTCAGCATGGGCGGAGACGAGTGATGACGGGTTTTTCCCGACTTTTCCTCGACTTACTTGCTTAGTCGCCGGCTGCTCCTCCTCTTAGACCTGGTACTCCGGACGAGCAGATAGGCTAGCTTGAGAAAAGCCACCGCGATCCGGTCCTGTCTTTGTACTTCCTCCGACATCCCTGTTGACCTTGGTTCTTTGGTCTGTGTTCAGGATGACGGGTGTGAAATCAGACCATGCCCAGATCCTCTAGCCATCCATCCAAAAAGCCCTGTTCAACCCGTCTGACAGCAGCCGCTGCATTGAGGTCAGCAATAAGGTTGCTAGTGAAGGCGGCCACCCGAGCCATGTCTCATATCTTTTTTTGAGATGCACTATGGAGAGACAGGGCGAGGCGATCCGCATTCCCGCTCCCGAGAGCTTCACTTTTGCGGCATGGCACCAAGAGCTCTGTTTGGAGGGGGGCAAATAGCGGTGCGTTGGTGGGATGGGGTTCAGCCGGAACCACTACGTCCGGTATTTTCGTCAGCTCGCTCCGCGGCCGCCGCAGCCAGCCGTCAAGCCTCACCCAACCGCCAACGAAGCATGAAAGCAGGCAAGCCAGGCGAGATGGCCGGGACAGGGCAGCGTACCACCGGGGTTTTGCAGCCGAGGCGGGAAGCAGCAGCCTTGAAGGTCAACGGTGCGGGATGTCGCGCACTGATGTGCATGCCACTGAGGTGAACCCCGACGACCGCTGAAGAAGTCGAAAAGAACAAAAAGTAAACACTAGTTAACGGACGGGTGCTGATCTTCTCCCGTGACGGCGGAACTTTGACCTGAACTGAATCAACGGCGGGGGGAGGGGTCGTGTCAGCCAAAACTAGAGACCGACACACGCACAGGTCAGCGTAGGTGACGACGCAGCACAGTGGATCACAGTTGATGTTCAGCCAGCCTGGATTTGATCTTCAGCGCCAGCGGCCAGAGGTCAGAAGCCAGAAGCGCAAGCACTAGGCACACACTATGAACTGAGCTTGCGGGCTTTCTTTGTGTGAAAAGCCATCTCGATCCAATGTCTGGGCGGATTCTTCTCCGCCGATGGGGTACTACTCTGGTCCTCGGTACCGAAAAAAAAGAGCGAGAGCCGGGATAAGGCTCTAGGGAAGCTAAGGACCAGACAGCCTCCTGTGAGGCCTTTTTTTTCTGGAGCTGTGTTAGTGTGATCAATGATAAAGAAACGCTGTGATTGAGCAAATAGTCACAGCCATTTGTGACAATTGCTGATTATACACCCAATCTGAGAGGCGACCTTCAGCTCTGGGCCGAGACAAAATGAATCACTCAAGGCTGACTGCGTCCTGCTGAAGCCCCGCAAGGAAATGCGCCAATCTTCATCACTGCATGCTAAGTGGAGAGGAGCTGGCGGCGGTGACAGCCTCTGGTCTGTAGGCGCAGGCCGGCACATGGTCGGTCGTGCAGCTCAGCTATCAGCAGCGCCATTACTAGACGGGTTACTAAATCAGACCATTTGACGGTTCCGACGAGATATCGATTGCCGTTATCTACACGACGACCGCAGTACCAAGTACATAGCCGGGGTGGGAAATGTGAGTTTTGCTTCACCCCTTCGGTGGTCCAAATTGGAAGAGGGAGCTGAGGATCGATTCTGCAGCATGCAATTGCAGGTGGGGTTTGTGTGCAGCGCGCACGCTCTCCTGGTTCGATGGCTTGGATGGCTGGGGGGACCAGGCCCTAGTTGCATGGCATGGCGCATCAAGGGCCAGGACTCCTCCAGAAGGAGCCACACCCATCCAGACAGAGCATCCAATCTGGGTGGTCCCTTTGCTCCCCAGGTATGCCCAGGCTGGTCAGGTCCCAGATGTCCCGTTGGATGGATCCCTGCGACGCACATCACGCGACAATGTCGTACTCGTCGCCGAGCCGGGTTTGTGATCGGAGCAAGTAGGCAGCCTTTTTCCCTGCGCATTGAGTGGTCGCCGTCGCTCTTGAGGCTCGACTTGGGAGCGACAACCGTTGTGCTCCCGCACCACCCTCCCTCTCGAGCTCGCCCCCGGCCAACATTGCCTCGATCGAGCAATTCGTCTATCCAGGGTCACAATTCTCCCTCCCCCAAGCGGAATCGCGTCTACATCCGACTGGCTGCTCCACGCTCTCAGTCCCATGTCCCGACCCTCCTCTGGCCGCTCTGCTGGGACGGGCCTGGTGCTTGCCAGCAGCGCGCAAGCATGTGCTGCCACGATTTTTTTTTTTTATGTATGATGTACTACCGTAGACATTGATGGATCTGCACCATCATGACCGCGCAGATGGAGCTGATGATTCCGGGCGTGATTGCCGAGTGTGCCAAAGTGAGTGCATACAGGCAGGCAGGCAGGCGACGTTTGTGATGCGTCGTCGAGTGCACTCTTTTACGGGCTGCATGGATGAGGGCTCTTGGCCAACGTCGTCCAAAGCAAAAAAGCACCGAGGCAACTTCAAGACAGAAGTGATGTCCGTCGGCCGGCCCTCAGCGTCAGGTACCCACTAATCCCAGGCCCTTGGTCAAACCGGCCCACCACGGGTCCGACTCTGTCATATAGCGAGCTGGGCTGCTTCCTCCCCCAGATGCGACATGTCAAATTGTTTCGTTAAAAATATCCTGGCTCCAATCCTGGCGCTTCATAATCATTAGACGCTCGCTTATTGACTGCGTTCCCAACCCGTTCATCCTTCAGCTTCAGGGCCCTGCTTGGGGCTCCTTGGGGGCACTGGCACAACAGCCCATGTCCTTATCAGTAACCACCCGCAATGATTACTGCGTGTAATCTTGGCCCAGGCTTGGCAGATTTCCATTTCCGCTGAGCACACTCACCACCACTCTCCACCCTTGCCTTATCTCCTCCGTGAGCTGCCTCGCCCCCCCTGTAACTCGCCTGGCACACCCAGCACCATACCCGCGACCCCCAAATGTGGGATATATGGCCAAAAGAGTCGAGTGGGATACGGAGGCTTGCCACAGGAGCCCCCTGCACACTGCATCGACGCAAAGTTACGGGAGACACCTACACGATGGCCAAGGCTGCATCCATCCATCTCCATCCATCCATCCATCCATCCATCCATCTCCATCCATCCATCCATCCATCCATCCATCCATCCATCCGCCCACCCATCCATCCCGCATCGAGCAAGATGAAGGAGGATGGATCATGGCATCTCTCGGCTGCAACGGCCCCTGCCTCTCTCAGCCAGCCTACCCACATGAGTGAGAAAAAACACTTCAAGCATAAGAACGGATAGCGACAGAAAACAGGATAGATAAAAATAAGCACAATCTTCATTTCGTTTCATCCTTTTTTTTTCCATTGTAGGACAGCGAGGGAAATTTGCGTCGCATGGCGTGCACCCACACATGGCTAACCAACGTCATGCCTCCGCAATCATTCCGCCACCAGCCCAGTTTACCACATCTCGAAGCATCCACCAGGGGGGCCCCTAGATAGACAACTCTGGTCCGATTACTCGACTTCGCCTGTAAAAAAAAAAAAAAACCACCCACTCATAACTAGTGGCACGCTTCTGCCCCATGGATGATCTCATTTGAGGCTTACCGATGACTTGGAGATTGCCACCACGGCCCGATCATCTTGACACTTATCTAAAAGTGAGCCTTGAGAGAGTTTCCGCCAGCGCAAGGAACCAGGAAAAAGTATCACGACACCAAGTCGAAAGACGGCCTCGGTTAACCTTCACTTTGGGTCCCTGTCATGTCTCACCCCGAGGTTTCGGCGCACGTTGCAAGATACTTCGGCCGTGTAATTCGCATCGGGAGATCGATTCTGATGCCGCACAGTTCTCCTTGCAAACTGAGCGGCCTTTGATTCCAACTATGCCTAATGCATTGAAGACCAGAGTGCTAGCTAAGCCTACTCCTTCTCACCTCCCTGGCTCTGGCCTTTGCTTTTGCATCTGCACGTATAAGCTCCCGTCTTCATGCTGGTACATTAACATCCACATATAAGCTCACTCAACGAAGCATGGTCACCGCCGGGCCCGGGCTTATACCGGGGGGTCCCCAACAGTCGATTCTGTGACTAAACAGGTTCAAGACCAACGCCAACATCATTGGTGCGGGGGTTTTGATGTCTCGGATGGGTGCGCACAATCACCAGTATCCTGCTGGGGTCTTGCTTGCTCGCTGTAACTGACAGATGTCGCTTTAGAGTTTTCATCGTGGACTGGCGAAGTGGCTGATTGGTGAGTTGCTCAAGACGTTGGCCTCGCTACAACACCTCCTCCTTTGGAATCAAGTTTAGAAGCCTTCTAGCTTGGGGCCGTCGACGACCGGTGCTTCCCCTCACATCCCACATCCCTTGACCTCAAGTGACCGCCCAGTGGCTGTCAATCCCAGCAGTGCGGTCTATCTCTGCACGGCTAGGCTTCATCGGGTCCAATCGCCATCCTTGACCAGTGCGACTCATGGGTTTACAGGGCCATCAAACTCTACTCGGCCATGACCACCCCCACTGGTCTGGTCGTCACCGGCGGCGGTGTGCTCAACGGTTCTCTTTCCACTTAACTGGGCTGGACTGGGCTGGACCGAGCTAGGCGCGCGGCGAGCACTCGACGGGCACTACCAAACTCAAAGGGCTGGTATCGACGTCAACCAGGCCCCGAATATCTCTGTGTAATTGAGATCTGCCCCCATCTTCGTCCTCTCGGGCCAGCAGTTCGTCATCAAATCAGCCCAGCCTAGCGGTCTGCTCCGAATACGTGACCTCGATATCGCGGACTCCACCTCTCCCCTCATCCTAGGAGCATCGTCCTCGATAACTACCCCGACTATGGACTGGAAAAAAGCTTGCTGGCAAGCTTCTTACCGAAAGTACTTAGACCACTTATCAAATGGTTCCGTGTTGGAAAGATTGCGGGGAGTTAGGGTACAATTTTCGTTACCTACCTTCCGCATGCGGCTACACATTCCCCTCGTAGTACGTAAAATTTTCTGCCTTCACGATCGATTCGTCCCAGCTTGAGCATACCAGAGACGTGGTATTGGTCACTTCTCTCGGCCTTACGGACAGTCACTCTTTAGGCACAATGCATGTCTTTGATGGCTTGGCTGCTGTAACCCTACCACCTCTCGCTCACATCACGCAAGCAACTCCATTTCTTATCATCCCAGTCGCAGATCCTCTACCAAAGCCTTAATCTGGGGTTTCGCTGCTTGACCCCAATCAACTCCCTTCAACCGTTGTGCGGTTTCCTCCTCGTCTCCCAAAAGACCCCAGAGTGCATCAACCACCATGTTTCGGACCCGAGGCCATGGATGGACGAAAAGCGCTCCTAGCCGCTTCCGGGCCTCATGAACACCCTCCCGGGTTTCTTCCCGAATCGCCATGGCTGCGACCCCGGCGTAGACTTTGACGCAGGCCTCGAGCTTACGTACGTTGCCCGTCTTGTACGCGGCCTTTTGTGTTCGCAAGCACAGCGTGCGGAAATTAGTAGTGCTTTTCTGAAAGTAGCCGACATGGAATAGAAACGCGATGATTTCCAGAGTTGGAACCAACACTCTATCCTGACCAGTCTTCGTCTTAAGGTTCTCGTAGAGAGCCTCGCAAATCACTTCAAGATTCTCGACCCTATCGTCACAATAGTCGGCAAGGGCTGCGCGGCTAGCGATGACCAGATCTTCGTTGCCTGTGTCGGCAGAAGTGACAAACCCAGCCATCAGCTCCGCCATCCAAGCTTTCGGATTTGCGACCGCCAAGTCGCGAAGCTGGGGCCGCAAGTAGTCCAAGGAGTGGAGTTGCAACAGGGTGTGAAAATAGGTCTTGGAGGAGAAAGTGAGTTCACGGAAACGTGCCGAATGGCTGTGTCATCGTTAGCAAAACCCTATGGTCGTAACCTTGGCATTCCGATACAAACCTATCTTTTAGAACTAGTGCGATTGCAGCTTGAGCTTCCGGGCGAACTCGGTCGAGTTTCTCTGCGGAGAGACGAAGCGTGCTGAAAAAGAGGGTCTGAACTGATGCCTCTGCCCATTGACCATTTGCGGTCGCATCGTCCAGGTTGTTCCATAGTTTCCTAACTGCTTTAAGGGCTTGAACGCGGACATGAGAACCAACGTCGCCTCTTGCATTAATAGTGTAGTCATCAAGGCCATCTACAATCAGGTCCAAGAATTCCATCGGCTTGCGATACAGAATGCGACTCTGGGTAAGGCTCTGTAAAATTGCAACCCGGGTATCAACTTCCTGATCCCAATTCCATCGTTGCAAGATGGAATTGGAGGCTACATCACCAGAGAGCGCGGCAAGGGGTTGGGCAATAGCCAAAGCTAGGAAGTAACCATTCCCGTGGGCCTCAGTACGACTGGTTGGTTTATGTTGAACTTTCTCGGCCCATTCTCCCAGAATATTTCTTCGATCTCCGGGTTGGGAGAAGATGAGCAGAGCTAGTGCAGCCTCCGCAGCTGGCTCGATGCTTTCTGCTTCGTTTCTGTTAAGCCAGGTTGGGATTATGGAGCGTAACGAAGAAACAAATCGCGCAACCTGGTCGTCCACACTATCTGCCGAGTCAAGTGCTGACACGAGAGTCAAGTAGCCTGACTCGTCCTGTATAGATAGTATCTCGTGGCCAGTTGGTAGAAGTTCGGAAGGGCTCCCTAGGATAGCGATACGAAGGACTGGAATTAGTGCAACCACAAGTCGGCTGGCGGCTTCCGCAAGAAGCTCGACCTTTCGATATGCTGCGGACTGGAGATCTTCCAGAATCGCAGTTGCCAACGATAGGATGTTGTGAAGTAGAGATGGAGAAATTGCAGCCCCAGGGTTCACAAAGGAAGGAAATTTATCCAATGTCGCTGCAAGGCACAGCAATAATCCGTGACGTTCTTCCACTTGACGAGATCTCAGTGTTTTAAGTTGTGCTTCAACTCGCTCAAATGAGCTCTTGAAACGTGTCAATGGGTCCGATGACCCATTACTGGATAGCTCAAGCGTCAAAACACCAAAAGCAGAACCGCATACTCGCCTAGACAGTGCGTCCAAATCGCCAATTCCCCTCCATCCGAGAATAGCGTCGATTATGGCTTCTCCATACTGATTGGCCAGCCTCGTTGCACTCACCGCCACTTCTTCAATGGCTCTTGATCGTCTGGCGACCGCATGGTAGTCAACGGCCTGTACAACCCAAATTCCTTGTTCGACCGTATCAGGGTGTCGACCTATAAGCTCCTGCAAGGCAGCGGATGATCCACGTCTAATGTTTCCTGCAGGGTCCAGTGATGCTGTGACGACGAGTTCAGTACCAAGTACCTGCAGGATGGAGCTGGAAGCTGGGTGAGCCTTTGCTGCAAATACAGAATGCGTAGGAATTGCAAGAAGTTCCTGAGTCGTGTAACGCCGGGCTAATGCCCATATACCGAAGCACGCTGCGTCACGCACATTAGCGCCAACGCTCCCTCCTGATATGCTTCGTTGCTCAAAGGACAATCCCAACAGGAGAGCGTGTACAATGTCGGACAGCTGCCCAGCAGGAGGAGAGCGCCTATATAGCAAGTGCGACAGCGTGAGCATTAGGCCGTGCCACTCGATGTTATTCACTGCAGAAAGATCTCTGACTGGTCTGGATCCTGTTGATTTGCTCCAAAGGACATTACGGTTAAGTGATTCAAGGACGGCCTCGACAACTTGTGATGCCATGTCGGGTTCGAGCTTCAAAGTGATGATGCTGAGCGCCTTGCTTGCTGCAAACCGAACTGGTGTATCATTGTCCGCAACAGAATCAAGAAGGTAACCAATGGCTGATTCTGTCAACTCTATACTCGTCATATCCTGTGGGGTCTTTCGAAGTAGCAAAACAATCACAGTCCGGAGGACTTTGAGAATCATCTTCCTTGCCATAGCAAAGGAAACAATAGCCTTTGAAAATTCATCATCAGTCGTTGAGATGGCGTGGACGGTGAAAAAGATGGATGGCAGATAAGCGTCCATATCGGACGTTTCTGACGAAGCCCGCAATACACCAGCAAGGAAGGACAAAACTCCAAGGTAAAAGTACGTTGTTTGCGTAGGGGCATCTTTCTGGGGCCTAAGAGAGGCCAGACACCAATGAACAAGACTCTCTAAAATACCAAGTTGCTGCATGTCCCGCCGGGTTGCCATCCGGACCAGGAGTGCCTTGGCAGCGTCTCTCTCCTTTCCTGGTGTGCTTATATACTTAATGGCGAGGGGTATCATTCTGACAGTAATAGCTGGTAGGTTTTCTGGCCATTTAAACCCTTGGATATCGGGCGTCGTGATATCTTGCAAGTCAACGGAAGAGATGGTAGATAGGTCAAAGGGGGCCAGCAGCAAATGCGAAAGCCAAAGAAGGACAACATAGCGTTCTTCCCATGACCACTTGGTCAGAGAATCTTTGTCCTCTGAGGATTGTTCTGATTCTTCGATGGCAAGAAGAAGAAGCTCGAGATATTTAGTCTCCACATTCAAGAAGTGAACAATGACCTTCTCTCCTCTAATTTTGCAAAATGTGTACAAAATCTTACAAATAGCAAATTCAATAGAGACCAGCAACTTTGATCGAGATGATAGAGACTTGCCACGGTGCCGAGTCTGTAGGTGCTTGAGAAATGCTTCTGCAAGTTGAGGAATCCACTTGGGCAGATATGGGTCAAGCAACTGAGGGAGCTCCTGGAATGGGTCAAGAAGCTACCAATTGTCAACAAATGGCAAGATAGAGGGGGGGACGGGGGTTGGCCATGTTCCCAGCAACCGATAAACGCACATTCGAGGTCAGCCGAAACGTCTCCTTGGCTCTGACTCGCGAGCGAACCCTGGACCCTCCATGGCCATCGGATTTCCACAGAAAATTGTGGAGAGAGCGGTCAAAGTCGCTGAGCAGATCAGCAGAGATCTTCTGGAGTTTGATGTCAAAGTCGGCCTCGGGAGCGTCCATGGCGCTTGTCGTCAAAAGTCAAATGTCAAGGCGGCTGCAGGTGGCTGTTTGGCCCGGTTTCAGAAGCTCGGGCGCAGGTTCGAGGTGGTGACCCGTGAGATGTGTCGTGCTTGTGTCTGAGGCGTCAAGGCAACTAGCCCCAACACCGTAATTTTTGGTTCAACACAGACACCCCGCCTTGGCGAAATGGGCAAGCAACCCGAGAATCTGAAAAGTGCTAAGGCAGTGGATTAAGCAATTCTGTCTCGTTGAAGTATCATGGCTATTCTGGGGAATGCGGTGGGCAGCGTTGTACCATCAGAGAGGTCCGTTCACGGTGTGGTGAATGTTGAGGCTCTGCCGTAGCTCTGCAGCGAGTCAGCACCACCAGCGTTGGGGCCACTCGACAGTTGACAGAGTGTCAGTCCATACTGTCCCGCACTGTCCCCGCTCCACACCCACGCAGTGAGTCCAGCTAGTTGTTTCGTGCCTTATTCCGGATCCGGATTAAGCATGGCACCACCAGAGCCCACGTTTGGTCCTGTTTATTCCCCTCAGGACCTGAAACAGGGATCAGCTTCTGTGAATCCCTGTCGAGGTTGCGTCCTGGCTAGATTAGAGGGCGAGGCATAACGTAGCATTGTTATGCCTCAAGGATTTTTCGACGTGGGTAACCCTCTCGGGAAATTTTGTTTCTCTGTTTCGAGCATGATCGTCCATTGAGGCAATATTGTAAGCAATACTGTGCGGCAAAGACAAAGATTGTTTCCTTTGATTTTTCGTCCTCAGGCGGGAGGGTACCTAACTAGCGTGTAATATTCTCTGAATAGGGTATCAGACATTATAAAGATCTGCAGCATCTGCGCGGACCTGATCCAAACCATTGCCACTCTGGAAACCGTGCAGTCTCTCTCTCCAAATAAAAACTCCAAATTTCGCCATGCCCCTAATCCGATGCATAAAAATTGCATCATCTACAAATCGTGTACCCATTTGATGCCACTCTAAATTTGACAAAAGGAAAGAAAAAAAGTCGTAATAGCCCACTAGGTGGAGATTAAGAAGAAGAAACAGCAATAGCTGCCACAATAGCGTCAATAGCGCTGCAATGAGAGGGACCGGACGCGGTCACGTAGGGACCAGTCCAGGCAACGCCCAGACGGTCGCGAGAATTACGGTCGTTGCTCCAGATCGAGTCAGCATTCTTGAGGATAAATGTCTTGAACTCGTCTTGGGGGGCGACAGTGTGGAGATATCGAAGGTTGCGGATAAAGATGCCCTTGAACTGTTGACCATCAGTACCGCAGTGGCCATCCTTGAGCTCGCAGTCATCAGCCTCAACAAGGATGCCGTCGCTGTTGGCGAGCTTTTTAATGGCGGCCTGGGCAATCTTAGTAGCACTGTCAAGATAGCTAGATTTGCCAGTGGCGAGAGAGAGCTCAACAAGGGCTCCGAGAATAACACCTTGGTTGTAACTCCAGGTCTGCAGCCCGTTGTTCTTGCACTCGGAGGTAAGACCATCGTTAATAAGGTTTTTATCGTTGATCATGCCGCTACTTCTGAACCATTGCCACTGATCCTGGGCGATCTTCAAGTATTCGTCCTTCTTGCTACTTACTCGCCGGGCCAATGAGGCGGCCACGGCAAAGTAGAGCTCGTTTGTGATGGCATTAACATACTTGCGATCCTTGTTCCAGTAAACACCACCGTTGCAGTTGGTGCCAGTGGCGGTCTTCATATCGGCAAAGATGCTCTCGGCCATGTCGAGGTACTCCTGATTGCCAGCGGCGTCGTGGGAGCGGATCCAGGCAAGGGCCCACCAACCCTCGTCATCATAAAACTCATTAAGAAAGTCATCATAACCGCGCTTCCCAATGAAGGAACGCTTAGCCATGCACCCCATGTCGCGGTCAATACAGTAGGTTGAGCTGACCAGTCCCTGGTTCATGACCTTCATAGTCTGGACGTTTGTCTTTTGGGCGTTGTTGTAAGTGGTGCGCATATAGCCGCCAATGTTGATCTTGTTGGCTTCGTCCAGGCGGAGGGTGGTAAAGTCGGCCATGGAAGTGAGGCAGTTGGCGCTGTTCCACCACGCATTATCCCAAATACCGGTGGCGGAATTGTACCAATCCTCGTTGAGTCGGTTGATGGCTGTAGAAGCGTGGCTCACATATGTGTCGGTGGTCTCGGCTCGGCGTTGGGTAGAGGCAAGAAGACTTGCGCGGGCGATAAGGCCTCCCCAGGAGAAGTCGTGCAACATGGTGTAGGTGGATGTGATGGGGAAGAACAAAAAATTAAGACTAAGATATGAGGGTTGTTGTCAAAACAGCGAACAAGTAAAAGAAAGAAAAAAATTGGCAAAGGACTTATACGCTTGAGTCCAATGTGACTGAATCGAAGACGACGACGGTGTGTGGAAGTCATGAGACGGGGCGAGGGAGGGAACTATATACAAACATGTCCATCAAGATCTGAGCCAAGCCCTCTCCTCTCGGATTCATGGAACATGGATAGGCACAGCGTCTCCACGGTTGGACCGAGACGACACCAGCCTGATCGTCCGGCATTGAGCTGTTCCCTCTGACATGGTCCCCAAGAGGGTGACAAGATGGTCATGGTTGAGCTCTTGGAGACAAGGGTGCCCTTGACGGGCAGTGGGGTTTCAGCGCATGGCCAAGGGAGCTATGATTGGAGATCATGGGCGGTGGAGGGAAGATGCGACGCGCCGAGAGCACAAGAGACCACGGGCGGATGCTGTGCTAGAGGGCAACATGTTGGCTCTCGAGTTGCGATGGGGCGGCTGTGTGGTGTTTCAGAAAAAATAGGGAGATTGAGTTGTCATGCTAGCACCCTGGAACCATACCAATAGATAGGCCAGCCCAGTGGTGCGGGCCGTGGGTGCCCCGTGGATACCCCTGGCGCATGCAGCTATTTTTTGCCTGCTGGTGCCAGGGTGGAGGCCTGTGGCTGCCCACTGGCTCTCGCTGCCAGAGCCCTCGTTGGGCCATTGTTGCTCCTCTGCGCGCACAGTCTGCCGCCCCTCTCTGCCCCTCTGCTATCTGAACTGCGCTGTATCGGTGCTAGCCGAGCCGCCGCGACAGCCTGTGGCACGTGCGGCAAGCTGTGAAGACGGTCCCTGAACCTGAGACCAGTAGAGAGCGAGCTGAGTGGTGTTCAAGGAGGGAGCTTCATCCCAAAACCAGTGCATGCTTGCAGAGGACGCAATCCAAGGTTTATCCTTCGGTTTTGCGGTTCCGGAACAAAGCAAGAACATGCTTTATTTTCTTTTTCGTCTTCTCTCCTCCCCCTTCTTCGCAAACCTGCCTGGTGTGGGAACACGCCGATAGGATACCGTGCTGAGCCCAGAGACCACATCCTGTCCTACCCCAGTCGTGACTGGGCATCATGACATGGACTCAAATGCCATCATCATGCGCTCTCCGCATTTCGCATCCCATCGCATAGCCGTTTTCAATGCTGCGCTGACAGCAGCCAGCTCTAATGCATGCATCGCACATGCATATTGTTGGTTGCGAACCAGGGGCTCCAGCATTGATGTGTGTTAACCGTTTTCCGTCCGCCCAACCTTGGGATGGTTGCATGTCTCCATAATCTTCCATAATCCTCCCCCCATCGCCTCTGACTTTGCCGTTCTCACCTCTAGACAAGTCAATCATTGCCCGGGGCGCGGCAGAGGAGGATCCACAGCCGCCCATTCTTTCTTCTTCTGCGCCGCAACCTCAGCTTCAGCCCCTTGCAAGCACTGGGCTGGAAGCTGAGAAACCCCCCCCTCCCCCTCCCTCTCCCCGCTCCTCCATCTCTACTCTCAACCACCGGTTCCTGGCACCGTATTTTCTGCGCCAGACTCGGTGGTTGATGGATCCCGTACCTGTACCGGAGCCTCTAACATTCATCCTTTCACCAAATGATACGGGTTTTTCGAAACACAGAATTCCCATACACTAGCTCAGGATGAGGACTCGTCGATGATCTGACCGTCCGCTAAGAGCCTACCACCGCGGAGTGGTCCGGCGTTTCTATAATCGGTCCACCGCTAGGTGACGCAAGGTCCGTGATCCCGTCAGAGAAATCCTTCGCACGCATCTACATGTGTGTATGATGTGAGTTTGCTGCCTGTCTGACTTCATGATATTATCAATAAACCCTGCACAACAGGTTTTCGTCCCTCCAGCTGTGAACCGCGTCAATTGATCTTCATGAATATTGGCTTGGCAATAATCCTTCTGCCAGCGTATCACTAAACTCGCATCTGTGATATACCCCATATGATCCTTCTCTGCGGCGATTGTTGTTAGCGGAAACGTCACTGTGCGTCCAGCAGCAGGGTTGAGCACAAAAGCGAAGATCTAGACCTCTTTTCGCTTTCTTTTCCCGGATCCCAGCTGCCATGCCAAGCGTCGATACACTGTTAGTCGCTGGGAACTAGCTAGCGGCGGAGTATCAGGTTGATTGCTGCGGCTCGGCAAGCCAATAAACCTATCATAAACCTCAAACAGCTGTGCATCCATCACCCTTGCTTAACAGCACATCATCTGTTGGTTATTTTCCGACCCTTGCAGTACTCCTAAAAATAAGAGAAAAATTCGGTACCGGATCGAAAAGAAGAAAAACTAGACCGAAAGCTAGGACGCGAAAACTTCCTAGAAAAAAAAATACTGACGTGCTTAAGGACAACCATTTTCGCCAAGGCGAGTTAATACTCCGCCCAATGCAAGCCAGGGTAGGGCTTACTCAACCAACAACATTTTCAATCGGCCCAGACTAGCAGAAATTTTGCAATGCAAACACTGGTCATACACACACTCTCTCTTTTCTGCTGGTGATGGAAAATTTTATGCTACTGTCTTGGCTTGCGCGTAAAGGGGTATCTCTCACAATGGCGCGTTCATGGGTGGGTGTGAGTAGCGGCGCTTAGAACAGCTTCAAAACAAACGGGCTCTCTCGCTTACGCTAACTGATATAAACCATTGGTATCTAAGGAAAGCTATGGTGGCAAGACTACAAAGACTATAGCACCCCCAAAATTGAGCTCCGTATTTTTGCGCAATCCCTCGCCAGGTTTCATCCTTCTTCTCGTTGGCGGAGCCACATACATATCTCAACTTTGGATGGCAACACCAACACCAACCCCACCAACGCACATGGCGCAAGCATTTTTTATTCTGGATTAGTGGTGGAGAAAGTTGACTGTTGTGCCAGCACATCAAGCCAGAGACATTGAGCCATTATACAACCAAACCAAGCCACGAGGTTCTATATCCACACAGCATGGCACAGCCCTGACGTTGGGGGAAGTTACCACAGCCTCGGAAAAGCCCCCCCTCTCTCTTCCTGTCCCTCCTCCGTGGGGTCGCACATCTTATTACTTTTCTCGGTCAGCACGAGGAATGATTCCTGGCAGTGTTGCATTTTGGACCCCGCTGGCAATGACGGCATAGCCCATCCTCGCAACACCATGGGGGCTGCAAAAGCACAAAAAGTTCCGTCATGGGACACCGGAGACAGAACTAAAATGGAAGGACTCTAAATCAATGACGCCACATTTCCTGTATCCCATTCTTCCTATCTTTCCCTCCAACTATCTTATGGCACCTTTGTTAACCAAGATGCAAAGGGAAAAGTCTACAAGTGTACAAATGAAATCCCGAGTGCCGGGCAATCTAACATACAAAGAAAAACTCATTTTGTGCAGAGAAAGGGTATATCGACCCAGACACCCAACGCCCGTTTTCCCCAGCTATCAGACATAGCTCAGATGCCCGTCATATTCTGCCTATTTCCGTTTCATTTACATCCCCCCGATCACATATATTAGTATGGGTTTGGCGTGGGCGGAATTTCGCCGCTTCCTGTCGATCCAGCAACACTGGCAGGTCGCCCTCCGGATCTATTGGACCGGCGAGTGCCAAATCTAGCCAGCATAGACCCTGACTTCTTTTCTTCGCTCATAATGCTGGCACGGTCTGACAGAATGTTTGTGGAATCTCGCAGTGTAGAAGTGTCCACAAAGGCCTTGGGGAAAATGCCCCATTGGCCCTTCGCGTTTGTACCAGACCAACACCAGTGATCTCGATATGCCCCTGTGAGAGAGTGTCAGCAATGACTCCACATCATCCAATCTGTGAACGCGGTGGGAGGAGTTTTTTACTTACAGCTGATGTTGCTGAGGACCTCGTCCTTGTCGAACTTCAGCCATTTGGTGCCTTTTCTATCTTTGGGGTTGAATTTCCATCTTGTCGTCACCTGAGTCTGGCTGGTTCCGCAAAGTTGCAACTCGTCCTCGGGAGGCTGGTCCAGCTTCAAGATTTCCATCGGCAAAGACGCATAGTTGCCGTCATGCCAACCCATCGCCCACTCTCCAATATACTTTTCTGGCCAATGGATACCTGCAATTTTAGCGCCCTGGACCATTTCTAGTGCGGGCGTCTTGTCAAATAGCAGGCGCTGGCCATACATTCTTCGTGCAGCGTCCCTTGCAGAACCTGTAGGCAAAAGGGCGATATCATCAGCCTTTTCAATAACAGGGTGCCCTTCCTGTGGTTTCTTAAATTGAAGATCATAGTTGTTGTGAAATTGCGAAGGAATAATATCTCCCTCCACGATGGTCACTCCGGGGATATTTGGTAGTGGTCGAGGATGACGCGCCAGGTGAGCGAAAAGGGACTTTTGACTGGTAAAGACCGTAGCATCGCAGGCGTGCAGTGTCTTACTTGTGTGGACACAAAATAGACAGCCGTAGAGAATGTCATCCGAGCGTCGAGTAGGAAGGTGGCTCTTTTGGAGAAAGCGAAGGCGGAAGCCGATCCCATTCTTAACAAAGTTGCCGCGATCTTGGATATATGGTTAGCCTACGAATCTCACAAATTGGCTCAGAGAAAATCATACCAGCGCCATTGATATCCAACTCAATCTCTTGGAAATCGAGCTCAAAGAAACATTTTATGCATCTTCCAATCGTGGCAGTCGTTGCAAAGCCCTAATTTTTGTTTCAGTTAATTTGATCATGGTCAGGATATGTCGGGGCAACGAACCGCCTTTTTTGTCTTCTTTACACCGACTCCGCCCCTGAGGACGTCTTGAGCACCTTCACAAAATCCTTTGTGAACATAGAATGAGCTCTCGGGTGTGATTTTACAGTCTACAACATATGGATTTGGGGGATGAACTGGGTCTGGCTTCTCTGTAGCAACAGGGATGAGGCCAGCATCGACATCAATGTCAGGGGCGGTAATGGGACTGAATTCCGTGTGTACGGGGATTAGGTTTTCGTTAACTGGTGGTGGGGGCGGTAAGGGCGGGCTCGATATCCTCGACTGGCGACCTGCATGTTTTGCAGGAGGGACGGGAAGCGGCTTTACGTATATCGGAGTAGGCAGGGAGGTGCCAAGTGTAGGGCTGTTTTGAAGACCAGACACGGCAGAACCACGATGTTCCATGGTCAGGGGGGTAGTGGAACCGTCGTTTCGTCTGCCGCTATCGAATACAGAGCTAATATTTGATTCTAGCGATTCCGGCCGAGAAGGTGGTACCCGATGGTCAGGCAAAGGTGGGAGTCGACCGAGGTGCGATAATCTTCCACCCTGGCTTTCTCTATCGGAGACGGCATCCTCGGGAATAGATGTGGACATGATAGAGGTGGCACTAGAATATCTACCCCGAGGAGATTGACTAGGAAAAGGGTTATAAGTTCGCTCTTGGCTAGAATCAAACCCCGTTGGACTAAGCCGAGAATCGTTGCTTATTTGTGACGATCGATCAGCCCCGGTGTTCAATGGTCGAGGCCTACTCGGGATCGCCTTGGGTCGTGATTCTGGGCTGATGGGGGGTGAGATGGGGTCCATTGGAGGAGAGTCGATGGGTGCGACAGGTGCCCTCCTATCGAAGGTAAAGTCGTCCCGCATGCGACTCTCAGGAATTGGAGGCGGAGTCTTGACATCCCACGGATTGGCAGATGGCGGCCTTGGAGGAGGCTCAATGGGAGGGAGTGGTTGGCGCGGAGGTGGCACCGGGGGTGGGAAGCCGCCATAGAGACCTTCGTCGGGGCCAGACTGAGTTTGCATCAGCAGCTTCAACTGATCAGTCGCTGCCTCTACAGTTGTAGGCTCGGGCGACCGCCCACCGGAGATGGAGCCGGACAGGTGGGCTGGGAGGTCAATAGGAGTGGTAGCCGCAGTGGAGGTATTAGGAAACAATGGAGGGACTGGCGGAGGAGAAGGCAATATCTGAGGCGATCTAGGCGCAGATATGCGCGTCATGATTGAGCGAGCATCATGATCAAGTGGCACCTCAAGCTTCATGCGCATGAGAATGTCGTAAATCTTAGGAGCCGCCTTGCGCGAGAGGCCCTGTAGCTCGGCAAACTTGTCGGCGTCAAAGTCGTCAACCTCGACATAATCGTCAAACTCCCAGAGCAGGTCGTTCAATTGGGAGCGAAAGTCGGCGATGTCATCTGTAAGCAGGCGTCGTCAGCTACGCAGCTATGGCGGGGTAATAGTGTTTGCTATACCGTTCTCTTTGAGCGCATCTAGGAAATTTGAGCCGTATTCGTCCAGGTGTTTGCGACACAGAGGCTCGATCCTCTTGAGAGCGCGCTCGCCTTCTTTGACCAAGGCCTGCGCAGCCTTGAGCATGGGCTGGGTGCCGCCCGCATTCTCGACGGCGGTGCGACCCTTGTCGACGATCTCCTGGAAGGGCGTCACGACGAGGTCGGCAACGTCGTCCATGGTGAGCGAGCTCTACGGACTCGGTTCGACGTAAAGAACTCTTCCGTGGGTTGATGGTGAATACGTTTGACGAATTTGCTGTGGTGGGAGTCGGAAGGATGATGGAGGGGACAGGGAAGGGTTCAGCTGGTGGGCGTGTAAGTCAATAAGAGGCGCCAGCAACCGGGCAGAGGCAAGGCGGCGACGCAGCTAAGACACCAGTGACAACTGTGGCCGCGGCGGCGCAAATGGCAAGAAATTGGGGTGACGGCACATCACACGACAGAAGGGGAACCGAAGACAGATGAACCAGCAGTGGAGTCCACAACGGCTTCAAGCATGGAGCTAGGCTCTAAGCCAAAATGCAAGAAAGAGGCAGAAGAAGCAAGGAAGACAAGGACGAGGAAGCGGAAGCGGATGGAAGGCATACCGAAAAGAGTACGCTAAAATGGGGGACAAACGCCCCAAGGCGTGAGGGAGACGGCGCCATGCGACCCATGCCCAAGGCCAGACAGAGCCGTCGCATACCCATGACAGGACTCGCCCATGGCCAGGGCAGGGATATGGGAGGGGAGGGTGGGCGACCCATGAGCTTGGGGAGCAGGGATGGGCGAGGGTGGAGAGTAGCCGTATTACACAACGGAGCAGACTCCACCATTGGATCTATCCATCTTGGTGCACTGGGCCTGGACGTGGCAATAGTTGATGATGGTGCTGTCGGCCACCGGCTGGGTCTCCCCGGGGGCGCACAAGGCGAGGAGGTCTAGGACGATGGCGGGCGCGATAGGATCAAAAAAACAGGTATCTAGAGGAGGGAAACGCCCAGAGAATGCCTTGATTGCTGCCTAGGGATTGAGACTGCCTCGGGCCATCCCGTGACAGCGGCGAAGCACTGAAGGCGGGCGTTTTTTCCCTACGTAGGCGCATTTTAGGGAGCGTTAGTGGCCCGAAAGCAAGGCACTCACGCACACAGCAATGCACGGCAAGCTGCGCGGGGTCCTCATGAGGCATGCGACATGTGCATGGCCACCCGTCATGATTGGCCCGCGGGGCTGATGTCCCATTAAGGCCGCCGCTCCCATCGGAATGCGGGTGCGGCACAGAATCAAGCTAGACTTGGTGATGGTAACTGTTGTCGATCCAGGGACAACTTCGCGCCTTTCCCTGGCCGAAAAAAAACACAGTCCATCAGATATCCAGGAAACCCTTTTGACCAAAACCAAACGGCGATGCACCAGCTTCCCATCAGCTCCCCGTTAGCTAGGCTGGCGGTCCGCAGGCTGGCTCGCCTGGTCCCACTTCCCGCACCCACGTTGAGGCATCCGCGCAACGGGATTGGGGAGTTGGTTTCTTCTTTTCTTTTCCCGTGACAAGAACGTGGAACCCCATCGAGGACCCCCATCGAGGACCCTCTTCGGTCCCATCGATGACTTCCCAACTATGTTCCTGCGCTATGTTGGCTGGGGTGCACTACACGACTCGGAGGTGGCAAAGAGAATCGTTCTCTCTCGTCATCACGGAGGCGATTGACTCCATGTCATCTCCATTGGCTGGACACAGAAACCCTGGGAGACATGGCTGCAATGAGTAGCAACCTATAACATCCCCGGGCCCCATCCCCTTGTGGCTGCTCTCCAGTGGGGAAGTTTTAATATTTGCGTCTTCTATCTCGGTCACCGATCGGGTCGAACTAGACTTCAACATATTGCAACAGCACCCTGACCGAGCCACCCTTCTGGTGTCGCGCGAGCAAGCTTGCGTCCCTAGTCGATTGCAAATTTTCTCAATTTAGCAATGCCCTCACGATGTGCCGCGCGGAGTGAACCGTCTCGCTTCTACCATGGCGCCGGTCGAAACGGCACGCCGCCGACGTCGCAACATGATACAAACCATTTCCGGTGGCGTCTGACATTAACCGTACCTTGCGTCACGGTCCGAGTCAGGATTGACGGTTTCGAAATGACCATGGTGTGAGAATATGACCGAGGACCCCGAGATGCTAATGCCACGTAAGTTGAAATTGGACCACCATGTTGTTGGTTTGGCTTCTCAATAGTTGGACTATAGCTTCAGGGGTGGCTTCGGAACACGCAGGTAGCGTAGCCTAACCGCGAAGTAAGCAAGCCACGGCATGTGCAAGTCATCCCTAGCTTTCCGTCATGATAGCTGTCAAAAATCTCACAATAGATCAAGAAAAAGCCATGGTCAAGAGGATCGACCCTCTTCCCCAGAGACAGGTCAAACCTAGGATGCAGATCCTCAGATTGGCGTTGTTCTTGTTTATTCTCCGTTACAAGTACGTGGTGAGCGCCGATCATATTTGTCAGGAGGGGGTCGAAAAACGTGGTTCTAGCCCTGTTCCTTCCGCATGCCATAACCGAGAAGTCGGGGCAAGTGTCAAAAAAGGGAACTAGAGTAATCGTACGGTATGTCGCTGCTCAGTTTAATCTCACAAGTGAGCGGATCCAACCCGAGATGTGGGTACGCACCCATGTCTTTCCCCTGTCAGCTCGACGAAAGTCCGTGTAGTTCCGTGACATCTCATGGATCAGTTATTAGACAGTGTCTTTTTGTTTTTTTTTTCTTTTGCTATTTTTTTCCTCGCGGAACCTCCATTAACATCTTCATCTTACATTGTATGTCGTGAATTTAACATGGGCCACTGATCTTCAGCTCTCTCCATATACCCCAAAGCACATGTTCAATATGTATCGTCGATCATTGCCGAGACATTTGTTCCCTATTTTGTATCTTACATGGGTGCTACACTGAGGCCGAGATCCAAGAGCGAATAGGAAGATAGAGTCTAGGATTATTTGGCAATGTTGGATCCGCCCCCTTCCCCCTCCTTTTTCTTCTCAAACATAGGGTATCTTTCTTCCTATTTCTTCACATGTGAGGGCAATATGTGGTCGAGACTCGTAACTTGCACCGTCTTATCCCTTGGTTTCTTGTTGAGCTGTGCCACCTCCGCAACAACTCAGCTCCAGGATGATATGGCACGTCCCTGAAGAGAACATACGTCTGTGCGTCCTTATCGCTGCCCGGATGCTACTGTACGCAGTAAGGTTCGTCCGCACGTGAGCCAGGTCACTTAGCTCAGCACATTCCACAATGTGGCCCTAGCCCATGTCATATGGGTGTATGGGGACTTATTATCACAAAGTCAAAGATTGCGCTATGGCCACTGATTTACTTACCCTGGATAATGCCATTGTTAGGGATGCGAATCAGCGCCGAAGGTGGTGTTGTGTTGTTCTTACAGTTCCTGCTCTTGGTACTTGATTGGTGGTTTGCAAAGAAATTGGCTAGAAAAAAAATCGGTACCGAATCCAAACTCGTTGTCAATTGAGTAGATCCTCAAGGAACCCCAGGGACGACACATCACAACCGCTTGCTTTTTCTTGCCGATCACAAAAAACAAAAAAGCGAAAGTCTCTATGTTGAAGGCCCACCCTCTAGCGGGGTCCTTTGCGTGGGGGGCTGGCTAATCAAGCACCTTGGTGCCCTCACGCATACTTGACCCTGTACGCTGTACGAGTGCATCATCTAATCGACCCCGATACGACGGGATGGGATGAAACGATTCGAACCACCAATTGGGCTCGTCGTTGCTAGGCCACCAATTCACACCGAACCATGTTAGGGTTAGCCTTTCCTTCTGTTTCTAGCATGTCGATGAACACAAGGCGATTTTACCAGTATTCTGCGACAGCTCCTGTGTCACAATAACATCCTTGTCTAGGCACTTTGTTAGGTTGGTGAATCCTTCAACCAGGCTGTCAAGTCAATTACCAACCCCCCCTCGAGCTTTTCGTCGGAAGATCAATGTGACACGCTTTGCCTAAAATAGTAGCTGCGGCGACATTCTTCATCAACTCTATCAAATCCTCCTTGAACTTCTCGAAGTATGCGGGACTTTACACGATCAACCTTGGGGCGGCTTAACTCGGCAACAGTGGCGTTCCTCTTCGGTGCCGCACACTGTTAGCGCCTCTCGCACCGGGCGATAAGGGCGGTGCTGCGAGCGAAGCCCCCCCGCTCCCTTATTCCTCAAAACCTGGCCGGTCCCGAATTCAGCGACGTTGGGCATCATGAGGCGGTCTAGCTGAAATCCCTGGCCCTAGCGCCCAGGGTTTCTAGAAGCTTACTTCCTCCATTATGCCTGGCATCCCGTAACCTTCAACGGAGCTTTCGGCCACTAATTTCATGCCTTGCTCAAAGTATAAATAAACTCGCTACTTTATTTATATTGAGCGTCGAGAACATGAGTCACGTAATAATCATATTCGCATATTCTTAGTTTGTAATGGCGTTTATTCGTTTTTGCGACAACGTCATCTTTGATTAAGGCTTTCACTTTGCCTTCATTCACAGACGATGGCAAATGCAATCTGTTTGGTATGGTGGCCTCAGTTTTGCCTCAAACCAATGTAACCAGACTAATGGGCACGCCTGCCTGATACGGCATTGCGCATGACGCCATGCATGCCGTTCCTCGGCGTTTAGAACCCCCGCACCATGTATCATGATGCTGAAACATCTGCCCTAGGCCCTTCCACTCGGTGAAGTCTTTTGGTTTCCGGTTCGTGAAGCAGCCTATTGCATCGCCGTTGTCAGTCACATTCGCTCTTCAAGCGTGGGGCAAGTTTGTTCCACTTACTTGCTGCTCCATCATTCTCCTGCCGACCTCAACAGTCTCTTGCAGACTTCGTTGTCGCTGCCAGAATCTGTAATGCCATTAGACTGGAAACATGAAATCAACATGAAGCACAACTTACGCCTCCTCAGGGGTTCCGTGCCCACGGATTGACGCCTGGCGAGCCTCCTCCTCCAGTGCCTCTCGAGTAATCTTCTCATTGGCGGTTAGGCTTGGTGCTACCACTACATCCTGACCGAGGATCTCTCCAAGCAGCCTTTTCTTTGTCACGTATCTTTCCTTTCTCTCCTTCTGGAGGCCAGGGCTATCCAGCTTGCCTAAGACAAATCGTACTGCCATCTGTGATGCCAGGTAGAAGTGTTCGGCAAAGATAATGCTCAAAAGAAGCCCCCACCCTGTGATACTCGATGCTGTATTCTCGACCTCATTGCGAGAATTGCTGCATAGATACACAATAGCAGCGCTGGTAATGCTGCCAAGCCAAGAAAGAAAACCGAGGGCGGTTAGCCAAGGCCCAATGGAATCAGCTCGCCAGGGGATAGGGCGGCGATTGCTGGTGGCAATCTTGAACGCATCGGATCGCAATTCAACCCAGTTATTCGCCAAGAAGCAGCAGGCAGCAAGTGGCCAGGCGACAGAAAACAAAGTAAGGTAGCCTATTCAACGTTAGAGCACATCTAATAATTTATGCCACTGTATTTGACTTACCAAATTGCATCACCATCTCGCGATAGTCACCCGTGACGTCATAAGCTTCCAACTCGCACTCCTGGCGAACTCGATGGAGGAATGATGCCTCCTCCTCGTGATCATGGTGTTCCTTGCCCTTGGTCTTGAATTCTTTGGCTTTGGTCATGGCTTTTTGTTTGGCAAGAGGTACGAGTACCTCTGTGACAAAGTTAACGATCTGGGCCGTGACGGTAAAGTAGTACATCTGGTTGGTTATTCGTGCAGGGTTGCTCTCAAAGTCCTGGGTTGGGAGCGGCTTCTCACTAAAGGTGAGGGTTTGAGCAGTCGTCCTCCAGAAGTCAAGAAAGGGAACAAGAATATGCCCAAAGGGAATATAAACAAAGGCTGTGAAGATAGGAGCCATGTACGAGGTCATGAAGTTGAGAACGAATTGCTTCTGGATAAGCGCAGCATCGTGAGCTAGAAATATTAGCTTAGTAACAAGTAGGCTGTGGGGATATTTACCGTCAATAGTGGCATAATTTTCCATTTTCGTCAATTTGTCTGCAGCATTCATGAGGAGAGTAGAAATGGTTGGCGTTCCCACGACGAGCAGAATGGTTGGTAAAAAGCCCTGAAAAAAAAAGAAGAGTTAACTATGTATCGTATGTCGTGTAACGAGATATGTTGTACATACCAGATATTGCTTTCCGGGGCCTTGGTACACTTCGTTAATGAATACTTCGAGCGAATTACATGATACAATCAGAGTGCCCAGGGCAACGACACAGAGTCCCGCGAAAGGAATCTGCAGAGCCTGTGTTTTGATTCGCTTGATAGGTGGGTAAACCTTGACGGGCTCGCCAGTGACTGGGTCTTCTTCCTCATGATCCCATTCAAATTCGGGACGGGATTGCTGGATATTCGAGACACCGCGGACACCCCATTGGACAGCCAGGTCGACCTCTTGTTTCTTCCAGTATTCAAAGAAGATAACAGACCAGAGACTGCATAGCAAAGCATAGACGGTGGAGAATTGACCGAGGAGCAACCAGGCACCGAAGCCAAGTGCAGAGGGCGCGACGAGGAAGCGGAAGTAGGAACCAAGAAATGCAAAATAAAAGGCAACGCTTTCGCCAAACTTGTCACGGATGTTGTCGAGATCTTCTTGATCCAATAAATACTTGCTACCCCACTTTGTGACCCAGGCTTTGTTGAAGGCGCGGTCATGTAAAGGAAACACTGCAGCAACATGCTTCCATTTGGCACTAGATGAGGTGATGCCAGCGCCGCCCTCGTTCTTGGGCTTGGTAATCATGAGATATATCAATCGCAAGCGTTCCGCCTCAGTAACTGGCTCGCTCTGAAGGGCCTGGGTGATATCTTTCTCGGGGGCCGAGGAACGAACGCCGTGTAGCCAATCCTGCAGACGGGCACGGTAGGCTTGCTGCGCGAGGAGATCGGAAGAAGCAATTTTGACAAAGATGAGGAGGGAGTCTTGGTCGCCATGGCGAACTTCGGTAGCAAGGCCTACAGTGGTGAGCGACTCGATGAGTTGAACGAAACCGGCCTCAGCTTCAGCACGTTCTGGAGAAGGAAGATTTGTTGGTTAGCAAGTTGATCTAGATTTGGGATCACGGTATTAGCGAGGGTAGTTACCACCAGGTGGAACTTTATAGTGGATGACATAGTCAACCCTGAGAAAGGCATCGCCATTAGAAATTCACGTCTTTGATTGTAGCAAGATGAGTAAGGGACGAACCCAAAGTTGCCCTCTTGGGAGCCGTCACTCGACATTGCAGGTGGGGTGGAGGCAATTCAGTGCCAATAGATAAAGTGAGATAGAGCGCTCAGTTTTATTTGGATGAAGGATTCGACATGTAGGGAATTTTGTGATGCTAAGAAAGCAGGATCAGGATACGATGTACGACACCGCGGCACTGGGATGATGACGACGGTGACGATGAGAATCAAGTTCAGATAGAATTGGGAGCGACGTCACCTGCCGATCCCTTTAGGGCATCGTGTCTTCGAGATGTGCCCCGCACCACCTCAGCTCCAAGCTTGTGGCATGGTTTCTCTCTTGCGTTTAGGACCAATCATTGTGTTTGGGATCCACTAGAGCTTGCTTCACTTCAGCTGCGCAGGGGACGTGCGGATCCACTCAAGCAAGCGTGCGCTTGGCGGACATGTGAAGACCAAAATAATGTGCATCATCGTCTCTGTGCAGATGCACGATTCTCAATAACCGTCTCTAGTGGAGCATACAGTTATAAGCATGAATAGATATATAAAACCATCTGGTATACGTTTTCCCTTTTTGATCTCAGAATAAAGGGGAGAATGAACTTAGAATGATCACATTATTATTTGACTGCAAGATTTCCTAGTTATCAACGAAGCCCAAGAGGGTCTTTTCGATTTTTCAAATGGCCAATAGGAACTAACATGCCTTGTTAGGTATTGGTGGGAGCTAGGAGGTGACTGAAAGGATATCCCATCTCCCTCCGAAAATACATAAAAAAAACACAAGTTACGGCTGATGCTACGACACTATGGATGGCATATATCTTCAAAGATGATTTATTGAATTATTTCTCATTGCAAATCTCTTGACTAGAATTTAAGTTCTTCCAAGGTATACACACAGGCTAAGACAACACACCTCATGTTCAGACCCAAGTTATTGCAGGTCATTCACTTATAGAGGACGAAGCCGAACAATTCCTTCCTGACATAATTTCGCCATAGATAATCTACACTAAACATCGATCTCACTTCTACCGTGGCCAAGGCTCCTCCGCAAAATTGTTCCTCTAGATAGCGGACCATGTATTCAACAACGCAGCCTCTGACCAACATGAACACCTTGCTACCTGCTGTCCAGTTTCTAACCGAGATTGATGAAGAGATGCACCTGCCACTATTTTTTTGAGGCCGGGATTGCTGTTGGCGGTCTATAAAAAATCCTGCCATATTCCATGGCGCCCCATTTTTACATCACTGTGGTGAGTTGGACGGGTGGCTTGAGGAGCATTAGGCATAGAAGATTGAAGACTCGTGGACGTAGATGAGAGGATGGAAATCCCCGACCACATTGAAAGAGTGTCCCTCAGGCCATATTCGCAAAGATACTGTGCTGGATGCCCAAAATTTGGATGAGAAGGGACGGGTAAGTTTGAGATTTTTGATTAAATAAACATCTCCATCTTCGTCTGAAATAATGTAAAAAGGCAAGCAAAATAGTAGAGTCAAAGGCATAACTATTCCACGTGCCCAGAATTTGTCCCGGAGCTCTAGTGGGGTCGCTCACTAAAACGCGTGCTCGCATCGGTTGGCTAGCAGTCAAAGCTTCTGTTTGCCCCCCCAGCTGCAGCGAAGCGCGGGGTGGCTTCCATCCGTCAGCGTCATTCAGCAAAAGCAAGCATCCACCTTCAACACCACCACGATCATCACCGCCGCATAAACGAGGCGTTTCTGGGCATTCATTTTTGCTCCCTGGGCCCTGCGTCTATCCATTCCATGCTGGCCCAAGGCCAATTGACTCCCGCTCCCCTCTGCAGTAGCTAAATCAAGCCTGCCGCTATGGGTCTCCTCACCTGTCTCGGCCTACGGCGCCGCAACCAGTGGGAGCCCATGACGCTCATCGACAACTTCCTCTCATCTCCTCTCACCTTCCTATCGATTCAATTTTACTATATCGTTCTCTTCCTGCGCGGTCGGCCATTTGCTACGCCTCGCAACAAGCCTGCGATTCGCGTCGTGTGCATCTCAGATACGCACGACCAAACAGTGTCCGTGCCCCCCGGCGACATCCTCATCCACGCGGGCGACCTCACAAATGCTGGAACTGTAGCAGACATTGATGCCCAGCTCGACTGGCTCCGCGCTCAGCCGCACCCAGTCAAAGTTGTTGTAGCGGGGAATCATGATAGCTGGTTTGACCCCTCCAGTCGTCCTGCTGAGGACGTGCGGACCGGTGCCACACCCAACTTGACTGGTATTCATTACCTTGAAGGTTCTATGACGACCCAAGAGATCAAGGGCCGCAAAGTGAACATATTTGGCGTCCCAGACATCCCCGAGATTGGGCCCAAAGAATTTGCGTAAGACAGGCGGGACTTTGAATTGATAAGCGATTATGACTAACACGGGTTTTACTGCAGGTTCCAATACACTGATGATACCCATCCATGGCTGAGCAAGATTCCTCTTGAAACCGATATTTTAGTGACCCACTGCCCTCCAGTAAGTCTGGTCATGCCTACTGTGTGAAAAGTGGCCCCTGATTAACAGTCATTCAGCTTCACCACCGTGACCTTGGTCTTGGTTGTCGTCACCTTCTGCGAGAGATATGGCGCGTCAAACCTCGATTACACGTATTTGGTCATGTCCACTGGGGTTATGGCAAGGAATCCGTTTACTTTGATGATTTTCAGGAAGTGTATGAGCGCCTCCTGTCACGTCCTCGTCGAGGTCTCATCCGTGACTTTTTCCCCAACGAGGCTTGGGTCGACATGATCAGCTTATTCCGCCTGGGTGTTCACAGTGTGCTTTGGAAGTGGCTTATGTCTGGTCCTGGTAGCAACCGCGGTGGTTTGATGGTCAACGCAGGACAGATGTATGGGAACACCGGCAGGATCAAGAACAGAGCCGTAGTCATCGACATTTAAGCATCCGAGGCATCAGCCACATGCATCTAGTCATGATTCAAAGAAATTATCGGGAGTTGGGGCTCTGAATTCAACAAATGGAAATCCTTATTTATTTATATCTATTACTATCATATTCTATCTAAAAAAAAATTCCGTCTCTTCGCTTACCAAAATCCCGGGGTATCCCAAATATTTATAATCCATCTGTCCATCGCCTGTTTCTTCTCACTTACCCCTTCCTCTAATTTCCTAGCTAAGAAAAGAAGGAGTTGAAATTTATTGCCAAAATTAGAAAATAAAAAATCCAGGTGCTAGGATAAATGGTGATTCCAAATCCTCCCTTTTAAATCAGCACCAGGGAAACCAGCCCTGCGAGTATGGTCAAGCTAATGCCACTCTGTGCTTGCTTCCACCCACTCCCAGATACCTTCAAGGGAGCTTCAGGGGTGGTTATAGATGGCTGGAATCGCTTTGGAACTGTCATGTTGAGATACCCAAGTCTGGCCGCAGGGGTAGAAACAGGCTCAGGAGTCGGGTGCAGAATAGAGCTGAGCTCAACATTTTGTACAGCAGTGACTGGGATAGTCACCGTCACCGTGCTCGCGCCCTTGGGACCGCAGCCCTGGCAATCAAGTACCTTGGTCTCCATCGGGACAGGTGGCTGTTCGGTGCAGCTGCAGTCTTCCACTGTGGCAACATATTCAGTGGTCATGAGGGTTTGTGGGTTTGTCGGACAGGGAATCATGTATTTGATAGTTGTTGTCCGCACATATTGCGCAGCAGGTGGTGTAACCCCAGGAACGGGGTGCATGGGCGGAGGGAGGGCCTCCTTGTCGTCATCATTGGTCAAATCGGCGTAGACGCTTAGGAGATAATAGCTGGGGGCATCTCGGCCAAGGATTACGCGACGGGCTGTGGCGTTGTTGCGGGAGCCTGCGAGGCCGCCGCAGAACTCGTCCTCGTCGCCGGGGCACGTGTGATCGCAGGCCAAGGAGTTGGCCAGGGCCCGGGTGTTTTTGTCAAGATCTTCAGCGCAGTAGCACTTTTTCTCGAAGACTCCAATGTGTTTGGTGCCGTCGCAGGCATTAATACATCGCTCTATTGTCATCTCGGTGCTCTCGAGGGTGAGATCAAATGTTTTAAAGCCGGAGCTCGAGCCGAAGCAACCAAGATATGTGTATTCATTCACCTTGGCTTTATTGGAAGAAGGAGTACTAGTGGTGCTGGCATCTTCAGGGCCAGTGACTAGGAGAGTCGACAAAGTTGTCATGGCGGTGGTAACTGTAGGTTGAGTTGCATCCATGCTGTTGTATACGTTATTGTCTTTGTTGGATTCCGGAGAAGCAGCGCCAGTGGTCTTATAGATGTCGATGTACTTCACGTCCCAGTATCTAGAATAGAATTAGTTTGCTATCATGGTGAAAAATCATGGGAGACGTGTGCTTACGCGTTCGTGAAGGCTTCTGGGGTACTAGCAACATATTCCTTGCATGTAGAGGCCAGCGCTTTGCACTCAGAAAAGGTGCCCCAAGTAGCCTCACCATAGTCGCCGCAGAAGTTCTAGGCCATTGTTAGCTTTCTTGACACATTCAATTCATGGCACTGTGCACTCACAATATTGATGACAATGTTCATATTCTTGTAGAACGAGTCCACGTCGCACTTATCGCCGCCAAAGATGGCCTCTGGAAGTCCCCAGCATTCTGGATCCGGCTCCTTGGCCAAGATATCCGCAGGGATGGCGTTGCGAGGAAAGTGCCAGACGCGAAGGTAGTCCGAATCCCACTGCACAGCATAGACTCCACCGTTGGCCTGGTTGAATTTGGTGCCATAAGATGAAGTGTCGTTGACAGGAGGGTTATAACCGCATCCAATATTCTGCGAGCCAACGGCGCAATCGTAGTTTCGGGCCGTGCCGGTGTAGAAATCATCATCCGTGGGGTCAAGGAAACAGCCATCTCCGGTGTGGGCCGAAATGATATTATCCTGAGCGAGGTTGGCTCCCTCTATGATATCCAGCTCGCCTCCGTGAGGCCAATTGGCGCCGTAGGCCCAGACTAAACAATCAGTTAGAAACCGTATTGGCAAATGTACACGTCAGCAACTTACACGCTGGCCAGACACCACATTGCGAAGGCGGCATGTGAAGAAAATCGGCAATGATAAGGCCATGGTTATAGGCCTCCTTGCTCTCCAACCGAATGCTAGGTCGTCCCTGGTCTAGACTATACGTATGCTTGTGGTCAACACCTAGGCGAACTACTTGTGTTTCAGGGTCCGCCGAGTAGAGACCCTGAACACGAGCATCCTCTTGGCTCTGGTATCTATTATTCTGTTAGCAAGAAGGTGATGGACAAAACGTTGTCGGAGCATATTCTTACGCAACGTAGCCA
Source organism: Calonectria ilicicola (assembly GCA_020809705.1). Lineage (NCBI taxonomy): Eukaryota > Fungi > Ascomycota > Sordariomycetes > Hypocreales > Nectriaceae > Calonectria > Calonectria ilicicola. The sequence goes on along the minus strand of CP085828.1, from coordinate 1,777,564 downwards.
TGGGAAAGGTCTGGTGTGTTGATCCAGTTGAACCCAGAGAGCAATGATTCCCCAGCATAGGAGGTGAGCAAGGAGTAGGCCATTTTCGATTCTCCAAAAGATCAGCCCAAGAAAACCAGGTGAACTAGTTGAATGGGGTAATACAAGGTGTTGGGATATAGAACAGAAGTTGGACATAGGGCAAATCATGTTCTTTATATCTATTGTCTACTTTACAGCTTTACTCCTACAACCGACCGCCGACCACCCGAAATTCCTTCAATCGAGGCTGGACAACCTACCGCATACTTGAGGAAGGTTGACCAGGGGTTCGATAGTCCGTCAAGACACCACGCGGCACAAAGGCGTTCCAGTAGTGCCGGTTTAGTCCCCCGTGAGAGAATGCAATAGTGAGACCAGTGCATTGTTAGACCACTATAGCCATCAACCACCCGCGCGGTAATTAATATCTCTTTGTTCTGCATTCCAAGGTCCAGAGACAATGCCAGGCCCGCAAAAGAACCAAAGACAGGGTATTGGTCAACGAGGAAACGGTCCAAGACATTCTTCCGCAGGCGGCAACCCAAGCGCCTCGACGCCAATCAGACGGTTTTTTCTAAGACAGTGACGCGCATTATTCCATTCCTCCTGATGGCAGCCAAATGCCATACTAGACATATAGCTTTTCTCACATACCTCTTGAGAAGAGAAACACGAAGACTCCCGGGTATTGAAACCAAACGCCCGCTCCATACCCAAAAAGAAAGGGAAAATTGTGACCGTTGCCTACTTCTTAAACACACAATAGTGGCATGAGGTAGTTCTATACCATGATTCGCCTAAGCCCCTCTGTTCCACCCAAGACACGTTTCCCCGTAACGGCGCATCTCCCTTGGCCACTCTCCCACTTTCCAGTATGCTCTTCCATAAAAGCCTCTTGCTTGGGGTGAATGCCCTCGAGCCATTTATGGATACATGTGTAACAGTATACCATGCCGGTTTGGCAGGCCGTGGGTGTGACAATGCCATCGACGCAAATCGGACACAGCCCCGAATCTTCCGGGGCAGGAACTGTTAAAATTGGCAATAGGGAACCTGTAGCAATAGGGGCATCTCCTGCTGACGGCGCACTTTCTCCTTCGTTGTTCGATTCTTCGTTCGCCTTCTCCTTCTTTTTATCCGCACCACCCTTGCGCTGAAGGCCAGATAGCACGGGCGGAGGCAAGTCCACGCTTTCTGTTGCTCGTCGAGACAGCTGCTTCGCGAAATCGGACTGGTACCACCACTCAAGGAACTTCAGAGCAAAGATACTCGTGGGTAGCAGAAGGGAGAGACTGGAGAGAAGACGAGGGCCCAGCTCGCGGGGGTTCAAGAACGAGCCTCGACCAGGCCTGTTGCCCTTCTCCGCAACCTCCGATAGTCGTTCAATAGCCCTGTAATCCTCGCCTGTCATTCTGCGTATCCGAGTTCCGATCAACCACATGAGAGGGCTGTGATATTTAGTGCCATCAAAAAGATAGGCCAGGTTGAAGGCAAGCATAGCAAAATAGTATCCTGCATTGACGCTCGGGTAGATGTTCCGCAGGAACCATCGGTAGTAATGTAAGAATCGTTGGCGGAGAGTGGGATTATCGGGCATTCGCGTATACGCAGCGCCGAGGAGGGCGCGTGGTGCATTGACCTCATAGCTCTCATCAAGCTTGCGCTTGAGATAAGGGATTCCAACCAGGACGAGCAGGTTCTTCCAAACATCCTTAGTAGAGAGCTTGAGGGTTTCGCGGACTACTCCCGGCGAGGACATGGTAGCTCGGGGGATCTCGGTGTGAAGGCCCTTCTCGCGCTTCAGGCCGTAAAAGTTCTCGGTAAAGGAGCCGCCGCGTGTGCGCAGGTAGTGGCGCTCGATGAGCAGCATGGCGCCAGCGTAGAGCTCATCGAAGGAGTTGAGTATACGCAGCAGGTAACGGGGATGTCGGTGTGTCGCGACGGTGAGGAGGTAGCGCAGTGTAGGCGGGAGGAGGGCGTTCAGCTGCTGCTCGGAGAGAACTTCGAAAAGCGAAGGCTTTTGCTCATCAAAGGTGCCCCGAAGGGCCGTGACGAATTCCATGGCGATAAGGAGTGCGAAGCGCAGCTGTAAGAATAGGAATGGGAGATGTTGTGCGCCCGTGTATTATGATCGCGTCGTGGTGGTGAATGAGAGAACAAAAGAAACATGAGTGAGCGGCGTAATTGGTAAGATGAAGAGATGCATAAGGCGAGCCGGAGGTAGGTTAATTCTCAGCAAGTGGGCTCCACTCTGTCACCCCGGATTTTGGATCAAAGCAAGGATCACCAAATGCGAGATCCACCGACAGTGGCTCTCCAGCACTGCGATACACCAATTACCGCCTAAGAACACTGTTATCAGGAGCGCTTTACAGCGAGGACACCACTACCGCGGTTGGGAAGCGCACCCAAATGCAACAGCCACCGATAGCCTCGGCATTTTCAACCGACTCCGCCCAAGTGCCTTGGCCCTGGAATCGCACTGGAACGCGACCAAACCAGGCCGCGGCGCAGCACCCGAAAGCCAATTTGAACTGCGTTCATCTGATGCTCTATGCATCAAACTGAACCTTGGTTTCATAACTCATTCAGATCGCCCTCACTGATTCTCATCAACATCACCACCACCACAGAATTGCTTCATGCCAACCACTTGCATCACTACCCTAGCTTAGCGCCACGTCCCACTCAAGCAATCTTGACATCGGACACCATCCCGTCCCCATCAGTGCAAGACCAAGCAATGGGCGACGCGTGGGACAAGAGTCGCGAGTCGGCGTCCGCTGCCGAGCGCAACGTGCTTGACAATGGCACGCCCGAGGAGAAAATCAATGCATGGCTCAAGCTCACGGCCAAGGATGAAGCTCGTCTCGACGCCGGCGTACGTACGGCCATCGCCACTTGACATTGACATCAACTAATCAGCGCGCTGTAGGAGTGGATGAGAAGTTTGGTCCCACATCTCAAGCTTGTGTCTACTGATCCAGCCTGGCCTCACCCATCATGTACCTTCTCCTACACGGTCCAGCCAGACAACTGCAATCGGCTTGACAATTTGCATGGCGGGTGTGCAGCAACCTTGTTTGACTACTGCACTACACTACCTCTTGCCATGGTCAACCGACCCGGCTTCTGGCAGTTCTTGGGCGTTAGCCGAACCCTCAATGTCACATATATGCGCCCCGTGACTGTAGGCGAGGAGGTGTTGATTGAATGCGAAATTATCCAGCTGGGCAAAAAGCTAGCATCACTGCGTGGGGTGATGAGGCGAAAGAGTGATAAGACATTACTGGCTGTCTGCGAACATGGTAAGGTAAATATAGATGCTAGTCTTAAATTGTGAATTCCTTGTGGTGGCTGCTTGCTATTTCTTCACATGGTACCCATTGGCGTATATAGAACAGCACTTGTAGAGTTGCTTGGTCGGACTAAGAAGATAGGCGTGCGAGGTCATGGAGTTTTCATAGATTATGGTTTGCTGAGATTTTGGTTTTACCCTTGTATCTGTCTCGAAATTTTGAAAACCAGATTTGGCCTAATATACAAGCACCATCATTTGCGATGCATCCCATTCGTATAATTGGGGAGTTGTTGGTGATGATATCCCTGCTGCGTCCCCACACACGACTTTTATTTATGGTCATTTTGACACGACATGATGTAAAAGATAATCAAAATTGGAAGTAGAAAAAATATTACGGAGAAATATGAGTCTTGACAAGATCTAAAAAAAACTAGTGGCTTAATTTGATCTAAAGGAGCACGTTAAGGGGCTAGAATACAGCTGACTGATGCAGTGTCTAGGGTAGGCCACCCCTCCACCAACCCCCCACCCTTGCCAAAATGGCCGATCAGATGCATTGGGAACCCTCTCCGTTAAGTCCGACATCACTCGATATAGTATCATCTGGAGGCACCCACGCAACCTCGTGTCCTATTACAGCGTCTTTCTCTTCATCTTTAATTCTTCGCTTCATTCCAAAAATATGGATCCGGACGTAAAAAAGAAGGACAAGATGCCCCATATCACCACGCTCCCTGCCGAAATCCTCCAGCACATCCTGGCCTTGCTGAACCCCGCTGATATCGTCATACTGCCCCGCGTATGCTCTGCGTTCCGCGACTTCGTCAAGACCAACAGGGCGCTCTTTCGAGAGCTCTACCTGAATAATTTTGTATGCAACACATGTTTTGCCCGTCTGGGCCAATACGAGATCGTGCCTTAGTAACCCGAATTCAGGACCGACCAACAGATCTCGACCAGGACTGGGTCACAGAGATACACAATATCGCCCGCTTACAAGCCATATGTCGCTCCAAACATGCGGCGACCAAACAGGTAATATACAAGGCCTCATACATATACTGTTTTTTGGTCCCCCTTGGCTGTGTGTATAACTGACGCTCACCAGCGACACGAACTTGATTTTGTTTACGACGTAGTCAACCGCTTACTGAAGAACGCCTCTCCAAACGATGAGCCAATCCCTCCAAATTACACACACGCCATATCCAGAAATGCCAACCTCCTTAATGAAATATTCAAGTTCGACCCTGCGAAGGAGGCCTTCCTTCAACGCTCGTTCATATTTGAGCGGGCTCGCAGCGAGGTCATGATGCCGCCTACCCGCACATCTCCCAGAAGCATCTCAACTGCCGTCATACGTCAGCGTCGGCGTAGCGCAAAACTTCACTGCCTATACGGGAAGCCAATACAATATACTTCCAGCCCTACGACAGCTCGCACATACCCATTTGCTTGTTCCAAAGTATACGATTTGCGCCAGTACACCGAGCGCACTCGCTGGGGTCCTTTTCTAGATGATGGCTCGGACCATGTTGATTGGGAGAAGGTCGAGGCCATCATAATTGTGCTGAGCAAGAATATTGGAAACAGGCATCGAGTATCCAATTTATTTAAGGAGATATGGAGCAGCCCGTTTTCCGGATCTTGGCCCGGAAGTTACTCATCGCCATCCCCACTGGGCCAGGAAACATCCTCTCTTGAAGCCAGTGACCCTTATGGAGTCACCGGCACATGGTACCGCGTTCGTACTTATATGTGATCTCTGAATCCCACAGAGAAAAATAATTATCAACAGGAACCAACCACGCTAACATACAAAGGTTCCAGATTGTCTGCTTTCTCGACTATACCGACTTTTTCGCCTACAACTTCCCAGCCGGTGACTTTATCGAATCCGACACCCCACGTCCCGCCCTTGATGGCGAAGAAGCGACTCGCATCATAATGATGCGGATTAACGTTGATAGAATTGAACCACCTGGCCCTGACGACGGGCAAGAATTGCCAGTAGTGCATTTCAAGGGTGTCTCGCGCTCGCTCGACACATCGATGGATGATGCCAACTCTCGGGTTCGAGGTAGGTTGTCTGCAGTTTCACATGTCCATTAGAATATAGACCGCGGTTAACTAACCAGGAAGAAATCGAAATTAAAGGTAGTGTTCGTTTAACAAGAGAGGGCGAGGTGAGATGGACCACATTCTCTATTTTCCACGGCCAAGAGCGCTGGCGGAGTGAGGGTGTCCAAGTTGGCGGGATCCGTTCTGCCCGGGGGGTTGTTGGTAATTGGTTCGACAGGTCAGTTGCATTTTTCACCCCCCCTAAAGTCATCACCAAAATATTCTCATTTTGTACCTGTGGTGCTCACACACTCCGTATTTTAACAGAGATTATGACGTCCATGGCCCTGCCGGACCCACGGCCTTCTGGAAAGGTCCTGCAGATGACCAGAATCTTTTACCTGACGAGTTCTTTGCCCCCGGGCTATCCGCGGGTTACACTGGCCCAATAGCGTTGCCTGATGAGGATGACCCGGAGGATGAAGATTACCAAGAAGTAGAAGATGAGGAGGAAGAGGAAGCGGAAGAGGAGGAAGAGACAGCAGAAGAGGGAGGGGAAGAAGAGATTGTTTCGATACCGGCTGAGGTCTTAAGCGTTCCGGCGCTTGATTAAGAGTATCATTAGCGTTGCTCTCGATATCCAAATTGAAGTATCAAACGAGAAGAGATCAACAACTTTGCTCCCATACCGTGAAAGACGTTTGGCATGGAATGCCAGAGTCTGCATGCCAATGTTTGGGACCCGATTGAAGATTCAAACCACGGATATCATGAATATAAACTGTAACGTCACGCCTATAAAATGGTGATACATTATGCAGTCCCTGATGCAAAGGGCAACGCCCATAATGTTCCGATCTTGCGAATGCTCCTATAAAGATGCAGGAGACATGTCAACCAGTAAATAAGAAAACACGCTGTCGTCGAAAACAATGGGGTATTCTAAAGTACAAAGAGCAAAATCACTTGAAGCCTCCCGCCCCATATAGCAATACGTATTGTATGTTCCATCATTTCCATAAAAGCATCGTATCCAACCTCATTTCATCCAGCGCCCCATCCTATGCGCTTTTTTTATATAAAAACCACACCCACAATATCCCATTCTCGTAAGCTCAAATATTGCTTTAGTTGATCGTACCGCCTGCGTTGAGGATAATACAGTTGTTTAGAAGAGTCGAGGCCTCGTGTAAGAGCTCCCAGCGCGTGGTTTCGAATGTGTCCTTGAGGATCATCAAGAGTGCTGTGTTTTGGTTGATACCAGTCTTGCCTTGTAGGTTGCTGGGGTTCTCGATGGTGCCAAATCGGCCAAAGTACTCCCTCATCTGATCCAGCTTTTCTTGACGTGTCGTGGGCTGTGGAGCACTCGTGCAAGGTCCCTCCAGCGCGAATCCGTATGACCACACCACAAGGGCGGCAAAATATAGGACCCATGGGCGATTGAGTAAAACGTCGTCACGGGCATCGTACGGTTCATCCAAGTGATAGCCTCCGGCATGTGCGGGTGTTACTTGGTCAGGTGCCAAGACGGAGCACAAGAACTTGAGCGCATAAAAGGTTGCATCTCTAGCTCGTGCCGAGTGCGCCCAGTGATCCTTGATACGTCTCTGAGCACTACTGAACTCTTGAGGGCCAATGGCTCGTCCGAGTAGTCGTTTTGCCCGGGCGAACATCTGGCAATCGACGATATCGGCATGCATTGCCATGTGTGCCAAGTGGTGAAGGACAGTACGGCTTTCAAACACAACATTAAACTCATTCTTTTTTGTGGCATCGTTTCGGTAGGGGTCTGAGGAAGGTTCTGATCGTTCCAAAGCCTTGTCAAAGTCCACCTTCCAGGTATCATAAGCTCTCGTCAAAGTCGCGCGCCATCTATCTCGACCTCCTAAAGCTTGAATGATGCCTCCACCAAGAACATTGACTTGAAGATCTCGTTGGTGCATATGCCAAGACACGCTCAGAAGTCCAGCCATCAAAACTGTCCTGCCAAATGAATTGGTGTGCACTTCTTGATTGCTGAGAGTTCGCTTGAGGCCTTCCAAAAATGATGTCGGTTTGATGCCGTTGGACATCAGATTCGACTCAATCCTCCAAACTTCGGCACTGCTACCTGCGCGCCACATTGACTCGTCACAAGGTAAGGGGAGCCTCATCTCATGTGCAACCATGACTGCCGAATGACCAAACATGGTAGCGTGGATAGAATCAATCACAAACGCTGCAAAAGCTGCACGGCGTGTCGCTTCGTTGGTGACCCAATGTTCCCACCATTTCTCAGCGGTTGGGGCAACACTGGACGTTGACGACTGTCGGGATCCATTGGAGCCATCGCGAGGATTAGGAGGCGACTCGAGAGCAGATTTGCCAATCAACGAACGGCCACGTCGCATCAATGTGATGGTTGTTGCATGGTGAATGTGAGCACGTTCGTGCAATTCTCGAGAAGAGTACATCTTCTCATACAATTCCAGAAGAATCAAAGCTTGGAATACCCAAAGCTTGGCTGGTGGTCGGAAGTTGAGATCCATGAATATGTCCCAGCGCAAATGCCAAGCAAGGAAATTGGAGAGTTGAGCTCCAGCCTTGGTTACTTTGTGGCCATGAGTTCGGTCAAGGCAGGCAGCCCCAATCGCCATCATGGATAATAACAGGAGGTTTGGAGTGTTGTCAGGAGAAAATGTCGGTTTATGGAGGATGGGCATCTGGTCGCTGAAATGGTACCAGTAAGAGCCAATGTATGCTTGCATCATTCTCTTGCTCAACATATGGTCACCATGATTGCGGTCGCCCTCGAGTATGCCATCCCATCGTCGATCAACAGGTGTATGTTTGCTGTCGTGGAAGCGCTCCTTGACAAAATCAAACAGTTCTTGGCTTTTCTCCTCGGATATTGTTGCCTCTGGAACTTGCTGCTCTAGGAGGTTAGTGACGGACATGACTGTTTGCGGGGCCGCCGGGAAGTATCCAAGCCCAGCGGCATCGCCTCCTAGTAGAGACATGTTGAATTGGGTGCTTTGCAAGTCACCATAACTATAACCTGTGAGCCAACTGGTAGACTTGAATTATTTGGTGCACTTACGTCGCATATGCTGGTGGAATCACAGGGGTCATGTTCGCCTGAGGCGAGTTGAACAGGTAGGCCATGAAATCCTCCGGCATTCCGACGTACGGGGATTTGTTGAGATCTCCATCACCACCAAATACAGGAACAGTACCAGGCATGGCCATCTGATCCAGCATCATCAATTCACCAGCCTGAGACGTTCCTGGTTCAGTATATTCCGCACTGGTCCCAGTGTTGAAAACTTGTCCTGATTCCTGTGAATTTAAATTTTGGCCACTTGAGAATTGGGAAGGTGGCAAATTCATAGGCATCACATTTTGCTGAGGGACAAAATTGGTTTGAGACATCGCCTGTTGCTTCGCAAAGGCAGACTGATTGGCGATTGGCGACATAACCCCATAAGGCGTGCCATTGTTGGGACGCTGCGACACTATTGGTGATTGAGGTTGGGAAAGCTGTGGACGGCTCTCGAACCCCTGACTCTGTGCCCCAAAAGCGTCCATTCCATTCGGGAGGCCTCCGTTTGTTGGAAACATTTGCGGTGTTGCGGCCATGGGGGAATAAGGATGCATATTTGGGTCCTGTCCTTGATATTGCATCGGGGCTGGACGGGCTTTGGAATAGTCCATCGAGCTTCGGCTGAAATCTGGGGAATTGGAGCCAGGGGCTAGTACTGGGGCAATATGACCGGCCATAGTATCTCTCTGATTGAGCTGGGAGCCTTTGGCCGCATGTCGATCCATGTGTCTCTTCAGCAGATCTCCTCGAACAAATGTTCTGGTACAATTAGGGAAGTTGCAATGATATGTTGTTTTTGAGTTGTGGTTGAGCTGATGGCGGTATCTAGAAATGGTCAGTTCATTCTTCTAAGCGTTAATATTCTTGTTGCAGAACATACAAATGCTCGGCTCTAGAATAACTCTTTCCACATCCTTCAGCATTACATTCAAACCGTTTATCAAGACCCTTGCGGCTCCTTCGCCTTTTTCTTGCAGGGCCATTTCCATCTGAGTTAGAGGAGGCTCCGTTGGGACCATCGTGATTCTCGTCCTTTCCTTCATGATCGCCATCGTCTGGTGAGCGACTCGGCTCACGGTGCCGGTCTTGAGTTTGCATCATATCAATGGGCGAATGATGCTGTAGTGTGCCCAGTGCGCCAGAACTGACCGGAGAGATGGGAAGAATGGGTTTTAGGTCGCTGGGTTGGGTGGCTAGTACTGAGGCCATGACCTGACGCGTGGAGTGGAGAACAAAGGAATAATGGCCGGGTGGTACGAGTTGATTAGGATGAGATGCTCGCGAGCGAAGGTGATCTTCGAGTGGACTTGGTTAGATGCTTGACAAATCGATCCGATAAACTAAAATGAATAAACGACCCAAAAGGTTGCGCAGTGCTGTAGCGTATGGAAAATGAGAGAGGCGTCGTATGAATCGCGGGGTTGGCGCCGGGGGCTGTGAATGCGGGACAAGTTATAGATCTGATCAGCCCTTACAGACTCAATGCGAGTCACACCCCATGCATGACAGGCGGGGCGACCAGTTTGTCTCGGGGATCGAAGGGAGGATGGTGAGAAGGCGCGATGCGAAATCCGGCCAGACGATAGTTGGAATTGGGAGGAACACCAAGAGATGAGGCAGATCGGGAGCCTAGTTACTTAATGTCAGTGGAGGACGAGAAGGTGGTCGCGTGTTTTTGCGGGTAAAATGCTATGCCAAGTGGACCAGGGACGTCAAGCGTCCTTGGGGGAAGCCGGGATGTGGGACCCCGACTGGGGACGTCGAAACGGCGCGGAGACAACTTTTTAGTAATAGAAGCGTTGATTCGTCGCGCAAAGCTCTAATGGGATTTTGATGGTAGGGACGCCATGCTCGGCCAGAGCCGAGTTGTCGAGACGAAGATGATGAAGAGTTTGGCCTCGGGTATTTGCCTGCCTGCTCTGTCTCATGGATGGCTGGGTCGGGGGAGAGGGCGGAGGGGCCACGGGTGGATTGCCAAGTGGAGGGAAATGGAGAAACACCGAGAAAAACATGTGCGTGCAGTAGAGGTGAAGGAGGCGACGTGTGTCCCTCAAGGGCTCGAAGGGCGAAAAGTGCGAATGGCGCCTAATCGGGAATAAAACCAGAACCACGACCAAAACCATGACCCATGATGGCAAATTGTGGCATCCGTGCCCGTGGTTAGGCCTTCAGCCGCACTCTGAAGGCCAGCACTGGCATCCAAGACCATGGTTATACCTTGACATCTCGGCGGGCTGATGGTGGTTGAATTTGGCGGCGTCCCCAGCAGCGGACGGAAGGGCCCGCGGTGGAGCAAAAGACGATGAGGATGGCGCGAGGAATGTAAAAAGGGCCAGCCAAGAGGTTATTGCAGCGACCCGGCCGAGGAAAGTGGTGGTGGAAGGAAGAATGCAGGGCAAGATAGAGAGACTTGGGCAGGATGAAAGAAGTAGAGGAAGAAGAAAGAAAACACGGGTGCATACGTACAGTACCTCGGGTTCGAGAGCACAATGTCTGTTCACAATGCGCAAGCTAAGGTCAACGCGACTGAAGAACGGAAGCTCGGACGGCGGATAGGCGCAGATAGGACACGGCGGGTGCGGCGAGTGCGACGACAGCTCACACAAAGTGCTGATGAGGCCCGAAAGATAATCGATAAAGGTGAACGGGAAAAACAGGGGAAAGTCGATAAAAATCAACCAGAACGACGTCCCAAATAAGGCATACAAATCGGCTTGCGACGAGCAGTCTCCGGGTCCGATGAACGAGTTGCTCTGGGGAAGTGGAAGTGGCAGCAGCGCGTGGACGCGGGTAGGGTGGGGGGTCATTGGGGGGTCTTAAGGCATGGACCCTCGACCAAAAAAAAAAAATTCGGAACCACAACTCAGCAAACACCAACATAAGCCGCGACGACGTCCCATCTGCGAGGTACAGCTCCATTCCTAGCCTGGTCACTGGCTTCCCCCGGTACGGTGCGGTGCGGTGCGGTACTTGCGCACTAGCTGACCCAGGTCTCTGCCGCACATATTTTTGGGTGAGACGCAAAGTCGGCCGGTACCTACTTAGTACGGCCTCTTGTCCCGCGCGGTACTGTGCCATCCATCAGTCAAGAGTCTGATGCGACTGGAGCTCTCCACCCTCCCACCCTCACTTTCGGTCTCCTCTCCACCATCTCCACTCCACCTCGTCTCGTCCCCTCACCCACTCCCACAGCTCTCAAAGACACCCCCCTTGCCTTTCGTCAACCTCCGCTCCTAGCGTCGCCTCGTTTGCAGTGCCCTACCCCCCCGGCCAAGGCAACCCTCGCCGTCCCAGGCCCCTCCGTCAATCCATGTCAGTGCTGCTTTGCCCTGATGTGCAGCTCACTGCACCAGGACTGTCCGAGTAACTGACCAGCAAGGGGCGCAACCTGCCACGGCCACCAGCTCTTGTTGGCATATTGACCGGGGGCCACTGCGCGCTGGCCAGGGGAGGGACCGAAGAAATCGAAGGGAGGGAGGGGAGGCCGATTAATTGGGGCCTTGCCATCCATGATCCATGGTCCCTTTTGGACATCCCATCCCATAGCTGGCGATTTCATATGGCTCGTCGACTCAGCGGTCCACGCACATACACCCTCCATCCCTGCAATCTGCAAAGGCCAGTCGGGCTTGCCAGGGAGCCCCGAAGCCGCCGCAACTTGGAACCACGACCGAGCTGTTTGTATCCGTAATGCTGTAGGTGCTGTTGGTGGCTGGAATCCTGGTATGCTGTCTTTGAGACATCTTTTTTACAAGCACACCGGTTGCGCCCTGCTTGTCATGTGCATTGTATTGCATACCTGTCCTGTTCAAATTACTCTTTCCACGCCGACCTGACCGCGCAAGCTGACATTGGGCTCTCTCCTTGGTCAGGCTACCAAGGACTGTCAAGTGTTCACGGGCCACCTCAACCATGCCTGACCCTAGCTGCCTTGCCGCTGGCGCCGGTGACGGGCATTGCCTGATGAGCTCTTAGCAAGCGGCCCGCTTGCCTAAGCAGTCTTCACATCTTGTCGCGTGTGTGGCATGAGCAATGGTGCGGCCTCCACACTAATGATGAGGTCGCTTTGCTTCCCGGATCATCGGGGTGGAGAATGCGCGGCATCTATCCGGAGTACGGGTAGAAGTATACCTTGTATGCTAATATCGACACGAGACGTCGCTCTACTCGTGATACATTTGCCCCTTCCAAGGCTTAGGCTGGTCTGGCATGGATGCAATAACATCCCCACGATGCTCATCGGTAATCTGGTGGTTTGTCGCGTGCTCAGGAACCAGAGGCGCGTGAGTTTGGTCAAACACGTATCCAAGCCTTGTTCATTTGCATTCTGGGGAGGTGACACAATGGCGCTTGTGAGATGAGCCATCATCCTGGTCTCACACGCCCATAATTCTTTGGAATCTTGTCGAACAGAGCGACTTTGAGTCGCCATAAAGGCCATCATTGCGTGAATTGAGTATTGTAAGCACTATAACTGCACAGAAATGCCTGATGTTTAGTTTTGGAGGCGAGATGACATTGAAGCGCTAGCTGTTCTGCCACAGTCGTATTGATAGGGATAGTGGGGAAGAACACATGCAAGCCAGATGATTTCACCCTTTCTGGATTGGATGGCGCTGATGGCGCGGCATTCTATCTCTTGCTTGCTGTTGAACCATGAATGCAGAGGGTTCCAAATACGTACAATGTTCAGATGCTGATCAACACGGGGAAGCACGAGGGCCTACCTAAAGTGGCTTGGGAAGAGGCAAGTTTGGCCACCCGTGTCTTTGTTCCCCAGAACCAGGCGGGCGGCAATCCGGGGCTGAGAACCTCCAATTATCACCAGACAATGCAGCCTCACGCCGACTAGTTTACCATCAAGTCTACTCACAAACGGCATCGCCACGAGGTATCAATCAATAAATTGGGGGAGAGGGGCAAAGGCGACCCCCAATTTAAAGCTCCGAGCAGGGATCTCATAGCGTTGGAGAAGAAGAGGCTGATCCCAATCATCAAAACAACATCTCAAACCCGAGGAGATGCTTTAGATACTGAGTGTTCTTTCAAGAGTCGTTGGCCAAGCCATTAACAAGGGGGGGCTGTCGATGTGGTCGAAGCGCATCTGGAAGAGGCTTAAGTTAGTGGGGAGCTGGTTCTAACCAGGATGCCATTCAAGGGTGTCCCCGCCCAGACAGTGGCCAGGATGCGCCATTTTCTCCAACGCCCGACAAGTTGCGCCAAAACACGAATGGCATGGTTAAAGAAAAGGCGTGGGTGGGAATGTTGCAGGGCTGGTACGGCACTTTAGAAGAATGGCCTTGGACGAGCGCTGTACTCCGTAAGGAGACATGGGCAGAACACCCCTTGTAAGTCGTATTCATAGCTTTGTTCCGGCCGGCAACTGACTCGCTGCTATATCCTCAGAGCTAGAAGTTGAAAAACAAGAGTACATGGTGGACCGACTCCATATATAAACCATCACTCGACTTTGTGCCAACTTTTTCTCGTCACTCGCCCCCATCGCTTGACTGCGCTACGGGAAAAAATGGACAAGGGCAGGCGACCGGCCGACTTCTTTAGCACACTTGTTTGTGGCGCGCCAGCTAGTGAGCGAGCCAACCTCCAAGCGGCATCATCGGCGTGGGAGGGCGTGTCCCGTCGTTGTGGGATTGGATGACTTCCGGGGCGCCCAGCCAAAACCCAGCAACTCGGCCGGTGGAGGATGGAGTGTGGCCACCCCAGATTTCTTGATCTTGGCTCCACAGCGGCTGACATCTGCTTCGCTTTAGATTGAGGTGCGCTGCATTGTGCGCGCTGAGACAAGTCCCGCGTCACTCGCGCCTCCAGGCCTATTCCCATTACCATGCACATTGTCCAAAGCAGTTGGTTCGGATTGGTAATGGGTGAGTTCCTATTGTTGCTTATCGCCCAGGGTTTTGCGCTCGCACAGCTGTATCTCGATGATCATCGCATTATCTGCCGCACTGAGGGAAATGCATTGTAAACAGTTACATGTAATAATCAAAGTGACTCCTTGCTTTTCTCGACGTCAACCTGACGGAGTTGCTGTCGCCATCGGGCATCGACGACATCTTGCCTGTTGCGTGCTAAGACGATTATACTTCAAACTAGCTGGGTCGACTAGAGAGCTGTCTCCCTCCCGTCGACTAGAGTAAGCCTCCATCCGTAGCCCTCCACCCGTCATGCGCTCGCCCACCCAACAAGGCTTGCCAGTCCGTAATTATCCATCCCGATGGAGCGGCACATACAGATGGATACACGGCCCCTCGTCCTCCCCCCGCGCAAGGCCCGTGACTAGAGAAGAGCGCGGCGTAACCCAAGACAAAGACGATGATCCCCGCTGTGCATGAACCGACATGAGGGCATGCCAACCCTCTTTCCCCTCCCTGACAGGTGCATGGCAAGAGAGCCTCAGTCTGGGGTGGGTGGAAACCAACAACTCCTGGAGGCCTTTGCCCAATCACCCAAACTGAGCCAGCTTCCTAAACGCCGCAAGTGGCCAACCCATGTGCTCAAGAGGACGGATCTAGCGGGAATAGCGTGACCTGCGTTTTGGACTTGTTAGGCTCTGAGCATCAGGCTTCCTCCAGCTGGTCATTCTCATCCACTCAGTCGGCTACTTTAGTTTACTAACATGGACGACCTGGCCACGCAGATGATCAAAAACAGGCTTTTAATTAACCGAGAGGCGTGTCAAGAAGGAAGTCGAGCAGTGCCGAAGAGTTGCACCCACATCACGTTTCCTAGGATCTCGACCCGCCGATGCTGATCACCTTCTCAGCCTCATGATTTGCTGGGACGCTTTGTTGAAAAAGTAATTATAAAAGCCACCTGCATCTAGGCTGATGCGCGTTGATGAAAAGGAAATGCGCCACTCGAGTTGGAGTGCTGACCCTTGCGAGTTCGGCCAAAACATGCAAGCATGAGCCAAATATCAAACCTGGTGCTCGCATCCCTGATTAATGCATCACTGGCGGCGAGATCGGTTGCGCGGATGGGGCGAGAGGCGCATCTGGAAGCTCAAAGTTGATACTTTTCAGCTTTCCACCTTGGATCTGTATGTCTCTGTCTTCATCCCACGGACTGACCCACTCCGGCAACGGAGCGTGGGGCGGGATCGTGGGGGTTCTCTCTGGAGGCGATCCACCTTGCCAGTGCAGTGGTGATGGCGATGCAGCGATTTAAGTGCTGGGTTCGATAGATCTTCCTGGGCAATGCAGGTTTCCGCAGTGGAAACGACGGGCGAAATGCAAGAAGGGCTTAAGTTAATCCACCGGTGACCCCCAACTTCTTTTCTCTTTCCCCATGCGAGTTGTCGAATTTCCATTCCCGCCGGATCAAAGACCGGCTCCTGGGCCACGGTTGTCGACTTGAAGGCAACCCAATTGAGCCATGGGCGTTGCTGGTTGAATTGAAAGGCTGAGTTGACCCAGACAGCTAATGCATGCAGTCAACGTACAGTAGACCAGCCATTGGATAGGGCTCTCGTCTGAATGGCCAGACAACTCCCCGCGCCCGCCTCGGCCTGATGACGGTACGATGATGACGATGGTTTCGTAGGGCGTCATGCAATGCCACACTGTTCTGGTTTGGCTGCTGGCCATGTGCAGGAAAAATGGCTCTGCCACTCCAGACTTCCTAGCGTTTGTTTTGCCCATGTGGCTGAGCGAATCCTGTCCCTTGAGTCGCGGAGAGACAGGTGGGCAGCCACCTGCAGAGAGGGATCTTTTGCACGTTGCACGCATGGCCGAAACCCTCCGGCGCGGGGTGGAGGAGGCCCCTCATCCTCTCAAATCTTCCCTTGCCTGCATTTCGCCGTCTCACTTCTGCGGCACACATACACCTTCATTTTGCTTTCTTTTGGAGCGAGAGGGGCGTTCAGGGGATGGTCCCAGAAGCGCACTAGATGCCACATCCTCAACGCCTCTGTCAGGTACGAGAGACGGGCATTCCCACGCGGGGGTCCCGTTGGCGCCCTCGAGTCGCGGCCTGCTGCACAACAGCCTTCGGTGGCTTCGCTCCGTCCGTGGGGCTGGAATATGGAAGCTGGACGGTTGTGGCGGTTCTGGAGCAGGTGGTTCCCGCCCTGGAAAAACCGAGTCCCGAGTGCCTTTGATTGAAGGATGGAGTAAGGGCAGAGGATGAGACGTGCTGCGCCGAAGGGAAGGGTTGAGCAGGTGAGCCATCCTTACAATACGAAAAAAAAATTTGCAATAAAATATATAGCATTCACAGCTAGATACATCCCACTTTATAGCCCGTCATGCATTTCCCTACTCTATTCTTTAATTAATTATTTCTGCCCCCTCATTCCTGAGCTTCCTCATCCAATGTCTTCCATGCTGTGTTTTGTTTTCCGTCGCCCGCTGCAACGACAGGTTAATGGGCCCCGCTGTATGGAACGAGGCGGCCCCACTCTTTCGCTCTCAGCAGGTGATACTGGATCCTCCATCCAGCAAGCTGACAAGCTAGTTGGTTAGGGTCCAGCGCAAAAGTGGTTGTGACGTTGGTGGGCTAGTAGAGCTGTGCGCGTGCGAGAATTGAAATGCCCACGCCCCAGGTCCCATGGCCCCGACGCCGGTCGACAAATCTCCTCCTCCCATTCCCTCAGCCCACGATCCCCAGATCATGTAACCGCCCGCTGCCTACGATACTCTCCTAGACAATTATCGCCTTGAGTCCCCTATTTGCAGATCCCACCCATAATCTTTCATCGCTTTGGCCGCGCTTCTTCACCATGCCGCCCACAAAATCCTCCCGCACCCACGACGACTCCAAGTTAGACGCTACCAACCACAAGGAGAAGAATGGCAATGGCCACACGTCTACCAAGATGCGTCGTGGCGCTAGTCAGAATAGCCATTCGCACATGAGAGATGCTGCCAACGCTGCTGCCGCACCTCCTCCCCCTCCCCCTCCCGCGGAGCCGACTCCCCCCAGCGTTCGTCGCCCCCTCTCCCCTACCTCTGTCCTCCTTTGCGACGACTCGGCGAGGACTCTTTCTTGATAGCCCCCGTCGCGCTTCGGGCGCGCCTCAGAATTTCGCATCGCTAACATTATCATACAATAGCTGAAATGGGCCACCTTCGAACGAGAAGTCCTTCATGCCTACCGTCGCGAGCACCGCTTGAACACACCGTCTTCCTTCTCCAACCCCTACTGCCAGTGGATTCTATCCCAAACGAGCGGCATCGGCCTCTACTCTCCCACAATGGCCCGCAAGCGACAAGCTCGCCGCCAGAGCAAGGATCGCCTCGCTCTCACGGTACGGAAACATTTTAACGGCATGGGCGTTCAAGAGAGTGATGTGATTGTCGACTTTATCTACAAGATCCGCCACGATCCTAAGCGCGTCTCCAAGACCTACATTGCCATGTAGATGGCCCACACTCCAATGACAATCGATTTAATAAGATAGGGAAAGAAGGCACGGATCACATTGAAAGGAGTTTTGGCGTTGAATTAGGCGTTCGGCATTGCATCGGCCAGCCAGCAAATACGCATGACATGAATTGATTTGGCAGTTATGGTATAGACGGGTTATCATACGGGTTTGGTTTGCAATATACCATGGTCGAACAGAGGAATAACCTCTTTTTTATGACTTTTGTTTCACTCAACGTGCCCCGCCTCTCCTCGCTCACTCTCGTGCGTTGTAGTACAAGTGTGAAGTGTGACTACAATACACCCCCCTGAAAGATTGTGCCCCCGGGACATTTTCTAATGAGGTACTACAGAACTTGACTGCCCAAAATACCAAGTCAACACCCACAAATAAATAAATAACGTTACTTAGAACAAAATCATACATCTAATTTATTTGATTAGTTCTTATTTATGTTTTGTTTTCCCACTAGGCAGTCAAGAAATAGGAAGGAAAAGTAGAGACAGCACAATCTTTCAAGGGTTGTATTGTATGCTTCAAATCCGAGAGCATATGGTCTCATCACCTAGCTCCGCTGTGGAGACTGCACCTGAAAGGTCGGCACAGAAAGCCGAGAGGCCCAAGAGGCTGGCATGATAGCTACTGGGAGTCACAATGCCTTGGCGTTACGGTAATCGGAGCGGAGACTCTCGTCCGATGGGTGTTTCAGCCATCAACTCCATAATGACAGCAGCCTCACTTCTTTAGCAGCTGGTACGAGGTGAGGGGTAGGGCATGATGTAATTGTACGTGCTAGCATGCTCCTAGTTGCCAACTGGGAGAGGGGTCAAACTCCAAACCCATTTCTCGACATTTTTCCCACATTGAATAATGAATTGTTCTAATATTTTGGGTGCGCGTAACCAACAGCGGTGAAATTGGAGACACGGGTAGCTTTGGCAATTGCGGGAGACACTCATTTCAAAAGCCACCCTGCCTCAACCGATTTTTGTTTGTTTCTTCGATGTCAATTCGCACATTTGCATTCTGGATGTCGGTTCGGGCGTTGCAACTTGGCTCGGCTTAAGACGGCAGCTCGGGGTACATTCGGCATAGTTTGGAGTGCAACTCCAAGCACCTAAGCTGTTGGCATTGAGAGATACACCCAACCTATTCCTTGTTTAAGAATCCGATGTGACCGTAAGAGATACTTTTCATTGAGGCTAGAAATTCGCTGGCTTTTTGCCCATGTCATGAAGCGGGTGGTGAGCGCTTGGATCGGGGTTGGATCGGTATTGTTGAATTATTAATCTTGGCCAATGAGAAGCGACTAGAATCGTTAGCTGCCGCAGTCGGCCTATGACGATGCTTGATGTCTGAGGCACCAACCCCTCGGCTCAAGCCCGGTTGGAAAACTTAGGATAGGTCTCGGAACTTCGAAGAATTTCTAATTGACCACAGGGAGCTAGCCGTCGGTGACTTATCTCAACGTCGGTTTTTTTCTTCTTTCCTTTTTTGTACCTTCTTAGATCTAATGAATCACTGCACATAAAGATGAATTCTAGCCTTCTGACCAAGGCCGCTGCTCCTGTGCGAGCACTGGCGCAAAGCCATTTAAGCGGCTCAAAAATCCAATGCTTGAGCAAAGGCTCTCAACTTCATACTGCCGCATTCCGTGCTGGCTCCCCTGTGTTGAGGAGGGAAACTAAAGCTCCTTCATCGAGACGAGTGAGTAGCCCCCAATGCATTGAGAGAGAACAAAACTCTGACTGTGTAATAGTTGTTCCATGCAACGAACTCGCTTTGTCAAAAAGATCCTTATCAAGCGCTTGGAGTTAGCAAGAGCGCAACCGCCGCTGAAATCAAGAAAGCCTACTATGGCCTGGCAAAAAAATATCACCCCGATACAAATAAAGATGAGAATGCGAAGGAGAAATTTGCCGATATTCAATCTGCGTACGAGATTCTATCCGACCCGAAGAAACGTGAGCAGTTTGACCAATATGGCGCCGCTGGCTTCGACCCCAGCGCAGGAGGAGCTCCCGGAGGCGATCCATTCGGCGGTGCGGGCAACCCTTTTACCGGCTTTGGAGGACAGGGAGGTTTTGGCGGTGGCTTCAACTTTGAGGATATCTTCTCTGCGTTTGCGGGGCAACAAGGCTTCGGTGGTGGTCGCCGAGGTGCTCGATCGAATCCATTCCAGCAAGAAGTTTTAGTCGGTGACAATATCGAGGTTCAGGCCAGCATCAGCTTCATGGAAGCAGCCAAGGGTACTTCCAAGACCATCAACATTACTCCTCTGACGACCTGCGGAACCTGCACTGGCAGTGGTCTCAAGACTGGTACTCAGAGGAGTGCCTGTTCGTCTTGCAATGGTACTGGAACTCGCGTGCATTTTATGCAAGGAGGTTTCCAAATGGCATCTACCTGTGGCACTTGCGATGGTACCGGATCGACGATTCCCAAGGGTTCCGAGTGTCGTTCGTGCTCAGGCAATGGTGTAGTACGAGAGCGAAAGTCGATTACTGTCGAGATCCCCGCCGGAATCGAGGATGGCATGAGACTGAGGGTAGACGGATCTGGTGATGCTCCTATCACTGGAAAATCCGCTGACCCCAACGTTCGCGGCCAAGCTGGAGACCTGTATGTTTTTGTTCGAGTGGCCAAGGACCCCAAGTTCCGACGAGAAGGTTCCAACATTCTCTACACGGCAAACCTTCCCCTTACAACTGCTCTCCTCGGCGGTCAAGTCAATATTCCCACACTGGATGGATCGGTTAATGTCAAGGTTGCCACTGGCACAAACACTGGCGATAAGATGACTCTTACTGGTATGGGTATGAAGAAACTTGGTTCCCGACGTGGTGGCAGCGGTGACCTGAAAGTGGAGTTCCGTGTCGCCATGCCCAAGTATCTCAGCGCCAACGAGCGGACCATTGTGGAGATGCTTGCAGATGAGATGGGGGACAAGACGGCTACGCGGGTGATGAATGTCTCGTCGAACTCAAGGGATGCAAGGTAAGAATCGGTATGGTTCTAGGCATAGCCCTTGTGCTGAACGATGAGTAGCTCTCAACAAGGATCCGGCTTTGCTGATGCCGATTCGCACGCAAATGAGGGCTTTCTGAAGTCAATGTGGCACACATTCACCAATCATCCAGCTCATCAGAAGCCTGAAGACGCGAACGAGAAGACTGGATCTTCAAAGTCTAACGACCAATCGAATGACAAGAAGGAAAACACGGACAAGAAGAACTGATGATCTTGACGGCCTGTAACATATACATTGAAACCCAAAAAAACTAGAAGGGGCGGGGAGCGCATTGGTTGGTGTTCAAAAGGTTGATATTATTTGTATGGCGTCTGTGGAGGGTCAACGACTACCCGACTACTGATGTAGATCTGCCAGCATTTCAGATCTTGTATAACATTCCTGTAGCATAGAACGAGCGCGTTGAAAAGCTCCAACGGAGGCCACTCTCCTCAATAAGATTGCAATATAATTGCTTTACATCTCCAAGATCACTGAATAATCAAAATGGCTTTGCTAAACAAGCGGAACACTTGGACATCTACGATGCATGATCACGAATCGTCTTTCAATAGTGTACTTACCCGCCGGGAATGATGTGGTTTCGTTAAGCGGTAGATGGAGAGGAATTGGTGGCCAAAATATGGCTTTTGGTCTGCCTTGATTAGAGTCCAAGCAATTCATAATCATTATTTAACTCACAGACCATCCTTGTCAAAAATAGAGCAGCAGCATTAGTACTCTCAAATCGTATCCCGCAGCCTCCTCTTCAACCGATGGGCTTGAGCTTCTTTTTCTTCTTCTTGTCTGGCTCACCGCCTGATTTCCCCTTCTGAAACTGTCGCCAACTGCTGATGCGCTCATCCCTGGTGGCCTCCCAGTCCTGCTCGTGTTGGCGCTTGCGCTTGCGCTCATCAGCCTCGGCCTCGACACGGCGTTGCTCACGACCCTCCTCCTGCATCTGGGCCTTCATTTGGCGACGGCGACGGTGCTCATTATCGATAAGAACCTCACGGCTCTTGTCGCGCCACATCTTGCGAAACTCGTCCGTTTTAAGCTCCTCGCTATCCACCGTCCACTTGTTTTCGCGGATGAGCAGCATGCGCGCATCGGCGATGGCTTCGTCTAGACGCGCGCGGTGTTTCTCGTCCATTAGTTCCGTTTGCGCTTTCTTCAAGCGGTCAAAGGCATCAGGCGCCTGTGGATTTTTGGTCTTGTCGGGGTGAATGAGAAGGGACTTCTTTCGGTACGTGATCTTGATGTCGGAGTCTGGCACACCAGGCTGAAGATCTAGCACAGCATATCTGCAGAAGGATTAGCCGCGAATGTAGGGAATTTGAAAGGAAATCGACTTACGCATCGAGGCGAAACGCCTTGAGGATTCTATCTATTTCAGCATCCTGGAGCACGTTAGTGATGATGAATCAAGGATGGATGATGTGCTATGTTGGCATGCGAACCTTGTCAAATTCCTTGGCCTCGGCCTCAAGGGCGTCGAGCGCGTCCTTGTCTTCCTTGGAATCTTTGCTAGCCATAATAGAGCCGTCGGTTTGTGTACGGTGTACGCGCACAAGAAATCTGGTGTTGGCGAATGGTTCGGCTTGCAGATGGACACGAAGGCAGAGGTTGTTTCTGATCAGTTAGCTCCGATGCGGTCGGCGCAAAGCACGACCTCTCAGGACCCAGTGCAGACCCACCTGCCCCGCGACGATAAGATAAGACAGGATAGCCCCAGAAAAAAAAATTGGCGGCTTTTGCTTGATACTTTGTTTATTCGCAAATCTGTTCGAGACCTAACTTGGCTTGTCGAACTGGTCGGTATGCCTCAGCGCGGAGCTTCCCCGGCTCCTTCAGAGCCAGAAGCCGATATTTTCGACTCCCTTTATCCTGGCGATGGCGACAATGGCGGTGCTGATGGTGCCTCTGGTCTCGACTTTGACTTTGATGGTCTTTTGAACGGCCCAGAACCAGGCAATGAGGATGGCGACGAGGCTTTCATTGCCCTTCAGCAGGCAGCTTCTTTTAGAAAAGCCTCGAACTTGAAGGGAAAGACGGTCAAGAAGGGTGGTGGTTTCCAGGCAATGGGTAAGCCCCCATTGACCAAGTTTGGTTTTGATACTAATTCGGCCAGGCCTCAGCAGCAACCTTCTAAAAGCCATCACGCGAAAAGGTTTCTCAGTCCCTACCCCAATTCAGCGAAAAGCGATCCCTCTGGTACTCGATCGAAAAGATGTAGTAGGAATGGCTCGAACTGGTTCTGGAAAGACAGCTGCCTTCGTGATACCCATGATCGAACGACTTCGCGCCCATAGCGCTCGATTCGGAATGCGAGCGCTAATTCTCTCACCTTCCCGAGAACTTGCAATCCAGACCTTGAAGGTCGTCAAGGAACTAGGCCGTGGAACCGATTTGAAAGCTGTCTTGCTGGTTGGTGGTGATAGTTTGGAGGAGCAGTTTGGTTATATGACCGCTAACCCGGATATTGTCATTGCAACACCTGGTCGATTTCTACATCTCAAAGTCGAAATGTCACTGGACCTTTCGTCAGTTCAATATGTGGTCTTTGACGAGGCTGACCGACTGTTTGAGATGGGTTTTGCCGAGCAATTGACCGAGATTCTCTACGCCCTACCCCCTTCCAGGCAGACTTTGCTCTTTTCTGCTACCCTGCCTGCATCTTTGGTTGAATTTGCGCGAGCAGGTCTCCAAGACCCCAGCCTAGTGCGTCTCGATGCTGAAACTAAAGTTTCTCCTGACCTGGAGAGTGCTTTCTTCTCTGTCAAGGGCGGCGAGAAGGAGGGATCCCTGTTGCATATTCTCTACGACGTTATCAAGATGCCAATGGGATCTCCCGAAGAAGTGCAAGAAAAGGATGGAGAGAAAGGCTCGAAGAAAAGGAAGCGAGGTGATGATGGCGCTAGTGGTAAACCAACCGAACACTCGACCATTATTTTTGCGGCAACAAAGCATCACGTTGAGTATTTGGCCAACTTGCTCATACTGGCAGGTTTTTCTGTTTCATATGTCTATGGTTCTCTTGACCAAACTGCGCGACGAATTCAGGTCGAGAACTTTAGAAGGGGAAAGTCAAATATCCTCGTGGTTACAGACGTTGCAGCGCGAGGTATTGATATTCCTGTGCTCGCCAATGTTATTAACTATGACTTCCCTTCACAACCTAAAGTATTTGTGCATCGTGTTGGACGAACAGCCCGTGCGGGAAGACGAGGTTGGAGTTACAGTCTCGTGAGAGACATGGACGCGCCCTACCTGCTCGATCTACAGTTATTTTTGGGGAAGAAGCTTGTGATTGGTCAAGAGAGCACCAGCCCTTCATATGCTGATGATGTCGTGGTCGGTGCGCTGAAGCGAGATTCTGTCGAGACGAACGTGGAATGGTTTAACAAAACCCTTGAAGCAAGTACGGATCTCGCTTCTTTAAGAAGCGTTGCAGTGAAGGCAGAAAGACTGTATTTGAAGACGAGAAACTCAGCATCAAGCCAGAGTGCGAAGAGGTCGCGCGAGCTAGTGGCAACGCAGGGTTGGACACAACTGCATCCTCTTTTCGGGGAAGATGTGGATGGGATGGAGCAGGCCCGTACTGATATGCTGGCGAGGATCAGTGGCTTCAGACCACAAGAGACTATCTTCGAAGTCGGCCATAAGGACAAGGGGTCTTCAGCAGGAGCCGCGGAGATGATGAAGCAGCTGCGAAAGAGAATTACGCCGAAGAGACAACAAAAAGTCGAGGAAGATGAAGATTTTGATGGCATTGAAGATACACCGAATGGACAAATGGAGGTCGATTCCGCTTCCGAGGACGATGCGGGCGAGCCACAAGTTTACAATTCCGATGATGACGACGACGATTTGGAGGTGACCGTCTCGAACACGGGCAACTCTAAGAAGGGACAAACCAACTGGCAAGATTCAGAGGTATTCATGTCCTACACACCTCGTACGATGAATGCAGCAGAGGAACGTGGTTACGGTGTCCACTCTGGTGGAGGCACTACTTTTGTAGAAGCGGCCCGAGATGTGACAATGGATCTAACCAATGATGAGACCGCAAAGTCTTTTGGTCTCCCAACTCGCTCAAAGATGCGTTGGGATAAAAAGTCGAAGAAGTATGTCTCTCGTGAAAACGACGAAGACGGATCCAAGGGTGCCAGGTTGATTCGTGGCGAGAGTGGTGTCAAGATTGCAGCTAGTTTCCAGAGCGGACGATTCGACAAGTGGAAACGTGCCAACCGCATGGGCAAACTCCCGCATGTCGGTGAGTCGGAGAAGCCCAACAACGGTGCTCAGCTACCGTCAGGTGTCCGTTACAAGCATAACCAGGAGAGGGCTCCCAAGGAGGCCGACAAGTTCCGCGACGACTACCATGTGCGCAAGAAGCGTGTTGCCGAGGCCCGCGAGAACCGCGTTGGTCGCTTCAAGGACGGCATGGGAAGCAAGAAGGAACTCAAGGGTGCCGAGGATATTCGCAGGGCGAGAAAGGAAAAGGAGCGACGGAAAGCCAAAAATGCTCGACCTTCGAGAAAGAAGTAGAGTGGCGGGGGCTTGGGCGTGGGGCTTATATAGTAATGGCTTGCATAGCAATGCAAATAAATACTTGGTGTCGATTTTTTTCTTAGATGGAAATAAAAATTGGTGTTGGCTGTCACACCATGAGCCAATGAGGCTAATAATTAGTGAGACATAGGTTGGCCCGATATGGTTCATGTGCAAGATGACCGGGAAGATCCATCCCTCCTAATCGCTCAAACCTGCTACGTCATTGGATCGGCGTGGAAAGCTTGTTTTACCTCCTTGGCGATCCCAACTATCACTCATCAAAGGGCCAATTCCATCATACTAGGCTTGGTTTGGCTCTGAGAACCAGTGAATACACACACACACACACACACACATATATATATATATAAATGTCGATATGTGTCATAGAATTCGTGGACATATACCATTCATTGATTTCTGCTTTCATATTTTTTTTCGTAACATTTCAAGTCTATTGGTTTCTGAAACTACTAGCCATGCTAAATCCCGCTAGATCCCAGTTCTCCTTCTCAAGTGCAACAACACCAGCCGGCAAAATCAAGTTGGTTTTGCCAGGATGCCTGAAATAATTCCTAACAGAAATGCTCCGAATAGAGGTTGATGCAAAATGACATGCCGTGATTTGCCCCGAATGAAACAAGAAAAAAAATAGCAAGAAAACCAAAACAGATGAAGTGAGATAATTCGAAATACGACAGGTTGCGAGATAATCCAACGCGTTATCGTATTCCCTGAACGCACAAAGTCAAGACCGCTTCCGAATATTGTATGCGTGCGCATCGCACCGGGGTATCATTCCATAGTCTTCGACAGCAAAATAAGTAAGTGGTGGTACATCAATCGACGGATCACTTCAGAGTGGAAGTGTCCGGTTAGGAAATAAAAACAAAGAAATCATGGTAATCGTGAATGCGATAGATTATGGGTGATTGTTTGCCCATAAACTATTCAGGCGTCGGCCGTGTCGAGGTTGTCCAACCAGCAATTAATCGCCTCTTCTAGTAGGTTTCGCTGAGATCGGTGACTCCTCGAATGACCGTTTGTTCCTAAATCTCCTCTTTCTCGAAGG
This sequence comes from Calonectria ilicicola, assembly GCA_020809705.1. Taxonomy (NCBI): domain Eukaryota; kingdom Fungi; phylum Ascomycota; class Sordariomycetes; order Hypocreales; family Nectriaceae; genus Calonectria; species Calonectria ilicicola. The sequence goes on along the minus strand of CP085828.1, from coordinate 1,751,069 downwards.
TCGATAGCCTCGCGAATATTGTCCTCGAGAGCGGAGAGTACAACAGATTTGCATTGCATACGAGGCACCTCGAGAGGTGTTTGTGGTAATACTGGTGGCTCTGGTGCTGTTACAGACACCGGTTCCACGTTCTCGGTACTCATGCGAACCTCGCTGTGAGTTTGTGATGAAGCGAGGGAATGGTCTTTGCTCGTTTCTTGTGTAAGACTTATAATTCTTTCCACTGCTTCTGTAAGTGCCTCATCGGGCTGAATAATTTGGTCTTCAATCCATTCCTCGTCAAGTTGTGTCTCATATGGCAAAATGGATGGTGTCAAGGCAGTACCGCCATGAGAATTAGGTGGACCGGTTTGTCCTGGCAACTGACGATCTGTAGGAGACCTTGGCTTGACCAATCGGCGGTATCGAATACGGGTAATCGAGCTCGTGGTGGTATCGGCAATCATCGCGCAGCTGACATCAACCCATCGTTCACTAAGATCACCGCTGAGGGGGTTAGGGGGGGGCGGTGTTGGTTCAGCCTTGAGAGATGCCTTGACTTGCTCCAGGAGGTCCTCCTGAGGAGGGATTGCCTGTACAGCGAAATCTGGGTGAAAGCGGTTCAGCCATCCAGCGGCATTAAGGGGAGAGTCTCCATCAACACAAAGCCGTGAGGCCTGCTCAAAAGAATCCAGTCCGCTCGGGATACCAGGAGTGGACAAATAACCGCTGCTGGATGGAGAGCTAATGGCCGACTCAAATGATGTCATATAATCAGGGAAAGGAATATCCACATCAATAACGCCGTCGTCTGCGTTAATTGATGTTTTGACTGGGGACTCGAATGCGCCGTTGGGGTCTGGAGTTCGGATCGATGGCTCTCGAGTGCGACTCTCGAAATCCCGCGTGTCAGTTCCCTGCGTGTTCATGGAGGGACGGGTCTTCTTAGTAGGTGACACATTCATGTCCTCTGCATCGACGGTTTCTTCGACCATTTGCGATAGTTTATCTGTCCTGTTAAATCCTGACTTGGTGGGCGACTTGGGATCAACCTGGCTATAGCTGCTCATTGTGGTAGAATCGCGCCGACGGGTACTCCATAATCCGCTGATCACGCTGCCCCATCTAGAGCTCTGGCTCCTTGAGTCGGCGCTGGCATTGCTCAGATGACCGCTGCTCTCTCCCCGTTTTAAAGATCGCTTCAAATCATCCGCTGCAACACTTCCACTGCTACTCGGACGAGGCCTCCTATGGCTATCAACCCGTTGTACAGTGGAGAAGTGTGGCACGGTGGTCTCTGGCATGACAGTGGTAGTGGTTGCAGCACTGCTTTTCCTACTGACAAGATCATTGCCAGAAATGGGAAGAGTTGAGGGTCGAATGGACGCTGCATCCGACACACGGCGTTCATGGTTTCGATCCATTGTCAGATGGGCAAGCTGCGTAGGAACGGCAGAGGCACGTGCGCTGTGGCTATGGCTTGCTGTCCTAGAGTGAGAGGCTCGACGTGGACCGGTTCTCCGATTGATCTTCCGCCTGAGGGATTCTTCTCGCAAAACCGGTATCACAAAGGTCGGTGGAGAGTTGGAATAGGTCCCGAGAGAAGTAGATGTGCTGGGCCGGTGGGCACGGGTTGTAGGAACATGCTGGTTTGCAGGCAAGAAGGCCGAAAGGAGGAAGATCAGCCGACGAGCAGCCATTTTGTCTTCGGATATAATAATCGTACGAGCAGGGAGTGACAAGTCCTCCTCGCTCCGGTTCTTCTGCTGTTGGTAGAGCCGTCTCCGGTACGACGGAGGGCAAAGGGCTTGAAGCCAATCCGTATGCGTTGCGAGGAAGCCTGTCAGCAGGTTGTAGAAAAACTGGCCCCGTTCAACGCTGCCGGCCCATCGGGAAGTCCAACGGGCTTCGTCACGCCAAATTCCCCATCTTCCCTGCCCAGTTACAACTCTTGCCGCACTTAGCCCCATGACAATTCTGTGTCTTGCGGCGTCTACTTGGCCCAAGACTTCCTTATCATCTGCTAGGCAGTTTGGCAACAATGATACTAGCTTCGTGGTGCTTTTGGGTGGTTTTACGCGAGGGAGCTCACCACCGCGGCGCTCTGACAAGGAAGGTGCCCGAGCATTTGAGTTCAATGAGGTAGGGTTAGCAAATGGGCCAGGAGATGCGAGATCAACCTGCTTAAGCATTGTTCCCAGTATTGTGGCAACGACGGACTGAAGATGCGTCAAAGTCCGCATTATGATGTCCCAATGTTGAGTAAGCGAATCAATTCTGTCCTCCATATCGATTGAATATGTAGACTCTGTGGCGTCGCCATATGTGCTGGAACCGACCATGGTCCATCCCGAAGGTCGAGCTGAGCTAAAGGATGAAGGGAAAAACTCCTGATCGTTGTATGAACTGGATTCGCGATGCGACGATTTTGGCTGTGTTGCCGGGGGTAAGCGTGTTGCAACAGGGGGCGGAGACGGAAGTTGGACGACCAGGACTACTGCGTACATCGGAGTACGTCGCTGCTTGGGTCGAGGCTTCTTCTTCCCGGGCACCGTCTCATCACCTGTTGTTGGAAATGGAAAGCCAACATTTTCATCCGAATATCGACCAGGGGGCGAGGTTTCGGCGTCAGCATCATCCACAATGAGATTGACGGGAAATAGTCTAGTGATTAACACCTTTTTTTTCTCGCTATGGCGAGAATGGGTGTGGGCCAAGGTTGATGTATTTGTTGGCGAAACAGCCTGGGAGGAATAAGACTGTGAAAGTCTGCTAGAACGTGCGCTAGAGCGTCCGATTGAGCTGCGGCCATCGCCAATAACAGAAGCCGGGATGTCATTAGGTCGAGTTTCACCTGGCACAACGTGTACTTTGGTAGATGTGCCTTTATATGACATCAGCTCCGAGTTTCCAAAGATACAGCTCGAGAAGGTTGCGAGCTCCTCCCGATACTCTCGTGCAGCTCGCTGAGTATCTGTTTCTCCATGTGTCTGACTCCGACCTTGCAAGGATGCTCGGCGATCAAAGGCACCTTGACGAGGAGGTTGGGGGCTATCAGATTGAATAACAAGCGGCCGAGCAATGTTACCAAGACTACCTTTGCGGGGCGAAGTTGGGGTCCTGCGGAAATCTTGAGATCCGGTAGCTCGTTCAGTTGGCGATGTAGGCGGGGCAGGGTGGCTATCAAATAAGAGTGAAGCGTTCGAGGGACCCAGAGCATCCTGCATGATAATGATGCGAACATCGCGGACGTCTAAGTCAACATCGCCGCTGAAATCAAAGGCGTTGGCAGTTGAAACACCAGGAGTAGTAGGGGTTGAGGACAGAGGAAAGACCTGGTCGTTGCGGTGTTGGTAAAGCGCTTGTGCGTCAGGGAAAAGAAGGTTGCGAGTGTGGATATCTTCCTGGACAGATTCAAGTGATGAGACGGGCCTCGACATCTTGGTTGCTATCTGAGAGGGCGCAGCGGAGGTGCCGCTGGAGCCCAGGTGCAAGAGCCGGCCGAGCATGTCGGAGGCGCACAAAAGGCCCAGAGGGCGGCGCAAGAAAGACAGGAAAGATTGCTTGTCGAACCTAATGCAGGCAGCGGGCCATGATAAAAATACTGGCCGACGTGTTTTGAGCTGGGCGTAAGTGCATCGTAACCTTTGCAAGTGGCATGTGAAGGTGACGACACGAGCCCGGGGTCGGGCAAGGGTAGCTGGGGTGAGACGCCGGTTGACGTTCAAATGGGAGCACAATCAAAGACGACGGGAATTCCAAGTCAAGGGGACAAGCGCGGTGATAGCGAAGACAGTTGCAGCTCAAAGTTGTCCCTCGAGTGATACGTAAGAGGCGTGACGTCGTCGAGGTGGAGGTAGGTTTGGCGCGTGCGGGACACAAGTGTTGGGAGCTGTCGCGTGTCTGGAGAGCACTGGAGAAAGAGAAAATCGCTGGTGGAGACTTCTTGGATAATGGGCGCGGTAGGAGGGAGACAGTAAAAACACAGCGAGGTTATCGTGGAGGAACAGGTGACGTTTAGCGCATAAGTCGCGAAGGGAAGGGCGGTCGACTGCAATCGGTGATGACCTGTTTGAGGTGGGAAGTGAGAGGTGATAGCGGGTGAGTGAGATAAGACAGAAAGAGCGAGGTGTTAGAGGTCGGCATATGTCTTGGAAACCGGAAATCTGGAGCAAGGGAGAGCGGATGAGAGAGGAAAGAAAGGGAGAATGCGAAAACAAGGCATAAACACGGGCAACAGGAATTTTGATGCCCAGCCTAGAGGTCTTTGGCGTTGGTGTTTGGGTCAAAGTGAATCATGGTCGCCCCTGGGAGATGTTGCTGGCACAGTTGGTGGTGGTTGAAGGAAACCCAGATGGCCGGTTCGGGGGCCAGGTTCGGGGCGGGTGGCAGTGGGCAACGTCAGTAGTGGCAGGGCGTGGAGGGCTGACCGTGCTGTTGACAAGATTGACTCGATGCACTATTTGGACCTATGAGAGAGGGTGGGTGCAGTGGGCGGCGTCCTCGTACAGAGATAGTACAGTACCCCACCCCCAGCGAGAAAGCACCGGCGAAGGCGGCGGGGCGGGCGGAGAGGACGAGAGGGGACAGGCGCTAAGCCGAAGAACCCAGGGTCCTTGGGCGGGTCGGTACCTTTTTATACTGGATCGTCGAGGCGCTTGCCTAGTCCCAGCTGGTGCTGGTGCTGGCGCTGGCGTCGGTGCTTGCAGGTTACTGCAAGTGGGTGTGTGCGATGCAACAGTCGGCGACTCTGAGGAGTGTGTATGGATCTATGTGTGGTGTGTGTGTGTGTGTGTGTGTGTGTGTGTGTGTGTGTGTGTGTGTGTGTGTGTGTGTGTATCTGTGGGATGGATGGATGGATGGTTGTATGCCTGCGCTTGGCAGAAACTAGCCCACTCAGGAAAAGTAGACAAAGAAGTTGTACAACGATGGCGGCAAGCTGAAGACGCAGGAGATGGTGCAGTCCTGACCGGTGAGTTTTTCGGTTGTCGAATCCGCTCAAGCGATGGAGGGATGGATGAATAGAGGGGTGGAGTTTGGTTCAGTGGGAACAGATTGAAGAGGGGGAGGGAGGGGAGGGAAAGCGGCCTTTTTTGGAGCCCTAGGAGATTCGATAAGATGCTGAGGACAGGCAGCCGACGAGGGATGGCGGGGAATGATCTACGTCAAGGGAAATCTACGTCGTATATTTTTTTTTAACTATTTTTCTTACTGAAGGGTGGTGCTGCTCCTTTCTGCTGGGGACTTGCTTATGAATGGGTAAACCAGCCCAGTGCCCTGTCGCCGCCTAGGTAATTATGACGCTGGCATATTCTAGATGCTGCTATCAACTCCGTTGCTGGTGCTCCGGGTGTGGGCGGAGAGCCGATAATGCCAGACAGACAGGCTGAGCAGCCGCCGGCACTGAAACTGGAGCCGAGACCAGCAACTGGATACTCAAGCGAAGGTATCCGTCCAATCCGTTTCCGCCAAAGCTGAGAAGCTTCGCGGGTGAGACGCACGCGGGGGTGCAGCATAAACAAATCACTATGACGCGGTCAAGAATGAAATGGACGGGAATCAGTAGTGTTTGACCAGAGCACTCGGAACGGGCAATCCCATTCCATAAGCTCGGCGGGTGTCAAACTAGGGGCAACGGCATCCCCTGCTAAACTGTGCACCGTGCCCTTGGTCTCTTTTGTTTCCTGCCCAACGAAGTATTCCGTTAGTGTGTAAATAGTCACCTGTCAGGGAAGAAACAAGGAAAAGAAAACATAGAAACAAAATAACACGCGAGGTCTTGGATGTCGGATGGCGCCCTCAAAGGATGACGGCTGGTGTAGTAATCAACCTTAGCCCCCAGCTTACAGGATCCAACCTCCAGCTCCCTGCCCAACGCCACAGGTCTCAGCGTCGAAAGCAGTGCAGTGTACACACAGGTCAAACCACATTGACCATGTTAGGCTGGCCCCAAAATGCGGTGAAAGGCCCCCCAGCGACGTCGCCCGACCAGGGTCTTCCCGGCGGCTCTGGCTAGGATTGCTCTCCTTTGGGACTGTTCCGGACCTCTGACCTCAATGCTTACCACGAGTGCTGCTGGGTCGTCGGCGTGGGCGCGAGGGCGCAGGCTCAAAATGGGACCCTCCATCATCGTAGTAGAGCTACGAAAAGCAGCCTCACAACCACTCACCCAGGCTGACCCTAGGATTGCCATGAGCTCCCACCACCCACGCCAAGCCAGGCAAGGTTAGATGTGCCAAGGCCAAAAGTCCAGCGCCGAGTAAGAACCCAAGAGAGGAGTGGTGGATCCATCGATGGGTTGACCTACAGATTCGAGGCAGCATCTTCAAGTTGTGCCCACACACACACGCACGCACACATATGTACACACGCACACACTACACTAATACGTATTCCCACAGATATCGAATGTGTACATACGGCAAGTAGCGGCCCTTTTTTAGTAATTTATGTTGTGCGCTGAGAAGCTTAGCGGTGGATGGGAAGTCTACAACGTTGCTATCTTTCTACAGTAGCGTCATGTGCGCGCTTCCCACTTGGACCACTCAGAGCAGAAGCCGCTCAGCAGGTAGCGAACAAATGAGGCTTGGGGTGGGCGGGACTCATCGACAAAAAGCAAGTGATGGTGGACTGGTGGGCAAATGCCTTGCTGCAGTGACTAGGATGTGAGAGGCGAACGGCAATTAGGCCTCGCTGCTAATCTAGCGATTGATGCCCTATGGTGGCTTACAGATGTGGTACGGCATGTTGGAGCGGATACCTCCTCGGTGCTTTTTTGCGTGTCGAGAACCGTGGATCGAAGATCACGAGTACGAGGGGCGGTATCCGTAATCCGGACCCCGACCATGGCTCATCCAACCAAGTCCAACGCCGAGTCAAGGTCGAGATCCAGGTGGACGGAGCCCAAAGTGCACTTAGGCGGCGCCATTTATCCGAGCCACACCTACAAGTTCCCGACTGGCAAGTGCCGTAGGAAGCAAAGGGCCCTTCAGATCGTCTGTCAATTTTTTTTTTTTTGGGAACACCCAAGTGCCGGCGTGTTGTACGTAATCGCGTTCGACGTGAATCGTGGCCCTGGGAACTCCGAATAAAACGCAACGGCTTCCGAGCCATAACCGGAAAAGAGCCCCAACCTTATTACCGCGGCGGCGTTCGTATGAGGAATAACATTTGTCATTGTCAATTTGACGACCCGGAACTCGGGACTGTTTCTCACTCATCTCCACACGCAGCTCATCACATGTACATGACACAGACTAATTTATTGCCAACCGAAAGGCAGGGTTTTAACATTGTCAAGGCGTACATACTATACGTGGCGATCGATGATCATTTTCATCTTAGCCACTTGAGCCATCGGAATGACAAACATGGCTTTGTAAACAAATTCTCAGAAACTCAATATCCCAGCATCAATAAATATCACAACATGAAATTTATAATGTATTAAAAAGTTTAACCAGGAAGGAAATTGGTTGCCCTCCAAACCTCGGCACCATCGCGTATCCTGCCAATATTTTTTGGGGAAAAAATTTTCCCTCCTCTGCCAGCCAATGTGTAGTGATTTGTCATCCAGTCGACTCTGTATATTCTAATTTACTACTATGAACTGGGGGATCGTAAGTGCTCTCTACTGAAGGCATCTGGCTATCAAATATCCGCGTCCTCTCTGGGGCCGAAGCGAGGGTTTCCTAGGCATGCACCCCATCCAAGACGTTACTCGCAAGCGATGAATATTAGATCCCTAACTTGACGGCTCAAGGATATTACGCATGTGGGTCCGACTTGCCGTGCCCTTCCCACTTGCATGCTCACCACAACGTCTGTCGCCTGTTTGGTCAAATCATTTGGGTCTACGATATGGCCCACTTGCTAGTCCGAATTCAGAGTCGTCTTCGGGATTCTCACCCAAGCTGGGCCCTCGCTTCAGGCAACTTGTCCCATGGTCAGCCACTGCTCCTTCTCATTGTCTCTGACCCAAGACTGTGGATATCTCTCTCAAACACGCGAAAGAACGCCTAGGCCAGTCTGCTAACAGCCATCCCATGTCAAATGACATACTATGGAAAATTTTCATCAGCATATACCCACTAGTTATGGCACATAGCTAGACAGATACCCCGCGACAAGCCCCTCGCACAGCTAGCTTGAGAGCTTTATCGCATCGGTCCCCCTCGATGATCCGCAAGCACGTCAGACCTCCGTCCGGCCAGCGTTTCCTGCATGTTCTATCCAACCAGCCTCATTTGCTGATCTTCATCCCACCCAGCCGTCGGTCAAGTCAATCAAGTTAAGCGCTGCAGATGAGGAAAAACGCCCGTAATCACGACGATCATCTTGGCTATCTTACATCCTGGCCCCGGATGTGACTTCATCCTATGTCCATCCCCTTGCTTCGATCATGTTCTTTTTCGTCATTGCTCAGTGGTCAGTGAGTGGGTGGGCCTCGTTGATGGCCTCGATGCATACGCAGCATAGGACAGCTGGTGATGGCAACGCCACATCACATCAACTCCTCCTAGTAATGCGTTTTTTGTACACTATGCTTCGGAAACCAAGGCTATTATGCATCTTGCCACCAGTTTGCCTTGCTTTAGCTCGCCCACATCTCTCGCCTCAGCCTGTGCGCGGCTGCAGCGCTGTTGACAAGCCACAGGACAGGCTGCCTGCGGGTCCGCGTCTGCTTCAGGTAGTTGATAATCAAGCGACCGCAACGGATCGCAGGTGAGCCTAGACTGGGGACATGGCTGGTCCAGATATTGTAAATTCCTTTATGGCTGAACTGTCCGGACCAGTCTGGTTATGCAATGTGATATTGTTCCGCGCAATCTGCGCGTGTGCAAGGGAGGCGTATATGAGATCCAGACCAGACTCTAGTCAGTTGGAGACTGCACACGCAGTTAATACTCATACTAAACAAGACAGTGGGATTCCTCTTACTTCTGTGCCAAGGGTCCTTCAGCGAGTGGGTATGCACCTAGTGCATAACAACCTTCAAAAAAGCAAACATCGCGCTGAACACCTCTCCGTGTTATGCTCTGACTCCACGTTTGTAAGTGGCGTTCATCACGTGCCCCCGAGCTGGGGTAGCTTTAGGGCAGCTCCAGCTCCATGCTATGCTCATCACATTCACCGCTCCACATCCGGGCGAATCGACCAAGCAAAATCACGCTCCAGCTCTCTAATACCCCCCCCGGGATACCAGCGCAAATCATTTTAGACCTCTGACGTTACTTGGAAATGAGCCGCCCCAGTCATCGCGCATGGAGCGGTTGCATGAGCTTTCATCCTGGCATCTGTTACATGTCATATTTCTCCCCCCAAGCATGTATGCCGCCCAACACCAACACCCCTGTTCTGTCGGCGCTGCTGGCCTCCTCCGACAGCTTGGAACCCGAAATGTGTTCGGCTCACGACTTTGAGGCTTGCTGAGTCGTGGTTTCGGCTTGGATTCCGCCCCTCACAGACTTAGGGGCTCCATTTGGCGCCCTAACGCACCCGCGCCGCCAATTCGCAATCGGTCACTCGTCTACTAACCATGCACTACATTCGCCAAGAGGCACAGTTGAATCTCGACGGACTCACAATGGCAAGTGCTCTAAGACGTGGGGGAGGGGTTCCGTGATTGTGATAGTGTTTAATCATTCGGCGGGTTCGGCGGCAATAACTATTGCAACAACCTAATCTTCACTCTTTTCGCGTCATCGTTTAGGTGTAGCTCCTCAGCCTAATACGTCAACGCCGCAAGTCCTCTCGCTTCAGGTCCCGGACATGTACATAATTCCCTCGACTATTAGACTGACCACCAACGGCCCGTCCCTCAGCCGTCTCGCTTCACCCAGCCATGCTGACCAGGCTTGACCCCCATGAACCAGCCGACTCTCCCAGTTCAGAAAAGGTTGCACCAGGATATTCAGCCAGCCGAATTGTTGTCACACGAATCTCCCCGAGTTCGAGGTTGAGCTCGTCATCAGCCAAGAGTAGCCCCCGTTGGATGATCTCTCGCCCAAGATCTCCATATGTGTCCCTCGCCGAGTTGCCACTTCAAGGCTAGTAGTTTTTAGGCCCATTCCTGCATATCCCACCCTTAAACTGGCCGTGATTCAACGTGGAGACTCGTTTACCTTAGGGCTTCTTGGCCCATAGCGAAACAGGCATAAAAGAATGCCCAGGCTACAACATAGCATCCCCTCAGTTAAAGACGAACGGAAAAAGGCACTGTACCCAAGTTACGCTGGCTACTCTTTTGCTGGCTTTGACCGTCGATTTGAACCGTAGTCTAGAATACGCTATTAGTCTTGGATAGAAAAACCGAATCCCACCTAACAACTTTTCCAAAGTTTCAGCATCTGAAATCTTCACAGATTCACCGCAGGGATTTTTTTTCCTATCCTTGTCATTTCGTAGAGATGTGTCAGCTACCGTTTCTGTATCAGTCACGCGCAATCGTCCAGTTTGACACCGAGTAACCTTCAAACCCCTCTTTCCCCACCACTGTGCCTCCGGCTTCAGGCGAGAACCACATCGAGACACCAATTACTCTGCAGGAATGTGTTTGCAGCACCTCATTCCATCGCACATACTGCCACAAACCAACTGGCACTGTTCCCGCGCGTCCAACCTGTGACTAGGTAAGTTTAGTCTGCCATCAATTGCCGAGACAAAGATCTCTGTTGAGTCTGCTGGAGAGACTTCCGGTTGTAATGTCGCGGAGTGAATTCCGTAGGCGTGAAGACATTCCATAATGATCTTCGCCTTCTCTGTGAAGTTTTCTATTGTGTCATCTTCAACAACCAGGTGAGCAGATGCGATGGATTTCTGTTGATTCAGCCGCCAGATGTGTAGCTCATGGACAGACCTGATGCCAGGAATCTATTTATATCAGTCTCAGGGCTCAAACTAGAAAAAAATTCATCTGAAGCACATTCTCACCATTTCAATGTCATGTTTGACATCATCCAGTTTGATTCCGCCAGGGGCGATCTGCAACAGAATGGATCCGCTGTTCCTGACAAGAGGAAGTGACGAGAGGAGAATCATGATTGAAATGAATATACCTACTGCTGGATCAGCATAATAGCGAGCCTCTCCCTTTGTCTTCCAAATAATAATTGCCGCAATGATGACCCCGATGTTGTTGATGGCGTCGCCCATGACATGAATGAGGACGCCAAGCATGCCCAAATCTCGACCCGGGGATTTCAACATGACCAATGTGTGTTTGTGTTCGTTATGGTTACTTGTGATCTAGAATACATTTTTAGTGTGCGAAATGCGACATTTTATGGATGCCAGATACAGAAACATACCAACGCCCTATGAGGCACTCGAATGCCAGCCGATGTACAGTTATTCGCGTTCATAGCATCTTGGTGGTCATGGGAATCACAACTAGATTTGGATCGAGCATTGAAAACATTGTCATTGTCGTGGACTTGGTTGTCGCCATGCTCTTTGATCAGGTCAGCCCGGTAATAGTTCGTCTGTAGAAAAGATTGGCGCACCATGGAGAAATGACATAACCAGAATATTGAGTGCTAAACCCACGCATCCGACGATAAGGACTATCTCAGGTTTATCCATGTCTATCTTTTATTAGCTATTCAATTCAATGTGCCCCCTTTCGTCAAATCAACTTACAATCGAGATGGATACATCGTTCAACCGCTTGTACGAGGATGCTAATTCCCACAGCAAAAAGAAACACGCCGTTAAAGAAAGCTCCTAAAACAGTGGCTCTTTGCCACCCAAAAGTATATTCTGGGGGTGCTGCCTCAGATTTCTCTGATATCTGTTACAATACCTTAGTCCGTAATGTTAGTATATGTGACCTTGAGCAAGAACTCACCACGAGCGCTCCCAGTGCAACAACCACCCCAACTAAGTCGCCGAACTGTGTCCGATTAGCAGATTCCTTGATATCAACCGCGGTCCATACGTAGTGAAAAGCATCTGCTATCAGAGCAAATGATCTTGTAAGAAACCCCACTACCAGCAAATTGTCAATACAAGCCATTGACGCAGTTTCAGGACTTCGTGAATACAAACCTACTAGCTCCACGATGAAAAACGAGAACGAAATTGCAATTGCCGCAATCAGACGCTGCCTTCTAGTGAATTTATGAAGTGCCATCCCACTAGTATGGTTGATAATCTTGGGCAATAAGTCAACTAGAGTCAGTTGCACGAAGAATTCTTGACTGATCCGAAAATCGAGCACCCGCTTGGTTGTTCGAATCCCAAGAAATACCAGCTTTTATATACTCGAAATATCAAGAAGGGTGAAGGGGGGGGAGCTCTATAAATTACTAAAATGGCGAAACAAGTGCTCAGGTGCCAGTTCATCACGCTGCCGCAAGAAATTTCGTCAGGCTCGGCTAGGAAGTGATACCGTGGTGAAAACTGCGGTTGCATGAAGTCCTTTCATGTTTATGCCACAATCACAAATTATAAAAGGGGAAATCTGGGCCCTTTCTTTGGTTTATCAACAATTCCTTGTACACGTCACCAGCTCAATGTTGCCGGTTTGCTACATACATATGTTAGTCCGTGTGTCACCAACATATCAAACTTTGACAAAGCACAACAAGCGCAATCATCTTATCATGTCCAATAGTGTTTCCTTCTGGTAAAATTATCATGTCAACCTTTGAGTAAAAGTGTTGGCGACAGTGACAAGTAGTATGATGCACTCTAGTGAGGCTGTCTATTGCTGCTTGATGACACAAGTCGACAGCAGGAAGCAAGAAGGGAAATTTCTCCCTATTTATCACATCATTTAATTTAAATATGTTTGCTATATTATATGTATATCCGTGATTGGGTCGGGGAATCCGGCGTCGTTCAGTGGTATTGCAAATCAAGCTTGGCCTAGATGTGGAACATAATCGTCCGACACTGTAAGGTGTCACGGAACAACTGTTGCATGCTTTCGGCTAATACCGGGGGAGATGCGAGAGATCTATTCAAAGCCCGATAGATTTCCATTTCGACTGAATTAAGATATGACGGATATTGTCATCACCTGAGATGTACAATACAACAAACACTTGAAGGATTGTGCCCCTGTGACCTCTTCGCCTTCAGCGGCACAGCACTAAACTACCCTAAAATATCGATTTAATGGTAAAGAAAGGAAGAAAAAATTAATTAACTAACAATAAAAAGGTTATATATGAGTTGTTTTTATTTCATTTCATTTGTGTTATGTTTATTTCTGTATTATTTGGCTGGAATATAGTTGGAAATGGTAGAGGAGGTACGATCTTTCAATGATCGTACTAGAGGTAGATAGCTCAGCACCATGTGCCACTACTCTTAGGGATTAAAGGATCTACCCAAGGTATATATTTGTTGTGTTCGGCCGCCAGACAGAAATCAAGCCCACTTTTGAAGTAACAGGCATTCATTTGCCCTTCTTTTGTCAAATCATTACTTTATCAAATGAGCAGTTGTTCAAGCGTGCTATGAAAGCATGGGGGCAGACTTGTGCCATGAAGGTGAATGGATTTGGAAGGCGGTGAGGCCCCAATTTGATTCTGCCGCGCCCTCCCAACCCCATGCTCTTAGCATCACCCTATACTAAGTGAACATCACGACCTTGCTTGAGCAATTTCAGCACTTCATTACCAGCTCACTCTATCTTGGAGCTTACTGTTCTTACTCAGGCTATCGCTACAACCATGCGATCCATGAGATTGCATCATCCTCCGTCGAACCCACCGCAGTAGCTGTCGATGATCGAGCTCCCATGTCCCGAAATGGCGTCGCAAAGAATCTGGTCCCGCGGAAGGGTCCACACTGGTCCCATCTCCGGCAATTCAGCAGATCAAGCTTAGAGAGCGCACCCACTGAAGTTTCTCCCTCCCCGGCCAGCGCCTCGATACGTTCCCATTCCACGGTGAAGGAGGAGAAGCGAGCGAAGATAGAGCGCCGGTGCACGGTCGCGGTAAACGAGGGGTACTCCAAGGATGAGGTACTGCTCAACCTGGACCTGGTAGGAGACGACGTGAAACCGGGCACCTTGATGTGTATTACAACCGTTAAGGACGAGTCGAGAAAGGCACCAGCTGGTCATAACTCTACCAACAAACAAAATCAGAACCACAACGGCGACTCTAAGAATGCGACTGCCAATCAGACCAACGACGATGGTACCAGCAACAGCTATGTTTTTCTTGCCAAGGATATGCCCCAGGAAACGAAGGCGCGGCAGCCTGATGCGGAAGTTTACGTGGTAAAACACATCGCAGATGCATTTGGGATGAAGAAGGGCTCGCAGGTTCTCTTAACAATGGTACAATCCAGGTTCAGATTCTGGTTTCGGATCATGCTAACTTCATGACAGGTGAACAAGGATAACCCCATCAGAAAGGCATCTCACGTCGAATTATCGTTCAAAGATCAATATCTATCTAGGGCTGACATTTGGAGAATGACTGTCGGCGAGTTGACGGAGAGGACTGTCTACAAGGGGCAATCCATCTTATTTATGGGCACTATCAAAGCCCAGGTCACCGCCATCTATGCCAATGGCTCCAAAGTGCATTCGGCGTTCTTTGCTCGCGATACAAGGCCTATTTTCCGAAGCGAGTCAGCCAGATACGTTCTCTTCATTCAGATGTCTCGTGAGATGTGGGGGTTTGACTCAGAGAGCTCTGGCGAAATTATGTTTAACAAAGTTGTCAATGGATTTCTTCCAGCTTTGTTTAAACGATGGGCCAAGCTCAAGGCAAAACACCTCGTTAGCATTGTGCTTTTTGCGCGAGTTGAATATGATACGGGTTTGTCAACCGAGTTTGATACCCTGGAAAACGACTACTACACTGGCATCCAACCTTCCGGGCTTCGCCGACCATACAAGGACTTTTATCGCGTCGTAGTCAGCGAAATGAGCAGCGGAGAGTGGACCACAATTCTGCACCAGTTGAAGAAGGAATTTAACTTCTTCCGCAGAGACATCAGTCTTCATCACCACAAATTATTCTCTCCAGCCCAGCGAGATGGAGATCAAGCGCCAACAGATACGCCCACTAACAGGATCAAGGCCGAATCTACGCTGTCAATGTATGGAAATGTTTTGGAGGCAATCAATTTAGCATCCTCACAATTCGCACACGACCATATCGATAGAGATTTGACTAGGACTGGCATCTCCATTGCAGTGATAAGTCCTGGATCGGGCGTCTTTGAAGTTGACTATGAGACCCTGAGGAGAACCACAGAAGCATTGGTAGGAAACGGAATTGGTATCGACCTCATCTGCTTACCCAAGATGCCACTTCATTCGGTGCCGTTATTCAAATACCGCAACCCCCAATATGCCGATGATCGCAACCATACTCAACACACCCCTCATCACTCCGGTCTATCAAGGTCATTTCATAGCCGTGATAGTACACCGAATCATCCCACACCTGTCATTGGCAGCTACCAATCAATGACAGAATCTTATTCCCCATCCAAAGGAAATAGCTTGACCCGTAGAGGAGATATACACCCACCAGTGTCCAAAAGTGATGAATGGTGCTATGCCCTTCCACAATGGCTCCACGTGTCCTACTGGACAGGTACAGATGACGAGGCTCTCTCATACCACGGCATAGCCTTGTCGGTGTCCAACAAAGTCCAGCAGGATGATGAAAAGGATTTCAATATTCGGTGCAGAATGTATGACTTGCAGATGAGGAGCCTTCTGGAGACCAACGAGATCGAAACGACTCCTCTACAGGCCGACCCGCATTACCCTTCTAACTTGAGTGAGCAACCTCCGGGGCAGAAGAGCCGCCCAAATAATATCAACGATGCTGTGTACATTCCTAGCACTCGTGCCCCAGAGGCACTTTTTGATCCTATCCAAGGATTCGGGAGACCTATGCCTGACAGGTTGGCGAGACCAGGAGAGAAGTCTATTTGGAAACAGCTGCAAGAATTTGATGACCATAAATCTCGGATCTCTAGTAGTCGACGCCATCACCACTCTTCACGGCATGCTAGGGACCTTGATGAGTTTACTCGAAGACAGCTGGCTGAAGACGCTGGCATATATGGAACTTCACTTCCTGAGAAGAAGGCCGGAATTATGGGACCTTCCTCAAGGAAGTTGTCCATGAATATAGCTGAAGTGGATAAACCACTAGTCATGAGAAAGGCAGCCGACGCACCTCCCAAACTCCCTAAATCTGCTACCTCGGTACCAAAGCAACCTAAATTAATGAGGCAAATCAGCCTTGGCCAGCGTGGCTTTGGTGTCGCCGCACCTAAGATAGCTGTCGCGGAAATCAAGGCAGAGACTGTCAACGCCTCTGTTGTTTCCCAGAGAACACCATCCACACCCCGGATACAGCCCGAAATACGCCCAAGCTCTCCCCAAACCATTGCAAGCCAGTCTTCGACGGTATCCGCACGTCTGAACCGTTTGGATACTCCCGAGCCCATCATCGAAGGAATTCCAACAACTCCAAGCATTCCTATTCTGAAAAGGAATAGTTCTAATCGAGACGTGGCCGCGTTGCAGTTACGAAACGCATCAATGGTACCATCACCATTCAGTCTACGCCATGAACGATATTCCGAGGACCGGGATCAGCGGTACTCAAACGCACTCAGGGCAGATGACGCGAAGGTATACACAAATAAACTCCGTGCCGGCGTCGTAACTGAACTTCCAACGACCCTGTCTCCTACCACGGCCATTACTCCATGGCTGACCTTGTTAAATCCATCGAACCCCGAGAGCCACATGATTGACGACACAATCCTTTACAGCAGATGGCAGCATGTATTTCCGCAGACTACTCAAATGAAGGTTCAAAAGTGGAAGGCTCTCTGTTGCCCTGCATCGGTGCCGTTGACAACCGAGTACTTTCCTTCTAAGAAGCAATTTGATACGGAATATCAAAGACATCCCTACACAATAGACCAGAATCTGGACGATGAACTGGTTGAGGAGCCCAAATCACGACAACAGTTCATACAAGAGTTGATTAGCCTACGGTTTTCGCAAGGTTTCCAAGTTGTAGTCGGCCCGGCCGTTGCAAGGGCTTTGGGACAAAAGCTCATCAAAATTGGTGACATCTTTTCTCGCAACCAAACACTGGAAGATGGCACTAGCATTTACATGTCCGTTGGCAACACCATTCACCAGCTGTCGTGCGTGAATGATACGGAGGTAGAAGTGAATATATTCATGCGTAAGCCGACAGATACTTCATTCTCATCGCATGGTTTCTCGCCAATATACAAACCAGCCATTCGGACTCTATTGGATGAATCTTATGAGGCGCGTGAGATTGATATTTTCAATGTCAGGCAGGATCGCAATTGGAATACTATCGATTCATACTTGGCAGGCCATCATGATGAGATGATGGAAAGCTTGAGATTCTGGCGGGCACGATTTGTGCTGATTCCGGTCATTTCAAATTCACCCCTACCACGAAATCCGAGCGGTGATAATCCAGAAGAGGTTCGCATCGAAGGGATCAAGCGCCTGGCTCAATCCTGGCAAAAGTTTCGCTATATTCCTCCTGCAGAGCGGCGATATCACTCGATAGGTCATCGCCGGCGTCAGGATCCTAATCCATTGGATATTGTGTACAAAACAGAGGATCCGTCGATGGTTATCGCTGCAGAGGTAGAGACTCTACCTCTTGTCGAAGGTCTCGAGACTCCCATTCGCAAAGGGCTTGTGTCAAGTAAAGAACGCTTCAAAAAGGCCAACCTGAACCTGGCGGCATTGGCTGAAGCAATGCAACAGCCTGTGGAGAATGGAGGTGTGCGGTTGCAGCATCGAAGATGGCATCTCAGGCTCCATTATTCGTGTTTTATTGGTTCCGAGATGACCACATGGTTACTAGATAATTTCGAGGATCTCGATGCACGCGAGGATGCAGAAGACTTTGGAAACGCTCTCATGGTGCCTGACGAAAAGAATGGCACAGTAAAGAACGAAAAAGGAAAAGGATTGTTCGTCCACGTCGAAAAGAGGCATCAGTTCCGTGACGGCAACTACTTTTACCAGTTTGCCAATGAGTTCGCCAAACCGCATCCTGGTTGGTTCAACTCGCGCCGGGCTACCGTTCCAGCGACACCTGTGATAGAGGCTGCGAACAGGGATTCACCGCGAACTCTCGGACGGCCTACTTCGATAAGTGAAAGTGACTCACCCGCATCGACTTCAACTACTCCAACCATGCCTCTTCATGGCGGCAAACGGCCAAGAGTCATGCTGAGTAGAGTCATCAAGTATGATGTGGATCACCGAAAGCGGTCGTACAGACCGGAACGCATCGACTTGCATTACGACCGTCTGTACAATCCAGACAACTGCTTCCACATCAGGATCGACTGGATGAACATTACTGCAAAGCTGGTTGAGGATGCCGTTGAGGCTTGGGCGCGCGAGGCTAGCCAATACGGTCTTCGACTTGTCGAGGTGCCAATCAAGGAGGCATGCGCCATCACTGACACGAACCCCTTCCGCAGGCCGTTCAGAGTCAAGCTGGCCGTGCCGCCTCCTGAACAGAAGCCAGAGGCATACATAGACCCCAACTCGCTTGGACCGCGCACAGCACCCAGCAAGCACTTTTATCAAGTAGCCCTCCTCAAGCGCTTCGATTTTGTCCTCGACATTGAAGCAGCCTCCAGCTACCCCAGCAATATCGACGTCTCGTACTCATGGGGGAAGCCTGACTTCAAGTATACCCAGTACATTCACCGTTCGGGTGGCCTCATTGCCCAAATCACCGACGAAGGCGAATTCCTCCTGTTGGCCAACCGCCTCTTTTCACACCGGCCCAGCAACCCACGCGAAAAGGACATGCGTGGTCTCACTAATGCGGCCACTTCAGCCGACCCGCCCCCGCAGCTCATGGACCGCCCTGGCCGCATGTCATATGCATCATGGGGCATTCCGCCCTCCGACTCGTCCCCAGGGCCCATTTCGTCCCCGCTCCTCAAGCCATCCTACTTCTACCAGTCTCCGGCACTCAAGCCTCTCGACGCTAGCAGGGTATCACAGCTCTCTCCTCATCACCCGGAGGCTCTCAAGGTGGAGATACATCAGTTCTGCCAGGATGCTGCCAGCCTCGAGACCTTTTACAAAGAAGCACTTGAGAAGGGCCAGGGCATCCAAGGGACTCCGGCCACGGCCATGGTTCCTAACGTTCTCGAGGCTGTGCCCGAAGCCAGCATTCCAACGCTGGGTCTCCCGCCGGGAGTGCTTGGAGGAAACTCGGGGCCTGGCAGCGACGGAGGTTCAACCAAGCGCCTCAACAGCCCCATGTCCTTTTTGCGACGAGGCAGTGTGCAGTACGATATGGGCTCGGGCCTCAGCGGACGCTGATTTTGCAATTCACCCTTCCGAAAAACGAATTGGCCATTTGGAGCAGAAGGGGGATTGATTGATTGTATTGATTTAGCACATAGCATCGATACCGTTGATTTCATTCATATTGATTTTTCACTTGTTGGATACGGGCTTAATATAATAGGGAGGCAGTGCCAATTATATATATATATATATATATATGACATATTTCAAGACCCACATAAGTACACATCCCATGAAAAATCGTCTTTCCCCAAGTGACTTCTTCACTTTGAACACCACAAAACTCAACTACTCTAAACATTGATTAATAGCCCAAAAATAAACAAGGTAAGAGCCTTTTATAATTGAATCATTCTGAGCAGTTATTTCGTCTTTAGCCATGCAGTATATGTATATGTGGGTGTAATCACTAGGTAGCCAGAGAATGACGGGCAAAGGTAGAAGGGTACAATTTTTCAAGGATTTTATTGCAGTAATAGCCAAAAGGTAGTCCAAAAATCTAAACTTTCCTCATTTCAGAGCTGTTTCTTTTCCCCAAAAAGTAGGGTGTATTAAAAATAAATGAGCATGATGCAACGATTTGTTTTATCCAATTTCATTCGCCGTTTCCCCAAACCTAAATTCGCCTTGGAACCGGATATAAAAGAAACGCCCAAAAGGAAAGGAAAAAAGACTGAGTGAGGTCTATGTACAAGGGCAACATCTAGAGATACAAATATGTGCTGTAGATAAGTAGAATAAACTACAAGCGAGAGCATGGAATTCTAAACGAGGGGAAATCAAAAACGCAAAGCAAGAAACACGGCCGTGAGAATGTATTAATTCACATACCCTGTAAATTGAATTAGTAAGTGATTGATGAAAGCTTGTTAATGTGGATTCATGACTTACACCAAGAGCAAACAGCGATGATGGCATAGAGACAAATTAGCAGGAATCCTTCCAGCCAATGGCTCTTGCCATCAGCAATCAGATAGTTGGTGAGGAGAACAGCCACGAACATGACGGCAACCTGGAAGATGTCGAAACTGAGGTTCATCTCATCCACACCCATTCCCCAGCCGATGATGACGAGGAGGGGGATGAGGAAGAGGGCAACCTGCATACTGGAGCCAACAGCGACGCCGATAGCCAAGTCCATCTTGTCCTTGATGGCAACAGTAACGGCCGTGGCGTGCTCAGCGGCATTACCAACAATGGGAAGGAGAATGAGGCCAACAAATTCTTCAGAGATGCCACCATCCTTGGTCACAGCGTCGATAGAATCAACCATAAACTCGGCGCAGAGGGCGATAATAACGGTGGAGATGGCAAGAGTAGCAACGGCAACAATGAAGTTCAACTGAGGCTCCTCTTCCTCATCCTCCTCTTGATCCTCGTGCTGGAAGCTGCGAGGGTTCCTGAGCATCTTGGTGACTTGGTCGTTTTCGTCCCGATCAACCACGCTGCGTCCCAGAATAGCGCCAGGAGCAGCAAGGCCGTTCTTGATGGCACTGGAACCCAGGCCGCTGCTGCTCCATGGCTTGGCAGCAACCTTTTGGCTCTCCTCTGTGAAGACGTCCTGGTGAGTCCTGAGCTGGAAAACGAGGTAAGCACCATAAACTACGAGCAGAATAACGGCGGTTCCACGAGAGAGATCGGCGACGTCCTTGACGGGAGTGTTGGTGTTGATATCGAAGACAGTGGGGACAATGACGGAGGCGACAGCGAGGGCAAGCAACGACGCAGCGGTTTGAGCGACAGTTTCGTTGAAGTACTGCTGCTGGCGACGCAAGCCTCCAAAGAAGAAGCAGAATCCCATAACCAGAAGAAGGTTGGAAAGGATGGAGCCAATCAGCGACGTTTGCACAATTACGGTCTTGCCATCGACGAGGGCAAGAATCGCGACGATGAGTTCGACAGCGTTTCCGAAAGTAGCGTTGATGAGACCACCAAGCACCTCGCCAGTGCGCAGGGCAATCTCCTCGGTGGCGAAGCTGAGCATGGAAGCAAGGGGGATAATGGCGATGAAGTTGACAACAAAGACGGCGATACGGCTGACCGAGTGAATATAGTTGATGGCGATACCGACGGGGGCGGCAACGAGGAGGATATTGATCCATGAGTTTAGCAGAGTTCTCTGGAGCTGGTTGGCAACAGTAAAGGGCTCCTTGGGTTCAACTTTGCGAAAGAAGCCCTTGTTCTCCTTTGCCTTTGCCTTCTTGGCCTTGTCATCTTCCTCCTGTTTTGGCCTGGGCGCCTCATCCTCAGGCTTCCTGTTTCGCAATCCACTGTCCTTCTCTGCATCAATCAAGCCTCGCTGCGAAACAGGTATCTCAGTAGCGGGCTCGGCAGCGTGGTTCAGACTTCTATCTTGCGATGAGACTTCGATGTCGCCGTCTGGGCCCGTTGTTTCCGCGTTGGACCATTCTCTAGTGACTCCGCGGGAGCTCGTGGGGTCAGTGTGGGCGTGGGTGAGCTGCTCGCCAGTCAAGGGGCTATTTCGTGAGTTCTGCTGCTCGAGGTCCCATGTGCTACGCTTTCGGGAGTGGTCAACATGGCGGAAGGGGTTCCACGACTGGTCGGAGCTGGTGCGACTAAGTGTGTGCGCCTGGCGCTTGAGGTTGAAATGGTTGACTTGAGACATGGTAAGCAAAGAAGATCAGTGGGTAGAAGGGTAAATAAAGGGGAAATGATTGAAAAAGAAGGCAGCAGGGACACGGGTGCGAGGCCCCAAAAGTCAAAAAACTGACGGCTCGAAGTCCGTCGGGAGGGCAAAGTGCAGATGTCGAAGGAGTGTGTGGCGGTCGGTTGGTGTGCAGTGCAAGAATGAGAACTCACAAGAAGCTGCCATTGCCAAGGCCTTGGCACGTTAACGTGAACGGCTCTGGGGGGTGAGCACGGGACGGATCGATTTAGAGTGTGTGTGGAGCACTCGTTGTCGTGTTAAAATTGAAGGAGAGGACGTAATTGGGGGCGCGTGTAAGAGGGAAACGACTACTACGGAAGCGTTTGCCGGATGCGAAAAATGAAGAAAACAGAGAGAGGGAGGAAGAGAGAGAAACGAGAAGGAGGGGGAAAAAAAAGAGAAAAGGAAAAGGGACAGACCAACAAGAGAGTTGGCTAGCTAGTTAATTCTAGCACTGACGTCTTCCGTCCAAAGAAATGAGAATGGGTTCGTGAAACAAGATGAGGGAACCTTGGTTTTCCCTTTGGTGGGCTCCTTAATCAACGGCCCTGCTTGGAGACGTGAAATGGCGGCGTGTGTTGTACCGGATGGCGTATGACGGGCGTATGCGCTGGTTTTTCTAATGCAGCCTCTCCAATTACCAGGTCCATGGGTGGTGGCCATGGGCTCTGACTGGATAAATACCTCCAGCGAGGACACCAAAGTTCCCTGCGATGCGTTGTTCAGACGCCAAACGCCCGTTGTGCATCATAGTGTGCTCCCATGCAAGAAGCTGGCTGAGCCGTCACAGACCGCGTACGCCAGAACATGCCACTTGCCAAATCTAAAGGAGGCCTCCTCCCCCCATCCACTCCCAGGAACAGAGAACACACCTTGTCCCTTACTCTATCTGCCCTGTCAGCCAATGCCCGCCCGCCAGTACCTCACTCATCTCCATTTTCGCGCTGTACGCGGAGACGCTGCGGTCCAACCAGCCCCTTTGGCACCAACAGGGGGAGTCTGGACCGTTGGCAGGGAAGGGGAATTACCTGTGGGTGGGCCGTGGGTCTGGACTTGGATCCGGGCAATTTAGCAGACGCACTGGCTGTTCATCAGAGCTGAGAAGAAGCTGCTTTGGGAAAAGTCGTGCGAGACGAACTGGGCCGGCAGAAAATCAGCTCCGACCGCCGATTGATGATGACAATGGCGGCGTAATCCTGCTTCCCTCGCAGTGATCGGCGCCTGCATGTATCATGTATCGTGGATCATGTATCCCTCTCCGCCAATCCAGCTACATGCGCAGGATGCACTGATTCCACGTTTTCGACTGAGATGTCGTTAGCTTGTCAGACCCACCTCAATCATGCCAAGCCATGCTACAGCTTGCCAAGACGGCCAAGAGATGCCGAGATCGCCCTCGCTCTCGCATCTTTTGCTGTCCCCACAATCCGTCCCCTGATTCTTGTTTTTCTAACTTCTGCGCCAAGTCTTGAGCTCGCCAGCTCAATCGAGGGCCAATCAACATGAACTAACAGTCACTACTCCAGATCAGGGCTCAATCCATCGTCATTGAACTTTCTCTTCGTGTGTCTTTCTTTTTTCTTTCTTTGTCTTGTCTGTAATGTGTTTCGGAGACTTCTTGCCTCCATTCCTATGAACACCTTTAATCTGCCCTAAATTCGCTGCCAAGGTGAGCTCTCTATACGCGCTCAGGTATCATCAAAGAAAAACGTCGCTCCCAAAAACGCCTTCCCTTTCCATCAATTCCTTCCGCGAACAGTGCAAAGCTCCCCTTCCCACCACCTTATCCGCTTCCGAATATACGTCATTTCATCTGGTCCATGATTCCATCTAAGTCTTGCCTCCCCAGCTCCAGCTCCCCAGAAACAAAGCCCAAGCCACAACAGGTCCCCGCACCCAACGTCTTTGGGCGAACTAGCCACAGCCCCAGCCGCGCAGGGCTGTACGCCACCATCAAAATCTGCCCAACCTCAACATCCTAGAAATCAGCACGCGCCTCCCTCTAGTAAAATTATGCCCATTCTGCCTCAAGATCGCCATCGTGATCGTTTTCTGCGCTTTGCTTGCGTGGTCGACCCCGTTTTCGAGGCTGAGATCCCGACCTGGCCCTTTTCTTGCGGCCTCCAGGTGTCATGACTCCCTTACGCTTGCGGCCTCTGTCCATCATTGCATCTCCTTCTTCCTCTTCATCACCACTCGGTGTTGAAGGGTCCTCCATCTGCCTGTCGTCTTCGTCTGCCACCTTAAACTCTTTGTCCACGTTAAGGAGCTCCACAAAGGCGTTGCACTTTTGAACCATTTGTTCCTGTGAATGCAACCCATTCACGTGTGATGTCACCTCATCCCAAAATCTCTCTCCATGAACACCTTGGACTTTTGTCGGGGTTTTGTTGAGGTCCTTCGCCAACGCCTTTGCCTTGCTATCATGTCGATTGGTTCCCATTCCATAGAGTCGGCGTAAATGTGTACGCGCCTCCCAAAGAGACAACAAGATAACTGATCCTGCTGTCAGCTGACGGAGCCGGCCCGGGTCCACCGACAAGGTCATCTTAGGAGCTGGGACCGGAGCTGGCATTGGCGCAGTTCCCGGAACCGACATGTCCATGAATTGTCCGTCCAGTCCAGGGACCGGTGCAAAAGCTGGCGGGGGCGGGGCTAATTGTTCAACATCCATACGGACATTGAATACTTCCGACTCAATGGCCTGTGCTACTGTCGCGCCTGTGCTCGTCACCATCTTCTCAATTGAGTTGACTGTGGCTTGTAGCTCTCCAACGGTCTGGTACTCGAAGAATGCCAGGTTTTCAATAATGAACCGTGCAAAGTCGACATGGGGAGGGAGTTCAGGAGCTGCATCTAGCTTAGAAAGGTCAAAATCCACTTGCCCGCAGAGCTTTTCCAGGAACCGCTGGCGGTTCCTCATTTTACTGATTTTCTGAACCTCCATCAGGAAATGCAACTTGGACTGGAAGGGATTCATTGTCGCGCCATGTGAATCCTTCACCACATCTCTTTGGTAAGCATATGCTGACTGTACTGCTTTGGCGTATTCTCGCTCGAGCACTGTCTCGTGTTTCTCGTGCAATGCTCGGTGCTCAGCAAATGCAAGCTCCGCTATCTTCCGATTTGCTGATGTTTCCAGTGTAATTAAGGTAATTCCAGTTTCCTTGGGATGAGTAAGGCCTTGTCGATTGATACTACCCAACACCTCCATAGCGAGGAATGCGTGTTCATCTTGTGAGGCTAGAGCAATGCGAGTAAAGTCCTTTAGGAACCTTTGCGTTGTGGCGCTTGCCACATCATCAAAGCTGGTTCCACCCATTACCGTCAACTCCTTTTTTTGTTGCTTAGCGGGGGCCTCTGCTGCGGCCGTCTCGGAACGTTTCTCTTCTGTAACAAGAAATTCCCTAAACGACTTCAAGATCATCGTTTCCAAGATGGGCACCTGGTCGTCAAAGACTTGCTGAAATGCCGTATATACTTTAGCAATCACGTAATTGCGGGGCCAAGATTGGCACACAAGTCCAATTGCTTCTAAAGAGGCTTTGCGAGCGTCCAGTGGTTGTGATGGTGAGGCAAAGGGCACCAGCATATCAACTACCAGTCTCGGGACTGAATCCCCTGACCATTTCGGGAATTTAGCCTTGAAAATTTGAATCTGTTTGTCCAGGTCGCAATGCTTGCCTACCATGCCAACGATGATCGAGTAGGCAGAAAGGAATTGTAATTTCTTTGCATCCAGAGAACCCGCGGCCCGAAGTTTTTGGATACCCAGCAGACTCGATGCCACCAGGTTGGCCAGAGGCTCAAAGGACTGTAGAAGTTCGCAAACAACTCGGGTGCAAGCAATCAAATCGTCAACGGCGCCTCGAGATGCAATTTTTCCAATCGCCTTGAGGAGATTAAGGCGCACCTCTGATAGAAAATCAGTATGAACTGTCGTCAGTTGTGGGAGCACGCGCTTATAGATAACTGTTACAGCCCGGAATGCAGCCAACTCGTCAGTTCCGGAGAATGTGGCGAGATGGGGTTTAAGAAGTCGAATCTGTTCAAAATTGAACAACTTAGGGTCAGCTTTGGCGAAGATAGTGAGGACTTGTAAAGCGTCTCTGCCAGAAGGAACAGCTGGATCGTCAGAGTCCAAATTGTCGATTAGACCAAACATGTTCGCGACGAGTTTAGAGCAAACTGAAAATGGGCCTTCCAAAGATTTGTTCTGTGGCTTAAGAATGGTCTGGAAAACCTTGTCGAGAATTTCAGTGACTGTACCGGATTTGACAGTTTGAATAACGAGAGAAACGTGCTCCGTCAGCGAAGTTTGGTAGACAGCTGTACCATCATCCCGGTAGAACGGTGTAAACCAGACTTCCTCAATCATTTGACGAGCAAGGTCTCTAACAGTCTCGTCCGGATCTTGAACTCTGCGAAGCAGCCCATTAGCAATGGTGCTACGAAGCGGCTTACTTCGGTTGCGAAGATAGATGTCTCGAGCAAGTTTCATTGCTCGCTTTCTGACACCAACGCCGCTATCCTGGAACCGGTCAATGATCTTGGGTGTCAATGATGTTTCCAGCACAGGACGCATCGTGATGCAGCTGCCAAGCAAGCCAAGAGCAGAATCTCGAACTTGTGTTGATGAGTCCCCGGCACATTCTAGGATCAACTGTATCACAGCCGAATCGCCATCCAAGATAGACGGATCCGTTTCGAGCACTTGATTGACACTCTTCAAACTTTTGCTTCGAACAGTGGCCTGGTCACTAGCCATTGAGGCCAGCAGAATGTTAAGAATTTTCCCAAAAGATTCACATAAGGGGGAACGTAATAGGAGTATCGAGTACGAGAGTTTAGCTTGGTTCACGGATACCGTCTTAAACGTGTACTCGCTCACAAGCCATCGCCGATTCTCAATCATCATACGTAAACGATACCCCAGCCGTCCAAACTCTTCATCTCTCTCATCATAACCTTCTTGAAAAGAGTCGTAGCCAGTGTGGACGTGATAGGCCCAATCTGCAATCAAGAATGAGATGGCACTAGATAAATGCGGATCATCCGTGCAGCGGTGCTGAAGATATTCAAGCGTAGCTCGGTACGGCCCAGTCCATGCCACAATTTGTTCGGCGCGAGTCTTTTGTTCAAGGGCGTGGTTGGCAAGTTCTGCAAGGTATCGAGACAGCTCATCAGAGTCATTGCCTTCAGATGCGCCAGCCATTCTCTTTACGTGAGATCGAAGACGAGAGATTGCAGCACTCATACCACCCAGAAGTTCCAGCGCCATGTTTTTCGCCGGTGCAGCTGTCTTTGGGGCTTCAAACAACTGCACCATCATAACCATTAATAGACGGAGGAGAAGTTCGGCAGATGGCCAATCAGGCGAATCAAGACACGTCGTGAAATCCTCCACAAATAAATCGAACAGGTTGCGGTAAGGGGTATCGCCTGATTTAGTCGAACCAATGGCTCTTTTAACAATAAAGTTGATAATATACGACGCGTTGCGCTGAGCGTTATCTGTCAATGGATTCACCGCAGTATCGAGATCTTTGATGGAGACCGCATGCTGTTGGGCACCATGTTCTTCGCTTTTGATAGATGAGACAGGCTGTCTAGGTTCTGTCAGCAGCTCATCTTCTTCATCAGCGCCTTCGTCTCCAGCAAGTCCCTTGAGTAAACTGCTGCGGTTTCGTTCCTTGCTACTATCCACTCGACCAGAACTAGCTTGAACCAATCGCATGAGAAGAGCAGAGACGGGTTGGATGCTCCCTCCCTCTGAAAGCTTGAATTGGCGAGCGCTTTGTTTGCCCACGGGAAGCTTTTCAAGTGAAGTGAGAATTTCATCAATGATTCCTTGTCGTTGTTCTGGTTTTATCAAGAATATCTGGCAGAGCATATCCATTGCCACAGAGCGGATACCATCGAATTTCTGGACACCGACCGCGGAATCCTTTTCAAAGTGAGCATTCTCAACAAAGATCAAGCGCGAAGCAGTAAATTCCAATGAGTTGATGACAGTATCTGAGAGCTCGATCTTTGTAACCAATTCAGCAAGAAGAGCAAACAGTTTCTGGCAGCAAAGGAAAGTCGAAGTAAGGGCCTTTTTGTGTTTTGAGAACATCTTGAAGATATCAGATGAATTCCCCGACGGACGAAGCTCCACCAAGGGCACCACAACATCTTC
Source organism: Calonectria ilicicola (assembly GCA_020809705.1). NCBI lineage: Eukaryota > Fungi > Ascomycota > Sordariomycetes > Hypocreales > Nectriaceae > Calonectria > Calonectria ilicicola. The sequence continues at coordinate 1,722,908 of CP085828.1, read as the reverse complement.
GGTGACCGTTTTGAAAATGTCGACGCTCTTTTGGATGACCGCCTCTGAATAAAGTTGTTTGTCTTCTCTGCCGCCAGAAAGAATCCGAAGGCATGTTCGTGCTGCTTTCAGAATTGTATCAACTTCTAAGAGTTTTTGAACCCAGGATTCAACCGCATCTTCAGACCAGCCATCATCCACTCGCATCTCCAAGCCTTCAGCTTGCTTCAAGCTCACTTCGCTAAGCTTTATTACGTGGACCAGGTGTTCAACGGGGACTTGGTCGAAACACTTCAGCGCAATTGTCTTCTGTATTGCGGTGTGCATCTTTTGCTGGGTGGCAGCCGTCATTGCCACCTCCTGGTCTTGGGTCATGGTTACAATGTGATCATATCCAGGTTCCATTGCAAGAACGCTCCCAACAGACGCAAAGACGGTTCGCACGAGCCTATCGAGAGCGTCTAGCGACACCTCGCCCCTTTGGCGTTGGTCAAGACTCTCGCCCAAGACTTCTTGACCGTCTGCGAATCCTTGCCTTCGGGCTGAGAGATTCTGGGGCTCTTCGGGGGGCTCTTCAACTTCCAGGTATTCGGCTTTATTAATGTTGGTATGCGGTAGCTCGATTCTAATGGACGCGTTCTTTTCATCGTCGGGAATAAGAGGAAACGGAGGTGGAGGGGCTATGGCTTGTGGCAGCGGAGCTATTGGTGGTTGCAATGATTGAACGGCAATGGATGAAATGTCTTCGTGCTGAGTAAGGCTTCTAGCATCGATATATTGCGATCCATCAAATTGCTTCGATGGGATGGCTACTTCGATCTTGATAGAATTCGACCTATGCGATTGGGAGTTTTGCGCCGGGAACAAGGGCGTGTGTTGGGCACCTGGGGAGTTCACTGAAGAGGATGAGGAAGCTCGCTTCGCGTTGGGGAAAGCACCCGGTTGACCGTTGGACAGTTTTCCGTCAGGGACGTTTGCTTTCGTTGCCTTGAAATAACCTCCCACTTTTTCGTAAACAGCTTTCGCAATCGGAGATAAATCGTCGGCAAGGCTCTTGCCAGCGGCCGTGTTCGATGGACCTCTCGGGATGGCGCTGAATTTACTGCTTATGTTTAGTATCCCGCGCGCTCGTGAGGGGCCAAGGGAATCTTCCTACAAGTGGGTTCGTTGGCTAGGCTTCATATCCTGCAGGACGTGATCAACTGCTTGCTTCACATTCCTTGGCATTTGCGCCTGTCCGTGGGCGTCTCGATTTAAGCTGTCGAACTCTTGGGTCGGGAAGAGGTCGGAGATGGGCATCGCCGGGGTGCCTGAACCCAGGCTCGGGTCCGGTATTATGTCTATTTAGTGTCAGACAATAGAGAATACTGAAAGAGATACAGGCATGCGTTCGAACCTGAAATGAATGGGATCGTCGACGTCTGCGGCGAATAGGGCAGTGATTCTTGGAGAGTGAATGGTCGGTGTATTGTGGGTCGGGTGTCAGGCATCCCCGTATGGGCATAAAGCCCATTCTGAGGGCCTCCACTGTTGTTGGAGTTCATGCTTTCTATTGTTGCGATCTTCACAATAGCCGCGCTTCAAACATTGTCGGGGGAAGGAGCAAACGGGCGACGCGGCATCGGGGGCTTGGGAGCTCGGCGCAGGAACGGATTGCGAGACGATGTTCGGCGGCGCAGGCTCGTTTAAACAATAAATAGGAGCCTGTATGTAGATAATATACAGTGCCGGTCGGGCAGATCAAGAAACGATTGTCGCTCAAGGCATTGTCGACCTCAACGGATGCCACACGATTAAAGCCAAACGGGCGAGGTTGAAGCCTAGGGAAGTGACAGCCTCGCGACCTTCCTGAAGATTGATTGATGAATAGTGGTCCGTGCTTTTTGTTTTGGGCCAGTCGGCGTTTGTTCCGATCCTCGACTCGCCGCCTTGTGTTTAGTGTGGAAGTTTTTCCGGCCAGCGGCCCATTTTGGACTTGACCTATTACAGGCTCAATATTTTTTTGTCTTGAATTTGTTCAGCGACCAACATCCCGCAAGCCAGATCAGACTCGCCTTCACAATCGCCATGTCAGCAATCGGAACTCTCGTCTTTTGCACTGATTGCGGTAACTTGCTTCCCGCGACCAAGGGCACTGAGCGAAATGTCCTGAGTTGCGAATGCTGTGGTGCTGAGAATCGAGGTTGGTGCTCGCTAATGAGAGCAACCTTCACAATCAGTAGCTAACTTGTCACGCTGTAGATACCGGCTCCAAGACGATTCTCACAGAAACCAAACCTTCCGATTTCCCCTCTTTCTTGCGACAGAAACTACAGTCCAACGTCCAAGCCGTCGAGAAGCATCAGCTCAAGACTGATAGCGCCGCGCATGGTGAAAAATGCAGCGCCTGTGGCAGCGAAACTGACATCACGTACACGACTGTGCAACTTCGCAGCGCCGACGAAGGTTCAACGGTCATTTACAGCTGCAAATGTGGAAACTCGTAAGAAATATCTATATCCATTGGCTAACCGGCCTTTTTTCTCTTTGCTAATAACTTTTTTTTAGTTGGCATGAAAATAACTAGAATTCATTTTGGCTCAACTGGCCAATGAGAGCCATATTCATGCAGAAGCACCGCCGACCTCGGGGATCAGTGCATACTCGGTCTCTCCACTGTTCTCATACTCGGCGATATCCAATGCGACAATACAACTCTCCCGCACGACCTTCTCCTTGTCATTCAGGAACTTCCTCAGTGTCGCCTCAACGCCCTCCTCCTCTCCGAGACCGCCGAGCGCCTCAGCCGCCTCGTGGCGAACCATACTGGCCTCATTGACATCGCTCAGCGCAGCAGTGAGGGCAGGGATGGAAGCCGGGTGCGACAGCTGACCGAAAACGAATGCGACTTCATGACGGAATAGCGCAGAGGAATCAGCGAAGCCCTCGGCAAGCGCGAGAACTGCTGGGACTGCGGTGGGCAGGTCGGGGGGGGAAGCCAGGTCGCGAAGGGCAAACATGGCGCGATATCGGAGGAAAAGAGGAAGGTTTGTGTCCATGAGCGTCTTACGAAGCTCTTCAACATCAACTTCTTTCTCAGACTCGGGCATGGGGGGAGCAGGGTCGATCGAGGCGAAATCACTAGATCAATCAGTCATGGGGCAACCCAATAGTGCAAAATAGAACAATTTGCATACCTCTGGCGCAGCTTTTCCTTCTTGCGCTCTTCAGAGTTCTCCCACTCGATGCGGTCGATAGCAATCTCGCAAGTCTCGACAATGCTGACATCCTCGCCCGCACGGTCACGGTACGCCTTCAAAATGTCGAGGTTATCCTCCCAGCCCAGGGCGCCAAGCGCCTCTGCTGCTTCGTGTCGAACCATGGGATCCTGTTGGAGATCGGCTAGGACATCGCGGAGGGGCTTGACAGCAGCAGTGTGGCTGGCCTGGCCAAGGCAGTATGCAAGCTCATGCTTCAATAGGGCCGAGGGAGAGGCGAAAGCGGCGGCGATGGCATCGATGGCACCGAGAACATTGTCCTCCTCTTGGGAATTTTTCGCGACGTGCTTGAGGGAGAAGAGGGCGCGGAAACGGACAGGAAGAGGGGTATCTTCGGCGCAGAGGCTCTTTCGGAGGCTTAGGATAGTAGCATCCCCCTTGGGGGTGAATTCGGGAACATCAGCAGATGGCGCCATTATGAATGAATGTAAAATGGTTAAAAGGTATAAGCGTGATCGGGCGCAGCGCAAGAGTCTCGAATGACTGCGGGACACACTCAGCCCAGAAAGAAAATTTACGCGGGGTCCTCGCCTTATCGTTATCTGCGAGGTAACCCCGCCGATCGCCGGCCGGACACGAGAAAAAATTCCACAGCGTGTGTATTAATTAGCAGAAACTGTCATAAGAACTGTTCAATGGCGACCCAACATCCAGCGATCAGGATATCTCATTGGTTCCATGGTCTAACGGTTATGACTGCGGATTCTGATTCCGCCAGCGAGGGTTCGACTCCCTCTGGGACCTTACTTTTTGCATCCCTATGCAAGATTATCATGCCGCAAGAGTGATTTGCATTTGCACCTGCATTTCCACCTTTACTTGCAGGAGTGGCGTTGATCCCACCTGGGCTCTCTTTGTGCGATGCACATCTAGCTAGATCACAGTAATCAAACACTGGAGCAGACATGATGGGTAGTCTGCAAGGACGCAACCGCGAGAGCTTTGGTCATAGTCACTCTGGTTGACAAAAGGGTCATTGCCAGCTTTTACCTCCACTACTCACCCTGCGCCCAGACTCTTCCATGAGACATTCTAGCTGTTTTTCAAATCCTGCAAACAAGATATCGAACCTCGTAAACGCTTTTTATACAGTGATCACCCAATGACATTGATTCTGGAGGACGGAATCTCGTTGGTGCGCAAGAAAAAAAGAAGCAATGCAGAATAGAATAAATAACAAAGAAAACCAAACGAATTAATACAGTGCATTTGGTCACTTTTTTTTCAAATATATGTATATTGATTATTTTATTCCATTAATATACCATCTTAGAAGCGGGTTTGCCATCCATAGATTCTGCCGCCCGCCTGTGTGGCGGGCTCCTCACAGAATGCAACAGGTGGGGTCTCAAGCACTAATGGCGCTGACAAAAGAGGCGAATCACGTCCCTTGCTTACTTACCCTTAACGTCCCGTCTTCGGCGTGCGTCTGGAACCGTCCCTCCATCAAGTAGACTTTCAAACAATCCTCCCCTCCCAAACATAATATTTTTCTCTATATCCCCTAGTTTCAGGCGAGTCACCTGTAACTCTCACTCTTTCCCGCCCTTATTGTTGGGTTCGGCTGCGTGAAACAACCTCGCCATTGGCATTATTAATCCATACCCAGACGAACCCGCCTGCCTACCCTGCACAATAATGGCACCGTCGCTTGAGGCGCCAGACTCTGTGGAGGACGTCATTGCCAACCCTCTCAAGCAGAAGCCCCAACTCGTCGCTCCCGAACCAGAGCACTGTCCCGGCCCAGAGTCGCAGCAGGCTGGAAAGGCCGATTCTTGCGCTGGGTGCCCGAACCAGGCTGTCTGTGCCTCACAGCCCAAGGGACCAGACCCCGACATCCCCATTATCTCAGCCCGCCTCGAGAATGTAAAACACAAGATTCTCGTGCTGAGTGGCAAGGGTGGCGTGGGGAAGAGCACATTTACGTCCCTACTTGCACATGCCTTTGCCACCAACCCAGACAGCGCAGTTGGCATTATGGATACGGATATCTGCGGTCCCAGCATCCCCAAGATGATGGGCGTCGAAGATGAGACTGTCCACGTGAGTGGTGCAGGTTGGTCACCCATCTGGGTCATGGACAACCTCGCCGTTATGAGTATTCAATTTTTACTACCGAACCGAGACGATGCCGTCATCTGGCGCGGGCCCAAGAAGAACGGTCTGATCAAGCAGTTTCTCAAGGATGTAGAATGGGGTGACTTGGATTTCCTGCTGGTAGACACGCCACCCGGTACTAGCGACGAGCATCTCAGCGTCAATTCGTTCCTCAAGGAGAGCGGTATCGACGGTGCCGTCATGATTACTACACCCCAGGAAGTGTCCCTCCTTGACGTGCGCAAGGAGATTGACTTTTGCCGCAAAGCTGGAATTAGAATTCTTGGACTTGCAGAAAACATGAGCAGCTTCGTCTGCCCAAAATGCACAGGGGAGAGCAAGATATTCAAGCCAACCACGGGTGGCGGCAGGGCGTTGGCTGAGGAGATGGGTATCCCATTCCTAGGAGCCGTACCTTTAGACCCACGTATTCGAATGGCTTGCGACTACGGAGAGAGCTATTTCGATTCATTCCCTGATAGTCCGGCGACTGTTGCTTTCCAAGGGGTTGTGAAGAACGTGGCAAAACAATTGGGGCTAGATGCCCAAAGTATACTACCAGAATAAAGACAACTGAGGTTCTGTCTAAGTAGAGATGATTATGACTTCTTCATTTCAAGTTTTGGATTTCCGCATTGCTCGTTATTGTTTCCCCAATTGCCCCCAATACATATTTATATATTCATTTCTTCATTTCCATGTCCTTCGAGTGAGAAAGCCGCGAATATATATATATATATATATATCTATTCCTTTGCCAATATTTCTGGGATCTCCTCCAAGTCCTCACTGGACTCCACATCGATGATGCGGCCAACTTCGCTGGTGTTTCGCATCAGCTCCTTGGCGCCAGCATAGATCATTCGCATTTCGGCATTGCACGTGATAGGGAGATAGTACAGGAGCACATAAGGTACAGATAGGCGTCCGTCAGCCTAAAAGTCATCTGATTAGAATCGGAGTACAATGACGTTATAGCAGTGCAGCATATGCGAACACTTGGGTTGAGAGGATGACATGCCTTGGTTAGTGGGTAGCTCAGAAGGACGAAACGAGGGGCGTGATCGGGAAGGTCATCGGCGATTTCGTCGAGAGATTGGTATACGGTTTTGTCATCATCTTGGCGGATCTCGTGTGTGTTCTTATCAATCAGGTCTATAGGCCGCGGGGAGAGGCATCAGTCGGCGTTGTCGCTCAGGTGGTGACAGTAAGAAGAGGAAGATTAAGGAGTGTGGGGGCGGTGGAGGCGGCGCGCATACAAATAACAGCCTGAGGGCCTTTGGCTCGAGATGTAGTGAGGCGAAACTTGCGAAGGTGCTCTTTGGATTCACCAGAAAAGGTGTATAGTCGGGACTCCGAAGCCTACCATGTGGCGCAATGAGTTAGCGGGGTTGCAAGCTGCCTGGGAGTGGTGGCGTGAGGGACGAGACAATATTACCATGTTGACCAGCGGTAGAACGATATGCGATGTGCACAGGAGAGAGAGGGTCCCCTAAAGGTGAAGCTTGTTTCCGAAGCTATCGCGAGACCAATCTTGACGGCGACGTGAGATGTCAGATAGTGGGCATGTCGTGGTGGGAAATGGCAAGCAGCTGCTAGCCCCGCCAAAGTCAGACATGGTAGCCCAAATTAAGAGCTGGCCCATTGCGAATCACAGAGGGGCGCCTTTGCCGCAGAGAAGTCCCCACCTCCGCCTTTCGGCTGTGCCGCCGTCACTCTGCAAGCCAAACGTCATTCGCCTACAGATCCGACCTCATCAATCCGTTTCCTGAGCCGCCGGACGAGATCTCTTTGCGGCCTTTTGCAATCACGGCGGGTTTCTCGTTGCCGCCCATGTTCTCACGCCTGTCCCAGATTACTCGACATCTCTCGGCTCCAGCAGCGGCCTCAACGCGCCGATTCGTACTCGGAAGGATGGTTTCCGCTGATGAGCGCAATGCGCGCACCATCCACACGGCAGCATGTTTGATCATTGGAGACGAAGTTCTAGGTGGAAAGGTTTGTCCCGTGCAGATGCGATTAGGTTGTCAAAGGCAAGACATGGTGAACTAACGACGTGATAGACTGTTGATGTGAGTGAGATGCCGGACTCCGGACCAGACAGCCTTGTCCAGAGCTGGCATATGTGTGAGTTGTTGTTGATGATATAATCCAGACCAACTCGGCATCTTTCGCGAAATGGTGCTTTTCCCTCGGAATCGTAAGTCCAAACGGCGTCGCTACACAAGAAACCTCGAGTTCTGATCAGTCATTTTAGAGCTTGAAACGTGTTGAGGTCATCGAGGACGATGAGAGTGAGATTATCGAGGCAGTACGCAGGATGAGTGACCGATACGACTTTGTTGTTACGAGGTAACCTTTGAATCCGAGGAATTTTCGTGAATCTTGACTGATTGTTGCCAGCGGTGGTATTGGTCCTACGTATGCATGCACTTTGTGACGCAAGCTGAGCTGAGCATTGACCAATCATCCAGTCACGACGATATCACCTACCAATCGATTGCCAAGGCCTTCAGTATTCCATTGGTGTTACATCAGGAAACCTACGAGAAGATGAAGAAGCTTTCCAAACCTCACCCCTCCCAGCCCAAGTTTGACTGGGATGTTGATTCACCAGCCCTAAGAGCTAAGCTTCGAATGGCTCAGCTCCCCATTGACGAGTCTCGAGACTTGAAGAAGCAAGCCCTCTTTCCACATGAGGAACTTTGGGTACCAGTCTCCGTTGTTAACGGAAACGTACACATTTTGCCTGGTATTCCCAGTTTGTGTAAGCTTGACCGAACCCCCACCGGGCATTGAGTGATACGTTAACGCTGAATGGAACAGTCACAAAGCTTCTTGATGGGCTCAAGCCCATCATCCTTCCACGACTTGTGGATCAGAGCACTCATAGGGTCCTCATCTCGACCCCGCTCCCAGAGAGTGGCGTCGCTGCATTCCTCACCGAGCTGGCAGCAAAGGTTGAACCTCGTGGCGTCAAGGTCGGCAGCTATCCTCGTTGGGGCAAGAGTCGTAACACAGTCACTCTCGTCGGAAAGTACGTGCGCAGTTGTTCCGGGAATAGACAAAATAACCACTGACTTTAATGCAGGGATCAAGAGTACCTTGAAAGTCTTGTCAATGAAGTCGAAAAGGGCGTCCAAGGCATCAGGGTCACTACGGAGGGCGAGGACGACGACGAGACGACCAATGAGGGCGAAGCAGCTAGCGAGGAAACCACAAAGCAAGGTGAGAAATAAGTGTTTTTTTTATGGGTTACAGTTCTCGGTCCTTAAACGGACACCGAGTCTGAGTGATCTGTACCCGTTGCGCCGCTTTAGCGATAGCACGTGGGCACTCCTTTGCAAGGAACGTGGAGTTTCGTGATGAGCCGCAAAACTGCCATTGGATAAACGGCGAGCTTGAAACACATTGTGCATCAATGGATATCTAGAACACTGTTGGCGAGTGGGAGCATTTCTTTTTCTTTGCCCCTAGCGTGGTAACATGGAAATTCTATCATTGTTAGTTCATCTCAAGTTCTCAATAAGAAGCAAAGTTGATGGGGGTGGGCAAGGTTTCCACACTCCCTCCCTTAAAGCCGGGGGTTTCACGTGTTAAACTGAAAGAGGAAATACGATCAGAATTAAATACATCTACACTTGATTTTGTTTTTATAAATTTCCACAGTTATTTGATATGCTTTTTGATTCTGCAATTGGTTACTGGCCTTAATATGTATGCTTAGATTGTGCTTTTTCTTGCATCCAACGTTCTGGGAAATTCAGGTTGATCACTCTAGGGTATTCTGCCCAGCTTATTTTTTTCATTTAATAAAAAAAAGGCATGGTTGCTTTCGACATGTACTAAGATCGGCATAAAACCGGTGACAAATCCTTGTGCGATTGACGAGATGGAGGGATAAACCCAGCTACAAAAACGTTGACATGATGGGGATCAACTATTGGGTAACAATATACCCATCTCGTGACTAACCGAGCACCAAGGCTAAGCCTCATTTCCCTAGACATGAGGCGGCCGGATGGGGTCATTTGCTTGACGTTCATCATACGATGTGAGATGGTGTAAGTCTAGTCAGTATTCGCGCGCGATATGTCACGAGGGTAACAGTTAATTATTGCCGTCTAGGAGAAATAATAGACCGTCGCCCGGCGAGTATGTTGTGGATGCGACGCGACGCGACGTCGGGAGCTTGCAAAGTATTTGACAACCGACCAGCGGATAATTGTTCGGAGTGTTGAATAACATACTGGACACCCCAGGTAATCCACGTCACGAGGGTCGGAGACGTAGACGGAAAGAGAATATTATGGCCGCGATCACTGGTGTTCCAGGGCAGGATCGGCAGCAAGGACGAACCTGATAGCTCGAGATGGGCGGACGGACGTGGGTGATTTAGATTCCAGAGCTAACGCTGAAGGTAATCTGCCGAATAGGGGTCACAGAATTGTTGCTGGGGAGTGTTGGCCTTGGCGAGAGCTCATCAGGCTGGGGGACGATAATGGATGATCCATGTGGGACTTTGGCCGACTTGGAGTGGGGGCGGCGTGCGGCCCCCAGAGAACGCCATTTGGTTCTAGAAGGTGGATAAGAAAAGGTGGGTGAATCTGGCCGTTTTGAGATGCTGCAGTCGCAGATATATCGGAGAGGGCGATGTATTTGGATTTGGGATGATAACTGACAGCGCATGTGGACGAATAAAGGACGTGGATGATCCTGTGATGTGCTCTGCCCACTGCAGCAAGCAAGCACTGGGGGACCTGCCTAGTTGGGGAGCTTAAAGAAATGTAATTTTTTTGTCACGTGTTGGCTGAAGCCTAGATCCCAATGGAATCTGATTGTAAGAGTTCTGCTATTGCCATGTAAATCAAATGCGTACTGGGTATGTATGACCGAAAACAGAAGAAGAAGAAACAAGGGCCTCATGTGGTTATTGCCTGACCCTCTGGGTTGGTCGCCTGCTGTTGAATTTCGCACCCACGTTGTGGCCTGAGTGTGTCAGCTTCGGCAGACACCCTCGGGCATTATGTCGTGTTCCCCAAGTCACATTCGATACTACGTACGTGTAAATGCGCAGCAGAACTAGAATACCACCCTCTGTAACTCTATCTTTGGGTAACTTTTCAAATGCATCTCTGACTGAACGTGTGCCAGAAAACGGCAGTACTACTACATCCGCACCAATCCCTTGTCCCTTCAGCTCATATGGACGGGGCGAGCCGTCAAAGTTCAGCGCCATCCCAGCACAACCAAATACCGGCATCAGGTTTATTAAATTGAACACACAAGACGACTCTTCGAAATCCATGACATGATGTTGGTGACATGCTGCTGGCGGTATTTTTGGATGATCTGCAGCGGCACATCTTGGCTTTACAGTGGGATGGGCCATGTGGCGTACGCCATGACCCAAATCCCCAATGGATCGGCAAAGGTTAAGGTCACCATGTTGTTCGTCTTGGGCGGCATTTGCATTTGCTCATGCTTCGACGAACAGCGCACCCCATAGCTCGCTCGGGCCATCGAACGTCCTTATCTCCCGGGGAGGGTTGGTGGAATCCGAACTGGGAAGTCAACTCGCTGGATCGCCGTTGAAACTTCTGCTAATGAATCAGATGTATTAGTCCAACCTAGTTGAAGACGGCCTTGATTGGGCGAGGCGGCCATGAATTAGACTCGTGGTCCTTGCTTGAGGAAATCGAGGTTTTCAACAGTATGGGGAACCTGGCTACGAAGAGTTGCCATTGTCTGTGCTGCCACACAGGCGTCTCAGATTTCTGACAGACTTTCCTGTGACGAATCCGCGGTTTGTATATACGCTGCTCCAGGCATATTTCATAGGTTGCCCTATTTGAACGAATCAACCGCTCCCGCTATTGTAGTTAGGGGCGTTTGGGTATTGCGTGTGTGGAAGATGGTTTTGGCTTTAATCTACATGATATCCCACTTCTGATACCGATTGTGTGAATTGACGTGTTCAAGATCTTGGGTAAGACGAGCGATCCCAGCCCGCGTATGTGGATGTTTGTCCCACTGCCCAGAAAATCGGAATCATGGAAACCCTGGCAGGACAGCGACAAACAACAATCATATTGCGCAAAACGTGCAAGCCCAATTTCCATAGCCGCGTTTTAGTTAGAGTAGGTAGTACATACGTTAGCCCAGGTGGACCTATGGAGAGCGAAGCGGCAACGAAGGCAGATCCATAGCTTCAAATCAAGGCGAAATTAATTCACCTAGCGGCGATGGGCCGGCTCAGCCGTGGACGCTCGGATACCGTACTGGCTACTGTGAAAGGGGCCTGCTTGACCGATATCTTTCCTTACACCATGGGCTGAGTTTTGCTACGCGCTGGATGCCGCCGAGCGTTAGGTGGGCGCTTGGCGTCCGTGTCGGCATTGGGGCCACTGCAGAGCCATGCACCAACATGCAGAGCGCGGTCACTGCTGGGAGCAGCGCTCAGCACCCTGCCATTGCATGGTGCTGCCGTCGTGGGGCGTGGGGTGGTGCCGCGGCCTGCAGGCTGCTGGCCAGGGCGAGAATCCCTGGATGGGTGTGGACGATGGCCCGCTTAATTGTGCTTTGTGCGGAAGGATTGCAAAGTGTGTATGGATGCGGTGGTGAGACTTTGCCATTGCATCGAGACGCCCAGGGTTGGTCGACGGATGGGATTGGGATCTGAGACGGTCGAGTTTAGGATCTGGGGGCTACGCCTTAGAGATGCTTCCAGTGTGGGCACTAGCCGCTGTCTTGGATTTCGACGATAGCAAGCAAGATAATGACATTTTGGAAGGGGTGGTGGACCTTCTTGATGATTATGGAACCGATCAATGTCACAACGTAATGTCAATCAATGGTGAGGTGGTGGCTGCGGGTGATTGTCATATCTCGTTTATCATCTCGGGTGGTGATACTGATAGTCGTCTTAATTATCCCACCATGTACATAGCAACCTCGAAACGTTATCATGAGCTGTGGAAAAATAAACAACTGCTTTCGAAATCGGTCTGGACTGCCTTCCAGACATCTGGTCCAGCCGAACCGAGCCCGATCCCATTCAAAGGTGACTTTTAGCGAGAATTCATTGCTGGCCCAACGAAATACCCTGGGCCTTGTCACCCCCTCCGGTCTACCTACCTATTCGTCTAAGTCACATCAACTTGGTCTGCAATGCTCCATTCTTTGCCAAGGCCCCAGCGCAATGCCGGGCATTGCAATGCATGGCAGCAGAATGTGGGTGAGATCTCAGGTGAGGGGAAAGACGGCCCATGAATGATAGAAGAATTGTCAAAGGTGTGTGCGATGGCGCTGAGAGTGAGGAGAGAGACAACAGTCATTATTCGTGTTGCTTGGGGAAGGATGAGAAAAGAGGAATATTGTGCAACGCAACCAAGACGTCGTACCCATGCACGGCTCTCCATGGAGTGCACCGCACGAGGATTACCGGAAGGTGACACAACTGCGGCTTGCTCTGAGGCGCGAAGACAGTCCAATGAGGAGCGCAGATGGTGTCGATGTGTTGTTGCTGGTGATGGGCGGATGCAACCCCTTGCGGCGCACGAGTTGGTGGCTGTTCTCTTCAACCTTTCTCTCCGACTAAAGTTCAACGGTCCAATACCATGCCTGCGAGCGCCTGGCCTGGGTGCTGAAAACGACTGGGGTGGGCGATATAGCGATGCTGGTGCGAAATATGGAAATTTCATTTCCATGACCGAAGCAGCTATGGTCTTTGACACGACTCGTGCTATACACGTAGGAAATATGGACAAGCTGTTCTAACTAACCATGATAATAAAACCGCTGTTGACTACATGCATGCAGAGGCTCAAGACCCAGAAGCCTTGGCCACTTAGCGGGTTCAACTGGTGTCGCCCTCCTTCTACGGAGGCGTTCCGCAACAACCCACACAGCAGCTGCACGCGCGCCTCCCAAGTCCATGTCCACGGCCACGGTCACGCATCCCATCCCACACCTTTGGGTGTTTTGGGGCGGCAAGACGTTAGCAGACGGATGGTTTTGCTAGTTGATGGCCAACCAAGGGTCCGCCGCCGCCCCCGGTCTGAACCGTCTCGTCTGCTTCCATCCCCGAAGAGTACCATGCCCATTTCGTGTGTCTATGGCTTCCTCGGTGCTGTGATGAGTTGATAGACCCTGGCAGGCAGGCAGACAGGCCATCCACATCTCCATCGGGCCCCCTTTTTGCCCACCCCTCCCTGGACCCTGGGACACCGGCAGCCATAATTTGTTGACAATTTGAAGAATTGCTTCGCATCCTCTCGTCTTGCGTTATCTTTGCACTACTGGAATTAAGCGGATACGGACGGGCTGCCGCAAGGTTACTCAGAGGCAACATCCGCGTGTGCCTGACATTAGAAAGAGAGATGTCGTTGGACAGGAGGCGCATGCGGTCTTCCAGGCGGCGACTTGGGGTGCAGTGTGATGGAGAAAAGGCGCAGGGAATGCGGCCAGCCACTGCCCTTGCAGAACTGGTCCTCTGGATGACATCGAATCCCTTCCCATCCACTGAGGCAAAGCCAGGAGCAGCTATTGACCAGCCACACACCCCCCTTGGTAAAGCCAGCCGGGGGAATCACTCGCCGCAATCGCCTCTGAAGGGGAGGGGGGACCAGCAAGCCCCGGTGGCGGCGACTTTCCCACCCCGCTGTCGACCAGGAAGAAAAAGCCCACTGGGATGACAGGGGGCGTTCTACTGAAAGAGGGTCCTGAGCGGTAGCGGCCCACCGGACGCCCCAGTTTGCCTCCGGGGGGAGTTTTTTAGGGCGTGATCCATCCACTGGATGCCCTGGAGACCTTGGATGATCCACTGAAGCAATGGAGCTCTGCACCTACTACTTAGAGCCGTTCCCGTCAGCTCTGCCACCTCACTACCTCAGCTACATACACGGAATTGGACCATGACTACCGGGACCCGAAGCTTCTTGATTTCGGTTGGCTTAAGGTTGCGTGGACGCTCATTTTCTCTGCCCTCCATCGGACCCAGAAAATAGGGATTTCTGTGGGCCTAGAACTCTTCCGCCGGGTTGACGCGGTTTGCGTCAACCACGAATCAACGAGTGGCTAGGGATGGGTCATCGTCGTCGGCAGCGTGAAAGCTGTCTTTGGCTTGGAGAGCATCTTCAGAACAAGACTGGGCGCGAGCTAAAACCATCCATCTGCGGACTAGCCAATCCGATCATTGGAACGCTGTCTCTTTGCCGTTCTCAGCCATGGACAGCCATGGGAGCTTGAATTTTTTTTCGGGTTTCAATTTTTCTTCTTTTCCATTTTGAGGGGCCGAGATGTAGCCACCCTTCCCCGTCGCGCCGTGTTATTCTCGCCTGTGGTACTTCCTTGCTCCTGGAACAGGAAGTCGTTTAACGGCTTTACACGGGGAATTTTTCTCCTGTCACAACTCACCTTGTAGCAAAAGCAAACGAACATCCCCCCCCCCATGTCCCATGAGCTCATGATAGCCCCATCGAGCTGCTGCCCATGTCCAATCCGATTCCATTGCGCTCCCCCAGGGCGGGACTGGGACTCTGCACATACACACACACACACATACATACATACATACAGACGTGTGGTGGTTGGGCTAGGCCTGTCCTGGGGTGTGGCCAATGACCAGGTTAGGCTTTAGCGGTCCAGGGTTCCAATAAGTGCCTCCGGGAGCGGTCGAAAATGGTCCCAGCTCCCAGTGGCGGACGGGAGTCTCCAGCAGCACGACTGGAGCACGACGAGCTAGGCCAATGAGCTGGGTCGACTGTCGGGTCCGGGCAATCTGCTGTCGAGCGCCCATCAGCGCCCGGGTCGTCATCTTTTCTTGGCTAGAAGCTTTGGAGGACAGCGGTGTTGATGCTAGACCAGATATGGAGACCAAATGAACCAGCTCGCTAGGCGAGACGTGCTCTTCAGGTGCGCCCCAGATCTACTACACATACAGTAGACCGGGAGCTGTTGTGGACTGGGCATGGATAGATCGATACATAGAATCGCTGGACGCGAACGAGACACTACGGCGTGGAATGGATGGAGCTTCCGGCGGCAGCGTATGGAAGAGGGCGGGAGAAGGCAGCAGAGCAGACGCGAAGGCAAAAGGATGGACGGCTTCGTCCCGTGGCGATTCGGCCGATGCGGCCAGTCGTCAACGATTTGTTCTGGGTGTCTTCTTTGTGCTGCACTCCTTCGGCTATGTATGTGTGTGTGTGCATGTACTTCTTTTTTTTTTCTTTCTTCTTCTTCGGTTCTCCACATCCGATTGCTGCTCTCCTTCTTCTGCAGTTGACTTGACTGACCTGTGACAGACGACGGCTCGACTGGGACTGGCACTCCTGCACACACTCTCCTCTCCATGCCTTCACCCTCACTCGCGCTCTTTAATCAGGGGGCCAAGAGCCAAGGTCAAGGACCTAAAATCGAAGGTACCTTGCCTTAGTGGGCAAACTGCAGTACCTCTAGTCCACTCGCACACCCACACCCTCCACCCTCCACCCTCCACCCGGTACCCATTCCTCTCTTCTTCCCCCTCAATCCATCCACGCCCCCCACCCCCCTTCCCTGTCTTCTCCCCTTCCCTTCCTTCTCTTTTCCTCTGCTTTGACCTCGAACCTTGGCCCATTTGCATTCATCCTCCATCCCATCCATCTCTTTCTCTTTCAGTTCTGTGAGGAATCCTTTTTCTCTTTGTTCATCTCGAACCCGAACTCTTCGACCTCTCGCCCTCCCTTCTCTTCTTCTACTGGCCTTCGCCATCGTCGTCCTTCACCTCACCGGCCTCTGAATCCGACGCTTCTGCGACGACCAGCCCCCCTGCGCGAGTCAATTTTCAGCGCCACCCCGACCTGAGCTGTGCCAGCTTCCTCAATCTTCATCAATCACAATGGCTGCATCAACCAAGGTATGTCCCATCATTTGCGTTGCCAATCCGCTCTCAATGCGTGCCGACCCGCGGCGGCCTCAATGCACCCGCCGCGTTGCACCCGCTACGCCATCGTTTCGGCCTCTGTCTTGCTCCTCTGGCTAACCCAGCGCCCGTCTTAGTTTTTGCGAGAGTATAAGCTCGTCGTTGTTGGCGGTGGTGGTGTCGGTAAATCTTGCTTGACCATTCAGTTGATCCAGAGCCACTTCGTCGACGAGTATGATCCTACAATTGAAGGTTCGCCTGCCTCTTGACCGATGGATCCCAGACCGCCATGTTTGCCATACTGACATTTCTCTCTCCAAACAGATTCGTACCGAAAGCAGTGCGTTATCGACGATGAGGTCGCCCTTCTAGACGTTCTCGATACCGCCGGCCAGGAGGAGTACAGTGCCATGCGAGAGCAGTACATGCGAACTGGCGAGGGTTTCCTGCTCGTCTACTCGATCAACTCCCGACAGAGCTTCGAGGAAATCGCCACCTTCCAGCAACAGATTTTGCGTGTCAAGGATAAGGACTACTTCCCCATGGTTGTTGTTGGCAACAAGTGCGATCTGGAGAACGAGCGAGAGGTTACGCGACAAGGTATGCAGCAATCTAACATCGGATTCAGTACGAACTGCAACTAACACACTCCCAGAGGGTGAGGCGCTCGCAAGATCATTCGGCTGCAAATTCATCGAGACATCGGCCAAATCACGAATCAACGTCGACAAGGCTTTCTATGACATCGTGCGAGAGATCCGAAGGTACAACCGCGAGATGCAGGGCTACTCAACTGGCAGCGGTGGCACTACCGGCGCCAACGGCCCACCCAAGCCCATTGATGTCGATAGCGGAGAGCAAGAGGCTGGATGCTGTGCCAAGTGCGTGGTGATGTAAGGAGGGTGTATTGTCTATCGAAGGATGATGGGGAGAGATGATTTTGCATCTCTAGGCGCGACTAAATGTGGCGTAGGTGACCGGCGACCGAAAAGCCTGCCATGCTTGGGGTACCATCACTCGCGCGTTGTGCTATCGATTCCTACGCAACAGTCGGATTTGCTTTGGAGGATCTGAGGATCAAAATGTTGATTTGCATCGGACGGGGAGTCGGGTTCTGGCTTTATTCCACACGCACTTGGACTTTTCGATGCAGCCCACGGTCATGTCGCGGCGATACGGCAAAGGTGACCAGCCGTGCCACTTTTAATCTCAAAGTGGAATGGGCCATCATGGATGATGGTATATGGTACATGGCATGGCAATCCCTGTTTAGAGTGCCTTATTTTGCACCTCGTGGATAAAAGAGGGCCATCTATTGACCGGAGAGAAAGACAAAGAAGGGGAAGCTTGTGCTACAGATGCTGTGTAAGCAAAATGCTGGCCCCCAGGACCTCGCGAGAGACCCCCAAATTTTTTTTTTATGTTTTGTGTCATCGGGGAGGATGAATTTCGAAGACTAAATATGGGTTCTGCGTTTTTCCCTTATATCCATTATTTCATACCTGTAATTTCTTTTCTTTATGAGGTTTCCTTCTCTCCGGCAGCAGTGGTCACAGTCAGCAAAAATTCAACTACCTATCCTGAAGCATGTATGGAATAAAATGTAGTTTGAGTGTATCTATTGCATAATATCACGTGTAAAGCTGTCTAAGAGTTTGTTTTTGCATCTTGCTGAGTCTATTTTCCATGTATGTAAAACGTGAACGAATGTGCTTGCCCGTGTTTCCAAACGCAGGTTCCAAAGGAGACAATATCAAAGATTACAAAGAAACAGAAAAGAACATGGGGCTATCTATCTTATGCGAGGTTTCTAAACGTCCTGCGCTCCTTTACTCGCGTCTGTTTCCGGGAACCACTGGTTTACATCAAGTGAGCCAAGCTCCCCTGGCACGAGTTGAGCTTTGTTGTTGGAGTCGTTGCGCTGGTTGACAACCCAGTCATTGCACGCCAGACACACCCAAGCCGTGGGTCTTCCATTCGTATTAACGAACCCCTCGCAGTCAGCCGACATGTTGGATAGAATTGACCCCTTGCAACTCAAGCACCTCGGGCACACGGGCGCGTGGAAGCGAAGCATGCGGAACTCGTTCATCAAAGCCACCTGCCGCATGGCTCGATCCGCGCAGTATAGACGGTGGAAACGGCAGAGAGGTTGATCCAGCAACTTTGTTGCGCAGGCGCACCCGGTCGCAGGCATGGCTCTCGCTTCATATGCAATGGAGCCGGGGCCGAGGTCTTGAGAGGTATTGTGAATGATGCCTGGGACAGCATGACCGTTGAGCATGCCCCATATGCGGCGGGAACCATCATTTGGGAGACTGGACGCCACATTGTCGTCGTTGATGATGAGTGTAGCGCACTCGTCGCACGCGTAGGCACGCATGCTGAGAATTTCGGACCTGGTGATGGGTTTCCCCTCTGGCTTGACAAGAACTTGTGCGCTCTCTTCCTGGCAGTCCTTGCAGACGAGGAAGTGAGTTGGATTATTCTGGCGATGCGTGAGGCTTCGGCATCCGACCTGATCTGCCACTGGCTTGCCACACACGCCGAGCCCTCCATGCTGCAATGGCTCCATGCAGGTGCTGACGTTGGGACCGTTTGCAGACGACTGGAGGTCAAAGTCGGCATTGATGTCGCGAGAGGGATTGTCCGGGATGAGAGTGCTCGCGCTGAAATTGAAGACGCGAAAGGGGCCTGGCTGGGGAGGAATCTCTTCCCCTTGCAGCGGCACTTCTTTCCAGTGATTCATGGAGACGTCTTTGAGGTGATTGGAAGGCTCCCAGCGTGATGATGATGAGGATGACTGCAGAAACTTGCGCAGTTGTGGAAGCAGGATCTTGTCAGCGCTGATAAAAGTGTTGAAACTGCTGAGGCGATCCTCCTCGGTAGGGGGGAAAAGATGATTGAAGATGGCGTCGTTGTCTCCGCCGAAAAGGTTGCGGTATTGTTCAAAGGTAGTTTCCTGGCTCGGGGGTTGCTGGTTATTATACCCGCTCAGTTCTTGATTGCCCAGCTTTTGCTTTCCTAGTTGACGGGTACTTGCATGTGTTTGCTCTCCCCGCTCCTCCCGTGTTTGCTTGCCTTCCTGCATGTGCGTCGTTTGTGTTTGCGCCTGTGTTTGCGGTTGCAACCACGGCTGCAGTGCATTTCCATTTCCAGGGCCACCACTCCACATGGATGCTGAAGACTCAACGCCCCCCTGCGTGTCTACCCCTCGTTGACCGTCATATGCCGCAGCTACTTCCAGTGCATAGTTGTAAAACGGGTTTATGGGTCCTGCTTGGCCTGGGGGGCCGAGTTGGTTAGCAACTGCGGCGGCTCGAACCATTTGATCGATCTGTGGATCTAAGGGTTGCGCCGGAGGAGCTGGAGCACTACCAGATTGGGGAACACCACTAGTTTCAGGAACACCACTAGACTGAGGAGCTGGAAGAGTCCGAGCAGCGGCAGCTCGTGCCCTAGCTCCCTGCTTTGTCCTTGGAGATGCCGCAAGGATCGACGCTGGCTCTATGGTGACTCCCTCCCATCCCCTGGGCCAGTTTGGACTTATCATGAGCTTGACTACCTGCTCATATCTCCATGACATGTTGGGACCCCCTACGATTCCTTGTCTACTTAGAATTCCATCCAGAATCTCTCCCGTCAGCTGGGACGGCCTCGCATTTTCTAGGCTCCCGTTGAGACACCCATGAGGGGGTGCTCCTTGGGGCCGCAGCCGTGCAGCTTCTGTGGAGATGACTTCGGCATAGGGCTTTGGGACAGTGCCGTCTTTTCTCATGTTCAATGAGCCGTATTTGGGCACCATGGGGCCGATCCAATCGTACGGGTTGGAGCCCGTTTTGACTGTGTCGACACCTCCGGGACCATAGCCAAGAGCAAGGTAGTACAAGGGCCCCAGATTCTTCTTGGAGCGAATCATGCAGTTATGCAATGTTTTTGTTCTTCCTTTTTTCTTGTCAAAGTCGTCGCATTCGTAATCCTTCTTCCCCCCAAGCTCGCTGGGCCCGCCTTTGTCTTTGCTCCTTTTCCTCTGCTTCTTGACCTTTGTGCAAGAGTCGCATGGACGTTGGCGATCGCAAGGTCGTTTATGAATCCAACACTGAGTGCAGATTTCGAACGAGAGGTTCCGACCAAAGCCAACCCGGCTTAAGTCTTGAATGGGGTACAAACGCTCCCGTGGCTCCTCATCCTCGTCCGTGTCTTCGTCTTCGTCTCCCTTTTCCCCGCCTATCTCATTGACACAATCGATACCTATCTGAGTGCAACGGGTGCATGCCGACCAGATATTGGTAAATGGGACTCGGCAAACATTTTGGCCCATGAATTCGCTGCAATGTTTACATATCTTGCGCCATGCTGTTTTCGCCTTGAGCTCCGTGGTTCCCGCTTCCATCTCTTTCGAGGGTGGAAGTGCCCATGTGCTGGGCGGCTTGATCTTTGAGCTATCTGGCTCTCGAATCAAGTGTCCTGACCTGAGGCATCCCGTGTTATCTTGGATGCACCGAGTACAGCCTGTGTCCCATGTGGTGCGGTCTGTGAGCCATGTGCACTTTTCGTCGTCCTTGACCTTTTTGGGACCGACGCTGCATCGCTCACACGCGTGTCGATACCAGGGCCTCTCTTCTTTGATCCTGTCTTCCACTCGTGGTCTTTGGACGGTTCCGTTAACGAGACATGTGCTTGACTCGCAATGACGGCACGCGATGCCCAGGAAGGCATCGACGTCGCAAGTATTCTCATATCCACATTCAATGCACTCATCACACGCAGGTATAGACGGAACAACTGGGTCATTGGCACCATACCGCTTATACACCATGTTCTTAGTCGCCACCCGGCATTTCTCAGCTGGGCCTGGATTTTGAGAACGAAAATCGGCACAGTTTTGGCATTCGATGGTGAGATCGTCGGACCAGTAAAAGTTGCAGGGCCGTTCCCTGTGAGCAGCCATGCCATCGGGGTGAGTTTTGCAGAAGTCGCAAATGTTGTCAGAGTGCATCCCTGCCTCTTCCCTTCTCCATCGCTCCACTCGCTTCACCCGGTCGGTTTCCCTACGAATCCGGTTCTTCATTTCCTCCTCAGTCTCCATGTGGCCTGGGGGCGGCGCCTTTTTTCGTCTATTCATGATGGCTCGTGGGTGATCGCTGGAGGCGGCTTGTTGGTCATGACCCCCATTATTCTCGGCAGGAGGTACAGGTCGCTTGCCCAAACGGCGGGTACGGGGAACTGAGGAGATATCTGGTGCGCCATCGTCCTCTCCTTCACTCTCTGCTTCACCCTCTGCTTCACCCTCTCCTTCGCCCTCTCCTCCATATCTGTGCTCATTTATAATAGGCGGCTCATCAGTGTCGGTTCTTTGTCTCCTCCTGCGAGAACTGGGGCCTGAGTCTTCAAAATCTTCAACCGGGGCGTGCCGCTTTTGTGGTGCCTGAGTAGCCGTGGAAGGACCGGGCTCACTACCCCGATCAATACCGGTATGTGCAACATCTGTTAACCCTTCGTTATATTCGTCAAACGAAGTATAGTCGAATCCAAACACCTCGGCGTGGTACGACCCCTCTCCATCTGGATAATATTGATCGAAAGACATTTTTATTCAGATATCCAGGTATTCTGCAATCGAAGTGAGACTAACTGGTATCTACTGTTTGAATATCATCATCTTAAATATTTCAAACGTCTTTGTTATTCTCTTAAGAGGGGCTGGTCTAGTGGATGTTCATGGAGGAGCTGCTTTGTTCCTAGACCAACCCCTAGAGACAAAGAACATGGCTCCCTTCCTACAGTTGAGCCAGCACCTGGGCCCATCAAGGGAAGTAATGGACTTCGTTAGAACAAGCATTAGAGTGAGGCGTCGGGTGTTTATTGTGACATTTTGAACAATCAGTGTTATTCTTCTAAACCCGTGGCTGCTCTCGTTCCTTTGTGAACTCAGCAAGCACTCTAGTTTCTAACATCTATTTGGCATTTTTAGAAGACAAGATGCTTGGCATATAATTTGGAAATGGTTACATAAGTCAGAACAACCGTTTCCTAAAGCATATACACATGCATACATGCATGCATGCAATCGCTGTGTCACATGGCTGGGTTGTAATTGACTCCGCACCAAGCTTACCCCAAGCCGTGGACGACGTTGCAACCTGACTAGAGTAGCTGTGTGAATGTCGAATCTGCGACTTTGTCAAAGTCTCTTTATCTATAATTCCTAGGGACTAAAATAAACACATCATGGACCGCTCCGAACTCACCTCGCGCGTCATCCCCCAGATGATGCTGAGCACTGGCGATGCACCACTCACAGCACCTCTCCAAGCCCCGTCTGCCCCGTCGCCGGCAGAACGAGCTACTGCCCGCTTCAGCCTTTCAGGCACAGCTGTGGTCACGGGCGGGACGGGGGACCTCGGCTTCGTCGTCAGCAGGGCCCTTCTTGAGCATGGCGTGGAACACCTCCTGATCTGGGACCTCCAAAACCCGCTGTCGGAAGCCAGGATACAGGCGCTGCGGTTAGAGTTTCCTGCCGCAAGCGTTGCCTTTTCCGTCGTCAACGTTACGGATGAGAAGGAAGTCGATGCGGCGGCGCATGAGGCGGCGGAGACGTGTGGCGGCATTGACATCCTCCTCACCTTTGCCGGCGTCGTCGGCGTTGGGCACGCAACCGAGCTCCCGGCCCACGAGTGGCGGCGAGTGTTGGACGTCAACGCAACGGGCTCCTTTATCTGCGCAAAAGCCGTGGCCAAGGTCATGGCGCAGGCCGGAAAGGGCGGGAGCATCGTCCACGTTGCGTCCATCTCGGCGCACCGCGTCAACTTCCCGCAGCCGCAGGCAGCCTACAACGCCTCCAAGGCGGTGGTGCTGGCCATGACAAAGTCGCTGGCGGCCGAGTGGGCGGTGCACGGCATCCGCGTCAACAGCATCAGCCCCGGGTACATGGACACGATCCTGAACGAGGGTGATGGGCTGCAGGCGGCGAGGACCATCTGGAACGAGAGAAACCCCATGGGCCGCATGGGATCCCCCGAGGAGCTGTGTGGTGCCATAATCCTGCTGACGAGCCCTGCCGGTCGCTACATTACCGGAGCAGACATCCTCATAGATGGCGGACAGACGTTGTTTTAGGGAAGATGCCGTCAACTGATCTCCTTCCCCACCGACGATGTTTCCCCTCCCCCTCCCTCCCCCTCCCTCCCTCCCTCTTCTTCTCCGTTTCCTGATCCGTCTCCCCGTCTCCTCGTCTCCCCCCCTCTTCCCCACAACTGCATCTGATCCTTGCCGCGTTTGCCTCAAGACAAAGACTCCATGTATGTAATTAGTGCATATGATGAATAGACGCCCCTCCCGGCAAAAAAAGCGACCTAGCCTGCCTAGAACAAGCTTTTAAATGGAATGCTGGCTGGATAAATACATCACGAGCTTCCAACACTGGAATTTATTCGTCTTTGTTCGCGGAATCCTCATCGCTTGGCATGGCGATATACCCACGCCCAGGTGTTCTTCTTTCTTTCGTTTTTACTCCGTTTGACTTGGCTGGTATTGCCTTGTATTTTAGACGTCTTGGCTCTGTCCATCCGACTCTACACTGATCTCCATAATGTCAAGTCTTTTCACCGTATCTCAGCATGTCGACGCCCTGGCAGTCCAATACGGCCCTCAAATCCATGCTCCTCTTCATAGCTAAGAGACTAATGTTGCCGTGGCGTGCTGTCACAGTCCCGCCGCTAGCCTGAGGGCGCCCCTTATCGTCATACCATATTCCTGCGCATGTCGTCTTGCGTGCGCCTCAACTCCTAAAACTCTTAACAATGCCGTTCATCACTCGTCTCCTACAAGGCAACACGATTTACTCTTCCTGGTAATGCAACTGCCTCGCTTATCGATATGCTGATTTCTCTATCCCAGTCGTATCATCATCCTCGGATTTTCGCCCATCTATCTCTTCCCTCTCACACATCAACCCGAAAATTCGAAGCGTGTGGCCTCAAGGAGACCCAATCCGTCTCGAGGAGCCACGTTGCGGCGTCTATACGTGTTGGTGAAATCTTGCAGCAGAGCACGCACGTTCCTCATAGCACTGGGGTCACCTGACTGCAATCTCTCCTTGATCTTCGAAATCAACCGCTCAGCTTCGACGGGCGACACTGTACCCTGGGGAAGAAGCTGGATAGTTCGCGCAACCCATTCGGTCGTTTGAGGGGGGATTATCTCGAACAAGGCAAGCAAAACACCACTGCCGTCAGCGAAGCAGTCACGGGGGAATGTGATCATCATGCCTGCCAGGACCTGCTTTACGAGGCCCTCACCATGGGTTGACAACAGAGTTCGAATAGTGCTTCGAATCTCAGCAGCTGCCGCATCCGGAAGACCGTCGCTCGAAGCAGGGTTTTCTCCACCGTAGGAAAGGAGATCTCGAAGGAAGTGCAATGTTGACGAGAGAGGGTCTCGCTGTTCCAGAGTAAGCGCATAAACTGCCGCCTCAAAGATTGGCCGCAAGAGGTGGGAGGGGACGAGTCGCTGAGGGTAATACAGCAAAGCATCAATGAGCAGACGGAAGAAGTCATCAATGACATCAGGGAGTTCCTTAGGCTGGAGCTGTGTCATTACCCTCAGGAACGTTGTCGTCTGAGCCTCGAAAAAGTTGTAAATGTTCTCCGTGGTCGCTTGATCCACGTGCTCCCGAGCCTCAGAAAACTCTCGCAGAATAGCCGAGGTTACCCAGAGGAAACATCCTTCACGAGAATTGTTGAAGCCGCCCGCAAGCTTGTTGGCCATGTCGGGAAGCATTGGTGTCATAGCGGTGCGGTACGAGATGACCATGTTGCGCCAGCATCTGCAAACTCTCTCGCAAATAGGGGTGAAGTTGAGGAAGTTGTCTAGAACTGTAGACAGAATCGGGAACACTTCTTGCCAGTACTTAACGGCGGGGTTTTCTTGTCCAGGATTCGTAGGGGGCACAACATTTTGCACAAATATCGTAATCAGCTGGAGATGATCTAGATTGATGGTTAGCGAGTAGTTCGTATCATTGGCATTTCGTCTAAACTTACCAGCCAAGGCTAGTTTGCCCTCCTCGTCGGTGGCATTGTTCGCCTTGGTCATGAGACGCTGCACAAGCGGATCACAGTACGTCTTGAGGAGGCGGAATATTTCTTCCTGAGGTTGAACAGCAACAACATTGGCAACACCCTCGGTAATCTCCTCCTTACTGATATCAGGCAACTTGTCGAGGACTTGGTCGTAGAAAGACTGAAGCTGCAAAACCTGCCCACTGAGAAGGTGCTTGCAATCGGTGCAGAAGAATTTGATTGATAGGGCAGCAGCTCGGATGATCTCCTTCGAATCCGACTGGAACGAGTTCACAATGTAGTTAAACTGGGGCTCAAGATAATCTGGGTGCACGGCCGTCCACTCAGTGTATCGTCCAAGGACCATGATGGTAGCAAAGCGAAGTTTCTCATGGCTCGGGATCTGCACAAGCAGGGGCATCAGCTGAGGGAGAACAATGTTCTCCTCCTTGTCAACCATTCGGCCAAGGGCACGCATAGCAAAAAGGGGCGCTTCGAGTTCCTGCCAGTGAGGCACTGATGTGTCGGTAACCTGGCTGGCATACTTGGACATCCACACTTGAATAGCTTGGAGAACCTTGGTTAGACAGTCGGTAACACCCATCACCTCGCATGAATCCTTGAGGGTATCGCCCATTTGGTGACGGAACTCCCTGAACTTCTCCTCTTGCTCGCGATCTCCTTCGAAAAGATCCGTTTCGTTGCCAGTATCTGGAAGAGGGTATTCCAACTGCTTCAGGAGAATATCAACCAGTTTCGAGTACACATCTACCAATTCCAATCGGCTCTGGATGTATCGCTCCAACACGAGATAGAGCTTGAGCTCATACCAGAAGTTGAATGTGTGTTCAATCACGTCTCGTTCTTTGTCTCTCACCGCACACTCGAGAACTGCGTCGACCAAGGGTCGGAAATGAGCAGCCTGGCGAGCAATACCGACTACCCAACTTTCTGCGGCGGTGGCGAAAACCTTTGTCAAAGCCTTGAGAGTATCGGCGTCTTCGTCATCTGCAGCCTTGACGACCTGGGGCTTGAGCGCGATGATTCTGGGGAATAGGGTTTCGATAATATCCTGGCTCTCATCCACATCAGATGTTTCTCTGAGCATCGTGCAGAGACATTCAGAGGCCTCCTGGCTGCACTTGTCGCTAGTGATGCCATTGAAAATAACTTCCAGCAAAGGGGACTTGACAACATTGCCGACGGGTACTTCTCTCAGCCAGGAGGTAATGCATTCCATCAGTTGTGGGTTTTGAGCGGCGGCAGCTAGAGACAACATGTTAGCATCCTCCTACATTCTTCTGGTTTGTACCAAACTTACGGGATGATTGAGAATAGTTAATCAGGAGTTGGATGACCTGGTCCGCATTATCTCCCAATAAGGCTTGCGTCCGCGCCGCAAGATCTTCTTCCTAATTCCAGACAATTAGACTCTAACTCGTGCTGAAGTCGACCGGCGGAGACGATTTCGAAAGGAATAGGCGCTCGGTCTTTGGTTGTGCGATCCACATACAGACAAGGTAATCTTTCGACCCTCAGTGACCTCCTCAGGAAGGACGCGGAGGAAATCCAAGATGCAGGCGTGGCTTTCCGGGCTGTCGCTCAGGGACTGGACAACGCTTTGGAGGACATCATTCCAGTCCTTCATCTGGATCGCTAGAATGGCCAGGCACACGCAGAGCTGTACTCGGATGGGCTTGGGCCCGGCAGCGAAATGTTTAAGGAGGAGGAGAATTTGGCTTCGAAGAGCAGGAAGCTCGCTTGCGGGGACCTGAGTAGACAAGTCATATGTGATCTGGAACCTGTTAGAAACATACTGTTGGAAGCAGACACTCCAGCACCCCTACCTTCCCACGCAGAGTGATGGCAGCAAAAAGCGTTGCCTCTGGCTCGGCGCTTGACTGTAGAATGCCCACTATGGTGGCCCAAGAGTCCTGCTACATTTTCGCGATGTTAGTACATCTCAGTAACCAAGAAACCTTACGTAACGGGCGACTGACCGATTTCTGGAACCTCTCCAAGTACTCATGGGCCTGCTTCTTCGCCTCTTGCTCCCCACCCCTCATCGTCATCACGGCGGCCAAGACATCTGGGGGCGTAAAAGCCTCCGGGGCTCCGTTTGTAGCCATTACGTATTATTCAGCGGGCCGGCAGATGGGCGACCGGGATCTGAGGATTCGTGCTCGGTTATGAGGGTATTGACAAGCTTCAGCGCGATCGGGGGTTGAAAGCGCGGCGCATATGATGTGGCCGAAAGTCGGGCCTTCAGGGGTTCGTCAAAAGGGAGCGTGGTTTCAGTGAGTGGAAATCGGTATCGATCAGCGGCGAGCTCGGGGAATATCAGGACGCGAGTGCCGAAGGAGAGGCCGAGAACCCAGGCGTGAGGGAGGAGGTGCGTGGTCAAAAGATGAAGGTGGGATATTACTCGAAGGCAAAATACACACAGCCCAGCTCAGACTGGTTTTGAGCCAGTGTTGCATGGGTTGTAGTGGAGAGAAACTTGGCGGGGCAATCTGCCTTGGATGACGTTCCGCAGTTTTTCCGACCCGCTCAAATATCCTAAAAGATGGGATGAAGGCAGCCTAAACAAACGACAGGCTGTTCGCAAATAAAATATTGCTGTTTGTACTTCTTACCATGGGCAAACCTCTCAGGAATCCAAAGATCCGCGGGCCGAAGTAGGTGGCCGGGTTTGTGTTGGGAAAAGGAATTTGTTTGGGCCTCTGCTCTGTCCTTATTTTAACAGCCGCTGCATCGCATGCAGCCCCTCATCCCCTCTCCCGAGTGCTACGTTAAAAAGGAGCAAAAGCAAAACATATGCCTGGGTGCATCCACGACGCCGACGCCGCCCTCCACGGCCGAATAGAATAGAACCAATTTGTCTGCACCAGAACTTCTTGATTCCCCTTTCCCCTAGAAATTCCATCTTAATAGTACACAGCACCCAGTCATATTCGTCACCATAAACTACCCTCGATTTCACAGTCACAAAACTTGACCGATATGTTGTTTTGGTTGAAATTTTTGGAGATTCCCTGTTCTAACGACTATGTTTGTGGCAGCAGTCCAAAAATAGTAAAAAATATATCAAATATTTGCCGGACTAGATGGAGAATTTTTGATCTCTCCACTACCAACGATGAGGCCATGAAGTGGGTGGTCATGAGAAGCCGTGGGGATCGGCTGATTTAATGATTGTGGAATTAGTTGCTCGTTTAAAGCCAAACCATAGAGAAGGAGTGGTTTCTCTTGTCTCTGGCCGTTGAGTTCCAATCTGGAAAAGTACCTATTCAGGAAGTAGTCGTAGAAGCCCTTGCCGTGTCCCAGGCGTCTCACAGCACCATTTGGATCAAGATCGAATGCTACTCCGGGGACCACGATGAAATCTAGAGTGTTGGGTGCTGCATCATTGGAGCCCTCGTCTTCAAGAATTCGTCTTCTTTCATGAACTGTGGCTGGGTCAATGCTAGGGATGCCCCATCGGTCCGGCTTGAGACTTTCATAATCCTGCAAGCTCTTAAGGTGCACCATATCCATCACCCGAGAAGGCGTGTCAGGAATTCCCAAAGCGGATTTGTAGAGATATGGCACAAACACCTGTTTGCCAGCTGCTAGCGCATGACGGACAATGGCGTCGGTCTGGACCTCGGCAGAGGGCATGGATAGGTAGACGCTGATGCGATTAGCATCTTTGTAAGGCTTGAACTCCTTTAGGGCTTCAAATATTTGCCGACCTATGATGACATTGTCAGATGACTAGAGGATATGGCGAGATGGTGAGGGCTGAGTGGGCATACTTTGCGAGACGATAGAGTCATGTGCAACGTTAGATAATTTCTGTTTCATAAGTGCCCGTAGCTGCTGCTTGGCAGTCGTCAAGGGTGACGCCATGGTTGGGACTGAGGCTACGAGTCAGAGGGGCGGTTTCTGTCGTCACATCTGTGGCTGCCACGAGAAGTTTTTGGCAACGGAGGGACCGCTAGTTTAACATTTGGCGCGCGTGTCGGACGAATTTCTCACCCATCTTGCTGCTTCGGACACACTCTCCGCGACCGATGCAGTGGGTCGGCTCCGGTCAAACCCACCGGCCTCATCAGGTGCGCCCGATAAAACAGCGCCGTTGCGAGCCCGACACGGCGGTGAAGCTAGCTTAACTAAATTCTCCTGAGCTGAAAAAGTACGCTACTGATAACAGTGGGTGTCGGCTGCATTTTTGTTGTAATTTTTTCCTAGGAAAAAAAAAACGAGGCCGGAAATGATGGGACGGCGATCTACATAGTGAGAACGAGGCCAGACGGTGCCCTTAGTCTCCTCCCACAACACCCACGACTATGCACATCGCCGAAAACATGCATTTCTAAATCTTGGCCTTGTAAATTCCTAAAACAGTCATCACATACATGGGACCCTTGCCTTCTCTTTGATATCTGGCTCACCGAAGTGGAGCTCACAGTTTGGCCAAGGAGGGATCAGAAACAGATCCCACCAAAAGCTCGAGCAGCCGAAGGCCTGTAGGCACTAGCTATTTATATTTTAGAAAAATCATGTGGATTACTGCATAGTGAAAAGCTTAAGAAATGCGGCCGAGCATGAAAGATTCCAGCCTTGAAGCGCTATCGAGGAAAGGATAGTTCCTACCATTGGAATTTACCAATTTCAGACTAGATAGTACAAGGATTACCACGCATAAATGGATCACACCAGCATGCTCTCAACCAACACCGGTCGTTTCTCTATAAAGCTCAGCGACTATAGCACCGGCGGCTATTTTGCGTCATAAAATTTTGTGGTATCCCGAAGAATCCCGAAGAATCCCGAGGTGAGGTTTAGGATCCTCTGGAGAAGGCCAAGCCTGACATGAGAAAATGCGAGTATATCCATATCCCTTTGGGTTGGAGGCTTGTTGAACACTGTATCAGCCGTGCAACTAAATGGCGGATGTAATAAAAGCTATTTGAAATGCAAGAAAGCAGATTGGTCGAGGGAAATGAGAAGGGCTCAAACAATAACTTGTTCCTCCTACTCAGCCTATCCCGTGTTGCGACAGGGGTATGTTGACCATGTACCTGGATCATCAATTTTGATACCCAGAAAAGACGAGGCCGGTGTAAGACGAATATACAAGCATGTGCTGCGGCAAGCCGGATTAGGATATGGGGCGTTGACCGGTCGTGTGTGCCCTGTCCAGCAAGGACCGAATGCCTAGAACGAGCAACGAAGATGTACATGGCCACCCATGGCCGATTACGAAGTAATTATGTAGCCACTCTAGCATGAATGATATTCCAATATAGCATTTGGGCAACACGGGTAGGTAGTGAACAAAGACGAGGAGGTAATACACCATCAATGATCGTGTGTGTAGCAAGAACACTCAGGAACAGAACACGAGCTGAGGACCTCAGCTTAGCCGGGACTAGGCGCGGGCAGGTGCAGAAATGCGATGCAGATTGTATGTAGGAGGGCGAGAGCATCAGGAGGTACCATGGAAAATGCGGGAGAAAAGGGGGAACCATGGGGAATCAAAGACAAGGGTTTGTTTGGCTAATGGATCGTGGTGGCTCCCCGAAGCGTGGTGAGAAGGTTGGCGGCACTTATCTAATCAGATTCATCAGATCCTGCGTCAGAGCGTCGCAGCTTGCAGCGTCACAACATGCCTGTC
Source organism: Calonectria ilicicola (assembly GCA_020809705.1). Classification (NCBI taxonomy): domain Eukaryota; kingdom Fungi; phylum Ascomycota; class Sordariomycetes; order Hypocreales; family Nectriaceae; genus Calonectria; species Calonectria ilicicola. The sequence continues at coordinate 1,691,948 of CP085828.1, read as the reverse complement.
CCTGAACCCCGGTTTGAAGGGCCCTTGTTCGCCAATTCCCATGTCTAGATGTCTTGGGGGTTGACCCGCTTCAGCGCGATGTATGTACTGTATGTACGTACCTCCCTCCTATACAGTTTTGGCACTGGAGTGTTGGCCATGTAGTGAACAAGTGGACAACGATGACCTCAAGGCACTGATTTGTTCTGATACTTGTCATCGATTACTGTGAGGCCTACCTGCTAGGAAGCGATCCGATTGCCGAAGACCCGATATCTCATCTGATGGGCTCCTGTCTGAAGGTGGTGTGAGTGTTGATCACTCATGATTGAGATAAACAGACCATCCGAACAGTCCGATCGCTCGCCATGATGGGGTTGCAAACATAACATCGCGTCGACCTGACAAGGGAGCACTGCATGTGCAACCGTGCAGCCATATTTGGAATTTTAGGCCCCGGAACGTGCTGCCAGTAGCATCCACTGCGCATCGACCGCTCATTTCGAGGCCCTCCACCGTTCAGGTGAGGTTGGGAACATTGAAAGATGAAACTTTCATCCAAACCTTGGTTTTCCCCGTCAATGCCCTTTAGGCCATTGGCGACTATGCAAGGAGGCCTAATCACAGCTGGCAAACCACCCGTTAGCTTGGTCTTTCGGCCAAGAAAGAGCCAGCCTTGTCTCGGCACCAGACTGGGAAGGGAGCTGGCGCCCTTTGTGATTGGTTGTGCGGGTTGACAGATCTCTCATCCCCATTTCTTCCTCGCTTCTCGAGCCGCCGTCTTTTCTTCTCACGGACCACGTATCCCACGCTCAGCATCCACTTCTGCCATGTAATGTACGCATCCCACGCCATACCAACTGCATGATTTGACGGTTTGCTGCCCAACCCCTGTCTGAATCCCTTGTTCCTCCCTGCCCCTTGTTCCCGTGGCCCTTGAATGGGCCAGTCGTCAATCGTTGTGGCTGACCTGCCATGGCCGAGCTTGAGCCAGTCACATGGCGTGCATTGGCGATGACCATGACATTACACACATACATCTTGGCCCTAATTCCCACTCTTCCCATGCTTCTTCGAGCAAGGTCACAGCAGACATGACGACGTCGTAGTGTGCGCGGGTACGACATGGCACACAGCATATTTTCGAGAGACCAAATACTCTCCCGGCCGGCTGTATGTGTATGGTGATGGATGGATCAGACATTCCCTACAGGAGCGCAGGCAAAGGTCTGCTGAACACTAGGTTGCATCCCTCCGGATTTTCTGTCGTCATCCCGCCGCGCCGTTCACCGGGCATCACGCTCGCTTTCACCCATCTCCGTGCTCCGATTCCGATTGATCTTCGCGAGCGCCAGCCCGCAACTCGTTGTTATCCACACACAGGGGTCCAGCTCCCCACGCTGCGCCCACAGCATAACAGGGCTGCCTAGCCTGCGCCTGTGCATGGCATGGCACTGCATCTCTGTTGTCGCGTTACAGTTACCGCACCGTAGTTGTGTCCCCCCGCGCCTGCGCGACAAACCCGGCTGTCTGGTGTGGGCCTTAGCCCCGGCCCACGCCCACCCCATCTGTCCGTTCCGTCGGCAACGTACCTATCACTTCAGACTACGTGAAAAAAGGCCCGGACTAAGTGTTTCTCAAGTCACAGGTCCTGTAGTAGTGCCTTGCCTGTCTTCCTTGATGTACCTTCCGATCCTGGGCTCTGCCGCCGCTACACACCACCACCGCCGCCGCCCACGTTTGGCTGCTCTTCACTCGCTTGGCTGCACGCCCCACCATCGCAATGGGACGACACGCCAACGGCTCGAATTCCAATAGAGACACCACCCACAGGACCACGCGCAGGAAGTCACCATCATCTTCATCCAAGAGCAGGGTTCATGGCCTGGATGTGGATGTGGATGCGGATGACTCCTATCTGCAGCTGCAGCACGCTGTCCCTCTTCAGCCCCTAGCATCCCAATCCCCGTCGACGTTGGCCTCCGCCTCATCCACCAGCCGGTCCACAACCGCTGCTGTCTCAGTCTCCCACGCCAGGACGTCTATCCCACCCAACCCGAATCTGAGCCAAGGCCATGCGCTGCCGTCTCAGGCTCCAGATGCTGACGATCCAGATCTGTTAACTACTGGCGCAACCCCAGCCGCTCCCGCACATCCCCCCGTTGCTCTCGATCAAGACCATCATGCACCGTGGTCCTCGTCCGCCCTTGAGTCTCTTGCCACTGTCGACGGTGTTGCCTCCAAGACTGCGCCTGATTTTGATGCCGGCGAGGACATAGATGCTTCAAGTCCCATCGACGATACAATCCTCCCTGACGAGGGCGCCGGAGATATGGCTTCCAAGAAGACTCCCTTTCTGCGCTCAGCCGCCTCGCGCCCGGACGCTGCTCCATATGGCTCCGTTTCACTGACACCCAGCCGTAATAATTCGCCTACAGGCAGCGAATGCCAAAGGCCAGACTCTCACCAGTTGCGACATGTTACCGACACGCTGCTGAGTGACGCCACCCGACGTTCTACACTGTCCAAAAGATCTTCGAGGTTATCCGACGATGTGGATGGTACAGGCCTTGTTTCTGGCCTGGACAACCGGTTTGCTGTGCCCGAAACTAATGCGAGCGGTGTTCTCGAGGACAGCATGAAGAGTGACATGTCCGATAACGGACCATTGCTCGAAGACGACGATGATGCCTACTCCAACGGCGCTGGCGTCGAACCCGAGGAAAACTCTCCTCACGAGGCAGTTCGTGCCTCTGTTTCACCCACAGACGACATTACCCTCTCCATCAACACCCCACGCATGTGGTGTCTTTCTGTTCTTTTTTCTATTCTTGGGTCGTCCACCAACTTATTCTTCTCCCTGAGATATCCCAGCGTTGCCATTACACCCGTTATTGCTTTACTTCTAGTCCACCCCCTGGGCCACCTTTGGGACTTTATATTGAAGCGGCCATACGACCCTGAGGAGGTCTTTGTTGACGGGGTCAAGACCCCTTCCATTTCCGAAGAGTCCCACATCCCCCGCAAGCAAAGCAGAGCCACCACATGGCGGCTGTGGCTCGCCCAGGGACGGTGGAATGAAAAGGAGCATACTTGTGTCTACGTCAGTAGCAATGTTGCCTTTGGCTTCGCCTTCGCAACAGATGTGATTGTTGAGCAAACTCAGTTCTACAAACAGGATGCTCCCATTGTATACCAGCTCCTCTTGACCATCTCCACTCAGATCCTTGGCTATGGATTTGCTGGCCTGACTCGGCGATTCCTTGTCCGACCCAGCGGCATGATTTGGCCTGGTACTCTCATGTCTGCTGCCATGTTTTCGACCCTTCACAAGCAAGAGAACAAGCCTGCTGAAGGCTGGACAATTAGCAGATGGAATTTCTTCTACATTGTCTGGGCTGTATCCTTCATGTTTTATTTCCTCCCAGGTCTGCTGATGCCTGCACTCAGTTACTTCAACGTCATAACTTGGTTCGCTCCCAAGAACGTTGTTGTCGCCAATTTATTCGGTGTATCCTCCGGTCTTGGTCTTTTCCCCTTGACCTTTGACTGGGCTCAAATCACTTATGTTGGCTCGCCCTTGCTCGTGCCATTCTGGGCCGCCATGAACGTTATCGGAGGTCTAGCGATTGTCATGTGGATAATCGCTCCAATTCTCTATTATTCCAATGTTCTCTTCGCCAGTTATATGCCAATTCTCTCTGCCGCTGTTTTTGACAACACGGGATCTGTTTACAACGTTACCAGAATTTTAACCCCTGAATTCCTATTCGACAGAAACGCATACTCAAGTTACAGCCGAGTTTTCCTCCCAATCACGTATGTTCTCAGCTACGGCGTGCAGTTTGCTGGTCTAGCTGCACTGCTTACCCATACGGCGTGCTGGCACGGCCAAGACATTTGGAGGACTTGGAAGAAAGCCCTTGCAGAGGCTCGTGAAGATGGGAAGCCAGAATATCAACCGGTTTCAGACGGCACCACAGCTTCATCATCACGACTGTCAACAGAGGATGCCACTGCACGAATGTCATCGTCGACGTCAAACCTAGAAGGCTTGATTAGCCATGAGGATATTCACAGCCGTCTGATGAAGCGTTACAAGGATGCTCCCATGAGTTGGTATTTGATCACCTTTTTGAGCATGACGGTCATCGGAATTTTCGTTGTTGAATAGTGAGTTATTGTATCCCAAACCCATTGCACTTTCGTCCTCTAACAGCCTACAGCTATCCCGTCCACTTGCCATGGTATGGCCTCCTTCTTGCCTTGGGAATTGGTGCTCTCTTCTTCATCCCCAACGGCATCATCATGGCCGTGACAAATCAGCACAGCAGCATTTATTTGATTTGCCAGCTAATTTGCGGTGTGGTGTTCCCTGGACGCCCAATTGCGAACATGGTTTTTGTCACATACGGTTATATCTCATCAGCTCAGGGGATCAAATTCGCCTCGGATCTCAAACTCGGGCATTACATGAAGATCCCACCCCGCATTCTCTTCACTGTCCAGCTCGTCGCAACCATCGTCTCCTCCCTCACTCAAATTGGCGTGCTCAATTGGATGTTCGTCAACATCCGAGGCATCTGCACTGCCGAGGCTGTTAACGGTTTCACATGTCCGATTGCCCGTGTTCACTTCAATGGTTCCATTCTCTGGGGTGTTGTCGGCCCTGACGAGTTCTTCGGGCGCAAGGCTATTTACCGCGCCTTAGTCTGGTTTTTCCCTCTTGGTGCCCTTCTCCCCATTCCGCTATGGCTCTATAGCCGTCGTAACCGCGGCAGCATCCTCCGCAAGGTTAACCTCCCGGTCATTTTCGGCGCCATGTCGTGGATCCCTCCGGCCACCGGCCTAAACTTCTCCGTCTGGGTTCTTGTTTGCTACGTCTTCAACTACTTGATCAAGAACCGCCATAATGCCTGGTGGAGCAAGTACACCATGACTCTGAGCGCCGCTCTCGACTCCGGTCTTGCGTTTGGCATTGTCGTTGTATTCTTTGGTTTCATCTATCCCGGGTGGATGGAGGGGTTCAAGTGGTGGGGCACTGAGATTTATAAACAGGGGTGCGACTGGCAGGCCTGTCCGTATAAAACTGTCCCAGAGGGCGACCACTTTGGTCCGAATACTTGGTGATTCTGGCGTTTATTGGCCTTGGAGTCTTGGTATTGAATTTGCGCTTCTCGAGAAGCAATATACATGATAGAATCAGCCTGATGTTTTGTCTCGGAATTTTAGCATTACGGAATAGAGGTCTGTTGCATCATGAAGGTAGTTGGTGTTACAAGGCTAGGATATCCAATTTTGGTCATTTCGGGTCAATGTTTACTTGTATTTAAGTTATCCAGGAGTTTACTGCGGCTCTTTCGTTTGACGAGAAACATTCATGGAAGGAAGACACGAAATTGCAATCGATTTTGCCCCTCTATCAGTGCATTTGGATCCTCCCGCGTGTTTGCGCCTACAGCAGATTACTACTATACAGTGTAACGAGGCCTGGCCTGTGGCCTTCCAATCCTTGACCTAAGCCAATCCCAACGCTCGCTCACATAATCGTTCATTTTCTATTTCTCTTCTTGCCACTCAGGGTTCTGCCGAGATGTTAGTGATATGTCTGTAAAGTGTGTTTTGAAGGTTTCATGTCAAGCTCACCTTTCGTAGAATCACTAAGCCTTCCAATGTGCTGTTAAGGCTGATGTACTCTTCATCTTCCAGTTCTGCACGCTCGCCATACGCAAGAACCACGGGAGTGCTCTGAGTTTGCCAACCGGTAATAGTCTTAGGTCGGCCAGCCTGTCCCACAACATCGACGGCCTGACCCACGCGGACATTGACCTTGAGTGGCTTCAGGTTCTCATCAAGTGTGACAAGGAAACGGGGGTGCATAGCAGTAACAAGGAAGTAGAGGAGGTAGTGAGAGTTAGAGGTGATGAATTCCTTAGGTTCGATCATGGCAACCAAAGTGGCAAGGAGACCGGCAGCCGAGACACGAGATAAGACCTGACGATCAGTGTGGAAGGGGCTAAGAGAAAGAGTGCCCTTGCCCATGTGGAGGAGACCTTGGGCAATGCGAACCATGAACAAGGCGTCCTGGTCGCGGTGGTAGTAGCTGGCTAGCTGGCGCAGCAACTGTGCCAAGCGAGCGTTGTTGGTACCGGCACCAAGCAGACCCATGGCGAAGATGGCATTGATGGCAACCTCCGGGTCAGTGTCGTGGCTGTATCTCGATAGAGTGTCGTAGACCTTCATCTGAGGGTTGCTGGGGCTGATAAGACCCATCGCCAAGGGAACGGCTTTTCGGATGTTGGCCTCGCCATAGTGCATGAGATGGCCAAACTGTCGGAGAACCATCTCCTGACCCACATCCTCACCCATAGCCACGAGTGCAATACCGATAACAGCATATGCCTGGAGAAGCTCGTCACCCTTCTTCTCATCGGATTCCTCTTTGTGCTCATTGCAGATATGTAGAAGCTCCTGGATCTTCAACACAGCACCGGTGCCCGCCCAGGCGCAAATCTCAGCCAGGACAGCAGTAGCCTTCGACATCGGGTGGTCGATGGCTTTGAGGGTCTCAAGAATGACATCAACCTCCTCTTGCCGTCCAAAGAAGAGGAGACCTAGACCCAGAGCCAAGAATCGCGTCCATTTGTCGGTCAATTGGTTTTGGCGGTCCTCATCCATCAAAGTAGTCACAATGGCCTCGCTGACTTCCGGGTGAGAAGACCCAACGAAAATAAGACCACAAGCCAGCGCGGCCATAGCTGAGACCTGCATATCTTGACTAGAATCGGAGATGAAGGGCAGGAGAAGCTCGAGAGCCTCTTCCTTGTTTGAGCCCGCATACGATAGACCCAGGCCCATAATACAAGCAGTTCGGATCAGGGGGTTGGCGTGGTTCAACTTGTCTGTGTCACCCAGGAGAGCCAGGGCCGGATCCGAATCAATTCGCACACCCGAGTTCATGATGCCGATTGCGAGCATAGCACCGGCAGTGATTTCGGGCTCGGCAGAATACGTGTATCGATCAATCTTGTCAAGGCCGCTCTCAACATCCCAAAGAACAAGGGTACCCAATGAAGCGACGGTGGACATCATGCCATCAGCCTTGGTCTTCCATACCCACGTCTCCTTTTCACCATCTACAAGCATCATCTTGTCATTTCCAAATCCTGCATTGACAAAAGCATTGACAAATGCAGCTGCGAGGTTGTGTCGAGCGGAATCGAGGTTTGTCATTCCAGCAACCCGGCTGCTTTCAAGATGGCTCTTATAGATATCCTCCGTAGACTTAGGCTCCAGAATGTTGAGTTCCTTGCCAAGGGCCTTGAAATGCTCTGAAAGCTTGAGGCTAGATAAGCAATCCGAGGCAACCTGCTCCTCATCCTCGTCGTTGTCAAGGTTCAAGACTATTCTTTGGCGGGCCATCAAAAACGCCAGCTGCTTCTGGAGGGCGGGGTCTTCCGCCTTGTCAAAGTCGGCTTTGATCAAGTCAAAGTCATGAAGTCGAATAGCGAGGACTGTGGCCTGGGTAAATTGCTTGTACTCGATGTAAATGTCGTGGGCCGTCCTGAGAAACGTCTCATTGTCAGGGTAGGTGAGGAGGTTGACCATGCTGACCATGTAAAGGCAGACTCGCGCATATGTGTTTTCGTCGACAAATTTGGGGATCTGCTCAATTATCTCGAGCTCACTCATCAAATCCACAGCATCGGCCTCAGCGTTGCTCTTGAGGAAGAGGGGAATCAAGAGCAGCGCGAGATCAACCAGGTCGTTGGTGGGCTCGTCTGTTGTGATTCGCTTCCCATACACCTCACCAATCTGCAGCGCCAAGTGCCTGACATACTCATGTCCCCATGAGCCAATATCGGATGTTGGTGCTAGAAGTCGGTATTTGAGGGTGTCTTGTCGGTCCTCGTCCGAAAACGTCATACCAATGACGGAGAGCACATCCGCCAAAGAGGTCTTATCATCGTTCTGTGGCCATTCGTCGTAAAGCTTGGCCAGGGTCTCGTAGTGTGGTCGCAAGAACTTCAGTGGCTTCGGTACTGCGGTCATGGATGATGTGGAGGTCTTGATGGAGGTCTTCATCGCTTCAAGGGCGGGCTTATAGAGGTCCTTGTTTGACTCCTACGGGATTGTTAGAAACCAAATCAGGTGCGCCGTTTCTAGACTCTCGAAAGCTACTCACCGTCAAACGCTCGACCATCATATCAAGCTCATTCTTGAGTTGCTGGTCCTCTTCGTTGAGCTCCTCCTCCGCAGCTATGTATTGATCAGCATCCGGTCGCATCGTGGTGCGGGCAGAACACCCATACTCTCAATTTTGTCATCATCCTTCTTTCCATTTGCCAAGGGCTTGTCTTTCTTAGCGTCTTCAACGGCCTTGCCCTTGCCCTTGTCAACCGCCTTGGGCAGTTCGCTGTCCTGAGCCATGTTGACGTCGACGACTTAGACGACTGTGGGCAGCTTGAGAAAACAGATTGGAGAAAGATAAAAAGTCTTAGTGCAGTATCTATAGAGTGTCTCTGTTCTCGTTGCTAGTATCTTCACAAATGATGTCGTGGTCCTGATGTGGTCGTGGGTATTCGTCGCCGGTGATGGAAGGTGATGGAGCCCGCTTGGTCAAGCTCGAGATGCTGTGCTGTACCCAGGGAGCTCTGGGTTACGCCAGGCGCTGCCGCCTGCAGAACGGGTCCGAGCCAGCCTTGCAATCACGTGTCGGGGCCAATTACCCGATTTCTCTCCGAGATAATGTTCCTTATCAGTGATTAGATCTTATCGTCAAAATTTCCAGGATAACCCCACCATGCGACAACATCTGGAGAATCAACCCCGCGGTCAGGCAATTTCAATACGGATTATTGATACAAAATCCTCTTGTTCTTAAATTTTTTGACCAGCAGCCTCGAAATCTCAAGTCGCCATGAAGTTAGATACCAAAGCCATGCGCTACCTCATCGCGGAGGACTGGCGAGTCCTCACAGCCGTAAGTCCGACCATCAGGGTTTCCCACCAGACATGTCTAATGCAAAAATACAGGTTGAGATGGGGAGCAAAAACCACGAGATTGTGCCAACGCCTTTGATCGAAAGAACTTCGCGCCTCCGCGGCGGCGCCAGTAGCGTACACAAGAGCATTTCTGCCCTCGCCAAAGTTGGCCTAATTGCGCGTGTCAAGGAAGCCAAATACGATGGTTATCGACTGACCTATGGTGGCCTTGATTATCTCGCTCTTCACACCCACGCGAAGCGAAAAGAGGTTTACAGTGTTGGAAACCGAATTGGCGTGGGCAAAGAAAGCGATATCATGGTGGTGGCTGACGAGACCGGAACACAACGAGTCTTGAAAATTCACAGACTCGGACGAATTTCTTTCCGAACTGTGAAGTCCAACCGGGACTATCTCAAGAACCGGGCCTCTGCATCATGGATGTATCTCTCAAAGCTGGCCGCTATGAAAGAATTTGCTTTTATGAAAGCGCTTCGTGAAGAAGGATACCCTGTCCCAGAACCAATGGCACAATCCCGTCACACTATAGTCATGAGCCTCATCGATGCCTTTCCTCTGCGTCAAATCGCCGAAGTCCCCGATCCAGCATCCCTTTATGCCGAACTGATTGGGTTAATACTTCGGCTTGCCAAGAACGGACTAATTCATGGCGATTTTAACGAGTTCAATATTCTAATCAAGGAGAACAGAACCAAAACAGAAGACGGACAAGAAACACTCGTCCTAGAGCCCGTCATTATCGACTTCCCACAGATGGTTTCAATGGAGCATCAAAATGCAGAGATGTACTTTGATCGGGATGTCAACTGCATAAAGCGCTTTTTTGAGAGGCGATTTCATTTTGTCACCACAGAGCCTGGCCCTTTCTTCAAGAATGCTAAGAAAAGTGTTGGGAAAGATGGCGCTACGAGACTGGATGCTACCGTTGCGGCATCTGGCTTCACCAAGAAAATGTTGAAGGATTTGGAGGCTGCAATCAAAGATAAGAAAGAGGCAGCCCCCCAAGATGATGACGATGATGACGATGACGAGGAAGAAGATAGTGAAGAGGGGAGCGAAGAAGAGGACAATGAAGGCGCATCGGGAGGTCTCCTTGGGGATGATGCTCGAGAGGCGGAGCTACCGGTCGATGAACCCATGTCCAAATTAATGGTCTAAAATATGTAATGATACCCTAGAAGAATTCACATGTTCGTGCATCATTTTCTCACTCCATGTCCACTCTGAAGCTCCTCCAAGTTCTGTTGTAACACTCACGCAAGGCACCATTGCATTCAAAGGACTCGGTGTTAAAACAATAATGATTTATTTCGTTTAGGCAATTTGCCGACATTGCAGACTTTCATGCCAGGACTGTCCCTTTTAAAATCTAAAGTACAGCAGCTCATAAAATAGGGCACACCAGAAGTGATTAACTGTAGTAGCTACCCCAGACCATAACATGTTCCGCAATTTCATAACACTGTCTTGACATGTTAAATTGACAGCTCCAAGAGACCATGATTAAAAAAGAACAAAAGAAATAAGTAACGAATGGTGCACACTATGGATTGCTTCTTAACAATCGGCATGTTCGAGTTACTGAGCCTCCCTCTTTACGGAAGTCTCCTTCTTGACGGACGGAGACGAGTCGAGAGAAGCGTTAACAATGGTATCTGCATTAATGGTGACACTCTCATCGCACTCTGATGATGTGGGTGTGGTGATTGCTTCCTCCGCACTCGAACTCGTAGCCGTCCTAGTCAAGAGGTTAGAAAGGGCCCCGAGAGCAATGCGACAAACCATACTGGAAAGATCCTCGCTGAGAGCCCGAAGATTTGGTTCCGTTGCTGCCATCAGAGGTGGCAATAGTTGTGGAAGCAGCCGGGGCCGTTGGCGGAGCCCCAGTGGCAATGCTACGGTAATGTCAACATGGAGTTCAAAAGGGAGGGGTGAACGAAGCATACTTCCGAGTGAGATTTGGCTGAACAGATCGCCGCCATGGCTGCGGCTGAGAGCCATACAAGGTAGGATTCAAGCCAACCAGGGGGGTGCCATAAGCACCAATATTATATTCGTTGGTACGGAACTGGCGACGTTCCGCAGTCACGCGCTTGAGTTCTTTCTGAGCCGGGGTGTCGGCATATCGAATGTTCATGAGAAGGCCTTCTTCGCCGATGCCGAGACCGTTGAACTTTCGGATGACATCGTCACAGACATCACGCGATTCGAAGCTACCAAAAAAAGATTAGACGGAGTTTCATGGATGTCAAATCATCGATACTTACCGCGCAAATCCAACGCCACGGCTGTTCCCCATGCTATCCCGAAGAATTTTGCTAGACAAGATAGTAAAATTCATAAAGATAGTACCCAGCTCCTACGCATAGTTAGTATATCCTCGAAATTAAACGTGCACAAAAGTACTCACGACTTCGGTCAGGGTTTTGGGAAGGTTGGAAATATAGAGATTAGTAGATTGCTCGTCTCCCTCCGCCTTGAGGCGGGAATTGAATGACTCCTATACGCCATCAGTCAAGGGAAACATTCAAAATGGATAGAAAGTTTGCTAACCCGTGCAAACCCGACTTCGTAACCAAGACGATAAAACCCGCGAATACACATCTCCGAGTTACCAACATCGAAAAATTTAGCAAAACCGAAACTAAGCAAGCGTCAGTGAAGTATTGCAAGGAAATTTCATTCTTATTTACCCCTTGCATGCGCCGGTACCTGTATCGATGATCGCTTTAGACGTCTCAACGGCGCCAAATCTAGATGCGAACTGGTACAGCAATTCATCATCAGTTGTGGGGTGAAGACCACGAATGTAAACATTACGATTTCCGGGAATGCGATTTTCAAGGCTCTGTTCGAGGCTCTTCATCTGACCGGGCGGGGTGAATACCGCAGGGACGGCCTTTGGAATGGCCGGACTCTTCTTGAGAAGTTCATCCAAAACATGGTCAGAGACCGGGGGGAGCGCTGGCTTAGCCGGGGCATCACCGTGCAGAGATGCCATGCCAATCTGCTGAGGAGATGGTGTGGTATATGTAGATCTGTCAAGGCTCGCGACACGAGGACCATTTTCACGGTGAGAAACACCAGTGTAGTATGGAGTGGCGGGAGTAGACTCTGTGGTAGAGTAAGAGCCACGGCGGTTTTCAAGACCAGGGACGTCTGAATGGGCACGATCAATTCTTGGATGAGCGGTGTTGGACCGACCTGGAGTAAATGGCATGACGGGGACAGGCAACCCGAGGTAAGGGTTACCATACGAGTTGTTAATTGAAAAGGCCCCATATCCATTCTCAGTTGTGTGGGCCATGTTCAAAGATTGCGATGGCGGCATTGGAGCGAGGACAAATTGCCCTTCGGGACCAACGAGGTATGAAGGGGTCATCTGGAGAGGAGCCGGTCCGTTCGCCATATTCATGCCTCCAAGGGACATCCCTTGAAATTGGTTCATCATTCCGTTGTGATCATTAGATCCGGGAATCGTCAGGTGCGAGTGAGTTGGCCGGTTCGGCTGGCCAGAGATATAAGGTGCAGCAACACCACCGCTTTCCATGGTTGGCTATCGTGTGAAGATGGTAATTTTGAGTGTGTCTGCGTCAGAGAACAGTCAGACAAGCTTCACGGACTAAGAAAAGACAAAAAGAATAGGTAGGATGATAATGGAATCGTGGCATCTCAGATACCGCGAGGAACCTTGTATGTTTGGGAAAATTGGAATAAATGCGTACCTCACAAGCAACAGATCAACTTCTCAAAAGTTGATGGAGATTGAAATGACCAAGCTGAACAAATATCTGCTTCAATAGCTCATCAGCTTCGAACCAAAGGCTTGATTTGGGATCAAGGTAGGGAGAAGGGGTGTCGCAACTTACCGTCAACAGGATGCCGACTACCTGGCAATATGAAGAAGTTCTGAGCAGACCAACAACAGGAAATCCGGAGGTACCAAGACTCTGAGGTAAAGCGAGAGTATGTAAGATAGGACAAGTTACGGAGCAAGATGGAAATTGAGAACAAATCTGCCACGGTACGTGGAGGATGGGTTGAACGAGTGTGATGCTGAGCCGTGGAGAGGGAGAAGACGAGACAGAGCAGAGAAGGGTCGAGGTGAAAAAGAGGAAGAAATCAAGAAGCTCGGTAGATAGATGTAGAGAAAGATTGTATCAAGCCTGACTTACCTAAGCTTGTAATTATGTGTATTAGGGAAGGCGTCGCCGGTCGTCAGTCTGGCAACAGAGACAGTGCTCAGACTCCAAAAGAGCGAGGGGCAAGAATGATCGAGTGATTATCAAGAAAGGCAAAGCAGACGTGAATTAACGCAGGAGGGTGGAAGGCAAAAATGGTATTGTCTCGAGCCTTGAACGCAGCCTACTCCAGGCGGAGTAGAAGGAATATGGTGAAGAGGAAGAGAAGGTCGGTGACGGGGCGAAGGCGAAGGAATGGGAAATGGAATCAGCGGGCGAGGCGGTCGGGCAGGGAAGCGGGCAGATGGAAGTTGACAAAATGCGAGGTGCAGGAGTGGTTTGCGGCGAGTACGCTTGGTCAACAGCTGCTGCCAAGTGACTCGTAGTGGGTGGTTTGACTGGCAATGATTCACTGCTGCAAAATCGTACTAGTGGAGACGAATTCAAGCTGACGCTCACATACCCAGTCACTCTTTGTTATACGCTTCACGCACGCCAGTCACCGTGGCGTCTACCCCAGAGAAGCAAATGGCCAGCAAGGTTGCAGAAAGTTCGACGTTGAGTGGTCGAGTAGAAAAGTCGTGATCCAGTTGACTCTTCAGCGCGTCAGAGATATTTTCTTCCGCAGAGAATACAGTGTGTAACACAGAGTATTCTGTCTGTTAGGTAGCTATTTGATGTTTTGCAAGGCAAATACTAAGAATGCGAGTATCAGTTGACTAATGATGAATGGTGGTATTATGGAAGCTGTTAGAGGAGAGATCAGGCCGACAGATTTCGACAGTCCAACACCTCGCTTGCAGTAATGCTTTCAAAATGGTAAAATCTAAGGGTGCAATGGGGTCTTTCTTTATTATAGGTGCAGTCGTAGCGGCGACGTCCGGTTTTTGCACAGGTAGGGCAGTCAACGTCTTTGGCTTGTTGTTTATAGAGGACACCCTTTTTTTTTCGGTAACAAGCAGGATACAGATGCCAAAGACGCAGCCGAGAATCAGGGAAAGAAAACAGGTAAAGATATGGAGGGAGGTCTCTTTGTAAGGATATTCGAAATACGAAAGAATATGTGGACGGGAGGCGAATGTTCAGTCACATACAACTTGAACGCAAAACAAAGAACTATCGGGAGGGATCGATGCCCCTCTTATCTTTTTCCGTCCATGACGGAGCAGCGGTATCTCTCCATGCTTCTTCCCTGTTCCTAGCTATTGGAGCGTATAGGGACCTCCTGCAGGCGCTGGGGGGATTTGCTTTGGTTCCCAAGTCCTCTCAGACATCCAAGAGACACGAATACCCCACGGGTCTAGCTTGGCAGCTCTGTTTTCTCATGCCTCATAAATAAATTTTTGCGCCCCTCAATCAAATGCACGAGCGTGAATGGTGTGGGAATCAGCAGAAGCAAGGATGAGAGCCTCATGAGAAGCCAATCGTCTTGTCGGAGCGGAATTTTGGTGTGGACTTCCGGTGTGTGAGCTGATGTGGATGTAGCGGGCCACAATCGATTTGTGACAGCCCAGCACAGCTCTGGCTCCCATCGATCACGGGCATGCCGGTTCCTCTGGTTGGAAAAGCGGTCTTTTTTTAATGACAACACCAAATAGCCCCGGGCTCGACTGCGACGTTCGCCTAGCGCACCAGTTGTGTCCATCCATCAGGTCTCGAATTGCTTTTTGAGCTGATCCGTCTGAAACCGCAGTTGAACCGACCACACGTACCCCTTCGAGTCGCCGCCAATGACACAATCATGATCCCAAGCCCAGTGTGTGGCGTCCATCTTTTTCTTTTTTTTTTTCTGTCATCCGAGGTGATTCCCGATGGGTGTCTGTTCAATGGGACACGGGGAGCATTGTCCCCAGCATCATGTCTCACCTGGTTCGCTCAGACGGCGAGGAAACGCGGCGCCGGAAAACTTCCGTCGAAAGTTGCACCCCCAGAATGCACAAAGTTCACGTCATAGCCCCAGATAAAGCGTCCCCATGTATATCCCAGTCGCAAGTTCATCCCTTGTCAAGACGCGAACTAGAGGCACAGGGTTCCCACACTCGATACCCATAGGTTACGCCCCAGCATCCGAGCTCCGACTCAAAAAGCAACAACATGCAGGACGGGAGACCGTTTTTCTTTTGGGCCAAATGCGGGCGCGTTGGCTAGCCCGCCTGTGAGTCTCTCTTCCTTGCTTTCAGGTTAGCCGCCACCTCGCCTTGCTCGTGTTGATAGACAAGAAGTTGTCTCGAGAAAAGTAGCTACATATGCATGCCATGTAATGACTTTGGAACTTGTCCCCACAACGCTGCCGCTCAAGGCCCAGCCATCCCCCGTAACCGCGATGTCGGATGCATCATGCTCTAGCCCTAGCAGGAGAGACAGCATTGCCGTACGTTCTACCTGCTTCGTGTGCTGCGGCGCAGACGCGTGCGGCACAGTGACTGGGAGACCCTTAGAAATGTAGTCCAGCTACTACTACCCATATGCATAAAAAGAAAGACACTTCGGAAGCGTTTTCCACCTTTGCTGATCCACCATGGGGGTCGATCATCCGTCCTGCTACAAGGGCACAAAGGGGAAAAGACAACCCTCTCCCGTATTGAGTGGCAATCCTCCTTCGACTGAAAGGGCTTTTTATGCGGCATCCATGCAGGGGCACCGAAATTGGCTGATGGAAAAGACTACGGCTGCACCGAGTAGGAGGGGAGATGCTCGAGCAAGATCTAGAGGGCGCCTGGAAGCGATTAGACCTGCCAAGGGTAAATCTGACAACAAAAAGCAAATTTGCGGCTTGTCCAGACGCACTGCAGGGGAACAGCTTGATGGCACACACAGTATTGAGCAACCTGCGCATAGACTGGCTACACAACAACCTGCAGGAAAGGAGGGTGGATGAAAAGCCCAAAAAGCATGGTTACATGGCTTAGCCCTAGGTGAAAACCCTAGGGGGAGGTATTCGTAACCCAGAGGAGGCGATCAATTACTTTTTGATAGACTTTTGGAGGGTGTAAAAATATGCCAGGCGAGCACTGCCCATGCATTCACCCCAGTAACAGGGTAGGCGGAGACAGATCGAGACCGGAGCCCAGCACCCGCATGCTTCCTGGTCCCCGAACGTGCAGATCATTGTGTATCAAGCAAAGTATACATACATCGTAGAACATCCCTGGGGCTCTTTTGACCCTGGCTGGAACGGCATGACCCCATCGCCCGCACCCATTCTCCCAGTTGGTCATTTATGATACTTCCGTTTTTGTCGCTCATCGCGAATCTTCCTGGCCCCGGCAAAGCGCGACCTTGATGCCCAGCAACTCGACACAGCGGTGGTTTCTCTTTTGTTGGAATCGCTTTCAGATAATTTTTTATACTTGGTATTCCATGCTCTTCATGACAGGGCTGCAATACAATACACCAAAAAAAAAAAAAAACCATGTCCAGCGGGACAGATACCCATCAATCAAAAGGCATCCAGATGCCACGAACAGACCCAACTATTCTCCTCTAATAAAACCAAGTTCTAGTTCATATACGGTCATCTTAGTTTACCTGGGGGAGCAGGGCTCGCCCTGGGCCGGTCGTGAAACCTAACAGGCACCCAACGTGCCGACTATCCCAAATGCAGCACCACGTGCTTACCGCTCCTTTATTACCACACATCCTCCTGTACATCGACCGGTCAGCAGCTGATTTCATATAGGGTGAGTGGTCGCAAGCATTCGCAATGTCACCAATGCAAAATGATGTGCGCTCCAGGGGGTGATTTTGCAACGTACCTGATATTGGTTGGATGCTCTCATGTTCTTGACGATTTCTTCGCCCTTAGCTTCTGGAACCCCGCGGGACTCCGCAATAATCTGCGCAAGAACGGAGTTGACCTCACGTGCCATGCTAGCAGCGTCACCGCAAACATAGAAGTAAGCCTTGTTGGATAAAAGCTCGCCAATCTGCTTTGATCGCTCCTTGAGTCGGTGCTGAACGTAGACCTTCTTGGAACCTTGTCGAGAAAAGGCGGTTACGAGTTCAAATTTATCGCCAAGAACCTTCTTGTATTCCTGAGTAAATTAGTCAGCATTTATCACAGATAGATTAAGTTAGAAGAACTCACCTCCCACTCCGATTCATACATGAAATCCTCGGTAGACTTTCGGCAGCCAAAGAACAAAACAGTGGGGCCAACTTCGATACCATTCTCAGCTTGCTTGGCGCGTTCCTGAACAAAAGCACGGAAGGGGGCGACACCAGTTCCAGGTCCAACCATAATGACGGGCTTGCTGGGGTCTGAAGGGAGCTTGAAGTTGGAGTGGCGAACGTGAACAGGGACACGGATTCCTTCATACTTGCTTCGGGGGCCGTCAATCTCGTAAGTTTGTACAAAGGCGGTGGCAGAGTCTCCGTGCTGCTTCTGCTTCAAGGCCAGCAGATAGTTGGTTGAGACACCACGGAATGGGTCATCGCGTCCAGGAATTGGCTGGGACTCAACAACAGCGGTAACAGAGATTTTCTTGGGCTGAACCAGGGACGACGACGAGATGGAGTAGTAGCGAGGCTGAAGCTTGGTAAGACCTTCGATGAAAGCAGAGAAGGGGATGTTGGTCCACTTCTGGCCCTTGCCAATAACCGACAGGAAGCGAGCAATGTTGTAGTAGTGGGGGCCGGTCTTCTCCTGGAAATAGTCCTTGTCGTTACCGAGACGGGTCATTTCAGCCTTTACCTCCTCGCTAGGAGCAAAAGCAGCCAGGGTAGAGATGAATTGACGGGAAAGAGGGGCACAGATCTCGAGGTGGTATCGCAAAATAGCATCGTACGTGGTAGGAGTTGGGAAAGGCACCTTGGCAGTAGGTTCCAGAGCCTTGACGCCGATGACGCTGTGCTTCTTGTCCGTGAGGTCGAGAACATCCAGGAAGCGGTCCACCTCCTCACCAGCGTTGGAAGGCCAAATAGCGACATGATCACCAGTTTCGTACTTGAGGTTAGAGTCGGAAATATCAATCTCAAGATGAAGGCAGTTTCGGTCCTTGGTCTGGAACAATTCGCGCGTTTCGGGAATGGGGGCAATGTAAGGGTTGTGAGCGTTGAATGGACTCTTGGCAGTACCCTCGAGGTGCATCTTGTTAGGCTCGCCTAGGTAAACTTCGGTGGATTCAGAAGTCAGGGTGTCACGATCAACGATGGCAAAAGTAGGCTCATATACAGCCTCGCGTTCCTCCAAGCCAAACTTGGCAGCGAGGGCCGCCCACATGGGATCCTTCCAAGCCAAGAAATCTTCCTCCATAGTACCGGCACCGTCGTCACCTTCACCAGCTTCGCCGATACGGTGGGCACCAAGCTTTTGGAGAGTCTTGTCAACGTTGCGAACCATGAGGTTGTAGTGTTCGTATGTGTTGTTACCGAGGCCAAAAGCGACATAGTTGAGGCTACCCAGAGGAGTATCATTGCCCTCGGAGAATGCAACATCATCACCGGAAAGGAATTCATAGAAGTCAACAGCGTTATCGGTAGGCTCGCCCTCGCCGTAAGTAGCAAGAACGAACATGGCGATCTTGTCTTCGGGAAGGGTATCCAGGTTCTCGAAATCGTACTCCTCAAGGTCGGCGATCATGGTCTCGAGACCGAAGCGGCTCTTGCCCTCCTTGGCCAGACGCGAGGCGTAGTCTTCAGCGGTACCAGTCTGAGAGCCATAGAAGACGATGCAGTTCTTGCCCGTTTCCTCCATCTTCTCAATGAAGTTCCTTGTCTTGCCAGCCTTGGCGCCATTGGTAGCGGCGAAGGCGTTGGCATAGGGGTCCTTGGTAACACCCCATACTTTGCCTTTGGTGAAGTATGCGAGTGTTCCAAGGAAGATTATCCCTAGGACGATAACGTCCAGCGTGTCGAGTTCGGCCATGGTTTCTCAGTAGATAGGCGGGCGAGCACCTGGAGATGCGCACGCTATAGGTGTGGATAACGGTGAATGATAAAGATCGGCTGAGACGCCAACTGCCGTCAATGGAGCCGAGGGTTACCGGCCGTCTGCTATTGGGTACGCAGGTGCGAGGGCAAGCACTCGGTGTAATGCAAGGACGCTTCGGATAGAGGTGGGAGATTCGCCCATAAATCGGCAATCGGAAAGGAGGCGGGGAGAGCGCGCGCGGGATGTGGCGCTAATTCATCGCAAAAGATTCAGTAACGTGGTCGGTAAGGGTCTCCGGCAGTTCGGCCTCGGAGTAATGTTTTTAAGACTTACCGGCCGTGGGTTGAGACGCAGTGACGCAGCCAAAAGTCGTCCCGTGGGTCCTTTGGCAGACAATTCGAATGAGAGGGTCCCGAGGGGAGAAAGACGGAGATGTGGGAAGCGGATGGATATGTATAGATGATACCCAACCTGGTAAAGGCCACCTTGGGTTGTTCAGACGGGACGGAGCCGGGAGATTTATCTGGCGAAATCGGCCGTTGAGGGCAAACTCGCCTCAGCGTGGGCAGGGTCAGGGAACCGGCGGGTGCCTTTCTCCACTGTTCAGAGCCTCGCATGGGGCAACGAATTGTGGGCTGTGCTTTAAACCGGTCGCAATGTTGGGGGTCCACGGCACACCGCGAGTTGCCAGACTCCCACCTACGGAGATCGCAACGTGCCTAGGGTAGAGTTATGCTGGGTGCTGACCTTGCATCCAAGTCTTTGCAATTCCCTTTGTCAAAGCAACCCGCGCGCCGAGGCCGTCGGATCTGGCCGCTGCAGAAAAAATTTTATATTGTAGCAGTGGTGCCATAAAGGAATGCGGTTTTGTACAATTGTTCAAGGTCTAGGGGTTCCAGCCGTGGCCGGAGCGGTTTGGTCGGCCGGTCCGAAAACGAAAACGCCAGTTCCCCACAAACGTCGGAATTATGTGGACGATTCCGCCCGCTCCAAGCTTTTATGTAGTCAACAATGCAACACCGGGATATTCGGACTCGGTATCGGTCCCCATGATCTCAATCTCCATCTCTCCATGGACTTCTGCACACTACCTCCCCGGCACATTACTGGCCAATGCTGGCTTTCGGCGAATTCGGAACCCCAGGTGAATTCGGTGCCCTCCTTCATGCCGTTTCCATGGGCTTCCCTGGTGCTCACGTGGCGCCCTTGGAACTGGCCTTGGTTACATCTGTATCTTATCTTGCTAGGACGTGCGGGATAAAGGGGAATTGGCGGATGTGCCGTGTGGAGGAAAGATCGTTTTGATCACATCGTACGGTACGGATCCTTTAACAGGCAATACCCAGTCAGTTCGTAAAGCAACCCTTTTCGTTTTCCCCAAAGCGAGCCTTCACCTCGGCAAATGACTCGATGCGAGATCGTCGGTGTATACCGATAGCACTATCAAGAGCCACCTTGCCTCAATTTACACTAGCTACTTCATGATTTGGAGTGAGTTGCGTACTGGAAGGCCTTTTATTTAATTTTAATTGATTGTACTGTACTCCGTTAAGTAGATTCCAATAAGGAACAAAGGAAAAAACCCCCACGCAGCCCCAGTCCTTCCACTGTCCTCCCTCTCCCATCATATCTGTCAAGTCCGGACCACTGAAAGTGAGGCTTGCAGCGTTAATACCGACCGTGGGGTCGTCCGGACGGGATCCCGTTACCGTCATATGATGATCAACCGGATTATCGGAGCGTGCTTGACTTTTCAGGCAAAGGCCTGTCTACATACCCATTCAATTGACCCGGATTTTAGGACATTTGAATTGCCGGCGCTATGGAAACTTTCACAATATGATACACAGGGCGCTCTGTCGAAGTCGGGTTTACGTGTTTCATGCATTTCTCACATGGATTCCTATTTTTATCCTTGCCAATTGGCAGGGGAAGGCGAGTGAACTGTGGGTAGTAATAGGGTCTGTTAGCAGCGTGATTTTTTTTCTATTTGGCGTGGACTCCTCCAATAACCTCCCTCTTGTCCACCAATACCAAGATTAAAGGGAACTGCTCAAGGGAGAGTGTGTGTTTGTTTAATGCATCCTGGTTTCTCGGAGCAACCATGAATTTCTCTTAGGTATGAGCGCGGGGGACGGCGTGGTGGTTTAGGGGCTGATGGGGGCTTTTTTAGTCTCGGCTTACATCACTGGTTTCGGGACGAATGGGATTGACTGAGACTTTGACAGTTGAAGGAGAGAGACATCTAAAATGTTTGCCAAACTAGGCCGAGCATGGGTTTCTCGGATTCCACGTCGTATACTTTTTTTCCGTAGCGGCGTGGAATTGACAGGTTGTCATTTCCACAGTCATCTCGTAATCGTCATAGGACGGGATGACTAGCTGCTTCGACGTCATTCCCGTTGTCCCGGAGAGAGAAGCAGACATGACCGACCTCCAAAAAAAAAAAAAAAACGCGGGGCCAGTGCCGCTGTCATGGTGGGTTGGGGTTGGCGTGGCTGGCTGTCAGAGCGCGAGCTGAGGATGCTACGTGGTGCCGGCACCCTGGCTGACTGGAGGGCGATCCCTTGCCATGTATCGTACGAATGTCATACTTTGAGGTGCCATGACTGGTCGACCGCTTATGATGCCCATTGACTTTCTGCAAAGCGAACCTTTCAGTGCCCCCTCGCTATTTTGGGCCGTTATAATCGTCCGTGGGAAGGACACGAGGACGCGCCATTCCACCGATGGCAATCTGTACATGTCCAGGGCTCTCCAGTGCAACCCTGCTTCTCTTGCATGTGTTGTCCGAAGGCTGAGTCGAGAAATCAACATCGCGGATGTCCATTCTACAAAAAAAATCCGAGATCCGCGGATTCCGCGCAGTGGGTTGCCTTTTTCTGTTCTGCATATGCATTGGGTGGGTGAGATGCTAAAAAAAAAAGAGAAGATCAATATTTCTCAGACACCATGCTCCATCTTAACATCATTGCCTTTCCTGGATTACTTTGGATCACTGACTCGCCCTTCACGACAGTACATATTAGATAAGATCGCAACCCCAGGCCGACCCCTTTCCTCCCAGCCAATGGACCAGTGTCGGTGGCGTGTCTTATGCCTGGCGGCTGGCGGCTGATAGGCCGTGCCCTTGCAGATTTACATGGATGTGATGGAGATGGGAAATGGAAGCCCAAAATTGATGGCTGGCGGCACTCACACCCACACCGTCGCGGTGGAAGAACGACCGAAGGTCCCCCCGTCTTGTTGAACACGGACCGTCCCTACGCAGGCCCCTTCCATCCCTTGGTTCCCAGTCTGGTCTCTCTTTGAGAGAGGCGATAGAGTTCGTAGTTCCAGTTGCAAAAGCCCGCCAAGTACCCGTCTCGGCGCTCAGACAGTAGCGTCATTGTTCGTCCAGCCGCCCAAGTCGGTGGTCGGCGGTTGGTATTTTGCTGTCCTGTCTTGGTCATTGTCGATTTCAGCCTTTGTGTTGCTGCTTGCAAATTCGTGGTGTGTGTCGTTGCCTTCCTTGTCCTGTCCTTGTCCTGTCCCAATTGGGTCCCTGAACTCAAACCCGCAGCGTGGTTCGCTTGTTTACTTTCCCCCTCTTTACGTTTGGTTTGGCGACGACGCTTGACGGGAACCTTCAGAAACGACCTTGGATGATGGGCTTACGTCTGAATCCAAGTTGAAATGGGTGAGTAATCCGAGTAATATGCCTATCCGCTATCTTTGGCCTCCCGCCCCTCCCTCTTTCTCCTACATCGAGGCGCTATTATGGGCTGTGCAACGGGAATGCCCTCTCTGCACTGAGCAATGCTCAGCACTGTTTGGTTTCAGCTACAAACCGAAAGCGTCTGGAACCAGCTGGGCCGACAGTCGTCTCTCGCCTACACCCCGATTTTGGCAACCAGAAACAAGGCTCCGAACCTACAAAGCACACAGTAACTGATAGCCCCTTGTGACACCATATAGTGCCGTCGCAGCCGCTGCCGGACCACCTGCAGGATCCGCTCAGATTCTCGCCCCGGTCCGTTTCAAGACTCGACGAAGAGAATGAGAACGAGGCCAGCTGGGACCAAACCCTGCGTCCCGCTCTTGACCCGCCCGTTCGCCCTTCACACTCGCGAAACTCTTCCGCCGACAAGAAACTCCAACCGCCACCGACTTTAACATCCCCGCGCATTCACGCACCGCACTCGAGAGTAGGCGTCGGGGGCGTCCTCGAACGACTCGTCGACCCCAAAAGCGCCACCTACGGCCACCATCGCCAGACCTCCATTGTTCACGGCATCCAACACTCGAGAAATGGCAGTTTGGCAAGCTCAAAGTCCAGCCCCCTCAGTCCGCAAATGATTGCTGCCGCCGGTGCTGGCTTTGATCGACCGGATATGCAACCAGTTCCAGGCCGCCACGAGGGCGATGGGAGCTATTCTTCACGCCCGCCAACAGCCCTCTCCGGGAGCACCGCGATGGATCGTGTCCCCTCGGCCTCCGATATGTCTACACACAGCGCAACCCAACGCAAGCTGGAACGGATGCACAGCAAGTCGAGACGTGACCATGCCCCTCACCATTCCCACTCGTCACGCCATCACAAGGATGAACAGAAAACGGTTGGCGAATATGCCTTGCACGTCTTATTCACTTCGGTTCGTATCGAATTGCGCAGCCTGTTAGTGGGTTCCGCCTTAGCTGACTTGTTCTAGTTCATTGCGCAGGCCGAGGAGAAGCTCACGGAATGCGTTACTGTACCTTTCGATCCTGAACCTCACATCGATCAAATATGCGGCCCCGGCATCGATCCCGCATTCGATCAATTAATCGTTGCCCTCGGTCATATCGCAAGCCCCAAGCCTAAAGCCCTGATCGATTCCATGATGCTATGGAGAAAAAGCAAGAGTGACGCAGCCAACGAAGCCCGCAACCATCTTCAGCAATCTCGAGGCGCCATACCCGGTGCCCCTCTTCTGAGGCGAAACACAGAGCCTGTCCAAGCGGGAGTCGGCACCGACAACGGCTTTCCCAATGGCCCCCCAACTCTTGCCGCAAAGCAAGAATTCGTTGCCCAAGCAGAGCGTCGATCAACTGTTTCTATATATATCTTGTGTCGAGTCTTGCTGGAAGTCATCAGCCAAAGCAATCTGGCTTGCATCACCCCCGAAATGGAGGACAAGTTAGAAAGTATCATATTTGGTCAGCTCAAGATTGCGGACACTGAACATCTAATGACATCTCCTTTAAAGCTCGCTAATTGGAATTTATTCGCCCAGCTTCTTGGGTATATGAGTGACATCAACTTTGTTGGTGTTACCAAGCGGTTCATTGAGGATTTGGAAGGCTCTCTACAGGAGCGTGTGGTTAAGAGTCCAACATCATCTTCAGGTCGTGACGCTGAGGGAAAAGTCGAGCTTGTCCTGGGTGGTATGAAACATCTCCGGGTGAAAATCTCCCCTGAGGATTCTTGGGAGCACTCATGTGATTTCCTAATCTCCTTGGGTCGTCTGTTTACCAAATCCCACGGCCAAAGGGTTAAGACCGCCTTTTGCCAGGTTCTCGATATGCTTTTACTGCCGATTGCTGCCAAAGCTAGTAACAGTCATTTCATGCACCCAAAATGGGCCGAGGTTCTCTCAGCTATTGGACCCCGTCTCGCACAAATGTTCATGAAGCCACGACATTGGAATTTCGCTTTCCCCCTTACTGCCACTTTGCTCTGTGTTTCCCCACCAGACAACTTTGGTTCTCAATGGCTCCAACTCATCCTTCCCTTGCAAACCAAGGTCAAGGATCGCTTCACGAAGCCTCTCTGTCTTCAAGTTATCTCCCGATTGCTCTGGACCTATCTATACCGCACAAATGATAACCTTCAAAGTGCAATCCGAAAAATCGAGGAGATCATGAAACTAGTCATTCCATCGTCAAAGCGAAGCTTGGTGGCTTCTGATACCGTTTGTACTGAGCCTCTAATTCAGATCATCCGTCTCATTGGCTTCAAATATCCCGAATATTGCTTCCGGAACATCGTTTTCCCCCTCATAAATGCCGAACTATTCACCTCCAACAAAGAACTGAGGGTTGAGCAACTGGATCCTGACAGGATCGTTATTGGCATTAGAGCCTTTCTTTACATAATGTCCGACTTGGAGAAAGGAGAGCAAGGACAGCCACCTTTCCCTCAAGCTTATGAGGCACCTGCCCCTACCCCACCTGATCGGATTCCTCTCTCTCCTGCTGTCTCTTCATCTCGGCCCTCTCATTCACCCAACGGCACGGCCCCTGCCGCTGGTGCTACGACGACTACTAAGGAAGAATATGTTACTCGCCCAGTCTTGACTCATGTGCTTAGCGATAGTGTGCGCGAATACTATCTCAAATTTTGTGAAATTCTTGGGAAAATCACTATCATCTGCGATAATACATTTGGAGGTCAGGCAGCTCTGGATGAGAAGTTCAGTAGCCCTGGCCCAAAAACCCCGATCACCGATACCTTCACTTTCTCCCGAAAGGATGACCACCAGAATGCCGCAGACCAGAAACAAGCATTTTATGAGCTGCTTCACGTTGCAGTCCAGGCCTTGCCCCGGTGCCTTTCGGTTGACATTCCTTTCAACTCGTTAATTAACTTACTGTGTACCGGCACAGCACATGTACAGTATAATATTGCTGAATCATCGGCAAACTCATTGAAGGCCATTGCTCGTCATTCTCATGCTCAGCAAGTCACCATGGGGTTTGCCAGATTCATATTTAATTTTGACGATCGATACTCAACCATGTCAGATGGCGGAATGCTTGGCCACAGTCATATTGAGAATACACTGAGACTATATGTCGAATTATTGCAAATTTGGATTGAAGAAATCAGACAAAAATCCAGAGATGCTGCAATGGAGCAGTCCGATGCAACTGCATCGGATAAAAGAGCCTTGAAACTCGATCTCTCCAGTATATGGGCTGAAGTGGATCAAGCAGAAGCTCATGGTCTATTCTTTCTCTGCTCTCAATCGCGACGGGTCCGCCACTTCGCTGTTACAGTTCTAAAACTCATTGTCGAATTCGATATCGCCCTGAGAAAAGAAGTTTCAGAAGAGAGAGATACTACAAGGCTCATTGATATTCTCGAGAATGATTCCATCAATGTGATGGACTTTAATGACGAGCAATTGTCAGTAGCAGAGCGAAGCAGGCTGCAGCGGGGTTTGCAAAATACCAACAAAGGAGCATTGGTAGAGCTTTGTGCTAGTGATGTGTCGTACGACACAACCTTGTGGTTCAAAGTCTTTCCAAATTTGATACGAATAGCCTACGACAAGTGCCCCTTCACCGTTACCATCTGTCGTGATCTTATTTGCAACCGCATCTTGCAGATGTATAAGGCAATCGTCCTACTCTCTGAACCATCTCGAGGGCTCTATTACGTCAATGATCCTGGCAGTGCACGATTGGCGCCAAGGCCCACGACAGCACACCCAGAGGTCATGGTAGAACAGTGGAAATTGTATCTAATCTTTGCATGCACCACACTTGCAGATCCTGGAGCTGCCCCGACTCCTCAGGATCCTCAACATGTTCGAAAAGGCTCAAAGTCCACTTCAAAGGACAAAATTGTGACGGCACGGATGCTTTTCAAATATTTAATTCCTTTGCTTTCTGTTTCATCAGGCTCTGTCCGTGACGCTGTTACAACTGCAATGGGATCTATTAATATTCACATTTACCGAACACTTCTTGAAGAACTGCAGGGCCAGGTATCGCGCTGCAACGACGAGGCACGAGCCCGGATGCACCAACGCACAAACAGCAGCCCTCGAAGAAACCGCAAGATGGACTTGCTGCGAACTGAGATCACCCACGTCTTCAAACTAACGTCTCACTTTCTCCAAGAGCCTGAGGTGTATAATTCTGAATTTTTCCTCACCACTCTCACCTCATACACAAAGGACCTGAAGCTTTTCTTGATGGACGGAGAGGTGCAGATGGACTGGGAGTTTCAGAAATTGCGTCGTCACTATTGTGGTCTCATGGAGGCTCTTTTCGAAGGGATCAATCGCACCAGGGATCCATCTAGGTGGATGACCTTTGAATCTCGGAAATCAGCGTTTTCTCTCATGGAAGATTGGTGTGGTTTCTCGCCAAATCAGACTCAAATTCGAGCCCGGGAAGACACAATGCGCCAATCTCTCATTGATCAGCAAACCCTAGGTGAACGGGGTACTGTCACTGCTGCCATGGAGATTGAGAAGAGGAATTTAAGAACCGCAGCTCTCAGCGCCATGTCAGCTCTGTGCGGGGGACCCATTAGTGTTACAACTGAGAGCGGTGTTATTCTACAATTTGATATCCGGCGTATGTTGGCCTGGATAGAAGCTATTTTTAATTCGGGCAGTGATCGAATGAACGTAATCGGAAGGCGAGCTCTAACAAATCTCATTGTTCACAATCAGGAGTATCCGTACTTACTGGAGCATTGCATTGCTAGGTGCTACCTCGCAGATGTTTCAAAGGTTCTCGAGAGTTACTTTGCCGTGGTCACTGAAGTGCTTCGAGATCAGATTGACTACCCCTGCCCATTCTGGAAGCTCCTTGGTCTCTGTCTTTTTACTCTTGGAAATGATCAAAGCGAAATTCGATCAAAATCGGCCAATGTCTTGCGATCACTAGAAGTTCGACAACAGCGCAACTCCAAAGTGCAGGATTTTGATATTAGTATTTCTGACAAAACGCAAGCGGTATATAAGTTGGCACAATTCGAAATATCGAAACGTCTTGCTAAACAACATACCGAGCTCGCGTTCCACATCTTTTCTGAGTTCACGTTATACTTCAAGGACTTGCAGCCAGCTGCTCAACGCAATATGGTTGCCGTTGTGCTACCATGGATCCAATCAATCGAGCTGAAGTTGGATCCCAATGGCGGGCCGACGGCTCAATCATATGTACTTCTTGCCAATCTTCTCGAAATCACTATCAAATCGAGCGGTGCACTACATAACGAAGTTCAGGCACTTTGGCAAGCTCTTGCAACAGGACCACACCCAGGAAATGTCCGTCTTGTTCTCGACTTTATCATGCAATTGTGCCTAGAGCGCCGAGAGCAAAATTTTGTTGAGTACGCAAAGCAAATCGTTGTGTTTCTGTCTACTACCAATAGCGGGCCGGGCATCAAGGTGGTTGAATTCCTACTAATGCAAATCACGCCAAAAGCTATGGTTCCCAATGAAAAGAGAGACGCAGTTCTGCCACAGCCCGATGCCAATCTCCCATACTGTGCAGACCTGGCCGAGGCTCTTCCAGTTGGAACGAAGCAGGCCGGGTTCTCCTTAGGCCAACTATCACTGATTTTGCTTGTGGACTTGATGGTATCTCCTGTCAATCTCACTGTGGATAATGTACCGCTTCTACTTCAAGTGGTCACTGTTTTATGGGATCACTACACACCTCTTGTTCAAGAACAAGCCCGCGAAATGCTTGTACATTTGATTCACGAATTAGTCATTTCCCAAATTGACGACCAGGCACACGATGTTGATAAAAAGCCCATCGAGGATCTTGTTGATTTGATTCGTCGACACGATCGGTCTGTTGTATGGGGTTACGAAGACAGCAATGGTAAAGTAGACGATCAAGACAACAAGGTACCCGCAGGCATGGAATTTGTTACCTCAGAAGTCGTAAGAACATTTGAAATCACATTCCCAGGGATCAAGGAGCAATGGGGGCGGCTCTCCCTAACATGGGCTACGTCTTGCCCCGTCCGACACCTTGCGTGCCGATCATTCCAGATATTCAGGTGCGTCCTCACGTGTGTCGACCAATACATGCTTGGTGACATGCTCGCCCGATTGTCCAACACCATTGCCGATGAGGACCCCGAGATCCAATCCTTCGCTATGGAGATTCTCACTACGCTCAAAACGGTGATCGCTAAGCTCGACCCTGAGAGTCTGGCCAGCTTTCCCCAATTATTCTGGACGACCTGCGCATGCCTAGAGTCGATCAATGAACGAGAATTCTTGGAGGCAGTGGAGATGCTCAATAAGTTCCTTAGCAAAGTGGACCTCAAATCTCCAAATGTAAGGAGACTCTTAGCTGAAGGTCAGCCTGACCGTTGGGACGGCATCTTTGACGGTCTCCAACCTTTGCTTCACAAGGGGCTGAGGTCGTCACTCTGTTGGCAAACCACCCTTGATACCATGGACAAGCTCGTGCAGCTTCCCAGCGATCCTTTGATCGGTGATGATAATCGGCTGTTCTTCTCCTTGTTAGCCAATTTCCCACGATTCCTCCATGAGCTGGAGCAGAGCAGCCTAAACGAGGATGTTCTGCGAACAGCGAGACTTTTGGTGGAAGAAAGCGACCGGCAAGGGCTTGCAAGTATTAGTCGTGCCCTACTCAATTTCCTCTCCGGAAAAGCCCAGAGTTCACCTAAGGACTTCATGGTCGAGGTATGGGGGGCATTGAGAGAATATTACCTTCCTCATTTAGACTTCCAGATGGTAACGTTCCTCATTGGGTTACTCACCAACTCATTGTCTTGGGTCAAGATCCAGACAATGAGAATACTTTGTGTGGTACTTCCTGAGGTGGACATGCGAAAACCCGAGCTAGCCGGGCATGGATCTGACCTCATCTCCCCACTCCTCCGTCTGTTGCAAACTGAGTTTTGCATGGAGGCGCTTGAGGTGCTCGACAACATCATGACCATGTCTGGTAACCATATGGATAAACATCATTTGAGAATGAGTATGACACGCTCGACATCGAAGGCCATCCGCAAGGAATATGAGCGCACACAGAGCCTGTTCGGTATTCCAGAGGCATCTGGCTGGGCAATCCCGATTCCCGCCAAGAAGACGGACGCTACTCGCGGCAATATTCACGCCGTTTTCTACATATGCCAAGGATCTGAGGGTACAGAGCCGGATACTGGGCCAACTCCAGAGGTCGAATTCCACAATGACGACTTCCCATATGGCTACTTTGGTGCGGCAGAACGAACTGACACAATGATGTCTGATGAAGGTCGCGGGGAAGCCCCCGTCGGTGACCTTGTCACAAAACTCGACAGCCTTGACGATTTCTTTGATGAACCATCTAGTCCGGCCACGGATGAAGATGGGCGATCGTCGAGAACAATCACCGAATTCACGCCAGAGTCGTTTGAGTCCGGCGCTGAGTTGTATGATGAGCAAATACTGCCAATCTTGCATGAAGCTTCAAACAATACGGGCTTCCAGAACGGGTTTGCGGATCGGTCCCCAGTGATCCCAAGAGAGGTGAACTCCAACACTATGAACCCCGGTGCTTTCAGTGCAATGGCTCCCCCACAGTTGCGGCCCAATCTTCACGCTCGATCCATCACATCGCCGTCGGCGCCAGCATCTCATCATCCATTGATGAGTGATTTCGCATCTGATGATGAGTACATAGGGGGCTTCTCTGATGCGGACGACGAACGGCCCAACACAGGTCACACAGAGAGCGCCTTCTTCCTAGAGAACATGATCAGTCCTCCTCGAAGACAACCATCAAAGATACGGCGAGTCGGGCAAAGCAGATCTCGAGATGATCGATTAGGGATTAAAGCACCACCCCAACCAGCCACACGCATGGCAAACAACATCTTGCCGCCAAACTTGACAAGTCCTGGAGATATGCTGTGATGGAACAATAAGGGAACCTCGGTTGACTACGGTCACCACTATTCAGTTTAATATTCAAATTTAGTATGATAATTGTATGATGAGCGTGTATGAATGCTGGCGCGAGGTGAACTAGATACCTTCAGGCATATTAGTGCCTTATGAGCAGTGTTCTTTAGGGTTTAAAGGAAGAAGATGCTGGAAGAATAAAATATTTGGGTATAATAGACATTCTCAACAGCATGTCTTATGGTTAAATGCAATTGTGCAGGTGGATATTGGCGGCGTTGAATACTTGAGGCGTAGGAAGAATAAATCTGGCGTTCGGTTAATTAGCTATGTCAGGTTTATGCATAACATCGAGTTTGGTCGGAAAATAGCAATTCCATCCTTTGCATGCACTCAACAAGACCGCGATTCTGTCCCTCATCATCACAATTGTTTAAAGCAAAACTATGTTGGCTTCTCGCAATATACGTATATATGCCTCTAGTATATTTAAGGCTCCTTCAGTTCAAAGTTTGGCTACAATTGATGCACGTAGGTTCATCAGCACTAAGAATGGAGCAACCTCAACCTTGGCCACCACACTGATATATCCTGATGCCCCAAGCAAGGAACATTCAGACTTGACGACTTTCCTCGCTTACGTTGAGCGTAAAAAACTGAACAAAAAGTCAACAGTGTACCGAGGCACGCACTATGAATATACGGTGTCCAAGGCGCTCTCGCAATACGGCTTCTTCCTCAAGCGTGTCGGTGGTGCGTCAGACCGCGGCCTGGACCTACTAGGAATATGGACAATACCTACTACCACGCGCGAAATCAGGGTCGTTGTACAATGCAAAGCCGGCGCCCGCAGTCCAAGTCCCATGCATATGCGGGAGCTCAAGGGTGCCATGGCAGAGGCGCCGCCAGGATGGCGAGGAGATGAGACATTGGGGCTTTTAGTGGGCGAGAAGCCCGCTACCAGGGGTGTCCAGGAGGAGCTCCAGGCCTCAGTTGGACTAGGTTATGTGTGTTGTTCAAGGGATGGAGAGGTGTTGCAGTTGCTATGGAACCAGAGGGCACAAGATATAGGGCTTGAGGGTATAACGATAGGCGTTAAATACCTAAATGATGGGCAAGAAAAAGTTCTGGTACTGGTCAAGGGGGACAAGACACTGCCACTGCTGGAGAGGGTTGAGAACACCAAGGCCAAAAGGGTGTGAAATGGTATGAGTAGCAGCGGCCATGCTAAGCCCACGCATGAACGTGCAACACAATGATGGATCCATCTAGCACTCGATCTTCTTGCTACAACGATGGCTGAAACTCCGCTTGAAGAAATTCCGGCTAATGAAAACCCTGCCGCAAACTCCGCTGCAGGAATGTATAGATCCATATCTCTCACACGCTGCCACGCACTGCTTACAGAGCATCTGACTAATTCAAATTCGGCCGAAATTCACAACGCGAGTACCGAGCCAGGGCTAAACAACATGTTCATGACTAAACAATCGGAGCCGTCGATACTTGACCGCAATTGACAAAACCAACCGCATTGGGCTGCGCGGCTGTTGAGCATGTTGGCGGCTACTTAGTCATTACACGCGCGCAACGATTCGCATTCCCTGCCCAACCAGGCGGCCTTGTCCGACTGTCAGATCCCTCGCTAGTCGCTTATACGAAAATGGGTTGGGCCCAGCGCTCAGTTAATCGATCAATGGGGTCCAAGTCATCTCCTGCTGGAAGGAATGCAAGGTCAGAATGCATGGCACCGTTACAATATGGAACGCCACGTTTTAAAGAGAAGGGACGGATCAAGATGCCCCGAGCTTAGAAATCCCTTGGATGCGTATTTGAGAAGTTCATATAATTGTTCGTAATTATGTAGCGAAATGGAGTTGACCAGAATTGTATATTAATCCCAAACTTGCCGCCCTTGACAGCAGCATCACAGACACACATTCACCAACACAATCAACAACCAAGTCGATATCTCTCTTCATTCACTCCAGTTTGCCTCATTCACAATGTCTTCCGACTTGAAGCCTATTGACATTTATGTACATGGTGTGATTCGTCGACCATCACCTTCTGGTATCAAATCTAACTTGCTTTCCAGGCAAAGGGCCCAACCCCAAAAAGGTTGTCATTATACTCGAAGAGCTGGGTATCCCTTACAATGCCGTACGTATAGATATCTACCAAAGTCGAGCAACTATGGAAGTCCAATCACCCATTGACACGCTCTCTCAAGATTTCCATTTCCAACCCCAAGGATGAGTCCTTTACCAAGATAAACCCCAACGGGCGTCTGCCCGCCATCATCGATCCCAACACTGGCCTCACTCTGTGGGAGTCTGGTGCCATCATCGAGTACCTCATCGAGACGTATGACAAGGAGCACAAGCTTACCTTCGCCTCTGGTCCCGAGAAGTGGCTTCTGAAACAATACCTCCACTTCCAAATGTCTGGTCAAGTATGGACACACATTAATATCTCCAAAAGCACACCAGCTGACAATATGACCAGGGCCCTTACTTTGGCCAAGCAGTCTGGTTCCACTGGTACCACCCAGAGGATGTTCCCTCTGCAAAGGAACGTTACAAGGATCAAGTCGTGCGAGTTATCCAGGTCCTAGACAAAATTCTCGAGGGCAAGGAGTACCTCGTCGGCGACAAGTGGTACGTTACATGCCCCCCCAAACTGGCTTCTTGCCAAACTAGATGGCTTACGCATAACGCTCTAGCACATACGCCGACATTGCCTTCATCCCCTGGAACAGTCTCGTTCCGGCGTTGAGCGACGTCTGGGAGAAACACAAGATTGACGAGAACTACAAGAACTATTATGCATGGCACCAGCGTCTGCTGGCTCGCCCTAGTGTTCAGAAAGGGCTGCTCGATTTTGCTTAGTCGATGTTGGATCCTATAGAGCGAATTGCTGGAGTCATGTATTGTATGGCGCGGGCCTGTTTCTTTCTAGATTTTTACTGCTTGGTTGATTTATATAACTTGAACGCGAAAATGCTCGGAATAAGCTATCTCCATCTCGATTGCTTGTAGCATCTTTGTAGAACACGACCAATCCAGATCCAGGTGCCCCCATTAGTCGTCCCACACGGCCGCCTTGGCCTTTTCGGTATCCTCTCGTGCTTTCTGCTCTGCTGCTTTTTCCTGTTCCCGTCTCTTCTTCTCCTGCTCGCGGATGGACTTTTGGTATGCGCGCTGCTCCTCGGTCTGCTTGGGGGCCTTGAGACCCAGGCTGGCAGCAATCATTCGCCGAGCCACAGCATCCGTCTTTTCCGGTCGACGGGACGCCTCAGCGGCGCCCGACCCCGGAGCGGTATCTGGAAACGGCGGCCATGCCGTGCCGGCAGGCGAGAGCGGCGTTGGCGGAGGAGCCACGGGCTGCTTGGGCGTGGGCGGGCCGGTGTCGTCGCTGCCATCCTTTTGATCAGTGTTAGATGCGGGCTCGGGCTCGGGCTCCGACTCCGACAGGTCTTCGTCCTCCCAAGAGTCCGCGACGACCTTCTTGGACTTTTTCTTGCTTTGCTTTTGCGGGTTCTTGGGGTCATTGATTGAGAGCTTAGTGAGCGACGCTGAGACATCGCTGTCCTGAGGGGCTGGCGCCATGGTAATGGGGTTTTCTAGGATTAAGCACAAAGAAAGACGGAAATTGCAGTGTCTTAGGTGCAAGGCGACTCTCTGGGGTGTTGACAAAGATTTTCTTCTGCACAAAGCTGCGATAGGAATTAAATAATGGCAAACGTTGTGGTGCTCACTGCCCAATGTCATCTGACCTATGAGACCAAGATTCCCTCACAAAGTGGGTGAGCGTGTGTAGGGTAGCGTCTATGGCATAACAACAAGAATGAAGTATGTTATGCGCCTTACCATTTGAACCCTTCCGACAAACCAAAACCCTTCCCCCCCTTAAAAAACATCATCCGCTCATCTCCCATTATATTTACCTTGTTTATCCTCCGAGTTCGCTTTACAGTCCCATTTTAAGTAATTAGTTAGGTGTTTTTGAGACTGCCTGCTCGAATTTCGCTACACGGAAGATGACGCTAGAATAAATGGATACAGTTTGAAGAGTACAGATACATCAGCTTCTCCTTCATTCCCCGGAATAAAAAAACATGTCAAGCATTGATAAGCGATAAAACCAAAACCAAAACACCCAATTCCACATTTCCTAATCGCAGGCCTTTATTTTTTACCTACCCTTGCTAACCTTGTCAATTGAGATCCCATCTTACACCATGGCACGCGAGCCCCGATAAGTGAATAGCTCCATCTGATAACTACCCCGACCGAAACCGGATTGGCCGGCTTTTGCCATTGCCGACATTCAGCCGATGGAAGCTCATGGTACTCTGAAATTTATCATGTCGAAGGCTACTAGGCCGACGTCGCCATAAGTCATTAATAAGTCGCCTCCACCAGCGGCGATGCGCACAATTGCATCCAACCACCTTCTTCCCGACCAACCCCATTAACACTCTAATTATTCCTACTCTCCCTACCTGATTCTATCTATTTCTCTCCTAGTCGTTCCTTCAGTTCCGAGTTGCCCAGCGCGGGGGGGCTTCCGTATCTGTATTCCTCCCACTATCAGTCCCTGCGACAGCTTCCCGACAGCTCCAGCCCACCATGATCCCACGTTCACGACTTTCCGGCCGCCTCCTCCTCGAGCGCTCCGCTGCCCAAGCCTCCCGAGCTTCTCCTGAAGTTATTGCGCGAAGATGGGTATCTTCTCCTTCCTATCGGACCCCCCACATTTGCAGCCGCAGGCTCCCAGCCCTCCAGCCTCGGTTACTCGGTGCCGCCTTTTCCACTTCAGCTCGGTTGGGCAAGAAAGATGAGAAAGACAAGAGCTTTTTTGACTCGGCAATAGAGCCCGAGACAGAGCCTCTCTCCGAAGAAGAGGCCAAGGCGAACCTTGAGAACAGGCGGAAAGACGAGCTCTCAGCTGAAGCCAAGAACTCAGGTTCCGACTCAGCGCCAGCTGGGAAAGATAACAAAGCGGGAAGTGCAGCAGGCGGTACCGGATCTGGCTCTGGCAATGATGGTTCCGGAGGTGAAGGTGGCAAGCGTGGTCGCAAGTCTGCCGAGAAGGCTCTCCAGAAGCCCGTTGTTCCTGAAGTATACCCTCAGGTCCTTGCCATCCCCATTGCCCGCCGGCCACTCTTCCCTGGATTTTACAAGGCCATTACTATCAAGGACCCCGATGTTGCAACTGCAATTACAGAGTCGATCAAACGTGGTCAGCCATATGTTGGTGCTTTCTTGTTCAAAGATGAAAATGAGGACGAGGATGTCATCCGTAATCCGGATGATGTGTATGATGTTGGTGTATTTGCACAGATTACAAGCGCATTCCCCATCCATGGACAGGAGGGTGCGCTGACCGCCATCCTTTACCCCCATCGTCGTATCCGATTATCCAGTCTGCTACCCCCAGGTGGCCAGGACCCAAAGAAGACTGACTCCAAAACCGAACCAACTGTTGAGCCTATCCCCCAGAAACCTTCCGAAGAGGACACTACCCAAGAGAAAAAGGGCGATGTTGTCGCAAGTTTTGAGGAGAGTGCCGTGGAGAAAAAGCCTGACCAGACGACTGAAAAGTATGAGCCCACGTCGTTCCTCAAAAAGTATCCTGTCAGCCTTGTCAACGTCGAGAACCTCACAGACGAGCCCTATGATCCCAAGAGCCCTGTTATCCGGGCTGTAACCAACGAGATTGTCAACGTGTTCAAGGAGGTTGCTACAATGAACAACCTCTTCCGTGACCAAATCTCCACTTTCTCCATGAGCCAGTCGACCGGGAACGTGACATCGGAACCAGCCAAGCTGGCTGACTTTGCCGCCGCTGTGTCATCTGGTGAACAAAAGGAGCTTCAGGAAGTGCTTGGCTGCCTCAATGTGGAAGAGAGGATGCAGAAAGCCCTCGTGGTACTCAAGAAGGAACTCATGAACGCCCAGCTGCAGTCCAAAATCAGCAAAGATGTGGAGAACAAGATCAGCAAGAGACAACGGGAGTACTGGCTTATGGAGCAGATGAAGGGAATCCGCCGTGAGCTAGGTCTCGAGTCTGATGGAAAGGACAAGTTGATTGAAAAGTTCAAGGAGAAGGCAGGCAAGCTAGCCATGCCTGACGCTGTCCGCAAAGTGTTCGACGAAGAGCTTAACAAACTCGCCCACCTTGAGACAGCTGCTTCTGAGTTCAACGTAACAAGGAATTATCTGGATTGGCTTACCCAAATTCCTTGGGGCCAAAGGAGCCCAGAAAACTTTGCCATTCCCAACGCCGTTAAAGTATTGGATGAGGACCACCACGGCCTGAAGGATGTCAAAGACAGAATTCTTGAATTCATTGCTGTGGGAAAGCTTCGGGGTACTGTTGAAGGCAAGATTCTCTGCTTCGTCGGCCCCCCTGGTGTCGGAAAGACGAGTATTGGCAAGTCCATTGCCCGAGCACTCAACCGAGAGTACTACCGCTTTAGTGTGGGCGGCTTGACGGATGTTGCCGAGATCAAGGGCCACCGAAGAACCTACGTTGGTGCTTTACCTGGCCGTATCATCCAAGCTTTGAAGAAGTGCCAGACCGAAAATCCCCTGATCTTAATCGACGAGATCGACAAGATTGGCCGAGGATACCAGGGCGATCCTTCATCTGCTCTTCTCGAACTGCTTGACCCCGAGCAGAACAGCTCATTCTTGGATCATTACATGGATGTGCCCGTGGATCTGTCCAAGGTTTTGTTCGTGTGCACGGCCAACATGACTGATACTATTCCCCGACCTCTTCTGGATCGAATGGAGCTTATCCAACTATCTGGCTACGTCTCGGACGAGAAGATGGCTATTGCCCAGCGATACCTTGCTCCTGCTGCCAAGGAAGCTGCGGGTCTCAAGGAAGCTGACGTTACGCTAAGCGAGGAGGCTGTGGAGGAGCTGATTAAGTCATACTGCCGAGAATCCGGAGTACGCAACCTCAAGAAGCAGATCGAAAAAGTCTACAGGAAGTCTGCTCTCAAGATCGTTCAGGAGCTTGGCGAAGAGGTTCTCCCCGAAGAGGATACTCTTACAGAAGAGGGCAAATCTGCTGCTGAGGCGGAGCAGAAGGCCGGTGAAGCAAAGGAGTCGGATCCGGAGGCTTCGGCCGAGTCGTCAGGCGCAGTCAAGACCACCGAGAAGCCTCGAAAGCCGCTGAAGGTGCCTGACTCTGTCCATGTCGTGATCGGCAAGGACAACCTCACCGACTATGTTGGTCCCCCTGTCTTCACATCGGATCGTCTTTATGAAGTGAGCCCACCAGGTGTCTCCATGGGCCTGGCCTGGACTCAACTGGGTGGCGCTGCCATGTACATTGAGTCTATTTTGCAGGCCCCCCTGCTTTCTTCAACGCGACCACACCTGGACATTACTGGCAACCTTAAGACGGTCATGAAGGAGTCGACTACCATCGCCTATTCCTATTCCAAGTCCTTCATGGTCAAGGAATTCCCCGAAAATCAATTTTTCGACCACGCTAAGATGCACCTCCACGTGCCTGATGGAGCCGTCCCCAAGGATGGCCCCTCGGCTGGAATCACTATGACCACCTCCCTCCTCTCGCTGGCGCTTGATACCCCCGTTAACCCTACTGTTGCCATGACCGGTGAGATCACTCTGACCGGCAAAGTACTGCGCATTGGTGGTCTGCGTGAGAAGACTGTTGCCGCTCGACGCGCAGGCTGTAAAACTATAATCTTCCCCAAGGACAATATGTCCGACTGGCTGGAGCTTCCAGAGGTACGTGCCAATCCCCCCACAGGGACCACCCCGGCATTCCCCCACGCACCGCACACGTTTTGTTTTGCTGTAAGGACTCTGACTAACTGATATATGATAGAATATCAAAGAAGGCCTTGAGGGGCACCCCGTCGCTTGGTACCCCGAAGTCTTTAAGCTCGTTTTCCCCGAATTGGATCGCGAGAAGGCCAACCAGTGCAGAATCCCAAAGAAGAAAGAAGAGTCTGAGGCCGCCGAAGAGGATAATTAGACGCGATTGAGCATACTTTAACACTGCTCCCCCGCTCGTGATTTGCATTGTCTTTTATTGAGACGCGCCACTCAATCCGAGCAGAGCCTTTCGCCGCCGTATATGCAGCAAAGCATCTCGCTCTACGGAGAGCGATACTATAAGGGGGGATGGAGGGATGTTATAAGGCATTTAAGGGGCGTTTGGGCACGGGGTAAGAAAAGCTAGATGGAAACGACTATGAAGACTCCCACTCCTGTTTTACCAATATGTTGATCCTTGTACTATTAGAAGCATGCCCATTAGAGAGGAGGGTATTTTTGGGGATGATAAAGTAGAGCAGCAGCAGCGGCAGCAGCATTGGTTGCGAGCATGCTGATGACTCCTCTGTGTATAACTGTACATATTGGCCAAGAAATAAAATCTCAACCCGCATATCTCAGTTCTCGGATAATGTTGATGTCATGACACGTTGGCTTGCCAAACTTAGACAGTCCCGGGGGTGCACACGTTGCCGTTCAGACTGCATTCAAATTATTTGGCTTGCCTTGTATAAGACCCGGTCATATACAGCAATGACGGCATCGAATCGATCGCTGAGACAAAAAGACACATGCTAGCTGGTCATATTCCGAAGCCGGCGACTGGGCCTCTGCAGTAGGATGCAAGGACTGCCAATTTAGTGTCTGTAGGGCGATCTAGGGGGCCATGTGGTCATGCTGTGACCCAATCGATAGGAAACGAGCGCAGAGGCGTCTTTTTACAAAACCAAGGAGCCAACAGAGTCCGGAATCCTAATCGCGCCAGGACCTGAACCTGTTTCATGTGAGGTTTCGGTTGATCCGGGTTACAGGATCGGTGGGGCTTAGAGCGGGACGGGCCTAGTTAGTGGGATTGGACTCATGTGGAATTCGTGAGTGTAGATGTGTGTTTGTGCGTATATATGCGAGAGGGTGTGACCTGGTTAGAACCATTGGACACACCTGTGTGCAGGCAAACTTTTTCAGATGACGATGGCACCTGAGTTCAAGCCGTTGGACAATGGCTTTGGTGGTGGGAGCGAGGGAGACAGGTTGACCAGAAGGCCCCGCTCTGATGCAACGGAGCAGGAGAAGCGAAGCCTCCGGGATATCCAATAGATGGTGAGAGACGTCTTAGCACCGCGACGCTGCGAGAAGTGGGATGCAGTTTCATTGCTTGCATGGCGAGCTGACAGCCTGTCAGAGAGCCAGGCAGCCTCACTGGACCAGAATGAACAATTGGAATGCTGCACTCATGCCTGACCCCACACGTTTCTCACACAGAGCCCTGGATTGGGGTCAAGCTTGTTCGATTGAACCTCTCCATTGGGCTGGCACAGTAGCCTGTGGAAATTTTCCGGTCCTGCGCGGTGCAGCGGATTTCCATTGGATGCAAAAAGAGTTAGTCGGGCGTCATGGAGGAACCTAGAGAATCCTCTGTCGTGGTGGTGTGTGCTGAAGTCAGCAAGACACACATTACAACACGAGCAAGTGAGTAGGGCTGTCCAGCTCCTCCTAGGTTAGGCCTCAAGTTGCTAGAAGGCGCCTAGCGTTGGGCGATGAATGGTTGTGTTAGTGCATTGACTGAAACTAGGACGAGATATGGAGAGGTTGATGCGAAAACAGAACATTGTCACTTTTTGAAGTGGAAACATGCAAAGTTTAAGGATGGAGTAAAAAAAAAAAAAAAAAAGGGAGGGGAAAAGAGGCCATATGACTGCAATGAGATGTGACAGGGTCATCGTGACTGTATTGTCGATCATGAATGTGTGCGCTTGCGCTTTTGGCTGCAGTTCCTCAGACCAGCCAGCCTCTCAGACACTTTGAATGCAAAACAGGCGTGCGTGCGTGAGTGAGAATGCACTTAAAACGGGGCATGCTCTTGGAGGCTGTTCCATGGCGGCCGGTCTATGGACCGATAAGGAAATCGGTCAGTGAGACAGCAACGAGCATGCCGCGATGACATGGCGGAGCCTGCAACCCCTCCGATAGGCGACGAGACAGGGGCTTCCATTGTCGTCGTCGTCTTCAATGGGGCTGGGTCGCCTCATCATGAGCTACGCCATGGTTGCTGGGGCCAGTGTCAAGCTAGTACTGTGTAGAGAGTCATGGGTTTTGTGATGCTGGTTGGGCGGTGACGGTCACTGAACGGACAGATGCCCAACTTGACTTGGTTGTGCGGGAAGTTAGTTATTAGTATTGAGAAAATATAATTGTCTGGTGGTTCGAGCCCAAGTGTCGACGACTTGGACGAGATATGCTGCGGACGTGCACACTTGGGTTTTGGCGGTAAGCGTTTGGTTGGCCAGGTTCCCTTGCTGGCGACACCGACAGACTGGTTTGTCAGGTCTTGTGTGTCCTCCACCATGACGGCTTTTCTGGCGTGAGCATGTGCGTTTCCGTTTCGCCTTGTGTTGGGCTCGACTCCTGACTCCATATCTATCCATGGTTGAGTTCGATGCTGATGTTGAGTTTGAGCTATTCAGCAAGGACTGGGTATGCTGGCTACGATGAAACTGGCCCAGGACTTCAGGCAGCTAAGGACGGGCTTCTTGGGCAGCATCCAAGCCCTGAGCTTTTCGGGAAGAAGGAGCAGGTCAACAGCATGTCATGATGCCAGAGGCTGTGACATGCATGTGCGACTTTTTGTCGTCTCTGTTCATTCGTTCCGTGTTTCTCTTTTGGGTCTCTTTGCTCTTCTCTCCCTCGCTTCTCTTGCTTTGACCATCTATGTCTCTCCCACCCCACCACATGACTCTGTCTGTAATCGATACCAGAAACTGAGCTGGCCATTTTGCCTTCGTGATCCCACCAAACGATCCTTGTCTTTGAACATCGACAGCCTCAGTGCCCGACTCCCTGCCTGACGCATCACCGCCGCCACCTCTTGACCTCTTTGGACTCCGACATCTGTGCCAACTCGCTTTAGCGTGGACGGAATGGGACGAGGACAGGGACTTCAGAGGGGCCAGCTCATCGATGGTTCTCCACCGGATGAGCGTCACCTCTCGATGACTGCGGCTGCAGCAACAGGCGAGAGACGGATAGCGGGGAACGAGCGATAGGTTGCAGACGACAGGGTCTTTTTTTCTTCTTCTTTGCGCCCGAGGCCAGTCGGGTCAGACGCGCTGTCCAGGCCTGCTCCTTCTGGACCAGAGTGAGGTTGGGTGGTCACAGCCCTGCGTACACACTGGAGTGTGGTGGCTTTGCTGGCCACTCAATGATGCTGGCTGCCGCCCTTTGGCCCTTTGGCCCTGTGGCCCCCTGGTAAATCTCTGTGCGCCTGGAACCCAGCCCCATTGTCCCCGGAAGCAGGGCAGGGTCTTTGTTTGGTTCTACAGGCGTCCAAGTCAAGCATCGCGGGGCCAACTGGGTCGCCATATGGTTGGCCCTATGCCCTTCAAACGGCCCAAGAGGTCCGCCCCGGGCTTCCAGAGCGCCGCCTCCACGCCCGCCTTTTCCCGCTATCCCATTCATCCACTAAGCCTACCAAGCTGCCCACCCACACCACGCCCACTCACGTCTGTTCCATACCCGCTTCTCTGCTGGCCCCGTCCAAGTAGGCAGACGTCGTTTAATATCAGCCCGTCGTGCAGCTCATCGTCCGTCCACATTTCCACGATCTGGGTTTTGGGCCCTGGTTTTCCAATTCATAACCTGCCCAGCAACGTCATTATTCTGTCGCCTCTTGCCTTGATTGCACCTCATCGCTTTCACCACCGCTCGTCTTACCATTCAGCCGCATCTGTCTCCGCCACACGGCCGGCCTCGCTCCAAGACCGCAGCTCTTGGAAGGACCCGCTTGACCGTCCCGAAGCCCAGCCTCCTCGGCGTCGCCACAACGCCTAATACGACATTCGCCGCTCACCATTGCTTTGTTTTGCTGTTCATGGGCAAGACATGGTCTCTCTTTCTGTTTTGCCTCACGTCAGAATCTCGCTTGTCTAATCGAAGGGTTGCGTGGTTTGAATCTCGCCCGTTGTCATCGTCAATGCTCCTATAATCACAATTCCATCGTCAGGTGCCGGCGTGTATCTTTTGGGTTTCTCCTCTTTTCGCAGCTTTAGGACATCTCTTTCTTATCAGCTTTCATCTTCCGTCAATCTAAGACCCGCAGGCCCCCTACTCACGTTTGTACCCGTATCATTTTCTCGTCGTCGTTCATATCTTGCCGTTTCGGTTGATACTCCATTCTTCACCACCCCAACTCTTCTTAATCGGCACCCTGTCTTGTTTACCATTGTCTATTACCGAACACCTAAATCACCGGCGACTTCAACGACGTTCATTAAGGCGGCCCCATCATCGAGGTTGCGTTGGCGTGACAATGGCTCAGGCAGAAGTCGCTGCCTCTGGGCCATCACCACTTCAACAACCACCAACACCTTCATCGACCCAAGGATTTCTCCGCAAACTCTTTAGCCGGCAAACTGCTGGTAATATCGCACCTGGTGCGACCGAACAAATGTCGGATACAGAACAGACTGGCAGCTCGGCTGACCCCGAAAAGGACGGTCTGATCCGTCGAATGTCCCGGAGGGTGGTGCCTGGGCTGCCTCGCGCCCAGACCTACAAACGCCAACGATCAGAGCAGAGGATGAACTTGGCGCCTGTTGACCCTTCAGCAGATGAGCGCAGAGCTGTTTCGGTTGACCGTCGCTCCCGTGATCCCCGAGCTTCCTTCACCTCTCAGCCTCATACAGACCCCCGCATCAGTGCACCCGGGCTGCTCGGCTCCGCACATGATGACGCCCCTCACAATGTGCCCCAAGCTCCAGCTTTGACCACAACCACCGCTGAGGATCCTCTTGGAGATGCTCAGTTAGACCATGCGGGGTACAAGAACGATAAAATTGGCCTCACCGATGAGAGCGCCATTCAAGACAACACTGATGCCCATTCTATAACTAACTCACAGTATGAGGCCATGATCCACGAGGAACTGGAGAAGATATGGATCCTCAACCTCAGCATGCACTTTCGCGATCGATCAAGAAGGGAGAAGTTTTTTGTCACCTACCGGGAACAAGAACATCTTTGGCGGCGTGTCACTATTTCCCTCGATTATCGAAATGCTCCCCCCAATTCATTGGAGATGGATTTGATACACACCCACTACCAGAGAGAAAAGAGTGCAAAAATATATGAAGCTATACGCGAGAGTCTTCGAGATATTCAATTTTATGAATCTGTTACCAATCTAAAACTTCAGACCACGGACGGGAGGCTCCACGTCCATGTCGTTGAGGATGGCAATGTAAGTAGCACCAACGCTCATGCCCTCCCTAGTTTTGAGCTGACAGTTCGTTTCATAGGAAATAATACAATATCCTACTGTCACCCAGATCAAGCATCTTGGCTGCCGACGAGTTCGAGAAAAGGATATTATTTTTGATTCACACATGTCCGGGTTTGTGTACAAAGTACATGTCAACGGGCAGACTCTCATTAAAAAGGAAATTCCCAGCCCGGATACTGTTGATGAATTTCTGTACGAGGTCAACGCCTTGAATCGGCTTCGGTACTCGCAGAACGTCATCAGCTTTCATGGAGTGGTTGTGGATGACCATGATGAGTATGTCAAAGGACTTCTTATTAGTTACGCAGACCAGGGCGCCCTCATCGATATTATTTACGAGCACTGCAAGGACGGCGATTGTGATATTCCATGGCCGACACGGGAGAAATGGGCGCGCCAGATTGTTGAAGGATTGTCTGATATTCATGAATCTGGCTTTGTGCAGGGTGATTTCACCTTGTCCAACATCGTCATCGATGAAAATAATGACGCCAAAATTATTGACATCAATCGAAGAGGTTGTCCAGTGGGATGGGAGCCTCCCGAAGCGACACCGCTGATTGAGTGCAATCAACGGATTTCAATGTATATTGGCGTCAAGTCGGACTTGTACC
The DNA here is from genome assembly GCA_020809705.1 of Calonectria ilicicola. Lineage (NCBI taxonomy): Eukaryota > Fungi > Ascomycota > Sordariomycetes > Hypocreales > Nectriaceae > Calonectria > Calonectria ilicicola. The sequence goes on along the minus strand of CP085828.1, from coordinate 1,647,334 downwards.
AGCTAGGGATGGTCCTATGGGCTCTTGCGATGCAAGAAGATGAGCCTGAATCCCAAGGGCGCCCTCTAATTCTTGGACCCGAGGTTAACATTCCAGACTGGTATCGACGGATGGCCGAAAGCTGCCTAAACGACGACCCTCGAATGCGACCCCAGGCACAATCGTTGCTTGATATGTTTCCTTCACCATCAGATCACGAGAACTGCGGCAAGCTTAACCCACCCCCGATGTCGGTCGACGAAGATTATACGTTGAATCAGTATCTTGTGGACGACTACCACCCCGAGATGCAACCTCAGATCAAAACGGTTGAGCCACCCAACGACTGGTCATACGTGGCCCGACCATACACGGAGCTTAGCCCGGTGTCTTATGAGCCATACTACTATACACGAGGTCGTTCGCCCCCAAGCCCGCTGCCAAGCAATTACGACCGATGCGACTCTCCTCGTCGTATGCACGACGTAGCTGCTTGGGCCGCGAATAGGGATATCCCATCCTCATATAGTGACGTGGGTCATGATGACATACCTCCGGAGGAAACACCCATTGCGAACAAAGCCGGGCTCCTCGAACCTAGTGCTGTTACGACACCGGATGCACTTTTGGGCGGGAAGGTAGATAATTCCCTGCCGAGGGAGGAGGATGAAAATTCCAAAGAAACCGTAGCCGTGAGTGGTGATAAATCAGGAAAGAGTCACGACAGGACTGCTTTGACCAAATCCATTGAACCAGACGAAGCCAAAATCGTGGATCAACCGGCAGTGGAATACATTTTGGAAGTATCCACTGGCAATTCGACGCTGGTAAAGCCATTGGAAGTGGTTGGGGAGGAGTTCAGTTCAGCTTCAAAAAGTGCCACCCTGCCAGGGCCGATCGAAGAGGACAAAGACTACATCTCCGCGAAGGCGGATAGTGCTTGCGATGTGGTAATGCCTGCAGTTGAGGCCTTGAAGGAGGCGACACATGTCATAAAAGAAGAGTTGTCGCTTCAGACAAAGCCTGTCCAGTCTGGAGACAACTTGCAAGACGGCGTGAAACCACAGAATGTGCTCAGCCGCGTGGAACCCGCGAACGAGAAACGCATTCCGCAGGTGTTTTCCCCAGCGGAAAAGGGGGAGACGGACATGCAGGAATTGAAGATAAAATCGGAGCACAGGCTCCATGAATCAGAGGCGCAGGGCACCACAGCACCTGAACCTCCACAAATCGCGACAGAAGCGTCTTCGAGGACGGTAACTCCGTCAAAAGGGCTCTATTGCGCGGAAGATAAAGCTACCCTGGACCGGATTCCAGAACAGGATCAGCTCAAGGGTGGCCTAAAAAGCGCAAGAGGTGTTGTTTCAGGCGAAATAGAAAACGCCAAAGCCAAGGGCCCGGATTCACTAACCGGGATCGGGGCCGCGCATGTAATGAATCATGACGGCAATGCGAAACGACCAAGCAATGAGATTGATGAAGATTTGAAAGTGATGGAATTGGAGCCGCCAAACATGAAGACGAATGCAAAGCCACTGACGAAAACGAGATAGCGTTCCTTTGTGCATTTACTATTTCTTTTGTTCTTCCATTCTACTGATGGCTCAACATCGCATGTATACTTGTAACCGATGTTTTTTTCTTCTTTGGGTTGGTAATTGGACGGGGATTTATTTGCATTGCAACGGTGAGCATGATCATCATGAATTGGTTAATGGATTTGGGACGATTTAAAAGGAACTAGTGCTGCGATGATTCAACTGAATAGAGGTTATTATTATTTTTTTCTGGCAAGCTCAATATCTGTCCCTTGGAGCAATTTTGTATCCAAGGCATTATACTCACAACTATGGCTGTTACCAAGACTGATGAATCTATGGAAAGCGAAATGTAAACCCCCTGATATAATTAGAATAGGGCTTATTAACACAAGCTGATACAGGCCACAAGCCCCAGAAAGGTTAACTGGTCAGAGTACTAGTGCTGCAAGATTACGAGAAAAAGTACCTACTGGCCATACAAATCAAATAACCTTTCTGGGGCTTGTGGCCTGTACAAAATTTGCTCAGCACTGTCGCGCAAGTTTGAGCGGTTGGTTATCTTATCTTGACAGGTGAAAAAGGAGATAGCGTATCATCATGGAATCCTTCTGGAAGGATCAGATATGGACCAGGGCACGTGATTCACAACTGGGCAAAGGCTATTCTCCTCCATTCATTCCACATTAGACCTTGCCCTGGTCTGCGTCTTGATTTAAAGCCCATGTCATTCAATATGAAGGAGAGATTGAATAGAGAAGGGGAAGAAAAAAGAAAGATACTCGGGCAAGCACCAAGCTGCAGCCCAGATCATTCAAAAGATTGATGAAGAATTGATGGCTCGGACCTGTTGATGTGGGTTCGAAATAGATTCCATGCTTAACGAGTATCTTCAACATAATCACGGGCCAATGCGACCCAACGATGGGATTCCGAGCATCAATGACTGAGGCACTGTCGGATTTCCACAACAGGAAATCGACGCAACCGAGGCGCAAGGCCCAAGCGCCGATTCGCTGCTGAGCTTGGCGCAAGCGATCTACGGTTTCTGTTGGGGAAAAGCTGGGGGAAAAAGCGCTGCTAGATCATGGCATGGTTGATTTGCGTGCACCAACACCCGCTTAATGGTGTATTGTGTCACAAGCTATGGGAGATGGGCCGAGGCATCTCTGGTGCCCTGGTGCCCTGGCGCCCTGATGGACGCCGTGGGTTGGCAAAGTCAAGGTTGGGGAAACGGGGGACCCAATTTACACCGAGGGTTCTTACTCATACGCTTGACGGCCGTGGTGATTCGGTGGCTTGGATTGGCCACTGTAGGTTGTTGGGAGAGCCAGAGGGCATGGATGTTAGACTCCAGGATGAATACCTGAACGATCTGACGTTCGGGTAGGAAGCGCTGGCGCGACAATACGTGGGGAATCCTAACCACATGGCTGCCTTATGATATCAGATGTCTCCGAGAGAATGGAATGGATGGGTGATATCCAAGGCAAGGTACTTTGTACGTAGGACCGAATGCATTGAGTTAGGGTACGCGGCAGTTGAACTATGCTGGCAACTTAATACGAACGCCAGTGAGTGATGGAATATATCATCAGTTATGTCACTGAGGTTGACTGTGATTAATTTGTTAGTTTGTATTTTTGTGCGTGCTGCTGTAGGGCAGCTTGATAACGTTAAGACACCTGCGCCGGGCCCAAAGGGATAGTGCGTGCGTGCCGGCCGGCATCACGGATATTGTGCCATTTGCAACTACTATCACCTAGCGGTTGAGTTTGCACATTATAGCACAGCCTGAATGGAGGTGATGCTCCAAATATTTTCTGTGCGGACTGCTTCTACCGGCTTTGTCGCACCCCCGTGTTTGATGTCGTGTGTCGTGTGTGCTTGCCGCTGTGTCTTAGACTGGCATTGCAGAACACTTTGGGGACCAACGGAGCTCCGCGTCAGAGCCGAGCGTTTGCCCTGCCAAAACGCCGGAGCTTGCGGAGCTTCCCCTGCCGCCCTGGGAGCTGCAAGGCACGCGCCGGCTCTTCAGATGATGCAGTTGGCTCAGCGCCTCCCTGAGCATGAAAAAGTCACCCAAAGTACCCTGCCAGCCAGGTTTCTGCGACATGGTACCTGCCGAAAAAAAAAAATTACCATCGCTCCCGAGCGGGAGGACAGGGACCCTGGCGCTGATTGGTCTGCTGCCCGCACTGACCAGCGGAGAGACCCTGGGAAGAAAAAGTTGTTGGGGAAAGGGTGGGGGAGGTATTGTGGGATGTTGGGAATCGCAAGACAGAACTTGAGGTTCCACCTTGGAACAAGAGGCAAAAGAAGAAAAAAAAATTGTACTGACTGGGTCTGCATCATGTTCCCCGCCAGACCCCCAGGCTACTGGGGCACCAATTGTCGAATGCCAGACTGCGGATTTCCCACTCATGGGCTGATTTTCTGGCATTATTCTGATTCTTGGGGTCATCTCGGGTCAACATCTAGATAGCATCTCGATGGTCAAGGCATGGGGGCCGAGCAATCCGATATCAGTGGCGTAGGGACGTGCATAAGCATCAACTGAATCAAGGACACGGTAGCCGCTGAAGAAGCCGCCCAGGCCCTAGGTCAACAAGTTTCGTGGCAATCGATGAGCAAGCAGAGAGAGATTGTGTGAGGGCCATCTCCATGTGAACTGGGCTAAGGAGGAAACCCAGACAAAAAGGCAATTCAATGTACGCGTACAGTACCTGCGAGGTACTCGTCAACAGTTTGGCATGAGTCGCCACATGGCATGGCAGGTTTCCACCAAACGCTGGGTGCGTTCCACACGTTCCACAGGACCAGCCTTCGCATTTTAGACATGCGACCAGGTACTCGCTAGGTATCTATTTCGGCCATGTACCGGGAAGAAACCGGGGACTACTGGGTTCGCCGTGTATCTGAGAGCGACGGCCGAGGCAGGGTTGCCTTCCGTCCGTCCTTCCCCAAAGGATTTTTTTTTGTTGCTGAGGGGGTGTAGCTCCTAGGGGGGTGGGTGGTGGAAAAACCAACAGCTGTGCATTCGACGGTTACACTTCGACAAGGCTCACATACCTTGTGATACCCATTGTGATATTAGGTCTATTGCCTGGATTCCCTATTGATGAGGCACGTATGCCTGTTCACTGACGCAGAGAGGCTCATGCAATTGCCAAACTCAGCCCATTGCATTGCCATAAATGCTCCCATTCCCAATGCCCTTGCTTTCACTGCCTCACTGTGCTTTCCATTCTTGCTCGCATACCTCCTCCGATTAGCGACCAAAACCAGCCAGCAGCAAACGGGCCCGCATCCAACAGAGAACCAACAGGGGGCCCCTACAATTCGCTCCAGATCCTTTGGCCTCCTTGTGCGCATATCGTCTCGTCTTGTTGTGCCGCCGCCCGCCTCTCAATACTTCACTACGCACACCCCTGCCCTAGCCCACACATCCTCCCTGCTGTTTCCCTTTCCTGTTCCCTTCCACTTATCCACCTCGCCCGGGTCCGGGTCGCCTCTCATTGTATAAAGGCCTTTTGGCTCCTCCCCAACCGGTTTGCTGTGATAGCCCCCAATCCATTCTTCTCTTCTCTATAACGCTTTCAGCGAGGGTCTCTTCTCTGCCTTAAGAGCCTCGTCAACCTTCTCTCGAGAAGACCAGCAAACTCGTCACTTCACTGTGAACGAGAATCCTCCTCCCACCCGGGTTCGACCGACAACTTGTCTTCGATATCACCAAACCTCGCTAAGATGTCGTCGTCCTCTGTGGACGCCAAGGCTGCCGCCGCCTTTCCCGATGGCACCAAGGACTATGTTCCTCTTCGAGGCAACACCTCAGCCAAGATTGATGCCAACAAGGCCAACAAGCCTCACATCTCCGACCTTCCCATGACATGGTCCAACTGGTACCAGCACATTAACTGGCTCAACACCACTCTTATCGTCATTATTCCCATAATTGGCTTCGTCTCTGCCTACTGGGTACCTCTCCACCGATACACTGCTCTCTGGGCTGTGATCTACTACTTCAACACTGGTCTGGGCATTACTGCTGGTATGTTCATCCCGCACTGGCGCGCCCTGATTCAGCGACCTGCTTCAACATATTCTAACCATGCTTATAGGATACCATCGTATGTGGTCTCACTCCGCCTACAAGGGCACTACTCTCCTTAAGATCTACCTCGCAGCCGTTGGATCCGGTGCCATCGAGGGTTCTATTCGATGGTGGTCGTACGGTCACCGTGTTCACCACCGATATACCGATACCGAGAAGGACCCCTACTCTGTTCGCAAGGGTCTCCTCTACTCCCACCTTGGCTGGATGGTTTTCAAGCAGAACCCCAAGAAGCAGGGCCGAACCGATATCACTGATCTCAACGAGGATCCCATTGTTGTGTGGCAGCACAAGAACTTCATCAAGTGTGCCCTCGTCATGGCCCTCGCTTTCCCAACCCTTGTCGCTGGTCTGGGCTGGGGTGACTGGCTCGGTGGCTTCGTTTATGCCGGCATCCTCCGTGTTTGCTTTGTCCAGCAGGCTACCTTCTGCATCAACTCCATTGCTCACTGGCTCGGTGACCAGCCTTTCGATGACCGCAACTCCCCTCGTGACCACGTCTTCACTGCTCTGCTCACTCTTGGAGAGGGATACCACAACTTCCACCACGAATTCCCATCCGACTACCGCAACGCCATTGAGTGGTACCAGTACGACCCTACCAAGTGGAGCATCTGGATCTGGAAGCAGCTCGGCCTTGCCTATGACCTCAAGCAGTTCCGTGAGAACGAGATTGAGAAGGGTCGTGTTCAACAGCTCCAGAAGAAGCTTGACCAGAAGCGTGCCACTCTTGACTGGGGTATTCCCCTCGAGCAGCTCCCCGTCGTCAACTGGGATGACTTTGTTGCTGAGGCCAAGGCTGGAAAGGGTCTTGTTGCCATCGCTGGTGTCATTCACGATGTGACCGATTTCATCAAGGACCACCCTGGTGGCAAGGCTCTCATCAACTCTGCTATCGGCAAAGATGCTACCGCTATCTTCAACGGTGGTGTTTACAACCACTCCAACGCTGCCCACAACCTGCTCTCTACCATGCGTGTCGGTGTTCTCCGTGGCGGATGTGAAGTTGAGATCTGGAAGCGTGCTCAGTTCGAGAACAAGGACGTTACCTATATGAACGACTCCGCCGGTGCACGCATTGTTCGCGCCGGTACTCAGGCCACCAAGGTTGTTCAGCCTGCCGCCAGTGCTGATGCCGCTTGAGTGAGCTAGAAAAATGCTTAATGATGAAGGAACGAATGGATAATTGATTCCGTGGCATGACTGGGAAATAGTCGGAGGGAGAGATCATATCGGCCGGCTCCTATAGGTTGTCGATGCTGGAAGGCAGTCATGTGAAGTCATGCGGCAATACTCACCTCTCACTGAACTACGGCTTGTTGACGCAAAACCAAAACATTTGATTTATGAATGGCGTTTATCGGGGGTTTGGCATGCGTCTTTTCTTTTTCATGTGTCTATTACTATTTTCAATACGCCAGACTAGATTGGGCGCCGAAGAAAGAGCAAATTGCCTTTATTGGCCTATCCTAAGAAGTGGAGACTAAATGTTTTGTCACCCTCGCTTTGGAGATATTCGAAAATTAGAAAAAAAAAAGACAAAATATTCTTGAAGTGTTCATCGTTCCACGTCTTCAAATCGAACAATGAAGCATGTGCATGTGTGAGCTGTAGTAAAATGAATCTAACATTGCATTCTAGTCCGCAACTGAAGCTATGGTGGCTTCTTAATGTCTTTTCCCGAGTATACCAATATCACCATGTTATTGAAACCATCTTTGTGTCTCGTCTGTTTGCAATCCAATGTTGCGAATGGCCCAGGAATTTTGATATAGGACTGATGAGGAGTTGTTAGCAGAGCGCTCCATATATTCATCGTTCACAGTTTCTCGTTGAGGTTATTGTAATCTGGGGTTGCCAATTTGGCGTAGTGCAGTTTGTAGGCTTGTGTGCTGAGGAGTCATCAAACTACCTCTGGCTCCGCTGGAGACCCTAAAAAGCGTGGGTGCTCTAGCTTGAGCATCATCATGCCCAAGCAACGACACCATCATGACTGATGTGGCTTGTGAATACATTACGACGCCATCGGGACTGTTTTAATCAGTTTTGCAGAGTTGTTATTTGATTTATGGCGTGGCCATGCGCTGTTTTACCATTGCTAGCTCCGAGCTCTTTGCCCACGCACCATCTGGTTTTTGGCGGTAGCATAGTAACCGACCATCGTCTCCTGTGCTGCCAAGAATTTGGCCATCATCATCAAAGCCAACACGCCAGACGGGTGTTCGGTGGTTATCCAGTCGAGAGATCTCTTCAACTGTGTGTTGTACCTGACCTGGCTCGCCTGCCCAGTGGCGATCGCTGGGATTGCCTGACTTGGCAAGGCTGGCGCTGAGAGTGGATGGATGATGCTGGTGGTGAGACTGATGTTGCTGCTGGGGGAGGTATTGAGGGGTTTGTGGCTGCGATCTTTCGCTGGGGGCTCCGCCGCCATTGGGCTTACTCTGGGATGACGGGTCTCTCGAGGTTTGATATGGCGTCGATCTAAGCAGGTCCGCAGCAGACCATGATTTGCCGTCATCCTCTGAATAGGGCGTCTCGACTCGGAACACACGAGCATAACCATCTTGGCAAGCAGTTGCTATGATATCGTAGCCTCTGATATTTCCTGGGGCCCAGGCTACATCGCGGACCAAGCCTCGGTGTCCATGTATCTCCACGGCTAGGTAAAATTCCTTTTGAGTTTGTTGGACGCCCATTGATGTTGCAACTACATCGCGAGATCGGTAGACTTTAACGGTGTTCATTGCCGCCACAACGAGACCAAGGGAATCGGCAGGTACACCAGCACGCAATGCAGTATAGCAGGGCTCCGGGTTTGGATCAAATCTGACGCGGAATGCGAGTTCTTCGCCACGACTAGGCTTGGGAGCAACCGTGAATTCGTCTATCGATGCATACTCTGTAAGGTTCTCAGGTTGGTCATTTTCATAAATTGTCAGACGACCGTCGGTTGCCAGCAAGGCAAGGTAAGTATGACGGGTCTCTTCGTTATGTTTCATTGAGAATGATCGGTATGGAGCTTTGTTGGATCGTGTGTCGAAGGCAGGTTTGCCGTTGCCAGATCGTCCCGTACAGAAGCGGCGCCCTGGTGCGGCGGAAGGATCTTCCGTCCAGAGGCGGAACCAGCCTTCAATGCCAAGAGAAGCAATCAGATTGGGGTAGACCGTGGAGGGGAGCCATTGAAGCTGGAATTGAGAGTTAGCAGCCTGTATGCGTGGCAGAGGTGACATTGGGTAGATATATGAAGAGAGGGATTGGAAATGTGGGACAATGTGGTGAGATGTTGAGAAATGCAAGATCATGTTGCGATTGCATGGACGGAATATGCATTTACCTCCAAGATCTCCCCGCCGTGAGCAGTCCATGTGTCGCAGAGGCGCCAGGTGCCATCCTTGTGGCGATTGAAGACACGGATCTTGCCGTCAACAGAGCCCGTAGCGCAGCGGTCGCCATATGTGTTGAATGCGACAGCTTGGACGAGGTCCTTATGGCCGTGTTGGAAGTTGAGGTCGAAGCTTGGTTTTTCTTCGTTGGGCGAAGGGGGTATGGAAGTGGAGGCCATAGTCGGTGAGGAAGGGCCTGACGAGCCGAAAGAGGAGGAATATCGAGGCGGCTGTTCCGGTGAATGCGGCGAGGTATGGGGATGCGACCTTGCGCAAATGAGTGGCGGAGGAAGTTCGTCGGCGCACGTCTTCACCGTCGAGATCGCGGTTGCTGCGACTTCGGGTTGGTGATGGGTGGTGTGTTGTTGGAGTACCTAGGTAGGTGTGCTCCACTGCGGCTCAAGCTTCAGATCCCTGTCAGTGCAGATGTACAATACACCCCTTGAAAGATTGTCCCCCTGTGACTTCCGTACCTTTAGCAGCATGGATCTCAACCGCCCGGAGATATCAATCTGATAGTAAAAGAAAGAAAATGAATAAATAAATAACAATGAACTCTTATATAACATTTATTTATTTATAATTTGCCTGGAAGATAGTAGGAAAAGGTAGAGGGGGTACAATCTTTCAGGGATTGTACTGTAGGTAGATTGCCCCGTGGCGATGACATTGACGCACACACCACGAGTAGCTCTACAGGGCGTTGTTACACGCAACCTGGTCTAGAGAGTGAATGTTCCGCGTGAAGGGAGAAATTGAAGCTCACGGGGCGCTTTCCCCTCCTATATTCTTTACTTACCTTCGTCTTATTGTGGATGTTTTTAATATAAATCTATTGGACCCCAAAAGGCAGGTGATGGATGAATCAATCACAATACAGTTCAGCTTAATCTCCGAGACACATCTCCGACAGCCAGCGACACTGTCACTCACATGATTCACTGTTTAAAGAAACATTCCCTCTCATATTCAAAAAGCCCCAGAGAATAATTAAATTAGACTACGCCTGATGGTAATATGCATGATTTTCTTCATATCTGGAATCAACCGCACAGATCCTGTGTTTTTCGACATGGCCGCTGTCAGCATTTGGCATCTTTCTCAAGTGCAGTTCCACGATCACGCTATATTTATATAACATTACTTGAGAATGGATCAACAAAATTTGTTCTTGATGTTAGTCCTGCCCAGCAAGAATGATATTTTAGATTTGAGAATGATGGTCAGTTCATTCTTCCAAAAATCGCTAGTCACGGCTGTGGGGCTCATACGTCTTTTATTACGAGATTAATTTTGCCAAATGAGTATAAGAATACTGGCCTAAGTTGCTAAATTTCCTAGTTTTGGATTGCGACTTCTTAACTTGAGCGTCCATTTGTGTAAACACATGGTGGATAGGGAAAGCTGTGTCTCCTGCTGACAGAATACACAGCACATACATAATACAGACTTCTCTCCCAATTCATCAATTGTAATATTTAATTCGAGTAAGAAATTGAGATTATTAAATATATTAATAAAACAAGCTTAATTTTACTATTCACCATTAATACATTTACTCATTTTCTTTCACTTTCGTTACGTCTTCTTTTGTCTCTTGATTACATTCTGTAATAGTGTGCCACATTTTTTGTCGCTCGCTTGCTAGCCTCCCCTGCCTAACGACCAGCCACCCCACACGAGTGATCGGCAGCAAAGAGCTGTCAGCCAAGTCACAGCCTTGCAAAACTTCGCGTCTGCAGCCTCCAAACACCCGCCAATCCGCATTGCCCTCTTCCTCGCCATCGCCAGCACCCAACAACATGTCGCATCTTACGAATCCCCTGGCGACAGCATCCCAGCTGTACCACCGATCCTCTTTTTCAAGTCTGCCCCAGGACCTACAGGATGCAGTCTTCATTGCCTCTCAATGTCTCACCCAAGCTGCTGGGCGGCTGCTCGAGCTTCCCCAGTCGGTGACAGCCCAGGCAAACGTCATTCTTGCGCGATACTGGCTAGTTGACTCCCCAATGGCGAATGAATTTGGCGTACGGTACACCCTGTTGCGATTTGTAGACCACTCTTCCTCCACTGCAGTGCTGACAACGTTTAGGACGCTTCCGCTGCTGCACTCTACCTCGTCGCCAAGATGGGCCCAGAGCCTCGGTCTCCCCGTGATCTGTCGAATGTTTATGCATACCTACTCTCAGAAAACTCCTCATTTCCGCTTCCCCGAGACGTTCCTGCGAACGACCCTAAATCTTACTACGTATCGGAAGCCGACTACTTCGCCTTCAAGAACCGAATCCTGACCATCGAGGCTCGCATACTATACGCACTCTCATATGACACCCACGTCTCCCTTCCTCACGCTCTCGCCATTACCTACCTTCAAACTCTCGATTTCCTTGCCAAATCCAAGTCTACCATCTCTCTTCGTACTATCCAGTACCTAAATGCAGCGCTGCTGTCACCACAAATGGTTTATCTTACACACCAACCCAATGCTCTCGCAACCGCCGCGATCTACAACGCGGCACGAGACGTAGGCGCCAAGATGCCCGAGTGTGCATGGTGGGAGGTTTTTGACGTTGACAGGGAAGAGTTGGGTTTTCTGGTCGTAGCCATGCGTAGTGTGGAAAACTACATGCAAAAGCAACGGAACGAGATACCCCAGCTCACTCGTGGAATGCTTACACGAGCTGCTGTGGAGGGCGAGATGCGCAAGAGGGGTTTGCATGCTGGCCATGACACCACACAAGTTGATGAAGAACAGCGCATCATGGATATGATGGATAAAAGGTAGACACCCTCACGTCTTCCTGATGGTCTGCTGTGTCTCTATTCTGCATAGGCTCCTGATGAGTGATTCGGTCCTATCCTTACCCCAGCATGCCGCCTTTTCCCATACTGGCTAAGATATCGCAAATGACCTGATGTCGCACATCATTCTGTTATCTCGACACTTCTGTAAAGCGATATTTCCTGAACATCAGGCCATATCCCATGACAGAGAGAAGATCAAGGAGCGCGACATGGACCATTGGGACACCGAGAGGATGGCAACAGCTGTGGATCACTTGCCCACTAAATTGCAGTAGCTTGGATGCTGCCAAGCCGCAACAGACGAACAAGAAGGAAGGCGTTGCGAAATCATACCTCAAAACGCCAAGATGCCAACGACGAAGCTTTGCCAAGCAACAGTCTTGACGACACGTTATGCATATGTGTAAGCTTCTATTGCTCTGATTACTTCGTGTGTGCTTCGGTCCCCAATGGGGCGGGTCCAGAACAAGATCTGTGAGCGATAACGGGATGGTGTGGTTTCAGTGACAATTGGAGCAAAACACTACACTCTCAAACATGGTTGTCAAATGGTCATTTATCGATTAGACCACCCTACGTTTTATATTGGGTCTAACAGGGCTTATCTTGAGACAGCCTAATAAAAGCCTCATGATCAAGCTTCAACCTAATTGCGAAGGTGTTGCATGCTCATGAATTTCTCAGGGACATGTGGTGAGGGCTGACCGGGGGCCCCTCGCGGCACAAACCAATCATCTATGTGGCCATCGTGGATCCCGAATGCGGGGATGACTTTGCCCACGATGCTCTGTTGGGAAGTCGGGACATCACTCAACGTCATGAGGATTGTCAAGCCCACTGACGAGGTACCCTCGCCAGCACTAGCATCACAGCCACTACCAACACGGTAGGTTACTGGCTAGGTCTAAAAACATCGCTGACCTACGTGGAAAAAGCACTATGGACGGGGACGATCGTGATTAGGCTGAGATTTTTTTTTTCTTTTTCTTTTTTTCTCTTGGCTATCGAGAACGTGTTTTCATCTAGACCAGGAGTCAATCAATGAATAAAATAGCCGAGCGTGCATGAAGGGGCGTCGTCCAGAATACCGGATGTTGCTTGGTAGTGGCACATGATCAATTAGTTGTCTTGATGGCATCGCTGAGTCGCCATGATGTCCGAGACCCTCTGAAGACGCCGACCAATACCGGCGACCAGAAAGTAGTAGAGTCCGGGAAAGGCGGATCAGAATACATGTACCTGCTGCCGTGTGCCGCCAATGACATTCATCTCAAGTAATCCCCGTCGAATTCGGAGGGGAGGGCGATTAACATCGGCTTCGCGCCTTTTTTTGTTGCGCTGTGGACAACCGGTGGACCTAATTGCGTGGGATCGGCGACGGAGATTGGTTGAGAGCGATGCCCGTCGGCGTCTTCTAGAAGGCGTGCCGGCCCACACACACACACTAGACTGCAGGTTCAATTCCGTCCCAGCCGTGCGATATCCCACCCCCTGTCGGCCCATTATGGGACGTGGACGTTGTCTCCTGTCGACACTCACTGGGCGTGGCGTTTTTGTCTCGCTTCTTGCTGCTGGCCCGGACCCGTGGGGACGGAGCACGGTGCCGCTGGGGTGCCCTGGCAGCCTTCAGATCGTGGGGCGAGCTGAGGTTGCGCAGTGAAGAAAATGGCTCACTCCTTTAGCCTCAGGATAATCTATGTCTGGAGGGGTCCAAGAGGGGGTCTTGGGGCAACGACGAGATACGTATCTAGCCTGTATTGTCAAGTATATTAAGGGACCTTTGCCCTTCTTCGACGTTCCTGCTCGGCCTCATCCCTCAGTTATTTTCTCTCTTCCTCACCATCAGCGCCTTGAGCAGCCTCGTGCTTCCGTCACTTACACCATCTACATCTACCTTCTCACGACCACACCTCATTTTCAACATGTCTGACGGCGCTGCTCCCGTTCCCACTGGCTTCGGTGACAACCGTGGCATCAAGTTCCAGATCAAGACTGGTAACGCCAAATACGAGTGTGTTCTCCAGGACCGCAACCACTAGTAAGCCCATCCCGTTGTTTCTTGAAGTTGGACCTCCATATTAACGACGTTTTTCAGCGAGAAGACCAAGGCTACGCGTCAGAACTCGACCGATTCGGTCAGCTCCAACGCTTCCACTAGCACCAACAAGTCCCACTAAAGCCTTCATGTTTGTACAAAGGCCGGGACCCAATTGAGGGAAGAAAGGGAAGAGTTTGGTAATTGTGTGTGGTGGTATCTCACCCCCACGCAAACATGCAGCGTTCGGGATGGGAAACTAAAAAGAGGAATTGGTATCTAGCCCAGGAACAGGTTTAGATTGGGTTCATTGATATCACTTATCGGCATTAGCGACAGTATGGCATGGGGCATCGGCGCTCCTATGAATTGATTTCCATTTTAACATTTACACTGCATGTATGCATACCTTTTCATACCTTTCACTGTCTTTTGTTTCTGGAACACACATGTGCACCATGTTGAAAGAGGAAACAGCGTTTAAGACGAGGGGGGGGTCCAATACACTTCAAACCGACAGGAGACACACTCAATCAACGGAGTCTGGGGACCGAGACGAACGCCAAGGTAACTTCAGGGTTCCCTTGGTGGACCGCCCAGTGGAACCGAGCTTCCTTGCAGAACAAAGCCAAGTTTGCTTGTCTCTTGTCTTCTTGGATACCGAGTGTCAAGCTACTCCACCTAATTATGCCATGGGAACCCAGGGTCCAGAGGCGCACCAAGCGCTTTGGCCCACTCGGAGCCCATACTGCGGTCATGGAGGCTCGGTCTCGGTATGCCTTATTTGTACGCTAGGGTCAAGGAACTCAGGGTCGTGTCGGTGCTCGCGTTACATTGGCCTCCGATAGCACCGGCCGGTGTTAAGTGATTCACCTTGGTGGCGGCGACTGGAAAGGGATAGCAAAGGGTAGGGCGGGAAGGGCGCAGGGGTGGGCAGCGGGGGTGGGAACGGGGAGCGTGTGGTGTGTCTCTTATTCCCAGACCCATCAAGCGGCATCGGCGGCCAGCTCAGAACGGGAGGCGATTGAAGATTTGAAGATTGCTACACTATTGGTCTTTGCTCTTTGTCATTTCAAGATATGATAATAAAAGCGAGCTCACTCGCACCATCAACCCGGCAGATTGTTAACCCGTAGCTATCGCCCGGTCTCGCTGGCAGGCTACGTCAGCAGATCACCAGCGTCTTGCAGGCTCGATAATGGGCCAAGGGACACAGGATGGCTCGTGTCTCGCCTCGTGTTGGCTTGGCGCACTGGGCAGGCAGGCAGACTCGGCCAAAAACAATAAACCTACATTCGTGGGGACTCTATGTACTCGGGTCGTCAACTGCCGCACGATGGATTGCGCCATCCGGGCCCCGTTCGAGTCCCATTGCTCGTCAAGGTGGCGGACGGGGGAACTGGGATATCCTCGAACGAGGGTAATGATGGATGACGAATCTGAGCATCCTCACGCCGTACACGCGGGCTTTTACCACTTCCAACAATTGTGGCTGGTGGTTAGCTGGCGAGGGCAGAGTGTGAGAGAAAGTGTGACATGCGCTGTGTACGTCACGCGCCAACCGCATGCAGCGGTCGATACGTCCTCCCTTGAGTCGGTGACGACTGACAGGAGGATATGGATGGGTAGGCTTTTATTAGTCTCCGAGTTTCCGCAGGCTGCTCCGTATAAGGTGCGCACAACCAGCCAGGTCAGCGGGAGGGCGAGGAAACCGTCAGCTATCTCCGGCTTGAATTTTTCTTCCTCTCTTTAAAATCCGGGGGCTGTGCGTGTTTCTCTTCCATTTTACCCATCACTCGCTTTCTTGCCTTGCTCCTCGACGCAATCCGGTCAATCCTCCTCAGCAAGACACGGGTGGTCACGAGCATCCTGCACTCCCGACGCTCCCTACGCTCCCTGGCTAAGTTCGCCTCTCCAAACAGCCCCCACTGGCCACCACCACCACCACCACCACGCGAACCCCCGGAGTTCGAACCCTCGAACCCTCGAACCTCGCTGCGCTGTCATCGAGATGCCGCACCCGGCGGTAGCTGCAGGTACGTAACAAGTTGGACGACGGCTGTTTCACAAACCTATTGTTGCACCCTCAGTATCATTTATCATTTATCATCCTCGGGCTTTTCCAGGCATTGTGCTAGACTGCCTCACCTGCTGTCCCCATCAAGTACCCCGCGCTTCGCTTCGCAGGAGGCTTGTGAATCACCAGCTTGTCTGCCCCGTGCCCAGCCAGGTCCCTAAAGTTCTGCCTGGGCTCGCCTGCTACTGTGCCTGAGCCACTCGCTCACCTGCTTCCTTCACATGCTCTGGTGGCAAATCCCATCCAACAGAGGCCTACGCAAGCCTCATAACCTG
Organism: Calonectria ilicicola; assembly: GCA_020809705.1. Classification (NCBI taxonomy): domain Eukaryota; kingdom Fungi; phylum Ascomycota; class Sordariomycetes; order Hypocreales; family Nectriaceae; genus Calonectria; species Calonectria ilicicola. Next base: position 1,631,128 of record CP085828.1, on the reverse strand, counting down.
TTCGCCTCTCACTCTTTTCATATTGCCAGCCATTTCCCATCGATGCAGGACTTTTTCTGCATCGCTTCATCGCGATATCACATTTCCTAGGCATCCTTAATTCGCCGCTTTTCGAGGCTTGTTCTTTGCCCCACTTTAGCCTTCGCCTGCTTGTCCTCCTTACCCTCCCCTCTTTGAGACCGCTCTTCTCCTTGACCTGATCACGCACGGGAAACAATATGCCTAACCATGTCGTCATCGCCTCAGGCGCCGTAGTTGCCGTCTCTGTGGCCGTTGCAACAGCCGTGGCCATATACGAGTCACCCGAAGTACGACGATACGCCGACGATGTCCGACGCAGGATAAGCATCGCCCTTCACGCCATGGGCGACAACATCAACCCCTCCCACCGCGAGCCGCTCTTCAACAGGCCCGAGGATGCTAACGGCTTCCTCGAGTCCCGCCGTGGCGATGGTGCTGAAGCCGGCGTCGATGCCGACGAGGAAACCCGCCGGAGACAGCGCGAGGAGCTTCTGTACTGGAACTCGGTTCGTCTTGAGAAGGAGAAGGAGAAGGGGGAATACTCTGAAAAAGAAAGGCCCGCCTTGTTGGATAGCCGAACCCGGGGCTCTTCCTTTGATGACTTCCTTCGACAGGACGAGAACGCTGAGCGAGGAACCTTTGTTTTCAACACTGGTGCCGACACGCACGCCGGCAACGAAGGTCTCAGGCACCGTGGCGGTGCCAACTCGACGCCAATCTACACCAACCCTTTTGCTGACGAGTACAACATCGGATCCCAGGAGCTCGATGAGGTCGAGCCTAACACCATCTCTCCTCCCAAGGATGAGATCTCCGACATTTACAGTGCTACCACCTATGAGGATGAAAAGACTCCTCTGACCCCCGAGACTACTCCTGCTGTGCCCCACGTTGACCCTGCTCCTGCTTCTGCTCACTCTGAAATCGCCTCCACTGCTACCCTTGATCGAGAGCTTGGCCCTGATGAGTTTATGACCGCTGGCCAGGAAGACCGCAATGAAGCGTATGCTTCCATCCAGGCTTGGGCTGAGAGCTCCGGCCATGATTTTTACTCACCACTGCCCGTTACACCCACAGCCCCAATTTCTGAGCCTGAAATTATCAGCGAGGGTCAACTCACCCCCACCGACTCCGTCTCTGTTATTGGCTCTATGGATGATGTTGCTCATGATGCCCAGTCGTCACAATACTACGATGTGATGAGCGAGAGCTCTGGCATGGTCACTCCCGCTAGCTGGTCCGAAGTTGGCAGTGTCATCAGCGAGAGCGACGCCCCAATTCCTGTGCGCTCATAGAAACCATATTTATTTCCTTGTTTGGTTTATGTTTGATTTTTTTAAAACTTGGGCATTTCTTTCGCAGGAGTCAAAATCTGGTATGGGAATAACAGCAGTGCATTGGCCAGGTCAAGTATTATATTTGTGTGAATTTGTTGTAAGGATGGAGTTTGGGTCTTCAGTTAACAGTTCCATACATATATATCTCTATATCCACTACATTATCCTTTACACATTCGTGCCATCTGATATTTGATACTCGTGTCTCACTACAAGTCGCCACTATCACCCTCCTTTAACTTTTCTCCATATTCGTTCCAGAGCTGGTCTACGGGCAGCCCAACAAGCTCAACCCAGAAGGTGCTTTCATCGTACCTCTGAATCCTCAATTTTTCATTCATGCGGCGAATGGTGCCCTCTCCAAAGCGTCGCTCAAGGTAATCGAGAAAGTACGCTGTGTGTTGATAACCGGCATCCCACTGTCCACCAGCTTCTCGCTTCCAGTGAGGAGGGCTAAGGCGGCAGTTTAGTCGAACCCAATCAGCAATGCCCTCAATGAGCCCGCCGGGGCAGGTTCCGAAGCCATTGCGCTGGAAGCAGTGAACAAATTCATGAGTGATTACACCAGTGATTTCTTCTGGGCGACGTGAAGGAGGGCTGATGCGGTCGATGTAGCCGAGAGAGAAGTGGACCTCCTTGTGATCGTCATCTAAATCAGAGCCCGTGGTGTAGGCAACCCCGGGCATGTCCCGGAGGATCAAGGTTACAGACCGGGTAGGGGGAAGGGTCGTGGTGGGGCAGTCCGGAGAGTCATAGAGCAGGGTGAGGACGTTTTGAGTAGCCCGGGCGACGCAATCGGCTGTGTTGATGGAGTCCAGGAAGTGCTTCGCGCCTGGGTGAGCAAGGTCGCGGATCTCGAGGCGGAGTTTAGGGAGTTTGAATACGGGGAGAGTCGGTCGGTTCTGTCCCCGCTGGTCTTGCTCAGACCCGGCTTCCGGCTCCGACTTGTCACGCCGGGGCAGAGGGGACGAGGAGGCCTGATGGGCCGGCCGAGAGACGGAGGCGGGGGTGATGGTCATGGCGAGGAGGGAGGCGGGGGAGGGATTGGGGCTTGTAGGGGGAGGGTGAGACATGCGAAGCTGACAACTACCTGCCGATAACAAGAGGTTGATTTGGGGAGAAGGGAGTTTGGAAGTGAGTTGGAGGAGGTGAAGGGAGCGTTGAAGGTCGTTGGCGCTGTGCCTGAGTCCCGAGTCGGTCAGTACCGAAAGGAGTGTGGCTTTGTCGCGAGACGGGACGGGGGGTGGGTGCGTGGTCCGTGGGAATGGAGGGGTAGCGAGTGCAAGGGAAGTAAATCCTTAAAAGTTAGGGCGAGGGACTGTATATAATGGAAAACAGAATACAATAAGGCCCTGGTTATTTGAGACGAAGATCCAGATGCCAACCAGAAAGCAGTTGTCCCTCTGCTTGACTATCCGCGCTTGTTAAATGTGGGGTGTTAGCTATGGATTGTTTACTTTTTGGGAGCAGAGCTTCACTTGCTGCATTCCTCGTGCTGGAAGGAAATATCATGGACAACCCTGGGCGCTAAATCTTTAGAGTCAATCAGCCCTGTGTACCATCTCGGGCAACGACTCACTCTTCAGCACATCCACGGACCGGCGCCCTGCATGAAATTGATTCACGTCGGGCTGCCACTATTACATGCCACTTCATCGCGAAAGAGCGTGCATGGGCCGCTCCGTTCAGTATCCGTCGTCATGGTCCTCCACATGCCCCGCCAGGCGCCTTTGTCCCCGTTGTCCCCGCTCCAGTTTCCGTCGGGGGATAGTACGGTGCTGGAGCTCTGCGGCGCACAACAGCTAGGCTGCATCCCCCCCGAAAAAAAAAATGGCACCTTGAGGCAACCAAATAGCTCTCCCCCTGGGGCTACTACAGCAACCCTGTCCCTTTGTTTTCTTTTGCCCACTCCCGGCGCCCGACATCATCAGACGCCAACCAGTCCCTTTCTTTGCCCCCCGCTGCAGCGAGATAAACTAAGCTTGCTTAGCACCACCACCACAATAACAACAACACACCCACATCTATCGAGAATCTTCTCGATGCGCTCGCTAATAACAGCGCTCCCATTGCTTCGCTCCGCTGTCTGCTGAGTTTCCACGCTGCAACTTGCTCAGATTCCCACCTGCGAATAGGTATGCGCCTTTCACTTTTCGAACCCCCTCATCTCCGCATCGCACGCCCCCGTCTTAACTGCCGAGATGAGTACGAGCCTCGTTGTCTCATCGCGTCGTTGCGCCCATTTCTCTTCTTGCACCGTCTCCGTTAGCTAACCACGGCCTTCTCCAAGCTGCAGATTCGTTGCACAAGCTCATGGCCGACATCAAGCTTACCGACCAGCAGGTCGCCGACCTGTTAAACATCCTGCGAGGCGACGGCAGTCTTGACAGCAAGGTCCAGTTCGTCACCACCATCAAATCCGGCATCAAGCAGCACAATGTCCCCGAGGCATCCATTCCGCACCTCTTCGAGGGCCTGCGCACCGCTTCTACCTCACAGCATGCCGCCCTCGTCAACGCCGGCTTCACAGCCCTCAACCATCTCCTGACCCGTCTATCGCGCCAGGAGCCCAAGCATCTCGCAAAGGAGGCAAACCGCACCCTGCCGCTAGTCATTGAGAAGCTAGGAGATCACAAAGACAAGTTTCGCTCGCTCGCAAATCACTCCCTAATCACGCTATTTGCGGTTGCGCCCGCCGATGTCGAGCGGTTCATCCGGAATTCGGCCATGGGAGGCAAGAACCCCAGGGCCAAGGAAGCAGCCATGGCCTGGCTTTTACAGGTATGCGACTAGCCATAAAACCGTCGGCAGGCTGTGGATGTATGTTGACAATTACTAGATGCACAGCGAGCAAGGCCTACCATTCCGCGCCTACGTCCCCACTCTAATGGAGCTCCTGGAGGATGCAGATGGCATGGTTCGCGATGCCGCCAAGTCGACAGTTATAGAGCTCTTCAGGTATGCGATTGGCCAATTACCGATTGTGTTGGCAGGATATCTGACTCTTGTATAGGAATGCGCCCAATGCCGCCAAATCTGATCTTAAGAGACAGCTCAAGAACTTCAAGGTCCGGCCTGCCATAGAACAAGCGATTGTTAAAGAACTAGCTCCTCCGTCTGGTCGCCCCGAAACTCCCGCCGCTGAAGCAGCACCAGCACCAGCAGCACCAGCGCCTCGTCCAACAGCACCAGCGCCCCGTCCAACAGCACCAGCGCCCCGTCCAACAGCACCAGCGCCCCGTCCAACAGCACCAGCGCCCCGTCCAGCAGCACTTTCAGCTAGTGTTGGCTCTCTGGGAGCCGAACGCCCAACGACACCCAGCGTCGACAGCAAGCCGGAAAACCTCGATCCCATCTTTGTTAACACCAACCGCGAACTCGATGATATTTTTAAGGAAATGGCATGGTTCTTCGAGGGCAAGGAGACGGAACAGAATTGGCTTAAACGAGAAGAATACATGGGAAAGCTGCGACGACTCAACGTTGGTAACGCGCCGAATGACTTTGCTGAGACATTCCTCTCTGGACTCAGGGGCATGTTGGACGGTATCATTAAAGCCGTCAACTCTTTACGAACTAGTTTATCCAAGGAAGGTTGCGCCTTAGTACAGGACATGGCTGCGACTTTCGGTCCCGCCATGGACCCCATGGTTGAGCTTCTTATGCAAACGCTCATCAAACTTTCTGCTGGCACCAAGAAGATTAGCTCCCAGCTCGCCAATGTCACTGTTGACATTATCCTGGGCAGAGTATCGTACACTCCTCGACTGATGCAGCATATCTGGGGCGCCTTCCAGGACAAAAACGTTGCTCCAAGGACATACGCTACGGGCTGGTTGAAAACCATTTTGAAAAGAGAGGCCCAGCACAAGGGGCATGTCGAGCACACTGGCGGCGTGGATTTGATGGAAAAGTGTCTAAAGAAAGGATTGAGCGATGCCAACCCGGCCGTCAGAGAAAAGACGCGATCGGCATACTGGGCATTCTGGGAGGTTTGGCCCGCACGAGCAGATGCGTAAGTATTTATTGTTGGCTCTGGGATAGTGTGTTTGGCTAACAGGTGGCAGTATCATGGCCGATCTTGATGGAACAGCCCAGAAACTGCTGAACAAAGACCCCAACAACCCGAACGGCCCTAAGAAGGCAGAACCGGTTGCTCGCCCAGGTCTCGGACTGTCCAAGAGCACTATGGGCACGAGCAAACCCAGCTTGAGGGAAACGATGATGGCACAACGAAAGGCCAACCTCGCGACTAAAAACATCCCCCCTCGACCTGGATCTGCCATGTCTCATTTCTCCCCCGTGAAAACGACATCAGGAGCCACCGCTTCGACTACAAAGTCTTCCACAACACGAACCCGCCCGGATTCATCCATCTCCGTGAATGCTGGGGGCATGTCAGGGGCCCCAATGCGACCGACCAGGAAACGAGCCGACATTCCAGCTCGTCCGGCGACCGCTGGCCCTTACTCGGTGCGTGGGGGTCAGTCCTCCGCTGAGATGGGTAGCCCGGAGAGCAGCAGGTCCAAAAATGTGACACCAAAGCGCAAAGATACGACACCCAGAAGGACAGGCCCCCGAACGCGACCCGGCCACATGTCACACGCCAGCGAGTCCAGTTTGCCGTCCCCCACTGCCAGTCGATCTGCCACTAAGCATGCCGCATCGCCCCGCGTGAGCCCTGCCAAGTTGAAGCAATCACAATCCAACGTGCTGCCCTTAAGCAGTCCCGCCCGGGCCAATGAGAGTTTCTCCCTTGTAGTCCCAGACGTGAGCAACACCAAGGCCTCACCTGCTCCAGAAGATCAACATGAACCCGAAACGAGTGAGCCTGTACCAGAGCCAGAGCCCATGACTACCGACCCGGAACCGGTAGCTATTGAAATCACGCCTGTAGCTGCTGAGCTTGCATCAGCTCCCGGAACTCCCACTCCCGCGCCTATCCCCGTTCTCCAAGTGTACGAAGACCCCTTTGTTGAGGAGCAGCAGCCGATACCTCAGCCAACCTTTAGCGTGCCTGTGCTAGAGGATAAGCCTGTGAATGCCGATGCGGGTAACCTGTCTCATGCCAATGGGCAGCCTCCCGTCGCTGAAGGTGGCCTTGAATCTCCCGAGAAATTTAAGCAGAGCTCACGTCTACTAGACAGCGGCATCGCCAGGATCCAATCCCGAACCCTTGATGTTCACGGCTTCCGGAAACTTCAGTCCCTGCTCCGCGAGAGCAAAGGTGTCTTTGTAGATGACAAGTTCCAGGCCTTGCTGGTTGGGTTGTTCGAATTTCTTGAGGACCCATTGGCCAGCATCCCGCCTGAGAAAGCACAGGATGTCAAGGCTCAAATCCTTGCCACTATCAAGCTTCTTCTCCGCAAGGAGCGTGACAACTTCCACCCCCACGTGTCCAAGGGGCTCGAGTCTATTCTGGAAACACGTAGTGCATATGAAACCCGAGCGCACATCGTCAGTGGCCTCGAGGTCCTTGCCGATGAGCTGGTTACCATCGGCGACGGCTCTGAGATGGTGGTTGTCCTGACGAAGCGCCTGGAGAGCTGTGATGGTGGTGCCGCTGAGGATAATCGTATTCTCAGCACGGGACTGCACGTCTTGCGCGCCATGCTGGACAAGCGATCGGATTTCGTGCCTTCTGACTCGGAACTCAACCAGCTTACCACGCTGGCAAGCCGATGCCTCAACTCGGCCGACTCTGGTGTTCGCATGGATGCTGTCCAGCTATGCGTTGCCATTCACGCCCGCGTGGGCGAGGGTATTTTCTGGGCTGCTCTGAAGGATGTCAAAGACGACCCTAAGAGTCTCATCACTTACTACATTGTCAAGCGACAGCGTGAGCAGGGTTCCACTGCTGCTTGAGCAACCCGCACCCCGGAGTGAGCGTGTAACACAAGTTGTCACCAAGACATTTTAAACAATTGCCAACCAAAAATATGGAGAATCGAACTGTTGGGCGTTGGATGTTGGAGTTTGGGAGAGAGGTAGGAACTGAATTGGCTCGGTTTTGATTTACACTACTTGTTTGTATTCTGACAAAAGAAACTCCGGGGAATGGCGCCTGGGAAAGGAAAACGGGCTTTTCATGCAAAGGCTTGACTTCTTCGCCTGATGGTGGGCTATGTTTCTGCTCATTGACTGGATTGTCGGACTATGTATACGGGCTCCTGTCGTTGCGTTTGTTTCTCGTTTCGTTTTGACTTAGTTGTTGCGAAATACCTCCTGTTACCATACTAAGTTTATGTTTGTACCTGTAACCTTAGCACCTAGTAATTCAATTTAGACATGTTTAAATACTACGATACCCAGTTTAACCGACACGTTCATTAAGTCATGGCAGAACTTATTTCATTTCTCTAAATTGAAACCGTGTTTGTGGGCACAGTTGGTGAGGACTTGCTTACTCTGGGGTAAGGGAGGCTATGTTGTGCGGCTGCCCCACACTAATGCAATTAGAGACCACGACCCTGTAGCCATGGCTTCGCATTAATATATGATTGATTGATTGTGCCATTGTTTTGATGCTCGGGTATATTAACTGTATGGTCGATCTGAATTAAAAAAAAAAAAACCCACAGTATCCCAACATAGACTCTGATTGATTGGCAAGTCTGGCCTAAATTGCCAATAGATAAAAGACGTGCACTGATTGTCGTGGGTGGAAGATCATGCCCCTATGGCTTATTCAACTTGGATGTTACAGAACTTGCCCATTCTGAATATCAATTTAATAGATTGAAATATAAAGAAACAAATATATGTATATACGAATTATTTTAGGGGGCTAGGGAATAGTGGGGACAGGGTGAGGACAATCTTTCAATGTGAGTGCCAATTAAAAGCCGCATGCTCACTCTGCCGCCTATAGAGGCGATGATATCACATTGTTCACATGAATCGGAAGAGCATCTATTTTGAGGGGACAAGCTGGATCATCTCCAGGTTTCATTTTCTTTTCATCTCAAGTTTTGCATCTTGGCCTAGCTAAAAGCGGTTGCTGTATTTTCCCCAGAATAAAAACGCCGAGGGATTCATCCAGTTTTCCCTCCTTGGTAGGCCCATGCCATGATCTTTGTACATACAATTGGCTTTCTCACTTCATCTAGAGCCTTTATCCTGCTCGTTCATCCAAAGCCAACGACCGACTTCAGGGAAGCGAGCTGATAATAATAGGGGAAAGCTGGTTTCAAACTCCGTAACAATGTCGAAAACGTCCTGTTGATTGGTTTCCGTGCAAGCTGGATGCTTCCCCCTTCACCTATGTGAGGGAGTTGAGGAACAAAATAGGGAGGTAATGCATCGAAGATGAAAAAAAATACCTCCCCGTCGAGCCGCGTAAAAAAAAAAGAGCAAAGCAAATGATGATGCACCCAGTTCCATGAAGAGGAAGAATCCTAGCAGCGCAGAGGCAGCGACATACATAACCAATACTCCCCCTTTCCCCATTCCTTGGCCATACAAGTCGCCTATTTCACATGTCAAGCAAAGAAAAGCGCATCAAAAGATAGAAGTGGATATCATTAAATGTCCTAGCACAAACGCCCCTAGTGTCAAGCGGGCACTCTTTGAAATGAAATGTTGGTTTCAAATTCAAGGTGCTAAATCGGAGAAATGACCCATGAAGAATGTTGTGGTGATAGGTTGTCATACACTCGTTGATAAGCACACCCTCGTCTCGGTGCTGTTTTAAGCATCCTCGAAGATGGTTGTGCTGTTCTCAATAACGAATTGGATAGCAATGTTCTTGGCATGCATGTCTGTCATCTCACGCTCAAGACTTGTGTCTCGCATAATAGTTGGTGCAAACACGACAGCCAAATTCTTAGGCGACATCTACTACAAGTTAGGAATCAAGAAAGTCCTCAAGATATGCCGGGAATTACGTACCAAATTCTCTCCCTCGCGCTTAGCAACGCGCGAGAGATGGAACATGAGGAATTCGAGACAGTCACGATGCCTTTGGGGCATGCTGGCAAACGTCTTACGCAGGTGAATGCACCGTTCTCCTTCGTCCGCAATTCCTATCTTCTGTTAGTTTTGCTGTTCTAGCCAAGCCATGGCGCCATTCACTTACCAGTTGATTCTAGGACACGCTCATATATATCAAACGTAAGTAGAGGAATAGGCAGTTTTCGGAAATACTGTTTCAAGACACTGGTGACAGCAGTGATATCCAGATCTGGGTCTGAAATGTCAAAATTTTCATCTTTGCTGAACCCATCTTTGATCATGTTGATTTGAGAATTGCCACCAGTCTTTCGGTAGATACCCTCCTGATCCATGCCTCGCAGCTCCACTTCCTCAATACAGCGAGTTACGACGCTGGGGATCTGTCGGCGTTCGTGGTCGGCTCGCTCGCCCAGATCAGATCCAAATAGAACTGTTGGGGCCTCGGCTTGGATAGCCGAGTTGACGTTGCTCGCAGATCCAGACTTGGGCATCGTGTTCTTCTTACTGAAGAACCCGAAACCCTGTCGGCCAGGGTCGATTTGCTGTCGGCCCTGTTGGGGGTGTCCCATGCCCATGGCGCCATTGAGGGCGACAGGATTGGGAGCTTCTTGAGCTACAGTCGTCATATTGTAAGGCATGCCGATGTTATCATTTGTCAAACCTCCAGCTCCCGGGTGCTGCTGCCTTTCTCGATCATTTTGGAAAGCGACGACAGCCTTATTCACGCCTCTGGCGACCTGGGCGAGGCCTTTAGAGCCCTTCTTCCAATTGAACTTCTTGGCTTGGCCCTTGCGAACCTGAACAACGGTCGGACCCGCTTCTAGAATGGCGTCTTCTTCTCCATGTACCAGCGTAGTACCGGTTGTCATGCTGGCGGCATCAAGGTTGAGTGAAGAGTTGTTCATTCCCTTGCTCTGGCTGTAAATTCCGAGACCAGCAGGGGGTTTTCCATCGCTGCCGATCTGCGACTTGAAACGCTCCTGGATTTGATGAGTCAAGTCATTGTTCATGTCAGCAAGCTGAGCATTCTTAGACGAAAGCTGCTCAAACTCGAGAAGGGCTCGATCACGGTCGGCCATCGCCTGATTCTTCTCTTCAATGAGTTGGTCACGCTCCTCGTGGAGCTGCTCAATTGCAGCAGACATGACAAGCTTTAGTTTCTCTAGTTTTTGGACGAACTCCTTGAGGGCAGACTCCTCAAGATCACGAGGATCAACGGGTGTCTTTGTTTCCTTGGCTCGTTCAACGTATCCGGCTAGAACCTCAAGCTGGCGAATCATAATCTCAGTTTGCGTGTCCAGGACGGACACTGTCTTGCGTTTCTCAATCAGCTTCTTGTTCAGATTCTTCAAGTCTTTCTCTGTCGTGAACTGTCTCTCCAATTCAGCAACACGTTGTTCCGAGTTCCGCAGCTGTCGTTTGAGGAATGCAGGATCATCACCCGATGTAAGTGATACAGGGCTGCTGATCTCATTTCCTTGACCATAGTCTTCAGCGCCAGGTGTTCTTGGCCACCTTGGCGATCCAGTGCGTGTAGTCTCGCTGATGCTTCGGGCATGGCCAGATCTTGAAGGGTTTTGGGTTGGCGACTCGACACTGTTAGTACGTCCATGTCTGACAGCGTTCGAAACACGACGTAATATCGAGGTGGATCCTTCATCAGTGCCCAAGATTCGGGCCATGTCCTCGTCCATGCTGAAGTCGGCACCGCTACTCCACCTAGGTAGTTTGGGTGAAACCTTGGGGGACCCTGATCCATCTTTGGAGGATTCCTTCCCGGCAGGGTGGCCCTGGCCGGCGGCTTGCGGCGGGGCCGACCGAGACTGCGAGTAATTGTCACCCTTATTGCTTGGTTCCTGAGCGTTGGCAGTGCTGGGAGCGCTGGGACGGGAGGGGGTTCCTCGCACGGACGTATCATCGGTTGTTTCTTGCCTGCCGGACTGTCGAGACTTGCCGTTGACTGCATCTTAGTTAGCATGTTATCTTCACAAAACCAACCCTGGAGGTTGCATACCACTTGTTCTTGAACCACTATTAGGCACCTCTTTCCGAGAGATGGGCTTGTTGTGTTCTGGTCTTGACGAAGTCCTAGTAGATGAGTCCATGGAAGCACGAAGCTCCTCCTCATCAAGCTGCCTCGATTCCACGGATGTTCGCGAAGGGGGAGTAGTGACATTGGTGGTGTTGGTTTCGGAGTGTGGTACACCAGTTGACCCATCCTTTCGTGTTGCTCCGTTTTGGGGGGGCGTATTGCTTTCCGCAGGAATACCAGAGGACCCAGAACTGCTTCTCGACATCATCTTTTTGGTCTTGGGGGCATCTTGCAGTTTGAAGTCTTCCTGAGCACCCTGTGGGCGGCGGGCGGCAGACTTTTGAGGTCTCTCATCTATAGTCGAACGACGATTTGAGTCTCTGCCAGACTTGGATAGTTTCCGTGCCGGCAACTTGGGAGGAGTCTCGTAATCAGAAGCCGACGATGGCTGGCGGCCTTTTTCTTGGAAGGCGATATGAGGTGTTGTGTTATGCGAATCACTTCGTTTTTCCGCTGTCGGTTGTTTCGCGCTGAAGTAATCTTTCTCTTTCTTGCCTCCCGAGTCGGGTACGCTCTCGGTGGTAGATCGAGGCGTCGGGCCTGGGCTTGGGTCCAAAGCAACAGATATGAAGTAGCTATCGGAGCCATCGTTGGAACCCTGCTCGGCCCGCGAGACAATGGTCGAGTTGCGATTGCTTCGATACGTAGATGCGGGCAAGCCCAAACCTTCGGGTTTTTGGTCAGGCGAGTGAGCCGGTCTCGAGTTGCTTCGAGAGGATGATTCGGTCCGATCATGGGCAGTCCGGGGCCGCGGGGAAAGCTCGGTCGCTGTGTCAGAATCGGGATCGACACGGTCATTTGAAAAAGCATTCGGAGGAATAGCGTTTGGAGGAAGAGCTGGGAGGGACTTCTCGGTGATCATTGGCGAATGTTCTTTCTCTCTTGCTTTTGCAGCAGCCGCAGCTTTTGATTTCTTCCTGCGCCTAGCCATTAGAGTCTCATGACAGCCCATACAGAAAATGCCCTGAGAAGTCCTGGCATATCTGAGATTGTCAATTTTGCGTTTGCAGTTTCGGCATCGGAAGCAAGTGGCACAAAAGGCTTGGTCTCCTGTCAGAATAGCTAGGTCCTCAATCTTGTTGCCACAAGCGCTGCAGCTGTATGTGCAGTTGTTGCAGATTAAAGATCCATCGCCGAGAAGAAGTAGGTTCGCGTCGGAATCTAGGAGGGTGCCGCAAGTGTTGCATCGGAAGCAGTCGAGATGCCATCTGTTGCCGGCTGTTGATGAAGTTAGCTCACCACTCTGTGGTTTCACCAAGGTAGGCTTAGACAGGTTTCTGAGACGAAGTGTCTCGCAACGCAGCCAATATCGGCATCAGGTGCGCCGTAGTAGATGCAGTTGTGTGGGTAGACGTACCAAGTTCAAATGCCTTTCCTTCCTCGAGGATCTGATATGTATCACGTCTGTCAGCCAACGATGCGTGTATGAGTGGGAAAGGAAGGCCAAGCGCACCTCTCCACAGCCCTTGCAAGGGAAAACATCGTCCGTCTCTTGGTCCATAGGACTGTCGAGATATTCGTCTACGATGGTACTCATGATGAGCAGTTGATGTGTAGCAAAGTTGATTCAATATCGTGGGGGGGCGAGTCAAATCAACGAGCGGTGGCGTTCGTGGAGGTGATTGTCATGGAGGATGCTGCAGCCCAAGGAAGCAGGCAAATGGGCGTGGCTATTGAGCTAACGTCATGGACGAGAGCGAAGGTAGAGACGACAGGTTCGAATCGGGGTCGGTGTAGGATTGCCCGTGGGGCTTGGGACGAAGATGAAGACGGCGAGAGGCTGTGACCGCAAACGATGGCAAGCGAGTGTTTGTCGGTGGGTTGACAACCAAAAGTCTCGGGATGCTGTGATGTGGAAGTGTTGCTCGAGGGGCAAACGGCCAACTAGATGGGAGCAGCAGGCAAAGCCCAGACCAGGTCAGGCCAGGGGGTGGGTGGAGGTTTGATGAGGACGAGGGTCCAGGACTCTTGGGCCCGTGGAACAGGCCGGGGGATGTTGTGTTGCAAGGAGGGGCGTGGGCAGCGCCGGCGCAGACAGTGGGAGGGCAAGCTAGCGGATGCACAATCGAGCGGTTTCGATTGGGATGCGTCTTTGCGAGGAGGGTAGACAGGTGAGTCGTGGTCGACGGTGAGGAATAAGCGGCGACGGTGAATGTGTGTGAGGGTGGCGGTGGGAGGTGAGGCGGATAGATGATGACGAGACAAGATGGTATAGCAGAAGGCGGATTGAAGGTGGGAAGATGGAAATGGATAGGGAGAAAAAAAAAAAGTTGCCGTCGTCGGTTCCAGTGCCCGTGCCAGTACTAGACAAGAAAAGAAAGAGAAAGAGAGTCTGTCTGGAGTGTCAGAGTAAGGAATGGAAACGGAAACGGAGGCGTGGATGGGGATGGGACGGGATGAACAGCAACAGGGTTGGAGGTGGCATGGGGGGATGTGAATTAGGGATTAGTTAGGGGGAGTCTGCGAGAGAGGGGGCGCTCCGCCCACCGAATGGAGCATACCTACGGGCTTCTGGGACGGGTCGCTTGCTACAGTGCCAGTGCCGTGCTAATTGGAAACATCCACTAACAAACCTACAGCCTTGATGACTCCATTGTTATCTGCCGCACCCCCTTTGGTAGGTTGCGGTAATCCAATCCGATGGGCGAGAGGCACTGGGAGCTCTGTTTGTGGTGTGTGGAGGGGAAGGGGAGGAAGAGGGGGGTGGTTTCGTAGCTGGAGCTGGCTGGCAGGGCTGTTGCGTTGCAGCAGCAGGCGGATGGGTGCGTGTGGAAGAAAACCTCAAGCACACATTCGCTAAAAAAAGACCGTCACACACCCCTGCGCGCTGCTCAGCCCAGAACAGAGACACGAGTCCCTGTATTTTTTGCTTCTGGCGCCCTGGGCTGGCCCCCTTTGTAGGGCATCACATCATCCAGGCCCAGCAACGACAACGGCAACGGTAACAGTGTCCCTCGCCGCCTCACACACATCTTGCCCACTGGAATGCAAACTGCCATCTCCACGTACGTATGCCGACCCTGTGGTCCGTGGCAGCAGCCGCCGCGTCTGAGGTGTGGGTTTCGAGCGGCGCAGAATGTGGCTCCAGCAAGCACCGGACTATACGTAGGATCCGGATTGCATGTGGGCGAGGCACGGTGGGCTGCGTTTCCGGACTGTACGTTGCTTGCGAGAGCTGTAATGCGATCCCTCGATGGTGGCGGCCACTGCAGCTCCTGCGCCGGACGGCACCCGTGCAGTGCATGGCCCTCAGCCAAGTCTGTGGTGGAGTCGCCGGCTCCTGGGCTTCTCTGGGGGAAGCACCAACAGTGGGACCGGGCCACCAGGCCATTCCCTATAGCTGAGTGCATTGTGCCTCTGATCTAAGGGACAGTGGATTCCCGAGATACTGCTAAGGCAAGGTACAGTACAGCAGGTGGTCAGTGTGTGCACGACCAGCTCCAGCCGCCTGACGTCTGTGATGGTTCCCGTCCCGGCGACACGACGGAGGCTTGGAGACATTCATGGAAGACAGGGAAGAACAAAGAAAAGAAAGAAAAAAGTCAACAGCGCCGCCGCTTCCGTGCCGCACCCGGCACGGATTCCATTGTCGAAGGACCCTTAGGTATGCTTCCTTTTTGGTCCCTTCTTTCTTATTCCTAGATCTACACTAGGGATAAAGCAATGTCTTCTTCCTCCACCACTACACCCATGCCGTGTTGATCTCCCGGGACCAACTGCGACAAGGCATAACCAATTAAGCCAATCTCTAGCAGATGCTACTCTCCATTCACAAAGTCCACCATGGCCACACGGCAGAATCGATCATGAGGCTAAATCAACGCCCATCTGCAGGCTCCTTCTTGGTGTTGGGGCGCTCCATATCCAAGGGGGTCGAGATGGTGCGCTCGGGCGATTTGAAGACCCAGCCCTGGCTAACAAACGTGCTTGAGGCGGCCGCGGGTGCTAACTGATGGGTGTTTGATCACTCACAGTCATCCTCATATTCCAGGGTGGAGTTGACAATGTGGTTTCTCGAAGCATCGGATAGGCTTAGACTCTTCAGGGAGATCTGCCGAGACACCATCAGCCAAAGACATTGGGCTCGTTGTGGCTGGACGCCAAGGTGGACGACTAAGCAGGGAGCAGTGGCCAACACTGTGCTTCGCGCTGACCTCAGGCCCTCTGCATATTTGGAACTTGCCATTTGGACTTGGCTCACTGGGTTTCTCATTGAGTAATTGGCTTCGCGGGGAGTACACAATGAGGTGACACCCATGCTTATGTGCATCCCTTTGCAGCACAGCTTCCCAGTCTTCTTGCCACCATCTCAACATCGGAAGCCTTGTCAGATGTATTGTGTCGTGGTGTATCCACATCTGTTCGACAGCCACTAGCTCTGGCCACCCACGAGGGGAGGAAGCCTTAGCGCCAGTTCTCCACTACAATGCAATGCCATCCACCACAACTCTGCCTTGTGCAGACCGCCCCCTTGAACAAAAGCTCGGGGAGAGCGATAGAAAAACCGAGTGGAGGGTCAACACTACTTGGCTTCTGCGTTGTAGGAAAAAAAAAAGGGGGCCATGGCATTTTAGTTCGTCCTATCTGGAAGGTGAGGTGACGGGCCAAGATCAGACAGTAAACCGTCGTCAGCCCTGACTACCAGTCATGATGGATATTGCAACATCATAGGTTGATTGTCAAATGCGCTAATATTAATGGTCTGCTTTGAGGTATCTCGTCAATTCGTGTATGCTGACTTCGCTTAGTAGCGACAGCACTGGAGTCTCTATCTGGACATTATTAATTCCACATTCGAAGCGGGTTCCTGTTTGTAGAGTCTCTTGACGATAAAGCAATGTGTGAGTTTTTCTTTTCCCTTGTCGTTTTCCAATCACCCCGTCTGTTGCGGCCTCCCACCATTTTCCCACGTTTCCACCTAAACTTCTCCCCCCTCTTTATTCCCCCTCAAAAGGTTTTGCTTCTGCCGGCTTGCTGCATCTCGGCCGGCTGGAGCCGGCTGCATCTCAGAATCTGGGTGTGGCTGCGGAGCGCCTCTGGTCCCCGTATTTTGACTCGAGTGGAATATGCCACTCAATTTTGTGGCTTTGGCCCTGGGAAATTCGAGCATTTGGGTGACAGGACATGGCTGCTCCGCTGTTTCAGCTACAGTAGTTCCCTTGCCCTCGCAAGACGATGAAACCCGCAAACGCGAAACAACCAGGAAAAGGGTCGTTGCCAGCTCACGATTGGATTTAGAACGCCTCCCTCCCCAGGCCCATATCCTTGCCCTTGCCCTGGTCCGTAACCTTCGCTGTGCCTGCCCCTTGATGTTCCACAGCGTTGTTGCTCTTCATGCTTCCTCCCATGACTAAGCTCAGGAAAGATCCAAGCTCACTAGCTTCTCTGGGACGGCCTCCAATGGATAATGCCGTCAAAGTCGACGAACGGGTATTCCTTCTGGCCCTAAGCACCCGGCGGCGCAAGTGGCGTTACTCAACATGATGAAACCACGTTTCTCCCACTTGGAGAGCTACCCCTGGCCACGAGATGTGACTTGAGCAACCCGAAACGGCATGGTCGCCTTTCGTCTACGAAAACGGGGGATTCCCTGCTCGCTCATCAAGCTCGCATGAATGCAGTCGGCAATTTATTAATGCTAACCAAACGTTGTTGTACAAACCTCAAACGTGCCAGTCCCGCTCAGTGACTCCAGAAGCTCATCCCTGGAATTAAACATTCTGCCCTGGTTTGGCTGGATAGGGTGCACAGTATTCTACCCCGGATACAACGCGTTGAGAACTTTAGGAACTAATCGCAACAACTCTGTAAGCGCAACGTCTATAAACGCTTCCTGGCAGGCATCCAAGGGGCAGGCCTCGCTAGGCGAGGGTACCCCGAAAACCAGCCCACCGCTACTGTCCCGCATACAATTTTGCCTCTCCAGAGCACGCTTCTCCCGCAACCCTGCCTTTGAAAGTTTGCGTCGCATCCCTGTCTCCTTCCGGCGATACACTCTGGCGGTCAACGCCCTGTTTATTCGTCTGTTCGACTTTTCTTGATGTAGTGCTGGGCTCCCCAAAACCCATAATCGCCACCTGCCCTATCTCAACCGAGATGCTACCCACCAGGGCTGAGATATTTTGTCTCGACAAGGTAACCCATTGCTACGCTACTGCACCGTGAGAAAATGCAGTTCTGCGCCAGATGTAATTAATGGACGCATCAGCGGCCCTCTGTCTCTCCCTGCACTCATCATGCATCTGCACATGCACACCACCCATCCATCACGATCAAAGCTTGCTAAGCCCTGTTTCAACTTTTGTGCGTGGGTGTTGACGACGGAAAATTTACCTGCCGTGCGACTTGGAGCCCCGAGAACATTTTAGTTCCCGTGCATATCAGCCGCAATCTCGTGTCTTGAGCTTTTTTGGGTTGCGCAAGTTTTGGCCGGCTGGTGATCTCTGCCCAGACGTCGCAGGTTGAAAGTGGCGGTCATATGACATGACATCAAGGATGACGACAATCAGTGATATGCGCCAACGTGCGCACGCCACGGGTCTTGGCCTCTGCTCCAGTAATTCTCCTAGTGCACCCCAACGCAAGTACAGCACTTGCACGATCGCGTCGGCCGTCGATCCAGATGCTGCTGGTTCCTTGCAGTCGTGCTTATACTTCATACTAAGGTGTCAAAATCGTCCACGCAGACACACCCTGGTCGCTTCAATGCCAACTCATTCACCAACCCATGTCGGGAAGGGTCTCATCCTAGTCTCATCCTCTTGGAAACACCTCAGACCCGGGACTCACAAGGCTGCTCGCTCACTGATGCCCTGGCGAATGTCCGGCATGGCCGGTAGCATCTTGTCTTCCCTGCCGCTTCTTGACGACCCACACTGCCGCATTTGGGACCATTTGGGGAAGTCCCCAGGCCTAGGTAAACAAGGGCACCTGTCAAATGTCGATCAGTGCTCCTCTGGCTCTCGATCCCTTGTCTGTCAAGTCGCGAGCGGGCGTTGTGCGGGCGGGATATCCGTGTTGCCCAACTATGCACTTGCTGCCCCTGACTGATGTGATGGTGGAATGAGGGAGAAGAAAGACGATATCAGGAGAGGAACGACCTTTGTTAAGACAGCAAGGGATTGCCCTGTTTCATGGCAGACTATGACTAGTGTGCAAAGTGATGCATCATGTTCCCGCATAACACATTGGAAAACCTCGATCCATCAGCCGTCTCTAGGCGGTTGTTACTCTGCAATGCCGGCGGATTCGCGCCGAAGTAAGCAAATAAGCGCAATCCAGGCGTGCAAGGCCACTCCTAGTCGTGTGCGCAGAAAGCTGAGGGGAGGTTACACGCTGTCTAAGCCTATTCCGTCGCCCCCAGTTTATGCATCTCGCCAGATTCGGTATGTGAAGTCACTGCAAAGCGATCCTGTCAAGCCCTCTTGATCCTTCATACGCACGATTGCCATGTTGTCTGCAAAGATGTTATTACTCAGCTCTGATCTGAAACATGCGGTCAGTTTTCCCGGCTCTGGCACCGGCATCGTGGTACCGACAGTCTTGCTTACCGCCAAGGCCTCGTCACCATAGCCACTGTGAAAAAAAGAAAAAAAGAACAGCTATAGGTCCAAATAGGTAGACAAGGACCAAGTGGGCCGCAAGTCCTCATTCATGATCGACTTGTATATGGGCATGCTGCAGTTTACCAACCTGCTAAGCCCAGGAAGTCAAGAGCGCGGGTTCCTAGTTGTATAGTAGTAGATCCACGCCTGGATGTGGAATAGACAGGTGTTTGTTTGTTCACCGACATTGTTGTCAGATGGTCAGGTTTAGTAGCAGTTAGATTGATTGTAGATATTCCTGTCAAAATCATAGTCCACAAATACGATGGTATCATTTTCAAAATATGGACATCCTAGCACCCTGTTTTACTCATTGGCAACTTGAAAGCAAGAATAGGCAGGCCGAGTCTTGCGACTCTGACCATTGGCGTGTTTCCCTCAAGCCAAGTTTACTACGACCCAAAGCCGTTGCCGGTAGTTTTTCTCGCCGTTTCACATCTCTTGGCCCATTAGTTTTCGCCCATCATCTTCTTGACTTTATCCAGCAGCAAAGCACTCTCCCTTCCAAGCTTCTTGTTTCCGTCACGGTCTCTAGTCTTGGCCATGGCCTTTTTGAACCGTTCCCGCTCTGCTAACTTTCGCTCACGCTCTTCCTTTCGCCGTTGAAACTCCTGGGCCCTCTCCTCGGCCTGGGAACGTCGTTCATCAGCCTTCTTCAATTGCTTGTCGTAGTATCCCGGGCGTCTTGTCCTGCGCCTTCTGCCATCACTCTTAAGCTCGCCATCCGCTTCGGCCTCGGCGTTTGTCTGAGCCTTGTCCTCATCGGCGAGCATCAGCTGACGGGTGGGATGAATCTGTTCCTCAGCCTCGTCGGCCTGGTCATCATCCTCATCGCCTGCACGCTTAGCCTGCGCACCAGCAGCCTCCTGCTCACGAGATTTGATCTTTGCGTAAGCCTTCTTGACCTTGGCCTTGTGAATCAATTCCTTCTTGATTTTTGTGACTGGCACACGGGGTGCGGTTAGCTCTGATTTGTTCACGTCGTGGTGGGCATAGAAGGCTGTGAAAAATTCTGAAAGCGAGCCAGGGACCAACCTTTTCTGCGCCAGGGACCGTCGGGTAAATTCTCAGGGCCGACGCGAAAGCCATGCTTGGGCTTCTTGGCAGCCGGATCGGCATCAGAAGTGTCTACGGAACGTTTCGAGACCATGGTGGACGAATGCGATGTGTACATTCACCTGTTTGAGGACGTGGACACGCTTCACTGAGGATTGAGCCTCTCGGTGAGATGCAGCTGTGCAGAGTGGGTCCCTCCGGGGCGTGTCCATTAGCGCCATACACGGTAACGTGCTCACCAAGGTGCGTAAGGGTCGGAACCGGAGGGTGGACCCGGGCACGGCAGCCTCGTCTACGGAGGCAAAAAGTCGGGAGCACAACGGGGTAGTATTACTTGGTACAGTGTCGTTAATTCTGTATCATGTCGGGTGCAAGAGGGTGAGCTGACAGGTGCGGGTGTATCACGTCCAAGGGCGGAATGCACGCTGGCAGTGGTCTGACTGGGCTTGGCTACGTACTTTGCTGGGCCATGGTGCGGACAATGGATAATGACCAGCCGCGGCAAGTTGGGTATGAAGCAGGTTTGGCGCAGAGCTCCGGGAGCGGGTGAAAGGGAAGCGTCAGACATGACGGCGCAGATGAATACCCGGCTTGAGTTAATTATTTTTTCTTCCTTGTTTTGTTTTAGCATGCATCCTGATCACACCACCAGGCATTCTACACAGTCCACGTCACAGACCACGGATAATAATAGGAAGCCGGATGAGGCCATGAGCTAACCGCGAGCTTTTTTTTCTCTCTATTTTTTTTTTAAGGGACTATTGGTGGGGAGTCGCCGCTGTAGTGTGTCCCGTGTTAGCGCATCTGTGCTGCTACTGAGCCACTAACCTGCTGCTTATCACCATCGGGGGGCACGGAAACGCTGTATCTGGGACGTCCTGGATAACGACACGACATTGAGCACGGGGGCTAGTGGGAAGAGGGTGCGTGGCGAATAAGCAAGCATTTGTTATGATTTTACAGTCCCAACAATCGGGACCCCCTAGAAGGAAGGAAAGAAAAAAGGTCAGGTAGGGAGATAGGGGGAAATTCTAAGGTTGTTTCATAATATTACATTGTTCAAATGGCCTTATTTATTGTTGCATTTGTCTCAAATGAGTGCTGTTTACAGTTCCTGGCCATGTGCCATCAGCGACATTTGGGGGTCGGGGGGGAAAGGGTGCCTGCTTTAGTGGGCTGTTTTCAACGGTCCAGTAGCGTGGAGCGCTAGAAAATCACTGGCTGGCCGAGGCTTGGGCTTTGTTCACGGAAGAAGCTATGTTTTGTTTTGAATGGGTCGTGTGAGGCAAAAGTTGACGGCGATCGCATCCAATTTGTGCCTGATGGCGTTCCCGACATTTCCGGCTTTTGGCTTTTCACAGCACAGGTCCCCCTCTCCTCCTCTTTCCGGCGGACTCTTGTATTGGGAAGTCTTGATTCCAGCGCTTGGGTGGCATTCTTGCCTGCTCTAGGCCCGTCCCCCGACCCAAAGACGTGCAAACTCCAACAATACACATCATACTACAGTCACAGTCACATTTGCAGGTCACAAGCCTCTCTCCACTTTGATCTCTCCACTTTCCCCTCCCCACTCTCCACTGGCCCGCTGCTTGACAACCTTACCCAACGCAGGTTGGCCCTGGTTGACCCTGGGTCTCTCTAAAGGCATGATTGATTCACATTCACCGCCATCGGCGCCGCTCGTACCGCTGTTTGCTTGACTGCTGCCACTGAGGCTGCTGCCGCCGCCAACTAACGCCGCTACTGGCGTCGTCAAGGGTCCAGCCTCACTCTCGATGTCGGACGTCGTCTCATAACAAGTCCATGTCCGCCTCTCGACTAGCCTCTTTTACCCTTGACATTTTATGAATTCTGCATCCAGCATTTTTTTTCTCCTCCTTCTTCTGCGTTCAACCGCGCACCAGTTCAAAATCAGCACCGTTTTTAAAAAAGAAAAAGAAAAAAAGAACGCCCCCGAAAGCTGGACTCCCACCCTCCCTCGGTTAGACCATCGTCACTAATCCGTGGATGACGTCCCCCGATCCCAGATCCCCATCTCCAGACCCACGGGGTGCCCTGGCAGCCACCTGCATGGCATGATATCCACCGCGGCCTCACCTTGAAGTTCCGTTCCTCACCCGATTTTCTAAAGGGTAGCTGAAGGCGCAGGCTCAAGCTCAAGCTCGGCTTCCGTCTTCTGCTACCTACCAAACCGTGCCTCCTCATATTCATGACGAATCAAGCCCGAGTCGACAGCCTCGCTGCGACTCTCGTATTCCAGCACTGATACCACACTCACCTCCATCATGCCAATCTTTCAGGCCGACCTCGACCACCACGAGCCGCTGGGTGACCCGCCGTCCATTGACGTCAGTCGAAGGCGCCTCTCCGAAGAGAGCATTCGCACCCATCTCTGTGAAGGACCCGTCCTCGATAGCCCGCACCATCCCCAGAGTCCTAAACTCGACAATGAGCCTGCAATATCCGATCGCGCTGCCCTCATTGAGAGGTTGAAACGAGCCCAGTCACCTCCCTGGATTGCCAACCGTCATGTAAATCGTCCCACGCGCCATGTCTTGTTCCCATGTGCTAATGCCTTGTCTCCAGCTCGAGTCCATACTGCAGCATACCAGTACTCCCAACAGCCCCAAAAGACCCCAAACTCCGTCCGAATCCTCGAGTCTCCTGCCTCCCGCTCAGATTACCCCCGAGAAAACCGATAGACATGATAATTCCGACGAAAGACTTCGAGATGGTCTCAACATTGAGCGACCGAGATCGGCGCTTCACAGCGGCGATTTCACGGAAGAAGAGACTGGATCGGACAAGTCAGTAAGGCCCGTGAGCCAGGCCCACATTGAGAATGGCGCTGCTTCCATGCAAAACCCGTGGATCGCCACTTCACCTCCAAGAGACTATGCGCCGTTCCATCTGGATCGAACCATTCCCTACTCTGAGAGCGCCGACAGCTTTCCTTCAGCTACCTCGCCTTTGTCGTCATCCTTCTCTTCCAGCTTTGTCTATAAGCCGCCCACGAGTCCGCTTGTCCAGTCCGAGAGCTATGACGAATTCGATTTATCTATGGATGGCATTGATTTCTCCAGCCGATTAAACTCTAGACGATACACATCACACTCAGCCGCGTCGTCTCCCTTCGTATCGCCTTCACCAAGGTACTCTTTGCCTCCACGAGTACCCTCGTATCGAAGGGAGGCTTTCCCCTATCAGGCACATCAGCCCAGGAGGTCCTTAACTTCAACCCCAAGCTTCTTCAACCAAGGTGAAAGCTCGCCTCAAACGCCGGCCTTTCTACGGTCCCGTCGCTCGTCCTTGGTCTCCGATGCTTCCCCCCTCCATGCTTCCATGGTCGGTTCCTATGAAGAAAGTATACTCAGAGGCCGCATGTCCACTACTCCCTCCAAACCTCTGGAATTCCTGGCTCAGATCGGCGTGTTGGGAAAGGGGAAGTGCAAATCCAGCCTCAGGTGCCCACCTCATGTGACTCTGTCGTTTCCAGCTGTCTATTACAGCTACAGCAGCACATCTCATGGGAGATCAAGCACTGATGATGGACCAAGCCCCTATGTTGGTCAAATCGACTTGGAGAACGGTCTGCCCAATTCAGATGACGAGCAGAGGGCGAAGAGAAAAGCGCAAAGCCGGTACATGGAGAGGAAAGCAATCGAAGATGAGGCGGACTTGATACCTAGCCAAAGCCCCGACCGCGATGTGCGCCGGAACGCCAGGGCAAAGCGGAAGTCTGGTGGCCTCAAAGCCCCGCCCGGCGGAAGCTACAGGATCCCAGAGAAGGGGCAGATTCAAATCATCATCAAGAACCAGAACAAGACGGCCGTCAAGCTCTTCTTGGTGCCCTACGACCTAACAGGTATGGAGCCTGGCACCAAAACCTTCATTCGCCAGCGCAGCTACTCTGCAGGCCCCATCATAGACAACATCCCTGCCGCATCCGAGCTAGACTCTATGGATAGGCCTATCCTGCGCTACCTCGTTCACCTGCATATCTGTTCGCCTGCCAAGGGCCGCTTCTATCTGTACAAGAGCATCCGCATCGTGTTTGCAAACCGTGTTCCGGACGGCAAAGAAAAGCTCCGCAATGAGACCACTTGGCCTGAGCCACGCTTCACCCCGTACAAGCCCATTCGTGTCATGCATCCACCAACGCCTGCACCTTCAGGCCCTGGTGCAATGCTTGCTGCCGACAAGGCCTGGCGCAGACGAAGCGCAGGGTTCCCTATTGGGCCATCCAGCCGGTCATTTGACATGATGGATGGCCTCTATGCAAACGGCTCATCCGGGTCGTTCGCTGCCGGCAACACGCGTCCGATTGAGCCTATTCCTTTCTCCCTCCCGCCCCGAAACCGCGTGGGCAGTGACGCCAGCGATACCACGAATCCGATAACAGCTCCCCTCGGCATCTGTTCGCCTGATTCGGTTCAGGCAAGCCGCCCTTCCACCAAGGACTCGCCGACGAACTCCTCCGAGCCTTGGAGCCCAACTTTGTACGAAAAGCTCAACAAGGGCGATTTGG
The DNA here is from genome assembly GCA_020809705.1 of Calonectria ilicicola. Taxonomy (NCBI): domain Eukaryota; kingdom Fungi; phylum Ascomycota; class Sordariomycetes; order Hypocreales; family Nectriaceae; genus Calonectria; species Calonectria ilicicola. Next base: position 1,606,537 of record CP085828.1, on the reverse strand, counting down.
GCTACGGCGGCAATGCCTTTCACATCATCGGGAATGGCTCGCCCGGTACGGAGGGCTTGCTCTCCCAACGGCTGCGTTCTTTGGGTGTAAAACCTCCACCCCCACCCCATGCACCGACCGATGCGGACACGGCTTAAGAGTCACAGTGCGATGAACGCATAATTTTCACTCTCAACAGACTATCCACGTTATGTATTCTGTAGATAGACTTGGTGATTTTTTTTTTTCATCCCTTTTTTCGCCAAGCATCACCCGAACAAAAGTTGGGGGGCGTTGAGTTATTTCCTATGTCATAGACCGCTTATATATTGGACCATGGAGTATTGGTGGTTTTTTTTTGTCTTTTCTTTCTTTAACTGAGGGTTCTCCCTAGCACGGCTGAGGTTGAGAATAGGATTTGATTTTGGAAAACGGCGTTATTCGATACCAGACTAGTTAGCAACCGGGACAGATTTGGCTTGGAGGAAATAGGTCAAAGGGTGGCTCCATTTGGGGCCAGATAGAGGCGTAAAAATAGCCTTGTTATTTATTATACAGAGAGTACAAAGTGCAAATGCTCAGTAGGGTGTTTTGTACATCTATGAATACACATCTCATCTCATCTCATCTCGTCTTCTCATCTCACCATGTTCGTTTGCTGAGCAACAGGTCTAGTCTATGCAACCTAATATAACATGCGCCATGCTCTTTACATTGTTTCATCGTACAGGTGTCGTGGCATCCACCATGCCTTTTTCATCCATTTATCAAAACATGGAACAAGAAGCAGGTATTTTTATCTGCTGTCGCTCCCTGGCTGGTTGATCAGCCATTAGACGCTGCTAGGCTTGCGGGGAGCGGTTTGGCGTCGGTTTGACCCCTGGCGACTGCGGATGGTGATTTCGGGTCCCTTGTCGCCATGAGGGCGTTGATCATATCGATCAAAGAAATTGTTCCAGTAGCCTACGCGCTCTTGAGCAGCTACCTTGTCCGGGTCCTCGGTGAGCACCTCGGGGTCCTCCCCAGTCGCCTCGGCTTTCTTGCTGGCCAAGTGCTGCTGGCGTCGCTCCGCCCACATGGCCGCATAATGCCTGATGCGCCTGTGAAGTTCGTTTTTCCACTTGAAGTGTTCCTCCGGGGTCTTGGGGGGTGTGGTTTCAATTCCCAAGCGCTTCTCACGTCTTTGCTCCTTCATGAGCTGCTTGAGTAAAGTTTCCTTGGCCTTCATGAGCTCCTCGTATGGCATGCTGCGCAGGATTTTGTCAAGGTCTCTGATGTTCTCGCGATCTTTATCAACTTGGTACATCATCTGCAGCGTCTCAATGTCGGAGGTGGTAAAGGCTTGGTAAAGCCGGGGATATTTGTCTGCAACGTTTTCAAGTTGACGCGATACTTCTCCATCCCACGCTGCGACCTTGCGGAGCTTGAGCCATTCCTGTTGTAATCTAAAAACAACATTCTTGGGTGCCCTCAATGCGCGGGTGTTTCGAAATGCCGCCCTTTCTTTGTTTGTTCTGCCCCAATTCCAGCCTTGCCAGCCAGGCATGAGCATCGTCTCGCACCAATGCATGGCTCGATCCCACCGCCCCATTTCGGCGAGATATCGGACAGCAAGAGACCAGTTGGCGTTTGTAAGCCTAAAGCCTTCCTTTGTTACACGGTCAATGCACTCAGAGAGGCCTTTGGCATCGTTCTTGTCACGGAATGCCCTCATTGCAATATTGATAACTCGAGACAGATCATATTCATGGCCGGCATAGATGCCTTCGCCGTTGGTCTTCTTGCTGTTTTGCAAGGTATGCTCCCAAGACTTCTGCCAAAGGTCCATAACCTTGTCCAAGTTTCCATCTTTGTAATGCGCCAGCATCAGAGCCGACACGATGTTGGCAGGGTACTGGCCCGCCTTTTGAAACTGAGGAAACATCTCGTTGAACACAGTCATGAGATCTTCGGCAGTTCCAAATTCTCGCAGCTGAACCAGGAGGGCTATTGCCCGGCCGACCGATTGGAATCCAGTTCTGGGAATCGCAGTTATTTCGTTCTCTTTTCCCGTGGTGTTTTGTGCTGTTGTTTGACTGGTCTGCTCCTCCTGGGTCGCGGATAAAACTTGGCGGCAATGACGAACAAACTCCTTGCTTAGGCTCAGGGTGCGTTCAACCCCAGGCTTCTGTCGTGCTGCAGACTCGACCACAGCCACCAAGGCGCTGAAACTGAGTGGCATATCGGACTTCTTCAGTCGGAGATGAAGGGCGTCTACTACATTATGCTGTCCGCAACGGGCCGCGCCCGCCATGACAATCGCATAATGCTCTGGTGAGACGACGAATAGACTTTCATCTTGGGCGGCTTTAAGGAGAGAATAAGCAGCATGTATCTGGTCAACATTGACTAAAGCTTGGAGTAGAAACCGATAAGTGTCTTCGTCCCAGTCAATGCCAAATTCCTTCATACGCCCTAGGAGCTGTTGGCATTTGCTGATATTACGGGCTTCGCCGTTGAAGTTTATCAGCTGGTTCCAAACAGTGGTGTGGGTGAGACGCCGCTGCGCCAATTCGAGGCAAAGCGACTCGGCTTCGTCCAGAAGCTCATTCTGACAATATGCCACCACTAAGGCGAGGGACATCTCCTTTGTGACTGGGATTCCAGCTTGTTGTGAGCGATTGAATAAATCAAGAGTTGTCTCTAGATCACCTTTTTTCGAGGTCATGGCCATAGCATGCGTGTATGTCCAAGAATCCGGGGTGTGAGTCTGGGAAACATTGTCAAAGATGGCAAGCACCTTCTCATAGTCGTTTGCTCTCACGTACGCCTTGATAAGCATATTGTAGATGTCGATATCGGGCTTTGCACCATGTTTGTTGATCATGTCGTCTATCACCCTTTCTGCCTCTGTCGGATTAGAGACTTGTGCGTATACGTTCAAAATACTCCTAAAGCCTCGCGGCGTCTTGAGCATTTCTGGATACTTTCCCACAAATTCAGCCCACAACTTCTCCACGGTAGCAACTTCTCCCCTCATAGCATAGAGTTTGAGAAACTTTTCATACCCCCATTTGTTCAAAGCTCCACGTGAACTAATCCAGTCCTGATATACTTGATCGAGACCAACCATGTTTCTAGGATAGCAGATCTTGAACATGCCGTGTAACATGTCCATAGTCGGCACAGCGTCCGGTAGTTGCCGAAACTGGTCATACATTTTAACAAGTTTGTTCATGTTTGGCTTGCTTTCCAAATTTGCTTTCCCCCGGTTCAACATCATCTCAAAGTATTGTACGTAGAGCTCCTTGTCGCCAAGAGACTCGAGGATCAATGCGGCTTGATCTGGTGAACAGGGTTGCATCAACGCCATTCCGGCGAAATGCTTCCGAAATAATCGAAAAGCCGTGTTGGAGAACCCGGTTTGCTTCGCTTGTCGGTAGTATTCAGCGCCATCTGTTGCCAGGAAACCGCGGAAAGCAAAATACAAGCTTCCTTGGTTGGGGATGCCCTTAAGTTCCTTCAGCCGGCGGGTATCGGCTTTCCTCCCGGCCTTTACTTCTGCCGCACAATATGCTTCCCAAACATCCAATGCCACTGCCCATCTCCTCGAAGTAATTGCATCCGCCAGCAAGTACTCGAGACCTCCCGTCAGGCCTCTGGAGTCAAGATTATTTTTAAACTCCCTAACTGCGGAGGGGAGGTCACCGGCACGCAAGAACAGGAGAATACCCGATGCTAGTAGGTCGTTGTCCAACTCTTCAACGGGGATCTGCCGAAAGATTGAAAGGGCTCTGCCATTCTCAACTACCCCATGCGACTGGACAAGGTACATGACGACATCGGGCCGCACAATGACCTGATTATCATAGTCGAGATGGTGATAAAGGTCCCAGATCTCTGTGTAGTTGTCACCACGCTCGTCAGATAAGAGTTGGTCGAGTCGTCTCAGTGCTGCCTGTGAGTCGCTTATTGACTCGGCCTCGCCAGTTTCCTGTTGTAATTGGGTAGGCCTTGATGTAAGGGTCGGGTCCGCAGTCGAGGACGAGAATTGTCGTCTTCGCGGTGCCATGGCTTGCGATTGGGCATCTTCGGTCCGAGGAAGCTTGGGATATATTCGACGCAAGAGCGGAGGAGTGGTGGCGGGATATAGGAAGTCGAGAAGGAAGGCAGAGGCCATCAAGTTGGCTTGCTGCGGAGAGGAGGAGTCGCCATCGGCGGTCTCAAGCTCGGCAGTGCGTGCAGGTCCAGGCCAATGACTGGAAAGCTCAATGGCGGAGGCTCCATGCTGCCAGAAAGCTGTCTGCAGGCGGCGGCATGTCTTGGTGGGTTTGGGGAGAACGCGCTGGAGACTGCATGATTCCAGGCTGGCTGCCGTTCTCTCGAGCATTTGGTCGAGGTATTTTATGCTAGGCCGCAGCGACAGGTGCAATTATCGGCATGCTTGGTGGAAGGATGCAAAAATTCGGTGGCTCGGCGTGGGGAGGATATCTTTCGAGGAATTGAGGGGAGATGAGAGCATGTGGCGCCAGCACAATTTGAAATTGAACACTTGGAGCTCCCGGCCTTTCTAATTGAGCTGGTCGAGACAACCAGATGCCGGGAACCAAAGTGCAGAGAATCACGAAAGAGAGGAGGCGAGGGCAATCCGCAGGTCGAACGTTGAAGAAGTCGGTAATCAGTTTAACACAATCAGTCCATGTTCCAAAAAAAATCCATGAGCTATGAACTGCTGTGGCCAATGAGCGTGGCGCCATAGCGGAGCCAGCCGGTTCATGCCCATGCCCCCCAGGAATCCTCCCCAATGAGTGGTGCCAGCCCTGAGAAGGCCATCTGCCCTGGAGCATGAACCAGGAGCCTGGCCTGATAAGGCGATTTCGAATGCCCAGAAGAAAATATCCATGTCCTAACGTTCCAAACGGCCGGCTCCTTGTTGCTTTTTCTTCCACCCCACCGATGATGAATCATGGGAGGAATCAGCCCAGACTTCACCCCACCATGAAACGAAACACGTTCAGGAATCACAGATTCACAAAGAAAAAAAAAGCTATTATTCTTCTGCGCCTGGGTTCTCTCAGAGCCAGAGGCATACAGTATCGTACATGGTCACTAGTTCAATTTTGGCCACTTTCCCATCACAAGCCAACGCCATGCTCTCCTTGCCTTGATAGTTGCAAGTTATAAATAAGTCGAGAAAAAAGAAAACGCCTTACACCCGTTCCCATTCCCATTTCCGATCCCGCAGTCTGTTGTGAACCTGTCCAAAATGAAGATGTTAAGAAAAAGTATAGCCATACATTTCGCACCATGTATGAGGGTTTGTAAGTGGATATCCGTGATCGTGCCTCGCCGTCCTTTGTTTCGCTGTCGTGTGTTGAAGAATTCAACCCGGTGTTAACCGCTTTCCGGCTTCATCGCTTCGTCTTCATCGGAGCTGGCAATAAGTTCGTTCCGTAGTCCGGAGAGGACGTCGGCCAACCTCGGGGGTTCGGGTTCCAAGTCCAACCGAGGTCCTCGACTTCGGCTCCGGGTCCTTTGACGACGTCTAAAGACTTGTTGTTGCTCGACAGGAGAAGCCACCCGTGAGGGGCAGTGCTCGCGGCGGATACGGGCATGAAGCAGGCGTCTTCGTGTCGGCGAAGGGACTCTGGGGGAGGTTGCTCGCGAGGAGTAGGCGAGAGATGGCGAGGTAGCGCGGCGACGGGAGCGGCCCCGGAGTGTGCTACACTCTTCCGTAGGAGCACCTCGGACGGACCGGACACTGCCCCGGTTCATGCTGCGGTCTCTCTTGCGGCCACGCATAGTATCGTGGTCTGAAGAAGGTGAGGTGAGGATGATGGTAGGCTCGACAAAGGATGTGCCGCCGTGGACATGGATAACACCCGCCGTCATTGTGCCTTGTTTGGTCTTGCTTACGGTCCTTGTTGGTATGATGGAAGAGCTGGGGGGGGAGCAAAACAAAGTAGGTAGGAATTGAAGTGGGGGAATGCAGCACTAATACATGTACAAGATACAACAAGGAAAGGAACTGAAGGGAGAGTCGTCTGTATTGGGGTCGGTTCGAGGTGGACAAATCAAAAGTGCAGCAGATGCGGGAGTGAGACAGCCCAAGTGTTGTACAACAAGTCGCCCAAGGTGACGGAAATGCGGACAAGGACTTCAAAGGCCGAGAACTAGAGGGAGAGGTGCATCCGTCCACTTATTATAGACGATTGGACTAGAACAAAAGGCAAAGGCAAAGGAAAGGGGGGGAATGTGTACGAACAAGGGGATAATGGGAGGGCCATGGGGTCAAGCATGAAGATGGGGAGGGGCAGCCAGTCATGATCCGTGCATCGCGAATGTTCCCACCCTCGCATGATGGAATTACTCTACTATGAGCCATGGCTGTTTTTGCCAGGGCCTCAAAATGGGGGACTTTGACGTCGGGATCCCCTGGGAAGCGTCTGTGTGTATAATGGCATGTGTGTCGCTACGCATCAGCCACCAACCGGCCTAAACCTTGATTGATGAGCACGCGGGCGCTGATCGGGTTCTCTGGGCAGGACGCCGGCCAGCGGATCAAGCTCCGCGAAGAGGGGGGAGAGTGATGCGAACTCTCCCAGGCAGGGCCGTTGGCCATGGTATTTTGGGTTTCTGCGTCTGCCATTATTAATACTTGCCAAGGGCACGCAATCAGCTAGCACCCGTCGGCCGTGTTCCCCGTCGCGGGTTACCCCAGCTCGTCCAGACCAACCGAGACGTAGCAGGTCACCACCACCAGACACAGTGTCTGGCGAGATGGCCAACAAGTTTCATGACGTAGTATTTGCCGAGGGATGTACTAGGGGAGTGGGTGTCATGCCAGCAACACCACCGCCGACTAAACCCGGAGAGACTTCTCCAAACACCATGGTTGGCTTAGCTTGCGAGGGAGACGCAACTCTCATGGAATCTCCGTAGGGCAATTAAAGTCCGAACAAACCTTGGACTGGACGAGCAAATGCCAAGGTGAGGCGAGCGGAAGTCGGCCATGTCCTGGCAAGACTTTTTTTTTTTATTTTTTTATTATTTTAGTTTTCCTTTCCCCCGCAATCGTCAATGGCTGCGAGCTATCTCGTATGTGGAAGTGGACTACTAGTGCTGAATCAAAGCCACCAACAACGAGCGGTGCCTAGCCCACCAAACATGACGGCGCCAGCTTAGTTTCCCAGCATTGCAGCAGAGCCGCTGCAACTAAGCTCCTTGGGCTGTCATCGCCAACCAAAAAAACTCTGTGTCTCAGTTGATCAAGTCTGGTGGTGGCGGGGTCAGCATTCAAAGGGAAGCAGAGAGCAAAGGGCAGACTGACTCTGATTCTGATCCCAAATTGGGCATCCAGGTATGGGCAGTCGAGAACCATTTTCTTCATAACAACGTGGTAATTACGCAAAATAGTAAAAGCGAAACAAAAAGAAAACCACTACTGCCATCATTGTCACATCATCAACGTCATCACCATGTTTCGATGCGCGTGTCCGTCTGTCTGTCTGTCTCATTCATCTGCCTGCCTGCCCGTCTGCCTGCCCGCCCACCACCCGCCTCAGCGGGCATCCAAGGTGCCCAACTCCAGACAAGAGCGAGCGCCATGCAGAAGTACTCAGTAATACAATCGTGTCGCAGTTTCTGCAGGCTCCCAGCTATCCTTGGCTTGGCGCGAAGGGAAAATCACGTCAGCGATGCTGGTGAAACGAGCCACATGGGCAAACGACTGGCGTGACGGCCATGATTAACGAGGGAGAAGTGTCACATTTATTTGAGTCCGCCTGCGATACAGCCGCCTGCTAGGGAGAGTGGCTAGGTACCCGCGCAACGCTAGAAGAGCGGGTAGCTGTCACAGGCAAGTCAATACCTGCCCACCTAGGCACGTACCTAATGTAAGCTTGGCGAAGGACGCCCCCAGATACCCGCCTAATTAGAATGAGAGCCGCAAAGATGACAGCATGTGCCAACCAGGGTTCCAATCATCCAAATCAAGACATTCTTCTCTGCCATCATGATAATGTTCCTTCATCGATCGGTTGTTTCTATTTCATAGCTTGATCGTTATTCTGGCAATTCTTTTTTTACACTTCCTCTTTTTTTTTTTATCCCTCCCACGGCACTGTAAATAAACAATCAGTCGCCGGCCAACATTAGAACCTTGCACACGCGTCCCATCGCGAACCAGGTCCGCTCCACTGCTCAGCGCTGTCAGGGGTTCGTCCCGTTGCTTGTCTGCTACCACGTCGTCAACATCGACGTCACGTTCATCCTATACCATCTTCAGCGTTATCTACCGTTGCACAGTTTTTATTTCCCGTGCTCCAGATACGAGTAATGGCCCTACCAGCTTCGTGAGCTCTAATCCGTCGCGCCCGGTCCTAATTACCGACGTCTCCGTCCGTCTGCATCCTCGCCCTCGTCCTCATCCTCTTCTCCATACGACTCCCATCCCATCCTTCGCGATGCCTCGACGTCCCCCCACGACGGGCTACGAGCGCCTTGCCCAGGCCGATGACTTCAGCGATGAGTCTGACGAAGATCCCCTCTCCCGCTCCGTCGCCTCCCTCCAGCATCCAGCCGCGCCCCGATACGGCCATGATATCCAACCACCCCGACATCGCTCCGGCATGACAAGCCCCAAAGCAGTACGGCCCAAGTTTCGTCAACGCGTCGGTAGCAACGCTGGTGTCGATATCAAGGCCATCAATGCCCGGCTGGAGCGCTGGGCCGACGAGATTGCCTCGCGCTTCAAGCGACGAGGCAAGAACCAGGCTGGAGAAGAAGAGCGTCTCGAGATTCACTACTCCGTCTTCCAGGCCCCTGAAGGAGTGCGCCCCGTCACCGCTGAGAGTATTGCCGCCCCTCAAGAGGGTGTCATGACAAAGGCCGAGTTCGAGGTCATCGTTGAGAGTGTACGAACAGCTATCCGCCAAGAAGTACATCCAAGTATGATTTCCCAGGGCAGCTCTGGCAGCTACTTTGCCCGAAGCCCAGATGGCAAGATTGTGGGTGTCTTTAAGCCCAAGGATGAGGAACCCTATGCCGCAGGAAACCCCAAATGGAACAAATGGATTCACCGAAACTTATTCCCTTGCTGCTTTGGCAGAGCCTGGTATGCCACACAATTCCTCACACCACATGAGGCTCAAACTAACGCTCTTGCAGCTTAATTCCTAATCTTTCCTACGTCAGCGAAGCCGCCGCTTACGTTCTTGACTGCCAATTACGAACACATCTCGTTCCATACACCGACGTTGTATATCTCTCGTCCAAATCTTTCCACTATCCCTTCTGGGACCGCCGCAAGTTCAACCGCAAGAAGAAACCCTTGCCTGAAAAGCCAGGAAGTTTCCAGGTTTTCCTCAAAGGCTTCAAGGACGCTAATGTCTTCCTCCGTGAACACCCTTGGCCGGACCAATACTGGTCTGGTTTCCGAGCAACCGACAAGAAGAAGCGACGAAGAAGATGGACCGAGAGCTGCCGGCCGTCAAGCGCAGCATCGCCGGATGACGCATATGGTAGCGACGATGACCAAGGCCACCAAGCAGAGATGCTCCTTGGTCCTGACAACTTTGTCTGGACCGAGAATCTTAAGGAATCCTTTCGAGAGGAGCTTGAGAAGCTTGTTATCTTGGACTATATTATGAGAAACACAGATAGAGGACTGGACAATTGGATGATCAAAGTCGATTGGGAAACTGGCAACGTCTCTATTGCATCTGATCCAATCCAACTAAACATGGAAACAGTTGTGGAAGAAGAAGGACCCAGACCAGTTGACTTGGCTCAACAGCCTCCACGTGCGACTCGGGCCTCGTATCCATACAAAGTACAGAAGCCCATGGACGCAAGCAACCAGCGGCCCACTGGAAATGAACCTGCCATCACGATTGGTGCCATCGACAACTCGCTTTCATGGCCTTGGAAACACCCTGATGCGTGGAGAAGGTATGGGCACACAATAAACTACGGAGTCGGTCTGCTAACATTAGTACAGTTTTCCCTTCGGATGGCTCTTCCTGCCCGTAGATCTTATTGGCAGGCCCTTCTCACAGAAAACTCGAGATCATTTCCTTCCTCTTCTTACCTCTACCGCTTGGTGGTCTCAGACCACACTAGCCCTCAAAAGGGTGTTCCAGATGGATGAAGATTTCCAGGAGCGCATGTTTGCAAAGCAAATCGCCGTTATGAAGGGCCAGGCTTGGAACGTTGTCGAAACACTGAAAACGCCTGATCACGGTCCTCTGGAACTGACTCGTCGCGCCAAGGTTTGTGTTTGGGACGATCTCGTTGATGTACCCGTCGCCGTTCCCATGCAAGCAACTCCGTCAGAAGTACGCCGGAACCCCAACGTTCGCCAATCTATGGATGAAGCGGACATCGCCAGCTCTGTGCCAGCGTCCAAAGTCCCCGTCGAGGATCTTCTTGGCCTGAACAATGCACCTGCAGATATGCCCCATCCTGGTCGCTTCGAGCTGGCCTCCCCGACAAGCGAGGTTGCCCGCTCGCCTGAGGAGACGCATCTCAGCGAACCTAACCTCTTAAGTCCCGAGGCACATCACTCGCGCGTAGCCGATGTAGCCGAACGTCCCTCGCTGCCGCAACCTGGTAACAGCAGGCTTAGCTTCCAAGGCGCGCCTCGTGCCCTCAATATGTACGAGCCCCAGCGCCAAGCACCACACCAACAGCGGCGATACTCGTTTGCCACAGCGGCAGCCCGTCGAAGCAGCAACAACATTGCCCAACAGTTCTACGGCCCTATGTATGATGCCTATGACGACGACGTCGAGGGCGATCTCGGCTATGCTGCGGCCGAGGGCCAGATGGGCAACCAGCGTAAGGTCATTGTGGAGCGCCTCGAGGCAGTCAAGAGTAGGAACCCAGTCTTCACATGGTGTTAAGTGTCGTTGCCTTATTCTTATTGGAAAATCCTAAAGACGATCTTGGCCACCTCTCAAACACCGGCCCGGCCGGATTCGCGTCCGGCAAGACATGATTCCCGCTTGCATGAGTGCCGTGGTTCAAATCAGTTACTCTGGGCAGTATTATCTTCGGTTTGGATGTGAGCTGAGGGTAGCATTGCGCCTTGGGCTGCTTATGTTTCTTTTTGGGAAAGCCCCGGCATCCTAACCAGCAATTTTTTGTTCGTCCATATTTTTTTCCGAGACAGCCCTAACCCAACACCTCCTTGATTAAAAACCCTGCATGACGCATATGTCTGCAAAGACGTTTTAGCCTCGCGTATCGCCCAGGCCATCTCGCCTGTTCTCCCAGGAAAGGCAGCTGTGTCTCCCGTTTGAGTATATGGTGCGGTGAAGGAGAATTAAAAGGGGGGTAAGCAGACAGGACAGGGGTTACAAGCAGACGCGCTGATCGCATAGAGTAGAGGACGCGAAGAGGGGGCACAGAACCAGTGCGGGGGGATGCAAAAGCAGTTGACCTGTCATGTTGTACAATACTGCGTTATTGTTTTGGTTTTTTCTTGCTTGGTTTCTTTTTTTTTTTTTTTTTTTTTTTAGGTAGCCCTCGTTTGCCGAGGGACCAGGATGCATTACGATGGGGTAGACAAAATGCCGGGCGTGATGAAAGGACAGCAAAATAGATATGAACCTGGCTCTGGTTTTTTTCGGATTCTTGTTTTCACGACATGCATACCAGCATGGGATGATTAAACCTAGTCACAGTTCCATGCACTTTACCATGAGACGGGCATTCGGAATGGGTATGGGCCACACGTGGTTGGTTAAGGGCTTCAGCTCGTGGTGTGGGTGTGCCAGAGCCAACACAAGTCAGCCAGACTAGCCGTCACGTCTTCGCCGTCTCTCTCAAAGCACAGCCCACCGTTTCCCGACTCTCTGGTCCCAATCCCGAGAGCTTGGGTCGGCAAACGGTGGTACGAGCAAGGCTCCCCTGTCTCGGTTGGCACCACCAGCTCAGCGGGTACAGACGGATAAATGTGTTCAGAATGCTAAGCTCAGAAATACTCGCCGTTCTGAACTTCTACGAGGGGAGGAATCCATTGTGGGCGACCGCGGCTAAATTCATCAGCCTCTCCAGGGTTTACTGTGCATATCTCAGGTCACCACCACCCCCCTGAAGGCTTTTGACAAGCTGCAGAAGCACTCGCTCGAGCATCCTGGCGTGCAGCCTTGTGCAGAGTTCGGCGCCCTCCTCTCCCCCACACCACTCCGTCCTAGCGGGCCGTAGCGGCCGTACAAGATTGGATGTGGGTACCAGACCTTTGGGACACCACAGACAGTGATAACGGAGCAGAAGTTTGCACCATTCTGCCTGCCATCCAATGCAATATTATCTCGTAATCATTTCCTGATCTTATGCGCGTGTTCCTTTCCAGACTGGGGCGTTGTGAGGCTTGACTCTGATGCGATATCGTTGGCCAGTCGTCGGCGATAAAATATTTGCTTTCTTCATTAGGCTTACCTCACCATCAGACGATCGGTCCATACCAAGGTGGATTTTTTTTTCAACGAAGGATCCCCTCAGGGCTCTTTCGTTATTACTCGCGGTCCAAGTTCTCTGCAGCTAATTAGAAACATGGTTGCTACCAGTATTAGTGCCAAAGGTTAGATGAGGGATGGGACTCGGGAGAAGGAGGTCCCTTGTGGGGGATGCGGGAGTAGGGGTAGGGGAAAGGGATAGTTGTCAGAGAACCCACTGCCAACGCCAACCCTGAGCTGCACCAGATACCTGGTACGAAGATGCGCCCAGCTGGTGTGCTTGGAGGGGGGGTGAAGGGCGTTACATATAGAGGGACCTTGAAGAACAAGCTTTCCCGAGTATTGCTCGTTTCCATATCATCCAGTACCTGTCGACGCGTCGGGCAGAATGCTGAAGCGCGCCGACTCCTCCTAAATTGTCTTGCTTATTCCCAACGGCCAGACAATGTTGCGTAATAAGCTAGTGGCATGATATTCCCACGTACGGAAAGGCCAAAGGCCAACTGGCGGGCGGCACAGAAGCAATCTGCAGCTGCTGCGAGAGGTCGCAGCCCGATGCGACTTAGTGACCCATTTCCAACACCAATGTGGCCATAAGGTCTCCTTCTCGTCAGCCCGTACCATCAGATGCCTCCTACCTTTGAGTGGTGCATAATATCCCGCTCTGTATCCGAAAGCCCTGTCGCCGGTCATGAAGTGGACTAAAGGGGCGGTGAAGAGTTGAACTTTTAAATCATGGTCCTGGAATTTCCCATGCTCAGTATTGAATCGGGGGGGGTATTTTCCAGAATGTGGATCGACCCCGTACCCCCTGAGCACTGACGATGTCAACTTCCGTGGTGACATACTTTTAGGCTCAGCCGTCGCTTGTTCCTCTGCCTTCCGCCTTCGGTCCCTTGAATAGGCTGGTGGATGCCTCCAAGCCATGGAGCAGTGCCGCTCCATTGTCACCCACAACACCTCGCCACACCCAAGCCCAACCAGCGTGATAAGAATGACACAAACTTCAGCCCACCCGAATCCCCCAAGTCCCAAGTCCATGTCCTCGGTACTTGGACGGCTCATCGCCATCTCCTCCACTCATGAGTCTCTTGTTGGCCAAGAGGCCCTGTCTTGGCCCCTGCAAGACGTCATCAAACAACGAGTGCCCCTCTTTATGCTGTATCACCCAGCTTCCCAAGAAGCCCCACGTTGTGAAAAATAAGACAGAATGTAAATGGCGGTGATTGTGGCGTCTCTGCCTTGAAATAGCTCGTGTTCGTCGTCCTGCCTCAATCTCTCCAGAATCAGCTCGCATGTAGATTTGGTTGGTCTCGGTATCGTTGCGGGCATCCAAGATTATGGGAAGATTTCTGTCCGAGGACGGGTCCATTAGGTGGCTCCAATGGGGCGCAACGGGAGGGAAACCCTGGAGCCCAGCGATGCATCTATAGTCGGCCGCAGTCATGTCTAGGCTGTCTGGGCATGCCGCACACCAACCCCTCCACTTGGGTGGAAGGGCGGAACCAATGCCATCTTCCAGGCATGGAACAGGGTGGTAAACAAGGCGTTCAATGTGTTCCAGTGAGCTTCTTCTGATTTCATCCTACGGCGATCCGCCGCCCCCATGTTCAGACTGAGGCCAAGAAATGCACAATCCCCTTCTCGTCCAAGGTGAGCAGGGCACACGACGCGTTAGCAATCGAGTTTGGCGGCATTCAAAGGGCCTACTGCAGCCATCAGAATCCCACAACATCCCACAGGTCTTGGAGATGGCCACTTTCTGAGACCTACTCTACCGTCCCGAGGCATTGCCCATATAGACTAGCCTCAGGCCGAAGGTCTTCGGCTGATCCTTGAGGCGAAGTGGGCTACAGGTTGAGGTGGCAGAGCTGCAAACAAATGCTAGAAAGGAAAGACCGCGCTCGAGACCCAAGATCGGCGCCATATCTGAAAATTCAGAACATTCGGCAGCCAGTCTGCCCGGTCTGGTGGTCTCTCCACCCTATTCGAGGACACTTTATCTTGCTCTGTGAGTCTGACCCAAGGCCGCCATATGCAAGAACTTGTTTAGGCCCAGATATGACTTTGATCCCGGCACCAGGGCGGCTCGTGAAGTGGACTGGGGCCACGTTCAGGGTACCACCTGACTTTGACTCCTTAGTAACGGATAGTAACCTAAATCGCGCTGAACAGAAACAAGTCCAAACTGGTCTGTGCCGTTTAGATATATGCAAGTTCTTTTCTTGTACTTGTGAGCTCTTCTTCATTTTCAAAGGTTCATATCTCAAGCCAGCACCATGGACGCCGGGTAAGGCCCAATATTTCGTCGCAGTCACTGTGTGCCGCTAAGCCTCCTTGAAGAGACGGAACCGTTCCTCTTGACGAGACTTTTACCGAAATTGTCGAATACCATGACCGAAGTTATCAACAATACGCTCTTACAAACGGCACCTATTTTGCACCGATTGACGAGGTAAAAAGCAGCACTTGCTAGCTATGCCAGACCAACGTTGAAGTAGCCTAATATGCTGGTGCAGGACGAAATCGCACGCCTCGAGATGATGCATAGCGTATTCAACATTTTATTCGATGGCAGGTTAATATTTCCGCCCATCAGATCTCCAAGGCGAATTCTTGACTGTGGTTGTGGATCGGGAGACTGGGCCCTCGATGTCGCAGCACAGTATCCAGATGCAGAGGTATGTTGGTGCTCTCAACTTTGCTCCTAGAGCTCCTAAAAGTCGTATTGTATGCTTCTTGGAACTTCCGAGAGCATGCGGTATCCCTAAGAGCCGATACAAGTTGTCCAATATCGTCGTTGAGGAGTGATCGGCCACAAACGTGTTTTGGTCAAAATCCCAATCTGATCCAACCAGGGCGCTTTCCAGGAGTCGGAACCCAAATGGCAAACAGAGAAGGACTCCATAATAGACTTGTCTTTAGAGGACTTTATCTTAGGATTCAGAGCCTCGCTAACAGTGGACTGTACAGGTCTTGGGTATTGATGTCAGTCCGCACATGATCCCTGAGAGTCCTCCAGAAAACCTAGACTTCCAAGTCGACGACCTAAACGGGCGGTGAGATAAACAAAAACTTTCGGGTTACAAACAGGTTTCTAATCATCTTGTTTGTTAGTTTCACCTTTCAATCCAACTATTTCGATGTTGTCCATAGCCAGATGATGGCAGGGGGCATCCACGCGAATCGATGGCGAAGCTATATTCGGGATATCTTTCGAGTCCTGCGTCCTGGAGGATGGTGCCAGATGGTCGAAATATATTTCAATGCACAATCCGACAATGGGACTTTGACCCAAGGCGGGTATTTCTGACTCTTGCGCTTGGGAGACAGCGAGCTGACAGGATGTCTTTGATAGATCATGCCTTATCGAGATGGTCCAGGAATTATTTGCAGAGTGCACAGCCATATAAGGACCCACGAGCTCCATTGCAAATGGCAGAGTGGATGAGGAGGGCCGGCTTCACAGAGGTCGAGTCCAGGCTGTTGACGTTGCCCATGTGCGCTTGGTCGAACGGTAAGCTTGTACTGGTACGGTTGGTATTGACGTTTGACGCTGATGGAGACGAACGCAGACGCGCGTGATCATGCTATTGGCGGTGAAAATAACGAGAATATCAACCAAATGCTATCATCGCTAGCATTGTACCCCTTTACCCAGTTTCTCGGGTAGGAATAAGTGTTGGTGCCCGACAAGATGCACGGACTGACTCGATGAGGCAGAATGGCAATAACGGACTTCCAACTCCTAGTAGCGCAGGCGCGAGGTGAGGCAAGTAATCCATCATTGAAGGTAAGAAACAGCCCCTTGATATTCCTTCGAGGTTAGATAGCACAGTCGAGAGAAGCTGACGCAAGGGAATATGACCCCGGGACCACAGCCGTATTTTCCCCTGTAAGTGAGATCTCATCAAGACTCCCAACCATGGCCAAGGGCAGAATTTCTGACGGTGGAAAACGCCAGTTATGTGTGCATAGGCAGGAAGCCGCGTCGATAAAGACTCGGCAAGGCCAGCAGATGTGGTGGTTCACTGCGGGGCTCAAGACATGTTGAGAAACAGCAGGCACGAAGGATGTTGAGGGACAAGGCCAGGATTTGGGACTTGCCAAGCATTGCTGCGCCCATGACATTGGGGGCCAAGCAGGCGGTAAGGACAATCGACGGGACTCGGTTTGTTTTGAGGTGAGGTTGAAAGAAAGTTTAGGCGGAGGCAGCAAAGTACCTGTGGCGCCCGTCGACGAGTCGGGCAAGAAGGTGGTGGGCGGAGGTGGATAGAGGTGGATGGAGGCGGATGCATGGTCAGGCAAGTGCGGACTGACGGGAGGCATTGACAGGAGGTGACAGGGACGAGGGTCAACCTGGATGGGCAGGCAATCACAAAGAAACAGTCAGTGCCCAAAGGTCGCCTCATAGGGCCGTGTGGGAACTAAGTAGACTGGTAGGCAAGTAGGGCTTCAGAAGAAACCGGAGTTTGGGTTCGAAAATCACACAAACTAAAGGGGTGAAAATCCAGCGACCCTCTTCGTGGTGGCTGCTGTTGCTGTCTTATTGCTGTCAGGGCCTGAGCCAGCTTTGACTGGTCCTGCGAGCCTCGCTACCGGCACGCTGGGACCTGGTGGTATACAGTTTCGCGGAACCTGGAGGCAAGCCGTGCCGCTCGATTCCTACTTGGGATCATCCACATTCGTTGAGGCGCATCGCCAAAGGGGGGAGGGAACATGGATACGCGGGTCCATCCCGTTTCTGAATCCACACACCACCTCTGCTGGTCTACCAGAATCACGACGTATTGCTTATACAGTACAGCTAGTTACATTTGCGTACTGGCCTGTTCCAGTCCATGTCGCAATGGGACAACAACTGCCTCTGTTACCTTGTGCAACCCGATCCCCCCTCCTCCCACTAAACTGCAAGCCGATAAACGTCCTGCCAGGCCACCGATACTAACAAAACCAGGGCTGAGACGCCAAACGGCGTCCAGAACACTCGACTGTAAGACTGCCGGGTCCGTAGTTCAGCCACCATTGGATCCCCCACTGTGTTCCCAGTCGATGTAATCGTCAAATCGGTTCCTGGGTGGTAAGCCGGTGAGGCTAGCGCACCCCCTAGCAAGTCGAAATTATCTACGGAACTGTCCCCGACCCTAGTCGCTCTTTTTCTTCGCATGGATCGCAGGTGCCAAATCGATCAGGTGATTTAGCGCTATTAGAACGTTGTCGATCTGTCCAACGTCGAGGCCAATAATAAAACAGAGATGCTACCGGATCGCGGAGGTAATAACTTCTCTTTGCCCACATGTTTCCTCTGAAGTTTAGCAGGGAGATACGTACTAACCGTTGTCATCTAACCTGCCCCAGATGGCCCCAGACGCACCTCGTGCAGTGCATCACATATGAGCAAGAAAAAAAAAATTGGCTGGCTCCAATCACTCTACCTCATCATTTGCATTCGCCTTCTACACCGCTGCGGCCGGCAGTTGTGAATTTCAACCTCGTTTGCGGTTCATGGCCAATTGCGCGTGCCGTTCCACGGAACTGATCCTCGCAACCTCCTACAAACATGACCCCCATCCCCATCCGCTCTGGAACTCACACCCACATGAACCAGGTGGTAAATGCCGCAAATTTTAAGTTCACGGCGTGAGAATGAGGCGCGTGTGTCTCCCGGCCATTTTTCGTATTGGCATAATGGGGATATTTCGTCGACAAAGCTCACAGTGGAGAAGTTGGGCTGCGATTCCCGAAGCAATGCAGCTCATCAGTGACCAGACAGGCTATGGAAGCAAGACAAAGCCGTCTCTAATAGAAACTAGCCTACATTACTCGCGAAATGGCTCCAAAGCACACCAGCCCTAGTCAAGATGATAATGCTAATGTCTCTATCATGATTTGCAAGATGACATCGTTCGCCAGTTGGCCTACCCTTGACCTCACGGTCCGGTCGCAGCGAATCCACAGGGGCGAGCGCCCAATTGGAGGTCTTAATTGGCGTGGGGAATTTAGAGCTCCAGCCTCAAGCTTGAGCTTCAGAATTATCACACATGCACCACTCTTGTGTGAACTTTCCAGCATCCCAACCACCTCGCCTCAGCCCACGCAAACGCCATCCGCTTAGCCGACCCAGTCGTCACCATGACTTTCAAGCCTTCCACTCAACTCCTTCGAGCTCTGCGGGCCCCGCGCTCTCGCATTGCCGCCGGCCACGTCTGCCGCTTCTACTCGACGCCAGCTGGAGATGCGCCCCCGCCACTTCTGTCCAAGCTAAAGGCCGATCTCAAGACTGCTATGCGCGCCAAAGACAAGGCGCGCCTCAACGTCCTGCGTGCCATCACCTCTGCCAATCTAAACGCATCCAAGACGGCGAGCCCCATCCGAACAGATGTCCAGCTTGTTGCTCTGATCCGCAAGATTCAGAAAGCTTCCCTTGATGCTGTCGCCGAGGCCAAGGCGGCTGGCCGAGAGGACCTGGCCGAGAAGGAGGGGGAGCAAGTCAAGATTTTCGAAGAGTACATCAGCAACAGTGGTGTCCAGACCCTTAGCGAAGCTGAGCTGAAGGCGCTTGTGGGAGAGGCCGTCGAAGCGTCCAAGGCCGCTGGTACTCAGGGCAAGGCGCTTGTGGGAGACGTCATGAAGCGCCTAAGCGGCGCTCTTGAGGGCAAGGATGTAGACAAGAAGGCATTGGCCAACATGGTTAAGGAGTTCAGCGCATGAACATCTTATGGCAAGGGATTGTAAATTACTGTACACTATTATTGCCATGACGGCAGTCGATTAGATGATCTGACCTCTCCAACATAACATGTTACGTTTTGATGCCCCAAATAATCAATTTGCCAATAGTTGATGAATATAGAACCCGCCATTGAGGGATCTTGGGGCAGGCTTGTTTACTCTTCTGCTTACGGAACATGCATTGAGGCCAAAACGAGGGATTGATACGAGTAGACAATTGAGCTTTGGGAGCGAGGAATATGACTAGGGTAGCCCGATACCCCACGTACACTCGGAGATATATTCTAGGACCGAATCGCTACCGAGTCATTTGAAGATGAACACTCCGCCAACGGAGGCTAATAAGGTTGTTGCGTGCGTGCGTGACTCACACTTTAGCACATTTAGCTGCAACGCATCCATAGTCTATTTGTTCTGGTGGCCTCGAAATACTCATCTATTTCGCGTGTGCTATCCCGCGTCTCAGCATAAGCTTTCACCCTACATCCAGCCATGTCCCGCCGTAACATCAGCTCCGGGTCAGCCTTCGAGGCTCAGATCGGCTACTCCCGCGCCGTCGTTAGCGGAGAGTGGGTTTTCGTCAGCGGTACAACCGGGTAGGCCTCTGTTTTTGGTAGAAGGAAATTCTTGACAATCATGTTCTGACTCTCTCTCTCTCTGAAAAATAGCTATGATTATAAAACCGGAAGCATTTCCGACGATGTTGTTGAGCAGGCCGACCAGACGCTAAAGAATATTGCTTCTGCCCTGGAGGATGCAGGTGCCTCCATCAACGATGTCGTGCGAGTTCGATATATTCTGCCCGACCGCGACGATTTCCCCAAAACATGGCCTGTCCTCCAAAAGTGGTTTGGTAACGTCCGACCAGCAGCAACCATGGTACAGTCAGGCCTGATGAAAGATGAGATGAAGATCGAGATCGAAGTCACTGCAAAGAAGGAGAAATAGGATAAAAACAGCACATTCCACGTTTAAGTAGCTAATGATGGAGGAATGCAGGAAATCAACTCCTGATTATGCCGGGAAACATTGTTGTTCTAGGCCACCACACTGACCGACCCGCTTCTTTGCACCGATTAGTATAGTATATTACGAAGGCTCAATTGATTAATATCCAAACTGGATCACGCTATATTTGACATGTGGAGTGTAAAAATGCCGCTCTGTACTATCTCCCACTAATTATGAACGAATGAGGCAAGGATGCCTCCTGCCAGGAACATGGATGCGACGGTTATTAAGCTTGAAGTTGAAAGGAGAGCCATGCCACTCAAACCGTGACCAGAAGTACAACCGCCCGCAACTCTCGACCCTATAGCCATAATGGCGCCGCCAGCAGCAGCCAATGCCGGAGCCGTTTCAACAATATCGTCCCTAAGCAGTGATGGGAGATTCTGGACAACAAGCCAAGCGCCCACCGCGGTGCCCGCAGCAAATGTTATATTTTGGCGGCTGCTGGGCCATGCACTTGCCTTGGCGCCTTTCACTAGCCACCAAAAATGGTTGCCGATCTCTTCGTAGGAGGTCGAGATACCCAGCATGCTCTTGCGGGTTAGAATGGAGAAGAGCTGGGCGAACGCCAGGAAAAGGCCGCTCCCTGCTGAAAAGAGAGTCCAATCCGAAGCTCCATTTCCAAGAATGACAGATGCGGCGATTGCGGATAGCGCAATTGCTTCCCACAGGAAGAGGGTGGCGGTGTCAGAGAGACCAAGCTGCTCACTAATCGTCACTGTGTCAGACCTTGCCTCTGTCCTCTCCCTCTGCCACTTGATGAGCTTCGAAATAACCCCAGTGTAGAGTATACCACCGCAAACAGCACCGGCAAGTCCGTAGTATCCGGTCTGAAGCCCAGCTCCTGTTTGCGCAAAGAGGGTGCCAGGACAAGATCCAGAGAGGGCCATGCCAGCGCCAATGAGCATGCCTCCAACGACGTTTCCGTCATACTGGCCAAAAATACCCAGTGGGGATGAGCTACGAGGCTTGAGTGAGACATATTTAAAAGTTTCAGCCAGTTTGTAGATTATACTTGAATTGGAATTAGTAAAAAACAGAGAGCAATGAATTGCTGAAAAGTGGAACTCACGCGCTGCTTGCTGAAGCACCGAGAAATACTTGCAGCATGTGAAAGTCTTGAAATTTAAACTGGGAGATGATGACTGTTGGGGAATAGACCCCGGCGACCACAGTCGCAGCGCCAAAAACTGCACCTGAAAACAGAGTAGCCATGGTGATTGTGAGGGGATTATGAAGATGGGGCGATGAGTGTTGTTGAGAAGGCTGACGATCAGGGAGCCGGACAACAAGCTTTTTAAGACAATTTTTTGGCAGAGGAGGGACAACGTGCTTTAGCAGGACCGAGTCCGAACGGCTCACTAAGCAAATTGCAGAGTTATTATAAGATAGAGTATTTGGGTCGCCGAAGCAAGTCATGTCCATGCAAGGGTTTTGGTGGAGGGCAATGGAAGTGGATTTGGTAGATCCGTGCAGGACCCCACTTGCGTCACAGGAGAATAAACTGATGCCATTAGAAATCGAGAGGCCGATATTAGGAGAGCGGCGTTTGACCAAAAAAGAAATGGCGGCACTTGAATATCATACACGTCTATCTAATGGCTGTCACGGTTGAAACCTGTGGTGTGAGTGAGATGTAAGCCAGGGAGTAAGATCGGGGATTCGCTTTCAAAGCAACGGATTCACTCCTCCCGAGGAACGCGCGTCTTCAAATGTCCTCGCAATCGCAATTACAACTCTGCGGTCAACTGCATCACAAACCATGCATGTGGTTTTGCCCAATTGACCATTTCCTAGAACGGTAAGCCCCGAACGGCATGATTATTAGCTATATCGCGGTTCGTGCCGGTGTGGTTGTGTCGCCGGGGACCTCGGGGACCACCCCACCAGGTACCCGACAAGATCTGAGCGGCAGTGGTCCCCGAAACCTAAGTGTTGAAGATGAACGAACTTGACAATGCTTGATAGGCCATCGGCATACTAACGATGCTTTTTATTTTAAACTCATCGGAAAATTATGAGCACCTTCTCGGGGAGTTCAGCATAAAGTGCAAAATGGAGTACTATGGTCACCGACAGCGCGCGGGCAATAAAAGCAATAGGGTAAGTAGCAACTTAATTCTCGTAACTCGTTCATCTGTTATCTAAACGTAATCTATATTCTATTCCCTTTAATTCTATAATATGCAAACCCAAATTTGCCGTGATAGATCACATGTATTTCCTTTCCGAACACTTCCACCATCTGCTTGATCTTGTTTGTACCTTTCTGATGTTGTGTCGCCCCAACGCAACCTCTGCTTTCGACCTCGTCATGGCGGAATTATAATTGACAAAGTAAAACTTTTTGTTTCTCCCAAAGTTACGCGCCGTCACAAACGAGGATAGATCCGTGAGAATGCCGTGCTAACTTTCGGGAGTTTTTTCAACGACACTCGATAAAAATTGGCTGTCTGTTAGTGAGAGGCCGCCGGATTGGCCTGCTTCCCACCAACGTTTTAGGGCGCTATCCTTGATGTCCCATACCATGATTGCGACCTCGTCATTCGCATTGCTCACCACCATGGTAAACTCCTTTTCATTTGCTGCGAATGTCCACGTGCGAAACCCGTCTCAGTAGTCGCAATCTGTTGGGGATTCAATGGCGAGTCCGCGCCATTGAACTGTTAGCCCTCAAGGATAAAGAAAGGTTACCGTCTGGATATGGGAGGAGTAGGTGTATTAACACAATGGTGATGTCGATTAAGAAAGCGCCTAGGGGCCCCAGAAGATTGCTCTTAATCAGGGAGACTGTGGTGGGAGCTTTCGTGGAGAAGCCTTTAGAAATCCGATGCCACTAGCGAGCCTATCGCTTCAATAGGCCTGTGTAGGTTGGAAATTTTGATATACGTTTGATTCAAAGCCAGGAAAGATCTCAGGTCTTGTAATCGTCTCCAAATATCAGTAATCTCGGCCCTCGATATTGATGTATTTTCTTGGCTAGGGTCTTGCGTGATCGCCCTTGTGACCATACTGGGAGACAATGTCGGCGAAATGACAAAGAGTCAACCTAAAGGAAAGGGGGTGGCCAGCATACAAAGGCATGGCATCAAGAGCCAATTCAAACGATTTCCGATGCTCTTTTATTTCGATTATTAAGCCTTTAAGTACTCTCTGGCCGAATGAACTCCACCTCCTGGACTTGGTCGTTCCCTCACATTCGATGACCACCTGTGCGATTCTGTCTGCAACTCTGATACAGCTCTCAAAGATGGAAAGGACTGGTTTGTAAAGATTTTGTATAGAAAGATGGTTGATGTGGCTTTTGTGAGTCTCCTTTAAGGTCCCCAAAACGTATTTGAGTTTAAAGAGTTCATCTTCAGTCAAAGAGACATCGTCTGGAGCTTCACAGCCATATTTGGCTAGTGTCGTGTGATTTGACATGATGTGTCGATAAGTTGAAGGAGTTTTATACAAGAGAAAGTCAACAGTATGGAGTCCATGATGAATTCAGAGCTGATCCGTGCAGCTTTGGTTGGTTGTGCGTCGATGAATTCAACGAGCGGGCGAGGAGGGTTTGAATATACCGTACCATACGATCATAGCGACTGAGGGGAAGGAAGAAGAAATGTTAAGTTATTTATCTACTCATATCTAAACCTTATCTCCTCGACCCCGAAGAAATGCCATCCAAACTCTCCAAGCTGCTCATAGTAATAAGGCGAGCATGCTGTATCGGAGACTCCATTTTCTATCTTTCTTTCTTTTGACCTGATGGCAACCTTTCCATGTTCCACAGTCGAACCCCCACTATGGTAACGGTCTAGATCATGTTCTAGACTCTTGGGTTTTAGCGAGTGCACCGTTTCATGCGGCGCGCTTGGGGCCGGGTTGGCCAGGAACCAAGAACTAAACCGGTTGATGCCGTTGGATGAAGATTCCCACCAAGTTGATCACGGGTGTAACGGGGGTTTCAAAAAGAGGATACCTATTGATGCAGATACTGGCTGCTTCACTTGCCCACCATGTTTATCCCATCTCGTTGGGTTTGGCGTGTGCGAGTGGGAAAAATGGACCAAGGCTAGCTCATGCTGCATCATGTCCTAGTTATAATGGCTCATGCGTAGGGCCTAGAAAGAGAAGAGGCTTCTGGAACATTTCTGGATTGAGACTCATGTTTGGTCGAGGTTGAATCTGCTTTGGGGTGTTGCTTCATGATGGCCCTCTTGTTATGTGTGGTTCAACGGTGTGGCTCATGTCCACGATGCCGGGCTTTTGTTCTTTGAAGGTTTGCTTTTTCCTGTCGTGGCCTTGGCGCATTCTTCTTAAGATGATGAGGTCATCGAATAGACTTAGAATTCTACGATGGAATTTGATGACTGAGAATTTGTTACAACGCCTTTACTCTCGGGGCTCTCGGTGACGTTATTACCTTGGTTAGAGGGTCGGTAATACAATCCCTTCCTCACAGGCTGCTTGCACCTGTCTACCAGGCCATCAAGTTTGACTTGGATGGCAAATGTGCGCTTGATAAATTACTGTATTTTGGTAAATACCACCACCAACGTAATTTAATCCACCAGCCCTTGAAATGCGTAAGAATATTGAGAACTGAAATCCGTGTAGTATGGCCGTTTTGGGAAATTCACACTTCACCTAACCTAGAAAGCCGAGGTCCGCCCAGACGGTGGTGATGCGGGGCCGTTGGGGGTCGGCCCAATCTTTGAGCCATGGAGCTCCGATGCCATCTCACCGATGGCAGATGCATTACTAAACGCCCATCATTTATAAAAGACTGAGACATCCTGTGCCAAAACTATCACCGCTATATAACTTGTGCTGCATCTCCTATAGGGAAGGCGTCTGATTACAAGTTGGCGTAAACTAACCATCTCGTTAATTTTATTTGATCCAGTCTACCTTATCCGGGATGCCTCGAGTTCTTACCCTCCAGCATATTGAAGGCGGCAAGCCTGGCCAAGTCTACTATCCGTGAGAAACAATGGCCACCGCTCTCTATTTAGTACAATTTTATTGACTGTAAAGGCAGCCTTCAGATCAAAGAGGTCCCCAAGCCAACTCCCGGTCCCAATGAGGTTCTTGTCCGCCTCCAGGCCGCGGCCCTGAACCACAGGGATCTTTTTATGCGCCGCCATCTTTACCCGGCCATTTCTTTTACCAACCCAATCCTGGCGGATGGATATGGCACAGTTGTTGCCGTAGGCTCTGCTGTGACGCGGAAAGGCTTGCTGAACCAACCCGTCATTCTCACACCTATGCGCGGCTGGGAATCAGATCCTGCTGCACCCGAAATCGGCAACACATTCACTGTCACTGGCGGCTCCAAGCTCACCGAGGTCGGTACCGCTCAGGACTTCATCGTTGTTCCAGAGGAAGAGGTTGAGCCTGCTCCAGCACACCTGAGCGCTGCCGAAGGTGCGGCTTTGCCCCTTGTCGGCCTCACAGGCTGGCGCGCTTTTGTCACAAAGAGCAACGCCGCTTTCCCCGGTGCCAATGTATTAATCACTGGAATTGGTGGTGGAGTCGCCTTGCAGGTACTCCAGTTCGCTGTTGCATTTGGGTGCAATGTCTTCGTAACCTCCGGCGACGAAGCAAAAATCGCAAAGGCGAAGCAGATGGGTGCCAAGGGAGGCGTCATCTATCGCAACGACGGCTGGGAAAAGGAACTTCGAGGCCAGCTTCCGAAGGACCGACCATATCTGGATGCCGTGATTGACGGCGCAGGAGGACCCGTAGTAGCCAAGACAGTGAAGCTGCTCAAGGCTGGTGGTGTTATTGCTCAGTATGGCATGACAGTAGCACCCAAGATGGATTGGCTCATGAGCGCAGTTCTTAACAATGTAGAGCTCAAGGGCTCCACCATGGGCTCGCGCAAAGAGTTCCGAGAAATGGTTGCTTTTGTCAACGAGAAAAAGATCCACCCCATTGTTAGCCGGGTGGTCAAGGGATTGGACAACATCACCGACATTGACAGCCTGTTCAAGGAGATGGACCAAGGAAAGCAGTTTGGAAAACTGGTAATTGAATTTGAATCAGGTAGCGAGTCTCCTTCGAAGCTATAATAAACAAGAGCATGACGTTGGGATTGGACATGAGCATAGCTGCAAGCGATTGACTGCCGGCATCATCACTTCGATTGTCGCTCACGACGGATTATCATTGTCATACAAATCAAATATTATTTGAAGATGTAAACTCTGTAAGGCTTCCCAACTGATACATACTCTGATATGATGTATATTATACTCTTGGACTTGCAAAGCCCTGCTTTATGTGAATATCAGTGATGACAAGATTGAGAATAGCACTCTGAAGGAGCTTAATGATATTGGCTATTGAATTTATATTGGCTATCAAGTTGATCGCCCTTAAGACTCTTTGACTCGGTATGCTTGGCTTTATCGCGGGGGCCTTGACCGGGGCTGAAGTTTCATGATTGGATTACGCCCAGAATCATGTCGCCTTTGGTCCAAGACAGACCCAGCCAACAGGAATAACCATAAGCTTAGCATTTTATAACACAGTGTTCATGGCTGTACTGCAATGTGTAGAATGATTTACATTATAACCGACAGCTACCAAATCTCAAAAACGCCGAATCAATGTCCATTTTTAAGGGTATCCAAACACCTGGTGAGCCCACAAGCCGATGGGTTTGCAACTTGTTCTGGTTGCTTTTCGTTTTTTGACATGTGCTCATCCTACGCCTATTCCGCTGACTTCTTGCGCTTCTTCTTTGGTCGGTCGCCTTCTTCGGGAGGTACAAATTCGGCCTCTCGTTCTTTGGCTTTTTCGTCCTTGCGCTGCTTCTGCTTCTCCTTGCGCTCGGTCTGTGCTGCGCGATCCTTCGCTTCCTTGCCCAAAAAGTATTCACCAGTCTCGATCTGCTTGTCGACTTTGCTCTTCTCAGGTGCAGGCGGGAAGGGTGTGTACACCTTCTTGGACTTGTCTGTAACATTGAGAGGTGCGCGACGTCGGCTGAGAGTCTTCTTCTTGAAGTTGGGGAGGAAGCGGTCCCAGCTCTCGTTCGCAAGCTCGGGATCCTTTGCAAGCTCGCGCTTGATCATGAGCTCCTTGATGTGGTAGATGGGGTGGATGTTGGCCATGCAGTCCTCAATGACCCTTCGCATTTCCTTTAGGCCCTTGTAAGGACCCATGGCCGACACGGTGTTACCGTGGACGAGGATGTAAGTCTGGGTCAGCAGCTCGAGAGCCTTGAGGGTAGATCCGTTAGGACCCAGGATTCGCTGTCGACGCTTGACAAATCGCTCCTTATTTCGGACAAGGCTTCGAATCTTTATAATATCGCAGGCAACACCGTCATCGAGGATCTTGACGGCCTGGGGCGCGGGGACACTTCGAGCCAACAGTTTGATGAGGTCGCGTGCGTTGAGAATGGCGGCGGGGTCAAAAGTCTTTCGAGTTGTCTTGACTGTCATGGAACCCTCGACTAAATCAAGCGTACAGGCAATTCCAGTCTTCTCGAGGGCTCGGGTGACGAGGGGCCAGGCCTCCTTGAGATAGACTTCTCGATATTTAGGGAAGAGAGTCGCAAAGGAGGACTCTTCAGCAAAAGTACCACCAACATTGTCTTTTGGGGTAAAGGTGTCAACCTTCCACTTGTCAATGTCGTCCGTATCCCACGGCTTCTCTTTCTTGTGCGTGGAAGGCATTGTGCCGGCGTCGTTCGAGGACCTGTGTTGTGGTGAACGATGCAGAGAGCTGGAACCGATCGTCCAAGATTTTTTTTTTGGGAGAATGCAAAGAAGGCGACGGGTTGCTTGGGAAGTGGGGGCAGGCTAGTGTGGAGGATGGTAAGATGGCGGGCGTGGGCCAATCATGGCGCTAGGCGGTCGCGCTCATGAATTTCTTCAGTTTGCAACCCACGACACCAACGCTTCGTGTGCAGAGCTCAATTTTGTCGAATCCCACAACAACAGCCAAAATGTCCAAAGGTCGCGCAGCCGGAGCGGTGGACCAGATCGTCAAGCTGATCGTGGGAGCTGGGCAGGCCAGTCCCAGCCCTCCCGTCGGTCCTGCGCTTGGTAGCAAAGGTGTTAAGTCAATGGACTTTTGCAAGGTGCGCAGCTTGACCGCCAGCTCTTGAGAGAGCCCGAGATATGCATTGCGATGTCAGGTGCTAATAATATTCCTAGGAGTTCAATGCTCGAACCGCCAACATGGTTGTGGGAACCCCAATGCCTTGCAAAGTTGTCGTCCGCCCCGACCGATCATTCCACTTCGAAGTCCGCACACCACACACATCATGGCTCCTTTTGAACGCTGCTCAAGCACCAATGGGAAAGAAAGGAAAGAGAAAAGGTGCCAGCAACCCTGGACACGAGACTATTGGAACCGTCAGTCTCAAGCATGTCTACGAGATTGCCAAGATTAAGCAGACCGAGTTGCGTCTATCTGGGCTGTCCCTTGAGCCGTTGTGCAGGTCTATCATCTACCAGGCGAAGTCGATAGGGATTAATGTTGTGGCCTGATTTGAGGGCATGGGAAATGAAGGAATGGGGTTGGGATTGTAAACCATGGGCGTGTATAGCAACCATTCACGACCAAATGTCGAATATGTACAACAGAGCATGAATCGGGACAAAAGAACCTTGGGGGTGTGTACAAGATATGATCTACTCTTATGAATTTCTCTGTTGCCTTTGCACAAGTTCCCGCGTCTGATTACTTTCGGCAATGTGTTTTGGAAGATGTGTTTCAATAGAGGCAGATGAGTGTATGTGTGTCGCCGAATGCCCCGAGCATAATCCATGCATGCCGTCACATGAGCTGTTGCAGAGTGTATTCTCAAATCAGCAGACAAGCGTCATATACAGGCGCCGATAAAGGCCTGTAGTTGTTATGCTCAGCGCGGGATACATGGCAGTACTTGATAGCCCCGCGATCCACTTTATGCGTGGCATGCAGAGTCCTCTGGTGTACCTGCGGATGACCATGGAGAGAGCAAACGCAATAGGCCAAAGCTTACGAAGATAGCTAACTGGGCAACGAGAAAAGCAACGGCTAGGTTCTGCTCTTGGACATCAGGCTCTGTGTCGTTAGCCCAACTGCCTACTTATTTATAGGTGTGCCAAGAAATCGTGGGCCTCAGTGATCAGCCAGCTAGGTTCAACAAGAAACCAGTTTGAAGGGCCCCAGTAGAACCAAATACCAATGCGGAAAGAATTAGTATCCTCAAGAATGTGGGATGCGGGTGGCCCACACTCACCCGTGATATGGAAAATGGACTGAGCAGCTCCGGTTAACTCAAGTTGCCGAGCAAGTGTGCTCCGAGTGCATCCGTTTGCGCGGTGCGCCCGGGTAATGGTCTACACTCTGCGGTGCTACACTGAGGCAAAAGTCTCTAGCTAGTCCGCGATCGGAACATGGATCAGAATTGAGACAGCCTTACGGCTCTACAGAGTCTAGAAGCTTTCCCTTTTGGCTAATGGAGGTACCATGGTGCAACCACTGAGCCAGTCAATTTTTGAGGATGGAGAGGAAAGCCGGGACGACTTTGTCTAGGTGCCTTTTGATTGAGATCAAGGTGATTCAGTGTCTTGGATCGTGTCCTACACACTGCAAAGAAACCTAAAGCTAGCTATCGCTGCTCCTTTGCCTGCCCCGAATGTCCGGGTGAATGCAGTTGCAGGGTGCATGTACGTACCTATCGTTGGTGGGGCTCCGCTGTCACGCTCGGTTGCCAAATTCGATCCGGACTCGGCCGGATTTTGGCCACTGTAGCTCTTTTTGGCACAGCCACTAATGGCGACCCGTCAATTCTTGATGGAGTGTACACCACCTACCTGTATGACACACATGAAGATTTTTCTTTTCATTCGATTCGCGGCCAAGCACGGGCAAGTTTCAAGACGGCCATGACACACAGAAACACGTATGCAAGTGTCGTCTTGGTACCCGGTTCATACCCGATCACGCCAAGATGGTGGCTGTATGAGACCAAGACATGTGAGATTTGATTAATCCTGGGAAAAGTAAGCTGCAATTATGCCAGCCTGGCCAGCCTGGACTACCAGGGAGTGACACACAAAATGTTGGTTGGTTGGACGGCAGTAAGACTAGCAGTTGCGAGGTGCTGCATCTGGCGTCTGCGATCGACCCAACAAGGACATCCCAAATCGGGCAAGCCGATGGGAAGAGTCAGGGGAGGTTCCGCGGACGGCCGTGCTGAAAGTTCGCTCTTGCCTTGGGGATGGGCGGAGTCGAAGCATGAAGGTGAGAGTCTCACAACCCTCAAGCATTGCTTGGGTTAAGTCTCATATGTACCCAACCTTGGGCCGTCAATGTCAGCCCCCCGCGGATGGAGATGGAGTCGAGATTGAAAGTTGACAAGTCATCTATCCGAAAAAAGAAACGTTGACCCATCGACCTGGTCGCCGCCTCTGTTTGGAAAAATTTGCTACAAGGAGCCCTTGCTAGACCAAGGGCGCTGGGATCGATGTACGTACGAGTAAGAAGCAAGGTACGTCCCGAACGAGCAGTGTCATGTACCTGGTAGAGCGTCGTGTTCAGCGCCTAGAATCGAAACAGGGTACACTGAGCAGCATTGTGCACGATGATACATGTACTCCGAGCCCACCTGCTTGCAACGTAGGAACGGGGCATGGATGGAAGCATTATAGAACCATGCCACAGCCGCTCTGTTGCAGGGCTAGCGAAGCCGCCGTGAACCATGTGAATGCGGTGGGCGATGTTGGCTGGCTGTAGTTGCCGAACAAACACGAATTGTCAGTTGGTACATCGAGGTACCCCCTAGCGCGGGCTCTAGCCGCTGCCTCGTACCGTCAGGTACCCCCGCGGTACGTGCTGTCCTTTTTTTTTCTTTTCCCCTGCAACTGGCGCTTTGCCTCCATGGAAGGTGGGAGTGTTGGAGAATGTGATGCCCCACCACCGCCACGAGCAGTAGCTTTTATCATCGTTCGTCGCAAGTCCAAGTCGTCCTCGCTTCTCCTCCAAAACCCTCCCAACTCACTATTTACCTGCGCCTGTGCTTGCGCCCGCGCCCACGCCCTGGGAACGCCTCCCTGTCGACAGCATCAGCTTACATCCGATGTCTGCTCCATCATCCTCCGGTGAGCGCTTGGCCGCTCCGGATGTCTCTGGTGAGTTTGTCTTCCGGTCCTGCCGGCTCTCTTAACTGCCCCACCTTGACTCTCGTGCTGGCGCATCGGCTTTGGAGGCTTCACACTTGCTGCTTTACACTTGACATATAGGCGCAATGGCTGACTTTTCAAATTATCAAGTTTCCGAGCCCGTCGAAGAGCTCGCAGCGGCACCTACCATTCACGAGGACACCAATAATGATATCCCAAATGTCCGCTTTTCTTCCGCCGTGGAGGAGATAACCCCCGCCGTGTCCGCCGCAACCATCGTCAACGAACCCTCCAACGAGCCGTCCGACCGGCCGCAGTCCACCGCCTTCACCGAAGTCGCCGCCGACCAGCTACATGCATTTAGTCAATCACTTCATGGAAGGTCTCTGCAGGAGCTTCGCATGAACACACGCCAATTTGAAGCCTTTTCGCTTCCTCCTTCAAGAGTATGTGCACCATCGCCCCCTCTTTTTAGATGTAATGGGTTGTTTGAGGTAGCCTCCACTTGTAGTAGTGTTGGCTTCAAGTCCAGCTGCTCTTTATTGAATAATTATTTTCTTTCGTTGTCTGCTGAGACCAATTTGTTTCCTCATTCAACTTCGTCCAATTGCTGGTTTCTCTTATCGTGCCATGAATACTGATGCTGACTGTCTTGCTCTTAAGGTGCCCTCCAACGAAGATGAGTCTGGTCCTTCGTCTAGATTAACAACTCCTACCTCTGCCCACTTTCAATCACCTCATGGCAGCCCGCGACTGTCGGCTCTGGCTTCCCCTCCTCTTACACCCTCTGGGTCTGGTCCTACGAGTATCGACAAAGTCACCAAGGATAGTAGCACATCTGCTCCTCATGAACCTCCGACTATTACCCCTCAGGCATCTTCGTCCCAAGATAAGCCTTCACCAGCTCCGGATAGGAGACCGCCTACCCAGCGGGCGACCTCGGATCATAGTGTTCGGAGAGCTTCATCCGCCGAGGAGCAACAGAAATCGCACCGACGAGGAATGTTTGGAGTTGGCGCTGGATCTGTGCCTGGTTCTAGAGAATCCAGTCCATCTCGAAACTCTGCATCCAACTTCTACTCGAAGCCCATGACCCCTGGTGGTGATCTCAATGACCCATATGCCAAGGGTCGACGTCCACCCCCACAAGCCGCGACCAAACATTCTATTGACCCCAGATTTATCTTTTCTAGGAAGAAGAAGCACAACTCCCCCCATACATCGAAATCTAGCGTGTGTGAAAAACGCTCCTCTACCTTCTTTGGTAGCGCCAAGAATAGCACCGATGACCTTTCGCGTAATGATAGTGCCAGCACCAGTCATGGTCACCCAGGCCCTCAAAGTTCCATGTCAGACCTAAAGCGCTTCTTTAGGAAATCTCATGGCCATCACCACAAAAAGAGGGACTCATCGCCAGCGGCTGTGCCAACAGGCACTAAGACGCCTCCCAGCTCAAGGTCATCCCAGCAGTTACCCTTCGGAGACGACCACTCGCTTTCTGCAAGATACGGCAAGCTTGGGAAGTTTTTGGGATCTGGAGCTGGAGGCTCAGTTAGACTTATGAAACGCAAATCCGATGGCACTGTATTCGCTGTGAAGGAATTTCGCGCCAGACACACCTACGAAACGGAAAAGGAATACAACAAGAAGGTCACCGCTGAATTTTGCGTGGGGTCTACGTTACACCATGGCAACATCATCGAGACACTGGATATCTTGCAAGAAAAGGGACGGTGGTATGAGGTCATGGAATACGCACCCTTCGACCTGTTTGCTATTGTCATGACGGGAAAGATGACTCGCGAGGAGATAACATGTTGTTTCTTGCAAATTTTGAACGGAGTGACATATTTGCACAGCGTGGGTCTTGCTCACCGGGACTTGAAGCTGGATAATGTTGTTGTGAGTGAGAAGGGCATCATGAAGATCATCGACTTTGGCAGTGCGCATGTCTTCAAGTATCCCTTTGAAACCGAAACGGTTCCTGCGAAAGGTATGTCAAGTTGATAATCCATGACGGAAACTAAAAGACCAGGAGAGTGAGCAAGAGCTAATACTATTTCTTAGGTATTGTTGGCTCTGATCCTTACCTTGCACCGGAAGTGTATGATTCCAAAGAGTATGATGCTGTTGCTGTGGATATCTGGTCTCTCGCCATCATATTTTGCTGCATGACACTGCGACGCTTCCCCTGGAAGATCCCACGCATGACGGATAATTCATTCAAGCTCTTCGCTGCCGACCCGACCCCAGGACATGACCCGAAGAAGCTCATTATTCCATCATCTAGATCAACCAACGATCTGAGCACCACACCAGCTCGCGAATTTATTCCCGAGGATAACGGGGACCACAAGAACCATCGCCACTCACATCATGAAAAGGACAAGGAAAATCACAAGGAGAATCACAAGGAGGCTGCTCAAGATAAGCAGTCGACACAGACTACCTCTCCGCAGACAGCTTCTACCAGCGGATCAACAGAGAAGAGGGAAACGATCAAGGGCCCGTGGCGCATTCTACGCCTATTACCTAGGGAAAGCCGACACATTGTTAGTCGAATGCTCGAAATAGATCCCGCAGCACGAGCTACCATGCAGGAAATTTTACAAGAACCATGGATTGCCGATACTATCATTTGTCAACAGCTTGAGCGTGGCGAGGTTATTCCAGCGGAGGATCACGCCCACACCCTAGAACCGCCGGCAAACCAGCAGCCAAGCCAGAAATAGGGGAGGTTTGGTATGAGTCTGAGAAGAAGATGAACGT
The DNA here is from genome assembly GCA_020809705.1 of Calonectria ilicicola. Taxonomy (NCBI): domain Eukaryota; kingdom Fungi; phylum Ascomycota; class Sordariomycetes; order Hypocreales; family Nectriaceae; genus Calonectria; species Calonectria ilicicola. The sequence continues at coordinate 1,572,492 of CP085828.1, read as the reverse complement.
CGGTCACGGATGTTACAGTAATTTGGCGTTAAAGAGCAAATGATGGGCATCAAATTGGGGTTATGGATGGAAAGCGCATTCGTACATTGACAGACATGACATTGTTTTGGAACAGCGCTTTACTACAGATAGATGTTAGGCCAGCAATTGAGAAGGGTAGCGATAGGTAGCAGGAGCTTTGTAGACCTGAGCATGTTTGTTTTTTCTTCTTAATTTAGTTATGGAAAAATTACCAATCACCCTCAATGGAGCCCGTCTCAATTGCAAATGCAGCACACAGATTGGTTCTTTCGTCAGCGGCTAGTCTGGAAGTAATGAGGCACGTGCGGGTGACGTCGGGATGCGACGCCGGCACAAGACTCGGAGCCGGGGAAATCCAGCGCCGAGCCTGGGGAAAAAATTGCTGTTCTGGAAGCTGTTGGAAATGTGATCCACCCGGATTGACAACAACATTCTCACACTTTGAACTCTCATCTTGTCCAATACTCCTTACGACCTTACGACTCTTTCTTGTGTCACTTCGCCTCTACGCACCTTAATCACAATGGTATGTACGGCCACAAACTGATTGGATTGTTGCCATGTGTTGCGATTGAGAATTGTCGGGAGCTGTCTACCTCGGATAGAGCTCCGGCTTCTTGTCGGCAATTGAATTGGTTGTCAATGGAAGGGACGGATTGGAGGGCGTGTGCTTGAACATTCAGAAGAAGACAAATGTATTGGTGGCTAATATTATCCCTCTCGACAGGCCACTTCAATTCGCTCCATCCGAAGCCTCGTTCCCCTCCTTGACCGTGTTCTGGTCCAGCGAGTCAAGGCCGAGACCAAGACTGCCAGCGGCATCTTCCTTCCCGAGTCCAGCGTCGAGAAGCTTAACGAGGCCAAGGTCCTTGCTGTTGGCCCTGGTGCCCTCGACAAGAGCGGCAGCCGCATCCCTATGGGTGTTGCTGTCGGTGACCGAGTTCTGATCCCCCAGGTATGATGACAAAGCAATCTAGAAGAGAAGTGAATATTGGAAGGCAATCTTCTAACGCAGCTACAGTTTGGCGGATCCCCCGTCAAGGCTGGCGAGGAGGAGTACCAGCTTTTCCGTGACAGCGAGTAAGTAAACCACCGTGCCAGCCACGGATGTCCAATTGGCGGTCACGATACTGACGAATTACCTCTCAGGATTCTGGCCAAGATCAACGAATAAGATACCCCCAAATCCACATTTAGCCAAAGTGTACCATACTGTACCATAGCGAACGGGCAGATGTCGTAGGAGATGGGACGATTGATCATGTGAATGTAAAGTAAATGGGGAAGACACGACCTGTTATGCCGGAGACGACATGACGATTAGAAAATAAATGAAAAGTATGGAGACGAGCCCTTGCTTGCTGCAGGGTTCTCATGCTGGTCGCGCAACGAAGCTCGATTCAATCTCCGCTCTTACAGTTTGCTATTTCAAGATCACAGTCCCTCAAGTTCCAATCATAGAGGCATGAGATGTGAGCTCTCCTCCTCCTTCTCTCTCTTCCATGCACGTGTGAATGTGAAAGCAAAGGAGAACCCCCCCGCCCAAGCTGCCCAAGTGAAACCAGCATCCTCATTCCAAAGGAGGATAACAAGATCCCCGTACATGTCTTTGTGTTTAGTAAGAGTCTGGGGGTTGAATATTTATTGACTCCTGGGCTGGACTGAACGAGCCACGGCGTTATAACGGCAGCGACGACGCTTTAACCGACCTGCTCGATGGCGTTGGTTGCTCACAGGCGATCAGCGTCTCATGCCAAACATAGAGTGAGATTGACAAATCAGCGATCGGATGAATATGAGATGCAGATCATAGGGGCCACCACATCCGTACCCCGGATTAAGTACGTAGATGCAATCGAAATTATGGTGGACAGCCCCTGGTTCCTGGCCCAGCCACGATTACGACGTATACGACTTGTACATCCTCTCGTTACCCGGTTAGGAGGTGCGAATGGCTTTATGTTTATGGATAGGCTTGATGGGATTATGAGATCTACAAAATGCAAATATGATGTATGTGTACAATGTTGACGGGAGGGAAAGAAATATGGAAAGGCGCAGGTTCACAGCATCATGAAATTGCGAAAACGGGGAGGCACTTGCGCGGCAAGTAAAATCTCCGTCGTACGGAGTGTTTAACTTCGCGACCGATGCTAGGCGATAATCTCGGGAGCGGGATCTATCCAAGTCCGGTCGTTTAATTATGTATTCTAATGGATTTGCTGAAAAAAAAAGTGATACCATGAATAGCAAACTTGCAGGTGTCCGCCATGGCCGCATTTCCCCTCTAGTCTAAGCGCCTGGCTACGGAAACAGATCTCATAATGTCAACTTGACCTAGTGCGCCACTTCTTTCGGATCGATTGCCGCCGCCACTAGACATGCATTCTTCGAGGCCCATGCGAAAGAATAAGTCTAAATCAAGATCACGCGGCTAGAGAAGCGGAAATTCTCCGTCTACGGGCCGCCACAGAAGGCCGTCCACGGTAGCAAACAACATGGCCCATATGGAGACCTGGTATTAGATGATGTTTCTGATTCATGCAGTGTTGTTTTGTTTGCTGGACCACCGCGGCCTAAAAAGCACGGGCAACACTTGGGGCGCTCTCCGGAGCGATTACCATTTTGGGGACCTCGTATTGCCTTGGCTCTCCCCAAGGCAATTTCGAGCACTAGAAGTGGCGAAGACCGCAAGCGAGAGAAGAAAAAGGGGACAAGAGAAGTTTAATAGAAGCAAAAATGCCGATGCCCTTGGGGCCGGCAATGCCACAGTGATCTCATCAGTGGTTAGCGATTCAGTGCCAAAACATACTCCTTTGACTTGCATGAGGCCTTGTTAGGCTTACATCCTGTCGGGATCGAGGTGGGATTGGAAGAGGGGGCTTGCAATCGAGGATGAGCTGAGGGCAAGGAAGGGCTGCCTCAGAGAGACGGGATGACAGCGGGACGACTGCCGCGTGTTTGTCTGTGTCCATCATCGTGAAATGAGCAGGGCTTTGAACGCTGGGATCGAGGGGCGAGAGGAGGATGACACACGGAGGAGCAACAGGCCCCTGACCTCATTAGCCAACGATGGACAGGTCCGGGCTAGATAGGGTTTTTGGCATGATCCCTGACCTCTACCGTTTTCTACACTGTGCCGGGCTGAGCCCTTTCGTATCTTAGCTTGGCAACAGAGCGTCGTTTTCTTGTGTGAAACGGACCTGTCCGGATCCGAACACTTGCGGCGGCTTGGCGGCCATGATGGAGTCAAGGTTACAGCTGACCAGCGTCATTGTGCAGAGCCTAAATAGCCCTTCTCACCGGTGCGCTGTTCACGTATGATTGTTTGGGTAGGAATGGTTGAATTCTTGGCCCTGTAGTCGGCCACAGGCGCCGTTTCGCTTGGCTAAGCTCAGCAGGTCGCACCACTGTGGACAGCGATGTAGTTGGTGGGACGGAGGGGTCGGTACCTCCGCTAAGCGAGTACCCTTGAGTATCCTGCATCGATCCTAGGAAGCGGATCCTTGCGTGCTTTGGACGTTATCGCGGGTTTTGCTTTTTGCTCTCCCGTATTCCGCTGTGTTAAGGTACCGTGCGGTGCGGTGCGGCGCGAGCAGCCACTGTACCAACCAACAGGCGCCCTTCTGTACCTTGCATATTTTTTTTTCCCTTTTCTTTTTTACTTTTCCATGCGCCGCACAACAAGCAAGTGCCCCGTTGACGTGCAGCCCACCCGTTTCAGATTCTCGGGCTCGATTGGCTACAACACCGCCCAAGGTTGAGCCACCAGCAGGTACGCATGCACCTGGGACAGGGACGACCGGTCTGCACGCAAACGCGTGCGAGCGAAGCGGAAGCAGAATATGGTAAGATGGCGGCAATTTCTTGGCCTTCCCTCTTATTGTTTCACGTAGAACGCTGGTGCTTCTTGGCAGGGCAAGCCGCCATCCGCCAATCTTGAGCTGAAGGATCGTCGTCCCACGGCTCGAACTGTCGCAAATCATGCCCCTGGTTTGCAGGTTCGGAGGATGGATGAAGGAGCTAAAACCAAACCCAACCCAACCCCATGCGAGAGCGTGGGCGTGCGAGGGAGGGCATTCTGATCCCAGAGGCACATCCATCCACACGAGCGCACTGGCTGGGTAACATTTTGGGAGGAGCCGCACCGGATTAAGGATTGAACTAAGCTGCCCACCACACGTTTGAGATGCAGCGGACCCCGCAAGTCGGATGCTCCCTGTGGTCTGTGACAACTTTAAACGCCGGCCCTGAGGTCACCTCAGGTGCTGGGATGCCGCCATGCGGTCCGAGGCTCCAGGCCCGCCTGCGCGCGTTTGCTCTCTCCTGCCAAGGCCAAGAGCGCCCAGGGAGCCGATGGAATAGCGCATGGGATAGCCATGGGATGGCCCCATGTCGGGGGATCTGGGCTGCATCTGGCCCTTGACCCTTTCTTGTTTGCCCAGTAATTAGTTCCCGTCAGTCCTTTCAAGGGGCCGCGGGACTATATAGCCATCTCCCGCCGTCGTGATGGAACCTTCTTTCGTTTCCTCGTCACCCTCTCTCAATCTGGTGTTGAGAAGTTGCTCTTGTGATTCTTTCCTTCTTCGCTCACTCTCTCTAGCAGAGATTCATTCCTTCATTTCTTCACTGCTTCAGTCACTCCTTCCATTCACTCCTTTTTTGTGTGCTGCCGAGAAAGGCTTATCCGCTCCCTTTTCCAACAAACACAGCAGCAACAACTTATCCAACCTAGTGGTTCTCTGCAGAAACTGGTCTTTCTGCCCGATTTACACTCAGCGATATCTCAAACAACACCCTTCATCATGAAGTTCCTTACCACTCTCGGCCTCGCCTCTGTTGCGAGTGCCCACACTCTTTTCACCACACTTCACATCGATGGCAAGAACCAAGGTGACGGAACCTGTGTCCGTCAGCCCAAGGAAGCTTCCACCTCCAACAGCCCCATCTACCCAATCGACGGCAGCGTCATGGCTTGTGGTATGTACTTTTCTCTTCTTCAAAAGATTCGTGCCAACTGACACACTGATTTACAGGTTACGGCGGCGAGACTGCTGTTGACTTCGTTTGCCCTGCTTCCAACGGTGCCCGTCTAACCTTCGAGTTCCGCGAGTCTCCTGAGTACCTCAGGACTGGTGCCATTGACTCCCGCCACAAGGGCCCATGTGCCGTTTACATCAGGAAGGTTGATGACATTATGAACGACTCTGCCTCTGGAGACGGTTGGTTCAAGATCTGGGAGGATGGTTACGATGTTGAATCAGACACTTGGTGTGTTGACACCCTCAACGCGAACAACGGCCATCTCGCTGTTGACCTGCCCACCGGTCTTCCCTCCGGCTACTACCTCGTTCGCCCTGAGGTCCTTGCCTTGCACAACGCCAACAACGGTGACCCCCAGTTCTACACCGGCTGTGCTCAGATCTTTATCACCGACGGCCCCGATGTTGAGCTCACCATTCCCGAGAAGTACAGCGTCAGCATCCCCGGCTACGTGAGCAGTGAGGATGCTGGCCTCACCTTCAACATCTACGATACACCTTTGGGCGAGTACCCCTTGCCCGGCCCTGAGGTTTACATTCCTACTTCCGAGAGCGTTGGCAGCAACCAAACCCAAAAGACTGGAGTCTGTCCCTCGGACTGCGAGGCTAAGAACGCTAATTGGTGTGGCAAGCCTCTCGACAACTACTCCACTGAGGATGCCTGCTGGACCACCTCCAAGAACTGCTGGGCTCAGGCCGAAACCTGCTGGGACTCTGTTCCTCCCAGTGGTTCCACGGGTTGCACCACTTGGAACAACTACTGCAACAAGATCGACGATGAGTGCAACGCCGGCAACTTTGGCGGCCTTCCTGACTTTGACCTATCCGAGATCAACGCCGATGTTGGTGGTCCCTGGCCTGCTCCCTATGGCTCCTTCAACACCACTCCTATCGATGGAAGCAGCTCCGGTGGTAGCTCCGGTAGCTCATCATCTGCCACTGGCGGCAGCTCTGGTTCGACCAAGACCTCTGCCTACGAGCAGCCTGCCTCTACCGGCGACTCATCCTCGGAGGACAAGACCAGTGTTTACGTGGTGCCCTCTGCCACCGGCGACTCTTCCTCTTCCGCGGAGACGTCAGTATACGTTCTTCCTGAGAGCAGCGAGACACCCACTCCCAGCTACTCCTCCGTGCCTGAGGAGACCAGCTCCAGCTCTGGCGGCGACAGCAGCGGCCTCAAGATTTCTCAAGATGGTCGTTGCGGTGGCGAGACCGGCCAGACCTGCGAAGGCAGTGCTTTTGGAAACTGCTGCTCCAAGAAGGGTCGCTGCGGCCGTAAGAACCGTCACTGCAGCTGCGGCTGCCAGGAGGCCTTTGGCATTTGCAACTAAATGTAGCATTCTCAATGGCGTAGGAAAAGGCAAAGGTTTTTTTTAGGATTGGGACTTCACTTCACTTCGACTTATGTACAATTGGAAATGGCTTTTTTTATCATGACTTGAAATTTTGGTGACAAGGGGAATCTGGACTTGGAACGACATGGCTGTATCGGACATTAGCAAAAGTAAAATGAAAAAGAGTTACTTGATTGCCACATGAACAATTGTCTCGTAAACATGAGGAATTCTGCTGCCTCCAAATGTGCATTCCCCATTTGTGTGGTTTGATTACAGTTACAAGCAAGCGCAACGTTGATGGAGACAGAGTGGATCAAGAAGGAATGGCGGCCAAGGCTGCGGCATTATCGTGGGTCTGGCTCAGCGCCTGATAGTATAACGCAGTGTGAGGACAATGTGCCAAGTAAATTAAGATGCCGCCCGCTGGAAGTGATAAAACAAAAAGAAGGGAAGAGTGAACCTCGGGAGCTGCGGATGTATTTGCAGCAAAGGGACAATTTGAGCAGGGGGCGCAGTGCTATGCGCGTATGCGTATACAAATACATAGATAACAAGTGTGCCGTATTGTGCTGTGGCTGAGCGCGTAGGGAGCAGTCAGTGATGATGTCAAACAGGGCACAGTTGATCTGGCTCGGAGCGAGTGTATGATGGCGCCCGTCCAAGTGGCGATGATGACGTCGAAAACCCCCTCTAATGAGGCACGGCTATTTTCGAGGTTCCGAGAGTCCGCAAAACAGCCCCTGGTCAGAAGGAAGGGTTAGAGAAGAAAGAGAAAAAAAAAGGCCCTAAATGGGACGGAGGGGAGGGCGCCACAACGGCCAGGCCACGTCTTTGTCGCTGGCCGTCTCAGGGGTTTGGAATGCTCGAGCGGCGGTGCCACGAGTCAACGGTGGGAAGGCTGCCTATCATGCCTAGCTGGGTTGGGTTTGAGTCGTCGATGTTCGGACTGGATTGGAGAGAGCACGTTTGCTGCCAGATGGGATCTGCAGTCCTCAGTAAGAGCGTATCATGTTAATTAAGCCTGGTGGCCATTCATGATTTCCTGTCAGGATAATTGGGATAATTTTTTGCATGGAGCTTGGCACATTTAACGTTTGCTGGGTCTCAAGCTGGGAGAGGCGAGGCTGGCGGCAACTCTGCGGGATAACTAGGCATTGGTGAATAAAGTATCAATCATGTGGGAACAGCCGACAGAAATTTGGCACCCAATAGTTGACCATGACGTTGAACCGGGTCAAAACGTGCTGCGTTGGGCACGCTAAATCGCAAGGCATCAATCAATTGGAAATGTTACATTTTTGGCTTCAAGAATTCGCTGGGCTTTAAGGAACGGTGACTGGTTGGCAAACTAGTTAATGCGTCCATCCAAGTCTCACCACCTTACGGTGGCCATGACCACCGCCATGATCCAATCCACATGCCGCTAATATTGCAAGTCAACCCACCACTGTTGCGCGACTGCCTCTTTTGAACATTTTTTTCGCCCTGCTGCCTTGCCCTCGAGGTCCCTTGGTTTCTGTCAGCTCTCGTCAGGCTTCCAGATATTTGTCTCGAAAGAAAAAGAAAAAGAAAAAGAAAAGAAAAAAGTATAGGTCACAAACGGTGGGATCCCGGGTCCTTCGAAGCGGACAAAGGGCAGCATTGCATTGTTGACTGCAGTGACGGAGTTCACGTCTGCCCCTCCCAAAAAATTGGCCTGAGCCAGTAAGCGGCCCAGCCGTTTTCTCTAACCCGTCTAGCCCCGACACTTCAGGACACTCAGGCGCCTCCTTCGCCCCCCGTAACGCCTTCAGATAGCGGACCTCAGTGACCGCCGCTTTCCCACTCCTGCACTGCGGAGGGTAGCCTGTTTTGGTACAGTACCTGGCGCAAAGTGGGTAGCATAGCAGTGCACCGCAGGAAAAGACGTGTTCCCCAGGTCGTGGCCAGGGTCAGGCACAGGTACTGGTACATGTAGACATGCCGCTTCGTCACCTGCCACCTGCCAGCACCACTGGCCACCTATTAACCCACTTTATGACCACTTACCACCTGTGCTGCACCGATGTACTGTACCTACCTGCCTGCCTGGGTCTACTGTACCTAGCCCGCGACGAAACTCACCTACTTGGCTTGTCCCATCTCCATCTCCATCCTCTCCGACGACACTTCAGACTTCGCTGAGACGACTTCACTTCGCTCCCTCAACCCGCCACTCCTTCGACACCTTGTCGCTTCTGCTGTCGCTGCCATCACCGCCGCCGTCGCTTTCATCCACCCTTCACCATGTCGAGTAATCGCAACTATGACTTCCTGGTACGATTGCCTCCTCCCCCACCGCCCGCTACCCGCCGTCCCCGACCACCCCCTGCCTTCAGCGTCTTCTCATCGCATCGCGCCGGTGCTGGTGTGAGATTTCACATCGCAAACCGCTCGCATTGCTCCCTTGATGTGTTTTTTCTTCTCCTTGCAACCGTGTCCCGCTGACCCAAACCCGCATCATGAATAGATCAAGCTCCTGCTGATAGGCGACTCCGGCGTCGGCAAGTCGTGCTGTCTGCTACGGTTCAGCGAAGACTCGTTTACCCCGTCCTTCATCACCACCATCGGCATCGACTTCAAGATCAGGACCATTGAGCTTGATGGAAAGCGCGTTAAGCTACAGATTTGGGATACCGCTGGCCAGGAGCGCTTCCGCACCATCACTACCGCCTACTACCGTGGTGCTATGGGCATTCTCCTCGTATACGACGTCACCGATGAGCGCTCTTTCAACAGTACGTTTCACCCATCTGTTACGGATAGTCTTTTTTTTTCTTTCTATTTTTTATGTATGCTGGATCGCCTGGTGATTGGGTACATTCATGTGATATCGAGAGCCTTGTCATGCATTGCCATATCTTATTGCTGCTCGTTCACGGCTCCCTTGTCCCCGTCAGCCCGCAAGAAACACATACCCTGCCGCCAAGGGACCCCTCCCACTCAAGTTGCAATAAAATGCTAACATGATTTTGCCCACAGACATTCGCACATGGTTCGCAAACGTAGAGCAGCACGCCACCGAGGGTGTCAACAAGATCCTGATCGGTAACAAGTGCGACTGGGAAGAGAAGCGCGTTGTCTCAACCGAACAAGGTCAGGCTCTCGCAGACGAGCTCGGCATTCCCTTCCTCGAGGTCTCCGCCAAGAGCAACATCAACATCGACAAGGCCTTTTACAGCTTGGCCGCCGACATCAAGAAGCGTCTCATCGACAACCAAAAGAACGAGCAACCCTCCGCAGGCGGTGTCAATGTTAACGAGAAGAACGATGGCGGCAGCGGCAAGTGCTGTTAAGTTTTCAGCTAGGAACAAGGCAACTTGTAGCTGTCGTTCGGTCTCTTGCTCTTTTTTTTTTTTTTAACATTTTGCGTGCTTTTGCTACCTTGATGCGCTGCGTGTATCAGCTACCGTGTCTTTTAAGGATGACGAAAGATTAGAGAAGGGAGAGAAAGCGAGAGAAGAGAATTAGTGGCGGCGGGCAGGTTCCGAGAGAAATGAGTCTTGATTGAGCGGGTTATGAAGGCGAGAGATCAGAGAGCACGGCGACCCTCGATCACGAGGAAGGACATGCAGTCAGTCACACACGGGAGGTTATGGTCACATCTATTCACCTCGGCCGGTCTTCCCCAATCCCTTAGAGAGCAAATATGGTCTGGAGTTTCGGTTTTTGATCTGGGTCTAATACACGTTGCTACCGCTGTGTGCCTGTTTTTTTTGCGGCTTTGATAATGCAAAGAGCCTTGATACCTGCATGGGAAATGATCCACTGGGACGGAGGCAATATCCAATATGAGGGGAGGGGGCCGGGGAAGGACATGACTGGGGCAGGTTACGAGGCCATCTCGCATATAAGGTCGTCCTGGGGACAAGAGAAACTAGGCATACATTTGGGGGGAGATGTTGTTTTTTTCCGCCGTTATTACCCTTTTTTTCTGGCTGGCTGTTTACTAGTTATATCATTACACTTCTATGTAAGATGCAGTGAGCACCGTCTTAAGAATCTTTCCCTTGACTTCTTTTGTGAGGACTCGCTGGTTCCAGCTACGAATGAAGCGCCAGGCGACATCTGGTGATTCGCACACCAGGATAAATCGATTTCTGAGCATCTTGCGGAAAGCTGGATCCCTAGTAGCTGCGGATCGCTTGTTTGACTTGCGTGATGCATAGTTGTCACTAAGCTTATCTGATAGGTTGTAAAGGGATTTCACCGCCCACGGGTCGTTGCGGAGCTTGCCGTCTTCGTCTATGAAAGCTTGCATATCGGCCATGGTCAAGGATGAGTGGTGCATGTGGAGGAGGACGAGGGCCGGGTCGAGTGTGTAACCGGATCGTTCAATCAGCTCGCTGGCAAGGAGCTGCCACGGCCACCTACCTGTGACACGGGTGACTTTGGTGTTCATGGTGCCGCCGAGGGTGCCGGGGGCAACTGTGAAGGCGGCAAGCTCATCTTCGGGATTTCTGAAGCCGCGCAGATGGTTGGGGACCTTGTTGATCCAAAGGCCGTTTTGCGAGCGCTCCTTGAGCTGGGCGAGGCGGAACAAGCGGTCGAGCTTGGCCTGGTACAGCATGGCTGCATCGTTGGATTCGAAGGTGAGGACGAAATTGCCGAGGGGCTCGAAGGACCAGAGGTCGCGTTCCTGACTGACTGGAGAGCAGGCTTCATGTCAGCATTTCTATCTTGGTGCAAATGAAGAACAGTCATGATGGAAGAGAAGCAGGCGCGCACGCACTTTCGGTGATACCAGACTGCCACTCGGAGAGTCCCTGGGCAGCTATGCGGCTGAAATCGCTCGCCTGGAGGTTGGGGTTCACGCCCCAAACAACCAATTGGTGCTGGCCGGCCTTCTTGGTGTAATCTTGGATAATTGTGTCGCGGCCGCGGCGCTCATGGGGCAGTAGCTCAGCAGATGCTGGGCGTTGAAACTTCTCCCAAGGCGCAGACCTAGTTTCTTGCGCGGGGCTCGGATCTGGTGAGCCCTTCACCTCGTTCGATTGTCGCTTCCCATCGCTGCTACCATTGCTACCACCATTGAAACCAGGTACGAAAGTCGAGCTGTTATTGTCAAAGGTCGAGAATCGAGCTCGAGCTCGCTGGCGGGCAAAGGGCGCCTTGGCGAAAGTAGACCATCTGGGCCGGATCATGTAGGCGGCGGATCCGGGGAGGACATGGGAAGACCAAGGGGGAGGGGCGGCGCTTCCCTGCAGAGAAGAGGTTCTCGGTAGTGGCGGTGGTGGTTGGGGGAGACGAAAAAGTAGTTATGATATGAGAGCATCGGGAGCTCCTCGCTTGGTGTTTTTGCGCCGGCCCCTGTTTCGATCTGGTTTAGTGGCGGTTTTTCGGGAATGGGGACCCTGGAGGCCCACAAAATTGATTGACGGGGGGGCTTTTTTGGGGGAGGTGAATGAAAAGACGACAGTGACAGCGGATGATTCTGAGATTAATGGCTACTATAAACCATTTGAAAATTTTTGATATGTGACCCTGGAATGGGCTATAAGTTTTGCACTGAGAAGAAAACATTCTCACAAAAGTAGCATTTCATCAAACATCCAGACTTCATTTGGCAGCTGCCATCCCACTTCACTAGAATTTCAATACGAGCAAGCATCTAGAGGTGATACGAAGTAGTATCGATGATTCCTCTGCACCTCTTTTCGAGAATATCCAAAACACGTATATTGCCCATGCTCTTACCCAGTGTGTCAAAAAAAAATTTCTATCTTTTTTTCTACCTTGCTAGTGTTGTTGTAGAGTTTCATCCCTTGCCCATCACACAAGTACACCAAGGTGAGTATAGTTGGTGTGGGAAAGCACAAAACTTTCCACGCCCGCTAATATCCCCACGCAATTCCCAAACTTGCCTCTTGCAACGGACCGCCAACCTCTGGGGCATTTGGGCGCATGCCAAGAACCGCAACGTCCTTGAGACGCATAATAGTAGCAGCCGAAGAGGAAAAGAAGAAAATCGGCCCAGGATGCTCGTCGCGAGCATCGACGCCAAGGTCCGGCCTTTGGCCAACACAAGCCTTGAAAAGTCAAGCCTGCTCGGCGCTGCCCGCATCTATGTGAGCAAGGACTCGCTGCTCTCCCTGACAGGCACCCTCGAGAATGGCAAGCACTGTATTGTCACGCGCCTCGAGAGCGCCCAGAAGTCCCCGCAAGAGGAACCCCAGGATGACCTTCGGCGTGAGGCTTCGTTGTGGATTCTGCCCGAGAAGAACCTCAGTCCCAATGTCGTCATGATGACCCGCACCTTTCAGGAGGCCACCGGGTTCAAGCTTGGAGACCAGGTTCGCATCGCCCTTGCGGGGGCAACACCAGATTTGGAGGAGATCGTTGTCGAGGATCTTTCAGGCGAGAAGTCCGAGCTTGAGAAGACTGCAAAGTACCCGATTGTCTGGGAACCTACGCTCAGCATCTCGCTTGGTAAGTTGACTCAATATTCTAAAATTCATGAGACTAATGTATTCTAGATCGTGCTGAACTCATCTTCCCTGGCATGGTCTTTGAAGGAGTAGCACTTAACAAGCTTCGTCGAAACTTCAAGGTTGTTTCGGTCAACTCACAAACCACCAGCGTGGCTCGCTTCAAGATTGATTCCTCCAGCATCATAATAGTTAAGCCCGGTGAAGAGTCGGGGGCTTCTGTTGCTGAGCCCGGTGGTGATCTCACAATCACCAATGTTCCTGGAATGGCCACCCAAGTTGAAGCCATTAACGATTTCCTTGACGGCTTCTGCCGCCCCTTTTACGCCAAGAAAGAACGTCAATCATGCGGTCTAGTCATCCATGGTGGCCGTGGAACTGGCAAGACGTTTATTCTGCAGCGAATTGCAGACACCAAATGGGGTCGGGCACACTGGATCAAACCCTCTGATAAACTAACAACCATTCGAGAAACCTTCAAGTTGGCCCAGAGCCAGCAGCCAAGCATGATTCTTATCGACGAGCTGGACGGCCTCATCAACAAGGACCGTTCCAATCGGGACACAGTTATTGAAGCCATCGGCGAGGAGCTCGATGGTCTTTCTGCCTCGGCCACAACGAACAATGCCCTCCCCAAAGTAGTTGTCATTGCCACATGCACCGACTATTTCACCGACGTGCCCCCCAGGCTCCAGAAACTAGCTCGTTTTGCTGAAAACATTGCTCTTCCCATTCCACGAACGCAAGAGCGCCTCGAGATCCTCAAGTATATGGATCCGCCCGTCAAGACGGATGAGAAGGAGCAGGTCCTCCACAGCGTCGCCGAAAGAACACATGCCTTCAACCCTTACGACATCAGCAGGTTGGTTTCCAACGCCATGCGTCTGTTTGGCAAGCGTCTCAGGGCTGCCGGTGTCAACGCTGCCTCCAACGAAGAGCACCACCTCGTTAGAGCCGACCTAGAGAAAGCTCTACGCAACACTCAGCCCACGGCCATGAATGATATCAACCTTAACCCTCCGACCATCCACTGGCAAGACATTGGTGGACAAGAACCCCTGAAGAAGGCCTTGAACCGCATGATTAGATACAACAAGGTATGCTCGTTAAGACGTTTCCCTTTCTGTGTAAGGCAAGTATTATTAACACTATTATAAGAACCCTGAGAGCTTCCTCCGCTCTCCTGGCAAAGGTATTTTGCTCTACGGACCTCCCGGTTGCTCCAAGACGTTGTCTGCGCAAGCCACAGCCACTGAATCCGGCTTCAACTTCTTCGCCGTCAAGGGCGCCGAGCTGCTCAACATGTACGTCGGTGAGTCTGAGCGTGCCGTCCGCACTCTCTTCGAGCGCGCTCGCGCCGCCTCGCCGTCCATCATCTTCTTCGACGAAATCGACTCCATCGGTGGCCAACGTACCGGTTCTGGAGGATCCGCATCACGCAGCTCAGGTGCTGTCAACATGCTGACCACGCTCCTGACGGAAATGGACGGCTTCGAAACACTCACGGGTGTCCTCATCCTCGCCGCCACTAACCGACCCGAAGCCATCGATCCAGCTCTCATGCGACCCGGCCGCTTCGACCAAGTCCTGTACGTTGGTCCTCCCGACCAAGCAGCCCGCGAGACAGTTTTTGCAGTGCACACGCGCGGTCTGCCCCTGGCCGACGATGTCGATATCCCCAAGCTGGCCGTCCGCGCAGAAGGTCACTCAGGTGCTGAGATCAAAGCCGCCTGCAACGAGGCTTGCATCCGGGCGCAGGACGCCTTTGAGGATCTGTCTAACACCGAGGCGGCGGCGGGCTCTACCAAACCGCAGGTGACAATGGCTGACCTGGAGGGCGCGTTGGAGCGTATGCCGCGCAACATTACGAAATCCATGATTGACGGGTACGAAAAGTGGTCTAAACAGTTCAGGAGCATCTAAGAGCAATGATGGGTTAAGAGAAAAGAAAAGGAGGCCTAAAATCTTTGTAGGGTTTATTTTTTGGTTTATTATTTTGTGTTTAGAATTTGGGTTGATAGAGAGGTAAGAGAACTGAACTCATATAAAAAAGCCATCATGTTTTTGTGTTGTGTCATGAGTATAGATATAGATATATATACATGCATCACCCACTACAACTCTCAAATTTTCACTCGCTCATGCACACTGAAGATGGTATTCGTCATCCAAATCGGCCTTTAGTTCATTTCCGTCATGGAGATTTTTCGCCTGGGATCAGTCCAACTGACCCTAATCCCTTGGCCCCAGCTTGTCTCCTCTTCTCGAGGCAAGCTTGGGGTAGAAACATGATATATGTATGTATGATACAACAGACAAGCAACAAATACCCGTCGACCGCACGCTCACAACTGCGGTGCGTTGCTTTTCTCTCCCGCTTCTGCCGCTGTCCACGCTCGCTTGCATCCCGCAATCCTGCCAATCTCTCCTCTCGCTGTCTCCCTTTGCGGGAACAGCTCGTTCGTCCCCTCCAATAAAAAAAATAAGGTAGAAAAGAACACACATAGAATAATGCCATGCCATGCCATGCCATGCCATGCCGCCGGTTCTCGGCGACTCTATCACCTAGAGGGTCGACTCTAGTCCTGACAAACCCATTAGACCGAGTGCCATGGATTCGATGCTCCGATGTTCCCCATCGCAACGGGGCCGATGCGACGGAATCCAGAGAATCAAAGGCACCTGACGTAAAACACACAATCAAGCAAACAACGCCGGTCCTCTCCCCTTGCCATCCTGATCCGCCCTTGCCAGCCAAGTCCGTCCAGGTAAGGAGCCTCATCAGCCACGTTCCTCCTGACTTCGTACCCGGAGATAACCCAAAACAAACAAAAATCCGATATCCCTTGCGCCATCGCCGAAAGAAATGGGTAAAGCATGATCACGGCTCATCCTCAGATCCTGGACCGCCGCCGGTGCGGATGCTGGGAGAGAGGCTGATGGTCATCTTCTTGGGGGCACCATTGCCAGAGCCAGCCGTGAAGCTCTTGCGTCGTCGAAGCGAGCCATGAGGAGGACCTGATGGAGTTGTCACCGAGCCGCTGCTATTGCGTCGCTTGTTGTGCATCAGCTTGCCCAGTTCATCCTCATCCTCGTCCTCTTCACGTCGGCGCTTTTCAGACAGTCGCTCGGGAGGCGGCACCGATCCAAGTCCTCCATCGCTCCTCGCGTCCGGTTCTGATTCGCCCTCGCTCGACTGGACCTCCGACGGAGTTTCAGGGTCAGCATTCTCGTCTGCCTCATCATCCGAAGCATAATCCACAAGAAGTTTTGAAGTAGCCGAGCCGTTGGTTGCAGAAGCCTTCTCGGCATCCTTTGCTTGTTGCTCCTCATCGTCCTCCGGGTCGGATGCGGCCCAGTAGTCTTCTTGCTCTTGGTCAACGGTAATTTGCTCCATAAGCCTCGAGTTCGCGGGCGGCCTTCGACCCATGTCGTCCTCAGTCTCAAGGAAATAGTCCATATTGGACGTGTAGCCTTGCGTCTGGTCATACCGAAGAATGATGTCTCGGAACGTGGGCATGTAGTTTAAGCTGAGAAGTCGTTCTCTAAAGTGGACAACCAAATACTTCACCAAATCCTTCAAATTTTCTTTCTTAATGTATTCGAAAAATTCGAGCGACGCCGAGCTCAAGAGGTTATCCCGGGGCATTGTCTCGACCAAAACATCGAGAATTGGGCCCAAAACCTGCTTTTCAGTCAAATGCTTGATGTAAAACTCATCCTGGAGCGTAATCAAAGCTCTAAAGAATCGAATAGCGACTGGGGCATAGTTAGTATACTAGAGTTCAGACGGGGGATGGAGCAAGTTCATACCAAGACGCAAATACTTCTCTGGACACTCGAGAAGCTGAGCAACACGCTGGCAAATGTTATTCGTCATAACGAAGAACTTGCAGCGCAGGTTGTGTTGGCGAATGAAAAAGCAAAGAATTTCAATCAAGTAGGTGAACATAGAAGCCTGCTGCACAGGAAACTTCATATCGGTCCTCTTCTCAAGATCAATCAGCGGCTTAAATAGCCTTAAAGCCGACCTTTCGTAAAACCGAGTCAAAAACACATCTTGCTGAGGGTCAATGTTCGGCGTTGGCCGTGGTCGGCCTGCAAAGTCACCATTCGCCTTCACATAAGCCTCCGCGCCTTGCACCGGTGGTCCAGGATCCAGAAGAACCTTGAGAGCTTCTGAAATCTGAGACTTGACTCCGAGGTCGACTTCTACAAGGAGAAGATCAATCAACGAATCTGTCAGAGGCGCCTGGTTCTCGTGCATTTGCCGGTAGATGGTTTGACGAATCATTTGAGGGTCGTGATCAATAATCGAGATCAAGATGTCCGTGGCTCCAACTCTAACGCCAACATCACCATGTCGCAGCCCAAAATGAATAACCTGAAGAAGCCCATGAGCAATGAAGTTGTTGTACAGGCTTTGCCGAGCAGGCGGCTGGATGTTCTTGGCAATCGCGCAGCACTGCTGGATAAACAAAACCGCCTCCTTCTTTCTCTTCTGATCCGGGACCGTAGAGGTAAAGATGCCGAAAAGCTCATTAAGAAATACTGCGTTCGCTTGAAGATGTTGGACAATATCGACTTGGTTGAAAAAGATGAGCGAATTGAGAACGGAAAAGGTAGGGTCGTCGAGAATTCGGGCAAGGACGACATCCTTGAGATACTGGAGGCGGTAGGTCTGGTGAATTTTCCTCTTTGTCTGTTCATCCTCAATAGGAACCACTTCCTTGTATCGACCCTGGTTATCCAGCCAGTGACGGTGGTTAGCCTTGTGGCTAGGAAAATCAGGATCGTATTCCAAAGCGCCGACAACTCCGAGGACGCATTCGTCCGATACCGCATGCTCGATAATTGAAGTGTCGTTTAGGAGAATGATGGTCTTCATAATGTTACATAATCGATGCAGATCTTGTAGGCTTTCAAGGTCTTCGGCGATCTCGACCAGGGGGATGAGCCGGCCAATGTAATCTTCTGCCATGATGGCCTTGGCAAGTGCATCGCGGCCATTCGCAGTCGAACTCATAATTCGCATGTTCGTCTCGATCTCGGGAAGGTTTCCGAGCTCCGCAGCGGGAAGGCTAATTGTTGCGGGGACTTCAATAGCAAGATCATCCGAAAGATCGTCTAGAAAGGGGTGTCAGTAGATAATATTTTGAGAGAGAGTGCAATTGTTCGTACCGGCGCCACCAATGTTGTTGTGGAATGACTGCTGAACACTGCTGACGAATCTCCTGTCAAAAAAAAATTAGCATCCAGCCAATACACATCTCAAAATAAGCCGAGGGTCGAAAACAAACCATATCATAGCACAGCCTTCTGGTTCTTGGAAACTTAATGCCATATCCACGCCACTTCCAGGCTCCTGCCAGACAATGAGTGTTTCTAAAGTCAACAAGTCAGATATGGAGCCGAGGTATCAGAGATGGGGACAACATGCCTTGCTGCTTCTGAAATCCATCTTCCTTCTGGATCTTGGTCTCTAGGAGCAAGCGCTCAGGCTGATCCTCGGACTCGACAATAACCCGAGGGTCTTTCCGGCCATCTTCGGTCTGTGATTGGTATACCAGGTTAGCGGTAAAGATTCGGCGCAGTAAAGGGGAATCGCAGGGACGGAGCATACAGTCGCGAAGGATGCCGTGCAAAATCCGGTGCCTCGGTCGAACCAGTCATTGTTGCGCAACTCGTAGACCTTGACGCGCTTCTTGTCGGTGGGCTGATGAGGCACGGGTTGTGCCATCATCAAAGGCTCGGGTTCCCCCTCGACGGTGAGGTTGGTATACGCTGCCAGGTCCGGGGCGAGTTCCAGGTGTTGCTGCAGGGACAGCTCGGAGGGTTCGTTATGACTCAAGATCGTAAGCGCCGCCACGGTTGATCAAGGTGCGCGCGGACACGGCGCGGCGGTAGTCGAGTTGGAGAGAAGGTGGACAGGAAGCTGCGCAGCGACACAGCGTGTCAAGTAGCGTGTCGAGCGAAGGCTGATCAATGCGCCATACAATCAAGGGCGAAGCGAGGAGGCCGGCGCGGATATCGGAGAGGATGCCACGCCACGAATCCGAGGATGGACGTTGGCCGAGGTGTCGGGAAGAGTGGACGGCGACGACGGGGTGCTGCAAAGCGCGACGGGGAGGTCGCTGCGACGACGACAGACGCAGAAAGAGCCCGGAGAGGCTAAGTGGAGATGGGGCGTGCAAGCGATCGGGCTCCGATAAGTGAGGACTTTTGAGGCTGTCGAGGATTGCGGATGAAGTGGGCAATGCGCGTGACCAGGCTGCCAGATGGTGTTGGGTTTGGGGTCTTGGGGGCTTGGGGGGTACTAAGTCGAGGGGGGGCCCCTTCTTCCCAATTTTCGGCCTCCTTCCTCAGGGAGCCACGCGATGAACTGTGGCTGGGTCCCCTTATCGTCCAATCAAGCCCCAGTTTTTGCATTATTGTGTCACGTGATTCCGGCTTCGGCCACATTGCCACCGTCAGATTGCGCCCCCCTTAGCTCAATCAGGCATGACGCTGGAAGGAAAAGCCTTCTGTCTGTTGTCCACTCCCCATGTGCGATGCGTCGTGATGTAATGAGGATCCCAACCAAGGCGATCAGGCGCCCATCCAAGCTAGTTCAGGCTCACACAGCGCACGACACCCAGCGCACACAACACACCACGCTGGTGGTTATCGCATCACCGCCACCAACCTTTTCTCCCGCTCTATGCATGTTTGAGCTCGGTAGCTGTCTTCCATCCCGCCCTTTTCTAAAAATTTGTCAACCCCACTCACGGCCCGTCAGTCAAGAATGTTCCTTAATATGTCCCTGGTCGATGTCTCAGTAAAAAGGCCATTTGTCGGAGACCCTGAACAAATGCGGGTACTTGAGATATCCTTGGATTATGAAAACATTTCTCTGTTCCGTCATAAACTCGACGCCAAGTCGCTGGAATCAGGGAGACGATGTGTTGTAAACATCAATTGCCTCGACTACTTAGTCGAGAGACGTAGTGAAAGTGACGTTGCCCATCACAAAGGTGCTTCCGATTTGAAGTAAGAAAAAAAATATTCTTGAAATACTTGGATTTTGTAGTCTTTGATATCCGATATATCCAAAAATGGAATAGAATATATGCCAATTCGGTTCAGGTATTACGCACTGCAAGATGAGGTCATGATGAAAGGGTCCAGGACAGCAAGAGATGAAACACTTCAACCATCAATACCAATCAGGTGTAGCACTTGCTGCATTCTGCTTCATCGATAGATTGTATTCTGGCTAATGAGGTCTGCTCAATCGGTGCCAGACTTCCTCATTGGAGCGGATGGCCAAGAAATGGTCCTGTGCACAATACTTGCAGCAGCTAAGCCAGCAGTCAGCACATCTGCATCATCTTGATGAACCACAAAACAAGAACTAGCATCAAGCTCGGTGTCTATTGCAAGGCATCCAATCCATTTATGACAAGTCACCTCGCCTCGCATTCCCGCTTCTCCGGGGATCAGGGGCTAGTCTTACTCAAGCCATAAACCTAATAAAGTCTTCAATGACAAGATCACGTCGATATAAAGCCCCACGATACCATCACAAACGCCATTACTGTGGCATTACAAACACAATAGGAATAGTTCAGGGACCAGGCGGCTTCAGCTGAACCAGCGGTCCGGCGTTGGCATCGGCACACGGAGATGTGAGTAATCAATCACTTCGTACCGGGCAAAAGCAAGCCACAAGCTGGCTAGACCGATCGACGATACCTAATGGAACGTCAAAAAAGACTAAATAAGGCAATGAGCTCTCACAGCCGCCTCCTTTGGGGTTATGTGGCGTTAAACTAGGAGAAAGATCCATAGTTTTGGGATGATAAAAATGGTGACAAATGTTAAGACTTACCCAAAGTACGTTTTGGTCTGTTGGCCTCGGCCAGTCCCGAACGTAGCATACAGCTGAGGTTTGGACTTTAACTCTTCTAGGAAAACTTCCAGAGGTTCTAGCGCGACATCAAAAGAACGCGACCCGAAAAAGGTCGGATTACGCGCCAGAATTGGGTGGGTGGGACAGTATCAGAAGCGATAACACTCAGATCCTTTACAACTTTATGCCAATTTCCTCTTCCTCGCGCTTCCTTGCTATCTCTTTTCTGATTCCCAAGTATATTGCACCGAGATTTCTTACACGTGGAAAATTGACCACAATGAATCCGGGACCATCGCGTGCATCAGGGTTCAATGCGTGCATGGCCATTTCCGAACTGCTGTGCAGAACTGTAGGCGAAGGAGCACGAGCCTGCTAGTGGCAGCCCTCCTAGATGTGGCTTAAGGGGAGAGACAATCCATCCCTGATGTAGATCTGCAGGGGGCCTAGACTGGGAGTGGAAGACGATGAACCACAAAAGATGCCCGTTCTAATGTTTAAAAAAAAAAAAATATGCAGGGTTTTGAAATGAGGCGACTCATCAAGTAACCGAAACAGCGGGATCAATAACACAGTGAGTACACCACGAGGCCTGGACGCTATGATCACATCCAGGATCCAGGTAGGTCATGTTAGACATCATATTCATGATTACCCTTTAAGCATTGGTGAAAACTGCCAGTATCACGATGTGAATAAGCTACAGGCGCCCACGATCTGTTACTTTTTTTTTCCCTTTCTGAAGATTGCAGCGGGTTACATGAGTGACGTTGCAGTTTCATGAAATACTAGGGTTGATCTCAATTCCGAATGGAGAGATGATACGCGCAAGTCGAAACAACCTCAACGAGATCCAAATCCATCTCGCCAAGAAGCCCCGCAACATCCTCGACGGTTGTGTCGTGCATGCAAATGCGCGAAACCTTCGGAGAAACTAGTTAGTCGGCCGTCGGGTCCAGCGGCAGACGATCCGGAAACCAGACCAAGAAGCGGATCATGCAGGCTATCGCTTGGGGGAGCAGATAGGCTCCGGAGACAAGGGCACGGAGCAACTGGGTGCGCGGCAAGGATGGATTTATTCGACGCCAGTCGAAGGATTTGTAAGAGCAAGCTGCGACGAGGCGTTTGCCGTGGGTCATGATGGCGTTGCCAGGGCTTCTCTAACGGCCAGGCCAGTCTCGACCAGGTTCCCCGCCCGGCGTGCGCGAGCTTCAGAGCGCGAAGCCGAGTACGTACAGCGGAAGCATGTGCGCGATCCAGATAGCCGGGATCGAGGCCCAGTGCCTCTGGCGCAAGGGGTGGGGAGGGCGTTGGCAGCGCTCCGGGTGACTAGTAGCAGCCTTAGTGGGCGCGGGAGCTTGCCTCACGCACTTCAGCATCATAGGACGCCATGCATGTAATTGATGGTGCTTCGGGGCAGGGCGAGCTGACAAGGTTTTGCAACGGAGAATTGGTGGAGATGGGGCGGGTACCTGACGGAATGGTTTGTGATGCATGGACAGAGGGAGTTGTACATAAATACGACAAGCCACAAATATAGGCCGGGATGCACACTGCAATATCATCGGCCGATACGCACTGTATGACTTCAGTTCAAGCAGGGCGGTGGCACAGTAAACTGCGAGGTTGGGTGTCCCGTAGGCCGTGGCCCTGCGACACCTCGGACCGCACTGGGCGCATGAGGCTTCTCCCGGTAACCTTGAAGCGGGCCCCGTTTGGCGTGTCGCAGAATGATCCCTTCCCCCTGCTGGCGTGCTTTAGTTAGGCCTTGGTGAGCTGGCTCGGGTTGGCTGGCTGGACATTTTTATTTTTTGGCACCATTAGCTGCGTCTGTCCAATGCATATGTGCCAATCGTGGCTCTGTCTAGCTGCTGCATGTTAAATTTTGTCATACTGTACAAAAACCCAGCATCGCCAGGGCTGATCTGTTGCCAGGTTTTGGGCGCTCTCTCATCCCACTTCCAACATCTTCTTCCGCCTCTCCTTTACCCCTCAGACCATTCTAGGTTGCCATTGTTATCGGTGGCGGCACAATCGGGTCATTCTAATCCTCTTCCAGGCAATTGGCGCTCGATCCAGGAACAGGACGAGTCAGACAACCACTAGCCGCGACGCCCTCTCCCACACCGTTGAGTGACGATCTCGATCCCACGTTATCCGGCCGCTTCTCTTCCGTCTGTAAGTCCCAAGCCCGCCGCACCCATCTGTATATATATTCCCCATCCATGTCTTCCTCAGTTTGGCTTCCTTTTGCACAAACGAGATCAATCTCGCACATTCACCCACAACAACTCTCTCCGAGATAGCTAGTCTATTCTCTACTTTGCTTGGCCAATACTTCCCTGCTTGGCTACTTCACATACAAACATCTACCCTCCAAAGACAGACTTGACGTTTGTCTCTTGGTACAACCTCTCAACAACCCAATATTTGAATTTGAACCTCATTTGCATCTCATCTCGTCACTCTTGCTCTATCACGCGCACTTCAAACATATTTTTCTTCAAAAGCTTTTGATACCAACCACCACTCATTCTCAGTCATGTCGATCATCTCGCGCATTCGGCGTGGTCGCCAACAAGCCAAAGACCACACCACAAAGACCACCGAGGAGAACAAGCCTGCCTCAGCTGCGCCATACCACCACGTTCCCAATCATGCTGCCAGCGATGCTTTCTCAACAGCACCTATGGACGCCCGCATTGCCAACCAATCCCATGTGCGGGAGGCAAATCATGTGCGGCACGCCACGGCCAGCTCCCAAGAGCATCAGGTGAACGTTCCGGGTATTCCGCGCATGGGCAGTGGCTCATCCACGACTACCTACTCTACGGGTGACTTCTCGCGTGGTCCCCGTGGCTCCGGCATCACTGGTTCTTCTACGGGCTCATCCTCATATGTCGCCTCTCAGAGAGGCAAGGAGATGAACCGTTGTCCCTACCATAGCCGCGCGCCGAGCAAAGGTTCGTTCAAGAGCGAACAAGAAATGTTAGACATGAATTTCATATAAGTCTAACAAATTCCTTATCAGGAGGACTCCTCTCTCATGAGAGCCTGGGAGAGTCCCTGGATGTACGCAGGTCAAAGCGAATTGGTATGGCTCCGTTGATCGAGCCCATCAACATCCCCCGACCGAATACCGACGTTGGACGCCCTCATCGTTTGCATCCGACTGCTCGAAGTGTATCAGATGTATCCATCAACCGACTAGCTCAAGTCGCCAAACTCGCCAGCACACCGCTTGCCGAACGGACTTTGACGCCGTCAACCGGACCGCCTCTTCCACAAACCCCAACCAGGCCGATCGTTTGCATCTCAACAAGTCCGTACGGTTCACCGCCTCGCGCTCACTCTCGCAACCAAAGCGAATACTCCAGCTTTTGGGAACGACACTCACGGCAAGGGTCTGTTTCATCCCTTCCTGCACTTACACCCACGTCTGCCAAGCATTACTCGTCCGGGCCATTGACGCCACAAAGATCCGCCACGCGCCAGTCTATGGAACCCGCACCACGCTCACCTCTGCTTGACTTTGATTTTCAGTTCGACAAGGTTTCGCTGCAAAGCGGTGTTTTGGATATGGACGAGAAAAATGAGCAACGACGGGTCTCCCGATCACGATACCAGGAAAAGGAAATTATTGATCCTAGCGTCGGACTGCTTGATTTCGGCCTCCCCCGCAACAATCGACATAGAGCACCCTCTTTCGCACCTAACCAAATCGTCAACAAGTTCCCGGAGCCTGCGTCTCCACCAATACCGACACCCAGAGCCAGGTCATGGACATTGACCAAAGCGGGCAGCAAACTTCTGCGCAAAAACCACCGAAGGGGAGAGTCCAAAATGACCATCTAGAAGCATGTTCCATGCATGCAGTCAATGAATAGTGGGGTCCGCAATGACGACAATACAATTTCTAGAAACCTATTCGAGGCGATATCGCGCACTAAGTGCTGGACACGAAGCGCACCACCCTCTTGTGTCACGGGGGGGCCGAGAAATAGGGGGCGAGCTTGTCGCAGATTGACAGCCTATGTGCACAGGCATTGGTATTGGTCAGCTGCAACTTGCTCCTTGTTTTTTTCTTTTTTTTTTTTTTTTGTAGATATTGACGACATTCCTTGTTTTCATTTGTATCAAGCGTGGCATGAGTGGGCAAGGCAAAGCCCAGCGGCGTTTTTATTTGGATTGTATTTAGGATGGGTTTGGGTCAGGAAAAGAATTGGGGAAGATATCACCTTTTGGTTTATATATATCCTTGATATGAATTTATTTAGCCTGGGGCGTACCGTTTTTTTAATTGAATTGAGTATCATAAATCAGATGCTTTCTTGCGCTCAAAGTGATCAACAATTCCTTTGGAAGAACCAAACCAGTGATTACATGCCAGTGTAAACTAAACAAAATAAATGGTGGATTTCTGCATGAGACAGAGCATAATGCTCGTATAAAAGAAAGCGAACCTTTATAGATTCTCCTTCTATGAAATATATATTAAATACGGGCTTAAGGGAAAGTTTCCTGTACAGGTTTGCACTGAATTTAGGGTAGCCTCTGAAGGGGAACAAAGGACTGAGGCTATCCTTGGGCTCCACCCCCCACCATCCGAGTAGCATCCACTAATTCATGCGCCTGGCACTGGTCACCACTATACGCCAACTGCCGCCAGCGCCACAGGGACTGTTTGACAGTGGAGTTCTAGGGGCGCGGGACCTAAGACAGCCCACTCCCCGCTGGCGGGCGCAGTGATTCATTGGCCAAACTTCACCAGGAACAGGGGCGGCGCCTTCCCCAGGTGCCCCCAGGTGCCGTAGCCTAACGGACTCCGTGGCCTCAATTACGTATGTTGCTGCGTAGGTGATGCGGATGAGGCGCAACATCAATCTTATCTGCATCAACGTCACTTCTCACTCTCCCTTCAATTCCCTTCCACGTTGCTTCTTCCCCATGCGCGCCAGCTGAACGCTAGGCGCTGCGACCGTCTCTCCTTTCTTTTTCTTCTCGCTGCTGCAGTGAGCTCCTGCAGCTAGCAACTATGGCCGTCACTTCGCCTCTGGGGCTGCCCGCAATGTTCTTGCGTCCGCTCTGTGCTTGGATCCGGGCGACCCCAGTCTACATCCTGCTGGTCGTCTTTGTCGCCCTCGTTCTCTTTGGACTTCTCGCCGTAAGTTTGCTTCGTCCCGTCCCGTTTCTGGCGCATCAATCTCATCCCGCATAGCTCTTCATCCTTCTCCATCTTGTCGCGCCCAAACCCCGCCCTGTCCTACCCTCCGAGAAGACATACATTACCAGTCATCCATCCACCGGCCGAACACAGCCTATTCCTCTCCCATGCTGGTACGATCGCTGGATTGCTGAACGACGTCTCTGCGAGGAACGTGCCCAAGCTGGGAAAGCTGACTCCACGCCCGATCCCGGATCTATCGAGCCTGCCGAATTGCGATTGAGTGTCGTATTCCCTGCGTACAATGAAGAGGAACGTGTTATTCCAACCCTAGAGGAGGCTGTCGCCTACTTGGATAAACATTTTGGCCGCCCTACTGCACTTGGCAAGACTCGTGTTATGAGTCCTCCACCCAAGCGACATGCACACAATGCGCCCAAGGAAGAACTGAGTGGATATGAGATCATCCTAGTCAATGATGGAAGCCGTGACAAGACAGTAGATGTTGTGCTCAAATTCGCTCAAGAAAATGGACTTCATGACATCCTCAGGGTTGTGTCGCTGGAGAGGAACAGAGGCAAGGGTGGTGGAGTTACCCATGGTTTCCGTCACGCCAGGGGCGAGTATATTCTCTTTGCAGATGCTGATGGAGCTTCAAAATTCAGTGACATGGGAAAACTGATTGAGGGATGCGAAGAAGTGGTTGATGGATCCTATCGTGGCGTAGCCATTGGTAGTCGCGCTCATCTCGTTGGTAGCGAGGCCGTTGTCAAGGTATGTCATAACACCTAGTGTCGTCCTTTTGAGCTTCTTCCAGACTAATGAAATTCTTTCTAGCGCTCGGCTTTGCGTAATTTTCTGATGCGCTCCTTTCACCTCGTTCTGATGATCCTCACACCACCAGCCACCTCACGCATTCGCGATACTCAGTGCGGCTTCAAGCTCTTTTCTCGAGCTTCTCTGCCGCACATTATCCCTTACATGCACACAGAAGGCTGGATTTTTGATATTGAAATGCTAATGCTGGCCGAGTCGGCCCCCGCCACACCCATTCTTGGCAGCGACGGCAGTGTTATTGGCACTAGCCCTGGCATCAAGGTTGCCGAGGTGCCCATTGAGTGGCATGAAGTGGGTGGAAGCAAGCTAAACGTTATCCAGGACAGCATCAAGATGGCTATTGGCCTCGCCGTGCTACGTGCCAGTTGGATGATGGGTGTTTATCGCCGAAGATTGACCTAGGCGCGGGACGATTTGATGAGCAAGAATAAGGGGACACCGTGGAAATTCGATGAACCGAGAGTGGCATCATGTATCATGTAAAACTAGCAAAACTAATGCAGAACCCCAAAAGAGAAAGATGCCACCGAGCTTATTTCAACATCGGTTCATACCACAATGGCTTTGATTTGCAACGGGACAGTGTACTTGAACAGTTAAAAATGTTCTTGCATTATGATTATATATCCGTGAATTACGGCTGCTCCCCTCTTCACGCAAGAATATACCTTTCCAAGAAATATACCACATGGAATAGAAACAAAGAAACGCTTCCCATGCATGCTCCCTTAGCTCTTCGCTTTTCTGTGTCTGAAAACCCGGCATCATGAAACAACTAAAATGGATATATGTACGAGATGGCCGAAACGCCATCCCTTCAGCCCCCCCCTAAGTCAAACCGTCTTGAACAAGGCGGAATAATGTGCGAGAAGAATGGGGACATGGAGAATCTCCAAGTTTCTGGTCTTTTTGAATCATGTAGAAAAGCCAACTGAGCCCCTCCTCCCAAACGCCGCAGCTCAAGCCCATCCGTTTTTTCTCTTTTTTCTTCTATTTTTTTTGTCGTTGGGTCATTTCAGAACGTCTCTCTACCACCTTCCCCCTTTTCGAGGGCCAGGACAAGTAGTTCGTCATCTGAATGGAACTTTACCAAAAAGTCTCACGCCACATGATGGGGAGGAAGACGATGCAAGCCTTCCAGAGAATGAGCACGGCATCGATGAGGGCAAGAGGCGCCCAGAGGAAGCCAAAGATGCTTCCACCCATGACGGAGCAGGCATTGAGCCAGATGGCGAGGAAGGCAACGGAGAAGAAGTGATAGAAGAGGACGGCGGGGCGGTGAATGATGCCAGCCAGGAGACCACAGGGGCCATCAATGATGCCGCGGCGGAAATAGTCGAAGCATCCAAGCTGGAGAGCGCGCAGTTGGCGGTCATTTGCGGCAAAGAGGGAGTAGAGAGCCTGAGCGAGCACATTGATGATGCCAGTAAGGGACTTGCGACGAGCATAGAGCTCCTTCATGGCCTTGTTGACGGCCTTGGGGTCGTCGAGGCTTGGGAGGCGGTCAGGGTGTAGGATCTCAGCCAGAAGAAGGACATCGTTGAAGGCGACTGTCATGCCGCCACCAGTCAGGGGATGGCGCATGTTCATGGCGTCACCAATGAGAATCATGCCGTTGGTAATCTGGCGCGTTGGAGGTAGCCAGCTGTTGGGCATGCTGCGAGGAATCTTGCCATCGGCGAGGGCCTTCTCGGCCGAAGGGCGGATGGAGGGTGGCAATGCTGGCAGGACATGCTTCTCGATGTAGCCACGAACACCGCCGTTGGCGGTTGAGGCTTCGGGGATGTTGGGGGGCACGTCGATGAGGGCGCGTGTCTCGTGGGTACCAATCTGGTAGAGGAGGATGGGGAAGGCATTGCCAATAATCACATGGCCGTAGCCAGGGTCGGGGAGCTTGCAGTCAATGAGCTCGAGGGCGTAAAACTTGGAGCACACCTTGGGCTTGCTTCCTAGCGCATCCTTTCGCCACTTGGAGTCGTAACCATCAGCGATGATGGTCAGCTGGCCGAAATAGTAGTCGGGTTCCTTGACGCCAGTCTCTTTGTTGGTGGTGCGGCTCTCGACACCAAGAATCAAATCCGAGTGCTCACCCTTTAGCGTCTTGACAACCTCAGTCTCGACGAGGGTAATGTTCTTATGGGCCTGGCATGACTTGCGCAGCTGTGTGATGAAGCGACCGTGGTGGAATCCACGACCGACCTGCTTCTTATCGCCAAGCTTAGCGTTGCCTCCCCATGCTCGAGGGACCTCGCCGTTGTCGTCGAGGTTGGGATAGGGGATGAGGGCTGGTTTGCCGTGGTAGATGACGTTGTAGCCGTAGCAAGGGATGCCGTCGATATCGTCGATGCAGTGGCCGAGGCCGAGCTTTTTTAGCGAAGCAATACCGCCGGGCTGGAGCAGCTCGCCGACAATGCGGTTGGGTTCCTGGAGCCAACGTTCGAGGAGCAGAACGGAGCGGCCCTGGTTGGCGAGGGCGAAGGCGATGGCACAGCCGAAGACACCAGCGCCGACGACGACGATATCAGCTTCGTGGTATGTGTCGCGACGACGAGCCTGGGACTCGCCCGTGGTGAGGGTCGGCGCCATGATGTTATGTGATGTGGTGTCGAGGAGGAAGCGAATTCGAGAGGGTGTCAATTGCAAGTCGGTTGGGGGGAGATTAGACTAGATGCAATTGGCAAAGCGGGTGGGTGCAAAAGTGATTTGCTAGGGGAGAATAGGAGAGAGACCTCAATGCCCGTCCAGGAGAAAAGAAAAGAGGAGAGGGACAAGAGGGGGATAAAAGGAGAGCGAGGGGGACGAGGCGGGACGCGATGGGGTGTAATAAGGAGGGTTCAATATAAAATCGAGCGGTGTCGCTGTCGTTGCGAGTTGATGATCGGCTGTCGGGGAATGCCGTTCCGGGCAATAATATTTTAGTTCTGAAAGGCCACTATGATGCTTGACATCTGATTAAACAGGAAACAATTGGTGCCGCAAAACATCTGTCATAAACACCATAAAAGGGTCTTTCTAGTCTACTTCTTACTTCGCTTCTCACGCCAATTGACCGGAATCAATGCCTCTATAAGTAGTTTTTTTTTTTCTTTCGGCACATTATCTTGCTCTGTGTTGATCACCTCTCCTCTCCTCACTGATGGTCTGCTTCGACCGCGCGCAGTCTATTCCCCTGGACAGGCGGGCCAGCCCGACAGGAACCAATTAGCCTATGGCATGTCATGGATTCGCTATTCTGGCGTGCCCGCAAGGGCTGTGCCGCTGCAATCGCCATGGATTTCACGGGCCATGTACCGAGAACCAAAGCCAGAGTCAGTAGACAGATTCGCCAGGCACAGGGCTGGAACAGGGGTCGCACCATGCGATCTGGGCGTTGGCAGTGCCCTGAAGTGCCCTGAAGGGTACTCTGAGTGAGGACCCTGAAAGGACCAAAAAATTTCTATGCTCCAGGCTAACCCCCCCTGGACCAACCGCCCTAAGTGCTATAACCTTAGAGGGTCGCAGGTCAATAATGGCACCACAATGCTCCGTAGCGTCCCTGACCGCCTAGTAAACATGCCAATGGGTGCCCCCGCCATTGGCCGTCCATGGTTCGATGTATGGGCTCACAGGGATCCGGTCATTTTCGTCAGCGCGCTGGCATGTGAAAGTGGAAGCAAAGTGTTGGGGAACAATCGTACGGCCCAACGTCACCCTATCTGGCTCTGCCGCGTCCCGGCCTGTCTTCGTCGAATCCGGCGTTTCGCATTCGGGACTTGCTGCTGCGTTGCTTCGACACGTACCGGACCGCCCAATCATGGCTGTGCTGATGCTATTCCAGGTCGCCCTTCTACCGCTTAGGCATATTAGCTGGCCGATCCTGCAGGACATCCCACTTACTGGAACGCCGCCATGTGAGTGGCATGTGATCTGATTTGTCTGTCGCCTCACCTGCCACACCTCCAAAACCGAGTTTCACACTTAGTCGAAACGAATACGATTAATTTAACGAGCTCTCCCGCAATCGCATCTTCAGGCACACGATCACGTCCCCACCACCCATGCCCACTTGGCTCTGCTTTGGCCATCGCTCCGGCCATCGCCCGCAAATGTCACCTTGGTCTGCTGCTCTTGGTCTCCCCCATGATGATTCATCCAATTGGGTTTTTTACATTCGTAATCTAGGTGACGGCTAAGTACATAGGTAAATGGTTGTTGTAGACTGTCAAGATCCCTCTATCTGGATCAGATTTATATCCTCGCAATTCGTCCAGCAATGCGCACCGCAAGGTGAGTTTCTATCTATACAAATATCCACCATGTGCCACTGGATACCCCAAAGGAAAAGAAATATATTCGCTTCGATTTTGATCTCCATCTAAGAGAATGCGCCAGCCAAGTTTTGTCTGGACATGAATATAGCATCCCGCTCGCTATGCACTTCCGAGGCCCGCGCATTTTCTCGCGCAGGCTTTTGTATTGTCTCTGCTCTCCCGGCCTCCAGAACCGCCTGCTTAATTGCCTGCTTGTTTTGAGATGGCCTCTCCTGGGCTTGCTCCCAATCCCGAGACTTTGTCGTTGGTGCACCCCATTTCATTCTGGCCTCGAGAATTTGGCTCTCGCTCGAATCTCTTTCTTTAGTGGTGTCAGATTCTAAGTCGGCCGTTTCATCTGCTTCCTTGAAGACACTGATAACGCTTGTTGTCAAGGTCGCTCGATCCTCACGAACTGTGGCCCGGAGTGTTTTGATATGTTCTAGCGCCTCATTCAGGGACGCGAGCATGTCCTTGTGCATCTCCCTTTCATTGGCTGGCCCCCGCGTCGCCCTTGTTGCTATTGCCTTCATGGCTCGTTTAAGAGACTCCTTGCATTCCTTGCTACCCTGCCACCACTCAGATTTGGCGTTGAAGCTCTGGAGAAGTGCTCTAAGTGCAGTGTATTCTTTTTGGCCGGTGTATGCAAAAACAAGGCTTGCAAAGTTGAATTGCGAGTATGCCAGCTCGCCGTTTCCGTTTTGTTGCGCCGCTAACTCGCACACTCGGATCGCGCCTTCGTTGAAGCCCTTTTGAGATAAAATGCGAGCTGCCTTATTGTAGACGCTGTCGTGAATGCGTGATCCTTGGCTGAGTGCTGCTTGGAGTATGCCGCCCACACTGTCCCCGGATTCTAATCGTGCCACGAGTAGAGGGACCAATGCACCACTGACATCATGGCCTTGATCGTGCGCTCTACTCACCAATTCTGCTGCTGTTTGAGAGTGTGGTCCCTCTAGGCTGATGTTTGCGAGAACAGCCAGCCGGAGGCATCGGGAAGAGAACGCGATGCCCTGTTTTGATGCATCTTTAAAGGCCTTGTATACCTGTTCCCAGTCGTTTTTCTGGGCCCAGTTATTCATACATCGAAAAGCCATCCGTTCGAAGATGGTAACAGAGTCTCCAGTAGTTTTGGGTAACCTTGATACATGCTGAGACTCGTCGCCTTCTGGTCCCTCTGATGGTAATGACTTAT
Source organism: Calonectria ilicicola (assembly GCA_020809705.1). Classification (NCBI taxonomy): domain Eukaryota; kingdom Fungi; phylum Ascomycota; class Sordariomycetes; order Hypocreales; family Nectriaceae; genus Calonectria; species Calonectria ilicicola. Next base: position 1,540,270 of record CP085828.1, on the reverse strand, counting down.
GGAGCTCATTTAAGCCACCTTGTACTGAGTATTTGGCGACATGAGGATCATGAACTGAAGGCATATAATCTCTGACGCCTTCTAGCATATTAAGGACATCTGCTCTAGCGAGATTCCAATATTTGCAGCATTTTTCAACAATTTCGTTGAAGAATATTTGATTCATCTCAAGCCCGCTTTCGTGGCAAAAATGGAGCCAGTCGACGAGGGCTTGGATATCACGGTTCCGCCCATGCTTGTCGAGGACAAGGAAGGCCAATGCCTGATTCAAGCACATATCGTACGTGCTGACGAGATCACGGACAAAGATGTCGATTTCTTCCGGAGAATGATCCTTGCAGTATAATTTCGTGAGCCAGGCCAAGGTATTTTGGTAATACTCGCTTTTGCCCTTGCCCTTGGCTTGGATGATTTGCAGTTGCGGCCACACAGCTTTCCAGTTGCCCAGTGAGGCATCGCGTATGGCAAACCTTCCCCGAAGTTTGACATCGTACTCTGCCGCTTTGGGTCTTAAGGAACGAAGTTTCTGCATCTCTGCCCTTGCCGTGGTGTCGTCGCCCGCATCAAGGGCAATCAAGGCAACTCTCCGTCTAATGGAGTACTGCGTTACTATGGATAGGAAACTGTCATCGAATAGACCTGCATCTTGTAGAAGCCCATAGATGCCTTTGATGGAATCGAAATTCTGCGTCTTCCTCCAGTAGTGCATGAGTGTCCTGGTGATCCATGGATTACGCAAATTGAAGGGTGTTTCTTCTGACTTCCAGACTTCGGAATTAGACATGTGATGTAAAAGCTGACGAGTCCCTTCGACGTCTCGCTTTTCATATAGATGGTCCATGGCCGGAACGGCTAATAAGCAGACTTCACTGCAAACAGGGTGGAGAGTATCCAAGATATCCGGTAACTTGCTGTGCTCCTGGGAGCGCACCACGGACTCAAGGACCCGGAGACCCTTAGCCATCGCTAATTTAGGCTCGACAGACCGGGTCGATATAATGTTCTTCAGTAAGTGGATAGCGGATTCTTGTTGCTCGACTTTTGTGGCTTGGTCTGTCTTGGGCGACTCCAATTCGACTACCAGTCGGTCCAATTGAACCAACGGTGCTTGTGATTCTATGTTTTCTTGTTGGCTGATGCTATCCACTAATGTGGTTGCTGAATCGGCTAGAGATTCTTCATCAAAGTAATCAGTGGCACCCTCCAAGTCTTCACCCACAAATGCTGCCTTCAGAGATGTGCTCGGTTTTAGATCAACTAAAGCGGCGTTGTCTTGACTTTGTTGCGTGGATACTGGAATTTTATGAGTTGTTGGATTGGGTTCAACTGGAAGATTTGAGGTCTGATTTGCCAATCGTGCGTCCAACTCATTCGGAAGCCCTGCCTCTTCATCTTTGCGTGTCTGTTGCATGCGTTTTAATGCGTTTGGTATCTCGTCCGTCGACATGCGAAGGAATAAATCATTATGAGCGAAGGGGGAGAGGGGGGATAGGCGTGAAAGCTCTTTTCGTGCCATGTCCCATTCATCCCAGCTCTTTTGTCGTATTTTGGCTGAATCAGGGCTTAGGAAGGCGTTGGATCCCGTTTCCTTCGAAGTGGAGTGTGATGCAGCGACCTCCGGAGTCGGTCGCCTCTTTGAAAGTTCTCCATTTCGTCTTCGACGGCGGATTGGATTCGGGGCTGTTGTGTTCGCGGAAATGTCACCAAATTCAGCCGGGAAAGTCTCCCGTCGCCCGAAGCTCTCGCTCAATGCAATCGAGCCACGGTCGACACGGGCCGTGTGCAACTTCTTTGCATTGTCATAAGCGGTTCGTGCGATCTTTATTCGTTGACGGCGTTCTTCGGCGAGCAGAATGACGGAGCAGGAGGTGGTGAGAAGAACTCCTCGGAGGGCATTGATGGCGGTCCTGGACGGGACGGGGTTTGGGGACGCCATCTTAGGCAGCCATTGTCGAGACCCGGGTCGGTGATGGTTCGAAAGGGCTTCGCTGGGGCGAGGCCTCGCGGTAGAAGTCGCAATTCGTGTGGTGGTTGTGTTGCAATGTCGCTCAGAAAATTGGCGTGGTATGGAATCGTGTGATTCTTACTGGTAGTTTGAGAGCCATTTGCATGTTGGGTCAAATCAGGCGATGGGAAAACTCCGGCACGAACTAGCTGGGGTACAGGCCAGGCCATGGGCGGCGGGGGAAGCCACGCGGGTTCTAAGTTAAACGGACCAGAACACGACTGCAATTTAACGCGCCCTAATACAGAGGAAATCTAATTAAAAGGGGACAGGCTGCTTTGCTAACAAGTCTCGCTCATTTCAACCACTGAGTTGGTCTTGTGGCCAATTATTAGTGCAAGGCATCCGCCTGCATCTTCTCCTCATTTTGGCAAAAGCCTGAGGTCTTGTCTTAGGACCCATTTTGGTCTCCCACCCCTGGAGTCCAGCTATCACGGGCCTTTGTTGTCCCCTGCTCGCATTTATCCCTCCGTCTGGCAGCGCCTTCTGATGGAATTTGTGGATGGGTGGAGTGATGCTGAAGCGATGTTGAAGTACAATACACCCTACTTAGGATAAAATTATACGTCTTATTTATTTGATTATTTCCTATTTATTTTGTTTTCCTACTAGGCAGTCAAGAAATAGGAAGGAAAAGTAGAGATGGGACAATCTTTCAAGGGTTATATTGTATGCGGAATTCAGCTCTTTAATGACCTGGTTATCGTCCAGTGCTTAGGCGGGACGCCCGCATAACTAAATGCGTAGTTTATCGACTTAATCCCGTTAACTCCAGCCTCTGCTCTGTGTGGTTAGCAGATCTTGCCATGTGGCTGGGCGATGGCTTCTGCAAGTCCACCAGTTGCGTGTACATATGAAATTGGCATTTGTAATCTAACGTGGAGTCATATTCAATCTATGGTGCGTCCCCCACCTTCAAACAAGTCAAGATATCGTCATCGAAACGGGATGTGTAGTTGTGCATCTGTATTGGCTGGCTTGGTTTACATCTGGGGCCCACTAGAGCTTCTCCGCGTCCATGGTAAGCACCCTTTTTGCACTCTGCGTCGGGGATGGGTTCCCACATACGTAGTTTAGGTCGGCTTTTGGGCCGGAGTTAGATAAACGACGAGAGGGGCATGTATTCGGCGGGAAAATGCAGAATCGAATCACGGGCGATAAATAAAAGGGATGGATGGAAATGGCATTTAACGAAGGGTTCACTCCATCTACATCTTTTGGATTTTCATCGGTTGAACCTTCCAAACATCCAACCACTCACTCTATTTATATCACTTTGGCTAACGTCATTGTTCCTTTTGCTGAAATCGCTTGCTCATAAATCCATTTCTACTCTCGTCAAGCTATTGTATTGTCTTCCTACCCACCCCTCAAAAACTACGACTCGTAACACCTCGGTTACATTCACCCTCGGTATAATGGCACTTCCTCTTGCCCCCGCTCCCAAGAGCCCTCTGGCTCGGCACCGACTTCTGTCACCTACTGCTAGTATTCGAGTTAGCCCTCTCTGTCTTGGTGGGATGAACTTTGGAGATGCTTGGTAAATATTTATCCTAAAACTCGTCCGGGCTTGCGACTCACTCTTGGACAGGAAAGGTTATATGGGAGAGTGTGACAAGAACACCACCGAGTCCATTCTTGATTTCTTTTATGAGCAGGTAGGCTATTTTCGCGCATGAATCTCTAGAGGTTGCAAAACTAACAAACCTTAGGGAGGTCTGTTGCTTCGACGTCAACTATATGTTCTGACTTGCACTAACCCTGACAGGAAACTTCATTGACACTTCAAATAACTACCAGTTCGGTGACTCGGAAAAATGGATTGGCGAATGGATGAAGAAACGTGGTGTGCGTGATGAAATGGGTCGGTTGGTCTTGCCCTCACATACCAGATCCGCGAAGCTAATGATTGAGAAGTCATTGCGACCAAATTTACCACCAACTTCCACAGCGGTCCCAGCACGGTCAATGTTATGTCAAATTTTCAGGGAAATGGCACAAAAAGTCTGACAGTATCTGTCAACAATAGTCTGAAGAATCTGCAAACCGACTATATCGACCTGCTCTATGTTCATTGGTGGGACTACAGCACCTCGATCCCTGAGTTGATGCAATCTCTCAACCATCTTGTTGCCTCTGGCAAGGTTTTGCACCTTGGAATTAGTGACACCCCGGCCTGGGTGGTGAGGTACGAGCTGCGGCCAACTTTTGAGTTTTCCGTTCGCTAATTCACTGTGAAGCAAAGCAAATGAGTACGCTCGTAACAACGGCCTCCGCCAGTTCTCTGTCTACCAAGGCCGTTGGTCTGCAGCCTCGCGAGACTTTGAACGAGACATTATTCCTATGTGTAGAGCAGAGGGTATGGGTATTGCTCCCTGGGGTGCCCTCGGAGGAGGTAAGTTCAAGACCGAGGAGCAGCGGAAGGCCACGGAAGGGCGACAAGTCGAGGCCACTGAGGTGGAGATTAAAGCCAGCAAGGTGCTGGAAAGCATCGCTGTGCGTAAGAACACGATCATCACAAGTGTTGCTCTCGCTTATGTGATGCACAAAACACCATATGTTTTCCCCATCGTTGGCGGTCGCAAGGTGGATCACATCAAGGGCAATATTGAAGCTCTCACTCTGGAACTCAGTGAAGAGGATATTCAAGAGATTGATGGCGCCGTTACTTTTGATTTGGGATTCCCTCACAACTTCCTATTCCGGCCTGGGCCTAGCAGTGGTGGCCAGAACCGTGGCGTTCAGGATGTCTGGCTGCTGAAGATGGGTGGCCACTTTGATTACGTTCCTGACAATAAGGCAAGTTTTAAGCGAGAGCAGGTGTCTAGGAGATTTCATTTACTAACCGATAACAGCCCATATCAGCATCCAAGGGAGGGGAGTAGAGCTCCCGCTTCAGGTCACATTATTGGCGATGGTGGCCGCGACGATCTCCATTCACGCACTAGCGGGATAGGAAAGATGTACCTGGAAGAGAATAAGATTGTTAATTCATTTTTCAATTTGAACAGAGCAGGGTGGTTCCAGAAACAGCGCCACAGTAGGCAGGATATACTCTTAAATATGTTAAAAAAAAAAATGTATATGCATGGGGCTCAATATTTTTTCTTTCTCAGTGCCATCGCCTCTCGAATTATTTGACTTTGGTCTTTTTACGAAAAGATTTCTAACATCGTATTCGTGGCCGTGGAAAGTCATCTTTTGGATGGAATGCTCCTGCATCAAGTAAAACAGTGGCCGCATTATGCAGTTGATACCTAGGATATAAGGCGAGGTCTCTGCTTCCTAAAAACCCTTCACCTAACAAACACGAAATTTTGTGTAAATATATCGAACTGATAAAAAATCAACGTTGGATTAATTTCTTCTTTCGCATTTGGGATTTGTTCATCTCGTGACACTGCATGGTCTTCTCAGCAGCATGAAGCGACATGCTAATTTTCAGAACAGCGACCGCGCAAGAAGCGCACCTTGTCCTGAACCTAGAGACAATCATTTAGACCGCTTTCACAGACAAAGCCTAGCACCAGAGTTTCGAATGCACAAAGATCAAACGGCCGAACCTGTTATAATTTGTTCAACGCCGACCGACTTGACATACGTTGACAGGTGTGATATTTTGGAATTCGGCCATTAACTGGACTGACGCAAAACAGCATCCCGGAAACACAACTCCCCAGCGATGATAGCCATAACAGCAAAATGGTAGGGAGGATCCCTCTCCAATCTAGTGGCGAATTTTGGTTGCGAGCCTATCCTGGGTCAAAAAGAAGGCGAAATGAGTCGATTTACTCAACCGACGAGTATGCATCAGTTGTAGCGAGGCATCTTGAAAGTATGCAAGCTTAATTTCGCTACATTGGCAATGAGTAAATTCCTGACGGAATCACCCAGGCGCTCTCCGAATCGATGAAGTTCCCTTTCTTTCCCTTCGAAAACTTGCTACGCCCCCGGGTTCTGTGGCAAGCACACCATTAAGCACGAAACTAAGGCCTGTTCCTCGAGGAGCACCACGCGACATGGTAACAAAAGGAAGATACACCATTCGGAAGGGCGTGAGAATTAGAGATTACAAAATACCGAGGAGGATTTTCTCGCCTAACCACTCTCCTCCTGGTAGCCCAGAGTTTCAATGCCGCGATGGATTTGACAGCGGCGAACTATCCCATAATCTATCCCATCCCTTTGCTACCAGAACAACGGCAACAAAAATCGTGGACCCTGGACGTTCCTCATTTCCAAGAGAGACGCCATTTAATCTGCAGAGAGATTATGCCAGCAGAAGTCCTTCGCTAGACGCGAGCGACACTGATCACTAAAGAAAACTACACTTTGAAACAAGAAATGTGGGACACATGGCGGGGACAGAAAGGTGGGAGGGAAGAGACAAAATTTAGCTGGTCTTAATATCCAGTCCATTGGAGGGGTATCTACATGTCAACGTTCCCCTCAACTCAAGAATATAGCCTTCAATTAAACGTAACTGAGATCCCATCACCCGCCGAACGCCTATTCGGATGAGGCCGCCCTTCGTACATACCAGGTCCTACTTGGCTCCTTTGCCCTTTGCTTCATTCTCGCCAAGCTCTCGAATCAACACAGCCGTCTGACCTGCTCCATTGTAGTCTTCCTGTCCCGTCTCAAAACCTGGACATACTCCCACAGCTAGATACTTTCCATCACTCGAGAATGATAGCGCCGCAACACTATTGGGGAATTTTTGGTATTGCTTTAGCCTTCGCTTTGCCGCAGCATCCCAAAGAGCTGCCGTACCATCGCCACCTCCTGATGCAAAGGTTCCATGGACCGGATGGAATGCCAACGCATTCACTGGATAGACGATATCTCCATCGCCATCTGCTGCTGCTTGTCGGTGACACTTGAAAGCGTACTTGCGGGCCTGGGACTCCGCGGTATCCTCAAACCATTCGACGGCGACTCGACCCTCGATGCTGCTGGTAGCGTATCCAGCGTCGTTCGGCATGCAAGCCACAGCCCTCGTCAAATATCGGAGGGAGGATTCGCGTTGCTGCCATGGCTTTAGCTCAGTGGAACCAGAGGAAAAGAGGTCAACAATGGTGTTGACATCGTAAATATTGATGACCCGACCGGTCATCGCGACAACAATCTTTGTTGGGCTAGCCGCTAGCGCGTGGGGTTTTCCTGGCAGTGCAACTCGGATTGGTGTGCTTGAAGAATCTTGGAGGTTATAAATGTTGAGACTGCAGTCCCATGATGCGGAGACGAGAATGGAATGGTCGCGGTTGTATACCACACACCGCACAGGCGCAGCATGCTTGCCAACAAGCGTCTTGTCACCTGTCTCGAGATCAATCCTGTTGACAGCCCAGTCCACGCCGGCGGTGAAAGCCTCATTGTCGTCGGCGCCAAAGCAAACATCCAGAACCGGCGCGCGATGCTCATATGTGTTGATCAGATTTGTCTCGCCTGCGCCGCCAGAGATGTCGTAAAAGTAGACCTTCTTGTCCCATGACGAAACCAGGAGCTTGGTGGGCGAGTTTGGCGCGAAAGCGATGGAGGAAACCGCGTCGCCCGGAGGCGGGGACAATTCGTATTGCGTCGCTGTTGGTCCATTAGCACCTAGGCGATATTTTCTTGATATATCCCGGGAAAGAACTTACCAGGAGCCATGACTGAATGCGCTTGCGGTGAATCACGAATCAGAGGTGAAGCTTTGGATGTTTACATGCTTAGTCACGTGGCGATAGCTTCGTGGAGCTCATCTTTTGTGCCGAACTACACCGCCCAGCGATCAGCCACACCCCGCCACACCCCACCATCGCCCATCGCCGCCGTAAAATGTCAAAATTATTATGACTCCTCATCCTTGAATTTCCCCTCCAAGAGAAACGGTTTGCGGTCCGACCACGAGAAAATCGACGAGCGACGGGTTGAATTTTGCACCTCCGAAAAAAACCAATACATCGATATTTTTCAGCCATTTTTTCGGCCTCGATACGTGTGCTAATCGGGACAACTCAATATCCCAACCCCACCTTCTCTTCAATACCGACCAAACCTCTGATTCCTCGACAATACCGCCAAGATGTCGTTAACAAACTGCCGTTTTTACGAGGAGAAGTACCCGGAGATCGATAGCTTCGTCATGGTCAATGTGAAGCAGGTTAGTTGAAATATGGTACGTTTTCAATGTGCCATGCTGACCCACTAGATCGCCGAAATGGGTGCCTATGTCAAGCTGCTCGAGTATGACAACATCGACGGCATGATTCTGCTCTCCGAACTTTCGCGACGACGTATCCGAAGTATCCAGAAGCTTATCCGTGTCGGTCGCAATGAGGTCGTCGTGGTACTTCGAGTAGACAAGGAGAAGGGTAAGCCGACTTGGGCCTGAGTGATTTCGCCCAGTCACTGACGCTATCTGTAGGATATATCGATCTGTCGAAGCGACGAGTCTCCCCCGAGGATATTGTGAAGTGCGAGGAGCGATACAACAAGAGCAAGATGGTTCACTCGATCATGCGACACGTCGCCGAAAAGACTCAGACCCCCATCGAGACCCTTTATGAGAGCATAGCCTGGCCTCTAAACAAGAAATACGGCCACGCCCTGGATGCTTTCAAGCTCTCTATTACGTCAGTTATAATTCTTCTCTCCTCGAATATTGAAATGTCGTTAACGTGTTATTAAGTAACCCCGAAGTCTGGAATGACACCACCTTCCCCACTCAACCTGTTGCCGATGAGCTCAAGCTCTATATCAGCAAGCGACTCACTCCCCAGCCCACCAAGGTCCGAGCCGACATTGAAGTCACCTGCTTCGGTTATGAGGGTATCGATGCTGTCAAGAGCGCGCTACGCACCGCTGAGGCCAAGAACACCGAGGAGTCCCAGGTCAAGGTCAAGCTGGTGTCCCCTCCCCTTTACGTCCTCACCAACACCTGCCTGGACAAGAGCCTAGGTATCAGCCGTTTGGAAGAGGCCATTGTCGACATTAAGAAGAACATCGAGGCTGCAGGCGGCAACCTAGTTGTCAAGATGGAGCCCAAGGCCGTCACAGAAAGCGATGATGCTGAGCTGCAGGCTCTTATGGAGAAGCGCGAGCGCGAGAACGCCGAGGTCAGCGGCGACGAGAGTATGAGCGACAGTGACGACAACATTCCCGAGACTATCTAAGAAACGGTTGGGATTTAAAACAAACGGGGGCAAGATCGGCTGGTCTGTCCGAGCGGCCCCGGATATGCCCTTGGATTGGGGCTTCGGACGAAAAACGGTGTCATTAGAGCGGTTTGGGAGATGGGCAGACGGTGCCTGTCCGGGCTGCAATAGCATCACAAAAGTTCGACATTCATGTAGTTTTCAAGTAGGAAGTGGCGTCTAACACGGCTTTTTCGCGATTTAATCTCACTGAGCAAGGTGTGTATGAGTGAGATGAGGTTTGCGTGAGTGAGTGAGTGGGGGTGTGAGATGATGATTGTGATGATTGATGTATTTTTGTTTGTATTGGTGTATTTAAAAACGGAGGTAACGGGGTAACATGAGAACTGGGATGAGTTTCTGAATACATACAATATTAGCCAATTCGGACAGAACCATGTTGTCGGGTTGAGGCATGGGGCATGCGACCATTGACCCAGATGATTACATATACAATACACCCCTTGAGAGATTGTGCCCCTGTGACATCCTCCTCACCTTAAAACTTAACCACCTGAAGAAGATATTAGTTTAGTGGTTAAAAAAAAATAAATAAATAAATAAATAAATATTAATAAGCTTTATGTATAAATTATTTATTTATTATATTTATATAATAATTATTTATTTATAATTTAGCTGAAAGATATTAGGAAAAGGTGGACAAGGTACAAACTTTCAGGGATTGTACTGTAGTAGGCGGCGGGACTAGCCGAGAAAAGCTTAGACATGCAGTGTCGCCTTTGAAGCCTCACCTCTCACTGCGCTCAATTCATAAGCAATGTCTTGCGACGCCGTCTGTCAACAACCACGATAGCGAGAACGCAGAACACCAACGCCCGGATGGCTCTTGGCTCAATATGGAGCCGGCTAAGGGCTAGCCGCCAATCCAACGTCTTCACAGCCACAGCTTGGAAACTAGCTGGATTCGCGACATGGATCCCAGTCATTGCCATGTTCAATCTTCACGTGGCCGAATTGACCGTGGTAGATGGCAATTCAATGTATCCAACACTGAACGATGAGAAGGACTCGACGCTAAGAAGGGATGTGATTTTCAACTACAAGTGGTCACCCCAGGAGAAACTCGAAAGGGGCATGATAGTGACTCTACGGTATGTTTATTTTATTTATTTATTTTTCCAGCAAAAGAGATCAGATCTGACTGACCGACGTGGAATAAAGGAGTCCCACTCACCCAGAAAAAATCGCCATCAAGAGAGTGGTCGCACTGGAGAATGATGTGGTACAGACCAAGGCACCGCATCCGCTGCCGACGGTGAGAGTACCGCAGGGTCATATCTGGGTGGAGGGGGACGGGCCACCCGGCTCGAGTCTGGATAGCAATACTTACGGTCCTGTTTCGAAGCAGTTGCTAACGGGGAGAGTTACGCATGTGGTATACCCGCTTCGAAAGTTCGGGGCCCTGAGATGGTGGGAGCACCCAGCTGCGGCGGACAGAGTGCAGCGTAATGAATTTTCCGTATCATGATTGACGAGGGATGGCGTGTACAATTAGAGAAAGAAAAAGGTGGTCAGTGTACGATATGTATCGCAGTAGAGCAAGTATTCATGTATTAGAATCACCAATCAACAGCATAAACATCAAGTCCCTAAACCTCCATGCCCAATTATTCACCCTGCGACTTTGGCCATCATTTTAGCTTGTCCTCTCGTGCTTTGGTGGACTCGGCACCGACAGGTCACACTGGAAATACTCCGGGCCCGAATCCCCGAAAATTTCCCAAAGTGCTTGCTGGGCTCGGGCTGCAATCGCTATAGCGCTCCGGGGGGGGTGTCTAGCCCCCCAGTGCCTCTCGGCCCCGTTGGCCACTGAAAGAAGCGTGGGATCCACTGAGTCGGAGGCCACCAGCCACAGCTGCCCGCCATGGTAAGCGCATCTCCAGGCCTGCAAACCAACAAAATTCTCGACATGATTTATCGCCATATCTTGGCCCGCCACGCGACCCAATCCCCCCCCAATTCCCACCGCCGTCGACTCTCTCCGCCCTCTCTTTTGCGTCCCCTCCTCTCGCCAAGGACATAGCAGCACTACTCGGGACCTCCTCTTGCTCCTCCCCTCGTTTACGATCCTGCCTGCTGCGCCACAGCTGTAATTAAGCTTCATCCTGTTATCCGGCGCAACGTTCCCTTTTTTTTTTCCAAGTCTCCCCGGAGAATGCCCCTAGGTCTCCGGGACTCGGCACTTGTCTTCGCCTCCGAAACGTCGACGGCGACAACGACTTCTGCGGTGGAATCCAGCGGATACGTGACTCCTCCGGAGCATCGCCATGCTGGTCAGACGGGCCGTCGCTTGGAAAGTATCAGTGCCGGGCCCTCTTTCGACCAAAACATGACCAACGAGGATGTCGAGTCGGAAGGACGACCACCCTATCTCCATGTGCGTTTTCTACGTCCCACTCTGGTGGAAAGGTCACCTTGTCATTGTACTGCAGTGCGCTAACATGGGCTCAATGGCAGGCCATGATTGCGGGAGGCATTGGAGGATCTACGGGCGATCTATTGATGCACTCTCTCGACACCGTCAAGACCAGGCAGCAGGGTGATCCTCACGTCCCCCCAAAATACACATCCCTAGGGCAATCCTACTACACAATCTGGAGGCAAGAAGGTATTCGGAGAGGTCTATACGGCGGTTGGATCCCCGCATTGAGCGGGTCATTCCCCGGAACCGTCCTCTTCTTTGGAACATATGAATGGAGCAAGCGGTTCCTAATTGATCATGGTCTCCAGCAGCACCTCGCCTACCTTTCAGCAGGCAAGTTTTCCTCCTGTGTCAGTGCACTGCTGTTGTTCAAATGCTAACTAGTTGTCAGGCTTTCTCGGAGACTTGGCTTCGTCCATTGTCTATGTCCCTTCTGAAGTGCTCAAAACCCGGTTGCAACTACAAGGTCGTTTCAACAACCCTCACTTCCATTCTGGTTACAACTACCGGGGAACAATAGACGCTGCAAGAACTATTGTGCGTACCGAGGGTGCTTCCGCCCTCTTCTATGGTTACAAGGCCACCCTTTACCGAGATCTTCCCTTTTCGGCATTGCAGTTTATGTTCTGGGAACAATTCACCACATGGGCCCGCAAGTACAAGCAGAGCCGCGATATTGGCGTTCCTCTTGAAATGCTCACTGGTGCCAGTGCCGGTGGTCTTGCCGGCGTGATCACCTGCCCCTTGGATGTCGTCAAGACTCGGCTTCAGACGCAGGTAAATCCTCCGGCCAACGCGCAGGCTCCCAAAGACCCGAATCCTCAAATCCGCCACATCTCCACATCCTCTCCGAGCACTCATCGGCCCAAACCCGGTGCCGTAGCGCTCGAGGCCTCATCCGTCATTACCGGCCTCAAGGTCATCTACCGCACCGAGGGCTTTGCCGGATGGTTTCGGGGCGTGGGACCTCGAGGAGTGTGGACTTTTATCCAGAGCGGCTGCATGCTGTTCTTGTACCAACGACTACTTCGCCAGCTGGAAGTTTTGATGCCCATGGAACGTGAAAATATTTAGACCATCTCCCGTCACTTGCTTTTTTTTATGCTATGTATTAAATTCTTTTTTTTTTTTTTACCTGTCGTATTCCTTGCGCCGGGCCTCGCCTGACACAAAAATCCCCCCCCTCCGACATGTTCTTTTTTGTTGTCACAAAAGAGAATTACCTTTCCTGGTTGATGATTGCGATGGCCATGTATGTACAGATAGAGACGCGTGGGCAGTAGGCAGCCGTCGTTGTTCGGCGTTGAGGATAGAAGGGGATCGATCATCCGATCAGACATATTAGCACATGATCATAGATATAGAGAACAATGAAGATATAGACACTCCAATTGTTGGAATATTGTCGAATTTTTTTTAATTAAGTTATGATGAAATTTCAGTCCATTACCGGGAATCAAATTAAGATAGAGAGACAAGCCATAATATAGATCAAATCAACGAGTATCCCTACACTGACCATCATGAGAACAAAAGAAGAGATATATACAGCCATATAAACATGATCAGGCCATGTCTCAAGGTGAGATGCCATAGAAACGTAACTGATAAAAATCCATCCTCGTGAAATATGCACCACTTGGTCCTTCCTGTCGTTCCTCATCAGATCGAAGTCCTTCCGATATAGTAGTCATGCATCAGGGTCGCTATCTTCGACAATCGGAAGTTTCTCAAAGTCAGATTTCCGGGTCATGAGCTCATCACGGGCTCGGCAGGCAACAATAGCCACAGTCAGGGCATTCCAAACGCTCTGGCGGTGATCTTGGAAATTGACTTGAACGTGAAAGCTCACGTAGCCCTCATGGCCTTGAGAGGAATCAGCTGTGAGAATCAGGACCGAAGAATTAAGGATGAAGAGACCATAAACCACAGGTGGGTGACGACGATAGGTTGGGTGAGACGGAACGCTCGTGTCTGGAAGATGTGGAGGTGATGGTAACCCCGAAGAACCGCCACTCGTTTCCTTTTCTATTTTGATCTCTTTTGTATTTATAGGCTTTTCAGGTGTTCCGGATCTCTCTCGTACCGAACTTTGAATCAGTTCAGCTTTCTTTACCCCACCAGAGCGTGAGAATGATCGAAACCTCCCGAAGCCAGGGTCTCTCTTAGGTCGCTTCCGAGTCGGTGTTTCGTTCGATAGCTCATTAATATCTGATTCCATATCATATTTCCTTTTCGCAGCTTTGGGCCATCTTTCCAACCCTGGAGATTCGTCTTCGGGTTCAATCTTCACCATAGGGGACGTAAGAATGCTCGGCTTTACCACGTCCCAAAATTCTGGCTTTTCATCCACCCTGAGAAATTCACGCTGAAGCCTCGCTAGGGCTCGCATTCTTCTTTGAATATACTCGGTGATTTCCTTTTCCTTCATTGTCGTATCGATGACCTCAGTCAGGACGTTGGGAACAATGCGCAGCTGGGCATAATCGCCATCTTGGGCAGTCCATCCCAGAAACTTGTCCAGTTGACGTTTGATGAGGCCGGGTACTTTTCTTGTGTGACCAGTTTGTACGTGCGATCTCACTCCGGAGGTCAAGTCGATTAACCGCATCAGTGATTGGGTTGCTGAACGTCATTCGTTAGCCAATAACAAGTTGATAGATTCTGATGAGTGTTCCTACCTCGAAAACTATCTAAATGTGCGTAAATTATGGGAGGGTACTTATCAGAGGTCTGAAATGCGGTATCAGCTATAGGCACGCCGCTCAAATCCATGTTCCAAGTTTTCGGCAGCATGGGGAGATCCTGGCGCTTGTAGAGTATCTCAAAGAGACGCTCCTCATCAGGGGCCCAGCTGCTGGCCCCTGGATATCGCTTCTTCTCTTCCTCCATTTCCTCTAAAAGAAGTGTTTCTAGCTCTTCGGAAGATTGACGAACGTTCTTGCGCAGAGAAGTCGTTGGAGATTTGGGTATCGTTGCTGCTCGCGCACTAACACGGGAAACCGGAGTTGCGTCGCTCGATGATGGACTCAGTGAGCCTAGCGCAGGAGTCGGATCTTCCATATTTGAAGTGTGTTTTCTCCTAGTTGATTTGATTATATTCTTTGTCTGTAAATCCGACAAACAACGTGGAGTGTTCTTCGTGCTTGTTCACATAACGCAGAATGATGGCCCACACTCAATGATGTGCAAGAGAAAGGAGAGCAGAGCCAACATAAAGCCGCCTGCAACAATGGTCACAAGCGAAATGAATTGTGATGATTTCCTTTGTTCACACAAGTTCATTTTTCGAATATGTAAAAGCAAACTCGAAAAAAGAAGAGCAACATCATTCACCAAACAATCAAGTATGGAGGGCAGGAGTGGGGTGTGCGCATCAATTAGGTGACCCGTGCGCACAACACCCCCCCGGAAGTTCTCTTTCGCCGCTAAGGCCAATCAGACGTCAGACGTCCGAAATTCTTCACGACCGACCTCAGATTGATTTGTCGCGGCGATATCAGCAGAGGTAACAGCAACCATGGCCGAGGCAGCGAAGACAGTGGCACGCCAATTGCCTGGCTTCAAGCTGGGTCAGAAGCAAGTTTTTCTGTGAGTAGCATCCTGGAGCTCCCATCTTCGTCCACTGCCCACAATCGCTAACCTCGTTTTTCAAATCAGGCCAAACCACATCATCACCTTTCTCCGAAAAGAGCACCTCCCTCCCAACGAGGCCTGCTTCAAGGTGCCTCTCCGCTTCACCAAGTTCGATTTGCGAGACTACCTATGGAACCTCTACAATGTTGAGGTCACCAAAGTCCGATCATACGTCAAGCAGCAGGCCCTCACTCAGCGCAACTCGTACTCTCGTTCATGGTACCGCCCGCAGCCTTTGAAGATCATGACGGTCGAGCTGGCTAAGCCTTTTCAATGGCCCGAGATCCCCCAAGACAAGGAACCATGGAGCAACCAGCTGTGGACAATGCGTGAGGAACTCATGGAGAAGCGTAATGATGAGCACATCCAGCAACAGCGCTTCCAGATTCCTTTGAAGAGCAAAGAGCCTATGTCAAAGGACAGAGAACAGCTGTCAGAACTCGCCAAGAAGATGCTCTCAGGCGAGGTGGAATGGTCTAACGACGTCTCCTTGGACCCCAAGTGGGACAAGGTGCTGGAGGAGCAGGAGGCCAAGAAAGCCAAGGCGAAGCAGAACGCTTAAGTCACAATTAGGATTAGGCCAACGATGCGGGGAAAAGAGGATATAGGTCATGATGACAGGAAACCGTTAATGAACCAGGCGGTAGTCCTATGACATGGTTATGGGGTGTCTCTGTAGGATTAGCTGGCACAGCTATGTACATTACTGTAACCAACTTGTATGTGTGATCGATACATGTTGACAATGTCAAAAATGAGCAGAATACATTCCAAGAAATGAAATATTGAATATCTATAAATTTGGGCTTGAACGCCAATGTTCTGGTTTTTGAAAATGCAATACTTCGTTCCCCCAACACCACCAACCTGCTGTTAGGTTACGTGCAAACACCTCAAGGCCCAGGAAATTCACCCCTAGCGCCGGTTGAAAAAGACCTCTCAAATTGGGTTTCCTGGAATGCACATCGGGAACAGCCACTATCACCTTGGACTTGAGAGAATCAGGCAGTTTGCTTCCTACTCGCTTTGCAATGATGAGCTTCTCCCATGGCTTCCTCCACATTGACTCAACATCAAATATTGGCTCACCAGACGCGGTGACCTTCAGCCAAGTCCATTCAGCAGCAACCTCAAGGCCCCAGGCAGAAAATAAACCCGTGGGTGAAACGAGGAAGTCATGGATGCTGTGTTTGTTAGTAATCCAGACAGCTACTAAGCCCTCTGGGTTGAGATGGGAGTTGATTGGGATGTTTAGCAACAGCCGCCGCATTTCATGGAGATTAGAAACGGTAGCATATTTGTTTGTTCTCCTCCTGGCTGAACGGTTCGGCCACGGCGGGTCTAAAACAACAAGATCGAAGCTGGGGGCAGTGTCGGCAAACGTATCTCGCAGAGCCTCGATGGAACCATGCAATGTTTCGGCTCTAGGAGGTGTATGCAGCGGCAAAGCGGATATCGACGGCGCTTGTTGCGGTTCAAGCTCACGTGGTAAGCACAGCGGCCCCTGGTACAAGGAGGCGAGATTCTGCAGGGCCGTTTGGACAGTAGCGCCAGTCATAAGCTCAGCAAGCTGGGCCGCAGGCGAGGCCCGAGGGGGATCAGCTGTGCCATGTCGCGGCTCTGGAGTCGAGTAGGGCGCTGCGGGGGCTTCGGCGGAGATAATGCGGAGGACGGGGTCCTGTGAGGGAAGAACCTGGCATTCCTCAAGAGACCGGGGGATGTCGATGACAACCAGAGTCTTGTCGCTGCTCTCGAACAAGATGGACTTGGGCCGCCATGTCCTCTTGCTCTCCCCCTTTTCACCCTCGCCCTCACCGTCGTTTTGTACCATGCTCCCGTCCCTCATGACAGTGGCCCGTCGTAGTCCCGGGCGTGTTCTGGAATAAGCGGAGGCGTCGGCGGCGTGCAGATTCAGGGCCGAGACTCGGTAAACCTCGGCTTCGGTCATTGGTTGCCGGCAACTTGGTGCAGACTTGCCGCTCCCGGGAAAAAGCGTTTGCCATCAGCGCCGTCCCAGAGCGGTTTGCGCCCTACCGAGCCCACTGTAAACGTGTCGCAACGCCCCGGATTTTGGGGTCCATCCCTATCCAGGTGCTGTTTGTTGCGGGCGTGACCAGTGTCGTGTGTGGCCAGTGAGCATCGGCCCAATGACGTCCTTGCCGCGCTGACTGCCGGGATAATTCTCCCGCATCTCCAAAACTTGGACCCGATCTCATCCACATTATTAACATCCCTCTTGCTCTCCTCCCCACAAAACTCCTAGATCCTGCTCTTGACGCTTCGTCCCAGGTCTTGGTTTCTCGTGATCGACGTCCAACTGGCTCGCTTGCCGCGGAATGCCACGGCTGTAGGCTTGACAAAAACATCCTTCCTCAACCGCAGCCCCGTGTTGGTCGCGATAGCGAATGCCCTCCGCCGACGCCGCCCTCATGGACCATGCCTCCATGACCGAGACCGCCCGCGACAACAATCCTCGGCAGCTTAGTGGCCCCGGTGCCCTAACCCGGCCCCGGAAGGAAAAAGGAGACCTTCAAAACAAGGACGCCGCTTTGGCTCCCGCTCACAAGGACTCAACCTTCAATCGCAAAACTCAGACCCTTGACTATGTGTGGAGATCCGGTGTCGCTGGTGGCCTGGCAGGCTGTGCTGTAAGTAGAGATTGTGCTATCTCAATGGTGCGACGAAACATTCCGCTGACAGTCGAACTCAGGCCAAGACCATCGTTGCGCCGCTCGATCGAGTAAAGATCCTATTCCAAGCGCGCAATCCTCTATTCGCAAAATATACCGGCTCTTGGTTTGGAGTCGCGACCGCCATGAAGGACATTTACGGCCACGAGGGCGTTCTGGGTCTATACCGAGGCCATTCTGCGACACTCCTCCGAATCTTTCCATATGCGGGCATCAAGTTTCTGGCCTACGAGCAAATCCGAGCAATCATTATACCCCGCCGAGACCACGAAACTCCCATGCGACGGCTACTTAGTGGAAGCCTTGCTGGTGTCACTTCTGTTTTCTTTACGTATCCTTTAGAGGTTATTCGAGTTCGCCTCGCCTTTGAAACCAAGCGCGAAGGCCGTTCTTCTTTGTCTCAGATCTGCAGACAGATCTATCATGAACACGGAACTCCCGCTCCTTCGCAGGCTTCGGGAGTTGCAGGTGCAGCGACAGCGGCAACGCCTAGCTCCGGAATTATAAACTTTTATCGAGGATTCGCTCCGACTGTTCTCGGAATGCTTCCGTACGCTGGCATGTCCTTCTTAACTCACGACACTGTGGGTGACATGCTACGCCACCCTTCCATCTCACAATACACAACCCTTGCGCCCAAGAAAGATCATCCTCCTGGAAAACCCGCGCCGCTGCGATCATGGGCTGAGCTTTGCGCCGGTGGTATCGCCGGTCTTATCTCGCAAACATGCTCATACCCGCTCGAAGTGATCCGGCGCCGTATGCAAGTTGGAGGAGCGGTGGGTGACGGTCGTCGCTTGAGAATCAGCGAGACGGCTAGCATGATCTTTCGCGAGAGAGGTATCCCCGGTTTCTTTGTTGGGCTGAGCATTGGGTATGTCAAGATTATTCCAATGGCAGCCGTCAGCTTCTATACATACGAGCGAATGAAGCTGGTATTCGGTATTTGAACATGTCCATGACGGAGCGGTTGCCGTGCGGGTTTTGTATGTATAACTGGCGTTGGGCGTTATCGAGCGGCATGAAATATCAGTTTGTGATTCTAGACAGCCATTGGGCCAGGTGGGAGGGACGCCACAACTAGATGTGCATAGACTAGAGGCTTCTGTGTCTTTGATATTGAAATGAAGAAAAAATTTTAACAGTTTATACGTCGATAAACCTACACCCAATCAGTGCTGGTTCTAGAAGGCATTTGCTGGCAAGAATAGATTGACATATCAACGCCACATGTCAAAAGCATCGACTCCCCGATTGACAAGCCTGACCATTTTGTGTGCTAATAGTTAAAATGACCTGATTTTACAAACAGTTGCAATGGCCGTGTTATCACCCTACCCTCTGTCACTACTTAGTCATGAGCGGTACGCCATCAAGGCATGGTGCTGCCTGATGCTAAGCCCGTCAAGGTTGGTGATCGACACCGCCCAGGGCGTCGTCAAGCGACGCCATGAAGAAAGCTAATAGGCGCTGTGGGGGCAAAAAGACTCGTCTACGATTGACCTTCCGTATATGTCACTTTGAGGCAATCGGCTACTGCAACCTGACACTCTGACATAGATTGGGTGTGTGTGTCTATTTGTGCTAGTGAATGCCCCTGCTGAAAGCATGCGGTGGCGGCGAGCTTGGCAAGGCCCTGCTTGTTGCGTGGCTGCACGGTGACACTCTAAGTAGGTTTAAGATAGGTACATGGACTGAATGTACCAGCTACTTGTTTTCTTCAGTCCGATGCCCATGCCATGCCATGCGCCGTTCGGCTAACTGTAGTTTGCAATGGTGTGTTAGTGAATGTATATTTATTCCACTGGTGGAGCTGACGACACATGTTCGCATTATTTATTTATATCCCTGGTTATGATTTATTCACGGGTTATTATTTACATTCTTTTTATATATATATGTAGCTATTTCGTCTGTGAGATTGCGGTTGATGTTATTTAACTATTGTTGTCTCTATTTTTTGCTGCTATTAGTTGGTTTGGTACATTCTCACAGGCCTAATAATAACCAAGTCGTTAAATGAAGAGTGTTTGCAAACACCCGACTGGAATAGAACTATCAAATAGACTGCAAATAATAGAATGATTAAATATACTAAATAATAAAATATAATTCAAAACTAAAAATCCCCTCCAACACCCACGCGAACATTTAGCACTTGGCTTGAGGAGTAGGGTAGTTGACGAGGCGAGGTTGGAGCACCTTATCGCTGATTGGCCATCGCGTCCCTGGTTCTGGTCCCAGCAGAGCTCCTCCAAAATTACAGCCTCAGCCTTTCAACTGCAGCTTCACCTCATCCAAAGCCAGCCGTTGCTCCAACCGCGCCCGCCACGCCAGGGCCGCCACCTTCGCTCCTTCATCCCATCCTGCCGTTAGGCTCCTTTTGGAGTTCTGCATCCCACCCGCCAATTGCGCAAATCCACCCACCAAAAACCTTTCCTTCCCGCGACTTCTCACCATGGCGCCGCCGGCCGCCCAAGACGGCCTCGTCCTTCTGCGCCAGGCCATCTCCTCGTCCAAGCCCTTCATCCCCAGTGCCTCAGCCGATACATCCTCCCCGGAGGTGCCTCTCGCGCAGGCCACCCACCTGCTTTTCCCCGAACACGGGAGTGGCCCCGCGTCCGTCGCCATCGATAGCGCAACGCGCTTTGTGTCCAACGACAAGCCCGTCGACCTGCGCAGCATCTACTTTGCTTGGCTGAACCGCGAAGTCGCCATCCCCGAATACAATGCGTCCGCGACGAAGCTAAACGACGAGTTGGCTGCCTCTGGTGTCAAGGGCAAGGTCCAGAACCTGGGTTTCATCGAACGCCTCGATCTTATCACCTGGCTCGAAGGTGCCAGCGAAGAAAGCGAGTACATCAAGCCTCTTGCTGGTGAAAAGGATGCCTCTGGCTCTGGTGCTTCCGCAGCCACCAAGGCTGGCGCCGTGTCCTCGTCCGCGCAAGCGAGGTCAGGCAAGGGCACTATGGATCCGCGACTGGCAAGCATTTACAATGGCGAGCGAAAGATGGGTGATCGCAACACTGTCCTGAGGGGCATCAAGCCTACGGTATGAATTTTTGTCGGTTAATAGTATTTTGGTGTTTAGGCTGACCATCCTTAGGACTTTTCTCATGTGCGCAAGCTGGCTGCACCCTTTATCCAGAAGAAGTCTCAGTCTGGCTCTACCAACATCAGCTCTAACCCGTCCCTCGCCCTCAACCAGAAGGCTCCGTCTAGAAGACCGGACCCTATCATCCTGCTCTCCCCCTCGGCTTCGTCGCTTCTGCGCCTCTCCAATGCGCGGTCCTTCCTCGAAGATGGAAAGTTCAGACCCGCTGCTGCTGGCGATTCGACGGCAACAATGCTTCACGTTCAACGTGTTATCAAGGCTGTAGACCCCAACCGTCCTCTGCGTTTTATTCTTGTCGAGGGATCTGAGCAGTTCAAGCCAGAATACTGGAACCGTGTAGTTGCTGTCTTTACTACGGGACAGACTTGGCAATTCAAGAACTATAAGTGGAGTGACCCCAATGAGCTCTTCAAGCACACCCTGGGAATCTATGTCGGCTGGCGTGGTGACCAGCCTCCTGATAACATCCGGAGCTGGGGCCACCGAGTTCTATCTACCGGCGTCGACAGTTGGCGTGGTGAGGGTCACGATGCCTCCCGTTTCCGTGATAAAGAGATTGTGGAGCAGATCTGGAAGTCCGTTGAAGATAACATGCGGTCTCGCGGCTGGAGGAAGGACGCGGCCCCATCGTCTATCTAAACGATGGCGTGGGATAACCAACTTGTGAAACGGACTTGGAAACCAGGAGAGGAGGGTTTCATAGGAAAGAGATTGTTTACAGCAAGCTTTCCAAAGGTAGCTTGTATTAGATTCAGACCCGGGGTGGTCTCTGGGTCCCAAAAGCGATGGCGTTGAATGGGTTTTTAATGTGCATGTACATCTACTGGTATTCATATGGTCGCGGAGAGAAGAGGAAAGGGGACATATCGAGGGTGACATAGAAAGAAGATAAAAAAAAAGACGTGCTTGCAGTACTGAGTCAGTGTGTGCGGGACATATCATGGTTCGCAAGTCGCCCACTGCCTCCTCGGCTCGAACGGATTAATGTTTGATATCACATTGCAGACGTCGTATAAAGCACAATGACATAACGCAATAGAGAGGCGGGTGCATAATGTTGGTTTTAAGCCCTTGTCTGCTGTCGATCTTCATCACCAACAAGCCACGGCATCTTTCGATATTCACGGACCCCCAACAATCACGGCATGGGGAAGTGGACATGATGTTTGTCGATGAGTCGATCACGGACAACGCTGCCTCACCGACGCGCCCCCAACCCCAGCTCAGACCGTCGGCTCACCGCGCGCTTCCCCGGATGTAGCGAGACGAGACTAACAAAGCGTGTATGCGCGCACAACCAACAAGCTTCCCCAGCCCGCCGGGGGGGAAAGGGAGGGGAGGGTGGGCGAGGATCTGCCCAGTGCAGACGGTGTGTGCTAGCTGTATGTCGCTTGCAGGTGTAAAAAGTGGCACAGACACGACGCGAAGGAATGAGAGATGCAGCATGGATTGGCCCAAGGGAGACCACCACGCTGACCGTTTTTAGCGGCGTGGACGAGCCAGACTGCGGCCATCAACAAGTCAAGCAGGTTGCACAGCTAAATTGGAAATAGAATAACCACAGATCCTTCTCGTCCGGTTTGCCAGAAGCCGTCTCTGTCCGTGGGACGCTATGGCAAGTGAATGAGAAGATGGGAGGATTCATGTGTGAATAGATGGCACGTCCCCTTGCAGCATTGCAATGCCGTCAGCCTAGTCCTATCGAGGACGTGTCGAGTTGCCTCCGGTACCGATGAGTCGGCAAGCATAGCATGGCTATCGTGAGCCGTGAAACGACGCCCGCAGATAAGAGCTGCTCGCAGATGCCTGGGTATTTTCCGTCCATAGAGAGGCAGTATTGGTAACGGATGACACACAACCCTATTGTTTCGTCCCAGAGTCACGTATAGATTGCCCGCTGTAGGCGGATAGCCAGCAAGCATGCGTCCCCCCGGCAGGCATTGCCAAGGGTATACGAAGCTAGAGTGCTATGTCTGGGCCAGGACTCGCTCCGCCCAGATCTCTATTGACTCCCCGGATAGGGATCCGACTAAACGAGGGCGCCACACTTCTTGGTACTGTACATAGACCATATAGCAACCCTGGTAGGCCAATACATTGGCGGTGCGTACCGTACTCTTGGGGATATGGTGCAAAGCTGGGAATTCGAGTTTTGGGTGGGGGTTGAAGATCCCCAAGAAACACGTGGACCAGGGTCGAGTTGGTTAGCATGACTCCGCATCTTCACCATGCCAAAAGTCGACTACAGTAAGCGAATCGAATCGAGTCGAGTCGAGTTGCATGTTTTGCGTCGTAATACCGAGACACACTGGTTGTATGGTGAGTGCGGGTGCGGCTCCGCCGGACTGTTTTCTCTTATTCATTCGTTGTCGAATACATGGCATGGCATGGCATGGCATGGCTCCGAGAGGATCAGTCTCCAACGTTGGCACATATCCACAATCCACAATCATGCCGTTTCAGAACGGGTTGGTGGGCGGGCTTTCTGTCGAGGCTGTTCGGATGCGGGTTTGTCCCGCAGTTATCCAGTCAAGCAGTGGCAAGCTCTGTCAAGCCCAGACAGTGTGGGTTGCACCACATGGGCCGGAGCAGACGACTGCATGTCAACAGACCGGCCAAGGAACGGCGCCGGCGCCATGCCCACTTGGCGGCCGGCGGGATGAAACGCCGTCGACGTGCGAAGTGGCACCAGGGATTGCCGAGGGGGCAGAGGATGGCAATCTCTGAAGGGGTGCGCTGTCCAGGGCTCTCAACAGCATGATTCTGAGAACGGGTGCAATGCCAGGGTGGGAATAGGGGGCAAAGAGAGCGAGAGAGAATCGGTGGGGAACACCCGCAAGGCAACGCGCAGTCAAAGACCGGGGGAAGTTTAGACGACGGGCGTGCAGCCCACTTAGCCGGCCAGCGGTGAAAGCCATGGCGAGAAGTGCTGTGTGTCTCGGAGGCATTCCAGCAGGGCGCTGTGGTTGAGGCGTGGATGTGATGTGGATGTGATGTGACGGGCTCAAAGCAATTCTCCGCGATAGTGTCCTCCCTGACGCACAGGACCCCGGAGCCAAGGCCAAAATGCTGGTGCTCGAGCCTAGAGTCTAGGCGCCAGCGTCAAGGAAAACGACGGACGCAGCCCGGCCAGGCTTTGGGGAGGTGTCAACCCGAACAGAGCAATTTTTTGAGAGAGTCCCACGTGGTTTAGCGAGTCCGTCGGCCGCCACGCCTGGGACTGTGGGAGCCATCTCTCGTCTTTTTCCCAACCAGCCCAAGCCCCCCCTTTTCCGCCCGCCGTCAGTGTGTGTTCCCTGTCAAAAGTGGTGAGCTGTACCGTGCGTCTGGTGGCGCCGATACAAGCTAACAGCAATCTGGTTGCCACCCCGGAATTTCTCGCGTGGCATTTTAGGGTGCTAAAAAAGAAAAGACGATTGCAACGACGTGCGGAGATGGGGAAACTGGGAACTAGACACCCTGAGCGGGCTGCTCGGCGCTGGAGAGGGATGCTTGCCAGGCCAGGTTGAATCGTCGGCGTGCGAACTGCTCAAAGGGTTAGGTCAATTGCCGTCCCACGTGAGCGCCACGCCATGGCAGGGATGGACGAAACCTTAGATGCATGTTCGGTGACAGCCAGGCTGACGTCTTGCAAGCTTATTTTGGTGAAGATAATGGAGATCCTGGAACCACTGTCTCTAACAAGTCAGTTGGTCCGAAGTGGATCGGTACGGCATGATCAATCACATCGCCTATCCTGGTCGGAGCCGACCTTCCACCGCCCAATTCTCCATCTTGCCCGACAAGACGGCGACTATCATGGGCCGATGGTGGGCATGTTTCGGACCGTTCGGCAGATGCTGCACGTGGTCATGAGTTTATCCTCCCTTTTTGATGAGACAATCCCGCGACAAGGGCATGGCCTCTTTCCAACCGCCGCCTCTCCCGGTTCCCGGCCCCTTAGATGAGACGCTTAGAGGACGACGCTTAGAGGAAGTGAAGTATTGGGAGCTTCAACTCATTCATGCGGCGCCACCTAGCTAGCTGTGGCGAGTCGTGGGTGACATTGTATCTTTGCCGAATCACTAATCAATTATAGCTCTAGGCTAGCCGTTCTCTCTTTGGCGTTTGTTACCGCGCATTAATTGCCTTGAGTGGATATGGCAACACTTTGGCATACCATCGTCAGATGAGATTTTTACTAGTCATAAAGCACAGTATAGCACATGCTATTGCTGGTGTAAGCTGAGAGAGACTACTTACAGTCATCACTTAAGTCTGGGCTGAAAACCGAGACCGAGCAACTCTCCATGGGGGGTCCAGGTCAAGTATACTGGCCTGTGCATTCTGTACTGTTGCTTGAATTGGTTGATATATATTAGCACTTCAAGGCCAAGCTGATATAGTGCACTCTTACATGGTCTCGGGCCAATATCAGCTCAATGACCCCATCACAACGACGGTTAGCACCATTAAATGCATTAAGGCGTAGGAGGTTAGCATTGTGAACTTGTTTCTCCCATTTTAGTCATCAATTTCCTCGTC
Source organism: Calonectria ilicicola (assembly GCA_020809705.1). NCBI lineage: Eukaryota > Fungi > Ascomycota > Sordariomycetes > Hypocreales > Nectriaceae > Calonectria > Calonectria ilicicola. The sequence continues at coordinate 1,514,676 of CP085828.1, read as the reverse complement.
CCTCAAGGGTAGCCTCAATGATGACTATAGCTTACGCATTCCTTGCCACTCCACCAACAGGCTGACAAGCGCGGGTTTTTCGTCTTTAGTAGAGTCACTAGAGTTGTTGACCGCATCTACAAACTAACAAACGCTCCCCGAAAAGGTCAAGTCGATGCGAGGTGGTAGTAGATGAATGGGCCTCGTTTGATGGATCTAAAGTTAGACTCCCTCAACCCCACGTGGCGAGATCCACTCGTGGACATCACAACGGTCTGACATAAAGTGGCTAAATCATGGGCTGAAGAAAACAAGCAAGCGGGTAAAGAGGGAGTTGTTGGATACGGTCAATTATGCCCACCAATTCATGGGGGTGACTTGTTTTCCGTGGTCTTTTGCCCCTACATTGCTGGAGGGTCCTGTGACGTGTGCTGTAGCATCATATGATGTAGAGCTCGACACAAAATAGAACAACTCACCGCAGTTCTAGGCCAGAATCACCCGGCCCCATCAGAGCTGCACTGTGCAGTTGCCTCGTGGAACTCCGCTCGGGCTCAATTTGGCGCTCGTGAGCGTGGTCTATCTATACCGATAGTCCGTCATGTCATGTTAGTCGGCCATGTGTAAATACTTGGCTAGTGTCGCGAGCTACAGCACTGGGCCCGAGCCGCTGCGGTGCGGCGGGCAGGCCAGCCATCTGACCCGAGCCCTGACACAAGCTTTGCCACATGGCTGTCCGGGACGATGACGTTTCAATTTCATTGAAAATAGCTAATCAATGCCGAGCGATAGCCTTGGCTTCTTTGTGGAACTTGCAAAAGTCTCGGCCTGTAAGAGAGGCACGGTTTGATTTCACAGCAGATTGTCATCTCGCCAGCCAGAGGTGGGGTGCCTCAGCCTATTGGCGTCGCCGAAGGATGTGAACGATCACAATTTTTTTTTGTCATGACATCAATTGAAACCCTCCCTTCATAGGGCAATTAAATCTCTGATCCAGGCCTTAACTGGATAGTCGAGTGCAAGGAACTATTTCTAATACTGCCGTGCCGTACAAGATCAACGCCCATCAACCCAACCGACTCCACCACTCGTGTTTGCAAACGCGTCTCAAACCCACCAGCCCACGTGGCAAATTCTAGGCTAGCCCGATTGCGGTACGCTAGTCTCACCCCATACTCGTCGCTGAGCACCCCACGCCTAGTGGATTTGGAGTGGCAGGCATCGCAAGGGAACAAGAGACTGTGCCGTCTGAATAAATTCGACGATTGTGGTTGGGCCCTCTGTGGCTTGCACCGAACACCCCAAGTTTTCTCGCTAGCCTCTGCGCACCGCGGTTCAACACAAGCAATCTCCTGGCCAATTGGTAAATCTCCACGACGAACCAGACCCAAAGTGTTGTGCGACACCGAGCCATGCAGCTAAATCTGTGTGGCAACGTCGATGGGGACAATAACCGACAAAAATCTTTACCGTGATCCACCCCGCGGCTATTCTCTGCCATCGGCGTTGTCTGATGTTATCACATCATAATACATCATGACTAAAAGCGGACTCACGGCAATCCGGTGTTGCCCCATAGGGCGGAATTGCAGGCGCTTGAGTGGGAGTTCGCAAGGGTCGTTGGACGAGGCCACCCCCAAAGCTTCCGCAGCACAGATTGGGACAGAAGAAGCAAAGAGGAGGGGGAAGTGACAAGGCCCTAAAGCGCGAGCAGCCACGTGGGAACGGAGAAAAGTGACCAGTTATTGCCGAGACTGGAACTGGGTGCATCCTGTCACGGCCAATTGCCTAATTGGCCCATCATGACATAGCTCGTCACAAACGAGAGGTTTAGCCTGCTGGCCCGAACTCTGCTGTCATGCCGTGCTCTGCAAGCTTTCCCGCTGTCGTCTCAGGTGACTCGCAGCGCAATCTGAGGGCGCCAGCTGGCTTTGCGGTTATCGTCCACTTCCAGCCATTTTCAATACCCAGCTATTCCCTGTCCGATTGGATCGCCGTACTTGCTTTTGGTGGGTTAGCTGTCACATCGGGATGCACGTTATCTTGGGGAACTACCTGACCAGGCTGACGTTTCGAAAAAGGACAACTCGGTCTTTCCGGTTCAACATCGTATTCAGAACAATCCAAATCTTTTGTTTGTCGGGGGGGCTTTCATCCCCTGAGTCGGTCCGACAATAGTCTTTCTGGGCGTTGACGGGATACCCGTCTGTCTACATGGGGGACACCGCCCGATTACCCAGTACCACACTGCCGGATCTTGGTAGTCCAACTTGTCAATACTAATGCTGCCCAATTCTCCGAGTAGACCAAACATAGACCTCCCTGCAGAAAAAGAAACCAACTGACAGCAGAGAGGTGCCGCCTTGGCACTCAAAATCGAGTGCAAGTCCTGTTCCTTATCGAGAGTCTCGGGGGTGGAATCGTGGACCTCAATGTAACTTGCCTCTTCGGCTACCCTGGATTTACAGGCGTACGACCCTCGCCTGGCCCGCGCAGCGATGCATCCGGTCTGGGGCTCCTAGGTACAAGGGTTGAGGAGCGGGCGACAGAGTGAATGTACTGTAGATCTTCCGCCTGCGCTTCTGGCTGCTGTGCCCTCGCCTGGCCCTATCTTTGTTCAGTGTAGGCATTCGCCTGGAGCGTCCGGGCGTTCTGCAAGAGGTGCATGAGCCATCCACCTGAAGCTGAGATTTGGCAAGCGCGGATGCGCAGAACTGGTTGGTATCACCAGTGACTCGCCATTTGACTGCACGAAACCTCGTGATGGCATTACGGGAAGCACCAGGCACTGAGGATGCCTGCCTATGCGCCCAAGTTAGGTGCGCGTGCCGCGTGTAGTGCTACTACCTTGCCATCTCCAAAAGGCTTGGCTTGTGAAGAAGCTTCAAACTCTACGCATCTTGTGGGCGTAAAAGCGCGCGGATCCCCCTCTGACCAGTCGGAGGCTGGGCCCTTCTCCTAGCCATCTGCATCTGCATCATCATCAACCCAACGTTGGCGTTGTCGAATTGGCAATCGCGGCTACACTATCGACGGCATCATACGTACTACATCCTGCGTGCCACTATCAACGCTAACGGGGCGTAATACAACTACGCAAAACGGATCCTTTGAATACTCAGCTCAAAAAACCGGACGCAGCAGTTTGCAACCAGGATCCCCCTTCAACAAGCGAAAAAAAAAGAAGACGAAACCTGGTTGCGAGTTTCCCCACGATTTCAGCTCATTAAAGTTGGCATTCTAGAAATCCAGGGCCTTCGAAAGTAATTCGGTTAATTTCCTTTCTTTTTCGCCCTATGCATTGTTATCCCTCCCTTATTTTTCATTTATGAAACGGGTTTTCCGGCTTCACCCAAGTTCACGAGGTACAGCTGTCATCCGCTCACCACTCAGTGCTGCCATCCGTGAGGTGTGTGGTCGCGTGGCTCACCGCCGTGAAATTGAGTTGAGTTGAATTGCAAAGCCCGCCTATAGGTGGACCCCTACACCCCTGCCACGGCCGGTTCCACGAGTGCTTCTAGAAGCTGGTACAGGGACATGCCATTTTGTGTAAATCTCAATCTCGCCTCGATGAAATCGAACCGTTCTGAGCTGGAGTGTGTGGCACGATTTCAGAGGACGCTAACAGCTGCCGACAGATTGCACAGGGCATTCGCACCGAACGAAGCAGCCCAGCCGGCCATCAACTCCGATTTTGTCGGATCTGGGTGGGAATCACCGTGACACTACTCTGGTAGCGTTGCGGTAGCGCATCAACGATTCTGCACTGGGGAACCAAACGAGGCGGTGCAGGGAGCCAGCCTAGCAGGTGGCGTTGACAGCTAGTGGCTCACAGATGGTGATAATTGAATCCATTACGAATAGACGGGATATGGCGCCTCACCACGAATCAGGTCAGCGCGCATCGATGACCTCCACATCGCAGGGCACGCAGTTAGTGGGCCAGAACACTCCCCAGGTATGTCCGTTCTGTTTCCTGACAGTCAGTGAATTTTTTTTTTTTTCTACCTCGGGATGTTGCATCGGCAAGTGCTAGGCCAACATCAACACCAGCTAGCCAAGGGTTGGAATCAATCAGGGAGAGATCCTGACATGCCATGCCCGCACGAGGCAAGGCAAGGCGACATCTCGGCATGAAGCATGAGACAGAGGCAGGCATGAAGCACGGCGATGAGCAAGGCATGGCAAAAACCTGGTGGCCTGGCATGACGAAACCAAGCATCTGGCAAGCATCAAGCATAAGAGACAGGGCAGGCCATGTGTCAAGTCCTGGTCTCGGCCACAAGGGACCGCCCGCTCCAGCCGTTTCAAAGAGTCGTTTCAGCAAGACAGCTCCGTCATCTCCGTTCTAAGCGGGGCGAATATCGGAATACCTATCCCAATCTCGAGCCCCGTTTCGGCCTCTTCCTGGGATCAGGCCAGAGGCAGAGCTGGAGGCAGAATCAGAACCGATGAGGTTATTCCTACACCAAGACACCCGAGTTAGTCAGACATGAACGAACGGCAGTGTAAGAGTCAGGCAAAGGCAAGCGGAACCACACAGTGCGCAACTCAAGATACAGCGACTGTACCGCTCCGTTCCTCGACCGGGCTTGGCCACAACACCACCCCGCGCACCAGCGCCTCCTCTGAGATACCATTTTGGCGACCAAACAGAAGCCGCCACCACGGGAAGAGGAGATATCGAAGAAAGCAAAAGACGGTGCGTGGGGCATGATTGTGGGGCGGCCCAGGGCATGGTTCCAATGGTTGCATTGGAAGCATGGGAGCCAGGGTTTCTCTGCGTGGCCGCAACGTGACGCTGTGGATGAGCGTCGAGCGTGGCTGCAGGGAAGTCCGTCGGCCAAAAGAGGCATAGAACGGTGGGCGGAATCCCTGAAGCCACGCGCCTTTAAGGAGGCTAGGGGTGAGGGGGCAAGCGTGGGACGGATCCAGAGGTAGTACCTCTAATGCTGTATTGGTGCAACCTTGGAGATGGGATGTTCGGGACAGCACCTCCATCGAGCACCACAGCCCATTGGAATCCTCCTGCTGTGCCTTCTAGGCCTTGCTGTTCTCTCGTCAGAACAACACCGCATCGCACAGCACAGCACATTGGAGCCTGGCGGGTTGCATTGCCCGTGATATCTCCGTATTATTGCCCCCCTTACGAGCTGGACCGTGATGCCCTTGGCCTCTCAACCCTACCTACACCCATAGCGCTTTCTCTTCGTTGTCGTTGTCAGATGGCATGAGGACCACCCCCGGAGACTACGGCCCTTCCCCATCTGCCAAATCAACTTTTTGCCATCTACCTCGAGTGAACATTCCATCTGTTGGAGGTGTACAGAAGCCCCACTGAGGCACAAGAAGTCACAGTCCACAGACCACCACGTCCACCCCGGTGCTCGCATCTCACCACTGCAGGCTCCAAAACTACCCGACTTTGACCTACAGCACACAGCGGTTCCCGGGGTTGCACTGCTGGGTGGTAGGATGGAGCAGAGCAGGTAACCGCGCGCAAGCAGGTTAGCTAGCCTACCACACCACAGGTCTGGGTAGCTCAGATCCAGCACTGTACCGGGAAGATGGTGATGGCGGTGGTGCTAAATCGGTGGTGGTGTTTTTCGGGACCGAGTTTGGCTCCAAAGCCAAAGAGACTGAAAGGCTGGGGAAACTCAGTCAAGCCAGCCCAGCCAGTGAGGAGTGTACAGGCCCCAAACAGCCTCCAACTTAGACCGCCCGCTGCCAGTGGATGCTACCTCGGTGGCCCCCCCTCCTCACGATCAGCGATTCTGCCACCTGCTCCCCTCTGCTGCAAGTCTGAGTGGCTCTGGTCTCTGATCACCGATTGACACTGGTGGAAGCGCCAGCACCCACAAAAAAAAAAAGGACGACCTCAGTACAAGCTCGGGCAGGTACCCAAACACATTGACGACGCGCTAGCAGTCGAGCTGGATGCCACAGGCTGAGGTACTCAGGTCGTCCTTTTTTTTTTTGTGGGTGCTGGCGCTTCCACCAGTGTCAATCGGTGATCAGAGACCAGAGGCGCAAAGAAGAGGCAGCCATGATGGCTGGCGCCCTTTTGCTCTTTTGCCGTCAATGACTATCGCTGTCCCCTCGCGCAGTAATTCAAGCCAGGGCTAGGCCCGGGAGAGTCACTCGTGCGATTTTTGATCAACTGGCAGTGGCATCGGATCTCTCTTGTCTCCTCTTCTCACCTCGCTTCACTTCACCTCACTTCACTTGACGTCGCCTGCTCGGGTCCCTCCCCCCCTCTCTTCCCTTCCCACACCGTCCGCCCACTCTCCAGGGTTTTTTTTCTTCTCCAACGGAGACTCGCGACTCGCATTGAAGCCGAGCTCGCTAAGTACCACGACCGTCTGCGGAGACAGCACAGGACCCCTGCGCTTTCGTGCTTTCGTCTTTGGGAAGACCAAGTACCCAATACGGCCGGGCAGCCCACAGCTCCACCCGCTCCGTCAGTCAGCGTACGGCGCCCTCCAACAGCTCCCCCTCAGCAATCAGAACACCTTTCCAGCACAGGGCGCAACCACACGACCCTTGCTGCACAAGTACCCGCTACCTGGCTTGCAAAGCAGCGGGGGCGCAAAAGTGGAGGCGCAGTGCAGCGCATCGCAGGCCGTCGGGGACAGTCTGAGTACACGCGCCAGAGGAGTCCTGGCAGTACCTGCAGTGCAGGTCGTGCGCTGCTTGGCCTGTTCTTTGGAGCTTCGGGGGCCTGTCTAATGCCCAGAGCTTTGCCTGGGCTTGTCTCAAGGCGGCCCACAGTTCCCACCCATTGCGCCTTGCACGCCACCCCGGGGGTGCTAAGTAACACCCCTCTCCTCCACAGGCCGGTCTTTTCTTGCAGTGCTTTCTTGGCTTGGGGCCTTTTGGTGGTCTTCCCTTGTCCTGGCCTTGGCCTGCCGTACCATATCACTGTGTCCCACTCCCACTCCTCTCACCATCCATCTACTTCTTATTTGAACCTTCCCGCTCACAACCAAGCCTCCTCCTTCTGACCCTCTCTTGTTCCCGTTAGATGGCCACTTTATCGGATCTTCCTCCTCGGCCAACGGATTCTCAGTCTGCCTCTGCCTCTCCCACCAATCCAACTTCTCCCTCTGACACACTGGACCTTCGCTCCGACGCTGCTTCCCGCTCCTCTCTATCGGATCGCTATCCCTCGCACTCTCCCCTCCACCAAGACTTCGTCACCGCCGCGCCCCCCGCCCACCCTCACTCCCACCGCCACACGGTTTCTGTCTCGAGATTCAATCAGCGATCGTCCACTAGCATCTTCGCCCTCGCCGCAGCCGCCTTGGACAGGACCCAGAACGCTATCGCGACTATTTCGGAGCCCTCGATCCGCCCCCGCCAATCCAACGGCACACTCTCGAGACTCTCCCTCCTGTCCAGCTCCAACTCAATCTCGGAGCCCTCCAGCCCAGACAGGAAGTATCGCCTCAAGAGCGCCTCGAACCAATCCCTCCTCTCCAGCGCCAACCTGGACAGCGCAATCGCCGCCCAGGCGCCCACGGCGAACGCCCCGCCGTCTCTACCCTACTCGACCACCGACCCTACCCTTCCCCCTCCTGTAAAGTCGATTTCCGCCGCCAGCAAAATGCATCAAACATCATCGCGCTTGCTGCGCATGACTGACGATGACCGGCCGTTCACTCGGGTATGTACTGTTCAACAATGCGCGCCCACCTGCCTCACCATTTCTTTGTGCGCCGCTGGGTCTCCTGCAGCTTTCCGTGGGGGGAGGGACCAGACGCCACACTCTGAAACTCTCGCCTCCGATCTCGTCTTCATCTGCAAAAGATATTGGCTAACTTATTGTTGCACAATAGGACTTTAAGGATCTCTTCTCCACTCTGATCGTCAGTTTGTTGCCGCTCTCTGCTCATCGTGTCCGATTGACCAAGGTTGAGTATACTTTCCTCTCCGAGGATGCCATCAACAACCTTGGCTCTCTCAAGTTCTCGCAGTCAAACCGCATGCCCGATCCCAAAGACCCTTCCCGCATTGTTACAACTACCACTACCACCACCTTCTCCATGGCCAAGGACATGGCCCGCTCCATCTGTCAGCGCTTTGTCGAAGCCCGCTTCATCGAATCCGCCGACGGCAAGTACCAGCAGGTGTACAACATGAAGGGTTCTGTTTGGCAACTGACAGCCAAGGGAGTCACCGTTCTTGACAGATTTTGCTCAAGGAACGGTATTCAGCAGAAGCAGGTGACGGAGCTAGTCAACCTTGGTGCGACACAGCTAGTGCTCCTCGAGAGAGATCCCCAGACCGACAAGCTCCTCCAGGACCAGGGTACCATCGAGGTCATCTTCCGCCGATTCGTCGGTGCTGAAGGCCGAAATATTAAACAGAGCGTTAATGCCGCTGACTCTGACTCGCTGCACGATTACAAGGATGGTCTCACGGGTGTCAAGATGGCTGCTGAGCGCAAGGTTAATGGAAAGACGTACCGTGATACCTTTACCGGCAAGGCCGCCACTGACTGGCTCATGGACTGCTCTACTATCGTCGACCGACGTGAGACAGTTGAAATTGCGGCTCTCTTCGTCGAGTACGACCTAATTGAGGTGGTCGCTCAAGATCGGGCCTATATGTCGCAGAACCCTGGCTGCAACGTTTTCCAGCCTACCAAGTATGCCATTTACCAATTTTCCCAACGTGGAAAGGATCTCCTAAACGGCACTGCATCAAGGGGCCGGGCCTCAGAAAGCGAGGGCGGCGCAGCCTCCCAGCGCAATGGCATTACCCGCGACTCAAACACACAGAGACTCGACAAGATCCTCAACGATCCTGCCCTGCGCCTGCTTTTCCGTGAGAACCTACGTGATACCCACTGCGAGGAAAACTTGTCATTCTACCAGGATGTCGATGAGTTTGTTCGCAGCTGCAAGTCTGTGACCCGCACTGCACAGAAGAACCCTAACAGCACATCAATGGACGGGGTCAAGGAGATCATGGCCCAAGCCTACGGAATTTACAACGCCTTCCTGGCGCCAGGATCCCCCTGCGAGCTCAACATTGACCACCAGCTCCGTAACAACCTTGCCACGCGGATGACCAAGGCTGTTGGGCAGGATGTGGCCATGATTGACACGCTTCAAGAAGTGACGTCGCTGTTTGAGGATGCTCAGAACGCTGTCTTCAAGCTTATGGCTAGTGTAAGTTTATAGATTAATTCTCCCCTCCCCCCTCGGTCCCGCCGACAGCCGCTAACCACACCCTATCAGGATTCGGTGCCTAAGTTCCTTCGCAGCCCCAAGTACGAGCAGCAACTACGCAATTATGAGTTCGATCTGGGCGGTAGAATCCCTGAGCGAAGTCAAAGCCGATCCAATCGCAAGTGACGTAATTGACGCCGAATGTCGATGGTCGCGGGTCCGGTCGGCTTTCCACAGCCTGAATCGTGCACCCATACCATCATCACATCTCACGAGTCATTTGCATACGGCCTTTTGATTGATTTTGGCTACCCACGTGCTTTTCTTTTATTTGGCACAACTGAAACGATACCACCTAGAGTCACACCATCCCATGCATATTCGGTGTTTTTGGTTGCTTCCTTTCTTCTGGCTCACCTCTTTTTCTTTTTTTTCTTTTTTATTTTTACTTTTTTCGTTTTCTTATTTTTACCTCTACCACCTTTCTTCTTCATTGCGGTTCCTTGGTGGTCGTGTCCCGACCATGAACCCCTCCCTCCCATCACTACTGCAGTAGTCCTCTCTGGGACTAGGCTGGATGATGGGCAGCCCTACCTTGCGTCATCTCGCATGCTTATGCGCCTCCCCCGTCCTCATGGCGTTGCGGGTGACTTGGAGAAAGTTCGAGCGGCAAGGAGGACGAGATGGTGGAAAGCGACCATGTGTAGGCACACAAAGGAGAAAATAGAGGGAAGGGTGATGGATCGACTGGGCTTGTCTCCCAAGTAAAAGGGAACAAGTTTTGACCGAGTCAAGGGGCATAATGACCAGAACAACCGGGTGGATGAGTATGATGAACAATACGGACGGAAGGAAGAGCAAATACGGTGGATAAGTAGTGTGATTGAGGATCAGGAGAACAGGAAAAAAATTCGGCGGCATCTTGTTGTTATTCACGGAAACGGCCAAAGGACATGTTGCGTCACTCGGGCCGAAGTAATGCATTGCATCGAAAAGGAGTCGGTTACACGGCGGGAGCGCTCATACACTTGTACATAGAAAGAAATCTTGGGCAGCCTCCGCAACAATTCCAGCAAAGAGTCTGAAAAGCCTAGCCAACCCTGTGCCACGGTAACGAGCGTTGTGTGAATTTGAAATGAGCGAGCCGACGAGCGGCATTTTGCCGGTGGTGAGGGAATGTAGACGCACCCTGCGTTTGCTTAGGAGCCCATAGTCGACGGCTGCCCAGGCCGCCTGCGCTGGAACGAAGCCTCATCTCGCAACGGCGGAGTGGAATGGCAGCGCAGGTGGACGAGATTATCTGCCATTCTTTGGTTGCGTCCATGTCTCGAGCAAAGAATGGCCGTGAGATGAGGCAATACAATGTTTGCATGGTGAGATGGGCACGTCCAGAGATAAAAGACGACGTCTTCAACCACTATGAGGCCTATCTTCATCAGCTCCAGCTCCAGCTTCAGCACCGCACGCACGCTTTAAGTTTTTGATCCGTCTTCGTTTTCGAAGCATCTTGCCCCCAAGTCTCTCGCTCTAAACAACTGCTTTCGGTCGCACGTAACAAAACTCTATTCACGCTGCTTCCCACATAAAGACAACAAGACGAGTCTCTCCGTTCATCACTCCAAGCCACTCTCCACCAACTCCTCACTTCACAATGTTTGCCCACAACGCCCTCATCCTCGCCCTCGCCGGCCTCGTTGCTGCCCAGACGCCTACCCCCGGCAGCTTCAGCACTGTAGCCGTCCCTCACAACGGCACCGTCGTCATTGTCACTAAGGTCTACACGGCCTACACCACCGTCTGCGCCGGACCTACTCAGTTCGAGTTCAACGGCCACGAGTACTCCGTGTCTGAGGCCACCACACTCACCATCACCGACTGCCCCTGCACCGTTACGGAGACATCCAGTCCCGCTTCTTCCACTTCCCAGAGCGGCTGGGGATCCGGCGGCAAGGTCGTCAGCAGTGGCGAGAGCGAGCACCCCTCCGAGCAGCCCTACATCGAGGGCGGCTCCTCCAGTGCTGAGGGTGGCCAGAGCGCTGCCACCACCCCCTCTGCTGTCGCTTCCGGTGCCAATGCCTTCAAGATCAGCATTGGTCTTGTTGCCGCCCTCGGCCTCCTTGCCCTGTAAATGACCAATGGCCGGGTCGTTCGGGGGGTTGCCTCCAGCTTGTCCTGTCGCCTATGTCTCACATGCAGGGCGAGACAGCACGGGCAAAAGCAGACATGCATGTCTTGCTGCGTCGCCCGCTTAATATGTATACCAATGCACACGCAACACCTTGTCGTGACGAGCGCACGCCATGAAATGTTTGATTGCAGTGGCGTCTCTTGGAACTAATATATTTAATATCCGAAGAGAATCCAATCACACCGGAATGGTTGAGGCGATCTTAGCCGAAGTTCAGTTCCTCGGCTCCTTGTACCACTATGGAGGATGAGGGGTGGGTGTGGGAGTGAAATCGGGAGGAACACCATATATCCTGGGCTAGTACTGTTTTTTTTTTTTGCTTCTTTTGACTCTTTTTTTAATGGTGTAGTGGTCTCTGTGAGGAGATCTGGACGGGGGCATGTGTTGCCTGGAGGAGTGTGTGTCTCTCTCGATCTTGTAGATACGCATCGGTACCCAAAATCGAATTTCACTCAAAGACATGTCCTCGGATTATCACACTTGTGCAGTGTCTGACATTATGTGATGGTATGTCCGAAAAAAGTGTTTTGGGTTTGATAAAAAATCATGCCATACGCAATGAGATCGCCTGTGCGGGAATGAAACATACATGTGTCTCACCTGCCGTATAGTAATCATAAAATTAAAAAAAAAAATCGAACCAAGGTGTTGGCGACTAATCCAACTCGGCCGGTCTGACTCGTCTGTCCCTGTGAGCTTCAAGCGGGGGCGGAAACATGGTGTTCGCTTCCGGCGCAGTGTTGCGGCCTCCCTCTGTGCTCATCTTCTCAAACGTGTTTATTTCGGGAAAATCGACATAATCCTTAGAGTCTCTGTTCCCGTAGTACACCGGCCCAGAATGTCTCGAGTATCCATCCCCTAGTGATTGACCTTGAAGGCCCAAGCCCCCAAGACCGGGTAAGCCAATGTTTGACCCAGACACGGGTCGATGTTCTGTTTGTTGCTGTTCGGTTTGCTGGGCAGGTGGCGTCGAGAGACCAGGGATAAGACCTTGGTGATCTCCAGTGATAGGAGGAAGGAGAGGACCCATTGTGGGTATGCGTGAGCTGTCTGAGTCTGGCGTAACTGGCGTCGGCGATGGTATAACGGGGGGCGTGCTTGAGACGCTGGGGGGCATGCTCTGCCTCGACTGGTTGACCGACACAATGCCTGCCTTTTGAGCCAGACGATTAACTAGCGACCCGTGCGCCTTCTTGAGCGTCTTCTTGACAAAGCCCATCATAAGAGAATTACATCTTAGATCAACATCCTCTCTTAAATACAAGCCCGACAATGGGGCATTGAGACCCAGCTCAACGGGCTCGGCAGGCTCGCCGGGCAAAGAGCCGCCGATTGACCAGCGATCTCGGATCTCGAGGCCCATGGCAGCGAAGCAGTGAGTTTGGAGACCCTCGGGCAAGTTGTGGAAAGCGCACGTGTACGAGACCTTGCCCGAGACACCGGGCATATAGTCAATACGGTCAGTCAGCGAGTACCAGATGCAGCGGTGCTCCTCGGCCGCGGCGTGCGGGGGTGGCTCGATTTGGTGGCGCTCGATGATAAGTGGGTTGAGGTCGATCATCTCGAGGTGGTCATGGAGAAACTCAACAACCACCTCGCGGGTGATGCTAGCCGGGAGCGGGGTGATGTTGGTGAACGTTGTTCTCCCCATCTTCGTGAAGCTGGCTGCGAAGCCCAAACGATGACGCTAGCACGCTTGGTGTAGTTGACGTCAGACGTTGGTGGGATGGGAGTCGAGAGAGTCGACAAGAGCCGCGCAGCGTGCAAGGATTGGGATTCCGTATTCCTTGGGGGGGAAGCGAGACGGAGGGAGCAATGCGGTACTTGTATCGCTGGCTGGCAAATAATCCTGCTAAGCAAGCAGCCAGGTGTGTTGTTGTAGCGATCTAGGCCGCAAGAGTCTTAAGCCACGCACTCGCAATTCGGGATTTAGTAGCATGTGAGCCGGCCACGCCACCAAAACACCACTCTGTCAGCTGAACTGAACGATGGCTTCTTCTTTTTTTTCTCTCCCTGTTCTGCTTGGCGTCTGCAAGAGAAGAATCAAAGCGGACAATGATTTAGGGCCCCAAAAAAAATGACGAATGCGTGTAATAAACAAACAGATCCGCCTCTGAGCGGGACAACTGACAAATAAAACAACCCCCTGCTCTGGCGGTGTCCAGGGTAGGCGCTCAGCTAGTTCGCCGCCAAGTGAGATTTTAGTTACTATTATCGGCAAGTGAGACTCAGCCAAGCTTTCCCGCCCAGCCGTTAGTCCGCGCAAGCTCGCTTTTGAGAGGATCGAAGCCAGCGTGTGGCTGTGCGCAACCGCCACCTCCACCGCGCGCGATTGCGTCGAGGCACGGAACGACGACTGCCGCTGCCACTCGCCACAGACTCCTGCAGTTGTAGACGTGTCAGCCTATTCCCGTAAGGGGAATTCCCAGCAATATTATTGGATTGTGGCTGGCTGATACCGGATGTCGTGGGTTCCGAGTATCATGGGTGGGTGATATGGCTTGGGCTGAAACGTTTGGAAGCGCGCGCGAGACGTATCCAAGCCGTGTGTGTGTATGTATGCATGTATTTATTTATGTATTATTCTCCATGTTCCGGGACGCCCATATTAATCTATTTCTTATTCATACAGAGATGAGCCGTGCCCATGTCATATGGGCTTGACTCCCAATAGCCAGCCCGTCTATATATAAATATGTCGCTGTTTGTCGTGAAATCGCTGCAGATGCTTATATCTCTCTGCACCACCTTGCCAGCATGTTGCTCAGCTTCACTGCGGCTGGAATCTCTTCCAGAGCTACATCCACTTTCCACATCTTGCCCTCCAACCCTCCATGACCCAACGATCGAGCTCCTCCAATCCCTGCTGGCACAAGCAGTCCCAGTGAGATGAGACGCTCCCAGGCGATGCCAGCAACCCCACGGCTCCAGACGCGGACGCCGCCACCAATGGCGAGCATGCCTGATGTCGCTGATTGCACTCGCTGACGGCCCATTAGCGAGCTGTATTCGTCATACGCCATTGCTAGGTTGACCGTGTCCGTGTGCGCTACAATGTCCAATCGGGCCGCCGCGATAAGGAGACCTAGATCTAGCTCTGACAAGGTCGATAGGAGATGTAGACGAGAGTCTGGAGGGGTTAGGGAGTCGACATCCCCATTGCAAGGGGGAATGTTAAGTGTGACATCCTTTGCCGAAAGGGATGAGAGCGCCAAAATCCACTCGGTAAAGAATGCCGAAACAGCCTTGGTTGAGTGGTAGTGGTACTGGAGTAAATCCTGGAACGCTCGTTCCTTGTACAGTGCCTGTGTTTCTTGTTAGAGCCAGATGATTTAATGATTGGCTCTGCAAACTTGCCTCGATTTTATGACTCCAGTACTTTTGAAACTCGTCGTATCCCTCGAGGGTCGTGTCGATGCCTTCGTTTTCTGCATCCTCGGCCTCGACCATCAAGCCCTGTTTGCATGTTTGCCAATAACTAAGGTGTGTTTTTGGCTGAGAGAGATATACGTAACGGTGGCTGAAACGACTCTTGACTCGCTTCTCAAGCATTTCCACAACATCTAACCGAGTCGTACAGCCAATCACTGCAATGGGAGCCTTTCGGGACTGTGCTATGTCAAACAAGTTGTACAGGAGCGTTTGTCGAGGGTGCGATGCAAACATGTCGAATTCATCAATGATGAAGACGATAGACTGTGACGTCACACCCACGTCTGTACCTAAGATTTCTGATGGGTGTGACAGAAGAGCAAGCAATGACGCCATGGTGTCTGCGTAGTTTGTCTATTCGCCTTGGTTAATAAACTGTAAAGGGGCACGTGCCAAGTATATACTCACCCTATTCATGAGGTCGTCTTCAACATTCATCTCCTTGCCTAGTTGCCGCCAGATCTCTTTCAGTGCAAGTTTGTCGTCAGTATGAATAAATCCGTTGAGACGAACCACGTGAAAGTCGTTCAAGTGGGCTGGCTTGAGATCATCTATAATATTTTCCAGGAGCTGTGGTTTGTTAGATGGCGCAATTGCGATTATTAGGACCTGTAGACTTACTGTTGTCTTTCCACAGCCCCTAGCGCCAATCAACAGCATTGAGTTTCCTTCACCTGCAACAACTGTTTGCTCTACCAGCTGATGAACCTTTTCGCGTGCTTCTTGTTGTCCAAAAATTTTGATTCGCCTTCGTCCCGTACACCTATCAAGTAGGACTCTTTGTAATGATCTGAGATGTCGATCTAGATTCGGAATATCTGGGACCTCGACTGCCACAGTTGTAGTGATTGCAGTGGGCTCTGCTTCGGCGGTTTTCTTTGGGGTTTTGAGGACGTCTTCTTGCGCACACGATTTGCACAGCCAATCACCCTCAGGGATCTCAGGAACCTCGTAACAGTCTTGATGGACAGCAAAGTCGCAGTTGTCGCATAGGATAATTTGATTGGGTGCTTTCGAGTCGGGCTTGGAGCAGATTTCGCATACAATCTCATCCACAGCTGGCGCAGCAGGTTTTCGGCCACGAGGCTTCTTTGGCAAATCTTCGAAGAAGACTTCACCATTGAGATCCGTACCCGACCCAAATGTCACGTTCTTGGGTCGGCCACGGCCCCGTTTCTTTGTAGGACTCAGAATCCCCTTTGGCATCACTTTCTGAGCCGATGGGGGTGCCAACTCATCGTTGGACTCAAGACCTGTGCCTGTACCTGTCTGCTCTTTGACAGGAGATAGCACAGGCGCATCTCCGTTATTCTCTTCGTCCTCGACCTTGCGCTTTCTGGGCCGGCCCCTTGGCTTCTTTGGTGTAGGGGCTTTCGGTGGCCGAGCAGGAGCCGTCTTCTTCGGCAAGGCCATCTTAGGCGCCTCGCCGGTATCCCATTTTGTGCCTCTTAAGGCAGTTAATTTGATAGCGGGACGGAACGCGCTGGCTGCAGCAGGTTGCGCTGGAGGTTGTGGTTGTACTTGGGGTTGAGGTTGAGGCTGAGGTTGAGATTGGGTTTGGGGCGGGTCTGGATACTGGGATCGCGATTCTTCGACTTCGCGTTGGCGGTTCAGAGCAGCCGCTCCATTTGTGCCGTTGGAAGGCTCCTTGGCTTTCTGTCCGAAGCCGAAGACGCCACCTATCGCTGAAGCGATGGCATTGAGTCCCCTAGGGGCCGATGGTAATCCGACGGTTACGTCGTCGAGACGACGCTTCTTCATCGGGGAAGGAGTCGGGGGAACATTGTCGATTCCTGGATGAGATCGCTTTAGGGCGTTGGAGTTATCTTCGGAGTCCATGATGGAGAGTCGAACACAGACAGGCACGGCTGTCAGTTCACGGACATGGGCATCGCGTCGGGTTGTGCCGTGGAGTCTGTTTCTTTCACGTCGCCACAGCCAGCAACTAACTTTGGATCAACCAGCGCCAGAGCTCAGTGAGACGCGTTAGACGCGACGAGCTAAAGATGAACCGATATGTGCATGTGCCTTGATAAATGCATGCGACTTGGCTGATCTTTTTTTAGAAACACAAAGTCACGGGATTTATGCTGGATGCAAGCTGGGATAATTCCGTGGCGTCAATTAAAAATAAGCTGGGGGGTTATGATTAATCATAAGTTTAAGCCAGCCTTACGACCCTGTCACGCCGCCAGCGAGCTAATGTTTCGTCGTGCCGTTCATTAGAGACGAATACCTACGTTGGGACTGGTATTTTGATTAGGGCGACGGCAACAGGGACGGTAGTGAAGGCGGCAGCGAGGACGGCAGCAAGGACGGGATGCGCCACGTCGACGAGCCATGATAAGTCGGGCTCATGACTACTTGTGCCATGATGATCTCCCAATTCCAAGCTCCCGGGCCCAGGTTTTCGGTTTCTTGGCTGTGCCGTGTATCCGCGTACCTGCGGTCAGCCAAAGATCCAACACACATGAATGAGGCGGAGCAAGGGTTTGTCTGTGTGGGAAGCGCCTAGAGGCGCGCCGGGTGAAAATGATTGAAGAATAATACCAATTGAGGTTAGGGGGGCCGCGCTTCAAAAGCCATGTGCAACCCACATTTTGGAACTTTGGTGACAACCCTGGCCCTAGGGCTGCATCGGGACTTGAACTGGAGGTTTCAGCTCATGAAGCCAAGGGCCAGCTCATCCAGCCTTGTGGGCCGGAGATTTGCAAGCGACATCTCGCCAGCGTGCCTCTAAACCCAAATCTCAAGCCAAATCACACCCTCGCAAGGATGTGAGCTGTGACTGGCGTCTTTTGGCGGACAGAAGCCCCAATGCTGCTTACGTTGGAAGGTAAATGTTCCTGAATCGTCACGCCGGGAACTCGCCTCTCCCTCGTCGTCTCGTCGCCGTCTCGTTGGGTATCCGCCGGAGCCCGCCTTGGTGCAGGCTAGCTCATAATACCGATTCAATTGAGGACCGGGCGCCGCCACGCTCAACGCTGGCTTTGCAACGGCTATCGTCCCCGGCCCCCAATACTAGCCCTGTCGTGACAAGCTAGGTCGATCCATGCTGATCTCGGCTGAGGATCCATCGAGGGCTTGTTTGCTTGTTAGTTGGGGCCCTTCTCAATGATGAGAAGGGACCTGCCCTCCACTTATAAGTATCGTGCTTGTCCTCCAGTGTAGTCGTAGCAGGAGTCCTGTCCGTCCCGTATCACTTTTGCCGTGAAAGGCAGCCGCCCAGTCGTTTCCTCTAGTCAAAATGGCTACCCCAGAAGAAACTCCCAAGACGTCCGAGGAGACCACAGTACAGCAGAAGCTGCAGCTCTTCAAGAGCCCAGTCCTCGCCGCCGAACGAACTGATTCCCTGCCTCTTGCCAGGGGCGGAACCAGCCCCGATCTCAGTCTCTTTGGTGACCGTTTCGCCAGCGACACTCCCCAGTTCCAAAAGGTGAGATGAACCTCCCATTGGGGGACCGATACGATGCTGACTCTCCCCAGCATGAGGATGCCAGTCTGCTTGAGCTTTTCTTCGACCTGCTTTTCGCCGCCAATTACACAGTATTTTCACAGACCCAGGGAGTAAGCAGCCACGACCGCTTCAAGGCATATGTTGGATATTTTAGGTACACCCATCACTGTGTTACCACCATAAGCACCTTTTTTCTTCTTTCTTTTTGCTGACACTCCACGAATAGCATCCTGTGGATTACGTGGTTGGTGGTCAGCTTATACGATGTTCGCTTCGTCACCGATAGCATTTTTGGTATGGAAAATATGCAGGCGTCTTTATTAGGCATCTGCTAACCGGCCTCTAGAACGTATCGCCCGAGCCGTCCACCTCGGTGTCATGATTGGCTTTGCTGTTGTTGCGCCCAACTTCAAGCCTACCGACCAGAATGCTCAAACCATGAGAACAATGTGTATGCGATGAAACATCCTGTCCAAGCCTTGCAGTGGCTAACAATCCCGGCAGCGCTTATTCTCTGCGTCTCACGATTTTGCCTGACGATCGAATACTCGAGCATCATTTGGCATATCCGACAGTACAAGAAGCCCAGATTACCAATGCTGCTGCAGATCGGAATGAACTTTGCGGCTTCCATGGTTTACCTCGGCGTCGCATTTCGATTCAAAGAGGGAAATAGCAATGTATACATTGTTTGGTACATCATTGCGGCCCTCGAAGTCGTCCTCAGCTTTGCTTTTGCCGCCATCTTCCCCGTGCTCAGTTTCTCCGGCACACATTTGATGAAGCGCATGAGCACCATGACGGTGCTTTTCTTGGGTGATGGTGTTGTCATTGTGGCTCAGAGCGTTGTAACAATTGTGAAGAGCCCAGACTCCTGGGGTAAGCTGCATGGCACACCACTTCGGATTTAACGGAAAGCTAACAAGTGACTAGACCCCCAAACAATTGGAATCGTCACCGCTGCTGCATCCACCATCTATTGTGTCTTCCTCGTCTATTTTGATTGGATGAAGACCTCTTACCTTCCAACTTTCCGTCAGCAGGCCTGGACCCTCTTGCATTTCCCCTTCCATGTCTCCATGGTACTGTTCATGCAGGGGTTCACTCAATTTATCATCTGGTCCAAGATTGTCGATGTGATTAACCACATGTCCTTTGACTCTGTGTTCAATAGCTCTTCGGAGCTCGCAAAGTCCAGCACTATTGATGTCGTCAACAGCTTGACCGATCTCGTCAATAACTTCTTCAAAGAGTACCCGCCCAAGTATTCCGCCAGCTGGTTTAACGTCGAATGGGCCCTAAACAACTTGACGACCATCTCGGATGACTTTTGGTCTCAACTAGCCAGGTACTCTGACACTGGGCTTGATCAGGATGCGCCAACTAACGAGACTGATTGGAATACTTTTTACACCTACTTTATGGACATGAGCACTTCGATGGAAAACTCCTTGTTGGAGACTTATGGCATCGATCTTGTGGAAGAAGTCACCGACGCAAACAAGACCATTTCCGAGACTGGCCTTGAAACCACTGTCAACGAGAAGATGTGGCAACGATTCCAGTTGATGGCAAGTCATTCTTCTAACATCTATGTCTGTCATATATGCTAAATCATTTTTCTAGTTTGAATATGGTTACATCGCTGCCGGAATCACACTCATCCTCATGTGTGTTCTCACCATCATCTCCCGCACTAAGCCCTGGGGCAAATGGAGCCTTATTCGTACCATTTTATTCTTGGGTTTTGGCCTGTCTTTGGCTTTCATCTCGCTCCTCTCGTTGAATCCAACAAGGGCTGAGAATTACAAGGAAAGCCCCATGCTCTTGCCTACCATTTGCATTGTTTGGTTCCTTGTCTTGGTTCTTACCCACATTCGTGATCCCCCTCCATTGTTCTTCAATCGCAGACAGTCCTTCTTCAGCAAGTCCAAGCCAACTTATGACTCGGTTAACCCATCTGAGAATCACGCTGGAAACAAGGAGGCAAACGGTATCACCTCTCAGGCTTAAACCAAGAGATAAATATGATTGGATCTGGGAAATTGTATAAAAGCCCGAATTTGGGGCAAGTGTGGATGATCGATATATATCCTTTTGAGTGAAAAGAATTGAGGTTATGATTTACATGGATGTCTTCGCGTCCTAGAAGCGATATTGAATAGGTGCTGGTAGGAGAAGAAAAACGAAAAATATATTTAACCTTTCCCTCTGAGTCAGCTCTCGTTGTTCCTATCTGTTGTGTTACCGAAAGAAGCGCCCCCTTTGACGGCCCTTCCTGTTCTTTTTCGCCCGTGATAAACACAAACTCCAGACACCCCACCAATATCTCCGTTATTCCTTGGGCACATAGGGTCGTTTGGTAGGTGCTCCGGAATTTGGAAGTTAAAACTGGCCCCAGGGCGATGACAGGCTTGGTTAATAGGTATCTGCGGTAACTGTTCCCGGCGTCCGGGCTGTTTATGGGCCGGGATTAGCTGATGTCTGACGCGATCGGGGCTGATGCCCGAAGAAGGCATGGCTGAAGACTGTACAGAGTTGTTAAGATGGGGTGGTGTTGAAGAGACGAAGAATCCGCGATCCTGGCTGTCTGGCGTGTCCTCATTGATAGAAGGAGTTTTTACACGAGTCGCTTCCTAAATAACGTATTAACTACCTCAAATGCACTTATCAAGATTGACATGTGAGAAGATAGGATGGAAAAAAAACATACACCTGCTGGATACTGGCTGCTTAAAAAACCCATCTTAGCTATAATCGTAATTAGCATTGTGATGTATGGAATAGGTAGTAACAATCTAAAATACATGGAGGGGATTGATCAGATACTGGTGTTGAAGACGGCATCGGCCCTTTGAGAACAGAGCTGGTAATGCTGCTGAATGACTCGGCTGATCCTTTGCGGCGCCAAGGTGCCTTTCCAAAGAGTTTCTGTTTTAAACTTCCCTTGACAAACCCATCTCTGAGCCACGTCCTAGTTTTGGTCATGTGGTGAAAGCCGACACGGTTTCCGGGTTTGCCTGCAGTAGGGGTGTGGTCGCGTTCGGGCACAGGTGTGTTGGTGTTGTCCTGATATTCGTTAGAAAAGTTTGCAGTAAAATAAATGAATTTCCTTGCTTTTTGGTCCACTTTTGGCTTCAGTTTGTGTCTTATTCCCCTCTCGGGCTTTTCGTCATGTCCTCTTGTTGACGAGACTGTGGATGAACCAGCGGCTCCGTCGAGGACTTGAAGCGTGCTTGATGATGTCGTAGGATTTGGTTCGTCAATCATACTGAGAGTCATTGATTTGGAGCCTGGAAAATCCGGCATGGTAAGAGAAGACGGGTGTTGTAAAGAGAAGACGTGAGCTGACTCGGAAATGTAGGGGCTGGAGGGAAGCTTCTGATGCTGCTCAATAACTTTTGGAAGAGAAGTAGCACCCGAAAACGACATGCGTGATGATACGAATGGAAGTTCGCGCATTTCTGACTCGCTGGTCGATTTCGTGGAACGGGTGCGCCATCTCCAAAGTCGACTGCTGGCGCTGCCTTTGCGTTGGGCAAAGAGTTGTCGCTCTGCCCAATATCCTTCTGGAAACCAGACCTACTCGAATCCATCACGAGGTGGCCGTGGCGGATCGACGCCAAAATTGGATGTTCGAGGACCATTGCGCTCTTGACTTGGTTGAGGATTTGGAGGTGAGGAGTCTAAATCATCGTCTATTATAGCGCGGGAGGCTACAGCTCTGTCGAGTGTGTTATCGAATCGGGGTGTTGTGGTGGACAAATTGACGAGGGGAGGCGTAAGTGATCGGAAAGGGAGATTAAAATAACTGGACCATATTAAACTTGGTTCATAAAATTGTGGTCTATAGAGTTACTTGACATCATTCGGGTCTGCAGTGAAAGACGTATCTGAAAACGACCTTGTCCTTCGGGACATGGTATTTATTTAGATGCCTCATGCTCCAACCCGATAACCGGTCCTGAGAAGAATGCTCGTAGGATAAGGGTTTTTGACTCAAAACGACGGCTGGGTTGACTAAAAAGGCGCAAAAGAAGATAGAAATAACGTGATGGAAAGCAATCGAGGTGGGATGAGAATGCAAGGTGGAGATGATGAATCCCATAGGCGAAGGCTGGAAATAAGAACAAGAACAGCATACAAGCAATGTCTACTTTTGGGAAGGAGAGGTCCGGTTAAAAACAAAAGGTTTCAAATGGGCAAGTACTTTGTCTCGATAGTTTAGAAGCCCCCGAGGATCCTATTCCGGTTGTTGACTTCTGTGTCAAAAAACTTTTATATAAATTTCATAAATCATGGTATCGAATTGAATTTACTCCATTGCCAACGGAGCATTCTACATATGGACTCAAGTCGAACCGGTCTCGAATAGCCAGCGAGTGCGCCAAACGCCACCTGTGTTTTCATACATTAAGAAATCGATATCGTCCGCCACCCCATTGGCGCTCAAGAGTCAATGACCATGGTATCGTCGCCATCCAGAGCCGGTCCCTGGGGCTCCAGGGGCACGCCACGACCTCGTCCAGCCAACAGCTCCCTCCTGACTTCAGGTCCGATGGCAGAGTGGCCATGGGTCAAGAGAAGATCCAAGAGGGCTTCTCGCTGGTCCTCTGTAATATCTCCCTTGTATCGTTGAGCGAATGCCAAAAGACTCTGGTGCCAAATGACAGGTAGCTTGGTCTTGACGTCGCCATCACCAGAAATACCGGCCATCGCATCACCATGCTGCACTGAGGCGGGGTCCTCGTTACGGAATCGGAGGAAATGGAAGACTAGGGCGTCGATGACCTGATATGGCAAAGCATACTTCTTCTCAAGAAGTGCCTTGATGAAAATGTTGGTGGCGCCACCGCCTTCAGTACCCTGAGAAGCCTCCTGAGCAGCAATATCACAGAGTCCCTTCAACGCAGCAGCAGAGTGCAGCACGGGAATGGATACCCTGACAAGAACGGCTGATACAATGTGGGCCTCACGCAGAGTACAGGTTCCACTGCCAACGAGGGGAAAAAGGAAGCCCTTGAAGAAGGCAGCAGGCTTGTAGAGGGCCTTCTTTAGGGAGTTGAACAGATGGACGTTGAGTTTCTTGTTCTCGTAAATGTCCTCGCGGACTCGGTCGAGAATGACCATCTCGAGGAATCGTTGTACCACATGTGGCTTGCTGGAGACGAAAATCCTCGTGGCTTGGTAGCACGCATTGGTGGACCAACTCTCTGGCTTAGTCACCTCGAGAATGTCCTCCCAGTGAGGAATGGTAGGGAGAATCTTGAAAGGCTTAGGCAAGGGGCCCGACTTGTATCGGGAGAGAATTTGTCCGACCCTGAATTTGTGTTAGATATGGCCCAATTGACCAGGAAGGTGAAGCTTACTTGGTATAGACATCAATGACCTTGGGGGGAAGCTCGTAGTCGTCATCTGGGGCGGGCATGGGGTCTCCCCGTGCCTCGGCTGCTTCGTGTGCGGCAATCTTCTCCAAGATCAAATCTGCGAGGTTGATGGATTCACCTTCTGGCGCACCAGAGGGCTTGAGATCCCAGCCATGCTTCAAAAGATCATCCTCCTCACCGGGCATGAATTTCTTGTAGGTCTCGAGGTCGTTCGGATCAACCTCGATCTCTTCAACTTCCTCTTCCTCTTCGCCCCAAGCCTCTTCGTCGTCGTAGACCGGGTTCTCTGCCTCATCATCGAATCGCGAGTCGTAACCAAAGTTATCAATGGTTTGCTTGGGAGCGGCGCGCTCGCCAGTTTCCTCCTCGGCCAGCTCTCGACCTATCCGGAGAATGGTTCTGGAGGCCCGGGCATCGACGAAGTTTTCCTCATCATTGTCGATGCTCTTCGACTTTCTCTTGGAAGGCTTGTTACGGAGAACACCGGTAGCCACAATATCATCCTCGAGGGGATTGTGGCGTCGGGACGATCGCCCAGAGGTGGGAGTGGTGGCCTTGGGCATTTTGGCTTATTGTCGATGAGGATGTACACAATGTGGGTGTTGAGATAGCAGATGGCACAAAATTTTGAAAATCTGCTTATCGATAAGCCACCCCTCTTTCTAAATAAGGCTAGTGCACACACCAGACACACAAATTGTGGCTGACCGCCTTTGGTAGCCGTTTTTTTTCCCCAAGGGAAGTAGACAAAAATGAACAAAATTTTTTGGATCGAAATAGACTCGTACGAGGCTTTGAGCGATGCACGAATTTAGATAATCTTTCAAAATGTTGAGTTGAATTTCTCCCCACCAAGAAACTTATCGGTATTATCCACCAATGACAACTTTAACATGTACATGTGATACTTTTATTTCCTTTTCTTTCTTCTTTTGGAGGGAATAGTATAGATATTTGATTAAGTAAGAAGCACAAAAATATGGTGTTTCCAGATTGAGAGACGAAACCTGGAATGGTGACTTGGTTATTTATGAGTTGCTCACTGGGTTATTTCGGCTCCCCTATCAGCACTGTCATTTTCGCTCACCTAAAAGAAAGAAAGAAAAAGAAAACATTGCAAATTTTCTCTAATTTGGTTAATTCATCAACTGCCCTATCGGCGAATACTCTCGTGCCAGCCTTCGATGACTGTCCATGAATATCTTCAGTGCAAATTTGCCCCGCCACCATGATGCCCAAAATTCAGGGCATTAGGTGGGTCTTCGCTGTGAGAGTCATCCGCCGGCTCACCCGCTACTAGGGGCCCTGAGCCCACTGTCGCAGCGATGACTTCAGGCGGGGACCCCACTATCAAAATGCCCCTCCATCGTCGACTCCAAAATTCTTTCATCGTGTCGCTTGCATCATAACTACTTCCCCGGAGCAGTAACACTCGCAGAAAATATGCCGACCGAGCTAGAAGAAGTATGCGACCTCATCGACTACCGATTTGGAGTGTTTGCTGACTGAGGTGTGACAGCTTGTGGGCTTCATTGCCCATCCAAATTCTCAGATTCGACAGGTCGCAGTCGTGAATTGCGTGCCTTATTCGACAACTGATCCTGCCCTCTTCAAAGCAGAAAACCTCAAGCCCATTAAGAACCTCAAGGTTCTAGTAAATGATCATCCTGTAATGTACCATCCCAGAGCCGAGACGTGAATTTAGCTAATAATAACTCAGGCCGTGTCTGAACATGCCGTGAACATTTTGGTCAACCTGTCTGGTGACCAGGAGGTTTTGAAGGATTTGGCAACTGATGAAAAGTTTTTGGATATTGTATTTTCGCGCATTGTGGTATGTCTACTTCGTCTCTGTAACGATCCTGGACTGGGCTGACCCAAGGCATAGCACCCCGAGGAGCCGGGCGCAAATCTCCTGGCAATGCTACTCGCCAACCTAACCAAGTGGGATGGTCTGAAAGAAATCATTAAGAGAAAACAAACTCCCCCGGAGCAACTGGGTTCAGATGACAGTGTTCTGAACCAACTCATGGATCTCTTTGTGAAGGGCCAAGACGGATCCTACAACAAGAAAGCCGACTTTGATTACCTCGCCTATGTATTTGCCGATCTTTCCAAACACAGCAACATCAGAAAATACTTCCTTGAGACTCAAAAGTACGACGAAGTTATCCCCCTCACCAAAATCAGAGTCTTTACCGAGCACAAATCGGACATCCGCCGAAGAGGTGTCGCAAGTACCATCAAGAACGTTGCCTTTGATACAGCAGCTCATCCGGCCCTAATTTCTGAGGATGAAATCAATATTCTTCCCTACGTGCTTCTCCCGATTATGGGAAATGAAGAGTATGACGACGATGACAGCATGGACATGCTGCCAGATTTGCAACTGCTCCCCCCCGACAAGAAGCGGGATCCTGATAACAGCATTGTGCAAACGCACGTCGAGACTCTAACACTATTGACAACAACACGCCCGTGCCGTGAGTACCTGCGCAAGGTCAAGGTGTATCCTATTATTCGAGAGACTCACAGCCGTGTCAATGATGAAGCTGTCCAGGAGGCTTGTGAGCGACTAGTCCACGTCGTGGCGCGTGACGAAACTGAAGGCGAGGACAAGAAGGAATCCGAAAGCCGGGTAGAAGAGTTGGAAGATGACGAGGATCAACTTGTGGAGGTTTAAGGTGCATCGAGGGATGACCTGGATGGACCTAGAATGGCATTCAGGTCTTGGGGTAAAATAGAGGTCCTATGGTGGGTTGAAATTGGATGAATGCACATTCAATCTAGCTTATACAATTGGCTTGCAGAAAGAGACGAAAAATTGGGAAGGGATGCCAAGCGAGTGGAGGTGGCAGACAGGCTTTGAAAAAGCAAAGTATATAGATCTCCGTATTTGAAACCCGAACTATTTGGTCTAAGGATCGAATAAAATCATTACATCCATTCCATTATCATTGTTGCAATCAAGACATGGCCATATATTTCGGCCGATATTGAATCATCAAACATCCGCCTGTCATGAAACCATAATCGCATCAAATTCCGCCAACGCCGTGTGCATATATGAAATACGCTCATTTCTCCTTGCCAATATCATCCTCGTCATCATCATGCTCCTTGAATATACTCTTCCGAAGGGGGCTAACGGTTGATTTGACTGACAGATAGTCTTGAGCAGTGTCCTCGCCGGCAGTGGGAGGCGACACAGGCGTTGGAGATGCCAGTGCTGGGGATACCGATACCATAGCTGGGGATGCGTCGGCGCTCTTTTCTTTCAGGGGGATCTCTCCAGAAACGCTTCTAGGGCTCACAGGACCGGCAGACATGCGCCGAAGGTTGGCGGCGTCCATGTCCGAAACACCAGATACGTCGGACGCCACCCTCGCGGACGTGTCGTCTGACCCAATCGGGTTGATAGCTCCGGCACTGGGAGCTCCAGAAGGGCGGGAGATGGAACTGGCTTGATCTTGACCCGTGGTAAATGAGCTATATGATGGATCGGTTGGGGAGCGGGTTTTGGTCTCGGCAAAGTGGGAATGTTTCTGAATGATCTCCATGGGAGAGAGACCTGTATCCTGAAGTTCCACACGCGGGGACGTATCTACAATTGTTAGCATAGATAAATAACCAAGAAATCGGGAATAATGACTTACCAGCCAGTTCAACAGCAACTTGAGTATCGGCCATTTCAGCTGGCCTTGAAGTTGCGTTGGTATTCGAAGGGGTTGTTCCAACGGCTCTGGCGATTTCCATGTCTGGGCTTGTCGGGGTATCTTCAGATGTTGTAACAGTCGGGGCCTTTTCGGTCGGATGGCCGCGCAGCCAGGAGACGATTCTACTATTCTCCGTTCCATAGTCGCTGGTTCGGCTTCGGAAGATCTTGCGACGGTGCCAGAGGCAAAAGACAACCAGAGCGCCAGTCACAAACACAAGTCCAAGAACCACTCCTAGGACTGGTGCTACCCACTTCGGGAGGCTAGAGCCACCCTTTTTCTCGTCATTGCTGTTATTGTTATTGTTAGAACCAGGGCTGCCGGTCGAGGTTTCTTCAGAGGCGTAAGGGTAATATGTGGTGATCTTGTCAAAATCGTAGGTTGTGGCAAAGACATCAGCGAGCGCCGATGTAGCCCAGCCAGACGGCTCAGGGGTTGTGGCTGTAGCGCCACCTGCAGAGCTGCCCCCGATTTTGGACTGAATATCTTTGTGGACGCCGTAATCATCATGTTTGGATGGATCATAAGAGTCCATCCATTCTCCACTGGAAAGGTTGAACATGACCACTGGGCCATCCTGAAGACATGTGATGGCAGATCCAGCGAGAGGGGTGTATCCGCCTAGGATCATCATTTGGTCAGGGTAGGGCATGAAGCATTTGTGACCAGCACGAGCATGCAGGCTAGCACCTGCATTGAGTTTGGTCCAAGTGAAGGATGGAAGAGAGAGGACCCAAACTTCATCGCTAAATGCTTCCGTGGGATGAATACCATCCATGCCTCCGTAATAGAAAATGTTATAGCTCGAATGATCGGATGCAGGGGCGACAACAGCACACCCTCGGGCGCGTGTCTTGGGGCCGTCTTCGGTTGGTTGTTTGTACCATTTATCGTTGGCAATGTCGTAGATATCAATGGTACTCATAAAGACGGGACTTTGTTCTTCCTTTAGAGGACGTTAGCATACTCTAGGTAATTTATAGAAATCATGATGGGTAACTTACGCTTGCAGTTTCATTTGGAGACTTGCTGCTTCTGCCCGACCAGTACGGGTAGACAGCTCCGCCCAGAACGACGAGGATACCCTCCTTTCCGATGGGAACCCAAACAACTTCGGCATTTGAACGACCTTTGACGGAGTTAGGGAGTGTCTTGTTGGTCCAAGTTTCATTAAGCTGCTCGCTCATGTCCAATGCGATGAAGGTGCTGGATACATTGGTAGCACGGGTAGTGTCATTCTCTGGGTTTGAGACGATAGAACCATGGCTCTGAGATCGCAGACCTGAGAAATACCACGCCTTGTTCTCAGATGGGGCATTGACAGCAGCTCCAGAGGTAACATAGCGAGTGACTCCACTTGATAACTCGCCATCGTCAAAACCAGCGCTCCAGCTAGGTTTGTTGGGGCCGTATTGATAGGCCTGGTAGCCAAGGACCTCATTGGAACTAGGGTCTTGATAGAGTTGGGTGTTTTCTAGAATGAGGCCACCATAGAGGAAGAACTCGTCATTATTTGCGAGCATGCCACCGTCGACGTAGTTGGGGGCGGCACCATTGCTATTTCCCTTCCCACCTCGAGCCTTGGACATGGCATCCTTGAGGAGGATGGCTGTGACATTGGTGTTTTTTGTAAATGATGTGCTAAGGTTATAGTTGAGGATGACGCCTTGGTTATTTCCTTTGGAGGGTTAGATGGAATCTGAAATGTTGACGAGACCTTTGGCTTACCATTGTCAACGGCTGAACCTGTTGTACCATCGCTCATCCGTGGCAGCCACCAAATGTTACCGCCATCGAGATAGATCATGTCCCGAATTATTGCGGCTACGGCTATCGGTTAGTGACATTATTTACTTCTATATTGCGTTGCAATTACCTCTTGGCTGTTCCCAAGTGCATATTTCGGTGCTGACCTGGCCCTCTGCCCACTCGGAAAACTGAGCGACGGTGGTGCTAGCGGCCAGAGCCAGCAGAGACCACGACGCACTGAAACCGACCATGGTGACTCGCCGGTCAAACAGTCGGATGGATTGGCAAATTCTTTGCAGCCACAGGAATGAAACCGAACGGGACGTCAGTGGAAATTAGATGCAGGGTGATGCTAGTAAACCATGATAATGGCAATCCTAATGGTCTGAAAGGGCTGGTCGCACGGGTTCTGTCAGCACCAGCGATGAGCGCCAGATGGCAGCCTCAAATGATTTTGCCGAGGGCAACGGAGCCGGCTGCAGCGAAATATGTCTCCTTCGGGAAGGTATCTGACAAAGGCAGATGGATCCAAGACCAATGTAGCGCTGGGTAGAACCCCAAACGGCCCAGCTGTCCGGCGGGTCAGTTCAAGGCGGAAATGGGTGAGTGGTATTAGACGGTCAGACAAGAGTCAGCATCGACGACCGGACCCCCGCAACGAGCCGCAAATGAAAAGTAAGACACAATTAAGAGGGGAACGGCGAGAGAAACGGACCGGGCCAGAAGACCTTTGAGACCTGGAGATTTGCCACTCAAGAGCCGGGGACGGAGGAAGATGTAGGGCTGAGTGATCAGCTGCTTGCTCCCGACGTGAGAAACCTCCCTGGTATTGGTGCTGGGGGGGAGGGATGCATGGCTGCCAGGCCTTGCTCCGCCCAGTCTCTCTGGACGCTACTTTTGGCAACCGAGTGCGCAAGATGTGGTGGCATTGGCGATTGGCTACAGGTGGGCTCGACCCAGAGTCGGGCCTGGGCGAAAAGAGTTCTACGCGAATAGACGGGATCCCTACCTGTGGCTCAGCCGCAAATGGCCAACGGGTTTGCAACTGCAACGTAGTGACGGGGGCACGCCAATGACTGATGGCGGTGGGCAGGCAGGCAGGCATTTGCATTTGCTAGGTGGTGCCATGAGAGCGGTCCAATTCACCGTCGGATAACCATCGCTCTCGTTGATACGAAAGAGTGCTGACATCAGATACTTCCGCCATCCGGATATGGCCAGACGGTGTCACCGCTGCCCAAACGAGGGTTGTCTCGACGACGATCAGAAGCAGGTCCCAGAATTGCTGTCAGAGCGGGTCCGGTGGTCGGGGAGACGAGAGACACAACAAAGAGAAGAAAGGATGCTGCATGGAATGTCCTTGAATAATGACCAAGAATTGTGTTGTTCGGCGGAGCCCACTAGCCAGCAGCGGCAAGCAGAGGTTCGACCAACAGTCAATCGCTCGTTGGACACGGGAGCTGATGTTTCAATTCCTTGCATTCGGACCGCCACCACTCTGTGGTCAAGGCGTAAAGGCGGGCGAGTTTATCTCGGCGACGAGCACGACTGGCCCCTCCCACCACCACCTCCAAAAAAACAAAGTATCCGATCGTGTAAGCATGCAACGGCGAACTCCAAGTCTTCTATCAGTGATCACTACGCCGGTGGGCCGGGGGAGCGAAATTGCTCGCGCTAAACGATGACAGTTTAATAACCCATATAATGAACCCTCCCCAAAAGATCGACCGACAAACGAACTTTTGGGTAGTGGGCTGAAGGAATAAACAGCGAGGTAAGTCGCCAGCCTGGGGCAAGGCCCGGGGCCAGGGCCGATCTCACCATCCTTACGGAACAGCCAGCGAGGCCCCTCTTTTGTGCAAGTCCGAGTTGGTCCCGATTTAGTTCCAAGCCGACCCTCCATAACAGGTGGCTGCCAAATGGGCTCTTGTCGTGGTCCGCAGGGATGCAGGCTTTACTTGTCATGGAGGGTGAGCTGGCTGTTTGTTTCGTTGTGCAGAGGAGGCAGCTCCTCTGGCCGCAGTATACATGTACAGCGCTACGGAATGGCTGGACGCCATAAAATGCAAAACGATATGTACAAGGTAATATCAGGAAAAATAAAAGAAAAAAAAAGTCGCGCACGCACACACGGCTCACCGCGGGCTGCTTGGCGAAGCAAGGGATGTCAAAGTCACCGCAGATCGGTGGATACGATGAAAGCCAGCGGATGAATAGGTGCCTCAACTCAGGAAGGAACAAAGAGAAAGGAAGCCTAGGCCATGTATGTGTCACTATAGTGCGAGTAGCTCTGGGGGCGCGTGAACTTCGATCCAGCGATCCGTCCTATGGGGAGAGGGGAAGCGGCTGGGCAGAGCTCCGCCCCGATGCGAAGGTTTCCATTACAGGCACCCAGCCGGACCGTGGACGTTGTGATGCTAGTGTTAGCGTGTGAATGCCCGCCGACGGCGCACCACGTTGCCTTGCGAGCCTAGGGCTTAGAGCGGGACATGGGGTCCCTGGAATACACCCCCCGCGGGCCCCGCTGCCACAAGGCTGGGCTGAGGTCGATTTTGCGATGCTGCAGAAGGCCGCAGAAGGACCCACCACTAAGGTTCTCTGAAACCGCCCGGGGGTGCATGTCTGGGGGCCAAGCTGGCCAAGCTTCGGCCAATCAGGGGACCCGGAACTTGCTGTGGTGTTGGTTGCCCGCTGCCCGCTAGCACATCAACCCACACCTCGGGTACCAACCTCGAGCTTTACATAGCACTTTTTGCGCTTCACAAGTCCTCACCCACGCATTGCACGCAGGGAACTCCCGTCTGTCCAGCCCACCGCCACTGCTGTCTGCCACAAGCCTCAAGTCCCCATGCCGCCGTCGCTTCCGCTTCCGCTCTCACATCCTGGCCCGCTGTTTCTCCTCCTCCTCGTTGTTTCCACCACTCATGGCGGTTCCCCGCTCCTCGGGGCCGACGGAGCCCACGAGACACACACGGCACGAGTCTGAGAGCCAGCCTGCTTTCTGCGGCTTATCCTCCACTTGCGTGTGCTCGAAAAAACTGTGTCTCTCATTGGGTCGTGGACGCCTCGCGGCTTAAACACGAGAATCCTGCCAAGGATGACAACCCTCTCCGCGCCGGTCAAACCCTCTCGTGTGCTCGCCACGCCCGATCACTGCTCCAAGATGTGCAAGATGGCTGCAGGCTTGGGGGCCTCACAGCCCAGATTTTGACTCAAATTCTCCTCCTCCCCCCATGTCACCGTTGTCGCTCGACTGGTCCAGTCTGAGCCTAAAGGCTTACAGCCGACAAGGATGACCACCAAACGTTTCCCAATCAACACGGCATCCCGGTGCATGTCAGATCGACCCAGTTCACAGCCCCGCTGGGCACAAAAGTCAAACCGGGGGCCCTGGACGTCGTCACTGGCAGCCCTGGCCATCACAGTGGTGGTCTTGACACGGGCTAGCAATGTACCTGCTGCCTTCTGAACGGCTTGCGATACTCCCACGCTCGCTGCCGGCCCAGCTCACATACCCGCCATAGCATCGGCACACCCTCACATCGCCCATCAACGGGCACCTGCAGATCTTGGCAGGCCACCAGCCAAACAGACTCTTGTTTCTCCCTCCGGGACCACCCTCTGCTTCGTGCTGCTTCCTGTTTTTGGACGTCGTCGTACGTGCCTACAGGTCCAGCCTGTTGTTTCCTCAGTTCTACCCATACCCCTGGTGGTGTGTCTGCAGGTGCTCCAGCTACATCGTAGCTCGTGCTCTAAGCTGTGAGATGACCGTGATGGAGGTACCCACAAGAAGGCACATTATGGCATTTAGCTTCGTGCTGCCCTCGCTCCTTGCCCTGGCCACCTGCTCTTCGTGATATCACCAATCTCTTCCTTCGCCTGTCCCCGCTTCAACGGGCCATCCCCGCCTAGGTTCTTCCATCTTACTCCCGTCTCCCCTGTCCATCCTCGCCCTTTGTTGTCCCGTCGTCATCAGTTGAGACTTTGGTCAAGACCATCAGCACCACGTTGTCCCTGGCCCACGTACCTGCCTAGGTCCCAGTTGCACCCCTGTTCACTTCTGGTGGCTTTCGAAAAAACAATTGGTGTATGGAGCGAGACCCAAGTGGCGCGAGTCTTTTATGGTCGGCAGTTCATATAGGGCTCCCCAGCTCAGCCACCCGAGTCCCCCCAGGCTAGTCCACCCGGCTTTCGTACATATGTCCGTCTAGGTACGCCGCGTGGTTTCGTCCCTTCTTTGCTCTTAGGGGCGTCCTTTCCAACAGCATCGACAAAGAATCCGGGCATAGAACCGACGTTCTTTCTCCCACCCTCGCTTGTTCTCCTCATTCGAGCATCAGCGTAGTTGTTCCATTCACTCGCTGTGTGTCGTTCGACACCGAACAACCATGCGATTCCTGGCTCCCCTTTGCGTCCTTGGGGCTCTGGCCGCCCAAGGCTCCGCACACAGGAACCCCAACATCCCTCAAGTCCAACCCAGAAACTATGGTGTAACACCAGAGGGAGATAGTTCCTCTTCGACTGCCGCTTATCCTCAACCATCAGGATCATCAGATAACAATGGGGGAGAGGGCTATTATACTTCCACAGACTTTGTTACATCGCTAGTAACTGTTACTGGCGGCTCCAATTGTCACGCCTGTCAAGAGAGCGAACCGCCGACCACCGTTTCAGACACTCCTGTGGTAACCACCACGGATACACCCCCTGAAACTACTCCTACTATTAACACGCAACCAACTACAATTAGCAATACAGGATCATGGTAAGACTAATTCCTGTTTAGGAAGGGATTATACTAACTAGCTATCTTAGCGGTTCTGGACCTACTGTCATTATCACGTAAGCAACTCAAACGGCATCCATTTCAGTTACTCATAACTAACTTCATTCAAGAGATGTAGTAACTAAGACCATCAAGGGGAACTGCTACCCTGACACGAAAACCATCGTCAAGACTATCACAGTTGGAGGAGGCTACGGCTACCCCGTCACAAAAACTGTCACTATTACCAAGACTGTGGACGGAGGATATGGACATGGGAAGACTGTCACTGTAACTTCTACCACAACTAAGGTTATCCATAAACCAACCACTGTAAGTATTTTGAGCTGTTTCTGTTCAAAGCCAGATCTTAACTTTTTTTCCTTCAGATCACGGTCACGGAAGGTGGCTACAATCATACAGTCACCGTTACGGACGGTTACACGGCTACTGTAACGGCCTCGGGCAAAGACGAGACAGTCACCGTTACTGGAAAGGGAAGCACGGCTACTGTGACTGTATCCGGCAAGGATGAAACAGTCACAATTACGAGAGAGGGCACTACTGTCACGCAGCCTCCTCAAACCAAGACCGTGATGATCTCCGGATCTCTGACAACTATCGTCCTTCCAGGAACCACCCTTACCAAGGATGTTACCATCACCCAGCCCAACACGAGATATATCACACAACCTCCTGAAACCAAGACTGTGGTGATCTCCGGATCTCTGACAACTATCGTCCTTCCAGGAACTACCTTTACTCAGGGTGTTACCGTCACACAACCCAACACAGAATACATCACACAGCCTCCAATTACCAAGACTGTGGTTATTTCGGGAACGCCATCAATCATTACACTTCCAGGAACGACCCTGACTGAAGTGCGCACGTATATTGCGCCTGGAACTACTTACACAGCCCCAGCGGAGACTATCACTCTCCCAGGATCTACTGTAGTCACCACCGTGTCAGGAGAAAAGGTCACGGTTACGCTTCCTCCAAAGACATACACAGCGCCCGGAACAACCTACATTCTCCCTGGAACGACCGTAACTGCCCCTGGTCAGACTATTGTTACAACTATCTCTGGAAAAGAGAAAACAATCACTCTCCCAGTTACTCTGCCACAAGAGACCGTAACTGCTCCTGGTCAGACAATTGTTACAACTATCTCTGGAGAGGAGCGAACAATCACTCTACCAAAGGAGACTGTAACTGCTCCTGGTCAAACTGTTACTGCTCCCGGCCAGACTATCGTTACAACTATATCCGGGGAAGAGCGAACTATCACGCTGCCTGGAGAGAAGACTGTTGTGACTGAGGTCGTCACGGTAACGGTTCCAGGACAGGAGACGACGATTACCCTCCCTGGCGAGACTCGAACTCTCACAGTGTCCGGCGAAAAGACGACAGTCACACTTCCTGGATCGACTTCAGTCATCACCCTGCCTGGACAAACGATCACACGACCTGCACAGACTGTCACCGCCCCTGGTCAAATCATAACTCAGCCGGCAGAGATCATCACTCTTCCTGGCAGCACAGTTGTCCAGACAATCACCAGAGAACTCCCTGCACAGACTGTGACAATTACCAGGGAAGGCCAAACCATTACATCGGTGCTCCCGGGAACAACCAGCATCATCACTACCACGCTTACTCTTGGTCCAGTCACATACACTCCTCCTGCGTCCACGGTGACTCAGACCGAAATCACCAAGATTACAGTCTGTCCGGAGGTGACCGGAAACTCCGCTCCTCTGTACCAATATTCCGACCTTACTTGGGGCTGCGGACCTGGATACGTCTGTAACCCTCCTAAGCCTGCTACTTGTAACTTCTGGCCTGAACCCCCCAAGGATGACTATCTCTGCGAGCCCCAGTACTGTATCCCTGCTCCTGCATTCAAGAACGTCACTTGGAAGGCGAACCACACTGGATACTACCCACCATCCTATGGTTACTTCAACCTCAACCCCAATGCATTCGGTCTGTCTTACGGCATCTTCGAGAAGCACGAAGTCGAGAAGATTGGTAAGAACGGCAAGGTGAAGACCATCACCACTGGCGTTTGGGAATCCCAGACCAGCTTGTCAGATTGGCCTGAGAGCACCACTACAGCAGCGACATCGCAATATGGTAGTTACAGGGTGATTCGTGAGCGAGAACTCCTCGACCGCGATCTCCACACATTCGACAAGCGTGGCAAGACAACGCCTGCCATTTGTTACGATGATTGTAACGGTGCTTACAAGATTGCTCAATCGGTAGGCAAGACTTCCAAGCTCTGTGCGTCTGGCTCTTCATTCAGAAATAGCTATGACGACTGCTCTCAGTGTATCGAAGACAACGAGGGCGCAACTAAGGACACTATTAAGGAGTATGTTTCTCCTGAGTTTGAGCAGTTCATTGGCTACTGTGACGGAAGAGATTCTACTGCGGCAACCACAGATGACGCTAGTCTACAATCTCAAGTCAACACTGAGGCTGAGAAGACGACCAAGGGCCAGGCCAAGGCTACGACAACCGGCTTTGCCGCTTTCTCAACATCTGAGACCAAGGCCAAGACAACCTCGAAGAAGGCAGATGCAAAGGCTGATGCACTTGATTCGAATAAGGAGACCAGCCCCTCCGAGACAGCCTCGGCAGCCGCTGAGAGCACTGAAAGCGAGCAAACCTTTACTATCATGGGTACTTCTACTGATTCAGAGGGCTCAGGCGGATCCAAGACCTCGGAAGCAGGGTCCAAAGAGACAGAGACCTCTGGTGGCAAGGGATCTTCTACAGAGGCGACCGCAACGGCAACGGCAACTCGAGGTCGAAGCGGTTCTGCATCTGCCACTGCTACTGAGACTGAGACGGCCTCTGCCGCATCTACTTCAGGCAGTGGTGGTGGTGGTGGTGGCGGCGGCGGCGGAAGCGGTAGCGACTCCTCCGCCAGTGGCTCGACCGGCGTGGTCACTCGCACATCTGCAGGCTCCGGGGCCACTTCCACTCCCTCTACTGTCACTGGCTCTGCCTCTCGTTTGACGGCCGGTTTTGCCAGCTTCATCACTCTGCTTGCTTCTCTGGCGGTCATTTTCATCTAACCTTCGACCGCCAGAATGAATCTTTTTACGCACTTTTTTCATGACACTCCTTTACGATAATGTCTAACAACGCATGATATTTACGGTTAACGTTCACCACGACACTCATTATACGCATTTAGAAAGCCGAGGGACGGAATTTTTTGCATTTTTGATACCGCTTTTTTTTTCCTTGGCCTTTGTTTGCCATGACATTCATTATATGGCGCAATCTGGATACAGGATTCGGGCATGAACATCCTGATATGATACCCTCGAAACACTCCTTTATGACCATTGGTGGTGGTTCACGCGGACAAAGAATGATTGATTGATTTGAAGTTTGAAGTTGTAGAATGGCACATGGGAAAATGATTTGGATGTAATGGCATTTTTAAGCGTGATGGATGGGATGAGAGATTGTTGATATGACATATATTAGTATATTGCGAATGACATATGCGCCAGCAAGGCGATCTGAGGTGGTAATTATTATTCACGTGCATTCATTTATCAGCGTGATGAGCATGCCTATGCTTTCCTTGTCCGTGCCTCTGATCATGCGATAGCCCCAGCATGGTGGATTGCCCTTGCTTCGTGACAGCGTACCGGGTGTCGTTTTCCACCAGTGGGTATGCTCAGCACTCACGGCTATTAAACGCTGCCCCTCCTCTGCTTCTGCTTATCCTGCTGCGAATGCGCACCCACAGACCGGGTTGCTTCCAGGGGTGCCATGTCGGCAATCGCGGCGGTTGAGCGACGACGTGGGGACTTGAGGCTGGACCAGAAGTCGGCTATGCGATCGGCCTTGGGCATGGGGACGACAAATGTGGAAAAGCTGAGGCCGAGCATGTTTGCGGTGTGTCTGGGGGTTGTTCTTTTTTTTTTTTCAAACTGTTTCGTTTGGCTTGGTCACGCCTTTGAATCCAAGTATGAGTGATTGATTGTTGTTTGTGATTAGAATTAGTTTGAGGGGATGAGAGAGATGATGGATGATGCTTGTGATGAAGCTGGCGATGGTATTACATTTATACCAACAACCCCAGCCCCTCCTTCAGCTTCAACCACCGAAGACGCAATAGGCAAACAAGATGCATCGTTGCTCTGGTGGTGATATGGGCCGCATTGGGGGTTAGTGATGAAAAGTGGGCGGAGAGGGCGCAGGCTGTGGAAGTTGCCGCATAGCCCAAGGTTAGTTGATGGGTGGCGCAAACCCACGGGTTCTAGATTCTGGGGCATTGAGGGGGAGTGAAGAACGGGGCTGGCAAACGAACAGCTGGGTTCAACAACATAATCATAATCGAGAATCTTCAGCTGCAATAAAACTTTGGAAGCGGCGTTGTGGCAATGGTGTTGGTGTTGGGCTCTCTCTCAGAACATTCCAATTCATCTACTTGCTACACGACCATCTCACTTCTCTTGGTTGTTTTTTTTTGGTTTTGTTATCTTTTACACACTTCAAAGATGTTGCAGGCGATTAGAAGAAAAGCAGATCACAGAACAGAAACAGACATTCAATTTCGTAGCTAAAAAGCAGATCCCTTCCTTGTAAAAAGAATATGTTGGCACCAAAAACGTCATAATTCAATTTCAAACTGCACAAGCCACGCTAGACAGCGCCAACTTTTTGTAAACGTAAAACCCCCACAAGGAAATATAGTTTCTTATCAAGAGAAGAGAGAAACCCAGGTTAGAATTAGCAGCCAGTCTAGTAGCCCTCATTCAGATTCAATGCCGCAAGTCATTATCCCAAAACACCGTTCTTGTATCCTGCCTTTATACACGACCAGGTCATTAAGCCGTTCTTGTTCCGTGTTGTAACCCAATATAATCCCATGCATTATGTCATTCGTTCGGAGCGCCATTTCAGCATCATGATTTACTCAACAACCAACCCCTCCAACACACGCATGGCCTTAGTGCCTTCGCTTTCAAATCGACTGACCATGGCTTCACACTCATCTTTGAGCTTCTTCTCTGCCTCGCCAGCGTTGTGGTAGATCCATTCCTCTACTGTCATCTGCTTCTCTGGAGACGTAAGAGCTTTGCCCTGCTTAAGGAATCGCTCCGCGGTATTCTCCTTGTCACCCCTGGGTCGCGGGGATCCAAGAACCAGCTCCACATCCAGTTCGGTCCAAGCTACCGTGCTTCGGAGCCCTGCAATCATATTTCGTTTCGAAGGCGAGCCTCGCATGGGTGTTGCAGCAACCGGTGCCAGCGCCACCCTCTTGGTAGCCACGGGCTTCGATGAAGGGGGTTGGTTTTCGGCGTCTGACGACTGTGGCGACTGGGAGGGAGAAATGGCTGCTTGTCGGGCTGAGGGCGCTGGCGAAATAACTCTGCCCGGCGTAGAGGGAGGGTTTGCCAGATGGTCTGCGTTGGTTGGCGGAGGTGAAGCCGACGCCCTCCCGTCGGGTGACTGCTGAGGGGCCTCAATAGACACCACCGGAGCTTGAGCATCTGCCTCTAGCTCAACTTCCATTTCGACAGTCTCCTGGCTCTGCACAATGTCCATTGACTGGCGAGCTTCAAGAGACTTCTTGGACGGTCTGCCCCGACCACGCTTGGGCTGAGCCTCGGAAATTTGACTCTCATCGCCTGCAAGCGATGCTCTAGAAGCCAATGAGGCCTTAGATGGGCGACCACGCCCCCTCTTGGCCGGTTGGGCAGGAGCAGGAGGTTCAGCTTGGGATTCGACGAAGCTGTCTTGGGGATTTTCTACGAGATCAACTGCACTCATGGACTCGCGAGATGCCAGGGACGCTTTTGATGGTCGCCCCCGCCCACGCTTTCCAAGGCTCTCCCTTACCGAGACTGACTTCTTCACCACAACAGTGCCAGAACTTTGGAGGCTATGGAGGCTCTCCTCCTGAGCTGGATCTTCTTCATCCTCTGGTTCAGCTTCAGGAGCTACCACTTCTTCCTCCTCGGGTTCTGGGGTAGGGGACTTGGCCTTTTTCGATTTGGCCTGTTTCGAGACTTTCCTGGCGCCGGTAGTCTTCTTTCCCTTCTTAGGGATGTGAAGCTCCTGGTGTTCCGGCTCCAGTTCCGGTTCAGGTTCCAGCTCAAGCTCTGGCTCCGGTTCGGGTTCAGGTTCCGGCTCCGGTTCCGGCTCAAACTCAGGCTGGACCTCAGGCTGGGCCTCAGACTGGGCCTCAGACTGAGCCTCAGGCTCATCAAGCTCCATTTCTGCCTGAAGAGCCTTCAGCTCATCTTCCACCTCCTCGTCATTAGCTTCGACAGGCTCAGGGTTGAACATGGCGTAGTGTGATGATCGTCGCTCAGATCCACGCTCACTCTTCGAAAGTCTGTCTTCCTTCCCCCTCGAAGCTTTCAACCGCTCGGAATCAGAATCAACTGTAATTTCGTCGTCTTCGCTAAGCTGCCTTTCGAGATCTGCCTCTAGCTGGCGCTCAATCTCGTCATCGTCGGGGAAAGCCCCAGGCACCGATCGAGGTGATACAATCGAAACAGCAGATATATCTTGGGTTGACTTGGATGCAGCCTTCTTTCGACCAACCGCTTTCTTCAAGGCGAGTGATTCGTTCATTTCGGTTTCATCATGCGGCTCAACGGAGGAGGTATTCATAATGGTGCTGTCTTGTTTCCGGGCTGCTCGCTTTTTGGCGGCTGGGGCTTCAGATGTGGTCATGGCCGAATCGTCAATGGCTGTGCTGTCTCGCTTCTTCCCACGCTTGGGCTTTGCAGGTGCGGGAGCTTCCTCCTCAACCATGGTTTCTGCCTCAGCAGTCTCTTCTTTCTTGGCCTTTGTCTTCTTCCCCTTAGTAGTAGCCTTTCTTACCTTGGCCTTTTTAGTGCCCTGGGTCATGCTTGAGGTAGTCAATATGCTGTCTTCGGGGTTTGCCATCTCGGAGACTGATGGTGCTTCTGATGTGATTGTGCCCACAGATTGAACCGAGAGTCGTGATGCCTTGGACGTGCGACTATTCTTCCCCCGCCCAGCCTTCTTTGTACCCTGCAGTTGTTCGGTGAGGATGAAAAATGCACAATTCGGAGACCTGCTGTAATGTTCGTCCCTGTAGCGGGTCAGTCAAAGAAATCAGATGCTGCGAACATAGTAAACCTACAGGGGCTTGTCACCAGGTTCCCAGCCATCCAGCGCCAGCTGGCAGTAGACACAAGTTGCCATGTCGTTCGAGTCTGTTGTCGGTGTATATTTCCAGCCAGCGTCGGCAAGCTATTCCATGTCAATAGTTGTTCTTGCGATTCCCTCGTCTAATCAAACCCACCTGTTTGGTTTTGCACTTCCAGCCCTTTTTTGAGTCGTGGGGCCACCGCCCAGCAAATGTTGCCTTTCGTGCCTCCTTCATGTAGGGCTGGCTAGGATCTTCCCGAGCGTAATCTCCAAGTTCGGCTTCGATAGCGGCAACAATGGCCCAGCCACAGTCCGACGCGTGTTTAAGGTGCTCGAGAAGGGGGTCGTCGCCAGCCTCCCATCCATCGAGGCCTTTGTGGCAAAGAAAGCAGCTCACATTGTCGGGGTTCTCGACATTTGGGTTGAAGAAAAAACCGGCACGCGCGAGCTATCAGCAGATTAGTACATAAGCAGGGCCACGATGCAGGTTAACACATACGCTCGCGGGCGCAATGGACTTGTGCGGCCAAGCCAGGTTCTTGATCCGGCCATTGGCGCCTGAAGAGCGCTTCTTGATGTGGAAAGAGGCTAGGCGGTTCTCGTATGCGATATACTCGTCGGTGATTTCATCGGGAGTCATGGCCATGGTGGCTGCACGTGTGCAACCCGTGGTTGAATCTTGGTTGCAGTCTTCAATCGCGGGTCGCGGTGTCGAAAGGAGCAGCGGCGCAGGATTCGGTGCGAGTTGGTTTTTCAAGGACAGGTCGTATGCATTTCAGTGGTAAAGAGGGTCCCAATGCGGCTGCGCGCGTCAACTACGCGACGTGAGAGTCGTGGATTGCAAGGTTCCGTTGTTGAAGAATATGAGAGATCCAGGGTTATCGTAACGAAGGACGCCCTGGTGTTCAACATCTGTGTGTGTATGTGGGTCTGGTCGCGTTTGTTTACTTTCCTGGGGGAAGTGGGGCGCCTGAGTATTCGGCCTCGGTGGCCACTCAACTTGCATCATAATGAGCGGTCAGAGCTCTTTACCGCAAAAGCTGGGTTGCCGAGGAGCGGCCAAAAACATGGTGGGAGGAAGATAGATGTAAGCAAATCAGAAGCCGGAATTTTTGCGCACTGTGGTCTTCTCTTTAGTTAAGGGTATGGAAATGGCAATAGATGAGGCCTCAATGCATGAATCCAGTTTACAATCATCCCGTGTTTGTATGCGTATGCGTATGCATGAGTGCGTCTATGTGTTTATGCTTGTGTTTTTGAGTGTATGTATGTGCCTTGTTTTGACTTTCGTCTGGAAGCAAATAGTGGAATAAATCATCAACACTCGTACTCTCTATCTATTTGTCATAGTCTCATAGCTTTCCCACCTCCTTCAGGCCACCCTCACCGTCCACCAGGACACACCAGCCCTCAGAACCACGGCCGCCATCGCCAGCAACCACGGCCTCAAATGCTCCCTCCTCGTTGGCAAAGGCCATGACTTCATCGTCGAAAGTCCCCGGCTGCAGCCAAATGGATGGAATCCCCACTTTCTTGGCCTCCTTGAGCAACTCGATTGTTACCCATGGCGCAGTGATGACAGAGAGCGATGTCTGCTTGGGGTTGGGAAGAGCTGATAGGTCAGGTACGGTGGCATGCTCTTTGCCCGCGGCAGTAATAGTTTTCGATTTCGGGTTAATGGGCGTGACTGGGAGTCCATAGGACAAGTACCAGACAAAAACTATAGATGGATACTAGGGTGAGCAGAGGCTCAAATGCAGTCTTCTGCATGGTAAATGAGCAGAAACCAACCTTTGTGCCCGAATTTGGCTGGGTTAGAACTTGCTCCAGCAACGGCATAGGCCGTGGATGCAAAAAATTTCCGAACGCTGGCCTCAGTAGTCATATTGCTGCGTCGTGGTGGAATAATTTACTGCGATGGGCGTCGGCTTAAGTGTTAGATAGAGTTGCTATGGTAAGATGTAGGCGTTGGGAGCCGTAGCCAACTGCGGGGTTTCGGTTGTATGTACGCCCTGTCGTCAATCGCCCCTGTCATGACATCAAAGTTTAAAAGAGCTCAAGGGTATGTCTTGCAACGATGTGACTCTACGTTAGAAATCAAGCAAGTCAAAGATTGATTACCACCCACTCTACTAACAATGTCTTTATTTGGGTAAGATGAATATATTTATATTATTCCATCTCACCACTGTTAAACCAAGACTAATGGAACAACAGAAAAGCCACATTTTCTGCAGCTGGATATGCAGCCGCTCGTCCGGATTATCCAGAGACCCTCTTCAAAACCGTGTTAGAATACTTCAATCAGGAGCCATCCAAAGGGACGGTCTTAGACTTAGGATGTGGGCATGGGGTCGCAATTAAAAAACTGGCATCACACTTTGCCAAGGCCATTGCTGTTGATCCAAGCGCAGGCATGATTAAACAAGCATCAGAATCCACCACGGACCCCAAAATCACCTTCCGACAAGGTAGATCAGAAGATTTATCATTTTTGCCCGACAAGGCAATAGACCTTGTAGTCTCTGCCCAAGCAGCGCACTGGTTTGACTACACCAAAACCTGGCCAGAGCTATCTAGGGTAGTAAAACCAGGCGGGTCACTCGCTTTTTGGGGATACAAGGACAATATAATCATTGGCCACCCCGTCGCAAACAAAATATTTGATCGATTTTGTTACGGCGACGGCGAGCTACTACCAGGACTGGAAGGGATGAACAAGTACTGGGAGCGACCAGGGAGGGATATTCTTTGCGACTTGATGCGTGATGTGAATC
Organism: Calonectria ilicicola; assembly: GCA_020809705.1. NCBI lineage: Eukaryota > Fungi > Ascomycota > Sordariomycetes > Hypocreales > Nectriaceae > Calonectria > Calonectria ilicicola. The sequence continues at coordinate 1,470,883 of CP085828.1, read as the reverse complement.
CTCCGGCATCAGATTGGCAAGATATACAACGAATATTGTACAACGTGGACAAGAACACTACAGAGGTTGCCGGTCCAGAGACAGCTTGGCTGAAAAGAAGCTCAATCTCGGTTAGTTTGAGGCATACGTACGGACATTCAGTTCATATCAGGGCTGGATAGATGCCCATCCCGAGAAAAGAAGCCGGGCTCTGGGTGGTGACGGGGATATCGTTGATTTGATGTTTGATCAAATTCTCGAGGCGGAGCCCGAGTGGAAAGCTCTAGGCCACCGCTGGCGTGATGCAGAAGTTGAAACGGTCTGGGGGACTTACATACTACTAGCCAGACGGAGATAGGAAGAGTTGCCAATAGAATAACGGGAACAGCCTAGGATAAAGCCATGGAATTACAATTATTCAAAAGTCCTGTCCAAATTCGGACATTGAGGAACTTTTCTAACCTTGGCATAATACTCGATTTGGTTCTATTTTTTTCAATTCATCGATAGTCGCTTCCAAAGTACATTGTTCGGTGTGACGGAGTGGGTATTAGATGGCCTTGGCAAACCTATCTTGGGATACGAATGTGAACCGATTTGACATTATTCTCAGATAGGCAAGACCTCGTTCGCTCAGCTTACATGGAACTTTGGAAGCGAAGTCGCGCTTGGGCACGAGCTGGAAGGCATTCCGAACTAAAGGAGATGAAAGGTAAGCTTCGGTTAGTAGTCTTTCAATACTGAAAATTGTGGCTTAGAGCTTGTTTGTCAACTCTACAAATAAAAAGGTAGTGGTTGATCGCGCCTTGATTGCAAATGGCACCATCACCATCCCAAACAACAAGACAATACGACAAAATGCACGCCTCTACTTTTCTTTCCATGTTGGCATTCTCTGTCCCAGCCATGGCGGAATTTCACCTTTTCCTCCGATATCAAAATCTTTGCGACATTGAATGCAACAAAAAGTCAGGCGTTTGCTACCCTAAACATTATGTGGAATGGCGAGTGGGAGCAGTCCCTTCCTCACAATACAACTGCAATTCCTTTAAAGACGACAACCGCTTCCCCAAGATACTTCCTCAATGGGGACAGGATTTTAGCTGGAATGGCTACAACTTTCCTGATATTTGTGGCTCTGGATCGATCGACTTTTGGGTGACCAACAATGGCCAAAATCTCGAAGTGTGGAAACACAATGCAAACCCAGGGCAAAAGTTGGCTACATGCTATAAGCAGCACGGCAATGCGATAGACTGCGGGAAAAAGAGCTGCTTTATCACCTCTGTCACTGATGCTTGGGTGTGTGCAGACACCAGATTGTGTTCTTGAGACTACTTTTGAGACAAGGTGGCAACGACCCTGTTTCAAGCTGGATGGAGAGTGCAAAGCCTTGGGACAGTACTGTTGGAGGCAGGAGAGCGTGGCGATATATACATTTTGATAGTAGTTGGAGAGATAGAGAGATTGCGATGTCATCTTTTATCAGCAAGGTAGCATGTGAATAATACTTGGCGTACACTCCTTTTCTGAAAACATGAGGCTTCCCGACGGATTGCATAGCGTTAGACACTGTGGGGCGGGGGCAAGGCGGCCTGACGCTACAACACCACAGTGATCTGGCGGTCAAGACTACGTATGGGCCTGGACTCTTTTTTATGAACGGTGGCCAGCGCCTCATGGGCGGAATTGTGCACTTTGTACGCGGGGCTGTTGCATGGATCTGGTGAGCCCTTAGATAACAAAGCTTGTGGCATTGCACATTGAAATAGGAGGCGTTCGTCGATTGGCTGGCTGGTCGCTTGGCTGGGGACACTGACACGGTTGCCCCGTCAAATCCAGGGACAAAAAGGCCAGCAAGGAGGCCAGAGCGTGAAAGGTTATGACATGCACAAGGAGTGTCTGCATTTGCTTTCGCTTCTGATCTCTGCTCCATTTCCCAACCTCAACACCATTTTGCTCCTCTTACAAACATCATTGCCATCCAACTTTTGCAGACCTTTCTGTTGCTGCTCGACCACCCTCTTCCTTGCTCTTGTGTGCCCCCTCCCAGCTGATCAGCATCCTTCGATTCAAACCCAAAATGGTGAGTTGCCCCGGCACCGGTGTAAACAAACGGCCCCGCGAGGGCATTTCGTGCATTTGATTCGACGGCCACCCGCCAGCTGCAAGGACGCTGGTTTTCTTCGCATGGTGCTTTGCGCTGCGAATTAATCCCCTTTTTTTGCTGCCACCATCGCAACCATCTTTGTTTTCCACGCATCTCCAGAATCGCATCAATTTTCCCCTGCACGCACTCGCGAGATCTCGTTTGCTCCATCTGCAACAATGTCTAACGACGCTCAGGCTTCTACCAACTACAAGGAGGCTTTCGCCCTGTTCGACAAGCGCGGTAACGGCCGTGTTGCCATCGACAGCCTCGGTGACCTTCTCCGTGCCTGCGGACAGAACCCCACACTCGCTGAGATCCAGGACCTTGAGAAGAGCATTGGAGGCGACTGTGAGTGCCCAGTTTGATGCGCGCAATGTTTTTTTAATGACATCTCTAATTTGTGTGACCCTGCAGTCGATTTCGAGACCTTCCAGCGAGTCCTCAACCGCCCCGGCGGCTTCCGCGACCCCGGCGAGCCCGAAGAGTACTGCCGTGGATTCCAGGTGTTTGATAAGGACATGACGGGATTCATTGGCGTCGGCCAGCTCAAGTACATTCTGACCAACCTGGGTGAGAAGATGTCTGAGGAGGAGGTGGATGAGCTCCTCAAGGCAGTAGACACCAGCTCCGGACAGGTCAACTACACTGGTGCGTACACTCCTATAACCTCCGACCGGTGCTCGGAAATGGCGGATTCTAACAGACTATCCACAGATCTCGTGCGAACTATCCTCGCCAACTAAATGGCTTCGGGCTCTGTGAGACCCAAGATTATGCATCTACGTGGACGGGATAGGCGTTGCTTGAGTGTTTGATTAGGGACATGATTTGGCTAAACTGGTATCAAGAATTGCTTGCCATGCATTCGCAAGGCCTTTGTGTATGGATTTCTAGTAGATAATTTTTTTTTGGGAGGCCAGCAGGGAGTAGTGAATTGATCTGTTTTTGCCTCTTAGCTCGACGATTGGCTGCCTGTGTGTTGTTTGTTTAGGTGCCACCCCATTGTTGATCCGGTCGCCTCCGGCCCTTGCGGCGGGGTTATGTTATGCTGAACTCGGCCTCGGTGACGGAAGTATGGATCATGAACAATGAAAACGCCGGAGCTTGCACTTACCAAGCTTCCGTGCGCCATGTTTGGGATTGAAAGCCTCCCTGAGGCCATTTGACGCATGAGCTGTCAGCGTTTGCCTGCATCGGAGCGCCAGCCGGTGTCAGGCCTCCATTGTTCATGACGACAGGCAATGTACCTGAGGTATCATGGCTGCCCCGCGTTTGCTTAGTGGCTCGGCACAGGCGCACCTCACAGCTCACCTGTCCAACGCCGAAGCTTCAACTTGCACCTCGCCCCATCCACCTGCGTCCCCATAGCTGCCCTGCAACGCCTTTTAACCTGAGCTACCCGCATCTTGCTTCACCGTATTCCTCAACTCGAGCTGCCGGGCCCCTCTTTTCTGGTTGCTTCTCTGCCCCTCCTGCCGCGTGCTTGTCCTGTGAGCTTGCACCCACCTCAATCTGATCGCACCAGGCCAATCGGCACTTGAGGATCATCCCACTCCTCCTTTAAGCTGGACCGACGTCCTGCCCTCAAGCCCCTCCTCCTCTTCCTCTCACTCCTAGTTCTCCTCTTCGCCGCCACTCTGGCTTCTTCACGAGCATTTTCCCGGATCAGCTCCCTTGTCCACCACTTCAGATTCCCAGCGTCCCGGTCCTTGATCCCACGACGCTCATTAATGACCAGCACCATGGTTCCTGACAAGTATCGCAACCCTCCCCAGGCGCCGCCGCTATTCACCGCCACCCCCGAGTCGATTGCGGCCGATACCAAAAAGATCTGTGACGCTACAAAGAATGCGCTCGACTCAGTGGTTGCCAATGTGACTGAGGACAAGGCTACCTTTGCCAACGTCCTTGAACCAATTCTCCTGGATGAGAACTTGGCTGCGACCTACCGCCGCATTCTGACCTTTTATCACCATGTCTCTACCGACAAGAGCTTGAGAGATGCTTCCACCGAGTCCGAGAAGGTGTTCAACGACTTCGGAATCGAATGCAACATGCGAGAGGACATCTTCAAGGTTGTTGATGCTGCTTTTGCTCAGCGAGCTAAGGAGGGCCTCGACAAGGAACGCTTGCACGTACTAGAGAAGGAGCGCCAGAAGTATATTCGTAATGGTCTCCGCTTGCCGGCTGGACCCAAGCGAGATCGCTTCAAGGAAATTCAGAAGCGCTTGAGCGAGCTTGAGATCAAGGGCCAGACTAACCTCAACGAGGAGAAGGGCGAGATCTGGTTCACCCCCGAAGAGCTCAAGGGTGTTCCATCGGATGACATCGACGTGGATACCTTAGAAAAGGGATCTGGCGAGAATGAGGGCAAAGTAAAGCTGTCCTTCAAGTACAACCATTATTTCCCCCTGATTAAGCACGCCATCAACGCTGAGACCCGCCGCAAGTACTCCGTTGCTGAATCCAACAAGGTAAGCTCTTTCAACAGCCTAAATACTACTGGAAGGATACATGACTGACATTGGATTAGGCAAACATTAACGTCCCTATTTTCCAAGAAATCATTACTCTTCGAGATGAAGCCGCTCGACTTCTCGGATACGAGAACCACGCTGCGCTCCGAATCGAAGAGAAGATGGCTAAGGATCCCGAGTCCGTCAAGGCCTTTTTGGACGACTTGCGAGTCCGTCTCGCTCCGGGTGGAGAGACTGAAATCAACGCTCTCAAGGAATATAAGAAGAAGGATCACGCAGAGCGTGGCCTTGAATACAATGGCGACTTCTTCATGTGGGACACATCTTTCTACTCAAGGATCCAGAAGGAGAAAGAGTACAGCGTTGATGAGACTGCCATCTCTCAGTACTTCCCCGTTGAACCCACCTTTGCTGGCATGTTGAAGATTTTCGAGGAAATTTTTGGATTTGTCTTTGTGGAGTTGAAGGAGGATGAGCGAGCACGTCTGAGCCCGACAGGAAAGGCCAAGGACATTGTTTGGCACGAGGACGTCCTGATTTATAGTGTCTGGGATGATGAGGCTTCTGGTGGTGGCTTCTGCGGTTATCTGTACCTCGATCTCCACCCTCGTGATAACAAGTATGGCCACAACGCCAACTTCAACCTCGAACCTGGTTACATTGACAAGGATGGAAAGAAGCACTACCCTGCCACTGCGCTGGTTTGTAACTTTAGCAAGCCTTCTCCCAAGAAGCCATCCCTGCTCAAGCACCACGAGGTCGTGACACTGTTCCATGAGCTGGGTCACGGTATTCACGACTTGGCTGGACGAACTCGCTACAGCTACTTCCACGGCACATCCACAGTGCTGGACTTTGTTGAGGCCCCTTCGCAAATGCTGGAGAATTGGTGCTGGACCCCTAGTGTCCTCAAGTCCTTGTCTAAGCACTGGGAGACTGGCGAGCAGATCCCCGATGACCTGATTGAGAAGCTGATTTCAACGAAGCGCCTCAACTCTGCCATTGGTGCTCTTGGCCAGATCGTCATTGGTACTTTTGACATGACTGTCCACACTCCTGAATCCCATGAGGCTGTCAAGAGCCTCAACGCTGGTCGACTCTGGAACACTCTTCGCCATGATATTTCTGGAACAAAGGGCCCCGAGGACCTCGGAGAGGGACTGTAAGTATAACCCAGATCCTTTACGGAATACACTGATGCTAACATGAGTACAGGGAATGGGGTAACCGTCACGCCGGGATCGGCCACTTCATTGGAGGCTACGATGCTGGGTACTATGGCTACCTCTACTCCGAGGTATTCTCTCTTGACATGTTCCACTCGTTCTTTGCGAAGAACCCAATGAACGGCGAACAAGGCCGCAGGTACCGCCACACCGTCTTGGAGAGAGGTGGTAGCATTGAGGAGATGGAGTTCTTGAAGGAGTTCTTGGGTAGAGAGCCAAGCTCTGAATCATTTTACAAGGAGCTTGGGCTTACCCCATCATCTTAAAAAATTTCTGAGGACTCGGAGCCAGCCACTAACAAACACAAACATGGGTCTAGACGTAGAATTTATGAGGGCTTCAAGGTTGCGAAGCTTTGAGCGAGCATGTTGGTGATGGCAATTATTTAGGTGTATTAATACACGATGGATCCAAACAACTGAATGGCCTGTCCATGTTTGCACGAGATTACCCCAAAATATTTGTGTGTTTCCCCACTAGACCATTGGCTGCGCAAGGTGGTTCCATTGCAGCCGGATTCTCGTGACTGTTACATCCGCTGGTCGTTTGCGCTCCGCTTGGTTTGGAACTGGGGTGTCGTGATTAACCATGGCCAGCACGCCCTGCTGTGCCGTATGCGGCACATGGCATCGGTAAGTAGACCGAAGTAAGCAGTAACAGTAACAGGGTGGTTATGCTGTTGCTACCGTGGGGAACGGGGTTACATCAGACCGTGACGGAGCAGGATTTGGGGCCTGAAGTTGGAGATTTTAGCCCTTCCCACTTTGGAGGGATGAGAAAATAGTCGGAGTGACACAATTTTCCACAGGTGGGTTGGATTTTGACGGAAAGCTGTTTACGAGGGGGGTTCGCGGGCCGTTGCCACAATGGTCAAACTTTTGCAACCTCTAGAACCCAAAAGGATAAAACAAAAAGATTATAACATACTGCCTTTTGGAGGCGTGTTGGGGATGTTGCTGATTTCGTCTGATGGAGGGGTCGCGAGTGGTTACGAAAGGAGTATTGTAATCCGGCACCACATTTTGGACGTTCCTTATTGCCGCGAGACGAGGGGGTTTCTACCGGAAGCACCCGCCAAACCAGACAAAGTTTATGCTCACATTAGGCCAACTGACGCAGTACATACATTCAAGCGTATGGATGCATGGAAGTGGAATCTCACCCTGGCATGTTGTTGCGGGTTGTGATGAAACCCAACACCACCCGAAGGGCTCGTGGAGAAAGCGGAACCGAGACCGTGCATTTGCGACAGTGCTCGCGGGGGGGTGTTACGAGCGCGGCTGAGTGTGCTCATTGTGGCAGGGAGGCAGCTCTTGGAACGAAGCTATCGTGATGGCGTCGTGGATGGTGGTGTGCAGCAGCGGCGTTGGAACCCCGCGTGGCTGGCAGCAACGGCAAAGGATCAAGGGATCCCGTCGAGAGCATTATGCTTAACGGTGACGGATCGTAGCGAATTTTCTCGTACGCAGTCGGGTTGCTAGCCCCGGGTAAGGATGCCCCAAGTGTGGATGCCCCCAAGTGGTGTGTGTCTCCATGCTCGTAGAGTCTTGGCTTGGGAGGGTCGGGGGCTATTGTCCTGTCAGCTGCCGCCACCCGCATCCCGGTCGCCGAGGGGGCCTCGCTGGGCGAATGGGCTCAAGTCAGATCGGCGATTGGGGTTATCACCGAATTGAGACTGATGGGGGGGAAAACGAGACGGCTTTCGTCCTCCGCTGCGATATTGCAAAGGCCTGAGCGGCCATGGCCTGGCGGTTGGACGGGCGCGCCGTTTCTTCTCGAAGCAGGGCCGGACCCCATCCCGCGCTTTTAGTGCTTGCTTGAGTGAGATCGCATCCACGAATCTGCGGAGAAGGGGCCCTCGTGGCGCGGGGAAGAACAGCTGGGGTTTGCGGGGGGAAGATGGGGTTGAGAACGTGGCGTGAGAGCCAAGGGAAGCTGTCGATGGTGGTCGGCTAAAGAGGCTGAAGTATCGCGCGACGACGGACTTCAGCTTCCATGGTTGCTAAGGCCTCTTTCTTCGATGCATTGGCTATAGAGATTCACGGCATCGGGCCATTTTGGAAGCTATTCCCCCGGTATTCTCTTGTGTGCTTTGGGCTTGAACCTTGTACCTTGGTGGTCACTGCTAAAGCGTCACGTTGCCTGCAGAACAGGGACCTGCCATCCAGCATTTGTTTTTTCGGTTTGGATACTCTGCAGCTCTCCCATGCACTCGACCGCCGGATGCGTTGTTTTTATTCACGGATATTTTTGCATTTAGCGTTATTTCGGTTGGCAGCTGTGTAACTGGAAACAAGCAGAGAGGGGGCCATGGCATGGTAGAATGGTACAACATCAGTGCAGATGGGGCTAAGCATTCAACAGTCTAATATTGGAAACCGGTCAATGAAGCTCATGCTGTACCCTTGAAATATGCACACGCAAATGGATTTGATTGTCCCTATTATCTTGGCTGTCGTTACAGAGTTTGACTGTGATTAAACTTGTGGTAGTGGGATCTGGCTGGTGGGTCAAAAAATCCTGCTGTTGGTTACGTACGTTTGTGTGTATATGGCCAACACCAACTTCTTAGGCTTGCGCGATAAAAAAAAAGATAAAAGCCAAAAGTCAATGCACTGGGATTGTGACTGACGGGGGGGGGTTTTCCCCTCAGAATTACAGTGTGCTGGCGTGGTGTGCCTGGCGATCATGGTCAACGTTGCGCGGCAGGGCAAATCCGATAATTGATGCTGTGGCTTTGTACTAAGCTCCGACGCACGTATTTGAGGCTGCCCACAAGGGCTGAGAGTTTGCCCGATCTACAAGCTAGCCATCTTGGCATCGCTCCTAAACCGACCGCGAACCAAGCCATCATGTCAATTAAGAAAAATATGTTGGTGGTGGTTCTTTGAAAAAAACACTTATTCAACCGAAGGAGGGCCTGCATTTGTGGGCGGACTTCTTTTATTAGTGATAGGACCACGTTGTCAGGCTCTGCGATCAAAGCTGTTGGTAGCGCAACAGGCTATTGAGATGGATGCATTGTGCGGCGGCTTGCTAAACTCGACAGGCTGGTAAAAAGCTGTCAATCTATGTCCGAGCCATTTGAATTTACGAGGACGCACAATGCTGGGGTCGAGGATGGAGGCCCAACCCCGTTACAGCCACGGCGTGGCTTTCTATAATGGCTGGTTGAGGGTGGGAGGTGGGTGCTATGTGCTCACAACGACAAACAGGCGCGGATACGCATGCGCGCACAGCGAGTGGGCTGAGATGAGACGAGCCGGCCTACCGGTGCAGGGTTGAGCAGACCATCCGGTCGATTGGAAGAAGAGGCAAAAAGTGGCTCGGCTAGCGATCTCATGATTCCTGGGCAGATTCTCCCCATGGGGTTATTATCTCAGAGATCCGACTCTGGGGAAATGGATCTCATCGAGATTTGAGAAAATGCACGACGGGGCGAGGCTTGCTTTCCTCGTCGACGAGAATATTCCGTGCATCTGTCTACCATATTTACGTAATATTGGCCGTGGTGGCCGATGACGACGGCTTGCTTATATGATTGTCCGTCCCGGTAGAAACAGGGGACTTATTCGGCTTTGTCTATGGCTATAATGGCCGGGACGACGCTGATCCCCGAGCCGCGTTGCCCTTCCCTCCCTTTCCCGTAATGTGTGGCCCGCATTGTACCACTTATTCATGGAGCACTACACACATATGTATGTACGTACGTACGCACCGCCAAAGTTACCAAAAGGCCATGGGCCTTGGACAAAGACACGGGGGCTTCACTCCCCCGAGCGCCATCTCGCGTGGCCGCCTCAAAAGCGCACAGAGAGAGAGCCCCATGTCCCCATGTCCCCATGCGTCGCGTTACATGGTCATCTGCCGGGGACGTGCCTAAAGCACACTGAGGCTAGCGCGAGGGTGCGGGCAACGCACCCCGTCAGTCTGATATTCCTTCACGGACCAGACCCCGCAGGCAGAGCCGAATGGCCGCGCGAGATCGACAGATCCGGGACCCTAAGCTAGGCTCGGTAGGGTAGGTAAATCTTTCTTCTCCAGGACAACCCGTGGCAGCAATTGTTCCCTCGTCTTGGATGTGCCGTCCTCGCTGCAGCGGGTCTTTTGTTCCCACCCCGCCTAGTTATCCAACGCCCCCCGTCAACTTGTGCCCGTTCCGTCGTCACATTCAGTAAAACTTCCTCGGGTGCTTTGTTTTTTTTTGCTTCCACACCCCCCCCGAAAAAAACACAACTGCATTGGCCTGACCATGGTTCGTTGGCTCGCTCCCTCTGGTGGGGGGACCCCCCGCCAACGTTGGCTGCGGACACACGGATGATATGGGAAGCTGGGAGGGCCGACGTGTGGTTAGTTAGCTGGCCATCCTCCCCTTCCTTGGTTTCCCCCCATTCCCCAGCCTAACTCCTCATGGAAAGAGATAGCATCGCTGTCTTGGCGGAGAAGAGACCGTAGCTCTCCACACTGCTCCTCATTTGCTCGGGGCTGTATTGTCCCATGCCCGGCAGATTGACGAGCGAAGCAGGTTGGGCCTGGCTTCTATTAAAGCCAACCGGCCGCTTCTGATTTTTTGCTTTTCCCTGATCGACACCCGCGGTTACATCACGGACGAGCATTTCTGAAATAAGATAATATTAGCAGTGACAGCTTCCTGTTGCTGCTGCCATATTTCGGACCCCAATTCTTCGTTATTGTGCCGCCATCTATTTCACACCCTCGTCCTTCCCGCTTCACACGCGACTTTTGTTCCACCATCACACCCGTATTTGGAGACTTTTGTCTCGCATAGTCGACGGCCCAAGGTCTCTTGTCTTGACCTTTGGTGGCAACCCGTTATTTCTGGGCTCGGCTGCTTTCTCCCCACATTCTCCCATCAAGGTAATTGGGGACGTCTCTCCTGCTCCAGGCTTGCTGCCTAGAACACAAAAAGAGATCCGTCGCAGTCAAGTCCCTTCACGACTTTCGTCGGCAGAGTAATCATGAGCGACGTAGATCGGGGCGAAGCCTTTGACGAAAAGGTATCGACCCAGCAGGTCGACCTTGTCAATGATCCAGATGCAGGCCTATCTGAGGCAGAGAGGAAGGAAGCAGTACGAATTTCTCTTCTGGAATAGTTATGGAAGGTAGATGCTAATAGTATGCTAGGACCGCAAACTTATGCGCAAGCTTGACTTATATCTTGTCCCATGGGTACGTCATGGTGAAAATTGTTCCTAACGAGAACCATTGTGCTAACGAATGCTAGCTCTGTTTCCTGTACCTCGTTTGTTTCCTCGACCGAACCAATATTGGAAATGCAAAGATTGCAGGCCTTCTTACGGATATACCCATGTCGACTACCAAGTTCAATGCGACATTGACCGTCTTCTACATCTCATACGCTCTTTTCGAAGTTGTTGCCAATATTCTGCTCAAGAAGACCCGTCCCTCCGTTTTCATTCCAATTATTATGTGAGAAACCTCTGCCTAATCACGCAACCCCCACAGTAGACTGACTCTAGGTACTAGGATTCTTTGGGGAGCAACTATGCTGGGAATGGGCTTTGTGAAGAATTGGTCAGGCCTCATGGCTGCTCGTTGGTTCCTCGGTGTTACAGAGGCCGGTCTCTTCCCAGGCATCAACTACTACCTGTCTTGTTGGTATAAGCGATCAGAATTTGGTGCTCGTGCCGCTTGGTTCTTTTCTGCGGCCGCTTTGGCTGGTTCATTTGGTGGCTTGCTCGCAGCTGCTATTGAGAAGATGGACGGTATTCAAGGCATTGCCGGCTGGGCTTGGATTTTTATCCTCGAGGGCCTCCTCACCATAATTGTCGGCATTGTATCTTTCTGGATGGTTCACGATTTCCCTGATCAGGCCAAGTTTTTGTCAGACGAGGATCGTCGCCGCGTCATTCTCCGTCTTCAGCGTGACCAGCAGGCCTCGGCCCAGCACGAGGAGTTTAAAATGAAGTACTTCTGGCAGGCTGTCACTGACTGGAAGATGTACTGTGGCATGCTAATCTACATGGGTCCTCTGATGCCTTTGTACTCTTTCAGCGTGTTCCTGCCTACCATCATCCAGAACATGTCCTTTACTGACAAGACGGCCGTTGTCAAGAATCAACTTTTGAGTGTCCCCCCGTACGCTCTGGCAGCCATTGTGACCGTCTGCATGGGTGTCTACTCGGACCGAATCAACAAGCGTGGCATCTTCAACCTCATCTTTGCGCCAATTGGCATGGCCGGCTTCATCATGCTGATTGCCTCGACCAACCCGGCTGTGCAGTACTGCGGTACCTACCTGGGTGCACTGGGCATCTACCCGGCAATTCCCATTACCATTACCTGGGTTGCAAACAACATCGAGGGCGTGTACAAACGTGGTATTGTCCTCGGTTTCGTCATTGGATGGGGCAACCTGAACGGTGTCGTGAGCAGCAATGTTTACTTCAACTCACCCCGCTTTTATGAGGGACACGGAACCGTCCTTGGATACATGTTCTTTGGCATCTTTTGCGGCAGTGCCATTATGCACTTCTTGCTTGGACGGGAGAACAAGAAGCGTCTCAATGGAGAGCGTGATTACCTCATCGAGGGCAAGTCGGCAGAGGCAATTCACGAGATGGGTGATATGAAGCCCGACTTTTTGTATACTCAGTAAAGAAGAGAATTGGTATATACTACAGAATTTGGGCGGTCAAGCTTATGTTATTTCAAGGCCCAGTTTATATGAATTATTGACATGGGAAAGTAGAATGAACATTTTGGACATGCCTTGCTAGTTTGATTCTCAGGATTGTTGATGTGACGTGAGACGACATGTCGTGTAACAGAGTGAGACACAATGCTGAGAATGGACTTATGAAACCGAGTCACTGACCATCCAATATCCACAGTAAGGTGGCGAGGGATTTACAATGGACCTACTGTTAGTCTCGCGAGTATTTTTACACCAAATGTGCAATAAGGCTTCCTTGGGTTCCCATCACATTGACCAGGCGAAGATCGTCTTGGAGCTAGACTAGGCCATTATATTTTCGGGTGTGGCGGCGATCACGAACGGCTCGGCACGCTGCTTAGCCTCTCCTTCGCAACCCATGTCGGAACGAGAGCCTGGTGCGCAGAGACATTCCTCTCAAGTCCATCTTTTTGCCCAAATGCCGAGCGCTTGTTTTACGGGGTGGTGTTAATTGCTGAGTGGCGGCTTTCAGCATGAATTCACAAGGGAAATCGCTGCAAAGTGGCGTCTTGGGTGGCAAGTATGTGGCTTGCTTGGATACGAGGATTTTTGGCTTCCCGGAGGATTCTAGTTCCTGGGCGTTTCGAGTAAATACGGAGGACGCAGTTGAGGCTCGGTGGCAGTGTGGCTGCTGCGTGTTGGTTGTAGAGAACGCCATTTCGGACAAACTGAGCTTAGCGGTGAGACGCAGAGGTTCTCTGATTGGGGATGTGGACGACACGAAAAGGCGGGCGCTGCATCAACTCTGCAGTGAGCCCCCTGATGCCACCTCTAGCCCCGGGCACATGTCGGGATTTTTTAACCCTCCTTTGCAACTGGGCGCAGTGGTTTTAGGGTACAGATGATCCAGGGCAGACAGAGAAGTGACGGATGAGAGGAGAGGAGGGGGGCGGCCAAATGTGCAGCATGTTTGCGCGACAAGCTGCAGCCACATCGGCCCATCCACCTATCGATTGTGGCCTTGAAGAGATTGGCGCAATTATAAGGTCTCGGATGAGAAGAAGAAACAACCTGGTCGAACCTGAAAAAGGTGGCTTCTGCCGAGAGTAGAAGGGGGACTGTATTTTGTGAGAAGTGAGATAATGGTCGAGACTGGTGGTTTCGTGGGGGGGTCGGCAGGGATTGCTTTGTTTTTTTCGAGTCTGTATTCGTGGCGGGTTTTGTGACATGCTAACCCCCCCTTCCTGCTCCTTTGATGGATTACGGGAATCAAGGTGCAGGTTAATATAAAACTTGATTGCCGTTAATTTCTGGTTGGGTCATTCGCCCAGGCCGATTCGAATGAGAATGACAAGTGTGGACACGCGGCGTCGTGGACATCGTCAGAAGACCATCCCAGAGCTAGCTGGATCCGTTCAGAGGGACCAGGCTGTAAACGCAGAGAACACGACGGAATGCATTTATTGAAGCATGTAAGACGAAGAGAGGGAGGGGTTCAGGACCTGATTGGGCGTTGCGAGGAGTTGGTGGGTGGGTGGTGCATGTGGGCGAACCTCGACAGCCTTCCTTGCAAGTAACAGAGGAACAAGTGCAAACATACCCGAGGCAACCGGAGAGATGCTGTCAAGCGTACCACGCGATGATGTATGTTGTGCCGGGATCAGTCGTCAATTAGCGATTGCGACCTTTTTTTGTTGGAAATACGACCCTTTCCAGCCCAATAAGGCACCCTATCATCCCGTGTCAGGTGAGAAGTGACAGGACATAATAACAGTAACAATCTCAAATGATGACTGCATGCTGTTCATCTCGTCCAGCAAAAAAGTAAAAAAACCAAAGAAAAAAAGGTCCCAATGGCCGATCAGTCCTCTACATCTTGGTTCGATCGCCCCCCCAACTCTGCGGCTGCGTGCAGTTGGTGACGGTGGTACAGCATCGCCATCCTTCGCGTAGCCCTCGCCCACTTCGCCGCACTCGACGGATTCGGTGCGAGACGAAGCTGCATTGTGATTCAATGCTTTTTGTTAGCTCGCGGCCACTTGCATTTCACCCACCTTGACCTTTGCTGTGTTTTTTTCTTCTTTTTCATCTTGCTTGGCCAAGCTCGCCGAGTCTCACTCACCGGCCGACTTGTACGAACCTCTCTCGCACAACCTAATCTCTCGCTTGTCGCAGTCCAATCCATTTCCTCGAGCCTTTTTCCTTGTTTTTCGCTAATATTCCTCTTTTCTTGGACGTTGGGCCCTGGGGCCTTGGTTTCTTCTTTTGTTCTCTCTCTATCCATTACTGAGCGGACCAGGGTCGCCCATCTGCGGTCTTCGCTGTCGGCTCCAGGTGCATCTATTCCCAGTCGCTCCCCGCGATTCCCTTGCATGAGGGGCTCGGGGAGAGAATCGACAAAAAAAAAGGACGAAGCCCGCCTCAAATAGACGCTCGGTTGGTCTCAGGTAATACAGCTGCTGACATCCTCGCCGCCGAATGCAATGACAACGCAGACACTGCTCGCCCCACGAGCAAAGGCCCTCACGCCAGCTCAGACCAACACGCTGATGCTGTTGGAGCGCATAGGAGGCTCCATAAGCTTGGTGGCTGTGATTCTAATCTTCATCGCCTACGGTCTGGCACCGCGTGTGCGGAATGTTCAAAACACGTTTATCGTGTTTGCGAGCATCGCCAACATTGGTGCAAGCGTCGCCAGCATCATCGCTCTCGATGGTCTTAACAAGGGTGTAGATTCATCGCTTTGCCAAGGACAGGGCTTCCTATTCCAGATGTGAGTTGTGCGCCATTGATGCAGCGTGATTTGTCTGCCCAGGTCCTTGCATAGGCTCAAAATACTGATAGGATGTCCATAGGTTCATGCAATCCGACCCTTGGTGGTCACTTGCCATGGCATTCAACGTTTTTCTAGTATTCTTCTACAGGACGAGCCCGGATGCTTTTCGAAGGTGGTGGTGGCTCTACTGTGTCGTTTGTTATGGGGGTCCTTTTATAATTGCTTTGACGCTGCTCCTGGTTAGACACCCGGGGCGCGGACGTGTTTTTGGACAAGCAACGGTGAGTAGGCCCCCGATTTCCTCGGAGAGAGATTGTGAGCTGAGATCTCGGACCAGATATGGTGTTGGGTAGACCAAGATTGGGAAAACGTTCGCATCTACTCGTATTACATGCTGGTTTGGATTTGCATTGTTGGGTCTTTGCTATTTTACACCTTGGTTGGATACCAAGTCTTTCATTCGAGAAACCGACTGAAGAGCATTTCGGCTTCCCAAACTGGAGAAACAGGGACATATGAACAGGTGCGCCGCTGAAATGAATTAGAACAGCGGAATTTGGTTGCTAACACATCTGTTTCAATAGAAGCCTCGAGTGGATCTCCTTGTTCCAGCCCATTGTTTTTATGGAAGAATTATCACCGAAGTCCAAGTCGTCCAATCGAGTGTTTGCCCTAAATCGTTTCCGACCGAACCCAAGGCTGCTCACACACACCCGTCACCAATCAGTCCCTTAGATGACTCCCTAATTTCGTCCATGCAACAGACGCCCCCCCAATACTTGAACTATTCAACCGTGACTTGCTCACCACCTAGCTCCTCTGGCCGAAAGCATCCTATACGCCGAATAATAAAAGCAACGAGAAGAGTGATCTCTAAATTTGTGGTTGATGATCCTATCAAGCGAGCCTACCTACGAACTAGCCTCCTGTTTGCACTAAGCGTGCTGGCGACATGGATTCCCAGCAGCATGAACCGAATCCATAGTTGGCTCGTCGGTGAGTCGCCCTACGAGTATCACGTCGCTACTGCCGCCGTGCTGCCTTTGCAAGGGCTGTGGAACGCCGTGATATTCTTCATCACCAGCCACCGGGGGCTGCGTGAGACTTGGAGGAACAGGAATATTGAAATGCATGGAGGCATGACAGACACCGTGATGGAGAGGCCAGGGAGCATGGATGTTCGCTCTGGAGGAGGGGAAAGTTTCTTGATTGATACGGAGTCCGGGAGCGACATTGAACTTAGACGGATGGCAGAGGCACCGGGGAAAAGGTCGGCGAGTTTGTGATGGATTTGCTGGTCTTGTTTTGATCTTCCTTTTTTGCGTTTATGGGTTTGGGTTCGGGCAAGGAGCAAGGAACGGTGTCTTGAGGATGTTTTCTTTGTAGTATTTCTGGTGCTATTTGCATCGACGATGCTCCGATGCGGTGTCGGGTGTTACTATGGTGTGATAGTAAGTTTTTGGAGACTTCCATCTTGCGAGACAGCTCGCCTAAGCTAAAAAATGCAAAATATCCTCGATTTCCATCTATGTCCAGGTAGGCGCGATTAAATGTCATGAGGAATCGGGATATATGAGCTTTTTAATGCTGCCGGTCTACTAAATCGCTGCGGGCCGATGGTTTGAGCTGGAGCCTGATACTCGTGAAAAGGGGTGCCCTAGTTCTCAGAATCCAAAACCAGATTCAAGTAGTTAATCTCATTGACATTGGTAATGCAATGAAAAAGCAACTCTAGGAATAGCTATTAGTATCTAAGACAGCAAGGCGGGTGATACTTGAGAATACAATGAGTTGCTTTACCTCGGAATATGATAGTATATCTAGGACTGAGGACATCCCAAGGCTCAGATTCCGAGTCTGACGATGGTAGGTCGGCTCGCCTAACATTGTACCGAATTCCAAGCGTGTTGGAGTCATCAAGCCACAATATGCGGCCAGGGTCATCGCCATTCTGATCGATAGTCGACCTAAACCAGTGCTTGGGAAACAAGAAATCCACTTTTCCAAAGTTGACTAAAGTATCAGAGGGAACATCAATTAGCGATGGTGCAAGTGTCATTCTTAAGCCGTCTCCGATGGTGTCGAGGGCAAGATGTCCGCTGTCAATTCTGAATGGGATCTCATGGCCGTGGGGATGTCGCTTATAGAGAATCCTAGGGGCAAGTTGGTACGAACAATAAAGCGCTCTCAAATCTCTGAAAGATCGTGGGCAATCTCCAAAGTCACGGCCTCCCAGCGGAATAATCCCTTCCAGGTGGCCATGAAGGATTGTGGCATGGGCGGGTGGTAGTGGAACATCCGTAAATTCCCAGCGGACTCTCAAAGCACTATCAGAACGGGCGAGGACTTCAACAAGGCGTTCATAGAGGATTTTAACAACGGAGACATAGAAGAACCGGTTTACTGGAGCTACTCGAGCAAGGTTTTTGGCAGGAAGCTGATCAAGAATGGCGTACAGGATCTGCAGCATGGTTAGTTTGGCGGGGCCACTCAACACTACGCCACTCACGTACTTCATTTGGTAATCGAGATCTAGCGGAGTATCTCAGTCGCATTGCGAAATATGACTGAAAGATTTGTAATAGAATGAAAAAAGGACGATAAGACGGAAGCTGCCGGAGGAAAGATCGGATGATGTTTTAGAAGGAATCGGGTAGGTCGGGTAGTTGAAAGTTCATTGAGGACGCATCTAGACCGAGCAAATGAGAAACAAGATATTTAAGCGAAGAGAATTAAAAGACATACATCACCTTTATGAAGTTAAATCAGAATGCTCCACCTGTTTGCTTCACTTGGCAGAACATGGAAAACATTACATGTGTTTGTCCTGGCTTCTCATTGCTTTTATGGGAAGTGCAAACCAAACGCTTCTTTTAAACCGCAGCTACGCTAATTAGACATGTCTTTTGATGTCTTTAGTGAACAACAAACTTTGTGTACAAATTTGACTTTAGTGTGCATGTCTTGGCCGCGGAAAAACATCAAGTTTCTGAATTTGACGACTGTGCCAAACGCATTGGTATTCAGGATGCCTTATAGAACCGTGGGTCTTTTTAGTACAAACGGCAGTGACTCCCGGGAGTATTTCATTGTGTAGTTTGCGAAATGATTCACCTTTCATCCAGCTTGTATCATTGGATGAAAAGTCTCCGGGAAACAAATGTGGGGCGTGACGATCACTTTGCAAGTTTGTGAATGTGATTGCTTGACGGATCACTCTCTTACTAAGTGTGAAGACTCCAAAAGGTACTTTTCCCCCTATGCTGTTTTAATAGAAGCCATTGTCAGTGAGTGACACAGGCGTGGCCTAGCAGGTTTATACCTCACATCATTAAGGGCTGCGGTGACTTGATCGATTGAGGCTATTATTGTGGTTATCAAATTGACTTCCGTGGGCACACAATTTTAGCAGTAATGGATGTATACTTGATTTCTCTAGGTTCACTAGCTAGATCGGAGAGATAGATAAACACATGGCTGAGGATGAATAAGGTTGGATGAATATTGTGAGTCAATTACAGGGATTTGAAGTTTAGTACACGGGCGCTTGCCAAGGCGATGGGGCAAGCGGCCCAAATCAAGTGAGCTGGCTAAGCCCAAGCTGCTTCGTTTTGGGAATCAACCCGAAGCTGTGGCTAGCTGCCGCAGACCCATTGCAGCTGAAAGGAGAGCTCCGTATAAAGTGGGATCACTCGTAAGCGGAATGTTGTTTCCACAATATTAGACCGTTTGTCCAGGGTTGATCAGGCTAAGAATTATCTATCGATTCTCACGCCCCACTTGAGCCGTCTAGAAACGCCCGCCGCGTGTCGTCTGCGTATGTATGGTTGCTATTCCCGGAAAGCTCAGCCCTGAAGACCATTGGAAACGTGCAGGATGAATCGATGCTTTGAATATAGTGTGCTGCGGCTGGTGCATCGGGGTCGCCGTAGGGTGCGCCGTCTCGTTTTTTGGAGGCCGGGACACCCCGCTCGACTGCAGCAAATACGATAGTTCGTCCAATCTAGTGGGATACCCAGCTTTTAAAACGCTTTTTCTTTTTTTTCTACAAGCTGATTGGATCGCCGGGCTTATCACACACGTTCAACGGGGATTGGTGATCTAGTGAGGACAATTCGGCTCCCAATGGTATCACCACTCATGGGCTACCTCCAGATGTGCAGTCACAAGTCCACACACAAAGATATATAAATGATGGGTAACGAATCCAAATGGTATGAAGGCCAGACTTCAAGACATCCCTTTTCCTACAGCTAGCAAAAGAAGCCGGGCCAATCCTCAATCACGATGAACACCTCCTTCAGCCATCCTCTGCGCTCACTCGGAGCACCTACAACCCTTTCCGAGTCTATTCTTCATCCCCAACATGAGGAAATTGAGGCTTATGTCAACAAATATCTCAGCGACACATGGGAGTGGCCTTCTACAAGAACGCGACTGGGATTCTTGAGCTGGAAGTTGAGCGATACCGCTCTTCGTATGTTTGCCACAGGAGACTTTGAGCGTGTCAAGCTGGCATGCGAGCTGCTGCTCCTAGGATTTCTCATGGATGGTGAGTCTAAAATGACCCTAAGTATTTCCGTCTGTCATCATTCTAACAGCACAGTAGATTGGTTCGAACATCAGAAGATCGAGGACAGCAGCATGGTTGTTCTACGCCTCTCTACACTCCGTGATGCCCCCGAATGTTTCATCCCCCTCACAAATATCGAACGAATGCACCACTCCATCTTCTCCCGTATTCTCGCACAAGGATCAGCCATCGGATCCATGAGGAGACGTAATGGCGGTTCTCTCGAACAGCGCATTATTGATCAATATGTCGAAATGCTTTTCTGCCACTGTGATTCTACACGCGGCGACATCGATTCCTTCCAAAAATACCTAGCATATCGTGAGGTCGACTTTGGAATCAACATCTGCTCTACAATTCTGTACTGGACTGAGAATATTTCCCTCTCTTCAGAGAAGATTGAGGTGCTGGCACCTCTCGAGCGCATTGCCAACTACCATGTCATGATATTGAACGACATATTCTCGTTCGACCGAGAATGGAAAGCCTATGAGAAGTGCCCCGAGGCTGCTGTGATGGTAAATGGAGTTAGCATTCTAGCTGCAGAGACTCATATCGGTGTCGAAGCAGCAAAGATCTGGTCATACTCTCTCGTGAGAACTTGGGAGCGCGAGTTCCAAAAGATGGTCACTGAACTCGAAGAGAATGGTGAAGTGAATACCGATGAGATGAAGAGGGCAATAGAAGGAATCGAGAGGCGTATGACTGGTGCAGAAGAGTTTTACTGGCAAACGAAGCGATATCTTTGAATTGGCAATTTTTGAGGGCTGATTAACGCTATTGGATGAACGGCTTGGAGTTTGGGAATGGATTAAACATGTATTAGCGATGGGAAATTGATAGTAACAAGGAATAGAATAAAGCATTGGTTTGAGTTTATAAACTCCGTTCAATGATTCGTTGGTGTAAGTTGGGAGTAATACCACCCTAGCCATTAATTACCAGATTACATTACGAGTTTTACACTGACAATAAACTCTAGTTATACCCAAAAACTTCTTGAACATGATTTTATTTCATTACAAAATTATCATCGCTATGTGAGCCCTTGTGCCAAGTCCACGGCCTAGCTTTATCCATGCAAACACCAAAACGCCGCGCACCCAAAGCAAGTCGTGTCATGAGAGGGGAGACAAATACCGAACCCAATTTAAGCGCAAGGTCTCTGGTCCTTGTTCTGAGCATCTCTAATAGCAGCATCTACCGCGTCCACCAGATCTAAGTGGAAATAAGGGCGATCAACGCCATAAATAGCCGCCATTTGTTGAGAATGATCAGATGGAGAAGGTGAAAACGGCCTCTTTGTCTCAACTTCTGAGCATCCAGCCTCAGTGTGGTAGTCTCTAATGTCTGAAGACTTTTTGCTTTCAATGATTTCGTGCGTTTTCCCCTCTGATTCCAGATCTAACTCCAGGTGGTGCTCGGGTTCGGGATCCACTTCATTTGATGTAATTGTTGCTGCGATCGAGTACATGGGAGTCCATTTTACAAGAGCGTCAGGGTTTTTAGCAGTCGGGAACCCGAAGCCGGCGGTAGCAAGAGCGCGACGAGACCACCGATTGTGTACGCATGCAAAGTGCCACTCAACAGCGTCGGGAGCCGAGTAGCGGTCAAGTGAGTTTCGCAAGTCAATCAATCCTTGAACACAAGTGACATCAAGGTTGTTAATTGCAGAAAAGTCAAGGACAACTGCACGAAGGTAAGAGAGGTTGGCGTCCTCAGGGTTGTGTTTCCTTGGACCTGGGTCATTCCATAGTCGGTCAGATTCCTTCTCGAAATGTTCCTCAGTCATGCGCTGTGTGTTTTTCATGATGGTTTCAAGCAAGGTATCAATATGATAAGCTTGGTTGGTGTAATTGTATGCTTCGTGGAAGCGATAAATGAAGACACCGGGATACGGCATCTCGACACAAATGTCAGGGTTGGAGGCATCTTTGCGATCCAAGGGCAAAAACACTTCGCGGTGTTGGCCAAGCTCCTTGTCCAAGGCGGTAACGCTCGACTTTCTGCTCATCCCATGGTGGTGATCTTTTTCGCCAACAACCCTGTATGCTTGAACTCGACCAAGGAATTTACCCCTTGTCCTGGCCAGACGTGCCAGAAGCAAAGCCATTGAAAGGGCGGTTCCAACATAAATGGCTATTTCAAGGGATTCGAAGATGGCAACAATGACACAGACGGCCCAGATGATAAACTCGAACGGCGATAATTGCCAGTAAGAGAAAACCTTCTTTGGAGGGGCAATTAGATTGCAAACAGCGTGCAAGATTAATCCAGCAAGCGCAGCTTTGGGAATGAAGAAAAATACTGCCGTCAATGCGTACAAGGCCAAGATCAGAATGACTGCGCTGAAGGCGCCGGCCAGAGGAGTTTTGACACCAGCTTTGGACAGAACGGCAGATGCTCCAAACGAGCCTGTACAGACATATCCACCTACAAAAGGGCTGAACACGTTCGCAGTGCCCAGAGCCACAATCTCTTGGGAGGGGTTGACAGTGTAATTGTATTGTCGGCCCATTGCTTTGGCAATTGCAATATGTTCAATAACCAAGATGATGGCAACAGCTGGAAGCTGGGGCATGATGGCTGTGACCAATTCGAGGCTCGGGGTAGGTACGTGGGCACGTTGAAAGCCTGACAAAAGTTAGATGAATAAAATGAACTCAGGAAAGTAACCTACCGGATTCAATCTTGCCGACAATTCTAAACTTTGCATCGGCGGAAGAAAGGCCTCTGTTGACCAGAAAGCTGATGAGTGTAAAGAGAACCATGACGAAGGTCATTCTCAAGGAGGAAAGATATGTCCACATCCTCTTCGTCTTCGGGTGGCGTCGCTCCATGAAGGCACAATAATCTCTGATTGCAAAGAGCATCAGGAACGAAGTGATTCCAATAGCTGCATCGACTTTTGTCTCGGGCAGTGCCTTGAATGTATTGATAAAAACTTTATAAGGAGCTTCCCGAGTGTTGACGCTGGAAATACCAAGGGCACTGGGGATCTGGGTCGACATGATGGTTATGCTTGCTGAAGTTACGAAAGCGGAGATGGGAATATAAGGGATAAATTCGATGATCCAGCCGAGTCGAAAGAGCCCGAAGAAGAGCAAAACAGCTCCAGATATCAAGCTAAGGGCGTGGGCGATCTCTTCGTTCGTGTACTTGTTTGGATGGGTACCGTTGACATGGCCAATGACCTGACCAACCAAAAGGGAGCCGACGGCAGTTGTCTGCAATGGTGCGGCACGTTAGTCTAGAGTCATCCATACTAAAAAGGGGGCAAGGCATACACCAATGACGATGTCCTTGGAAGTACCAAAAACCCAATAGCAAACAGCGCCAGTGAAAGATGTATAGAGGCCATGGGCGGGCGTTAATTGGGCGAGGAGGGCATATGCCATTGCTTGAGGAACAATTACTAGAGCAATTGTAATGCCTGCATCATTTGACGAGTGATTAGTGTGAGGAAACAAAGTGCTGATACACAAGATAAGCTTACCGGCAATAATATCCCCCACAAGCCAGTTGAATCCATATCTGGGGATCCATCCTGCGCTGGGAAACAAATCTCGGAAATATTCAATAGTACCAGCCTTGGTAGGCGTCATGTCTTTGAAGAATTCTAGAATTGTGGGCTCCTCCTCCAGGTAGATGTCTGCAGGGGAAATTGTTTTCCTGGCGCGATCATCAAGATCCTGGGGCAGCAGGGAGTAGCGTTCATTGGTATCAATACCAAGAACCTTCTGGGTAATGAACTGGGAGGCTTTCTGGGACGCCATTTTGGAGGTCACTATGGGCAAGATACTTGTCAACCAGTGCCATGTGTCCTTGGTCTTTGTGATTAGGGAGTTACAGAAGATTAGATCAAGACGGAGCGGTAGCAAGATATACGAGACGTCGGCGGCCCAGACAAACCCCAGAAACCCACCGAGCGGGAGATTCAAACGGACTCAGATTGAAAGACAGAGGCCCGGTTGGTGGAGTCAGTCCACTTCAGCGGCAACTTGACTCAGGAGGAGAGTGTTGACGTCGGCCATCGCTGGGTCTCAGCCCTGATCGGCCTGCAGGAAGCCGTTGAAACGACCCGGGTATGTGAGATAGGCCCGGGAGTCGGCCGATGAGGCCCAGAAGCCATCGCGGGAGTGACAAAAACAGGGCAACGGGCCTCCGCGACTGGTTGACTGTTGTTTTGTTGGGCCCATGGGGCGCCAGGGGGGGATGCCCCAGGGCAAATTTTAAGCATCTTTTTTTTGCAGTTCTTCTAGCGAGCGCTATGGATACGGGTGGGTACGGGCTGGACACAAACCGCATGCTGTACGCGGTGAAGGGTCTGGGGTGGAAGAGACGACGGCCGCCGGAGAGGCTCAAGGCGGAAGCTGACGGGAGTCGGCCGGAGAGCTCTGCTGTGGTTGCGGTGTAGCAGCGCCACACCCGCCACGAGACGCCACCAGCCGACCGAAGGCCCTCCGCGCTGGAATTGACAGCGCCCAGGCCGGCCCGAAAGCCGCCCCGCTCGCCGAGTCGCCGACTAAATGGTAGCGCCGGGAGGGAATCGGCCTCCAACCCAGCCACAGCTGCTCAATTATTCAACCCAGCATTATTAAAGACGTCCCCGATCCCCGACTTCCTGCCCTCCAGCGCAGGCCTAATTCGCATCTTGGCCGTGACTAATTTCCCTTCTGGGCCATTTCCGGCCTCATGGCATCACAACCACCTGTCACCAGGGAGAACCCACATGCCGCGAAGCCGACATTCCAATGGCTTGGGCAATCTTCATTTATTTCCTGTCCAAGGTTTGGCCCTGTAGGCGCGCATGAGCCCTGAAACTGCACAGATGGGCGAGACGGGCACGCAGATCTATGGCCCTGTGTGATCGGCAGTGTGTGTGTAAGTGGAAACTGCGCGAAAGCTTGGATCATTCAGAGGAAAGGGCATCGAGAAAAATTTCTGCACCCGGCAATATTTGCGACAGAATGCAACGACTTCGCCGGATATGGTCTTCCGAGATGACGCGTATGCTGTACCGAGAACTGGTTTAACAGCCATAGCTCTATACCACCTCGCCGACCTCGTTCTAGCTGGCAAGGTCGCCGATCAATCCAAATGGATTGGTCAGCCGCTTTCTTATCCATTCTCCCATATCTGCCTACTCCAGCGCTTGAATTGTAGCCGGGGACCTCGACTACGGCTATTCTGACTCTTCAGCTCGTCATGACCCGGGTAAATTAATGCGAGGTTTATCATGATAATGGCCCTATCTGCATGCCCTTCACCAAGTTTACCACCTGTTCTATCCAGCCATTAAATTGCCATCTTCCTTTATTCCATTCGCGCTTGACTCTGATATGTTGAAGTCGGGTTGTATTAGCCAGTCAGCACAGAAGATGTATAATTCCTCGAACCCTTTAACGCAAAATTATAAAAAGTATCTCCAATTGTGCCACTCTTATTAGCCGCAGCCTGCCTATCCCAGAAGGTTCATAGAAACACGAGTCAATGATTATCCCCTTTCGTACTCCCCTTGACAGAACAAAGCAATAGAGGTACAAGCGAATGCATCTTCAGGGCGATCTCATAAAATTTAACATGGCGTAACTACGGTAAAGAATACTGGCTCGGCTCTTTAAAAAACTAGAAAAGAAACACCTTTGTTTATTACTCTCATTCGAGCAAGAGATGGGCCTGTGGAATGCACGGCAGATAATTTCGAGCACCGGATAAACTACAGCATATTCTTCATATTCTGTAACAAACATTCTGAAACATCACGCTATTTCCTCGGCTTACATGGCAATTACTCCCATGATGAATTCCCCGTTGCCTATCAATCAATATCGCATCCGTGCTCTGAAGTGAGGAGTGTGGCCCCGCTGGGGCGTTTTGTTCATTTGATGCGAGTGGTTAGCTCCTAGTTCCCCTCCCCCCACCTTGCTTGATGCATCACAACCGTTGGAACCGTGCCCCGCATAAAAGAAACTGATATCGTCAACCTTTCCTAAACCGACCAGTCAAGCGTTAGTGTGGTCTTGTCGTATGCAGTTACAAGCGTCACGAATATTGTTTGAGTCGGGGAGTTGAAGCTCATTTTTGAAGTCCCCGATGGGCTTCTCCGATGGGCTTCTCCGAGTCTAGGTTTCATCTCGGCATGAACCACATCACGCTAGTGTCAGGCGAAACATTCCATGCATAGAGCGCGAATTGAGTGGCAAGATGGAACTTTCTATTCAAGTGAAATCTCATGACACGCACCTTGTGGAAGGGATGTTTTAGTCAGCTCCACTCTTCCCCATGATACTGACGCGACTCCAAAATGACGGCATGTTAGACCAAAGTTTGGATCTGAGACAATCAGAGCGGAAAAGCGGCTTCTAAAACATGGCCAGAAGCAGGTAAGAGGGTCATATGTTGATTACGTATAATTAGGAGCTGTGTCTCGAGTTCTCCACCGGATATCCAATAGAACCGCTCCCTCTAGGATGAGCTCCGATCTCATTTCCTATCCCTTATGGCCCATTACTCAGGTTTGATCGATCTGCAAGTCGGATAACATGGCTATTTCCGGTTCACAAGGTCCATGACGAGCTGACTCGCCTTTTTCTGAAAGAGGCCATGTGCCGTGGCCTAAACGCGGAATATGCCCTCACTGGCATGTTTTACGAAAGCCGCGTATTTAAAGCTTAGTTCACCAATTGGCCCTCTCATCTCATCCAATGCAGCGATGTTCAAGGTGGAATGAAATCTGCACGTAACATTATCTCTTATCTTCGTTCCACTTCATGATCATCTCTACTCCCTAGTTGAAACACCACCATGCAAGAAGATATGGAACCGCAAGGTAAAACCCACCCGCGCATTCATAATTTATAATAGCAATAATCAGAACCCTTTCCTGATCTGAGATACGGTTCTACTAGGAGGGAAGCAAATTGTAATCGGCTTGTGCCGTGGTGAAATATCTAAACCCACTCATGCCTTGCCTACCCTAGAATGAAATTGGCTCACATTTTTCAATCAAAAAGAAAAAAAGAAGAAAGAAGGGATTTTGTGAATTCTACAATTTATATTAGGTTATGCATAATGAACATGGAAAATATCTGGCTATTGAAGGATAGACAAGTTGCAAATGAGACATACGGTTCAAGAGCGACGTGATCCAAAAAAATTCCGGAATATCATATATCAAAACAAAATTCGCTTAATGTGCGCGGACATCTTATCCATCTGGGGCCCAGCATCCATCATGCTGAAGTGATTTACATCCTCAAGCACTTTGATAGTCAGCCTATCCCTGCCTAGCAAGGATGCCCAGCCGTCTGCGGAAAAATCAGTTCGATCATTGATCAACCAAATCATTTCTCGAGGATCGTCGGGCCGCATATCTGGTCTAGGGCCATTCGGGTCCTTGCATACGCCATCCGGGGCGTAGATAATGAGCGTCTTGGGGGCTGGGCCAAAGGAATCGGGCCAAGCGATTGGTTCATATTCATCAAGCATGCTGATAAATGCATGAAAATGTGGACGCAGCCACTTCGGAATACCCGACCCGGTTCCGAAAATGCCTAGTTGTTGAAAGAAGTCGTACATGCTATCAGGGGGGTTTTGTAGGTTAATTGGGTTAGGAGAGTCGATCAATATCAGAGATTCGACAGCTTCCCCGGAGGAGACGAGCTGCCGCGCGGCCTCGAATGCGCAAATTCCTCCTGCACTCCACCCGCCTAGATGATATGGCCCGCATGGCTGTCGTAGTTTTATCTCTATGAGGTATTTCGCAGAAAGCTGTTGAATGGTGCATTTGGACAGGGCCATGGCCTCTGGTGTGGTACGCCACGGACAGTTTAGTCCATACACTGCCACCTTTGGATCAATTTTTGATAGCGTGGCATATGAGGAGGCAGAGCCTGAGCCATCGGGAAACATGAATAAAAATGATTTAGCGGACTTGGGTGATCCTTGAAGTAGAACTGAAGTCGCATAAGGTGTGTTTTTGACAATATCTTTCTGAGAAAGGTCGTCTTGTCGAGTAGGCGGAGCTGAGGTAAGTGCAGACTGTTTTGCATCTACTCCGAGAATAGAAGCAATGGCACTTTCTACCTCAAACAGAGTCTTATTTTCCGTAAAGAGAGTCGAGGGAAGCTCAACATCAAAAATCTCACTGAGTCTTCCTAAAGCTGTTAGTCCAAGTAGAGAATCGACACCGATTTGGTCGAGATCCGTGGAACCAGAGAGCTCCTCTAATTTAATACCGGTCTCTTCGGCGATAGTAGAACGCAGAATGAGAACATAGTCTAAAGTTTCATGCTCAGATGCGAGTGAGGTTTCCGGCGTTGAGGTTCCTGATTCTCCGTCGCTGCTGGACACATTCGTGCTGGGGAGGCGAGTTGCTCCGCTAGTTCCATTTCCGTGGAGTTTTTGAAGGTCTTTAACGGTCGGACTCTCAACAAAGATTGACGAGGGAAGATCCAGTTCTAACTCCTCTCGTATACGACCTGTGATTGTTAAGGATAGGAGTGAGTCAAGACCAAGCTCAGCGAATTCAGTATCGGGCTTCAGCTCTCCAAGATCCACACCAGCTTCTTCAGAGATAATGGCTAATATACTAAGCCAAATTCTCCCAGAGTTTGCTGAACCAGGGTGAGTGGTTGTGAGGGACGGGCTATTTTTCTTGGATAGTGGCGTTGTTGACATCTTGGACTTCGATTCTTGAACTGGCGGCAAAACTCGAGTGGGGCTGGGCTGAGCCAACTTGTTTCCGGCTGGGCGCAGCCCATCCAAAGCTCGGCGCGGTACTCCCAGAAACTGTTATTATTAGTAATTTGTATTCTTATCGTTTAAACTCACGCACCTTGATCTGTTCGATAAACGCAATGATCCGGTCGCCATCAAGTATATAAGTGTCGCCAGAATATAGTGTTCCCTCAAGCAACTGCATGCGGTTATAGCAGTGGTATGTTTTGCCATATTCCGGTTTGGAGATTATCTTCATGCTTTCCCACTCATTATTGATGAAAACTTCGGCCTTGGGATGGGGGCTATCATTCCCGTTCATGATAAAACCAGCAACTCCACCGACACTGTCCATCCATTTCGGGTTGAAATAGAAATCCTGATCGTCCACTTGGAATTTGACAGTTGAAACGGCTTCGAGCTCGTTGCTATCGAGGATAACCTCTGTCATTCCTTGATACTCAGAACTGTACTCCACAATATTCGAGAAGAGTCTGTAGACGATGGCTCGCTTCATATGGTGGGCCTCTCCATTGTCGACGGCATCGCGGAGGGCATGGATTCTGCTTTTGACGAAGAAGGCACTTCTTTTCCACTCCTTTTCCCAGCCTTGAATGGGGATCAGATTGACCGTGCAAGTTGCGTGGTTGGCCGTCTTTTGGCCATTCGCGTCGACACTAAAGATGGATACTTTGACTTTGTTGTCAGCCCATGCTGCAACTGCAGATACCCGAAAAAGCTGAGAATCAAGACATCGATTATACACGAGCGGCTTCTCAATTTCCATATGAGAAACATCCATTCCCATGTCTTTTTTCGACATCGCGTGCTGCTCCATGAAATAGCTCGCTAGGTGTAGGGTAACATCTCCCCACAATGACTTGCTGTGTTAGCTGGAAGCTGAAAATGGTGATGGGGTTGTTAACAACATACCGAGGGGCAAAGCTCTGCTCCATTGACCTTGTGGCCAGTAAACACGGGTAGAAGTTTGGGGTCGTGGACATCTGATTCGACTAGTATGGTGGATTGTTCGTCCCCATGGAACTCTTCAATTACTCGCTGTAGGGATGGGGAGATTCTCTTGAAAAGTTTTGGGACCCCTACTTGCACATCTTGAGTTGAGTTTTTGCTTTCACCTTTGTTCAAGCAAAAGTCATTGCGGTACATGATCCAATAATTTTTGAGATCCCAACTGTAATGTGGCATTTCGATCACGGCATTGACATGCTCAAAGTTTCGGTGGTACTGATTCCAATCGATATCGAAGCCTTTGAGATAAAGAGTTTCAAGCGTTGTGGTCAAAACTTTCCATGGATCGGTGTCTTTTCGTAGGGTGGCTGTTGTGTTGGACTTGTTGCCCAGAGTGCCCTTGATCATGCCTGAGCAAATGGGATGAGACCCGATTTCAAGCCATACTGTATTTTCATTTATCATACTGGAAATAGATGCTTCTTCAAGCGCACCTTGGAAGTTGACAGGTTGGCGACAGGCCTTGACAAGATAAGAACCATCCAAGATACCTTCTTCAGTGACAACTTGAGTGAGTAGAGGAGAGATATATGGAACGGATGGGGCTCTGAAAGCCGCCTTCCTCACAGCTATCTCAAGATCCTCCAGTATAGGATCAACCTGAGTGGAGTGAAAGGCAAAGGGTATGCCCAAACTTGCAGTCTCGTGCCCTGCTGTTTTAAAGATGCTCTTGAGACAGTCAATATCCTCGATTCTACCACTAATGACATTACCTGTTGGCTGATTTAAACAGGCAATCTCAGCGGTGCAATCTCTTATGAGAGAATCAACTTCATCCTTTGTAGCTTTGATAGACAACATGGAATGAGTGCCGGACGTGCAATGATCCTTGAGAAGCTGTGCCCGGGTGCCAACCAGGTATATTGTGTCAGCGGCTGAAAGAACACCAATTGCGAACAACGCTGCGTATTCACCCAGACTGTGTCCAATTGCAAGACTTGGGTTCACACCCCAAGATTTCCACATTAGAGCTAATGCCATTTGTGTGCAGGTGGTCGCAAGCTGCGCGATTACAGGGTCATTTGACTCTGTTTCATTTTCGTTCTGAATAAGTCCAAGAAAACATGGGAACCCATGCTGTTGGGATATCTTACTGAAACGTGTCATATCCTCCCTGAAAGATTTAACATGGGTAAACAGCTCTTTCCCTGCACAAGGATAAAATGAACCTTGGCCTGTGAAGACAAAGACTAATTTTGGAAGTTTGGCAGGGGGCGGAATTGTTTTTGGCTCTATGGTGTCTAGTTTGGACTTAAGGCATCGCAAAATAGCAGTTGAGTCGTTTCCAATAGCGGTAATACGGTACGGATGTTGAATGCGTCTTGCTGTTGTCGTGTATGCTAGATTGGAAACTTTGACTGTGGGATGAGCCTCGAGATGACTGATAAGAGCTTCTAGGTTGCTCGTGAGAGACTTTGCTGTCTTCGACGAGAGCGCAACTAGATGAAAGGTTCGGGGATCTTGGGCTTTCTCGTCCTTACGTAGTGGAGCATCCTCGAGAAGAATTGCAGTATTGCCTCCCGCAGCGCTGAAGTTGTTTAAAAACGCCAATCGCTTACCGCAAGATGTCTGGTCCCTTAGCCAAGGAGTCGACTTGAAAGGGATATTGACGTTTCGCTCCTTCAAATCCAGCGGGTAATTGTGATTAATCCTTGTCTTAATACCGCAGTGCGGTGGGATCTCGTTGTGCTTCATCATCATCAGGACTTTGATCAATGATGACACGCCAGATGCAGATTCAGCATGGCCCATGTTTGCTTTTGCTGAGCCGACATATAAAGGATATCGTGGTGTGCGTTGCGTTTCAGGCACAAAGACCGATAGTACCGAGTTCATCTCTGTTGCGTCTCCTGCTTGTGTGCCTGTGCCATGCATCTCGATATAACTGATATCAAGTGGATTTACTCCAGCATATCGGATGATTCTCTTGAATACGGAAACTTGATCCCCTTCATGAGGTCTGGTAATGCTGTCTGTTTGACCGCAATGATTCGTTGTCGCACCAGAGATAATGCCGAAAATGGGATCATTGTCCATCTCGGCATCCTCCAGCCTCTTCAGAATGACTGAACCGACGGCATCGGCGCGACAGTAACCACTGGCAGCATCATCAAATGTATTACAGTTCCCTAGAAATAAATTGTTAGCGCATGTTAAATTTGGTAGAAGGAAGGCTGGAATACCAGTTGTGGTGAGGAAGTGTCCTCTGTCAAGCCCCACGAAGTTGTCTGGGTTGGTGAGCACATTAGTGCCTCCTGCGACTGCGGTATCGCATTCCCCTCTCCAAAGATAGGCACATGCTGTCTGAATAGCAGCAAAACTAGAGGAACAAGCGGTATCCATGCTCAAGCTGGGGCCAGAAAACCTGAAGAAGTAACTTGACAGCATATTAGTATTTGGGATGGCAAAAACACTTCACTCTCACTAACCTAATTCTTCCCGGGACGAATGCTCTGTTTCCGCCAGGAATGAAATAAGTATCCACATCCTGCCCACTATTCACTTCTCTCCAGTCATCACTAGTGGTGCCAAAGAAAACTCCGATCCTGTCTTGCTGTGTGGAGGGCGTTCTATTTGGCACCATACCAGCCATCTCCAT
The DNA here is from genome assembly GCA_020809705.1 of Calonectria ilicicola. Taxonomy (NCBI): domain Eukaryota; kingdom Fungi; phylum Ascomycota; class Sordariomycetes; order Hypocreales; family Nectriaceae; genus Calonectria; species Calonectria ilicicola. Next base: position 1,438,693 of record CP085828.1, on the reverse strand, counting down.
CGCTTCATAGACAGTCGTGATGGCAAGCCTTTGTGCTGGGTCTGTGTTCTCGGCTTCTCGAGGGGAAATGTTGAAGAATCTTGCATCAAAAAGGCCTGGCTCCTTGATCCAGCAACCGTATTTGATGCGACTCGTATTTTTTCTCTTCCCTTTAGGATCATAATGTGTTTGCCATATGAATCTGTCTGGTGGAATTTCCCGGTGTAAATCCCTGCCTGCCCGAAGGTGCTCCCAAAACTCCTCGTTTGACGCAGAGTCAGGAAAGCGACCAGAATAGCCGATGATGGCAATTTTCGAATCTGAAAAGTGGCCGCTTTGGACAGGTGTCCCAGCCGGCGCAGATACCTTCTGAACTTCTACCTCGATGTTGAATGCTCCCAAAGCCGTAGAAAGGACTTGCGATGCATTGCTAGCTATGGTGAATAGTTTGCAATGCTTGACTCCTTGGTCGGACATATTCTTAACCATGGACTCGACAACTAGATCCCATCTGACCTGCTCCAGGAGGCAATTTTTGACAACAGCTTCTAGCAGACCTTTGTAATCGTCTGCGATTTCCGCCTGACCTGTCACAGGCGAAATGAACGTCATGTAAAGTTTGCTAGACTTCAAAGATTCGATCGTTACGATCTTTTTGGCTATATTCCTATCGAATAGGTGTTGGGCATGGTATGGTGACTGAATAGAGAGCTCATGGGATTTTGTTTGAAGTGAAGATATGAATGTATTGAGTATTATTGGGGGACCGCTGATAGTGATGTGATTGGGGGTGACTGCGCTGATGTATGGCTTCCATGCTCGTTGAAGATGCTTCAATGGTCAGAGAGAGAGAAAAGAGAAGCTGCAAGACGGCAAACTCACATGTGAAAATGAAAAGTCGTCGATCTTTTGCTGAAAATCCCACACCTCCCCGGACATTACCGCGGACCAAGAACTGTTATCTTCACTGTTACTCCCAACAAGATCATCTTTCGCGATGTAAGAGTTGAGTGACGTATGGAACGCGGCCACAACGGCTTCCAGGCCTACAGGTATGAGTTCGGTAAGAGACCGAGAACAGCTGACAGCGGCGGCAGCAAAGGATCCTGCACAGACACCAAGGCAATAGGTGGCACGGGATGATGGGTAACATCGGCCATCCCTACTATAGAAACTGAGGGCTATCAGATAGGTCTACATGAGAGAAGAAGTATCCCGACTTACTCCAAGAACTGTCCGATTTGACATACAGACAAGAGACAGAATTTCAGGATCGGTGTGCCCCCCGTCTCACCAAGCTTGGAAATTAGATCAATAAGCGTTGTGAAATGAGGAAATAAATTTTGCCTTTGAGTGCTAAGATGGCCGATCTCATCCCTTATTCTGGCGCCGACTTGCTCCAGGAAGGAAGATAATAGGGGGTTGTCGCGGATGTAGAGAAGGATCCGAAGGTCATCTTCAAATCCAACTGACAAGTCTCCAAACAAAAGAACTTCGCGAGATGCCATCTTTGTTCTCAAAAAAAGTAATGTTGAATTCTTGATTTTGATGGTCAATGTTTTTGATCGAAAACGGTCTGTATATTGCAGAGCTGTATTGCGCTTTATGTTCTCTCTTTTGATCACGCTGGGGCAACACAATATGCCATCATGAGTGAATGATGCCCAGACCGAACTGCAATTACTGTAAGATAAGCCTATGGACAGAATGATACCTCACGGATGTTCCCAAGACGGCAGCACTGCCATCTGCAGCTTTCTTGGCAACATCAAGAGGCGGTGCTCGGCATCCGAGTCGCTGCCCGGGGCCACGCCCCGAACCAACCGGTGCCGAGATGATACTTCTTTTATTGATCAACCTTGAGGTCAATCCCTGTTCTTCTAATCCATAGGTTGAAATGGATAAAAGCCATCTCCGGTAACTGGCCTTTTGAGATACATCCTACCAGCGTTCATTCCAATTGAGCAGAAGTATTGACCACTATCTAGTACATCATTACACGCATAAGTGCACCGAAATCATGTCGACTAGGATGGAGAAGTACTTTTCGGTTACTATCTTTGGTTACCGAAAGCCAGGCATGGATGAGGATTTCTATCACGAATACGTCAGCCAAACGCACGCCAACCACCTGAAGGATTTGCTCATCAAGAACAAGATCGTTTCTTATCACATGGTCGGTTGATCTTGATTCGGATCACATTACGTAAATTCGAAGGAGGAAGCTAACTTCTGCAAGCAACACAACTCCACAAAGGGCCGCTCTCTGTTGAACCAGCTGTTCCCGGACATTCCCTCGGAGAAGGTGGATGATTGCGACTGTGTCGTCCAGATAGTTTTTAGGGATGTCAATGACTACATCAGGGTCAGGAACGATGAGAAGTATCAAAATGTAGTCAACCCTGACCATGATGTCTTCTCAGACCCATCTAAGACTAAGTTTGTCACTGGTTGGTTCGAATTCCACGTGCTTGGGGGAGAGGCGGTTTGAAGCTTGGTCTTGGCATCCGTTTGCCTTATTCCACATTTCGTAGAATGAGAATTTTAAGTTGATTTCTGGGAAATATGCTTAGAGTTAAATTTTAATCTCTGTACTGGTCTTCTCCACCACGTCCACTCAATGCATGCTTCAATGAATCGGCCCTTATCACAATATGCTTTGACCGGCGCCGTCTCCTCTCAAGCCACAAAAGAAGATCTGCAAACAATCGGATCGAGTCATTTAGGAATAATTAAAGAGCTCCCTGACTCCAAAGACTTTCTTAGAACATGTATCGAGCCCATAATCTACCTAAAACGGCAGTCCCTATCTCCTAACCCACCCCGCACCAAGTCTCTTTGCCCACCGTGAAGGATGGTTTGTCATGGAGGCCTAAAAACGGACCGACCCGTCGCAAGGGGTAAATATTAGCAATTGTTCGCAAACTATTAACAAATAAGTCAACAGATGCGAAGAGCTAAACTATACTGGGTTGGTGCTTTCAAAGGTTCCATCACTGTAAGCAACGGTCGAGACTGTTCATGGTGTGTCGAGTAGAGTTCTTTGAGACGTCGTCACTTCGTAAGATGTCAGTAAGATAACTAGCTAGCGCTCAATTGGCAGCTGGTACCAGTCTGCCGTCTCAAAAGAACCCCGTTTGGGTGCCTTTGTTTTCACCCGCCCACATACACGTTAGTGCCAACCATGTAACCAAGGCGGACCTCCATACGCCACTGAAAGCTGGCTGTGACAAATGATGTGGGAGTACCAAGGCGGTTGGCTGGGCAGTCGGTCAGTCGTATATGCGAATTCATGCAGTGTTGGTGCGACTTACTTCCTCGCTGGGGCGCCAAGCCCTCATCGTCCTGACTCGGTGTGAATTTCTCTTCCGTTAATCACGGCACTTTGTGTAATCTGGATGCTGATATATTGACTTGAAATGGTTACGGCATTTACAGCATCGTGCATAAGAAAATCCCCACTAACTTAACCATCTACCTAGCAACTAGCAGCCCCCCACGGAACAAATCAATAGAACATGCAGATGCACCAACCCCTGTCTTCATGGGGACCCTTGTTGATCTCGAGGCGAGCTTTGGCAATGTCTCAGTTGAGATACGCGACCAGTTCGTATCCAAGTGATGCATGTCATTAGAGTTCTGACTGCTGCTCACCTCCACCTGGGCTCTGGGGCTGTAAGGAGATCGCTTCGGCGTCCGGTTCTTGAAAAAACCCTTCCACCAGTCTAACAAGCTTCTCATCAAGACTTCCAGTGGAAATCTTTTCAATAATGACACCGATTTGATCCTGACCAACACCGCGGGCGGAGAGTGACGGTTGTGAAAGGCCTAGCCCTGCCACCAGTTTATCCACACGCTGTGCAACCTCAAGAGCATCAGCCTGGCTATCACCACATCGGGGCTCGCCGCCCAGTATGGGCAAAAGGCGGGCAATTTGTTTGGCCGCCACGGCGCTACCTTCTGCTTTGTGACGGATGACAGGCCCTAGCGTAAGGCAGCTAGTCTCACCATCTATGAGCCTCAGTCAGTACTTCTTGAAAACCCAGGCAAGATGATGGATATTTAGAATTAAGGTAGCGTGATCTTAGAATACGATGCGCCACCCCGTTGTACTAACGTTGCTGAATGATGGTATGAATGGGCATGGTCCCTTTGAGGTGCGATCATAGATGCCAAAGACGTGGCTATTCCCAGGAACCCAAATGTGACACTGAGAGAAAAAGGTTTTTGACTCACGAGGAATGTTATACGGGCTTCCAATGGCATGGCCCAGTGAATGCGACAATCCCATACCTCCTCTAAAATTGGAGCCTCGGAGTCCTGAACTCGCAAAGGCAGCAAGCTGCAGCTTAGTTGTAAGATCATGGCCATCATCTGACCCATGGAGCGTCTTTGCTTGTGGCAGGCCCTCAGCCAAGCCAGCGAGTGCCCACATGGCGAGAGCCTTCCAGGGCATCTCCGAGGCGTGTGGATGATACATTGTCTCGATTGCATGATCTACGGCACGCATGCCCGTCGATACCCAGAGTCGCTGTGGAGTGAATCGTGCAAACGTGGCGTCATAAAAAATGGCGGCCACGCCCATGGATGGATGCATGAATCCGACCTTGGTGCCATCTCGGCGTGTGAAACCACCACCCGCAGTGCACTCGGCCGCGCTAAGAGTCGTGGGGATAGATATGTGTGCAAGGAACTTCCCGGTGCCTTCGTGTATGCGGAAGCAAATGGTCTTGGCCGAATCGATGGGCGACCCGCCACCAACAGACAAGACTGTATCGATGGTCTCGATCTGAGCTACGAGCCTAGTAGCTTCATCGATGCCGTCTTCTTGGCCATGCTGCCTGATACCGTTGTAGGTTCCGGCGTGGTGATGACCCAAAATGAGCTCAAGGTTTTGGATCAAGGGCGTGTTGCTAGAAACGGATGTTCCGGTGACAATAAAAACCTTGGAGGACGCCGATGGCAAAACGGTTAGTAGATGTTTCTCTACACATCCCGCCCCGTAGTATAAGTGCTGCAAGTGAGACTGGGGCTTCCACAAGCCAAAAAGAGGAGAATCAGTGCATGTAGTAGCCATTTTGAACGAGGGAGCCTGGTCTTCAGGACGATGAATGCGAGTTCAAGTTCAATTCCTTGCAAAAGAGTAGTCTGTTGCGCAGTATTTCTACCTATTAAGCGGTCAAGCCTGGTGTAGCTCACAATGTGACAATATCACATCACCTTATCAACATGCTCACCACACTCGAGATTTCTATTTGACCGAGTTGTCTAAAGGTGCACCGGGGCGCAGATCAAAGGCAGTACAGAGCTAGACAACCGCATAGCGCCAACCATCAACAGGTAGCACAACACCAGAGGCCTGTCCCAGATTCACATGATGCCCTTCTCAGCCCAGCTTATGGACCCGCAATCTGCACCATAACTGGGATGTCGGCCAAGCCACCAACCATCCTAGGTGAGTAAAATGCGAGAGGAAAAAGAAAATCGATTTTCCTAAATCCGAGAGCAGCAGGGCTCCTTAATCATCTAGATGGACTTGTCAAAAATAAGCTCTTACGCCAGGGATGGACTGCGCCCCCTCAGCGTCTCCAACGGAACTGCTGCCTCTTCCGGAAACACCTTGGACACGACTCGCCGTTGAACTTGAATCGGAGGATATATGCATCTAGATTTCTTCACATTAAAATTTGATCGCCGTCCCAAATATCCCAGCGCAGTCTCCATGATACGAGATGTGGAATAGTCAAAGCAAGGAGGTTCGTTGTCTGTTCAATTTGCATGAAAATCACCCCGAAGCTGACGACAGCCACATAGCAACCACAAATGTGGTCCACACACGATCTAGCATGTGCGCACTGCCGAGCTCGAAAAATTCGTTGTGGAAGAGAGCGACCGCAGTGCGAGAGCTGCAAGCGAGACGGCGTCGAATGCCGGTACTCGTCCCCAGGAAAGCGTATCAACCATGTTAAACTTCTGTAAGTAGACTTTTTGCTCGAACCTTACACTCAAATGTGCAGATGCTGACCAAGCGCCTCTTGTTTTAGATGCCAAAACTTTGAGGCGCTTGAGGATCAACTAAATAACATCCAAGGAGACCTCTCGGCCTTGACAACACTGGTGAAGAATGGAGGTTCTGAAAAGCCGCTTCCTATACCAGGGGAATTCTTGAGCCTAGAAAAGCTTGAAGAGCAGACCTCAAAGATCCCCCGAAAGGATCGCCATATTGTCAGAAATGAAACTCATGCGATCGACCGATACCATGGGCCATCCTCCCTGTACGCGCTCTGCAGGGAGTTTTACAACGATCCCACCTTTCAGACCTCGGACAACCTAAACCCCACCGAGGACAAAATAACCATTCGGATGTTACTGGAAAAGATGTGCGCCGACGCCTGCAGCGAAGAACATATGGATATCCCCTCAGCACCCGCGACGATCTGCCTTCCGCCGCGACAATTTCTCAATATTGTCATTGGTCCGTTTTTTCAAAATGCAGATTACGCAACCGACATTTTTGTGCAATCAAATTTCCATGCGCAATTGGATCGGGTTTATTCACGCCCTTTGGGTCCTGCTGATGAGGCTTGGGCTATATGCTTCAACGTCATCGTCTTGTTAGCCATTGGGAAGGACCAGTCATCCCATAACAATAGCCCATTCATCCAACCCTTTATCCAAACTCTGAAAACGACTATGAATAATCCTCGAATTTTCTTTTCACCAAGGCTTGTAAACGTGCAGGCCTTGGCTTTACTTGTAAGCTTTTCAAAAGCAATGTCACTTTGCCACAATTGGAACTGTCGCTAACTCTTTAAACCAGAGTCACATTGCCGAACAATATAGCCCACCAGGTTTCTCAGAAGTCATCTTCGCGCAAGCCTGCCTCCTGGCTCGAACAATGGGCCTTCACCAATGTCGCGCTACTTCAAATTGCGCGGTGCCAGAGGAGACGGTTGAGAAACAAAAAGTATTCCGATCGTTATATATCCGGGACAAGAATATGTCCATATGCAGAGGGTCTTGTTCCTGGCTTCCGGCCTTTGACTCCAATATCCCCGCATTTTTGGGTCAAGCAGACGGGGAGGGAGCAATAGAATACGGGCCAAGAATTGAGCTGGCCCGCATTCAGGATGAGATTTACCGTAGTCTCCATTCTGCAGAGGCGCCGAGCCTGCTGACACCGAAATATGCACAATTACTTGCTGGGTTAGAACAAAAGCTCGAGTACTGGGCTGCGACGCACGAGGTTTTCAAGAAGGCCACATCATCTGCTGAGTGGGTTACATTGACTTTGTCCTTCCTTGCAACCAGAATTAGCATTTGCAGGGGCAGTGATGATCCAAGAATGTCCTTGCTGGCTTTCAGCGACGCCAGAGCTAGCTGTCTCCTGTTCCTATTAGCCACCACGACAAAACCAAACCCACGATTCATTGAGGCTTTAGATCAGATTCTTGGCCGAAACCCGGTACCAGGTGCTGCATCACGGTCCCGTCTTCTTGACGGCGATGGGAACGAAATGGTAACTTCGTCGCCCCGACTGGTGGCAGATTTCCCTTTAGCGGCCATCTTCCAAGTAGCCAAGAATGTTACCCTTCGTCCAGTAACAGCCACAGACGCCTTAGACAACAGTTTGAAAGAGGAAATACATCTGCTGGAGACGATGCGCGATCACCTCCAGTCGACAACAGACCACGTTCATGGTGCAAACCTGACTCAGAAGCTCAGCCGCACACTAGACACGATTGTGCGCGTTATTCGCCAGAAACGCTTCCCCGAAGTGGCCAATACGCCTTCTATCATCTTCAACGACCTATCAAGCATCCACTCGAGTGTCTCTTCCGGCTCCCAACGCAACATTAGCGGCTCCCGTAAGGATGACACTCCGGATCCCGACGCCCCGTCAGCTTTGGTCACACCTGGCGAGCCAACGAACACGTCTGCCATGCTGCTTCCGTTTATGCAACCGATCGATGGTTCTCACAGCTGCTCAGCATGGCAGTCGAGCGTCAATCTAGGAGGGGCCAATGGGGTTGGACTTTCGCCTTGGCCCATGTCATACAGGCAACAGACTGATGCCACGGGACGTGTCGGAAAACGCCCAAGACTTCCTAGCCAGTCGGATATGTTTAACATGACGACAGTCTTTGCAGAACACTTCCAAGGACCCATCCAAAAGTCCGAAGACGATCCTTTATCCATGTTAGACTTCTTTTCTACGAATAATGACATTGCAGTGTTTGATGGTGACGAATAGCATGTATTTACGCTATATATTCTCTCCTTTGGTGACCCGACGTCATATAGAGTTATATTTTGAGAGCTTCAAGTATTAATGGGTTGGTTAGATTTGGAATGTGTCCAGCTTTCTCGATGCGGCACGAGTCCACTGCACGCTCAATCTACAATAGCACAGAACCATTCCAATGAAGCAAATACAAGAAGCGAAATAATTAAATTCTATCGTCTATAGAACTAGTTCCAAAGATGTATTCCAGTGAAATTTAATCGGAAGGCTTCTTCTCACCAAAGGACGTGTCCGCCGCAGCCTTTTCCATTCGGTCCACATCTTGCTCAGTTAGCGGAATAGTGGCAAACCTCTGCAAGGCGGCCTTGTTGATCTCAGGCGTCAACTCTGTCCCATTCCCGATTAGACTCTCCAGGTACTCAAAATATCGGATAAAAAATCCCGGCGTGGCCGTGTTGATGAAGATGGCTTCTTCATCAAATGGATTGCTGAACTTGTGTGGTAGTCGGATAGGGATGGTCAACATCTCACCGGCCTTGCAGTCTATGTCCGGACGTCCTGGAGAGTGAAAGCGGACGGTTCCTTTCTGCGGTGCAGTTCGAATACGAGTCGAATTTCAATAATTTGAAGGGATTCTAAACATACCGTCACATAAAAGCCTTCATCATGCATTTCGTGGAAGTGGAACACCGGTCCATTAGTCTTGGGTGGGAGAAGACTCTCGATGACAGCCAAACGGTATTGGGTGTTGGAGCCGTTCTCAATGGGCCGCCACTGATCTGTACGATAAGTGAGGTCAGTTGCAATCTGTGAAAGTTGAAGAGAGCGAAACAAAAAAAGACCAAAATTCCAACGTAGATCACTCACACTGGCCAAGGCGACGCCACGGAACCTCACTTGGCTTGAAGTGATTGATCTGCAGGGTCTGGGCGTAAGCCTCAATGTTGGCATCCATGATTCTTGTTTTGGCCGCAGCACGGTGACCAAGTCGCGAATCAGCTGGCTAGTCTGAGAATAAACAAAAGATAAAAGCGACCCTGGTGGCTTGATAAGAGTCGCGCTTAGAACTGTCACAATTATGTGTTCCCTGTGTAATTGTTTGCCAGCGCGGGCGACGGACTTAACAGCACTTGAAGATTGCCTCTTTCGGCCATGCCCCTGTCAAACCCAACGTCTTTACTTGGATGTTTGACTTGATAAACCGACTCTTAACACCGCTAATTCCGCATTCTGAAGAATATTTTGACCGAGTTCCCACTCAGCACTTGTCTCAGTCTTCCCCGGCTTCCGGAAGTTGGCGCATGCTATTCCTGGGTTCTTCAACGATGCATAACTACTAGTGATGCGGTTACATAACCAATCCAGGGTCCGTTGAAAGTACAAAGACTTTTCAGGGGTATGTACCTTTTGTACTGGGCTGACGGCCGGCTTCCGTTGCTTGAGGGATATCCTTTCAGCATGTTGTGCGCCTTCCATCTCGCCAAGCATCCTAGTTTGCCGTGAGAACCGGAATGGACTACTTGTGTGGATCACGTACTACATGAGAACTTTCTTTCATGTCCTGATGTTTATGGAATTTACTAACTCCGCGCGCGAGTAGCGAGTGTAGCATTGATTCACGATTTGAAGTCGCACGCGCCTTCCAACTTGCAACCGACTACGTCTTCTGCAGCTGCTTCTAAACAACGATTTGTCAATAAAAAGAAATAATGAAAGAGGGGCTTGAACCCGAGGTTTTCTTCTCATTTGATTGTTTCGAGATTTCTCTAACTCAAACTTCCATCGCTGGGACCCGAGTCGCGCTCATCTCAAAGTCATTACTGCCCACCTTTCCTACATTAGCTCACCATTTCTACCCTGTGTCACAATATGGCCAAAAATATGCTGCAGTACCAAGCCATTCAGAAAGGTGGTCCATTTGAGCTGGCAACTGTTCCGAGGCCGGCACCCGAGCCCACCGACGTGTGCATTCGCGTGAAGGCGGCAGCACTCAACCCACTGGATTGGAAGATGCTGTCCCGCGGGGAAATGGTCAAAGAATGGCCTGCAACCTTTGGGCTCGATGTTTCCGGGATAGTTGAAGATGTTGGCGAACAGGTCACTGCCTTCAAGCCGGGCGACGAAGTCTTCTCCTTGGCTGGCATTGGTGGCAAGACAGCTGGATTCCAAGAAATCGTCACAGTACCCCAGCATTTTGTCGCCAAGAAACCGACAGTATGCAGCTTTGAGGAAGCTGCAACATTGCCGTACGTTCAGTGATTGCAGAAATCCCTTTCAGTGTTTTCACACTGTTGTCCTGCTCCCGACGTCGCAGCTAACACTGCAGGATTGGCACTAGAATTTGCTACCTCACGGCTGCCTCCGCGATCATCCTCGGCCTCCATGTTCCGATCCCTCACATTTCTCCAGACACACCCGAAGGACGTAGCTCTACCCTGAGCAATGTGCTTATTCTCGGCGGTGCTTCTGCTGTTGGGGGTGCAGCGATCCAAATGCTGCGAGCAGCATTGCCCCATGCCGTCATCATCACGACAGCTTCCAATAAACACTCCGAGAGACTTCATAGGCTTGGGGCTTCGCGAGTTATCGACCGCCACACCGCTTCAGTCGTATCTGCTGTGGACGCGATGATCCCGGAAGGCGTCGATGCCATTCTCGACTGCGTTACTGCAGCTTCGGCGGATCCTAACATCTTCAGGGCTTACAAACAGAATGGGCCGAGACTTTACTCTCAGGTTTTCACAGGTCAGAAAGTCGCCGTTCCTAACAATGTAAAATCGGCAGTGGTGTTTGGACGACAGGTTTTTGGGGTACCGGGGGGCTTGAATGCCATGACTGCGCTGGGGAAGCTTGTCGAGGAACATGGATATCAGATTCCGACTCCTGTTACAGTCGTGGGCGAAGGCTGGGATGCCATCGGCACTGGTCTTGAGAAGTTCGAGACTGGCGTAAGTGGTGAGAAACTAGTTGTCACGATCTGACGGGTTTGACACGCCACGAAATAGAATTGGCACAGGTGACTCTCAAATGCATGTGCCATACTTCGGGGGGCGCCGGTTTTGGTGATCCCAAATTATGGAATACACGATACGCCGTTTCCTAGTCCAGAATATTCATTAATAGAATATTATTTATGGGGTATTTCGCAATAATCGGTTCACTAGCAAACTAAACATCGGTTACGCCCATTAATGCAACATTCGTACTCGCATTGCTCAGTTGGGAACCGGCAAGACTTTCAGGTTGTGAAATGGCCACAGGCAATTAAAATCCACAAAATCCAATGCATTTTGACTTATTCTGGGCTATGTACAGCCCGAGAACAGGAGCCTATCTCGTATTCTTATCTTATGTGTGACTCTCACTAGAGAGATTTCGGCATCGGGTAGTCTGTACTCTTCATCACACCGGCATAAACCTAACGGGGATGATCACACACCGAGATACGATCTGCATGTTGTGACACCTTCGCTTAGGTTTCCTTCCAGGAACTTCCCGTATTTCACGCGAATATTACAGGTCAGGTGTGCAAGATCAACACTTCACAACACAACTTAGACATATGCTCGGCATCCGCGATAATGACTAGTATTATCGCCAAGCTTGTATGCAACTGCTCATTCTCATGGCTTTGATCGTCCATGTAGAATTGCCTTTGTCACAAGGTCACCGCTATGTCGTAGCTCGATAGAGAGGAAGATGTTCGGATCCCGCTGTCCGGATGATGCATTCAATCCACGGGCTTAGAGTAGGTCATACGTAATATGACAATTAAAACCAAAAATGCTCTGCACCATAGGGCCAGAGAATTTAAAGGACGCGAAAACCACTAGATCTGTACTTCCCATCTCATTGCCACCCTCCATTGCTACCCACCACTGCCACCCACCATCGCGTTTTCCCCTGTCGACTACAATCACACAACATTACAATGCTCGTAATTCTGCCTCGTTTCCACCTCATCGAAATCGAGGACTACCCTTGGTGTCCCGAATGGCTTCGTGAATACGCGCATAGATCCCTCGCTGCCGTCTGGAGCGTCGTTGGCTTCAACCGTACTGCAACCACTGCTGCGCAGGTTTGCGATGTCATCACGGCAAACCTGCCGGGTCACCCAAGCGACTACCATTTCGTGGACGCTTGTGCTGGTGCCGGTGGTCCTACGCCAATTTTTGAGGATATTCTCAACAAAAGAATGCTGGCAGAAGACAAGCCGCCAATCGACTTCTTGCTGACGGATCTGTACCCAGACCTCGAGGCATGGAAGGCCATTGTCGCCAAGAGCGACCACATATCCTATGTGGAAAAACCCGTGGATGCCACTCAAGCATCAAGGTATGCGCCAAAGGATAAGAAGGAACTTCGAATCTTTAACATGTGTTTTCATCATTTCGACGACGATGGTGCACGCAAAGTCCTTCGAAGCTGCATTGAGGAGAGCGATTCGTTCATGTAAGTTTCTTTCGCAGATTCACAAACTGCGGCCCTAACTATTTCAGGATTTTCGAAATAACTCACCGTACTCCGTCCTCTCTACTCAACACGACGTTCATCATCTTGTCCCCTTTCGTCACCACTTTGACGTGGTGGTGGTGGTCCCCCATGCACATGATCTTCACCTACCTAATCCCAGTTATTCCACTTTTTTTCTTCATCAACGGCTATGTTTCATGCCTCCGAGCTCGTACGCCAAATGAGATGTTCAAGCTGATGGAGATGGAAGGAATTGATACGACCGGGTGGAAGTTCACTGACGGTGAAACAACCGTGCTGCCCCCCTTCGGGAAAATTTACCATTTCATCGGGACCAAAGAGTGAATCAAAATGCCATGCATATTCCCATGTACACTTCGAGCATAGGACAGAGCTTGAAAGGATCTGTGTTTGATCATGTACCCTAGAGAAGTTAGGTATGGATAAGAATGATGCCGTAATTGTGGAATATTTACTGTTTAAAGTTGTTAAATTAGCCTCTCAGAATTATTTCACATTTGATTTTTTGAAATATAAATTTCTGTAATGTTGAAAGTACTCCTAGGCCCAGCATTAAGCTACAAACCCAGAGACAGCATTGACAGACTCACCAATTAAACACTAGACTAGCCAATGGATTTTCGACGACGGCGGTCGTAAAAAACCAACAGAAAATCAGAATAGAGTTTATGAAAGATACTGGATTAGGATCGTTATTTCCAAGTTTCCCGGGGCCGCAGTTTACACATGAGAGGTGGTTTTACCCAAAACCCATAGATCCGCTGTCCCTCTATCCAATCCTTGCATTCTTCTTGCAGTTCAATATCAAATCGCCAGAGTACTCGAGCAAGAATAACACGCATCTCTGCCTTTGCCAGATTTTTGCCTAGACAGCTTCGTGGACCTACCGAGAACGGCTGAAAACTCTCCTTAAAATCTGCTTGGTCACAATCCAACCTGGCATTGCTGCTCAGCCACCGTTCGGGTAAAAAGTCTTGAGCGCGAGCAAAATTCTCCTCAGATCTGTAGGTTGACAAGTGATTGACTCCTACTATAGTTCCTTCCGGGACAAAGACTCCATCTATGGTTTCTCCCTGTGCTGGCACTACTCTTGGAAGAGTGATGGCGACTGGGGGGTAGAGTCGCATAGTCTCATTGAGTACCGCATCTAACAAAGGGATCTGATCGCCTGCGAGGTTTTTCGGTGTTATGTCATCTTCGTCGTGAAAATAGACTCGGATTTGGTCACAAAGACGCTCATAAACATTCTGGTGTGCTGATAGCAAGTACATGGCCGCAGTGAGCGCAGTTGCGGTGCCGTCAGACCCAGCAATGGCGATGCTGAAAGCATTGACTACCATCTCTTCCATTGAAAGCCCTTTAGATTTATCCTTGCTTTCTTCAGTTGCGAGTATGTAATGCCAGAAATCTTTCCGGTTGCTGGTTGGATCCTGAGTGATACGTGCGTTGACCATTTGCCTTGCATGCCGAGCATTCATGAGGCGCGAACCATCTGATTCCATCAAACATAGCCACTTTCGTAACCAGTTCAAGCCATAGTAATTTGTCATTTGGCTCATGATTAGCTCCCTTGATACATGCTTAATCGAGGCAACAAAGGCATGCGGTTTTCCAGTATCGACACATGAAAAGTCCTGTCCGAATGCAAGCGAGCCGATGAGATCAAAGGCTAGAAAGATGCAAGTCAGCCTTTGATGGAAAATATTAGAACACCCAACTTACTAGTCAAGTGAAACCATTCTGTGAGATCTATCGGGCCTCCTGCACTTTTGGTTTCTAGCTGGTCGAGCAACTTGGTGCTATATTTTACCAGTACATCCTCTTGTTCACGAAGTGCCTTTTCCGAGAAAGCATGAGATAGCAGCCGTCTGTGTCTTGAATGTGTCAAGCGATCAGCAGTCATGATGTCTTTTTATTAGCGCTACATTTGGGTTATCGACAGAAGCAGACACTCACTTGGAACTCCAGTTGGGGTTACGAGCGAAAATATCGGGTGCTTCTTCATTTCTACAGATCGTTGGCCATATATGGCTTTCCATGCTGTTCTTGAACTATAGGAAATTTCATCGGGAGCTACCCGAACGACAGAGCCATATTGCTGATGCAGCTCCACGAGCCTGTGGTTCAGCCTCCCGCGGTACTGGTTCCAGCACCACGGGAGCCTCGATCCCGCCCATGCCTTTGGCCCTTTATGGTGTCGCAATGGATGCATGCATAAATTGTAGAAGATTTTGGCAAATGTCGTCGACTTGTAAGCGCTTAATCCAATCTGATTTAACATGGTAGTGACTTACAATAATCCCAAGAACCACTGTAAGGGAGGCCAAAATAATCCCCCACATTTTGAGGGGCCGAAAAGAGCTGATCTGTGATATTGCCTTGACCGAAATAGACCCCTTGAAGATCCAGTTAAATTTTTGTTCCAGGGAAAATCGACCACAAGATAATATGACCCATTTAGCACATCAGTTTAACGGCTGACGGGTTGCGAAACGGACAGCAACGGAGGTCGGCACCCGAGCTGGCGAGGGCACGAACAGCCTCGTTTCAGAGGTGACCTTCAGCATAGCCACAAGCTGGATGGACAAAAGGACTAAGTTCTTACTTGGATTCCTTCACCTCAGCATTCGCAGTCAGCAACCTGTATCGTCTCCTCAGACTTCTCTCACGCATGTGCATCATGTCAACCAACGATCTACATGTCATTATCATCGGCGCAGGTATGTTAAAAATAAGTCGGGAAGTCTGTCGCTTTTCTGTAGCTCACAGGATTAGGCATTACTGGCTTGATAGTCGCACAAGGTCTCAAAAAGGTTTCACCCTCAGATCGGAGGCACAATTTAGACGCTAACATGACCAGCTGGGGATTCGGTACTCCATTTTCGAGAAAGAAGCCGGTCTTAACTACCGCAGCAATGAATGGACTATGGCAATTCATTGGTCTCTGGATCGCCTAGAGAAAATCCTTCCTTCAGAAGTCTTTGCGAAAATACCCCTCATCTCGTGCAATCCCAATGTGCCAATTGAAGCCGGGGGGCTTTACCCTATCATTCATGCAGAAACGGGAAATATCCTAACAGGTGTCCCGTATGAGAAGGGACTTCGGGTATCTCGAAGCAGAATGCGAACACTTTGTGCTGAAGGCATCGAGGTTCAGTATGAAAAGAATCTTGTTGATGTCGCCTTTAATGCATCTGGGCATGGTGTTATTGCAACATTTTCAGATGGGACGATTGTCCCTGGTTCCGTCATACTTGGCGCAGATGGGCCACGCTCTAAAGTCAGAGAGTTTGCCATAGGAAATCCTGCCGAAGCTGCGGTCAGCAAATTCCCCATTTTCCACACGAACATGACAGTATGCTTTAATGATGCTGAGAAGGCCAAATACATAAGACAAGAGTTCCCCACGAGCTACCTGGCTCTAAGTGACCAATCATTCCATGCTTTTCAGTCCAGTGCGAACCACTCGGTCTCTTCAGTGAGGTATACGCTAACATAGCTAGTCTCCAATATGCCAGATGGCCCAGATCATCCTGAGACCTGGGTTTTCCACATGGCCATGGCTTGGTTAGGTGATGCGAACAATCAGCTTAGCTACTCCCAGCGTCTAGCGCTCATCAAAGAACGTGCGGCCGGTATGGGTGAACCGGCTCGCTCCGCTTTCATGTGGCTCCCGGACGATACCGAGGTTCACAAGGCAGACATCAGCTATTGGATCCCAAAGCCCTGGAATAACCAGGATGGTAGGATGACCCTGATTGGGGATGCTGCCCATCCGATGCCGCCATGTAAGTCAAAGGCTTCCTACGATGTTCAGCTTACTAACACACAGTTCCATTTAAGACCGCGGTCAAGGCCTAAACCATTGCATCTGCGATGCCTCTTACCTTCTCGCGGCAATTACGGACGTTTCCCGTGGCACAAGAAGCCTTGCGGTGGCGATCAAAGATTACGAAGCTGACGTCATTCCACGCGGTCAAGAAGAAGTCAAATGTTCTGTTGAGAACGGGTATATGCTTCACGATTGGAAGAAAGTGGAGGCGAGTCCAGTCTTCAACCGAGGATTCAAGCCCATGGACGGACATGATTCCAAGCCGGATGAGCCGACGGAAGACATCAGCGAGCATGCTAGGATTCAGAGAAATAGAGATACTGAATGAAGTGTTTTAATTTATAAAGCTTAGTCTTTTAGCAATAAGTTTCAGAGTGGTTCGGGAATTTTAGTGGGCGTGATTGAAAGCAATACATGCAAGAGTTTTGTCACTTTAGCCTTGAGGTTTTAAATAAGTTGATTATTCACCAGAATTGAAAATTTATAGTAAATCCATCGAAAGTCAGAGGGGTTCCCATCATAAAATGGCCCAAAAGAAATGCAAAAAGAAGTACCGTGTGTTGAAACCAGCGAACTTCGTGGATAGCCTTCCAAAAAGAAGCGAACGAAGATGGAAGACCAAATGTGAATGAAATCCCAATCTCACCATCAACTGCTCAATTCCCGACCAAAAATTTCGCTAGCTCTCAAACATGCGGTCCACAAGGTGATCAGTGAAGTTCCAAAGAGTACCAGTCGCATGAGAAATAATCGCCGCCCCAGTATACCAGGTGCTCCTATAACCCTGAAGATCGTCCAGCTTGTTATAAAAGCCCTGTTCTATGTCTCCTGCGCTAACATGTAAATTGAAAGGGTAATGGCTTGAGTAAGCCACAAGATCGGGTGCTGCGAGGCCCTTACTCCGGTTACCAAGCACACGGGCTCTGACGCGGTCAAATGTTTTGACTATGTCGCTCCTCACGACTGTATCCGGCAAAGATTCTGGAGATCCGTATCGCACCAAATAGATGTCGCGCACCTGAGTTGGGGACATCTGATAGAGGGCTGGTAACCGTGGGAGGTTGTATGGGGTATCAGAGCGAGTATTCTGGTATCCAAAGTTTTCCGCTAATCCAGACGCCCGTATAAGCCCAACATACCATCCTGAGGCTGTGAACTTGGTGAAGATGGGTTTTTCAGTGCCATCCATCCCAAATGGTGTCAGGGTCGACGCTAGTGGCGGTATCGAAATTAGAAGCTTCTTCGCAGCAATCGTCCTAATTCCCTTTGGGGTCCGGACAATGACCGTGACTCCATTTTTGGTTCGGATTGCCGAGATCACCCGAGAGTTGACGAGTGCGTCTTCACCAAGAAACTCCTGGGATTTCTTGTAGAGCTCTTGGTTGTAGCGCCGTTTCGTCACGAGAGCGCCGCTAGAATCCGGGCCGAATACGCCTAGGTACTCCCGGTTAAAGTATCGAAGGATGTACAACGTCGTCTGAGACAGCAGATCACCAAAGCCTTCCAGGCTGTAGAACATGTTGTAAGTGATACTCTCTAGGCCGTATTTCGCAAGGAAGTCTTTGAAAGGCAGTAACAGATCTTTTGGGACCGGGGTTGGCAAACGAGTCGAGTAAGATAGATACGGATACTTTTCACTCTGAGCTTGGTAACCACGAAGATCAACTGAGAAGTTGAAGTTCGAAATGGCTTGTCCATTCCTAAAGTCAACGTAATTGACAACACCAAACCCCGTTTCGGATAATGCCGCCTGATCCAGAGGGATACCAAAGCTTGCAAACTGCTCGCGGGTCACGCTTTCATCTCCATAGCCCTGGACGCCATAATCAATGGTGGTGTTGGTGCCAGGGACATGGTATGTCGCCGTATGCCCTCCAAAGGCTGCTTGTCTCTCCACCACAACAACGGATTTTCCCATCCGGCGAAGCTTCACGGCGGCATAGGTACCTGAAGATCCTCCTCCAATAACGACCACGTCCCTTTTGATTATGGGGTTGAAGGCTTTACTAGCCAAGTCGCTAGACCCTGCATCAGCAAAGCTCGCTCCAAACAAAGCAATGATTGACAATGTAACAATGGACCTCATCATGAATGGCTCTACGAAACTTGGAGAAAACTGGAGAGGACTCTTTGCTTTTTTTTTCTTTGAGAAAAATGGAGCGGTGACGAGGTCATTTTGATGGTTGTATATGCAGTGATACCCTCGGTTCCGATAGCCTAGGGTGGCAATCCCATGCCGCTGCATCCCACTGGCCAGAGAATTATCGTGAGGCTTACATTTACACAAAGTGGCTGAGACTGTCTAAGTTCTATTGATATTCGCCAAATTGCTGACCTTCGTGAAACTCATCGGCTCTTGGCGAGAATCCATTTGCCTCCCGGGCTTCGGCGGCCGAGGATGGATCTGAGCAAAGCATCAGATTCGGGATAACGACTACGCCATACCACCAGCGGATTCCGCATCGTATACCCAGAACTAAACGTAGCCATGCGTTCTCCGATGTACACAGAGTAAATTCGGCTTGCGAAATAAAGTAGGTGAAGTGAGACCACTTCACATGGGCGCCAATTTAAGTCCTGCCTCCGTTCTTAGCCATTCAAGGTTACAACGACGGGTCTAACACAAGCTACCAACTACCATGGATCCCAAGCTCATCGCTACGATTACTGAAAACATCTCGAAGGAATCCGAGACCTTGGTTAGGTTGTTGAGGAACCCAAAACCCCATTGCCTAACTAATGGCGTAAATACCAGTGGAGGAGACCCGGTCTCCGAAACTGAAGTCGCACGAGTCCGAGTTAAACTTCTCGGACATATGGAAAGGCTTGACCACGTGCTTAGAGGACCAGCCAATTTTCTTCATCAAATTATCGGGTTCAATTGGGACAAAGGGGCGCTGTACACCCTCATTCAAAATAATGTTATCCAACATCTCCCACACACTGGCAATATTGCGCTAGCGGCTCTTGCTGAGAAAACCTCCATCTCGGCTGAAAAGCTGCTGCCGATCCTACGGCTCGCGGTGTGTCATGACATTGTCCAGGAACCAGAAGATGGGCACTTTCAGCATGGCTCTGTCTCCAAACAGCTCATCGATGATCCCGGTTTAATGGCATTCATTGGATTCCAGTATAACACCATTATCCTTTTTTATCTTCTGTTGCTGACATGCCACCAGATTATACGAGACTCGGGTCGCATCTGTACACCTCGCAGACTCTCTGAGAAAGCCCAATCCCTTCTGGACGGGCCAATCGGCATTTGAATATGCGTAAGTCGATTGCGTCAACCGCAGTACCTAACTGATCTCAGCAGCTGGGGTGAACCCATGTATGATTGGCACAAGAGCCACCCACAGAAGGGTGAACGCTTCAAGGCAGCAATGAAGAGTGTTACAGAAGGTCGGTGCAGCCATCTAGAAGCGAGAGTCCCCATGCAATCACACTAAAACCTTTCAGCAATGGACCCTGGGAAATCTCTTCTCCAGAACTGGTTCGATGAGACTGTTTCGGAGCATTCTACGTCAAGATTCACATTCACAGATGTTACTCGATTTCCAACTGGAGATGCTCACTTCTTATCTGAACTGTATCCATCAGGGGTCTTTCAAGAACTTGAACTAACCGGGCTTGATGTTCGTAAGCCAGAGCAAAGAGCTATTGACAGGACTTCCATCTACTATCTCAACTCCGTCTTATGGAATCTTCCTGATGAGAGCTGCATCCAGCTACTAAAAGAATTTGTTTTGCTTCTGAAAAAATCTCCAAATTCCATCCTACTAATCAATGATCTCCTGTCTCCACTTCCTGGAAGATTTGATCCGCATTTGGAGAAGGCATATCGGAGGCGAGATGTGACAGTCATGACAATGCATAATGCAAAGCTGAGGACACAGATGGAGTGGCAAGATATTTTTCTTGCCTCTGATCAAAGCTTCAAGGTGAGTAATGGAGAAGCTCTTCAATATTGCACAGGTATCAGGACTAATCACAGCCTCCGTCGATGCAGATCAAGCTCTCAGAGGGTTATTCTTCACATAGCTGTCGTGGACTGTGGGAGCTCCATCTTCATCATTCAAACACTGCGAGGTAGCGAGGCAAGATTTGAGCTTGGCGTGCGGGCAAAAGGGGTGTATGGATTAGTCAAGTTGGGTTCGTCATCATAACAATAGGAATAGTGCCAATAACCATCAGATCAAACAATAAGATTCACATTAACTAAATCATTTTCTCATGCGCCGTCTATTTTTTTTAATTGGATTGATCAGGGAAATGTTTACATCCCAGCTCATTGATGTTCACTGCTCCGCTTGCACTTCAAGCTGCGTCTTCCGTTGAAGTAGGCAATGTCGCCCCCATCTTCTCTTGAACTTCTCAGGGACAATGCTTAAATCAGGTATCCACAAGACTCGTCCCAAGAGATGAGTGCTGGCGGCGTCAAGGAATGGCTCGCATTTCACAACCTCCCAGTCCACATCATCTGCGATGTAGTCGGGCTCGTTAGGAGGCAGGGGATCAGATCGTTCAGGGTACTGGGTATCAACCAGCAATTGGCAGTGGCGCAAATCGGTATATTTTCCCATGTCCTCCAGATTCAGGTCATTCATGCCAGTGGTTGGCAGCCACGTACCGCTCCAGAATCCGAAGCCAGTCTCAGCCTCAGCGAACTCACCCGGCAACAAGCCGCGGAACTCTGAGCGCACGAACTTGGGGTGAATGTCGCGAGGGAGGAAGTAAGATGTTGGGAAACGATACCATTCTTTGCCAAAGCAGATAGAGTCCTCGGGGTTCCCAATCATGGACTTTCCTTCAGGAGTATCCCACAGGGGTGAGTAGATCTTTAGTGGTGCGGAATAGCCCGAATAAATTCCGTAGACTCGAGCAAAAGCAACGACCACGGACAAGAACATAGTGAATGAAACCGCGCCAAATTTTAACTGTCCTGGGATTTTTCCAATCAAAGTCTTGGGGTCTGACTTGCCAAGACCACTTAGGAGTATGTGGAGAGAGATGGCCGCATTCAGTGCAAGGAAAGGATACGCCGGGTACATGAACCTCTCTTCCTTATGAGGCTGCAATGTGAAGATGGCAAGCCACATATAAAAAGGTGACACGAAAACAACGGTCCTCAATCCAGACTTGAATCCTTGACCGGATGGTGCAAAGATTTTCTGTAGCATGAAGAGAGGAAGAGCAACAAGGGCGAGGATGAACCAAATGTTGAAGTTCAAGGCCAGGTTCTTAAAGTAAAAGAACCAGGGCTCAGTGCCATACAGCTCAGGGCCACCGGTCGATGAAAAGACATTATACTTGACAATGTTCCAAGTCACACACTCCACTTTTTTGTAGAAAAAGAGGTTGACAGCGATATCGGTACCCTATGTTGTTTAGTTGTAGTTCACAAAAGCATGTCCAAGGGCAACTCACCAACAGGGCCAAGGCCCCAATGACGCCACGGCCGGTCCGAATAAAGGCATTGTAGATCGCCTTTTTATCGCTAAAGAGAGCAAGAAACCCTTCCTCCAGCATGTACGGGGCGCACAGGGCAGCAGCAAAGGGCCACCCGAGAATGCCGGACATGGCAAACCAGAAAATCCCAAGCGAGGTTCGCAGACCATCTCGCCAGTTCATAAAGGCAGCGGCCCCGAGAGTAACCATGTACATGGCAAAACTGGAAGGGAGAAAGGCTGTGCTTGCATGGAAATTTCCGGGGCTAAGCACAGTGGCAAAGAGGAAAAATACTCCTATGCGACTGTTGAGGGTGGTGCTGGTGACCATGTACAGCAGTGTCTGGCACAAGGCGCAAACAAATGCTAGCCCGAGGCGGATAAAGTAGAATTCAGCAACCTATAAAATGGGCATCAGCCAGGCGGTCTCAATCTGATTACTAGGTGCACGAACTTTTGTAGTTTGCGGCAACAGCCTGCGCACATTGCCAACGAGGGCATGCAGCGCAATGTAAAACCAGCTTCGGATGGCATAATCGGGGGAATATTCCCAGGTCTGAAGTCCGTAGCCATGGGAGAGATAATGAGCTGGCTCCCAGTAATTGAACGTCTCATCGCAATCTTGAATCGGGGCGAACCAGGCAGAGACGAAGCCGGCGGCGAGGAACCAGTAAAAGGCAGATATAGGCTTGATGCCGTATGCGCTGGGGACTCTAGTTGAGAACGGAACAGGTCAGCAAATAGCCGAGGAAAGATGCAATCGAATGCACGAAAGACACATACTTCTTCTTAGCATGGTGAGCATCCGGGTGCACAAATTGCCGCCCTTGCGGCGCTGGTGTCGGTGCCATTGTTAACGATGGTGGGAGTTGAAGCTGGAGAAATGCGTCTCCAGTCGCATGTGGGCTGCTTTCAACCGTTGGGACAACCGCACCCCAGCAGCTCCAAGCTCTCGGTGTGGCTTCGGTGAGGTTGGCTGAGTGGCACAGTGACCCGTAAATTGGTCGCATATGGCCCACCTCTTATCGCTCCCTTATCGCTCACCTTGATTTTTTTTCTTCCCAGTCCAAGCGCAAAGCGATCCATGACGGACGCTTCCTGTTCTCTCTCATGTTTTCCGAAGAAATCTCTTTCTCCAAACTACTTGCAAGCCACGAGTGTCTCTATGCCTAGGCTCCAAAACCCCTGGCTTAGATAAATATTTCTCTAGCTACTGTTATATCCTTTGTATAACAGTAGAATAACTCCTTGAATCTTTTCACGCCTCCACCTCCCCGCCTGACAGTGTCAATCATCGTCGACCGCGACTTGAATCCGTACACAACTTGCCTGGATACACGGAACCGCCCAAAATGTCAGGCTTCCAGATTCCTGGTTTAGGTCAGGCCAAACCTAACGAAACCCTTCCGCCACTGCCCCCGGATATTCTGGCTGCTGCCGCGAGCGTCGAAGGCACAGAGATGATAGTCGAACCCTCGAATGCGACGAACGCACCTGCACAAAATGCTACCGTTTCGGAAACAAAGCCCGTTGAGACAGGCGCTATGCCCGAACCCGAATCCATGGCTATAGATCAGCCCGAAAGCCCCCCCTCCCTCACCGGCGCTCTCGAAGCCGCTCTTGGTGGACTAGACAACCCCAGCGCAGAACCCACAACAAACCCGCCTCCTGCAGAACTACAGAATGATCAGGGAGAGAACCCCGAATGGGAAATTGACTCTTCTCCGTACGAATCATCATCCGAATCAAGCAGCTCCGATTCATCCTCAGACGATGACTCTGACAATGAAGGATACCAACTCTTGGGCGTAGAAGAGACAGCACGACTCTTGATGCAAGCAGAAGGAGGATCTGATGATGAGGGCGAGCGAGGTGGGAAAGGTTCCTGCTCTGCCCAAGTCCGTACCAAGAACGAAATTGTCGAAGAACCCGTTACGAAACCCGAAATCACAATTACACCAGAAATGAAAATTGAAGAACTGGGCTTCATCGAGCACATTGTCGAAACCATTGCCTTAGTCAAAGCGATCACTCCTGGAGAATACCAAGTCCTAGATTCAGGCTCAGTTCTATGCACTGCTGAACGTGCCGTAATCGGTGCCGTTGCCGAAACAATCGGCAAGGTCTTGCAACCCATGTACACAGTTCGATTTTCATCCGAGGAAGAAGTGAAGGAACTGGGAATAGAAGTAGGAACCAAAGTATTCTACCCTGTTGACCATGCAAGCTTCGTCTTTACGGAACCCCTCAAGAACATGAAGGGCTCAGACGCCAGCAACCTACACGACGAAGAAGTTGGCGATGACGAAATGGAATTCTCGGACGATGAAAAGGAAGCCGAGTATAAGAGGGCACTTAAGCAGAAGAAGAAGGATAAGTGGAAGAACAATAAGACAGGAAAGGAGCCGCACCCCTTGCGACAAGAGGTTCGTCCTGATGGCGGCTTGAACTACGACGAGGACGACGACGGTCCATACAAACCCCTTGCGCGACCTCCAGGCTTCGGCAGCGGACCTGTTCCCGAGACATACGAACCGGCGCCAGGTCGGAACTTCCAGCGAGGCCGACGGGGAGACGCCAGAGGGGGCCGAGGCGGACGAGGTCGCGGTGGCGGTGGCGGTCGTGGAGGACGAGGAGGATTTGGACAGCCCAGAGACGGATATTCCCTGCCACCTCAGGGCAACCAACAACAGTCAGCCGCTCCTCAAGCCCAATGGGGTGCCAACCCTGCTCCCGCTCAAGGTGTGGTCCCAGCGGTCCCCAACTTTGGCTTTCAATTCTCCGGATGGCCTCAAGGACAACCCAACACTAATACTGGCGGGTCCGCCGCCCCCCCGCCACCTCCCGGTTGGCCAGCTCAGGGCCAGCAGCAGGGTGCCACCGGCGGTGCCTTTGTCAACCCTGCCTTCTTTGCGGCGCTGATGTCCCAGATGCAGCAGCAACAGCAGAACGGCCAGGGGTGGACACCACCTCAACCACCAAACAACGGACAGGGCCAGTAAATTGCATCATCATCTTGGTGTTCGGAACAGGGAAAAAAAGTATTGTTTTCTGATGGGCAAAGCATGAGGCGGCGTAGGGGAATCGGGTTCAGCAAGATAGAGGAAATTGACGGATCGTCGAGGTTGGGTTATTATTTATCATGCATTTATAAGCAGCGCTGTTGTAAAGAAAATCAACACGCAGCCGCAAGTTACTTTCAGGCATAGGAATAATGAGTATTATTCTTCATTCTCATTCTAAGTCGAGTCTAATCGTCTTATGCATATAACAAGTCCCATCCGTATCCAAAGAACCAAAACCAAGTCATTCTAGCATCATGCGCCCTCGCCAATCAATCCCAAACAAAACACAGACAAGTCATCGAGATGACTATGCATGCTTACAGGTCACTCCATTCCTGGCTGGACTTGCCTTCAAACTCATAGAAACCAAGCTCGTAGACCAGACCCAAGGTCATGCGAGCATGCTGGATCATGTGGTCGAAGGACAGGTACTTGATGTTGTCGTCGGTGGTGTGAATGTGAGGATCGGAGTTCTCAAAGGCAGACTCGATAACAAATGCAGAGGGGTAGCCGGCCTTTGAGGCAGAAGCGTGGTCGGAGCAGGCATAACCGCACTTGGTCTCAACCCAGGGGATGGAACAGTACTGTGAGAGTTATGTCAGATCTTTATTGCAATAGATTCGTTGGTTACTTACCTCCTCAACAACAGTCTTGATGAACGAGGTCAGGCCAGGGTCGACGTAGTCCGTGATGACACCAACACTCTCGGGTTGGCCGGCATCAAGGGTCTTCTGGACATAGCCCGTCATGTCCTGCTGGAGCATGGCCTTGACATCCCGGCCCTCGGCTTCGTAGGACTTGAAGATGTCCTGTGATCCCAAAAGACCACCCTCCTCGGCACTTGGAACAAACATGTCAGCTCAATCCTTGGATCAAGAATAAAGTACTCGATATGCTTACCTGTACCAGTGAAACTCGATGGTGTTGCTGGCATTGCCGTTGACGACTGCCTCCGATTTGAGGAGAGCACTCAATACCTCCATGGTAGTGACGGTGCCACTTCCGTCATCATCGGCACCGGGTGCGGCCATAAAGGAAGGGAAGAAGAGGTTGATGGAGTCCTGGTGAGCACCAATAACAACAGTCTGGTCCGTCTGGCCGGGGATGGTAACAATGACTGAGTGTTGCTCCCAGTTGTGGGGGAAGCTCTTAGCGACAACAGTGTCTTGTGCGCCAGCATCCTTGATGATGGAATTCACCTTCTCAAGAACCCAGTCAGAGGACTGGAGACCTGACTGGGACTTGTAGTATCGGGTGTGAAAGCTGGTCAACTTCTCGAGGTTTTTCCTCATGCTATCCTTTGAGAGCGTCTTGGCGAGAGGTGCGACTTCGTCCTTCTTGACACACTTCGTAGGGAAGGTCACGGCGCCGCGGGCCTTGGCCTTGGTGCCGAGGGTTCGGGCGTTGGTGATGTCCATGAAGTTCTGACCATTCTGTATGACGGAGGCTGTTAGGACATTATCATCAATAAGAGGACTACACCAAACAAACATACACGGCGAAGCTCCCACTTCTCCTCCTCAGTGACCCATTGTGTCTTTCCGGGGGCGGTCTCGATCAAGAAGGTCTCCTCTGAAGGGTTGAGGGCGACGCTGTTCACCTCGGCCTTTTCAACGAAGCGCGCCGAGATGGCGGGGACGCACGCAGCGAGGAGGGAGGCCTGTGAGAACTTCATAATGTCGCACGATGTAAAGATGCAGAATGTGAGGGAATAAGATGCAATTCAAGGAGCTGGTGAGGGTTGGAGATGGAGAAGGATGAAGGTTACAAACGGAAGATGACCGGCTGGAGCTGTCGCAAGGCACCATTTGAGCTCCGACATGGACGGTCGGTCTTGTGACAGTGTGACGCAACCCACCATAACAGGCCAATCGGCCCCAGCAACCGGCCCACCGCATGGGCCTGTGGCGCAGGTCCGGGGTGTTTTGAGTGGATCGCGGGGGCAGCACTGGCATGGATTTAGCGGGACAAAGTCCGCTGATAAGCACCTTGCCAGCCTCGCCCTGACATAGTTAGCGCTAGTTGGAAAGACGGTGCGTTGAGTTAGGCTCATAGGCTGCACCTTGGTAGGGGACAGGAACAGATGAAGGTGTTCAACCTTGTCTCGATCAAAGGAGCCTTCCGATCAACACGCCTCTAATATAATCAGATAGCGCACAAAGAGGACCCTATACATAGAGAGTCCAGCTTCTCTCGCAACATTTACAATGCTTTGCTTGTTCGTTCCCATATGCCTTTGTCCTCTACATAATGTTCATTGTCTGGTGCTTCCATAAAAGTAGCGAAAGTTGTTAAGGTCCAAAAACCATAGATGTATCATTTCTCTTCCATAATTCAGCGACTCACTTCATTAGATATTTGCATAGCTATATAGCATCTATGAATTCCGCATCCACAACGCGCCGGGCATCGCAGCAGCCACCATTCTCCATGCGACAGACTCGAGCTCGATCGAGACTTCCCAATGCTCCTCGGTTAATGAATGGATTAGACCACAGAGGAGTAGCGATCGATTCCCTTAGTCCAGATCCAGAGGGTATCACTTCCTCCCAAGTTCGAGAAAGACTTCAACATACCACCACCGCCGCCATCATCCAGGTTCCTCCGGCAGCTCTCTCTCAGCATCTTAATTCAGACGAAAACTCAGTTCTAAGCGAGCTCAGTACTCTGACAAGCATGGATTCCATCAACGTTAACATCAAAACCGAGTTATCCCCAAGCCCTACCAGCCCCATTCCTGCATCTGGCAACCAAAGCAGCTTTGACTCCAGTAATGCTTCGAATCGCAGCCCTGAGTCCAGTGATTCGAAAAACAGTACACCAGATGGGATCTCAGACGGCAGCACGCCAAATGGAAATAGCAAAAGTCCAGAAGGAACGTCGAGTAGCGGCAATTCAATTCCACCTCTCAATGAAATCATACCCATCAGTAACAACTCAAGTGAGTTGAAACCTAGGTTAGACGCCGGAAACAATGCTGAAAGTCACCTAGTCCCAAAAGACGAAATCAACTTCACAACCAACAGAATTTCAGTGAATCATACAGAGAATATCGAACAAGCAATAACAATTCCCAGTAACTCCTCGACAAATTCACGCATAAAGACAGAATCTGAGTGCGACGAAGAACTTCATCATATAGCTGATCCTCCAGCCAGTCAGCCCAAAAACGACGAATGCGAAAGTAATTCGACTAATGAGTGCTTGCAAACGGGCAATCTTTTCGCCCCCCCAGTGTACCCCAGAGCTGCATTCACAAGTCTAGAGGGCCCAAAATTTAGCGACAAATTTAAGCCCATCTCAGAAACGGGTAGCCTTAGCAACGATGACTTGAGCAACAGCCACTTGGCTGAGGATGAAGCTAGCACTAACCACGCAAGCGACAATAGCGTGGACGGCAATGACACCGGAGGTGAGTCGCGTGGTAACAGTCCAGAAAGAGGCATGAACCAGGATGAAGCTCCCAACCAACGAAACCGCGTTCGCCTATATAGAGGCAAGCCGTCAATTCTACCCCCAAGACCATGGGAGTCAAGCGATGACGAGGATGTGGAGGAAGAGGAGAACCAGAGCTCCTCATCATCATCGGGTTGCTCAACACAGAAGAGAAAATTCAAAGATGACACAGACGAAGACCGCCGGCCCCCAGGAGGAAATCTTTTCTTTTATGATACAAAACGTCGATCACCCTCAGTGCATCCACAGAGCTCCAATAAAAAGCAAAAGACGAAGTCGTCAGAGACTCGGGGGAATAAGGGCAGTTCCTATTTCCTGAGCAGTATTTATCGGTGGTCCCAATCTCAACTCTCAGTTAACTGCAATTAACACAAAAACGTGAAAGGTTTGAGATGCCGACATCACTGCGCTTCATGGATCTCCAAATTTGCCATGGTTTAATTATGACTGGTACGAACAGCGTAATCCGCTTGGCTTGGACGACCTCCAGGTCCACCATTGCTCTCGAAAAATCTGCCATGGGTGCCATACCAAACGGTAAAGGGGTTACCATAAATGCTTTGGACATGAAAACGAACAGCTCGACACTTCGGGAGACTTAGCAGAGGAAAAGGAGGTGGATCAAGGCAGAGACAAGTCTAACAGAGGGGTCTCGCCCGGCGGATACTTTGGATCCTTCAGTCGGGTACAACATGAGAACCCATCCTTTAAGGTTAACCAGAGAGACGTTTTTGAAGAATAAAAAATAGCATGATATGGCGAGGCGTAGATGGTGTTAGGGTTTGGGCTTTGGTTATTAGACTTAGTCATTCTGAAATAATGTGAATGGGTCAAGCTTACTTTTGTGCTTGGCCGTCAATATCCTTCGCTCCCGATCCCATGTATGGTTTGTGTTCGTATAAGGCCACACGGTTGCCTGTGTGGCATCCATTTGTAGTTCATCAAGTTCCCGATCACAGAACCATCTCATCGTCGCTGTCATCGTCTCCACCCTCCATTCCACCTCTTGCTTCGTCTTCGCGACGTTTAGCTTCACTACTTGCGCCAACTTTTCTAACACCGTCAACAACGCCTGTGACGAATCCCCGACTCTCAGCAAGCTCCATTGCACCAACACCTCGCAAGCTCATGACGCCGTCAACGCCCTTCTCCAGCTCTGCTGTACTCGAGCGCATCTTGGCTGCTCTCACCTCCTGCAAATCACGTAGCAGGGATCGTACTTCGGCCGAATTAGGGACATCGTCCGCTGCATGTGCGAGGAGCATCTCTGCGAGTTCAAACCAGTGATATGGAAGGGCTCCCGACGGCGCGTCTGCTGTACAGGACGGTAGGAACGGCGGTGAAAGGACGAAATCGTCATCTGCAGAATTTATTCGCCGAGCGTTTCCTTGGCTATCGGCTCGCGCAGGAGGAGGTGGTGGCGGGGCCCATCCCTGGGTATCGATCTTCGTCTCGTGGTGGACGATTTCGCGCAAAGAGTCGGGATATAGCCACGGCGGGGCGAGGATACTCGCCCTGCGCTGCTTCTTGAGCAGCAGCGCAAGCCACAAGGGCAGATTACTTCGGTGCGGCGGACGGAGAATCGGCGTCGAACCCTAAGCCGATCTTATTAGAATACATGTACGGGCCAGCCATGGCATGACACGCGCCAGACGCGCTCACCGAGAGAAGATCAATGCTGTCGAGTCGCTGGCGGGGGACGACAGTGACAAGCTCCATTTCGCAGAGAAAGGACACCTCCGAGGGCACCAGCCCCGAGGGAAGCGGCAGGGCCATACCGAGAAGCTGTGGTTAATGAGGTAAACGTGAGCCTCGGTTTTGCAGGTCGCCGTTGGAAGTTTTGTCCGCCTGCCCCTCTTCAAGTGGCGGCCAACCACCCTGTACCCCACCAAAGCCAGGTTAACTTGGATCATGACTACAATTTCAACAAAGAAGATGTGCAAACATATTAATTGGCTATTTCCAATTGGCGTATAAAAATATTTATTTAATAACTAACAAATTCAACGCATTGGTTTCTTACTCAAATGTCATGAGTTTACCATTGACCTAATTATGCCAAGTCTACAATACATTAGAAATCTACGATTTCTCACTACTTGAATAGCAACTGACTTTTCAATCAACTAAGATTGACCAACCACAAACTCAGGTATTCCTTAGCTCCCAATTCTCTTGATTTTATATAACTTGAAATTATATACACATATTCTATAATTTTTGGCCTAAAGGGCCCTAAACACACCTCGGCGAATTTCTTTGGGATGAATGAGAATGTCGGCAATCCTTTCTGAAATCGGATCCCGCAATTATTTATGTCCTATCAACTCAGACTCCCCATACCTAAGACAATAATTTATGTCGTGCATCGGACTTAGACAAGTCCTCTGAGCTGGCACCATTGGCAACTTTATCTCTTCGGACCCCACCGACAACAACAATGGAGAAGTAACAAGGTGGGGGCGGGG
Organism: Calonectria ilicicola; assembly: GCA_020809705.1. NCBI lineage: Eukaryota > Fungi > Ascomycota > Sordariomycetes > Hypocreales > Nectriaceae > Calonectria > Calonectria ilicicola. Next base: position 1,407,707 of record CP085828.1, on the reverse strand, counting down.
CACACTTGTCGCCCAAAGGGCGGCACTTCCATGATCAGCTTGCCGGTAATTATAGATTGACTCACCGGCGAGACTTTCGCAATTAAGACTCAACTCGACACTATAAACTTGGACGAACCCACAAATAAGAACGGGAAAACGACGTCCTTTATTCTTATTGACAAACTCTTCTTTCAGTCCTTCAATTGCACTCATCATGGCTGCCCACGATAACCTTCCGGCGGTCTCTTCCCCTTCCATCATTCTGACTCACCCAACTGACGCGGAACGTCAACGAACATGGGAAGGCAACCATTATCTCTGGGGGTCTGCTCTTCCAATGGATGAATACCTCCACCGTGAAGCGAGTTTTCTCGACTTGCCCCTTTCTGGCAACGGCGGAATGGTGTCTTGGATCCTCACTGATGGAACCCAAGCTCCAGACAACCGACCTATTCTCTCTAGCTTTGAAAGCTATAAGAAAAAGGCACTTGTTGCTGACAAAAATGGCGTCACCAAGGAAGTGACGTCCTATGGCGTTGCCAGTGTTTTTACTTTTCCCGAGTGTCGAGGAAAAGGATACGCACGAAAAATGATGGCCCTTTTTGCCGAACACTTGCGCGCAATGCAGGAAAAGAAGCAAGGAGATGCAGTATTTTCTGTGCTATGGTCAGATGTAGGCAAGACTTTCTACAACACAGTCGGGTGGAAGCCATTTGAGAGCACATGGCTTGAATTCCCCATTGCAAATTCCTTAATTAATCCTGATGGTAACCTCAAGATTATCAACTACGACGATCTCCCCTCCCTAACAGCTAAAGATGGGGAACTACTGCGAGAACAAATCTCAAAACCCTCATTAAAAACCCGTGCTGCTGTCTTGCCAGACCTAGAAACCTTGCAATGGCATCTTTTGCGCGAAGAGTTTATGTGCAAAAACATCTTCTCCAAGACACCCTCTATTCGAGGTGCCATATATACCCCCACTGATCGCCCTGACTCGCGACTCTGGGCCATCTGGACTCGCTCTTTCTATGGCGGAAAGGCAAAGCCAGAGAAAAACACTCTGTATTTCGTCCGTTTCAGGATCGAGGACGAAAGTATCTCTGATGAAGAGCTGGCAAAGGGGATCAAGGCTATTGTAAGCATCGCACAAAAGGAAGCTCCCGAGTGGTTGTGTGCCAAAGCTGAAATCTGGAATCCTGGCGAGAGAGTGAGGAAAGTGGCCGAGGGTATTGAAGAGTTAGGTGCCCAGTACAAGGTTAGAGAGGACAACAACATTGCTAGTCTGCAATGGTTTGGAGAAGGTTCTGTTGATGAGGTCGAGTGGGTTGCTAATGAAAAGTTTGCATGGTGCTAGATAGTAAACACAGAGTGTGCGAATATGTACGAGGGCAAATCATGGATGATTTATTCATAAATATATACCCTTCGATCTAGCTACTTTTTATACTTTATTTTCCCCGGGAATCGCTCTCCTTTCTCAAATCCTTTGTCATAGACGCATAGGGCGTAACCAATCACACATGAGTATCATAAACATTCCAGGCCAACTCCTCTTGCTCCCCACCAAAAATCACCTCTTGTTGCACATCTTCTAGTAGCTTCGTCCGAACATGGTCCACTTGTCGGCGTGGCGTTCGCACTCAGGGTTGAGACATTTGGTCTCACCGGAGACAATGCCCTCAGGCTGCTCAAAAGGAACGCACAGACTCTTCATACCCATGGTTGCAGCCTTCTGGCCTTCAGGAACATCGGGCTGATCGTCGGTGCGGGTGGTGAGCTCCTTGATGCGGTCTTCACACTTGGGCTCACCACAGAAAGGGATGAGCACAACGTTCTTGTTGTCAAGAGCAGGGAGAACATCATCCCACTTGGTAATCTGGATACGGTGCTCGCGGAAGGCGGCATCGGCCTTGTTGTACATGTCGCTCTGGATAGTCTCCAGGAGCTCAGGAATCTTGGTAGCAATATCCGCCAAGGGGATGACACCCTTCTCACCGGTGTCTCGTCGGGCAAAGCTGACAACCTCCTTGGCCGCATCCTTGGGACCAAACTCAAGTCGCAGAGGGACACCTCGGAGCTCCCAGTCGTTGAACTTCCAGGCAGGAGTGTAACCCTCACGCCAGTCAGACTCAACGCGCACTCCGGCCTTCTTAAGAGTGGATCGAATCTCATCGACCTGGTCTTCGTGCTTCTTACGGTCGTCAGGGGTAGTGTTCTTGTTGATACCGACGGGGATGATGACGGTCTGAATCTTGGCTACACGGGGAGGGAGGACAAGACCCTTGTCGTCACCGTGAATCATGACCATGACACCAATGACACGGGTCGAGAGACCCCAAGAGTTCTGCCAGACATTGATGTGGGAACCCTTGTTAGCAGGGTCCTCAACTGTGATGTCGAACATCTTGCTGAAGTTCTGGCCCAGAGCGTGGGAAGTGGCACCCTGAATGCCACGGCCGTTGGAGGGAATGTAACCCTCAACGGTGGTGGTGTAGTATCCACCAGCGAACTTCTCATTCTCAGTCTTTCGGCCTCGGACAACGGGAACGGCAAGAAGTTGCTCGTAGACACCAGCGTAGAGTTCGAGAATCTCCAGAACCTCCTTTCCGGCAAGCTCCTCAGTCAGATGGGCAGTGTGACCTTCCTGCCACAAAAACTCTCGAGTTCGGAGGAAGGGGGTGGTCTGCTTAGCCTCCCAACGGACGACAGAGTTCCACTGGTTGAGTCGGAAAGGAAGATCTCGGTGGCTGCGAATCCACTTGCTGTAGTAGGGGTACATGACGGCTTCTGAGGTGGGACGAACAGCGACGGGAACCTCGAGGTCCTTGTCACCACTAACAAGTTGTCAGAGAAACTGCAGACAAGATATAATAAAGGAGGTACTTACGCCTTGGTGACCCAAGCAAGTTCGGGAGCAAAGCCTTCAACGTGGTCCTTCTCCTTCTCAAGCGACTTGCTGGACAGGAAAATGGGGAAGTTGGTCTCCTCAACACCCATCTCCTCAATGTGGGCCTGGAACCATTTTCGGATCTCGTTCCAGATGTGCATAGACAAGGGACGAAGAATGAAGAAGCCAGAGATTTCCTGGTAGTACTCGACCATCTCGGCCTTGAGGACGACCTCTTGGTACCATTGTGGAAAGTTGTCGGCTTTGGAAACGGTGATACCAATGATGTCGTCGGTCTTCTTGCCACCGACAACGGGGAGGCTGGCCTGCTTGGCGGCCTTAGCAGCCTTCTCAGCGGCCAGACGAGCCTGCTTCTCGGCCTTCTTCAAGGCGCTCTTGGATGGCTCGGCGGGGGCGTTCTCGGACATGGTAGCGCAATCGGAGTGTAATTCAGCTGTGGTTGAAGAAAAAGAAGAACCAAGGCTATGCTAGCAGCCTGTGAAACTTTTGGAAGACGCAGGTATCACAACGAAGAAAAAAAGAAGAAAGAAGAAGAAAGGCGGGATATCTGGTGTAGAAGGAGAAGAAAGATATGAGTCGACGCGGAGTCACTCCCGGTTGTGCAGTGCCCCGCTATCTCAACTGTGTCTTGGGGCCAGGAAGGAGGGGCACCGATGCCAATCGCCAAAACCTGGGAAAAAATCCAGCCCAATTTTGACGCCTGGCCAATGGCGGGGCACATGGGGAAGGGAGCCCTGCTGCACAAGTTATTCCCAGCTGCTGCTGCTGTGGTGTCGCGCTGTGGCCCGTGCACTGGCACAGGCGTTGTCCGCTGACAGCTGCTGCTCAATGGAAGGTACTGGATAGAGTGCGGCGGCCCTGGAGGGAGGTACCTCCCTCGCTGCCACCCCCTGGTACCTGCCTGCCCATCGCTCGGGAGCCCCCCCGGCGCCGGAACAACGCACCCCTCCGACAAAAAAGTCGAGGGGCACCAACCACACCCGCAACGGAGGAGCTTCACAGCTTCTGGAGCCTGGCAGAATTTCCAGACGCTTCGCAATTCCGCTCCGCTCCCCAAACGTTGACGCAGCCGCCATTCCACGTCAACGACCAAAAAAGCTGCAAACATGGCTGCCTTATTCGAGCAGCCCCGAAATGGCACCCTTTTCCTTGGTGGCCAGAAGATTTCTGGTTCAGATATCCGTGATCAGAATGGTACGTCTCCCAGTGTTAGGGGGCATGTGGGGGGGCCATGATGGCGGCGGTGATGAAGAAGACGCTGACCGACTTGTGCTATAGTCCTCGCTACCCAGGCCATCGCAAACGTGGTGAAGAGCTCCTTCGGTCCCAGTGGTCTTGATAAGATGATGGTGGACGAGATCGGTGTAAGCTACTCCTTTTGGTCCCCGACATGATAATGGCTTGCCTCCTCACACTGAAGCCAGGATGTGACCGTCACCAACGATGGCGCTACGATCCTCAGTCTCCTCGACGTCGAACACCCCGCCGGAAAGATCCTCGTCGATCTTGCCCATCAGCAAGACAGAGAAGTCGGTGACGGCACCACCTCTGTTGTCCTCATCGCCGCTGAGCTATTGCGTCGAGGCAACGACTTGATGAAGAACCGTATACACCCTACCACCATCATTACCGGTTACCGACTTGCCCTGCGAGAAGCCGTCAAGTACCTCAACGAGAATGTTAGCATCAAAGTGGAAAACCTCGGTCGAGAGTCCCTCCTCAACATCGCCAAGACCTCCATGTCTAGCAAGATTATTGGTGCCGACTCCGACTTTTTTGCCAACATGGTCGTTGATGCCATGCAGGCCGTCAAGACTACCAACAACCGCAACGAGACCAAATACCCCGTGAAAGCTGTGAACATCCTCAAGGCCCATGGAAAGAGCACCTTGGAGTCGATCTTAGTTAAGGGTTATGCCTTGAACTGCACTGTCGCTTCGCAAGCCATGCCTACTCGCATCCAAGACGCCAAGATTGCCGTTCTGGACATGAACCTTCAAAAGGAGCGTATGAAGCTTGGTGTTCAGATTACCGTCGATGACCCCCAGCAGCTTGAGCAAATTCGAGCACGTGAATCCGGCATGATTCTCGAGAGGGTGGACATGATCCTAAAGGCGGGAGCTAACGTTATCCTCACCACCAAGGGTATTGATGACTTGGTACTGAAGACCTTTGTCGAGAAGGGTGCCATGGGTGTGAGAAGATGCAAAAAGGAGGACCTCCGACGAATTGCCCGAGCCACTGGCGCCACTCTTCTCAGCACTCTCTCTGACCTGAACGGTGATGAGAAGTTTGACCCTTCATACCTCGGCCACGCTGAGGAGGTTGTCCAGGAACGCATCTCTGATGACGAGTGCATCTTGATCAAGGGAACCAAGTCCCACTCGTCGGCTTCTTGCATTCTCCGTGGTCCTAATGACTTCACTCTCGACGAGATGGAGCGCTCAGTGCACGACTCCCTCTGTGCTGTTAAGCGAACTCTTGAGAGTGGAAGCATCGTCCCTGGAGGTGGTGCTGTGGAGACTGCTCTGCACATTTTCCTGGAGGAGTTTGCCAGCACAGTTAGCTCCCGAGAGCAGCTGGCCATTGGCGAGTTTGCTCAATCTCTCCTCGTCATTCCCAAGACCCTTGCCGTGAACGCTGCCAAGGATGCCGCAGAGCTCGTTGCTCAGCTGCGATCAAGGCACGCCATGTCGCAACGCCTTCAGGAGAGTGATGGAAAAGAGGATGAAAAGACTATTGCCAAGAAGAAGGGATACAAGAACTACGGTCTGGATCTCGCCCGTGGCAAGGTCGTTGATGAGGTGAAGATTGGTGTGCTGGAGCCCAGTATTAGCAAGATTCGACAGCTCAAGAGTGCTGTCGAGGCTTGCATCAGCATCATGCGTATTGATACCCTGATCAAGTTGGACCCTGAACAGAGGGACGAAGACGATGGACACGGTCACTGATGAATTGTAATGAGTCGGATTGTCAGGGTATAGAGTACAAAAAAGACAAAAAGCCGGGCTGTCCATCTTACTTCATTTACAATGTTTTCAAGTTCTGTGATGATTTTGTAATGAATCATATCCCATGTTATATTCTTTTGCTAGCATATAGATATATTTATTTGGTAGCCCTTGGGTTTAAGCAGTACCCCCTGTTATAAATATCGAGGCCATACTCCCGGCATTTTTGCTCAAATCGTACGAAATGAGCTGTTGTCATTTCACCGCTTTCCAAGGAACATTATTGGTGTGCTCCAGTTCGGGCTCGCTAAACCAAGCTCCCATTGGGTTCAGGCTGGGCACAGTCTTTCTCTGGCAAAGTTGCCACTACGGCCTTGGGAGTTTTGAGGCCGAACCATAATTTCAACATACAAATGGATAAAAAAAAGATCAATTAGCCAGCTTCTCTCACATGGGATCACTGGTCCATGCCACACCCCTCCTTTTCAGCCCTTCAAGTGAACTTTCCTAGGACGTTTTATTTTTATACAATGGACCATGGCCACGTCTAAGAAACAGTAGGTGCGCCCACCAAGGCAAATATCTTCTCCCCGCCAGTCTATGCTTCCTCCATCGCAAGAAATGTTCCCCCTAATATTCTTACACCCATGACCTGTTTAACCGACAACGAGCTTGCCGTCTTCGGGGAAATCGTACTCGGGGATCTCGAGGTTGAGGGGAGCGGGTCCCTTTCTTATCCTGCCGGAGATGTCGTAGTGAGAACCGTGGCAAGGGCAGAACCAACCGCCGTAGTCACCGGCCTCGCCGATGGGGACACAACCCAGGTGGGTGCAGACACCTGAAATAGCACATGTTAGTATCTATGTACGGGCGGACGGATCTGTCCCATCGTTGGGAAACAAATGCAGAACCCGTTCAAAATTGGAGGATAACGCACCAAGCATGACAAGCCACTCGGGGTTCTTGACACGGTCGTCATCGGTCTCGGGGTGTCGGAGAGCAGAAACGTTAACCTTGTTGGCGGAGTCGATCTCCTCCTGGGTTCGGTGTCGGATGAAGACGGGCTTGCCTCGCCACTTGATGATGACCTGCAATTGTTTAGCGTCGTCGTTTTGATGTCGAGTTTTGTCTCATGACAACTTACGTTCTTGCCCTCGGGGATAGCGCTGAGGTCGACCTCGACCTTGGCCATGGCCAAAACGTCGGCAGAAGCGGACATGTTCACCAGGAACTCTGCAAATACATCATCAGCACCGCCCAATTGACACTCGCGGATGCATTGGAGCCCATTGGAAGCTTCAATTGCAGCTCAATGGCTACGCATGCTTCCAAAACCACATCCACCCACCTTGCACAGTGCTCTTGGCACCAGCGGCACTGACGGCACCGAGGGCGCCGACCATGAAGTAGGAGAACAGCTTGTTCTTGTTCTCGCCGTTCTTGGAGACGTAGGCACCGAAGTCGGGGATCTGGGTGCCCTTGGTCTCACCCTTGAAGGGGCTCGAGTAGGCAGAGGCCGTCGCGCTGCCGGGGCGCATGGCAGTGGTGCTGAGGGCGCGCACGGCGGGGACGGCCGGCTTGGCTGCCGAGCGCAGGCAGAGACGGGAAGCGGTCGCGAGAGTCGCCATCGTGAGGGTCAGGATGGTGGCGTTGGCGGGAAGAGGGTCGTCGAAGGGAAGGTTGAGGTCTTTTCCTTGGTGGATATCGGCTGATGATGCTTTGCCGAAAGTTTTGGGCGAAAAGTGCGGCCTGAGGCTGCAAATCAGCTTCGAGCTCGGAAATTGGTGGGCTGTGATTGGACCGGTGGTTTTCGGGTGGGTCTTCCGAAGTCTCCCGTATATCTGGGGCCTTCACAAGACTTGCCACGGATGAACCATGATACGCCAGTAAACCGTGAACAGGTTGAATAGTACCAGTGTCATGCATCTTTATTCTTTCATTACATCATTTTACTTATGCCAAAGGCTTCTACTCTTTCATTGCCCCAGAAGACGGCTCAATTGGGTTTTAGAGATGACTCTTCCACGCCATCAATTCTAACCAATGGCCGTCGACCCTTTCGTCCATTACGTCTAATCTAGGCCAGGATCCGTGCAACATGTCCAACCAGTCTTCACTGAATATGTAAAAGTGACCTTCCCACTCACTTTCAATGCATCCTTCTTAGCTCTTCAATCATGTTTCGCATGTCTTCGACGGTGGGCCCCAGTCCCTCGCACACCAGCTCTTGCTTTCCTTCATCCATTTCCAAGAACCTCTCTACCATCTCGCCATCGATAAAGCGGTAGGGGCCCTGGCCTTCTCTAGTCTCATTTCTGAATGCGCGCCAGACCTTAAAATCAATGTTGCCAGTTGTGTCAATATATTCTTCAAGTTTTGATTGGAATGTCATCAATAAATCTTGATAGTGCGGTGAAATATCTCCATATAAATAGAGAGATCCTTCGGTCTGTTTTCAATGTTAGTTCGATGCATGATACTTTAGTAAACTAGCCACTCACAGTTCCTAAGAATGCTCTCGGTGAGACGATCGAGTTTTCACCCTCTGGAACATGAAGCTTGCGAATCTGGTTGACCTGTTCACCAAGATTGATTTCACTCGTAACCTCTAGTCGGCTGCGATCTTCTTCTGTCGGTGCCTCTACATTTCGCTGCAGAACAAGCAGGTTACCTTGTGCGTCTGCCTCAAGCCACCTCTCACCTTCCAGGGAACAGACCGAGGTTGTCCATATCGACTCAAAGTGTCTTGCAACCTCCTCAAGCTTCGCTTTATTTCCATCCTGTGGTGGAGTAAACTCAACCAGCGACAGAGATTGGAATAAGTCGACCACGCCAATGATATTATCCGAAATATCGAGACTTATTGGCAGAGCTGCGGGTCGATATGATGCAAGCTTCTGTAAAGAGCCAGAGCTACTTGTTTCCTCTACAAACTTGTAGACAACAACCGTCTTGGACAGGCCAGCCACAACATAATCATTGATCATGGCCAGGCACCGACAGGGGCCCTTCAACTTATGAGACACAATCTGGTACACTTGCCGATTTTCGTCGACACCGAGTACCAGTATGCGACCCATCGTATCAGCCGCTCCCTGGACCTGGCCATCCGTAATGAAACTTGTTCCAACTATGAACCGATCGGCGAGGTTTCCATTGGAGTCTGGCAACTCTGCGCTTATCACGCATTCCACCAGTTCCAAACAATTTGCTGCATTCAACAAAAATGGTGTCCCTAGCTCTTGGAAGACGATTTCATCAACCAGCTTAAATGTACTTGTGGTGACCTCTTCGTTCCCAACCAGCTCTTTCTTTATACAACCTAGGCCGAAGGCTTTGAGTCCAGCGGAATACGCAACTCTGCGGACAGTCTCGTGCACAGCCAATGCTTTCACGTGTGTGAGTCGTTCTTTGTCTACGTGACAAATCTTGACATGGTCGTCCGTGGATAAGACAATGGAGTCGGGGAAAGCGTGGGAGTCGAAAGGGGCGACGAACGTAGCGTTGTCAGCCGTAGTGGCAGAATAAATGATTCGACCCTCAGAGCTATAAATGAGACTGGCGTGCTCTGTCGTTGCAAATACGTTACAGGTGCCATCCTGTTGTGGTAAAATGTGCAGTCGAGCCGGGCTACTTCCGAGGGTGACACTCTTACGGCCTGACACGGCAAATCCTTTAGTAGAAATATTGAAGGCAACAACATTTCCGTCATCCATGGCAATCAACAGTGTTGGGCCGGATATTTCTGGCGGATGAAGCTGAACAAGAGCGATATCTCGTGGGACAGTGGCACTGTCCTCAGTTTGCCGTAGTGATTCTCCATGAATCGAGTTTAAGGTTGTCATATCAATTAGAGAGATACGCCCCGATGACCACCAACCAACAACTCCCAAGTCTGGAGGATCTCGTGCCGCATGAATGCAAGATATTTGGTCGGGTTGGTCTGAAGAAAATGACTGAGATTCCTGGGAGTGAGCGGAAAGATTCTGCAACAAGTTCAAGCACACTAGAGTGGTGCCCTCGACTGATAGCAGTGCCCACTTGCTATTGGCAGACGCTCTCGTGATACATTTTCCATCAGGAGCATCCCATCTATGCAAGACAAACCCGCTTTCGGGATCAAGCAACACGACGGTTTTTGGGGTGATTTGTAGTATCTGTCCGCTGGACAGATTTGTAGCCAAAAGAGTCTCCGCATCTTGGATCATGCCTTGGAAAGAATACACTTCCTCAATACCCCCTTCGGTATCGAAGCTGAATATTCTGGTTTCTGCCACTGACGAGATGACCAAGGTATCGAGTAGATCAGAAGCACAAGAGCGGAGAGTGAACAACCCCCTTGTTCCAGTCAATTCATCAAGAATTCCCTCGTCTTCGAGTCCCACACCACTTCTGATGCTCCGAAGACTTCCATCACGGTAGGCACCACAGCCTGCGACAATCCTTGACTGCCCGGAGGAAAATGCATTTCCAGATTGGGTATCGCCTTCTCTATTTCCCATGTCCATAATGGAAAAATCCATGATTGGAGCATTATTGGAGATTGATTTAATTAGCATCAGTGAGTTGGTTGCAGTGTCTACTTGGAATAGCTGAGAGTCACCATGATGCGAAGCTAAAAAGAGGATGTCGTTGTCCATATAGACAAGGCTTGATGCTCTCGACGTAATCGCAGGAGAGTTGTCAAATTTCATGGGTGACACCGTCATTCCTGTTACCACAACACCAGTCGACTCGACTGTTGTCTCGATTGTGAGGAGGTCGAGCCGGCCATAATCATCTGCGAGGAAGTAGTGGGTACCATCGTACTCAACCCAAGCGACAAAGATCCTAGGTTCATCGAGCCCAGATGACACGCTTGTGTATGTCAAACTGTCAAAGTAAGTTAAGAGTGTTTCTCCAACGACAAGCAGACCACCCAGATGAGCTTTGGCTCCTTCGTTATTTCGTACGTGATATCGCTTCTCCTCATCGACAGGAACAGGGATCAGCATGGTAGCATAAGGGTCGGGAATGACAATGTCAAGTTCCCGATCCCTATGTGGATCAAACTTGGAAACTTCGCCACCCTTGTCATCTCGAGTGAGCCTATAGATAGCGACCCGAGAATCCTCTTGGTCCATTTGGGCTTTGTAGAGAAAAGCAATTCTTGGGTGGCCTGTGCGGCTATGGATAAATGTGCTGGCCTTCATCCATAGCTCTGTTAGACGTACTTGATCAAGGGCCTCTAGTCTCGTCGTGGACCCTTTGCGCGTTGGTAGTCGAAAAACGTTCAATACGCCTTCCCAGAGGTGCATGGCCAGGAAACGCCCCGTCGGATCAACCAAACACTTGTTTTGGCTTTGAGATTGTCGCATATACGCCTCTGAGCTATCTTCAATCACCCGGTCAACGGTATCAAGCTGGTTGGTTTCCGGGTTCCACGAAACATTGAAGTATTGGAATCGATCGGTGCCGACGAAGAGGATGTCGGTGTCGGAGCCCTTGGGCTGTAGGCGCTGTAGCATGGCTATAGTGCCGTGGATGAGTTTTGTGTGGAGGCAGTCGAGGCCATCGTCGGTTAAGCGCCATATTTCGAGACGGTTCGCCTTGCTGTCGAGTCCCGTCAGTATCCCGCTCTCGACATGGCTGATAGGAGGGCTTACGCGACGATGAGATCCTCGATGTCGGGGGCGAGAAGCTTGGCCCGGAGCGCATGACGAATGCTAGTTGCTCTGTGGATAGGCGCAACGTAGGCCATGGTGCTTCATCCGGCCAAGGGGCGTTGACAGGGAGAGGTGTTGGAAGTTGAGTGAGGGTTGGTTTTTGGGGAGCTCCATGGAAGCCTTGATCTTGAGGGACCCGACGTAATGGTGCCGGAGTTAGGACGGAGCCCAGCGGGCACAGCGGGGCTCTTGACGCTAAATTAGCCCGAGTCATCCGCTATTATTGTTTATGTCCAGGGCTTGTTGGCGGGGTATTCCAGGGCAGGTCCTTTTGGGTAGGTGCACCTTGGTCACAGCTCCCATGCATTATCGGCCTAGATCAGCATTGCTGGGGATCTGCAGCTGCTGGCTGTCTGTTGCGGATTTCTCAAGTATCTTGTCGCCGTAGCCAATGGCATCGATCGGTTTCCAGAACGTTGTAGTGTGCCCTGGGGAAATACGAAGATGAAGAGAATTTGCGTATTTATCGCCTCTGTCATCTATTGCTAGTTAAATCAGGAATAGAGACGGAAGGTAGAGCTGGGCGGGTTGTCAATTGCTCAGAAAACACTCTGCCTCAGGATCAACTGTCTACCCGAGCCTCGTTACCCAGACATTTCCTCCAAACCCACGTAACTCTTTCATGAGGCTCATATTATATAAAACATGGCCGATCCGACCAATTTTATCCAGCAAACCCAGACTGCTGCCGAGTATGTACAGGTGCAGGGCTGTTTCCATCATTACCGAGATGCTCCATTTCGATTTCAAGATCAAATCGAACGCCTCCAAGAAACGATCGCACCAGGAAAACCCGGGCTAGTACATCAACCTGGTCTGTTGACGGTCCCACTCCCTCTTTCTCGCATCAATTTAGATTTCATGAACGAGGGGACACCAGATCTAGAAATACCAAACTCGCCACATAGAGAGTCGATTCATTCGCTTTCATCCAATCTCGTCAATGATAGGAAGGCTTTGGGACGCTTGCGGTTTCCCTCAGAACCTCTAAATTTAGTCGACGATTTAAAAAACGATGTCCAGCAGTATTTAAACGATATTTCGTCCAAGTTTTCATGTAATGTTTTGCGCGAATGGCTTCCTTTGAGCCCAGTCAGTGCTGAAAAAGACGAAGGCCTGATGTTCTCCTCAGCTTCATCGAGGTGGCGATGGTTAGCATTGAGGGAGCTTGATCGGGAGAAAATAGTAGTCTCCGAAGAGGCTGAGAGAATGCTTAAGGATTTTTATACATCTCCCAACTCCTCGGCTCTCCGGAATGTGGATCTTGGATTACATCAAGTAAGGTCTAGTTATCCGCTTAACAACCCTCAACTAATTCCTGTGAGTTGGCGAGAGTGCATATAGACCCTGTCTCCCCTCCAATTGCGCCATCATCCGACGCCGACAGTCCATTTTTACCCAGCCCCCGTGTTACTGTCATTGACTTGACATCGGATCCAGGCAGCATTGAGAACCCCCATGTTAACAAACTCCGACAAGATATAGAAGACGGGACTTTTGATTCAGGCCCGATTTCTCTTTCCATGACTGCCGATTCCCCTCCTTTAGTGGACGTGGTTCGAGACCTGATACCTCCACAATGTAGGGATTCCGATTTTAAAGTCGATGTCCCATTGACGATTTCCAGTCCAAGCGGAGCGAAAGGTTGGGCTTCTCTTTCTAGGGAAGTGGATTTTTTGAACAACGCACCGCATGAGTCGGAATCTGTCCCAATGGAGCCTGTAGGCTTTTTCGACGAACCTATGGAGGCGATCTTGGAATCTTACCATGGGCGTGCAATTCGGAATATTGAAAATGAACGATTAAAAGCAGCAGGTTCGCTTTTGAGAATGGAAGTGCCCAATCTCAACTTTGACATCGCGGATCCAAAATGGCACAACCACGTATCAAGCTCGGGAAATCAATTCCGATGGATGAAAACAGCCCTCGGGCAAGCCTTTTCCCTAAGGCCAGCAACTATATCCGTTCAGCTAGGTGCGGGCTTAAAATGGGCACCAATACCTCATGGAACTGGTCGGGATTTACTGAAGGAAATCTTGGATTCGCCTGGATCAGAAAGTCAAAAATATCTTGTCCTTGAGACACCCAACCATTGCAGTGAAAGCTACATTTCATATCCTCAAGATCTTCGAATTCTCCAGCTTCCCTCTCATGAAGATATTCAGCCGGACACATCCTCGGAGGATAATAGCATTAATTCGGCGGATGCCAAGGTACCACCCAAATATGGTGATTTATTTGCCCCGAACGAAAAGAGTCTACTTGAAGGTTTGAACCCTCGATTTGACACTGCTTTTCGTGCTATTAAGAGGAAGAATATTTGTGACTCGAGTAGCCTTTTGCCGCATTCAGCAGATTCCAGCACCACAACGAAGTTGCTGTCAAACTTCCTGCAGCTTCGATGTCCAAAGAAGCTCCGAGCCTCGAATGAGCCTCCTCACAAAGAAAGCCGAGGGAACCATAAGATCCCAGCGACCCCAATTACAATTCATCCATCACCACAGCAGCATAACAGCCTTAGTGCACCAATTCCTAACTTCAAGATCCCATCAAAGGAATACAGATTGATTGTTTCTGCAAATTTGGATCGAGTAATCATGTCTCAAATGGAAAAGAAATGGCCACAATTAGAAATTGTCGACAAAGATTTCTCGCAATATGACGAAGGAAACTGGCCACTTGCCTCGAATTCATACAAGGAGAGAAAATCTACACTTTCGTTTGAATCCGATATTTCGGTCTCTCCAAGCGTAGGAATCCTTCTTACATCTTTGCTCAAGGTGAAGCAGAAGCCGCTTCCAGGATCAAATTATGTCACGACTCTCCAACAAAGAGTGCAGCGTGTCAGTGAAAAGTACGAATCATTGTTTGTCCTTGTTTCGATCGCAAATCCACTAGGAGAATACGTCGGTGATCTAAGTGAATCCGATAAGCTTGCCTACTCCAATTTTGTTCAATTCACAACATCCCTTCAAACAGACATCACAGTAAATCTCGTACACGGAGCCGAACACACCTTGAGTGAATGGATACTGGATATCATAGCACGGTTTGTGGAGTCTACTTCCGGTTTTGACAAACTGGTTACATCAGAGGATACAGTTTGGGGGCTCTTTTTGCGACGAGCAGGGATGAACATATTTGCATCCCAAGCCCTGGAAATGCTACTGGGAACGCAACATGGTGAATTAGGTATGGATCACTTTTTATCTATGTCCGTCGAAGAAAGGATTATGAAATATAGTCAGGTACTGGGAGGAAGCAGGGTTCTAAGGCTTGTGTCCGGTGCGCTAGGCGAATAACTTAAACTTTAGGGATCGTACAAACAGGGCTCTGTGTCATTGTTGGTTGACAATAATCTTCCCCCTGAAAACACAGCCTTTGTAAACCTTCTGGTTCACAATTTGCATTTCTTAACTAACATAGAAAAGAAAAAAAAAAGCGATATAAACAGATAAACAAACCCATTTGTTTATTTTGATCTAATTAAAAGAAAACAGGCACATTCAACCAGAATTTCTCGTAGAAGTCTTAGAGTTGCAAATACAGCTGCGTTCAACAACTTTGTTTGGTGCAAATGCAAACCCAAAATAAAGAAGCTACCAAACATTATGATAAACCTAGAAATGTTTTCTCAAATACCTTGAGAAGGAAACCTCCATTAGAGCCCAGTATTAAAAGACATCCCCTGTTCCAGCTCCGTGCAGTGGATTTCTTTCCTCCAGCTTATCCCTGCACCACCACACAATGACAACCTCATTTGAGCCTGTCCCGAGTTCTTTGTACGACGAGAGAGAAATTCGCGAAAATGTGATTTCTCCATACAACTTGGATTTCGAGATTGGGCGCAACTGCCGGGATCAACTCAAGTGTCTCGCACAAATCCCACGCGTCCAAAGCTATGAGAACTCATGGGGTTTTCTCATCTACCGCACCGTTTACACGCCAGAGTCGGAAATCACTTTCAGCACTGCCCTTGTACGCTTATTTTCATACGTCGAGAATGTCATCTTTTCCGACGTCCGGCCCTGGGGCAGCTACCTGGAGAGATTCTTGGACTCGGCCCCGAACCAGGAGCTCGTTCGGCGCTTTACGAACCAGGTCATCCAGGATGCCAACCTCCTTCGCGATTATGGCACAGATAAGATCGGGTGGCTATTCGCCAAGTGGATCAACTCGCACCTAGGCCAGGACCCGGACAAGATTGCGTCCAAACACCCGCGGTTCCAGGTGTGTCTCCTGATTGACCAGGAGGTCCTTGACGACATTTTGCGGCTTCCCTCAGACCCTGCGGCTTGCACCGATGACAAGTTCTACCGTGCCATCAAAGTGGTGACCCCAAACCGCGGAAGGGGCTCCCAGTCGCTGCGCGTTGCCATCATCCGGCTGCCCGCCCTTTGGTTCAGTCTCTTGGACACGCCCATTCTTGGAATTGAGAACTCGGCTCTAGAGACAAATACCTGGGTTGGGAGGAAACTAACTTGAGAGGATAAGAGGCACAGTACATTTCACAGATAAGACTAGCAGAGTCGGTCCGTTTGTATTCTAAATTGGTTTTGATCGTGGAGAACACGGCACGACATCATGTTGGGGGATGTGGGGAACTTGACGGAAGAAGCCATTTTGCATAAGTACGACTGTCTGGTTTTTCATGGGGACATCAAAGTTATGCCGTACAGAGAGTATCAAGTTGATTGCTACCTAATCGGGTAAATAATGGCCAGGCAAGGTTATTGAACACAGTTGTATCTGTAGCCCTAGAGCTTCGAGGAGAAATTATGATGAGCCTGCGATAGAACTTCCGAGCATCAGAACATCAACTTAAAAGCAGTGATAAATAAATATATAAATAAGAAAACCTTAATTATTTCGATTAACCATTTATATATTTGATTCTGGTCTAGTTGAAAAAAAAGGGCAGGTTTAAGTGGAATTTCTTTACGGAGCTCCGGAGTCAGAAAGTGGTATTTCAACAACTTTACTTGGTCTTCATGATCTGCCCGCCTAGGAAGAAATTAACTTGATCCACTGTACAGGGCCAACTTGAAATTCGTGTTATATATACCATAATTAAGTGGTCTTCCTTTAAAGAAAGAACATAACATATCTGAAAACATCACTTTATGCCCATCAAGAATCTTACTTGTCTTATTTAAGTGCGCATTGGATGAAGCACTGTGCAGCTTGGCACCGCCATATGTTCCTATTTTAAATGCAAGCGCGAGCTCGACCCCCTTTAGCACCAAGAGTAACTTCTGGTGCACGAACTCAGCGCAATAGTGTCCTGTGTCCTACAATTCATCCCACTACTAGCCGCATATCGCGCAGGTCTGATATGCCCCTGAAAACGTTGATGGCTTAAAATTCGGACTCTTTGTTCATCTAAACGGGTTTTACAATGCATCCTTGAAGTAAAATAGAATAACATCGTAGGCAAACATCACATATCAAGCACATTCCACAATCCCAACAAGGTCTGGTCTATTTCCCAGTCCCCCGTCTACAGTCTATAGTCGATATCTATAACCATGCCATCTAGGGATTAAAAAAAAAAAAAATAAGAAGAGGAGGCGTATGGTCGGTCATGGGCTCAAGGTCGCTCAACACACCTCCCACAATGGCCGAGGCAGTTTCCGCAGCAGCGGCGACGAGGTTTTTGCATGTACCTGCTTCAAGGTCACGTAAACCACTCGGCGAGATGGATTTGGTAGCGTTACTGAGCGAGATTGCAAGCCGTAGTAATCCGAAATGGAATGAGTGAGCCATCGCCTACAAAGACGTTAGTTATGTTCCGTCAGAAATGGCCAGGGGCTAAACTTACTTGTATGCGGCACTCTCGTCGTTGCCAAACGAATCAAACACCATGCCCGAATCAACCGTCTCCTGCGACACCTCTCTATGGGCCTTCTTCCACCTGGTTGTCCTCTTCTCTTGCAACTCCCGCATGGCACCATTTCTTCCGACAAACACAATCTCTTCGTCCTCGGAATCCATTTGCTCAGCCGCACTGTCGAGCTCTTCCTGGGTAGGCTCTGCTTCGCTCTGCTCCTTTGATCGGGAGTCTTGACTAGTGCAGAGGTATTCCCTCACAGGCTCCTCAAGAGCACGCACCCAAGTCCGTACAACGGGACTACGCTTGGCTGCTTCACGCAAGTCCCGCGGTACCTCACCCGCACCCAAACCAGTGGCACTGCCCGACTTAAGCTGCTGCTTCTTGCGAGCAGCCTGCAGCTGGGCAATCTTGTTGTCATGGTTCTGTCGGACACCGCGATCCCAGAACTGGGCGAGCTGGTAAGGGATGTGGTGGACAGGGTGCGTGGGATGAACCTCCCAGTCGGTCGGCAGCGGTGGTTGCACGTTGGGAACGTTGATCAAGCGGTCTAGCAGCATGAGTTATCAGCGTGATGCCTCGCATAGACGCCAATGCAGCAAGGGGGCCGGTGTTTGCAACATACCATTCTCCCAACGTCTCCGTTGTCGGCTCCCCTCCTTCCCCTTCAACACAGCATCTCGCTTGCGCTGGCTATCGCGTGCAGACGGCGGCCTGCGGGGCGGCGTGGGTGTCTTAGCATCTAGGAAGCTAATATGCTGCTCAACTCCGGTCGATTCCTTAACCTTGACCTTGACCTTGACCTTGACCTCATTGTCCAGCGGGATGGCAAGCGGGGTGCCGATGCCGCGGGCGACGGGCGAGACACTGAGGGACTGCAGAGCCGAGATAGTCCAAGCGTCAATGTCAATGGCGTCGTTCTTGACGGGTGTCGCGGGAGTATGGAAGACAGGCGTGGGAGTCGTGGGGGCGACCACGGGTGCGCTGGCGATGGCCGTGGAAGCGGGAGTTGGCGTGGTCGACTGGTCGGGGGGTGGTGGGACGGCGCTGTAAATGGCCATGATGGGCGGATTGCGGGGTGAGATAGGAGGATACGTGCGTGCGTAAGGTGCCGAAGGTTGAGGGCGAAGAGAGCTTAGCAGCAGCAGTAGGGGGAATAATGGCCAATGTCGAGTCCCGGGGAGATACAGAGGAAGAAGCAAACAGGAGGCGAGTTAGGGCTCAGACCAATTAAGGTTGGTGGTGATGATTCATCCGAGGGCTTGACTGTTCGAGCAGTTTGAAGATGATAACTAGCCGCAAGCCCCAATGAGAACCCCCCATCTGCGATGAATCATCCCTCGTCCGTCCACCCCGGGCCAATCATGGCGCGAGCGCATCCCACACGGTTCCAGGTCCCAGCCCCGGCTTCCCGCCTGCCCGTCCTCTGGGGCCGGGCGGGTACATGGTTAGGTTGTGTGATGCGAGTCACCTGGCTGCTCCTCCCATGGCTGCTCCCATGGACTAAGTACTGGAGCTCCCAGAGCATGGCTGCTACGTACCTTGTTCCCATGGCTGGCCCATGCCGCCTCAACCTGGTCCATAGCGCTTCGACCTGGCGAGCGGTCCGTCAATACCCATGTATGCAGCTGCTTGCACGCGCAATTGTCTGATTTGCCGTATGTCGCAAACGGCCATTCTCCTCCCCTTGTATTCGCCCGCGCGGGTGGGTCCCATGGTCCCAAGCTACAAGCCATGATGACTCCAACCCCAAGTCGAGCTGGGCGAGATGCATGCAGCGCCATTAGGCAGCCACCGCTAACAAGCGAAATACGCCCTCGTACAGGATTGCCCTTCGACACCCCCAATCCGCTCAAGCCACGAGATGCGCTGTGTAAATTATCATGTTGACTCAGTTGTGACCCATGATTCGAAAAGGGAATAAAAAAAAAAGTAAGAATATAACACTTCCAAATGCCATCATCATGCCTTGGTCAAAAATGTATCAATCAATGTAAGAAACCTGGATATCAAAAGCCCCTTTCTCGGCTGCCTATCGACCATATCGCCCTTCCTAGTGCCGAGTCGAGTTGTAGTTCTTGTGTGGGTTGCCAATGCCACCTGGTCGAAGCAATGGCTGGTTCTCCCTCTCAATCGCACGCTCCTCCCGCTCGACAATGTCGTCCAGATCCTCCTCCGTCTCCGCATACCGCTCCGGGTGACCCGTAAATGGTCCCGGCAGGCCGCGCTCCCAGCCCTCAGAATATGTTCGGCTAGCCGAGGGACGTCGGGGCATGCTCGAATACTCAACTGGCGAATGCGGGATGTTGCTTGCAATTCCATTCATGCCGCCACCTTCCTGTCGTCGTCTTGCTGCAAGCTCGTAATACACACCCATGCACAACACAGATCCCTGCATCGTGGCCGTGATGAGATAGATGACCCATGTGCTCCAGCCAGCCCATCCGAGACGGGCGAACAGACTACCGGCAAATAAGAAACCACCCGGGGTTTGAATACACATCATCGGGATGCTCAAACTGCCGACATGCTTCAGGTGATACGTCATCCAAATCTGGGGCATGTATTGAATGGCGGCCAGAACGGTGGCCATGATTCCTAGCAAGTTGGCCCAGAATAATAGATGATCAGGGGCGGCAAGGAAAAACACGGCTGTAATGATGATGACAATTAGGCCGTGCAGCACGCAGAGAAGGCCCACAATGACGGCCGTCTGCCATCGAGGCGCATCACCGCGAAGCTCCTCGGGAGGCACATTAGCCTGTCGGTAGCGAAAGAAGATCAAAAAGAGAACGAGACTGCCCAAAAAGTTAGCCGGCATTCAATTGTGGCACGCATTGCCAATTCGGGATAGCAGGTGTCCTACATGAGACTGAAGCAGACCCATTGGGCGCCGAGCTGTGCAACACCAAGCAGTCCTGCCGTGCACTCAAAGGCGCCGAGCTGCTTGCAGCAGCCGATAGCGACCCGGGATGGCGGGACCGTCAAGATGTTTGCAAAGCCGGCAGTGGCCGAGGTGGTCCCAAGCAAGACAAAGTAGGGAGAGATGCCCTCAGACGTGCCCCGCGAGATGATACGGTAGTGCTGTGGGAGGTACGAGACCAGAATTCCAAGCAAAAGGAATCTGCAAGACTTGTCATTAACCTGAAAATTCAAAAGAGTGATGATTCGAGAAGCATAGGTTGGGGCAGTAGCTTGGGCGCGTCGTACATGGAAACGAAGAGCTCGACGTATGAGGGAGTCCTGAGGCTCTCGCATTGGTCCTCTGGGGGGGCGGCGAACATGTCCATGCTTGAGGACATCGTAGGGAAACAAGGGCGCAGGCGGCGCAGCGAGCAGTAAAAAAAAGAGACAATAGCAGCAACCGGCAGATGCGGCTCTGCCGGAGGACAAGGAGACAGAGACGATCGAGGATCACGAGGTTCGGCGGGCCCCTTCTCGGTTTCCTGACAAGTGGTGTGGGTAGGAGGGTAATAAGAGGCCAGGCGAAGAGGGTGCGGAAGGCGTCGCGTTGGAAGGGTGACGTATGGTGTGGGGAGGGATGGGCGAGGCTGTCGCGAGAAGCAAGACCCAGCTGGGAGCTGGGATGAGACAAGCGTGAAAGGAGAGAAACGGAGCGTCGAGGAGAGAACAGGGCTACGAGGGGATCATGGCTGAGGGAACGTGTGTGCAAAGGGAGCGAAGAGGCAGTCAGCGTCTCTTTGTGCTGCTGCCGCCGTCTTGCGGTGCTGGCAGTGGAGAATGGTGAGAGGGTGATGGAGGCAGAGCAAGGTCGGCAGGCCTAGGGAATGGAAATGGACGAGCCTGACCCTGAGAACGGACAGCTTGGTCGCTAATTGGAGGTGAGTCGGGGGCAGTTAGCGGGCTGCCCCATTGGAGCTGCGAGCCCAGTGGTGGCCCTTTATAGCGACGGAGCCCCCATTGGCTACGCGCCCGCTAAGGCCCGGTAGATATTACCGGGAGTCGGCAGCTGTCAGCCCGCCAAGCTCGACAATAGGAGCCATTGCCCACTGCCATGGCTGCGCTGATGGATACGTTACAGCACGTCTCCCGGGTCCATCCTGCTCCTGTCCAGCAGATCTTTGCCAACATGTGACTTTGAATCAGGCCAGCTCGCATCATAGGATAAAGCGTCCAGCTGCTGTGTGACGGCCTTGGCTTGCCTTGCGATCCAATTAAATTTTAATATAACCGCCCTACCAGTCCAGTCGGGGTGCATTTTGCCATCCCCCAGAACTTGGCGACCTAGCATCGAAATACGCATACAGACTATACATGGATGGATATAGTCCGTCCTGTCCACAGCGCGACCTGCCCTCCCTCGCCTCCCCCGAGCAGGTGGGGACCGCCCTCCAAAAGTCCGGTCAGCGCATCGCTTTTTAGTGGACGGGTGGGCGTTTGAGGGTGCTGCATCCCAGTTTACAGGCACCCGCTCCCCCTCTTCCCCTCGCCCATGACGTCGCTTGGATTGGCATGACGGCTGCTCTCAGCATTCAGAACCCTAGGAATACGATTGAGTCTCCCTCAAAGCGCCCGTCATCGTGGAACAAGCCCGTCTGATACGAGGACACTGCGCCGTACCTTTATCGCTATTCGTATTCACTTTGCACCTTATCTTGGTCTTGCTCTCCTCGTCCCTAGCAAATCCACATGGCAACCTCGGGGCATTCTCTCAGACATGCATGGGCTGGCTGCATCTCCACCAACGCACAGATGAGCAGCCGGCCAGTGCCTGGTCACGAGCTCGGCCTAACCCAGTCCCAAACTTTTCCGCAGCCCACTTACACCCATCATCACATTGCCCACGCACATCGCACCATAACAATTCGTCCGCCTCCATGGATGACCCAGCTGGCGCCGATATCCATGTGCAATCCGAGACCGAGCTCCTATCGAAGCCGCATCCAGATCCAGACCCGGGCCAGGGCGGCGGCAACCCCACAGTCAACCTCGTGGCCGAAAATGCCATTGTTCGGCCGAGTCAAGACGACGCCGTCCTATCATCGCCTGTGACCAACAGCCCCTTGTCTCGCGAGTTCTACACCTCCGCCCAATGGACTCCCGACGGCACGTCGCTCCTCATCTCGTCTTCGCGCAACCGCATTGCCACCTTTGTTCTCCCAGATGACCTCCTCGACCCGTCCGCCACTCGACCGCGCCAGCTCCCTCCGTCGTCCACCATCTCGCTTCCAGAACCGACACAAACCGTCGTCTCAGCGCCTTACTATTCACTTGCCGAGCCGTCTTCTCAAACCGCCCTCGTCGGCTGTCGTGATCATCCTATACACCTCTATCACCTCTTTCCTCACGACAATGTGCCCAGCCAGCCATTGGCAACGTACAAGCTCATCCGGCGCGAGACGGAGGAGTACATAACCCCATCCTCAATGCTATGGGAGTACCCGGGTACGCACTTCGTCTGCGGCTCCGTGAACCGCATCGACCATTTCGACATGTCTCGACATGGTTCGGATGGACCTATTCTAACTATCCCCACGATCCCTTCCAAACGGCATATATCCAAGGGCAGCGGGGTGGGGATGAAGGGCACAGTATCTTCTCTGGCCGCATCGCCGCAAGATTCGAACGGAGGTTCAGTCGTTGCTGCGGGGACCTGGACACGCTGGGTTGGCCTTTACGACCTACACCGAACTGACAAGACGGTTGCCAACTGGAGCATTTCCAACACCGACGGGGTGGATGCTGCCGTTGATGCCGCTGGTCAAGGTATCGTTCAGGTGCGTTGGAGTCCCTGTGGCCGCTATCTAGTCGTCAACGAGCGCCAGTCCACGGGGTTATTGGTCTATGATATTCGCGGCTCTGGTCAGCTCCTCAGCGTGTTGACCGGCCGCGACGCCACCACTCAGCAAAAGTTAACATTCGACATCTTCCAAAGTGATCCGTACTCGGGGGGTTCCTTTTTCGAGGTCTGGGCCGGATCCAAGGACGGCTCCGTAGCGGTTTGGGAGGGTGTTGGCAGCAACTTTGGTGCCGTAGAGCCATCGTGGAGCTGGAAAGCTCACGAATCCCCAGTAGGAAGCGCCGTCGTCCACTCAAGCGGTTCAGTAGCTGCTACATGCTCTGGAGGATGGGGAGCCCCGACGGTTCAAGACATGGACGAGGGGTTCGGGGCAACCGCGTCGGTTTCCAGCTCTCAGCATGTTTTTGACGAGTCTGGGATCAAGGTATGGTCAATTGGGAGCTGAAATGCCCCCAGGGAAATGTCTCGGCCCATACTCGCATTTGTCTGCCTCCTTAATATGTGAAAAGCTTCCTCTTTCCTCAGCAACGCCACTAAAGCCCAGCCTCAAGGCTTTGATCCTTCGTCATCGAAACGTAGAGCAGGGGGAAACCCTGTCATATATTGATCAAGAATACCCCAATTGAACCTACAAATATACGTCAATGACCTGCACACACGCACGCACGCACAAAAACCATAATAAACCAGGTAAACAAATAATAGTACCGTTGTGCCGCAAGGCTCATATATACGATTGAACTATCTTAATATCTACCAAGCCAAATATCAAACCTGGTGACCGCGTGGTCAAACCTAATCAATCCTTCGCAATTACCTGTGTTGCCCGATTCCTCCCGATCAAGAAAAAGAATTTGATCAGGAATCCTTCTCCGATTAAAAAATGATCAAAAAATTATGCCCAGACACGCCACGCATGGACGTTATGCTCATTACTTTTTTCCACAAAACAAAAAAATGCCCCGTTCTAGCCACGAACGCAAACTCCGCTTTGGATATTAACCCACACCCCGAAAAAATAGATGATGAAACAAAACGCCAATGACATCCAAGATTAATCGTGTCTCTTGCAGGGTACAATTCCTCCTCCAGGACGTGAGTCTCTGTCTTTGGTTGCACTTCATTGAGCAGCTCGCTCCCGCATACGTCGTGAGATTTCGTTAGACCCAGCCCGGTCCTCTGTTTTGCTGCCACAGTGGACCACCGCCTCCTCCCCGGGGCCCTGGATATGATCCCATGGGGGTGAGGGGGGCAGTATTTGGTCGGGAATCTTCTTCGTCGATGGGGCCGAGCGCTGAGTTGTAAACTTGTGTGAATTCGTCGGTCTCTCGGTTCTCCCGAGTCAGAGGCACCTCGTCGTGATCCAGTTGGGGGTCACCGCCGACGGCCATACCGATGCTCGAGGTCGGCGCGAACCCGTATGCACTTGCTTGGTTGGTAGAATAAGGTTCCGGTCTCTCATCGAAACCATGATCGTCCATTGTGTTAATGCCTCCACGCGCTACCGGCATGGGCGGTGGGGGGGATGCATAGTCCACTTCCCGCATTGGCGGCGCCAGAAGTGGCTGGATATTATGATGCCTATCAGACCCGGGTCTATCAACTTGGTCAGCACACATGTCATGGTAATCATTCCTTTCAATCACGTACTGGTCTCCGCTGGCATCCTGGCTGCCCTTCTTGCGTTTCCAAAGCCAGACGCCAAGGACGACGAGGGCAACCAGGGCGGCAACGCCGCTGATAGTGCCACCAATGATGGCACCAGTGTTCTTTGAGCCATTGTCTTTTCCATCCGTATCGGGAGCAGAGGCGGCGGAACTCGATGATGACGAACTGCCAGATGCAGTAGCGGAACTACTATCAGTTCCTGTGCTGGTAGCACTTTCAGTTTCGGAAGTGTTTGAGGTTGTGGTTTCACTGCTGGTTTTAGTTTTGGTCTTGGTTTGGGTTTTTGTGTTGCTTGTCGAAGTTTCCGTGGTTTCCGTGGACTGAGTTTTGGTGGCCGTCGACTTTTTCGTCGACTCAGTTGAGGCCGAATCGGTCTGCGAAGGAACAGAGAGGGTGGACATTTCAATTGCCGACTTTCCTGAGGCAGTGCCTGCGACGGTTGTCGCCAGACCGGTGGCGGTGCCGCAACCATACTGAGAATATCCTCCATCATAGTTGTTCATGTAACAGCGTTCAGCACCCTGGCAAGTGAAGATGTAGGGGTTCGATTCCGACTGCGGGCCGCTCTGCGAGTCAACGCAGCCGGTGTAAACACCTTGGGTACATGAACCGCTGTCGGGACAGCAGCCAATGACTCCTTGGCCAGCATCCACCACACAATGCGATCCTGCGGAGCAAGTAGCCGGCAGGCTAGGGTCACCTCCTATGTAACCACAAACTGTATTCAACTGCCGACGAACAAGCTCGACCTCGGGGCCGGCCGTCGCAAGAGGCCAAGGCTGGACATTGAGTTCGTAGAATTCGACGGTTCTCGTAGGCTGGGGAAAGCTGAATGGAGATGCGGTCGCGAGACTGATGAAATTGGAGAGGGCGAAGAGCGAGGCGGCAGTGGGCAAACGCACCACTCGGTTGGCGGGGGACATGGCAAACAAGGTCGTTGATGTCTCACTGTAACATGGTCTGTCCGCAGAGTCTGGGATAATGAGACGTTGTCGAGAGCGAAGGGAGGGCGTTGTTGGCGAGAACCGAGTACGTCTTCTAGTAAATGGGGTGGTGGCGGAGCTAAGGGAGAGAGGCGAAAGTGAAGAACAGCAACCAAGCGAACTAGTGGCGGGATGATGGAACAAAGAGAAGAAGAAAACGCAGAAGTGGGTGGACACGAGAGTTGTAAAAAGTGACAGGACCACGGCAGGTTGGAAAAGGCCCAGATTTACGAAGAATCTGAAGCACGCAGCAGCAGGCGAGCGCGCAGGGTCCGGGGCTTGTGTTGGTGCTGGCGTCGGTGCTGGCGCTGACGCATGGGGGCCGACTCCAAGAACCCGGCGACGGCGTTCGCTCTGGGCGTCGTTTTGGCGTTGCTGGGCGAGTTGTGCCAAAGCCAAAGATGCGATGGGGCAGGATGGCTGGGGTGGTCTTGCAAGTGCAGGCGATCCCAAGATTTCCGGGGACCCTGCGTGCCAGACCCGCATGTTAGAGGTCCAACAGGCCATCCAGAGAGGCTACATGTCCAACCAGACCAAGGCGAAGCCACCCGGGGCAGGGGGTGCGACGGAGGACGACAGGGGACAGGGGGCGGCAGCAGCAGGATTTACGATGGGGGGTTGAAGGTGGGTTTGGAGGTGGGCGCTCTCTGTTAAGTGTTGGTAGCTCCGATGGCGTAGCGCTACTGTAGGCTGGATAATAGGCTGGGTGCCGGAGGGGAGAGAGGCTGGGCGCTAACGGGAGGTGCTGGAAACAGGGCAAGGTTACGACCGGGGGGGCTGGGGCGAGGCGTTGTGTGCGACACCAAGGCAAAAGCGGCGGCGAAGGGGGTTGGGGATTCGAGGCTTCGAGTGAGTATCGACGGTGAACCGAGTGGAAAAGTGGGAAGAGAAAAAGGAGGAAAAGAAGACGAGTGGGGAGAGGCATAAAGGTCCATATGGGAGTTGCGGAAAGCTGTCGTGTCACAACAATGGGAATGCCACCGCTCAACGTTCCTCAGGGGACAAGAGGCAGCGTGCAGAGACAACGGCCCCACGCGGACCGGTCGTCGCACCGTCCGTCGTTGCTAGTCGGCCTCTGATAAATGAGTGTGAGACTGGGGAATTTTCTTTTCCATCCATCCCAATGCGATCCTAGGACGGCCGGAAGTGATTGCATGATGTGGCTTTCAGCTCATAATTAATTAAAGCTCGAGAAGCTAGTCCACGCCGAGAGGGGAGAGAGAGATGAGAGAGAGGGCCAACACGAAGTGGCTGGTCAACCTCGACGGCCGCCCGATTGCGCATTTTCCAAATGCAGATTTCCAGATTCGCATTTCGCCGCAGTGTTACAGCCCGTCTCAGAATCGTTCCACCGCGTCACATCTGCGCCCATCTGCACCCGTCTTGCTGTTCGCTCCAAACGTGTCTCTACCTGCCTACCTACCTACATGTGTTCCAACTGTCTCGCATACTCCATGTCTCATCATCGCTTCGCTTCGCATCAGCACTGGCCACGTTGGCATGCCCTCCTCCCAGCTCCGCAACCGTCCACCCCATCAGGCCGGATCCTGAAGCCTATTCTGTCATGCAGCAACGGCGGCGGCCCACGGGTGTCGTCCACCCACTTCATCCCGCCAACGTCCCGTCAGATTCTGTCGTTTTGGGCCGACTGCTGCCCCGCTCACTTCACGTCAGGCACTGTGCTTCCACACCAGCCCTCCTCGCCCCAACACAGTGTGCATATCTCTCCACCCTCCACGTCGATCACGAGCAAGTCCTAGCTTTGGGGCTGTGCGGCGCGATGCGTTGTGCTTCTAAATCGGGACCTTCGTCCTTACACGAGCTTGCTTACTCCCTCCCGACGTCCCCGGCTTATCACGGACGGCATTGGCGTGTCTCAGATTGAAGCGGAAAAGGACGATCACCCGTTGAATACATCATGCCTATTCGCTATCTAATTGATCAACTCTATGCCCATAATATTATAGAGCAGTCTCCCATGTTGCGAAATACTAACTCTCCCCCAGCAGTGCGCCAAGTACCAGCATATAAATCAAAAAAAGACTCCATCCCGCTTGGTCTATGTAATTAAACAATTCAAAACTCTGGAATTCGCCCATTCCTTGTGGGCCTCGGTTATCCAACGCCACCGTCTAGAAATATGCATGGCGCTGGTATGCTCAACTGGAATCCTCCCACGTAACTCGTCCATCATGATCAGTGCTCAGTCAACCTCCGGACCCACAGCCCCGACGGTTGTCCCGGGCTTTGTTTATTCTGTTCCGCTCATCTTCATGGCCGCATCAACTCTTGAGAGCTGCCGTGGCCAGAAGTTGATCTCCGTCCAGAGCTTGCTCGTCGGTGGTGATGACGCCCCTGCCTCGGGGTTTCGCGCTGAGGATGTTCGCCATATGGAAGTTCATGTCGCCCCTGCTCTTGAGTGTGCTCTTGAAAGGAAAATTGACGGTAAGGTTCGTATCGAGTATCCTCACGAGGAGGGCTCTCTACAGCTGCCTCCTCCTCCACAACGCTGTCGTACATTTCGTATCCACCGCCTTGTTTGCGTGCCTTCTTAGCAGCCTTGCGTTGCAGTTTCTCTTCCTTCTTCTGCTGCTTGAGGGCCTTCTTCTCCTTGCGGCTCAAGCGTGGGAAATCGCTGTCTGGTCCCCGAAGCACAATACCGGGGTGAATGACGTTGAGGAGAACAAGAGCGAAAAGCATGGGGAAAGCATCAAGGCCAAAGCCGTAGTTCTCGTTGGATAGGATCGGGTTGTCTTCACTGACACCAGGGCCAAACTCAATGAGACGGTAGATGATTCGGATCTGCGACCATAGGATTAGCTCAGACGCCCACTTTGCGGACCACAGGGACTCAAACTTACCACCACCAGGATCAATACCAGAAACATGATCCAGATAAGATACTTGATACGGCCCATGTTTCGCCCTTCCAGTTGAAGCAAAAGATGGTAGAACCAAACGGTCATGGACCCAAAAATCACAATGAAGGCAAGTTGAATACCAATGCCTGCCATATAAATCTTTTGGCCAATACGGAGGAGGTTTGCGCTGGAGTTACCAGAAAGCAAGCTTCCACCGCCAACCTGGACCAGGAAGCAGACGATGTCGAGCCAGATAAAGAGGGTACCGAGTTTAATTGCTCGGACGCCCCATATCTTCTTTTCGGGGAGTTTAAAGTAGACCATTCTGGCGACTGTCATGTACACGAAAGCGTTGATCCCTGTGGTCGGGTCAGCCATGTTTCACTCAAACTCGGATACATTGACACTCACATAGAGGGGCAAGGAGGAAAAGAAGGGTTCCATAGATGGAGAACTGGATTTGTTGCTGGTCATGACTTCCGATTGTCTTGATGACAAAGGCTGCCAGTTCCCAAGTAGCTCCCATGAGAACCACCCAGCAGTACCTCTGTAGCAAAGTTAGCTACTTACCACAAGTTGAGACGAGTGGGTAAGAGGAAACGAACCTTCTTGCACACAATAGCCTGGATAAGATGAACTATTGTGGTGATTCCGAAGAGAACAGCAAAGGCAAGGTTGCCTTCGAAGCTGGGGTTGAAGTTGTAGTATGAGTTGCATGATCCAGGAGGCACATAGCCATATTTCCCAGGAACGGCAGTGGTACAACTTTCTGTGGATGAAGAGGTTGTTGTTGTGGAGGGGGCACGGTCATCGATGGTTTTGGTGGCCATGGTTGTCTTGGCAGGGGTATCGATGGATTAGATATTGCACAAAAAGGAAAAAGAAAAAACAGGCTAAAGTTCTCCAAATTGGAGTCAAGTGAAGCTGCTCTTGCAGAGTAGTGATGATGATGATAATGTTCCAGCATCCTGAGAGAGTCTCGCCCAGCCTTTAAATAATTCACAAAACATGCCCTTCATTCACGACGATCCTAGTCTGCATCTACAAAATTAACCTGAAAGTGGGATTTGAAAATTGACGATTGGCGAGGGCAGTGTTCAGAGCAGAGGCTCAGTCGGATTCGTCGCTTTCAGGCTGCTTACAAGTTGCGCTCTTAGTGGGGACGCGTCACTGTTGCTCGCCAAAGCTAAACCCCAACGGTGCAGCCTCAGCCTCAAGCTGACCCGCTCGGACCAAGATTGCCCTTAAGACTGGGTGCCAAGCCTCGAATCAACGGTATTCCCACGCGCTATCATGCCGAATAGGGCAATTTACACTGAATCCCACCGCTACGTAGGGCTGGCGGGGGGAGCTCGTCTAATTTCAAATCCCACTCGGCCAGGAAGACGGATGCCCTACGCCGGCATGATATTCAGCCCATCCCTTACCTTATGCATCGCTAGGTTTCAGTCAACACCGTGATTACTGCCATCTGTCAAATATGGTTGGCTTGTTTGTAGCCGTGGCTTAGATCAAGGTCAACCTTTGGTCTCCGGCAGTTTGGAGTTGACGTACGCATTCCTACCGCAGCCCTCCTCTCCATTACGCTTAAACCCTATGCAAAAAGCGTGCCAGCGCCCACGCATCATGAGGTTACAATTCACAGGGCGTCCGGTGTCTGCAATATATTTTTATTCGCTCACAGATAGTTGGTGCTGACATTATCATCATTCGGGAATTTCCTAAGAGGGCAAGGTTCATGACGTCGTTATCCCAGCAAATGTGACAACTAGGAGCCGTACAATGAGACCCTGCATGAAAGCTCGGCAACATTCTCCAGGTGATAAAGCATCCATTCATCTACTTTAACCCTCAATCAGCTCAAATAAATGCTGCTACCAGTAATTTCCGCATCGACTAAAGCGCACTGTACTGTTCGCAATCACTATATAGCTATCTGCCTCTCGGTAGTCACCTATCAAACCCCAGAACGAGTCAATCATATAGACTGTCAAGAATGTACAGTATGCTTTAGACATTGGGATCGAATTTCTTTGGTTGGTTTGCTTCAGAGTACACTTGTCCGATTTTCTGCCTGTCCAAATCGGCTTTCAAAATGTCAACAGAGAATAAAGGTCAAATATGAGCTCTAGCTAAACGACTGCGCAATTTTGCCAGTGCTTAGAGTATGGCCGTCTTATTAGATGTAGTTTAAAATTCCCATCTAGCATCAGAGGTGCTACGGAATATATGTGATACCAAATTCCAATTTTTCTGTGCCATTTTCTACCCAATACCGTGTTTACAATGTATTATATGGAAAACTCCCAGTCTAATTGGCGACCCATGATGCGGCGAGCAGCGTCTGACAGTCTGCCTCGTCTGGGGCCAGATTATCTCACCCTACCATTTCTATTCTCTTTTGAACAACATGAAGTTGTACCTCCTTCAATTTTCCCACCGCGACCTCGTTGTCGACATACTAACCAAACATGGCAGAGGTTATAGGAACTGTCGCCGCATCACTCCAGCTCATCGACACTCTCAAAAGGACCTGGGAATTGTGGCAAGATATGGAAAATGCCTCGATGACCATCCAGCACGCTAGACGAACGATCAACAACCTCGAACTTGCACTTCGTCGCATCGAAAATTGCCATCTTGCACTAGCAGCGGAGACATCAAACGATGTGATGATGGTTTTGGATACAATCAACTCCAAGCTCAGGTCGATCCAGGATGAACTCGCAAATTGTGCTGGCAGCAAGTCGAGAGCTTTAGGGAAGTTCAAGTTTGTACTCCACAAAGCTTCGATTATGCAAGCATTCGGGGACATTGAACGAGAAAAAACATCACTAGATCTTATAAACTCCGTGATAATAGGGTAAGCATGGACATTACATTGAGTGTTATCCTTTCGCTAATTTATTAAAGGGAGATCCTTATCAAACGGCTTCAAAGCATCCAAGTTTCATCCTCCCATCTGCTGTCCCAGTCCGCATTCTCCAGTCACGCTCTTGCCGATTTAACGACCGAGATGCGCACAATCCGATGCTGGGCAACAAATGTCACAATCGCAGCACCTCAATTCGATTGGTCCGAAACCTATAACAAAACGGATGAAGAGGAAATCCCATCAGCTTTCACACAACGAAACAAGAACCAATCAAACAATATACGCCAAATTGGCCCTGCCAGTTTTCGTCCAAGTTGGAAGTTCTTATCATCCGCATCTACATATCAAGCGTTACACAAGCACCGACAGGATGGATACAGACTCCAAGACGCAAAGACTTACACATTTCACAGTCGCTTTGGTAGCCTTAGTATTGACGTGTCTACCTATAATCCAAATTTTACAGGATATCGAAAGCCTTACATGCGATTTTCAGCTAGGCTCATACTTTATCCCAGTTTAAGAGGATCTGGGAAGGTGTTTGAGTTCCAATTCCAAGAATCACAAGACGCAAATAGGTTTCTTCATCCGATTCCTTCATTAAAAACAGCCCGAATAATTAAACTTGATTCTCCAGCTGGTCGATGTATCGCAAGAGGAGATTTGACTCAATTTCAGCATCTTCTCGAGGAAAGACTAATCTCGGCATATGACTGTTCCCAAGAAGGCATAGGTTATCTACATGTATGTTGATTCGCAATTTCATTTTCTCCATTAGTTATGTAGACAATTACTCATCAGTACACCGAAAAGGTAGCAGCAGCATATGGGCGATTGGAGTTCTTGAAGACATTGGTCATGGAGGGAGCTGATGTAGAAATTCGAGATAGGTATGTCCCTATTTTGACCTGATTAGATACAACGCTAATATATCTATAAGTGATCATCGTACAGCTCTAGATGTATTGCATGAGTATGCACCTCAAGCATTAGACACTGAAGTTGGTTCCCCACAGGATGAACCGTTTTTTGGACGATCAAGATACGATTTACTTGAGGATTTCAAAGAATGCTGCCTTTACCTTGAGGGACTAGGGTCTTCGTCAGGGGAATCGTTTGACCTCTTGGGCCCGAGCGAAACATCCCTTCAATTTCGCACTGGAGCTCTTCCATCACGCAACACTCTTCCCAACCTCCAGAAGTGGGGGGGTTTTATCCGTGAAATTGGAGTCAACATCAATGGGTTTTATGGCACTGATTCCAATGCCTTAATCTCAGCTTGTTGTGCAGTAGATTCTGAGCGCGTGAAAATACTACTTAACTTGGGAGCAGACGTCAATGCAACTTGTAGAAACGGAAAGCAGGCTATACATCACATCTTTGATTCCGGTTATTGGGGGTATGAGGACGTGGATATAGTTAAATCACTCCTCCTTGCAGGAGCAAGCTTGGAATCAAAAGACAACCAGGGACTCACGCCACAGGACTACGCGATGAGAACCAGCTACTTAGATCTTTATAAATCAGTATTTCGGGCGACAAAGCAGACAGATCTGCTTGACAGTGATGAGCCATCGTGTGAGTGGCATGCTTGGTTCAACACAGAAATCCGGCACAGAGATGCAGAATTCGATTTGGATAATGAGGCTCTGGGTTTATCTCAGTTGTCAGCGCAAACACAGCAGCGCTTAAATGAGCCAGATAATGGATCAGAATACTTCCGGACCACAGAATTGACCTCTGAGGCTGCTCTGCTTAGTTCTTCAACCCGTCAATTAGGCCTTTCCGACATGGTCGCAGATCCGGCTCTAACATTTGACACAGTTGCACGGATACTTTTTTATTTTTTCGTGGCTTTGGGTTTCAATACTCTATCTCATCTAATGTCGAATCTCTTGGAAATTCTCATAGCCCTGAGTTTCTTTGCTGAAATATGCTGGGAAATGGTTGCCAGTATCTCTAGAAAATAAATATTTGAGACTCCAAACTCCATACTGGATAGAAAACTTACGAATCATTTACGTATTTCGAGTTCACGAGGAAAACATAACCAGAATCAAGCCTCTAACGGCCCTCGTCAACACCCTTAATCATCCATGATTACAGTGATTGTTGGGGTACGGCGGCATTGTAGTCAGAGATAATGGGTCAATAGATACAGTCATCGTGTTCATTTGTCCATCTTTCGCCTCTGTAGCCAAAATCGAAGAGGTTCCCGGTGTGCAAATGTCTGCTGACAGTTTTAATGGTGGTTTTCTTTGGTGTCAGTGATTAGGTTGATTCTTTTTTTTGGCATAATATTATTAATCATTACCCAACATGCCAAACCTGTCGTGTTGGGTGTTCCAAAGCGCACTATCTGATGATCTTCATCGATTTCAACGGAATCTGGCGTGGGTTGATGTTGGCCACCGATCAAGCCATCTTCCTTGCACTGACAACTACAATGCCCCTGGGCTACTAGTTTATACGGTGCACCTGAACATGTATGCTAGCTCCGTTAGGGATTTAGAATATGAAGCATCATTCTTGCCAGGATCTGCGAACCCGATTAGGTCTAGAATATGCATGGCTGGAAAATATGACTGGCTCATGGTGATGCTGCTGTATGCGCTCAACATTTCGTATGCACTTTGTAAATGATGTTGGCTTTAGGTTACAGTGATGGAGGTTTAATTTGAGGTTGCATGTTTTAGCTAGAAAGCATGGAAGCTCGTGCTCGTATCAAGGTACTTTATCGTATGGCACATGCCTATTTATGCAGCTAGCGATGAAATGGCAAGGGTGGAGTTGGGTGTCGTCCATGGTGATATTAATAGCATGAAATACTGTCACGGACAGCATTGTAAGCTGGCGGGATAGTTTTAGCATTTTCGCAAATGTTGTTGCATTGAGCCGCCTGTCGCCAAGGGATTCAAACGTGTGCGTGTAGGGTAGTTTGGTGGCTGGTGGCGTCGAGTACCCCGCCACCGAACGATAACAGTGACCAACGGGCGCTGGCCCCTGTGGCACCCACCTACCCAGGTGGGCAAGGCAAGTTGCACATTGCAAGGACCCTTGCAGGACTGCATCCATCTTGCTCCCTCGTGCTCTGCGGCTGGAAAATTCAGGAACGTCGCGTCGCATCAATGGCATTGGCCTCGTACCATTGATATCATGTCCTACAGCAAACGTCCCTGTAGGAGCTGATCCAACCTGACTCGTCGCTATTCACATGATGGGTAACAGGTTCCAGTGCCTGCCGCACACGCCACTGCCCCTCAACCTAGGTGAAACATAACAAAAGCTAACCTTTCGCTTCTTGGGCCTGGCTGCCGAGGGCCCCCCAGCTCTGTGATTCGCCACTGCGCCAAGACATTGGCGGATGGTATCAGGGTCGACTTTCGTCAGTGGCGCCGAGCTGGGTAGGGGACCTAGGGTACCCGTGGGCCTGGAGGCCTTGATTTGCCCCCCCCACCGGAGCTGGCCTCTGCCCATCGTTGCCCCAGGGGGCACGTTGTGCAGGACGTGCTGAAATCGAATCGAAGCCGGCGCTAAGCTCGCTGGCCCCAATTGCGGCCTGGGTTTGGCCGTCTAAACGAGCATTTGACTCTGGGCCGCTGGATGGACGAGTGGATGGACGAGTGACATTCGGCGCTGTCTTGCGTCGGCTGTCAATGATGCACAGGCCATGGTTCATTGGTCTCGCCTGAGCTGTGGTTAACAGCGATAGCGCGCTCTCCGCCTGGCTACCTGCCTACCTGGCTGCCGCGCGCCGTCACCGAGCTCCGCTCCGTTTTCTCTTTATTGATGCGCCGCCTCCTCACGCCTTCCCTTGTAGGTAGACCGGGTGCTTTTCTCTGTCTCTCTTCCCGCCTCCTGATTTCTCGCCTTTGTCTTCACCTTCGCCTTCAACTTCACTCTGCCTCACCATCGGGCGTCGAGTGAGCAGGCAGAGAAAGGCACAGGCACGGTGTTTTTCTTTTTCTTTTCAAGGGCGCATCGGCAATCGACTACCTAGACGCAGGCAACCATGCCCATCAAGGTGAAGTCCAAGAAACTGCCTCCCCAGCGTGAGGGCAGCCCGGTACCGATCAGGCACGAGAACGACTACGACCTGCCCGAAATTGGTGTTGACGACCCGTTTCGAGATGTCGTCAAGAAGCTGTCGCTGTAAGTTGCTGCGCGAACAATTGCCTAACTGCGCAACTTGGAGACTAATCATCACCAGATACTTTGTCGATGTCATTGAGTTGCCCAGCACCTTTGAGCAGCTGCGCACCACGGCTGCCGGAACCAGTCTGCGGGTGCTCGTAGACCACCTTGCTGATACGTGCCGCAATCCTGGCATTGTCAATGCTTTGCTGTAAGTCCGATGCCGTGCTTTTCTTTGCATCTGCCCTGCCCTTCTTGCATGTTGATCGGGGACAATCGGAGCTGTATTGACCTCCCTTTCGATTTGGCTTGTCCCGTGCTTTCATGCTATGCGGGGTGATGTCGCCCCATCCATCCCTGAAACTTGATGCATAATGCTACGCTGCCACGCTTAGCATGCATTCACCCCCACGGCGACGACTCAATTCTGGCTCAATCTTTTGGCAAGCTACTGACATTCCTTCTCTAGAGCGCTCAAGTGGCATTATGATGCCGATGTTGACAACCGCTTCCTCAGTGAGGCCCGTTCCAGCGCTTGTGAAATTGTCGCTTGGCGCTTCCTGTCTCGTCTCTCGGAGAGGGAAGCCGTGGATTACTGTCTCTATGAGATCCCAGATCCTCATGCTCGTCATCAAGACGAAGACTGTCCCGAAAATGGAGATATGGATGAAGAGGCAGGAGAGCTCTCTCCCTTGCTGGCTAACTTTCATCCTTCTAGCTATAATCATCGACGTGCTCCCGCTGGGGGTAGTCTCAAACGCTCTCAGCTTTTGAGTTCCCTTTCTCAGCTCACTATGACTATGAGCGACGACGGCGAAGAATCTGACGAGAAGGATCCCACAGCAGCATTCAAATGTCTCAATGCTCTCGAAATTGCAGCCATTGCAAATGCAAAGCGCTTCCTCAGTCAGCATATTGTTCAGAAAATCATCACTGCTATCTGGAGCGGTGATATCATCTTTTGGGATAGCCTGTCGGTTGGGTCGACGAAAAAGCATCGATTCTATAACCCACGCACCGCAGACCCTTTCTCCCGTCTTCGTGTTCCCAAGTATCTCAAGAGTTGGGAGGTGCTCTTCTTTTCCGTCTTCCTGTTTTTGTATTATGTGGTGCTCATCACTCGGAACAATACTCGCTTTACCATCCCTGAGATTGTTTTGTACTTTTGGATCGCGGCTTTCTTCTACGATGAGCTGAGTGAATGGCTCGATGCAGGCTCCATTTTCTATGCCACAGACATATGGAATCTGTTTGACATGATTATGATTGGCATCGGCTTCATTTTTGCAGTCATGAGTGAGTAACACAAGCATATTATTTCATTCTCTATGTGCTAATAACATATTAGGAATTATTGGAATCACGCAGGGTAAGCCTCACATCGGCGAACTCGCTTTTGATATTCTCTCCCTTGAGGCCTTGTTCATGATTCCTCGCATCTTCTCTATCCTGAGTCTCAGCCCTGCCTGGGGAACTCTCATCCCCTGTCTCAAAGAAATGGGTAAGGACTTCTTTAAGTATATGGTGCTCGTTGTCGTCGTATACTGCGGCTTCCTGACAACCTTTTCCCTTGTCGGCCGTGATGTGTTTTCATTTAAGAAGATGGCGTGGATCCTGACCAAGATCTTTTACGGATCCGCCCCCATTGGATTCGAAGTGATGCACCAAATTGACCCCTTCTTTGGGCCACCCTTGATGATTATCTTTGTCACACTCTCCACCTTCCTCCTCATGGGATCACTCACTGGTATGCTGTCCAACAGTTTTTCGCGCGTTATGGCCCAAGCGAAAGAGGAGTACCTGTATGTGTATAGTGTGTATGTTCTGGAGGCGTCGACTAGCAACCGACTCACCCACTTCTACCCACCGTTCAACCTTTTGGCCTTTATCATCTTCCGACCCTGGCGCCTGATCTTCCCTTCGGACAATAGAATCCGGGCCGGTCGTATTATTCTGCTAAAGATGACTCACTGGCCCTGGGTTGGCGTTATCCGCGTGTATGAGATGTTCCGCAACCGGTCTATTTCGGATGGGTTTGCTGGGTTCAAGGGCCCCAAGCCCCAGAGAAACCGCCAGCGTGGCTTGGCTCGGAAGCCATCGGCCTCCAGCAATGGAAAGGCTGCTGGTGGGCTTGACGCGGGTGCAGCTGCTGCTATGGAGTCGCAGCTTAGTGAACTCAGCCGTAAGCTGGACCAACTGACTGCGGCTGTTCTTGCAATGCAAGAGAAGGAACCTGTTACTCCTGCATCTGATGACACCGCAACCGCCTAAGGTCGGGTTACGGTGACTGTCCCGGGCCCCAAGACTTCGGAGGTGGAGCAGGTTCTCCGCATGGCGTCCCCGTTAGTGGGGTGCTGGCATTGGATCTTGAGAAACTTCATGAGCCGAGGCGGCCCGCTGTTCTAGGTTTGATGCTCAATTGGCTAGTTGGAACAACATGATTGACAAGGAGGCATAGTGATGGGAGCTGGAGGTAATTTTTGCGTTTTGGTTGGGATGGCATTTTTACAAGATTGACATGATGACATGACCATCATCAGCATGTTTGAGCGAGCATGATGTAATTGACGACTCCAGACTGTTGGTTTGTTTGATTGGATTGGCATGTTGCTGAATTACACTGCGTATTGCAATTATACAGTTAGTTGTGACAGACGTGGTGACAAACAAGGTGATATGTGTGGTGCGTAAGCCGAATCTGACCGTTGGCCGTAATTATCCTTGGAGATGTAGGTATGCTGGGGACTGTAGTAGAGTGCTGACAAACAAAGCCGTCGATTCCCGCTGCGTTTAAAGAAGCATATCAATGGCTACTTGGGACACGCGAGCAGTGAGTGGAACGGGGACCTGCATGATGCAGTGGTTCCATGATGCAACGAGAAGCAGGCGAATCTGGACCGCTGTTGAGTGAGGGAGGGTAAAAAAGTTCGGCCAGCGTCGGCGTGGCTATCAGTTCAATTTTAGATGGAGGCTGGCGGGCTATAGTGGTCTTGGATTTCTATATGGATGACACAGCGGACAGATGCGCAATGACGGGCGCAGCTTAGGGAATTGAGGAAAAAGGCGGGTGTGATTGAAACAATTGAATGACTTCGGGTGGTTTAGAAGCCGAAGCATGGCTGAAAGTGCCATTGTCTCGGGCCACGGAGCCGAAGGTCTGTAGTTGACCGAAGGGCTGCGGGCGTGGATTTCGGCGAGAGATGGCCATTGCCGAAGTGCTTGCTAACACCGACAACGGGGGCCCTCTGGCCCTCTGGCCCATGAAACGGCCAATGCCAGGCCTAGCCCACCGCTGCGAGACCCTGATGATCTGAGGCCCCAGCTTGAGCCTTGAGGGTGCTAATCCCGTTCCCAGCCGCAGGTGCCTCCCGCCCATCCGTCAGTGAAGGCCAGGGCCCCCAAGTCGCCGAGTTTGGCTGAGTCTAGCCTGAACAAAAAGCCTAATGGGACAAATCGTTCGTTAACCGTCTCCCCTCCCATGAGGACCCCCACCGATCTCGGCGCCCAAGGGCTCGTTGAAGGTCTGACTTACGGCAAGACATCCCACGCCTTTTAGCCCAATGGCTCTAAATTTGTATAGCTCCCTCTCTCCCCACGGCCGGCCGTCCGGTGGGGGGGACCCTTTTCACCGTCATTGATTTTGTAACCAAATCAGAGGAGAAAAAAAAACAAAAGGACTGCATTTGTGCCCCCATATTTTACTCTTCTCTCTATCTCTCTCTCTGTCCTTACTCGACTCATTGATGCGGCGGTGGCTCACTCACGGCCCAATCTAATGCGCATCGAGCAATAAAGGAAGACCACACATGGCGTTGCCAGCCCTCTCACTCCCTGTGTGCCTGTGCCAATGACATAAACCAACCAGCGCATGCGCATTTGGAACCGTTCTGGAGGCCACTGCAAGCTTCCCACCACCCACGCCCCGGCTCCATCGATCTTGCATCATCTCACACCGGCTCCATATCAACAGCTTCGGTCTCGCTAGACTCCCCGAAGCCCTTTCCCGCAGGGCTCGTTTTTTTCCTCCTTCTGTTTTTTTTTTACTCTTATACCCCCCCCCTGCCTCCCCTGGACCCGGGAATCACTGGCCGAGAATCATATCATCCGTATTTTTTTTATTTATGGGGTTGCTATCTTTTTAACCTGGTTTGAAAAGGGAACAAGTCGGTGTGTTCTCATGCCTTCTTCGACCTCGATTCCCTCTTCCTCTCTTCCTCGTCTTCTTCCTCCTCCCTCGCCGCTACTCTTGCCGCTACTCTCGCTGTCGTCAACCTGAAAACAACCCCCCCACCCACCTTCACTCTCATTATCACCATGAAGGATTCGGACACCTCCGTTGCGACGTCGCCTGCGGATGCCGCAGCTACGACGCTCGCCCTGCAGACTCGGGTCGGCAGTGGTAGCAACACCAGCAGCAGCAGTGCCGGCAGCAGTTCCAGCTCCACCGCTACCAAAACCAGCTCCAGCACTTGGAACACCAAGAACCTGGCCTACCGCTTCGGTGTCGACGCCATCGCCGGCGCCTGCGCTGCCTCCATGGTGATGCCTGTTATTGCCATGATTGACAGGTATGCGGATCCCCCTTTTCGTCCTTGTTCCATTCTGTTTTGATCTCTTTTTTTGGTCATTTTTTTCGTCTTGCTGTGCCCCCCTGCTCGGGTCAATTTTTTGGCACATTTTCGGTGTCTAAAACCCCGAGGCCGGTGTCAGTGCCCCCTCGACAACAAGCTCCTTGTTCTGGTAAAAACTGCGACCAGGATGGGAAAAAGACATTAAAAAAAAGAACAAGAAGGAAATGAAAAAAAAGAATGCTGGAAATATTGTGAATGCTAACATGAATCTTCCAGATCCATCATGGAAAACGCCTCTGGTCGCAGTACGCTCGGCGCCTCCATCGCTTCATCCCTCCGAACACTCCTCCTGCGACCGCACACATTCCTCTTCTCCAAGCCCACTGCCCTCATTTTCATGGTCTACGGCTCGACATACCTGACGGCCAACTCGGTCGACACGATATCGTCCACCGTCAACAACCGCCCCGCGTCGTCCGTCACAGCGGGCGCCACAAAGTTCTTCACTTCGTCCGCTACCAACATCGGCGCCGGCATCTACAAGGATCAAGTCTTTGTCCGCCTCTTCGGCCCCCCCGGCGCCGTGCCCCGTCCCGTGCCCCTCCCATCCTACACGCTCTTCGCCCTGCGTGACTGCCTCACCATCTTCGCCTCGTTCAACGTGCCCCCGGTGCTGGGGCCGTACCTCGACTCGCACTTCTCAGAGCAGCTCAAGGCCCGCATGTCGGGCCAATCCACAGCTCAGTTTATGGCCCCGGCCATGGTTCAGTTCATCTCGACACCCATGCACTTGCTCGGTCTCGATCTGTACAATCGCCCCTCTGCCGCCGCTGGTAACCCCCCTCTCACAATGCGCGATCGATGGGACATTGTGCGCCGAAACTGGGCCATTAGCTCCGCCGCTCGCATCTGCCGTATTGTGCCGGCATTTGGCTTCGGTGGTGTTGTCAATATGAAAGTCCGCCGCTCTCTCATGGAGAAGCTTGAGTGATTGATTGATGATGACCTCCAATACTCCTCCGCCTTACATCCTCCTCCACACCCATCTCCCGACTCCATCCGTATCGCATGATACAATTGTGTTTTGAAAACCCCGTCACCAATGATAAAACCGCGAGGAGCCATGAATGATCCACTCCATTATGCACTCAAGACCTGCTTGTTTCAGCAGTTCCTGGTTATATATAGTGCTTGCATGAATATGCTTCAGAGCCTGCTGTGCCGCAAACCTGCATCCGCGAATCGAGCCTTGCTTTTTTGCTTTTGCTTTGCTTATGTTTATTTATATATATTCTTCCCTCCACGAGGGCAAGGGAAGAATTGGACAGCTGGGTGGGTGTTATGCGCGATGAATGATGCCTTGTATCTTGTTTCTTTTATTATGTTTTTTTATTGTTACTTTTATGATCTATGTGAGAATAGAGAAACCAATCGCGGCATACATATACGATGATGTTATGCGCCCAAGGTTTTTGTGAGGAGCGGGGATTTCGGGGAAAGGCGAGGGCGGGTGCCAGTTGCATTCCAGATTTGAGAGTAAAAAGACACATGTATCTCTAATTAGAGCTTTACAAAGGGTTTAGACCAATAGACACCGAAGAGAGGAGAATCAACCAAGAGCCACACAAGGATTAGAAAACAAAATAAAATGTTCAATAACTCGCTATACCACGGGGTGTTATCAAATACATAGCTATGAATCTGGATATTTTACTTGCCTGAAAACATTTGCATGCACCAATACCAATGCTAATAACAACGCCCAAGTCCCTCCAAGTTGATCACAAAAGGTCGCTCTTATTCATATACGCATCCTATCGTAGTGACATGCGCTTTCTTATCCTCCCACGCACCCTCTTTGCTTTCCATCGCGTCCTTGACATGTGACCTAGATCAATCACTTTCATTGCTTCCGTCCTTGTACTTCATCTGACTGTCGTCCGCCTCACCTGCGTTTAGCCTCCCTGTCTTCGGTAACAACTCACTCCACTCACTCTCTGAACCAACCACCACACGGGATATTTAGAAACCAAAAACACTTCGGCAACGGGGTAACAAGAAGCGGGGGGAACACATAAGACAGCAAGGTGAATCCATCAACCCCGTCCAGAACGCCCTGTCCAGCCCCGATTGTCCCCAAGTGAAGCAGAAGAGAATAGAAAAAAAAAAAAAAAAGTAAAGAGACAAAGAAAAGAAAAGAAGAGTAAAGAAAAAAAACACTGAGCTCAGCCATGTAATATCGCAACTAAAGTGTTCAAATCTGAACTGTCGTCACACGACGTTTCAAATAGAGAAGAGAAAAGAAGCAGGAGACCCTCAAGCTCCCAAGTCGTAACGAACGTCTGATCCACTGAATCATGGCTCATGCATCATCCAGCTACTAAACAAGCACTAAAGAAGTTTCAACTTCTCTGTGACGTATTGTCATCATCCACCCAATGGTGAGTACAAGAACAGAAAAGGGTATGGTCCATCACGGACCTACAAAATGCTAAATGGATGGGTGAATATAGTGAAGACGCACTACACTGTGTGCGGGGTAGTCGTCGCCCGGCGCGGCACTGAGATATCAGACGGGAATACATGTCGATCATGGCCAATTAGGCTTGCTGTTTTGGTGCCGTCTTGGGGTAATCCGAGACCATGTTCCAATATACAGGGGCTGAAACAGGATCGGCGTCTTGCGCACGTGCGGCACCTCAAACAACCTCCACGTACAACAGGAGCTTCTCGTTTCGTCCGAGAGCGACATCGAGATCGTGATCGCTGAGCAAGTCAAGCTTGTTTCCTGTCGGCTCATCCTTGTAAGAGAGTTGAATCTCCTCCCCGCCTGGCACCTTGAGTCGGTCCTGGATTTTGTCGTAGAGTTGCTGGAAGTTAATGTCTGTTGGCACTCGGATCGCGATAAGGTC
This sequence comes from Calonectria ilicicola, assembly GCA_020809705.1. NCBI lineage: Eukaryota > Fungi > Ascomycota > Sordariomycetes > Hypocreales > Nectriaceae > Calonectria > Calonectria ilicicola. The sequence continues at coordinate 1,364,563 of CP085828.1, read as the reverse complement.
GCCATTGTAATACATCTTAATCTTCATAGCAGATGGGGGCTGCTGGGCATGCTGTTGCATGCTGGGGGTGAGAGAGGCCTGAGAGGGCTGCGACAATGATGATGTCTGTCGTGTCATGCCGGGCTGGCCTCCGCCGTTCTGGCGGGCGGGTGCGGCAGACAGGCCCGCGTATCCGCCTCCGTTGAGGTTATTTCGTGATGATTGCCTCGATGCGCCATCAGCGGGAGAATCGGCCGACGAGGGCTGGGAGCCCTGAGAAAGGCGGTATTCCTCGCCGTTGGTGTTTGTTGGGTCGATTTCGTAGTCGCCCTCACGGGGGGCGAAGAATTGTCGCACCAGGTTGCATCGGGAAATGTAATGGGGCTGGTTGAGGAGGTTCTTAACATAGGCATCCAAATTATGGAGTCTGCCCTCGGTGATAGCATCCGTTACGTAGTTCACGGGTCCAGGCATGTATGGCAGAGTGCGCTTCTGAGTGCCAGTGTTGCCAGCCTCGGCAGGGAACTCGGTAAGCAGCGCAATCTGGAAGTCGTAAAAGTCTTCGTAGTATCGTGAAAGCTCCCAGTTTCGGCCATCCTCGAGAAGCGCTTCGATAACAAACCAATACTTGTCTTCGGCAAAGCAATATCGAGGTATCCGGGCCTGCAACGGAGCGAGGAGTTGTGGGGCTGGTTTGGAGTTGTACTGGCCCTGTTGGGGCTGTTGCGAAGTTCGGGCTTGGTTGGTGTAACCTGCTGGTTGCTTTTGTGCAATGTTAGTACAAGTCACGCTCGACATTTCCCAAGGGGAAAGAAAGATGAACTTACTGCTCCATTTCCGTTCTGGGAACCCTGTCGAGTATGTTGCTGAACACTCATTCGCTCCATGCTCTGCTCCAGAGATTGCTGCTGCTGTTGCTGCGGCGGTTGCGGCTGTCCAGGTTGGCCAGGGGGTCCACCGCCTTCAAACTTGCCCAGCGTGATGCTGCTGTTCTTATACTCTGCAGCCATCTTCTTCCACTCCTCCACTCTGGGAACACCAGCTCGCTTGATGGCATCGGCGGGATTCTCGATCGGCTTGTCGCTGGCCATGTCTCGGATCTCGACAAACGACACCGGGATCAGACCTGGACCGCCAAGGCGGCCGATGGGCTTCGCCACGAACCATTCAGGGTTCGATTGGGCGATGACGATAATAGCCTCACCGGCCTTGGCCTCGAGCTCGTCGGCTCTCTCTGCGGCAAAGTCGTACATTACAATTCCGTAAACCATCGCGCCAGTCTTTCCAGACTTGGACATACGGTGACCACTCATGGCGGCAATAGCAGCGGCTGCGGCCGGGTTCGGTTGCACTTGTGGCTGGGGAGGTGACTGTGCCACCGGAATGGGAGTGGGTGCTGAGGGCTGGATAGTCGACGTCTCACTGTATCCAGAATCGTGGTCTGGATTCTTTGTGGGATGTGTTGGAGGGCCGTCGGCGCTGTCTCGCTCGGTTCGGCCTAGAGCCTGGAAAAAGCTGACGGGGACGAGACCTCGAGCGTCAGGCAGGGCGGGGTTGCAAGCCTCGTACCAGTCTTGGTCGTGTTCACGTCCGATAACGTGGAAGAAGTCGCCTCTCGAAAAGCTGAGTTCTTGGGTGGATTGGGCTTCGTAATCGTAGAGCGCTCGGATGACCTGCAGGAATTGTTGCTGCGTCAGTAACGGCAGTGCATAGTGTTGTGTTTCTGGAACAATGGAAGTGGTGGGGAGACGGCAGGAAAAAGACAAGGGGGACGCAAGCGAGACATTGGCCATCGCTAAGTGGTTTAGGAGGCAACCAACCTTTTTCGGGGGAACGATGGCGACAGCCGACTTTGGGGTAATGGAGACGTTTGGTCCCTTCTCCTTCTCGCCTTTGATTGAACGTCGAAGGGCCTGCATCACTCGGTTCGTGGTTAGCATGGTGTGGCCTGACAGGGAAAATCGCTTTTGTTGTTGTTGTTGTTGGGTGCGACTGCTCTGATGCGGGCTGAGCGAAGCGGGGGATGGAGGAGAGCGCAGCATGGCGGCCTCTACAACAGCAGCTTCCTCTGGCGAGGAAACGCTGAGCGAAGGGGAGGTCATCGTCGAAGCGCACACGCGGGAGAGTAAGGGCTGGGTTGAGGGTTGAGGAAATGAAGCGAGATGTACGGCGAGTTTATCGGGCATCGGGGGGATCGAGCAAGGGACGCGGGCAGAGCGGGCTGCGCAGGCTGTGGACAGGCAAGACCCTCGCAAGCGGACGAGAGATCGCCTCACCGGCGGGCAAGCGGAGGGGGAGAGAGGCGATTACGAACCTTCATTTTGTGTAACTAGGTGCCTCCCGGGCAGTCGTGGGTCTTGAGTCTCTCGTCGTCACTCGGGGGAATGAAGTTTAGAGGAAAAAGAGAGACCAGAATCGCGAGAGTGGTTTGGTTGGTGGTACTCGCGGGCCCAGCAGCGTGCTACTCGCTGTTTCTGTGGTAGGACTGACTGGGACTGGGCGCGGGACTGGGCGCGGGACCGGGCGCACACTCACACACTCACACACGCACGCAGGCTTCGACGCAGGGGGTGTGAGGGGGGGTGCCGTAGCGTTGTGGTTGTAGCGCAACACTGGTGGGCGGAGGAGGGGGTGGGGACCGCGGCCAGGGCCCGGACGGCGGGCGAAGAGAGAAAAAAAAAAAGTCGTTGTAGTACGTAGTAGTAGTAGCAGCAAAGATTCCCTGTGCTTGGCTTTGCTTTGTTTTGGCGTGTGATTGATGGAACGACTGCCTCAACGGTCGGCGATTGATGACTGCAGATGCCGTAATTGCGCGTCGCCTGCTCAGTGCTTTTTCGAGGAGCGTGATGCACGAAGACTAATAATCATGAGCAAATTAGTCCTGCAGTTGTCTGTCGTTCGGTCCGGGATGGGATCCTGTCGGCCTGTTGCAACGGCTCCCTCGCTTCGACTGTCTGCGTCACTGATCCAGGGCGCTGCTTCGTTGCGCAACAACTTTGACTCTGGCTCTGGGGCCCTTGACAGCAGGATGGAGGGGTCCCGATTTTATTTTTTATTTTTTTTTCTTCCCTGTGCGTCTTGGCTGTCCCTTTGTTGCGGGATCACCTCCTCCTTCAACTCGGTTTTCGAAGAGTCCCAGACTATCAGCCGATGGTCTCGAGGAAGAAAGTGCTGGCGCAAACTGAGGCCGTTTCGATTTTTATTCCTCAGAACCCAGCCCGAGGCGCAACTCTTCCCTACCGAAATGCCTTTCGACCGTCCGTAGTGACGAGGCAGCGGGGGGGGCTCAGAGGAGGGGTCGTATCGTATCCGCCAGCGGCGTCGGAGAGGGGCCGGGTGGGTTTCGTGCCCGTCGTTTGTTAGTCACCAATGCCGTCGAGGATGGGTAATTGGAAGAAAGAAAGGGAAGGGAAGATCAACGCCAGATCGAGGATGGGCAACGAAAGTTGGGTTTACGGAGACAAGAGTCGAAAAGAAGCAAAGAAAGAGGAGAGCACGAGGGATGGAGGAGCATGAGGTAAGGTGGTGTGGTTTGGTTTGGTGTGGTGTGGTGTGGTGTGGAAATAACTCTCGCTCTCTATGCGCTGCAGCCTACAACCTACCTCGATGCAGGTAGTAGATGTCAACGAGCATGCACCCTCTGCAGCGTACCTCGCTGCAGTGGGCGTAATGAGTGGTGGTCAGTGGTGCAATGCACGCTTCAGCTGCTCCCGGGTCGCTGCAACATGCACCATCAGTGGCTCTGTGCTCTGCTCCAGTGGTGTTAGTGAGGTGGGTGCAGTCCTAATAGGTCAGCTCGATTGGACCCCTTGAGCTCCCCGTCCATTCTCGGCTCAAGGCGTCATCTCGGGATTGGCGGCCTGGAGCAGCCAACCTTGATTCAGAAAGGTTGATGTTAAGTCAAACGGATTAGATGGCTGCAGGTCTATGTACTTGCGCCTCCCTGTGGGCTTGCGGCGCCCCGATCCTCCCAGGCGCTTTACGAGTGCGCCGTCCACACAAGGGCGATTACTGGCCACCAATGGATGAATGTAGGCAGCTGGGAGAGGTGGTATTGGCTGTGGGAGCAGGAGCCATGAGACATGAGCCAGAGCGACACACACAGACACGCGCACACCACCACGGCTCGACGACTCCCTCAAGGTTCCAGCGCAGGGTCTGAATTTTAGATTCCGACAGCGAAAAGACTGAATGCCCCAGACACTCCCCAGCAAGGGGGAGGTTCCGTCGTCCCATCCAAGCCCAGGTTATGGGGGTGCGGGCAAATTATCCAGGGTTGCTGGTGGATTTTCTCAAATCCAAAATGGCCCGGCCTGATCACAACGGGCCGGCCCAAGATGACTTACAGAGCCAAACCATCCCAGCAGCCAGCGCAAAGGGATGAACGACTTGGCCTTGGGGCTTTGTGAGGCACTGAGGCACCTGCCACGAGCGCAGGGATCTATCTTGCATTCCGCAAGGGGTGCAGCCGCTCTGCATATCGACGACGCGACCCCTCGCACTGAGCCGCGTGAGAAATACGCAATTGCTGACTATGGGGCTAAGAGGAGGAAGAAAAAAAAAAACGTTCTGCCTTTCTCCCCCCCCACTCTCACTGCTGCTGCCACACCCCCCTTCGTCTAAACCACGCCCCGGGCACCAACAGCCATGATGAATGATGTTGCTCGAATTCCAGCTGGCTTTTAAGCTAGGAGCCCGCAGCACCTACCAAACACAAATACAAGCGCAACCACACGGCCACCATGACGCGCGCGGGTGGCATAGTGCTGCTCTCTGCGTCTCTCGTAGGCAACTAGCACTCTCTTGCACAATGATGACAGCCTATGGCGTGGGTGGACTCGCGGCCTTCAGCCCAGTCCAAGCCGCCAAGCCTAAAACCCAAAATGGGTAGTTGGTGGTTGGCCGCTTTGAGTGGTGAGCACTAAATGGGAGATGGACATGACGGTTGCGGTTGCGGGGAGGCTATAGGGCCTCGACAGGCTGGCGACGGCCCAAACATGCTCTCGGCATTGAACTGTGTCTTGATGCCGCGTCCTGATGGCACCCTTTCCGGTTTCATCCCATCCGTGGTGGTGTAAGAGCGCCTGCTTCGACTTGCTTCTGTCCGGAATAAACTCATGCCGTGCCAAATGCGCCACTGCGCCATTCATGCACGCATTGAGATTATACCATCACCAAATCTTTTTTTTTTTCTCCTTCGCGCGCCTGGGCTTTGGCGAACAGTGCCATTTTTATTCGGCCTACCCGCGGCGGCGAAACAACCGAACCTTCTTGTCTTCCCATACTCATCTCGGGTACTGCGCGCAAGTGCCCTTTCTCGCGATCGCTTTGGTCCATCCCTGGCCATGGCTCCGCGGTCTTGCGCCTGCACTGCATTCCCACCGGAAGCGTTTCCCCGTTCGACCAGGGCACAATCTAGCGTGAAGACAATTACTCAGCGTTACTTGTCTTGGTTTACCCTGCCTCGTGGCTATGGGGCATTGGGGAGATTTTTTTTTTTCCTCTCTCGTCTCTTTAACTCGCCGCGCTAGTTTTTTTTTTTCTCCTCCTGTCTGAGATGATCCTGGGCGCGAAACCCACCCGTCCCGCTTATCGACTCTATAGCGGACTGGAGATGCCTCACTACGAACTAAGACTTGTAGGGGCTGTACAGCCCAAGCCCTAAAGACTCCAGCAAAGTGGCTTGCCCCAATTTTTGAATCGCAAATGGCTCTGGGCATGATCCACCTGGGCGAGATGTTTGCTTCTTCTGGAGTTGTACCTCAATGTGAATCCTCGATGACGTTGACTTGTATCATGGAGAGTTCTTTAAGAAACCAAGAGTATTGAGTGGTTGCATCCCTTGCCACAGCTGGGGTAGGTCCTGAGCTAAAGGCTGCCCTGCGCATACTATCGGCCAACAGCTTTCACGTATTTGCTTCTCTCACAACCGCCTCGTTCATGCCATGCATGCATGTACTCTCTAGTCGCCCATCTTCCCAAGCCCCCCATTCGATCCAGCCGCCGATCGTCGACGCACACATGGTCATGGCATGCGTGGCAAACAGGGTCCAAATTCGCAGCCCCGTGTCCCGAGTTCCGTGCTGTATGTCTTGTGACAACTGCATGCTGGCAATTAGCCGCAACAGGTGGCAGCTATGGGCTCCGTCTTCGTCAATTAATTAGCCTTGCTCCCGAGACCAACCGCGTTCCCAAGCATATTCGTAAAGCTCCATAGCTGGTCTCCATGTTTTGACCTCGGGCCGCCGTGAGGGTTGCATCTAAGACAGGCCGGGCAAGACAAGACAAGACAAGACAACCTCTGATCCCCCAGTGCCCAGGAACCCCCCAAAAAATCAAAACAAGTGCTAAAAAGGGCCTCCCGACACAGCGGCACACCCTGCCAAGGCGCCGTGGAAACCCAACGTCGGGCCCCTTGTGCCTCGTGGCCCAGCCCGAAGTTTGGGTGCAAAAACCCGGCCTCTCGGGGGGCACTACAGGGGCCCTCGTCTCCGGTCCCGTTCCCGCTCCTCGGACGCGGTCCCAATGTCCCAATGTGGCAGGTTTCGTCAATTTACCAGACTATCGCCATTTCGCCACGCCAGGTTTCTTTTTGTTCTTTTTTATTTTGCGCCCCTCTTGCTCCCTTGCTGCTGTCTCCCCTCGTTTCTCACGTGTCGTCTCATTCATGCAACCCGCCAAGGGCTGCCCTCTTCCCTTAGTCCCTTGTCTCCTTACTTGAAACCTTTCCCCGCCATCCGTGCCGTCCCCTAATCACCAACTGTCCCCCCCGCATCCAGCCACTGTTTTCAATTATGCACTGTAGAGTGATAGTGTCATTTCTAGAAAAAAAGGAAAAAAAAAAAACTCCCGAGTCCAAGACACTATCACGTCATGACTCAGAGTGAAGCTGAAGATGATCAGTCATTTATTCGTCAAAGGAGAGAGGAACCCGAGGCCCGTTCAGTCCTGTCGAAGTAGACCCTTGCCGAACGACCCTTGACGTGACTCGAGTATAATGTGTCGTATCAAGGTGAACCCACCCATACAACAGTTGGGATACCCATCCAGTACATGGCCGGGCGGAGATTAATACTCTGCTCCAACACTTTGATCATGATCTGCTCCAACACGAAAACTTAGATGCCAGGCCTCGGCTTATCATTGGGAGATAAATGATATTGACGCATCAGCTCATATCTCAAACCCCAAGTATACAGTGGACTTGCCATGTATCCACCTTGGCCCTTAGCTTGACGGCATCTAGTCACGGCATTTGTAACATATGGAAAAATTCATATGGATTGATGCAATACCTAGTTAGAACCTGAAACTCCAAAGATCCGCCATCTATGTAATCTAAGTGCGCTATGAACGTCATAAGAATGAATAGGATAATAGGGTGAAAGGCTTGCCCTGATCCTCGCACGAGGTAACCCTCGGGGGAGACGGGGAGTTGGGCATATTCCCCAAACCATTCCCACCAGGCACCGAAGCAAAATATCACCGTCCTGGTGTCCCATATATCCAACTTTTGTCCTTTCCTCCAAAATTAAGCTCGGAGTCTGCTGATCCGCATCAGGTAAAACGGAAGACTGGCGTAGTGGTTAGAGTAATCGGTCGGGGTCAGAAGCAAGTAACTGGGGAAATCGTGTAAAGGCCTGGTCCATCGGAATCGAAATTCAGTCATATGGAGACCTTAAGGCAAGGAAGGGTATCAGGTTTTGAGAAACGGTCGTGTCTACATAGATGGCGGGACTGTCATCCCGACGAGAGAAGTCATAACATCGGGCAAAAATCGACATGGCCGATATGCGAGACACTTCAAGGTTGTGACAGGAGAGGAAAAGGGAGAGGACGCAAAAAGAAGGGAGATCAAATCTGGCCTTTGATGTCGACTTTTCTGAATGCATCGGATCGAGCGCCCTCGAAAAGTTGGCCGGCTTTGCCGGTCAGGAACGCAATATACTCTGTCCGATCCTCCAGGAGATTTTGACCTTTAAAGTCAATGATGAACTGAGCCGCATCAGCATCGGACTCGAATCCGAGTTCCTCAGTGATGAAGCGTAGTTTAACATCCGGCTTGTATCTGTCAATAAAGTTAGCCAACAAGGTCTCAATGGGCATGAAGTGGGACATGGTATAAACCTACGCTTTGCAAATATTGCACAATGCAGCAAGCCGCTCCCGTGCGACAAACATATCCATAAGATATGCCCCCATGTTAGGGGTGTCCAAATAAAGCTGGAAAAACTTGTGATAGTTGCCCAGCGCCAAAGATGATCGCACCTCCAAAGCGTGCTTGATGGGCCTCTCCTCCTTCTCTGCTGTGGTTAGATCTGCCAAGGTGTCGTTCAATCCGGTTCGGTTGGCGGTGTGGATAAAGTAAAGGATACGATACGCCTTAAATTCGATGGGGTTTCCCTTCAGGCCCAGAGCATACAATGATCGCAACTGGGTCTGGCACTGGTTATACTCACCGATATCCCCCTTCTCCAAGGCAATGCGGGCATGAATCTCATAAACTGATACAGTGAATTCGTTCTTGATGCGCTGGACAGTCAAGTCTTGGCGCATAGACTTGAACTGGTCACAGATGTACGAATAGTTGCTCTCCTTCTTCCACTTCTTCTTCAAGAGATCCAAGGTTTGGCGGAGGATACGTTCAGGTCGCACTTTGGAAGGGACTGGAGGAGCCGTAAGGCGGAGGTACTTTTTCTCCAGAATTTCACATGTGCCGACGATGGGTCCGGATGATGGTGGTGGCGGGCTGGGCGATCTAAACGCCTTGTACTCGGTTTCAAAGCGGCGTTTTCGCTTGTTGGCTTCCTTCTGGAACTTACTTGATTTCGGTAGGGGTTCGTCCATGGCAGAGCGCTTTTCGGGAGATGGATGGGTAATACGGTCTTCAAGAGAAGATCGCAAGTTAGTAGTTCGCCATGGGGTGTCATCAAAATCGGAGGATTTGCGCTTCTTGGGGTTGGACGACGCAGTCACAGCCCGCTTAAGGTCTGTATCACGTTCAAGCTTGACCAGGGCCTGAGGCAAGGGCATGGCATCCCAGTTGATTGTGTACAATGTACCGTTCTCTTTGGCAGTACCGATGGTGTTCTTAAGCTTAGCCTCGATATCTGCGCGAGATACGGATGGTTCGTCATTCTGGGGGAGAAACGATCGTTGGACATAGTTGCGGACTGATTCTGGCCAGTCAACTTTTCCCTTGGCCTGTTCAGGCGCTTGGGATGTACCATTCACAGGTGAAGCGGTCATTTGGGGTTGTACGGGTTGTGCTGGAGGGACGTATCCGGCATACGAGGCAGCTGGGGCGGCTCCGTACTGACCAAATCCTTGTCGAACTTGAACTGGAATAAATGCTGGATCTGGTGGACAAGTTAGCATCGATGGTTGTGCTGCACGCGCTCGTGGGTTTCTCGACTTACTAGGCGGGTAGGCGTAGGAAGCAGGAGTCGACTGCGGAGCGACGCCTGGGGCTTGTTGCGTCGCTGACCAACTGGGCATCATGGCCGCGGTATGCTGGGGGTGGCAAGGTTAGTTTACAAATGTGCAAGGGGAAATGACGATATTTGAGGCGTGGCTGGCGACGATGGTGATGGCAGCGATGGTCCTTATTGTGAGGAAGAAAGGCAAGTCGGAGGTATTTTCGGCCTGATGTCGTGGCGGTCAATCTCGTGACCCGAGCTCGGATATATGCATAACCCTCTAACTTGATTCGTCGTAATCTCCTATCGCGGTAGTGGGGCCAACGCCGACGAGGGGCAGTTCACCTCTACTTAGTTGGGACGGCAGCATTTGTTTTGACTCGACCTACCACAGTAGCTATTTTGAGGGGATATTGGATATTAGAGCCTGGGCCAAAATCATCCAACCGCTTTTCAGTTTTTTGTTTCCTCTCACTGTGGTCCATATCTACTAGCAAAGACGGTCTTATACTTCGACCGCCACCTGTTCACCCAGGCATCTAGTGGCTGAGAGACTGCGCTGCCGCATCACCGATTCCTAAGCACGAGCTCGGGTACATGACGAATGTTTTTAAGGCCCATAGACCTCACTACTGCTTTACGGCCATCATACCTGCCGGATGAGGTACTCCTTTTCGTCCAGGATAACGTTGGCTTGTATGAGGGGTAAGTTGATTTGCTATGGGGTGAGAGGATAGGACAAGCTCACAGCATGCTAGGAAAGAGAAGCTTCCTGATCACCAAGATGGCCAGGTGTATCTGACATCGCATCGAATATGCTACGTTGATAAACGCGAGCCGCGGAAGCACTCCGTGGCGCTTGATCTAAAAGATGTCGACAACTATGAGTTCTATGCCGGGTTCTTCAAGTCATCAGCGAAGATCACGCTTATTCCAAAACCTCTGAAAAGAGCGTCATATCGCACTCGTGTGTTATCCGATGCATCAAATCCCTCGAGGAGCCTCAATAATTCTCCCGCAAACCCAGGGACACCATACAGAGCTCCGATCGAGCCTCCAGCTGTGACTCTTGCAACCTGGGTCTGCACAATATGTAGCTTTTCTAACCCAGTCCCCTCCAACTTTGACCCAACGGCTGCAAATGCTCATACCCCTCTCCCACCATGTCTAGCTTGCGGCATCAAGCCAACCCTAAGCCATGTTTTAAAAGCAGCTATCTCGAGCGCGAAAAACCGCCAGGCCCCACCACCGGCTACCTCGATCAACTTGCCAGTTCCTCCTCAGCAAACGCCATCTGAGCCTCAATCCATGTTAATTAATCATGGTGATCTATCTGCATCGATGTTGGGTGAAAATACGCAAGGAGGCCCAAACAAAACAACCGACTCCAGAGCATCATTTCAATGTCCTAGGTGTACATTCTCCAATCACCCTTCTCTAAACTCATGCGAAATGTGCGGCGCTTCCCTGATTTCGAGCGACGTTCCAACCTCTGTTCAACAGGAATCCATAGCAGATAGCATGAGAACTGAGTCCCCAGGTCCTGTGAAGGACCAGTCAAAGGCTTCTCAGAGTGGGAATGATACACCGGAAAGTATCAAACTCTCCTTTCGACGCGGTGGCGAGAAGATCTTCTACGAACGTTTAAAAGGTTCCCTCACGCAACGCAAATGGCTGCTTCAAGATGCTCCCCCAGTTCCAAAGAGTAACCGGATAAACGAAGGAGGAGGTAGTGATTCCCCCAGCAGTCCTTCATCAGGGCGAACGAAGGGCGCAGGCATTGCTGGGTTAGAACAACTAGGGTTGAACATGAGAAAAAACAACGAGATGTTGATCGGGAGCGCATTCGAGGATCTCGAAGCTTTGATGGCTTCCGCCAAGGAAGTCATCGCTCTTGCCGAACGTTTTGCACGACAAACCAGCAACGGGCAAAATAATGCCACAGCTGAAGAAAATGCCATATTAGCAGAATCTGCCAGTCAACTCGGCCTGATCACTACCAAAGATATTGTAGGGGGCGGCAGTTCCGAGTCTTTATACCTGTCCGAATTGTCACGTAATCTGGCAGAATTTTTAACTGATGACTCCAGGGGAGTTCTCAAAAAGGCGGGAGGTATTATTACTCTTGTCGATCTCTGGGCCATGTTTAACAGGGTTCGTGGCGGAGTCGAATTTGTCAGCCCGATGGACTTCGAAAAGGCTGCACAGCTCTGGAGCAAACTCAAGCTTCCAGTGCGCCTTCGCACATTCCGTAGCGGCGTCATGGTTGTTCAGGGCAGTGATCGCACTGATGAGACGACGATTAAAGCCCTCCGCTCCTGGTTGCAAGATCTGCATGAATTTCCTCCAGATCGAGATGTGCCCTGGGATTGGCAGCAGTTTGGTCGAGGCGTCACGGCACAAGAGACTGCCGAGCGGTTTGGTTGGAGTCTTGGTGTTGCAGAGGAGGAACTGTTGATGGCTGAGGAACAAGGTGCGCTGTGCCGTGAGGAGGGCCTCGAAGGTCTCAAATTTTGGGTCAACTACATTGACAGCGGGGATATAAAAAAGCCCAAGACCAAGGAGAAGAAGGAACACGACCAAATTTTGAAGGCGTTGCGGCATAGTGGATTGATATGAACCAGGCCCTGGGCCGAGATGGGAGGGAAATGCAATAGAGTTGTCACGTAAAACCAATGGCGTTCGGATGAGAATTTGATCATTGTGGTTGATCATAAATACACATGTGTTTTCATCTTAATGCGAAACTCTTTTACAAAGTTCCCCAGCGTTGGATAGTACACAAGTTGTGAAACCTCGTCCGTGAAGCGAGGCGTCCATTCATTCCGTTACATCTAGTTCATGAGAAGGTATTTCCATCTGCCAATCCATTTCAAAAATTCCAACGCCACAGCCCGTTCCTTTAACTCCATGCATCCTGTAAAATATGTGACAGTGATCTCTTTGCATTCATCGCACCATCCTTTTCGAAATCAAATTAATGCGAATTCTTAACGGTTAGTAGCGATATTAAACCACAACATGAGTGGACATGTGCTCCACTGCCTCCTTGATAGTGCGCAGCATTCGTTGGTTCAGGCAGAAAGGACATCGGACTGGCCGGTCATGATTAGAGACTGGTCCGTCAGAGTTGATCGGCGTGAGAGTGAGTTCGGGGGCAATCTCTTGCCCAGGAGTTGCAGTGTATCGTGTGACTGAGGAAGCACGCCCTCCAGGAGTTGTCATTATACCTGTCGGAGGGAGGCCAGCTCTCTCAGCACGGTCGCGCTCCTCACGGACAGCAGCAGCCTGCTCTTCAGCAGCCTGTTCCTCTTGCTGAAGCTGACGAAGAGCATTTTGCAAAACCACTTCCGGATCATCGTCGGCGTACATGGGCTGATCAGGCTGAGGGGGTGGTGGAAGTGGCGGCTCACTTGTAACCATGGGAGGAGGAGGGGCCTGTTGCGATTGGTTTATTCGACGAATAATCTCATCTCGAACCAATGCGCAAGTTTGAAGGCTAGCTTCCACACCGACGACGCGAATAACTTCTTCCTTGATAGCGGCTGGGCTAGTGTCAGCCGCAATGCCCATGAAGCGAGGAACACAGTCGGCGAGGTAGTTGATATCCTCGGCAGGGTTCATCACTCCGTCAGCATGACGGCGTTGTCTTCGAACCAGAAGACCGTACCGCTTCTTGAACCTATGGATCCAGCCAGGGGAGAATTCAGGCGGGTTCTCATCTTTGTACCGTGGCAACTGATTGAATATGGTTTTGGCCTTTTCCCCTAGTTCCTCATTGGTAGGCTGGCGGCCGGAGGCCTGGACCTGTTGGTACCAGAGAAGAACCAGTTTCTCTACGTCTGGCCAGTTGCCAAAGCGGAGGCGAGAACCAGAAAGTTGAGGGTTGTCACCATCTAGGCGTGAGTACTTGGGCGACAGTGAGTGAGACACGGTGGACTGGCTGATCTGCTGGCCATACTGAGAGTAGAACCAGTCAATGCAGGCCTTGTGAGATGGCCGGACAGTTTGACCATTGGCCCATCGCCGAAGCGCACGACGCTGGTCGAGAGTGAGTGAGTGTCGTTCTTTGGGCGCTGCACCGATGGGCGCGATGGGTGAGACCTGGCCGACCTGGGCTTGAGCGGCTGCGACAACGGGCGACAGGTCTGGGGCCGGAGCGGCGACAAGGGCCGGGTCGGTAGTGGCAGCCGACATGCCCAGGACGGCTATCTCCTTAAGAAGGTGTGGGTTCGGGATTTTGGGGGAGATGGGTGGGATCGCGGAGAAGGCTATCGTTGTAACCGAAGGGGCGTGCGAGGGTGGTGTGGGATGTTTTCGATTAAGGGAGATAGGTGATGATTTTTGCGAAGGAAATTCGATGACGGGGGAGGATAAAGCGGTGTTCCGGGTTCATGCCCTCACGTGATAGGCACATTTCCGCGCCTTTAATGCGTTTGCTGCATTCAAGCCACGTTACGTAAGCACCGATATTAGACGAGCCCGGATAGCATCTGAAATAGTTGCATCTCGGGAACGCTTGTTTGGCAGCCAGTAAATATTTGCGCCAGCTCTTCACGATAATTCCATAATTTCATATATCTAAGATAGCGTCACGGGACCCCCAAGTAGAGTGGCCCTCTTGCATAATTGGCCCAGCATTGAGAAGAAGTCCCCAACATTCGCTTTCTTCAAACTGTCGGCCTCGTGAATTATTCACTTACAGAGTACTAATCTCTTTTTTTTCTTTTTTTTCTTTACCAGGATCAGGATTACACACTGACGTTCGATAACTAAGCAACATGCGCTAAGATGGGACGACTGGAGCAGCTATACCTTGAATAACCCATTGGCGTCATGGCCATCGTCACATCCCGCCCTTAACTTGTTGGTTCTAGATGGGGAACACGTCTGTGCATTATCACTGCAGGAGCCAGCCCCAATTGAAGTTAGCCCTCCCGGGATGAAATTTGACCTTCCCAAATGCAATGACACCCTTGACAATTCTCCATTCCCCGGGTATTCCTCCATTCATCCATCTTAACCGATGTAACGCCCACGTTGCCCTTGCTCAGCCAAGGAATTCGCAGTGTTTCCAGTCTCTCAGGACATCCTCGTCCAGCCGGATTTAATCGGAGGATTGCCGCCATGCATCAGTTCCCAGGTCCGAGACCCTGGCCACGCGTCCCTAGTGCTATGCATACTGCAAAATTTTGACAACAAACTGCCATTGAGGTCTTAAGAATGACCCTAGTCTGAAGTATGTTGGTCGGTGCAAGGACGTGCGGTTCCTGGCTCAAAGCGGGCTCAAGGCGTTAGTCCTCGGTTCGCTCCTCACCGAAGGACTGTGCATTTCACACATGAACTGATTATTTCCCCCATAACTACGTTCCTTATCTTGACACGATTTCCATTAGTACTTGGTTGAAATCGTTCGTCCTTCTTTTTCAATAACAAGGCCGCATACAATGCCAATCATGACTTACCAAAAGACGGCGCTGGTTACTGGAACCAGCAAGGGCGGCCTAGGCGACTACCTTGCCCAGGAGCTACATCGAAGAGGGTTTCGTGTTTTTGCCACGGCTAGGACACCGTCGAAAGTTCAACATCTTAAAGACATGGGGCTGGACATTGTTTTGTTAGAAGTGACGGACTCCGAGTCTATAAAGAAAGCTGCGTTTGAGGTTAATGCCCTTACTGGAGGCAAACTTGACATTCTCGTCAACAATTCGGGCATCGGTACACTCCATCTTCACGGTATAAATACTTTGTTTCCATGCTGATTCTTTACAGCGGACAAGGCAGCACTACTCGACGCCGATCTTGCCACTGCCAGGGCGGTATTTGATGTCAATATATGGGGTGTACTAGAGGTTACACAAGCTTTCAGCCCCATGTTGATAGCTTCAAAAGGTACCATAATTAATATTGGTTCCGTGGTCGCAAGAGTCCCCATCCCTTTCAACGGTATATACAACATTAGTAAGGCTGCACTAGAGCATCTCTCGAGACAGATGCGCGTAGAGATGTCACCATTTGATGTCAAGGTCATTCATGTACAAGACTCCAATATCTGATACCACCCTTTTTATACAGGCTGACAGAAGCCAGGTTGTCACTGGAGGTATCAAAACTGACTTCTTTTCCCATGCTGGAGGAAGTCGCCTCCCCGAAGACTCACTTTACTCCCCAGGGCGAGAAGTTCTAGGCCCATGGATGGATGGACAGGCTCAAGAAACCATGCAGCAAAGCAAGTAATCCTAATCGCAACAAGATACACTTTCTAACACATCATAGCTCCGCCTGAGAAATATGCCAAAGAGGTCATTGATAATGCATTGAGTAGATTTGCGACATCGTTCCAGTACTCGGGCTATGGGTCCTTTGCAGCTTGGTTCTTTTCCAAATGCCTTTGGAATAATGCGATTGTAAGTATTCTGACGACCAACATATTATTCAAAGTCTAATTTTACAGTATATACTTTTGCAATTGATGGGACTTCCAGATATGAAAAAGGCTATATTTGGTAGCAAGAAGATGGCATGATGTTCTAGTTGTCAGCTCATTTGTCCGATGTTCACTACATGTTTCTTTTTTGGAAGCGAGTCGCATATATCCTTGGAATTGAAATTATTGGCGCGTTTCTGTTTAGCTTCTTTTTTTCAGTAGTGAGAGGGCAAAGCAGCCGAATACTCTCAAGGGTTTTTCGTACTTGTCCCTTGGCCTATTTTTATCTCAACAGCTCATTCCTTGGAAAACAAGGACTGACTGATTCGGCTAAATTATCGTAGCATTAACATAGATTTACCCACCACAGGCTAAATTGATACAAGAGACACGATTTCTAATGCAACCTCGATAAGGCTTGAAGGATTCATTGAGTCTAAACATTGGGGGTAAGTAGTGGTGGTGCTGGAATGCTATAGGGTAGTGCATCAGCTGGATTATGTGTTGGCAAGTATACCAAGATTTTATATTTTAATTCACCATGTAGTTTTCGAGTTTAGCGAGTGAATGTCCACTGGTATCTGAAATTTGTCAGGCTATAGGTATGCGGAGATCGATGCGATCAAGATAATGCGCTTTTAGATACATTTTGGTGGATTGCAGCCTTGTAACACAGGCTTACAAAAATTGCTCTATGGCGAGCATCATGGCCAATTCCGACAGAATATTGTTTTCTAAGTGGTGTAGTGCCATTTCAGAGATAGGCTACAAGATTGGATAATTGGTGTGTTTTGTAAATGAGTATTTGGAACTGTTGGCTCAACTAATATCGGCACCTGGTCTCTTATTGCGACATCGGAATAATGGGAATCTCTACGGTTGGCTTAATATGGATTATATCACTGCGAGTATGAATTTTGCGAAATGGGTGCGTGGAAAGTGCTGAGAGCCTTCAATGGCATCCTGAATTGTTTGACTGAGTGTCTCCTAAATTCGGCGATGCGCCAAAGATTGAGACGGTGGCATTGAAAGACCAATTTCCCAAGAAATCTGCACGCGCTGGCCAGCAAAAGACCACTATATTAAAATCACGGGAACCAAGTGAGAAGTGCGCTTGTATGATATATGCCGCGATCGCAAATCCAGCTTTTGATGGTATTGAATTTGGCTATCCGGATCGGTGGATAGCTATGTTTCCATGTTTGATAAACGTACACCGCGTATGCGAGATTATACAATTGCTCTTTTTGATCCCAACACTTAGTTCTTCTTGTCCTGCTGGTCGAGGAAGTTCCTGCATATTCGGTTAGCCGGCCGAGAATCGGCAACAGGGTCGAATTAGCGCACTTGATGAAATCAGCTTCGTCGGAGCTGGAGGCGTTGATGGGGGGAGTAGCAGTAACGTTAGGCTTGGAAGAGCCGCCGGAGGTGGCGTACTTGATACCGCCGAACATGGTGACCAACCAGCCGATGGCGAGCTGTTTTGACCAAGTTAGTATGCCAATTGCGTGGATGCGGCGCCTGCAATTGAGAGCTACTCACGTAGTGGCCGGCGACCTGCTGGCCAGCAATCTTGTAGTAGGCAACACCAGCCATTGTGAATATGTGGAGAGACCGAAAGTGGGCGGATTGGATTCGTGGACGAAGGGCAATGGATGGATGTCGACGCTGCGAGGATGAGATACTTTGCCGAGCTCTGAAATTCGGAGGTGTTATGCCTGGAATTGCAGGCGCAAAGCGCTGGTCGGCCCCGGCGGCTATACTCCGGGGGCAACGCTGGCCGGGAAGCCCCGGATGTTAGCGGTCGACGTCACACCCTGAGGGAGGAGGGTGGGAGCTGCGGAGCCTGAAAAGGTGAAAGTTCCCTCCGGCCGCATTGAAGGATTGTGACACCAACTTCAGACTAAACCACCCTCGTTTTTTTTTGTTCCTTGTACCTAAGTTTCCAAATTTGCGATGCCTTGGTGGGGAAAATCCCAGGAGCCTAAGCCGGAGCAGCAGAAAGAGGTTGTGGCGCAGAAGCCTGTGACGCTGCAAAAGTCTGCCCAAAATGGGAGCTCTTTGAGTGAGAACCAGTATGTTCCCAACGGCGAGTCTCTTGCTATTTTAACTAACCAATGCCTCTAGCGGCCCATCTACAACGGACACTAGCCTCCGTTATGCTGCCTATGGATCACGAATTCGTACCATTCTCCTCTCCGCTCATCGATATGTTGCATATACGTCGGACATCGGGTATTGTCTCCCGACACACTTTTGGCTGTGATAAAAAAAAAAAAAAAGGCTAATGAAGACATTTACAGAGAATCCTTCCGACCAGTAGCCCACCCGAACCTTGTCCGCGCAGCTTACGGTGTTTCTTGGATTTACCTCCTCGGCGATGTCTCGTTTGAAGGATACAAGTCTTACTATCGCAACCAGCGGGTTGTCAACCCTCAGCTACAGCTCACAGAGCAGCAAGAAAAGATGACCGGAATCCCCGCTACGCCGCCTGCTGGCGTGAAACCTGGTGTTGTTTCGCCATTGGAGGATTACCGTACCGTTATGGTTCAGCGTGCCATCTTCCAGAGCTTGGCGAGTATGGGTCTGCCGGCCTTTACAATCCACAGCGTGGTGAAGTACTCTGGCAAGGCAATGAAGGACATGAAGAACAAAACCATTAGAACATGGGCACCTATTGGGTTGGGCTTGTCGGTAGTTCCATTTCTACCGGCCATGTTCGATGAGCCCGTTGAGCATGCGGTTGAGTGGATCTTTCACAAGGGATTTGAGGCGTACGGGGGCAAGGAATCTGTGGCACACGCAAAGGAGAAGCAACTGTAAGAGATACCGGAACCGGCGTTCAGGGAATATAGAAGGAGCTCAACTCTTGGAAAAAATTGTATTAAAGACCGTGCATTTGATATACGAAATGAATGTAGCCGTTGCATAGTTTTGAACTCTTGACATGACATGCAGGACGACGATACAGGGCGAAGCATAAGCTTGGCGTTCAGCTTCGGCTGGAGGCGGGGGTGAAAGACAACCCCGCGATGGCGGTGCGTAGCTCCATGTGATAGAGCCTTGTCATGAGTCCATTCTTCCCCTGACATAATCACGTTCTGATTTAGCCCATTCCTTTGGAATTTACGAGCGTTCGACACGCGACCTGTCCTTCCTTCCTTGCACTCGGCTGTTTATTTCGTGGCGAGGCGAGCTTCATCGGCTTCTCCGCCTAGGCTTGCTCAGTCAGGCACGGACACTTCCAGACGATTCCTCGCCGCCACTTAGGCAATCTGTCATCCGTCGCAATCACTTACGACTCTCCTCTGCCTGCGATCGCGCAACCGAATTCTTGAGAATAAAACACGGCGGAAACTATCATCATGGCGTCTTCATCGAAAAGCGATACTCCGGACACGAGCTACATCGAAATGGATGACAAACAAGACGCCGCACTGATCGGCAAGCACTGCGAATACACCTACTGCAACCAGCTTGATTTCCTTCCGTTTTTCTGCCAGTCTTGTCGCAAGACTTTCTGCCTCGATCACCGGTCAGAGACATCGCACAAATGCACAGACGCGGGAGCATGGGCCGAGCGAAAGCGACTTGCGCAGCTCGCGCAGCCCTCAATCGGTCAAGGCAAGGTCCTGCGTGACAAGGTGTCTCAGAAGCCCTGCGCCTCGCCAGACTGCAAGACGGTCGTAGGAACATCGTTAACGCCAGGAGTACACTGCCAAAACTGTAACCGAGATTATTGCCTGAAGCATCGACTAAAGGAAGATCACGACTGCAAAAACTTGGTACCTATTGGAGCACGCCCTGGACAGTTTGATATCGGCCAGACGACCAAGTCAGCTTTTGAAAAACTGCGTGCATGGGGCACGGCGAAGAAAGAGCAGGCTGGTCGAGCCCTGCCAAAGCCAAAGCCATCATCTGCATCCGCCCGGCTCATCGCCGTCAACAACCTGAAGAAGTCGGCCAAAGGTGACGCCAAGGTACCACCAGAGAAGAGAGTATATATCTACGTGGAAGCGGAGGCAGAGACTGCAAAGGCAAAGTTTCCCAAAGGAGAGTTCTTTTACTCCCAAGATTGGGTTGTTGGCCGGGTGCTGGACGCGGCGGCGAGAAGTTTACAGGTTCAGAACATCAACAACCAGAGTACGAGCGAGCAAGACAAGCTCAGAGTATTTCATGTGGAAGGCGGGAGACTTTTGGAGTTTAATGAAAAGGTTGGGACGGCGTTGCAGAGTGGGAACACTGTCGTGTTGCTAAGGGGTGTTGGCCCCCCACCTGACTTGATTGAAGTTTGAGTAGTGTGCCATGGTGTGAGGGATGCATAGTTTGGCGTTGGGGTATTTGGAACATGCGAGATTCACGCAAGTACGCTTGAATGGAGACCAGCGAAGGTGACATCCAGTGGTATGCACTTTTCAATTATTAGACAGTAATTTGCATGCGTTCTTGGCAGTATAGATCTTGGCCTTTGTGGGGGTGTACGATTTGGTGCACAGCGTAGATTGCTCTCATGTTCATCACGCAGCGTAATACAGTGAATCACGTCCCTGAAATGACCCAACTTCAGAATTTTTTTTGTCCATATTTTTTGCTTTGTTCAACCCTGTTAGGCTTCCGCTACATTTTTCGTCATCCGCTTGCCTCATCACTGTGCTGGAGTAGAGCTGGTAGTCCACTAAACGTTCACTCGCATAAACGAATAACGGCTCTGGGGATGGTGCAGCTAATTTAAAAAGATCACGTGCCTTCGTGTAGTCTCGCGTTCCTGTGACAGGAAACACACATCTCTGACGTCAATGATGCGCGCGAGAGTATAGCTCATCAAGTCTATGGGTTATTATGCCTCCTCTCGTGCCGCGTAAGCGCCTGGGCAAGTCGCCGCCTCCAGGCGAGCCAAGGCCAGCGAAACGCAAGGCCAACACCACAGCACGCAAGCCAACATTGTACGATGACCTTGATGCTACTGCGACGCCTCAGTCGAAGAATTCTAGCTCCGCCCTTCAAGGCCTTGATGGCGATGATGATTATGAAAGCTCCCTGACATCGCTTTCTGATGAAGAGTTCGAGGACGTTGTGCCATCAAAACAGGACAAAGCGCCTGAGTCTAGTGACGAAGAAGACATCGAATTTGAAGATGTCCAGGCGCCCGCTGTGCCCGCTCCGGATGCACCGGTTCCAACTGGCGATTTGGAACTAACACTCATCAAGGATACTCGGATTTCCCTCACAAATGCATTTGATAAAAAAGGGCCCTCTAAACGTGAGCGACAGGTTCGCAACGCCACACACTGCGTCCACACTTTACTTTTGCTGTGGCACAACGCCATACGAAATTCATGGCTTTGCGATACTGAAGTAAAAGCGACAATGATTTCTCATCTTCCACCAAAGCTTTGGGACGAGGTTGACCGCTGGAGACGGAACAGTGGCCTCATCAAAGAACCTGCCAAAAAGACCACTTCCGATCAAAAGGGCAAGGGAAAGAACCCTATGAGTAGAAAGTCTCGAGATTGGGGAGAAGCAGCCGAGAAACTCGAGGAGGGTGCTGTGGACATGAGCCACGGTGACCCTCTTTTTCGCCTTATGAAGGCACTAGCGTCCTGGTGGAAGCAAAGGTTTCGAGTCACTTCACCAGGCTTGAGAAAATGGGGCTACATGTCTCTTGAAAGGCTCGATCGAATCACGAAAGCTCACAAGGCCGAGGACCATGACCCAGCGAAATTTGGTGAACGAATCGCTGGGCTAGAAGAATTTCGCCAGTGTGCTCGCGATTGTGAGGGAAGTCGAGACGTTGGCGCTCAGCTTTTCACCGCTTTGCTGCGGGGGCTTGGGCTTGAGGCCAGAATGGTTTCAAGCCTCCAGACCTTGGGCTTTGGTTGGAGCAAATTTGAAGACGCTGAGCCCGAGAAGGAAGAGGCTGCAGCAGATGGATATTTGGCACCACAGGAGAGCAAGGATAAAGAATCTTCTAAAAAGCTCGAAAAGGGGAAAGCCAAACAAACTAAAAAGCGGCATGCGCCGGAAAAAAGACCACAAAGGACCAAGCAAGAAGCCAAAAACGTCATCATTAGCGACTCGGACGAATTGGAGTTGGAATACAAGGATACCGACGACGAGTCGGTTGTGGAGCTGGAGGTCACCTCTAGACCCAAGATGGCTCCAGCGAAAAAATACGACAAGGATCTAGAATTTCCTCACTACTGGACAGAGGTCTTATCGCCAGTCACAAGCAAGTATCTGCCCGTTGAAGCTTTGATCAAGAACGTGGTGGGGACTAATCGAGATCTGATTGAATGTCTGGAGCCGCGTGGGGGAAAGGCGGAGAAAGCGCGACAAATTATAGCATACATCATGGGGTATTCCCAGGACGGAACCGCAAAGGATGTGACCATAAGGTACCTAAAGCGAAACATGCTGCCTGGGCGAACCAAGGGCGTCAGGATAGCGCCGGAAAAAGTCCCGGTTTACAACCGCCACGGGAAAGTGAAACGGTATGAGCAATTCGACTGGTTCAAGGCGGCAACCTCCGGATACCAACGAGGCACGAGGAAGCATCCAATCACAGAAGTGGATGAAATGGAAAATATTACGGATCTGAAACCGGCACAACCAGTAAAGAAGGAAGTCAAAGAAGGCCAAGAGACACTGCAGTACTACAAGCAATCCAAGGAATTTGTCCTTGAACGACATCTAAAACGAGAGGAGGCTCTAAAGTCTGGTGCGGTACCTGTTAAGGTATTTAAAAATAAGGCCAAGGGAGGCAAGATGCAGGAGGAGGATGTTTTTCTTCGCAGTGACGTTGTTCAAGTGAAGAGTGCCGAGACATGGCACAAGCAGGGGAGAGCGCCGATGGAAGGAGAGGAGCCCTTGAAGCGGGTTCCCTACCGAGCAGCCACTCTAAACCGAAAGAGAGAGATTATGGAAGCAGAGGCAGCCACAGGAGAGAAGGTGCTACAGGGGCTGTTCAGCTTTGAACAAACTGACTGGATCATCCCACCACCAATCAAAGATGGAGTCATCCCTAAAAACGAATACGGGTATTATCCCCGAAAACCCAGTCCCAGAGTTGCAGGCGCTAATGTGAACTAGGAATATCGACCTATTTGCGAAACATATGTGCCCGGAAGGTGCCGCGCATGTCCCTTACCGTGGCGCAATGCGCGTGTGTAAGAGATTGCAAATTGACTATGCCGAAGCCGTTGTTGACTTTGAGTTTGGTCACCGGATGGCTGTCCCTGTGATTCAGGGAGTTGTTATTGCGGAGGAAAATCTTGCAAAGGTTATGGAAGAACTTGAGAAGGACGAAGCGGAGCGAGTTCGAAAAGAAGATGAGAAACGACGAAAAGCAGCGTTAGCCCAATGGAGGAGATTCCTCATGGGCATGCGAATTGCAGAGCGAATTCGTCAAGAATATGGGGAGATTGATGACCAGGTTTCCGTCTTTGGTCATAGCAGAGATTCAATGCTGACCAATCAACAACCTAAAGTTCACGACGAAGACATGGCTGGAGGGTTTCTGCCGGAAGGGTATGAAGAGGAAGAAGAGGCTGAGCCGCCTATGCATCAAACATCAAGTTTTTTCCCAGTCGTTGACGAGGATGATGATGGGGATGATGGGCTTGTGATGGAGGATCATACCACCGCGCATGACGCTAAGCAGACAGAGAGTCTAGACCCGGGAGTCGAAACAGCACAGCCAAGTGCGAGGGTGCCCAGAAACTCAGGGAAGCGATCAGAAAAGGGGCATACAGCACCACGTCGGTCAACAAGGAGCACGAGAGCGGTCAAAAATCGGGATGTGAAGGATGGCGAGGGTCTACATTGGATCAGGCGAGGACGGATGAGTCCAGAACCACGTCAATGAGGCGTTTGGATCGACGGCCCGATGTAATTTTACGATTTCTATATGATTGATAATAAGGGCTGACATACCCCTCAAATCTTGTTGGACCAAGAAGGACCGAACTTATGCAAGGCATTGTCCTTTCAGGCTTATACTTCTTTCATAAGCCTCCACCGAAAGAATTTGTCACGGATGAGGAAGAGTCAGGTGTGAAAAGTCAGCGTGGCAACGGTGCTAAATGTGATCAAACGTGTCTCATGGCACACATCTTTTTTGCATCCTGTGCATCTTGACTCGTAGTGTAATACGAATATGTCGAGTGCGGCATCAGTTGGGATGGATGGATGGTATGATGGCATCGGACCCTTTGCCTAGTTGACGCAAGCTAGTAACGTAGTTTAAAAAAAAAAAAAAGGTGAGAAAAAAAAAAACGCAGGCTGATAGACCGACTGCAACATCGGGGTCTGAGCGGACAAGGAGAGGGAAGAAGGTTTATACGGTGCAGCAAGCTGTCTTGGTTGGGGTGGGAGGGAAAGAAACGCGCCCCCCGCCGGTGAAGCCGAGCCGGATGGCGTTCGGGTCCTAACCGGAGCTCGATGGGGATTGGCCGGCGGACGGGTCGGGAGACACACCTCGGGGTCAGCGGAATGGCGAGCAGCCGGATCCGCTTGGGAACCGACTGGCTGGGCTTTGCTTTTTCTCGCTGCTGTCCTGGGAGGCGGGCCAGGGCGCCGCCGCCATATTGCCCATGCAGGACACGACATTTGCCGGTGTTGCAACCATGGGATTCTGGGGGGGAGGGCACGTATCCAAGCACACCGTCCGTGTGCCGTGAGACCATGATGCAGCGCGCTGGGCAATGATTGTAGGTTGAAGAACGGCTAGCGGTTTGGTGAATCCATGACGCTGGGTTGAGGTTTTGAAGGGCGTCATGGCGTGGTGTGTATGATGGTGGTGGTGCGTGTTAGTGGGCCAGTGGACCGACCCGCGGCCAGACTATGGTGTAATGTGTGGTTAATAGCTGGACTGTTTTTTATGTATGTCCTCAGCCAGCCAAGAATTCGTTTTCCTTTCTGGGCTATGGTTGTCGGCACCGATTTGCACCGATTGGGTTCTGGGCCTGGAGGTCGGGGATCGGAGGGTCGGAGCTGGGCTGAAAGAGAGAGAGAGAGAGATAGAGAGATAGAGGAGAGATAGAGTATGCGTAAGCCGATGGGAATGAATGGGTCCTGGACTGGGATTTATTTTAATTTATTTTGATGCATTTTATTCTTGATTTCTGAAGTTTACAATGTTCACTTCTCTCTCGCCATGCCCTGCCCTGTCCTGCCCTGCTCTGAATCCAGATGATCCAGATCCAGACCCAGGCCGTGGCAATGACAATGACGGCTCCAACCCCCACCTAAGCTTCCATCCAGCTCGCCTACGACCCTTTGCAACCCAAGGGAGACAGACATGTGGCAGACGCTGGTGGCAGACGCTGGTGACAGCCGCCCATCTGGCCACTCACGGCTCCGGCACACACACCCCCTTCAGCCTCAGCCAGCCTGCCCACGCCGTGGTAACGTCTCCAAAAACGGCACCCCGCAGCATGCCACGGAGGGAGGATTGACCTTGTGATGATAGTCAGGGTGTAACAATGGAAACCAAGGCCGAGCTCCGCGCAAACGGGAGACAAGAAAAAAGGCAAAACAGCCTTGTATGACCACCTTTCATTTCCTCTCCTCCATCATCGCACGCTCGTCCTCCTTCTCCTTGCCAATCCTCGGCCATCATTTCTAAGCCGACCTGTGATTTTCGCAGCCTCAGTCGGTTCCGCTCCCGCTCGCCGGTGCATTTGCAGCAACCATCCCCCAAGCACCAGCCGCACCCGCGCGGCTTGGGCGTGAGGTCTGACACGCCCCTCCTCCAGAGGCGCCGCTGTCTCGCACCGAGCCACTCAACCCTGAACCTGAACGGCCCGCCCATTCTTCATCGTGGTCATCGTCCCTTGTCCCCTGTTTTCTGCTTTTTGACCGCGTCCCCCTTCTCTGGGATATCCTATGTCTTCTTTTTCCTGTGGCTCAAGCCTCCTGTAAGCCATATTACTCCTTCAGGCCTTTGCTGCGTCGGAACCTGCAACACGAGACCACGCAGGCGCACTCACACGCCTCTCACCTCGGGTCTAATTCGCACACACGCCCCCCCCCTCTTTGGCTCCGAGGGGCCAACAGATCTCAGGGATCCCTCCACAACCTTTAGATCGAGACTCATATCGGACAGAAACCCAAAAAAAGTCAACGCTCCACGCTCAACCGCAGCCCTTTCCGGAGAAATCCCACCATCGTATGTCCGGGCGGCAGACAGACGAGTAGGATCGCATCAAGTTGACAGACCGAGCCGGCGGGGCGCGGACCGAGGCTTGACAGGTTGCCCGCCGGAGTGTAATGTCTTGGTTGTCGTCCAGTACGTCGGCAGCCATCTGATTCTACTTTAGTGTCTGGGTAAAGGTTTTGGTTTGCTCAGCTAAAGTAAGTCAGGGTAGCTTTGTAGCTGGGGTAGAGAGGATTGGTCGGTGAAAAACCTAAGGTAGGTGAGGAAGGTCGAGACATGGAGGTGATGCTGGCGAAGCACGGCAAGACAGGTCGGGTCTTGTTTTTTTAAAAAGGCTCTGCTCCTTCTTGCTCGGACAACGGCGACATCACCAACGACAATACAACAGCCCTCACCTAAGACGGAGCCCACGTAAAGCGCCCCGCACACTGCACCTCTAAGCCTAATAATAATTAGCGAGCGGAGAGCCGGGCATCTTTCACATCGACCGACTATCGGAACATTACTCCTTGGGACGTCATCTTTCATCTGGCCCCCGAGTGCCGACGATATTTGCATGTAAGTGGGACTTCTCCTATGCTGTTTTGGGGAGGGAGTGGGGAGGGGGGCAGACATACTGTTGGTGCCGCCAAGGTTGAATTTCATGTCCTGTGCCCGAACCGTACATGAGGACTGGACTCCAACCCCTTCAACCCAACCCAATGAATAACCGCCGGCGAGACGAATCGCGACCGACCCCCTGTCCACAGGCAGCTGGTCTAGGCCTGTCTGGGTGCTTTCTGCCACCTGACAGGTTGTGTTTGGCCCGCCTCAGGCTGTTATCATTCACTCGGGCTGGCTGGCTGCTCATCCGCTGTGTGACAATGAGCTCCTTCCTTTTTCCTGCCCTGTTTGCTGTATTGTTCCGCCCCGTACTCCTGTAGCCCTTCACCCTTTTGTTCATGCACACCTTGAATCAGCGATGCGTGGCGTGAACCCTCTTGATCTTTGCCTCATTGATTATGGAGATACAAGGGTTAGAAGGTTTTGAATCATCATTCTGTCTCCCGGATCGAACCTCGCTGACAAGCTATAGTATAGGAATAGCGGCAGGAGCCCGAGAGACGAGCAGCCAGCTGAGCACATCAATCTTGTTCAACGAGCTCAAGGACTTGGCTTATTCGTCTACTCACACTGACGCCTTGTTTGTGGCCGCAAGAGCGTCACCTGTAAATTGACTGGTCACCGAAGAAGCGCATCAATCATGGATTCCAAGCAGCAGACACCCGATCCAGTCTCCAGAGAGGACTGCATCGAAGCTGTTACAGCCTTATTCCCTGATATCTGCCCCGATTACCTCGAGAATGTCGCATCCCCCCTGGACTATGATTCCGAATCCGTCATCAATCATATAATCGATCTGGAAGAGGGTGGCACACCATACACGAGACGCCTTCGAACATCCACTAAAAGGAAGCGTGGTAACGAAAGCGACGATGAGATAACTCGAGTCAAGCGTAAATACTGCGATCCGGATCGACCTGGAGCATCTCCCCGCCATGTTAGAACCATGTGAGTTCACCCCCACCCCTTTTTTTGCCCGTTCTGGGTTTGAGTCTTGGACCACATATGCAGCTCGGGAATTGTGAGCTGCACTTCTGAGGTTATTTGTTGACCCATCCTCGGAAAGGGGTAAACGTGGCTCATTTTGTTGATGAACTTTCTTTGGTGCTGACAAGTGTAGGAAAAAATTGATCACTGGGGATTTCCCTCTTGTTCGCTCCGCCAGTGTACAAAAGCTTTTGTCAGACAACCGTCAGCATCTTGCCCCGACCTATATGGCCTTGACTAAGATTGTCAATGAAGGTTTGGAAGACGATACCCGTTCAAAGATGATGAAGACACGACCTTCTACACAGTACCCAGAGTACTCCCCCGAGAATATTGACGATACAATTCAAAACTGCCAGGACGAGGGTGAAAAGGAGATCCTTGAGGAGTTCCGCGCCATGCGTTTGATTCGAGGCTCGATCGACAATGAAAAGAACAAGGATGCCGAGTTGAAGGAGGCTGAACAGAAGAACTTTGATGAAGCAAAGGCGAGAGGCGATCTGATGGAGTGCGAGTGTTGTTTCGTGGAGCAACCCATTAATCGTCTCGTAAACTGTGACGCGGAAGTAGTCCACGTGAGTCTTGCTCTTTTTTTACCAACCCCGATGCCTATGTACTGATGGTTTCCTTTCCAGAGATTTTGTTACGACTGTGCCCGCCGAAACGCAGAGACCGTCGTTGGGCTGTCGAAATATGAATTGTCGTGCATGTCCATGGATGGCTGTGATGCTGGTTTTTCTCGAACTGAGAGGGAAAAGTTCCTCGATGAAAAACTCACAAAGGCGTTGGACCGCATTGAACAGGAGGATGTGTTGCGTCTTGCTGGCATAGAGAACCTGGCTAGTTGCCCATTCTGTCCCTTTGCTGCTGAGTGTCCACCTGTCGAGGTTGATCGAGAGTTTCGATGCGAAAACCCCGATTGCAAGATCATTAGCTGTCGCCTTTGCAGAACCGAAACCCACATTCCTTTGACGTGCGAGGAGGCTGTCCGCAAAAATGGGGTTACAGCCAGACGTCAGATCGAGGAAGCCATGACTGCCGCTCTGATTCGCAAATGCAACAAGTGTAAGTGAAATTGCCTGCTATAAATGATGCAATATTGACATTTCAATAGGCAGCACTCCGTTCATCAAAGAGTCCGGCTGCAACAAGATGACATGCAGCCTTAAAGGATGTAGGAACATTCAGTGTTACGTCTGCTCCCAGTCTTGTGATTATTCACACTTCAATGACCCCAGGCGGGGAGGCAAATCCGGAAACTGTCCCTTATTTGACGTCACTGAGACGAGACATGAGGACGACGTTCGAAAGGCCGAAACAGAAGCCAAGAAGCGGATGGCCGAGCAGCATCCCGAATTGGATCCCGATGTTCTTGAAATTAAGATGTCAGACAAGGTTACCGAGGATGATAAGCGACGACAAAAGAATGATCCTTTCGTAAACCAGGGGCAACTATATCTGGGAGGGAGGCGTGTTGCCGCGAATCCTGTTGGAGAGTTTCTTCCCGCTCCCTACGTTCCTGCCCCTATCCACCCGGCCCCGGTCATCAACATGGGGCAGTTGGCGCCACCCAGAGTGTACCAACCGGGCGGCTTTGGACCTGGAGTCTTTGGCGACCAGGCACAGGTCCCC
Source organism: Calonectria ilicicola (assembly GCA_020809705.1). Classification (NCBI taxonomy): domain Eukaryota; kingdom Fungi; phylum Ascomycota; class Sordariomycetes; order Hypocreales; family Nectriaceae; genus Calonectria; species Calonectria ilicicola. The sequence continues at coordinate 1,335,360 of CP085828.1, read as the reverse complement.
AGGGATAGAGGTGGCTTTAATAACGTGCCTTATATCCCAGCCGAGCTTCACAGGCGAGCAAGGGCCCATGAAGAGGCTGAGGCTCATGCACATGCCCAAATCCAAGCAGAACTGGCACAAATACAGAACAACTTTGAGCAACTGATGCAGCAAAGGGCGCAGCAGCAGGATCAAGCTAGAAGAGATGAAATGATGCAACACCAGCTGCTTATGCGGCAACAGCAAATAGCCCAGTTCCAAGCCCAGCAGGCCTATCAACAGGCCCAGCAGGCTCAACTGCATGTTCAACGGTTGGTCCAACCGCAAATTCCCCACAACATTCCACCACCACCACATCATCAACGACAAGCACCAGGTCCGCCCGCTTTGCCAGACCAGCGGCGACAACAGTGGCATCAGACCCAACAGCAGAAGGCTAGACAGGCTGGTCACCCCCAAATACATGGGCAGTCAAAGCAGCCAAAGCAACATCGAGCACACAACCATCATCACAAGAGTCACCAAAAGCAGCACCGTCATGCTAGAGCGGAAGGCGATAACCGCCAGTCAAAGCACCACGAGTTGAATGCAAAGAAGAGGAGTGTAGCACCACCGGCAAGGGATGTTCACCAGGGACAGCAGCCAGTAATGGCGGAGCACCGACCATCCACCTGGCTCAATCAACTCCATGAGATGAACTTAGGCTTTGGGCCGATGCAAGGTTTGGATTTTGGTCGCACCATTGTCAGCAACAGCAGAGATATTTTTGCTCATAGTCACTCTCAATATCCTCCGGCGCGAGATATGCGACGAATGCAGCCTATCCAGCATGTGAACCAGAATGAAGTGGCTAGGAACCAAGCTGTTCAAGTTCACCCTATCCGCCAGGATCATCAAAGTGGATGGGCATCTCGAGAAGCACCGTTTGGAGTTCATTACGGAGCTGTGGGACAGGCACCTGCGCAGCCGCAGTAGGATGCGAAGTCTCAGCGAAAGGACACAGACTGTGATAATTTGAATAATGACACGAAAAACGAAGAGTTATGACACTTTTATTTGTCTTAAGTTCAATGTCTAGGACTAAACAAGTAACGGGTAGGGTGGGCGTTGGACGGGGATGGGATGGTGTCAGATATTCCAGCGTTGGCGTTGTGGTCTTGACACCACTTGTATGTGATTTTTTTTTTCGGGTTTAATAGGATTAAGGAGGTGGTTATGATTTTGCTCTAGAGCGATGTCATTTCATAATTCGGTTTGTTAATTAATAATTATTTCCCCAACGCCATGCTGCCATATATTTCTACATTGAAGCTATCAATTGCATGTGAACTTTTTTCATGTTTTGAAGGAACAGCGTCCAAGACAAAGGTGATAGAGAGGGAATGGTTTAAGTTATCGATTTTTCCCGAACCGCTCATGCCACTTCCCCTTGCTCCCCGTGGTCTTTGCAACATTGCCAGCCGTAGCAGCCTTATCAGGAACAGCTTCGAGCTCGACGGTCTCACGAATGGTAGAAACAATGGCAATTCCTTGGTCAGGTGTATCTGGGTTGGTGTGGGGTGTGAGAAGCATGAGGGCGTTGGACGTGTTTTTCTGACGGAGCGCGTATGTTTTGTTGGGTGTTTTGAGGAGGGCCGAGGTATTGGATGACTCGAGGGTGAGACTGGCAAGGGAAAGTTAGTTTGGACGGCGAGGCGCGGCTTGGATCGGACTCGGCGAGGGAAGACAAACACGGGAGCTTGCTCAGACTCGAGGAGGCTTGCCAGTTCCGGGGGTAGCTCGATGAGACGATAGCCCACGCCGTCGGGGACGTGGTGAATGGGGATGCCCCTAGACTGGCTCGACATGGCGGATGGCGCAATTGGAGACGAATGCAGCAGCTGGAGTTGCAATGCAGCTGCAACAATGCAGCAGCGAGACGGCGTCGACTATATGCGTGATGCTAATAGGATTGTTTATGTAGCTGTGGCGCGCAGCGAGGGGCACTGATCCTGGACGAGCGAGATGGAGTGACGTCGTTGGACCGGCAATTGCAAAATGTTGATCGGACTCGCTAGTGGCAACTCTCCCACGTGAGGGACTCGTGGGCCCCGTGGATCACTAAATTTAGCACCCATTGGCCTGGGCTGGGATGCTTTACCCCTCACAGGGCGTTGAGGTTTCCGGGCCAGGTGCTGATTACAGGGCTACAGGGGTTTGCCAGAGGTGGTTCATGTTCGCTGTGTGTTTACATACAGTGGGCGGGGGGGATGATGCAGCGAGTTGCGTCTGCGACACTGGGCACACAACGCGTCAGACGCGTACAGAGGGGGGGAGGGGGGAAGGAAAAAAAAAGTCAACAGCATGCACATGCATATCTGTATCAGCCACTGACACTGAGGCCTGACACTGATACTCACTCGAGCAGCAGAGCCAAACAGTGGATTTTGTTAGCCAAACCCGGGCTGGTTTTAGGCTGGCGGGGACCCCCCAGCTTTCCGCCCGCTTCCATCAGTGGGGATAGGATACCAAGCAGATCCCTGTTGGGCCTCGCTGCTCTGTTGTCGTTCTGACCGCTTCCAAAACAAACCCTCCTGCAGAGAGTAACCTGGGCCAACAGACCGACCGCCTCCAGCGACCCGACCAACGTATCTTCTTCCTCTTCCTAAAAAAAAAAAAAGATTTACCGCACACCTGGAACTTGGACCACAAGATAAACAGAGCGGGACAGGACGAAGAATTTTTGTGGACGCCGCCGCCAGGTTTCTGTACATATTCTACCTTTTCCTTCATTTTCCCGGCGAACCACACACTCTTTTTTTTCCAGTCCCTCGTTATTTTTTTTCCTTTATATTGTGTTTTTTTTATTATCTTGTTTGCTTTTTGTGCCATTCCTTCAGCCCTAGCGCTGAAACGAAGCAGTTCCAGCCAGGGCAAGGTGGTGTGGTGTTGTTTTTGTTGTTGTTCCTGCTGCTGAGGCAGGGAAGCTAGCTGCTGGAGCACCACCACCCCAAAGTCTGACGCGGCGAAGTTGAATGTTTACTTTGCGACGGCGGCCCACTTCCACCACTCTTTTCGACGCTTCGCCCTTCCCTCGCCCTTCCTCGACCTGATCCCGGGCCATCTTTCGCTTCTGGCATTGTGTGAATGAGAGCGTGGGTGAGAGCAGCCAGGGCTTTAATTTTTTGTTAAAATAAAAATACAAAACCCTGCTGCTGTTGTCGCACATCTCAGACACACCTGGGTTGGGCCGAGAGACGATCCGTCCACGGCCCCCCCAGACCACCACACCGACCGCCGACGGCACCTCTCCTCTTGTCGTCCTCATCACACACACCGTCCGGTCACCACCCCGATTCCTCCGGGCCGCTTCGCTGCAGGCCCATTGAACTGTGACGCCTGCCACCATGGTTCGCGTCACCGACGAGCTGGCGTTGTCGCCCGACCACGTCACGCTCTACCACACTGCCGACCCGCTGCTCGGCCACCTCCCCATCCTCATCTTCCACGGGCCCTCGACCACGGCCAACTACACGCTGAATAGCTCTCGCGTACAGGTTCACGTCCTCACCCCGGCCGGCTTCCAGTGCTTCCCCCGCATCACCATTTCGCCCAACTCGGCATTCTACTCCGTCGTCAACTACCTGCCCCGCGAATTCCAGGGCGACGAAGTCTACCGCGCCCTCGCCTTTGGCCTCTTCAAATACTTCACTGAGCTCCCCGATGGCGTCAAAAACTACCTACGCCGCTGCTATCCCACCCGCAGCCGCCGCCCAGGCAGTGCGCCCGCACTGTTTGGCGAGCAGCATGCGGCCGACATTGTGAAGGAGATGCTCCCCAGCGACCACACGGGCGACATAATTGAGGTTCTCCAGGATGCGCTGCAGACACAGCATATCAGCAACGTTGATCTCGACCTGGTTTTGCCACCCGGCAGCATTGTTCCGCTCGAGCTAGCCGACCTCGAGGAGGTTCCCGACGACGAGGACGATATCCTAGACCCGACCCTAAGACAATACGGTGCATATACACCCCTGGTGAAGCTTTTTGGAGACCCTGTTTTCCTGCCCACGAGTCGATTGCGACGAGCGCCTTCGAAGCCTTCGGCCCTGAACCGAAGCAAGTCTTTCACCAAGGATCAAAAGACCGAACTGCGAATGAAATTGATGGAGCTGGTAAATACCGAAGAACGATATGTGGCAAAGGTTAGAGAGCTCGTGACACACGTGGCAGCGGATTTCCGCGAAAGCGCACGGTCTCGACCAGCCGGCAGCCTCAGTCCATCAGAAGAAGAGTTGGAGAGGTTGTTTCCTCAGTCGGCGGATGCGATTCTTACTATGAACTCAGGCTTTATGGAGGAGCTGCGGAAAATTATGGACGAGACAGAAGAGGAGGCCACAAAGGACATGGACATCACAACACCCCACCTGCTGGGCTCCAAAGTTGGGCGCATCAAGGATCCTAGCGGTGCCTTGTCCATGGCGAGGTTGTTCCTGGAGTGGTTCCCAAAATTCACCGAGTGCTATCAGGATTATATCAAGGCCAGCCAGCACTTCCCGACGCTCCTCAACTCATTCCTCGACCAGCAGTCCAGCTTTAAGCAACGAGTCGCAAAGACCGGTGAACAAACCATCCGATCCATTCTAATTGAACCTGTCCAGAGACTGCCACGATATAGCCTGCTCATCGATCAAATTGTGGGTTGCATTCCCATAACCCACCCAGCCCTCCAGCCCATGCTCAAGGCCCGAGACATTATTACCAACATTTGCTCTATGGACGAGCCGTTACCCGACAAGCCCCACGTTGTTAGCCGACTCCGAAATATGGTTGAATCATGGCCACTGGATCTTGAGCCACAGGGCCGCCTGATCTCTGCAGCAGATTTTACTGAGGTTGCCCCTCCTTTCCAGGCAATGGTGAACCAGTCAGACAAGTCTGGTGTGTTTTTGCTCTTTTCCGATTGTGTTATTATCCTGAAGAAGCTGAGCGGAAACATGACTGGGCGCGATTTGCTGCGAGAGATTGAGAAGCCATCTGCCGCTGGGCTGCTCATTTCCATGACTAACGCTGCTGGTGGCCCTGCATCATATGAATTTGTTTTTACGGGATGGCATCAATTGGCAGACGTGCGATTTACAGAGTCCTTGGACGGATCGCTTTTTTGGATGACTTCAACCCAGGAGATGAGAGGGGCTCATCCTGGTGAGCACCGGGTGTCTCAATCTGTTACATCTCGCTGCTTCCTTCTCCAAGAGACCTTTGAATCCCGTTCTGCCAAGTGGGGAGAAGATGTTGTCAAGGCACGGGTTGAGTCGCGTTTCTCCGAAGCTGAGCGAGAGGATCCAACCTGGACGCTCCGGTCAGTTCGCATGCCAGATAGCAACATTGGGCTGCACGCCGCAGTCTTCCAGGAAGGCGCCGATCAGCTCATTGAGGGCCGCAAAGAGCCTGCCCCGATCCGCATAGTGGTAGATCACGAAAAGGGAACCAAGGGAGCCCCCGTTGGTCACTATGGTGTCGAGATTGTCGTCAACTTGACGGCCAAGGACGCCAACAGAGTTTCATTAATTACAGTTGGATTAAATGGAAAACAGTACCAAGATGATGTTGCGATTGAGGACCTGTTACCCACAATGTCCCGGCGAGGTAAGCAATGGATATTGAGATTTGGATGTGATTGATACTGACACTGCGACAGTTATTCAACTTCTGAGTTTACAACATAATGTTTCAAATCCGCAGCTGACGGCTGCTTTGGTTTCTTACTATTCAAAGACGCTTCATGGTTTGCCCCTGACCGGGCGTGCTGAGAAGACGCGCTCCTTCTTGGGCACTTCCCCTGTCAAGATCTTTTCAAGCTTATGGACTGGCTCCGGTCACCCTGAGCCCTCACCAGGAGAACCCAAGCACAAAAAGATCCCATCAATTCATCGCAACAACAGCCAGCAATCTGTGGTTGGTTCCATTCGTGGTAGAGACGGTACACATCAGGATGATGGGCGTCCCGAGAATCCTCTGGTGAGGTTGGAACAGACCTTTACAGGCTACGTTGCCGCTTTCCAGGCCCGTAAAGGTCTTATCATCGGGCGTACGCTTCTCAACCGCTCCAATGTCGATGAATTGTCCGTCAATGACTTGTACAACCGACTCATCGAGAGTCCCTTTGATGTTGAGGCAGCTTCTGATCTGAGCACCGAGACCATTTTCGAGGCTTTTGAAAAATTCCTTCGCATCGCTTGGACTGAGCAGATTGGACCCGTCATGTCGATGCAGTCATTAAATACCCTTCAAGACCGTGTTAGCAAGCGAGTGCCGGGTGATTTTGCAGACTTTGTCAACTTTTTGTTTGGTGATATGGCGCCCCAGAATCGCAGGGCCTTCACTGCGCTCATCAAGCTGTTGGCCGACCTATTGGATGGATGCGGCAACGACGGTGATAGAGGCGCACTCACGCTGGCGTTTGCTGAGCTGCTGGTACATGATGGTTCTGCGCCAAACTATATCAACCTGCTTGACCGTCTTGTCGAGGACTGTGATCGCATTTTCGAAGAGCCTGGCTTGAACCACAGCTTCAATTTGGACAGCACCACGTACGAATCCATCAACTCAGCAATCCGCAGTGGAAAGCCCTATACAGGCTCGGTTACCTCTAACACGTCATCGCTTCGCCGCAAATTTGGATTTGACACGCTGCTACGGCAGAACAGCAAGGATGACCGAACATCCATGTGGCGGACGCTCAGCAAGCATCGAAACCCTGCCACTGGCGAGCCTTCAAGCTTCTCGAAAGCATCTCTCGGGCGATCACGTTCGATTGACGACAATGCACTTCCGAAGAAACTGAAGCGGGGAGGCTCTCGCGATCGTCCACCCATAGCAGGGGCGTTTGACGACGTGAGGCCAGGAAGCTCACACCGAATGCTGGAGACGATTGGCGAGCCAGAAGTTGAACCATCAGGCAAGTCGGGTAGAAGAAAGCGACGCAGTTCGCTGTCGGACCTGCGCAGCCTTATGACTGCTGCATCCCTCGAGGATGACGAACCGCCACTGCAACCGTTACAGGAGACGAACCAGACGAGCGAAAAGGTCAACTCGAGCCCCAAGGCACCAATAAGCCCCAAGACACCTACCCCACTGAGCCCAACACCTCTGAGCCCCAAGATTCCGACGCCGTCTAGAATACCAATCAGTCCTGTGACGCAGAGCATGCGGGCATCTCGCATTGTCCAGAAGGAGAATCTCGCCGAAGTGTTCCAGCGCTACGAGACAAACGACCCACCAACCAAGCCAGATTCGCCAAGCAAGGGTCACCGACATTCCAGGACGCTCTCAACCACCAACATTCCTACTTTGCGGCCAGCGCGGCCAGGAACGTCTGGGGCCGACTCAACTGCACGGCGCCAGAGCGCCAGTCCGAGCCGGATCAACGGTCCTCCAAGACAAAGCCTCAGCAGCAGCCCTACGCGTGTAGGAACACAAAAGCTCCGGCTGCAGTCCCCCCAGAAGCTGCGCGAACGACTGCAGACAGAAAAGCAAGCCGCCGAGGGTGTTGATGCCAACTTGCAATCAGAGCTGTCCAAAATTGGAGAGGAGATGGCGCGCGTCAACAGCTCGCGACCCCCAGGTGCACACTCGGTCGACATGCGACGACTCGGTGCGGCGATCCGACAACTTGAAGACCGCATCCCCACGGAAATGAAGGATGTGCAGGACAGACACGAGGCACTCCAGCGCGACATGGATACGACGGTCAAGGCGTCCGAGGCCAAGGTGCGAGCCATCGACCAGCTGTACAAGGAAGCTGTGGCGGAGAACGAGCTGCTGTACGAGAAATTCAACGGAGAGCTGGGCAAGATTGTGAAAGCGCTCAAGGGCAAGGGCAAGGATGACAAAGAAGAGCTAATGGCGAAGCTGCGAGACCAGAGCGAAGAGACATCGCGCATGAAGAAGGAGAATGCGAGATTAAAGCGCGAGATGGTCAGTCTACGGGCAGCGCTCAAGGGCACGACAGAGTGAGCAAGGCCTTTGCCTGCCCCGTGTGTAAAGGATATATTGTCTGGTTGTTGTGTCCCTTTTATCATCACGTCTTATGGATGGCTTTCTGTTGTATATTACGTGGCAAGCCCTGGGAAATGGGGAGAGGAGTCTGGAGCACGGCCGCATGGCATGAAATTGAGCTGGGTCTGGCATCTGGCCCCCCTTGGGGAGCGGGTGGGCGAGTTGGTAATTGCTCACGAGTGGCCCCCTTCATCAATATATGAGCCCCTAATGACATATGAGATTCAACATTTCAATGAGTTGGATTGTTTGTGGTGAAGGCTTTTGACCTGCGATAACGACGGGAGCAAATCTTGGAGTATGAATTAAATTAATACAATTTGGTATTATATTAAAAGAGAAAAAGAAAAAGTATCCCGGTAACCTTTGAGTGTCTAATGCTTGCATGGGTATCATAATGCATGTTCTTTCTTTGTACTTTGTCATCCCGATGATGGAGCATATACAGTTTATTCGGAACGCTTGGTGGGGGGAGGCGGAGGCGGAGGCGGAGGACGAGGGGGACGCTGAGGTGTACGCTGAGCAGGACGCTGTAGAGGACGCTGAGGTGGACGCTGAGGTGGGCGCTGAGTAGGACGTTGTAGAGAACGCTGAGGTGGACGCTGAGGTGGGCGCTGAGAAGTACGTTGAGGAGGACGCCGGGGAGGACGCCGGGGGGGACGAGGAGGAGGAGGATCATCAGCTTGCTCCATCCAGCACTCGAAGAAGATGGGGCCAGCGCGGACGGACCGGATGGCCGTGGTGCTGGCGATCCTCGCCAGCGGTGGCAGGCCCAGCTTCCGGCGTCTGTGAGCTCTTGCACGACGACGCTTGTGATGGGAGCGGCACGGGATCCAGGGTTGAGGATGCTGGCGTCAAAGTTAGTTTTTTAGCACTGCGGCATGACCAGGGGTGGGAAGTGAGGGTTTCTGTCAGCTTACACCAATGGGCGGCTCCTCATCACCGCGGAGTTCGACAGCCAGGGTGAAGGTGCTGCCCTTGGGGAGGGCGGGCTTGGACTCGGCGGCGTGTGATAGGCGGCATAGTGCGCCGCGAAGGGCTTCGTTTACTTCGGTCCAATTGATGGGACCCTCGTCTTGGGGCGTTTCATCATCATCGTATTCTTCGTCTTCGGATTCCGTTTCCACATCGTCGTCGTCCTCGTCGTCCTCTTCCCCGTCCCCATCCCCATCTTCCTTGGGCTCGGCTTGTTCCTCACCCTCTGCTACGTCGTCCTCTTCGTCCATGTAGTCGCCCTCGTCGTACTCGTCCCGCGGCAGGATTTTGCCCCAGATGGGGAAGGAGGCGACGTCAAAGACCCAGCGCTCTAGCACGCGCATGGTCTCAGGCGCATGCATGACGACGGCGATGCGGCGCACGGCGCCCGTCTCCAACTTGACGGCGACGGCAGAGATGGCATTGTTGATCCAGTCGCAGAGGCGCGGGTGGCGCGACTGGCGGACGAGGAGGTTAAGGGCGCGGGCGGTGAGGAAGGTGGCGGGCGGGTAGAGGGCGCGGTGGTAGAGCAGCGCATGGAGCGACAGGGTCAGGAAGGTTGTGAAGGAGGCGAGCAGGGGAGATGCGTCGGCGGCAGGGAGCTCGGGGCCTTGGATTGGAGCTTCTGTCGTCGTCGTCGTCGTCGGTGGCGACATGGGATGGTTGCAGCTCGAATCTGACAGGCAGCAGAAAAAAGAAACGTGAAGCTGCAGGTGGCGGATGCGTGCCCTTGGTGGTTTGGCTGGTGGGCGAGCGTGACGGACGGGGGTTTCGCGTTGAGGGGAACACGCGGTGTCACGTGCGTGGCCAGCCAGCCAAGCTCTGAGCATTGGAGCTTTGTACCTCAGGTTTTGTTAGTATTAGGTGATGCTTGCGATGACGTAGCGGCGCATTACATGAAGCAAGAAAAATGGCATTGCTCAATCGGGTTGTGAGAAATCGGGGCATTGGGCACCTCTGCCAAGCATGCAGCCTGTTGCTGCTATCAAGGTGCCAGGCACCTAAGCACTGCCTGTGAGGCCTCGCCTGCAGGCTGCCATGACATGCTACAGTGACATGCGACAGCAGGACTCTCTTACATCAAAACGAACCACTCCTTTGGGTGTAATTGATACAGGTATCTTCTTCCATTAAGAAAATGGAATAACCCAATGACGGGCGCCCGTATTTAGCTTTCAAGTCCTTTAGTACAATTTTCATCTTACCAATCAACAATTTTTTGAGGCCAAGGGCAATGCAAGATAAAAGAAAACCTCGGTAGCACGAACTCCTTAGGCACTGAAGCACTGCCCCCCTCACTCCACATATAGGGCTGATGAGGCACCCGAACTCATGACGCAGCCCCTCATTCTCATCAACACCTCATCCTAAACTCTATATACACCAACGTCAATCCCATCATTCACTCTCTACATCAACTCATCAACTCCCTACATCAGCTCCATACAGCTCTCACGCACAATGGCCGACTCGCCCCTCAGCACGGCCGCCATCCTCCAAGGCATGGCGGAAGCCCTGCCCACTCACGCTCCGGGCGACGACTCATCCGATCTTGCCTCATCATATGAGGCTATCGCCCTGCTCATCCACGCCTACATGGCTGCCCTCGGCTTCAAACTCCAAGGTTTTGATGAAGAAAAGAAGCTCTGTAAGCCGCCCTCTCATCACTTACCTGCCTCTCAATCGTCTGACATGTGTAATGCAGCTGAATGCGAGTCCCTCGCACCAAGACTCCCACCCACGTGGAATACAGGCTTCGGCTCTCTTAGCTTTGTCTATACCCACAAGCAATCCGCCATGCAATTTGTAATGCGCGTAGATCGCATGGGCGGTAAAGTCGAGATTCGTGGTCTCGCCGTCGGCGACGAGAGAATCCATCGCTTCGAGAGGACGGTGCGCGATGTCGTTCAATCTAGCAAACTGCCCGTTCGCATTACAATGGATGGGGACAAGGAAGACCGCAGTGACCTCGCAGATAAGCTACGTAACGTTTTTGTCTCTGAAGAGGCCATTTCCAGTACGTTGGACAATTCCTCATGATCTGAAGCACCATCAACTAACATGTCTTCTCAGATATCCTCAACGATCTCAAGGTCAACATTATCCAGAAACTCATTCCCAAGCTCCAGAGGGAGGGCTACGAGGAAACCGCCGAAGCTGAGGCCGCTGCCACCGATGAGCGGCGTGCGCAGGAGGCCCGGGACCCGACCCGCCCCTTCCGGTCGCCAGACCAAGGCCCTCACATCCCCGCGCCGGCGATAAACCCGCTCCCGGACATGGCCCGTCCTCAGCCGCAGCCCGTTGGTGACTTTCCTCCTCCGGGCTTCGAGGATGAGTTCGAGATGAATCGCCCCCCTCGCGGTCTCGTAATGCCTGGTCGTTCTCCCTACAATATTGGTCACGACGACTTGAACCCTCCCGGGCTCGGTCCCCACGATCCCCTTCGAGGCTCCTTCATCGGCGGAGGCGGCCTGCCCCGCCCCGGAGGCGGATCTGGCATGCACCCAACCTTTGACGACCCTCTCTTTGGTGGACATGGTGGCTCGGCCGGCGGCTACGACCCCCAAGCACCTCCCGGTGCGCGCTGGGATCCCCTTGGCCCTGGTGGTGGTCCTCGATTCCCCGGCCCCGGAAGCGGGCGAGGGAATTACCCCTTTGGCGGTTTTGGCGGAGGTGGAGGCGGATTCGGTGGTGGTGACATCATCTAAAAGAAGGAACTGAGGCGGAAATATTGAACCCGAGGGGAGCATTGCTTGTATGATATGAAGGGGAACAAAATGGAAGAAAAGAAAGGCGGGCCTTTTCACGAGGTTATGACCAGAATTATATCCAATACGATCAATCAATTAATACACACTTGAATTCAAAACTCCAATACTCGCACATGCATCTTCCTCGTGAACATGTTCATATATCAACTGTAGGACATTTTGGTTTCTTGCAAAGAAAAAAGAATATGGATAAAGACTAATTGTCTGTATTCTCTCGTAACATAACTACATAACATTTCGCGTCTATTCGTCAAACTAGGCTAGGGAAGTACACGTCGGCCCTTGGGTGCTAGCATCTATTTACTCTTTTTCGCCAAAAAGAAGACAGAGTATTCACAAAGGGCCAGCTGAAGGCCTTCCCCTGAGTCTTCCGTGTTTCCTTTTTTTCCTCTTCTTTTTCTTTTCTTTTTTCTTTTGGGAGCTTCTCTTCGTCCTAATATTACTCTCAGATCACACCTCGCCGCTGCATCAAAACTGCATTTTCCGCAGGTGTCGCATACGGGCAGACCCTGTTGTCTCGGGTTGCGTCAACGGGACCCCGGTGCTCGATCCCGCAGGCCCTTCCTATTGTGCCGCTGAGTTGGCCACCTCATTCAGCTTTGTCTGCTCGTCCTCCGAGAGCAAGTTGTACCAGTTCTGGAAGTTGGCCACGTTCTCTCGGCCGCAGCTCACAAAGAATTCGGTGAGGTAACGTTGTGTCTCATCGTCTCGCTGCCGTTGACCGCCGCTCTCCATGAAGGACATGAGATCAGCCTTGGTGCCACCAAGGCTGAGGTCAAGGGTGTCATCCTCGTCCTCCCATCCGTCGTCATCATGGTCCTCATCTTCAAACTGAGCAGATGCAACAGCAGCGGCAGCAGCGTTGGCAGCAGCTCGAGCACCAGATGCCGACACAAGTTCTTCGATCAGTACCTTGACAATCTTGAGCGGTGCAGGAACAATGGTGTATTGGTCGGGGTCTGGTGTTTCGGAATTTATGTTAGCTTACTATTCTTTCTGGGTATATTGGGTGCAGAGTTGGTTTAAAGCCGAGTCTGCAGTTGGAATTTTACCTGGTGTTGGAAACATACTCTTCTTGGCGCGAGAGCGCGTCTTGATCATGCCGTCATTATTGTTAACAATCAGGTCGCCCTTGACGTTGGTCTGGGCGACTCGAGCGTCGTTGAGGGAGTACAGCTTAGATAGGGCAATGACACTACAGTGATGTTAGTAAAGAAGAACGAATTTCGATGCAAGATACTCACTTCAATCGAATCTCATCATATCCAGCAAAGTTGACGGAATTCTCCAGCCACTTGGCCAACACAACCTGCAGTCCGCTCTCGCCATTGATTTGAATCTGGCTCAAGAATTCTACCACATCATGGGCACCGGAGAGAGACAGTCGTGCAAAGACAAGAATAAGAGATTGGATGAATGCGGCAGCTTGAGCAGTGGCAAGTCTGGTCGCGACAGCCTGGAGGAGTTGAGGAAGGAAAGGTCCTAGACGATCCTGGCCAGCCTTCTCAACGAGCTCGGCAGCAAGTCCTCCCACCTCAGACGCAGAGTTGTCCTCGATGGAAGTGCCAAGAAGTCGGTCAATAATGTGCAGGCAGACCTCCAAGCCGGAGCGGCCATTGCCGTCTTGCCAACCGAGGACTTGTTGGTGGTCATGCTGGAGGATGTATTTGACCGTCTCTGAACCGGGTCGGAGTACCTCACCTTCCGTTGACTCCATCAGAAGGCGGTTCAGCTTGGGGAAGATTGCTGCGACGAATCCTTGTGGCAGAGGCTCCGATCCGTTTTCAACCAAGACAGCGAGCAGCTCAGTAGCAACCTAAAGATCATCAGTTCAAGCCCCGAATCAATCAAGCAAATCAACTTACGGTAACAAGCGGGTTGTCCTCTGTTAAGTCAGCCACATCAAAAGCACCAGTCAAGGTAGGTACAATCTTGGCACAGAGAGCAGCATATGAAGCCGGGTCTGCCAAGGCGCGCACGATGGCTTCGATAGCCTCAGTGACCAACATTGTAACCTGGAAGTTGCTAGCGCCCAGTTTTGCAAGCATAAATAGAAGGTCAATGGATTGCACATCATTGGAGAGAGAAATCCTAGTATCCAGGCAAATAACAGCACGAAGAGCCTCAGCCAGGGTAACAAGGAGCTCATCCGCATCCTCCATCTCACTAGGGTCCTTGCCGTTCATGTATGACTGGATAGCAGTGATGATTGGCACCTGGCGGTCGGGAGTGACACGTCCAGCGTTGATCAGCTCCTCGGCGGCCTTGATGCATGCGACCTGAACGACCTCAGACTCCTCATGGTTAATCGACTGGACAACACGATCTAGAAGCGTCGGTGGGGTCTCGAAAGCACGACTCAGAACGCCAGCAACAAGGTAACCTCGAGCACGAAGAAGAGGCTCATCAGCACGGTTGATGGCAAGATCGACCAGTTCCAGGTAGGCGTGAGCAACTGGATCGGGGATAGGCTTGCCCATATCCTGGAAGTCGCTTGCCAGCATGACAAAGAGGTAAAGGGCAGCCTCTTGGTCCCGCCAGGATACACCCTCACCAGTGAAGAGAGTCTTTGTATAACCAAAAAGCCCATCGATAGTCTTCTGGTCAAACCACTCACCCATCTTGATCAACAAATCTCCAGCGGCAGTTCGAGCTGTGTAGTTGGCTGTAACAGAGGTTTCCTCAGCCAGGTACAGGGAGCAGTCGATATCCCAGAGTTCCTCCTCTTCCCGAGTAACGCGGGAATAGGAGACAAGCATCTTCATAATCTCCATCATCCATGGGACATCCTGGGCAGAGGCATGTGCCTGAAGCTGGCCATCGAGCTCAGCCTGTACAGGAGCAGCACGGAAGCACTGGTTCAAGAAATCTAGCTCCTCCAGGATGAGAAAGTCCAGGGTGTATGGAAGGCTGTCAGAATCTTCCAATCTTCCTTGGGCGTCGTTCTTGATGTAAAGTTCCTCGTGGGCAGCCTGCATCAGAGTGAGTTCCTCCCAAACAGCGCTGAAAAATGTAGTGCTTTGAGGGAGGAGCAGAGTAGGAAATACTCGGCGGATTCGCAACAAAGTCTTGACAACCTGGAGCTTTAGAGCAATGATGTTGCTCCAAGCATCAGGTTGGCTACCCCCAGAAAGGTCAGTCTCTGGGAGGCGGCTCTTGAGAACCGTGACGAAAAAGGGGTTCCACTGCTGTAGCAGCTCTTCAGCAAAGGCCTTAACCTCCTTGGCATGGTCCTCCTTGATCATGTTCATCAATTCGAAGCAACCGCGGAAAATGGAGATGGCGAGGGCTCGTAGCATCGGCTTTCGGTTCTCGTTGAGGGCCACCTCGGTTAGGCCCTTGGCGATATCACGAGCCATGGAGAAGAATTGCTCCTCGCTCACGCTCTCTTCGACAAGGTCGTTAAGAACTCTCAATGCTCCGTGGAGCTGCGTATCGTTGCCAGTGGAGACAATGCCGAGGACGGTAGGCAGCAGGTTAGGCCAGTTTTCGGGGAAATCATGGATGGCAATCTTGCCGACCGCGTAACTGTCGGTGACGACTTGTTAGACCAAAAGTTGACACGGAACAAGTTCAAAGGCTTATATGCCATACCTAGCGGCAATCTTGACTTTGCGGTCTTCCTCGGGACTCAAGGCAAGGTCTAGCAAAATCTGCTTCAGCTGGAGACGGGCATCGTCGGCGATGGGAATCTGGGGCTCGTTGGTGTCATCATCGGTGCTCCAGTTAGACTCGATGAATAATCGAAGAGTGCTGAGGGCAGCCTGTCGAATGCTGGTGTCGATAGAAGTGTGGGAGGCAACGTTGGCGAGAGAGACGGGGAAGGCAGGATTGGTGCTGGCGCGCTTGAGCTCACTCTCGGCCTGCTGGCGGGGCGCCTGCTCGGGGAGCTGGGTGTTGGCCAGAAGCTGCACCAGCTGTTCCTCCATGATTGCGACAGCTGCGGCTTCGGGGTGTGGTGGATAATGGAGGTGGATTGGAGGGAGGAAGGGAGGAGACTCGCAACCGGGAGGGGAGAAGGGTGTGAAGGTGAAGGAGGATGATGGTGATGAACTTGGCGTTAGGTTGGTGTTGGCGGGGAGCGGGATTGGATAGTGGGGGAGGAAACAGAAAAAAGAAGTGGGGCTGGCCCAGTGGTTGGACCTGCTGCGAGCTGAGTGCCCAGTGCACGGTCCAGTGAAGTTGTGCTTGTAGGCGCCAGCTTTTTTGTGATGACGATGGCGGGGCAATTTTCACGTGTCGCCTGCTGTGGTGTGCGTGCTTCAGGGCCCACGTACAGTTCAGTACATTGGGTGTTATTGTGTTTTAGATGACGAAAATTAAAGAACCGCCCATATCCAGCAAAGAAACAAGGCAGAATTCATGTTTCCCCTGGCCTATCCAATGATACCCAACCCGGCTTTCATCCTAACTCGCCGCCAGCAATCAATGCCTGTGCGAAAAAGTGGAGGATGCCTCCTCACCTCCAGTTTTAGCTTTCCTGTCTGGGTGTCCATGCCGACGAGGCGGTGACACAAGCTCGCCAACAATCGTCCCCGTCGCATGCACTCTCTGCCTTTCGACACCAACAGGAGAATTTGCAAAGATACATATCCATCACGCTAAGGATCGCCCAGGTACCGACAGCCTGGTCCCCTCGTGGGATATGGGTAAGGTAAGCTCGCCTGCACCTAGGGTCCTCTGCTTTGGGACAGGCGTTTCATCCAGATGGGCCAATGCTGGTTCTAACTGTCTTCGAGTTATCGCATCCCAACATAATAAACTCACCGTGCTCGATGCCAAAATTGGCGTTTCTGCTGCATGTGCCCTAAAGGGTCAATTCGCCGCGAGCTACCGTGTAGCCCAGTTATTGTGTCCCATGACAGGAATCTCAAGGGAAATCACATCCCAAAATACATGCATGCAATGCATTAGCAGGAAGTTGCCTTGCCAGCGCACGAGTTCCTCATGCAGGCCGAGCCTCCAGGTTTTGGCTCACAGATTCAGGAATATTCAACAGCCCGTCGCGAACATCTGCCCCAGCTGAGCTACCTGTACGTAATCATGCATCAAGAACCAAGCTAGATGCGCACACGTTCCTTTGGCAGGCACCAAAATAGAGGTGACATTGTTGTGAAGCATTGCTAGAATAGAATTCGGGCTTGCATTATACCGTGTGAAGAAGTAAACGGAAATAACGAAACTTTGCTCATGGCATCCGATTTTCGAATTGAATTTGTAATATTGAATACTGATAGTAGAATGTGAAAATAGAAAACCAATTGAACAGAACATGCATTGAACAAAAGATGAAAAGATTCCCCTCTACATCGGTTATTATTCCTTGTTTTTCTCGTACATGCATCGAAAAAAACATCCTCGGGTAAGATCACAAACAAAAATTATCAAATGGCCTGGCTAAAAAGTACAAGGGCCAATTAGCACAGTGAAAGTGGTAGTCCCACATTGCATGCATGCAATCATTCTTCCGAGATGCATCGTAGCAGAGGGGGGTTTCCCTCCATAAATACACACGGAGCTGGCCGCTGGTGCCATTGGTGCCGTGAGCCGGGGACACTGGCCCAACCCCGTCAATTATTGATATTCCATAGAAATAACAGTCGTATGAGAATTTATCGGCAATGGCTCCAATTGATGAGGGTCTCTGTAGGATGGGGAAGAACCGGACATTCGGATCCAATCCAAACCGAGGTCTAAGAAAAACGACAGGCGGTTGCCCGCTGACACATTTGCATCACCAAATTTGGCCAAGGGGGCCAGGAATTAGCTGTCAAGCGAAGGTGCCGAGCTATTAACTTCATATCAGTGTTTTCGACTATTGAGATAATGTAGCAAGCCACCAGCGGACTGGCAATGGTAATGACATCACGACTTCAAGTAAAAAAGCAAGGTAGGAAAGCTCTAGATGGAACTATTTGGATGTAAGATAAACAACAGAGCCAATTGCACCACTTTGATCAGTAATTCGGAGGTGTGCTGGGACTCTAGAACGGATGTGGCGTCCAAAGGTGACCGGAGCAAAGGCTGAAAGACTAGCGGGATCTTTGAAGCGTCGATATGCCGCAACCCAAGCCCTGGTGGGCGAAAATCGGAATAGTGCAGAACGTGGCTTTGGGTGTTGGAAATATGCTTGAGTAGGTTGACTCGATGAGATCGAGTAATAAGTACCCTCAATCTCATCTGCAGCGCGATAGAAGCGATAAACTAACCAGGCCAGATGCAACGTTGTGTTATCAAAGTTGGGCCAAGGTGCTGATAAGACCTCCGAGGAGTTGCTGCACCGGCCAATGGCAGGGCCGCGAATGCGCCCACACGGGGAAGCCGTCTCTCTTGCATGGGATGGTGCACTGATAAGTTAGTGGCCTGCGGGTGAATCCTGGGGGAGGGCCACCCACGATGGCATACCGAAAACCCAACTCCAGCAGCCAAGACAGGCCATTACCGGCGCCAGAGGTGGCAAGGTTGCCACTAGAGGGCTGCCCCCGGCTGACGGAGCGGGAAACCATGACGCTTTGCCAGCATCTTGTACCAGCATCCTGTACCAGCATCTGCGCGAACGAGATGACGGCTTGCAACGATACCGCGCCTCTGCCATTAAAGCCTCAGGATCCCAGGGTCCAGGTGGGGGTGCACACACCTGGATCGAATGGTTTTTCCCCCTCGCTTCTCGCCCAATGCCCATGCCTGAGACGCAGGCATCTTCTTGGACCGTGCAGCAAAGCTCTCAATCTGCTTGCCCTCGCAAGCCTAGCACGCGCTGGCCTAGGCAACTTTAGGTCCTTGGACTGGTGACATATTGCCCGATACGTACCGTGTCTCTAACACCGCCGGCGCCCTCGTGGCCCATTCACACTCCCCCCAATGCAGCCATGGCCTGGGTCATGACGGCCGGCGGCGGCCCACTTACCTTGCTGCTCGGCTTGTTATCGCAAACAACCGGTCGAGATCACCAGGGTAGATAACCAATTTGGTTGATACACCGTTTACATCTTGTGGAGGCGTTCCCCAGAGGGATCCCCCGTGCATCAAGGATAAATACCGATCGCTGTCCCTCCCGAACAAACTTGGCCTCCGGATGAAACTAGCGGGGACTCCTCAAAAGCTGCGGTGCTCTACTTGACACAGCCGGCCATTGATATCTTTACGTCTCAGTGACATTCTGGCCAGCCCCCTCCTGCAGGCCCACGTCATTGATCTCTTCCTGACATACAAAGAACGTCTATACACTCCGTATAGCGTTTGTTGAGGAATTGTCTCCCTTGCGCTTCTTTGAAGCTTCCAATTTTTCCCTACCCTCTTCCCAAACCACCAAAATGGGTTCTGGTGCTCGACTAAGAAAGGTGGCGGATAAGCTGGCCGTTGAATCGGAGCCTGGCTTGACCGCCACCCAGCTGATGGTACGAAGATGTGATACAGAAAGAAGACTTTTAGAAAAACACTAACACACTTCTTCCCCCAGCTCACCAACCATGATTTGAAGCCCGTCGAGAAGGAGCGTCGTCAATGGGGAGCCTGGAATTTTGTCGGTTTCTGGGTTGCCGACTCCTTCAACATTAACACATGGATGATTTCTTCGTCCATGATCGTTGGTGGTTTGTCATGGTGGCAGGCTTGGATTTGTGTCTGGATTGGCTACACCATCACTGGTATCTTTGTGGCCATGAACGCACGTTTCGGTGGTATGTACCACATCGGTTTCCCCGTTGCCAATCGATCTTCCTTTGGTATCTGGGGCAGTCTGTGGCCAGTCTTTAACCGCGCCGCCATGGGTAAGCACATATCTTCAAATCCCATCGGTTTTGACAATATTCTAATATCTACTTAGCTTGTGTCTGGTACGGAGTTCAGAGCTACATTGGCGGACACTGCGTCTATCTCATGATCCGATCAATCTGGAAGGCTTGGGACCGAGATCGCATTCCCAACACCTTTAGCGAAAATTCTGGAACGACTACCGCCGATTTTGTCTCATTCTTTCTCTTCTGGCTTTGCTCTCTCCCGGCTATCTGGTTCCCGGTCCACAAAATTCGTCACCTCTTCACCGTCAAGGCCTACATCGTCCCTTGCGCCGGAATTGCTTTCCTCGCCTGGGCTGTCTCTCGTGCTGGAGGCATTGGTCCTATTGTTAAGCAGAAGAACACCATCCACGGCAGTGACCTCGCATGGGAAATCGTCAAGGGCATCATGTCTTCCATCGCCAACTTTGCCACCCTGATCGTCAACGGCAGTGACTTTTCCCGATTTGCTCGCAAGCCTAGTGACGCCGTCTGGTCTCAAATGATTACTATCCCCTTCGGTTTCGCCATTACCTCTTTTATTGGTATTATTGTCTCGTCTTCTTCAGCTGTTATCTACAACGAGGCAATTTGGGACCCCCTTGATCTTCTTGAGAAGTTTGTTGATGACGGCGGTTCAGCCCAGCGTTTTGGCGTTTTCATCATCTCTGCCGCATTCGCTCTGGCTCAGCTTGGTACCAACATCGCCGCCAACTCTGTCTCGGCCGGAACCGATATGACTGCCCTTTTCCCTCGATACATCAACATCCGCCGAGGTGGATACGTCTGCGCCGCAATCGGTCTAGCCATGTGCCCTTACAAGCTTCTCACCGACAGCAACCAATTTACCACTTATCTGTCCGCCTATAGTGTGTTCCTGAGCTCAATTGCCGGAGTCATGGTGTCGGATTACTATTTGGTTCGAAAGGGTTACCTTGAGATTAAGGAGCTTTACGACGCTCGCAGCTCTGGCCCTTACTACTACACTTACGGTGTCAACTGGCGCGGTTATGTTGCCTACATTGCCGGTATTCTCATCAACGTTGTTGGTTTCGCAGGCGCTGTTGGTACTGATGTGCCTATCGGTGCCACATATATCTACAACCTCAACTACTTTTTCGGCTTCGGCATTGCTCTTGGCATGTACTGGCTCCTATGCAAGCTCTTCCCTGTCCCTGCTACAAGCGACCGATGGATGGAGGTCGGCGGCGACATGGATGATGTCCGAGTAGCCTACAACTCTGATAGCCCAACATATGACGAGGAGCATGTTACCGGGAACCCCAAGGTGTCTGATGGTATGGTAAAGCCGAACTTTTAAAAATGGTGGCGTTGGCAGGTATGAATGGATGATGAGAACATGTTGAAGTTATTGATTTGATTAATGATACCATTGCGACTTTCCTAATGAGGAAGTCTTTGACTACATCACTTTGCATATATTGTTTTTCCCACTGTGACTGTACTGAGGTGTATAAGCCCGAGACTATGGGAGAAAAGTATTAGTGCAGCCTTAAGCAACATCCAGACAAGAAATTCCGTTATAAAGGCCAATATATGATGTTTCTATAGTATGCTGAGCAAAGAGAATGATCTATGGAAGAATTGAACCAAATGAAGTAGATTATCTAATTGGACGTAGTCATACAAAGGAACAACACCTTGCGCAATCTTCGCACATGTTCTCCCATGGCGATGCCTCCTTGGGGGCTATTGTCGTCACCAGCCCTCACCGCCCCGTTGGCTCAGTGGTAAAGCGTATCACTAGTAATGATAAGATCACTGGTTCGATTCCAGTACGGGGCAGGCTCAAGGTCGGTTGACCACTTATCTTTTTGTATTTTTTTTTAAACTTGATGCCAATGCGGGATTCGTTTCATGCC
Organism: Calonectria ilicicola; assembly: GCA_020809705.1. NCBI lineage: Eukaryota > Fungi > Ascomycota > Sordariomycetes > Hypocreales > Nectriaceae > Calonectria > Calonectria ilicicola. The sequence continues at coordinate 1,313,937 of CP085828.1, read as the reverse complement.
TGTGCTTGTCAGCGAGGGAGGATGAGGACCATAGTAAGGAAAGCAAGATTCTATATCCTCCTCCATTTCATTGGCTTCAATAGCAATACATTGATACCAATAATATTCAATCTCTTCTTTCCCTTCTAAAGTCTAGTTTCGCAAGTTAGATAAAACTATTTCGTCCGTTCTCGTACTTGTACAATAACTGCATTCAGCCACAACGAAAAAAACAAGGCTACCAAAGTGCAACTCCCCAACCTACCAGAAACCTTTTATCAAAACAAAGCGCAATAAACCCTGCCGCCCCCAAACATCAACTGACCAGCTGACTGGTTTTATCTATCAGGGATAGTTCATTCTCAATATTGCATTAAGAGAAGAATCCTTTGCGCATGATGACGCAGTCGGCAAATCCAACGCGCAGGTTGCGACCTTTTGCAACATCGATGCGTGGGCATTTCAACCCGATCAAATCATCAGCCATCACGATAAAACTACAGAGAAATGACGTCCCCAAACAACAACCACCTTGAACGTCTGGATGCGAAGGGGAATGCAAGAGTGCACAATGGCAACAACATCACGACGAAAAAATACCACTTCTATCTCCGATGCCCGAAGAATACAATTCCCGAAACAGTCATCCGTGAGCATGGCACGCCGCACTGGAACGTCCCCTTCGATCGCAATAAGGGTTTTGTTGGGCGCGCATGCATTCTAGAAAGGCTTCTCAAGATGATCCCTCCAAGTGCGTGGAAGGATGGCTGCCAGCGCACTGTGATTGAAGGCCTTGGCGGTATTGAAAAGACTCAACTTGCCCTTGAAGCTGTCTTTCGTCTCCATGAGAACTACAAGGCCTGTTCGATCTTCTGGGTCCACGCCCTGAGTGCTGCCTCCTTTGAGAACTCATATCACGAAATCGGTCGGCAGTTAAATATCGAGGGAATCGATGATGAGAACGCAGATATCAAACTACTTGTAAAAACAGCGCTGAGCAACTGGGGTCGTGAATGGCTCTTGGTCGTCGATAATGCTGATGATTCAGAGCTATTATTCGGCAGCACGACCGAGACTTCTCCCTTGATCAGCTACCTACCTTCAAACAAGAATGGCTCCATTTTATTTACAACCCGACATCATTTCATCACGGCGGAACTAGATATTACAGACACCAATATCATCCGCGTTGCGGAAATGGACCGAAATGAAGGTCAAGAGCTGCTAATAAATAGTCTGAAGTCCGAGCAGATTGACGACTCTAAAACCACCCAAGAGTTACTCGACTTTCTAGAAAACCTGCCGCTCGCGATCAAACAGGCATCCGCTTATATGAGGCGTCTAGGCATCAAAACATCAAAATATTTGGAATACTGCAAAGAAAGTGACGCAGCGTTGATAAAACTCTTAAGGGTTATGCCAGCCAGGCTCAAGGCCGATATGACAGCATCCAAACTCCAGTTGCAACAACGTGGCTTATTTCATTCGAGCACATTAGCCGCGATAACCCGGTGGCAGCCCAATACCTTCAGTTTATGTCCATGCTTTCCGAAAAAGACATCCCAATCACCCTTCTACCGCTCAAGCCTGACAGACAAGTTGAGTTGGAGGCTCTGGGAATGCTTGAAGCATACGCGTTCATTACCAAACGACGAGGTCAGGATTCTTACGACATGCATAGGCTTGTCCGGTTGGTTTTGCGAAACTGGCTTCAGGACCAAAAAGCCCAAGACATGTACACAACTATGATACGATATTTGTCATCTATATTTCGACCTCCTTGTGATAGAAATAGGCAAGCTTGGGCAGGGTACCTTCCACACTTGGTCAGTGCCTTATGCTTTGAGGTAAACTGTACAGATATGGAGATGCTAGAAGGGCTCAGCGAAGAGGTTGCTTCTGGCATCTATTCCAAGGGATATTATGAGGAGGCCGCAATACTGCATCGTAATTTGATCAAAATTTCCGAATCCTTATTTGAGGGGAACCATCCTAATATACGCAGACATAAGAGCCAGCTAGTGTCTGTGCTGGTAACCCAGGGAAAATTTGAAGAAGCTGCTGATTTGCTTCAAGAAATACTTCCCGATGGGTGTTATGAGAGCCAAAACGCACTTGATATCGCTAACATGAGCAACCAAAGTACCTGTTTTTCATTTCAAGGGAAACATGAGGAAGCGGGGAATTCTCTGCAAAAAGCTCTGGAGCAAAGCGAGAAACTATTAGGAAAGGAGCATAGACAAACAATAATTCTCGTCCATTGTCTTGCAACCAATCTTGGATTCCAAGGAAACTACGAGGAGTCTGCTAAAATGTACCAAGATGCTTTAACATTGTCCAAAAAAGCCTTTGGGGAGGACGATCTCGAGACGTTGAGTGTCATGTTTAATATTGCAGCTTTATTGGAGGTACGTGGAAAGCTAAAAGAAGCTGAGGAGGCATTTCAAGAAGTTCTGGACTTGTATAAAAATATTATTGGTAAAGACCATCACCAAACCCTTTTATGCCAAAGACGTCTTCAAGTGGTTCGTGGCAAGCTTTCCTCGCGCGTCACAGTTGTGGTTGAAAATAGACTAGCGGTTCAAAGAAGCGCAGGGAGCATCGCGCTGCTTAGGGATGTTATGACAGAGCTCAGAGAGAGATTCAGCGTGAAATTTTCACCTTCATATACAAGGAGGGGGAGATCAGAAAAGAGATAACAGGCTCGATACCGGTAAGCAAATTCGTCTCGAGAACACACCCCTTGAAGTCGATGGATGCCCGAACATAATTATATTTTTAATTGAATCACAATACATGTATGCTACAGGGAAATTGGCCATCTTTCTATTTCTGGGTAGATTTTAGCAACAGAATCCCTCAGCTGCCGTGGTTCTCGACGAGGAGGAGTGTCGTATTTCAGCGCTAACTTGATGCGGACTCGGCAAGCCCCGTTGGCTCAGTGGTAAAGCGTATCACTAGTAAACATTCGAAATGATAAGATCACTGGTTCGATTCCAGTACGGGGCAGCAAATAAGGCCAATTGGCCGATTCCTTTTTGCCCTTTTGAAGAGATGGTTGGTGGCGAAAGAGAATGATGGTGTTACCAGCAGGGGATGTCGAAAAATGTGGATGGATCCATCTGCAAGGAGAAGAAGGGCTGCCTTTTTGTAGATCAATTGGCCGCTCGAATGCACTGTGGCGTGAGCTAGCCAGAAAAAAATTACATTTGCCCAAAATGATGGGTCAGTCTTCTGCTGGCTGCAACCATTATGGAGAGATTTTCTGGCTATTACTCAGGGCTTCAACGGAAAGCAAGGTGGTAGGATATATATATCATAGGTGAGTTGGACAACAGGGAAAATTACACAACATAATTCTACTTTCCAAAATGGCGGGTTTACTTAGTGTTCTGCCTGGTGCAATTGCCAGCTGTATGTACTCCGTTTGGGAGCATACCAAGGCACTCGTACGACAGGACCACAAAAAGATTGACCGCTTAGGTCTCATGCTCTTGCCCCGTACTGGAATCGAACCAGTGATCTTATCATTACTAGTGATACGCTTTACCACTGAGCCAACGGGGCTTGCTTCGAGCTGATTTGTTGACAGCGGAGGAAGAAAAGGAGGTATATAAAATTGCTCAGGGCTTCTAAGCGGGCGTTAGGGGTTGGTTGGCAGAAACGTGTCGCAGCGGTGGGGGTTCAGTGGGAACCCACGTTTCACAGCGCCACCGTCCCAAAAGGGATAATTACCTTACCCAGCGCTAAAGTAAGACAACCTAAATGCCGGCTGTGGAATGAACTAGCGACGAAAATTTGAGTGTCCCCGTGGACCTCCAACCAGGGTTCAGGCCGTTTTGGCTGGCAACGGTGAAGGCGAATGTGGACATTGGACTTGCAAGGACAGGTCAGAGAGAGGGATAGAACGCTAGAAGGGGGCGGTGAATAATGAGGGCAGTGAACAGTGAATGGTACAAAGCAAATTGTGTTTTTATTTTCCAGGGGTTTTTCTTCGCTACGCTATCTGCTGCTGCAACTCCAAACCATCCAATTCTAAAATAACAAAGAAAACGTCGCCTAGTCTGAAAAAGAATTGTCAAAATTATGTTAACTCCGGCCCGTACAACTCCATTGGGATATCTCGGTCATTATGTTTTTGGCTCTGCCAGACGTTGCCGTGAGCAGATTAATGAAGCAGGCCGCAAGTTTTTAAGATTCACCTCACATCCTCCTCTCTCACACCCCCTTTCTAGTCCCTGGTGCCAGCCCATAGGATGTGTGGGCCATCAGAGCCAGACCCATGCCGCCTGCTTGTCCCCATGACTAGAAACACACTCCTCCAAATCTGTTTTTGGTCTTTCTGTTGGGTGGCATTTCCACCAGAGAGCCTGGGCTAAACTCTTTTGGTCAAAACACCTTCGCACCACACCCGTCTAGTCCTTGAGCTCCTGGAAGCGGACTCGAACCATGGGTTCATCGTCAAGGTCAAGGAAAGTGCCAGGCTCAGCCTCGGTGTCTGAGCCAGAAATATCATCAATGTTCTTCGCCTTGGGAGTTTCATCGTCAGCGCTAGCCTTGCCAAGATTGATGCAGCAGCAGATGACAAGTGCCACACAGCCAAGACCAACGCCGATCCAGAAGGCACCCTTGTACTGCATCCTCAGATCCATTCCAGCCTCCTCAAACTTTCCAAGTGCCACAGAGACAATGGACAGGAAGAAGGCACCGGCGATGAAGATGGTAATGTAGATCAGTGCACCTGCCAGACCCTGCTGGTGGCTGGGAAGACTGCTGGTGAAGTAGACATTGCCGACGGTCCAGAGCATGACAATGCAAGTGGCCTCGCAAACCATAGCAGGGAAGACAAAGGCCCAGTAGCTTGGGTGCTCGGGCATAACAGCAAAGAAGAGAGGAGCCAGGATCTTGCAGACAGCTGCAATGATCAAAAGAATGCGGCCGGGGATCAGGTGTAGAACAAGACCTCCAAAGACGGCGAGAACAAGGCAACCACAGGCCCAGGGAGCAAACCAGACAGCCGCAGTGATGGGGGCCTGTTTAAGAACGGAATTGATGCTGATCAATGTTAGCCGGGGTGCATTATAGTGGCAAAAAGAAAAGGTACTCACTAGAAGTTGGAATAAAAGAGGTAGATACCGTAAACACCCCAGAGCAAGGAGAGAGCAGAAAGAATTCGCTTCATAAACTTGATCTTGAAGATGCTGGGGGGAAGGAGGGGCTCAGCCGCCACCCATCCCTCAATGTAGAATGCAGCAATTAGGAAAGAGAAACCAATGCAAAGAGGGATCGTGATACCGGGAGAAGTCCAGCCCAGCTGGCGACTCTCGGTGATAGCAAAAACGATTGAAATGATACCGGGAACGGTGGTGAACAGACCCCACCAGTCCATCTTGACGCCTCTTGCGCGGGCTTGGGCGTAATCACGGGGGGCCGTGAGCATAGATCCAGCTGTGCCCAGGATGGTGATGATGGCACCGATCCAAAAGTACCAACCCCACGCGAAAACTTCCCGCGACATGCCTCCCATGATCATACCGATGAAGAAGAACATGGGAGACATGGCGCCGTAGAGGCTGAATACGATGTTCTTCCGGGGGCCCGGAACATAAATCCGGCCAAGCATTGACATGCCGGATGGGAGAAAAGCAGCGGCTCCAATGCCCACCATGGCTCTGCAGCATACCAGCATCAGGAAGTTCTGGCTAAAGCCACAGATAATAGACCAGAGGATGAACCAGATCATGCCACCGTGGAAGACAATGTATCCACCGTACATGTCACATAACCGACCGAACGGAAGCAAAAAGGCACCAGCCGTCAAGGTGACAACACTGGCGGGCCAGGTCCGAGACTCGTCAGGGATATCCAAAAATTCGACGAGGCCGCTCAGCGCAGCCTGAAATCCTCCGAGGAAGAAATCCTAACATCACGATTAGACACACACTCGACATCACGGGGTCCGATTATCAGGGTTGTCGTACCGCCATAGACAAACACAAAAGCATGGAAAAGACAAAGATACACTCAACCAAGGTTGACGAGAACACCTCAGGTCGTTTACGGCCCAGGCTGTCAACCTCGAATTCCTTTTGACGCTTTTCTTTGGATACCATTTCGCATCGACAGCGACAATCGCAGTGTTTACCTTTAGCCATTTTGAAGAAGACTTATTGAAGAGACTCGTTGAAGCGGAGTATATAGTAGATCTGACAAACGATAAAGTGATAGTAAAGAAAAAAGGAAGGGATATGGGAGGGAATGTATGAACAAATTATCTCAAGACAAAAGTCCCAGACCTGTCTTTGAGGGGATTGAACTGGTGATAAGTAGTTGGAATGGATCGACAATGAAGAGAAACCGCAAGGGAGGGCACAAGGCCGAAGGGTGATGTTTGACTTGAGAAGTCAAAAGTCCCCGAGAGTCGAGTGATTGTCGAGCTGGCTCTGTGTGACCTGATGAGAAACATTATCATTTGAGGCCGTCACGAGAAGTTTATATATTCTTGAGGACTCTCGACAAACACACGTTGAGTGACAGACGCAATCTCGCAACATCCCATTGTCTCCAAAGGGTCCGGCCACAAAGGGAAAGACGGGCGAAAAACAGGACGATTAACCCCGAAGTCAAGGCCTAGCGGCGATATCTACGCACGGTTTGTTTGATGTTCTACCCTTTTCGGGGGGGCAGCTCAAGAGTGTGGCCATCTCCACAGGAAATGATGATGTCTAGCTACGATGTGTCAGTCCCGGGAACATGGTGGGAGCTCCAGAGGCTGTCAATGGGCCATGGGCCACCCGCAGAGACAGGAAAGGCCATGGTTGTGCTATCGTGAAGCCCATCCATCGGCGGAACCCTCGGTGGAGTCGTGTGGAGGAGGAGGAAACAAAGCTTGACCGGGGAGGAGCCATTGGAGCCCACACACCCCAGAGACACGCCTCCCCCCATGTCACCGTGGTAAGAAGCTTGTCGAGCTTGCACCACCGTGGGCCGTCGAGCAGATGCTAAGTAAGGGCTGAGGGACGCGGTTGGATGGGTGGCCAAGGTCGCACGCAGGCGGCCCATTGGTGCGGCCACAACAGCTTATTTCCCTATTGGGCGCTTGTGTCACGTCCAGAGGGTGCACTACATGGTTAGATGATTGACCACAGGCGATGGGTGGATGGGTGCACAGGGACAAGGCTTCTTCTTTTTTTCTTCGAGCTAGCTCGATTGCCAGCCGGGTATGGTCTGAACGGCCACAGACCATCGGCGGGCATAAGCCATAGCCCAGGATTCAGGTCCCGAAGCTTTGGCTGCAATGCCTGCCGTTCCCTTACCTGTTTCGGGCGGGGGTTGCGGCCACCCAGAGTCGGAATTTAGCCCACGACAGATCAGAATGACAAAGCGAATTTGGTGGGGTTGCAGGTCGGCGCAGGCGGTCCAGTCGGTGCTTGCACTGCTCCCGGCCGGATGCCATGGATGACGGGCAGAGTCGAAAGCGAGGCGAGCGCATACCGCATACGTGCGCATACGTGGTGGTGTGTCGCGGAACCTGAGGCGCTGAGGCGGTTGATTACTGTACCTACAATTTCGGTCAAGTCATGGGATCCCTCCACCACCTCAGTCCCTTTGCCTTGGCCTTACCCCTCGAACCCCCCATCTCGCCGCCCTAGAAAGCTCATCCCCTAAACAGCTTGTTCCAAACCATACCATCAACTCTTTGATCAACCTAGCATCAGGTCCCTGACCATGACCATGACGGCCCTGTAGCGTCCGCCCTCAGCCTTCTTGCACTGCTGCCCGCTGCCCGCTGCCCGCTGCCACAACCGTCATACCCTGGCTTCCCCCCATCATCTTATCAGTTTGTTCCCCACGATAAGATCGCAAGCGCTGTGAGGACAGCACCCGGCGCATGCCGCCAAGCAACAGCAAACCGTGTCACAACTGCCGTCGCAGACGCCTGCGTTGTGACCGCTCATGGCCGACATGCCACAAATGTGCCGTCTCGGGGCAGGAATGCCTCGGGTATGGCAAAGTTTTCGTCTGGACACAGGCGATTGATTCGCAAGGCAATGTCAATCCGCCGCCTGTCTCCCGCAGACTGAGCGACCACCACCATGGGATCACAGGCCAGCCGTCGGAACCGCTCCCGATGCGCGCGGCCACAGGCGGTGCCACCCATCATTTGGTGGGTGTGGCTGCCACCGGTGGTGGTGATGGCAGTGGTGTTGTTGCTGGTTCTGCCCCAACTACACCAGCCGCCAACAGCGATAGTCAACACCATTATTTCCATGACGTTCACCACCAACAAGACCACCACCCACTACACCAAAATGCCAATCGCCACCAGCCACTTTCGCCCTCCTGGCCCCTTCGTCCTGAGTCCCTGACGGATCCCCTGTTCCAGGATCTTGATCGCAACTCTCGTTTCTACCTAACTCACTGTTAGTGGCGTCCCTGTCCCCTCCCCCTTCTCATCCCCCCCGTCGTTTGACCGTTGGACCCGGCACTAACGCATGCATCCAGTTGCCGACCGCGTGTGCAAAGACCTTGTAGTTCGGGACACACCAGAGAGCAATCCCTTTCGCGAGCTGCTCCCTTTGACTCGCCGGCATCCTCTGCTGCTTCAGGTTCTCATTGCAACATCGGCTCTTCACTGGTCCAACATTTTTCACATCAACAACACCATCCCTGCTGGGCTCAGCGACCCCGGTGGCTATCTCTCGCTACTTCGCTCCAAAGACCTCGTGACCAGGCAAGCTTTGATCGATGCATTGACAGCCAAGCAAAAGGCCATGAGCCACCTACGCCAGGTGCTCGAGACACTCGACCCTGCAGGCAGCGAGGTTGCATTAGCCGCTATGCACTTCTTCATCAAGTTCGACCTCATTGACCTTGACAAGTCTGACGGCCCGAGCTGGAAGGCTCATCTCGAAGGCGCGGCGAATATCATGAGCTTGATGAGTCCGGACAGCTCCACCAATGCCGCTAGCAGGATGCTGCGGGACCGTGTCATCTCAGATTCTTTCATGTAAGTCTCAAAGGTCCTCGTGGTCGAGACCGCGCCCAGAAAATCCTTCCCAGATTCGATTCGCTGACTAGTCCAACTACAGCTATCACATTCTCGGTTCGACTCTAGCATCTGGAGGCATTGCAGCCCGGATCGCTCGCCACGCTTTTGAATTTCTACCCGTCCTAAGGCGGGTCGAGCTAACGAGCTATCTGTCGTGTCCTCCGGAAATTTTGCAAATCATCCTGTCGGCTTCTCGGCTTGCGCAGGAGACACCGTGGGCCGATGCTCTCGTGCCAGTTGCGGACGAGGCGCTAGCCCTCATTGATGAAGCTCTTACGCTCGACATCCCCGCTTGGGCTGAGCACCTCCGCAGACACGAAGTGACCGACCTTGACAGCCGGGTACACCTGGCCTCGGCGCATAGGTCTGCTGCATGCCTCTACATTTTGCAAGCACTGCCGGCCGTGCGAGCGGTGAGACCAGTTGACACACACGTGCTGGTTGGCGACATCCTCAGCAACCTAGCCTATATTGGCGAGGAAGACCCATACTTCAAAGCCACCGTGTGGCCAACTTTCATTGCTGGCGCAGAGACGCGTGACCCTGAGAAGCGAACGTGGACCATGTCAAGATTGATGGCCATCTGGGCCATCTGCCCGTGGGGCTATCTGTTCACGGCCATCGAGATGCTCAAGGCCACGTGGGCTCTGCAAGACGCCAAGTCTAATGTTCAAGACGCGAGTGGTGTCAATTGGCTGCGGGATCTGCGGGGGCTTGGATTTGAACATTTGATTGTGTGATTTCCGGTATTAATTGGGTTAGGCTTGTGGGAAATTTGTCTTTCTGTATTTGACCCAAAATGGCGAGTTGGCGACGGGTGGGTAGAAGGGAAGCGAAAAGTTTTTGTGTTACTGTACAAGATTGAGCGCCACAGCTACAGAAAGGAGGCTGGAACGTTGTCCTACCGCCTCTGAATGCTATTAACACTGCTGAAGTGTTGCAGTCTAGGATTGGTCCGGGTTTACTCGACATTCCAAAGCCAATGTGTAACCACTCATCTACCTATCTATCTGATTTACCTACCCTAGCTTCAGGTACAACAAATTCATAGTTACCTACCGGCATCACCGCAACGACTAGCCTACCAAGGCAGATTCCGTTCAAGTCTGAATCAGGATTTTGCTTTTATTCGTGTGTTACCAACGTTTCGAGTAACAAGCGAACGACCAGTAGGAGACGCAGCCGCTTTGCGTGGCTTGAGTAACCATGGCATTTTGCAGGCCCAAATCAGGGTGGCAAGATTAACTCAGATCACAATGGACCCTGAATGATGATTCACAAACTAACTAGTCTAGTTGCCGTGGAGTGATTGATATGATGGCCAGAGCTTTTTCATCCTCACTCAGCCAAGTCCAGACTATCTACGCCTCCCCGAGCGTCTCGGCATCTGACAAGTGGCCTGGCGCTGCGCCCTGACCTCAACTGGCCTCGCGTTCATGGCTGCCAGCGGCTTAGCTTAAGAACTGCGGATACCATGGGCTCACCTGGCAGGCTCATCTTGGCCATCTCATAGGATGAGAGGCGCTGACATGGAAGAACCCTTGGAGCGGTTGTGTCCCCTGCACACACGTACACACACACTATTAACCGTCGCCACACCACCACCACCACTACCGCTACCACTAACCAACTGTACCACCCACAACTACCCCCACGGGCCGGCTAAACCCCACACACACACAGCGGGAGACTGGGGAAGAAGCCCAGTGGATCTCGGCCGAGATGCACGGAGGGACCCTGTATTTTTCTTTTTAGCACCATTAAAAAAATCATCCAGCCTGCAAACAGCCCAAAACGCCTTGACCAGATGATAGTCCGCTCGCCTTACCATATACGGCTCTGCATCCGACTTCCCTAGGCCCCCCCAGGACAGACGAAAAAGGACCCTCTGCAACTCAGCACAGAAGGTTCTGCCCAATCGGTCACCTCAGATGTGCCATCCAGCGTCGACCGGCGCGCACGCCACAATATATTTTATATTCATTCACCCCTGCTACTGCTTGTTCTTCTTTCGTGCATCCTGACCACGTTGAGCCCGACGCACAACGCACGATTGACTTTGCTAATCTTCTGAAACGGCCCTGTTACTCGATCCCACTTCTTTTTTTAAAATTTTTTCTTTCACGTCTTCCATGACTTCCTTTCGCGAGACGATCCTGACACAGAAATTGATCGTCCGAGCTCCTCGACAAAAGGTCTCTCGGGACTCTTGGTTGCCGCAGCGCAGAAAATCGCGGCCGTATGTGCCCCTCCCTTCACCTCCCCCCCTCTCTCTCTCCCCCACTCACCCAGACCTAGCTCCATCTTTTTCTGTCCCTCTCTGGCTGTCTGCCGTTTTAGATCTGCAACAAGTTCAGCACAATCTCAGGAGCCAATCGCATCCCGCCTCTGGGGTAAAACAAGACAGCTTAAACATGCTGAAACCACCTTTGCGGCCTGCCCAGCCCGATGCAACGTGCTGATCTTTTGCGGGGAGGGCCTTTTTCACGACAAAGAGTGGATAGGCCTATTTTCCATTATTGTTTTTTTCTTGGCAATCTTGATTCCATTCCCTGCTTTTCTGCCCTGCCCCTCCCCTTCCCCCCCATCGATCTTTTGCTAAAAACAAGTCGCAAAGGGTTCTTGGTAACAACCGGTTCGGGGCTCCGTCACAACCCCAACTAAAACCCACACTCTCACACACGCACTTACACACTGCCCGCAAACACACGTCTTGTCTCTCCACTCTCCACAACAAATGCCCACACACACACACAAGCAATGTGAGAAAAACTCGGCAAAAAGTAAAGGTCCCAGAGGGAGTCGAACCCTCGCTGGCGGAATCAGAATCCGCAGTCATAACCGTTAGACCATGGAACCATGGAACCATGCTGTCACGATGCTGCCGATCCAATCGCAATCGTTTCAAGAGACCTGAGTGGTGGCCGCACTCTCCCCGGGCCACCACCACGCTCGGTTTCTTGCACAGCCTCGTGTTTCCACGTCGTCTCAATTGACTCGGAACCAGCCTTTCCTATGAAATGAAACGAGCCGGCACCATTCATTGCCTGACACAAAACATCAACCTCAGTTCAGCTGCACATGGAGGAGCCGCCGAAAACCAGGCCCAGGAGGCAATGAAGGTGTTTTGGGCGGTAATTTTAGCAACAGGCAACTTTCATTACATGTTTAATTTCTCTATATAAATTCACAGCCATCGCTATGGCACCACTCTGTTTATCATCAACAACAGCTACCATCTTCCGACTCTTTCACTACACCAGATTTTTTTTTTCCCTTCTCAAGCCCCGGTGGCTCTCAATACTTCGCTTCCAACGCCGGTCGTTTCTATTTTACACTATCGAATTTACTCACCTCTCTTTTTCTGTCTTCTTTTTTCAGCCTTCAAAATGCGTTATCAAATCCTCTCTGCCGCTCTCATCACCGTCGTGTATGGCCATGGAGTCGTCACTTCGATTGAGGGCGCCAACGGAGTCTCAATGCCCGGACTCTCTGGTAAACTAGAATCAAGCACCTCACTCATAAAACTACGCACTAACGATTTAAATAGTCGCCGATGGAACTCCTCGTGACTGTTCCAGTAATGGATGCGGCTCCCAGGCTGACACTTCCATCATCCGGGACCGTGAGATTGAAAGTGGCCAAACTGGTCCCCTTGGTCGCACTCAAGGCAACGGGAACGTAGACCCTGCTACAATAGTCGCCAACTTTATGGGATCGGGCGCTGCGCCTCCAGAGAACAACGGTACTGGTGTGGGCGTTGAAGACAACATCCCAAATAACATTGGTCAACGCAGTGCCGCGCGCCAGTCTTTCCAACAGCACAAAGCAATGCACAGGCGCCAACTGGGCAAGGCTCTTAGTGGGCTTTTCGGCGGTGGCGGTGGTGGAAACGACGCCAAGGGAGTTAAGTCAGAGCAAGCGGAGGAGACTAGTGTGGCTGCCACTGCCGGTGAGGGAGCCAAATCAGGTCTCCCAACCGCTGATGACAGTGGTGTTGTCACGGTCAAGTATAGACAGGTACGCAGTCTTCACTCGAGCACTGCCTTCCCAGCTAATCTGTTCTCCTAGATTAACCAGGATGGTGCCGGTCCCTTGAACGCCGATATTGACGGCACCTCGGGCGGCACAGATCCAGCCGCCTTCCAGAAAGCTGAGGTTACTCAAGATGTCCCAGGAGCTATCGCAGGTCTGTCTCTGGCAACAAACACCGACTTCGATGTCAAGGTTCAGATGCCAGCGGGAATGACTTGTGACGGAACTGTTGCGGGTGTGAACAATGTCTGCGTTATGCGCGTCCGTAATGATGCCTTGGCTGGACCCTTCGGCGGCTCTGCGGCTTTCACCCAGTCTGCGGCTGCCCGCAAGCGAGCTATTGAATATCGCCTCAAGAAGCGCATGGAAATCAACCGCAAGCACTAGTCGACACAGGGCAGGCACCTAAGCGTCGGTTTGGATTCAAGGGTTACCAGAATAGTAGGATGGGACAGGGACAGGGACAAGGGGGGTCAACTGGGTTGGGGATGATTGATCACTCGTTTGTAATCTCGACTATAGACAGGAACCTGCAATTCCTTGCAATGAATGGATCTTGTTTCAATGTGTAATGGGCATTTGATTGTGCTGTGCACTATCGCATCGCAGGGTATTTGTCACGGGGTTCGTCCACGTATGGACTAGGTTTCAACGAGTAAGATAGGCAAACGAAAAAGTGAAACACGGAATGGGATCAAACCCCAAGGTAAGATGGCCAACGCATATTCAAAGCCTTGAGATATGAGCCTTGGGGGAATCGGGGTAGGAGGCTTCCTGAATTCTCCACAGCACGACCATGATGGGCCCATGAGAAAGACATTGAAAATCCCAGAGCGGGAAAAGTAAATGAAAAGTACGGAGTAGATAGTAAGAATATATCCACGCATACCTCGTGAACACTATATGATAGACGCCAGCCATGAAAGTCTTGGTCGTGACAGTCGTTACAACAACAACACCAAAAACGACCTGAGCGCCGGTCCTAGATAGGAAATGCAATGGAAAGTAGGGACATGAGAGAGAGGGAAGGGATGAAGGAAGGGAGGATGCGTATATATGCCTGTCCCAGCCGCAGGGATTAGGTGCAGTATCTATGCCTATGCGTCGCAAACCAGGATATAGGAACGCGAGGGCACGGCAGTGCACGAGTTAAAGAAAAGGAAAGCCAAATCCAGACGCGCCTGTAGTAGTAATCCTATTATTGCCTGAGGGCTGATAGGGTGTTCACCAACGTCGACTACCAATATTATTAGCTTCCAATGGTTCGCTTTCAGTTGCAGTATGCTCACCTATATGCCGAATCAAGTTTCGTTTGGCGTTTCTTGGCCTTGTTAGAGCCGGATTGCCGTCGCTTGCCGTCATCTTCGGGGGATTTCGATTTAACGGAACGCCCGAGAAGCTCGGCTTCTAGAGAATCCAAGCCAGAGGAAGCATTAGAAATGGATGATCTGGCAGATGAAACAGATCTGCTACGGGTCTGCCCATGTTCTGTCCGCCGTTTTCGATCTCGAGACCGGTGGAGTTTCACATCAGACAGATCTGTGCCACGCATATCAAATTCCTGAGGGCGGTGCCGTTTCCGACCTCTGGGCCCAAACGCATCTGTTGGGTTCTCAGTGGTTCCGTCATCCTTTTGGCTTGGTTTGGCGTCAGGGAAACGGTTCAAGGATCGGGATCGGTTATGAGATGGCTCCTCTACCGATTTTTGGGGGCTGTGGTCATCTTTTTGTTGCTTTTCATCCGTTTCTTCGGTTTGCGAGTCGTCGCTTTGATCTGGTTTGTGATCTTCAAATGGAAGTTTGGGTAATGGGTCGCCACATGGTAACTTGCCATCCCTTGCAAATGCAGGGTCAAACTCGATCAAGATCCAGTAGTCCGTTTCGTGAACGGGCTTGATGTATTCTTCGAGATTGTCTGGCTTAACGAATTCCGATTCAATGCACTTGGAATCCCACTTTCTTGGAAGAAGCAACTCCTCAGAGTAATCTGCTGGTAACGGTCTCCCGACTTCATCAGGGGGGTGGTGAGACTCTAGTTCTTTAAGCAAGACCTTTTCTTCCCAGTCAACTTCATTACTCTCGGATTCTTCATTACACCCTCCATCAGATCTCTTCGAAGTGTCAGATAGACGATCCGTAGGGTCATCGTTTTTTTGAGGCGTTGTTTCCGGAATCTCGCTAGCTTCAACCACCCCATCTTCGGATACACCTTCATCCTTGGTTTGGGGAGGTGTTTCCGGTTTCACGACTTTCTCTTCTGCCGCTTTAAGATTTTGTCGGCGGTTGGTATCATCACCTTTTTGCTCCTGCGGTCGTGAATGAGACGAGTTTTTTTTCTGGCGGTTATCACGATTCCGATTATGGCGTTCACGTTTGCGTTTATTACGATGGTCACGAGCAGGCTCGGGTTCTCGGTTATTCCGAGGTGGCTTTGGCGGGAGCGAGGGATGAGGCAATGTCGATGTTGATGGTGGCTTTCCTTGACGGGATGAAGCCGGTGGCCCTGATGGCGGGCGGGGAGGCGGCCCTGGAGATGGGCCTGTTCTTGGTCCAGGAGATTTGCCAAACTTCGGGTGTGAAATTGGAGGAGAATAGGATGGCGGAAACGGCGGGGAGTGCGAGCTGTATGAGATAGGAGGGTAGGTGGTGCCGTACGTGGGAGGAGTACCATATGGCTGAGGAGGTTGGTTGGGCGGAAGACCATATGAAGCAGGATATGAAGGAACAGCTCCTGGCGGCGGGTGAGGAGGATGGGGAGGGTGAGAAGGATGAAGATGAGATGGCGGATTGTAGACGCCAGGAGGAGCTGGGGAGTGAGCCGGGGGAGGTCGTCCTCCATATGATGGTGGATACGGCTGTGGTGGATAGCTTGGATATGCAGGATAGCTGGGAGGAGTAGACGAGTGAGGAGGGTATTGTGGGGGATATGGAGGAGGACCAGAGTACGGTGCCGGTGGTTGTCCATAGCCCGGAGGAGGAGGGCCGTAGCTATTCACATTCGGGGCCGGCGCCGGTGGAGGGGCGTACTTGGTGATGATAGGACCCTTGGACTTCTTTGATCCACCACCATGTTGGTCTCTGTTGTTTGGCCTTCCTACATTATTCGAGTTTCTCCAAGCAGTGAGGCCGCTGACAGGACAGGTTAAAAGGGAATTCACGACAAGATAATGACATGGACTTACGCGGGAGTCTCTCGTGTTGGCTCTGGGCAGGCAATAGCCCAATGTCCAGAGCCGCCGCAGTTGTAACACTGAGCTTCGTCAGGCCGAGCCCGATAGCCCGGAGGCGGGTCGAGCATATCTGCCAATAACGAGGAGAAGGACCGAGAATATGTAATACAACCGTCACGCCAGATCAAGCGATTGATTCAGTATTAGTTGATTTAGGGCAGGACTAAGTCGGGCGATGATGCCTGCAGCGATGGAGTCCGCTACTGTCGATGCCGAGGGAGATGACGGTGACAAATGGGACCCGAACAGCGCCACCTCCAAGGCGCTATCTCAGTCGGAAAGCCGATAAAGCAACGAATCAAGCAAGCAGAAGCGCGAGGATCTCAACAGCCATGTGAAAATGACTGTGGCGGATACCATAGCAGGGCTCTGGCTGATACCTTTGTGGTGCAGCGAACCGAGGGCCCAGCTCACAAGCGACGGGGAACAGCGTACGCACGCACCAGACGCGGCGCGATGAAGTCAAGGGCGCAATGGCAATGGTGCAAAGATCCCCCTCCCCTAGACCTGCTCTGGCGCCGTCAGCAAGGCCGCATCCAGGATCACTGCGGGATGGGGCCCCGTGTGAGATACGGGATGCCACGGCAGTGAGATCTGGCTGCGACTTTGCTGGTGTCGCATGAAATGTTCATGTGTTGGTGGTGGTGGTCGCAGCGCGCTCGCTACCGTACCTCGTTAGGGGACAGCATCGCGTTGTGGGAATGCACGGACCATCGATATTCCACATAAGCTTTCGTCACCAAATGCCAGCCGACGCCGCCAAAGGGCAGCAGCTCTCAATGCTACCGTATTTTACCGAGTCTTAACCAGTCATTGAGATAGAATTTCCATTTGAGAATAAACGTTCAGCCTTCCGTCTAAAACTTTGTCATAGAGTTGAATCGTTTCATGGCTGACTGGAAGACGCTGCATTGTTAATCTTGTGGCTGTCCGATTTGGTCACTCAGACAACCTAAAGAACAAAGACCCCAGGCCCAACCAACATTCCTATAATAGCTATAACGGCGGCCGCTGCATGGCAAATCTCAACGCCAGTTTGCACGTTACAGAAAAAAAGAAAAGAAAAGTGTAACGATAAGCTAGGGGTTCTTCGCCATCTTGGGGAAATTAGCAAATGTCAGACTAGTACCTTTTGCACACAAGTTTACCCGACGAAATATTAGTGAGCCCAATTTAGGGGGCTAAGCAGAAACATCACCGTTGCAAATCGGGTTAACAGAGATCTTCTATGATTACCTCACTCTATGGAGATGTTTTTTTTTTCATGTCAGCATTCAACAGAAAAACGCATTACATATCATCAACCATAAATAACTTGCTGAAATACATAAAGGCTTATTTTCATCACCACCAACAGAGCAATACGTACTCATCTCTACTTTACTGATACCGAACGATGACGTCTTACACGATCGACTTACCCTAAACCTATCACCATGAGTTTCCCGATCATATCCATGTGATTTTTAGGTATTAAAACTAGTAAAAATAACTTAGATGATGGAATGGAGGTATGGTTTTTATATTTATGGATGCATCATAAGATATTTATCTTCTTTTCTCTTTATCTCTGCTCTTGATTGATCTTCAGTTTGTTTCCATAGTCAACATGGTGAGACATAGGATCGGTGCTCAATAGCTAGTCGTGTTTGTTGAACTGATATCAAATAAATATCTAAGGTGCAAACTATGTCAAGCTATTGTAAATGTCCATATTCTTTACCATGTCAATGATTTTTGTCACTGCGAACCCTCGCATGCACTATTCCTATCGTGTTCAAGAGCCCATGTCTCTGATGCTGATGCGAATCTCAACTAGCGCAGGGACCACTGCAAGGTCAAATGTGAGGGTGGGGTTACAGCACTCAGCGCCTTCACCAATCTGCCAGCATCCATGTAAAAACTCGACCCGGGGGACGGGCAATATCTCAGCCGAGCTGTTGCCGCCGCTGTAGCCTCTCACTAATCAAGGAGCCAACAAATCCATCCAACGGCCACCGCCGTGCCATCCACACTCGTCATCACAACCGTTGTCACGAGACTCCCCTTAAGCGCTCTCCGGCCGCCGTATCCTGTTCCTCAAGTTGCCGCTTCTTGAATCCTCGCCTGGTCGCACGTCCGTCTGCCCGCTCCCTCCTCCGCCATCCTGGCCCCGCGCCCATGTGAAGCGACTTCTCCTCGATCATGTTGATACAACCACCGAGACACCCCAAAGACATTATACTCGCCAGGAGCCGAATTTGCCGTGGCCAGCCTTAATGACGCCGGCGCATGACCCTGCGGCCCTCGATTCCTCCCATCTGTTCACCTAGACCTTCCACTCGGCCATTCTAGCCACCACCCACCACCCATTCCACCATGCCCGGGCTGCCAGGTAAGCCAGCAAATGATATATCCAGCTTCGACCTCAACACCTTGCGCGGGGGGCTAACGCGGCTTCTTCCCACCCTGCAGCTTCTGTCGACCTGGACGAGTGCATCTCGCGCCTTTACAAAAAAGAGCTCCTCGCCGAGTCCGTCATCGAGGCCGTCTGCGCCAAGACCAAGGAGCTGCTCATGCGAGAGAGCAACGTTGTCCACGTCCGCGCACCCATCACCGTAGTGGGGGATATCCATGGCCAATTCTTCGACCTTATTGAGATTTTCCGAATCGGCGGCTACTGCCCAGATACAAACTACCTCTTCCTCGGTAACTACTACTGCCCAGCTCGGCGAAAGCGGCGCAGCTGACAAAACTCTAGGCGACTATGTCGACCGTGGCATGTTCAGCGTTGAGACCATCTCGCTTTTGGTGTGTCTGAAGCTACGATACCCCAACCGCGTGCACCTGATTCGGGGCAACCACGAATCCCGCGGCGTTACTCAGTCATATGGCTTCTATACCGAGTGTTCACGAAAGTACGGAAATGCAAATGTTTGGCATTACTTCACCGACATGTTCGACTTCTTGACCTTGAGCGTCGTGATCAATGACCAAATATTTTGTGTTCATGGAGGTACGTACTAACTAATCTCCAACATCCCCTCCCCACGAACGAGACTAACGTTGGGTACTCCCAGGCCTGTCACCTTCGATCCACTCCATTGACCAGATCAAAATCATTGATCGTTTCCGCGAGATTCCTCACGAAGGCCCCATGGCCGATCTCGTCTGGTCCGACCCCGATCCCGACCGCGACGAGTTTTCCCTCTCACCACGTGGCGCGGGGTACACTTTTGGCGCCCAGGTGGTTAAGAAGTTCCTCGCCGTCAACAACATGTCACACATTCTCCGCGCCCACCAGCTGTGTCAAGAGGGCTTTCAGGTCCTCTACGATGACCGGCTCAGCACAGTCTGGAGCGCGCCAAATTACTGCTACCGCTGTGGTAATATGGCCAGCGTCCTTGAAGTTAGCGATACCGGCGAGAGGTTCTTCAACGTCTTTGCCGCTGCGCCTGAAAACGATGTGCACAAGGATTTGCAACCAGGTGGTGAAAAGTCTGCAGACGGTAACGCCCTCCCAGACTACTTCCTCTAAGCCCTTCCGACATGATTTTTTCTTCTTTTTTTTTTTTTTTTAAAACCGCGCCTGTGCCCTGTGCTTGGTGCAGGCTTCATGATAACGTCAACTACGTGATACCATATTCTCGAGTAGGAAGATACGATGGGGCTGGCAGGAATAGATCACTGTTGGTTTGGTGCATAGCGTAATAGAGCTTGATGCTGAATAGTGGACATTTGTGGTGAAATTTTTAAGGATGGTATGTGAGTGACGCAATGTACTCTTATGTAAAGGTAGAACGTATGGTAAATGTATATAGTTGGTGTAGTGCTCGGTTCTGTGAACCAAGCAAGATGTAAAAAAATAGTTCTGCTTCCTCATATCCAGTTCAAGTTGGTGGTTTGATTTTGTTTGTGAGTTTTCTTCTTCTGCTAATTCCCCCCATTCCAAGACAGGTATCTCGTATCTCATAACATGTGAGTTTCCTTTTCGATTGGACTGACTTCTAACCAGGGCTTGAATAACGCGATGTGTTGTTTCGGTAGTTTACCAGTCCTTGGCAATGTCAAAGCTCCACTCAAAGCTGAGATGCTGCTTCTTGTCATCATCGACGAAGGAGGAGGTGGCGTTGTAGTGGCCACGAGCGAGCATGCCGCTAGGAGCCTCTTCCTCCTGGACTGTTGGAGGGGTGATGGGTTAGCTTGCGATTGACCAGAATGAGAAAGGATTATTGGCAACTTACACTTCTTGGTGTAGGTTGGCTGCTTGTCAGTGTTGGGAGCGTAGCTACCCTATATTCAACGCGTTAGATTTGTCTTGAATACGTGCATCTTGTAGTCAATGGAATAACGTACAATCATCTCGGAGTCCTTGGAGACCCTGATGCCCTTGCGCTTAACGACTTGGACGTAGTGTAGACCGCTAAGAATCTCGTGCTGGACCTTAAACTTGGCAGCCATTGTGAACTTGACTCCTTCCTTGATGGTAAAGGGCTTGTCCTTCAGGGTCGACTCGCTGCCAGCGGCTGAAAGGTCGATCGTTACGGGCTCGCGGCCGGGCGACTCCATGGTCAAGGAGAGGATAATGCAGACGCGCGGATCGCTAGCATCCGACAGATCCTTGCCACCACCGAGACCGAGGGACTCCTTGTATCGCTGGAGGGACTCATCATTGGCGTCTAAGAGCGAGAGAAAAAATTGGCGTTAGTTGCGATGCTTATGGCGGTGATTCTTGTGTGGGTAAGGGGATGATGAAGATGGCGGGGTTGCCATGTGTGAAATAGAGGGGCATCAACATGGTGTGTAGTTTTGGGGATTCAAGGGCGAATTAGACTTCCTTGGCAACTAATAATGTTGAATGGAAGGTGACGGTATAGAATACGGTAGTGGGAAGCTCAAGGAGCTCAAGCATGACCCCAACATGTGTAGAACAGTGTCACGGGGAGTCAAGACCCGCCTTGTCAAAGAGGCGGAGGAGGACCGGCCCGCTCATGGGTGACAGCTTCAAACAGGCCAGGTGTACCGTGTACCGTCTAAAAAAAAAAGGATTACATACCCATCTGCTGGTATTCGGCGAGACTCTGCTTGGGCTGGGAGAGCTTGTAGCCCTGAGTCTCCTCGGGCATGGTGTCATCATCGTGGGAGGCCATTGTGGAAATGTGGAAGGCGGGGCGGAGTCAAGAGCAGAGTTCAGAGTTCAGGAGAGTGAGAATGGGACAAGAGGCAGGTGCAGGAAGCAGGAGTGTAGGAGGCGGAATAAGAATGGATGAGCGAGAAGCGCAGGTAGCAGAGCTCGATGGAGAAAGGAGCAAAAGCAAAGGAGGAATGGGAGGAGAGGAGAGTGGAGGAGGAGCTTGGAGGGGAGCTCTGGTGGAGGAGGGGCCAAGGTCGTTGCTGTTGCGGTGACGGCGACGATGGAGGGGCTACGGCGGTGTTGCTAGTCGCCGGGACCCTCTAAAGCCTCTGAGGCGGTCGACGGCGGAGGAGGTCGGTGGCAGGTCGCCGGTGGGTCGCAGGTCGACTCTGGGCTATGATTGGACCTGGGGCCAAATGAATACGGGCGAGACACCAGTAAACTTGGCTTTGGCCAGCAGGTCTCTGCAAAATGCCATGCCATGCCCTGGTTTGTTTACCATTGAGGAGGGGAAAATCAGCTCCAGGTGGGCTGTGTGGCTGTGGCTGACTCCGTGTTGCAGAATCTTTTGCTGGACAAGCATGTTATTTTGCGGCCATGGTGTTGTCCTTGTCTGAGCAGGGAACCTATGTGCGGGAGGCGACTGGCTGCAGAGTGTGTGTGAGTGGTTTCAAGAGCGGCGTGAGCCAGACACCGCCAAAGCTGAGCTTACTTTGGGGCTTCGCACAACGGGGTCAGAGGTTTCAGACATGGGGAGGTAGCAGACGCGTGAAGTAGCCGCAAGGGAGGTTTGGACGTAGCCGAGCAGTGTCGCCAGGGCACCTCACGCCAGGAGAACCAGGAACCAAGAGACGGTTCCTGTCTCAGCCCAGTTTTGCGATTTTTGCTCGGGTGTGATCTCCCCGTCATCGGGATGCACAAATCTCGAAAAGTGCAGCTTCTGTCATCGGGGTTGGAGAATTGGGGGAGGGGGCACAGTCAGCGCATACCCATCCCATGGTGAGATGGATGGACCCTCCCGCATCGGGCACCAGTGGGGAGCGATCTCGATGACCATTCTCCAGTGCCAAACGGCAAGGCACTGTACAAGGAGAACTTTGTTTGACAACAAGCCGACTGCGGGTGTTACATGGTATGAACTCGTCAAATAATGTCCAAATACGAGTATGACAAGATTTCGCGGGCGATCGGAAACCAGAGGGATGATTTTGGGTATCTGGTCAAGTCGACAGTCCTCACAACGTAGATGCAAACGACCGATCAAAAACAAAAAAGGCACACGACGGCAGATTTCAACAAGGAAACCGAATGATATATTGGCGGGAAATGTAGATGAATAGCTAGGGAGCTAAATGATAAATAAATAAAAATAAAAAAATTAGATTGATTTTTATTAATTTATAATCTCAATTTATTTCACTATAAATTTATTTTGCACATGGCCACCAACATTGGAGGAGAAATCTGCAGCGTGTGCCATGCATGTGTTCCATCATCGGTCTGGCGCCCAAAGATGTTCGGCATAGGCCGGAAAGTTGCTAGAGTTTGGATCAGTTGCCTGATAGGACTTGAATGGGGGCCACAGCCTAGACAGGCCATGTCACTGCGATAAGTGACTTGTAACCTTATCATTCGTCGAGATGGGCGGTAGTAGGGCTGCGACAGGCCATTGGAGGTCTAGGACATACCAGGAGGAGGCGATGGCGCGCACTGGGTTCGTCTCGTCTCGCCCTCCTTGGGCTTCTCCCGGCCTGGCTCCCGTGGGATGGCGCGGAACCCATGTTTTTTTCCCCGCGTTGTCGGGGGTTGCGAACCAGGCAGCTCAGCGCGCCATGAACGAGCACCTAGTTTCCGTCAGCCTGTTGGGGCTGTCGGTGCCTCGTGCGTTCTCGAGGGTAGCCCAGCTTGCGGCGCGGGAAAGGCGGTTCCAGGGGTCTCCGGGAAATGGGCAGCACAGTTTGGGACGCTGGGCTTGACCATCCATGATACGGCATGGGAACGGCGCTACTGCCCGCGTGTGCGAGAGGGAGAGTGTGTGTGGATGCGGATGAATGGTCCCCACACCCCTGATCAGCGCGTGGACTGCTGTCAGTGTTGCAGTGTGAAGGACTTTTTTTCTGGGCGGTCCCAAAGACAAATCGGGCGAGCGATGCTGTAGAAGGATGGATCCCCCCTCGTCACGTTACGTAGAGGGAGTACGTACGAGCAATGCGTACCAAGAGTTTGGCAAACCTCCTTCAGAGGTGAAGAAGTCTTCTTTCGGCGTGCCCCGACGGCCAATGCATCTGGAGCTTCAGCTGCATCGCGATACAAACACGCGGCACGTGTTTTTTGCAGCTGCTGGTGCCTTTTCCTCCGGCGCTTCCAAAGTGTCAGCCGGACGCGAAAGTCTGAACGCGTTCAAAGGGGAAGTTGGCCAAGGCATAAGAGGGTACAAGGCTTTCCCAACAAACTAGGGCGGCGGGCACAGGTACCAATATATCTCGCAGCAGACCACTCAAACTGCTGCGGCACCCTGCCCACACACCCTGCAGCACCCTGCGCTAACCAACCTAGACCAGTCTCGTCTCTACCAACTTACGTAGAAAGAACACCAGAACCCGCCCAACAGGGCCGCCCGCTAGACTCCTCAGGTCGGCGCTACCTTGCACGCTATTCCGCCTGGAGCACCTAATTTGCGCGACTCGATCCCAATCCCCGTCCGTAACCCATCCTGGTCCCCTGTGCCGTACCCGTCCCCGTACAGATTCTTTGACTGCCCTCAACCCGTCGCGATCCTTTTTTGCCCTCATCTCGTTGGCCTCAATTTTTTTCTTCTTCCCCATCCCCTCCTTCTGCTGCATTCGCGATTTGGCCTGGAGCACGATCCCCGCCGGCCCTCACTTTTTTCGGATCACTCTCTCGTCCAAGTTAGCATCGCTTCTTGGATGCATTGAGCATTGCCTGGACACGGTACGTCCCTTTTACGAGCGTCGGCGCTGTTTGCTTTTCAACTCTGTCCCGCGCCGATCGCCCCCTCGGTCTCAACACACAAATCGCTGACGCGCCGACTTGAATCCCTTAACAGACTTGGCCTGAACCGCCTTTACATACACGCGCCGGTACCTCCCGCCGTTTTTTCGCATCGGCTGCCGACTCTGCGTCTATTTTCATCTTTATACCAATCAATCCGACTGATCGCGCCGCGGTCAGTTCACACCATTGGACAGGATGGCACCCAAGTCAGAGCGCAAGCTGCCTGCTAAGCACAACCCGCTCATGATCGCGGACATTCCAGATTGTATACCCGCCCACCCGGTTTCACGCGATTTCAAATGCTTACCAGTTTTACAGACGCGGATCTTGTCGCGCGCCGGCGCCTAGGACAGACCAAGCTGACGCCCAAGATGGTCGGCACCGGCGAGGCCGACCAGTCGACGCTCGGCGTATTCGACTACGCACACTTGCGCGCTCCCCTGCCCAAGGGTATCGTCTCCGGCATCTTCAAGTCAAGCCCTAATAGCTATTTTCTGATGCGCCGCAGCTTTGACGGCTACGTCTCCGCGACGGGCATGTTCAAAGCCACGTTCCCCTACGCCGAAGCCGCCGACGAGGAGGCTGAGCGCAAGTACATCAAGTCCCTTGTGACTACCAGCCCCGAAGAGACCGCTGGCAACATCTGGATCCCCCCGGAGCAGGCCCTTCTCCTTGCTGAGGAGTACCAGGTCACGCCCTGGATCCGGGCTCTCCTCGATTCTGCCAAGATTTCTGTCACGAGCGCCCCCGATTCTCTCCCTAAGAGCATCGCTGCTCCTCCCAAGTTTGACGCGAACAAGGCTCAAACTTCGTTGGCTCCTCCTACTCCTTCCGCTATCCTTAGACGCTCTCGTCGATCTGCGAGCCCTACCAAGAGCACTACGAGGCGGGCACCGGCATCCCCGAGAAAGCGAAGCACACGGGCAGCCAAGGCTGAAGCGGCCGAGGTCATTGCTGAGAAGCCGGAGCTAGTCAATGGAGAGACAAGGCCTGAGGATATTGTCATGAAGTCGACTGAGTTTGATCCCGCGATTGTCCTGGAGCCCAGCACAGTGGATCCTAAGATTGATGTCCACGTTGAAGAGGACATTGTTAAGAATGTCGAAGTGGAAGTTTCCTTGCCTACTGCTGGCCAGCCCCCAAGCGCCGAGGAGATTGCTGCGATGATTGCTGCCGCCCAGCAGGATGTCCAGAAGCAAAAGGAGGAGGAAGCGAAGCCCCAACACGCCGAAGTGCCAGAGGGTGAGGAGTCGGAGCCCAGACAAGAGGAAGCACCTGCGTCAGCCAAGAAGAGCAAGCGCAAGGCCGCAGACATTTCCAAGGGTGACAAGCCAAAGCCCGCTCAGAGCGAGGGTGAGAAGAAGCAGGGAGAGCAGAGCACGGAGGAGGATAAGCCTCAGGAGGAGCAGCCTGAAGACGAACAACCCGAAGAGGAACAGCCTCGAGCAAAGAAGGTGAAGACCGAAGCCGAGCTGAGGAAACAAAAAGTGAAGAGCCGGGCATTGTTTGGACTGGGAGCTACTGTCGCCGTTGGGTAAGTTTATTCTTTGCTTCATGTTTATTTCTTGGGATTCAACTAACACCAAGTAGCGCTATCGTTCCCTGGCTCATGAACTTCATTTAAGAAAATGTCACGTCACGTCACTGCCGAATATGGGATTTTTTCAGGAGATATGGGAATTGCCCCTACGACATAGGCTGAGACGGGAAGGCGGTTGGATTCGGCGCGGTCTTTGTTTTGGTCTTGGTTTTTTTTTTTCCATTTTTCTCGTTGTGTTTTTTTTTAAAGTCGATATCACCCCCTTTGTCTTTGAGATTGCGGACGAGCTGCAACCCGCACAGACAGAACCCTTTTTACCTCATCTTCCCCAAAACATTACACCCTTTATTACTTTATTACATTCCCTTTCATGGACTTTGCACATACCCCCATTCACTTGGACAGCGCTTCCGCCGTATTGGCTAGCGACTGCAGACCCTTTTCTTGATTGTTTGTGAAGATGGAGAGAGATTTGGCTGGGGAAAGACGAGAGATGAAGACAAGGGGACGGGACGTGGAGAGGCGAATGGAGCACTGTAATGATCACCTATCGGAGCCATACATTAAGAAAATAAAATAATAATATAAAAAAACATATAAAAACCATTTTAATTAGCCATCAATGTGGGAGCGACCGTTAAATCGGGTCTTGAGGGGTGGATAATATACACAGATATCGGCCTCGACGGTTGGACGATTACCGGACTACCGAGGGCTTCGCGACACGAACCCGCTGGATCCCTGTACATCCAGGGCACATCAGCAGCCCTTGCCCCAAATCTTGGCGCCTTGACCTTCTATAAGCTGGTCATGATAGCGGCAGGGTTCCAAGCGTGCTCTCCACCCCCGCGTTGGCCATTGCCAAAACGGGATCTAATGAGAGAGACTAGCAAGCAGGTGATCAAAACAGACTTGGCACTTGAGCTCTGAGTTAAATGAAGAAGAGTAACAATGCATAAGGAATGAATGGAAGAAGACGAACAAGCATCATGAAAGATGATGCAGTATTCTGCTAAGCAATCCCTCAGCTTACTGGTGCTATTTGTTCCTCATAATTCTTCAGCTGCTGCATTGGGGGGCTTGCTTGCGTGGTGAGCCGTTACTCGCGGGGCCTGACGCCTCCCCCGCACAAGTCGCGCTAGCCTCAGTGCTCTCGGTGTCATCGCCAACCACGACTCGACTCGGCAGCCCGGGCTACGAGCGGCAATGGCCGGCTCTTTCGGGTAACAATTCCCCCACGTCTCACGATCCCCAATCTCTCATAGGGCCAACCACCGACTTATTTGCCGTCGTGTCTTAAACGTTGTGACGTCGTCTCTTGTATATCCTTTTGGAATGGCTGTTGCAAAGCATTGAAGCTTGACAAGTATTACATCACCAGCCACAGCCCGCCCTCACATCGCATCTGCCTTGCTTTTGCTATTATATATCCCATTAATCCGCCATCATGAGGGCTCCTGCACGCCTCGGGAGCTTGGTGCTCCGCCGCGGTTTCGCCAGCACACCGAGGAGGCTGGATAATTATGCCTTTGTTGGCCTGGGACAAATGGTAAGCTGGAACTGGGCTTTCGTTTATGTTCTACAATGATTGCGGCAGTGCTCACGCAGCTGCCACCTAGGGCTACCAAATGGCCAAGAACCTGCAGTCCAAGCTCAATGCTTCAGACAAGATTTCCATTTTTGACATTAATGGCCAAGCGATGAAGGGTCTGGAGACAGAGATGCAAGCTGCGAGTGGTGGAGCGAAGGTTGAGTTGGCCGCCAGTGTGTTTGATGCTTCAAAGGATGCTGTAAGTGAACTCTTCATCATAACGACTTTTGGTCGAGTGTTTTGATGGTCATGTTGACAAGACACTTGTCTTGGCACTTGCAATATGTCGCACTTTATTAGTCTTATTGAACCAAAATCAACTCACAAACAAACTTAGGACACCGTCATCACCGTCCTCCCAGAACCCCAGCATGTTCAGGGTGTTTACAAATCCATCGTCACCGAATCACTACCTAAGAAGGACCGTCTTTTTATCGATTGCTCAACCATTGACCCTTCTACCTCACGGCAAGTTGCCAGTACTGTATCCGCTGCCGGCCAGGGCACCTTTGTAGATGCTCCTATGTCCGGCGGTGTTGTCGGCGCTACTGCTGGAACACTAACCTTTATGCTGGGCGCTGACCCATCACTTGTTCCCCGTCTTGAGCCCATCTTGCTTCGAATGGGCAAAAAGGTGCTCCACTGCGGTGACCAGGGTGCCGGTCTGTCGGCGAAGCTGGCCAACAACTACCTTCTGGCCCTCAACAACATTGCAACTGCAGAGGCCATGAACTTGGGGATGAAGTGGGGGCTGGACCCCAAGAAGCTTGCAGGAGTCATCAACGTGAGCACAGGCAAGTGCTGGCCGAGCGAGGTGAACAACCCCGTCGCAGGCGTGGTGGAGACGGCACCGGCCAACCGCGACTACAGCGGCGGTTTCGGCATCTCACTAATGAAGAAGGACTTGAAGCTGGCTATTATGGCAGCTGAAGAAGCGGGTGCACACATGGAGCTGGCCAAGCCTGCGTTTGCCGTGTACGAACAAGCTGAGAAGGAGGACAAGTGTCGTGGACGAGACTTTTCGGTTGTGTATCGATATCTCGGCGGAAAAGAATAGTATAAAAGGATTTAATAACAATATAGACCTTGATATACATGGGCAAAAAGCTTTGCTGTTTCACCCAGTTAAACTTGAAATAACAATAGTACAGTTATGGCATTACAGGGAATTATTAAAATCCGGCTAATGCTACGTCTGACTGTGAGCAATGCTACATATCCAAAATCCTAAGTGACAATCTGAATTCGTGAATTAACTAGTAAAATCTTCGCTTCGTTAATATCCAACGCCTGGACACATGCTTTTTATGTTCGTTATTGAGTAACACCGCTTCCAGCCTTCAATGGTGGCAGACCAGCCGCTGCCAAGTCGGCATCGATTTCCTCTAGATGGTCTAGAAAGTGCGCCTTGACATCGTCCCACTGTGTTGGAGAACTTGGGTGCAGAGATTTGGAGCCTTCCCCGCGCATCGCCCAATTGGTCAAGAACATTGGGACGCTAATGTGAAACATGAAGGCCATGGTGTCTTCGCAAATCCGCTCTGGCTTTAGCTCCTTGGTTGTCGCGTCTTTCCACGTCTCATAGGTTTCTCCGTGTGGCATATAGCTTGCCTCGTAGCTGAGACCACCGGCCTCGAGGACATGGCTACTACCGCCATATCTGCCATAGATCAGCCCCATGATTTCGGTGCTCATGTTGCGATGGTAATATGGCGGTCGAAATGTATCTGATGTGGTAATCCACTTTGGTGTAAACACCAAAAAGTCTGTCAAGGAGACGCCAGGAATCTTCGACTTGGCCGTCAGCACGCAGTAGATGGTTGGGTCGGCCTGGTCCTTTTCCACATTGGTCATGTTTACAAACTTTTCGATGGCATATTTATACGGCACGAGATTTCCGTGCCAGGCGACAACGTCAAATGGAGTGTGCTTTTGCTGGTAGAGCTGCAGGGTTCCCGCTACTTTATAAACAATGTCCCAACTAGACTCATCAATGTCGAAGCTGGCAACGGGTGACTCGAAATCTCGAGGGAGAGCCATTCCGTTGGAGCCTACGGGACCGAGTTCTGGAAGGTCATAATGGGAACCATAGATTTCCTGGATGTATCCGCGCACTGGGCCATCCGGAAGTAGGACTCGAAATCGAATGCCTGCTTGGATCACGACGAGCTCGCCTGGTCGCACCATCATCCATCCGAGCTCTGTCTGAATATTGAGACGTCCTTCCTGCGGAAGAATGAGAAGATCTCCATCGTTGTTTGCAAAGGCACGATTGACCATAGATGCATTGGCAGTGTAGATGTGAATGGCAAGGCCCTCTCTCAATGTTGGGTCTCCTTGTCCTGCAATGGTTCTAATTCCATCTACAAAGTCGGTTCCATGTCCGCTTTCTGAACAATCGCATTTGTTCATCAAAGGGAATGGATCCCAAGCTTCCTGAGAGGCAACGTACTGGACATTTTTGTTTGCCGTAGAGAAGCACGCTTCGATCTAGTACGTGTAAGCTATGGGACGATTGATTGGATGATAAGAAACGTACATGGGGATTCTTATCGGAAGGAGAGACGCTGCCGTGCGCCACTGAGGGACGGATACGGTACATCCAAGTATGGTGAATCATCTGCCGTGGGGCGATGAAGGACGAGCCATTCAACTGCTCTGAATACAAATCATACTTGACCTTTTGCGGGGCGTTTCTTCCCCTAGGAAGTACGTTGGGAATAGCTTCAGAACAGAACCTATTACCAAAGCCCGCTTGGTAGCGGTAGGGGTCTGTGGGTGAAGGTGCCGTAGCATAGGCACTGGCAGCAGTGGCGCCCATCATGGTTGTTTAGTCTTGCTAATATGTACGAGGGTGTGGATGGCTCGAGAGAGTCGAGTAGTTTGGCGAGTTGAAGATGTATTACTGGCAATAAAATGTCTACTATTTCAGCACACTGTCCGGCAAAGTTGACCAGGATCGCGGCAAGTCCAGCCATGACGGAATGATGATGGGGACGTTATCGCGGGGTGGGTGGTGTCTTATCGGCATGCCGGTGGGCGCATCATTGCCGGATTAGCGTCACTTCTAAGACATTATTTGACCGGCAAATGCGGTGCCGCCGCGTTGCCGGCGATAGCTACTAGGTGCATGGTGTGGCTTGTCGTTGTACGTGTACTTGATCCCGCGTCTAGTGTGACTTCAAGCCCGCGAGACATGGCCCCCAGAGCGCGTGGGCTGAATGAAGCCGGCAAGTGTGTAATACATGGAGCACAATTCGTTACCAACAATTCCCGACCTGCAACCCCGCAATATTGGGACTCTTTAGATGCCTTATCTGTGTATTTCATGCTTCATGGGGCCGTCCCCCGACCATTTGACACAGAAAACGAGCTGGTGCTGCCTTAGCACAACACGCCGATCCCAAGGTATTTCAGCCCGGCCGACCCGCATTAGCGATACTAGACACATTGGGCGGTGACCAATACATTGAACTGCATTATTATTCCTCTTTCTCTGGGGATTTAATCCTTTGCAAATCATCTCGGTATGGCCCTTGCTCAACTCTTGGCGGGACCGGCAGGGCTCGCCCTTCTCGCCCTCTCCGTTATCCTATTCATCGGGAAGCTTGCCATTTCAAAGCGGAGAGGTAGCAATCTTCCTCTGCCTCCAGGACCTCCAGCCGAACCTATCCTTGGACATCTTCGAATAGTTCCAGCAGACAATCCCGAGTTTGCATATATGAAATGGTCGAAGGAGTACGACTCCGATATCCTCTCGTTCAAAATCTTGAATCAAAATGTCATCGTCCTCAACTCGGTGCGCACCGCTATAGACTTGCTGGATAAGCGGGGTGCCAATTACTGTGATAGGCCTCGCTTTGTTCTTTTCGAGGTGATGGGATGGGGCAAGACTCTCACGTTTTTGCGATGGGGAGCTTCCTTCCGTATGCATCGCAAGATCCTACAGAAGAGCTTCCAGAAGAGCAACATCACCCAATATAGGCCCCTCCAAGAACGCGAAACTACCATTATGCTGAAGGGTATTGCAGAGAGGCCTGCTGAATGGGAGACGATTATGCGACGGTTTGCAACTGCAATTGTGTTGGGAATTGGCTTTGGCATCAAGATTGACAAGGATACTGATCCATTTATTCAAATGGCTACCGATGCAAGCTACGCACTTGGCCATGGTGGTGCCCCGGCAGGGACACCAGTTGACTTTTTCCCGTTCCTTAAGTCATTGCCATCCTGGTTCCATGATAGGTCGCTTCGCTTTGCCAGAGATTGGAAGTGGGCTATCCTAAACATCCACGACAAGCCATATGAGGCAGTTGTTGCATCTGACGAGAAAGTTCAGTGTCTCATCAACACCTTGCTCGACCAGCGTCAAGACCAAATGGAGAAGGGCATCTTGCCAGATCTATCAGTAGATGACATCAAAGGTGCAGCTGGCGCGGTTTACGCTGCCGGTCAAGATACGACATGGAGCACATTGATCGTATTTGTCTTGAATATGACACTGCACCCAGATGTTCAGGAAAAAGCGCAAAAGGTTCTTGATGAAGTCATTGGACGAGATAGGCTGCCGACCTTTGAAGATCGCCCTAAACTTCGGTACATTGACTACATTGTGCAAGAGACTCTGCGCTGGTGTCCAGTGTCCCCTGTTGGCGTTCCTCACAAGTCATTACAAGATGACGTCTACGATGGCTACTTTATCCCTGCAGGTTCCATGGTGTATGCCAACGCTCGTGCAATGACCCGAGACACAAGGGTCTATTCTGATCCTGACAACTTCAACCCAGATAGATATATCCCAGTTGAGGAAGGAGGCAAAGGCGAGCCGTTTCCCAACGGCCAATTTGGATTTGGAAGAAGAATATGCGTTGGCAAGCACCTTGCGGAAGCCAGTGTTTGGATTGTAATTTCGGCAATGTTGAGTACGATGAGGATCGAGAGAGCAAGAGATGCAGACGGAAACGAGATCATTCCCAAAGTTGAGTTGACAAATGGACTTACGAGTCACCCAAAACAGTTTCCATGTCGCATGGGCCCAAGGGATGGGAAGAGCGTGGAGGTGATTATGGGAGCAGAAGTTTGATAATAGGTAAATCAATGTTAATAAAAATTTCAAGAATTATCCAAAAGCCTCTAAGCACATTCATTTTCCTATCCTCCTTTTTAGGCTGTAGTATCCATGTCTAGTTTGTGAAAGGGTGTACTGGTGCAACGGCAAAAAATAATGCAGACAAACCAAGAAAAAAAAGAGACACGCCAACTTTTTATTGTGAAGATTCCTTCTCCTCGCGCTTTATCCTCCATCTAGGGGCTACATTCATTGCGATGTACATCAGAGGCAAGAGGCAGATACAAACAGCGCCGAGGAGCACGTAGCTCCATCCATACCCAAGCTTGCTTGTCATTCGATCAATAACGGAAACCAAAATGGCAGCAAGGCAGCATCGAATAAGATTTGTCTGCAAATTTTAAGCACGGTAAAACGACAGATTGGGTATCTTAATAACTTACACATGCTGTGGCGGCTGAACTCCGCTTTTGGAGAACATCGACGTTAAGTGTCATTGTTGTGTTGAGGATAGAAATGGATGTCCATCCCACTAAATTATTCAAAATTAGACGGTAGCCTTTAGATTATAGAAATAACTTACAAACAACTTGAAGGACCAGAGGTGCTGCCATTGGGGTTCCTGTTTCAATGCACCATCCCCATCCTATAAGAGCGATCACAAAGACCACCAAGTGTACAGGCATAGTTCGCAACCGAGCCCGTTCCTTTGGAAAGCCCTTCAAGGAGCCGCTTTCAGCTAGACCCTTTTTTATTCTTTTATAGTCCCAGTCAAGAAGCTTTCCAGTAAAGGTACTGCCGATAATCATGCCGAGTCCTGTTGGCAAGTATGACAAGCCAAGTTCTGTCTCGGATAACCAAGGATATACGTCCGCAAATGCGGAAGATATTGTGGAAGTAACGGTGTAATTCACGGCATATACGATCCCTGTGAATACTAGCGTGATGAGAATATCTGGCAAAGCGAAGATTGGGAAAGGGTTGATCGAGGTCTTTGGGCATACTGATGCTGCCGTAGAACGTGCCTTGATCTTCGAGCCTACAAGGGGAATAATGGCCCTACGGATTCCAGACATAGAAATGGAGCCATTTCCAGCGATATTACGAAGGGTCTCGGGTAGAAACCTAAATCTCGTTAGCCAATGGATAGATCGGGTTGTAAGAGCCACATACAGCAGTATCAAAAAGAAACAAACAACTGCCATTATGACAAGGAACCAAAAGATGGATCTCCATCCTAATTTTTGGGATAAGGCACCACCAATGGCAGGTCCAATGCAAGGGGCCAGCTTGAATTAGTTAGCATCGTTCATAAGCAGAGCAAGGGATGGAAAAAGAACCATTGGCCCAATATTGAAGAAACCAACAAATCCTCCTCGTTCCTTGGGTTCGGAAATATCACCGCAAACACCCATGCCTAAGAAGTTAGGTAAAAAAAAATATAACTAAAGAATTTGGGAACACTTACCTAGAGCAATTGTGCTCGCACACCCACCGGCTTGTAGGCATCGGAGCACCAGCAATAACCAGTAAGCATTCACAGGGCAAAGAGCCAGTCCGATACAGGAACCTATCAGAATGAAGAGACATATTAAAAACACAGGCCTTCTACCATAGCGATCAGACAAGGGACCCCAAAGCATTGGGGCTGTCGGTATGGTCAGCAAATGCATCTGAAAATTGTAACTAGCAGAAAAGTACCCACAAATTCCCTGAAAGACGAGATAAACCGTGACAGACTGGTTGAGAGCTTCTACTGATACCCCAAACTCAACACTTAGGGTTGGGATTGCTGGGAAATAGATGTTTGCTGGAAGAGGGCTATAAAGCCCTGCAATTGCGACCATGGCCACGATAATCCATTTTTCGCCCTTGGTATAGACGCTGTACGGTGGATTTTCATCTGGGCTGGCCTGATCCGTTGAACCAGCTTGAGACAAGACCATCCTAGGAGCAGGTTTCAGGTGTTGGTATACCGTTTTCGTAAAGGCTGGGATGGTGGGAGCACAGTTCGAACCAAGTATTGCACTAGGAGCAAAAATAGCAGAGGTGAATCATATTCGGAATAAACTACGACTCTCAAGTCCCCATCTATTTTCTCGGCAACTCTCTATTGAGACCCATACAATTCTACCCCGGCAATAACTGGGAAACATATCGAATGAAGCCTTGCCCGAGTGCGTAATTGGCATACAGACCGGCATGGTTGGCTTATCTTTGCGCTGAGGCCACCATGGACCCGACACACGTACCATGATAAGCCACTGCTGGCATACTTGCCGGAACACGTCGCCATATTGCCGGTTTGATCCACATCTGGCTATCAGTCGGTTTCTCCATAGTTATGCCCTTGGCATTTCCAGGAGGATGCGCATAGACTGGGATCAGAAATAGGCTAAGAGGGCTGTGGGTCTAATCATGTCCGCAAGCTAAGTAGATTGTGGGAAAGTGGAATGCCTGTCATGTCAGCCGTATCTGAAACGGAGATAGATTAGATAGCGATCCAATGCAATGGTAGATAATGATAATGCATTAAAATATTGGGCACATCCTTCCCCAGACTGGCTGTGGGGTCGAAGCATTGGAGATCCAGTTTGGGACCGTCTTTCGTTTCTGCATTTTGACGATTGATCACATTGCAGGTCAATAAGGAAGTCGAGTAACAAGGGACAATGTCGAATCCAAACACCATGGAGAAGGGGTCGGTGCTCAGCGAGGTGAAGGGCGAACCACCCAGAAGCTCAGGAGACAACGATACATCACAAGGTCAGGTCGACGAATTGACGGGATGGCGACGGCTATTTTTCAAAATGGCGACATTTGGACGTGTCGAACTTCGAGGAATCCAGCCTATTCCTATCGAAGAGCGAACAGACACCCAAACCATCAACGTCTTTACCATTTGGTGGTGCATGAACGCGAACCTGCTCCCGTACTTTCCCCCAGGATAACATATTTATCAATCTTGGTCACTAATTGCTTTTTCTAGGATTACTTTCGGTATGCTAGGCCCTGTATATGGCCTAGGACTTCGCGATAGCTCTCTGGTTATCATCTTCTTCACTCTGCTCACCACTCTATTGCCTGCCTATTTGTCTACCATGGGGCCCAAGACTGGATTGCGGCAAATGATTCAGGCTCGGTTTAGTTTTGGTCGTTACCTCGTTGCAGTTCCGGTGATTCTCAACCTTGCAACGCTCACAGGATTCTGTGTCATCATGGCTGTTATTGGGGGCCAATGTCTCTCCGCCGTTGCAGATGGAAACCTCAGTCCTACGGTCGGCATTGTTATTGTCGCCCTTCTGAGTCTCGTCATCTCCTTCAGCGGTTTCAAAGTGCTTCATTTGTATGAGCGCTGGGCATGGATTCCCGCTATTATCGCCATCATAATCGCAACAGGGGTTGGTGGAAAGCATTTGCATGAACAGGCACCTGTCGAACCAGCAACTGCACCCAGCGTGCTTTCATTCGCCATGATTGTTGCCAGTTATATGATTCCTTGGGCTTGCCTCGCTAGCGACTTTACGACATACTTGGCACCCACTGTTTCGAGTAAGCTTATCTTCTTTTACGCATTTGTTGGGCTGGCTCTCCCTACCATCCTGCTCATGATTCTGGGTGCCGCAATTGCGGGAGCTGTCTCTTCTGTTCCTGCGTGGGAAGAAGGATATGATAAAAATCTTGCTGGCGGTGCTATTGCAGGAATGCTGAAACCGGTTGGCGGGTTCGGAAAATTTGTGGTTGTCATTCTGTCATTCAGCCTTCTTGGAAATATGGCAGCGACATCGTATTCGATCACGCTGAACTTCCAACTCCTGATTCCTCAGCTGGTCAAAGTTCCGCGCTACGCATTCGCCATCATACTTACCATCATTGTCATCCCTGTATCCATTCGAGCTGCTACGGAGTTCTTCGCTAGTCTTGAGAATTTTGTTGCCTTGATTGGATATTGGGCATCAGCCTTTCTTGGTGTTGTATTGGCCGAGCACTTTGTGTTCCGCAAAGGAGATTCGGGATCTTACAACATCGACGCCTGGAACGATGCGAAACAGCTACCCATCGGTGCAGCTGCCTTGGCTGCAAGTATCCTTTGCTTTGGCCTTGTGGTTCCCAGCATGGCGCAAGTTTGGTATACCGGTCCCATTGCGGAGAAGACGGGCGACATTGGCTTTGAGCTAGCGTTTGTCGCGTCGGGGCTGTTATACGTGCCATTTAGAGCCCTAGAGAAACGATTCGTTGGACGTTAATTTTGTTGTTTATTTTCTTTGTACTCAGTTTAGATCTACCGGAGAGAAAGCTGTAACATAATACTTGTTCTATAAATTTTAGATTTGCAATACGATTGAGGTTTGACTTTCGTTTATATTGAGTAAAAGAAAGCCATGCCTTTAATTTAGTGAAGATTTTATATTCATTATTATTACCAAGTCCAGCCCTTCTTAAAATTCTCTACTGCGTTGGCCTCGGAGACCACATCTGCATATTTAGCATTCAAGTCAAACAAGTTGGAGTTGTGGATCGCATCACTTCTATCGCCACAAGCTGAACCGACAACCTAGAAAGTAAATTTAGAACATGTTTAGTAAGACGACTCGGGAAAACCTACCATGGGCCTGAAGCCATACTGCAAAGCATCTAGGGTGGTTGCTCTTACACATCCGCTTGTGCTCACTCCACAAATGACCACTGTATCCACTCCCTTTACAGTGAGGGCTGTCTGGAGTGTGGTTCCAAAGAACCCGCTGGGATATTTTTTCTTCAAAACTGGTTCACCCTCGCGTGGAACCAAGCCTTCCATACACTCATGTAACCCGCGAGTGTCATCTTTATGCCACACATCCAATGTTTTTGCTTTTAACCAAAACAGCCCAGCATCCGCCATGTCGGGTTCGGTAAACTCGACTGCAGTCCAGAATACAGGGATACCATGTTCTCTGGCTGTTGCGAGAAGGTTTCTCATAACCTCGGGCGATTTTGCTGATGGCTCATGGCTGGTGACATCTAAAGGTGAACCTGGAGTCCAATAGGCCTTGCAGACGTCAATCAAGAGAAGTGCAGGGCGTTTGCCCCAACCCATGACTGTGCCATAGCCGGAAGCTGCGTAAGAGTCAGATTCTGGGTGTGAGTTGAACTCCATTTTTGGGCTTGAGATGATTGTGGCGTGTAAAGTCGTTTTGGGATTCAATAATTGTTGTTGGTCGGAAAACTACTCGTTCGCGGTCTTCGCAACATCTTGAAGCATCCTAGTTACCAAGGTCCAATCTACCAATGCTGTCGGCAGGCAATTGCCCAAAGGTCCGGCAACCTCCGGCAGCCAGTGTGTTAGCGGGGTTTGGACCAGTCCGGCAATACACGGCATACAGCGACACCAAGCGGAGGCTCCCTGATAAGCCAGCGCATGTTCATTGACTTCGTTTGTTTCGATTGAAAAAGTCATAAGTATTTTGAGTCTATGGTAGTGAATTGACGCCAGGTCATTGACCATCAAAGATGTCTGACGAGGGCCCAAAGATCTGGCAGCCAGTGCACCCCGAAATTCGGGAAAAGCTCGACCCCGAATATGTTGCATTTCACGACGAATATATGCAATATGTGCAGCCGGATGGTTTGAAGATATGGGATGGCACGGCACGAACCGAGCCGTCGCTTCCACCTGGGGGGCTGCCTCCACTGTCCGTTGGGAGTACTAAAGACTTTCGCGTGGGCAAATTCCAGGTGAGGGCATACACCCCATCTGGCGACAGTGGTGAATCTGGATGGCCTGTTTTTATTTGGTTCCATGGCGGAGGGTGGGCTATTGGTGGGCTAGACGATAATAAAGATTTTGTGACATTCATCTGTCAAGGTTCGTTGATATGAGAAACCGATGCCGCAGAATGTTGACCGAAACCAGAGACAAAATGCGTGGTGATCACCGTCGACTATCGCCTAGCCCCAGAGAATCCATTCCCTGCCGCCGTTGAGGATGCTGCTGATACGCTTCGATGGGTTTCATCAAACCCACCAGAGCTGGGGCCCATTGACACTTCTAAAATCGCCGTCGGCGGAACCTCAGCAGGTGCTATTCTTGCAATAGTCGCATCGCTATCAGCCCTCGATGCTTCTATCAGCCTACCGTCTGCGTCTCCGTCGCTAAGACCGGTGACCTGTCCTGTGGTTTCTCTTCTTCTTATTGTCCCAGTCATTGACAACACAGCCACTTCCGAAGGAATTTGGGCGAGGAACGCGCCAACAGCTCCTTGGTTAACCCCGGCAAGAATGGAGTGGTACAGAAAGCTCTATTTCACTGAAGCTAAAGACAGAAGCCAATGGGATGCGAGTCCAAATTTTGCGCCTAGCGTATTGTTGTCAAAGCTACCAAGCACTTGGATGGCTATATCAGAGCGAGACATTCTCGCTCCAGAAGCGGAACTCTTTGGCCAACAATTGAAAGAGCTCGGGGTTGAAGTAGAGATAGATAGCATAGAAGGTGGTACACACTCCATCTTATCGCTTTGCGGTAAAATAGCACGGGGGAGAAAGATGGTCGAGGAAGCAGCTGAGCAACTTAAAAAAGCTTTCCGTCGCTAATAGAAACCCAATTTTATTATGTAGTATAAATTACTTAGCCTCCAAATCCTGCCATCCCCCAATTTCCCATAAGATCGTAATGAAATCCTCCGTGAAGGAACGCATCCAACTCGGCATTAAATAAGTCATCTGGCAGAATTCCTGGGACCGCACTTTCGAGTCTTGGAAAGGTGCTATTCTCCAAAGGGAAAGAATGCATTGGTTCTCCAAAGATTCCTTCCGTCATGGTAGAATTGGATTCTACTAATGCAGTGCTGCGCCTTTGATCTATTGTCTGGCTGCCAGCCAGTGCTGATTGGTTATCGAGATGACGCATCGTGACATCTTCGGACTGGATTTGCTGCGATGGAGTCGGCGCCGTATGATCGCTGGCCATACTAACTTCCGTTGGAGTTGCGATTTGCTGTAATCCTCTCTGCCATCTAGAACTAGTTGGCCAAGCTACATGTAGCTCATCGAGGACCTCAAGTGCCCTTCGAGTCATTCCTTCTGCTTTATCAGCTAGTTCAGGACAAAGCGCAGGGTTTCGCCACAAGTATGTCGCCAAAGAGCCGCTTATATAGACACAAAATACAAGGATCTGGGGAAAGCCTTCATCAGGAGCTCGCATGGAGACAAAGGCTTCAATTTGTTCATACAACATCAACACATTCGTGAACAAATCCTGCGATGTCTTTTCCCAGAAGCCCGCTGGAGCTTGGGTACACACCTCCTCAGGACTGTCCTCACCTGATGTAGCCGTTGGGCTTGATGATAAATTTGTCAGAGAGGAGAGCATATTTTCAAGATATATGCAACGAATGACGATGTTGCTTAGTCGCAAAACCATGGTGATGGAAAGGTAGGCGAGATGGAGAGATTCTGATTTCCAACCCCTTAGGTTCCATATAGAAAACGTATGTCGAGGAGGTATACTTTCCTCCCATTTCTGTAGGTCCAATAATGTCCTTCGATGGTTGCTTGTAGGGTCCCATGGAGGGATCTTGCTCAGACTGATACCAGTTCGACCGGCACTCCGGGCAATCATTCCCCAAAGGCCATGCGCCTGAACAAGGGTAGCAAACAAGCACCTCGTTGGCGAGTGAATTAATTGGGGATTTTCAATGCCAGGCGGTGTTCCAGCCAAGGCAGCACGGTCAGCAGGGACTGTCCCAAACGCGAAATCAGCCTCGCTGCATGGGAGGAGAGTCGTGATATCTTCTAAAGGGAAAGGCGCAGGTGTTTTGTAGCCTGAATGAAGGTTCTCTTGGCTTTGAATCATCCAAAACACTCGTCTGGCGCTTTCAGAACGTATTACCTGTTCCGTGGGACAACCCTTGTCAAGGAAATATGACTCTTCACAATGTAGTTTCAGCAGGGCAGCCATCCGCACAGCTACGCCCATATCCATACTTGATTTGTCTTTGTCACCATTTCCCCATTGACTAATTGCGAGCAAGAAGAAGGCTTGGATGCGTTCAAGCGATGGCCTGTACATCTCAGTCGACACCACTGCCTTTGCAATATCGAGAAAATAATCGGTCGCACGCCGAGAATTTCCATAGCGCTTTGCTAATGAAGGAGTGAATCTCGCGGAGATGGACAAAATACAGGTCAAGAGGAATTTGTTGATGGACGCAGGGCGGTTGATTAAATCTTCTAAAAATATGGCTTTAGGTATAAACCCCAGCTGAAAGTACGAGGTGACGAAGATGCGGCATCCCTCGACAATCTCATCCCAAGGAGGCAAAACATCTTCAATCTCGAAAGCCGGCGCGGGCATCAGGACCCGGCGAATGCTGGGGCTCGTATCCGGCGACGGACCCCGAGGCCGGCCGACCGGGGGAGTCACAGGGACATGGCTCAGTGGCATCGGGTCCGGAGACGCAGGCGGGTGATGAACGTCCCGAGATGGGCTGCTCTCTGC
This sequence comes from Calonectria ilicicola, assembly GCA_020809705.1. Classification (NCBI taxonomy): domain Eukaryota; kingdom Fungi; phylum Ascomycota; class Sordariomycetes; order Hypocreales; family Nectriaceae; genus Calonectria; species Calonectria ilicicola. Next base: position 1,272,839 of record CP085828.1, on the reverse strand, counting down.
ATTGTGAATCTGTCTGCGCCGGAATAATCGGTCCACGTCCTTCTCGCCGCGTCGTGGGAAGTAACACTGGGACGCTACCTGAGGGCCGGCAAGTTGGCAGCCTTCGCAGGGAGCAGTGGATGACAAGTGAGTGCACTTAGAGCGCAGGCGCCGGCAACGGCGGCAGGCAACTGGATTCCGGCGCTTTGCCGCTGCTGAGGCGGGCTGCTGGGTCCTGATGCTCTCAGTGTTGCCGCTATCGGCATCTAGGTTGCCGCTGTTTTCAACCGACCCGTGCGGGCTGGAAGAGGGTCTCATAATTGAATGGCGAAGGTGCTGGATACTGCCGATATTCTTCAAATGTAGGCCATGGCACGGCAATTTTGCCAGAAAAAGAGGGCTAGTGCCTCGCAGATGGTTGGCATCGTCGTGGTGTTGATAAGTCAAGTGGGGTCCGGACAAGGGACCGGCATCTTGCGGCAGACTGATAAGACATCTTCACTCACCATTAGTTAGGGAGCTGCTGAGTAATTTTAGTTGGCATTAAAGCGCTATGGCATTTGTATTTCCTCAAGATAGCGGTTGGTTGTAAAGCCAGTGTGCTCTAGCGCTCTCTCGAGTTATTCCCGGGCGTGTATCAATTATTCGGACAACCACCAAGATTCATAATCTGGAGGGCTAAATTCATGAGAGCTAGGTATATTCATCCCTGGGACAATTTTGCATGAAATGGCAATTGTCACGTCACCCGTCATAGTGTTTTTTAATGTTAATGATTGAGAATTCCGGGAAATGCATGTTTGAGCTTTGGCAAACACTGCTCAATACTGGAAAATCCAAGTGGTAATTCTGCATGGTAAACTGCCTACCTCTCTTCAAATCCCTGTATGCCGACATCGTCGATTTCCAACGTAAGCTCCTTTGCTAAAAGTGATGTGAGAACACCAAGACATGAAAATGCTGCCATGACTATCCATATAGTTTGGAATGGACGTTGATACAAATCTGTGAGCTTTACGGTCATCTCATCAGATAAGTCAAGTTCGCCCAGAGAGGAGATAAAACCAATCGCTTGGCTCGGATCCTCTAGTGTTTTCAGTGAATCTGGTAACTGCCCAAGTTCGGATAGGTGACGTTGGAAAACCGAGCTGAAAATGGCCGCCCCAATCGCTTGCCCGAGGAGAGCGCCTAGCAGACGAAAGAAGACGAGAAGTCCGGCAACAAGACCTACATCGTTGATAAGCTGCACACTGGCTTAGTTGCACTGTAGTCGTAGTAAAAGCAGTTCCAATACCAGCCCCAAGAAAAACTTGGAAGCAATATGAAGTTGCTTTGGAGGTGTCTTTACCTATCCGGCTCCACAAACCCATGAAGACAGTGGTGAGTACCCAAGCTAGAAGGAGCTGCCAACGACACCGACGCGAATTTTCGATGATTATTGATGCGATGAAACTAAACCCTATAGTAGTAAGAGCTAGCGGGAGGGCAGAAAGGGCTGCTTGAAGAGGCTTCTGGAGAAATACCGCCTGGAAAAACAGGGGTATGTAAAGGATGAGGGAGTACATGAGCATCCCATTTAGGAAACCTGACGCCAGTGCCACTGAAGAAGTGATGTTGGCGAAGATGCGATGCGGAATAATAGGTTCAGCCGGCTTCGCCTCATAAAATGCAAACCCGATGAGCAGTAGTAGCCCAGTGATCAAGGGGACCAGAGTCTGCCAAGAAGACCAAGGATATAGGTTGTCAGCCCAGCTAAGGGGCAATGCAAAAAGCGTGGTGCCTATGGCAAAGAGTAACATACCGAACCAATCCAAGAGGCGAAGTTTAGCACTCCAGGCAAGATCTATATGTCTTAGATGCAGGAAGAAGACAGTAAGCAGGGCAATTATCGCAGTAAAGGGCATATTGATCCAGCCGATCCATCTCCAACTAACATGCTCGGTGAACAATGCGCCCGCAAGAGGACCTATGACAGTTCCTATTGCGATTGCAAAAGACATAATCCCCAAATACTTAGGGCGTTCCCTCAGTGTGGTGACATCGGAAAGAACAACAGCTTGGAGCGCATCAAGACCCCCGCCACCGAAGCCTTGCAAGGCTCGGCCAGTAATAACGACAGCCATATTGCTAGCCACAGCAAATATCACGCAGCCCAAGGCAAAGAAAAAGGTCGCCACTAGGAGCGGCAATTTTCGCCCAAGTACATTTGACACACTAGAATAGATAGGCTGTGTTACGACGACACCAAGCATGAAAGCAATGCTAGCCCAAAATGACCCTAGGCTGGTCCCTTGTAGCTGGCCTGTGATAGTCTGAGAATGTGGTTGCATAATTAGCCAGGTTACGGAAAATAAAGGCACTCAAGCGATAAGAATAAAGGGCTTAAAGTGGTAGGGAAATCAATGACTGTAATTAATGTTCAGTACGCACCGGTGTTGCCACAGCCAGGGTCGTAGAATCCCATGCCACAGTCAGCGCAACAAGAGCAAGCATGAGAACCGACATGTAGAATGATAAAGGTTTACTTGGTTTGGGTGGCAGTGGTGGCGAATGTGAAAACTGAGCGTGAATAGCACCATTGTCTTGCTCAGGCCGGGGCGACGGCGCTGGCGGTATGTCTTGGCTTTGTTGCTGCTCGTCACCACTCTGCAGCGGAGGTATTTGGAATCTTTTCATACTCTTAGTTCCAATCGAGATGGAATATGTGGCCTTAAAAACAAGTTACAAAGTCTCTGGGATTCTGGTGATTACTGTATGCAAGAAAAAGGATGGCACAGTAATGCAAATGACACTGCTAAAGCCAGAGAATGTCTAAGAAAAAAATCCATGAGAATTGAGAGAGAATCCAGACATTTCTGCCTATTTGACAAGAGAGCCATGGTGTTGGCTTGTTGGTAGCTCATCGTATGTTGTGTAAGACGAAATGCAAATTCGTGCAAGGGGGTGGGCCGGGGAATAACCCGCGTGCTAAGCTAATCCTAAATGTTAAAGGAGAACATCCACTCAATGATCTAGGGTATGATGATAAATTTACCCCGATAATTGGTGCAAACGATGCCTTTCGGACCTTGATTACTTTCGTTCTTGTAGGGCCTCGTCATCCTGCGAATACTCTACCAACAGCATTGAGGTGCATGCGTCAGTGTTGATTCAGAGCAGGTGGCATGACTAATTGCTGGTTGCCTACAATCTGCGTAAACCGTACAGATTATGAGGCCACGCGCCCTCTTGGGTCGCAGGGGTTCTGAGGTGTGTTGAAAATTAATACCCATGGAAATAATTGCTGCCAACTTACTCTACCTTTTCCCATTGTCCTTCAACGAACTAATAAAATGATTCTATCTAAATAATTTGACCTTGAACATTTTTCCGTGTTGATTCATCTTCAGCTTCGTTTTTACAACTAAGTCGAAATGTTCTAGGCCGGTCGAGCTTTGTGGCTACGGGAGAGAAATAGCGGTGGGTATTTTATTCATGATTCTAAGAAAGCCAAATGTATCATTTGAATTCATCGGAAATACACACCCAACTATGTCAAACGTCGACTCATTTTCCTCAATCACTTCCTTGCATTAATTGACTCCCGCACCTTCAAACTCGCGGCCTATTTCGTCAATGTCTGTCGCACGACTCACACCCTCTACCGCCTCATGATTCTGTCCTCCAATAGGCTCGTTGCATTCTGGACATCTGGCCTCCTCCATTGGCATTCCGCAGTTGTTAATCGTAAATGGGTGTCCATTACGACATCGATACCAATGCCCTGTCCCCCTGAGCTCTCCACCTGAGGCCAGATAAACTTGCCGCAATTCCTCAGCTGTAACTTCATGATATACATGGCCATTTAATGCAGATTCCACATTCTCCAAATCTTGCTTTAACGCCGATGTTGACGGATACTTGTCCATCAGGGCACGGGCTTGATGGATGTGGCGTAGACCTTGCTGTTTGAGATGTTCTGCGACTACGACGGAATCCCGGCCAACAAGCTCTTGCGACTTGGGAGGAGATGCCAAGCTTCCGAGGGATGTCCAAAAGTAACAGATTTTGGCATAGAATATATGTCCTTGTGTTTGTTCCAGTGGGTGCTTGGTGCTGGTGGCTAGCTGAATGAATTTTTCGCATTCAAGCAAATGAGCCGACAAGTCGATCTTGATCTCTGCCTCAATCGGGACAAATCCTCCCCGCTTACTCGACAAGAAGTCTTCAATTCTAGTAATGTCGCATTTTATGAACAAACAAGCAGCAAGAAGTGATCCTTTGACTTGGATGGTGGATTGCTCATCAAACCGAAATTCTTTGCTTGTTCCGCGGCTAAGATTCGCATACTTGACGAGATCTGCAACTCGCTGGAACGGCTGTTCTTCTTTCTTCACACTTATGCCATATCTGATGACTTTATTTCGGAAATTCCTAATCCTCTTGTGTCTATTGTTGCATGAAATTGCACGCATGGCTGTGTTGAGTTGAGCTTGGTGTGGTTCAGAGTCATTGGCCCCGGTAGGCACCAAAACCAAGGGAGCCTGGGGCATATTGGCAAGATTTTCTGCTTCATCTATAAGTTGCCCTGCAAGGATCTGATACTCCGTTTGCGACCAAGTGATGAACTTCTTTGTGGCCTCGTCTAGCATCGCACGGCGCACAGCTCGTCCATACCTAGAAACGTTTCGTAATGGACCTCGACAGGTAGGGCAAGTTATGACTCCGAAGTTTTCTAGTGAAAATGGTTCTGAACTGAGGATTTCTTTCGGCAGGCCATTCTCATCCAATTCGTAGTGTCTTGACATCTCCATGCGGCCATCCATGGACGAAGCAGTCAAGAAATGTCGGCAGTCGGGGAAAATGCAAGGATCTTCGTTCAAGTCGATCTCATGGTATTCTTTCATTTCCAGGAAATCCACACAGACCGACTTTATTTCCTGAGATGCGCACTGTTGGCAATAGGCTGGAGTTGGGCAAGCTTCTCCACAGACTGAGGGACCTAATGCTTTGTTAGTCAAATTTCCAGTAGGGAGCATGTTCGCAACTTACATTGATGCCCGCATTCCAGCAATTTTTCACATCTCTTAGAGCATGGCACCCAGTCACAAGGTGCGGCACAGGGCATCGTGCACTTTGCATGAGGACAGCTAGAGTCGCAAGAGCTAGCAGCACACGGAGCACATGGCTCATGGCAAGGTTTGTCGCACTTTGAATGGCTGCAACGGACTTCGCATGGTTGCTTACAGGGCGGGCACGGAGTTTCACCATGGCAATCCTGAACGCAACTGTGAGGGCAAGCAGAATACTTCCGGCCACATTGTTGCTTGCAGATGCCATGATTTTGCTCTATAACTTGGCCATCTTTCCGAGTATTACACTCGAAGCAGAGGCTCTTGCATGTATGGCCGCATGGAAGATTGTGACTGCACTGAGATTTGCATCTGTACCAGTTGGTCTGAATATCCCAATAACATGGAGCATTCACGGTATGTTTGCAACCTGGAACCGTCTTCTTGACTTCCCTGGTACACCGAATTGAGGCTGGATTTTGCGCCTCCCAGCATAGAGCCGAAGAAATTTGATGACCACACGACAGTACGAGGTTGATATCTTTCAGTCGCACTTGGCACTTCTCTTGACAAAGGTCTCCGCATCGAAGAGGGCAGGCATGGTCACAGCCTTTCTTCAAACGGGGGCAAGCCTCGAGACATTTCACGGCTTGATGCAGAACATCAGAGTGGCACCTTCCAACGCAAGGGTGACCGCATCGAAGCCGCTTCTCGCAGGGCATATTGCATCCACTTTCGGGTGAAAATTGAAGGAAGTGGTCTGGCCTTGAAACTAAAATCGGAGTGTCCGGATGGCGAGGACACTGGAGTTCGAGCTCAGGACCAAGATTGTGGTCCTTTTCAAGCATGCTCAGGACTTGAGACCACATGGGAACTGTAGAGTAGGTCCTCGAGTCACCGATTATATACATCCCATGCTGTGCCCGTGACAAGAGCACATTGATTCGATTAGGCGTTCGAAGGAACCCGCATCGCTGTTCCGGATTGCTTCGAACAAGAGATATGATAATGACTTTGGCTTCTTCCCCTTGAAAGTTGTCAACGGTTGCGACCCTAATGCTCTTAAGAAGGGTCGTTTTGGCTATAGTCGGCCCTGCAGGCTTGCGCATAGCCTTGTTGTTCGCGTCGATAGCTTCAAGATCTTCTTGGTCTCGCTCATTTATACGGATCTCAAACATGGACTCCATTCGACGACGAAGTCGGTGGAGTTGGCCCAGATAGGGGGTGATTACAGCAATATCTCCCTGGGAATAGTTGCCTTGTCTTGAAAGATGCGAAACCAAAGCGACAGTCATCTCGACTTCAAAGTCGTTGGAATGGGATGTGCCCAAAGAATCGGTTCCTGCAGACGCAGCCTCAGGCTCCCGATGGTGAAACCAAAAGAGTCTTTTCTTCATTCCCACCACTTCAGGATAACCCTCAACCTTGTCCGCATCCTTTAGGGATGGATAAAGAGTTGATCGAATGAGATTTGCTATGGAGGGATGCATTCGTCTCTGTGTCTCCAAAACACTGTAAGGAACTTGCTTACTTTCTTCGATCCGTGGCTGTACGAGTCTTTCAAATAGTGAAACGTCCAGAGAGTACTGTTCACCCCGTGGGTTTGTGCTTTGGAGGTCGTAGTTTTGGATTTGCGGCCGCAGTTGAAGGTGATCGCCGATCAAAATACAGTGCTCTAAGGAGGGGATGAGAGCAGTCAGAATGTGCGCCTCCTGAACTTCTCCAGCTTCCTCGCACAACAGAACTTTGGAATGGAGCTTCCGAAAAAGATTCAAGTTTCTTGCGAGCCCTGTAGTCGTAACGCCTATCACATGAGCTTGTTCAAGGCATCGAAGGTCCACGTCTCCACGAATCATCTGTCGTTGCTTCAATGCTTGGCAGTATTCCCCATGAACACCAGCCAATTTGGAGATAATCATCTCGGGAATATCCTCGAGCCACCTGTTGTAAATTTGTCGTCTCTCTTGTTGATTCATTGTCCAAACTGATACCTCTTGCAAGATTGGAATTGGTCGGGCTTCGTTTCCGACAGGTCCACTCTGAATCCACCTTTCAAAAATACGCTCTGGGTTGTAATCCACCTTCTCCCAGCCATCTTCATGGTTTTCGAAAAGTTCATCGAAATGGCAAGGGTGGTGCATCTCCAAAAATTCTTTGACGGAGTTCAATGAACCTAGGTGCTCGAGTTCGCCAAGCAACTCATTCCCTTCACGAACGAAGCCTCGGATTGCCCCTTCTACTGCGTACAGTCCCGTACTTTCTGACTTTGTTCGAATATAACTCTTTGCAATATCTCGGAGGTTTAAGCTCGCAAGCTTATCTGACTTTGATCGAGAACCTATTCGGATGATCTTTTTGACTCCATCATCTAACAGATGCTCCAGCAGTTGATCCAAAGCATGATTTGTGTAGCAGACACATATTATAGGCCCCAGTCTGGCGCTGTCTCGATTCTCCAAGAGCACTTGGATTATCTTCTCTCCTGTATAGCTTTTTCCTGTCCCCGGAGGACCTTGAATGAGAGCAAACTCCCGTGACAAAGTATTCAAGACCGCAGCTGATTGGGTGGGGTCGAGCTCTGTCTTTGATGCGAGAGTATTGGCGCTGAGGAGCATACTTGGGTCTATTTCGAAATCACTTTTGTTCCGGCCAAGGCATTTTGAACTAAAAGCAAAGCCCGGTTTCCTGGAATATTGAGGTGGGTTGATGTCCAGATTGGCCGAATCATCATCCGGAGCCAGAATGTGAGTGAAAGGAATATTCGGTTTTTCAGACATCTGCTGCAAAGCCGCCAGGGTGTGTTGGAACGACGGCAGCAGAATCCCAGGGAACTCGATCAGATACCGCCGCTGGGTTCCTCCCACGCTTTCGTACCAGCGAAGTACGTTTAATACTTCGGGCTGATCTGCATCCACAAGTTGAAGCCTAGCGAAGAGATAATTTTCATTCTCACAAAGCGTTAGAGGAGTCTGGCTTTCTTCATCACTCGATAGCCCTTGAGCGCTGTTGCGGAATTTTGTAGATTTTTTATCATCTTTGCTCCTCATGGTAGAGTCCGAAACAGTGAAGAATAGTGTGGTGCCGGTGGCGTCGATAGCACAAACAAGTGCTCCAGACTGAAGTTTTTTTGATCTTTCCCACCAGTCTCTTCGCTGCTGAGCGGTTAGTCCCCTGACAGAAAGAGGTTGTTCACACCGGACTGTGATCTCCATCCCATCCCTATTGCCAAACTTCACATCGGTTACAATGGGGTAATCGTATGTGTTTGTTCGTACGCTATCCTTGGCGCGATGCGTGTGGTGCTCGGGATTTTGAATTTGTTCCATTTTCTCCCGAACCGCATCTCGAAGTTGCCCAACAGTGTCCTCTCTGATGAGACGGAACTCTCTGTCTAGGCGCCCTCGGATTCCCTGAATGTGCCATTGGGACGAGTCAATTGTTGGCAGGTATTCTGCTCTTGGCGACATGATTTCCTCGTACGTTGGCATGATCTTGATTTTCGCAATGTCTGCGTGGTCATTGTCATGACGCGGTCCCTCAGCAGACAAATTACCAGGCAGGTCTCTCCTTAAAACGAAGGATTCTCTAGATACGGAAACTTTGGCTGTGTTGTCAAAGTCCCGGATCTTCTCGCCTACTTCTAGGCGCTGCTTGATATAGTCCATGTACTTTGATGCTTGGAGGTGAGAGAACGCCTCTTCTGGAGGCGGATCATCTTTAAGAACATCCGACAAGCCTGAAACCATCTTGGCAAAGTCGGGCTGAATAATAGTTGTAGTGTTGCAATCGAGAATCTTTGAAAATACAGCTAGAGATAACTCTACCACTTGCATTCGTAACAAAGCTTTTTCGGAGGATGTCGACTGTATTTGAACCAAGCGTGTGACGTAGTTGAAGATCCTCGTCATGCGACTTCCCCCTACCCCGATCAAGAAGTTGAATATGGTAGCGGCTTGTGTCTCTAAAACGGCTGAATCCACAATCCTCGGATGGGTCACAAGAGTAAACAGCCCTTTCACCTCGGTTTCCCATAAGGGAACCAAAGCCAGTTCATTGCGAGCCGCCGAGATGTGATCATCAACGACGGTTTTGACATAGTCCAAACCAGGGTCTGTCGCGAGAATTTTGACAGTCTCCTGAGCAGCGCCCAAGTCTCCATCCATTATATCAATCCCCAGTTGGAAAAATCGGGCGATTGTGTTTGGGGGGGGCTTAGAAAGGGAGCGAAAAGTACACATTCGCTTCCATTCGATCAGCTTCCCTTCGTGAGGTTTGGACACAGGTTCGAGGTTGTCGAGGTTATTTCGGAAGGCATAGGTTCTTTCTTCTCCAGTAGAATCATGAGAAAATTTGCATCGTTCCCCGAACTTGCATCCTCCAGAACGCTGGAAATAAAAACAGGGCCGAGAGGATGCATTGGATCTCGCCGGGCCAGGCCTAGCCCACCTGCACCCGTGTTAGCATAGTAAAAGTATCGTGCCAAACCAGAATCACATACCCATCCAATCTATCCATTATCCCTAGAAAATATTCAATTCGAGTGTCTTTTTCTGATGAGAGCAAAGTTGAAGTGGTAGAGCTCATCCAAGATCGGGTGTGCGATGGTTGAAGGAGAGGAACACAAGATGCGGAGAGGTAGCTGTGTTTTAAAAACACAGGAATGGAATCACCCAAGACTTTTCAAAAATCCACTAGCATTAGGCAGAACTGTTTTGCTGGCCGAGTGACATATCAGGTGTTGACAGTTGGCCGGCAGCGCGTAGTAGGCCTCCGACAAAAGGCCTCTCGCAGTAGGCCCCATACAAAGTGGCCTCACCCCGCAGAAGGGAGATGTTTAAATGAGTAACAAGCCATATTTAAGTATAATGGAAGTTTCAATGTCAATCCCATTAAATGGTGCGGCAGTAATAGGGTCAGGCACAAAAGGGCCGCAGCTGAACAACAGTGACGCAGTTACACTTGATGAAACCCCACTACCAAGAGGATCCTAGTATTCACAGCTGTAGCTAGATTTTGGGGGGTTTTGAAACATTGGTTTCTTTTTTTTTTTTTTTCGAATACGCGTAGAACTCCTTCCAATTCAGTCATGACTTGCGCGGTCTGATGAACACTTTAATTCGTTGGATTGATAGCAAACCCTACTGCACAACCGAAATTCAACAACCATAGTAATAGGCTACCTCTTTAAACAAAAAAAAATTAAATCACTCGAACTTCAGTTATGTATTGATTCAGGATATCATTTTACGCCTCTAGATTGTGAATCAAGAAGGCTGATAATGCGTGACCTGCGTCGCAGCGCTAGCACCACGCCTAATTCCTCTATCTCCTTTTCCATGAAAAACATTAACCCATATTCATAACTCCACATCTTTCAACCATCCCCACTTGTCAGACACTTTCGGCCCTAACACCTTCGTTAGATGACCCTCCAGACTTCTCTGAATCCTTTGCGACGGGTGGGATGGTTCCGCCTCCGCTCATCCGTGGGAAAAACAGACCCGGGTGGAAGACTGTCAAGAGCGTCGATGTGATGAGAACGAGACCTCCATCGAGCACCAAAAAGCTAGGCTCATCTTGCATAATGTGGTTGCCCCAGCCACCAGCCATCTCCGCAATTCTATACAGGCGATGGTCAGTTCCCGATACATAATGAACTCAGAAAATTATACTGACCGATAAATGCAACGAGTGAGGATGCTAGCGTATGCAACCATTACAGCAGTGCCGAAAGTACGGGACTTCTTGTCGTTCCAGACTTGCAGCGCCGCAGGGTCGGCCTCGGGGCTGCGAAGATACTTCTTCACGCGGACATAGTAGTCGGTTCCCATGACGCCAAAAAGAAGCAAGACGACAACCTGAAGCGCGACACCGGCGATGATAGTACGGTTTCCATTTTGAGCTGCAGTTACATTGGTTCGGCTCGCCCCTGCGGCGATACCACCGCCGATGGCCTGGATGACCAAACAAGTCAAGTCTGCTGGCAAGAAGAATCTTGGATACCAGCGGGCGGGAATTCGTGAGAGTTCGGGGTTGAGCGCAAGGGCGACGTGTTTGAGTGTGAGATAAATGGCGGCACAAATGAAGGTGGGAGCGATGATTATGCAGCAAATTTGGATCTGAAAGCCATTTTTGTCCCAAACGTTGTTGTGCATTATGCCGCGCCCGACGTAGCCTAATCAAAGTACAAGTTAATTTCACATCCTTTGTCCAACAGTCGCCAGCTCCAAGGTATAGCGATCCAAGCACTGGGGGAGAAGGATGTACCTAGGCATTCAAGCATCACGCCCGCCGACACGGCAGCGCAGTATGTCCATGTTCGTTTCCAAATTCCCAGCCCCAAGGACGCGATCAACAACAGGCCGAAAGCAATGGCAAAGAAGATGCTAGAGCCAAGATTGGGCACATAACCCAAGACAGTGGCGCTGACAGGACAGAGGTCCGAAACCTCATGACAGTCGTCGAAACTCGCCGGTCGGCGGATGAGTAGGTGCAGCATCGCGTGAAAACGGCCACCTTTTTTGCTGACCAAAACGGGTTGTTGATGTTGAAGGAGCAAACGTGAGATGGAACAAGTCGAGGCTGACGCTGGGCGGAAATTATATCACCTTTGCTAATGATAATTCCCGTAAATGAACACAAGGGTAATATAAATAGTTGACACCAGCTCTTCCTGGTATGGTGCAGTTTCAACGTGCTCCTCAAGTCCGGCTCCGATGGCCGGGTTTCGCTGTGAGACTGTGTGTCGCAGCTCCAGAAAAAAGCTGATTAACAGCTTTGCGAATAAGATTACAGAATGGGAATTTAATTTTGTCTTTTATGAATCAGATTGGTTAAAAAGAAATTCCATAGCACCATCAGCATGGACGCTGATAATGACCAGACCGGACTTCGGGCTGTTTATTGTTGGAGGCAGCGATCTGAAATGCCCGGTAGCCGATGGGGCGGTCGATCTAGAGCCCGCCTCTCCACACGGATGATTTGCGAGCTCGGATTCTGATTGAGCTAAGGCTTGCTCGCATTCGAATCCGAGCTTCAATCCGCGGGTTGATTCTTACACCATGACAATTCCAGTTACTGTCAGCCAACCACTCCCAAACGGGAACAAAAGTTTACCCTCCGATAACCTTCACCCATTAGCTTTGTGAGATTGCTAGCGGGCGTAGATCGCACCTTAGCCCATTCATGACCTGATGGACCTTGGCCCGGAAACCTCCCCGCATACCTAAATCTCACGTAAGGATCCTGATCCAAGCTGGATTCAGAAACGGCCGGTCGCCTCGCTAAACTACATCTGAGAGCGGGAATAATCGCACCCTGACCAAATAAACAGTACACATAAATAAGGGTCTACGTAAACTATGGCCCTGTAAATGGTGCGAAACGAAACTGTGTCTAATTTGTGCACTTGGAGCATAGTAAGGACTGTGTTGGTTGCGACAAAGCCTCAACCTGAAGCAGCCACACATCGGACCCGAACCCTGACGCAGGGACGAGGGAGAGTCTGTGCGTAGCGCGCTAAAAGTGTGGTCAGAAGTGGGATTCGGGCAAACTTGAATAGCTCTGATATTGATGCCTCATAAATTGTTGATAGGGGACGAATGTGCCACGTGAGGGCAATTAACTACGAAGTGGTGTCTTGAACTCACCGGCAGGTACCGTTATCCCCGAGTGATCCGAGCATTTTTTTTTCTTCACCTAAGCACAACTCAAGTAGCCTGCTAGAAAGATTGTATCCATTCGATTAAGTATCTGTAAGCTTCATTTTTCGTTTCCGAGTCACTGTGAAAATGGTCTCCAAAGTTTTTTTATGTGCACACCCGTACTTGATATAAATGGCATAATAGACAGAGACAGCATGGCTTTTATTAGATCAGATCAGCTATAGATATGATGATCAATTTTCCAAATATCGTCATCAATTAAAAAGAATTAACCTTCGAGAGCAAGCAGGGTCCTCCTGTCGATCTGTAGTCTTGGCAACAAAATATACTAGTCGCCAAACGGCCTTCTCATTGGTATATATTTAGTCTTCATGAACCATGCCATGGAATCATAATGTTTATCGCCTTAACCCTTAACCAGTCTATCAGCTTCGCCATCATCGTCGCTATCTGTTTCTTCTTCTTCTTCGTCTTCCTCCTCTTCATCGTCTTCCTCTTCCTCTGATGATTCTTCTTCTTCACTCTCTCCCTCAGTCTCTTCGCTCTCTTCTTCCTCCTCCGCTAACCAATCATCCAAAGTCTTGGCACCAACGCCTTCTCCATTACCATTAGTCTTGCTTGGAGCAGGAGCAGATTTTACTACATCATCCAGCCTCTGGCTAGCCGGGAGAGAGCTCTTCTCCACATCGTATCGGGAAACTTGTCCCTCCGGTTCACGAAGTCGAGGATCAGGCTGATACCCTTCTTGAACCCAATCAGGAAGAGCCTCGTATCCTTGGATGCCGTGGATACCTCCACCTCCAGCAAGCACTAGAGTGGCGGATCCAAGAATGAAACCTTTCCGAGACTCGGATGGGCTTGGTGCCTGAGGTGCTGGCTTTTCAGCAAGCAGCATCAGAGTTGCCAGCTGAGGCACTGCCAACAAAGAACGATACATTCTCGCCCGGTCTCGTAGATCGAAAGAGGTGTCGTACCTGACCAAGAGGAGAGCGTATTCCCATAATCGCACAATGGGATGTGTGTCCGTCTCCATCGGCGAGTCTTCATCCGCCTCCCTCTGCTGCTCTGATTCGCTCTTTCGGTTAATGTGGTGAAGATAGACCTTGGCTGCAAGGAGCAAAATTTGCTGCTTCGCTACTGCAGATTCGCTTGTAAAATCTTTGAGGAGGATTCGCAAGACATCGGGGGCAATGTTGTCCTCCCCATTTAAACCCGAAAACTCACCCACCAACCAGATGATGGTTGCTCGTGCTTGAGGGTCTGTCGCCGAATCTAGATTCTTTGCTAGTCGCACTACCGTCCCAACATGACCCTGGGCATCCTGCTGTATGAGATGGCGGATCACCGTCAGGGACTCAGCAGCAAGGTTACCATCTAAACTTGTAATCTGACCAAGCAGAAGCTTCAGGCAACGGGGTGCTGTGCCTGCATCGGCTTGTGCGCAGCGGCCAATAGCACGAACAGATTCACGCACCAACGCCTTGTTAGTCCCTTGAGAGAAATGCTCCAGCTCCTTTAAGATCAGGCTCTTGATGTGGACAGGGCTGTGAGGAAAGATGATGGTCAAAATTTCCAACTTGAGCTCCCATACTGGCGCAGGATCAGTTGCTCGCACAAGGAAATGGCTAGCATGCCTGACGAAATCAGCCGGCCGGAGAAGGCAAACTGAAACGATGTTGAATAGAGCAATCTGCTGGATGTCTTGCGCTCCTCGGAGAAGAGCAATCAAGGGCCCAATGGCGTGCTTGACATATTCGGGGGTGCCAATGTCGATGTAGCAGCGAGTGACAGCAACCACAACGCCGGCATTCCGGCTCTGTAGTAAAGGTTTTATGCCATTCAGGAGCAAGGCCAGATCCTGGTCCAGCCCACTTGATCGCGTGCTTTTGCTCGTGCTTCGTGATTCTCCGTAAAAATCATCCACATCAACGGTCTTGGGTTGCTCGACAGGCTCCTCTACTTCCTGGGTCGGACGAGGGAAGCATTTTCGCGCATAATATGTCATCAATCGCAACGTAGCCAATTGGCTCCACTCGTCCATGTCCACAACCTGCTTGATCAACGTCCGGTAGTGTTTATGAACAAGATCTATCCTTTCCGGGCAAATTTCCAACAGCGCTGAAATCGCCGCTCCAGCCACAAAGTACTGCTTGTCGCCGAGGAGCGTCGAGAGGTAGTCGATCAGTTGGGGTGCCTGGCTTGGGTCCAGTCGGTGGCACTTGGGAATAGCAAGCGCTGCAGCCTTGCGCACGTAGGGGCTCATGTCGGCAACACCCTTCTTGATTGCCAAAGATACAATCTGGCTAATGACCGGCACGCGGATACCGGACATAGTCTTGAGGGCAAGGGCGCGGACTTGGGGATTCGTATCAGACAAGGATTTCTGGATGGTATTGATGGAGAGGAGCGCCAGGTCGGGCTCCTGTTCGGCATGGTGAATGAGGTAGATGTAGACGAGCTTCTTGATCTCGAGGTTCGGCGAGGCGACATTCTTGACAACGTTGGAGAAGAAGGGCAGGGTCTTGTGGTTTCGGTACATCATCTACAAGGCGGACCCGTTGTTAGCAAGCAAAATACCACCCAGAGCAGACTCAAACGCACAGCAACAACGCGCCGCAGGCCCTCGAGCACCTCGCGCTCGTTACGACTATCCAGAAGCTTCTTCATCTGGTTCCTGTCGAGGGGTCGACTGCTCGTCCGCACCACGCCGCGGGTAGCTTGCGCGGCATCGAGAGTGAGTTCCCTAGCTATCGGGATCGGTCAGGTTGGCAACAACAGACGGCAGGGCGAGGCGACGTACCAGTCTCCATGAGACTCGAGATCCTCGCTATCGACTCCATGGCGGCGGTTGGGGCTGTAAAGAGCGCGGCTACAGCTTCGGGGTTCGTTGCAGCTCGCGGCTCGGTGCGCGGTCGAGGTCGAGGTCGGGTGGGTGGTTTGAATGACGTTGTGCGTGGCCTAGTGCAATGCCGCAGTGGAGGGGCGGCGTGACAATTTAGTGGGGGGACACATGCTACTATCACAGTGTTGAATTGCGCAAACACCTGTTGAGCATCGAACAAGAGAAGAGAATTCGGGTAAAGAGTTAAGAAAAAAAACAAGAGGGTTTGCGAATTTGATCTTTCCATAATAATTTGGCTACAGAGTCTCAACACGTGTGTCAAGATCCGCACCTCTTGCCTTGTTGAGGAGCTCATGTGGGCAGCTGCTAAATTCACCATTACTTTCCCTCAAGCTCTACCACTACCCTAGACACTTCAACTCAAAGCATCATGATCTTGCAACCGACTGTTCTCTCGCCAGCAACCCCCTCTGAGATCCTTTCATATATCATATCTTATCACCGATATCCTGCAACTCTGATTGTCGGATGCTCTAGAGATGAATTCCTGGGTGCTGTTGTAGAGGACATTATGTACCAACTCTCACTCAATGACGAACAACCACCAGATGTTTCGGACGAGGACAGACAGGATATGAAACCCTACTCTCAGCTTCTCAAGGCGCCTCTATACCAAACTGCCATCTCTCGCCATATTCGAATAATTTTTACTCCCACAGTCACTCACCTCCGCTCCTACCTCTCCGTCTTCTCCCCGAAGGATTCCCGCCTTCCCCCTCCTCCGGACTATGTCCCAAACAAAGAACCGCCGGCCCTGCTGGTTTACGGCTTGCTTACTGTTCACCGCGATGCGAGCGAGTGGTCGGCTCAAGGTATTGGGAATTCAACCGCGGTGCTTGTTGATTGCGCGATGCGGAACAACTTTCGGCCAATTATTATCGAGCCCCGAGGGACAGGAGGCCATGAAGACCTAGAGCACTTGAAAGGTGAGAGGGTTCCGCTTCTGAATGGGACAGCAAGAAAAGACGACGGATCCTGGAGCGGACGGACTGTGAGTATACAGCAAGTTCTAGGCCGATGGTTCCAGTTTCAGGATCAAGGATGGGATAGCAGGCAGCAAGCCGACACTGAGGAGCATTCGACACCTCCTGTCGAATAACAGGACATATAGTTTTGAAGAATCAAGTTATGTAAAATTGCCAAGGTATATTATCCAGAGTTCTACATCGTCGCGTCGTCATTACTCATTTCATGCAGAAGACCCCCGGCAGACAGAAAGCCTCTACAAATCATCACAACACCAAACAACGCCAGACCCATGTGGTATCACAGTTCCAAAACCCTTCCCACAGACATAAAGCAAGCAAATTCCAAGACACCATAGTCGTAAAACTTAGTTCACGCTTAGGCAATGGCTTGCTCCATTTCCTTAATATAGAGCTTGATGTGTGACTCCATCTTTTGGTACTCTTCGTAAGCAGCGTGAACTTCATTTTCAATATTCTCTTTAAGATCTTGCATCTGAGCACACCATGTTAGTATTGCATTTGACATGTTGGTATTGTTAATAAACTTACCTTCTTTTCAGTTTGCTCGATCCTCACACGACGGACGTCCATGTCTCTGCCCTTTTCTGCACGCTCCTGCTTGAGCTTGTCATGCAGCACTTTGAGCTCATGCATCTTCTCATTGGCGTCTTGGGCTTTGAGGTTGCTTTGTTCTCGGAGGTTTTCCGTTCGTTCCAGACATTTTTGTAGCTGACGTTTCAGCATGTTTTCGACTCGTTCCACCTCGAGCGCATTGTTTTTGCGTTCCGAGAGCTGATCACGCTGCTTGGCATTGCGAGCCATTTCCTCCTCCTCCTTGGCTAATTCTGCAGCAATGTCATCGAGTGTTTTTATGCATGATGCAACATCCGTGGATACGACAGAGAAGGAGTCTGTTGATGTTTGAAGTGCTCGGGCCCGCCGATCCAGGGCATCGATATGCGATTTGTCATTGCTCAGAATCTCTCGGAGCTCTGTTAGGTTGTCTTGGAGGGCGGAGGGACTCTGAAGCACGTATGGCCGCAGCTTAGTGCTCTCTTGCTTGAGAGTAATCTTCTCTTGCGTCTTTTGTTCGAGAAGAGTAGTGAGTTCGCCCTTCTTTTGTTTTGCTTCTTCAAGTCGTGCGGCAGCTTTTTCCTGGTTTTTGCGGAGCTCTAGAAGCTGCCGCTTCAGTTCCTCATTGCGCATCGACTTTTCGCGGACCTGGGCCTGCATGGCCTTGCTGTTGCGCTCCATTGCATTCAACCTAGCTTCATTGTCCTGATTCTCGGTATAGAGCGTCTCGATGCGCGTTTTGGTGGACTCTGATTTGTTATAGTGCTCATCGATGACGCTGGTTTGGGATTCGCGGAATCGTACAAAATTGATGAGGTAGCTGAAGATCTTGACGAGACGCTCATACGACGGCTTGTACAGGTCGTTAAAGCTAAAATCGGTAATACCGCATTCAAACAACAGCCTGCGTAGGGATACGTAAAACCCCATTAGGTTGCGTGTATCGGAGGGAATGACATCTGAGTATTCGCCACAGACATCTTCGGCAGCAGCGCGCATGGCCGGCTCGACAGTCTCCCGTGTCGCATTGAGAAGGAGCTCGGCAAACCATTCGAAAATCTGTTGGACGTGGGCTGCATTTGGTTTTTGGAGATCCGCGACGGTAAAGTTGATGCCGATATCAGTGATGCAGCCGACAATCTCGCGGTCAGGGAGTCGCATGAAGGCATCTGCCTCTTCCTCCTTCTTGCGCGAGCGAGACTGCTGCTGCTGAGGAGGGATAATGCTCATTCGTGGATTGTACGACATCGTGGTGGCTATTTCGTTAGATTCTTTCATGCATGAAGGGTGCCTCCCTAGTCGTTTGTCCTGTTGTCGCGAATTGCTTGTGAAAGCGGGCTGACTCTGTAAACATTTCTAGTGTTGCTGTGGAAACTTGGGCTCCATTTTCTATCACGTGACGTAAAGCATCATCTATATAGCATGGGAACCCTTGAGTAACGGGCTCGAGACATGTCTTAAAGACTGGACGAATTAGGCTCGAGAATGTCACTAAAGCATGCATTATTAACGCTTAGTATTACTACGATATCTGCAAGTTGCCTCGTACCGAGCCGTTGAGCAGAACGTTCTGGATGCCTACATTTGGCACACGACAGACCAGGCATAATACACAGCCAACGCTCCATGTGCCAGCACAACATGCAGTGCAAAGGCAAATCCTTAGTTCGCATCAAAAGGAATATCATGGCATGGAACATCTGTAACAACTTATGTTATGTCGTGGGACGCACATACACGTGTACAATGCCAGCGCTTCAGGGATCATGAGTGTTATGTTGGACACGGACTTGTTGGCGGCACTTAGGATGATCCAGATAATCCCAGGGACTGGGTGTCTTACTCTCTAACGCCCGGTGTCAACCCTAACGTAATAGCCATGGCTTTTATTATGGCATAATATAGCACTCTTTTTAAGACACTGGGGAACGCCGCTCAAGTGGTTGTCAGGCTAGATTAGAGACACGGGAATGCACTGTCAATCTTCAGCAATCGAGGAGTTTGTCTTGGTCGTAATCAGCCACATGTTTCCATCAAAGCCCCATCATCCTCAATGTAATTGCTCATTTCGTGGGGAATGGCGATTAACGAGTCCCATTGGTGACTTGCATCAAACTCAATCTGGCTGCATCACCAGTCGCGCCCACATTGCCATTTCTTACTCCGACTGGTCCGCTGCGATCTACCAGCCATCTTGCGTGGGAATCTTGCTCTTGCAGATGCAAGGTTCTTCTGTCTGTAAGCCAGCTGCGCTGTGTTCGTATTGTGCTCCAGCATAGATCATCATCGCTCGGCCCTGGAGATGCAGATGAATGGGTGTCGTCGTCCAACAGGGAACCATCATCATGGCCTGATGGGTTGTATACCCGAGGGAACACACAGACTTTGACGCCAGCTGCAGCCCCAGCTTGGATGCCCTTGACAGAGTCACTCTGAGGGCTAGACTACTACTACAGCAGCTTGAATTTATTATCCACGTGGCTGCTCACCCAACTCGCTCGATCTAGCCCGATGAATCAATCGTCTCAAGTACGGACGACGCCTCATTCACAGCCCCCCCTGACTGGGGGCGGTTAATTCTCAAACAAAAGCAAAACCATCTCACGTCCCCGACATTTTACGATGCCATAGGCCAGGGCTGATTAATTGCCCGCGGTCATGGGTGTTGAAACACGGCCCTCTATTGGCCTGTCCAAGCCCTAAAAAAAGCTCCCAACATGAAACAAATAGAGCGCAAGCCTTGCTTCTTGGAAGCTTCAGGGCAGGGCTAATGGGGCAGACGCAAGCTGAAGCAAAAGGGGGCAGTTGATATACTGCTGGCATTAACACGCCAAGCCTGCAGCTGCAGAAGACTTGGGATTGAATCGCTTAAATGCAGGAGGGGCAACGGCCTGGTAACCGGCCAGGGGGCAAGCAAGTAAACCGTTGGCGGTCATACCCGGGTTTGACGGAGGAGACAGGAGTTGGGATGGACGCAACGCAACGCAACTCCATGTTGCAAGTTGCAAGGAGATGCTGGCTTCAGGAGATATGGGCCCTCCACGCTCCACGATTTTTTCCTTCCTGCATGAGCTGACATGCATGTCCGCTGGGCTGCGGCTTTCCTCAATGGACTCTGCCGTTGCGTACATACAGTGCATTCTATCCATGGCAGAATGGTACCATGCAGCATTAATATTCTATCAATAGCAGTCCAGCCAGATTATCTCGGAGGAGGATCCATGGCTACTCCGCCCCAACCTATGTCCCTTCGCCGACTGGTGCTCTCCAGATCCGGTGGGACATGCTGTATCTTGTTTCGAAGCGAGCACTTTAAGCCATGTGCAGCCAAGGGATCATTGGCCCGGCCGTTGATTGGAAGGAGTGGGACATAGGGCGGAAGAGGTGGCAGATTCTGTCGAGGCGGATCCCGAGCCGTAGCCGAGAAACGGCACATTTTGAGCTTTGGGTTTCGGCTCACAGGTTCAACAGTGCGGAAGCAACATCACCCTCACTCACTTCCAGGCCAACCGCCGGTTGGGTGAAGTCTAAAGGCGTCCAATCTCCGATCCGCCGCCCAAGCTTACTTCCTCCCGCGGCCCGAGTCTGGGGCAGGACACTTTGGCGAAACAGTGGGCGTGCGAAGAAGAGCAAATACCACAGTAACAACTCAGTTTGAGGACGGACGTGCCATGGGTCAAGGGCTGCGGGCCATGCATGACAGCTCGATTGTGCGACTGCTCGTGGCGCCGCCTGTTCCACTTTTCCCTGTGCTTTCTCACCATGACCGCAGAAATCACATAGGCGCAAACTGCGCAAACAGGTGCAGGACAGGTTGCCCCTGCATAGGGAGAGAGACTAACGTTACTGCTAAGAAGTGAGAACTGCTTAATGAGCCGGCTAGTGGGTGATCTCCTTGGCTGGCCCAGCCCTGTTTTATGACGTCCTGGCTGGCTGGGATCGCCAGAGAATCAGGACGAACATGGCTGCTCAACGGTTGCAAGACCTTGCGTATGACGACACCAGTGCGGTCGGCATACCTGATTGCAAGAAAAGAGAAGAAAAAGCTAGTGCGGGCACATTACCTTGAAAGGCTCGCGTACCCCGGTGTCACGTTATACCCAGGTTTGCTGGCTTTGCTGGCTGGTCCCCTCTTCAGAGCCTTACCGCTCTTGGGTGGATAACTTACCCTGGCATCTTTAGTCGCTTGGTGGTCTGCGATGGTACCTGCGGTGTCGTGTAGCTGTCTGTCCTACGCCGAGCGTGGTGAGACTGACGAGCACGACACGACACCGACTGATGGCCGCTCGGCGGCTTTCGCGCGCAGATGAGATGGCGGTCGAGTCCCGGGTAAGCGTGATGGAACAGTCGGATGGCAGCTCAATTCTGGCGAGCGCGTGGTTGAATACGAAGGCAAAGGCCCAAAGGTGGCCAAGCGACCCAGTAGAAAAAATCATTGGGCGGGTCCCCAGGTACACGGGGCTTACCTTGCCAGGTTGCCAGGATGGCAGCGATACGAAGCATCAAGCAGGGGACGGGCGCAAGATGCGATGAGCTTCATGCGAGGTACCATGTACCGGTACTTGCGGTGCAGGACAGGGCGGTGGCTCAGAGGTACGGGTACACTTTCTGCGTTGAGCGACACGAGGATGGCTGCTATGGTTAGCTCCGCTGCCTTACGTGCGTTGGGTTTGCACATTCGCGTGATTACTGCGTTGATGGTGCTGGTGGTAGCGGGCGGGCGAAGTGAGTGATTGAGTCGTGTCTCTAGATGCTTGCTTTGGCGGGGGGAAATGGCTGATAGATCTCTGCCAACCAAGCTAGATGTGAGGAGCAGCAGCTCAGACAAGCTGAAGGGTCGAGGTGGACCAGGCCGAACGCGGATTGGTGCGAGTGGCTGCCAGAGGTTGGATCAAGTCTGACGGACAGGATCTGAATTAGGGTGGAAGAACTACAGCACACGTTCGCCGCCACCCATTATGATCTGTCAGCGCGCTGCTCTTGGAGGGGGCCGAGCGAAACGCCCTGTGTTGCGTCGTCGCCCGGTCCAGACGGGCAGAAGGAGGAGGCTCTGGGGCAGACATGTGTCAGAGGCGCAGCGTTGGCAATGACGAGGCTTTCATGCTATGCTAGAACCGGAGTGCCGTGACTCGACGGAGAGCAAGCGAGCCATGTAGTTTGGTAAAACGACATCAGGAATTGGCGGGCATCATCATGGGACACACAGTCCCTCAAGTGTGGCTGAGAAGTGGCGAGCAATCGGTGAGGCGATCGTCCACTTATGGGCAGCCGGCATGGAATAGCCAAGACCCCGTGGCCATCCCAAGGGCGGGAGATGGTGGGGGGATGGTGGTAGTCGGGCAGTGTGGGAGGTCTGGTGTCGCAGACAAGTCGCTGTTTCATCATAGACCGTCGCTCATTAGTAGGCAATTATGGTGTCCTCCAAGTCTGCCTATTGAGCCTTTGGCCAATGTTGGCCACGCTCTGGCTGCAAGTCTGAGCGTTTTGGGAGCCGCCCCCCTCCAAGTTGGGATGAACGGTCGCGACGGTATAGCAACGATGAAACTATAGCTGAGGGGGTCATGATCGCCAGCGGCACCACCCGGGATGTGAGATCCGTCCACGAGCACGTACGAGAAGCGCAGTCAAGTGGCACAGCATTGGCAGATAGTACATGTCGACGTCAGTTGTGGTGGTGCCTCGACTTGGCCCATGACGAAAGCGAGTCTCTGCCAGGTTTGGATACGAGGGGGAACAACCTCAGCAATGCCCGGATAGCAGCGGGGTTATGCTTAATCTGGACTTGTCGTTCTCGTACCTGGCGGAGAGCTCGAGTAGCTCGGGTCGTCAAGCGCGGCGAATCGGTACCAAAGTGGGCGAGCAATGTTGGTAAGTCGTCCGTTTTTAAGACATGACATGGCTCTAGAATTACCATCGCAGCTGACCCGAGACCGTCGGGGTAAGCACCTAAGTGGTAGGAATCCACGACATACCTAATGCCCAGTAAAGCTTGTTTTATGACCCAACAACAACAAGAATGGATTCAAGATTGTGTTTTTTTTTCTCTATAAAAAATAAAAATATAATCTAAATATAGTTCGTATTTTTATGGCTCTGGGTCTACGTGTATTGTTTTTTCCCCTCCTATCTATCCATTTCTTCGGCTCTCTTAATCGCGTCGATCATGGTGGGCTATGTTTGCCCGCTTGGCAAGCTATGGTTTGCGGAGAACAACGCCGCGTAAAGCCTGGTTTGGGTGCAGGGGCCAAAGCCGGCGGCGGGAGCATCGAAAATAGAGTGCCAAAGCCTGGTCTCCCGCCGCTGGCCGCGCCGCCGTGGCTAGCTACGAGAGGGGCGAATACGTAGATGGGGAGTATTCCTAGAATGGGTGACAAACAGGCTAATGCTGGATGAGGATAGCTGGGTCACGGGTAATATAGAAGGTTATGGGAAGAGGAGTCGGTGACGGGAATACTGGCTGGCCAGTCGCCAAGAATCTGTCATGGCGGCTTGAGCGGGAAGCATCATGATTGATGCCCACCAGCTCCAAGATGCTACTGCCATGAGAAAGGCGGCATAAGAAAACACTACAAGAGAGGGGTTAAAGAGGCCGAAAGTCGTGGATCCCGTGTCTCGTGGCTGGAGCCCATGAGAAGATCAGTGCAGTCAGTCCACCAGATCCACTGTCGGGAGCGATGAGAGTGGCCATAGCAGCCTGTGTGCCGGCTTGCGTATGACGACGTACGAAGTAATTAACACGTTCGATTCAATTAATTACCCTGCCTCGTCATTTGCAGATCTGGTTGGTCTGGCGCGTCTACTGACGAGAGTACGATGAACTGTTGTTAATCTCCCTGCCCCCAGTAATTCCACTCTTTTCTGGAATCTTCATCTCTCTTGTCCTGCGCTCCCTCGGCGGAGGCCTACGTTGGACAGGGTTGCAAATGGCCGCAAGCAACTCATCCTACTGTGTGTCCTGACTCTTTTGCTTCTGCCAGAATTGGGGCGGCATCATCGCGGTCTCACATCGTGAGAGACCGGTTCGCTTCACGGGCGCGTTGATGGACGTGACAGTGACAGACGCGTAGAGTAGCGTGCGGGTAGCGGGAAATGCAGGCGGCTGCGAGCTGTGGAGGCATGGCTTCGCAGAGCACACACAGGTGATTGGTGATTGCCGACAATTGTAATTGTTTGCGAGTGAAGCCATTGTGGTTTGATATGAGCACCAACACCACTACTGCCCGGTGAGCACACTCCCGTCGCCGGGACAAGACATCTTCTGAGACAGAGGGAGAACCTAGAACGGATTTAACCCCATCGGAGAACAGCGACAAGAAACGGATTGCTCTGTGGCCCTTCCTCAGGCCTAAAACTTCCCATTGACGAGCTTGGACGGCGGCCCACAGCGCGTGCCCGCTCCATCGCCCAACCTACCCGATCAGTGTGGACAGAGGAGGGCTTGAGCACTGTCCCGCCGTCTTTTAGCGGCCCCTCCTTCTCCGTGCTCAGTGCCATGGATGGATTCGATGGGGCCCAACGAGAGGTGGAATTGAGAGAGAAAAAAAAAGTACCAAAAGAAAGGTCCCCTAAGCCCAGCAAAGTACCGGTACTAGTGGCCCCCAGAAACCCCTTACCTCTGCCGGGTGGCACCGTACCGCTACTTGATGGCCGGTACCTCCAGCGGTTGTGGTGGACCGCCGAACCAGACCCACAGAATGGGCACAAAAGGGACGGGACCCTGGCCAGCGCCACCCCCCACCACCGAACGGGAGTGGAAAAATTCTGGGGCAGGTTTTTTTCCTCTTCCCTCCCCCAGCCCAGGGTCCGAGAAACCACCAACCAAGGCAAAAGCAAAAAGGAAAAATGACGAAAATCCACTGGCCATCCCAGCACCCAGGGAAACCCCCAGGGCGCCCACAGCGCCTGAACCTGAGCACAGCGCTTGGGCCTGCTCCTGTACCGAAGCCCTGAGGCCTGGGAGCTGCTGGAAGCATCATCCGCCTCCGTCCCCCGTTCCCCGTCCCCCGTCTCTGCCCGTCCCACCTCATGCTGCCCTGCCCTGTCCTGTCCCTGTTACCCTAGCAAACTGGATGTTTCCTCTGCTTTGCTAGCCCTCCTTTTGGATGGGACCCCTGCTTCGATTCACTGCTCGCCGCATTCCCTTGTGCTGCTTGGTGAAAAAAAAAAAATTTGTCTCAACGCACCCCCCTGCCGACAACCTACACACCTGCCCTCGCCCACGCCGACCTGGTGCGGTTTCTACATTTACCACACAGGTCCCGCCACGCACACACGCCTCAGTCCCACGTCTGCATACTTACATCGCACCCTTCCCATACTTACTTACATACAACTAGTCCCTCACTTTTCCTCATTTTGCTTCTGGTTCTGCGTCTATTTCCCACCAGTCGAAACGGCCCTTGTTGCGCGACTTCCTTCGTTTCTCCTGCCTCTCTGTCTGGTCGTCGCTCGTTTAACTGCCCATCAACCTCGTCGCGCCGACTCGAGAGCTCTGGTCCGCCACTCGCTCTTCCACTTCCCGGACTATATGACCAGCTTGGTTCGATCGCCTATACAAGTACACAATGCTTTCGCACACCTTGCGTAATTCCGACAACATTTACGTCTCGGCGATCCGACCGGCAGCTCGCAACTAGTTCGCTAAACTGGTGAGGCCTCATCCGGAACCATGGCCATTTGGCTATTCCGGCGCCGGAGCGGCCGCAAGCGCCCTCGGAGTGGTGCAACCCACTCCGACGCCGAGGGAGGTCCGCCGTCTTCTCCTGACGGTGGCAGAGCCGCTTTGAAGAAGAAGCGACGGACCGAACCTCCACGGCCGCTCCACCCTACGCGAACCTACAGCTTCGAGCCCGGACAGCAAGACGCCCTCCGCCTTGACCGAGAACGCGCAGCCCTACGAAAGCGCAATCGAAATGAGCAGAGGAACAAGACGCCTGTCCAAGGCGACGATACTGGTGCCGCGTGGGACCGTACCCCCACCTTGCAGAAAACCAAGAATTCAAAGAGAAGGAGAGATAGGAAAGAGAGAAGAGAAAGAGAGGCCAAGATTAAGGCCATGGTTGATTTCGATCCGGTGCGCCCTGCTGCTGAGCAATGGACTTCAGGGCGTCCGATGAAGAAGGATAGTCAGAAGGCGGGTAACACAGTATTTGGGAGACAAAGGTCGAATCGCAACTCGGATGTTTCGTTGCCCTCAGTCGGCTCGATACACTCAAGCCTGTCGACCGACTCCGAATTTGTCTCCTATACTGTATCTGCGCTGGATGCCCTTGCGCCCCGACCGACCCTCCGTTACACTCGTGGCCATCGATCGTCTCCCCCGCCTCAACTTGGCCCACTCCAGCCTTTGTCGCAGAAGCGAAGGCTGGTGGACAACGAGCCAATCCCCGAGGCCACAATGAAAGCGCATAAACGAATTGATTCGCTCGCCGACAACCTCGATGCCAGCGACCTGAGGGAGCTGATGGAGAGGGATAAGCGACGACGAGAAAAGAAGAAGCAGAAGGAGAGAGCACGAATGGAACGCCGACTAGCCAAGCGAGCTGAAGAGCAGAGAGCCGAAGAGATCGAGTCAATGAAAACAGGCACCCCACCACCCGAGAACCTCGAGCGTGGTGTCATGGGTCGTGAACTCATCGGTCTGGGCATTGAGCCAGCGTCGGCTGTAGTTACATCCTCCCGACAGAGGGAGTCGAGCGACTCCGAACGTGTGGGCGATGCTGACGACGAGTTTGAGGATGATTTCCCCAAGAAACCGCTCGTGACATTTCACTCTACCGAAGAAGTGGATGAGAAACCAACCCAGATTGAGCCTATGCCAATCGAGGAACCAAAGTCTTCCTACGAGCTGAAACCGGCTCAGGAGCAGCCTGTTCCGATGGAGATCGATACCCCTCACGAGGGCTCTGTCATCACAAGACCTTCAGAAGACCACCCCTCATCGCTTTATAGTACGAGATTGGCGGGGATTCTTCGATCCGTGAAGTCTCGCTCGAAATCGACCCTGCGGTCGGATCGAGACAAGATGGTTTCTCCTCCCCCTCACACGATCCATGAAGAGTCTCGTCGAAACTCTGAAGATTCTGGCTCAAGCGTCAAGTCGTCTCGCTTCTCAATCCGAAGATTATTTAGATTTGGTAGCCGACGTCGTCGCAACTCCAACAAGGATAACGACGCAAACCAGCCCGATTTTGCCAATACTTCCCGCGAGGAGATGCAGGCTGTTGCTGCTGCTGTTCGAGCCAAGGCCCAGGCTCAAGCTCAAGCTCTCGCCAGACTTGATGGCGACGACTACCCCGTATACCTTTCCCGCAAACCCAGTTCTGGTGTGCCAAAGCGGACACGCTCTCGCTTCCGAGAAGACCTTCCGGAGCTGCCGATTTCGCCACCAGCATCACCTGAACCTGTACCACCTGTACCCTCCGTCAAAGAGGAAGTGGTTCCAGAAGCCGAACAATCCGAGCCTGAGCGCCCCTCTATTGACATTCCACGCCGCACCCCTTCGACCGTGGAGCGAGCCTATGCTTCCCCATCTCCCGAAGCCCAGCTCTCAACCTCATTGGCTTCCATTGACTCTGAGGGATCTTGGCTATCCGGAAACCGAGATGCCCGCCGACTGGCAATGCGCAATAGCATTCGTCGTGCTAACCGCCAAGCCCAAAGCGTTTCGGAGACCCCTACCCGCAACAGCACCGAAGAAGAAATTGTCGAGGACGAGTATCTTATGAAGCTTACTCCCCGCCGAACTCCCAGTAAGAAGGAGACCGGTCGCCTCCGGGAGATGGCTCGTCCTAGCAGTGATGAGGACGACCTCGGACAAGTCTCAGACTTGAAGTGGGGAACTGTTGGCACTCATCCTCAGATCGTTCAAGCGATGATGTTGAAGAGCCAAGAAGGCCTGCTCGATATCGAGTCTGAGATGGAAGACAGCGAAGCCTCTCCCGTCTCCCCCGTATCACCATCTTCAGAGGTGGCCGATCTCCAGCGTGCTACCAGCGTGAACCTTGGCAAGGGCCACGTTCGCAACTTCAGTGCCGGGAGTGCTAAGTTGCTCGAGCTTACCCCTCGACTGTCTGGAGATCACAAAGCAGGCTCGGAGAAGCGAAACAGCAACCCCATGGTCCTGTGACGGGACATAAACTGCTAATGTGTCTAGCTTAAGTGAAGAGTTTTCCCCAACCTAAAACGGCCGTCGACCGTTCCGACAACCACGCTCATTACTTTCCTAACTGTCTACACTGACCGAAGTCACTCATTACAAACAACCCTTTTCCTTGCCACAGACAGAAAAGGAGCGACTCCTGAAACGGAAAACTCCACCAAAAACATTCGGAAAATCACATCAACAGGGAAACTCTTCATTTAAGATGATGAACACTAGCTTTTGTAACACCGTCACTGCCGGGATTTGCTGTCGTCCTCCTTGTTGAATCATACACTCTTAGCTTGATGCATGAGTACGACAATGATGACGATAACCCTCTTCAGTTTTGCTTGACTTTTCTTTTCGCGATTACATATATTGCATACCTTGATACCCAGCGTCGAACGCTAGTTATTGGAGTCTATTGGGACTCAACACTCATGATTCGTACACATCAAGAGGGAGCCCAGGCTCTTGCATCTTACAAAGACCTGCCCCGTTCTCACGGGAGAACGAGTCCACTCATTCAGGTCTTGAGTATACATTTATAATCCCCTATTTTTAACGGGGCAAACTTTAGTGCTTTTTTGGCGACCTCGGAGCTGATGGTAGGGAAAATGCGATTGATTTAATTTTTGGAGCTTTGGGCCTGAGTTTTTTCGATGAGGCGGCTGCGGATATACACATGGAGCCGAGCCCCGGCGTTCTAGGGGTGTGGCGGCTGAAAGGAAACCGATTTGATCAATAGAGTGGACTTGTTTTGAAAACAAGCAGGAAACAAACCTGAGCCGGGAGGGGATGTTGAGACATGTTGAAGGTGTTATATCTACAGCAGAGTCGTGTTGTATTTGTTCAGATGTTGTAAAGTGAAGTAGTAGTAGGCAAGGCTCAATTGAAGTTCAAGTTGAAACAAACAAACAAAAGAAAGAAAGAAAAAAGAAACGTTGCAATGTGATCCAAGACATTGTCTGTTAGTGACGAGTATGCTATAGATTATTAGTGCATAGCCACTTCATTGCCACTTTCTACGCGAGATTAGATGATGTTTGTGATCCCCGCGCGTGCCCTTGCTCACCATGTGGTGTTCCTGGCATGTCGGGAGCTAAACTAGTGGCCGGACCAGAAACCTCTGGGGCTACGTCAACTCGCTTACAGTGTAAGATGAGTGTGGCTGTTGAGTTCGGACCTTTGCTTGTACGGGCATAATCAGTTCCAACAAGAAGCTGTGGAAGTTGCAGGAAAGAGGGTCCACCATGGTGATCGCTATGAGAAACGTGGAAAGGGGTGGAGATGAAACTTGGCGTTTGCAGAAGTGGCGTAATGGGGACGCGTTTTTTTGGGAATGGGAGCCCACCCAGGTAGATGGTCAGCAATAAGGTATGCAGCCCAAACATGCTGCCTACTTTAACCCGCATTCATTTGGCGTTGATCATCTGCTCATGTGACCTGGCAGACATGGGTCGGTCTGTGCCATGACAAATATCTAAGCCCTAGGAACTATAGCGAGGCAGGCTAGCCTTAGTCCTGGCACTAGAATGTTCAATACGAACAGTCAAGTTATAGCATCTTGGCTAGGTGACTAATCGGCCTGGTCAGATAGCTGCTGCTCTTTGTCGTCTCCGTTTTTTAGAGGAGGAAATGGCCCTGCTCAGCCGCTCCCTAGCCCTGGTCTTAGCTGGGCTCACGGCTGAAGCTTTCTGCTAAGAGTGGTTTCCATCGGAATCTAAACCAAGATCAGCGTTGCCGCACACGCCAGGTCAGCAAGCTGTAACCGCCGCCTGTCGGTGCACGATCGTGACGGAACATCTCCGAGGACGAATCACGGCATTTGGCTTCTCAACTGCCGCTTGGTCATCAGATTACGTAGAAGTGTTATTTTATTCTAATATTATTGTTTGTTTGGTGTTTATTTTAGTTTCGTATTATGTATCCGTCTTATTTCTTTCATCTGTAGTTTGCTGACGCACTGTTACATATTGAAATTGCATAATGTGTACTTTGGTTGTTGATTATCTTTGCAGAACTCTCAGAGTGTCATGCTCGATTCAGCCGACCAATGAGATCGGCTGGCCCTTTTTTTTTTTTTGACTTGGATATGCTTTGTGGAGCTTAACCTGACTCTGGCTCGTAGAGTCAGAACCGTAGAGTCAGAAATTTAGGTCACACAAAACCTTTGGGAGGAGGGTTTTAGCCGCGAGCTAATTTCCCCTCGATAAAACCAGCTGTCGTCTTCTCCTTCATTGGTATGCTACGTAGGTGTAAGACCGGCCTCAGGTGGCTTGACGGTGCAAACCTCAGGCGCAGAGTCCAGGCTAATAATGGGCCAACCGTGTGAGAGGATGGTTCGGGCGTCGGATTCCGAATCCGAAGGGCTTCATTGTATGCGTGGAATGGAGAGGCAGGTTTCGGATAACGCTAAGGCACGGCAGTAGTAGCTGCAGTAGTTGCAGCATTGGGCTTTCTTCAACGAACAAGGATTTAGATTGCAACGTTGTGTCTCCCGATGGAAGCTAACGGCGACAGCTGCCAGAGATCTGCCAATGAGCCGCCGGCCCTACGGATTCAGTACCGGAACGTGTCGTGTTGCTGCCAGATGTCAAAGCTGAAATGAAGATCTGCATGTGACCTCGCAAGGCTCGCAAGACTCGCAAGGGGGATATTCTTTTGGGAGTTCTGGATGCGGAACCTGTCATGCACGTTTTGATGCGTTTGAAACACTTCTGGTAGGCGAGGGCAGGCTGCATCGTTGTTTGGATAGTTGGCAGCGGGCTCATGAATCGTGTCGACCAACACACAGATACACACCAAGGCTCCGTGCATGGTTTTCGAATGCGGTTTAGGCGGCATGCCGGAAACTAACAGAACCTTGTCTGGAAAGGGGGCCTCACTGCAGCTAGAATAGCTTTTGAGATGGCGGCTCGCGCCCTTCAGTTAGTAGGGCGCGTCTGTGTGTGTGTGGTGTTCTCTCCATATGCCGCGCTGAATGCCGTGATGGTGTTGGGCTCGCGGTAGACGCTCGCTTAGCCGTCAAAGCACAGTGAGCATGGCAGCCAGTGATGTTCTGCATGTGTCATGGGCTTTCAGGTGGCTTCGCCATAGTGCTGGCGCCACGGGCTAGAACAAAAGCAAGGTGCGGGTTGGAGTTGGTGGGAAGGGGATGGGGGGAGGAGAATGCGATCGAGACCCCGAAGATCTTAGGGATTCTCGCACGATGTTTCCATGGTTTAATGGGCTAGATATGACACGGACGCCATCTCCATCTGTGCTTCCAGGCGGATGGCGATACTGATTGGAGATGGAGGTTCTAACGCCAAGGGAGAGAATCCCCCGGTGGCTTCCGCGGCACCTTAGTACGCCTTGAATGGTTCGTGGCCAGCGACGGCGCTAAAGACGTTTGGCGCTACGTGTGCCTCGCCACCGGCCTCAACGGTTGTTTGATGATGGATAGCCGAAGGTGTTCGGACTGCGAACACGACGAAGGCCCTTCCACGCTCAGCCTCCCCCGGCCGCGGCGGCGGCGTGGAGTGAGCGTGGGCGTATAGTGTGTGTGTGTGGGTGTATAGTGTGGGCGTGGAGTGACGCCATGTCGGTAGTCGACAGGGGCGCCAGGTGGGCCGGGGTACCGCAGTCGATGCCATGCCCTCCATCCCCGCTAGATGCGTTTGACACCCATGACAACCTCAAACATGCCAAATTAACAAGATGACTAAGTCCGGCACAGGTCTGGATTTGCACTAGGATCATGTTTTAACCCCGCTGTCCCGTCATCGTCCCCAATGGTTTTAATCCCATGTCCGGACATGATTACTCTGTTCAGCATTCACACGCCAACACAATGGACCACTTCCCAATCATTATTCACACCGGCGACAAGGGTATTGATCGCAAGACCCGGAGCCAGATCAAGGCCCATGCCATGGTCACCCATTTGCGCCAGAAGGCCAAGTCTCAGGAAGCAAAACGCGATTGTCTAGCCAAAGGTGCTGCTCCTCCGCCGCCTCTGGTTGAGCAGATACTTCCTTTCAGAACCATCCAGTTCAACCCAAAGCAGCCCAAGAAGGCGAAGCGTGATTCTTCCACCACGCGAGCCAAGCAGCGCAGGTCCAAGAAGTCATCCTCACCGCCGTCGAGCAGCGAGGTTGAAGAGATTGCCCCGATCAAGAAACAGCCCACCAAGCAGGCGATATGCAATACATCGCCTCCGCCTCCCTCCAGCTTTACCGACATCACACGGTATTGCGGGAGCTATCCGTTCGACGGCATGGCTCCGGAGCTATCTCAAGAAATAGGCAACGCCTTTCGAAGCCGTAAGAAAAAGCCCCTGCTTGAACACGCCAGAAAAGAAGTATAACGTGTACTAAAAATTCAATATCATAGACCTTGACTGCCACGGAATCGATGCATCCAGCATTCAGCTCCCCATCCATCCCATTTTCACGGGCTACATGGCCAGGCATTTCTTCACTAGCAAGGCTGCCTTCTTCGCCGTCAGCCTCAAGGCGCTTCTCTTCCACGCTGTTGAAAACGGCAACCCCGAAAACAACTGGATCACCCAGCGAAACCTGTATTTCCTACGAGGACAGGCTCTCCAAGAAATCAACAAGGAGATTTTGGCTTCAGACGCAGTTCAGGACACGACCATTACTGCAACTGTCTGCTTGGAGATGTTTGAGGTACCTACTACACCCGCCTGCACTTGTGCCTCGGCTCCCGCGAGAACCCCTCCATTGACCACTTTCTTCTGCAGAACGCTATAGGCTCCAGCCAAGGCCCAGTACACCTGCGCGGCTTACATCAGATGCTTCGCAGGAGAGTCCCAGCATCTCCCACATTTTCACCAGCAACTGCGTGGTAAGTGCTTCTTTAACTTTTGTCCCTTTTCGTATACTTGAGACTAGTCAAAACTAACACTTGGCGCTAAAAGCTTGGATTCCATTGACGCCATCCTTCGCGATTGCCCACGCCTGCTCACCCCTGATGCTCCTATCCCGTACCTGCGGGAGGAATATCCAGTTTCTAACAATGCGCCTACTCCTTCGCCGCTGTGGCGCAATTCGCCCATGTGCGTTGTCAACAGCACACTGCCTTTCGCCCCGGATACAGTCCCGGAGGACCTCTCGCAGCTCCTGTTTGACGCCTTCTCCTTGGTGGAACTGTTCCGGACCGAGGTCGAGATGAACGACGGCAGCGCTTCGCCAATCGATCACGATGTGCTTACAATGGCAAAGGATGAGATTTACCAGCGCCTCAGAGCATTCCCGTGCAGCGATCTATATACCAAACAAGGCAGGGTGACAGAGGCCTGCAGAGTGGCTGCTTGGATTCACTGGCGAGCCGTGGCAGGAAGAATCCCGCACCGTTTGGATGCGTCCAATGAAATCGATGGCGAATATCTATGGCAGATTCTCCGCCAGACTCATCTTGTAGACTGGATGAACATGCCTTATGTCTATCTCTGGGTGTATGTATTTTATCGATTCGTTGTTGCTATGACCGCCGCTAACATAATTTTTAGGCTCATTACTGGTGCTGCTTCTTTACGACCGACTGTTGAAATTGACGATAACCCTTCACTTTCTGGAACAAAAATGAGTTTCTTCTATTCGAGACTTTGCCAGTTCATGTTGACTCTGGGCTTGAGATGGTGGGATGATTTTGGACGTAAGTAATTTCATATCTCCATCGGCATATATACAGCTTTACTAACATTGAATTAATAGGCATTTTGAATAACTTCTGTTGGCTCCAGTCCGAACTACGTCGAGAGCTATATCAATACCCTGTGTGGTAAAAGGCGCTGGGCCATAAAGAGCCCCGAGGTCTACCAGCACTACAATTTTCTATGTCACAATCATTTTTAGCGAGGCAAGGCAGATCCCTAGGGTGGTCAGGAACGGACTGCATGTAAAGATATCCCGTAATGTAATTTAATAAAAAAAAAAACACAACAAGCGAGTTCCATCCAAAGTGTCTGTTCAACACCCATATTAACCCACAACTTTGATTATTTCGTCCCGCGATATGCTTTTTACCCTTGTAATGGTGTTCTCCGCCTCCATGCACGTTGTCATCACAGAGCATTAATTAGCACTATGGATGAGACACCGGCGTGGAGTACAAGGAGATCAGGGGTTTCTTAATTCCAAACAGCCGTCACCCGCGGACCAGAATGTCCTGGCCCGATCTCGGCCGAATCGTGGCCGCGACGCAAGAGAAGGTGCAGGGTAAATAGATGACAATAATAAAATCGGATGAAAGGGGCTTTGTGGCTTGTTTTCGATTATCGGTCATGCCTGGTACATGGAACCGGCATATGGCTGGGATGAATGCCGAATGTTTCTCCAACTACAAAGCATCCTTATTCTACCATGAATCATCATTACATCATTTCTGAAATCCAAAAAAGAATACTCGAGTCAACGGACAGCTTCTAGAGCTGTTGGCAGTCTGTGCGCTAGTGGCGAAGACTTTGGGCTGGACTCGGGCTGGTTTCATGATTTTTTATTCTAGAAGCCTGCAGCCGGTGAAGCGCGGAAGGCAAAATTTTGTGGCGCAGGAGGCGACGCACGAGTGTTTTCCTTTTGCAGTAGCTGGTTCTGCCCTGATACCAAAGCCTTCAACCACCGGGGCACTAAACCAGCGCGCCGTACAAATGATAAAGCTTATTCTCCCTTTTTTACAATTTTTTTGTTTTTGCTTGCGCACAGCTGAACAAGAAGTTCCTTCTACATTAGGGAGGTAGCTTGGGATGTCGTATTGATGTGCAAAAAACACGACGTTGGTGAAACAAATTCATGGGGGGAGCATGGGGGGACTTTTGCCCGTAGGATTCTTAGCTGCCTGCAGTGGGCTGTGCGCTCACAACTGCACATGTTAGGCTCACTGGGCAGAAAAATCAGCCTTATTGTTCAACGCCGAAGAGCAAAATACTTGGACTGGGGATGGGTTTCATCAGCATGCATCCCCTAGAGAACATTTTGAGCTTCCATTTTGAGGGAGTTGATTGTTGGCCGCCCACAAACCGCACTTATATTGTCTCATGTTCGCTAGAATTCATAACAATAGTGTAACCAAACCTCTAACATTCGCTGCACCTGACGATCATTCATCATGCGTTTCGTCCATTCCCTCGTTCTTTCAGCCGCTTTGGTCGTGTGCCAAGACGCCACCTCCAAGTCCTTTGCTGGTTCGAGCAACTACTTCCTCCACACCATCGACGCTGGTGAGCAGGAGCAGTATATCAAAACACTCTCAGAATGGGGTGCGAGCGTGCTCCGGCTTTGGGGTACGTAAAATTTCTTAATCTTTGATACGACATGTCTGATAGCTAGCCTACCTTAGTCACTGGTGCCGCGGGAGGCTGTGAAAAAGGCAGCCTAACCACGAAGCTGCCCCAATACGAAGAGGAGATTGGTACTTACAAGACTGAGGTCTTGGAAGCTTTGGATGTCACTCTCTCCTTGCTTCACAAATATGGTCTCAAGGCTATCATTTCTCCCCACGATGCCGGGAAATTGAACGCCAACAATGGCTGTGATGCTTACTGCAAAAAGTACAGCACCTCGGACGGTTTCTACAACAGCGATCAAGCTGCGATTGACTACGACGCTCGGCTGACCTCGATTCTCAACTATAAATCGACCAAGTTTGGAGGAAAGGCCTGGAAGGATCTAAGTGAGGTCATCTTCGCGTTTGATATTCAGAACGAGCCAATGATTGCCTCCGTCTCCCTTCTCCAGTCCAACGACCCCAAACACTGGCTCGCTAACCGAGCAACCGTAATCAGAGACCTCCTTGGACCTGAGTCGTCTATTAGGGTCGCTACAGGCGGAATAGGTGGTAGCCAATACTGCTGCGATCACGAGTACAATGTCATCTCCGCAGCCTTGGATGCCGCGGATATTGACATAATTAGCGTCCATGGATACATGAGCACGACCAAGGACTGGGGTTATTTTATCCCCAAATTGGCGGAGCAGGCAGACGCTAAGGGTAAGAAATTGATGGTGGAGGAATGGGGAGTCAATGCTTCATACCAGGACAGCTTTGACACTCAGGTCCAGCTATTCAACGAGAATGGTATTCCCTGGGTAAGCCATGTTTCCCCATCTCGTGATTCCATGAGCGCTGATCACAGTTCAAACGTTAGCTTTACTGGCAATTCATCCCTGGTTACGATCAGACACAGTCAGAGTCCTGC
Source organism: Calonectria ilicicola (assembly GCA_020809705.1). Taxonomy (NCBI): domain Eukaryota; kingdom Fungi; phylum Ascomycota; class Sordariomycetes; order Hypocreales; family Nectriaceae; genus Calonectria; species Calonectria ilicicola. The sequence goes on along the minus strand of CP085828.1, from coordinate 1,236,359 downwards.
AGTGGCCCCTGCTGCAACGTCCAGAACCCTGCCTTTGATGGGTTCGAAATCGGCCTTAGCAGCGGCAAGGGCGACATCAAAGCGGCCTTGCAAGCAGCTAACAACGCACCCTCCTTGCAAGACTGGACCGGTTACCCGTGATTTAGTGGGATATGTCCCGTAGTGGGAAAAAAACTAGCCGCAGGGTACATGCTAGACTACGTGCTGCTATTGGCTTTTCTTTCTTGTTCACCTCAACTATTTTGTATTATCTTCATAAAACTTTCTGGCCCGCAATTGCAACTATGCTCAGACCCAGTCGCCTAGATTATACGGGGTCGCGCAATCGTGGCAAATATCATTTTGTACTTCCACGCCCCCCCTTTTGCCAAGACCTTACTCGTAGCATCGATTTCACATGCCAATAGTCTCTTTTCAGTCCACTTCAGGTCTTCCATCCTTAAACAGACCCACGGAGGCTCACCGGTGCGTGGCCTGAGCTAGCGGACGATAGAGCTGTCATCCAAAAGGGGCTAGTCACGGTTCTGAATCGAGATAGCCTTGCGAGGTCTCGGAAGTTTCAGATTGAGCCATCACCGTTAGTGCATGTCAGACGCTTTGGATGACATGACCCTAGTTCTGGGCTAATATCATGTCCCACCCAATTAATTAATTTATTAGCATGCTTTATCGGGGACCTCGGCCATCATCCACATTTATTTGCCCCGTTTTCTTGTTCGGCAGCGGGAAGCAAGAGCCGCCGCTCTGACCTACTGTATGTACATTGATGACCCGTTTGCAAGCCCAGGTGGTCCCATAGTTTAGAAAAGTTTCTTTGACGATCGAACGTGTTGCAAGGGTCAACTATGGTGTTCATCTCCATTCATCCCCTTAAATCCATTTACGGGCCGAATCTCAAGGACAATACGATATGCCCCTCTTGTGCCCCGGAGGATGAGATCAAGTGTTGCCATGTGTACTCCGCGAGCATTGTTATTAGAGGGTTAGATCCCGTCTAGGTGGGGTTTCAGTTGAATAAGCAAACATAGATTCTGCCTCGGCGCCGGTAGAACGTCAAACATCGTTCAGCCAGACCTCGGCACCGATTGTAAAGTATCCACATACTGTGCTAACCAAGATGGCATCAAGTGTTTACTAGTCATCGGAAGTTTTTCTTGACTTTTCGGTGATTTATCGATTTGTATTCTTAATTTTTATTTATTTATTTATCTTTATTTGGCTGTTGAGCAAGACACTGTTGGCAGCTCTTGTCAATCCGTTGCCGTTGATGGTATGAAACGGACATGAACAATCTCATATTACAACACCATGTATTTACAAGGTCAATGAATACCTCGTAAAACTATCCACAAAAATATTTGGATATGTATGCTGAAATGTATGCGAGAAAATGTGCTGAAACACAGAAAATTGGGTTCTTCTGGTTTCATGAGTGACATTAAACGATGACGTCATTGTATATGATTATGAATCAAGCCCAAAACCTAGCAAGATTTGATTTGGTTTCTGATGTATCCGTATTGAAGGGAAACAAGTTCATGATTGTAAAGCATAGCCGTCAACAGCCTGTCAATATCTCCGGATGTGGTTTTCACATTGCATCCGGCGAAACAACGAAAGCTGATTGGCCCACATGGGTGACAAATCAAGCCACTGGGTTTTAGTGAGCAACCAGTAGTCAAGCTTCACAACTGAGCAAAACCAGCATCAGAACAGCTTCCCTTTAGTTCATTTCTTCGCCATCGTTCGAGAAACCACGCACCATGGCTTCCTCTTCTCGCCTGTTTTCTTCAGTCGCCCGCTCCGGGGTCGCCGCCTCTCGCTCTCTGGTGTCGCGGCCTTTCCACACCACGGCCCGAAACTTAGCCGTCAAGAATATTGAGTCGTGAGTCAACTTGGCCGCGGAGAGGCCTACCCAGGGTCCCAATTGAACCAATTCTAACCCACGCAGAACCAAGGAGTTCAAGGATCTGATTTCGAGCTCCAGCAAGCCAGTTTTGGTCGACTGCTTTGCCGACTGGTGCGGACCTTGCAAGGCCATTTCGCCTATCCTAGAAAAGTGAGAGTCCCGAGAATACGAGCTGCCCTTAATTTACTAACCACCCACCCTAGACTGTCAGATGAGCCCGTGTTTAGCGAGACTGTAGAGTTTGTCAAGTTTGACGTTGATCACTTGAACGATCTCGCCCAAGAGCTCCAAATCCGGGCCATGCCTACATTTTTGCTCTTTGAGAAGGGCAACAAGGTTGGCGAGGTTGTCGGAGCCAACCCTCCTGCCTTGGTGCAGCTGATCCAGTCCTATGCTAAGCAATAGAAAGCTGTATAATAAATTCCGAGTGGCACTAAGTTAAGAAGTGGGATGTGTATAACGATACCTGTTTTACAACCTTGATCTTAGAGCTAGATCCATTGACAATTGGCAACCGTTTTATTTTAATTTTTTTTAAAAAAAAGAAATAACAGTGAATTGCAACATATGCAGTGCATATTGAAAACATCATCTTTCTTGGTTTTATTAATATGTCTCATGAGATGAGCATGCGACAATGAAACCAGTGAAATACATGACATGTGACATGAATATTGTACCCAATTTCATGGCAAGGGAACATAAATTAGCAAATGAGAGCTGGAAAAAAGATGGAGAAGATGGAGAAGGGCGAGATGGTCGCCATTTGGGATAGATGAAGTAGGCTACTAAGTGTGCGATGGCTCTATTCTGGGGTTTTCGTAAAGGATGGTTGACAATGTGTGATGGACTTCCGAAGGCTTGGATGTTTTGTTCTATCATGGCCATGTGTAGGTGTTTTTCAGATCATCACGATTCCCGTGAGTAGGATATCGGTAGAGGTACTAGAAACAAGACACATCGTAATGCAAAGGAATAGCAAAGGGTATAAATACTCGAGGGGGGATAAATAAATAAATCCAGCACTAAACGGTCAGCCTAAGCTTGGTTTATTTATTTCTACATGACTTGTGGTGTTATTCAGGGTATGAATCATTACCTTCCTTTTTCTCGTTCGATGGAGATCAGTCACTCGGCCGACATTCTTCCTCTAGCGTCCACCATTTGCAAGTGCAATATGGCCCAGAGTTCTCAAAACAAATTAATTTTAGCTCCGCCCTAGGATCCAATTTCCATATTAGATGGTGTTGAGCTCTAAATAAAGCTCATAGTAGCTGCGTTGAGGATTTAATGAGATCCTCTTCTTCACCTTCAGGCACTTCGAGCCTGGCCACATCTCCGAACGTAGCGGCAATGCGTCTCGAAGTAACGAGAGTTTATGGGGCAACAGGTTTGCTACAATCAAGATACATGTGTAATTCAGAAGGTTATTGCGACCAACCAAGAGAGTTAGAATCGGTCATAAAGAAACAGGGGAGTGCTTCACAACTGTGCAACACTTGAAGGGGTGGAAGTGCGTGATTGTCGAGTCCTGAACAAAGCTCGCAAACAGGTAGCTTAATTCGCGCCTTGTCCATTGCAGAATTTTGAATCGTCTTCACTTATATGTCATCAGGAAGACGCTGTAATCCGAGTGTTCGCTTGCACTGTTGTCAGTCTTTCACTGCCAACTTTGTGACGATACCCTGACCAAAATGATTCGAAAATATTCACGACCGAGCTCAAGGGTTCTACAAGTGGTAATGATATAAGAACCCATCAGACTTTTACATAGGATCCTATTCAGATAGTTCAAACTTCAAATAAGCTAGAGAAGTATGCTCATTTGTCTAAAACTGGCAACGTCTATAGGGTATGTAGAAGCAGGCTTGACATTTTAGTCGGATGATCAAGGTAGCCTAATGTCTTCTAGTTGATCTAGGATATTGTAAGAATTTACGTAAAATTATACATGGGGCTGGCATTTGTCGGTACAAGTTTGACACAAAGCAAGGTCCACTCCATCATAGCGATCGATTGATGAAACAGAGCTGCAAGGTTGCGGGGATGGAAGGCTAATACAACTACCGTTACATCAGTGCCCTTCCAGTCTCGAAATATTAGACATTCTATTTTCTTACTAATTGGAACATATGTGTGGTTAGATAAGAACTCAAATGGCTTGTTGTTCGAAGCTTCGCGTCTTGCACCGGCAGATGATGCCGAGCTGGTCAGATTGGACCACCCAATCTGCGGTGAGACTTTCTAAATTTTTTAAGACGGCGCGCTAACTAGGACACGGCTCTAGCTAGGCATTTATTTGTGTACGAAACTGAAATAATGTATCGAAATAAGGAAGATTCGTGAAGCCCCAATTGAACAATGGAATTTGTACCATATGAAGGTTCAAGCCCGATTTCGGGCTTGAACCCCTGCGTGTGAAATCGGCCACAATCGGTTCTGCAGCTTCAGCTAGACTACGGCAAGTACTTCCGTGTTGGTAAGTGGAGACCCCGGTCCGGGGGCGGAGGCGTCATGATAACACCATCATCGCCATTGGACGTATAACTGGCCAGGTCTGCTCTTTTTGCTGTTGAAGAAATCTTTCCAATTGGAAGTCGATAGACGTCATTTCAAGGCTAATTTACTGTAATTGTTTATAACTCCATTTCAATCGCAATGTCCAATACCATTGTCGTGGTCGGGTATGAATTGACCCCCCAGCACCACACTGATTCACCGCTAACTGTTTCTCAACAGTGCTGGCGTCTCTGGATTGACGTCGGCCTTGCTGCTGTCTAAGAATAAGGCAAATTCCATCACTGTAGTAGCCAAGCATATGCCCGGCGATTATGACGTGGAATATGCGTCTCCATTCGCTGGTGCTAACATTGTGCCGTATGTAACAATGGAGTACGTTGAATAGGAAATAGCTAATGTTGTTGGTAGTATGGCCACAGAGGCTAACAAGAGATGGGAGTCTCGGACTTGGCTGGAATTGAAGAGACTGACCGAGGAAGTTCCTGAAGCAGGCATCCATTTCCAGAGTGCGAGAGACCACCGGCAATTCATGGTTGTTACTGACTGTGTATCGCAGGGTGTTATATTCGGAGACGCGAGGCAGATGGAAAGAAACCTGACGGTTCCAGCTTCCCCGATGCAGCCTTCAGCCTAACTCCCTGGTACAAAGAGATCTTTGACGACTTCCGCGAGCAACACAGCAGCGAAGTAACTCGCGGCTACGACACTGGCTGCGAGTACACGGGCGTGTGCATTAACACAGCCATTTATCTACCATGGCTTGTCGGCCAGTGTCTGAAGAACGGCGTCGTCGTCAAGCGCGCTATCTTGTCCGACATTAGCGAGGCCAAAAGCCTCAGTCACACGGGCAAGCCAGTCAACATTATTATTAACGCAACAGGATTAGGCTCTCTAAAACTTGGCGGCGTAAATGATACGACGATGGCGCCGGCCCGAGGACAGGTTGTCGTGGTCCGCAACGAGAGCACCCCGATGATGGTCTGCTCCGGCACCGCCGACGGTCCCGGCGAGGAAATGTATTTGATGCAGCGCGCAGCTGGAGGAGGCACAGTGCTCGGGGGAACTTACCAAGTGGGAGTTTGGGAGTCTCAGCCGGATCCTAACATTGCTACTCGTATCATGCAGCGTATTGTCACAGCCCGGCCCGAGATTGCCAACGGCAAAGGCATCGCCGGGCTTAGCATCATCCGCCACGCTGTGGGCTTACGACCTTGGCGAAAGAGCGGCGTGAGATTAGAAGAAGAGCGCCTTGATAATGATACTTGGATTGTGCACAACTATGGCCACTCAGGTTGGGGATACCAAGGATCATACGGTTGCGCAGAGCGGGTGGTGGAGCTTGTTGAGAAGGTCACTGAGGGTGCCCAGTCCAAGCTATGATTTACGTCTTACAGTAGCTTGTTAAGTATGGAATAGAGTTGTTATTTAAGGCAACTGTAATTATATTTTGTTAGCTGTAGCGAGTTCGGGTCCTAACTGCAACGCACCTCTTAAAGATTGTCCCCCTGTGACTTCTTCCACATTAGATATTGCAGAACTTGACTCGTCTAAATATCAATTTGACGGTTAAAAATAAATAAATAAATAAAAATAAAAACAATTATTTTTATTTATATAACATTTATTTATTAGATAGCCGGAAATTGGCAGGAAAGCAGAGGAGGGGCGATCTTTCAAGCCTTGTAGTCCATTTCGAAGCTGACAAGTACATTTTAGGTGAAGACGACGCTGGCAAGAACATCTAAGACCAATTCTAGTCATAGGATTACTTCACAATAGCATAGAAAATGAGAGATGGTCATCGGTACGGACTTGAGCATAGACTCTTGGAGGGTTTTCTCACATAGTGTAGGTGGGTGATGGTAGCTTGGTCTGGCGTGTAGATTACTTTAGGTCAGGTTGTGTTTCAGAGTGAGATGAACCAATTCTCACTTTGATCCGATGATTTCACTAGCAACTCTTGATCTTTTTGTGCATCCAAGACAGCAAACTTTATAGCTAGATCTTCTCATACCTCGAGTGTGAAATTTGAATAGCTCGGGTCTGCAAGGACTCTTCACTTTCCCTGAAAATGGTGTAAATCGGCAATTTTAGCCGGAGTAGCGATAGGGGAAAGGCTTTTGCAATGGTGCTAAAACGTGTCGCTGAACATTCTACTACTTCGTTTCGATGACAGAACCTACAGGTTGAAGGCGTATTCAAGTCGCCTAGTTTTTTTTCAACGCCATAACTTTTATTGTTGCTCTTCTAGCTGTATTGCATGATCCCACTTTCAAATTACTTTCTCACCCCTGTTCTCAGATGGAACAATGAGCGGGAGGTTGAAACATTGGACACCTCATAGAATGGGGAAAAAATTCAATTATGATGAAAATGTGATAATACTATTCATTATTCACAAGAATAATTTATTTTATTATTATTATTTTTCTTCGTAGCCGCATTTAGGGATGATTGTCATGAGGCTATTGACTAGCAGGATCAGAGGCCGGGGTTATGCAACTTGCGGGGCTGCAAGGAAGCTTCCCTTAGCTCCACGTCTCCCGGCACTTGGCCACGCGAGGCTTCGCACCATCAACCTGTGGGCGCAACACCATGGCACAACCCGCGATGCCCATCCACACGCAGGCCATTCGCTTCGTCTTGGACGTCGCCAATGGCCGGCACGCGCTTTCCGTCCTGATCCCTCTGGCCTTGTGGCTGGTGGACGCAGTGCTCTGCGGCCTGGTCATTTGGAAGATTCCCTGTAAGTCCACTCTGGCCAGTTCTCGAGCTCCCGGCCTGGGCCAGCACAACTAACCCATGGCGCGCATAGATACCGAAATCGACTGGGTCGCGTATATGGAGCAGGTCGCGCAGTTTGTTTCGGGCGAACGAGACTACACCAAGATGGAGGGCGGAACTGGTCCCCTCGTCTACCCGGCCGCGCATCTTTACACTTATACGGGATTGTATTACATTACGGATGAGGGCAAGAATATCCTCTTAGCGCAACAGCTCTTTGCTGTCTTGTACATGGCAACGCTGGCGTTGGTTATGCTTTGCTACTGGAAAGCCAAGGTAAGTCCTCAGATCAAGCGACGTAAGGACAGAGCTGACGGTGGTTTTGGTTCACTAGGTCCCGCCGTACATTTTCCCCCTTCTCGTCCTCTCGAAGCGACTCCATAGCATCTTCGTTCTCCGATGTTTCAACGATTGCTTTGCCGCCTTCTTTTTCTGGCTAGCCATATACTTTTTCCAGAGAAGATACTGGACTTTTGGAAGCTTTGCATACACCTGGGGCCTGGGGATCAAAATGTCGTTACTATTGGTACTTCCCGCAGTGGGTATCATTCTCTTCCTGGGTCGAGGCTTTAGTGGTGCCCTTCGTCTTGCTTGGCTCATGGCACAAGTCCAATTCGCCATTGCGATTCCATTCCTGTCCAACAATCCATGGGGCTACTTGGGGCGGGCATTCGAATTGTCTCGCCAGTTCAAATTCGAATGGACTGTCAACTGGCGCATGTTGGGTGAGGAGTTGTTTCTCAGCAAATCCTTTGCTCTGCTCCTGCTTGGCTTCCACGCGACAGTGCTCCTCATCTTCATTGTTGCGAGATGGCTCCAGCCCGCTAACCGACCACTGTCTGCCATGATCCCCTCATTCTTGCAATTCAAATCGCCCTTCACCCAATCAGAAGAAATGCGCATTTCGCATTACATCGACCCTCAGTACGTCATGACCACGATGCTCTCAGCAAATGTCGTTGGTCTGTTGTTTGCGCGTTCGCTCCACTACCAATTTTATGCATATCTCGCGTGGGCGACACCATATCTCCTCTGGCGGGCTACGCGCAACCCGCTTGTCGTGTTCCCCCTGTGGTTTGCCCAAGAGTGGGCCTGGAATGTTTTCCCAAGCACCGACAGTAGCTCATCTGTCGTCGTGAATGTTCTGCTCATCACTGTTGTCTTGGCATATCTTGGGACGGATGAGTCGGGTGGGCCTCAGCCACCAGCCAGGGGTGTCAAGGCTAAAACCAAGTAAAAGGGTAGACGCAATAGAAATTTATTCATCATCTTCAGAGTCACTGGGAGGCATCTTGCCAACGTTTGATTCCTCTTCCGAGTCGCTGAGATTGTATGCGTTCTTGGAGAATTCCTTAGGCCTGGAGGAGTTAGTGTTAAACGGCGCTGGTCCCGTAATTTGATGCCAAGTGCCGAAAATTCTCACCAGTATGACTGCTTGCGCCAGAGTTTCTCGTCGCGCACAATGTTCACAATTTCCCCCATGGCCCGAGTGTCGTTCTTGACATCCGCGTATATGTCGGCCAAGACAAAGCCACCTCGCTTAATCCAGATGGTGTTGCGGAATCGTTGCGCAAGTTCTAAGACAATGGGCTTTGTATTGGGGAGCTCGCACGCAAACAGGTTGTTGCCCTCTGGCTTGATGACGCGAACAACAGACTGGTTGAGTTCGAGAGCGTCTGGTGGAGTAATGGACTCCTCGGCCGCAGCAAGAACATTACGCTTAGGTCTACCCATGTTGAGAATAAAAGAAAGATGCCCGTTGTAGTAAATCCGCGTTTCAGGCCCAGGTGCTGTCGCAATTGCCAAATTTTTTGGTGTAGTCGTGGGGTTGTAAAACATGGAGGGGTAGCCCACCGATAGATGCAATGGAGTGGTTAGCGGAATGCAGCCAATCACGCCGCAGGGAGCGTTAGAGGCTATCCGGGTTTATCGCTAATGCCATAAATAGGCAGTAGCGTGGGCTTGGTGCGGAATTGCTGTATCTGGAACCCCCTGGCTGGCCTATCAGCGTAGTGCCTCACCGTCGCAGCAGCATTTAGTCGAGAGATTTGGCCGAGAGCTCAACGCCACTCGGGATAATGTTTGTTTGGTTATCTGCCTTCTAGAGTCTCGGCTACTACCCTAGCCAAGCGGCTCAGCTTGGAAACGCCATGGCTTCGGTGAACGGGAAGCTAGCCTAGGGCTCCGGACTCTCCCACCGTGGGAACCCCGTTCCGCCTTTGTCAGCTTCACAAAGGCCCGAATTGACAGCCAACCTCTCTCGCCGTGGCTACATGCTACGCGTTTCTAACCAGTGGGGGCTTGCCATCTAGTCACGCCGGACCGACAATTTTTCTGCGTGCATCCTGGGCTTGTTCGGCAGGCTTGTCCAGACAGGGGCTGGCATGGAACATGGACGGGCGCCGTCCACTTACAGGAAACAACTGATGGCGAGAGCCAGACCCGGCCGGATAAATTGCCTACAGAGATAGCTCCAGGCCCGTATTTGGCTGCATCTCGACCCAGTTTTTACCGCCTGGTGCGTTGCTTAACTCTACGAGCTGGAGAGCTATCGTCGTGGCTCACATGATACTTGGCTGCCACCACATAACACCATCCCGTTGCGGGGGGGCCTTGACTGAGGATGGCTATTCGTAAGCGCAACGGTTGGCTGTAGTAGTTCTTGTTGGGTGCTTTAGGTGTTCTCCGTACCCCTGGCCGTTTGTTCTCTTTAACGAGCTCCTTGGCTGTCAACGTGACACATCTCCTTTCCTTGCCACTTCTGTTGACAGAGTCGTCATCATGGAGTCTGTAATGCTTCAGAGTTTTGTTCAAGTCCAGCCCTCCAAGCCCGAGTCACCGTCAGAGGAGCTCTACCGTCCTCTGACGGCTCCGGCCCGGGCAGTCCCCAGGACGTATCCGGGAGCTCCTCAGCCAGAGTCCCTCGACTACCGCCGCATATCCAGCTATTCGAGTATTCGATCAGGGGCCACAACTCCCCCTGCAGAGGCCGACTTGGAGATGAGTCGAGCACCCAGTCCAGTTACATCTGCGGAAGTGATGCCTACTGTCTGGGAGCCCTACATGAATCGTTTCCGGCTCTTGTCTGCTTGTCTTGCGAGTGTGGGGATGGCCCTAAGTGACAGTGCAGCTGGTGCTTTAATCCCGTACATGCAACAGTAAGCAAATCTTGTGGGTACGGCTAATGATGCTTTTCTAAACGATTCCCAGGTATTACGACATTGGCTATGGAGTTGTGTCTCTCATCTTCGTTGGCCAGGCTCTCGGTTTTGCAATCTCGGCTATTACTCTCGATCCTCTACGAGCGAAACTCGGCCGTGCCAAAGTCCTTGGCTTGGCACAAGGGATGATGGCCTTGGCTTTCATCGCGCATGTCACCGGCGCGCCATTCCCCATTGTTGTGTGCGCCTTCTTCTTCGTCGGGTTCAGCAGCGGCGTCAACGTTGCAATTTCCAACCACTTTTGTGGCAGTTTGCAAAATGGGACGGTTATGCTTGGACTGCTGCATGGCATGTTTGGACTTGGTGGCACAGCTGGCCCCCTTATAGCTACTGGCATTGTAGTAAGCGCGGAGGCGTCTTGGACACGATATTATATCCTCACACTTGGTATTGGTGTTTGTACACTTGTACTTGGCATGTGGTCATTCTGGAGATACGAGAAGGATTTGTCTCCGATTGCTCGGGCGAGAGAGAATACACCTGGCCAGTCGGTTCTGCATTCCATGGCTGGTGTCACCCAATTACGTGTCGTACTGGTTGGTGCTATCTTCATCTTCTGTTACCAAGGCGCTGAAGTCTCAATCTCAGGCTGGGTCATCTCATTCTTAATCACAACTCGTGACGGCGATCCGGCCCGTGTCGGCTACGTCTCTGCCGGTTTCTGGGCTGGCATCACATTGGGTCGATTTCTGTTTTCTGGACCGGCGCAACGTATCGGCGAGAAGAAGTTCGTTTATGCCCTAACAACTGGTGCCCTCATCTTTCAAGTATTGGTCTGGTGGGTGCCAAACATTGTTGGCGAAGCCGTCGCCTTGGCCATCGTGGGTTTGCTCCTCGGACCAATCTATCCCTGCGCAGCGGCCGTCTTTATGCGCTGCATGACACGGGAGGAAGCACTCAGCGGCGTGGCCACCATCAGTGCATGTGGAAGCATGGGTGGTGCAGTTGCGCCATTCGTGACCGGATTACTTGCGCAGGCCATTGGCACGTGGGTGCTGCATCCCATTGTCATTTTCCTGTTCATTACCATGCTTGGATGCTGGTATTGCATCCCAGCCGAGGATAAGAGGACGGAGTGAAAGGTCGACACTCGGAACCGGAGCACCTATGCTTGAGGATAATATTGAAATGAATTTAAAGGATCAATGGAAAGCGCAAATGAGTTTACAGAGAATGACCATACTAACACAAGATACCAAGACCATGAAGGCGAAACGGAAGGCAAATATTGGCGGAGTTCTGAGAATCTATGTACCTAAAGTTATTGTTTTTGTTTCTAGGATAAGGAGTTTTCTACTAAAAAATCTAATCGAGTCTAACGTAAAAGACTGCTCCCGTCTATCATCTAATCCAATACCAGTCATGTAGTGACTGCCAATAATAGACACTGCCCATTTTTACTTCTATATTTTTAATAATTAGACTCAACCCTTCTAAAGGTGATATTGTTCAAGTTGAAATTGGTTAGATGCGACCGCGAGCAGCATCCTTGACAGAAAGAGTATCGGCAGCAATGTCTTTGCAAGTCTGCAGGATGCTGGACCAGTCTCGGAATGTAACGAAAGGAACCTTTTCGTTTTCGCACCATGTGACGAGATCTTTGGGTGGTGTTAGCAATGCTCTTTTCCTAACGTTGTTACGTGTATATTTTTGGGGATTATATGGAACTCACCCTTGTCGGCCTTTGCAAAGAGCAGGTCTGTCTCCTTGGCAGCAGAGAGATCGGAAACACCGTCGCCAGCGTAGAACATGGTGGGTCGGTTGGGGAGGGATGAGTACTTGCGGATCTCAATGGACTTGTCGTGGCCGTGGATGCTATGACGCAATTAGCTCCGTGCGCTTGAGTCATGGGCAATTATGGCTCAACAACTCACCTATCGTCGTGGAAGACAATCGTCCAGCCGCCCTTTTCGTTGATGCTCTTGCCGTCGCGGGGGGCCACATTGTTGCTGACAATCTGAATGTCCCAGCCAGGTCCCAGAAGGGTGTCTAGCAAGGCGCGAATGACGGGCTCCATGCCGCCGCTGAGAATGACGATGGGGACGTTGTTGGTTTGGGCCCAATCGTAAAACTCCTTGAAACCGGGGTCGAGCTTGATGTTCTTGAGGAGGATGTCGATGCACTCGTTGAAGGGGGTGTTGATGGAGTCGAGCATCTCAACAAAGGAGGCGGCGAAACCCATGCGACCGTGGAGGACATCCTGGTTCAGCTTCTTGCGGCGCTCGGGACCAAATCCCAGGTTGTCAATCATGTGGTCATTGGAGTCGGCGGTGGTGACGGTGCCGTCGAAATCAGTGAAGAAGATGAAGCGCGGGTTGGTCTTGAGCGCGGGGGTGTCTGCGTTGAGGGAACCCATGATGGCTGTTTGTTTGGCGCTGGCCTTTTTTTTTTTCTATAAAAATACTTTGGTAAAGATATTCGTCTATAATAATACTGGACGTCTAAACTTGTTATTACGTGTTGAAGGAGCGAGAGGGCTTGGTCGGATCTTACAAGGCTGAAGGAGACGGCTACCAACAAACGGAAAAAAAAGTTGAGTTGGAATATTCACAATAAGGTGGGGGAGGGGTAATTCTTGAGCAGGTGATAAAGATGCGACCGGACTACGCAGAAACAGACACACCGAGCACACACGTAGTTGGGATCGTCAATTGATAAGCACCAGTGTTTATTGAACCAAACCGCCGCATTAGCAGAAAAGAACGCATAATATCCCATCGATCGGGCCTTGGCCTGGCTTCCCTTAGGTCCCCTTCAGCGCCCATTCCGTCATTCGAGTGCCAAGTTGGGAGGTTTGGATTGGACCGCCCATGATGGTGGAGCGAGAACCCCTCCACACCACGCCAATAGATGCCGCACAGCGCGCCAACGCCCCGCCGCAGCTCACTGCCGCAACCCCTGTAGCTGCCCTGGAACCCCCCCAACGTCAAGGCGGTGACCGAAACTGCCAGGCCCAACGGCAGAAAATGCGCCAGTTCCCGACAACGGCCGCAAACGGGCTTGGACCATGCGTCGCAATTATCGCCATTCTTGAAGTCAACTAAGCGCGAAAAGCCGACGGCAACACGACGCCAGCGCCCGCCATTCGGTTTCAGCAATGCAGCCGATTGCTCGCCCGGTAGCCCGGCTTGTCCTGGCCCACACCAGGCTGGGACTCAGCCGGGCTGCGTGGCACGGCAAGGCCTCGGGACGTGGCCCGGCCCTCGCCCACAGTTCATCCATTTGCGTGCGGTGCAGCATACAGGCCATTGGGGGCCACGGGCGGTTATATTCGACGCAGATCCCGCCCAAGGGCCCAGGTGCAGAACCTGCATCACCACCGGGGAGCCAGATAGACCACAGGACCGAAGCCGGGCCGATCGACCAGCTCTATGCCGAAATCACCAAAGCCAAAGCCGCAGCAGATGCGAAGAAGATCGAAGAGATAAAATTAGAGAGCGAAAAAACCAACGAGTCGAACGTGGAAAGTCCCAAAGCCCCCCAAAGCGCCGGCCATGAAAAGGAGAACAATCACGATCTGCCCTCGTCAGCCGAGAGTCGCCGAACTCAGCTGACGCAAAAGTTCAGCGAAATAATGGACAAGTTTCAGACCCGCGCTCTCCACGCCTTCGAGACTCTGAATGATATCACTGGATATACCGGGATTGAGAAGATCAAGAGGCAAAACGCCTTGCTGGAGGATGAGCTTGCCGAGGCCCATGAACGCGTCCGAAACTGCCGCCAAGCATACAAAACATCCAACACCAAACGAGCTGGCACGCAGCGAGAAGTCACCACCCTCCTGGCCCGCAAGGACTCTTGGTCACCCCTCGACCTTGAAAGATTTACCGAGCTGTATCGAACGGACCACGTACTTGAGAGCGAGGTTGCAGCTTCGCAAGAGGCCCTCACGGAAGCCGAGGCCGATGAGCAAAGCTTAAACCAACGACTCAACGCAGGAATCCTGAAGCGATACCATGAAGAGCAAGTCTGGAGTGACCGCATCCGCAGGGCAAGTACTTGGGGTACGTGGGGTCTGATGGGCATGAACTTTGTGCTGTTTGTCATTCTGCAATTTGTGGCAGAGCCGTGGAAGCGAAGAAAGCTTGTCAAGGGCGTTGTTGCAGAGGAGATGATGGCCCTGGAAGAAGTCCGAAGCCAGCTCGAGGCTCTCACCCTAGCTGTCGAGAAGCGGGATATGGTCGTTGTGGCTGAAAAACCCATTACGGATGCTGTCAACGCGGGAGTAAAAGCCGTAACGCAAGCGGTTGAAAGTCCTGCGCAACCCCAAATCATTCCTTCGCATGTCCATTTTGATGCTGCGGCGGAAGCTTCTGTCAAAGAGTCTACTGCTTTAGAAGTGTCATGGCAAAAGACGTTGAAGGACGCGGGCATCGACCTTCATAAATGGCGAGCCGTGGCCGAGGACCTGTGCAGTGACCGACGCATAGACTTGCGCATGAGGGACGCCTCACTTTTAGCACTCCAGGGTGCCCTTGCTGGAGCAGCATTGACAGGAAGCATTATGTTGCTTGTCGTGCGAAGATCTTGAAGCCCCATGTGTTCAGATATAGTACCCCCCCACACTGTAAAACTGTACCATTTACCATCACTTGTACATTAATAGCTTACAGCTTTCTCATATTAAAACATCACTAAGCTACGTGTCAGTTCTTGGAGGTTTAACTTTTAGCAATAGATGGCTGTTGCTTGTTCAAAATAAATGGTTAAACAAGCATCATCACACCCCACTTCACCTCACGAACCTGTGAATGTCACTGAGCCTCACCCCACCAGTCCGACGACTTGTCAGGAATAGCCACCAATCGGGATATTGCATTATGCATGACCACTGAGACCATCGGTCATGAGCTGGTAGGGCTGAAGGCTAGATTGGGTCGGTGATAGGATCATGATGAGAGCTTTGGGGAACGGTATCAACGGCTTTTCGGCGTTGTGGCTGCAGTGTTTGGGACAGGATGCGTGCATGACGGAGCTCCCCATGCGGGTAGCACTGAACAAGGCGACAAAGATAGGGCGTTGCAGGTCATGCTTGATCAGCGCCGGTGTTGAGACCGAGGTCATATGGTTACGGAAATGGGTGATCCTACGGCCCGGTGGAGGAGCGGTCTGACCCGGCTCGTCGTTTTCGGTGGTGTTGATGGAGTCCTGATTGAGCAAGGGGGTCCAAAGTCGAGACTGGTGGCGTGGTCATCGGGCTGTTCGTAGTCTAATGAGTAGCGCCTCGTCTCTGAACTACTGTAAGAGGGGGGTCGTCTTCACGTGCCGACCAGGAGGAAAAAAACCGTTGACTACGAGAGAAAAAAATTGCTTTGTCTCTGCTTGTGGACGGGAGGGCTTGTGTAGCTCTAAACGTTGGCGCTGGTATGACGATACGGAGTGCTGGGAGGGGTGGGCAGTCCTGTGAATGTGGCGGTGGAGTCGGGGGGGAAGCTGCGGAGCAGGGTGCAAAATGTGGATTTGGATGGGGGTTTTGTCGTGGAATACGACGATTTTTGTCATCTTCTTTGGCGGTGACAAGGCTTTCAGGGTTTGTTGTCGAGTCTTGTTGCGTGTAGGTGGACCACTGGTAGGGGAGTCGTGCATATCACGCTCGTTTCAAGGAGAGTGGAGGGAGGCAAGGACGAAGTGAAAGTCCTACGTCCTAGGACTAGAGGTGCAAGGTTCGGCCTAACACGGAGGTGCCTGAATTATAAGAGATCGACACACTGTCTTCAGGCCCTTTGGGTGGGCATGGCCACACTGGCAGAGCTGGGATGTGGAATCACGGCATTTCTGACCATGTTGATATGGCTCCCTCCTTCGTTTGGTCGATCCATTTTGCAGTTAATTAGTTGTTGTATCATGAGTGTTTTAGGACAATGTGCGACATGCGCAGGTAGGCCATCCTAGGCCATCAATCGCCACCATCTGTGCGTCTTGTCATGTAAACGCCTCCGATCTGGAAGCTTCCTTGTCCAACTCATGCTTTGCCTGGGCATTGGCCTCGGCATATTCTTGGACGCTTCCGAATTGATTGGGGTGGCAGGCTGTGTTTTTTGTAAAGGTAAAGTGCAGAGGATGGAGAGGATGGATGCATCGCACTGGATGTCACGTTTAGGCTCTGGTGACATCTGGCCGTCTCAGCTCCATTCAGCTCCGCTCAGTTGCGACGGTCGTGACCTCCCACTGGCTCTCAGGCTCCCCAGGAGACTGGTCAGATAGGAATATCCGAGGGAGAGTCTTGGTAACTGCAGTTGGACATGCAACCGAGGCGCAAGGGGAAATGAGAAGTTGCACATCATGGATGTTTTAGGATAGAAGTGACATATCATTGGGTTACCGATTCGGGATGTCAAAGACCAATACCTGCGAGGTACGAACAGGTGGTTGATGGGGCGGGCGGGAATATGATTATGCTGTGAGTGCCCAACTACCTGGGAGCACGCACCATCTGCACGTGGGTGAGCAGGTACCTACAGGATAGTACATCAATGTGTGGAAGTACCTGACAGCAGCCCCAGGTGTTGCCCAGGTGCTGCGCCGGCCAGCTGCGTGAAGCTTTCTGGGGCTTGAAATTAACTAGGACTTGCCTCGCCAGAGAACGCATGCCAGTGTGGCAACAAGAGAGGCAGGTGGTTTCCTCACAGCGTCCTGGGGCTTTGCGACGGCTTCTCATGTCGAGAGGTCCTACATACAGTTGCGTACCTCGAGGTGAGGTCCAGTACATGCGCGGCCTGGAAATAAGGAGGGGAAATGAAAGACATCTGGTCCATGCTTTTTGTATTTTTTGTGTGCATTGGGCTGGGGCATTGGGCTCTCTGGGTGTCCGGGGGCGGGATGTGAAGGCGGGTTTGCGCTGCCTTGGAGGGCGACAACCGCTAGGACCACCCACTAATTCGTGACGACAGAGCTTAGCTTAGCTTTTTGCTGCTCCCTGGTGCCACCACCTACACCGGATGCACAACAGAAAAAACCCCGCCACAGGGCCCAAAAGCCTCCCGCCATCTACCCCCCTCCAGGCTCAGGCTCCCCTTCCAGGCTTCTCTGTCCCCCCAAACAGGCCCCAGACAGCGACCAAAAGAGGGACCCAACCTCCATTTCATCCATCCCATCCCATCCAACACTGACGACATCCTTCTCCCACCACACCACCTCTGGTCCCTCTCTTCCTCCCTCCTGCCAGACGCCAGCTGCCGGCTTCGCCACCTCATCGGCCATCTCGTCTCCGGCACCTCGTCCTCCCGCAACCTGCACTTGCTTTTTGCCCGCTTGTGCCCCTCGTTGCGCCTCTCTCGACAAGGCTTCACGGGCCCCCCTCCCCCCCTCTCTTTCTCCTCCTCCCGACCCGACACTCAACCGCCCTAAACAAAGGCGCTCCGTTGTGTCGTTTGCCCTCGTTGACCCCGGCCCGAGTCGTCGGCCACATCCTCTCTCCTCTCCTCCTCTCTTCGTCCTGCGCGAACGAATCGCGCCAACCCCGCAGCCATGAACGACGAGGAGGCAATCCAGAACATTTACAAGAAGATCGAGCGGGAGAAGGCCCTCATCAATGCCGCCAATGCTATGAGGGCCCAGACCAACAACGAGGCTGTCCGCTCCCGCCTCGACTCCCAGATGCGCGAAGGCCGCCGCAACCTCCAGTTCTTTGAGGAGAAGCTGCGCGACATCCAGATGCGCCGCGTTAGCCAAGGTGTTGACAACATGTCCCTGGGTGGCCCTGGCGACAGTCCTGATGGACCTGCACCCCCACCAAAAGACTCTTCAGGAGATCGAGGCTCCTACGGCTCTGGCCAGATTGGCGATCTGCAACCTCCCCGTCATCCTTATGCTTCCCCCGGCCCTAACACCGCTCTCTCCAAGCCCCGACCCAACTTTACCAAGCTAGGTTTGTCACCAGATACAACTTCCAAACTCGGGAGGAACAAGTCATGTCTCAGGAAGAGAGCTAACCAAGCATGCTAGATTTGATCAAATATGATACGCCTCACCTTGGCCCCCGCATCCAGCTCATGCTCTCTCAGATCAAGTTCAAGCTTAATGTCGAGGAACAGTATCTCAAGGGCATCGAAAAAATGGTTCAGCTCTACGGCATGGAAGGTGATCGGAAGAGCAAAGCCGACGCCGCTGCTCGTAAAGTTGAGAGCAAGCAGAAGATCGTTCTCTTGAAGCAGGCATTGAAGAGATACGAAGAACTGCATATCGATGTAGACACTGCAGATGCCCAAGACGGTGAGCTGATCACGAGCCTCCTCCCCATACCTAGGACAAGAGCATATACTGATAAACCCTCAAGATGACTCTATCAACAGCCCCAATTTGAGAAAACCTCTGAGCGGACAGCTCTCTATCCGAGTTGTTGCTGTTAAGGATGTTGATCACGCCACAACTGGCCGGTTCGCTCGAGGCCCCGAGACGTTTGTCGCCGTGAAAGTCGAGGATACCGTCATGGCACGCACGAGGGCTTCCCGTACCGATCGCTGGGAGGCAGAATATCACAATATCGAAGTCGACAAGGCGAACGAGATTGAACTGACAGTCTACGATAAGCCAGCCGAGCACCCCATGCCTATAGGACTGCTCTGGGTCAGCATATCCGATATTGTTGAGGAAATGCGTCGTAAAAGGATTGAAGCCGAGATGAACAGTTCCGGCTGGGTTTCTGCCGACAGAATGGGTGGCGCTGCCGGTGCAGGTGGCGCTCCAAACCAGTTCCCTATGAGCCCATCTTCAGGCTCCTTTGGCCCAACCCCAGCATCTCCCACCCAGCAGGGCCAGGGCCAGGGACAAGGGGCGTATGGAGTGCCAGGCCCTACACCACAGGTTAACACGGGCCCTATTGATGGATGGTTCAACCTTGAACCCACAGGCCAGATCCAGCTTCAAATGAGCTTTATCAAGACCAGCAAGGATCGACGCCCTGTCGATCTAGGTCTCGGCCGAAGAGTTGCTGTTCGTCAGCGCAAGGAAGAGGTCCACGAGATGTATGGCCACAAGTTTGTCCAGCACCAGTTTTACAACATTATGCGTTGCGCTCTGTGTGGAGACTTCCTCAAGTACTCGGCTGGAATGCAGTGCGAGGATTGCAAGTACACGTGCCATACCAAATGTTATTCCTCTGTTGTTACGAAGTGTATCAGTAAGAGTAACGCCGAAACGGATCCAGACGAAGAGAAGATCAACCACCGCATCCCTCATAGATTCCAGCCCTACTCCAACGTCACTGCTAACTGGTGCTGCCACTGTGGTTATATTTTGCCGTTTGGCAAGAAGAATTGCAGGAAGTGTTCAGGTCAGTACCAGCCCCCCCTTATTTTCATCCATTGCTGCTAACAAGTAACAGAATGTGGCCTCACTTCTCACGCGCAGTGTGTCCATCTAGTCCCTGACTTCTGTGGTATGTCTATGGCTGTGGCCAACCAAATTCTGGACGGCATCAGAACCCAGAAACAGAGACAAGCCAAGGTTTCGTCTTCTCTTAGTGACAAGACTCTCCGACCCGGCAAGATGAGCCCGACTGGCAGCGCACATTCCGGAACTCCCTCATACTCGAGTACCAACCCCTCGGCTTATCAACAGCCCATGTCTCCAGACGCCACGGAGGCGGCCAAGGCCACCTACAACCAACCATCGCAGCAGAGACCTTACCCCGATCGTTCTTCTTCAAGCTCAGCAGCCACTGCAGCAGCCTCTGCTGCCATGTCCGGAATGCCCCAACCTCAGCGACAGCAATCCGATTATTCCCAGTACAGTGGAGGTGGCGGCAACGGCGGCGCTGGCGGATACGATAGACCCCAGGAAGATCCGTATGCGCAAGGCGGACAATACGGCGCTCAGCAACCCCAGCAGCGCAAGTACAACCCTGCCGATTACGCCAATGTCAACCCAGGATATGCCCAACAGCCTCAAGCGCAGGCTCAGAGACCAGCGCAGCAGCAACCACAACAACAACAGCAGCAACAGCCCCAACAGCCTCCACCACAACAGGCGCTCCCCCCACTGCCACACCAACAGCAGCAAACACAGCAGCCCGCCTACCAGCAACAGCCACAATCGCCTGTGTCCAAGACCCCTGTCCCAGAGAGCCAGCCCATGGCTCCTCACCAAGTTGCTGGGCCCGGAGCGCAGCGTAAGGCGCTACCGTTGGCTACTGACCCTGGAACTGGCCAGCGAATCGGCTTGGATCACTTTAACTTCTTGGCTGTTTTGGGTAAGGGTAACTTCGGAAAGGTCATGTTGGCTGAAACAAAGCGATCAAGGAAGTTGTATGCGATCAAGGTTTTGAAGAAGGAATTTATTATCGAGAACGATGAAGTTGAGAGCATCCGATCAGAGAAGCGAGTATTCTTGATCGCCAACCGAGAACGCCACCCCTTCCTCACCAATTTGCACGCCTGTTTCCAGACCGAGACTCGTGTCTACTTTGTGATGGAGTATATTAGCGGTGGTGATCTGATGTTGCACATCCAGCGAGGCCAGTTTGGAACCAAGCGAGCCCAGTAAGTTGAGACGCTTTAATCGCGTCTGAAGTCATGAGCTAACAAGTTGTCAGGTTCTATGCTGCTGAAGTCTGCTTGGCTCTCAAGTACTTCCACGAGAACGGTGTTGTCTACCGTGATTTGAAGCTTGACAACATCATGTTGACGCTAGACGGCCACATCAAGATTGCCGATTACGGTCTTTGCAAGGAGGATATGTGGTATGGATCAACCACCAGCACTTTCTGTGGTACCCCCGAATTCATGGCTCCCGAGGTAAGTCAATCGCCGAAATTCGTCTGCTCAAGTAACTTACTGACGGTTATCAGATTCTGCTTGATAAGAAATACGGACGCTCCGTCGATTGGTGGGCTTTTGGTGTTTTGATCTACCAGATGCTTCTTCAGCAATCTCCTTTCCGAGGTGAGGATGAAGACGAAATCTACGATGCTATTCTCGCCGATGAGCCTCTATATCCCATCCACATGCCTCGCGACTCGGTGTCAATTCTACAGAAGCTCCTCACGCGTGAGCCTGATCAGCGACTGGGAAGCGGACCCACGGATGCTCAAGAAGTGATGAGCCAGCCCTTCTTCCGAAACATCAACTGGGACGACATTTATCACAAGCGAGTGCAACCTCCGTTCTTGCCTACCATTAAGAGCGCAACAGATACCAGCAACTTCGATTCGGAGTTCACCAGCGTTACCCCAGTTCTCACCCCAGTCCAGTCCGGTAAGTCCTTTTTCGCTTCTCTAATGGTGATGATTTTATGGCTAATCGTTTTTGCGCAGTTTTGTCACAAGCTATGCAGGAAGAGTTCCGAGGCTTCTCTTACACTGCCGATTTTGACTAAGCGGATCCAACTTTGCATGAGATTGATGAAGCTTTATTTTATTTTATTTTTGCATTTCTATGAGACGATGAAGGCGCCGCGGTGGGGGATTGTCTTGCCTATCGGATACCCAGGAGCGATGATGATGGTTAGACGGCCGGACACCGCGGTCTAGTCAATGTTGATGCAGCGAACCATGATGTGGGCGTGCCTCCGCGGAAACGCCGTTATGCCGTTCGCTTTCCTTGTTTGGTTGTATCAATTGTTTTTGTGGCTATTAAGCAGCGTTTTGAAGAAAATATGTATGGTGCCGGCCTTGCTGGTAGAGAACCAGTTTGGCGGAACGAGGTCCGGGGAGAGGATGTCTGCTTAATAGAAATCAAGATAATAATTTTGTTGGAAACGAGTCTTGGTCTAGCCTGACACCGGTTTAGTGATGTCTGACGCTCGCTCTGATAACATTTGCTGTGGTGAGGACGATGAGCAGGTCTCCTAGCTTAGCACGTACATATATAGTAACGAAACACAGGCCCATGTGTGGCTAGTATAATTCATTTCTCATTTTCCCTTTTTTTTTCTAGGTGGTTTCTAGTATTTTAAGGTATATTCTAATTATTCATTTTCCTTCGCCTATTGGGTGTACTCCTTCTGCAGTAGCTTGGCAATAGTGTTCAATCTGTCACACATGTTAGTTTTCCCACTTACACTCGGACGCTTAGGGGGGAAATTAGGGGGAAGCTTACTGGATGTTGCTAGTTCCCTCGTAAATGGCACCGATCTTGCTGTCACGGAAATACTTCTCGGCCAGGCCCTCACGCACGAAGCCCATGCCACCCATCCACTCGACAGCCAGCCCGCTCACGCGGCCGGCGACCTGGGAAGCATAGAGCTTAGCCATGGCAGCATCCTTGACAAAGTCCTCACCGGCCTCCTTCTTTCGGGCGGCGTTGAAGACGAGGGCGCGGGCAGCGGCGATCTCAGTGTAAGACTGGGCGATCTGGTGCTGCATGCCCTGGAACTCACCAACGAGCTGGCCGAACTGGCGGCGGTCGTTCCACACGTAGCGCACGGCGTTCTCGAAAGCGCCCAGGGCCAAACCGGTCATCTGAGCGGCGATACCGATGCGGCCCTCGTTGAGGATGGAGATGGCGTACTTGTAGCCCTGGCCGCGCACGCCCAGGAGGTTCTCCTTGGGGATCTTGACATCGTCAAAGTTGATGACACAGGTGCTGCTGGCGCGGATACCCAGCTTCTTCTCCTTCTTGGCAATGGAGAAACCGGGTGTCTCCTTGTCGACGATGAAGGCCGAGATGCCCTTATAGCCCTTGCTGGGGTCCAGGTTAGCGAAGACGATGAAGACGTCCGACTCCATCGAGTTGGTGATCCACATCTTGCTGCCGTTGATGGTGAAGCCGTCGTCTGTCTCGGTGGCCTTGGTGGCCATGGCGAAGGCATCGGAGCCGGAAACGGGTTCGGAGAGACAGAAGGAGGCAACGGTGCCGGTGGCTAGGCGGGGCAGATACTTCTGCTTGAGGACCTCGGAGCCGTGGGTGAGAATGGCAGTGTTGCAGAGCGTGTTGTGAACGTCGACAAGCACTGAAACACTGGGGTCGGCGCGGGCGAGCTCCTCAATGGCAATGATGGCGGAAGTGAAGTTCATGCCAGCGCCGCCGTACTCCTCGGGGATCTCGATGCCCATGAGACCCTGCTCAAAGAGCTGCTCGACGACAGTGGGGTCCATGGCCTCAGCCTCGTCCATGTCGCGCGCCTTGGGGAGAATGACTTCTGTGGCGAACTTGCTGACGGCCTCGGCCATGGCGGCCTCGACCTCGGAGAGGTGGGAGATGGGCGTGGGGGGGATATCGGTGATGTCGAAGCTGTCATTGCGGCGGGGCAGAGTGGTGGAGAGCGAGCGGACGGCTGTGTTAGAGCTATGCGACGAGGTCAGCAATGGGCTGCCGGCCTCAATTGAAGCAAAATGGGTTGCTAGTGAGACGAAAAAGCAAAGCCCAATTGGGAGAGCGGCTTACATGATTGCTCTTGAGACTGCCCGCGGCAGAGTCCTTGTGGTAGTGGCCAGGCGCTGGGGAACAGCGCGCCCCCCTCTCAGGGCAGGTTGCAGGGCCCGGGCAATGGACGAGGACATGGCTGAAGCTGTAAAGCTTGCTGGATGTGGAGGGAAGAGGAAGTGAGAGGGGACGGGCGACGGGCCGAAGAGGGTGAAAAGGGACAGAGAAACAGAAGCAGGTGGTGATCACAAGCCAAAGAGACCGAATGCGGAAGTGCCACAGGACAAGGCGTTTTATACAGTGTCAGACCAGCAACACAAGGGAAAAGGAGACAACACCACCACAGCCCCGGCACAGGAACAGCTGATCAACTGACTCTGGCATTGACGGCAATGTGAGAAGCCACGCACCCACCTCCAATGGCCGTCCGGTGTGCAGATACCCGGCACAAGGTCTTCGATCTGAGCTCTCTCGGCCTAATAACGGGTCGCAGCCGAGGATAACCTCCGCCCTAGCGACCTTCACCCGCGGTACCTAAAGCAGAATGCGGGGCGTCCCATGGACAAGCTCCAGACCTTTTCTGCGGAGGGGAGTGGGGGGTCCGGGGATTAACCGGGTGACGTCAGGTCCACATTTTTTGTTTTCAATGGAGGACTGGCATGTGAAGTGCCGCACACAGCAACGCTTTGTGAGAAGCCGGCGAAACACTTTCTCCGAGCGAAACGCGTTTTTGCATCACGTGATCCAATTGGACGGCCAGCGCCGAGATTTTGGTATCTCATGATGAGAGCTTCAGTAGGAGCGAGAGAGTGACTTTGAGATCGGCCAGGCACCACCTAACCGCCGCACACAGCCGTCCAATCCGACCCGTCCGACCTCGCCGGAACCAGATTGCCCACCATGGTCGGCTCCATCCTCCGCCAATTCTTCTCCCCGGCGACCCGGCGCCCAATTCTCGCCGCCGCAACAGCCTCGACGACCTCGATGCCCCGAATCGCCGCTGCCGCCCTCCCCTCGTTCCGCACCTTCAGCACCACGCCCGCCCGCTCCGCAACCTTGAACCAGGTGTTGCGCGGTATCCGAAAGGGCAAGCGCGCGCGCCACGCCGTTTCGCCCGCCCTGGCCAACACCCACTGCCCTGCGCTCAAGGGCGTGTGCCTGCGAGTTGGTGTCGTGCGACCCAAGAAGCCCAACTCCGGCGAGCGAAAGACTGCCCGTGTCAAGCTCTCTTCCGGCGCCGTCGTCACTGCCTACATTCCTGGTGAGGGCCACAACATTCAGCAGCACAGTGTCGTCCTGGTCCGTGGCGGACGTGCCCAGGATTGTCCCGGTGTGCGATACCATCTTGTCCGAGGAGCTCTTGATCTTGTATGTTCCGACCCGTCTTCCTAGCTCGTACCTTTCTTTTTTTTTCTGTCTTCCTTTTTAAGGAGTTGGCTAGTGCAATTGGAAAGTATGTTAGCAGTTGCGTGCTAACATAGTCAAATTTAGGGTGGTGTTGCGACCAGAACCACTAGCAGGAGTAAATACGGCACCAAGAAGCCCAAGAAGGCTACCGTTGGTTAGAGGAATATTATAGAACGGAGGCCGACTGATTTTTGGGAAATTACATGCTAGGGGATGACTTAGGGGGAACGATAAACATGAGATACACTACAGGCCATACGCCATGTACCTATACTGTACAACATTGAAGCACATTGGAACAACTCAAAAACATTTGTGTCATAGATCCCAAAAAAAGAAAGAACCGGTTGATTCATATACATCTACATGATCAAAGTTGTCCAAAGTGTCTCAAACCTAGACGCCTTTTTGATTTCTTAAGTGGCCACCTTAAAACAGCTTTGCCGTATCCCCCGCCTTCATGATACCGATCAAAAGGTGGTTCAAAATAAAAGGGAAATCATCTACCATGCATTACAACCAAGTTTATGTTAAACGTACATCAGGCTAGAAAACTCATTTAAGAGAAATCTAGGTCTGCTCCTCATAGCCTGCGGGCTTCTCCATGTTGTTGACGTCGTAGTATCGCGAGGTGCCTGCATATTATTAGAAATTGGCCAATGGTATCAGGATGTCATAAGATGCTTACAAGAGTAGCCCTTCCAATCAAAGTTCTCCTTGGGATCGCAGTGGCAACGCAGATCCAGGCGCTTCTGCTCACCAGTGGGGCAGTGAGTAAAGGGAACGTGGTAGTAGGCAATGTCGTTGAAGAAGTGGATCTGCTCCTTCTTGAGGAGAAGACCTGCAGCAATTGAGTGGACAGGTGCATCACCCCATCGTTCGTAGAAGAAGCCACCGTCCTTATCAAGAGACTCAAAGTAGTCAATGTAAGGCTTGCTGCGGAGCCACTCAAGGCTACCGACCTCGAAGTTGGACCACTGTAACGGGGTTAGTCGAGATAATTGTCGTCGCATATTTAAAAACACTTACGAAATGGCACTTGTTGTAGGTGTCACCGCCATCGTCACTGAGGAAACCCATAGAGTTGTCCTGTTCGATGTGCTCAGGGTGGTTCTTGATGAACTTCTTGGTGCTGTCCCAAAGGGTGGGGATGGTGTCAATGTACTCGTACAGACTGAGGACGAAGCTGTACTTCTTGTTGTTCTCGTGCATGACACGGAAAGGGTCGTAGTGGATGTCACAGAAAAGCTTGATGGAGGGCTCAACACGCCAGTAGTACTCGTAGTTCATCATCAGAGGCTGACGGAAGAAGAAACCAGATTCAAATCGGCACATGTGGCGGTAGCTGATGGAATCACCGTAGATGATCTTCCTTGCCTTCATGTCCTCACGAACCTTCTTGGCGCGGTCCTGGTCAATCCATTCGGGGAAGGACCAGTGCTCTTCGGGGATCAGACCGTAGTGAGTCTTGCCAGAGACAAGCGAGCTGGTAACCTTCTTGAAGGTGTCATCGAAGGGCTGGTCATTGAGGAAGACCCAGTCGTAGTTGTATCGTCGGTTGAATCGATCCTCGACCTGACGAATGGACTCGGCAATCTCCCAAACGTCGCTGTTTCGCGCAAGAGTAACAAAGGTGGCGTTCATTCGGGGTCCTGGGGCAGTGCTATCCAAGGTCCAGCCGGGGTCGTTGGGGGTCATGGCCATGGGGTAATCGCCGGTCTTGGAATCGGGGACAGTCTTGGAGTCGGGAACCGTCTTCTGGATGGGGGTCTCGTCCTTCAGGAGCTGCTCGTCATCGGAAGCCTTGGGGCGCTGCTCCTGGGGGAAAGCAGGTGCCTTGCTATCACCGGTGGAATCACCTGGGACCTGGACATCGCCGGGGCCGCCGGGGAAGGATGGGTTGACCTTCCCAGCGCCCTGCGATCCGCTGCCGGGGATGGAGACAGTTTCGTACTTGGAATGGGAGACGAAGTAGAAGATGGTGAGCGTCTGTCGAGTTGGTGGTTAGCAAATGGAGGTGGCGTGCCAAATTGGGAGGCAAATCGACGTACGAACAACGCAAAGGCGATGTAGCGCACGTAGCGCACATTGCCGGTAGCCATGATGGGCAAAAACTACTCGAGGCAATCCCTCGAGGTGAGAAAGAGTGGTTGAATAGTCTCAGTTGTGGTGATGTTTGTCGCCAGCTGCAGGGCGGACTAGCTGGTTAATACGTAGCCACAAGGATTTGGGCCGGGCGGCTCCTAGGCCGTTGGTGTCGTGTTCTAGGCTGGTCTTTAACAAGAGACCATGGTCTGACTGACAGACAAGCCACTGCCAGAAGGAGAAATCGTCGATGGGAAGCCACACGACGAGGGCAGCTGTAAACAGGGGGAAGAAGGAAAGAAGAATGAAGAAAAAAATGAAACAGAGTTGGACAACAAAGATAGAAGACAGGACCCAGGCCTAGATTTTTGGGAGTGCTACCAGGCCCGTGATCGTCGACATGGGGTACAGGACGAGAATGCAAGCGCCTGTGGGAGTCGCGACGCAGGTACTTCTCGCTCCAGTGTACATGAGATGTGGGAAACCTTACTTGGCCAGCCTGGCCCGTCCGCCACAGATTTAGTGGTGGGCGTCCCAGGAATCGACGCCCTGCGGCCGCCAACAAGTACCCGTCAACCGCTAGTACTTGTGTCAGGGGGTAGATATCGAAAATGCCGTCACTGCCACCTCTCGTTGCAACAGATCTGGCATCTCATCCTCAAGCTTTCTGTGGCATGTTTCTATCTAAGACATCCTGTGCGTGTACCCGGCGTGTACCAGGAAGGGAGGGACGGTGTATCTACGGCCAGTCCCTCCCAGCGCCAACTCTGATAAAGGGGGAAACGACGCTTTGGGATCTCCTGAGCGCTGAGCGCAAACGCTACAAACGCTGCAAAACCGCTCCGGAAAAGAAGAAAAAAAAACTTTCCAGGCTGTACTGTGCTTCGTATTGCGACGCAATGGTCGCCCTCCCACCTTGTCGCTCACTTATCAAAGGCTGGCCAGCGGATCGTCTAGCACCCAGCGCTAATGGAATGATTGGCCCACTACTGCGCCAGGTTTCTGCAGAGATCCTGGCTCTGGAAGGGGTTTAGAACGCAATTTCAGGGCTTTGCGTACGGGTTTACGGGGCTGCCATGCCTGTTGGTTTCCAGTCCCTCGCGCCGGGGACGCCTGAGACGGACGGCTCTTGGCTCCCGAGGGTCGTCTCGTATTCCACTGTATTGTGCCCCTTTCCAGATTATCCGTTCCCCCTACCAAAGGAACCTTGCATGACAGAGCTTTTTTTAGCCCTCTTCTTCCGACTGTACTTTTACGACCCTTAATTGCCATCGTCGCTGTTGTTTCCTCGCCTCAACGTTTGCGTACAATCAGTCGACAGGGGCTGTGAGGGCGGACTCCATATAAGTTGCGCTTGTAGGCTAGTTTTCGGAATTTGCGGCTCCAAGGTGCCCAGGTTGTTACGCCGTGCTTACGACGCTTTTTCCACGTATGTGCAACTCATAGGGGCTGTGAATATGTAAACAAAGACAACAGCGTACCCGGTCTGAGATAGGCAGGGAACGAGCGGACTCGTTCAAGGGCACCATATCAAGCCAGCCTCCGCTGGCCAACGCTTAATTGGCCATCCATCGACATTGATGTAGCTCCGGCCTCTCCGTAAGCGCAATTTCAGCACCATCACGGGCATGAACACTTATTCTGCACGTCACCTTAGCTTACGTCTTGCAATATACCCAGCATATGTATCTCGTAGACCGCTTCCGCCTACTTCTACCCTCGTCAATGACGAGCTTTGAAACACGCGCGTTACCCTCGCCATCTTTCCTTGGGGCCGCCTGTGTACCAATTGATGCACACCTGCTCTTCATTGGATAAATGGGTTGTGTAAGTCGTGCTGTTGTGCTACAACCAAACAAAGAGGCGCCCAGGCCATGGAGCCCGGCCGTTTGGAGAGACCGCTCCAAAATAAGGCATCAAGAGCCACTCTGTTCCACCGCCTGTCTCTGAATTTGAATCCTAACCCACAAAGTCTCATTCTTTCCAATAGTGTGCCACCCTTTTGTCTGATTAAGTGATATTCGTGCATTTGTTAATAATGCCCAATGGTCGAATTGGGCGAATTAGACATCTTACCTAGCCCTTTAGCCCTGAGGGGCGACGGGGCATTCTGACACACGAGCGCCAAGCAGAGAGGTGAGTTGTGACCAAACGTCAAACAACGGCCTAAGTCCATCCTTGCACGCGCGTGGTCACGTGATAGGAATTTCTTTGACTGGGCGATTTTGCTCCGGAAGCGGAATTTCGAAATTCCCAACATGTGGGGAGGCAAGTTGGAGAACTGAACCTCGCTGGCTCCTCGTCGCATCACTCGGTCAGGTTTGGAACAGAGCTTCCCTGAGCACCTGTTGCAGCGCGCCTCTTTCGATCTGCTCTTTTCTGGATTTATCGACACCCCGAGCGACTTGCCCGAGCATCGCGAATCGCTTGACCACACCCTGGCCAGCTCCCCGCATCTCTTGCAAGGTTGGCTTTGCCCCCCGACATCTTGAGTTCTATTTGGAAGACATCATGATCGATTTGTGCGCTTTGGTCGACCCTACGAACATTACCTTCTCTTAGTGGTGAGTGTTTTCTTCGCTTGGGTCCCAGCCTTTTTCTAGTTTCTTGATGCTCTGGAACCTCCGCACCCTTGCGACTGGACACGCACTTGGAGATGGAATACAAGTATAGTGATGGAGTCTGGGCTGGAACTGGCAGCAACGACGAAAATGCCACGACACGATTCACCACGATGCGAACAAAAGCGGTTACCTACAAAGTACAATATAAAAGGAGTTTATGTATTTGGTCAGGGTTCACAGTTCAGCTGAAACTGAGCGCGTAACGCCAGCGATACTCAGAACGCACGCGCCGCCTTAGGACGCGGCAATTCACCTTGCCGCTTCCCCCAGAAATTATGTTCATATTGTCGGGGCTTTGAATCGGACCCTTGAGTTGCCGTTTCATCAGATTTCCAGCCCAGTCGAGGTCTCACAAACCCTCCTTACTCGTAGTGACAATTGAGGCATCGTGGCATTGGTCTTCGAGCGGGGTTTCAGAGCCTAACCATTCGCTTACTTGTATAGCGCCAACAAGGACTTGTTAAACTAACCATCCTCTTAGTACAACTCAAACCTCAATCCTCCCAGGTCGAAACCTCGACAGCATGTCGTTTTTCGGCTTCGATACTTCGGGCCGCCATAACACGGCGGCCCCTGGCTTCTCTCAGACTCACGATCCCTTTGCTGGTCTTTCGGGCAGGGATGGTGACGATGATGCCCTCGAATTCGAGGATACCTATGACGGTCTTGGCGATCAGCTCGATGAAACCGATGATGCCTTCAACGACGACACATTTGGTGGAACCACCTCTGGAGCCAACCCTGGCAAGGACTTTGACTTCTTTGGTCAGACAGCCAAGGTTGCCAATGCCATTGAGGAGGAGCACCTTCGATACCATCGCCAACTACCTACCGCAAAACCCGCCGCTCCTGCTCAGGCTGCTGTTTCCAACATGCAATCGTACTATTCAAACCAGCCTGCACAGCGACCTGTTCGAACTGGTTATGAGAAGTACAGGGACCCTGAGCCGATGCCTGATCTGAACGTCGACAGGAGCATCTGGGGTATGGCACCGAAGCAGCCCACACCTTCTGCGCAACCCTTGCAGCCTGCTCAGCCATCCCCTGCTCCTCAGATTATTCACCCTGTCAGCCGCAAGATGATGAGCCTGGAGGAGGTTGAGGCCGCTATGCGCGCACAGCCAAAGAAGCCAACACCTCAACCTCCCATGGCCGAACTCTATGCTCAGTCTGGCGGATACCCAACTCCTCAGCAGCAGTACTCGCAACCCCAGGGACACGGACACCCAGTGACGATTCTTCAACGGCCCCAGAGTGGTCAGCCCAAATCAACTCCCCCTGTTCAAGGAATCCATGCCCCCCCTCCTCAGCAGCAACAAGCACACGTGCAGCCAACTCAAATCCTTCAAAACCCTAACCGTCTTTCTGGCGATGGTGCTGGAGTTGGAGCCTCTGGTCACCAGGCCAAGCGCTCCCAGGGAGCAATGGCCAGCCTGGCCCAGTTGCAGCAACATCCTCAGATGATGCAAATGTCTGAAGAAGAGAAGGCCGCCTTTTTAGACCAGGAGACCAAGAGGGCTAAGCGAAACCACAAGATCTGGCTACTCTCAAAGGACAATGGCTTGATGACGCCTCAGGACAAGAACTTTATTACCCGAATCCAGCTTCAGCAGCTCGTTGCTGCCACTGGCAACCCAGTCGATGGCTCTGATGCATCGATTGCTGAGGATTTCTACTATCAGGTGTACAGTCACATCCGGGCCGGTCAACGCCAGAATCCCAGCCAGCCACTTAGCAACTTCGCTCAGACTTATCTTTACCAAACTGGCAGCCGACAAGGTGGAATGCGACGCCACGGTCGTCCCGCGGAGAACCACTTCCAGCGCATGGAACAGCAGGTACAGCGAGCTGTAGAGGCTGCCAAGAACAAGCCCAAGAACCCTCAGCTTGTCATTGCCGGCAGCTTGGGAAAGATTTCTTTCAGTAACGCCAAAACACCTAAGCCTCTCCTCAACATAAAGCGTACCGAAAGCGAGACACCCCGACCCAACACTGAGAAGAAGGGCGGTCTGGATCGCAAGACAATTCTCCGCAATGTTGAAAAGGTCTACCAAACTCTGATGCGAATCGAAGACCACGTTCGTCTCCTCCCTCCTCCCATCACCAACCCGGCCGATGAAGAGCTGCAAAACAAGCACAAGGAGTGGGCTACCATTCTCGAGACATACAACGCCAGGCTCTGGCATGAGCTCAAGGTCCATGAGCCTATTGGTGCTACTGTCCCTCATCCCTTTATCGCCTTCCTGTCTTGTGCCAAGGGCGAGAGGGCCATTCCCCGAATCTTCCCCCATCTTTCCTTTGAGCAGCGCACCACCATCTTGACTATGATCATCTACCACCTCGACCAGCTCGATGTCGTCCAAGGAGCTGCTATTACTCCTGGTGAGACGACAACTCTCAACGCCAGGATGCGGGAGAAGATTGAACTCTTCATCTCTACCGTGATGCCATCACTAATGCAGTACTTCAATGACACTGGATTGGATATTGTTGACGGTGTTCTCAACCTCATTGCTACCAAGCTCAATGTCGACCTTATTGCTAGAGCAAGAATCGGTGTTTCCATGTTGACTCTCATTCTTAGCCGCGCTGTGCTCTTGAAGCAGACTGGCGCTGGTACTCCTGAACAATGGGAGAAGTGGTATGTTCACTTAGATCCAATAATGTTCTTGCTCGTTATGCTAACATTTTCCTCAGGGATAACACTTTTGAAATTCTATTTGCTAGGCTTGAGCCGTCGCTGCCCTACATTTTCCCTGGCAGCGTCAACACTGGAGAGGATGTCTACGTCTGGCAGCTCCTTGCTGCCATGGGCGTTAGTGCAACTCATGACCAGCAAACTCGGCTGGTCCTCGCTGTCAAGGACCGTGTCCTTGACACTGTCTCACTCTCCAAGACACTTCCCCCTACTATGGCGGCTGAGCGCCTGGGCAGCGTCAACCTCTTTATGCGCTCTATCGGCTTGGATGTCGAACTACTTCAGTAGACGAGACTTGTTGACATGTTTAATGCTACCTTTGGGAAGGAAATGGGGTTCCTGGGCTATTTGGGCTGGCATGTTTGGGCACTTGGGGTCAACAATTGAAGCGTTTTTGGTGCACATGGAGAAAGTGGCTTTTGTGGGCAGAGGATACCATGGGACATCATGCCTCGTCATGCCGGGTGTACTATATTCCAAAGGCGACGTTTGTCGAGTGCTTCATGCATTTTTTGTACCGGCATCACAGAACCTGTCGGTCGATATTGGGCGCGCGGTAGGCAGCTTTGCTACCCCCTCAGGCGGGAATGAGCATTACTAGCATTGGACTAGTAATAAAATTGTGTTTGATGCAATATGTTTAGATATGTTTATTAATATAAAAAAAAGCATGTATTGTAGTTTCAAAGATTTACGCTTTACCATGAACATGACCTCTTGAATCCCAAGTCTAAATCGAACATCAATTATGAAGCAGCATCGCTAGAAAGCTACCAACAAGGGGGTAGTCTATATGTAGTCAGCCTGCTAGGCAGTCTTCCCGTCGTTTACTACCACTCATACCACTCCCGGAGGCAACCTCCGACTCTTGCTTGGGATGTATTATCCCATTCGAATCACTTCGTTGGGTGTCCTGAGTTCATGTACAGCGCCAATGCAGACTCAAATTTTGCGTCACACGCTCAAGCTCTCCCAAGAAATGCCGTCAAGTAACAACAGCAGAATAATGAGTCGGTCAGTTCCCAGGGTACTGGAAATATTGTGACACCAATTTGACTCGTACTCTTTCTTATTCCTTTTTTTTTCATTTGATATTGACATTGACATTGATATCGTGCTATTTCGCACATGCCTCCTCTTTCACTTGATCTACTTTTCCCCATGTACGCCGAGCCATGCAATCCCATTTTGATAAGTCATGAACAGAACCATTCCTTCCCTCCATTTCTATATAAGTATATATTGTCTTTAGATGAATAGGGGCACCCTTGACTCAGATCCATCATTAGTGTTAGGAACTTGCCCCTCGACGGCCTCCTCTTCGAGCAACGCCGGCTGCGGCCCCGCCTCGGGGCCGAAGTCTTGTCCTGCTTGCCTCTTCTGCCGCTGGTTCAGGTTGAGCGGGCTGTACGGGAGCGGGCTGGATGGGTTGGGGCTCCTCCTTGACTTCGGGTTCGGGGTCGGGTCTCTTGATGCCGCTCACAGCCTCAAGCAACTGCTTCTCGGTCCAACGAACACCAAAGTGGGCAACGCCATCCTCCAGCGGGTTCTCAGTCTCGGCCTCCTTTTCATTCTGGCCCTCTTCTTGCGTGGGACGAAGGAACAAGCTCTCGTTGTAAACCTCCCATGCAGCTTCCTCGTTCTCGTCGGTGTAGCGCATAGTTCGCCAGTGTTCGGTTTGGACGGCGCGAAGACGATCAGCCATGGTCTCGGTGGTGACTCCATCGCCGTCGCCAGTCGCCTTAACGGTCATGTGAATTGCACGAGCAGGACCGGTACTGGGAGCGGGGCCAGCTTCCTTGGAGGCCGACGCGGCAGCTTGGCGCTCGAGCTGGACACTGGCGTCGATATGATGTAACTGCGGACGAAGATGGACGAGATCGGAAACGGGAGTAAGATGGAGATCCTCTGGAGGGTGTGCGTGTTAGTCTCATGTTAGAATGGCGAACGGACAAAATCAAAACTTACTGCCCTGGAAAACTCCAACCATGTGCTGGACTTCTCGGTACTCGGGGTATTGGCCACCAAGTGTCTGGGTGCGAAGAACCTTGTCCTGCCTCACTGCCTCACCCCAGTCCAGCTCCTCTTCCTCCTCTTCGACCTTTTTCCGGCCGGGACCTCGCTGCACAGTGCCAAATCCAAATCCACCAGCCAGACCATGGCTACCGCCGCTCTTGGCTGCCATGGAGGCGTGCAAGGTGCGTCCCCACTTGAGACCTTTCTCGCGGTCGTAGGCAACGCTGTGGTCGAGAGGTACGTCTACCTCCACCATGCCAGAGTTGGCCTTGATGCGCATCTCGGTTGGTGGTGGTCGCGGGGCATCATCGGTGCGATTTGGGTGCTGAAGAACTAGTAGACGGCGGCCGAGAGGAAGGGAAGGGTTGAGGAAGACCTGGTAGGTCGAGATGACTGGGTCGTCCTCCTCGTCAGTCGTGGGCTTCAGGTTGGGATCAATGTCTGCGTCAAGGTCCATTGGGGCCGCGGGGGCGTGTTGGTCGAGAGGATCCATGGTAGCCAATATTTTGGTAATTATTTATATGTCGCCTCTTCTCTGTGCAAGCTTCAAGGCTCGGCCAAGACGCTTCCCACTTCCAAGCTTGTGATGGCAGGCGGGGGATACAGCTTGCGACCAAGGATGCTGCGTCTGTGCTAGGTAAGGCGAGGGCGGTGTAAATATTTCAAATGAACCTTCGGTCAGGAAACCCCGCTCTGAACTGTTCCTGCGCCTAGGCGACTAGCACAATGGGCAATGATGCTGTGGTTGTTAACTTGAAAGTATGACTGAGGAGGGGCTCACTGGAGAAATTTCCCAATCGCCCATTCTCATGAGGCCTAATAAGGTTTAGTGCCTGGCTGGTTTATCTTATCGCATCGTCCCCCACCAAGCTGCTTTATACCAAACCATCAATGGCACCAACTATTGTATTTATTTGACATCTTCTATTGTCGATTCTCATTATTAGCAGTTTTCTAAGATCGAGGTGCTGCCAGGCTTTCATTAACTTTTTGACGCTTCGAAAATCTCCACAAAGATGTTATGAACATGATCCCTGCCCGACTAGGCAACGGTACAATAAAAGTATCAGACATATCCAGTTGGGCTGTTGGCTCTCATCGATCTTGATGCCCATAAACTTCCACTTTTCTCACAATAAAATGCATTGCGGCATCAAACGAGAAATAGTGATTATATCGGCGTTCATAGAACCTAATCACCAGACAAATCTCCTCTTGCTCAATGCCATACATAATCTCCAATGGAACATGGCTCTTCAAAACTCTCTGATGTTTATGCGGCTATTCTCAAAGAACTTAATACCATTGTACCAATTTAACATGTTTGCAATGGTAGAGCGAGAAATATATTCACATATGCACATTACTTCATATATTGGTTCAAGATGCTCCCATATTTTTGAGACCTATGTACTCCATTTTACATTTTTCAGGGTATGATTTATACATGTAAATCAGAGCCTGGAAGTTACCTTACTTCGCAATCGAGTTAGAAACTCAATCATCACCACACCATTGACGCCGTTTTATAGCGCAAATGCGTAACAACCAAAAAAGAAAAAAAAAACAAGGCCATTTGCTGGGTTGCCCATAAATCCAATCTATTTTCACTGAGCCGCTCATCTGTTCTTGCCACGGTCTCGTCGTCCTCCTTCCAAGACCTTGAGCCTCTTCTGGAATCTGTCTCCAATCTCGACTCTGCCGCTTCCCCTGGGACCATCCGTTGTGTCGAGTCCGCGCTTTCGGCTCTTCTCGAGCATGGCCCGCACGCCGCTCTGGGGTCCCTTCTTCTTGGTCAAGCGGTCGATGCGGTCGACGCCCTCGCCCAGGTTGTGCCACTCCTCGCCGCCAAACATCATGCGGCCGCGACCAGCTTGCTTGGCCTTCTGGGCACGATCCTTCTTGCTCTCCTTGGGGAGACGGGTGAAGTTCATTTCTTCGTACTCGCGGCGTTCGTCTTCCTCCTTGCGGTCGGCCGCCGTCTTCACCTTGCGGCCACCCTGGACAATAGTTGTACCAATACTGGGTTCCGCCATGGGTGCTGCTGAAAGTTCTGACTGGACGAATTCGTCCATGGTGTGTGACTTGTTGGGTCGGCGATCTCGCTTCTCGCGGCGCCCGCCAGCGTCCATGACCTGGCGGTCGCGCTTCGGTGGGCGGTAGACACCTGAGGCTCCAGCTTCGCCCTTTGCAGGCTTTGCGGTGACGTCGTCGATCAGAGTGCTGAAGTTGGGGGCGGCAGAACGTTTGCCAGATGGGTGTGAGACTTCGTCCTCGTCGCTCTCCTCCTCAGAGTTGTCTTCTTCATCAGAACCAGAGCCTGAATCCGAATCCTCTTCTTTAGAGGCCTGCTCTTTGGCAATTCTCTCGCGCTCGGCATCGTCTGCAGTTCGGAGGAACCGGTCGATAGAAAATCGCAACTTCTCTTCAAGAGGTCGTGCGCCCCTCTCGAGATAGAGACGCAGCTCGATGAGCTTCGATCGGACTGACTGGTCGAGCCTGGATCCATCTTCTGCGTTTTCGGAGTCCGTCTTCGAGTTTCTGAGCTTCAGAAGGATCAAAAAGACAAGGTTTTGTAGGTAAGAGAGCAACAGCTCGTTCTTAACGTCGAGAAGGGAAATGCCATCCTTCTGGTGTTCAATGGTGGCGATCTTGGGGGTAACCTCAAGGGCGGAGGAAAGCGACTGCGTCAGCGACGTCAGCAGCGCCGGTAGTGTTGTTGGGGCCGCCATCTTGTCCGGTCGTGGCCGAATTTGCGGATGCTGGAAATGTCGTCTAGGCCCAGATCAAAAAGTTTCCACTGGTGTTCAACTTTTTAGCGGGGCTAGCTCAGTAGGCCCCACAGTCGCAAGTCTGGTTTGTCTAGCCACACTACCACCGCCACATCTATTGCTCACTTACTACCCTACACAATAAGTACCAGTCTATGTTTCTTGCATCTCTTTGGGGGCTTAAAAATAAATAAATAAAAACGATGGGAGAAATCAAATAAAGAAACAAAATTAATTGCATTCAAATATTTTGGGTTTCCTATTTATCTATAGCAAATTTCGGGTTTTAAAGCTACCAAGTTCTTCGATGATCTAAGGTAACCGATCACACCGGCACC
This sequence comes from Calonectria ilicicola, assembly GCA_020809705.1. Lineage (NCBI taxonomy): Eukaryota > Fungi > Ascomycota > Sordariomycetes > Hypocreales > Nectriaceae > Calonectria > Calonectria ilicicola. The sequence goes on along the minus strand of CP085828.1, from coordinate 1,198,685 downwards.
CTCTTTTATAAATAGCAGGGATCTTGTTAGGACTCTTCATCTAGTTTCTAGACCCGAGAAAGGGGACTGGGTATTAGGTTTTGGATCCCTGATTCATCATGGATACCTAGTTCTGTTCAAATTTAATTACTACACGATGTAATAAGAAAGAATTAAAACATGCAAGTTTTTGTACGGACTGTTGTTTCCATCACTCACTATAACCTGAACTATAACCACCACTTCCGTCCTCATAATCCTCCTCGCCCTCATCTTCCTCATCATCATTGCCATCATCGCTATCATCGCCATCGTCGCCATCATCGCCATCATCGCCATCATCGCCCTCATCGCTATCGTCGCCATCATCGCCCTCATCACCCTCATCGCTCTCAGAATCGCCCTGGACTTCACTCTCATCCTCAGAACTGTCCTCAGAGTTTTGACCTTCCCATGTACGAGAGTACTCCAAATTTTCATCATCAAGCTCTGAGTAAATCTGACTTAATTCAGAACCGGAGACGCTGGAATCTTGCTCTGAATGACTATCGGAATCGTCACTTGACTCGTTTCCTATACCATCTTGAGAAATGTCTGACCCGCGGTCATCGGTGTCACTCGACTCGCGGGATGAGAAAGAGCTGTCCTTGTCGGTCTCATTATCGATGTCTTCATTTCCCATGTCAGAAGGATATACATGGCCGTCTGAAGGATCATAAGGTAGCGGGATATTCGAATCCTCTTCATTATCCGAAGAGCCATCGCTATCATCCGACTGATTTCCTTCTAAGTCACTGTTGTGTGCGGAGGAATAAGTAAGGTCGAAATCAGGATCATGTTCACCCTCAGCTTCAGGGTCTTCATGATCTTGATCACTATCGGCGGAGCCGGTATCGTGACCATCATCAGGCCAGGTAGTATCAGGGTACTCTGCGACTGGTTCATTTTGATCCGCGAGTGAAGAAGTTTCAGAATGGTCAGCATCTTTGATTGGTGGATCATTCTCAGGACTGGAGGGGCGTGACTCTTCCATGACCTCGCTGGCTATTGCAGCACCAGCGACGGCGCCAACAGCAGCACCAGCAGCTCCAGCTGCGAGTGGATTCATCTTGCTTTTCTCATTTTCTTGAGGCTGTGACTTTGCTGGACTACCTGAAACTCCAGAGGCGGAACTGGGCGGCTGTTGACGTGGAGTAGCCGCAGGTGTTACTGGAGACTCTGACATCTCGGTGGGCTCCGCTGTCGGTGGGTTGATTGGCTTCGTGGTCGTATCCGACGGAGGTGTATCTCTTTGAGGGCCCTTTTCAGGAATTTCAGTGGGTTGGGCCGATGTATTTCCTGGAATTGGTCCTGGCTCAGGTTTTGGCGAAGACTGCTGGTCTGGGGAATTTGTTGGCGGATTCGAAGACGCCGAGCCCGTTGCTCCCGATGAAGAAGGCAGGGAGGGCTCGGGATTAGTTCCATCCGGTTGAGTAGAAGACGGCTCTGTTTCGGTGTTATCCGATTGAGAGGGGGGAGGCACCGTGTGAGGTACAGATTCTTGAGATGGAAGATCAGCAACAGGTGTATTTTGTCCAGCTGAGGAATCTTGGTTGGTTGCATTCGGATCACACGACTCGGGTTGGGCAGTGTTGTCAACAGTAGGAGGCTGCTTGGCTTCAGAATCTGGAGACTTATCATCTTGGGGCTTTTGTGGCGGCTTCTTTTCATTTTCGGAATCTGAAGAGTTGTCATGGGGCTTCCTGGACTGTTTTGTCTTATTTTTGGAATCCGAAGAGTTTTTATCATGGGGCCTTCTAGAATGCTTCTTTTTATTTTCAGAATCTGAAGAAGAATCGCTAGAATAGTTGTATCGCCTCTCCCCGTGTGGTTTATGGCCATTGCTTCCTCTAGACAGGGACATGCCAAAATCAGTGGAGCTCGACTTCTGTGTTGACTTCTGGATTGACTTATGGCTTGACCCTCCTCCGAGAGAAAGCGAAAATCCTCCTGAGCCATGGGAATTGCCGGACTTGCTCTGTGTTCCGCTGGCTTTGTCTTTGCCGCCTGATGCGGAAGCATGTCCAGCTGTAGCTTTGTCAGACTTTGCCTTGGCTCCGGACCTTTCGCTACCTAGGCTCTCAGACTTAACATCAGATTTAATCTTTTTGGAATGCACAGCAGTAGAAGACTTTCTCGCAAGAGCTTCCTTTGATTTCGCCTTTTCTTTTTGCACTTTTTCGGCAGTCGCGGGCTTCGGAGGCGTGCTAATCGCTGGGCCATCCATCAGAGGTCGACCACCAGATGGCCTGCCAGATGAAGCAAAAATCGACTCAACAAAAGTAGAAGATGCTTTTGAAACAAGAGTTTCTTTCCTTTTTGGGCCCGAATTTTCCCCCGAGTCCAACATGCATAGGATGTCTTGCTTCTTGGAACCATGGTGAGACGAGAATGACTTGTCCTCGTTCAATAGAACCTCAAGCGCCAAAGGAGCTCGCGACGACTTGATCAGACTCTTATTCTTGGCCCTTCGGCTGTAATCGAAGAGAGACGGTATCTGAGCTGAGCTATCAAAGGGAATGGGCTCATGTCGGCCCCAGTTGCTGGTGTATAAGTGTAGCCCCGAGGAGGTGTGTTTTGCATGGAAGTCCTTTGAGTTTGAAGAAGGGAGCGATTCAACCAAGCCGGAAACCTCAAGTGAATCACTTTTACTCTTTTTGGACCTTTTGGATGCAGGGTTATTTCCTGAATCTTGGCCCGAGATCCTAACAGTTTGTGACTCTACCGTGCTCTTAACCAACTTGGCGAGCCGCAAATCGGCAGAGACAGTCAATTCACCATGTGAAGCGGCTGGTTTTGACTCTAGGTTGGCAATGACTTTCTTCTCTGAATGATTCATCTTTACCGTGCTGGCTTCTTTGGCCGAATGCAACAAGAATGAAGATGAATTGGCAACGGGGGCGGCATTTGTTGGATTTGTAGTCTTGACCGCATGAAGGCTCCCGTCCTTTCCCTCTTGAGGAATGGTGCTGGGATTCTTTGTTGGATGAATACCTTCGTCAATAGATTTCAGGTCTTCATGTTTGCGACGCCGGGACCTTTTTAGCTGAGGAGATTTGGGCGACGCCTGATCTGATGGGATTGACTCCACAGATTGGATTGAGGGGACAGAGTCTGCGTTGACCGAATTGTTGCGTGAGGAAGCCCTCTTTTCTCGAGAAGATGACTTCTTGGCCTTGTGATTAAGTTCTTCAGTTGGATTGGGGAGCGCAGGCTGGATTTGAGCGACTGAGTGAACAGTGGCTGACACCACGAGCAACTGATGATCCGTCGATTGAGCAGGTGGAGTTGCGACGAACGGGACACCGAATTTCTCCACGACTTTAGAATCAACCTCTGCCGCCCTTTCACGGATGGAATTCCACCCTTTGATGATGTGGAGGCTGTCTATGTAAAAGACCTTCCGCTCCTCTCGCAGCCATGCCCATGCTTCTTTGGCGCAGGGCACTTGGGGGAGAAAGATTGTCCCCAGCGGAGCCGAAGGTTTCCCAACAAACATGACACTCCGTGTAGAACCCGAGGGGAATCCTTCTGTTCCAGCTTGGAAGACTTCAGGATAGCTATCTTTCTGTGTGGTCTGTTTTAACCACCCTGGCTTGGAAGGAGGAACTGGTGCAAAAGACCAAAAGTTGAAGCTTTCTGGAACAACCAGCTCGAGACAGAGTAAACAAAGCTTGTTCGTCTCTAGGATACTGAATCGACCATCAGAGCTCGATTCGTGAAAAAAACCTAGGCGACTGGGATATCTGCTGGAATCATCAAGCCGGTACTTTGGGAAGTGGCCGCAATTGAGACCGCGACCCTGAAGTTTACTGGCCAAAAATTCTGCAGACCCTTGAAAAAGAGCAGTGGTCTCAATCTGACCAGGAGAATGAGGTGATTGAGGTGATTGAGTGGATGATGCTGCTGGCGGGCCGCCAAATTGCATAGTGAGGTGACCTTGAACAGCTGCCATTGTAGTGTGTGTGGTTCTGCACTGAAAAGAAAGACAAGAGACAGTCGAGCTGAAATACACCTATTATATAGCTATTTGAAATTGAAATGATGTTCTGATCGTGCCAACCTGGCAGCAGTGGATGGGGATTGCTGACCAGCCCATACCCATGGTCCGGGCCTTGGCTTTTGCGCTTCATCCTTGCCGGCGGCACAACTCGGCTGCGTTCATGATCAGCTGAAACTAGAAAAATGAATATGCATTTTGAGACATCAAAGCGCACCCCTCAGCCTGGTCCCAGGCCCTTGTGCATCTCCGACTCCGTTGTGGCGATGGTACAGAGTACATGGGAGATAAGTACCTGTCTTAGCCGCTGAGATGCTTGCTTTTAAGTTGTGTGAGTGGGCCAATTTATTGCTTACAATGAATATGAGACCTTGTGGCTGTACGAATGCAACCGTACTAGCTTGGGGGCGTAAAGGTACAGCTGACAGACGGCTCAGAGCCTCGCCATCGTAATCAGGCTCTGTGATCGGGTACTCCCTGTATGCCCACCAATCTACTCTGCAATCGAGATAAAATTTGAACAAGTTTTAATATAGGAATAAAAGATACCCTTTTGCTTTCATTGAGGCAGCAAGTCTTCTAGTATTTTAATACCCTAATCCACTCACTTGGCGGCTACCTCAACCATCGTTTGAACTACTCTTCACATTCAATCACGGGTCTCATCTATAGGAAGATGAGCCAGACAACTTTACTGTCATCAATGCCGACTTTAAATACATCCCTGAGATCTCGTCTGAGTCAGCAGCTCCTTAGCCTTGAGCTTGGTCAGAATTCTCCAACTGACGAGGACTATGATCGAGCAGAGGAGCTCATGGAGGAGCACCGAGTTGAAACCAAGAGTCGAAGGACAGGAGAATACAGCATCAAGGAGGCGAACCCTGTGCTTACCAAAGTAGCAAAGGGTTATGTTGCAAAAGCGAGTCCAGGCTTGGTCCAGGCCTTGCTTGAATATGATGCTGATGTCTCTTTTGCGCGTCACAAAAGCACCAACATTTTCAAGAAGATGGCCGGCAAAGATCAAGTTGATATCCCAAATGACGTTCTTGATCAAGCAACTCGCAATTGTTCGAGCGAAATTGTGTACGTTCTGGCTCAGAACGCCGATGAAAGAGCCTTGAATCAAGCACTCCCGGCTGCAGTCCTTATAAATAACCCAGTAAAGGTCTCTATCTTGCTTGCCAGCGGAGCTGATGCATCGGGGCTTTGTGTGCTATTCCTTGACTCAGTCGAGTCTGGCTCTGATGAGATGGTTGAAAGCTTTCTCAAAGAAACTAGGGGTGCATGCCAAACATGCCGCAACAGAGGACTTGTACAGGCGGCGCGCCTGGGGTACTCCCAAAAAGTTGCACTACTTCTTAGCAAGGGTGCATCGCCTGTTTATGATAACGGAGCTGCACTTCTCGAAGCTATCCGACATGGAAAAGAGGAAGTTGCAATGTCAATTGCTGGCTGCCAAGAGCTGAGATCCCAAGCCGACATTCTTGATATGGCTGTTGAAGCGGCGTACAATCAAGAACAATACCTACTGCTGGAAGAATGTCTACAAGCCGGAGCCAAGGGACCAGCCACTGAAAGAGCACTTATAATGGCTGTGGAGAGACACCAAAAATCTGTGATTGACATTTTCAGTCAATATGGAGCATCTACAACGAATAACGGAGCTAAAGCCCTCGACAGTGCCATTGAAAGCGGCCAGCATGACGTGGTCAAAACCATTCTGCAAGGCAGACCGCCTCGACCAGTGCTTGCTGCATCGATTCTGAAAGCAGTCAATCTACCTGATCCTCAAACTGCCTATCAAATGGTAAGCCTTCTCATCGAGGCTGGACTTTATGGAGATGGTGTCAGTGAGATGCTCGTCGTTGTGCTCGATAAACCGACAATGCGTGGGCATGACCACTCTCAGCAGGGATTACTTCAATTGCTTCTTGCCAGAGGTGGAGCAGATGTCAATATTAGAGGAGGAGAACCGATATGCAAAGCGATAGCTAAAGGACAAACTGATGTGCTCTCTTTGTTACTCCAATATCATCCTTCTACCACATCTCTCAACGCAGCATTGACGTCTACTATGGGTTTGGATAATCCTAGCCAGAGACAAAATATCGTCCAAATGATTCTGAACACAGGATCTTCTGGAATCCCTGATGATATAATCCGCCAAGACCAGTTGATGCAAGTTGCACTGTCTGCCGCTGGAAAGCGATTGCTGCGAGAAGACTTGGAAATTTTGGTTGGCATGGCTCCATCCAGGGCTGCTTACTTTGCAGGGTTTGCAGCGGCAACCTCAAGCGGGCAATCATGGCTCACGGATGACGGGCTTGGAGTTGTACAGCTTCTACTTGATGGTGGCATTTCAGGTGTGGCCGTCGACGATGCTTTCTGCCAAGCAGCTAGACTCTATCACCAGGATGGTGTTGAACTGCTTAGAGAGTATGCTAGTAACGCGGCTTTCGATAAAGCTTTGGCTGGAATCGTCGCGCACTCAGAAGACTGGCTTTCATCGGAAAATCTTTGGCTTTTTGAGCTTCTCGTGGAATGCCAGCTGGAGAAAGACTGCAAAGGCACGTCTCTCAGCCTCGCGCTTGTGGTGGCAATACGGGCTTCAAAAAAGGATCATGACTCGATGACTATTATTGAAGACCTTCTTAGTGAAGGTGTTCGAGCAGATGTGAACTACAATGAAGGTGAAGCTCTCAAGATTGCCATTCGATCTGGAGACACGCCCTCGTTGAAGAGATTAATTGCAAGTGGTGCGACAAAGGTGACCTTGATGGAGGCTTTTATCACAGCCATTACCGCGCCTTTGGAGGAGCAGCAGGTCTTGGACGCCCTAGACGCTCTTTTCAGTTCCAAAAAGGACGCTGCAGCCACTTTTGATGTTAGAGGAACGCTCAAAACAGGCCTTCCACCCATGGCCGCATGCTTGTCAGTGCACCCCCAGTCTCACAGGCTGGTAGAACGCCTTGCGTCTCTGGGGTGTGACCTGAAGGCTAAAATCCCGAGTGTCGTGTGCGAGGAGAAAGATATTGGACAAGAATATGTCAACTTGCTCTTGTGGGCTTTGGGCTCTCGCGAATTCAACATCTCTTCCACAGTCATTTCGGCGTTAATAAATTCCGGAGGTAAGAAATATCGATACGAACCACTCTCTTCAAGTGTCTAGGAAAATACTTACTGAGTGATAGTCGACATTAACTTTATCTCTCCGAGATCAAAGTCGAGCGCATTGATTATAGCTGCAAAGAACGAAAGAAGCGACATTGTTTCCTTTCTTTTGAAGGCCAATGCAAACCCTCTGCATCGGGACCATTCCGATAGATCGGCCTTGTTCTATGCATCCCAACGAGGAGACTTAAAGTCTGTCAAGAAGCTTATTGCCACAAAGTTTAAGATGAACGATGGGAGTCTTCATGAAGCAGCTAGAAATCTTCATCATGAGGTGGTTGCAGTTCTGATCGAAGCCAAACACAGCGCAAACTTCAGCAGCCGAAGACACAACGGACGAACCGCGCTGCAGGAGCTGGTGTCTCAATGCAGTGGTATTGGTGACATTGTCAGGCTCGAACAAACCCTCTCAGCCCTAGAAAAAGGAAACTGTGACTTTTGGGCTAAATGCGGAGGCAAGAATGCATTGTTTTTGGCCCTTGAGAATCCCCAGCCCATCGTGGTTGTCACGGCTCTGCTTGATTCGATGTGGGAGTCGTTGAGCTCAGAAGAGAATAATTTTACTGAGCTGGATCCCCGCACAGGGCATCAGCTAATCTTTTCGCCAACCATGTATATTATAAAGGAGCGCTTTAGAGGTGATTTTGTGTACCGCTCGAAACTCCTGGAGATGTTGCACCAAGCGGGGTGCCAGGACCGCTACTATATCAAATTTCCTGCTGGTGACTTTAAATCTCTTCAGCCCCCAGATGCCCTGGGAATGCCAAAGGCGATCGCTGAAGTAGATGCTAAGCGACGAGCCGAAGAAGAGAAGCGCAGGGCTCGCGATTTTGAACACGATGAAAAAATGCGGCGGGAGAGGGAGGAAATGGAACAGAAAGTTGGGCTTGACAGATTGAAGCATTCGCAGAAGATTAGCCAGGCGGCTGAGCAGGCTGAAATGGCCAAGCAGCAGCAACAAGAGGCACTAGAGCTGAAGCGTGAGGCTGCAGAGATGAAGCGCCGAAGCCGAAAATCGGGCTAGAATTGCGGAGACATACTAGAAATATTTCTTTTTTCAGTTGCTTCGTGTTATAGTCGCTATTTGTATTTATTATCTGGTCAAAATTGTATGTAGGACACTGAAATAATCACTCGACGGCTAAAATGCGTGAAAACAATGCACCGTGATGCCCTTGTCCTCGTCGCCACTGACCGAACGTGACGCGAACGTACAGAACGATTGAGTCTGCGATAAGACCAAACCTCTCCGAAATATCCACTGAATGAGGAATTAAATAGCCAGTGATAAGATAATTAATGTCATCATTATTTATTTATTAATTGTTAGCAAGTTAAAAGATGGTGCCACAAAGTAGAGAAGAGACAAAAAATGAAAAGTCCGATGGGTACAATTGTTCAAGGAATGCAATGCATGGTGACGATATGATTGACGTTGATGTATGTTGCGCATCCCGATTCTTTAATTCAGCTACACAGGAACCATGAGAAGATCACGACAGAGATATTTAAAGATTTTGATTTAGAAAACCCGACTAACGACAAAGCGAAGGGATACATAGTCCAGTCTAGCCACAACAGGCGCTACCCACAACCAAAGATCCAACATAATCCTTTCTTCACCCTTTCATCTCCTTTACCAGCTCACCCAACATCAGTTTCGTATCAACTGTATCACGATGATTCTTTCCCAGGGCCTTTATCTGGCCGTCCAAAGTTGCTTCGTACATCTTTCTGGCTTCCGAGTGCTTCTTCTTGAGCCTGTAGTTCAGAGCAAGGCTACATGCTGTCCGGAATGTAGCTGGGTCGTTGGGTTCGAGAAGTTGCATTTGCTTGTTGAGAACGCGGTGCATCTCATCAGCTGCCGGGTCCAGTTGACCAAGCTTTTGAACCAGGAGAGACATATTGTGGCGTGTGATCAGGGTCTCTGGGTGGTCTAGCCCCATCAGGTCACGCTGTGCCGGGTACACTACTCGGAATGCGCCCTCCGCCTTTTCTAGTTGATCCTGTCTGCAATACATCCCCGCTAGAGTGCTCATTATTTTGAGATAGAAAGCAGCAAGATTGGGATCTGGCGTTTTAGACCCCTTCTGTGCGCTGAGAATAGTCAATGCTGAATTATAGTGCTTTTCAGCCTCTTGATATTCTCCCTCAGCGTCATGAGCGAGCGCCAAGTTATACTCATAATGGGCCTTCTTTAGAGAATCGGAGTTTCCATCATTATTTGACCACTCCAGAAGGCGTTTGTACAGTACAATGGCATTGGTTGAGCCACCTTTACCAGATTGTGTGAGCTGCATAGCAGCCAAGTCGCTGGCCTGACGGGCCGTCGCACGACTTTTCCAATCTTTGTCGGATTCCTCAATCATTTTGAACTGGTCATTTGCTTTGACCAGTTTCATGCCAGAGGATTCTTTTGTCTTCTCTCCACTGGCTTTCGAGTTCAATTCCTTCGTCTCCTTTATGGCTTCATTTATCTTCTTGAGCCAGCTGGCTTTATCATCCGAATCAACATCTTTTTCGCGAAGCGAGAGTGATTTCTTGAGCAATTTCATAGCTCTGGGATATTGAGATGTGCGCTTGTAGTATTTTGATACGTTGAACATCAATGTGGACATTTGTCTCTTGGCCTGGGACGAAACTGGCTTGAACTTGAGCACAGCTAATGCACAAGGCAGGAGAGGTTCGCTCGTAGCGTCGGTGAACTTCTTCACCATCAGAGACAATACAGCTTCCTCACTGGAAACGCTCTCTTCCTTGTGCTCCTTAAGCCAGACTTGAGCCCAGTCTCGGAAAAGAGAGGTGACAGTAAACCAGAGGCCATCCGTTGATGGCTCGACCAATCCGTACTTTTCCAAGATTGGGATTTCTTCCCAAATCTCAGACCTCTCAAAGAATTCCGCTGGTATGCACTGTACTTCTAAGCTGCAGATTCGTAGCATGAATTCTGATGTGGTCGGGTGTTTCTCTGACAGTAGCTGATAAAGGAGTGCCCAAACAATAGGCACCCCCGATTGAGATTTGTGTTCTGCCTCATATTCTTCAATCTTCGCCAGATACTGTTCCCGGTTGCACTCTCTCCCGGCATTTTGAATGTAGGCAGGAACCAAAACCATCGCGCCGGCTGAGTTGTTTAGTTTCTTGGAAACGTTTTTGGCCCATTTCTTCTTGCCTTGTTCCTTGGTTTGTTTTCCAAGAAGAAGGAGTGATGCATCTTCCTCGCTGAGAGGATTTACTTTGATCATATATTTAGCGTTTTCGGAAACCATTTGCGCAGCCAGTTGCTTGGATCGTGTCGTTATCAGGATCCGGGCACTGAAACTGTTGGGTAAATACTCGAGAAGCGATTTGCCCTGGTATATGGCGTTGTTTGGCATCAAATCATCCTGATTTTCTAGCCCATCAAGCACCATCAACCAATGACCAGAAGAATCTTGTTTCAGATATTGGTAGACCCTTTCTACAACACCAGCCGCTTCTCCACCATCTCGATAGAGGCGGTGTGCTTCGGCGATGCGCCTGTACGATAGCTCAAACTGTTCCACGCTATTTGCGTTCACCCAGAACACCTTGGCTTCAGGATGCCTGTTGTGAAACAAATGGGCATATTCAACAGCTATGTGAGTTTTCCTTGAGCCATGGTTAGATCATATCGATTGGTCTCGGTATCAACAAACGGAGCTTACCCGGCACCAGAATTTCCATATAAAGCTACGCTTGCAGTCTTACAAAAACCGCTGTCAATTGTCTGCAATATTCCGTCACGGTCGGCGAAGTTGGCCTCTCTTGCGATGGGTGCAGAAGAGTTGGGTATATGGCTTCGTCTGCGTGGTTGCGTTTTAGGGTCGTCTAAGCAAGGTGTCAGATAATTATTCAAGATATATTCATAACTATTTCAAGCACATATGTGCTGAAAAAAAAAAGAAATTCAAGAAATATCGTCTCAAAATCCCTTCTCTTAGACAACAGCACGCGATCCAAATCTAAATGGCATGTGGGCTGTGTCGTTTCCATATCCAAGGAGCCTTGGGGTTGCCTTACTGAACTCAGGTTCATTAACCCTTCCCTTGATTTCCTTCACCATCTTTCCAATCTGATACTGCACGGCCTGATAATTATCATCATCCGCGTTCTCAAATTTGTTCATGCTAAAGTGGTCCAAAGACAGGCCCTCCTTCTGATGACCTGGCAATGTACCCGCCGTTTCATTTACCATGAATTCCTAGAAAAGAATGAATTTTAGTCATGTTCCGCTTGAAAGCTAATTATTATCAGTCTTACCTTTGCCATCTTCTTCTTAACTATAAGCCCTGCATTAGTTGCCATTCGTTCATAGAAGCAGAACAGCTTTGGCGGGGGGTTGGCTGTGCCAACTCTTCGAGTAAAATGGGCCACTGTGTTCACAAGCAAATCGTTATCCTGGGCCATGGTGTGCATAATGTTGTTTTGGATCTGCACTCCAGTCTTGACAATGGCGTCGTAAATCTGGCCTTGAGTTGAGAGCCCACCGCCTCCGGATACACCATACAATGGCGTGCCCAAAAAGATTTTCCCACTGATAGCATTGGCTACGCCAGGATAGTCAGGATTACCTGTGGCCAGTAAATAGACCTAGAATAAAGTGGTAAGCATTTACTCTTCATCTCCTCGGCTCAACTCTTTCCATAATATTCTCACCTGTTGCATGACCAAACCACCAAAGCAATGCCCAATAAATATAATTGGTCGGTTCGGGCAGTTCTATTGGTTTAGTATTAATAAAAATTCCACAAAAGAGATCACGGCAGAATATACGAACCTGTCGCTTCTGTTCAAGTCGATTTAAAAGCGATGTGGCAACGCCGTCCAGTGTTTGCTTGGAAGCATTTTCTCCAAACCACACTGAATGGTAACCGAATGCCATAATACGTGCGCTGGGGCATGCTGAAGGAAGCATTGTCTTATGACTGAGCCAATTGACCTTTGTGACAGGGTGGACCCATGTCTCCAATGGGTCAACTCCTATTCCATGAACAGCAATAATGCTGTTGGAAGTATCAGTACGTTATTGAATAACTCCAATTAGTGGTTTCTCGTTTCTGCTCACTCAAGTTCAGTGTCGTCTTCCGGAGGATTAGACAACACTTTAAGACCCAGATTCTGTGACGGGATCACCAGGCTTCCCAGGCCCGACGGCTTCGATCCAACCTTTGTGTCTGGGGTCATCGCCGCTTCCTTCTTGGCTTCCACCTCAATATTAGATGGGGGAGTTTCCATCTTGGTTCCAGAATTCTCCATATTGCGTGTTGGCTTAGAATATTTGGGTTGTAGTGGAGAGCGTAGGAGGGTCTGGAGATTACAACTGCATCATGTCCCTGCCCTTTATTATAGACCCAGCCGTCTAAGATGGGAGTTGGCCTGTCTTCAGCTCGGCGACAGAAAAGATCAGCTGCTGGACCAAATCCCTTGGCATTGCACGGTTGAATAGAGGGAGTGGGCTCCAATCTCATTCGCGGACCGGTTTGACCGATTGATGCAGCTGAGCCAAACAATTGATTTGTGATTCATCCAAAGTTGGTTCGGCCCCTCCAGCATCAGCATCTGGGGGCTAGTTTTGAAACATTTTATGCAAGCTGCATCTCAATAGTCTCCATGAGCTTGTGGCGAAGCAAGGCTTTGACTAGTGCGATCATCCTGCATGCGGCCCGACTATTGTTATCACATTTCTGCCTCGTTCAGCCACAGAGCTGAATAATTGCCGCGAAAGTGGACATTATTACATAGATGGCGCTTCAGCTTGAATGCATGCGCCCGTGGTTCAGTTCTTTCATATACAATTTCCGTGACATTGATCCACGCTAAGACATTCAACGAGCTACATCAGCCTGAATCCTACAGCCGAATCTCGCAAAACATGGGTCTCGGTGTTTTCAGAAACAAAATCCCTCATATCAGCGAGGCGGATGGAGAAATCGTCGAAGTACCTCTGACGAAGGAAAATGAATTACTTGAGCTTGGTAGCGTGATCCCTGGACAACCACACCGACCCCTGGCCGACCAGGTTGGCATACTCAAATTTCTTCAGGCAGAACTGTCTACCAGAGAGTTAGAAAAAATCTATGGGCTGTTGTTTTTGACCTCTAAACGCGAAAATATCAGTCCTTTGCATCACCAGAAGATCAAGTACCGCGAGATCTGCATCACTGAACGTCCGGGTTTCCACCTGTTGTGGTATTATGAGCGTATCTACATTAAGCCGATACCTAAATGCCTCTTCAGCTATGACTTTTGGAAGATACATATTCAAAAATCAACGGACCGCAACTTGATTCTCGAGGCTAACGGGTTCATGCGGACCTATTCACGACTCATTGTTCACGAGTCAGACTTTGACTTGGCCATGAAGCTAAAGCTGCTTCCCAATGATGTCACCTGGGAAAGATGGTGTCAATTCATCAAAGACTTTGAGACATTGGGCTACAGAAATGTTGCGCCACGTTATCATTACGGTGAAATCCGGCTGACACGGCTGAACTTTTGGACCACGTTGTTTTACGGCTCAAGCTACGCCCAGGTGCATCACAATTACGCCATTTACTTTTCCCGATTTGGAGCGCCTTATATATTTGTTTTTGGCGCTATTACGGTACTTTTGACTGCTCTGCAGACTGGTCTAGCCACGTACCTCGATGGGGGCATTTATCAGGAAATGGCTGTCAACTTTGTGCCCCTTACTCTGGTGTTGACTTTAATTGGGCTGTGCTTCTTACCCTTGCTCTTCATGTTTTTCCAGTTCAAGGAACTTTTTGTTTTTTATTTTCATAATCAAAAGCTTGAATAGTGGCAATTAGTTCCTTTAAATAGTTATGAATAGAAGAACAAGCATGGACCTAATTGATAATTGAGTATGGAGGAGCCAACGCAGCGACAGTGAGCAGCAGGAGAGCAATGGCATATGTGAGATGAAAACTATTTTCATTGTAGACCCAATTATCAATCTTTTATGAATAACGAGCGTATCTCGATTTTCTGTCATGAAAATTACGAACTTGGTTACATCTTAGCTGCCAGACCATCGATCGTCATGATAAGCTCATTCTCTTACATCCCTAAGCCCAAAATTATAAGACCAACTAGCCTGTTTCAGCCACCGGCAGAGGCATCTCGGTCGCTTATATCACTTCAATGTAAACTCTATCAAGGAACATTGAGTGCTTGTACCTGCTACGCCCAAAATCCCCCGGATTGCCCGGCAGCCTCGTGGGATCGGCGGTCCACTGCAAGCCACAGCAGCATTTTCAGTCAATCAGTCTCAGCCGAGCGGTCACATGCTGACAGCCACGGCTTGATCCTACAGGGCTGCCAATAAAATCATGCCAAATCACGTCACTCTGAATCTGGACGCTTATGCCGTCATGACTTAGAACTTTATCGAATGTAAGACGGGCTCCCCTACCTTGTCCCTATCCCTGTTGTGGCCCCAGACATTGACATTCTCGCAAGCACCTATTCGACAGATCGTATAGATTTGCATGCGACGCATCGGATTTGCCTTGTGAGCACTGCCGTTCTAGCTTACACAGCCCCCAAGGCGAGACTAAAATTTCCCGTGTCATGTTGCCTTGTGACGGTGTAGTTAAAATAGGCATCAACTCACCGGTCCAATAATCTTGGCATACAAGCCCTTGGCAATTGCACAATGAAATCACATTGTTCTTTGGCCAATTCCATTGCTTGGTAGATGTACGAGAAAAGTGAAACTGAAGCTAGGCAAAGCGTGGGTGATGTCCAATAGCCTCCTCCTGGCAGCCCCCAGAGCCGTAATCTGACTTTCCCGAAGCGACACGAACTTTACTAGACTTCATGCTTACCGTTTTAATTTCAATCCTCTCTCGCTTTCTGAAGCGGTTTGCTTTGTCAAACCGCCGGCCCAATTCTCGGTTCGCCTGTTCTACCTCGGCTAATGTGGGCCTCACTCTTAGAGAGACTACCAAGGCTCTACAATCGTGCTAGATCATTAATATAGTGGTGTAAAAAGCGAAGTCTTTTCTATTGTAGATGTAAAACAGAATCAATATTAGATTTTTTTAATTCTTCAATAAAAATAAAGTCGTCAATATGTCAGGAACCGCTCCCACCAAAACGCCACCTCCCCCAACACCTCACTTTTTGAAACTATCGTTCCCAGCCGATCGCATCGTTGTGGTCCGTATGGACCGTCCATCTGCACTCAATGCACTCACAACAGAGGCTTTGGCAGAAATAGATGCTGTGTTGGATTGGTATGACGCCGAACCTTCACTCTTCGCCCTGGTTTTCACAGGAACAGGGCGCGCATTTACGGCTGGCGCAGATCTTAAAGAATGGCGTCGTTCGCTTGATGGGAATAGTAAGGAGCGCTTTGGGGAACGAGACGGTGCCCTTCCATTTACGCGCCGGAAAGGCAAGAAACCTATAGTGGCAGCAGTCAACGGGTTTGCATTTGGCGGCGGAACCGAATTTATCGTGAACTGTGATTTGGTGGTAGCAGCCGATACTGCTATTTTCGCTTTACCGGAAGTTACCATTGGATTCGCGCCTACTGGTGGTGTGTTGACAAGATTGGTTCATACTGTCGGCATGCAGGTGGCGTGTGAAATTGTTCTTACGGGACGAAAGATTTCCGCACAAGAAATGCACGCTTGGGGGCTGGTCAATAAAGTGGTTCCTCAAGATAAGCTTATTGAAGAAGCACTGCGGTATGCCAAGCTCATTGCAGCTAACAGCCCCGACGGTGTTGTGTGTGCGCGAGCAGGGTTGCGGCAGGCATGGGAAACGGCAGACGTAGAGAAGGCATCAGATGACTGGCTAAAGCATTATTTCACGAAATTGGAAAAGGGAGAAAATATTCGCGAAGGCATGTCATCATTTATCGAGAAGAGAAAACCAGTTTGGAAAGAGAGCAAGTTGTAATTACTTTAAACCTCTTCGAGATGAGGTGGCACCGTTGACAATTGATTCTTACTCTGAGTCCCAAACGGAAGGCTTGGATACATTAAGAGATTTGTTAAACACAACTTGATTCCTTCGAAACGATCTACTTAGTGTAAAAGTAGCTGTTGATCATAACACTTTTACAATTTACGTATCAAAGTACTTTTGATATTCCTCCCGAAGTGTCCAAGGCCATAAATTATCTCATGAGCTTTCAACGCCATTGGCATGGTTGCGGCTCTTTATATAGTCTATATAATATATCTTTCATATTAGCTCTACCAATCTTACTTTCTAGCAACTGTTAAAGCGAAAATAGATAATAAACTAACTTGCGAAACCTTGTTACAACTCCCCCACATCAACCTCGGTCTTCCGGGTGGGTCCGCCGAGGCCCGCGACTGCGGCTTTACCAGCTGTTATCTCGCGATATCATCTTCTTATTATACAAGTCCGTCCAATTGTAGAAATATCAACAATCAGCCTGCTGTAATGAATCTCAACAGTCATACCATCACTCACCTCTACAATGTCTCAATCAGATCTCGACTACTTTCTCACAATTCCTTGGTGTGCTTCACTCCTGAAAGATCCAGAAATTATACCTGTACTCAAAGAGGGAAAGTCTACAAGTGACCAATTTTTCAATGAAGTCCTCCAAGGCGACGACGCCGTTCGATCTTATATAAGCTTTTATAAACGACCATCCGAAAACTCCGACATTGCCAACCCAGTTCAAAAACTATTCGTCCTAGTTGATATTGGGCCTAAAGTGAGCGGGTGGCCGGGAGTCAGTCATGGTGGATTCATCTCAACCCTCTTTGACAATGTAGGGGGTTGGCTGGTTCAACACAACGTGGGCGAGGGCATTCGCCAAAAGAGGCTATCGAAGGGAAGTGGGATGCTCACTGCCAAATTGGAGGTCACCTATTTGAAGCCTGTGAGGACAAATCAAATCGTTCTATTGATGTCGACCATTGAGGCCGTGAAGGGGAAAAAAATGAGCATCAGCATGTCGTTGGAGGATGAGTCACGGACGACGTTATGTCGAGGCAGCATGTTGGCAATTATTGTGGATCACAGCAGTCGGATGTGATATTCATGATTAATCAAGTTTCTCGTGCATAAAATCAAAGGATTGCGATGTTGAGGCTTTGTTGGGCATTGTCTGGGCTAGACAACTACCTATACAATGAGTTTTTCTTGATGATTTGGTTAATAGATATGCTTTTTCTTTTTCCAGAGTTGATATACCACTACTACAAATATTTCTTTCTTTACTTTACATTGGTATTAAATAGTTTAGAATGCAATGGTGTTGAGTTTTGCACGAGAATTACCAGTCACGCACAGCAGCATACCCTATATATCCTGGTTCAGATCTCAATAACACGAAATCAACTTGTATCACTGCGCTGCGCCGCTTCAAAAATCTCCCGAGATAAGATCTATGAATGACAGTAACAACACACTGGATCAATGATATCACGGGGAAGGCTGGCAATTAGCTGTTGAGAGTGGTGGGGCTCCTGCTGCAGGACATTAGAAGTTATTTTGAGACACTCCGTTTGAACTGAATAACGTGTGTCATTTCAGGGACCGACATGTTTGATCGGCAACGGGAAAGTGGCGTCAGAAAAAGGGTACTCTTTTTAGATCTTGCAGAATTACGTACTGGACCCTTTAGCGATTTGCTAATATTTTTGGATCTGACCCAGTTTACAAACTAGTCCCTGGGTCTGCCCTTGCTGAGATCAATGGTTTAAAAAAAATAGTCGAGCCACTGCAGTTTATGTAAGGGCGAGATCGGAGCTGGTCCAGTTTTCATGCTCGGGCTCCTGGTTGCTGGTGATTATTTCGCGAGCTGCCCATGTGTCGTTCTACTGCCCCATTTGGTGGCCACGAGCGGCTCCGTTCTGCCGCCGGTTGTGGAGATGGCCCGGGATTTTGTCGCCTACCGTAACCCCACGGGCCAGGCCGTTGTGGACAATTATGTAAAAAGGACCGAATTTTAGGTCATAGAATCCACCAACGGCCCAGATGCGTGATGAATGAGCCTGACTCTGGAGAATGAGAAGACCTTTTGTTTTTTTCCGTCTGTTATTGGGGTTTCCTCTTCGCTGATGGACTGTGTATACTATTTGTAAAAATTTCTCGTTGTAGGTTCAAAGTTCAAGCTTCTACAAACGGCTAGTTTCTGTATTGGATGTTATCCTTCACCCTAAAGCGTTCCAACTATACGTGAGAGCTTAAAAAAAGAAAAGAAATAAACTGCAAGACTATAGGTGAAAAGAAAAAGGACTGAATTCGGAGATGGCCGAGCCAAATCCGCAAACGATCACCACAGACGTGAAAATTTTCTAGAAAGATGCTGGAACACGCAAAGGTCCACATCGCTTCACTAGACCCGGCCCCACTATGGGTTCATGCCATCGAGGAACCAAATACATGTGCTGTGATTGGCTTTTCGTATGTGGTTCCGGCAGCTCTGGTGCCAACCGGCGGCGTTTGTCATCAGTAAATCTTCTGCCTTGGAGGCGGCTTTCAGTGGTGCATCTCCTGATTTGACGTGGGATCACCACGAACTACGACGACCACATGGTGCCATGCATGGGCAGCCGGCCGCGCTATGCTACCTTACACTTACAGCTCGTCTCGCGTCCGCTCCCGAGACGCGGGATGGAATCTTGGATCCTTCTAAATAATCTTGTCTAACTCCGGGGCCCCAGAAGACCGGGGAGGGGCGTTGAGAGAGATGGGGCCATGTCGCTGGGTCAGATACATATGGCTTGCCACTGGCGCTCCTAAACCGGAGCAGCATCAAACTGACCACAGCCACTTCGGGAAGCCGTCCACATCCATAAGACCCTCTGTCCGGTCCATCCATTCATTCCAGTCCTTTTACTCACTGAAACACCCGATCCTTTTAATACTTGCCCGTTTTGTGATACCCCCAGCAACCAGTCACCATGGCCGAAATTGAGGCCGTCAAGGCCAAGGAAGCGCAGGACAAGAAGGGCGCCGACCGATCGCAAATGTTGGTCAATGATGCCAACGAGGAGGAAGAGATGACCGGAGAGGTCTCTGAGTGGGAGAAGAAGAAGCGAATGGCCGGAAATGCCAAGTTCCACCGTCTTGGCTGGAAGCGACTCGTCGTCATTCTCATTGTTGAAGCCGTCGCCCTCGGCGCTCTGTCACTGCCTGCTTGCTTTGCTACTCTTGGAGTGCTTCCTGGCACCATTGTCAGCATCGTCTTTGGTCTCGTCGCAATCTATGCTGGACATAACGTGGGCGAGCTCAAGGTCAGGTACCCTCAGGTCCAGAACTATGCGGACGCAGGACGTTTGATGTTTGGCAAGGTGGGATATGAGGTGGTCAGCATCATCT
Organism: Calonectria ilicicola; assembly: GCA_020809705.1. Taxonomy (NCBI): domain Eukaryota; kingdom Fungi; phylum Ascomycota; class Sordariomycetes; order Hypocreales; family Nectriaceae; genus Calonectria; species Calonectria ilicicola. The sequence goes on along the minus strand of CP085828.1, from coordinate 1,179,157 downwards.
GGCTGTTGGAGCTCATCTTCGTCTCTGGAACCCACTGTTTGACTGGAACACTCGCCTTCAAGGATCTGACCGACAATGGTGCCTGCGGATTGGTTTTCGGAATCGTCTCTGCCATCATCCTCTTCGCCGTATCTGTCCCTCCCTCCTTTGCGGAAATGGCCATCCTCGGCTACATCGACTTCATCTCTATCGTCTCCGCCATTGGAATCACAATCATCGCAACCGGAATTCAGGCTTCAGAACGACCAGGCGGAATGAACTCCGTTGATTGGTCTTGGAAGTCAAAGGATAACGTGTCGGCCCACGAAGTATTTGTCGCCATTGTCAACATCATTCTCGCCTACACCTTCACCCTCTGCCAATTCTCATTCATGGACGAAATGCACACCCCTACCGACTACTCCAAGGCTGTCTGGGCCACCGGAATCATCGAGATCGTCATCTACACCTTGACTGGTGCTCTTGTTTACACCTTTGTCGGAAACGATGTCGAGTCGCCTGCCCTTCTGTCTGGAGGACCTCTGATTAGCAAAATTGCTTTTGGTGTCGCTCTTCCCGTTATCTTCATCAGCGGTGCAGTCATTACTCAGTGCGCTGCCCGTTTGATCCACGGTCGCATTTACGAGAACCGCGTGGAGCGCTACGTGAACACCACTGCGGGCTGGGTCTCGTGGCTCTTGGTCACCTTTGGCGTTGTTATTGTTGGCTGGGTTATTGCTGAGGCCATTCCTTTCTTCAGCAACCTTGTGTCCCTCATCTCAAGTCTGTTCAACTCGGGATTCGCTCTTTACCTGCCTGCACTCATGTGGTTTGTGCTGCTCCGAGAGGGACCATGGAATTCCCGAGAAAACCTCATCAAGGGAGCTTTGAATGGATTCATGTTGATTGCTGGTATTGTTGTGCTGGTCGGAGGAACATGGGCCTCCGTTAAAAGCATTGTAAGTCGATAGGCACCCGTCTCGTATTGTACAGAACTTGAGCTGACTTCATATTCCAGGTTGATGACTACAAGTCAGGCAGTGTTGGAGGATCTTTCTCTTGCTCCTAAGATAAAAGTCTTGTTCTTAAATAAAAGTCTAGCGGAAATAATTTAATGCAATTTGTCGGTTGATTCTACCCTCATTGCGGTCATGTGTGCAGTCTCCGTGAACCTGAGTATAGCGGAGTGCGGGCTTGAATTTGGAATAGTGAATACATTGACGATATAAGCCTCTGGTTAACTATCTAGAGACTGTTTTATAAACCAATTTTTCGTTGTGCACTTGTTTGGGACTGTGGTAGCAGTTTCATACTAGCCTAAGAAATCAGATTTCTAGGCGAACTGATCAGGTTGATGGGTTGGACGCGTTTAACTGGAGCGAATCACTGATGGACCAGATGAGAAGCGTGAGGTTGCCTTAGGTAGGAGCCCACTAAGCATTGAATACATGCTATGACAGTTCAGTAGATCATGTCCAATAAATCCAGTGTTCAAATGCTGCTATCGTGATTTCAGAATTTCGAACGCAAACGCGAACCACAATTCCGAAAAATGTAGGAAACCGCCATTCTTCTCCTGCATTAACCAGAAACGTAGACTGGTATCATTGCAGATCTTTCTGAGAAAACTCTCAAACTCGGTATGTTTGCTTTGTCCAACAAATCATATCTCCTCGACCAAAAGTTCAGAATTTCAATAAATATCTATGTTTACTAAAAACCTAATGCCCCTTTAAGACAAAATCAACTTATACTCCTAACAAATAAAAGTAATCGTCTTTTGTGTGAGATCTATATTTTTAACACAAGCCCAGCACACTCTCTTGCCAGTAACAATAACGTGTCTTCTCTTCTGGAAACTAATAACAGTGGCTGCCAGTCTCGCTAACCAGTTCTCTTGAGCCCTCACTATTGATGTATTACCAGGATGGTCGAGTAGTTCATCCCAACAATCAATAGATGTTATCTGGCCTAGATGTTTGAAATCTCGAGACTCTTTTTCTTGATGGTCACATCGATTTGGTAATCTTTGGATTAAATTACCACTCTCTGTACTTGTGAGCGCACTAAGTATATCTAGATCAGCAATCCAAATACCTCTCTCGTATGCCTGAACAACAGCCTCAAGGAAATATACTTCCTTATCTCTAAGGCCATGTTCACCAGTGTTCAGTGATTGCTCATAGCCAGTGAATGAAAATTGCAGCGAGGTCTCTGGGAAATTGTTCTCAAAGGTTCCATTGAAGTTGGAATGCTGAATGTGTCGCCAATCTTTACATTCAGGCTCCTTCACGAGTGGAGTTTGTGGAGAGATCAAAAATGCCATGCCCGGCTTTCCAACATTCCCAATTGAGCGTCGAATAATTGCCGCTGAGGGCATCGAGTACGGATCCGACCAGAGAAACTGCGCAATATAGAGCGAATTCCCCACAGAGATACCCATGACATCTTTGAGGTCAAATATGTCAACATCCAGATAGCCAGTTTCAAATGAACTTATGCAAGCAAATGATCGAGCGTGCTGGAGCCCTATTGAAGCTTCCTTGGCCCAGGAATACCCCGCGAGGGTACTTTTGGTAATTGACAGTTCAACTCTTGCTTCAGGGAGTTTTTTATATAAGTCCAATGCACATGAAAACGCAGCAAGCGAGCGGGAATATTCCACTTTCGAGTCCAAGAGAATCTGGTAGTGACTTAAATATTGAGCAAGTTTATTTGAATCAATATCCTCGGTTTCCATAGCTGCCAAAAGCTCTTCTGGGGACAGATCAAGCAACTCTTTGCAGTCCAATGAATCGCTTTTAAAGCTGTCTGGAACGTAGAGATTCATGCTACAAGGCTTGTCGTATATTTTCCTGTACCGCTGTTCTCCAGTATTTTCGTATGATTCTGTTTGAATATACCATTTATATAAACAGTCTTTTGTTGACTCGTGGTTTCGATCCATGCAACTCCATGTCGCGTTCAGCATCGTTCTAGGTGTTTTGGTACCTCCCTCACATGATGAAACCCAGTCGACGGATGATATTGGGTCAGTTTTTGCAGGCTCTAATTCATCCTCCTTGTAATTTCGGTTCTTTATTGATAGAGCCAGAGGAACTTTTAAGTTTAGACCCTGAAATTCAGGATTAGATTCAAATTCCGTACGCAGTTGCGCTGAGATACGCTCAATTTCTTCTTCGAGTGGGGTTTTCTTCACACTTGCTTTCCAAAGCGTTTGAAACAGACTAGGCTTCTGGTTATGTTTTGGAAGTCTAACATCTGCTCCTAAAGCTCCACTCTCAAATCCAGTGGATGATGTTGGAGGCGTATCAAGTTGGTAGCCGAGTAAGGGAATCGAGGGCGAGTACATGAAACTCATACGCTTCCACATTATGGCGGCACAATCTTGTCTCCAGTCTTCAAAGAAGTGATCCGAAAGGAATGTTACTGACTCATTTTTATCTGACACGATCTGAGCTCTTCTCTTGACAGCAACAGACGCAACAGTATGATACCCTGAGTGTTGTAATACGGGGCGGTATTTCGGGTATTTCGGGTTCCTAGAAAGTGCTGGCACCCATCTATGATGGGAATTTGGCCCATCCATAAAATCTATAGGTGAGAGAGTGGCAAATTCGTGTATCTGAGGGTATTCTCGATAACACCTATCAGGATGCATTAGATGAGTAAAAATACCGTGGTCATAATCGCTAAGTAAAGCAGCACTATTAAGCACTAAATGTTGCGTGTCGCTTCGATCTGGCATATAAGAGATGACTGCAAGGTCTAAGTTGAATTTGGATATCTGGACCTCTTGATCTTCTTTTTTGTCACGATATCTTTTTCGGAGCCAACTTATTCCTGCCTCTGGATTTTTTACCATGCTAGAGAATACACAAGCCTGGGTTAATCCTAGCCACGGAGCAAAGATCTGTTTATCTGGGGAAGTTGAGAGAAAGCTTTGGGCATTCCTTTTACCAAAGCCAACAAGTTTTGAAGCCTCAGCTCTGGCTTCACCGGAAGTTTCTAAAAACGCTGATGCTGCATGACAGAGGATGGTGAACCATGCTGGTTTAAAATCAGGCTGGTCTGCAAGCTTCAACTTCATGAATATCAATAGTTTAGCAAACGTCTTGATTTCTGTAATTGTTGGTATCCAAGTTCCCATAAGTGACCCCATTACAACAAACGTTAATTGATCCATAGATATCCTAGAAGATGACACATTAACATTTGCAGTGGTCAAAACAGCTTTGCCGTAGTATCGCACGTGCGAAAGCGGAAGAGACCAAGACAAGCCAAATTTATCATGCACATTCGGGTTTTGAAGTCCGATAGTGACGATTCCGCCAGGCAAAATCAAGGGATCGTTTTGTTTTATAACTTGAGTTTTCCCGTGCAGAACCTCGAGATCAGGATAGAGGTGCCATGCTGACATTGCAAGCAATACTTCACCATTCTTAATGGCTTGAGGCTTTCCTGCAACGATGCTCTCCATAAATTCCAGTGCTACTTTCCACGCATCTGTAATCACCTCATAAATATTAGTACCAGATGGAAGATTGATTTGCAGGTCATCGTAAATGAGCATAAGCTGCGTCTGCCTTTCAGAGAATGCAACGTCTGCTGATTGTAACCAAGCCCTAAGTTGCGTCATTGATTTCGTTTGCTTATCGAAGACCAATATTTACCCTCCTCTAATTATGTCTTACCTTGTACTAGCGTCCCAATCTGCAAGTTGCTCGCGACTCAGTTGTATTCTGGAAGCTAAGACTTCATCTAAACTGAAAGTTTGTCCGTTAAGCTTTTTCTCGAGAGCTGTCTTTCTTCTGGTGACGATTTCTGCCCATATTGATACTGCTTTCTGTTTCCAAATTCTAGATAGCATACAAGCAAGCAGGTGGAGAGCGATGGCACGCTCTCCTGATGTCACCGATGCCCAAAGTGATGTTGCGTCAATACCAATGTGATCTTGAAAAGCGCCGTCAAGTGCCGTTCCTTTTCGATTGGCTTTAGGATCCTGCGCGATCTCTGAAGCCCGTTTTCCATAGGCCTTAACCAAGTTTGGAATTTCTGGGAGATTTTCACATAGAAGCAGGTCTAATTTCCGAGCTACTGTGTGAATCGGGCCATCTTCAGCTTCCTTGCGCCTCGAACGGGACAGACAGTGGCCGAGTCCCTGATATTCTTGAGGGGGGTCTACTTTGATAATGGAGAAGTCCCCTCTGTTAATGTTGATGATGTTCCTTATTTCATTGTTTCCAAGGTGAACAAAACCATGATCATCGACTTTGACGACTCCGGCAGAATTGGTAGTTTCGCTGCGGTTGTTTGAGGCCATTTTTAGATTGGCATTGCTGAGACAAGTTGTCAGTTGACAAGTGTTGCAGCCTTAGTCCTCTATCCACGTGATCTCATTGACGCCACCAGCGAAGGATTATCCTTTCTCCTTCGCTGTTAAATATCTGATGTGGTTGGTTGCACATCGGAGCAGGCTGACTAAACCTGGGTGTATTTAATAAATGTAGCCTTAATAATTTATCTCTAATTCTTAATAAAATATTCCTAAAACTAATCTTAATGTTTTGGAATTTTACGTAATTAATTGATTAATTAATTCTTTTTTATTTTTAGAAACGAAAAGGAACCGAAAAGCATCTTTTCTTTCATACTCTGGGTCTATAGATATGATGGTATATGTTCTGTGTATGTATTATTCGGCTAATCGGCTTACCGGTTGTCACAATCTCCAATGAAACACTTAGCACAGAGGTTTCCCTCATAAGCCAGGGCAAAAATACGGCAAGGTGGTAAATATAAACTAACATCACTCAATTTTTAGTGCTCGCCCAGCTCAAGTGCCACATGACATTCTGAATTTTGTGCAGGAGTAATTGTCAGCTGCCTGCTCACTAACTCCAAAGGAAGCCCGTGGGATTTGTATCGCAGTTTAAAGTTGAATATCCCATTTCCTCATTACACATCCTTTCCATAAGCATCAGGGACTCTAACACCCTCAAATACACCTGCCAATTGATCTTGAGGGCTAAGAACAAAGCAAGCCGGCGGCTCAACACCATTCATTTCGGGTGTTACAGTCTCAACCCCCTCCTCTTTATTATAAATGATGGCGTTTTGCAAATCGACTGTGAGTTCAGTGTTGCCCCAGTTCTGAGGCGCGAACATGATGCTTGAATGTGCCTCCGACATGAGTGTATTTGGGATGTCTTCTGCACGCGTGTAGTGCTGCATGCCCAGATTGACCCATGCAACGAGGTCCTCTTGCACCAAACTTTCACCGTTGAAGAATTTCCAAAATTCAACCAACGGAGCTTCGGGGACGTTTTGGTTAAGTGCTGCTGAAGCCTGCTGCTCTGTATCATGATGGCGCGAAACAGCGAATGCTTGCTTCGCAAATTCGCCCGACTTGAGGAAGAAAGGCGATTTCATAGACGGAAGATGAACGTTGCTCAATCCGGGGATTATGCGATAACCTCGTTGCTCGCCCCATTTGTTAGTCAACTTCTTGTTGACAATGGTATACATCGATTGGCCATTTGCAGGAACAGGCAACAAGCCTTCATCTTCTGTCTGCAGTTCTGTGAAGTTGTATCTCATCATTTCGAATTCTCCTCTCTCTGGAAACCAAGGTTGGGTGATGTTTTCCACAATGATGTCAGTTTTCACGAATGTGTTCTCGCTATCAACGAGGTCGAAGTCGGCCTTGAAGTTCATGACGTGAGAATGCAGTGTACCTGATATTCTCTCTGCAATTCGTGGGCCCCATTTACCACCATCTTCGGGTCTATAATAGGTAGCCTGCACATAACCAGAAGCATGCGCGTCTACAGTGATGGTACCGTCGACATAAAAGGCCTTGTTGGAAGAATGTTAGCAGCGGTTATTTTGATTGATAGAACTTGAATCAATTTTTATCTCTCAAGTCTTCAAATAAGTAATGACTTACATAATCCCAAAGATAATCGTAATTGCCAATGGTGGCAATCTGGCGGACAACCAATTTTGAACCCTTGGTAGACTGTACATAGCTGGCGTCAGTGTGTCGTGTGATTGGCACACCAATATCAGTCTCAAAAATGCAAATGGAATTATTTGCCGTGACAGACTCGAGACCAGCGGTATATGTTGAGTCCCAGTAGGTTGCGTGATATGGGCAATCGTATCCCGGAATCAGGCGGCCAACTTGTGTACCAATTCCATAATAGCGATCAATATATCCCGTACCGGCTTGGAAGGGGTTGTTTCCAGAGTATTGCGCCATCGCATCTAGAAATCATCGTCAACTCATCTGTCTCATTAAATCAGGGTACTGGTTAACTACCTTGGAGTGAAAGCTCGTACAGAATTCTCTCGTTCTTGAATTTGACGTCATAGAACTGGATACCAACATCTCGGTCGAATCGAGTGTAAAATTTCCACCCGAGATATTCAATGTACTTGTTCTCAAAATCCACTTTGTATCTCTTTCCTTCGGGCTCAATAATGGTTGGGGCCATACGATCTTCCAATTCTCTCGCCGGACCCTTTCTATCTTTTCGAAGGAATGAATCGTCAGTTGGGAGAAGGGGGCGCTTCTCGATCAGTCCGTTTTCATAGGCTTCTCGAAACTCTTCGAGCGTCTTGTAGACGATATTGTTGTACACAATCATTCTCATCTTGTACAACGAAGGATCGGTTCCAGAAAAATCCCAGCCAACATAAAAATCTGTGATTTGGTCATAGTTGGCAAGTCCGTCACGTCGCCATGGGGTCCAAACAAGAGATTTGCTCCCATCAGTGGAGAACGGGTTAGTAGCGAAATAAACGGAATTTGTTCGAGAATCGTTGGCGCCGTAGTAAACAAGACCGATAAGTTCCTCGGTAATGTCGGCAATACTAGACATATGCTTCTTAACACAAGCATCGATTCCTGAGCGGTAAGGTGTATCAATAAAACGGCCATTGAACCCGATTTTTGGGCCGTTGGCCCCGTTGTAGAAGTAATCCAACGGTTTTATGGTTGTCTTTGGACCAATTGGAAGTGGTCCAACCTAGTAATTGTCAGCAACGCTCAAGAGAGAAAAGGCAAAGAATGCAATTCACAAAGTATTCGGTAACGCCTGGCTCCTTCTTTCCGCCTTCATTAATCACGACTCGAGCATAACGGGGCATAGGGGTTTCTTCGTCAAGATAGGCCAGAACATCAGTCTTGTTAGGCTTTAGTTCTTCGATATGCCATACATAGTTGTCCGTTACAGTGAGATTAGGGCTCTTGGAATCTGTAAGGTTGAGTCCTTGGCCAGGAGCCAAAAGCCAAGAAGCAAGATCTTCGAGTTCATCATCTGAGAGAGGTTTGAAAGGACTGGGCTTTTTTGCTGTGGTATGCACAGTCTTTGGAACAGGACAAGTGCTCTGGTCGGCGTAGCTAGAATTGCTCCGACGACCAATGGAGGAAATACTGGCGCGGACATCCCATGTTCGTCGTGGGTTTGGAACGCTTTCAACCACGGACGCCCAGAGCAAAGAAAGTAAAAATCCTTTCAAGAGAGCCATGATTGGGATTATATCTCCACAAAAAGCCTTGTCTTGACCATGATTATGGAAGGGAAGGGTGGATGTCTTATAGTTCTCCAAGATTTCTGGTTTTATTTCAGTTCCGATCTCGCGGAACCATCTCTTGGCATTACCGTTCATATCATGACTCAATATGAACTGTCAGTATCTCGGAGCTGCTGCAAAAGACATCCTAGTAAAGGAATTGATAGGCGAAATTCAAACAAGAAGAAATCCCTCTGTTCCACGGCTCATGCCTATGCAGGAACTACTCTCGAGTAAGTTGGGGGTGTGGATCACGGGATAATTTTAGTGGCATACCCATCCCCTTCATCAGATGAACCTAGACATGCAATGTTCGGGGCAGTCATATTTAGCTTGCTCCACATTCGCCATCACCTACGGGAGACTGTTGAACACCCTGTGTGATTACAAGTGTAGTATGTTCAATGATCACCCGACAAGACATTGCGAGCGTCATTTTAGCACATTCACAAACACTCTTGTCAACCAAAGCTGCGACGAATATAGATGATATAATTTTATTAAATACTATCTCTCATTTCAGTTCTATTCTCTGTTTTATGAATTGGTGTCGATTGTGAGTGCTACGCTTTTACAAATATTTGCAGTACTTACATATACGATTCGATATTTCCGAACGCCTTCCGAACGCCGCTACAGATTATGTGACATCACTGGGGCTTGCTAGAATCGGTACTAGACCAAAATTGGTTCACAAGGGTAGAACAATTGAGCAATAGTTTGAGTCAATTCTAATCAACCCGAACACTCCCATGAAACAATGTTGCACTGCACTATTCCCTAAAAAGCTATGATATCCCGGGCACCAATCGGGTATTGTTTTTGGACCGACTTGCCCGAGACTACATGATGCTATAGTTGAGGTGAATGCTCGTAGATAAGGTATTAAGCTTACTTCGGCCAAAAGCTGCGTTTGAATCCAGCGCAATAGCGGGGTGCTTTGATAACCACCAATCAACTTTTGCTTCGCTATCAGTTGCCAAGACCAGATCCATCTGGATAACGATCTCGGAACTCCCAGTGGAGACTGTGACAAATTACCAGGCTCCCATCTATCTCAGATCCACGTTCATGAATCTGAGAACTTGACCCCGCCCAACACCCAGTCCCCGAAGTCCAATTGTCGTTTGAGCATGGAGCGCCGCGGTTACTATCATCGATCTCGATCGGGTAGGTAACTCAGAAACCCAGTCAAAATATTGAGTCTCATGACCTATAGGATGTGTTACTTGTCGTTCATCTAGATTAAAATGCGATGAAGAGAAACCCTTTTGTGGCAGATGCAAGGTGCGAGGTCTAAAATGCCAAGGATACACAAAAACCTTTACATGGGTTACTCAATCGGCATCTCGCAGAAGCCACACCGCCGGTATGAAGCAGGCTAGCAATGGTGGGATTGCATCAGCTAATACGAGCAGAAGTCAGCCATCATACCACAAAGAGTTATGCAGCCCAGAAAATTCCGAAGGAAGCCGCGTGGAAACTTCCGATCCTCCTTCCGAACAATACAGCCATTTTCAGTCACATGGCTTTCACACACGATAATGATGCCATTATCTTTCAGCACTGGGCCCGAGAACTCCTCGAGGCCTCTCTGCCAAGCTCGGTGGGGTATAGCCAACTGCGAGACGGGGTGATAGCTATGGCATTCGAACCCAAGTCACTTCTCCTTCCTATGATTCTTGCAGGTGCCAGTGTACATATGGCAGTAGCAGGTATTATCGCTGAGTCAGAAATGCTTGCAAGGAAGCAGACGGCAATCACTGCCTTAATGAAATCGCTTATGAATGTAGGCATGCAGTCCGTTCAATTTGACGACCTGGATATGACATTGTCAGCCTCTGTCCACTTGCTAGGAACAGAGGTAATTCATGGATCTGAGATGAACATCATCTCATCATTACTACGAGGTACAGTTTCGGTTCTCAATAAACGACAGAGTAGGCCCATTCCGCACTGCAAGTTCCGTTATGGTATCGTCACTGAAGTTGACATAAAGCTGTTGGCCTGGCACGATCTTATGGCTTGCGTGCCGTTTCCCAGAAGCCCTTCACTCAGGAAAGAAGACTGGTATCAATTCATCTCTTCTGGAGAGACAAATTCATTCTTAAATGAACCCGATATGGTCTTTGGATTTGTTGCCGACATAGCGCTTCTGACTGCAGAATGCGGTGCCCAAATTGGACGGTTATACAGACATGAGATAAACTATGAAATTTTCGATGCTTGCAGAGATGATTTATTAAAACGGATATCAATAGCAATAAACCAACTCCCGCCCTTGGTCCCATTTGTGGAACATCCTACCTTTATAGAGCCGTCAACAGAGCAAAAACAAACGAAATCCTATAATGCTTGCATATCTGCCTCCGCTGCTCACGCCATCGCGTCACAGATATATATCCTCCGGGTCCTAAACTATCAACAGCACTGGTCAATAATTGACAAGTTAAATGATAAGCTAGAAGAAACTATTAAGCAGGTGCCTTATGACTCAGCCGCAGTCACTATTATGCTATGGCCACTATGGGTATTGGGTTGTGAAAGTATTCTAGAAAGTGCTAGACGAGAATTTGTCATCAGTTCTTTCCAAGAAATTCTGAGAAGACAGAATTTCCTCAACATCAAGAATTGCTTGGATACTCTCATGACTCGCATTTGGAGTCCATATCCGGACAGAAGCATGGATGGCCAAGTCACGAGGCGTACCAAACAAAATGAACCGTGTTTAACATTTTCTTATTCCTCATGGGTTACAAGATGTTATGATGAGCATATCCAGCCTGTTCTTTTATAGAAAGCTTGCCACCAATAGTATCAAGCCATGCAAATTTATCAAATTATTTCCCTGAGGCTGCTCCCTTCAAGCAGGTTACTTTTTGCACACGGCGACATAGGCCTTCATCTTAATTCCCACGAGCTTTTCCCCATCCAATCTAGTAAATTCTTCAGTTGCCGAAATCAACTCATTTCGAAATATTTCCTCGCCCTTCTTCACCTCTTCCTCACTCCATTCTCTGAAAAAGCTTGCCGAAAGCCACTTCATCATGTTGTTGCCAAGGTCGTTCAGATTATCAGCAGCCCTGTGAGCTGTGACTTCTTGTATTTCAACCTTCAAACCAGCACCAGAAAGAACCTCTTTCATGTGCTGCGGGTTGAGCCACTCTACTGGGAAGGGTACTTCAAACAATTTGTCCTCGGGTCGAATCAACTTCTGCATTGCATGAATTGGCTTAAGATAACCCAAATCGGACCACCCGGTGACGATCGCGGTGCCTCCAGGCGCAAGAGTGCGAAAGATCTCGCGAGCACCTTTTGGCGCATCAGCAAAAAAGAAGAGCCCCATGTTTGTCAACGAGTGGCTAAATGTCTCATCCTCGAACAAGGATAGATCATCTCCCGGAGCGACTGCGAGTCGGATATTCTCGTGAGAGGAAAAACGATTCCGAGCAATCTCTACCATGTTGGGTGCACCATCGACGGCGTGAATTTTGGGGCTTAGTCCAGCAATGTTTGGGGATCGGAGCAGAACATCGGTGGCAAGGCCAGTCCCGCAGGCGTTGTCCAGAATGACAGAGTTTGGGGTAATTTCTGAGAGAAACAATAAAGCCTTCTCGATGACTTCGGCCGTGCAGCCACCAACATATTCTTCATAGCTAGCGGCACCAGAATCAAAGTACTGGAGCGGAGTAAGAGGCGCCTGCGGTTGTTCTGCAGAGGTAGACATTTTTTTTATGGGATATTAAAATGATATGTTAGTGTTTTCAATTAACAAGTTGCAAGTACGTTTTGGCTTTTGAGAAGTGATATATAGTTACTCGGAGATATACGGACACATTTGGATTCCTCGGACAAATATCTCGGAAGTTTCTAGTGAGAAAAAAAAAGATCCTAGTGGTCTGATAGTATCGGCGATCACCGCGAGTTCGAACCAAGGTTTATGAGATCTAGTGATCTATCGTACAGACTAAAAAGCTAAAATTTGGCGCCTTGGGGTGTTTCTGGTTGACCTGGGTAGTTTATTTGGCAGGTTCTGACAGAGGCGCCAAGTGCGCTTCAATTACACCAGAAACAGGCATGCTGAAACGGAACAAAGTAAAACAATACCCCCTTGGGATATTGAAACAAAAGTCAAATAAATGTAACGTGCTTGTTTCCAAATTGCATTTCAACCAACTAATTGACCCATGGTTATAAGTAAAATAGCCAGCCTTTGGCTGTTACAAAGATAGTCGGATGCTGTGCTGGGTTTGTCGCAGGACTGTGACGTAATGGAGCTGGGCAAGCACAGATATCGTTTACATGCACCCAAAAATGTCAAATGCCAGTGCCAATGCCCACGCAAGCCCAGCCCCCGAATTAGTGCGTTGGGTGGGGGTGCGTGCAACTCTTGACATTAGCTTCGGTAGACGCTAAAGACTTATCAGGCGAAGAGGCACTCAGCTCCAAGCTGCAATAAGGTACCTGATGACAGGTGTCAAGCAGGGTGTCGCAGATTTAGGAGCTTGTCGAGTCCAGGAGCCTCTAGATCAAACATATCATGTCTCAATTCCCACCGTGCGAAGTCTGCCGTTGGTCGTAAGAACGGAGGAATGCTGCAAGCATTTTACCAGCAAAAAAGCGGGAAACCGGCACAGTGGGGATACGGTAGATTTCGTCCCCCGTTGGGTGGGTGGCAGGGAGGGACCCATCACGGCGCCGATCATCGAATCCCGGAGCAGGAATCTTCCGTATCGCGTTCCTGACTAAGCGCTTTTGGGTGGAACTTTGGCCAGATAATACGTTAGGTAGTACCATCGAGCTCCCCAAGAGCGGCCTCCTGCTGGCTGAAGATTACCATTGAGGCTATTCGCATCCTCAACTTGGTCTTTGTTGTTGATTCTGACCCGGCGATCAGCTTGTCTTGAGAATTGACAGCGGGTTGGCCTCTGCGCTCGGTGCCTTGGAAGCTTACCCAGTGCGACTGCGCCACACTTGCGTATCCGAAACCAACCTTGCCAGGCTTCGAATCTGACACCTTTACTTCTCGACACTCTTTCCCCCATCGACGAACTTCGAATGAAATAGCTTTTCGATTTTTTCTAAGGATGCACTTCCGCGATTTTGCGCCCTCGGCGCTCCTGGCGACGCTGCTTGCAGCTCCTCAGCTCGCGTCCGCCTTCTACCTCCCCGGTGTCGCGCCCACTTCGTACAAGCCCGGCGATAACGTCCCCCTATATGTCAACAGCATCAAACCTGTCGCCGCGCCCCAAGATTCCCGACTGCACTCCGTCGTCTCCTACGACTACTACCACCCCGAATTCCATTTTTGCGAACCTCAAGGCGGTCCCAAGTATGTCTCTGAGAGTCTGGGTAGCATTCTCTTCGGAGACCGAATCATGACGTCTCCCTTCGAGCTCAAGATGGGCACCAACGAAACTTGCAAGCCCCTTTGCAAGAGCTCCTACCCCGCCGAGTCTGTCGCATTCGTCAAGAATCGCATTGAACAAGGCTACAGCTTGAACTGGCTTGTGGACGGTTTGCCTGCCGGACAGCAGATCCAGGACCAGCTCACTGGCACCATCTTCTACAGCTCTGGTTTCCTTCTTGGCGAGGACGACAACAACGACAACATCGTCTTCAACAACCACTACGATATCATCGTCGAGTATCACGAGGTCAACGCCGACCCGAACCAGCTCCGTGTTGTCGGTGTTGTCGTACAGCCTTCTTCCATCAACTATGATGGCAAGGTAGACTGTGATGTCACTGGCCACGGTCCTGTCGTCTTTGGCAGTGAGGAGGGCAAGTCTCAGGACATCCAATTCAGCTATGGCGTCTACTGGCGCAAGTCGGAAACTGCTTGGGCTACTCGATGGGATAAGTACCTGCACGTTTTTGACCCCAAGATCCATTGGTTCTGGCTCATTGACACTGCCATCATCGTCGTCATTCTTGTTCTGACTGTCATGTCCATTCTCGTCCGTGCTCTGAAGAAGGATATCGCTCGCTACAACCGCCTCGATCAAATCGACCTCGACGACTTTGGTGGAAACGGAGCTATGGAAGATGGCGTTCAGGAGGACTCCGGCTGGAAGCTCGTCCATGGTGATGTCTTCCGCAGTCCCTCACGCCCCCTCCTCCTCTCCGTTTTCGTGGGTAACGGAGCTCAACTCTTTGTCATGACTGGATGCACCATCCTCTTTGCACTCCTTGGTTTCCTCTCTCCCTCTAACCGTGGATCCCTGGGCACCATCATGATCTTGCTGTACACTGTCCTTGGATTTGTTGGTGGTTATGTCTCCGCCCGAACTTACAAGGCTTGGCAGGGCGAGGCATGGAAGCTCAACATTGTGCTGACTCCTATCCTGGTTCCCGGTCTTGTGTTCAGCGCCTTCTTCCTCCTGGATCTATTCCTCTGGGCTAAGCAGTCCTCTGGTGCCGTTCCCTTCACCACAATGCTTGTCATTGTTGGTATCTGGTTCATCATCTCTATTCCTTTGTCCTTTGCTGGTTCTTGGCTTGGCTTCCGCGCCCCTCAGTTCGAGGCCCCCGTGCGCACCAACCAGATCCCTCGCCAGATCCCCCCTGTTACCACCTACCTGAAGCCCATTCCAAGCATGCTGATTGTCGGTCTCCTGCCCTTCGGCGCCATCTTTGTTGAGCTGTACTTTATCATGAGCTCCATCTGGTTCAGCCGAATCTACTACATGTTTGGCTTCCTCTTCCTTTGCTATGGTCTCATGATTGTCGTTTGCGCCGCCGTCACTATCCTGATGGTATACTTCCTTCTCTGCTCTGAGGAATACAACTGGCAGTGGAGGTCATTCCTCGCAGCCGGTATGAGCGGTGGTTACGTCTTCCTTAACTGCCTGCTTTATCTTGTCACCAAGGTTAAGCTTGGCGGCCTGGCCGGTGCTGTCCTCTACATTGGCTACAGTGCGCTCATTTCCTTCCTTTTCTTTATCCTTGCTGGTAAGTAATCCTGCATCCTAAATATCAACGGCCATTCACTAACACTGCCCAGGTACCATTGGATACTTCTCAAGTTGGTGGTTTGTCAGGAAAATCTACTCCTCCATCAAGATCGATTAAAGTTTTCTAGTGTCAAGGGGTCTGGGAAAGGGCTTCTAATGATGGAGAAACTTATGATATATTGATATCTGGGGATGGGGCGGTTCTGTAAGAATACATGTACGACCAGCGTCTGAGGCTTGCATTTCAAGTCATGGATTCCCTGTGCCCCATATGGGCTCGCTGGAAAAGAACACCGGACGGCGTCGAGGAATATGCGGCAATATTTGGCTTTTGGTCGGCTGTAGACTTTCATTGTTTAGAGGCAACTTAACCAAGAAAAATTTGTAACCTCGGAGATAGATTTATTTTTCCTAGAATTGATTATGAGCATGGGTATCTAACCAGATCCTCCAAAAGGTGTGAATTCGCGTAGTGCCGCTCAATCTTCATCTGATTCATCCAGATCATCCAAGTTAGTGAACTGGAACTGCTTGGTAGCATTGCCAGAAGGTGGCTTGACTGCGCTTCCAGGCTGTCCAGGATTGAGACTGCCACGTCTCCATGCCTCCTGGTCCTTTTCGCGCTGTCTCTCCCGCTCCAGTCGAATACGCTCTGCCTCTTCGCGCATCTTCCGCTCGCGTTCCTCCTGTTCGATACGCTCCCTCTCCTCCCTCTCCTTGCGCTCCTCCTCTTCCCTCAGCTTGCGTTGCTCTTCTTCCACAGGGTCATAACCCTTAGGCTCGATACCCTGCTCAGTGAGGACCTGGTTCGAAGCAAGTGAGCCAGCCCGAATCTTGTCCTCAAGAGGCCAGGGAAAGAAGAGTTGGCCTGAGAGCGGGTTGAGGTATTGGTTCATGACCTCAGGAAGAACTGTGTTGGCGGAAGCACTAGTCTGCTGGGTGGCAGGCTCAGCGGACATCTGCGGTGTACCATTCATAACGGCTGGGCTCTGAACCTGCGAGGATGGAGGTGCAGAAGGTGTCATAGCGGCAGGCGTTTGGGACTCTGGCAGCGGCGTCTGGGTCTCAGAGGATGTGGATGGTGGCAAGGCATTGATGGTGCCAGCTGGGGGCATGGTGGTCTTGCTGATGCGGCGAGCATAGTTGAGAAGCCCTTCGTAAGCAATGGGATAGCTAGGGCCTTTAGGGAAAGTGGTCGTTTGTGTAGTGACAATATCCTTGCGGGTGGTCGCCAAACTGGACAAAGTCTCCTTGATCTGGGCATCGAGGGCGGCCGAGGACTCGCGCAGGTGTTGAATCCGCAGATAGTTGTTTTGATGGGTTTGAACTTGGCGCGATGTTAGTACTCCAGCAGTGGAGAGGCGATAATGGCGAATTACCTTCTCCAAGACCTTTGCTCAGTTCACTGTCTGCGATTTCAAGTTCGGCGCCGAGGGCTGTTGAGGGGTGATATTTTGTAACCGAGTCGATCAAGCCAGCAAGGGCCTTCTCCAGTCGCTCAAAGCGACCGTCAATGTACGTGTCCATATTCTGAAATTGCCTGTATTCTTGAAGAGATGACGACGTTGGTGAGATGGGTACTTTGTTCGATGAATGCGCGAGCAAGACAAGGCTGCTGCACTAGGAGCTGCTGTTCGGTAGTGGGGCACCGAAATGCGATTTTATTGGTCAACAATGTGAGCTTTGTTTTCACGCCTGAGGCCAAACCCGGTCTTTCCCGTCCGGCAAACTCGCGCATCTTAAGGTCATCCTTTTTGACGACGAAATCGACGAGCAATTGATCGACGAACAAGGCTTCTACCGCCCTACCAGTCAAGATGGTTTCCGCTGTATATCTGCCCTTACTTCCCGGGGGCCACATCATTCACCTCGCTCGAGCCAATTGATGTGTCCTTATTGACGCTTACGAACCGCTGACCTGATTTCTCTTCCAGACTCCCTTCCGCGCTGCTCAATTCAAGAGCGCCTTCGGCCCCAAGTATGTGCCCTCTATCCGTCTTCCCGAGTATACGAGTGTCGAAATTCGAGCCAATTGCGACGATTTGCGAGAACGAATGACCAGCACGAGGACGAGAACTAAGGCCGAACAATACAACTAACTATGTGACTCTAGGTACCAGGCCCAGCCTCACTTCTTGGGCTTCACCAGCCAGAGCGCCGTCCGAATGTGAGTAATTTCGAATCCGAATGTTTTCCAGCCCGACGTCGAAAATCGCAAGCCACCGAGTACCCGAGGTTCCATCCGTTCCACCGAGACTCAGCAGCACCTGTTTTAAATCGGAAGAGAAGATCTTGTGTTTGCTTAAAGAGAATATGGAATGCGAAGAGGGATGAGGGACTCGAGCTTGAAATTTGAATACTTGGGCTCGTCTTGTCATGACAATGCTGATTGATTGTGGTAGTGGCACTCGTCTTGCCTTCTACGGTGCCCCCGCTGCCATTGGTGTCCTCCTCTTCGCCTCCGGCATCCCCCGTGTCCAGCGTGACATCCTCCAGGTACGAATACTCTATCAAAAGAATTCCGCGATCACGTTATTAACCCCATTGCAGAAGATCCCCTTCGTTGATGGCTTCTTCCGAAAGGAGATCCACCCCGCTGACAACGTGAGTTTACCTACCACGAACGTAACATTGATCAATATTGACATATCCCATAGCCCTTCTAAATTATCTGGTGGACGAAGGATGGTAGACTTGTATCGATGCCCGTCTTCAGGACTTGGGCGGCGCTCATTGTATAAGATTTCTCAAATAGACTTGTTCTAAACCCAAGATTTGGTGGTGTGCCGTGAAATCCTCGCTCTGTGATTGGCCGATTTGTCACCTGCATATTGTCTCCCAACTCAACGCCCTAGCTGAAATAAGTAGGCGAATAAATATATACTAGGAAAAAGAACAAGAATTAACGGCCGCGCTTAAGTACAAAAGTAGAACATCAATGTGCATGTCAGTAGCAATAAGTAGGCATTTGGTTCAGGGTGGACCTCAATTGGTGAAATGAGTCCCAGCGCAGGGGTGTCTCTACCACAGTACGCAGCCGCAAAATGTAAACACTGTGCAGCCAGTTCCAGTTGTTAACAGCTAATCTCACATTCATGTTAACCTTTTACGGCGTGTCACATCAGGACAGCATCGCTCGTTCCGTGGCCGACCCATTGTGTTTTTTTCTAAACCCATGGCATAGTTCTTCTCTGAAGAGGGGTACTATTGTTGATCAAGCACGACACGCCTCTCGTTTGGGCCACTTGTCAACATGGACACCACCACGGTCCTTGACGATATCCCAACGAGGAGCCCTGGGTCCTCGAATTCATTTTGGGTCGCCTCGTCTGGACTCTTGGTGTTGCCTGCGTTCTTTTGGCTAGCTAAGAGGCCTGAAGGATCCTTCCCGCGCTGGGCTGGCTTGCTCCCTCTAACCCTGGCAGCGGCGTGCTCTTCCTGGCTATACATCGTTTCTGCCGTGGTCCCAGAACCGTACCTGGTAAGTCGCCCATGTCCCTTTCCCCTCTACGCGCCCATAATTAACCCACAATCAGGATGAAATCTTCCATATTCCTCAGGCGCAGAAATACTGCGAAGGCAGGTTCACAGAATGGGATGACAAGATCACGACGCCGCCTGGCTTGTATGTTGGATGACACACTATCACTAAAGTGAACGACTAACAAGACACAGGTATCTTCTCTCTCTTTTGGTTCCTGGAGTTGTCAAACCAGGAAACTCGCCGGCGCAATATCTTTGCGATGCGCAGAGTCTGCGGGCGGCCAACGCCGTAACCTTGATGTTTCTGGCTTACCTCGCCTTGCAGTGTCGCCATGAGATCGAGGCCCGCCTTTACGAGGCGCACTCGCGAACAAAGCTGCGGTTATTCTCACAGTATTCACTCCATACTGCCTTCAACATCGCGCTTTTCCCTCTCCTCTTCTTCTTCTCTGGCTTGTACTACACTGATGTCGCTTCAACCGCCATGGTGCTTGTTGCGTACTGGAATCATCTGCGGCGGTTGGCCTGGGACCGAAGCTCTTTTGGATCCGACATATTCACAATCCTACTTGGAATTTTGACGCTCTTTTTCCGTCAGACAAATGTCTTCTGGGTTGTCATCTACATGGGGGGCGTCGAGGCCGTTCACGCCATCAAGACTATCCGACCTGAGCATGTAGATCAGCCCAAGATGTACACGCTCGCTGAGCAACTCAAGTACTATCTATGGAGGTATTCAGTTGGAGATATCCATGATCCACCTCTACACAATTTGTGGCCCGATGGTAAGTTGCTGGTTGTTTTTGTTGGCACCTCAAAGTCTAACTAGCTCCTTTAGACGTGCTCTTCTGCGTTCTTAGCCTTGGCATCGCAGCAGTATGTCACCCTATCCAAGTCATTCGACAAATTTGGCCGTACGTTGCGGTGCTCGGATCCTTTGGAGCCTTCGTACTATGGAATGGCGGTGTCGTCCTTGGTAAACCTTCATTGCTAGCTTGCAGGGGAGAGAGAAGCTGACCCCCAAGCAGGAGACAAGTCCAACCATGTGGCCACAATCCATCTCCCACAGATGCTTTACATTTGGCCCTTCTTCGGATTCTTCTCCGTTCCCCTCTTGGTTCCCTATGTTTTGCCAATCATCAACCTTTCCATCCGTGTTTACCGGATGCTTACGTTTCAAAAACCACCAGCACCAGAGCCCGTTGGCCACTCTAAGATCAGCGCCAAATCACGGAACGAGGGTCCGAAACCCTCTAGCAGCACCACAGAGACAGCGTCGGCAGCTAATGCGGATGATGCACCACCCAAAACTCGGTCTGTGCCTCTTACGTTTTTAGCGAGCCTCTTTGAGGTGCAGGTCCTGTGGCCCTTCTATCTCCTCGCTACTGTCGTCCTCTCCGCACTCATTGTCAAGTACAACACAATCATTCACCCCTTTACACTTGCAGATAACCGGCACTACATGTTCTACATCTTTAGGTACACCATCCGTCGCTCGCTTCTGATCCGCTACCTCCTCATCTTGCCGTATACACTAAGCCGCTGGATGACGTGGGGAACTATGGCTGGCTGCTCCCAGTGGTTCCCCATGATCCACAGGAGCGAGTGCTCAGCGTACTACATGTCTCCCAAAAAGGCTCCATTTCAGAGCCATCCCTTTTGGATTAGGCATGGAGGCAATGCACCAGCTAGGCAGACCGATTCTGGATTTCCTACAGAGGTCCCACCTGTCTCGCGAGAAACTGATGCCACGCAGCAGCTGGAGTTGAGCAAGGGCCTCGAAGATGATCCACTCTTGGCCTCTGTCGAACCAGCTTCTACTTCGACGGGCCTCATTTTCCTGCTTGCCACGACGCTGTCGCTCATGACGGCTCCATTAGTGGAGCCCCGTTATTTTATCATTCCGTGGGTTATGTGGCGGCTACTGGTGCCTGCATGGCGCCTTCACGATCATGAAACCCCAAGCAGTGTGATGACTCGAGCATCAGGGCCCATGTTGAAGCTGATCAAGATTTTCCAGCGTTACGACATACGACTTATCATTGAGACTGGGTGGTTCATCGCCATTAATTTTGTGACAGGTTACATCTTCTTGACCAAACCCTACATCTGGAGAGCCGAGGATGGAACGGTTCTTGACGAGGGCCGCCTGCAGCGTTTCATGTGGTAGTAGTGAGAAAGCAAAATGAAAAGAAAAAAAATTGCGGTAGGAGATTCTTTGAGAAAGGTAGTTTTTTTTAAAAGTCGCAAGTGTAATACCATGCCCTTTTTTTGTTTGTATTCTCATATCGGGATTCTTATCCGAAGGTTTCTCTTTGCTGTAGTCAACAGTGCATGCCTGAACCCGCCATAAAATATAAACCAAAAATATAAACGCCGTTCCCAATGATCAGGTCCCATGATTCCAAGTATTGCCCGTCCCGTGTTCCTCTTTCATAATCCATCGGTGACTGGAAACCCTCTTGTGGGCGACCCGATAATGCTCTTTATGTACAGCCAGGTGGGTTTGTTTCGTTCTACCAAATGGCATCCAGCCCACCGGCCGTGAAGTAAAAACGTAAAAATTTCATTTCGTCCAATCCGTTTCAATATAAGTGCCAACGCTGCGTCATCATTTCCCAAACTTTGGTGCCAGCGGCGGCCCAACTATAAACTTAGACGATCAAGGCTCAGGCCGTCATTGCTACGCACTCGGCGAATGACGCCGAGTTTGAAGAACTTTTCCTCACCACCGGGCGTCCGGCCGCCGATATACCACTTGTCGGCGCCGATGGCATCCCGGAAGCCCTCGCTGCTGGAATTACTGTCCCGGCGACGAGAAGTTGCCCCGGGGATCGGGATGGCAGTGCCGGGACTGGACCCTCCCTGGGACGCAGCACCGGCAGCGGCGGCGGCGGCAGCAGCAGCAGCAGCGCCTCGCGGTGAGCGTATGGCAACGCTGGAGGCTGTTTGTTGATGGTTTGATGAAGAGGCGGTGGCGGAGGCGGATGTTACGGCTGTGTCTCGGGTGTGTTTATTTGATTGATGTTGGGTGGAGGTGGTCGGCATAGAGGGGCCCTGGGGACGGAAGGCGGCGAGGAAGGAAGAGAGGAAGTAAGGGCGCTGCGAAGGCATGATTGCGGCTTGTGTGTGAGGAATCGTGGTTGTGTAGGAGTTTAGAGATGCCAACGCGGCGCGGAGGGAAGTTTTTGTGAGGTTGGGCTCGCAGCCGCAGTCCAGATGCAAATCGCAGGCACAGACGCAGAATGCAGGTTGCGGTGTCGACGCTAGTTCGTGGTGCGTGCAGAGGGGCAGCCGAGGGGGCGACGTCGGAGAGTCACAGCCAGCGGTTAGGGATCCAGCCCTCGTCGACGATGGAATGGGAGAAGGTCGTAGGCGGCGTGTCGCAGGAGTCGTCGCAGGAGGAGGCGGGGTTGAGCAATAAGAGAACAGAGTTGGTCTGGCGTTTGCGTAGCGTTTGCGTAGGGCTTTTGCGGTGGGTGGTGGTTGTGGACTTGGCGGTGGACTGGTTGGTTGGTGGAGTCGCCGACTCGAGCCTTTCGATCGGAGGGGGTTTTCGTCTTCTTGATCAAGGTCAAGGCCCAGAAGTCACTGACGTCGAGCGTTTTTGGGTGCGGAGCGGCGAACCCGTGGTCGGTAAAACCCGGAGTCCGGGGGTGCTCCAGAGCCAAGGGCGGCGGAATGGTAATGGCGGGGTCGCGATAGGTTACGATAGGTCTGTGTGGGCGGCGGTGGGCGGTAAGCGACGCCGCTTTAACGCCGTTCCCCCGAGGTCAAGGTCACGGGCAGCCACTGACGGTACTGGGGCGGCTGGGTTTTAGGTGCTGGGTGCTGGGTACTGACGATGAAGAAAGACCTGCTGCTAGCCCTCCTCCACATGTTGCCAATTCGCTCCAGCGCCCACGACGTCACCGTGATTGGGTCCCTCGGCTGGCTGTTGGTCCCAGACATGGCGCCATTCTTCCTTTCTCGGCTTCACTTCAAATCAACGAAAATGTCTTTTTGGCCACGAGAACCGTCAGCAAGGCAAGTGAGTGGCACGGGCAAAAGGGACCGCGCAATAGGCGACACCATTCAGGATTCCTTCGTCTTGGCTATGCACACGATGTGTTGCCCCCAATTCAACCTTCAGTTCCTGGTGTGTGCTTCGACCTATCCCGAACCCCGAGGATCGAGGTATGCAGAGCTATCAAAATGCCCGTGATAGGCCATCGCCCTAAAGAGCGCACATCCTTCTCTCCGTCTGAGCACACCCATTTCCCACGCGGATATGTTACAGGCTCCAGGCTGCGGCCCATTTTATTCGCCGTCCGGGTCGCCGGGCGAAGAAAAAGAAAGGATGTGCCTGTAGAAATCGAGGTGTCATGACGGCGCATGCATGCGCTGCAGGGTCATCATACTCTATACCCTATGATCGAGTTCCCCTCTCCCCCCCATTCTCCCTTTTGGTGGTGAGGGGAGGAGGGGTGTCCCGGGGGGATTGGGGTAAAGCCGCATTGCAGAGATGCAGATAATCATGCCTCGCTTAGCCATTCATGGCATGCCGGGAGCGTCTCGTGGCCAGCTTCTTGGTTCCTGAATCCTTTGTATGTCTCGCCCGTCTCCCGAGCTGCCCGTCCGCTCCCGGGCGGCGCGGTTCGAAGGCAGATATCGTGATCCAGAAATCAGACAACGATCCCGGGAAAGCAAGCCCCTCTGCCCGACCCGGCTCCATCACCACCGGCCTGTTCCCGGTCCCCCTCTTGTCGTGTGAGCAAAAGCGGCAGCCCTCAGCCTAACCCCGCCCAGCCGCCGACCAGCCTTGGCTTGCACGACAACGAATGTGCAGCAGTTAGTCAAACGGCCAGTGATTGCGGGGAGGCATCGGCACGAAGGAGGCCGGGGGGAGGGGCTTTCGCATACGATCAGTCGCCTTGTGACGGGTGGAGACGGTTCAATATCAAGTATCGTGAAATGATCTGATAACTGACTGTTTGCGGGCGTCCCATGCAGCCGCACGCATTGGAATTTCTGGAAGCTGGCGCGAGGATCAACAGCTCCCTTTGCCCTTCCAGACGTAGTGGCTCCCCATCTCCTGATTGGGTAACCATCATGTCACAGCTCGCCAATCGATCGGGTTTCGCTGAGACATGCACCGTGTTGCTGCAAACCATTGACTTTAGGGATGAATCATCTGCCGGTTGCCTCAGTGAGCTGCGTTCTCTGCAGTTGGCATGCAGCCCTTATCATATCGCAAATTCCTGGAGATCAATGCCGTGTTTCTCGCATTTTGTTGCTTTTTGGCCCAACAGGGAAGTGAGCTACCCTGCACAAGACCCTGCAACCTGACGCCCAAGAATGTAACTGTGGCTGCAAATGCACAAGAGATTTGAAACATGCAGACAAGTTGTAGGGGAGTCTCTGCACACGTGTTTATACTTTCTTGTACTCAATCTTACAGTGGAATTTTACTCAGCAGCTTCGTCATTCTGATAAAGTCAACATGTACTTTGCAGTGTTCGTTTCACCGCTACCGTGTCCACCGACGTGTCCCCGATGGCACCTCGGCAAGCCACCAGTTTCAAGCAAAACTTTGGGGCTGAACACGAAAAGAAAACAAAATGAAAAATTAAGATTGTGAGCCTACATGGCAAAATCCAGAGTTCTTTATAACTACCCCAGTGCTCTGCAAACACGCACAATGTTCAAGCTGCTCCTCCAACTTTTTCACTTCTTCTCCACCATGCCGAGCTTCAAATGCTGGGTTGCCGAGTGGCTGGCGTGGTTCTTCATCAGGGACTACTGGACTAGCCCAGACGGCGTGAACAAACGAATTGCCCAAGACCGCAAGAAGGCCAAGTCTGAGCCTCCCAAGCACCTGTACAAGAACTTCAACATCAAGCTCGACAAGCATCCCGAGGGCTATCTCGTCTACACCCTTTCTCCCAAGACCGACAAGCCTCACCAGGCACGCATCCTGTACTGCCATGGAGGCGGCTTTGTGCTTGAGATTGTAGTCCAGCACTGGAATCTCGTTGCCCGCCTCGCCGAGCGTCTCCAGGCTGTCGTCACAATTCCCATCTACCCACTTGGCCCTGAAACTTCCATGCTCAAAATGTACGACCAAGTTCAGATTTTGTACAATGAGCTTGCCGCAGACTCGGATCCCACCCCCTTCTGGGTTATGGGTGACTCGGCTGGTGGCACCATGTCGCTTGTCATGACGCAACAGGCGAGAGATGCTGGCCTCCCTACTGCATCACGAATTGTCCCTATCTCACCAAGCTGCGACAATAGCTTCACCAACCCTGAAATGATTGCGATGGGACCCAAGGACCCCTGGTTTGACATCCCAGGCCTCAAGCATCTCACGACCCTGTGCTGCCCAGATGAGGACCCCAAGAACCCTCGCATCAGCCCCATCTATGGCGACCTGGCCCTGCCGCCCATGTTGCTATTTGCAGGAACCAAGGACTTGTTGTCACCAGACGGCATCAAACTGGCTGAGATGGCACAGAAGCAGGGCACTGAGGTTGATCTAGTGGTGGGCAAGGGCATGATGCATGTCTGGCCTCTGCTCCCAATCCCTGAGGCTACACCAGCCGTGGAAAGAATTATTGAGTATCTGGAGGAAGCAAAGAAGTCGCCTTCAACCTGGACTGGAAGTGTCGACAATCATGCTTGAACGGACAGTCATGTAATTGGATATTACAAAACTGAACAGAAAATTTATTAGACGATAGACTTGTAATGTGGGTTTGGGACTTTTTTAGAAGATAATACCAAAGAGGACTTTCTGTACTGATCATCGCTTGACGTAGACTCTCACGGCGGATGTCTGCGGACGTCTTAGGCCGTAGCCTCATCCTTTTTCTTCTTGGGCAACCCAAAATCTAGTCTCTCCCATTTCATCAAAAAGCCACAAATGATGCAGAGCGAACTAAAGGCAACCACAATGTAAAACTCTCGTGCTATTGTTTGGGCTACAGCTTCGATGCCACTGCGCAACACCGACTCATCCTCAGACTCCCAGACCCTGGAAGATACACCTGCTAGTGCCTCTCGAATGTCGTGGTCAGAGTACTTGCTCGCATCATCACCAAGGGCCTCGACCAAGAGCTTGTGGCCGACGTTCTGAAAGATGGACCCCGCAACCGCGAGTAGTAGTGAGATGCCACCCATCTGGAACATGTTACAAATTGTCAGGCTGTCGACTCGATCGCGGGGGTCTTTGTTGATGACGTTTGAAATGGCGATGCCGTGCTGGAAGATCATGCCAGCGCCTAAACCAACTAGAGATATCAGGCCCATGACGGTGGACTGGGAAATCTCCGCGTTGAGAACGTTGGCCAGGGAAGCGCTCGCGGCTAAGCAGAGACAACCGCCCACGATGTAAATGATGAAGTAGCGGCCAATTCTGGGGAGCACGCGACCCGTAAGGGAGACGGAAATGATGAATAGTAGAATAAATGGCAGCATGCGCACGGTTTGCTGAATTGCACCAAGCCCTCTGGCAAAAGCGAAGAAAAGGGGCGTGTAGTACAGAGTGATACCATAACAAGCAGAAGCACAAGCGCATGCTACCCATAGCGGCATGAGATCGAAGCGCGAGAGCATATGTACGGGGAAAGCCCTGTCTTGCTCATTTGTCAACACGCAAAAGTATTGTTGCAGAATCCATGAGATGAACACGACGCCAAAGACAACCCAGACGGCAATGTCAGGTCCGGATCCCCACTCCCACACAGAGCCGGAGAATGTCACACAAATGGCAAACAGGGCGCCAGATGCCATGTGAAGGATGATGCCGATAGGGTCGAGCTTGCGGACTCGGTCAAGAGATGATATGCCCTCAGCGAGGCTGTGATTTGGGAGACACACGAGAGACAGGGCAAGGGCTAGGCCTTGGAAGGGGATGTTGATGTAAAATGCCCATCGCCAGGTTGTAGTCTCGTTTTCGGCGAAACCACTGCCAATAGGACCGCCAGTGATGAGACCAATTGCCCAAAAAGCTCCTACTGTGCCATACAATTTTGTCATTTCGTCGGGTGTTGCCAAAACGGCAAAGTATGCGTAGCATCTACAACACAACAGTTTAGTCGCTGGATTTTAACTCAAGGTTCTTAGTGTCGAGAATATGATGCTTACCCTTGTTGCACAATGGAACCGCCGATGCCCATGATGATTCGTCCCACGATGATGGCAGTCATGGACTGAGCAGCACCCGCAATGGCAGATCCAGCGACGAATATGAGCAAATTTAGTATAAATATCCAACGCATGTTGAATGCAAGGCTGAGCTTGCGCGCAAGGCTAACAACAGAAAAGTTTGCGAGGGCGTAAGATAGACCGATCCAGGGGAGGAGCTCAATGCGGCCGAATGCCTCGTACAGACGGGGTTGGATGTTCGCGACATTGCTGATATCGTAACCTAAAAGAGGTAAAAGTTAGTCAACGAAAGATGTAGTAGAAGAGAGACCTGAACGGAAAGAAATTTTATACATACCGATGAGAATACAGCATAGATATACAAGCAAAAGAGTGGCATTCCACTTCCATTTTGGAAAATGAGCCCGTGGATGAGGAGGCTCCGGCGACTCTGCAGATTCTGGAGGCTCTGGAGATGATAGAGGGGAAACAGACGGCGGGAGGTTGGCTTCCTGTTCTTTATCACTGACTTGCTGTTTCTCTCCTTCTTTTTCAGAGAATGAGACCCTGGTAGTTGAGACCTCTGTGTCCAGTTGCTCGTCTTCTCTCTTCTCCATTTTTGTTCAAATCGACAGAATTAAAAGGACTGAAAGATTTTTTTTATTGATGCTTGCTAATCAAGCCGGCAAATTCCCTAGATATCTATGAGTCCTGATACATAACAAAATCCCCGTTATAGATGAGTGCTTAGCAGCCTGAACGCGTTCCAGTGCCGGCATCCGCGATAACCGATGGCTCATGGTCAGCCCGCAAGAACGTTGGTCAGCTCATATCAGCTTACATGTGGGATCGCTCCCTTGCTCGGAGCCTTTCTTCTTGGGCCGTTCTCGCTGGCACTCGTTATTATCTGTCCGAGCCCTTTAAAGTGCTGAGAAGCCCATCGTGTCGCAAGGCGGTTTGACTGGACCATGGGGTTGGGCTCGCAATCTGATTGCTGTGCTGCCTGCTGGGGTGGTTGCAGGCGCAGCACGCTAAATTACTGATTACCAGCTTGTACAAGGCGTGTCTACTAGGATTAATACGCATGGTGTGGCCGGAAGATCCCTTATTCGGAAGGGAGTTGATTGAATTACGAATAAGCTTGGACGTCGCAACCCGTGGTCCTGGGTGGTGGTGCCCAAAAAGAGTCGCAACGTTTCCTCCAATGTAACCATGATAAGATCTAAAGCATGGATAAGCCCACCGAAGTTTTGAGGGATGGAAGAGTGAAAATAATGCCCACAAGTGAACTGGCGCAAAAAAGAAAACAGAAGAAAGGGTGGCATATTGATGCCGAGCAAGGCGCGCGGACTAGTATGTGGCAACTATGAAGCTTTCAAGCTTACTCTACCATGCCCACTAATTTCTTATTTGCCGGGGCGCCTGAATGAGAGTGCCTAAAGAAGAGTCTTAGTAGAATTGGTACAAATATGGGGGAGGTTAAATGGATAAGCCGCTTCCACAAGGATGAGGGAGGATGGAGCACCATTTAGCAGGCGGAACTGTCTGGCGTGCGTTACTCACTCTGACCTTGATTCCCATATTCTGGATCTCCAAATTGACACCATCTAAAATAATACACCTTTTCAAATACTTGGGAGGTTATTTGACGTTGACTGATGTAATGCGTGGTGGCGTTTGAATACATCTTTAAATCGCTCTGACCTCTAGGGTTTGGCTTTGCCCACACAAGTCGCTCGCGGGTGAGCGCCATACCCGCATGCTGACAGGAAAATCAGGCCAAATTTCAGCCACTGCCGCTGCCAAGAGATGACTTCCTTGTTTTTTTAATCCTTTTTATTGGGTTGGATTCTTGGGTGGGTGAACCTTCAGGTAAATGGGAATGCTGAGTTGCGTCCGGGAATTATCCACCCCATGAAAATGATAGGCGACGGCTTTCCAAAATACAACCAGTGATCGTACGACGCCAAACACCCCTTATTCAATACGTAGAATGAATCATAGAGCGTGTTTCGCCGATTTGTCCTTGGCAGTTATTGGTTGTACACTGATTTACACTGCTGCTAGCACCTCACTTCTTCCCCCTACCTTTCAACCTGTGTGGCATTGCTTACTATCTTTCGCTGCTTTCTAGATGTTAGGAAACGTCTAGCTATGAGGCTAAACCACGAAAACTAATAAAAAAAGCTTTGTTTTTGTGAAAGATCTTCGTCAAGAAGATTTTGGCTTGGAGGGATGTCAATACCAAACTCTGTATCTTGTCATCGACGACTCTCTGCTAAAACTTTGACGACAATGAAGAATTTATTAGGTCGAGTCTATTGAACATGCCCTGAATATTCATTTCAATACTAAAAAAATTGTGCAATGAATCACGGCGTCTGCTCCGCTTTTGTAGGGAGGGAGGAACACCCTTACTGGAAACTCCTAGAAACCATTACAGACTTTAGTGGGCTTATTTTTGACGGTCTTGGCTATATTATGTGCAGTGATGGTTAACGGCAGGACATGCCCTTGTTCGTTAGTTGAAGTCTCATTTAAATTTGGGCTGGAGATTTCGCTTAAATAGGTAACGTTGATCCCTTATATTTAGCGCTGGGAGGTTAATGGAGAGCAGGAGAACATCAGCGCTTTCATTCTAAATAGGCTCATCTCATTGCGGTCTGAAATGACATTTTATGTGTTGTGACGACAAATAGGACAATTTGACGAGATTGCTGGAGCGGTTAGTGTTCTGAGACTTTATTTTAAGAACAGTTGGGTATCTGGATACGCCAAGTTTCACTCTGGGTGTAGTTGAGTCATTAGCTATAGGAAGAATATCTTTCTACCAAGTGACGATGGCGTGCTTGCGGCTTACAAGCCCATGCAAGCAGGACAAGGAAACAAAAATATTGAACCCCTCTCTGCTACCTATTAGATCAATGATTTTAAAGTTAAGACATTATGGCAACGGGCACCAATCTGAGAAATGCCACTATCCTGGCTGTCCCCCACACATCCCGCTCAATAGGCACCAAATTATAGCCAATCCGGCCCCGCACCTGCTTCTCGAACGTTCCAACTTACAGCGGCTGCGCTTAGAAATCCAATCACTGGGCGGCGCTGGAAGGCCGTTAGTTCGGGGGACGATTGGGGGGCCGCCACAGCCCATGGGGGACCCTGGATGCGTCCCCTCACATCATTCCCCGATCTGTCCAGCGAGCTGCTGCTGTCATCTCGCCTGCAAGAGGCTCTGCTGTGTGCACTCTGTGGCGCTTTGCTTTTTTTCTTTTTCTTCTTCTTTTTTCCCTATTTGGTTTAATAGACTGCTTTGCATAATTACATCTTGTCTGATCCCCTCACTGGCTGTCCAAGCTTGGCCCTGTCGCGTGCCTATCCGTGCCCGAGCTCTCCGGAAACCCGCATTTCTTGGCCAAACTACCCCTCGCCTCTGACATATCCTCTCGTCCCCTTGCTCCGGCCATCTGGCAACAGCATCCTTCCAGAGGTTCGCCGCCATGTCGAAATCACTGCAATTGAAGGAGGAGGGCAACCGGTGCTTTCAGGCCGGTGACTATGTCGGCGCCGACAGCCTCTACTCCAAGGCGTAAGTAGTTTGCTTGCTCATGACTACTTGATGGCATGACGCCCCTGCTGACCGTCCGACCACTAGCATCATTGCCGATTCCAAGAATCCCGCCCTCTACACCAACCGTGCCATGGCCCGCCTCAAGCTGGGCTACTGGGATTCAGTCATTGCCGACTGCAACGACTGCCTAGCCTTGGCCCCTGACAATATGAAGGCGCACTATTACCTCGCCCAGGCGCAGCTCGCCATGCGCGACTACGAGGCCGCTGTCGAGAGCGCCCTGCGCGCCCACAAGCTGTGCGCCGTCACAAACGACAAGTCGCTCGCCGCCGTCACCGCCCTGGTTCTCAAGGCCAAGAAGGATCGCTGGGACGAACGGGAGCGTCGCCGTGTCCGGGAGACCAAAGACTTGGAGCGCGAGGTGCTCGAGTTGCTCGAGTCGCAGCGGGAGGCCGCCGTCGCCGACGCCATGGACGAGACGGAGCAGCAGGAGATTTCCCAAGAATGCGACGCCAAAGCCAAGCGCATGGAGGAGATATTCGAGCGAGCGCGGGCCGATGCCGAGAAGCGCAGAGAAGTCCCCGAGTGGGCCATTGACGACATTAGCTTTGGCATCATGGTTGATCCCGTCATGGTATGTCTCACACCCCCCTTCTTTCCTCCCCTTTCCCTGGAAACTCGGTTATCTCTCTCGGACTAAATATTAACATTAAACCCCTCCCGTTTAGACAAAGACAGGCAAGTCATATGAACGGGCTTCAATAATGGAGCACCTGCGACGCCACCAAATCGACCCTCTTACACGCGAGCCCCTCCAGCCATCCGAGCTGCGACCCAATTTGTGTCTCAAGCAAGCGTGCGAGGACTTTTTGGAGGAGAACGGATGGGCTGTGGACTGGTAAAGCAACAGAACTAAAAGCAGAACCAAAAAAAAAAGGCGGGATAAAACAGCCAGAAGCTAAAAAAGAAACCCGAAAAGAAAAAAAGGGGGGAGGGAGAGAGAGTAACAGGCCTCCGATACATAACTTGGAGTTTTTTTCTTTTTAATCTTTTAGGTTCTTCATACTGGGGCGTTTAAGCGGCATGGCATTGCGGGGGATTGTCCCCTCCTTTCTCTTCTCTTATTTGTTTTGGGTTTTAATTCCCCTTTATTTGTCCTGCTGCATGCATTGGCCGGCGCTTGGATAACAATGACTTTTCTTCTTTTCTTTCGTTTTTTTACCTGTACTGAAGAAGAAAACCGAAGACGATGGTAGAGGTAGCGCACACAGGTGGGCTTCGGAGTATGTGTGCTCCAAGGCTGTCTATTAAAGTAGGGAGCTCGGAGCTTTCGAACACGATGTTTGGGGGAAATGAATGGCCTGTCAATGAAATACGATAGTAGGAGGATTAACAAGACACGCAAAAATTAAAACACGGCGACTTATTTTGAAACTATTCTCGATTCGTGTCGCGTTGCTATCGATATCCAACCACTAAACATCTCCTCATTTTCCAAAGTGCACTTCGTTATATACCTAATCCACCACTGCTACCGTTTCGTGTGCGTGTGCTCCATCCAACAAAGTCTATGTCATAGGTCAAAGAGGGCGTGATAGTATACAGTCGTCATAAAACCAGTCACCCATTTTCAATCAGGACCACATTTCATAAAAACACAAGGAACTCCTGAAAACGCCTCCCAGATGCATCCGTCCCGGGTATACACCAGTTTCGAATTCGTTGTTTAGAGGAATGCGTTGCCTCTGCCTCCACGTCCACTGTTGCTACCACCGCTCAAATTGCGGCCGTGGCTGCGGTCGTATTCGTGGTCTCGGCGATAGTCGCGGTCATCCTCCTGGTCATAGCCACGGTCATAGCCACGGTCTTGGCCGCGGTCTTGTCCCTGATCATGGCCCTGATCACGACCTTGATCATGGTGGTAATCACGGTCATCATGGTGGGGATCATATCGCTGACCACCCTGGTGATCGTAGTGTCGATCGTCCCGGCGATCGTAGCGCTGGTCATCCCGGTCATCATCCGAAGAGGTGTACGATTTGTCGTCGTAACGGGTTTGGTGAGCGTCGTCTGGGCTATCGATTCGGTCATTACGAGGGTCATCTTCCTTAACCAGGCCCGCGCTTTCTTCCTCCGTTACGTCGGCAATACGTGACGAGTGCGGTCTCCTAAAAACGTTGTGGAATGAGAATTGGCGTCTGGTTCCATGCGGGGGTGGTGTCGGAGGAGCTAGACTTGCGCCGCTGCCGGCAGAAGCGCCTCGATACTCGGTATCGCGTTCATAAACATGCTCTCGGGTTTGGCCATAGTAGGCACCGGCCTCGTCGTCAGGCTTCTGTTGAGGCATGGTGATTTCGGTTAGGGGGACAGGGTGCAGAGGGCTGCGCGCCTTGCCCTGCGGGTGTTCATCGTACGGCAAAAGGGATGATCCCTTGCTGAGACCTCTGTTACGGCCTCGTATCGTGCCGGCGATACTTGAGAAAATGGTGCTGCGATCGGTGTCATCATATTCGTCGTCAGTTGGGAAATGTGACATGCCCAATGGGGGATGAGGAGTGCGTGGTGTGCGTGGCGGATTGAATCTTGGGCTTGATGGCGGAGGGGATGTCGGGGCTCCAGAACGAATGCTCTGTGATCGCACCGTCATGGTTCTTCTCCTTCTTATTCCATCCCATTCCCATTGGGGCTGTCCATCTTCGCTGATAGGTTCCATGTTCTCCATCATCATCTTCTCCTCGTGCATTCGCTTTAGTTCCTCAGCCTCCATTCTCATTCGCTTCCTAGAGAACTGGCGCACAATAGCAGAAGCTCCGCGGATGGCATCGGCCTTGGGCTCTGATTCTGGCTGCTCCTGCTCGGCAAGTGTTTGGATTTGATCGAGATCTCCGTTGAAGACAGCCGAGTCTGGAACATCCTTGGCTGATTTCGAAAGTTGAAGCAATACGACTCCGGAACAAATTGTTAGGAAACCAAGAACAACCGTAACAATGGATGAGGCAGTGCCCTTGAAACCCCGGAATAGAATGGCTGATGTGATAATTGTGGTGCTAGTAAAGTAGACGTAGTAGGTTGGGGTGACAAGGGCTGCATTGAAGATGTTGAGAGCTTTCTGCGACGAGCGTTAGCAATTGTGACCTTGGCTTGGATGATTGGCATTACATTGAGGTAAATGATCTCTGTCAAAAGAGTGGCAACCACAAAGACGAGCAGAACCCAGAAGAACCACTCTTTGTACTGAGGCTCGCCGCCGATCCAAGCAATGATGGCAGCGCCCAAGCCCTGGGTCGACACGACACTCAGGCCGCCGACCCAACTACAAATGGAAATATACACCAGCATGTTCTTGTTGCCCCATTTGGGCCCAGCCCATAGGGCAGTGATGATTGAACCGACAATGATGACACCGGCGTACGAGAGGAATCCTGGCGCAATGACGTATGTCTGCATTTCTTGGATATCGGAGACGGACGACGAGTGAGGCGCATTCATAACAATGACTACGGATCCGACAATGCAAAGGAAGCACGCAACCTTGCCAACCATGCTCAGGCGTTCTTTGAGGAAGATTGCCGACAGGACGGCCGTGATGACGACGGCGAGGGCGCCGAGGGGGGTAACCAGAATAGCGTCAGTGAATGCGTAGGCGACAAAGTTGCAGATCTCGCCGATAATCATGAGCGTCATGCCGCCCCACCAGTAGGCATTCTTGAGATAGCCGTAGCCCTCGCCTGCGACTTCATTGTACTTTTCGTTTGCGCGCAAGAGGCCGACCTTTTTCAGCACAAAGGAGATGCCGATGAAGATACCAGAGCCGGCGGCCAGACATATACCAACGACCTTGTACCAGCTGGGGCGCTCCGACCCTCCAATGGAGACGCCGCTCCTCGCATATAGATCAAAATCGGCATCCATGGTGCAAGATGTGGGAGGAGGAGAAGAGGAGGGCGGAGAGGAGGGGATTCGGAATCGGGACGCTGGTTCACGACGGCATGTGGGTGGGCGAGCGACGGGCGGTTTGCGATGACGACGATGGCTACAGAGATCGGAGAGGGTTTGTTTTGTTTAGAGCTTTGGAGGTGCAATCTTGTTTTTCTTCGGCCGACGGGAAGAAACTTCAATACCGCAAAAGCAAAAAAAGAGAGAAAAGGAAGAATAAGCCCCGAGCAAAAAAAGGAAAATCGTCAAGATATCGGCTTAGCTTAGGACGGGAAGAATAAAACGTGCGAGAGAGCGGGAGGAGGAGAAACGTTGAGGAGGCGAGAGACCTAAATCGGACGGGATAAGATGATGGACCAAGCGCTTGCGCCAAGACGCAATGGGGAACCTACTGTACTTTTCTCCCACTGCTTCTTCCCTGTCTGTCTGCCTTGGGGTCCATGGATGGCCGGTCCTTCGGCCTGCTAACAAGTGCGTTGCGGAGACGACGTCAAGCGTCGCGGGGGGTGGAGGGCAGCGCCTATTCTCGGTGGCTCAGTGGGCATAGCTCTCCCCGTCTGCCCTCTGTCGCGGCCCTCTGCTACGGCCCCAGTGTGCGTGTGTGTGTCTGCACCATCCTTCACCCCCGGCGGCACACCACCACCATGTTCCCCACCACCACCAGCCACTGGAGCTCCCAGCGAGACGGGGTGAGACGGGGTGAGACCCAGGTGGGACCACGGGGAGAAACAGGGCCCCAGGCCGTGGATTGGCCCTCTCGGTAATAAGTCACGGCGACGCTGGGCGTTCGTTTTGACCTTGGGGGTTCCTGGCGGATGGGCTTTGTTTTGCCTAGCCCAAGGGGCATGCACACGTTCGCAAGCAAGCTCACTCTGAGAAGAAGGTTGCTTTTACCCAGCTCTCCCCAGTTCCGCCGCCCAGTCAGAGTTTCCACCCTAGCTCAACCCGGTTCCCAGTCGGAATCGATGGAAGCCATGGGATTGACAGGGGCATTCAAGACGAACCTGGTCGACTGGGTATCGACCTCGACCTCTTTGCTCATGTTTTGGCACGGAAACCACGTAAGTGTCGCCCCCCTCCACTCATTCGTGCCCCCTCCCATTTACCTCTCTGCCTGCACTGTTGTTCGTTCGGACTTTTACTTGACTGCATTGCGCCGAAACTGACGACCGCCCATGGTCCCCACCTGCCAGTCTTGGCAAGTCGTTGGTTAGCGAATTCGTAGTCGTGATCCATCCATGTGTGCGTCGCCCATCGTCGTGTTCGGAACGCCGCCTGCTTTTAGCCATGGATTCCGTCCTGTCCGCAGCATAAGGCCAGGCCACTTGAGCCCTTTAGGCGCTGGACGTGCTGCAAACACGCAGCGTAGTGCCCACGCTGGCAGCTGGCAGCTGGCAGCACAGGGGCCCTGCGCTGTGTAATCCCTCGCCCTGCCACTCCAAGATGCCATCGAGAGCCAAGCCACATGCGCTAACGTACATCGATACGTTGCCATTGCCCCTCATCTACAGTGACAAGGTCAAGCCAAGGGCCCAGAGCCTGTGAGATGGTTTGCAGCTGCGCCAGTCCGCGTTGCAAGTTTTCATGTGATGGCATCAGAAAATAGCGGCTTGTTTCACATTGTCGCGCTCTTTATGTCTCACATCTTCAGACATCACCCATCTCAGCGCGGTTGCAGCCACCCGCAAGGCCAGACACCTCGCTCTCATCCCCAGATACAATGGAACCTTGGGGGACCCTCCGATACATGACCAGCTGAAATCCATCCCAGCGGGTTGGTGTGGTGTGGTGGCTTGTTCTGGCCAAGCCGGGGCCTAAACCAAACTGTGTGGGGGCACTTTTTTTTTTCTCTTTTTCTTCTTTGGTCCGTCGATCTGGACCCTTCCTAGCTTCTACTTCCCAGCTCGCTGTAGGCTTCTCAGCCCCAGCACTAGTTTCCTGACGTTCGTCATGCACGAATAAAGCATCTCCTCCTCTCGTATCCTCCGATTATGTGAGATGGAAGGATGATGTGACAACAACAATTATGATCCACCAGAGCTCGTGAATTTTTAAACCCAAGCAAGGCAAACCTTTAACAAGAAAAAAAAAGAGTAGTGATTTAATAAAAATAGTCGAATATTTGCCCAAAAAACGCCTTGAGCCCCAGTCCAAGACCCAACATCAAAGAACTGAACCAAGGTTTGCGACACCGCTGCGCCGCCCACAAAGCCTGCTATTCTTGTCCACGCTTCGCCTGCATTTGGTCCCAAGCGG
Organism: Calonectria ilicicola; assembly: GCA_020809705.1. Lineage (NCBI taxonomy): Eukaryota > Fungi > Ascomycota > Sordariomycetes > Hypocreales > Nectriaceae > Calonectria > Calonectria ilicicola. Next base: position 1,142,269 of record CP085828.1, on the reverse strand, counting down.
GGTGTTCCTCGCCACCTCACTCCCGCATCCACACTCGAAACGTTTCAAGCTGAGTGTCAAATCAACCATGATTTCTCCCGCCGAGGTTGTAAGGTGGGGAGGCAGGTCGAGCATTCTGGGTGGCTTGTCTTTTTTTTGCCGCACCTTGTTTTCCATTTCCTGTTCTGACGGCTGAGGATTGGCCTGTGACAACCCTGACGCACGTTCCATCTCAGCATTGTCGTCATCTTTGAGACCAAGCCCAATCAAGGCACGGCTGTGTCCTTGCACAGTGAAGAAAAAGTGTCAAAATTTTGCGGTTTTATATCCTAGATAAGTTCATAAAGTCCGTGTGCCATGTCCCATTACGCTCCGAGGGTATTTCCGTGTTTGCCTCATGTCCCATTACATATCGCCAAAGTGATTGCATGCCCCCTTGTTCCCACCTCTTGACCATGCGTGTTCCTAATTTGGAATGACATTATCCAGCCACAGCCGCACCCTGTCTTCTAGCTTCCCCTGCGATCTAGCATCGACTTGTTTGAGGATATCTGACCTCAACTTTGTTGGTTGAAGCTGTTCCCGCTTAGGAGCGGGTGCGGCGGGTTTTGCTTGCTCTTGCTCTTGTTGCTTGGCTTGCATTTGCATTTGCATTTGCACTTGCGGGGGATTAGCACCGCTGCCGCCGTCTTTGGGAACTGCTGCTGGCACCCATGGCTTGTTGAGTCCCTCTCGAAACAATTGATTAAAGTAGCTTTCCTTGGCGCTTTCCTTGAGTGCGACGTATTTTTGCGCAGCGTGGGCGTCATTCAAGAAGCGGGTCGACACGATAGCCTGCGCCTTTTCCATGGGCATGCCTCCATACCGCACTTTGATCTCGGCGATGGCCGTGCCGCACACACTGGCGAAAGCTTCTGGCTTAGGGTTAATTTTGCGGATGGCCTCGTCGGGAGAATAGAGTATCTGGGCTTGCTGCGGTGTGCCCTTGATGTCAGTGACTGTGGGTTGAGGATTGCTGGGTTGAGGCGCAGGTGATGGTGGAATGCCCTCGATGCGCACTCGTTTGTTGGCCGGGGGTGGTGCCCTCGAGTTCAGCTCACTATGAGTTCTCTTTCTAACGACGGGCCGGTCCAAAGCCCGTTCAGGGATAACTGATTCCTGCTCCTCCTCATGACTTTTGCTCCCTGTGGCGGATTCATAGTCGTACTCTGAATCGTACTGCTTCATGATTAGCTCACATGACATGACAGGTGAAAGATGTGGTTGGGCTGGCCTACATCGTCCTCAGACGATTCCTGCTGGTTTTTGACCAGGGTTAACAGTGCGGCAAAAGCCGCAAACTCCCTCCTCTCATCCTCCTCGATGATATCATCGATGATGACGTTTTGGACGATGAAATTTGAAAAATCTGGGTGACTTGGATCCATTCGGGAGGCCTTGTGGGAGATGAATGTCGTTGGAAGAGGAAGTAACGGTGTCAGCAGTGGTTGATGGCGGCCTTATTTGGGTGCCAGCGGGCTGGGGGGTCGTTTTCCTCGCGTTTTTTGCCCCAAATGTTGTGAGAGTCCAGGCCTCGCCAGGACTCGCCGAGGGCCTGGGAAAAGTGGGGGGTCGCCTGGCTGGCCTGGGTGCCCGAGGACCCCGACTCAACCAAGCTTCGGTAGCGGCTGGGCGAGCTGTCTCTGCTGGGGTTGTCGGTTATCGTCATATGATTAACCACCGGCTATTACTTGATAGAAAGAGAAAGAAATAGACAGTGTCTTGCAATTTTCGGTTGAATATCTCTCTTCTACATAACATCCGGATATCGCGTGCCGGAGGCTGGATTCTGCTATTCTCTTTCTTCCTTCCTTATCTGTGTGGTGCAATAGTTATGCTCTCTCTCACGGGAAAGCACACAAATATCCGAACCAATCATTATTGTCGAAACACGCCGAAAGCGTGCACTGGAATGAATGCGAATTATGAGAGCGGTAAGAAAACTTGCTCATTGACAAGTTTAAGCAAATACCCTGCTCAACCCGAAAGACTGGTCGTGCCTTGTGCATGCGGCCATAATCCTAGCACATGCGGCATCTTTCATAGATAGATAGTTGCGCATATCTACATACATCATAGATTATGACCAGAATGGCCGATTCCCGCTGACATGATAAACCTGAACCTAAAAAACTCATCCGACTCTAGCATCCGATGATCTGCACCGATGATATTTCGGTCGGAGCTTATCCGAGATGCCCCGAGCGCGGTCATGCTCCGGTTGAATCTAGGCGATTCTAGCGGTTAGCCATGAGGCCTCACATATATTCCGAGGTTGTTGATATTCCAAGCCAGATAATACGGCATTCCATGGTTAGGGAGGTATCCTTGCTGCACTGAATAAAGTCTCATAATGACTAGAAAATATGCTCTTTCTAATTGTTAGCATAAAACTCACGCCCAAACCCACCTCGTATCCCGAACACCTCGATGCTTGGACCTTATCGCAATCTGCCGAGGTCATGCATGCTTCCGAAAACCCACCAACCGTGTCTTGAAAGCACTTGATCTCAACATGACTCGCTCCAAGCCCTTCCCGAAAAGGATATCCCACATTAAAATTCTCATGAGACAGCGTCAATGACTAGAAAAGTTTCAGAATTATATTGTCTTTCTTTCTCTCATGTTAGTTCAACACACTTTTCTTTCTTTTTTCTTTTTTTATTTCATAGACGTAATTGCAACACAGCCTGTGTTTTTTGCCCTAAAAAAACCTCTTATCCTAATAGTACAAAGGGAAATAATAGCACACCGCCACTCACCAATTCCAAATTCCATTTTACTTGTGGAGCCCCCTCTCAACAGCACTAAGCGTCTTCCAATGGTGGCTTTTAGCTCCATCCAGAAGTAATAGCAGCTAAAATTTGCCGCATCGTGTCCACGCATCCAGATGTTCGGGACGAAATGAATCCGAAAACCATCCCAATTCAATTTATAATGTGCGGGGGATGAGTATCCGGTGACCAACCCTAGCCAGGTAGACACGTAGACGAGAGACCATCTCTAGCTTTGTCATCAGGTTTGATTCGGTTGACAGTGGAAGCGAAGTTATTGAGATACAAGCTAACAATAGGTTCCTGTTTTGACGACCCGGTTACAATTAATATTTTCCCGTAGCCGAAAATGGGTTCCAAAAAGACACGATGTCTCATTATGCCTTCAATATTCCATCTCCAAGAGACAAACTGAGGGGCCATCAGAAATAAAGGCACCAAATTACTAAATCAGGATAACAGTGGCTGGTTTTGGGTTGTGTTGATGGGAAATAGGAATGCATTTGAGATCCCTACAGCTCAAGAGAGGAAAAATTGAATCAGAACAACTCTTTGACTGTATTCACCAAGCATTGCACCATCTTGACGTTCGTTGGGACACAAGTCCCAACCTTAGTCATCATATTTGAGTGACCAGGGCAGTGCTCTGCATTATTATTATTTTGTGAATAGTATGTGAATAATCCTGAGATGAACAAAGCTATAATACCCATAATGCCAAGATCTCTCGGATCCTTGACTATTGCAGTGCCACTAGCAGAGTCCACGACCAAATACGGCATTTACTAAGATTTTCTGCATTGGGCAAAACTGTAAGTTGAGAGAGAGAGAGAGGGTTTGCGCTAAGCACGATTGCAAAGCTAACTCTGAAAATATAATATATGTTCATCGGAGTTTCAGATTTCCCACGTGGATTCTTGGTGTGATTTGACTGTGCGTACCGTGTTGCCAAGTGTTTCTCGGCCCTTCGGGCTGAGCCGGAAATAAGAAACTAGTAACATGGTTTGCACGTCGATTCCTGGTTATATCATTTTATCCCTGTCCAATTTATACAAGAGTTGTTGCTGGGAAACGTCCGGCTGGAGAGGGCTGGGTTCTTGGGAATGGTCACTCGCATTGGAACCGATTCGTTGGTAATTGTGGAAACGTCATTTGCATCCCTGTCGTGACCGGCTATCGATGATCTCGAAATTATGCATGATTGACTCTCCGTCTTCACGTTAACCGATGCCGAAGCCGAACTCACCGGGTCCACAAATAAGGTTACTCTGATGACAATCATACTGTTGATGTTTTGAGATGATGCGAAGGATTCACCCAAGCGCCCAGCTCCTTCGGGCGGAGAAGCCCAAAATCAAGGACCGCAATGCAATTTCAAAACGCACTTCGGCGAAAGGCGAGACATACCTTGCAGCTTCAAGTAACTGGCCTGTTTGTGACATTTGAGAGATATTCTCTCCTTGACCGAATTTACAATTGCCTGGGCAGGTTTAGAACAGCAGCCACCGACAAAAGCCTTTTTTCGTATTGTCCCACTTGAGCCTATGGTTATGATGCAGATCTCAGCACTAGCGCAACCACAATGGGAGCCTCGCGGGGCAGCCAGTGTTAAGACTGCAATAAGCGCTGCGGCAAAAACATGCATAAAAAATGTCGCGAAAAAAAGGCCGATGTGAACACTCAGTTGAGCACTGCCACAACAGGCGGCGGCTATTTTTTTCGGGGCCAAGCTGAACCATAAGGAGAAACGCCACTGAAAGAGGCTGTGTTGAGGGTTAAAACGAGAGCTGTTGTTGAATTTGGACAAGAGGGCGTGAATCTGGTTCTTTTATTGTCGCAAGTAGTGAAGCTGTGCATGCTCACTGTGGGATCAAGGATGGGGAATTTGGTTAAAAGCCTGGGTTTTGAAACACATGTTGTTATAACCTTGGATCGTCCCGAAGCCCTATTGACCCTACCCACCCGAGCTTAAGCAAAGGAGGAAGCTAGACAAGGAGCTGAACATGCAGCACAGACGTTAGTCTTGTTCGCTACTACACTCGTTGGTTCATGATGGGATAAACGTGCGTTTGGGCCGCTCTGAATGGGTGACCTGGCGGCCCAGGCCCTAGTCGCAATAAGATTGAAGGGCGCGCTTAGGGGCCAGGGCCATCATCCTGCGATGGGATTCAACCGGCTTGGCAACCTCGCCATGGAATCGAATGCCTAATGTTCGAGCACTGTGGCCATTCTTGCTGACTCTTTTGGTTAAGCTGCATGGGGCAAAAGCACCGTTCCAAGTCCTCGTGCAGGCGGCCCAAGTTTCCGGCTACAGGGCCGCCTTGGCTTTAAAAGATGGGATGGTTTCAGTGACCCCGTATAATTCGATGATGTCCCGGGTCTAAATACGCTCGAGGATCCATCCACCTCTCTGCACTGGCTTCTTCTTGTTGATCCTCCATTTCACTCTTTTCTGGCAAGCTGGCTGCCTCAACTATTCCTTTGCGACAACACTCTTGAATAGCTCTGCTCTTGGATTCGATAATAGCGCCAGCATAATAACTTGTTCACACCACTTGACACCATGGCTAATAAAAACGCCAAAGAACTTATCAACGGCATCCCCTCATGCGTGAGTGGATGCTTCCAAAATGGCGTCGAGGCTACGGGATGCAACCAGACCAACTACGACTGCTACTGCTACAAGGACAACCACCAAACAATTGTCGATACGATGTACATCTGTCTAGACAACAGAGAAAGGAAATTAGGCACAAACTGTACAGAGGATGAAATGTTCCGTTAGTAAACCGCCCAACCGTAACCTCCACCACAACTCACAAGGCGTGTAGAAATGGAAAATAGATATTGGATGGTTTGTGAGCAATATTGGGAGCCCACCGGCACTGCGTCTGACCCGACAACTGCAACTACGACACAGAAGTCCAAATCAATCTCAACCACGGTACCGTTATTCACAACCACCACGCCTGACTCATCACCAACGATCGACTCGGAATCATCATTAAGAACCGAAACAGTATCGCCCTCAGAACTAGCAGATAGCCACACACATATGTCGCCAGGAGCGCAGGCTGGAATCGGTATTGGCGTCGCTCTGGCCGTTATTCTAATCGGCACCGCCGTATTTTTATGGATGAGAGAACGAAAGAAGCGACGACAGTTGGAAGAACAGCTGGTCCAAGTCAATGAAGCCGCAGTTAATGGGGGCTACTTTAATGAGAAGAAAGAAATTCACGAAATGGAAGGAGACAGGCCATATGTTGCGGAACTGCGCGGGAATATGAGAACGCCTGAGCTAAACGGAGCACCGAGAATCATGAGTCAAGTGCAGCAACCCAAGCCGACAAGGAGCCCTTCAATTGTTTCAACTGATTCGTCAACACTCTCATCCACAATGCAGCCCTCGCCACGTCGCGTGAGCGACGGGTCTCGTTAATGATTGTAAATGTGGGTTTGGTTTGTTCATGGATGTGGAGTCTGGGAAAGGTGCTGGGACTGCTTTCACAATGACACGATTTTTCTTCTTCCGAATACGAGCTGCATAAAATGCAGATTTTGAACGAATTATTATATTAGCCAAGGATATGAATATGGCAATGGGTTTAGTTTATCATTAGAGATCAATAGAGACCATCAGCCTTGTTGGCAAGGTGGGGATTAGGCGTTCCGATATGTTTATGGCATTCATCAAAGGCAATAAATCACAGGATAAACAACATAAGTGGGCAACAGTAATATATTAACAGTCTAATAAGTAGGCCAAAACAGAAAGAAAAAGAGGACCATTAAGATCGAAACGCATATGGTACCTACAGCTTCTTCAGCAACCACCTTGAGAGCTGCATGAGCTCCAGTGCTACAGTGCATCAACGTCGCTATCAACACTGTCAACCCACTTGCAGCCGGGAAATTCCCAGAGGTGTCAAGCTTCACCCAACCCAAACCTCGAACCTCTCTTTGATCCATTGGGAGGGAGCTGGCCAGGTCCAGCATCTCTTCCCAGTCATGTCTGCCTCTCTCCTTCGATCGCGACTCGCCGCTTCCGGCACCCAAGCCTCCATCGCCGTGCGCCCGGCCCTGCCCCGATCGCACCTCGTACAACGCCGTTATGCCTCGTCAGAGTCCTCGTCCAGCGGCTCCTCCGCGCTTCAGGCCGTCCTCTATGGCACCGCTGCCACTGCCGGCATCTACGTGACCTATCGATACATGACCGACACCCGCGCCTTCTACCAACGATGGGTTGTGCCCCCTCTCATTCGATACGTCTTCCCTGACGCTGAGGATGCCCACCACTTCGGCACATGCGCGCTAAAGACCATGTACGAGTTCAATCTTCACCCCCGCGAGCGCGACACCACCCTCGACAGCCCTGAGCTTGCCGTCTCAGTTTTCGGAACCGACCTGAAGAACCCAATTGGTATCTCTGCGGGTCTGGACAAGGATGCTGAGATCCCCGATGCGTTGTTTGAATTGGGAGCTGGCGTGGTCGAGGTTGGCGGCTGCACGCCCCTCCCCCAGGGTGGCAACCCCAAGCCTCGTGTGTTCCGAGTGCCCAGCCTTGACGGCATGGTTAACCGATATGGCCTGAACTCTCGTGGTGCTGATGATATGGCCATCCGGCTACGAGACCGGCTACGACGATTTGGTCGATCGCTGGGTTTGAGCGAATCTGATGTTCTCAATGGAAAGGCCAATGTGCCCCCCGGCAGCTTGCGCGAGGGGCGACTGCTGGCAGTCCAAATCGCTAAGAACAAGGAGACCAATGAGCGGGACGAGAAGGCTGTCGCTCAGGACTATGTCTACTGTGTTCAGCGACTGGCGCGATACGCCGATGTGATTGTTGTCAACGTCAGCAGCCCCAACACCCCCGGTCTTCGTGATCTGCAGGCTACAGAGCCCCTCACTCGACTTCTGAGCGCTGTTGTTCAGGAGGCTGCCAAGACAGATCGCAAGGAGCGCCCCAAGGTCATGGTCAAGGTCTCTCCAGACGAGGACGAGGACGCTCAAATGGAAGGCATTGTGCAGGCTGTCCACGCAAGTGGCGTCGACGGTGTCATCGTAGGAAACACTACTAAGCGAAGAACTGGTGTTGTTCCCAATGGTATCAAGTTGAATGCACACGAACTGTCCAACTTCAACGAAACTGGTGGTTACTCTGGACCTCTCATGTACAGCAGGACCCTGGATCTCGTGGGACGATACCGCAAGATGATGGACAACTACACCTTTGGGTCTAACAAGAATGCTCCTCCCAGCGCCCAGAAGGTCATCTTCGCCACTGGTGGTATCACCAACGGTGAGCAGGCACAGAAGATTCTCAACGCCGGAGCTAGTGTAGCCATGGTCTACACCGGCATGACGTACGGCGGTGCTGGAACCGTGACGAGAATTAAGCAGGAGATGAAGAAGAACAAGACATAGATAGATGATTCAACTGGATAGAACACATGCTATCTTTCGTTTTTGTCGGGCTGGTGTGGGAGAAAAGTTACTCATAGAGCAAGAGATGAAATTGCACGGATTAGAAAGTAAAGTTTGCCACATGTGATGTTGCACAAACCTTCCTGTAACTATTGTGTAAAGTCTCTGACATGATAAATGTATCCCTGTTGAGTCACGGCTTTCAAATTATTTCGGTTCATGTGTTAAACACATCACTCAGGTTATCCTGAATCCGTCCGTCAACTAGAGAATAGGACATGAGAGGAACAAAGACCGTGCCCTGTTGGAATATCTCATCACAACGAACTCCTCATTCTCTTCAGCCAGTTTAACAAAATTTGGGGTTTCGAGTCAATGGGACTTTTTGAGAGATATCCAAACAATCAGCACGCCAGTTTTCGTTGATATGTATGGTCAATACAAAGAGGAGATACACTCGAGCACAACCTGGGGCTTTTTACATTCGGCACAGTTTCCGATATGAGTCGGTTATAATATCTCGAGTCATTCATTCCCTTGTACATTAATTTTCATTACAAATTAAAAAAGAACAGAAAGGAAATAACGCTGCAAAATCTTTTTCTTCACAATGCCTCCTTCCTCTGATTACTTCGCCAATAAGCATACCTTTGTTGTAACTCCTTCAAATCCAAATTCCGAGCAGGTGCGGAATTCCTCGCCGGCCTTACAATAGAAAATAAAAATCAAAATAAAAAAGAGAAAGGGAATATCATACAATCGTGCCAAGTACGGGGTAGGGAAGGAAAGATACTTGGTCAGATATCAGACCATCTCAGCGAGCCACACCCAGCCGCAAAGGATGGGCACCATGGCAAGCAAAACCCACCACAGCTCAACAGTCAGTTTAATTTGCATCCAATGCGGTAGCCTCTTGCTCATTGCTGATCGGTGGGAACATGTGCTTGTGCCATATACTAGGCAGCCGAGGCCAGGCCGTGATTCGCACTCCATGTGTTCTCGACGACGCTGCATCAGGAGTCTGCGGGAACACGGTCAATGCGGTTCATAAGAACAGATTAAAACAAGGAAACTTACGGAACACTGCCTCGGCAGAATCGGAGGTCGCTTCCCAGGTCACATCTTCGATCGTTGGGGCACTCAAGGTGGAGGCTTCGACGCTCCATGAGCCACTCGACTTTGAGGTTGACGCCGGTGTCGACGAGAGAGTAAAAGTGGGCATTGGTGTGCTTCAGTGACAGCGCATCGGGGTAGATGAGCATTTTCGAGATGGCCAAGTGAATCTCGGTAGGTAGAGCCATGAAAGCAAGGCGCGGTTGCTCTTCCTCGATTGTAGTGAGGGTTGAGAGAGAGACGGCCTTTCTCTCGGCGCCGGAGCCGGCGGTGGGGCGGCGAAAGGGTGACATGGACGTGGAGGCGACGGGCCGGACAAAGCGGAGGTCAAAGAGACGGAGCGGAGGCGGACACAGTGACGGCGGCGAGTTGATTGGCGTGAGTTCAGACTCTGCATAGCATCGAGGCTTGCCGAAAGCTTTGTATTCGGCTGCTGCCTTGTAGGACCCGCGATGACAACCACAGTTGACTAGGATCCGAACCGGCCAGCGTGGTCGCAGTCAGGCAGCCAAGCCACCTCTGGCTGTGCAGTCCTAGCGAGTTTCAGACCGGCTCAGCGCTGGAGGAGCGGGGGACGGGGACGGCACGAGGGAAAGGAAAGCCTTGGTTGACAGCTACGAGGCGGACACAGGCCGGAACCAGGCTTTTTGAGTGGTTCATGTTTTGTTTTGTTTTCACCGCGGCCGCATTCGTCCGTTCACGCTCTCTGCCTGCGCATGCGCACACACGGCATGGCCCATGTTTCCGTCTTCAGCATCACTTAATTAATTAGCCCAGCGACCCGGTATTCTAAATTTGATCCCGTTTGGCTCTATGCGCGGTTCGTCGCTACTCGCCATTTAGCCTTGCCGGCTGACCATTAGCACGAGTCCTATTTTGGGATTTTATTTTGGTGCCTGCGGGAGGCAGCCATTCAGAGCTGCCACGGCTGGTGCCTGAAAAACAGGCTACACGTGACTCCGCGAGTTGGGCGCGTCATGCGTCGACTCGGTCGGGCAAGACACGATCGACTGGGACTCGGGCTTGCCACTTGACAAGAATTCCCGTCTCGGTAGCATATACTGCCATGAAATCAGATAGCGACAGCGAATATGGGTATGACTTTTCAGTCGAAGAGGAAGAGTTACTCCTTCAATTAGCAGCTGGAAATGGACACCCCGCAACTTCGCTACCAGTCAAGGAGCAACCCGCCGGGATAGTCCTAGAGTCCGGGGATGCGGACGCGCCGATGCAGCGAGATGAAGCAAGCAGTCTCACAGACGTCCCGGATCCTGATCTCCTTAAACGAGACCAAGCCTCCCGGGTCAATTTCTCTAGACCTGACCAGGAAATTTGCTACCCGGATTGTATGTGACGATAGATATGCCATTTCATTTATCCACTCACTGACTAAAGCGATTAGTGAGCATTCATCTATCAAAGCTCGACTCTGAGCCTCAGGAAGTCGTTGAAGATGAGCCGGAACAAAGCACAACCGACATCTCCGGTGATCCGTTTGACGATGGCCGCTCGCCTCTCAAGAGGTTTCGCTCATACCCTAAGAAGGTTATGACTGTCACCGACCTGAATGCAGGGGCATGGTGCGAGTTGCAATACTGGTATACATTGGTTCTACTAAACGGTAGGAGAACAAGGACTCCAGCGATGCGACAAGGTTCCAGGATCCACCAAAAGCTCGAGGATGAGGTTCACATTACGAAAAGTGTCGAAATCATGACAAAAGAGGATGCGTTTGCACTGAGGCTCTGGAATCTGGTCCAGGGACTGAGAACACTTCGAGAGACTGGTCTCACGCGTGAGCTGGAAGTGTGGGGGATGGTTGACGACAATATAGTCAACGGTATTATTGACGGCCTCAGCTATGAGAATCCAGATTCCGAGTTTGAGGATCACGATGATCAAAAATCTAAAGATGGGCAAAAGCCACTAACCGATTATTTTCCGTCATCTCAATCAGGACACGCGTTTCAACCAGGACCCAAAATCTATCTCACTGATGTCAAAACTCGGGGATCATTAACACCTGTGTCGAATGCCCTGCTCCGTCCGGCTAAGATCCAGCTTCTCCTCTACCACAGGTTCTTATCAGACATGGCTGCGGGGAAGTTGGATTTCCTAAAAGTTTTTCGGCGCTATGGTCTAGACTCCGATGATACGTTCTCTGACACCTTCATCGCCCAGATTGGGGACCTGCACGACGAAATATTTGTCGACGCACCCTCAAGCTCGGAAGCGGAGCCCCTCCCGGCTGATTCTACGCAGGACTCCGCACCTTCAGCTTCCCAAACCAGTACCGACACAACAGGACCCGACCTCCTCAGGTATCGAACATTACGCGAATTACTGCCATTGGTTCAGGACGAGTTGGCGGCCACGTTTCCCAATGGGGAAGAGTCCTTGGGCGATATACTCAGAGTCCAGTACAGGCATCGCGACGATGGACGAGAAATCGCCACTTGTGATTTCCCCGTATCTCAACAAGCACTAGAAAATTATTTATCAAAGTACATGGAGTGGTGGCGCGGAGAACGAAAGGCAAAGGGCGTTGAAATAGAGGAAGCTTTCAAATGCCGAACATGTGAATTTGCTTCGGAGTGCACTTGGCGCCAGAGCATGGATGGAGCACGTCTACGCAAAGCACAACAAAAGGTGCGGGCAGGACGACAAGTTGGGTCATTGATTGATTAGGAAGAAGCAAAGAACGAATTATGAAGCTGCATGGAGACGCCATGGTAACCTGGCACACCAATACCCAAGTGATTGGCCATGACGTGGCTACATGGCCATTGGAAAGTGCCATATCAGTTCCATCAGATGCATGCCTGCAACAGCATATTCGCCCACGAGTGTGCAGTGGGCGTACGCCAACGAATTGCATACCCTCTATGACGGCGGCCCCCAAACCATGGTGACTTCGCATATCTGCACAGGAACATGATGTTTCTTCGTGTTGACCGGGGCAGCCCCAGCATGGATGCCCACGTTTGGTGTCCAGCCTGTCGGGCACCTAAGAAGAAGGGCTAATCCACCGACGCTGGCCGTTGATTTCAGCACGCTTTTCTCGCCCAAACCCGGGAAACTACTAGATAAGGTCGAGTGACATGTATTCGGGATAAATGCAGGGACCTTTGCGGGCCCCCGGGACCGTTGTTGGACCCCTTCGAGCGCAACGTGGATATCTCGCTGCGGACCGAGTAGCTTAGAAACGGGGGCCCAGATCCCAGCCGAACATACACCAAAGCTTGGTGCTATGCTCAATTCGCACAATGGCATCTCGGTAACATCGGCTTGTTGGCCCTGCCATCCCTCCACCGGGTTCAGTGCCCTAGAGGTGCCTCAACCACGGAGCCGAATGTGCTGCTGGTGCTGCATGGACCCCTCCAAGCGCATGGCGTTGCGCCAAAGGCCTGCATGGCCAATGTGGGGATAGTGATCGGCGCAGCGAACTTCCCATTCGTACCAGATTCCTGTTCCACCAGTCAGATCGCTTCCCCCGTCCTCAGCTGGCGGCCGCTCGAGTCTCAAGTCATCATGACATTCTCCACGGTTATCATTAGAGCGCATCGCCTTCTCCGCCCAACCCCAGGATGTATCATGCCTGCGAATAAGGGACCGACAATGAATACACTCGATGGTATCATCCTTGCCAGAGCTTGCTGCATCCTGATCAAGCCCCATGCATCGGCTGAATTATCGGAACGCGGAACGTTGGTGGCATTTGGATGACTTCACATGAAATACCACCAAGCCCCCTGGTCTAGAACGCGACCTCTACCACCACCTTCCCAGCCCTAGGCCATTGAAAAAAAAACCTGCATCTGAATAGTTTGCAACACGGACCTTTTTCGGGCTGTTGGGTTTCAGTCGCACATCCTCGAGAACGGAAGAGTGCATGAGTCGGGACGCGGGAGTGCCAGTTCAACGGTCGCGTCTCCCTCCCCCACGTCGTGGCATTGGAGCATGGAGCATGGCTCTGACAGCTTTCATCATTTGAGTGGAGGGGGCCCGGCTTACACAAGAAGCCAAATTCTGCTGCTGCTGCTTAGGGAGCAGGGATCAACCGTTGCCTAGGCCCCTTGACCTGGTCGGCCTGGGCGACTAGGCGGATGCAAACTGCTGATGTAATGGCGGCGTCTGCAAGCTAGGTCTATCTCCGAGCCAGAGAAACGCAATCAACACCTGGACACCCTCTATTACCAACGATCCACACATCCTAGTGCCGTCTTCGTGATAATTAAGTAATCTGCGTGTTTGACACAAGCTGAGGTACATAAGATCGTGCCGGCTTCCAGCTCCGCACGTCGCCCCAGGCCATGTTGGCAAATAATGACAAAACCCAATCGCAAGGCACCGTGACTCGGCAAAAATGTCGAGCGATGTGATCAACTTCAACAAGCCGTGCAGCGCCTGTCGACGCCGTAAGGTTCGGTGTGACAAGGCCCAACCTTGCAACAATTGTATCCGCCACAGGGTTACATGTGTCTATGAGGCTCCTCGGGAGTCCGTCATGAGCCAGCAATTACTCCAAGATCGGGTGGACAGGCTGGAGCGCATGGTGGAGGACCTGGCCGCATATTCATTGACAAACCCAGGATCCCAGTACCGGAGAAGCTCCTCGTCGGCCACCAGCCCATTCAGCAGCTTTGAGGAATACAATGATATTTCCACCGATGCTGGAAACCAGATTTTCAGTTGCGGCAACTCATATTACATGGGCCCCGATTCTTGGATGAATGTTGACCAGCTCAGCCCCGCACAGCAGCACCTACTAAACGTGTGTCCTCAGGGCGCTGGAGAGGAGCAGCCAGCTTGGTCAATGTCGCTGACACGGCCAAGACCCAAGGATCTCGGCCACCTTCACCTTCCCACCCAAAAGGAGGACACCCTGCTCATGCTGTTTTTCGATCATGTCGAGCCGCTCATTCGAATCACCCACCAACCTTACTTCTGGCAGCTGGTCAGCGACTTCCGGCAGGGGACATGTCTTGCAAATGCGGAAGTGGAAGCACTCATGTTTTCCGCGCAATACATCGCCGCCTGCGTGCTCCCTGCGGCCATGATGGAGGAAAAACTGGGCCTTGCGAAGTCGGAGCTCACTGTGCACCTGCAACAAGCAACGCAGCTTGCATTCGACCAGGCAAACATGATGCGAACTCGCAATGTGCTTCTATTCAGCGCCCTGCTGTACTACATTGTCAGTTTAGCCAGCCAGCCGGTCGTTGGTTGCACTCCGCTAACATCGCCCTTAGACTTGTCAGTTCCACACGGGTAATTGTGAGGCCGGATCGACGCTTCTGGGTCTCGCAACCAGCATTGCCAGACGAATTGGCATGCACAGAGACCCTGCTTACTACGGTTACGCACCCTGGTGCGTTGAGATCAGACGCCGGATGTGGGGCCACCTCGCAACCCTTGATGCCCAGTCGTGTAGCACGGATGGATCCGAGTCGCTCTTGGCGTCCATGGGTGATGTTCAACGTTCATTCAATCTCAACGACGCAGATTTCAAGCTTCCCAGATTTGTCCCTGGCGAGACGGGGCCCCGGGACCGAGAGGGCTTCAGCGAAGCCACTGCAGCCCTGATTAGGAGAGAGATTTGCAGGACAACTCACACCATATCAGAGGCCCGCAAGACAGCGTCGCATTGCTTTGATCTTATGGGTATAGTTGACGAGACATCCAAATATGTCCGTCTCAAATTTATTCACCATTTCGACGGCTCAGATCCTATGCAGCATGTAATTGCCAAGTGGTCCAGTGCCATGATCAAATCCTTGACTGTATCCGTGTTGCACTTTCATGGATCATCGTCAAGACCAAAACTTCCATGTCATATGTTTGAACAACTTGAAGAACGGTAAGAAGAAGAATAAGCCTCTCTTAAAAAAAAAAAAAAAAAAAAAAAAGCACAAGCAAGCCAGAATGCTAATTCCACGCTAGACTCTACGACGACTGTCTAGGATGTCTCGAAGAATTCTCCCAAGGAGAAGAGGCAGCAGCACCATTCAATTGGCAATGGGCGTTTCGGTGGCCAATGCCCTTCCATGTTATCGCAGGCTTGCTCTCCGGCCTGGCCCGGATTCCAGATCACCGCGATACAGATCGGGCCTGGGAACAAATCGAAATCGCTTTCCAGCGGTATAATAATGATGAAATATCAATGACCAAGATGCCGGCCTGGTATACGATTGAGGTTCTGTGCGATCAAGCCATGCTGCTCCACCCAAACGAGAAGCATGAAGGGCGGGCGTACACAAAGCGTGTTCACGCTCCGCAGCCAGTTAATAGCGCCGAAATGCAAAATGTGCATGTGCGCAAGGCAGCGGGCATGCCTGGCGCAGGGATTTACGGAATTGAGACATACGACAGCCTCAGGAAGCAGACCCTGGCGGGGGTAGCTCCAACGGAGGCCATGAACATGGGATTCTCGGACAGCGAGATTGACGCAGTGTTCTTTAATGTTAACGCCGATGATGACTTTCTTGCCTGTTAATGGATTGTGTTCTTTTTTCAAGGTCCCAGGAAGGAAATACAAAAACTTGGGAGGTTTAGCGATCGAATTAGACGTCTTGTATTGCCCCAGCTCGCCGTGTCTTTTTTGTACATGTTTTTTTCTCTTCTACGAGCTGAATTCATAAACGATCTAACAAAGGGATTTTTGGTTTTCTTTCTTCAATCAATGCTTTCTCCTCCTGTGCGTGCGGGTCATACCAAAGCCCCATCCATCTAAAATGACGACAGTTAGCAAGGGATGCTCGACGACCGCGCGACCCCCCCGGCGAGTTTCGTGAGAAATTCACCACACGACAGTTCCTGGGCTTGTAGACTTACATTGAGAGGGCACGTGGATGTCAACATCTAGCTCGTCGGCCCAGTGCCAAACCAGGTTCGGGTCCCGAAGGAACTCCCGCGCCACAAAGATGGCGTCGCAGGAGCCATCGCTCAGATAGGCCTGGGCCTGCCTGGCGGCGGTGATGTTTCCCACGGCGCCAACGAGGGCGGGCGTGCCAGCCACGGCCTTCTTTACTGCCGCGGCGTACTTTACCTGGTATCCCGGACCGGGGGCAATCTTCTGGCGGCTGTCGAGGCCGCCGCCCGAGATGTCGAGAAGGTCGATGCCCCTGTCGGCCAGCTCCTTGCCCAGGCGGGCGGCGTCCTCGACGGTCCACTGCGGGATCGCGGGGTCGAACTCGAGGTAGTCGGTGCCGGGCAGGCGGCACAGGAGGGGGTAATCTGCAGGGACCTGCTGGCGGGTGATCTCCACAACCTCGAGCAGCAGGCGGACCCGGTTCTCGAACGAGCCGCCGTACTCGTCGGTGCGCTGGTTGGACGAGGGCGAGAGGAATGAGTTTAGAAGGTAACCGTGGGCGGCGTGGACCTCTATGGCCTAGTGGTGGGAGTACAATGTGTGAGTAAGTGTGGATGTGTAAGTACAGCATGTATGGGTACGGGTATGGATACGGGAATGGGCATGGTGGATGTGTGTGTTTGTGTGTTTGTGTGAGTGTGTGAGTGTGTGAGTGTGTGAGTGTGTGTACGTGTATAAGTCAAAATGGGGCGGTGATGGCAGCGGCGTTATGTGGCTTACATCGAAACCAACTCGCAACGCTCGCTTGACAGCGGCGATCCAGTCTTGCTTAAACTTGTCAATGTCATCCTTCGTCATTTCTCTCGGGACGACCGTTTCCTCGCTAAATGGAATCGCGCTGGGCCCAATGATATCGTCGGGCCATCCTTCAGCCTGCAGCCCGTTATCAGTCAGCGTCGGTTATCGTCTTCTCTAGGCTCGACACGCTCCCCCCATATGTGTCACACCCTTGCCCTTCCCGACGGTGCCTACCTCCTTGACAGCAAGCGCCTTGCGGTCAATCCAAGGCGCCACGGTGCTCGCCTTGCGCCCTGCGTGGCCTATCTGGATGCAAATCTTGCTGTTCTGGCTGTGGGCAAAGTCGACAACCTCGCTCAGCGGGCCCAGCTGGCTGTCGTCCCAGATGCCGCAGTCCTGGGGGCTAATGCGGCCCTCTGGGGAGATTGCGTGGACCTCCGTCAGCACAATGGATGCGCCGCGAGCTGTGAAGCTCCCGTAGTGCTGCTTGTGCCACGGCGTCATGTGGCCGCTCTGGGCAGAGTACCTGGGCGGGAAAACCACGTCATCAGCACGAAATGGTGCAGGCCATGGTGCAGAGCCACGGCTGGGAGAGCGGGGTAGCAGACTGGCACATGGGGGAGACGACGATGCGGTTGCGCAACGTCAGGCCCCTCAGCTTGAGGGGAGAAAAGACGCTGCCGTCGGGTTGAGGGTCCCATGCAGTGCCGGCCGGGGGATCTTGAAGGGGAGTGTAGAAGGGAACCTGCAGAGAAGCCGCTAGTGAGTCGCCATGCTCATCCTGGTGCCGGTTGCAGATGCACGCGAGGAGGGGACTTACATCTGGTGCGGCCGTGTTGATAATGACTTTGTGGTGGTGGGCATCCGTCATGATGGGCAGCAGTTAGTTGGTTGCTGTGGGTTAGTTTTCTGTCTGTCTGTTTGTTTGGTTGGCTGGTTGGGTTGGTTCTTGTTGGAATGGTTTCCAATTCACCTTTCACGATGCGAGAACGAAACATGGCTCTCTATTATAATCAACAGCCTCCCGGAAATCATTCGATTCTCAGGCACTGCATCGCTCAAATGCTACCATGATGCCTACTGCAACCAACGGGCGGTTACATGGCATGCCTCTCGTCAAATCTCGTACGCTGACCAGCGTTGCGCTCGCCGAGCCTCCGCCGGATCCCGTTTACCCAGCCAGGACCGGCAGCAACCGCGAGAGAGAAGAGAGAGAGACATCCCAAATCAGTTGCGAATATGCAAGACAAGGATAATCGACGCCACATGAGAGAGAAAAACGGCCGAAAGCCACCCGCGAGTTAGCCCCATGGCCTCATAAGCTCGCGTCCCAGGCGAGGCCGAAAGAGGGCTGAATCGCGCATTGTTGAAGCAGTGAGAATAGGACGCATGTGGCTTGCTGCGAGCACTGGGACGGCGTGTCAATAGCGGCAAGACGCCGCTTCGTTGTTGTGAGGCTCAACCGCAACTGCATAGACACTAACACTAGCTACTCCATAGAGGCGCTCAAATAACGGCATTCAGACCCTTGATTCCAGGGTACTTTTTTTTTCCTCCTGCCATTGTTCTTACGAAGGCTGCATAGGGCTATTGGCATGGTGTTGAGCCATTGGCGCCAGACGTCATCATGGCTGCTTTCTTCCTCCCTGCTGCAGGGTCCCTCGACAACCTGCCGGCTCTTCCCTCTTGGCGACAATATGCAAGGCACATTGGCGTCTTCCGAAATTGAATCAACTTGCCTGATCCGGCCCCAGCCAGATGAAAAAGCATATTTCTCAGCTGCAAGGGTCCAAACTAGCTCTTGCAAGGGTTTGCTCGTCCGGCTTGGCAAATGATCTCATCTGGCTCCTTCGGCCAAGTCCCCGGAACTCTTCTGGAAACAAGCCGGTTATTTTTTTTTTCTGCTGACCCTGAGATTTATCATCACTAGGTGGGCTCCGCTTATGGCTTACTCATGATCCGCCGTCTCTTCTCGGCATCTGGATTTGTCTTACAACTTCTTCAACGATCTCGATCCCTAATTCTCCGCTTCTCGCTCTCCCCTCGTATTCCTCTCGAAATCCATCAAGGTTATGCATCAACGGCAGAAAAGATTTTGTTGGTTGTTGGTGTCGCTGTGCTTAATGTCCGGCTTAAAAAGCCGGATCGGTGGCCCGCTCGTATGCCGGCAAATCTTCCGGGTGGCTTGACGGCAGTTGTCTAACCCACCCCATGATGAATTCAATCATACACCACTCCCCGAGTAAGTTTTCCAGGATCTCGGCACCGATTCCGTGCCACTGGATCCATTGGTAAGCTGTCAGTCCGACCTCGGAATACCGAACCTCCAAGTTGCAGCATGCAAATTTAGCCACGATAGGAAATGGAAACCGCAAACTTGTCGCTTCGTATAGTTTTGGCTTCAGCCTTTTCCACAATAGGAAGCTCAAATGTCAACTTCGTCTGGATGCTATGCCCTGCTAGCTCTTGGCAGATCCTTCCTTAGCACATCTGCAACGTGAGTTTCGTCTATCAGAGGATTGCAGGAAATGGAACCGGTGTTCCACTTGCCTTCCTAGGAAAGGCAGTAGTAAGGTAGATATCACAGCTTTTGTCACATGTCAATCGTCCTGTAATCCCTAGTTCGATGAGCAAGTAGGTACTTTTTGTTGACAAAGACTCCAAAAACGCCATCAGCTCGTTATCAGAGGAACTGCAGGATCCCTACTACTCAGACACGAACCATCATAATGGAGTTTATTCGAGAATAGAAGCCAATAATTTCAAAGCCGTGAAATTGAAGGTTTCAATAGTTACAGGTTGCATGTGTTGGAGATAAGCACCGTGATTAGCAACCGGGCGGAGTAGGACACGATGAACATGGACAACGGTAATGTCAAATAACATCAGACTTAAACAGCATTATAGTTCGTTTTATTTTTATTTGTCTCTTTATCCAAGGATGTTTCGTGCTCTCTTGGATATTTTAACCCTGTTGTTAGGTCAGAGTTGGGTTGTGCTAGCGATAGTCGTGATAGCGTTGGACAACATGTCAATCAACTCCACAACAGTACTGCATGGTGGCAGAATGATGGCATCTCTTCAACGCCATATCTTGAAACATGACTGTTTTATATGGGTTTATGTATAGTCAAAAAAGAAATAACCGGCTCGGCTATGATTTCTCTTTCACGCACTAGGGCGCCGTAGACAATAAGTACTGTCGCATTCAACAAACCTGGCCCTAAAGATTTGCCCACTTAAGAAACGATAAAATATTTCATACAAATAAATATACATTTAACTAATTTTCAGCTCCACCAGCCCGAATGAAATGTCTTGAGGGGACAAATAGCAAAAGTCAACTATATCACCTTGCAGTTTTGCTACCCTACACTAATCTGCACCATGGAACGAAAATGTCGACCGACGGCCATGATTAATTCAGATGGAGTTTACCAGTTTCTCTTTGTTCTATTTAGGTAAAATAGACCTTTGGGCTGTATATTAATGTAAAGATCAGCTGTGGACAATCCGTGTGCTTGCTCTGTTCGTGTATGAGGATTTGCGGAACACCATTAAAACATGTGTTGGTCTTGTGACTTCCTGGACACCACCAGTTAAACACCGACATGATGGCGAAAAGAATAATACGAAGATAAATAGCAGGCTCAAACTCAAACTTCTGCAGAGCTACAAAGGTGGCAGATACAATTTTATCTAGTCATGATTTGCCTAGCCAAGAAAGATTCAGCTTAATCCTCATAATCTTAACGCTCTCGTAAAATATCGGATAGTTATACTTGAAGTGGAATCCCCCACCAAGACCAGTAAATCCTAACGCTAGGTTCATTATTGAATATCGACCCAGACGATAGATGCTGCGTGAATCATGGGTCAAAGTGAAGGGTGGACCGGGGGGTATCTCTCTGAGGAAACAATATTATTTAGGTCTCACTTTATTTACTTACTCATTTACTCATTTACTCATTTACTTAAATATTTATTTATTTATGAGTTGGTCGGGTGGCAAAAAGTGGAAGGAGAACAATCTTTCAATGACTGTATAGTCAATGGTAGCCTAAATTTAGGTTAGCCGCAGTGGGCCCGACGCTCACTACCCAGCCCCAAACTCGAGTATAAAGGCAGCCTACAACTTTAACTCATTCATTCTACTGCCAGGGAAGCTGAGCTAGGCTTCCACTTGGAGATGAGAAGATTTCGCGACGAGAATGGTGATAATGATGATGATGGATACCAAGACGAGGACGACGTACCTCTCCACCGCAAACGGGCCTTTGGCTCAGGGTTGAAGCGCAAGCGAGTCGAGTTTGTGCCCGCCAAGGACCCAGACGCAGGCATCTCTGCCACAACAATCACGAAACCACCAGCAACAGCCATCGGAGACTTGTACGCTAGTATTGTCCTTAAGGATGATTCATCTTCGTCAAAGTCCAAAGACAACTCGGAGTCGCCAGATGAAGTAGAGCTGTGCCCCATCTGTTCACTTCCAGCAAGCACGGCCTCCGGGCCTCACGAAGCATCTCTAGCCCACCAAGTCTGTCTTACTCACTCTCATCCCCCCTCAGCACTGGATCGATCTCGAATGGGACTGCGCGCTCTGGAATCGCAGGGCTGGGACCCGGATGCGCGAAAGGGCCTGGGCCTCGAGGGAGAAGGAATGAGGTATCCCATCAAAATGGCTGCAAAGGAAGACACGTTGGGCCTCGGAGCCACAATACCAGAGAGTGTGCTCAAAAAGGAAAAGGTCGAGAAACCCAAGAAGCTGAACCGCAAGGAGATGCGGAAGCTGGCACAGAAGGAGAAACTACGGAACGAGAGACTTCAAGGGGAGATTTTTGGTAGTGTGGATGTAGAGCGATATCTGAGAGGGAATGGGTGATGGTGATGGGGAGATTTGTGGAATTTTTCTTTTCCGATATTATTGGATCGGATTGCCTGATGGATCTGCGACGAGATGGTGTCTGTCTTGAACAAATTGCAGACCCTTGTGCTCAAGTGTAGGACTTGTGGTGGTCCTTGGACAAGACGTAGGTTAGACCTGGCCCTTAATTAATAAGACGATTGGCAGGCTGATAGATTATGAGACCTGCTGGCTGCTGGCTGCAAGGCACACGCAATGCAACTCACAGACAACGTTTTGAAACGAGTGAGTGGGGGATCGCATAGGCAAGCTGCCACATGGAAGGTTTCAATACAAAACAAACCTTTCCCACACGCCAGAGATGCAAAATACGCGGGTTGTTCAATTATGCTTTTTTTCCCTTGAAATGACCTCATACCTTGCAGCCTATGGCTCACCGCTGTCCAGTTGGGAATGGACGGTGTTCGGGACTTTGGGCGGGAGCAGTGCAGGCAGGCTACAGGGGCCTGCTAGACTAGAGGGCTGCAGTGGGGTCACGGGCAAGGTGAGTTGAGGTTGCAGGGCGCTGGTAGCGGTGGCCATGGGCCAACCATGGGCCAACCAATCTTGAGCCAACCAGGTGGCAGTGTGGCACCAGAGAGTC
Organism: Calonectria ilicicola; assembly: GCA_020809705.1. Taxonomy (NCBI): domain Eukaryota; kingdom Fungi; phylum Ascomycota; class Sordariomycetes; order Hypocreales; family Nectriaceae; genus Calonectria; species Calonectria ilicicola. The sequence continues at coordinate 1,119,827 of CP085828.1, read as the reverse complement.
CTCGAAAGGAGTCCTGGAGGGGCTGGTCAAAGGCTGGTCAAGGGCTGGTCAAGGGCTGGTTAAGGGCCTGGCTAAGGCGCTGCTGCTAAAGGGCTGCTAAGTTAGAGCTCTCTCTGCCTTGGGCATGGAGGACATGGAGGGCTCCACACCGAGCCGGGCTGCGGCTGCTTTGACTGAAACCCCGCCAAACTCCTGAGCCCCAAGGACAACCAAACCAAAGCCACGACATCATCCTAAACTTGGCCGCCCTGGACCTGCACTTGAACTTGGACTCTGAATAACCTCAAAACCCCCATCAATCGCCTCGCACTCTCCCGCCCGGCCACGCCCACGCCCACGCCCTCCATTTCACGCTCCAGCCCCGACCGGCCTCTACCACACTCTCTCTCCACCGCCTCCCGCCGCATCGCCCCTCGTCGCCGTCGCCTCTCGCCATCCCTTCTCTCCCATCTCGTGACGGGGCAGCCCTCTGCAAACGTCCATCATGGGGCTGTCCGTCGTTCAGGAACAGCATGACGGTAATACTTGCGCCTTATCCCCCGCCATATCCAGCACGACCGCTCATGCGCTCCCATAGTGATTCTCGGGCATATCAAGAACATCACCCAAGGTGACGTAGGTTTTAGCTTCCCAACCTCGCAGCGCAGCGCAGCACAGCACAACCCGCAACATCTGACACCCGTGCAGTGGAAATGCCTAATCGTCGATTCCAAATCCAAGAAGATCCTCGACAATGCCGTCAAGGAAGATGACATCCTCAACAACAACATCGCGAGTGTGTTCTCCCCAACGCCCACCGCTCCTCCCGCCACCACCAAACTGAGCTGACCCCTCCCCTCCCTCCAATAGCTATCGAGAAGATCGAGGACCGTCGCGATCCCAACCCCGAGATGGATGCAATTTATATCCTCACCGCCGAAGCTTTTGCAGTGGAATGTCTGCTCGCCGATTTCGAGATGCGACGCTATCGCAGTTTCTACCTGATTTGGACAGGCCTGCTCGACCCTACGCTTCGCCGCAAGATCGACGAGTTTCCTGGAGCCCGACAGCTCCGCGCTGGCTTCCAGACACTGTTTATCGACTTCGTGCCGCGTGAATCACACCTAATCACCTTTCAGGACCCATGGAGTTTCCCCATGCTCTATCACCCGTCATGCAATGCTCTTGTTCCCAAGCACATGAAAGGGCTAGCACAGAAGGTCGGCTGACACCCCCCATTGCCAGCCCAACGCGCTGAGCTAATCTTGGACAGATTGCCGGACTCTGCATCACCCTTGGCGAATACCCGAAAGTGAGATACTACAAACCGTCTAATGCGCTTCACGAGGCTAGTGTTCTATGTGCCCACCTGGCCCGCTTTGTGCAAGAAGAGCTGGATGCCTATGCTCAATGGGACTCCAACTTCCCTCCGCCCTCTCAGCGACCCCAATCGACCCTGGTTATCACCGATCGATCAATGGACTTGATGGCACCACTGGTTCACGAATTCACCTACCAGGCCATGGCTCATGATCTCCTGACAATCAAGGATGCCGATAAAGTTACCTTCCACACGACAATTAACGCCGGAACCCCTCAGGCCGAGGAGAAGGATATGGAACTTTCAGAAAAGGACAAGATCTGGGTTGATAACCGCCATAGACATATGAAGGACACCATCGACAAGCTCATGGGCGACTTCCAAAAGTTCTTGGCTGAGAATGGTCACTTCACAGACGAAAATGCCGACGCCACAAACCTCAACACAATCCGTGACATGTTGGCTGGCTTGCCCCAGTTCCAGGAAATGAAAGAGGCTTACTCATTGCATTTGACCATGGCACAAGAGTGTATGAACATTTTCCAGAAGCACAGGTTGCCCGATATAGCAGCAATCGAACAAACCATGGCAACCGGCCTGGATGAAGACTTCCGGAAGCCCAAGGGAGTCCTTGACGCCGTGGTACGATTGCTGGACGACGAAGACATTCCCCCTTCAGACCGACTTCGTCTGATTATCATGTTCATTCTGTACCGCGACGGTGTTATCTCGGAAGATATTAAGCGTTTACTTGCCCATGCATCGCTCCCGCAGCAAGATGGCGATATTATAAAGAACATTGCGCATCTTGGTGGTCGAATGACGCATGAACTTAAGGAAGTGCGACAACCGCCGCCGCCCTTGTTCCCTCTCGACGCCAAGTCGCTGCAAGTTAGCGAGGAGTATGGCCTATCTCGATTTGAGCCTGTTCTGAAGCACATGCTCGATGCCCTAGCACGAGGCATCTTGGAGCAGACACACTTTCCCTACGTGAAGCCTCCAATGGACCCTAATGAGGATTTGTTGATTGCTCAGGGAGGATCGCTCCGAGCTGGGCGACCAAACTGGGCAGCTGCAGGCCGTCGACCACCAGAGAACCGTCAGCGATTTATTGTGTTTATGGCTGGTGGCGCCACCTATAGCGAGAGCCGAGCGTGCTACGACATAGGTGCTGAGCGCGGCCGTGACATTATCTTGGCCACATCGCACATGCTTACTCCTCAACTCTTTGTTCGCCAAGTTGGAGATCTTAGTCGCGACAAGCGTCAGCTCGATCTCCCCATGGATCGTCCCAAGACTCGCGCCCCAGCCCACCTCTTTGAGCGCCCCGCGCCTGCTCGTCCCCCACCGGGTCAAGCTCCGCCCATGGGTGCACCTGGTGGTGCGCCGCTCAGAAGACCAGTTGCTCCTGGGGGCATGCCTGCTCATCCAAGTCCCGGAGGCCCTGGAGGTCACGGAGCTCCGGGAGGTCCTGCTCCTCCCACAGCGGCCATGAATAACATGTCGCTTAACCAGTCCCGGCCCTCACCAAAGCCATCTCCGCCTGCGAATGGGCCTTCCCATGTTCCGCGCTACGAGGACCCCAGGGCTTACAAGGAGAAGAAGCGAAGGAATTTCTTGGGTATGAAGAAGTAGTGCTCCCATAGCAAAGGGAGTTCCTCTGCTTAAGAGCACATTGACGGGGGCAAATGGTGGCATCCCGTGACCGACCGACCGCCAGTCGCAAAAGCAGAGAGGTATGATACCAGCACCGAGATCTGGGTCCGGCAGCTGGCAATCGGATCCTGTCGCTCGCCGCTTTTCCCCCATCGTCGTAGTTGGGTATGTTACAAGGCCGGGTCGGGCACACTTTGGGTTACTTTTCCGGAGCGCGGCGTTATTCTTTTCTTCCCTCCTCGTTCCTATCTATGCTTTTGTGCGCGTGTGTCGTTGGGAGTCTACCCCCCCGGCGAGAATGCAATCCAGCGTGTGTTTTCAGCAAGCTTCTCCTTCTTAACCCCCCCCCGCTCCCGTATCGCGTGAAGGCTGGATTGGAAGGGTTGGGCACAGAGAAGTTGGGGATAAAACGGACTATTGGTATATAGAATCCCCGCTGCGACGTTGCATGTACATACATCTGTCGAATGAGGTGATGATAATCTATTCCCTTTCTTTGCTTTTTTTTTCTCCAAACATCATCAGGAATGAGAACAAATGACACGTTCTTGCTTTCTTTTTGCTCCTTTTTGTGCATGTCGTGCTATGTTTCGGGGCGCCGTTTTATTGCCCCTGCATGAAAAAGAAAACGTGGTTGGGAGGGGGGTGGACCTTACAATGCGGCCGAGGGGTCGAGGTTACATTTCAGCTGTGCCATCACGTCACACATACATGTATATATATGCGGGATTCACTTGGCGACGGAGGGAGAAAAAGCAAATAAACCTCTACAGGACGGAAGATTGGGGAGACGAGACACGGGAGAAGAGAAATGAGGTGGAAGGAAAAAGGAAACAAAGACGCCGTCAATCAAATCCCATTTGAACCCTTGTGACTACCATAAACCGTACGTGGCCGACGTTTGCCCCCTTGCCCATCGCCGATAAAATGAGGCAAAAAAAAAAAATTCCAAATCGAGAAAAACGACAACAAGAAAACATCATCAGATACGGTGAGAGAAGAGAAGAAAAGAAAAAAGAAAAAAAAAGACCAAACAACGACGGGGGACCCCAGTGTCCCACAATATGCAGAGTAGAGATAAAACGTTAGGTGATGGTGGGATTTTGCACTACTCCTCAGATTCGCTCCCAGGCATTGAAATTTCCATTGGGAGAGTAGACTAAAAAAGAAAGAAACGCAATCGTAACGCGGTAGTGGTAGTAGGGCCGTAAGGGTTTGTTTTTAACAGGCGATATTATTTCGTACATGCGTCATGTATATGGTTGTGATGCCGGTGCTGACCGTCAAGGCATCACGTCTCGCAGAGAGAGCGAGTGCTGTGGTGGGCTCATGGCCTGCCGTAGGCAGCGCCGCGGCCGGCGTTTCCTGGTGGGGGCATGCCCCGGCCCTCAAAGGGGCCACCGGCGAAGTCGGGACCGGGAGGACCGTTGAAGCCGCCAAGGCCAGGGGGCAGGAATCCGTGAGGGGGGCCGCCAAAGAAGCCTGGGGGAGGTGGGGGCATGTTGCGAGGGGGCATGCCGCCCATGGCCTCAGGCGGAGGCATGGCACCGGGAGGGAAGTTCGGGGGGAACATGTGAGGCATGGGCATGTTGCGGTTGGGGCCGGGTCCTCCTGGGCCACCAGCAAGGCCGGGAGGAGGAATCATGGGGCCGCGCTGGCCAGGAGGAGGCATCTGGCCGCCGGGCATCCAGTTGGGGGGCATCTGGTCCAGGCCTGGAGGAGGGGGTGGACGCTGCAGGATTTGCGTAGGCTGGTTGGGTCGAGCATCGGGGTCGGGGTTGCGGAAGGGCTCGTCCATGGGGAAGCCGGGAGGTGGCTGTGGGCGCATCTGGCGCGGGGCATCTCTAGAAAAGTCGGGTTCGGGAACCATCTGCTTTTGGGGCTGCGGTTGCGACTGGGCCATGCGCATCATCATGTCGCTCCGCTGAGCATCGTGTGGTCCTCTCATGAGGTTCATCAGGAACTCAGCGTTGCTGTTGTTGCGGGCGGGCTCGGGTCGTCCGGAGGCCTGGCTGGGTGCACGCTGGCGCTGCCCAACAAGATCCTGAAGCTGATCAGGACGGGCCTGGATTTGCGGCCGGGGAGCAAGAATCTCCTGGACGTGCTGTGGTGGTGGCCGACCCATTGGAGGTCCTTCCATGCGGCGGTCGCCGTACTGCTGGAATGGCTCAGGCGAGGCCATGGATGGTGGCTTTCCACCATCTGAGGGGGTACCCTGATGCGGGGGGACTGCGAATGGTCCGGGTCCGGGGGGAGTGGCACTCATGGTCTGCTTCTGGAGCTTCATCAGAAGCTGCTGGAAGGCTTGCCTCTCTTCTTCAGGAGCAGGCGGGTGTGCATGTGCATGTGCATTGTGAGGCATGGGAGGGAGATGAATACCGCCATTCATGGGTGGTCCGGTCATGGGCGTAACGGGCTCCGTCTTTCCTCGAGGTTCCTCCTGAGCATGGGAGAAGAATGACGTGAATCTCGATGACTTGCCGGCGGCTTTGGCTTTGTTCGCAGCAGCAGCAGCATCAGGAGTCTCACCAGGGGTTGAGGCTGTCTCGAGTCCTGACTTGGATCCACCAAAGGCCATAAAGAACTTATCCGGGCCGGCTTCAACTGCGGGAGCGGACTGTACGGGAGGCTTCTCGGCCTCAATCACAGCCTCGACCTCGTTGACAGTCTTGCCAGCTGAGGGAGTACCATTCTTGGCCTTTTTCATCTCTTCCATCCATTTCTGGAAGTCTTGCTGAGTGTGCGCTTCTTGTTGCTCCTCGAGGGGTTCGTCTAACCACTCGGGCTCTCGCTCGACTCGCTGGTCACGATCACGGCCCCATCTTCTATCGTTATTTCGGTTGTTGTTTCGATCATCAATGGCTTCGGCATCCTTGTCACGCTCTCTCCAGTTCTTGGCTCGGTCGATGCGTTCACGCTTCTCGGGCACGTGTGGGGTCTCTGTGGTTTCAGTCTTGAACCATGGCTCAGTCCTGTTCCTGTTCGTGCCGTTTCGGTTTCTACCTTCGCCCTCATCTGTGCTTTCTCGGGCAAAGTTTTCAAAGTTGCGTGCAGGTCGGTCTCGGGTGGCTTCGCGATCGTCCCGCTCTCTGGGCTGTCGTCTCTCTTCTCGGAAGTTGCCGCCCATGCGTCCGTGGAAGCGTTCGGCTCCTTCGTGACCAAAGCTCTTGCGTGGCTTGACCGTGCTCCATCCCTCAGATTCTCCCTCGCCTTCACGGCGGCGGAGTCCGTTTGCATTACGCCCATCGCGGAAGCGATCGCCCTCGGCGTCGCCATTGCGACTTCGGAAGTTGCCAAAACGTCCTGATCCATCAGGATCCTTCAAGGTCTTGTCATCAATCGACTTGTTGCCTCGAGCAGAGGCAAAAGCCATTCGTGGGGGGCCGAAGACAATGTCTTCGGGGTCTAGAGCCGGGGGAGCGCACGTGTTAGCATATAAATGACTAGTTTAGTTATGAGGGGTTGGAAGCGAGGCGACTGACTGGCACTGTTTCGTGGTACATGTCGGTCTAGGCCGGTTCTTCTGTTGTTCTGATCGAGGAGAGGATTGTCGTTTGACCGTGGTCGGTCGCCGGTTGTTTTGTTCTGTGTGCGAATTTGTTCAGGTGGAGGGCTGGAGCGATTTGTTAGTAGACTAGCGGTGGCGGATCATGACAGCTGTAGCAACTCACCCCATCCACTCATCGACTGGAGGGAGATTTGGAGGTTTTATACATAATGGCGATTCCCGCAAGAGCAGGAGAAACTCTGCTGTGTATCTGACAGCCATTGTTTTGGGGGCTGCGATGCGATGCGCATCCGACGGGAGGCGATCGTCGCACAGGAGAAAGGAGGACAAAAGTGGTTGGCAGTGGGTTCGTGCGCGCAACTGGGGGAGACGGTGAGTAGGAAGGGGGGGAGGTTGAGCCGAGTCTGGACGGAAGAGGGTGTGATTGAGACTGCAGAGAGCCTATTATCGGAGTTGAATGGCGGATTGAAGAGTCGTTCGTGAGGTGGATGTGGATTGTGGATGCGGTCTTGGTTGGTCAGGTAGGTCAGGCACCTATGCGATGCGATGGATAGGATCCAGACGGGGGCGACGGAGCACGGAGAGGAATGGCGGAGAGAGGCGACTGCGAGGGTGGTAACGAGGCGGACGAGTGGGTTGGGTGTTTTGTAGGGTCACCAGCCAAGGCTGCGAGGGATGGTGGAGAGAGGAGATTGAGGCAGAGAAACGTGTGAGGGTGAGAAGGAGGGAGGGCAGTCTGGATGATTCGCTGGCTCTGGTCGGAGGGTCGCAGGGGAGGGCGGGCTTTAGTGGGAGGGGCCCTATGAGTAGTGTGCGTGCGTTGTGTCGCGCAGGCGAGGAAAGAAGAGAGGGAGAGGGAGAGGAAAAAAAAAAAGTAGTGAAGAAGGGCCAAAACCCGTAGTGCGTGTGTAACTGAGGTTGGCGAGAAGATGGCTGAGACTGGCGCGAGATGAGGAGGGAGAGAGACGAGGGCGTGCGAGTGTTTTGTTTGGGTGGCGAAGGAGGAAAGTGTGTAGGAGAAAAGAAGTGGATTCTGTGTGTGCGTCTTGTTTTTTACTGCTGCTGCGGCGCCGAGCGGTGGTGTCGGTGGTGGTGATGGTTTTTTTTTTTTTTTTTTATTACCCTTGGGTTCCAGATTGATGACTGGTAGATTTTTGCCTTGTTCTGCGTTGCTGTCGACACTTTTTGGCACGGGACACACTCAGACACTCACAACCTGCCTGGCCACCTATACACAGTGGCAGACCAGTTGGTGACAGCATGCCGTGGTCAGCGCCACATCGACCCCCCCCCAATTTGGCTTCAGGTACCACCCTTGGTACCCTGCGTGCCCCGAAAAGTCATGCACCCAGCAGCCATCTCCACTGTGTTCCAGGCTACTACGCCCCCTATGGCCCCCCTTCCAGACTGCTGCCCAGAACCCACGGCCCCCGGAGCTAGGACCTGACCGTTACCGGAGACTTCTTCAACCGCATGGGTGAATGGTTGAGGAATACCTTTTGAGGTACGACCACGTCACTCTGGCCAATCTACTGGCAGGATGCCATTCAATAAAAAAAAAAAAAAAAAAAAAAAGAGTGTCAGGTGGTCTCGCGAGGTGGAATTCTGGCACCACCAAGCCACCTGTTAAGCCCACATTCTGTCTTGATACATGTCTAATTCTCACATGTTTCCGTCTGCGTCACTCATAAGAGCAGTCTCCCCTTCTCCTCTCTGCCTTGTCCTTGTCGTGGCCCACAATCTGATCCACTGGAGCTCTTGCTCCCGTCTTTGCTCTTCCCGATCCGCCTCTTTGTCTTTTGTGAGCTCCACGTTTTCCTACGCCACGACCTACTGGGTGGGAGGCAAGCGGGGGAAAGACAATATTGGACACTAAAACTAGCACCCTCATAAGAACAGATAAGAATGAAATAAAAACTCCTTGAATTTGTGTATTTGATGCCCTAAAAGGTCAGGGAAATGAAACGGTCCAAAAAGGGATGTGGCCAACCAAAGGCGATGCCTCTGGCTTTATTGATTTGGATGTAAAAAAGAAAAAAAAGTACATAGCTGTCTGTGTAGCCGGTTGGGTGATGGCCCTCTCCTAAGAAAGGCGGAGAGCTCCAGAATTGGGCGAGCAACGACATGCAGCCAGACGATTGGCTCGACTATTGCCGTGTACCCATCGACATTTTTCTCAAGAAAAGCATGGAACAAATTGGAAATAAGAAATAAATAAGCTTTCCCTCTGCTCAGCCACCGGGCTCAGAGAATTGGCCCCAGGGTTTTTGAGCAGTCACTGAGATATCATGCATATGATGCGTACAGTGACGTAACCTTTCATGATTGTAGATGCATCTGCGTGCCTGTTCTTATGCGTCACCTAACTATCGGGTCTCGCTTAATAGGACCTCTTAGCTGTAAGCATGCGACTAAAATATTCTGCGAATTTTACGGTTTCACAGACCAGCGCTCGGACACACTAAGGATTTAGCACTTCGTTAATTTATACTAGCATTGCACATTGAATCATTCTTAATCCATAATTCGTTGGCTTCTTTTTATTTATTCATTACTAATATACTATCATCGATTGCTCTTTACTTCTTGGCAGCGGTAACCTCCTCATCAAGCGGCAGCACATGGGGCAAGGGTCCCACAGGGGTGATGCCGAACGGGTTGATCTGCGTGTGGCTGCGAGTGTAGTGCCACTTGATGTGATCAAACTGCGTCGTCTCCCCAAAGGCCGGCTCATTCCAGTACAAGTTGCGCATCCATCGGTGCACCGCCGGGTAACCTGAACGGATGTCACGGATGTTGCACTTGAAGTGCTGCACGTAGACGGGGTCGAATCGGATCAGTGTCACGTACCTAGATGCGCATGCGTTGTTAGTTTCATGCTGGATGGCATATATCGGATGGATGGAGGAGATAAGGAATGAGGTAGAGAAAAAAAAAGACTCACAATCGGACGTCCACCTCGGTAAGGTGGGCACCAAGGTAAAAAGGACCATCCTTTTGCTCCGAGAGATGCTTCTCAGCGCGATCAAGAGCCTCAAAGAGAGCAATGACATTGCGCTCATAGGCCTCGCTGGTTGTGGCGAATCCAGCCTTGTACACGCCGTTGTTAATCAGGTCATAGGTCCATTCGTGAGTCTCCTCAATCTTGGCACGCAGCGCCTCGGGGTACAGCTGGACGGCCTTGTACTTCTCCTCAATGATGTCGTCAAACTGTATATGTGTTAGCTGGTCTCAAATCCAGGCGTGGCTTAGCATCTCAAACAGCACTCACCTCGGTGCCAAACATGCGCAGAATCTCGCTGCTCTCATTGCTGACAATGTGCTTGGTCTTCTTGTCGTACAGGACGGGCACAGTGTAACGCCCGTCAAAGTCCTTCTCGGACTCAAAGTACACATCGCTCAGCTTCTTGAATGCCTCGTGTCCCTCGACAGGGTCAGGGATGACGTTCTCGCCGGGGATCTCAGTGTCCTCGGTGGTGGCAAAGCGCCAGCCGCCCTGGCCGAGGTGCCAGTGGACAACGGAGAAGGAAACAATGTCCTCGAGGCCCTTGAGCTTGCGCGCAATCAGGGTGCGGTGCGCCCAGGGACAGGCATAGCTAACGTAGAGGTGGTAGCGACCCTTCTCGGGCGGGTACTTTGCGTCGGCCTCGCGCGAGATGCTGTCGCGGAACGAGCTGACCTGGCGCTTGAACTCGCCCGACTTGTCGCCGGGCTTGACCCAGTCAGTGACCTTGGCGATAGTGCTAGCCTGTGAATGCGTCCATTGTCAGCAGAGTTCTCACCTCAGACGGGTGTATGTGTCCAATTCGGCAATTGACTCCAGGTACATGTCTGAATGTAGACACAGGCGTACAGACTGTATGCCCCCCATCGGATAAAAACAGCAACGACTTACCATTCTGTTCTGAATTGGAAATGCGGTGCTGGTGAGGTTTGGTGAGGGTGTCGAGGATGACGTATGCGAAAACGAAGACAACGATCTGGCGGCTAATTGCTGTTGCTGTAGATTCCTGCTGCAGGCTGCTCTCAATGCTCGAGTGCTGACTCTCTGCATTGATATCGGAGAAGAAGAGGAGGCAGAGCCCCTCAATACCGAGTGATGCAAGTCTATATATACTTAGCCTGTGGAGGGAGGTGGGAGTGCAAATAGAGGGAAATCTAGTATGGTATGGTAGCACCTCAGCTCTCACTCGCAGGGCGGGCTGTCCAGCGTCGAATCGCTTCCGTCGCCGTTGTTGCTCGCTAAGACTTTCTCAGCAGAGGCGTCCCTCTCATGACAAAAAGGACACCATCTCGCAGCGCCCACAGAGTCAATCTGCACTTGACATGTGTCAGCTAACCCTCGTTCGGGAACTCCAGAGCAACCCATAGCCTTCCATTCAAGCAAGCCCCCTCGCCGAAAACTCCGCAATTGCTCAAGGAGTGGCCGTGCTGCATTGATAATGGCAGCGTAATCCAACTAAAGCCCGCCACCCCGCTTTTCGCTAGCGGCTATTGCTGCATCAGTCATCAACCCAGCACTGCTGGATAACATGACGAATCGCTTTGTCACAGGGCCAACTAAGGCAGCAGATTAGCCTATCGTTGTTGGGTGTATGCAACTATGATGTGCTTCATTTTTTACTTTTTCGATCGGAATACGGGTATAGTTCACACCAAAATATACCATCGCGTTAGTCATTTACACATGAGTACACCAGGAACGGTACCAATGTCTAGAAGACACTCCCCCCCCCGAATCCAGACCTCAGCAGCATGTGTCACTCAGAACCATTGCCAATCCAAGTTGACTTCGTAACCAGGGCTAAAGAGTAGTATTTATCTATCTTAATTGTATCATCCACTGCATCCAGCCAGTTGTTTCCTGGCAATAATCATCGCGTCATCTATAGTACTTCAAACTGTACAAATCATGCAATCTTGACCTTAATGTAAGGAACCTCAACATCCTCCTCGTCAAGATCCTCAGCAACAATCTCAAAGATGACCTCCTTTTGGTGTGAAGGAATGGGCTTCTTGGAGATAGTCTCGACCAACTTGCTGAGCTTCAGACCATAACGTTCCTTAAGCTTGCTTGGAGGGAAGAAGGCAGCATACAAGAGACTGACCCCTGAGCTCAACATGCTAATGGTCAAACCGCGCTTCTTGAAGTCGTCTAGAAGTTCCTGGAGTGTTATATCCTCTAGCTCAAAGCGGTCCCAAATCTTGTCAAGTGTGACCTTGCCGTCGGGTCCCTTGTATTCAACCTTGGGGCTAGCAATGGGTTCACTGAAGCCGAAGAAAGGCAGCGCCAAGTTGATAAATCCGTTCTTGTACTGCTCAATATCATCCTTGCCATCAATGACCTTGTAAAGCTCAAGAACCACCAATCCGGTAACCAACGCCGTGGTGGTGGCAATAGCAGGGATGATCTTGCCAGCGATAAACTTGGTTTTGTGTCGGTCAGCAGGCTCAATCTTGTAGTTCTCTGCTCTCAAGTTGCTACAGGCAGTAATGAAGTCAATGTGGTGGTTGGAATCGTCGTCCTTCTCAAAATCAACTGGCACCAGCTGGAAACCAGAAAGTGTGTTCGGAGAGGGAAGGCTAGCCATCAACTTGTCTAGCTCATCGCCATCATCATCGCCACCAGCGTTCGGGTCCTATTTATTGTCAGCCTAATTGTATAATATGAAAGACCAAAGTAGCACTTACAGGCTCCTTATCATCTGCCTGGATCTTGACATTTGAGTCAGGAGAAAAGTCTGGTACAATGACGTTCTCCAACTCTCGCAAGTAGATAGCCTTATCAGTGCCAGGGGACTTGATGTTGTAGTTGAATGCGTGTAGGTTTGCAGCAGCCACAACGAATCCAAAATGAGTCGCATTGTTGGGATCGAACTTGAGCGCATCAGGGGCACGCTTGGGTCCAGACCAGAATGGCGTGCCGGTGGAGGTCTCAGAGTCCTTGGGGAAGTTGTAGAGCAACTGCTGGATCTTGTTGGAGAACTCTGTCTCAAAAAGCATACGCGCCCAGGCAATACAGTCCTCAAAGGTTCGGGGTCGCTCTGTTGTTAGGTAGTTGCGAATCGTCTCAAGAGTGTCCTTCTGGTTACCGCCCTGCTTTAGGGTAGTTTCAAGGAAGTTGGGCTGGGAGAGATAAAGGTTGACGGTTTGAGGAGCCTTGACAAAGCATCGCTCAAACATGTACTCCTTGGACCAAGCAATCGTGTGCTCAATACGGTTGGGGAAGCTTCGAATTGTGCACATAGGGAACTCCTTCTCAGGGGGGTCTTGAGAAGACGAGTACGACTCTGTGATGTGAGGGAGGACAACCTGCGTGTTACCCTTGGTTCCAAGAGTACCGCTCTCGAGGAGAGGCTTGCGGAAGAAGACACATCGTCGATCAACGTAGGTTCGGGCCTCAACGTTGTCCAGAGCATTGGTGACGCCATCGAGGTTCTGCCAGAATTCCTCGTTGAAAACGTTTTCAGTCTCAGGGCTGACACGCTCCTTGAGGGTTACGATGTGACCCTCAAGCTCAGGGTTCATTCGCTGGACAGCCTTGGCCGCGCAGTCACTCTTCATGCCACCAACATCGTTTGCGCGGAAGAGGAACTGTCTGTTCAGGTTGCTTCGCTCAATCGAATCCATATCCGTGACCCAAATCTTGCCTTCAGGTCCCGTACCCAGGCCAATCATCGCCCAGTTCTTGAGCATCTCACAACCGATGGCACCAGCACCAACAAGGAATTGCTTCAGGTTTGCAATCTTGTTCTGATATTCTGTACCAAAGACAGCAATCTGTCCATCATAGCGGCTTCCAATCGGCTTGCAAAGTTCTACCGAGCGCTTGGTAGATGTAGGGAGAGACTCGAGAGAATCAAAGTACATCCATTGGTTAACAGGCTGGAACTTTCCTGAAACGGCCTTCAAAATCTCCTGAGCCGTAATACCACCGAAGAAGGCAGCCATGGGGTTAAGGTCACCAGTTGCCTGGTAGCTTAGCTCCTTGATCAGTTTCTCGTCAAACTCGACTTCAAGACCTTCCTCTTCGGCGAATTTCTTAGCTGCGCCGAGAACGATGTTCGCATCTTCGTCATCCATAGGGTTGGGAAGTCGCTTCTTGGAAAGCTGGAAAGCGTGAAGAGACTGGAAACCGAGGTGGAGTTGCTGAGGTCGGTCGAACTTGGCAAAGTCGGAGAACAAGAACTCGGGCTCCTTGAGCGCAGTGGTAAAGGTCTTAAAGTTGATGATCTTGGGCATCTTGACCTGCTGGTACATGCCACCACGCTTGTATTGGCCTAGACCGCTGACATCACCAATCGAAAAGGTATAGGGACCCTTGACTGTGATTTTGCGAGGTTCGGAATTGTTCAAGGCCTCCATTCCCTCGATTTCGGTGAAAGTAACATAATCGCCATCTTCCAGGCCGTGTCGAGTTTCGTCAAGAGCCGAAACAAGACCTTCCTCATCGATTCCTGCAAGAATTCCGCTGAGAGGGGTCTCGCCTGTTGGGTCCATGACGGTGAACTTTTCGCCAAAATCGCAAAAGATGGAACCAAAGAGACCGAAGGTGTCGGCGATGACAATGTAGATGCCTTTGGTGTGGCAGTAGTCGGCGATGGCCTTCTGGGCGTCGATGGGGACATTTGTCAAGACCACGATTTGGTATTTGTCGAATTGCGAAAGGTTTTCGGTGAGTCTGATACCACGGTTAGCATAACACCACTGGATGCACTGACGGCGAGGATAGAAGCTGACCCTGGGGACTGGTGGACTTTGACGGGAGTGTAGGCGTTGAGCTCAGCCACTCGAGGAGCGGTAACCTCGTCTCTGGGCTTTCCAACATCTTCGGGGGCGAGGAAAAACTGGGAGGACAGATCGGCCAACTGGGCGGGGGCGGGGTCGTAGAGTGTGAGGCTCTTGACACCGGCCAAGGCGATGTTCTTGGCGATTTCGACACCGAGGCCCTTGAGACCAACGATAAGGACGTTTGAAGCGCTCATGCGCTTCATGGCCTCGTGGCCAAGGACATAGAGCTGTCTGCTGTAGAGGGACTCATCGATCTCGGTGGTTCCGACAACAGAGTCGTCGACCTGCATGCGGGTTGCGAGGTCGACCTCGGGGAGCTTTGATTCCTGAGGGGAGATGCGCCGTTAGTATCGAGACGGTAGTCGCTATGGCGTGGACAGAACGAGGGTGCTTTCGGGCCATCGCGATGACACAGTAGCGGTCATGGCATGATAGCTCTGCTGCGGGGCAGAGAAGGGAAGGGCAGGGCAGGGGAAAGGAGGAAGGCAGGGAGGAGAAGCTACTCACAGCCATGATGCGTTTATGGGATGTAGGTGACTCCCCGTTGGAGAGCTTTCGCTTCCCCAGCTTGTCTATGGCAGGCGGAGAGGAAATGTTGGAGGCGGTGCGTGAGAGAGTTGTCGGGGTTGTCGAGGGGATGCAGCACCAGGCAGAGCTCAACCCCGCCAAGTAGCTGGTTCAAAGATGGAGAGGGGATGTGAGGGGGCCTGCGATGAAGGAGTTCGCAGGGGAGTAGATGAGGTCTCTCTTCTGTCGCGTTTGACAGAAAAGTCGTCAGAGGCGTCAAAGGGTGATGAGAAATCAGAGATGGAGCCGGGTGGCCTGGGAGGCTGAGCCAAGGTGGCGGTCGTGCTGGGTGATGAGGTAATGGGGGGGCAATCGAGCTGTTACCTGGCGGCGGGGCGCATAAGCTGCTGGATGCTTCGCTCTGGTCTGTGGTGCCTGAGCGAGCAGGGGTGCCGAAAAACAATGCGAGTGGTACATGGTGAGTGGTCGCATAATTTATCCAACAAAACCACCATTAATTCATAAAACCCAAGTTAATTCCGAAAATAGCATGAAGCCCAGCCACATAATACAACTTACCCTGGTGTGATAGACCGATTTTCTCATGACCCTGTCGGCTGTCACTCGCGTGGCGGGGTCTTTGGACATAGGCGGCAAAGGAGGGGCACACCAGTGACCGACCAGAGAGTTAGGTCCCATTGCCAGCGTGGCTCAAGACTAAGCAGGGGGGAGTTCGCAGGCGGTTACAACCAACGAGCAACACCAGCAATCAACAACCAACAACCAACATCTGGTTATTCCTGTGCTGAGCTTGTGAGAAACCTGGTGCGCTGTTCTTGGAGGATGCTCTACCATTGAGTATTAATACCTGGGCACCCCCAAAACCAAAGTCCTTTCGTAACAAAAGGACAAAAACCCACTTCATTCGTCTTTAAAACACCCTACAACCTCAGCTATCAAGCATGTCCCTGCCAGACCCTCGCAAGCCGCCTCTTCCATACAAAAAGGGCCTAACCCTCACCATAAACCGTCATATCCCACCTGAGCCCTGTGGTCTTGGGTATAATGAAGCAGAAGGAATACGTCAACCAGGCTCATGGTCAATTTACAGTGAACTACCCCTGACCGAGTGGTGTCTTCAGTCGCCGCCACAGGATACGCCACTTCATCCAGATACAACACGACACACTGTTGAAATAATTGGCGAGATTGCCTGTGAAGATGGTCGCGGGGCACAAGTAGCACGCTGTCATCTTGACGGAAACACTATAAAGACATATGTGGCCAAGATCTATGACCCTCTTTATTACGAATGGCTACCCTTTAGCGAACCTCGAGATCCGACTTTCTCGGCAGAAAGTGAATATTCTTCAGAAGCCACCGCTTATGCAGAAATCGAAAAGTCTGGACACAACGGCGAATTTACCCCTGCTTACTTCGGATCTTGGACATTTGACATGCCCCTACAAGGTTCTCCAACACTAAAAAGACCAGTCCGCATGGTCTTGATTGAATGGGTCTCAGGTGATAGCTTGTACAATTTACTGGAAAACGAAGCCGAAGAAAAGAGAAATGGTCAAGAAGAAATAACATTCAAAGGTGTTACTGCCAATATGCGACTGGATATTCTTGCAAAAATCTTCGAGGCCGATTCTAAGCTTGAATCTGCAGGTATATGCCAAAGTGACCTTGCTCCTCGAAATGTTATGATTGCCGAGCTCAAGACAGAGACGCCGAAAGTATTTTTGATCGACTTTGGCTGGAGCATTGTTAAAAGTGTCCCCCATTCGAAAATAAATCATCTTAAAAAGCGAGACCTGCCCGTCAATCCCCGTGATCGCTTCTGGAAGAAATGCGGGGAGGATTTGCAAATGCTGGCTCCCGCATCCCATCGAGATACGAAGCATTTTAGAGGATGGCTGATGACTAGGTGGGGAGATGACCCTAAAGGCTTTTCTAGCTATCCGGATTGGTACAGGGAGAAATATGGCTTCTACGAGAACTTTGAAGTCGTTGGACTAGAGTAGAGGATATCATCGTGGTTTCCTACAATGCATCATAATCTGTGAGCAATATTCGATTAATACAATGCAATTTTTGAAAGAGTGAACCCCTCCACTGTTTGTACATGTATCACCAACACTTCATAAACCGGTATAATATTTGACCTCTACCAACACCTTAGGCCACCCGAATGTGATTCAAACTATCTTAGACGATTTCACACTGGTCCTGTCACATGAGGGTTCGTATTTTTTAAGCCTAGATTACTTAAACAATGTCCTGATACAATAAGTGTGATTGTTGGTTACGACAGGATCTGACGTGTCCCCTACCATAGCACAAGTACTCGTGACACTAATCATGTTATCATATGCCATCCATCAGTTCATCAATTTCTGAAATGAATTTACCAATGTATATCAAGTAATCTCTTTGAGGGTAAGAAAATGAATTAGCGGGCGGGATGTATTAGTTAAATCTCGCCCCTGTTTGTAACTGTTAACTTGTTCGAACTTTGTAGCATCATTAGTGACTGATGGGTTTACTTAGCTTGATATCAATAAGACGGGCTTTGGTATACAGCCAACAATCGAGGACCATGCGGATAAAACTGGCAAAAGATTGTATCTCTGGGCTCCCACCTACCCAACTGGCGCGTGACTGGATATTATGGCGCTTAATGTTCCGGATTTTTGATAATAAAAGCTTCCAATAATATCGGAAGGGTTGGAGGGGTGTTGGTGCTGGAGTTCTAGGCGCTCAAACAGTTAGCAAGAAACAGACCACACCGCCAGAAATGAATTAGGAAACTCCAGAGCAGGCGAGGGAAAATGGACAACCAAAACAAACAAAACCAGTTCTATATAATATATAATTGTCTTGTAACATTATGGAAATCCCTCTCGTGTGGTTCTTATTTCTCTTCGGATTCTGAAAGAATTGACCCACATGTCATGTATTCCGTCACTCACTTGACACTCAACCAACAACACTTTTTTTAATCACATTGCTCGGTTGGTGATTGAAATTTCCAATTTTTTTTCATCAAGGAGTCATACGGCATAAGTTATTGTAAGGTCCAACAAATATATGGGGCAAGTCGGGGCATGTTCGCCTAGATAGGCATCGCTGGATTCTAGGCTGATTGTGACGGCAGTTGGTGTTGGTTTGAGACAACCCTCTTGACGCTGCATTCAACTGCGAGAGAATGGCCATTCATATTTCATTTACCTGGCTTCAAAGTATAAATTCACGTATCGCTCCGAACTTCAAATCCAGAAACCAGACGCCAGAAACCAGACACTGCAAATAAAACAGACTTCAACCCTTTAGACCTCCACCATCGGACGGAAACATGAGCTCTACCATCGGATCCAATTCTTCTGAGAACAACAAGCCTCCCAATAAAGCCGGAGATAATCCCCAAAAATCTGCTGCTCGGATTTCTGAGGCTCCTCTTGTTCACCGTCCTCAAACTAGGGTTCCTCTTCCTCATCAACCTCCGGTGTCCCGCGATGATTCCCTGCAGCTTGACGATCCTAATCATCCTAACAACCCAAAGGATCCTCAAACTATTCTTCAGTCCTTCGACAGAAATCTCCATCCATTCAGAAAAAGCAAAACTCCGTAGGGAAGAGTGGGACCCAGTCATGGATGGGCAGCTTGCGCCAATCGATCCCTCCATTTTCCTGGTCAATGAGGCCGATGTCCGGAGTGCTGCTTCCCTCTATTTTCTTCACCCCGTGAATTTGGCTTTGAGAAAGGTCATCGGCGAATTCAAGGTCACGAGTGATGCAGACCACAGAATTCGGCTGTCTGATACGCCCAAGGGTAACAATACACCCAACGAAAAGGAAGGTAATCTCAAAACAGTGACTGTGAGAACCGATTATTGCTGGCATGTCTAGTCCAGAACCGATAAAAGCAAAAGAGATCCATTTGCGGTTCTCGAATTCAAGCGACATGAAGCAATCCACACCAACGAAATCGAGAATGCGAACAAAACCGAGACCCAACTAAAGACGATTTTGGCAGACGCAGAGGCACTTGAGATCGAACCAGAGACTGAATTCGTGGGAAACTCCAAGAAATTTCTCAAACAAGCAGTCAACTACTCCCACAAATACAATACCCAATATGTTGCAATCTTTGACTGGGATAATTTGGTTTTGCTTGTCATGACCGATCGGAATGGTACGGATGGAGGTAATAGTTGCAAAATGACGTTGATCCATGCGAGGGATCAAATGAGGCGAGCGTTATTGGGGTTTCTCATGATGGCATACCGTGACTATGAAGTCAGGCACGCGGTAAATTGATTTAGATGGAAGACCTAGATTGGAGATGCGCAGGAGGAACAGTATCAAGCTAGTTAGTCAGTCTTTACCGAACAAGTAGTTAGTTAGTTAGTCCTTACCGGATGAACACAAAACACCCTCATTTTACTCTCAATTGACCATTGATATTTAATGAACGTTCTTGCGCGTACATATGTATTTTGCTGGATGCAGTATATAGCTATTAGCTAAAGGGTCGGACAAGAGACTACTTAGATTGTTGTCTGAGGGGGGCTGTTTTGGACTGCGCTTTGCCCGCTAGGAAAGCCATTCTTATAAAACTCTGGTACATATTTAGAATCTTCCTGTGCGGGAACATACGTTTTGCTAGATGCATAGAAAATCTACATGCCTAGGGCCTTTCTAGGGAATTCCTGAGATAGTCTGAAGAAGATGCTAAAGCCTTGATTTATTTTATCCTAAATAATTTTATAAATATGTAAAATTATTTATTTATTTTAATTTTTTTGTCTTGGTATTAAATCCAAGTTTTTATGTGTGCACCTACCCAAACGTATTTGTGCACGCCCGGAGACTTGGTGTTTATTAGCGTATAGCCCACAGACGTGAAGAATCTTCAAGCGATTCAAGTAAAGGATATTATATTTTATTTGCCTTGATCTTCAGTGATATAGCTGATGAATCTTTCATTATTTAGACCTCTCATGCCTGAGTTCTGCGCATATAACCTCATTTTTGAAAGTTTCGTGCAACTACTACTGGACTAAAAGACTACCTACATGCGAATAAGAGCACGTAAAACGCTTAGGAGAGTCACAATGACAGACCTCAATCGATTGCAGACGACACCAAGACAGCTGCAGCTAACGTACGCTATGAGGGTGTCCAATAATCAGGCCGTTCACATGATTCAAGAAGAAAGAA
The DNA here is from genome assembly GCA_020809705.1 of Calonectria ilicicola. Taxonomy (NCBI): domain Eukaryota; kingdom Fungi; phylum Ascomycota; class Sordariomycetes; order Hypocreales; family Nectriaceae; genus Calonectria; species Calonectria ilicicola. The sequence goes on along the minus strand of CP085828.1, from coordinate 1,099,840 downwards.
GTAGCAGGCTTCAAGCAATAGGAAGTGGGCTTGGGCATAGCCCACTTTTTATGGCATCCTTCGTTATGTATGATCTGAGTGAATATGGCATCGTTTACTTTTTTTTTATTTATCTGACTGAATTGTTGCCCCTATCGGTACATTGAGGGTATCATCAGAAGCAGATCCCAGTGTCCTGGAAAGGAACCCTCAAAACTGTGAACCCTGGGAAAGAATATCCAAATATCCTTTCCTTTTAAAATGCAGAGCAATTAAACAGCAGCTACAGCGTGTAGGAATCAATTATCGGGCTGCCTTGAGCTCGACATCGCTTTGATGAGGTTAGCGTTGTGGTCTTTTTTGGTATTCGAGATGGGAGGAATAATCTTACAAGATGAGGTCAGCGGAGGGGGGAATGACAGGGGGGAATCCCCTATAGAGAACAGTGTCAGTAAATATTCCACGCGTATTTTACAATTTCCCCGTGGATAAGTTTAGATGTATCGATATTATGAACAGCTATCGTTGAGGGTGAACTCTTTGATGGTTGCTGAGCCATTTCGGTAAACCGAGGCGTGTCGAAGCGGGGATGGAGGACCACGATTGCAGAGCGGCGTGCTGCAATTGGGCTGCAATAGGAGGATGCGAAGTGGGGAGATCTTACCTTGCGCCGTAGGCATAGTCGCTAGAGATTTCAATGTCAGCCAAGGTGTGCTTCCCTAAGGGTAGGAGGGATTATGCGACGGTGATGGCATACCTGGTGATGTGGAGGCGGGCCTTCTCGCCAACGTTCATTTGGGTGACACCCTCATCCCAGCCTAGGAAAGTTAGAAAGTCTGATCATGGAGGCCAGTATGGGCGGATCTAGATACCCTTGATAACTCTTCCGACTCCAATCGGGACAACGAAATCGTCGTTGCGGTCGAGGGAGGAGTCGAACCTAGGGTAAATGGTCAGTCATCAGCAAAGCAGCTAAGAGCAGTGGGTTCATACTTCTCGCCCTTGTTATCAGGCTTGCTGGTGTCCTTGAGCCAGCCAGTGTAGGCAATGGTGACGGTCTGGCCCACTCTAGCGAGGGGACCAGAGCCAGCTGCGAGGAGTTGCTTCTCGACACCCATGATGACTGATGTTTTAGTGGTGGTGGTGGTGGTGGTGATTGGTGTTTTTGGCTGTGTGGAGTGGATGAAAGAGAAGAAAGATCTCGACGGGGAGGGGCGGATGGGGCCGAGCTTTAATATTCGTCAACCTGTGTTTGGAAGCTTTTGCTGCCGTGCTTGTGCCGTGCTTGTGCCTCACAGCTCCTGAACGCTGGGTGGACGCTGGATGGCAGATGGCGGGGCACTCTGGATCGACGGCGGGGCACTCTGAGGGGCGGAGGAGCTCTAGCAGGTTGCGCGATGACGACAGATGCCAATCAGGGCCGAGCTCGGGCCCACTTGGGATGACGAGGGGCAGAAGCAGAAGGAAGAAGCTCGACCTGATGTGCCTGCGACCGCATCGACCTGCGCCAATTGGACGCATCAATGCGTACCGGGTACCTTAGCGAGGGGTAGAGGTCACCGCTCCTGTTCCTCAAGCTCGCTCGAGGCTATTTTTGCCAGTCTTCGCCGCTGTACGCGAACGTTGAGCTTCCATGGCATACCGTTGAGGAGGGGGTATGGGGGCATGGGGGATGGCATCAGCTCCCCCCGCCTAACCAAACAAACCATCGACGCACACGAAGATGCACGCGAACAGCTTAGTCGCGGTTACGCAACCGCACATGGCCGCCTATAATTAGCACCCAGAGCACCCCGTGTGTGCCTACGGGCCTACGGTCTGCGCCGGATCCCCCGTTTCGTCTAGTGTTGGCAATAAACTACGCATCTAACCACTGCCGTGCATTAAGTGATTGCCTAGGTACTGGGCCGCCTCCTCGCTTCAGGCCGACCCATCCGACAGCTCCCGGCCCAGAGAGCCAGAGACAGGGACAAAGAATAAACAAGAATTGAAACGAATCAAAACAAACCCTGATTTGGTCATTCCAGGCGAGACAAATTGCGCCTTTTGTCGCCTGATATTTGCATTTTGGTCTGCTCTCACGGGCATGGTCCTCGTCTTACAATCCACACCCGTCTCTGTCGCTTCGGAACGCGCCAAATCAAACGAGCCCCGTTGATCCATCCCTTCCTCTTCTCAACACACTCTCCTCAGAATATAGACTCAGCTCTTGGCCCTTTTAGACTCAGGACAATGCGAGACAATTGGACATGATGCGTCACATCTGACGCATCCCCGCTCCAACACGAACCCCGCTCCAAGTTGTCCCAACCTGCTGTTGACCCGGCACTGCCCTCGCTGTGACATGTCTGTGGGCCCCCGCAGCTGGTCCCTACTGCTGGAACCAACTATTTGTTTTGTCGATCGTAAAAGGCGTTGTGCAGATCGGGGTCGCGGCATCTCACCTTTACGCCCTCGTCAATCTCTGCTGCTTGCTCATTCGGCCATCTGAGCGTGGCAGGCCACAGCCAACAAGCCGTACAATCAATGTCCTCCACGTTCCAAGCCACACACTCACCGCATTCTCGGATAAAGCACTGTTCTCAGACTGCTTTGCCTTTTGTGGCTCAGTACAATGCATTCGAGTGGCTCTAATTGGGACGTTCAGCAATGGCCTCTTGTTTTACGAATCCGTTCTTAGTAGTGATGCGTGGGCTAGCCGCCGCCAAGAGGCAGCCACAACATCCATGGCTCGCTGAGCCACTATGCAAGGGAATGTGTTGCAAGTTTGTCTCGCTCGTGGTTTTGTAACATCGCCGGGTTGCTACCATCACCAGCGATCGCGATGATGAGGCAATGTGCCATCCAATCATCTACTAGTTGTTTGTGAACCAAGCAGGTATCCTAGACAATGGTTTCGTATGTCGGCGAGTGCAACCATTCCTGCATTTGTCCCCAACTCCCCGTGATGAACTCGTGGGATCCAAATCAAGCGGTCTGCCATTTTAACGCAATAGTGATGTCTTGCATATGTGAGGGAGCAGCCACAAGAGTCATGATTCGTTGACCAAAATGCAGGGCCGAACACGTGGAGCGGGAAGACTCGATTGCACTTTTCCAGTGTAACGGCATCGCAGCGATCGAAAGTGACACTGAAACCATCATTGCGACTGGTTGACTGACTCTCGGTGCCCAGTCGGCGAGTTTGGTCAAAGGTCGAACATCTTGTTCCCTAGTGCAATGGCGAGGCGACCATGGTACCGTCAAAAAGGCATCGGGCACTTTTGTAGATTGATCAAACCCGCGGTCATTATGTGCATTCTAATATGTTGATTGTCGAAAATAGGTCGTGGAGGACACACGCAGTTGGTCGGAATGGGCAAAGGTTCTGTACGATAATCAGGTACTGTTACATGAGCTCGGGGCGCCAACTATACCCATGGCCCAAACCAATTCATTAGCAGGTACTAGATAGTATTGGGCAGAGCTATCAAGGAGCCTGTCGGCAACTTGTCGTTCTGTAGTGGCTAAACGTTTGAGCATTCGGTCTCATAGTTGAAGGTTTGGCCACACAAATAATTCCTGTTTGTCTTTTCCTTACCACCCACACGAGTAGAAGCGTTGGGAAGAAAAGTCCGATGGACTTGAGGTGAAATTCCTAGTACGGTTCCTATTTTCCTAGATTTGATACATACAGCCGTGGCCAAGTCCTAGAACCTCGGTCCAAAGTCCCACCACCCCGCTCCACCGCCACTCACAATTTCCAGTACAACCCTTGAAAGATTGTTCCCTCTACCTATTTCTACTATTTCTTGACTGTCTAGTAGGGAAAGAAAATATAAATTTAAAAAAAAAAATCAATTAGTATTATTTATTTATTTTTAAGTGTTAACTTGATATTTTGAGCAGTCAGGTTCTGGAGCACCTGATTTGAAAATGTCACTGGGACACAATCTTTCAGGGGATGTACTGTAGACCAGTTCAGGCGTCAGTCAACATGAAACATTTAGACTAATTCCCCTAAAGGGTTGATTTTTTTTTATTCTAATCACAGTGTCATTTACCGCCGGGCTTTTAGACCTTTGTCGTAGTCCACTCTTTCCCAGTTTGCGACGACCAAGACCGAGGCTGGACAGAGTTATCCAGCTGAACCCGCCAACAAATCAACCCTATCCTAAGATTTCTGTGAATAGAACCAAAGTAAAACTTCATTAAATTTGCCATACTCCCCGAGTGTCTTAGTGAGGAAATAGCGCACTGTAGGTCTGTGTTGGTTCAAGATGTGGCGATGTGGATAGAGTTATCCGCAGACCACAGCTGGGTCTATTTCTCACACCAGGGCCCTAAGCTAGCGGGTATTTTAGTACGGAGTACTGGATCCCCATGATTGCATCTCCCTAGTTCGTTACCGTAGTGCAAAGGAAAGACATTTCCAAAGATTCCGTTTCAATCAAGTCGCTACAGAGTTGCAAAACCCCGTGGTTTCTATGCCCACACTTGTCAGAAATACAAAGAAGATCGTTTCTGAGAAATTATAGAAGAGACTTCATATATTATTTACTTATCCCTTATTTCACATGAGAGAAGGGATGCCTTCAAAAGGACACCTTGTGCATGCCACATGTGACAACTAGGCTGGGGTTGTTCTTGGCACTTCATTTGGCCAACTGTTACCACCAACGACTGGGCCTCCAATAATACACTAGGTATACTTAGACTTGGTTCTAGACCTCCAGGAACTGCCAAGCATAGCCCCCGTTGTTATGGGTGCAAGGGTTGATTGAAGCTGATTGGATCCTGGGCACCGTATCTGCCGATGGACACCTCCAAGATGAATCATTAACGGCTCAATCAGGTATGCATTGTCACTGTCCTCAGTTCTTTAGTAACTCGGATGGAAAACATGTACCGTTAGTAACGCAGGATAATGCTTGAGGCTCTGGCTAGTCGGGACTTCCAATGTAAAGTTACGACATGGCTCTGACATTTGATACTGCGTGTCTGTTATTGCTTGAGGGGTTCGGCAACGTTCTTTTAAACTTTTTCAACATCTTCAGAAAAGGCAGCTGGGATTCGGGCTTACGGATCTTGATGACGACGAGTCCCCCAAAAAATCTACTCCCGATGCAGAGTTCCTGTCGGTGTCCGAACCCTGACCAACGGCAGCATGAATACAACATCAGGTGGCAGTCATCATGCATGAATCCATACATTTCCCCAGATCTCATCTCCCGGTGGGCCCCTTCCCCGTGGGGTTCCGCCAGGGCGAAGCGATGAGCAGCGAACCGGAAAACCTCTACCGCTGTACATCGACGCCACCAGCACGGTGCCTGGGCCAGGCAGGATTGACATCTCTGCAGCGCCAGGCACAGGTTAAGCGAATTATGTGATCAAGACAGTAGATTTAGCTACGGATCAGTTTGACCGAGCAAAAAATGTTGATCCAGTGGTTCGGAACTCTTGGCCATTTCGATGGCAGATAAAAACTGAAGGCTCCGCCCCAAAAGCGATGGTTTCCCTAGAGCTTCAGAGTGGCATTTTTACGTCATTTTCTTTATTTAAGCAAATAAAAATAAAAGAAGATCTGGTGCCATGTCTTCTCCGCGGGATGCAGGCTCCCAGCTGAGCGAGAAGGACCAGATTGAACACAGAGAAGCAGCTCACCACCATGGGCACACCGCTACACATCCCTCAGATGATGAAAACACATTTGAGGTCGAGGAAGAAGAGCTTCCTCCTGGATATTTTACTAGTCGATTCTTCATTGGTTCGATGACTGGTATTGGACTTGGTCTGATGGCTGGTGTCGCTGGTTACGGTTATGCAGCACCCATCTTGACAATCATTAACAATGATATTGGCCCGGTACAATTCCCAATGCCACCATGATATAAACTTGATACATATTCTGACATTACTTAGAGTGCGAACATTAACTGGGTCGCCCTAACTTATACTCTTACCTCGGCCGTTACACTTACCATCATCGGTCGCGTCACGGATATATTCGGTCGCCGCTGGGTTTTTGTCGGAGGCGCGGCCCTTGGGATCATTGGATCTATCGTCTGCGCAACAGCTCAGAGCGTCAACTCGCTCATTGGTGGGACAACCATCATTGGCATTGCGGCAGCGACACAGCTTTCCTACTACTACGTCATGGGTGAACTAATTCCGATGAAGTATCGGCTAGCCGGCAACGCCTTTTGCTACGTCTTTACAATCCCTGGATCGGGCCTCGCACCCGTTACTTCGCGCTCATTTCTCCAGTACCATCCTGATGTCAGATGGCGGGGTCCTTACTATATCCTGATCGGTGTGAATACGCTTAGCTTCCTATGCTGGTTCTTCTTTTACCACCCGCCCACATTCCGCATGAAACATGGGGAGAATGCAAGCGTTGTCAAGTACATGAAAAACTTCGATTACATTGGCACCGGCGTATATACCGGGGGCTTGCTTGTTCTGATGATGGGTCTAAACTGGGGTGGCCAGGCATACCCTTGGAAGTCGGCGCATGTAATTGGCGCCATCGTGGCTGGGTTTGTTGGCCTTGTTGTATTTGCACTCTGGGAATCGTATGCTGAGCTCAAAGAGCCGCTGGTACCCATGCACTTGTTCAAGAATCATGGGTGGAACGCCGCAACCATCCTATCGGGTCTGGGCGCCAGCGTCTATTACGCCTTCGCCATCGTGTGGCCGTCCATGGTTACGGTGCTTTACGAAAACGACGACCCAATGACAGCAGCGTGGTATTCTTCATTTGTCGGTCTGTTCATCATTATCGGCCAAATCATCGGAGGCCTGATTGCCAAGCCAATCGGTAACCTGAAATGGCAATGCGTCATTACAGTGGCCCTGAGTGGTGTCTTCTTTGGTGCCACCGCAACATCGACGCCGGATAGCAGGATCCGAGCCACGACATTTGTAGCGCTTGGCACATTCTTCATTGGCTGGGCAGAGTCCCTTGCCATCACAATCGTGACGATCTCGGCATGGGACCAGTCAAAACTTGGCTCGGCGTCTGGGCTGGCAGGGTCAATCCGATTTTTCATATCATGCATTTCTTCCACGGTCTACACAGTCATTCTCAACAACCGCCTAGGCGAGGAGATTGCAAGACAAGTGCCAAAGGCCCTGATTAAGGCGGGGCTGCCGGCATCAAGCGTGTCAGATTTTCTCACCAGCCTATCAGCCGGAACAGGGTATGGGGATGTTCCTGGCGTTACGGAGGCCATCATAGCTGCGGGGGTCAGGGCTTACAAAGAAGCCAACGCTGATGCATATCGAACAGTCTTTTTTACGAGCATCGCCTTCTCGGGCGTTGCCGTAATTGCATCGCTGCTTCTGCCCAATGTTGACTCGCTACTGACAGGCAAGGTGGCATCGACGCTCCACAAGGGCTCGCGGGACGAAAAGATGGTCAGGGCTGAAGAAGCTTGATCAGGAAGCTTGATCAACTAGAGCGAGGTGAAAATAAAGGTTTACCAGGGGCCGGTGACAGCACGGAGATGAAAAGGAAATCAGTGTGGACTGGGAAGAGTTTATCGAGGAATCGAGGCCATCGTTTGGCTCAGTCGTAGTTTGGAGCGGACTAAGGGAGCAGTTCGAGCCACGTCTAATTTTCTAGGCGTCTTCTTGGCGGCTAAAGCATGGTCTATGCGCGCTTGGCCAACAACTATAATTTACAAGGCAGATTTCTGCATTTTTGTCTGTGAATGATGGATCGAGCCGAACACGCAATTACCCAAGAGCGATGCGACCAATAGCGCAGCGAGGCTGTTGCCGGGTCCCGAGCCAAGTGTTGCGATGTAGCCAATAGACGTGGTTGACGTGGGGGGGTTGGGGTGGCTGAGACCCCAAAAGTACAGAGCTGGTGAACCATTCAGCCTTTGGACCAGAGCTGTGAACCAGGATCACAGCCTTTCCGGGTTGCTATTATAGGGCTCCACAGCCATCGCCTTGCAACGGCGAGCCAGGGTCTCTTTTCAGGCGCGTGTAGCCTGAAAGCGGGGGGGGACGAGGCTTGCCATCATCCCCCAGTGCGAGAGCGAGCATGGTGACGTGAGAAGTACGATTCATCAAATCAATCGGAATCAGGACTTTGGTCCAAAAGTAGGGTCGCCACGTCCTGAATCAGGTGTCGCGCCGGAGTGCTAGCGCATTCCCGCTCCCGCTGTGGCCCCCGAAACCCCGTTCTGGACAGGGCCTTGGCACACTAGAAGTGCCGTTGGATCCGATTCAGAAAGCACCTTGCGGCGCGCAATGCCGTCGTTGTTGGGCGAGCTCCACGGACTCCATTGCAAGGTGACGTCAAGAAGGCTGCCGCAAGCCTTGGCCAGTCTCGGCCACATTGTACGGGGATGCCGCCGGTTCTCCATCCACTAACTGGAAGGCTTGGCCTGGTTGAATGGCGAGATGCGAAAAGTGGCTCGTGAATACACGCGGCCGTCGTTTTTTTTCTTCGTCCTAATCTCGACCCATGTGAGCAGGTTGGGTAAGCATATTCAGCATTAGCTTGTTTATTAGTATGCATCGTCTCCCTTGGAATTACCGCTGAGCTCCCATGCACCTCCAACCAACACTGCCGGCACCAGCTGCAAACCTTCTGCGCGGCCCAACCTTGAATCCAAACTCTTAAACACTACCTCGCCCCGTTTCCGCCAACCTCCAATTGCCAGGCGCACTCAACCATCTAGCTGCGCGACACCTCAGACACGCGCAATGAGCGACCAGCCCACCAACGGCCACACTAACGGCCATAACAACGGCCAAGCCCAAGTGCAGGGCGACGTCGAAAAGGAACACCATCACAAGCTCCCCAGGCCGCCTTCAAGGATTGGCACCGACCTCAAGGATCGCATTAAGACGGCCACAAGAGGCCCCAAGGGAGGCTTCGATACCACGCCGCTGCCAGACGCCCCCCAGGGATACACAGTCCGCTTCATCTTCCACAGCGCAACCAACCTTCCCCCAGCCGACTTTGCGACAGCATCTTCTGATCCTTTCATTCATGCCACGCTCAAGGGCACCCAGCCCAAGCGGCATAAGGAGGACCCGGATCTGACCCACAGGACACCGACCATTCGACGGACTACGGAGCCGGTGTGGGACGACGAATGGGTTGTCGCCAATGTTCCCCCGACAGGCTTCACCCTCAAGTGCCGCCTGTATGACGAAGACTACCCCGATGCTGATGATAGGCTGGGAAATGTCACTATTAGGGTCCCCTCTGTTTCCGACACTACCCCTATCGCCGCCGCCGGGGACAGGGAATACAATGTGAAGAAGCGCATGGGCAGCAAACGGGCTTATTTCGTCAAGGGTGTAACATGTCTACTCAGCGGCGACACAAACATGACGCCTCAAGTCCGCATCAGCATAGAGGTGCTTGGCAAATCTGACCCTCCATTCGCCCAGATGTACACTGTTGGCCCGACGACATATGTCAAGCACTTTAGCGCTCTGATTGGGCGCCTCGCCGGTACCAAGGTCAATGCGAATGAGGAGGACGACACTCGCGAAGAGGAAGTCCAGGCCAATGGAAAGAAGAAGCGAAAGACGAAGAAATATGAGTAAGTGTCACCCCGACTTAACTGCACCCCAGAATTTTCACTAACAGCTTTCTAGTTTCCAAGCCAATGAAGTGCAACTGGCCGGTCCTGTCCCGCCAATTCTCTATCATCGATATTTCGAGTTCAGACCCATTGTTGCAAATGTATACAAATCCACTGGCCTCCGAGGAAAACTCATCAACACTGCTCTTCACGAGCAGCACCGCAGGGTCTACAATTTCAACCGATCCACTGAATATGGCAGCTTTCCCCCCCGGAGTGAAGAAGCCGCGATTCAATTTCTCAAGCTTGCCCATTTCGACGAAGGCTCCCGAACTTTTACTTACATTCTAACTCTCGACGGCATGTTCCGCTTCACCGAGACCGGTAAAGAGTTTGGCATCGACATGTTGAGCAAGCACACCATGCATTCGGACGTAGCAACGTACATCGCTTGCTCAGGCGAGTTTTTCATTCATCGAAGAAGGCACCACCACCACAGGTCTAGAAGCAGTTCACAGTCCAACCCTAGCAACCGGCCCACACAGCCCACCCAGTCCACTCAAACAACCGATGAGATCACTCCTGATTTGCGAAGGGGCGAGTCGCAGCAGTCTGAAACACCCCATGACCCATCATCATACACCTTATACATTGACAACGATTCGGGTACATACCGACCTGACAAGTCGGTACTTCCCTACCTCAAAGAGTTCCTCGAGGCCAACTTTCCCGGGCTCCACATTGTGGCAAGGCATTGGGAAGAGGAGGAGCTGCAGGACATGAAGACGGCCCAGCGCGAGAACAAGAAGAAGTCGGGCAGAGTGGTCAACATGGTCATGAACATGAGCCAGAGCAGCATCAGCTCGGCCGAGAGCGCACTCGACGACCGCGAGGCTGGTTGGGAGCAAGGACAGAAGAGCAAGCGAGAAATCGCCTACGATGCTCTGGAGGACCCTTCAAAGATGAAGGAGGCCGTAAAAAATCTGCTCCCTGGCGGCAGGAAATAATGATTCGAGGCAAACATCGAGCACCGCTTATCGTTACGGCCGAAAAAGAAATGATTTTGTTTGGGTTATGAGAGGGATTGCTTCAGCAAAAAGATACCATGGGTCGGATTAGGAACTTTTACATTTGCCGCAATGATACTTGCTTTTTTTTAAATGTCGCCAATTACATCTATCGCTCGCCAGAGGCCTTTTTAATGTCTACCTATCCTTTAGTTTCTAGTTGTAGCCAGGGTTTGTCCCCCATCTATCCAAGATGTGTACGCCGAGATTTCTCCATTACTAAATACCCCCCTGCCTTTACAGGTTCGACTTGACTGCCACCCATAGACTTGAGCATTTCGCCAACACGTCCCCGTTTTCGTCCTTGAGCTCACACTCGATTTTGCTTTTCCTATCGTTTTGCTCCACTACTTTGGTGGAAATGCGAAACACGCTGTTCGTGGGCGTGGGTTTGAGATAGGTCACGTTTAGGCCACCAGTCACGTTGCTGGTTCGGAATGCCCTGGCCGTCTTGTTGAGAGTGATGTTCAAATCAAAGATGGCGCCCATGGCTTCATCCATCATGGATGCCACGATTCCTCCATGGACAATGTTGGGGTGGCCACTCACTCCGTCGCCCACGGCGAGGAGCGTCTCCGACTCAAGAATGGAGCGGTCTGGGTTAAAGGCGTCCTCAAGGCTGGGGGCGCTGAAGACGCATAGCATGTGTCTTATTGAACGGTCGTTGGCGAGTGTGCGCCCAAAGAGTTGGTCGTTCTTATCGGTGATTGTGTTGCGACACGGCGGTAGGAATGCGATTGCGCCAGGCGCTGAGAGCAGCGCGGACGTCCATGGGACAGAATTGAAGAAGGCGACTTCACCTTCAAAAGCGCCCTCCGGTGTCTGCGGCGCATACAGCTCGAGTCCCGGACAGTAAAGGCGGCTCTCCAGCGAGGGCGACATGACGGGCGACGTTTGTGAGAAGGAGAGTGGTGGTGATGAGTGAAGTTGCTGGTAACGGAATGCGGCTGAGCGGGAGAGACTATCTTCTCGTAGGCCGTGGGAGGCCCAGCGCCCAGGTCGTCGCGCGGCGACAGGGACCGTGAGTCTTGGAACAGCAGAGAGGAGTGGACCTTGGGGTCGCAGACCCGATAATCGCGAGGCAAATTGCATTTTCCTTATCAATCAGGGCCCGCAAAAAGAAGAGGTGAAATGATGGATCCAGCCAAGTTTTGGGCGTGGGGTTTGTTTTGACGATGGTGTTGATGCAGCGCAAGGTGCCACGACAAGAAATCCGTTTGGGAATCGGCGTCAGCTTGTAAGATGTGGGATAAACGCTTAAAGAGGAAAACGCCGGTTGAGGATCAGTACACCAAACAAAAATCAATTATCGCGATTCGTCTGACTTGACCGTCTTAGCTTACAGAGCTGTGCTTTTACAAAAAATACAAGTACGTACAAAGATGATGGAGCTATGCCGAGGTTTGCGGGTTTTTCTCGGCGTCGATATGGGACCAACCCAGATTGTCGGATTTCAGATCCAACTACCCTATACATGCACCTCTTGAAAGCTTGTCTCCCAGGTTCGGCATCACAGAACTTAACTGCTCAAAATGCCAAGTTGGCAGCTAAATATATATCATTTATTTATTTTTATTTTATTCTTTCACTATTAGGCGGGTTGAGAAATGGTAGATAAAAGTAGAGGGTACAAGTCAAAGGTTGTATTGGACTAGTGACTCTGTGCATCCTACCTCAACCAACAAATATAATTGGCATGCATGGAATTTTTCTAGGGGGGAAATCGCACTTGTGGAGGTGAGAATATGTGCTAACTTTTGTCGGGTATAAGTGTTAGACGTGTCAAAGTTGATCGCTTGATCGCGGGTCAGCACAAGCATACTGACAGCGTCTATTCTTTATCTACAGGCAGGCAGACCGTAGAATAATGGAGACTCGAAAGAACTTTTCATTTTCCTCAAATACATTAAACCCATCTAGTTATCCGCCAGAAATACCGTGATAAAGTATAGTATCATTCCTTGTTTTTTACATTTACTTTGGTTCCGAACTTCTCCCTCGCCTCAATTGGCCAGCTGGAAAAACCTTCGGCATCATCCCCCCATCTCAACATTAGTCATGCTCTGAAATCATACGCGGATTGATGGGAAATGGGAGCCCAGTCCAACAAATCATCTCCGCGTCCCAACCAGAAGCGATCTCGAGGATTGAAGGGCAAGTCACGTCGTTTAGCAGGATATCTTGCGTTAGGGTGACCCACGACGGCGCTCCGGCCGAAGTCAATCAGAAACACATCTGGCATTTCTATTTCGAGATTCGAGCCGACAAGGATAATGTTTCTGGGAGCGAAGTCGTCATGGTTGACACCGGCAAATGAAAGTTTCGATTCGGTCTCCAAGACTTTTGCCAGGATGTCAAGTCGTTGTCCGGGAGGAATATTATCGACATTATTTTCATCGATCAACTTGCCCATGCTGGAACCTGGGATCCATTCGATCAAGATCATGCGGACTTGTCTTGTTATTGTCGAACCGAGAAGGGGCATCTCAAAGGTCCAGGACCCAAAGTAAGCAGGGGAAAAGTTGCCATTAAACCCAGACTTCTCGATTTCTTCGTAGGCAGCGGCTTCTGAGGAATAGTCACTCTCTGCGGAGTAAGTTGGGTCATCGCATTCCCCACGAGGCCAAGGTTTCCACTCATAATAGAGAGGGTCATAGATCTTGGCCACGTATATCTTCTCAGCATTTTCATCGAGATAGCAGCGCACTACCTGTGCTCCTCGGCCATCTCCACATGCGAGTCCATCAATCAGATGAAGACTACGCGGCATCGTATCTGGATGGGGCAGGGTATCTTGTGGTGGTGACTGGAGGCACTATTCGGTAAGGGGAAGCTTTCCGTACACAGACCTCGGGGCTCGCTGGCGCACTCCTTCTGCCTCTTTGTATATGTCGCTGCAGGGCTTAGGTGGGACATGACGTGTGATGGTGACAGTGAGGCCGTTTCGGTATGGAAAGGGAGGCTTGCGAGGGTCTGGTAAGGGATTCCAGAGGGCCGGCATGATCGATGTTTGGCGTTGCAGAATGCTTTAAGAAAGGAAAATAAATCTTTGTTCTCAAGGAAGATTATGGCTTGGAGAAAGTTGGAAGTTTTATAATTGATCGAGGTGGGGCACATTTAAAGGCAGACACACTGAGTTTGCTCACAAGGTAGTGATTATTGATTCTTAATTGTAGCCGCCTACAAACCTCGCCTACTTAGTGGGTGCCCCTCTCTCTTTGCCGCAGATTTCCAAAGACCCCACTATACGAGTGACAGAATAACATGGCATGCCACAAATCACCGACAGTGAATCAATCATCTAACACGCCTTCCGGTGTTTTCTCAAATTTTCTCTTGTTTTATTTCGCATCCGAAAGAGTCCTCAAATTTTAACAACTAGAATTATTTATCTATAGTCAGTGTTGGGGTATGTGAAAGATTTGCGTTGGTATTCGCGGTCTTGGCAAGGGAAGCCATCTTAAGTACGACTATCTAAGTTTTCACGAGGGCATCAAGGTTGTGCTGTACAGAAGATTAAGTTGATTGTATTTTGGTCGGGCTCATAATGGCCAAACTTAGTTGTATCTGCCACCGTTGTGGCTTTGGAGCTCCCTCTTGGTCGAGTCCATGATTTACCAAAATTTATCGATAGTCCCGTGTATTCACGCAATGCGATAATATGTGTTACCTTAGAAAACTCAGACGTCATTTAGAAGGCCTCCAATTGTTTGCCTAATCTCGACTCTGTCATTCACAAACATGGCCCTTGTTTTTATTGTCTCTAGCAAACGGAGACTGAATCATGACAAAAAAGTGAAATGAAGAAAGAGCTGCGACTGGCAAACACCTGGCAGAAGCCGCCAGCGGGTTGCCGCCTTGGCAACTCTATATGCTCTTTCCACTTTAAATAAGAAAGCATTCTTGCGTCACTCTGCTCCGTCATATCCTGATTTCTCATCCTTTTTCATCAACCGCAGGCTGTGGTGTCTGAAAACAAATACGATCATCTTGTGATAGCGTCAGCGCGAAGTTGACAGCATGACAAGGGGGGGCGACTGGCTTACTCCCCGACAAGTCGATGTCCTCATTACCATCGAGCGCACCGGGGCTGGATGCTCCATGGTGGCTATTGCTCTGACGATCTTGTCGTATTGGCTCATCAGAAAGCTTCGTACTACTCCGAATCTCTTCCTCCTCTTTGCCTCCATCGCCAATGCTGGCGCGAGTGTCGCCTCTATGATGGGATACGATGGCCTTGACAAGGGTGAGGACTCTCCCATGTGTCAAGCTCAGGCATTTATCTTCCAATGGTAACTATCTTGCCCAAGTTGGCGCTCAGAATCACTTCGCTGACTCTGGAATTCTTAGGTTCATGCAGTCTGATCCCTGGTGGTCTTTGGCCATGGCAATCAACGTTTTTCTTGTGTTCTTCTGTAACGCAAATCCGAGCGGTTTTCGAAAGTATGCTTGGGTGTACTGCGCTGTTTGTTTCGGCGGACCTCTCTTGACCGCGATTGCCTTGGTTTCGATCCGCCACCCAGGCAGAGGGCTTATATTTGGAGATGCAGCTGTAAGTAGAATCGGCGGCAAGAGAATATGTTTGTTGACTGATGTTTGATAGCTCTGGTGCTGGATCACACAGGAGTGGAGTCTTGTTCGACTATGGTCGTACTACATCCCGATTTGGTTTTGCATCTTTGTTTCGATCATCATCTACGCTGCTGTCGGATACCATGTGTTTCACCACCGTAACCAGCTTCGTCACGTAGCCGTGGATCACTGGGATAAAGGAGGAACAAGCAATTCCAGCCCCATATCCCACAGTGAGATTAGAGCATCATCTGAAGAGGTATCTTTGAGCCTACAATTTCCCGAAATAGGTTTCAAGCAATTCCCTAACTTTTGAGTTACAGAGCCTAAACCATCGCCCCGACTTTTATGGAACTGTCATTACCGAAGTACAAATCACATCGGACTTTTCAAAGCAGAGATGTCGCCCCGGAACTACGATTCCTTCCAATAGTCAACTTCGTGGTAGCCCCCATCGCACTCGATCATGGGCTATTGCTCTGGAAGGAGATATGCTTGACGGCAATGGGGAGTACAAAAACCAAAGGTTTGAAGCTGTGTGTACATCTGAACGAGTTCAAAAGCCTCCGTCAACTGTATTCACGCGCCTACGCGCTGTCAAGTCGAATGCTTCACTGAAGCTCAAGCGTCTCGACCCTGTCAAGATGGCCTACTTGCGAACTAGTTTCATTTTCGCTTTTGCGGTTTTGATCACTTGGATTCCTAGTTCTATTAACCGTCTCTATAGTCTGAAACATGGTGGTAAGATCAGCTTTTCGCTCAGCGTGGCGAGTGGATGCGTCTTACCACTCCAAGGCGTTTGGAATGCTGTCATCTATTTCACTACAAGCTGGAGCACGATTTGCGAGACGGCTAGGTCAATCAAAGCTAAGTGGTATGGGAAGGGAAGCGGAAGACCAGTTCGCTTGGACAGTAGACTGGGCACCATCCGGAGCGAGCGTCGTGAGACCTTGGATCGGTCTGCTAGCCCCTGTTCTATGAAACACGAATGCGGCGATGGGTGTGAGAATGTGTGCGACACCGGGAATGAATCCTGGGGCGGCACGAATTCGGTGTAATGAACGCTAAGTCATAATTGTTGATCAACTCCTCTGATAATTTGGCTGGAAAGCGAGCTGTTTACTTCGAGTAAAGTCACATAAGTGGAAAGCGGAAAGGAAACCCACGTTGGTCACAAATGCATGGAGAAAGGTTGCATCTTAGTGTTACATTGACTAGGTATACAACGTGAATTT
Source organism: Calonectria ilicicola (assembly GCA_020809705.1). NCBI lineage: Eukaryota > Fungi > Ascomycota > Sordariomycetes > Hypocreales > Nectriaceae > Calonectria > Calonectria ilicicola. The sequence continues at coordinate 1,083,454 of CP085828.1, read as the reverse complement.
TGATTTCATTAATTAATAACATTCGACTGTTCCTTATTGGGCCGCATAGCATTCTGCAAGTCGTTTTTAAGTCCGAGACACCTTTTAACCCTGGTGAATGGGTTCGCCTTCGGCAGCATCGACACCATCTCGGACAACCCTTTGAACGGCGGCCTCAACATCCTCGTCACCGTCAAGAAGGTCGAGCCAAGTGTTCTTCACACCCTCAGCGGCAAGGAGGGCATCCGCTGTCTGTGCAACTACCTCTCGGCTGACGGTTTCACCCGCAGCGATGTGCTCAGTCTTGCCGAGCTGCACCTTGCCGGCGGGTGCGTCAGACAGGGTACCAGGTCGGAGGTTGATTCCCACTAGAGTGCTCTTCTTGGAGACGTTGTAGAGCACCTCATCGGCAGCAATCTTGGCTTGGTAGTAGTTTGCCAGAACGCCAAAGTTGACCTTTTGCTGGTAAGTGTCCCACTCTTCCTTGGACCACCAGGGAGCGGCTTCGCGGCGAGAGCCAAGGTATGAGACGAGGAGGAAACGGTTGATGGAGGGTGTATCGGCGGCCGCGTTGATGAAGTGAATGGCAGCATCACGGTCGATCTTAAATGTCTGTATCTCGAGTTAGAATATATCGGATGATTCTGACATGGTGGAGCTGATTCATACCCTCTCAGGAGCTCCCTTGCCACCGGCGCCTAAATCTCACATCAGAACTATGCTCAATTTTTGGGGTTTTTAAGAAGCTAGTGCTAGTGGACGGAATTGCGTACCGGCACTCCAAGCGATGTAGTCGGGCTTGACATCGTCAATGACCTTCTGGGCAGCCTCCTTGCTGCTGACATCCTCAATGCTGCTCACGAGGACATTGAGCTTGCCGGGGAGGTTGGTGCCGAGATTCTCAATGGTGGGAACCTGCTCCTGGCTGCGGATGACACTGGTGACGGTCCATGAGCGCTTAAGCAGCAGAGGAGTTAGGAGCTGGGCGATTTTGCCGTGGCCACCGAGTAGAAGCACGTGGTGAGACATGACTGTGGTTGATGTTGTTTTGGTTGTCTTATCTTTCAGACACTAATTGATTGATTGGTAGGGCTAGCTTGGGCGTAAGACGGGCTGGACGTGCAGGAATGGTGGGAGGAACTGGCGAGTCAATTGCGAGTTGTGATGCTTTTGAGCTCTTGGGGTATTGTGTTGCATCGCAGCCAAGTTGCTCACGTAAGAAGAAGACATGACGACATCCACAATGCGGGGCGGGCGTGACGTATCTCGGCGACGAGTGGCATCATGGCAGCGGTTATTGTGGGCGAGGTGTTGGTTGGTTTCATAATCAGGAGGCGAAAAAAAAAGGAGTTAATAATCGGGAAGAGCGAAGCCGTTGGAGGTGCATTGGACCAACAGAGTGGACCGAATGGGGGCAGATGTTCGCGTGGTTTGCCTGCAAGTGAACAGTGGAAGTGGAGTCGACCGAGGTTGGCTTTCGGCATCGGGTTCGTTCAAGTTTCCATGAGCTTCATTGCCCCAGACTGATAAGCAGGCTTCTGTAAGCGGGTTGCAGATTGCCGGCACGCCATGCGCCACGTGGAATAGTATTCGGGGAAAAGAGACAACAGGGAAAAGTTTTATTAAGGTTGTCATGGGGGCAATCCTTTCCTACGGATGTACTTTGCAGGGGGGCGCTGTTTTGGCGGGGGTTCTTGAATCATGAGAGAAAGCTGTGGGTTGTTGTTGGCGACTGAAAATTCGCAATGATGCTGCCCGAAAATTCGATAGTGCCCTGCGCCTGTAAAGTCTATCTATATTGCCGACCAACAACGCCCCAAAAATGACCAATTGGGCTTGAGCCGCCGGTTTTTGTCTGATTTTTTTCTCCCGCGTAACCAGCTCAATTGAGAGAACCATCCAGGTCGATGAGGGGACCTGGTGCTTAGGTAATACGCAGACGGGTCTGCAGATCTCGGCACTCACGGAGCCCATCTGACTAGGCCATTTCTGGAATTGCTCGATCCTGATAGCTGTAGTTGGACTCGATGTTTGCTCTTTGCAAAAGAGTCATCTATTCATTCGGCGTGTTTTGGATAGATGTGTGGCTGAACTAGGTCCCACGCGCTTGGGAAAGGTAAGCTGTAAGCATAACCAGACCCCAACGTACGTCCATTTTGTCCTGAGGCTCAGCGGGACCCAGACTTGAAATACTACCCCTCCAAATCGCTCAGTTTCATTTATCCTCCGGTGTTTGACGGAACCTGGCTCGAGTAGCCAGATATTTTCTTGAAAAACTAGGTACATGAGCCTTGGAAAACACATAGCCTGGACAAGAGTAATGGCAAAGACGGTTTGTATTGTTGGTAAGTTTGGTCGCTGATAGCTTGCACAAGAACCCCTCATCTCACCCCTGTCCAGGCGCTGGGCCCTCCGGGCTGGTCGCGGCCAAGACGCTGCTTCACAATGCCGCCCCCGGCGAGTTCAAGGTCAGCGTTTTCGATGCTCAGGAGCGCATCGGCGGACTATGGCCCACCTCCAAATCGGACACGGGCCGTCAAGTCCACCCTCTCATGGTGGCCAACCAGAGCAAGCACACGGTGCAGTTCAGCGAGCTGGCTTGGGACGATGCCGAACCCCAGCTTCCTCATGCATGGATGATTGGGAGATATCTGGAACGATACCAAAAGAGATTCCTGACCGGGAATGCGGATTTTGAATTGCAGCTTGGGAAACGGGTCACGCGAGCAGAAAGGCGGAAGGATTCGCCCGAAGGTTGGGATGTGACAGTTGGAGATGCCGAGACTCGACAGTTTGACTATCTTGTGGTAGCATCAGGCTTCTTTGGGAAACCCATTATTCCCGAGGGCCTTCCCAAAGAATCCTCCATTCCAATTATCCATAGCAGCCAGTACCGCGATTTGGAAAGCTTGCTGGGCAAAGGACGACCAAACGGCGGCAAAATCTTGGTTGTTGGTGGCCAGATGTCTGGCGTCGAAATAGCTGGCACCATCGGAGCCCATCTTTCTTCGGCAATCAACTCGCCTGAGAACTCTACTATCCAAGATGTTGACAAGTACCGCATACACCATGTTATCCAGCGCCCCATATGGGTATTTCCTCTTTACACCAGCCCAAATGTGAGTCTGGCCCTTGGCAGTCTCGACCAGAATACTGACTGCTAGCCAGGCTGGAATCCCTGCGGCACCATTTTTGCCCGTTGACTTTGCATCCTACAACCGCAACAACCGGCCCAAGCCTCTATCTAATACCCAGGGACACATTACTGAGGATACAGCCAAGGTTTTCCATGGGATTTATCAAAACGTGGTGGGAACTGATCAAGCAGAGTTTTCTCCACTTCTAAAGGTTGATGGCTCCAACAATACTGAGCAACCATACCTGGCTATGAGCGAGTGGTATAGCGATTTTGTCCGCTCTGGATTCATCGAGTTGTCCAAGGGTAAAATAGAGGGCCTCGATGGATCGACGGCCATTATTTCAGGAGGAGACAAAATTGAGGATGTTGCGGCGATAGTAGTCGCAACTGGCTTTGACGCTTCGCCTTGTCTCAACTTTTTCTCGGAGGACGTTCTGAAGACACTCAATCACTCACCAAAGCACATCGACCAGCCAGTAGCTCTTGCTTTCCATGGCACACACCATCCAAACATTCCTGGCCTTGGATTTGTTGGCTTTTACCGATCACCTTATTGGGGTGTCATGCAGATGCAAGCTAGATTTTTGACTGCTCTGTGGTCAGAGAGTGGCGCATCTGTTCGTAACTCGGAGGCATTTCAGGCTCGGATTGACAAGGACGTGTCGCTCCGGAGAACACTTGACTTGCGGGATGATCCTCGAGTATCGCAGTTCCCCATGGGAGATTATATCTATCTGATGGATGAGTTTGCACAGGCTCTATCGATTGACATCCATCCACCATTGGAGCCTCTTGCTCCTAAACTTCCGCACAACAATTTACCGCATGATATGCTGACTCCAGCAAGATACTCACTTGTCAGCGATGATGCAGAGTCGAAGGAAGCAGCAGAAAAGTCTCTGAGGCAAACCCATAAGGATCTGGTGGACGGCCTCACCACCTCTCGGTTCGTGGCTCATGCCGTATTTCGAAGCTTGTTGGGTACCTGGAAGCTGGAGCGTGATCTTCGCAGCAAACTTCCAACTCACCCTAGTGGCCATTTTAGCGGAACTGCACAGTTTCTGCTCCGAGAAAAAACAAAGGATGGGGTTATGTGTGCGGCCAACCCTAAAGATGGGGGGCTATCCGAAGATGAGATAGGCATGGAGTATCTCTACATTGAAGAAGGCGAGTTCAAGACGGAGCAGGGTTTCGGTTTCAGGGCCTCTCGCCGCTACGTTTGGCGATATGACGAGCTCAAGGATGTCTTGAGTGTCTGGTTTGCCAAGCCGGATGACCTCAAGCGAGCAGACTATCTCTTCCACGAGATTGAATTCTCTGGCCCTGAGGAGGCTACTAACAAGGGCTGGTCTGCTAAAGCGGGCCACCTTTGCATTGACGACTACTACGATGTCAAGTACAACTTTGCTTTCCAGGCAGTGAACCTGAAAGAATGGGGTATTGAGTACACGGTAAAAGGACCGAAGAAGGACTACATTATTCAGGGAACATATACACGATAGACAAGTCGTAGATTTAAGAGAGCATGCATGTAGTTAAAGGAATCGACGTGAAGTTGCTCTAGGGACTCTGTGTGCTTTTTCAAGATTTCATAATCCCAAAATGAGTTCATCTAAGGTGGAAATATATGTAATATTATTGGTTATATGTATTTATTGTGCTTGTTTTGATTGAAGGTTGGGTAGAAGAAGCTAAAGGGAAGCCTTGACAAGAACTAAGGCGGACGATGTTACACTAAACCTAGAACCACTCAACCTACTAAATAAACAAGTAAATAAGAAACTAAATAATATTATATTAGATTTATTTTATTATTATTTAATTTTTCCCTAAACTTTCTTATGGCTGCGCTGACAGAGAAGTTGGTGTCATGCAATCGCTTGGTGTGATGATTAATAATCTATGGAAAGTGCTGGTCGAAGAGCTGACAGATGCGCGGGTCGAATAATCATGGCCAGAAAATCATCGAAAAAACAGCGAATCTATTCCCCTTGTACATAACTGCAATTTTGCCACCCGACTCCGTTTCTTTTCCCAATTCCCTGTCACATCTCCGACTGACCCACTACATACCGATTTCTTGAATGCATACGCAGCTCACTAATTGTGATATGGCGATCTCATTACAAGGAGTAGAAACTTTGACCGCACTGGCAACAATTTCATTCAAAAAACGCGGTGCAAGATCTAGGACAAATATTAGAAAAAGATCAGCATCACCTGTTTCGCAGCGATCAGGCGACTCCTATGATTCTTCTACGGAGGATGACTCTATTCAGGGCCCTAAAACTAAACGTAGGAACATCGCTAAAACTGTCATAGCCACATCCACGACTACTGCTTCCCCTAAAGACGTCTTTGCGACTACTCTTCAGGCAAATCGCGACGCCCCTATCGCCGACAAAAGCGATGCGACAAAGCGGATCGATTGGTACGATGACGAGAAGACTACTATAGGCCCGATCAAGTCAGCAAATGTGCGTACCACGACGCATATAGATTTTGCGCCAGATGTTTGCAAAGATTACAAAAAGACCGGCTTCTGTGGATATGGCGACAACTGCCTCTACGCTCATATTCGTGAAGATTTTGAACACGGCTGGCAGCTCGACCAGAGTTGGGAGAAAGTCTCAAAAGGCAAAAGCTTCAAAGGAACTGTGGTGGCTAGTGCCGACCTCCCACAAAAGTCGGATGGCGACAAAGAGGAGGAATGGGCCGGCCTAGAGAAAATCCCTTTCGCCTGCGTCATTTGCGAGGGCTCATACCGACAGCCCATCATCACCAGATGTGGACACTATTTTTGCGAGCCATGTGCCCTGACACGATATAGGAAAGACCTGACATGCAAAGCGTGTGGCGCTGCTACGAATGGTGTGTTTAACACTGCGTCCACTTTGAATAAGTTATTGGAGAAGAGACGAGCACGGGAAGGAAAAAGCAGAAGTGAACAAAAGCTAGGAGAGTGATTTGGCTAAGAGCCAGGGAGATGAGAACGGAACCCTCGCATATTTGCACAAGGGAATGAACTGCATCATTCCTTTTGATAACTTGAATAATCTTCGACGATCGGCGAGAAAAGGGTACAAGCTGAAAAAAAGCAAGTGACGATGCAGAGTTCAAGATCCGTACCCAAGCGAGTGGTAAAATACATGACATGGAAATGAAAGAGAATATAAATCCTCGCCATACTAGACAACTTTTCTGTCCTGATAGGATCATAAGAAGAATAAAAAAAACCTAAGCCTAATCTATTATTTAAATAAATAAACTCATTTATTTATTTCTGGGTAAAAACATGATTGTTGCATGCTTCTTGTAACCAAGTAATGTAAAAGCCTGTACTATTTACTCACGTATTTTAAATGCCAAATTGACCGGATATGTAAAGTAGATTGCAACCGCCTTTGCAATCCGCTTCATTGACTGGGCAAAATGGACGGATCCAGTGTTGGTGGTGTTGGGCTTCGAAAGAAATCCTACTCCTCTGGGTTCTGCGTCCTCAACGCTGATTCTCTGAAGGGCCAAATCTGACGCGTTGGTCCAATGGTAAAAACTGATCTCGATGGCGTCTTGAGGGGCTATGTGAGATTCATATAGTTGTTTTCTTCCTTTAAGGAAAGGAAGAGCTTGAAAAGCTCACGGGACCCAACGGCACGCCGCTAGATAGACTTTCAAATCTGCTGGTACAGTCGTCCTTGTGCCAACTTTGAAGTCTACAGGCAATACAAGATGAAAGCCTTGATAGCTTACTCCAACAAACCCCTCTCAAGCACATAACCGTGCACACACACAAACAATTAAGATATCGAATGAACCAATTATTGTTTCTGGATCTTTTGGATTGTCCGGATGCGAAATGTGCCGGGGGTTGTTAGGTGGAATGACAGGGGTGGAGTATTGATCAGGTAAAGGAACTTCGGCTTCTTCTTGAGTTTAGACAGGCAGGGAAGCATGAGGGCTGGTTCCAGCAGGAACTGAGGCTGAATGCATGGGTGGAGGAGAGACTTCAGCATCACCAGCAGGCGAAGACTGCCGCGAAACACAATGGCGAACTGACAGCCTGGACCCTTGTGCCGTACGATACTGAAGTTAATGAGACCGTGAGATGAATGTGTTGTGTGGCTTTCTTTGAAAATTCTCGTAACTTAGATTATGAGATTAGCAAGATTTGAAGACAAAGAGGGAACATAGCAAGCTGACCTAATGAACGAACCGTGGCATTTTGGTTAGGCATGAATACCAGTTTCGAGCAGCTGAGCATGCGTTGCTGGTTGATCTCGATGAGGAATGGGACTTTCCCCCATCGGGTCGAGTCCTGTCGTACTTAGGATTGCCAGCTCAAGAAAGCGGAAGAGTTCTAAAAGAGCCAGGTCTTCTAGGAGATGAGATGCTTGAGCTCTGGCGATCGTGGTTTGAAAGGTTGTGGGTTTGTTGTCCCGGCTCCGTTGTGTTGGGCTCTGCATTTTATATTTGGAATCCGGAATTACGGATAAATTTATTTGCCAGTTGGATTGATCGTGATTCACTCAGTTGGTGCCGCAAGGTGAAAACAATTACGTTGTTTGATGAGGAGGGTAGAAGGTTTTCGCCATCTTTGTCTGATCAAACATTGCGTGTTTGTGTCACACACGTGACTGTGTGTGACCTGTGATAATCATGGCATGAAGTGCCGGGGTTTTTTTTTCTCCCTGTTGTATCGATGTTTGTGCTTGTATAAGGAATCATGGGTGAATCTTCGTTTGAAGTCGGATGCATTGAGAGTGATTCAGTGCTACAAGTTGCGTTCAAACCTAGGGCGTATTGAAAGCAATCCGGTAGGTTGTGGCCGGTTTGTTTGAAAGCATTGGCCTCTTGATGATCTACACTAAGCTCTTGCCGAAAGTTCTGATTGTTCATGAGCCCATTTCACCCCATATACATCTCAGTAGGGCCGACTCTGACGTGAACACGCAGACATCATAAGCCCACTGTTTGTTCAGCTCTGATGTGTTTTGTACAAGGCACTTGCTCCGGATTCGCGCGCTTCGTTATTGAGTTGATTTAACCTTATTCCTGCATCGCGGGTTCTGCAAAGCTAGACTTTATTTGATCCCACCTCCGCATCCCCAGCGACAACTTTGTGCATGAACCCCACCTCAACCAGTTGTTCCACCACTCACATGGCGGCGCCTATAACGACTTCAACACCATTTCTGGATGTCCCAAACAAGAAATGCGGAAGTTTGGGGAAATGAGATGCTCGGATTTGGATGGCCCTGTTGGGGTTGAATAAAAGGACCACGGGTTCTATCAGCTTTCAAAGTTACGGTTGAGCAACCAACCAAGCATTGGGATACTGGGTTCAACATGAAGTTTTCGAGTATTGCTGGCACTTTCACGGCGCTGTGGAGCCTTTTTGGTTCCGCAACCGCATTCACCAACCCGATCCGTAACCCGGGCGGCAGTGATCCTTTTGTCACGTATTCTGGTGACGGTTACTACTACCTCATGTCGACCTCGTGGACCAATGTACAGATTGCACGCTCCACGACCATTGCAGGGCTCAAGACGGCTACAAAGAAGACCATCTACTCGTCGACGGTGGCCAGCCGCGCCTGCAACATCTGGGCCCCGGAGATTCACTGGTTGGGCAACCGGTGGTATGTTTACTTTACCGCAGGAAATTGCGACAACCTCGATGGCCAGAGAATGCATGTTTTGAGAGGTATGGTGTGTGATCGTTGTTGTAGATAATGATAACTGATCTATATAATTAGGTGGCGCCAGTGCCTGGGATAATAGCTACGAATATGCAGGCCGACTAAGTGACGTGTGGTCGCTTGATGCATCCATCCTTCGTTTCAGCTCGCATGGCAACTACCTCATGTTCTCCTGCATGTACGGGGTCCAGTATCAGTCGATTTGTCTGCAGAAGCTCAACAGCGACTACGTCTCACTCTCTGGCGACATCCACATCATCTCGCAGCCAGACCAGGCCTGGGAAAAGTTCTCACATCCGGTAAACGAAGGGCCTGCAGCGCTCTACGCCGGCGGGAAGACGATGATTTCTTACTCAGCTTCGTACTGCTGGAGCGCCAACTACTGCGTCGGCCTGTTGACATGGGACGGTACCACGAACCCGGAGCAGGCGAGCGCGTGGAAGAAGAGCAACGGCTGCCAGCTGAGCAGCGGCTCTGGCAATTACGGAACGGGTCACAATTCTTTTTTCCAGAGCCCTAGTGGACAGGAGACGTGGATTGCATACCATGCGACGTCTGAGTCTGGTGGTGCTTGTGATGACCGGCGATATACCATGATTCAGAAGATTTCAATTAGCAGCAGCGGCTCTGTAAACTTGGGTGCCCCTGTTTCATTCTCGACGCAAATTAACGAACCTCAATAAGTTTTAGTTATAGAGTAAGGGAAGGAAAGGAAAGGAAAGTAAAGGGATCAAACGAGCATAAGGTTGCAGTAAGGTTGTGGCCAATCGCATGATGCAAAAAGTGACGGTCCAATAGAAACCAGATTCAATCCATGAGGTTTCAATTTACTTGACCATTGGCCCTCTAAATGGTCAGCTTGATGTGACCTTTTCTTTACTTATTTTTTCCCTTTTGCCTCTTGTCCGCCCCCTCGTATTTCCCGGTGTCAGGTGTCATCATGATTCCTTTGCTGCTGGTTGGTGCAAAAGCGTGGGCAAAGTGAAGCTGGCGCGATCAACTGACAGCTGAGCCGCGTGGCACAGCGCGGCCCCCTTCAAGGGCTCCCGGAAGCGCCATGAGTCATCCAAGTTGATATATGAGGCCCAACAAACACCTGACATCGGGAGGCATAGGCTTCGCGGAGATGGCCCGCTGATCGGCCTGGGCCAACCGGGAATGAAGATACATCTCCCCGAGGCTGCCTCCCTTGGGGGCTGGGACGGCAAGCCATATGCAAGATATCGAACAAACTGCCGATTAGGGATGGTCAGATCATGAATCACGGCATGTTCAAGGGCGGCGAGATGGCTGAGGCTCTGGCAACCCTGGCGCGTATCGGCCGATGCACCCTGGGCTGAACCCATCCCACGGCCTCGGGATATGAGCACCGCCCGGGCGACGCATCCAGGATCTCACTCGACCGGACCACTTTTTGGGACTCGAGATGGGTGAGATGAACTGAGGGGCTCCGTGGGAAAATAAAAAATTATGCAGAGCATAGATTTGGCTCCATCGCATCTACCCGACCCAAGAGATCGTGACCGCTAAAAAAAAAAGCCAAGAAAAAAAATGGGAGGGGAACAAGTAAAAAAAAATATAGTGGTGTCAGTGCACCATCGCAGCAACAACATCAGGCAGCTAGAATAAAACAAGAAGCACCACAATCAGAGCAGGAACTATTGCTTCCATCACTTCCGATTTCGTCATTTTTTCCCTGGTTGGGCTGCAACGCGTTTGGTAAGCCTGCTCGCCTCCTAACGCACGCCCGCGCTTGGCATCAAAGCTTGGATATTGCATGGCCTGATTCTCGTAGCACATGCCAGCCATGCCGCTATGATTGGGAACCAGCCCGCTCTCCTCGAGTCACACATCTCGATAGCCTCATTGTGTCCTGCCTCGGTGGTCGGTTCTCCTATTTTTGCCCCTTCTCGTGTAACCTGCCATCCGCCAGGGAAAAAAGTGTCCCTATTTAATTCCTTGCTTCGCGTCTCCAGTTTGTCGCCCAGGCACATACATCATACCAAGACCTGTGTGGAGTAAGCAAAGCTGAAGCTTCAACCCCGCGCAACACCACAAAAACCTACACACAAACATCACCTCATTACTGCTCCCAATTCCCTCCCGCAACAACAAGCCACTGCCGTCACAATGAAGGTCGCCATCTTCAGCACGAAACCCTATGACAAGACGTATCTAGCGTCTGTTCTCAATGCCAAACACGCCAGCTCGGGCATCGAGCTGGTCTTTCACGAATTCGCTCTCAACGAGGACACCGTCTCCATTGCCGAGGGAGCCGACGCCATCTGCGTCTTTGTCAACGACACACTCAATGCCAATGTCATCTCAGCTCTGGCCCAGCTGGGCGTGAGAGCCATCTTGTTGCGATGCGCCGGTTTCAACAATGTCGATCTTGACGCTGCCGAGCGCTTGCGCATCATGGTCGCCAACGTGCCCTCCTACTCACCTGAGGCCGTCGCCGAGTTCGCTGTCGCGCTTATCCAGACGCTTAACCGCAAGACGCACCGCGCTTACAACCGTGTCCGAGAGGGCAACTTTGCGCTCGACGGCCTGCTTGGCAAGACGCTGTGCGGCAAGACGGTTGGTATCGTCGGTGTCGGCAAGATTGGTCTAGCCACGGCTCGCATCATGAAGGGCTTCGGGTGCCGACTCTTGGCGTACGATCCCTTCCCGTCGCCTGCTTTTGAAGAGTATGGAGAGTACAGGAGCCTTGAGAATCTCCTCCCCGAATGCGACATTGTCAGCCTGCACTGTCCACTCATGGACAAGACTCGCCGCATCATCAACAGCGATACCCTTGCTCTTATGAAGCGAGGTGCCATGCTTGTCAACACCTCTCGAGGAGGCCTTATCGATACTGAAGCTGTGATCCAGTCCCTCAAGGAGGACCACATCGGAGGTCTGGCACTCGACGTGTACGAGGCTGAGGGCGAGCTGTTTTACAACGATCACTCATCGCACATCATCCAGGACGACATGCTCATGCGTCTGATGACATTCCCCAACGTCGTGGTCTGCGGCCACCAGGCCTTCTTCACCGAGGAGGCGCTTACTGAGATTGCCGAGTGCACGCTCAACAACCTTGAAGACTTCATGGTGCGCCGAACCAGCAAGAACTCGCTTACCAAGGATCTGAAGATTCGGCGTCGCGACTCGCTACCCGTGCGAGCCATTTAAAAAGGGCGCGCTCCCTTTGCCGATTCCGGTGCGTTTCCGCACGCTGTCGTCGCATATGGAACCGGACGAGACGAGACGTGACATGGACCCCTTCTTGAAGGATTTTGTCCTGACGGCTAGTCCCGCCTTGTGATTGCCATCACACCACCACGACGCCGCTCATTAACTACGGAACCTACCTCGGGCGCTAGAAGAGATATCCTTGCCAGCCATGTGTGCCAAGTGGGCCGGACCACTGGATACCGAGGGTCCACTGAGACACACGGATCTCATTCACTGTTACCGAACATTGCCGGAGCCGCATGAACACCCCCCGTCCCCTGGCAACCGCATCAGTTTCGGTCTGGATTTTCTGAGCGCTGACAGCGGGTGGCTGTCGGTGGCCGTTGACCGTCTTTTCTTCACCTGTTACTTTCTTTTCTGGTCTTCACCGTTTGCCCCTCACCTAGATGTTTCCTTGTTCCTTTTACTGTTTACTATCGACTGGGATACGACGACGACGAGATATACACAATAGATGGTTGGTTATGGGCCTGCTGCAACAGCCAGCGGCATCCTTTTATCTGATGCAAAAAGGATTAGAGCAACAGGATCATGACATGGACGTTTCCCAATCTGGATGCTTGTTCTTTGTTTTTTTTTTTTGTTTTTTTTTTATTTGTTTTTATCTATAGAAATAACAATAATGAATCCTGGGTATAATGTTCTACTGTGCTTTACATACAAAAGAAAGACGCAAAAAAACCTTTATACCCCCAAATCTATAAGACCGTTTCTATCCCATTAAGAGCCTCTATCCTTTTATAGCCCATTCGGTCCAAAGCATCTGTATTTAATTTGGTGCGAGTAGATTACTCTGTGTGTGTTTGTGTAGGATAAAGATCTTTGTGGCCAGCCCCCCCTCCATTTAAGGGTTGCTAACGTAGCTCCTGGCGCGTCGGAGATCCTCATCGTTCTCAGAGTCATCCCTGACCAATGCGCCGCCTGGGGTCATGCCGCGACCCTTGGCCTTTTCAATGTCGTCGACGCTCTCGTCCTCCTCGTCGCCGCCGTAAGCGTACTTGCTGCGCTCTCGGATCTTTGCGCCGTACTTCCAGAAGAGGAAGGGAATGGCACAGCAGGCGAGACTGATAAAGGCCAGCAGGGATGAGGCCCACTGGTTGTTGAGGCGCTCGTACATTTGCTCGGTGAAGAGGACGACGGCAGCACCCCAGAAGGATCGGATGCATGTCTTTGCGGCCAGGGCCGAGGCGGCCTGGTGCTGATACGAGTCGACGAGGTAGTTGTTGGCGGAGTTGTAGAGGAAGATGAAGCCGAAACCGACAGGGAAACCGCCCATGGCAGGACCAGCCCAGGAGAGCTCAGTGTAAGAAGACCAGGCGAAAATGAACAAGCCAATGGGGATGAACCAGCAAGACGCCATCATGGGGATAAGGCGGACCTCAGCTGGAGGCTTGCCGTTGTGCTTTTCGACCATTGTGAGGTAGTGCTTGTTGACAAGGGGCGCGCAGAAGGCAGACAAGACGACACCAACGGCGATGGGGATGAACATGAGACCAGTCTTGCCAGCAGAGTAGCCCTTGTCCTTCTGGTAGATGATGGGGAAGGCAACGAAGAACATGTAGAGCAGACCGTATAGGACACTCATGTAGATGGAGATGAGGAAGACGATGAGCTCGCCAAAGAGCAGCTGGAAGGGACGGATGAGGAACACGCGGAGACGCTCCGAGAGAGGTCGCATATCAAGCTCCTGCTCGGTGACGTGGTCGGACTCGCCAGTGGACTCGCGGAGCTTGCGGGCGCGGCGGGCGAGAATGGTGGGTGCGTATGTCTCGGGAACGGTGAAGGTGATGAGGATCCAGACGACACCGGCAAAGATGAGCTGGATCCAGTAGAGCCAGCGCCAGCCAGCGGCGTCAGAGAGGAAACCACCAATGAGGGGACCAACTACAGATCTTGTAAGTGATTTGTTGTTTTTAAATATTTCAACTCTGGGGAAATGACTTACTAGCAGGGCCGATGAAGGGAGCAGCAGAGAAGGCAGCCATGGGAACACCACGCTCCTCGTTGCGCCAGAGATCAGCAAGTGTACCTCCGACAAGAGTCATGGGCGCAGAAAAGGCGATACCGTCAATGGCACGGCAGACGATGAGGGTTCCGATATTCTTGGCAACGGCGCAGGGGATGATGAAAACGACGGCAATCAACAGGGTCGAGCCACTAACACCAAACGGTTAATACGAAAATACGAAAAAAAGGGAGACAGTGTCAAGCGCAAACTTACTAGATGACACGGCGGCCGTAAATCTCGGACAAGGGGGCGAAAATCATGGGGCCAACACCAAAACCAACGACGAAGACGGTGATTGTAACGAGAGCAACCTCCTCACTAACGTCAAACTCCTCCGACACGCCGGCGATATCAGCGGTGATGACGGCCGAGGCAAAAGCCACGACGAAGCACGTCAGGGCAACGCACATTGTGCACCACCACTTGAAGGCCTTGGACCAGTTCTTGGGGTTCTCCTTGTCGCCGGGAGTAAAGGTGACGAGCTTGTAGCGGCGCTCGCCGGTGACGGGATCGGGAGCCTGGCCCGACTTGCGCGCCACGGCCTCTGGCTGCACGGGGCCCGGGATGGAGCCCGCGGGCGCCTCGACGCGGTACTCGTCCATGTTTGCGTTTGCGCTCAGCGTGCGGTACGGCAGCTCAATGTCGAGCTGCGGGTCGCGCGACTCCTTGGTGAGGCTGCGGGACAGCTCGCGCGAGACCCGCGAGCTGGTGCGGGGCCGGCCATTGTTGTTGTTGTTGGTGGTGCTTGTGATGGTGTTGATGGGGGCAAACTCCCGCACGTCATTGTTTTCGGGAGGCAGCGTGGCCGAGGAGGCATTTGATGTTGTCGACTCCATGGTTGGAGGCTGGTGATGATATCACGGGGGGGGATGTAGACCCAAAAAGGAGGATGTAAAAAAAGAAGCCCAGTGATGGATAAAAAAAGATGATGAATCTAAGATGACAGGAATCCCATAAGAAGAATGGATAGGATCACCACTGTACACTGCTGTATAATACCCAGCTTCAAACCTCTTCGATATCACTTGGGGGGGAGACGGGGGGACGTCATATATATACTCTTTTCCCATCTTTCCTCTTTGCGGTATCCGAGGTCAAGCTGTCGCCACCGTTCAGAATGTACGTATTACCCGAAATCCTTAACCGCCTCCTCGGTCCAAGATGCTAGCTCTCTCTGTCTGTATTGGCAGCCTCTTACTTCACACACCCTCCCCCCATGACTGTGTGCTTTTTCGCGACGGGCAGTCCGAGAGCCGGGCTAGGGGAATTTTTAGGGTGCCAGTGCCAGTGCAGCGCTGTGTGTGTGGTCGTCTACAGAAGGGGACCGTGCACCCCACTCCCCTTTGGTGTGCGTGCTCTGCTAGCTCGCAGTGCGGCTACGAACCATTCAGGCCCTCACAGCAGCAAACGCACCTAGTAAATCCATGCGGCTCCAACCGAGCCCGCAGCCTTGACCACTGACCACAAGGGAAGGGAAGGGGGGCGTGTGTATATGTGGATATGAGTGGGTGCCGTCGGCGTGCTTCCGTTGGTCGTCCCAGTTTTTCTTTTTTTTTCCCTTCCTGCTCCCCCTGCTCACCCTTTCACCTTCGTCACAGAGCGCAGGTGAGATAGCCTCTCTCTTTGGTGGATGGGGATAACTCGGTGTTTTGGTGACGGGGGCGCCACTTTGGGCCGCGCGTGCCCCAGTTATTATTTTTTTCCTTTTACCGATTCCAGTCACGCAGCGTTGTTGCAGGAGATTGCGCGCAGGCACATCTGAGATCCAGACGCAAGATCCCACGCACAAGGGTTCCCTCCCTGCGACGCTGTGCTTGCTGTGCTCGCGTTTGCGTTGCTCGTCCTGTACGGCTGCCGACCGCGACAAATCGTCACGGCTCACCGCCGAGTGGAGGCTGCGGCGGCCGGGGCGGTCCGGGTCACGGAGCTCGAAAAATTCAATTCGAGGCCCACACACGGCGCCGATGTGGAGCCCGCGCTCGCCGCGCTCGCGGTAGGGCCGGCATCGGAACGCGACCATCAGCTTCTAGGCTGAAGCTAGTCTCCACTTTGGGAACTATCATGGTCATTACATGACGAACAGGGGAGGGGTGGGCGGTAATAAACACGGTAATTAATAGGTTGCATACTAGGGCTAAGGTTGTTATCAAAGACTGTTTGCATGCATCCTCCTCTTATCCACTCTCGTCATCATCGTCGTCTCTTTCGTGTCCTCTTCCAGCCGGTAGCCCTAAGGGAACTCCACATCCATCCTCGTAATACCACCCAATTCCTCCACCACGTCGACGCTCACGGTTCCACCCATGCGACTCCCTTCCCATCCCGCCATCAGTCGCTGCTATCGTCCTGCAGGATTCCTCCGTCGCCCCCAAAGCGACCCTGCACTCGACACCTTGTTAAAACCAAGGCAGGTCACTGCGTTGGGCTGCAGTCCATCGTCAGACTCCACCTCTGCCATCACAATGTTATCGTCGGCGTCTACATGCCTGATGCTCCCGTCCCGTTGGATGGCGGCATGCGAGGGAGGTGCTGCCCGTCCAACATCCATGCTCCATGCACGAGCCCATCCCTCAGCACTGAACGCCCAAAGCAACATGTCTGGCCCAGAGTCCAGAACCAGCTCCACCACGTTGCCACAGATGGCCACAGCTTGACCTTGAATCTCCAGGGGATAAACGCCACTGTTGTGGAAGGGTCCTTCAAAGATGTTGATTTCGCCGTAGCTTTCCTCTGGCCTCTAGCTAACCCATTCCCTCAAATCTTCATCCTCTTCGCCCTCCACCGCCGTCCGCCGCCCCCTGCGTGAAGTTCCAAGAGAGCTTCCCCCAGAAATATCATGGAACATGTCTGGCGGAATGGTGTAAAAGACAACAATCTGCTTGTCGGCCTTGCTGCTCCGCTGTGGATCTCCCTCGTTGGAGGTAACCTCGTCTGACCTAATGCAGAGGCGATCCCCACTTCTGACTGAAAATGTTGCCGCAACGCGGACGCCATGCCGTGTATCTGCACCAGCAGTGTATAACATGGGCGATGCAGACGACGCGGCCGCAGGAGCGCGGAACCACACCTTGCGAAGAAGCCTGTTGACGGATCCAATTGGCGCGTCGGTCCCCAGACCGAGGTTTCCCGTTTTGGGATCGATGAAGAGGATGTGATATCCATCGCTCAAAGGCACCGCTCGGTAGTGGTCTGCGCTACTGGCAGAGACTCTGCGCAGACCATCATCGTTGGCCGGCTGTTGTGGGTTGAACAAGTTGCGCGGTCTAACGCACGTCCTTTGAGATGCCCATTCGCCTGCTGGATCAACATCGTCAACCACCATTCCCCCCGTCGTCACACCCATTACCGAAACAACTCCGCTGCCACCAGGGCGGCTGAAACGGGCCTCAAAACCTGGGAACAAGGTCCCGATGGGGCCGAAGCCACTACCCAGACCAGCAGCAGAGCTGAGCAGTCGCAATTTCTTGTCTGCGCCAACTCCTTTTCTTCCTGGGAGAAAGTACAAATAGTCACTCGGTGATGCTAATGGGAACATCCTGCTCAAAGCCTGGTTTGTGAGAGCATCCACCCAGTGCAGCTCAATGCCAGATGTGCATCCAAATGCCACACAATTTCGCTGAGCATAAATTGCAACCGAACGAGGGGGATCATCAGCATGGCAAACGTTGCTATAAATTGATCGTGGGCCATTCTCAATAGGAGGCCCCCGAGTCGCAGGGCTTTCCTGGCAGATACAGACAGGGGCTGTAAGTGTCTTTTGGGTGAGTATTCTCGGGTCCGAGCCTTTGTGGGATGCATTGGCCGATGCTGTCTTGGATTCTCTAACCTTCTGAGCCGGAATGTCGTAAACCATTCCCGTTCGACCTTGCATCAGTATTGCAACGGAATACCTGCCTGCCGATGTGTCCATGCTGCAAGCAATGACTTGTCGTGGGCAAGCCACCGTCACCACGGGCCGGGGGATTCCCAAGGGTTGAGTCTCTCTCGGCCGTAATGGGACGGACCATTTCGAACGTGGGCCAGAGCAGACATGGTTCAATTCATAAACGTGGACGTTCCGCCCATGCGTTACCAAAAGAAACCGTCCGCAGAGGCTACTTGTAAAGACGAGGGCCCCATGCACCGTTCCAACCGTGGTTCCCGGCACAAGTCCACTGAAATCCGTGTATCCCACTTCTTTAAATGCGCACTTTTCTGGATCGGATAGTTCGCATTCCCTTAAAATCCATTTACTCATTATTCTCTCCTGATTGAGGCTCAAAAGTCGTGTTATGTTCAGGGGACTCATGATTTGGAGGATGCTGCTCCACCAACCGCCCCTCTTCAGCATTCGTACCAGGAGGCCACGATCGAGACTGGCAAGGAACCAGGATCGACATGTATGGCGAGCTGAGTTGTAGTCTTGTGGAGATAGGAGAAGGTATATTTGCTGAATCGTTTCATTGGGCAGCCGCATCGAAGTAGGTCGGCCTGAAATCGTCAGTTCCCATCCCGCATCTTCTAGCTACACATCACGTCTTACCATCCACGTGTAACACGTCAATACAGTCACCGTTCGGCATATTTTGGATTCCGAAACAAGCAAACTCCGAAATCGCGAATCCCGTTGCGGTTGGGTGCATAGGTTGTCTTGGTCAGACACGAGTTACGTCCGTCATCGGCTTGATTCGGTCAGGCATGCGGACCATAGTCCTGTCTCAGGCCCTCCTGACCAGGGAATTTTCCCAACGTCTCAAAATCAATCCTTTTGGGTAAATATTACAAAATGACATATAGGAATACAAAGGTATAGAAGCTGTGGTGATGAAGATGAGGTGAGCTTAGGTGAATAAAAGAAACAGCTCAGTCTCCAGTCACATTACAATTAGATTGGGTCGTTCTTGCTATGTAAGGGTTTGCCGTGATGCCCAGCCACGCACTTGAAGAAGGCAGGGCCCTCGCGGATGCTGTCATTGAGGAAAAGGAATATAAAACATACGGTCTAGCAATGTTCACATTAACTCCGTCGTCAATCCACAACCAGGCGCCGTTTAAATGCATCATGCTTCTATCATCAGGCATTACCACTTCCGTCGTCTCTCCATACATTAGCATATCCAATCCCAAGGCTACTGTCAGCACCTGAGAGGATGAGTGGATCCTGGTCCTCGCTCGCTTCTGTTACATCGTCGGGTACAACCGGAGGTGGGTCTTTGTATTTCCAGGGTTGCTGTAATCTGCTTTCCGATTAGTATTTGCTTTTTATGCGGAGATCGCGTGTTGCATACGGTACCACGAGGCTGGGATTGACAAATTTCAAACCCTGCTCCCTATCTTCATCAAGAGTGCTGCCTCGTCGCAAGACACCTCCTGATGGTCGCAGGAATTCTTCATCAGACACCTCGTCCGAGATAGCTTCCTCTGAGTCCTCATCTGTCCTGATTGCACGAAGTGCAATGTATCTGGTAAGAGGCTCAAACCGCTGCTTAATGTAGTAGCTGTACCAGATGGTAAAGGGAAGAAGCGGCAGGATTACAACGGATTGAACAAACGCCTTGAGCAAAGCAATTTGACCAAACATGACCACTTCAAACACAACAAGGCCAATAATGATACGCTGGCAGATTATGCGCCACGCACCACCAGTGGCATGTTGAGGCTGGTCCATTGCATAAAGGACCATGTACTTGAACGTAAAGTGTCCAAGAGCAAAATAGATTGTGCCAACCACAAGAATAGCAAACCCGAGGGTGAGGACACTGTAAATCAGACACAGGTTGAACACAAGCAATGCCGTAGGCAAATAGAACCCGTATTGAAAAATGGGTGGCCGTTTCAGCTCGTCGTAATCACGTGGTGTCCTCGACATCATACGAGAGAAGGGGTAGAGGAAAACACTTCCAACCTCCAGTATTCTGAATGGCATAAGACCAATGCCCTGCAACATAATGAAGGATGTGTAGAAAATCGAGAGTTGGTCCACATCACCGGCAATGGCCAGAGGTATCTGGCTAGTGTCTTTGAGAAAGCCTGACAAAACACTCCAAAAGTCCAATCCAGTTCTCGATACTGCAAAGACAAAAAATGTGTTGAAGAATGTGAAGAAGAAATTTTTCGAGACAACGGAGAGTTCAACGTCTCCCTGAGAAATCATTCCTTGACAGTTCGACAACCAGTCGTATAAATATGGGACAGCAACGTTGAGCAGAGAGACCACAAGTGTAGGGACACCGTTCTGGAAAAGGGAGTGTATGATTGAGTGATCCTGTAGCCATTCGGCAAACTGAGGTACTACCCTCTTAATCGTACAGATACTCATCAATGATGCAAGGAAAGCCGTGGGGAAAATCCAAAGCAAGGTGAGGAAGGTGATGAAAATGGTGACAGCCCAGGACTTAAGTCGGCGGAGGCCACGAGGGGCATACGTGTTTCTCCAGATGAGATCCGACGGGGCGGGTGTTGGCTTCGTCAAGAGTCTGCCGGGACGAGGATCTATCCTTGCTTGGGTAAGCATCTGGCAGGAAGCGACCGAGTCCATGGTAACAATGGCTGTGTCAGTCGGGGTATATGTCTTCTTGCGAGCCTCATAAACTCGCTCATCCAGCCGCCGAAGCTTCTCCTCATAGTAATCAATTGCGTCAACATTGCGGTACCGAAGTCCAAGGAAACCATAGCGAAGTCTGATCTGGGGCCTGTTGCCTTGCTCGCCCCAATCGGCTTGGTCGACATCAGAATCTAGGAGGTGCCCATTCTCGCCGACTTCTTCATCTGTATCCGGCCTCTGCGACTCGCTTGAGCTAGAATTTCCACGGAAACCTCCCAGACTGATTCTCTTTGATGCTCCTCTAAAATTTAGGTGTTGTGCCCAAGCGAGCTCAAGATCTCGTAAAGTTCTGTCTCTCAGTGCCATCAGATCGTCCAGCTGTTTCCAATTTCGG
Organism: Calonectria ilicicola; assembly: GCA_020809705.1. Taxonomy (NCBI): domain Eukaryota; kingdom Fungi; phylum Ascomycota; class Sordariomycetes; order Hypocreales; family Nectriaceae; genus Calonectria; species Calonectria ilicicola. The sequence goes on along the minus strand of CP085828.1, from coordinate 1,062,472 downwards.
CAGAGGTTGACAGAGTCCACGGTTCCAATGTTTAGCTTCTCGATAAGAGATTTAATCTTCTCTCCTGATCGCAAGTCGGATGGAATTCCTGTCAAGCGAAATGACCGGTCTGTCACGGTAGACTGGGATCCGAGGTAATCTTGCCGATAGCGGATGATTCGAAATGTTTCCCAGTTGACAAAGTAGATAGTCAAGAGCACAAAGAGGTAGGTGAATACCACATAAGACCACAGGTACTTGATTCCCTTGCTCTTGTGCTCCTCTTTACCAGTTGATGGGTCAATGTCATCATCCACAAACTGGATTTGCCCGAACTCGTTAAAGACATATGCTGTCGAATCTGTGTCGTGTGTATGATTTCCAGGCCCAAAGGGCAGCGTAAAGTTGCGGTAGTGCGTGTTGATTGGCCACAGAATAACGGTAGCGAAAAAGGCCATAATAGCAAACAAGCGTATAGCCATTTTGAAGAAGGCCAGGAACTAGTATGGTCAGCCAATGTTCACGTTGCCCAGCACCTGCAGGTAGCTACATGCAGGCCTTTATCTCCAACCTACCACAAATGCGTCCAGTCCCGCTGACGCCAGCACCTGGTCCTCAGTCACTCTGTACAATTGAGGGATCCATCCAAAGGCCGAATCGGACAGCGTGGGAAGGTTGCTGGTACGGTCTCGGCGGCGTTTGCGGGCCGCGTATAGAGCAGGCCATCGTGGGCGAAGAATCTATATTTGCGCGTCAGCATGCGCTCTATCACGATAATTTCTAGCGGATGGAGACCCGGCGCACGTACGCAAAAGGTGAAGAAAGCAAATAGGCCAATAACGAGGGAGAGCACGAGCTGCACCTGCAGGCTCTTGTCGTTTGAGGGCCGGACGAATTCCTCCCAGTCGCAGCCCTCGGTGACGTTTGGGTTCATCGTAGGCGGCAGCGCAGCCCTTGCGATGTGGTTCGGGCGCGTTCCAGGCGGATAATGTTGATGTAATGCTGCGGGAGGCTGGATCGGTGAGCTTGAGCTCCAGCTTGATGGTGGTGTGGCGTGCAGGAGGCGAGCATGACTCGAGTGACGTATGGTTTGTGCACGGGCCATTTCTTTCAGTGGACTTGGGCATCAACCTGTGAGGAAGCGGTACTGTGCACAGCATAAATGGGACTACCCGTAGGCGTAAGGTGGGGCACGCACGCCTTCACACCTCGTCCCGAGGTAGGCCCGGAAAACCTGTGTCAGCCGGGAAAACCTGTGTCAGCTTTTTCGCCTGACCTTTACCAAAAGCTTTGTAAAAAACTACCAAATTAAACGATTTTCAAGTAAATATCGTACATTGCAATTATGCCTTGTAGATGTAATAATTCCCAGGTTTCTAAACCTTTGGAAAACACACTAGCAAAAGCTCGGGCTGAATTAAGGAAAAATATGCTCGCAACACTCAATCCAAATATCCCCTACAACACACAAGCAACTTCAAAAGCTGCACTCAATACACCTTCAACGCACGCGCTCGCCGCCCAATTTAATACATCAAAAGAGATGATTCGACGCATCAAAGCATCGGCTTCATCGTCAGCTATTCCTACTAGGCGCCAGGGTCGCCCGGCGTTATTATCCAACTCTGAAGAAGCTGCCCTAGTTGCCTTCATTTTATAGCTTAAAAGATCCGGCTTTCCAGCTGAAAAAACACAAGTTAAGAAAACTACACTAAAATTTCTACACTCTCAAAATATAGAAAAACAACATATATCAAAAACCTGGTATTCTGACTTCCATAATCAACATCCCTAGCTTCAAAAGATATTCATTAAGGCTGTAGATAAGGCTTGTAAAGTATTCGAAGTTTTTAATATTAAAAACATCACCAAATTCTTTATAGAGCTTAAGAAGATGATTATAGTTAATAATATTAGTCCCTTAGAGTGTTGGAATAAGGATGAATGCAGTATTTATATTAGATGCCTTCGAGAACAGATTCAGGTCCTTATAATCCGCACCACTTGAGCTCAACGCCCTAAAATTACTAATCTTTTAAATTGCAAGTTATGCACCCAAATTGGAGCTGCGAATGCCATCGGAAACACAATTCCTCCTTAGGTTATCTTTAAAACTTTCCCTACAAAGTCTTAGGCTGAGATTAAGGCCATCCTAGGCATATGATTTATTTAGTTAAAGACTGGCTTCAGTAACTATAATATCACATTTGAATGGCTTTACGTATTTAATGTATATTTATAGAGAGCCTCTGCTAAGGTTAAATAGAAAGGAGTGATATTTCAATAGTGGTTTGGTTATGATGAGTGGCTTTATAACCCCGTAGACCTAAGCTTTCAACATCAACATCCACCTAATATTCATGAGGAAGAGGAAAAGATCTATCGCCTACTTGTAATAAATGGCTTTTCTGGTCATCTCTCCTTTAACTATATCGAATATTATATTTAATTTAATATCATTATTTATCTATTACCATCACATTCAACACACCTCACACAACCTCTTAATATTAGTATTTTTCAGCCACTTAAAAACACATATTAAAAACAACTACAAAAATCTCTTCGGGAAGGCAACCTAGCATTTAACCACTTACAATTCGCTCATACATTTGCCCAAATTTACAAGGCCAGCTTCTCAAAGCATAATATTATATCCAGGTTTAAAAAATCAGGCATTTAGCCTGCTAATGCAAAACCTGTGATTAACTGCATCATTACTAAGCAACGGCAACAGCAAAGGGCAATTCATCCCTCTATTATAACAATACTGCCTATTAACAGTCAATTCCAGGATACCCAAGATCAAATCGATCAAGTTTATCAACAATATCAAGAGATTATAAATTCACCTTCATTAAAGGCTATTTCCAATATCAGGAATATTATCTTAGAGACAGCATTAATGCACCATGAGCGTAAGGCATTTTCAGCAGACCGCCTTTCTCGATTAGAACATTATAGTAAGAGAAGGAAAACTGGTCAACAAATAAGGCTGTCAGGTGACTTCATCATAAGTATCAGTTTTACTAAGATTCAAGCTCAACACAAAGCTTCATTAGAGGCCACGAAGGTCAAGGAAACACATTCACAACTACAGTCTAGTAGATCAATCATTCTTCAAGAGATAAATCAACTCAAGAGTCTATAGCAAGAAGCTATTGAGACCTATAGAGCAAATCATCTGCCTAAGCTAATCTGGAATTAGTGGCTTAAGGAGACCAATAACCGAGCCCAATATCATAACCTTGAGACCAACCGAAAGGAACACAACAATATCCTAAGTCAACACATAAAGAAGCCATTTTCTCAGGCCCAAGAAGAAGCCTACCGTGCCACAAGACCAATTATCACGATGGACCAAACGGCCTGGCCTAATAACAATAAAAGTATTGAATTTACTGGCCTTAGGCCGTTCCAAGACGATGACGATAACAATATTAAGTTGGAAGGGTTTGATGACCTCGATGATAACGCCGGCGGCGAGGTTATTGTGCCCCAAACGCCACCAGGGATAACCTCGTCGCCGCCTTTAGCATCGCCTTTGGGGTCATTGAGTGAGGGCGATGATAACTTGGCAACGCTGCCGCCGCCGGTCTTTCCACAAAGAAGAAGTGTTTATCGAAATATCATGAATGACCTCATCGGCTTTCAAAGTAAACAGGCAACTAGGGCAGCGATAAATTGAGTCACAGTCAACAAGGTCATTATCATAGCCCAAAGGAAGGCTCTTAATTAGGCATATCAATTGAGCCCAAAAATGCGATTTCCGCTGTTTTCATCAATGTGTTCATTTCCGGCTATTCCACAGCTTTCAAATTCACCTATTTGCAGCTTCATATCTTCAATAATGACTGTATCGCAAAGTCCAAATCTTCAATACTAAAAAATCATTGATTTTGCAGCTAAAATCAAGGTCCTGTGGGTGACACAGGTTTTCCCGACTGACACAGGTTTTCCGGGCCTACCTCGGGACGAGGTGTGAAGGCGTGCGTGCCCCACCTTACGCCTACGGGTATCCCAAAGTAGAAACTAAGTCACGCCGCCTTTTTGCATTAATTATGTGAAGAATGTCTTGCATATAATGCAATTAGCGAACCAAGGATAATAACCCGGGTCGATTAATTAATCTCGATTACATCAGAGCAAAGCTATTGGCTCATATTTTTATGCTTCCATGTCCTATATTCTTTACTGCTTTGGCTCTTAGCCGCATCTTGCAGTAGAGGCACAGATCGGAGGAACCATTTATGCTTTTCCTGAGGCGGCGGCGGGGAAAGCCTTTAGGCTGCAGCTGTGGGCAGCCCCGCACGCACTGTGCCTGAACTGAATGACTTCATCATGAGTCCTCCTCATACCTCGTGCTATCCGGCCTCAATCCACCATGATTCCTTTCATGTCATCCCAAATTCCTCTGGAGATAAAATTAAATATCCGCGGCGTCGTAAATTCGTTGCCTCAAGCAAAATCCCACCTCATGCTGAGCTCAGCTCCAGTGCCACAGTTGCGCCATGCAAATGCGATCACTGATAAGTCGGAGAAGGACACGCTTCCAACTCATGCATTGATGGGATGGCAAATCTATGATGCAAGGGCCAGCTTAAATCCTCATTCCTCGGCCCAAGTTCGAAAACTCCGTGGTTCTTTGGGGGAGTGATGTAAGCAATGTAAGCACTCTGTTTATCTTGGGCCTGGCCACAAGTTGATGTGCTCTCTTCTCTGTCACCAACAATTGCTCGGCTGTACGCTGTCATATCATCAAAGCTCCCCCGAATTTTCGGTCACAACATGGGCTTCGAAACCATGCAGCCACAGAACTGCCCGTCATCCCGTTGCGCGTGCGTCTTGTTTAAAACAATGTTTAAGAATCATCACAGTTCTCGGCTCCCCCACGACATGCGCACCTTATCCGGTCAAGCTTGTCTGTGATTGGTCCCAGGTCTCACTTCAGCTACCGCGTGGCCTTCTCAGGCTGGAAAAACCGTCTTTGCTTTCCAAACGTCGGTCTGAGCTAAGCAAGGAGAACCGAGACGAGACTGGAGCAAAACAGACCAGAACAATTCCATCATGATCGAATTCTATATGCGAGAACTATAGAATGCCGTCTATTGTGGCGTCACCATGCAGATTGGCATGTCGCGGACATCCCTTCTGGCGGCCGCATCCTCTCATCACTCTGACTGCGGGGCAAGCAGACACTCGTCGGCAACGGCGGCAACCTTCTCGGCGTAGCACAAATGTTCGTAGGCGCTCGCCAACTTGCACAGTATCGTCTCATTCAACTGCTAACACGTAAACAAATGCAGTTATCCAGTCCAATCCAAGTGCTTCCGTCCGGCCCACCCGCTTATTCTCAACCACAATCAGATGCACGGCGCCGAAGTGAGAAACCAAGCACCAATTTCACTCACTCACGCTTTTGTGCAATCTCCCAAAGCGGCAGTCGCCTCACCCCAACGGGCCTCACGAAAAGTAAACGTCTCAGGCGGAACGACGGCAACCAAGCTTTGCCGTTTCGCTGCCGCTGTGAACGTCTAGTGGAGCAAGCAAGATCACCAGATGCTTTCACTCCCAAATTCGCCCGCTGGGGTTGAGATTCAGCCCTGTCGCCCGCCCAAAACACCCCTGGTTCTAAGCACTTAATTAGACTGACCCCAATCTCCTCGTCCGAATGCGAACCATTTGCGAGACACGAGGCGATCATCATGTGGCAAATGGATAACACACGGTCAATTCCTTATTCTACCACTCGCATCTGACGTTATCGTACCAGTGACAGAGCTGAGCACATCAGTGAGCACGACGCGTGGCCACAAGCATGCACCCGAAGACAAGATCCCTCGGAGACTTGACTCTGAGATCCTGCTGGCGAAATGGGGACGAGTTAACGAAGTCTGACTGGTGTCTTGCTCGGCTGCAGGTCCTATGCTTCCCCGACACCACCCTCTCGGCGCGCACCCGGCGTGAAAGGACCCTTGCGCAAGCAATTAGGATCCGTATTTCGCGATCCTGCCCTTCAGCTCTATTTCGACATCATCGGACCTTTTCATAAATGAGTTACAGCGTAATGCCGCGCCATCGTCCATGATATGACCTGCTTGTACGTCGTCATGTCGAGGCCATCAAACGAGCAAATGGCTGATTCACAATGAAATTCCAGTTTCAAATCCGAACTGGCTGACGTCTTCTACCTCTCTTAATCTTAATCCTTCGCCACTAGCCCTTCTTGCACCCCCTACTCAAATGTGCCTAGCCTTACACACAGCGGTGTGCCGATACCTTGAACGAAGGTCATTCCCCCGGGGGATATTGCAGGCTCAGACACGCGCTTGTCTCTCAGACAGGAGTGAGGCACCCCATTCAGTTGGTGATGGCTTGTCCCTTCTATGCCTATTGCCAGGTGGCCACCGATATGCACAATGCCCAGGCCTCCGGACAAGACAAGGCGGTGCTACGTCGAGACACCACGGGCCAACTGTTCTGGGAGGGGCTGAAATGGCAACACTGAAACTGTTCTGCACATTTTCTACTCCAAGCCACTTGGCGTATTCGCCCCTCCAAGGTTGTGATATCCAATGGTAGCTCAACGCCCTGTCTTTGCACGCTGTTCCAAACCGTCCGTATTCTGCCCGACCGCTGTTTTTCTTGCCATACAGGGACCTATCGCTGCACCTCAAACCACCTGTTTATTTTGGGATGTATTTGCCCCCCGCATGTGGCCACCACACTATACCTTCGTGAGCGCACACATAAAGAGGGGCTCGCTCCTCCCTCTCCTTCTCTGGCCAAGCAAAAACATCTTCTCAAATTCTATGCTAGCATCATCGTTCTATTAGATTCATCATGGCAAACTCCAGGTCTTCTGCCAGCCACGACAGCTCGGCCGCACAGGCTCCTTCGTTCAATACCAACGAATGGGTTGAGGTGCAGCGTCGCCACCAACAAGCTCCTCTGTCATCCCTCAATGTCCAGGACATTGGGCAGTATGTACCACAGCTTGGTCCCAAAGAGCCATGGGACGGTATTGCGATGTTGCATACGTCACAAGCCGCTACAGCACAGTGGTCTGGCCAGTGGCACCACCAATCTCAAAGCCAGTCCTATGGCCAAGAGACCTATGTTGAGCAGCAGCAGCAACAAGAATATTCAAGCCAGCAATACGCCAGTACACAAGCCGATCATGGCAGCCAACGCTCCGAACAGCAGCGCAAGGATTCTAGACACGGCGAATCTCATCGTGACGAAAAGTCCAAGAAGAAGTCCAAGAGCAAGTCCAGCCGCAGCAAGTAGGCCCTATGGAACCGTTGTGAGGGTACGCAAAGAACTCCGCTGTGACACCCTCCTTCACTCAGCTGAACAATCAATAGGTGCCACGGTAACCAAGACCCATTTTATCCATGCTAGTCAGTTATTAGACCGGCCGTGGATGCATGCAATAATACGACAGCTCGAGTTAGATACCCAGTAACATGACACCGGAACGGAGAACTACCCCAGGTTGGGTAGCGGCACCCGAGAGAGCTGGTATTTTTCAGTGCCGCTGGATCTTAATGTTTCTTTTTTAGTTATGCAAGGAATTATACCCCTTGAAAATTTATTCTGCGTCTTTTTAGTCTCAGTTCAATATCGTGACTTTTCTGCCCTTCGTGTTTGAGTACTTACCCTATACACACCCGCTCATCAATGTAATATTGTATGGCCCCTACGTGACTACAGAATTACTCCATTGCACAACTATCATGCACATTATAGGTATTGCGGACTGTCGTGTCATTTTCTATCAGCGCTGCTAGCCCTGGAAAATACTCCCAATCCTGCAAGTGTGGCAAGACGCCGCATGTCGTGCAATACAACCCTTTAAATATTGTCCCTCCTATATTTTCCGGCGCTTCGCCGGCTATCCTATAATAAATACTATATGAATAAAAAGTACATGAGTAAGATAAGATAAATATTTATTTATTTACTCATTTTTATCCATCGAATCAGTGTTCAGAGCAATCAAGTTCTGTAATATCCAATGCGGAAAAATTCACAAGGGGACAGACAATCTTTTAAGGGATGCATTGTAGAACTGCCGAAACGACCACAACGCCGGTTTCCATCCCCACTAACCGGACTGTTATTGTCACTACGAAATGACGTATGGTGGCCGTTGGTGGTGATACAACGACCTAAGCGGCACAGCGATTTCGCGAACACTGCACGTCAGACTATACTCCGGCGACTTGGATACGTCAGGTTGTGACGGTGTGGAGCTGGCTGGGCGTTTTGTAACGTTTCAACTGCGACAAAGGAAATTAACTGGCTCCGCTACGAGCAATTGATAGCTGTAAGATAGTCTAGAACTAACTATGAGCCACATAAGGGTGGCTTATCCCAAAAGCCTCGAATGGGCATCTCTGATAGGAGCCCCCAAGTGATCCGCACTCAGGCGTAGGCTAGCTCTATTTCAGAGCAGGCTACATTCTAACACATGCTAAAAACAATCAGGCACCAAGGAACATTCAACCCGCCCTCCTCGTATTCAGGCGATGAGACTTTCGGTTGGTAGGACGGCATACGGGGCCAGAGGAACTTTTCTTTCCACCCATCGGAATATCCGAGCAAGTCGCTGTGTTTCAGTCCTGTGTTAGGGAACTGGACAAATACGCGCACCGTTTCAACGTCTCTCTTGTGGCGCTGTCACATGGTTGTGGTATTTGGGCACCGATAGCTGGGCGAACGTTGGAGCTAGAGAGGCCAATAATTAGACGCCACTCACCGTCGTGATACCCCAAACGGTAACAGCTCGGGGAAGCTGGCTCTGAACTCCCCTCTCCCGGGTCGTGCAGAGTGGGACGGGCTTCGACCAGGCTGAAGCCAGTCATCTTGGTTCTCAAGTCTGATCGAATGCAAGCAGCCGTCTGAAAGCGCCACAAGATTCGGCCTGCCCCTTGTCAAATGGAACGAGAGGAGCTTTAGCTCCTGCTATTCAGCAGTGCAATTGGGCCTTGGGAGTGTTAGCGTGGTTTCACGGTTACACTATGTCAGTTGATAGTCGACCAGAACCACTAATTGCAGTTGTTGGGAAAGCATAAGCAAGTTGCGGGAAACGCCCTACCTTTCGTGATACGTAGAACCCCATTTTACTGTGTACTTTGGCGTGCTTTAGTCGTCACTATTTGTGAGTGTCTGGCAAGTCAGCGCTCACGTCGGACCACTCATAGCCGGCTTGCGTGGGGAAAAAAAGTGAGACAGGAATCAGCGTCAGAATTTCGCAATGCGATTATCGTGCATTCATGCATTCAGCCGGAGAGATTTGGGCCGAAGGGATTTGTGCCGAATTAGATAAAACACACGGGTCTAGACAATGGTTTTCTGCACGACTCTTCAAGCCAGGTCAAGGTCTGGACTGCGGCTGACGACCAGCGGTGAAGTCGTGGGCTGAGACCCGACGGCACTCTCGACCTTCTGCGGGGAGGCGGTCTCAAGCCACAAAGGCACAGTGTTGGAGATAATCATCGGATTTAACGGCTTGCATGCCCATGGTTACCCAACAGGAACTGATCCGGACGGCCTGCAAGAAGCAATGAGACGCGTCGTTGATCCTGCAGCATGAGCGGCCTGAAGACACGGCATCAGTCAATTGGTGAAACTATAACCGGGACATGTTAGAACATGCAGAAAACGAGATAATGGGCGAGTATAAATTGAAGATGTGCTCCCGATAGATAGATGGGTTTATCAATCTATGGAACTTGGGCCCTCAACTAGTATCAAGTTGGTGACAAGTACCTGTTGAAACATCATCGCGGCCAAATCAAGCCGCTGAAGCGCCACAATCACAACATAAAATAACAATAACGATTTAAAACATTACTACCAAAAATACACACAGCAGTCAGTGCGTTTTGCCATCGGAGCTGAAAACCATCATGGCCCCGCACTCTGCTTCAAACACAACAACACAGCGCCCGGACAAGGCTGCCGCTTCATCTGGAAGCGAGCCAGCTGGGCCGCAGTCCTGGACCATGGCTCGCTTTCTCTCTGACACAGACGCACCATTCAACGGCCTTTCAATGAGCATGAAATGGCAGCAACCGGCACCATGCTCAGACGTAGATAGGTCCCTGACAGTCATAGCCACCCAGGGCTCGGGCGGCAGCGACAAAGACTATCGCCAGGATGGCGGCACCACGAAGAAACAGGAGGACAATATGGGAAAGAAACAAAATGCTAGGGGCAACGGACAATAAGCATAAAAACAAAATGCCTGGAAACAACTAGGGTTATCTGAGAGCTGGATCATGTGATGTAAATAGTCAGTCAATGCTGCTGGATCGTTAATGTTGAATTAAGCACGGATGTTTCGTTTCCAACTGCTATATTTGCATGTGACGACGATTGGTCGCTGGTAAACATAATGGCAAGTAAACAAACAATCAGTCAGTCATGTGAATAACGTTCTGAGGCCAATTGCTCCGGGTCTCTTGAGCCCCCCTCGCTTCGATCATGTTTTACTTGGGGCTAGTGAGAAAAAAAGGACTCGCAAAGGTGCCGGTTACGAGATAGCATTTTTTATTAGTCCCTATGTAAATGAGGCAAATTTTAAATTCAGCAAGGCCAGAGTTTGTATACTGATCATCATTTGTTCAGGCAGAGTCCGACTTGGCGCTGAGTTGCCAAGAGATCTGCCTCAGCACTAGAATCGAACTATACGATGCCTAGCTTTCTGGGCAAAACATTGCGACAGGTACGGGCCAAGAAGAGCCAAGACACGCCGGACGCGGGCCATGTGTGGTGTATATCACGATGGCACGAACGAACACGAGACCAGGCAAGAAATGATGACTCCCCGTGCCTCAGTTGACAATGTCACCTTCCCTCCCGCTCAACACCCACGACGCCGATCGCTCAGGCGTCCCAACTGATCGGGTCTCGCGGCCCCGTTGGCCGATGGCTGCTACCTACACAGGCAGGCCTATCTACATTACAAACCAGGGCTCAGCGACTAGCGGCTCGCTATCCCATGCTGTGTTATAGGGATAGAGTAGAGTATGCAGGGCCCGAACCTATTTCCAGCGCTCGATCGGCGGGCAGTCAGGGAGTCTAGGCTAGACCCCTAGACGGCAGACTGCTTCTGTCGTCGTCACTAGATCAAAAAAACCCCACTACTTGACAGGCTGCCCTAGCTGGGGCGGGCTAACGGCGGGTCGAGTCCTATTTTGGATTCTTAGTGGGCGGTTAGGTACAGGCCAACTGGTTGCTGCCGAGCAATTTTCTTTACTTTTTTTCCCATTACACTTTGTTGAGTGAGTGAGTGCTACAGGTGTAAACAGCAATGCAACAAGCGAGTGAGAGTGCATTGTGTCAGAGACACACACGCCCCTTGGAGATGCAGACAACGAAGGACAGGGGAAAACGGCGTCATGCGGACCAACCGGCTAAAATGCTGGACAAATGGGACAAAAAGGAAGCAAGGCGATGGGGAATGTGAGTGGACGCGTGTACCTTTAATCCATCATACGCATGTGGTGAATAGATTGGAGTATGCATCCATGTTCAGCCATTAACTTGGTTCCCAACTCTGGCCAAGCGGTTCCTCCGGAGCTGCAGCTGGGCCTAGAAGTAGCAGGGAAAAGTATCGTCTCCAGCGCCTACCTACCAAGGTACCCTGCCCACCTGCAGAAGCCGCCCACTACTGTAGGTACCGGCCTATCTGCTTGCTTGCTGCAAAACCTTGAGTGGTCGGAAATTGCGCCGGACAAACCGAACATCCGGCCAATGGATAAGCTTAGAACGGCCCTGGGGTGGGGCCCGATCAGGTATGCGACGTTGCTCACCTCATTCTTTGGGGCGTAATTGCACGCAGCGACAGGTAGGCCGAACGACATTGATCGTCGCGATACGAGGACACCAATCTCACTTTTTTAAGCTTGCATCGCCCGCTCTGGCACTAGAGGCTGCTTTCCGGAGAGCTTCATGATGAAATTGGGGTCAGCCTTGGATTGGCTCCCGCCGGCGTGGCTGAAAGGCGCCATCTGGGTTTCGGTGACGGCCGGACAAAGCGTCGTCCATGACTGACTTGTTGATCCACTACGCACCCGGGGAAGCAGACTGACAACCTCGAGGTCACGGTCGCCCGACAAGCCTGGCCTGGACCATTGCCCAAATGGGACGTTTTCTTTTATGGAGCACGCGCAAAAGAAGATTGACGCAGCCGGTTGCTAATAGATGGAATACGGGATTTGCAATAAGACTCATGTGTGTTGCGACACACTTCCTTGGGCCCATTCCGTCCGAGATTGAGAGAATTCCTAGTGGGTGGAGGGTCAATACCACATCGCAGGTAGAGTTGGGAAGGAAAATGAGACACGCGTATCCGTATAGGCTAGACCCCCATCCCCAAGCAGGTTGCTAGCCGAGACTCTCTCAGACATGGCAGAGCAAGGCGCGCTGTCACTCGTCACTTGGTGGACGAGACCGGGCGCCCAGAACAGAAGCAAGGCAAAGCAAACAAAGAAACGTGCGACCTAAACAAGCTGCCTGTCAGGGCGGTGCTCACCCGCTCCGCATCGACGAGAGGGAGGGATCGATCGACATGATCTCCGTCAGCCAACAGCGGTAAGGATTGCTTTAAAGACGCATCCAGCCAGACGCACACATACAACAAGCAACACACAGATACAGAAGAGTCTTGTTGGTTGCATCAGCGCATGAATGACGCCGGAGGGAGGGACTAACTTGGAAGGACGCCAACGCACCCAACCCCAGAATCAAGGAATCACGTCGGGCTAGCAGCCATCAGGCGGACGGCCAGCGGGCTCCAAGGCGCTGATGGCTTTGGGAAAAGCATGTCTTGAGGGCTTGGCAGGTACATGGGTGCCAGGTATTTTGCTCCCTGCCGCAGTGCACTCGTCTGGCGCCAAGCCCGCCAAGCGTGTGCCTGCGCGGGCTCGGATGTGACCTGGCCGATACCCCGCTGCGAGGTACTTTGGTCGCGCACAGCTACCTCCCAACCTGAACCAGACACGCGCCCAACGTCACTGAGACAAGACCAGGCCTGGGCTGGTGCGACGCATTGTTTTTTGTTATGCTTTTTCCTTTTTCTTTCTTTTCCCCCCTTCCTTCTAGCGGGCTCTCAGCGAGCACCGGGCCCCAACCACACTGCCAACTGCCAGCTCCCCACGGCGCAGAGGCCCCTGTCGGGCCTGCACAAACGCACCACTCACCGTAGGGCGCACGCACGCACGCTTCCCATCCGGATGCCATCCCATGGCATTCCCATTCCCCGGTGGGATACGTACCCAACGCCATATCCATCACCATTCTGCCCCCCCGTGTATGCCCATGTAATATGTATGCCCATGACTGGATGTATCGGCCCTGTCTGGTGTCTGGGACTGGGATGCTGGGGTAGCACCTGTAAATAGCGTCCTGAGACCTTCTCGTAGTCTGCCACCCACAAGCTATTCGTCCGCCCTCCCCCATTCCCTTGTTCCCTCCGGGCTTGCTCGAATCCAATTCCACACGCCTGCTCCACCCCCTTCATCCATTCCCGCTTACACATTCATTATTCTTGTCCTGTTCCCGGAGGCGAAAAAACAAACCCCACGGGCCCCTTCTCTAATTCTTCCGCATCCTCTCCTTCTTTTGGGCTGCTTGAATCCTGTTCCTGTTCCTGTTCCTTCTCCTCCTCCTTCTCCTCCGTCATCGCCATCCACCTCCAACCTCCATCCCGACCTCGTCCGTCCCACCAACGTCTCTCGCTCCATCCCTCGGCTCCCACCAGCAGTTGCTGCCGTGCATTCGCTTTATTGCTTGCTTGCTTGCTTGCTCGCCCGCGCGCTCGCTGTCCTCTCTTCTCTCCAGGCTATCCCGTCAAGCAGCCCCATAATTCCGCCCCGGCCTAAAGTCGCTCGTTCGCTCTCGCTCGCTCCGCCGAAGCTTACGCTTTTTACAACGCAAATCCGTTCGCTTGCAACGTCTGCAGCATTTCTCGCCTGCGTTTCACTTGCCGCCCGCGCTCCGCCAGCCAACAACTGGACAATACAACCCCCGAGGAGCCACCAGCCACCCAAAACCTTCGCGCCCTCTGAAACCTTGACCGACCTCGCAGCGACACCAAAACTATTTCGCCCGTGATTTCATTCAGCAGACACACACATCGCAACCCGGAGAAGCTTGCCTTCACCTACACCCACCTTACTTAGCCAATCCACTTGTGGAGGCATCTAGTGACGACACCACCGGCCGATATTCCGCGCTTTGCCTGACAGCGCACACCACCTTGGACCCGACACCCTTTTCCCAGCCATCCCGATCCGGGCATAGCAGCACCCATCAGTGACGAAACCATTCGTTCTCGCATTCGCAAGCACCCTGGGTCTTCACCGTCAGGACAAGAATTTCTTGCACGCTCCTCGCTCTTAGACTTGATCAACCCAAACCGTCAAGATGGGTATGTTCCCCTATCCTGGCCGTTGTGCATTGTGTGTCTCAACCAAGCAACCGCCTTGACTAACTCTCTGCGCCTACAACGTGTAGCTCAACCAAGTACAACAATTGTGCCTTTTACCAACACCCAGGTTCTTCCGACCTGCGCGACAGCCTGTGGTGCTCTCTACGATGCCAACGGTGGATGTGTCCCCCCCGCCGTCGATGCGACTCTAGGAACGACTGCCTTTACCTCCTGCTTCTGCGCCAACACAGCTGTCACAGCCTTCTCGAGCCAGGTCACCGGTGTTTGCGACGATGCATGTGCAACTGACGGCCTGTCCTCCATCGCCAACTGGTTCCGAAGCATTTGCAGCGTCGATAGCAACGACAGTAACAATGCCGACAGCAACAAGGACACTGCCAGCTCTGCCACGGCCACAGCCAAGGCGTCATCCGGCGGCAGCAACGACTGGTAGGTATTCAACTAACACGTGTGAGTAACTATTGCTGATCATGCCCAGGCTCTCTAACCACTGGAAATGGGTTATCATGCTTGTCATCCTCGTTGTCGGAATCACAGGAATCTGGATTGGTGCTTGCATCTGGCGCCGCCGCTACATTCGCAAGAGAGACCGCCAAAATTCCCTCGGACAAAAGCAATCTGGTTCCGTTCGCCACCCGTCTTGGGGTCCTGGCGTAGGCTCTGGTTCAGAGGCCCCCGACCCAGCCCCCGCCGGCTACGATTCTCAACGCAACTCTCACGCAGTCCTGACCGCAGGCGCCCCAGCTTCGAGTTCGGCATCGCAAGAAAAGCCCGCCAAGAAGAACAAGAAGAAGTGGACTGTGTCAGAGCGCACATAAGACTGTGTATGGCTTGGCACACTGTCCTCGCTTCCGACGATGTTTCTTATTTTTTCTTGTTTTTTCATCGGAAGCGACAACGAATCTATGACCGAACGAACCCTGCATTAGGGAAATCTACTTTTCCGTCGACTGCCACGGCCGCTTTCTTCTACCATCTCTCGGGTTTGTTTATTTGATTTTGGAGGATATCCATCACATTGGCATTGGGGAAAAGGACCATCTATATTTTTATTTATTTATTTGTGCATCGACGACTCGTCACAGAACGGGTCACGGCGTCACTCGCATTGGGCTGTCTCGCATGGGAAGGATCTGGCACTGAAATCACAGGCGCGATTTGGTGCCATGTTTGTTTTCGCACATGCTGTCGCACCTTTTAGACGTTTGTGGCTTGCGTGTTTTTGTGAAATTGGGAGTTTTTGTTGCATCATATATCCTTTGGTGGCGTTTTTGAGGACTTGGCGTTTGCTGGGATGGGGGGATAGTCGCGTTATGCTGACGCAATAGAAAGCAATCGGGGCATATGCATGTGTTAGCATAGAGGAAAACATCTTGCATACTACAACAGTACTCTTTTTTCTTTTACTTGTATTTCGCTACCATGTAGCCCTGAACAATTTTTTTTTTCAGCCACTACCCCTGAATTGGGCCGGTAGAAGCAGAGTATATTCCTTCTGATATAGAGAGAAAAAAAAAAGAGACGAATCGAAAATTTTCTTCTGACTTCAAAGCTAGATCCCAGCCACATGACGTATTAGCTTAAGCTTTGGTGCTCGGGTGGTGCCGTTTCCCGTAGCTTAACGTTGCAAGAGGAGCAATAAACTTGAAGCGTGAATCCAATATTTTTTGGAGTGTTATGTAATTCCTACTCAATGCACGTCCCAGTATTTACTTCTCGTATATGTGTGAATGTGTGTGTGTGTGTGTGATATGCGTTATGCCATCATGATGCCATTTCCATCCAGCCTTCCGTCTCATTTCCTTTCCGGCGCTACCCACCCTCACTCAGCTCTCTCTCTCTCTCACTTAGCTGCTGGTTCCCTCCTGCTTCTGCTCCTCCATTGCGTCCATGTACAGGTCAATGAGACATCCCGCCGACCAGGCTTGCGTGGGGCTCTAATTTAGGGGAGAAAAAGAGGTGGTCAGCGTCATGCATGGTTTTCTCAGAATAGAAAAACAAAAAAGCAAAGTAAAAACAATCAACAAAAAAAAGTGAAAAACAAAGGGCTTGTTTCATCAAGACTACGGCGGGTTTTTGTTTTTTGTTTTGTTTTTCGGTTACTTGGTGGTGGTGGCTGAGCTTGATTGTTTTATTTCAAGCGCGGTGGCTCATCAAGACAAAACCTACGGAGGGTGGGCGGGTTGTTTGAGGAAGAGGGGGGTGGGGGGTAGGGAACAGCTGAGTAAGACATGAAGAAAAAGAAAAGAGAGAGGAAAAACTTACCGAATCAGGGCAAAACTCTCCGTTCTTTTGAGTCAGCTCCGTCAGCCCGGCCCATGGGCTCTCCTCCATCATCTTCTTGCAGCCGACGAGGCGGCGGGTGACTTGCTGGAATGCCTCAATTCTGCCCTCGGGCGTGGAGCGGCGCTTTAGGTCGAACTTGAGAAGGGCGCGCAGGAAGAAGCCCGTGGGCCAGAGCCACTCGGGGCCCTGGTGGTAGTTGCGGCCCTTGCTTGTTGCAAAGTCGGTGCTATCCTCGCTGTTGCGGTAGAAAGGTCTGTAGTTGAGGTCTGCCGGGTCAAGCGTAGCCATGCCGGTAGGTCCGCGCAGCACCGTATCGGCCACGCAGAGGGCGTGCATGGCGTGGTCCGGATTGAACAGGTCCGGAGCTACCGTCATAGCAATGGGGAAGTTGGGACGGAGTTGGTAGTCCTCGTACTCCTTGCCAGACTTGTACAAGTCCTTGTAGATGCCCCGGCGGTTGAGAACCTTGGTGTTGACGTCGTACTCCGAGTCCTCCTCGGGTGTCAGAGGAACGTAGTAGCATCTTTCAAAGTTGGCCTTGACAAGTCCTGCCCAGTCAGCCAGAGAAATAGAGCTTCCGTCAGCCTTAGTTACGCTAGAATAGGGGTAGTCGCCCTTCTTCTGGAGCGCATCTAGCCAGACGAGCGTGCTGTACAACAGGCCGGTGATTTCTACGGCAGCTCCGTCACGGGGAGTGCCGGGGACACCCTTAGATCCTGCCTTTTCACTCTCACCCATCTTATCCATCCAAGTGCCACAGTTGGATTGGTTGCCACCAAAAATGATGCCGGTACTCCAGTCAACCTTGATTTCCTGGTTGAAGCCTTCGTCCTTCATCTGGGAGTCTATTTGAGGGCCAGCATTGGCTTCTCGATACTTCATTCCTGAAGCATGTCTTTGAAGAGCCTCTTGGATCACATCCTCGATAGTGCTCTCATTGGAGTAGGCCCGAGAGTCATCAGCCGGGAACCAGGTATCGTCGTAAGGCAAGAAGCGACGCCTGACTTTAGTCTTTAGAATGCCCGCGCCCTCCGGCGAGTACCGTACGTAGTCCTGGATGAACTGCAGGAAGAACCAAATGGCGTCTCGGGCATTGTATCGTGGCGCAGAGCCACTGCCAAGTAAGTTTGGAACCATGCCATGCTTCAATACGCTGGCAAATGCGAGGATGTGCTCCTTTGCCTCCTCATACCGACCAGTGCCGAGGAAAAGCCCACGAGCTGCGATGAACACATCACGGCCCCAGCACCTTGCCCATTCAACGGCAAAGTGAGGCAGACCAGCAGCCAGAGATGGAACCAGCTTGTCGGGCCAGAGAGACGCCCCCTTGACATACCCTGTCATTTGGACGCTAATCAAGGAGAGGCTATGCAAAAACCATTGTCCCTCACGGATGTGTTCGTTTGTAAGCTCTAGCGACCGGTCCCAGCTAGCCATGTAGGCTGTCCGCAAGACAAGCCCAAAGTATCTAGGAAGCAAGAAGTTGGGAATGCCACGAATAGCATCGAATCGCTCCTTGAGCCAAGTTGCAGGACCTGCCAGCCTCCAGTTGCCTGGAATCTCGCTGATGCGCTGGATTCTGCCAAGTATGTAGTCGAGAGCCCATTGACCATCTCGAAGGTTTTGGCATAAGGGATGGGCCAGGTTATTCTCTTGAATAATGTTCTTGAGAAGGCTCCACCAGCCCTGGAGACCACAGTATACGAGTTTCCCATTCCCTGGGATGTCGTATACTCCATCACGACCCTCACTCGAAGCTCTCTCCTCTGCATCACATCGGTATAGCAGGAAGTTTAGGTCAGCCAAGTTGAGCTCTGACCATGCTGCCTTTGCCCCCGAAGTCACATAGTTGTCTAAACCAGAAGAGTGCTCAGCGGCAGGGATCCAAGTCTCGAACAACGCGATACTGCCCGGAGGGAACTTGTCGCGGACTGTGATGATGGTGTCATCTCCCTTAACCTCCATCCTGATTCCAGGCAAATCGGTTACCCGACTTGGCAAGCCTCGCAAGTACTTCTTGTCACTCAGCACCGCTTCTGTAGCTTCCTTACTTGAGTCAACTTCAAGCATCCAGCTTCCAAGGTGGCGAGCCTTGGTTCCAGTTAAATGAACAGCGCTGAAGGCGCCGTTTCCGTTTCCGTATCCAGGGAAAGCTGTGTGGGCAATGAGGAAGTATCCCTTTCGGGATTCGGGGTGCACCCGATGAACAGTAATATACTGATCCTCGTGATGAATATGAGTTTCGTCATATCCGTCCTTGCCCATGAGAGTATGGATTTGGTTCAATAGCTTTTTGATTCCGCCAATTCCATTTTCACCACCTCCCACCTTGATAGGCTTTGTGCCTGATGATGCTGATGTGTAGAGTCGTGTCTCGTTCACGAGATCTACGAGCTTGGGATAAATCTCATCATAGCCCATGACGCTTCCAGTAGCGCTTGAGCACATGCTAACAAGCGCAGCATTTGGTAATGTGTCTCGGGCATCACGCTTCTGTGCTGGGGTTTCATTGTCGTGCGTACAGTCCATGAAGAGTGCGTGGACAGGACTAGGCTTGATCCGGCGAATAATTTCCCTGGAAAGGTCACCATGCCCGTTTGTCCCATTTTTGCTGGCTTTTGGACTGCTGCTTGGTGAATGAATATCAGATTTTGAAACTTCATCAACCTCGAAGCTACCAATTGGGCGGCCACCATGTCTGTGAACAAGACGGCTGAGCTCGCCAGTGCTCCACGCCTGCATAGCCTCCCGGATAAGAGAACTCAAGCCTAGCCGCTTCACAAAGACATAATCCATTTCTTCCGAACCGGTAAACAACTCTGCAACAACGTACAGGTCAGGTCGTACCCGACGTGCTTCGTCCAGAATATGCTCAGCTACATGGATTGGGGTGGAATGGCAGTTGTCGATCCTCAGTCCAGCAAAGTATTTGGCCAACATTCGAGCATACTTGGTCATGTGGTCCCACAGCCAAGGGCTGTCTTCAGGTCCTGCACCATATCGAAGCTTCACACAGTCGCCCCAAACGATGACCTCTCGACGGAGATACACTCTCGAGTCGGGTCCAGCATTATCAACTAGAGCATTTCCTCCCCAAACCCATCCATTGTTGACCAAGGCAAGGTCCTCCTTCTTGTGCTGTGCTGTCACTTCGTTTTTCGGTAGTCTCGTAAAGTAAGTCTCGATCAAGGGGTTGGCTTTGTTGATTTCGCCGAGCTTGGGACCGTGTTCGTCGAGGCGGACATACTTGATCCTGTTGAAAAGCTGTTGGAGAATCTCGGCCATCTCAGTATCATACTCCTTGTAATAATCCACATTCAGCACATCCAAAAGCTCGGTGATCTTCTCCTTCGCTTTTTCCTTGTTGACGGTCTCGTGTGGCCCTAACAGGGCGGTCAAGATACTAGATGCGACAACGGGGTCGAGTTTACGCCGGTGACGCTCGCCCATGCGATCAGTGCCCCTCAATCCAAACTTGCGGACAAAGATTATTCGTTCCTCCAACGACGCATCTTTTATAGCCTTTAGCTTCTCTTGAAATTCTGAGTCTGTGGATTCATATGAAAGTCCCTTTTCCCAGGCTTCAATTGCATCATCAGCGTCCCGGTCGATATCCAACGCATAATATTCCCACAGTTTAATCTTAGCAATGACATCTGATTTGATGGCATCCATGATGAGGAGCAAATCGTCAGTAGTTTTTACTTCGGTCGGTAAGCCCATTTCCTTCAGCTTGAACCCTAGTTCTAGCAGACTAGTGTCGAGCTCGTAAGCGGACTGCAGCCACGGCGCAGTTGTCAAGTTGTAACCAGCCTCGGGGTGCTCTTGGAGCCATTGTGCATTGTGCGCTGTGTGGTTGAGCACAATGTCGGACAAGCTTAGCAACGAATGGTTCTGCTCGAGGCTCTCGACCATTTTTTGGACGTCCTTTTCGCCATCGGGGAAGCAGGTCGGGTCCCAGCCAAGCTGGTCATACAAGCTAAAAGGCGAATTAGACTCGCCGCGAACCTGTAATGGGGTAAAGTGGATCATGTTGTAGCCACGGTCGCTGATTCCACGTAAATGACGCTCCCAATCAGTGGGATATTTTCCCATAAACTTGCTAATGACAGAGAATATCGACAGAGCGGGCAGAGGTAGAGGTCTGCCATCGAGCTTGAGCCTGGGCGCCACGTCGATGTAGTAGACGGGCGTCTTCTTGAGAGTCTCCTTCTCGGTGGAGCTGGGGCCCAGCTCTTTTTCCAGATCGGGCAGCTCGGCGAAGGTGGTGTAGAAAGCGTACGCACCAGCCTCGTAGATTGGAATAGAGATTTCCAGAGTGCGATTGAAGTCTGGGGTCAGCCTGCGTGAGGGTGGTCATGTCAGCTCTCTAGCTTGGATGGAAGCTTGAGAATCGTGGGCGGATCAGGCCAATTGGGGTGAGAAATGCACACGAAGCTCGGGAAGTAAAGGAAAAATGCCTACTTGTACTCGCGGAAGTGGTCGCGACGAAATTGCTGGCCCTGGTCGGGGATGTTGACCCAGAGGCTGCCATGACGGCAGATGGACGAGGTGCCCTCGATGGCGAAGCGCACAGTGACTGGATCGTCAGTCTTTGGGGCTAAGTAAATGTACTCGCCCTGGACCTGGGGCGAGCCATCGTCATTGAGCGGCAAAAGGTAGACTTCGTTGGAGGTCATGGTGTGCGGGCTCATGATGGGAGAAGGAAAAGCGAGAGCTACGTGCCCCGCGCGACGACTTTATCAGTAGCGCTTGCGCTCGCCGGTCGGAGCGTAGCTGTGGAGAATGCGCCCCGACGACGTGCAAAACGGTTTCGGTGAGGGGTGGGGGGGTCTGAGTCCCGGACAGCGGGGATTGGGTGAGGAATAGGAACAAGAGACAAGAAGCGGGAGACGGGATCAGAAACGATCGACAGAAGCTGTCTTGCAGGCAGTCATCGAGAAAAAAGAAAAATAAAGAAAGGCACAAATCAGGGAAGAAACGGGGAGTGCAATCAGAGATAACGACAGGAGAGCTAAAGAATAGTCGGAATACGAGGGCGGGGGAGGCCAAGCTTGCCAGGAATGGGCAGCGCAAGTACCAAATAAGTTAGGTAAAAGGACGAAAAAAGGCTTACGCCTCTAGCGAGAGCAGAGAGGTGACGGATGGGTGAATAAAATGGGTGGTGCAGTCAGGTAAGGTAAGCGGGCGGCATGATACAGCACACGGCCCTCACAGCACTTGTCTGTATGCGACGTTAGGTCGCCTGGCTGGGGAAGGGTAGCGTCACCATCAACCCATTGCTACAGCATTCCGTGTCACCCGGCACCCAGGCAGCCAATCCCACGGGGCAGCAGCAGTGGGAGCGCAGCGGGAGGGTAGTAGAATGGCAATGGAAGGGTAGCAGGAGAGAGGGGGAATTGACAAGCTTACAGCGCAATGGCAGGGTTACTGCAGCATCCAAAAGCATCATGGCATCATCAATCATATCATGGGCAAATCACATCACGGCCCCCATTGACTCTGTCCGCTGCCCGCCCTTGACTCGAGGCGCCTAACCAGGCAAACAAAAGTGACCCCCGCGAAAGCTCCCTGCTCCAAGCTTAGCTGAAAGCAAACATGTCCATCCAGAGTCGAGACGACGCCTTTGTGTGGTCTTTGTTGGTCTAGCCCCGAACGGCGGCCACGGGCCCGAGTCAAACCATCATCATCCACGTTCCCAGGGGCAGGCAAAGCAGGGTCTGTCCTGTCCTGTCCTGTCCTGTCTTGTCCTGTCTCGGAAACTCTCATCCCGGAAAGAAGAATGGTTCTCGAAAGGGTATTTTCTGCCCATGTAGCTTCTCTCTTGTCTTGGTCATGTCCTCCTCATCAGGCTCGTAATCATCCCCACATGAGCTCCCCCAGCTTTCACATGCTTACAAGGTATTACGTCATGGAACTGGCGCTGCTATTCGCTCTAGTGTGCCCCAAAAAAAAAAATCTCCCCCAAGCGCCCATCATGGGTCACTGCTGGGGCAATTGACCCCGCTACTGCGGAGCTCCTTGCTCACATCTTTAGGGCTTGCAGCTGCTGGAATTTAGCGGATCAACTCAACCGCCATGCCATTGCTGCGGGCCCAGATCGGCGACAGTGGAGATTGTAGGATGAGATGCCCCATAGAGACGACTCGATTTTGACGGCACAGCCGGGAAAGGAATAAGAAAAAATGTCAGCATGACAATTCCGTTCACTACATTCATCGAGTCAGCTCTGAAGCGAAGCGAGCTTTCAACAAATTTGATCGAGGATCCTCTTATTTGTTGGCTTGATTGCTGAGCCAACAGCATCTCATATATAGTGTGTCAGAGCGAGAGGGGTGGGAGAGCCAAAGGTCGCGGAGGTTGGGGAAATAAGACATATCACAGCACAAACACGAAATAAACTCGAAAATGCGCATGATATTGATCTGGGTATATTTTATTATTAATTTCCTATTCGATAATGATGATTTCGTCTTGGTTTCGAGTTTGGGTGGCATACCATATAGTCCCAATATAATGCACATTCCAAACGATTATCAACTATTGATCTGAGCATACCGCAGCGATGGCTGTGTGTTTCAATATTGAAGTGAAATGTTTTATAAAATATTCTTTGACTAAAATGGCCCAACTCCCCACCACTCCCTGGAATTGTTTAAATCGGCAAACAAGTTCTCAAAACTGTTAAACGAGTCGACCGTCATGGCCCAATCCATAAATTCTGTAAGCCCGTCGCCTTCAATCATTCCTTGGTCCCCGGTAACTGTCAAGTCACCCTCGTATACCCTATTTTCGGCAACATCTGTTCCTGCATTAGCCCCTGTTGTGATACCTTGCCGAAGCTGGCTTATCAGGAGATCCGCCTTGTCCGTCAAGTCTCTTGTCACTTTTGCCGCGCTAAGAGTCACGGCAAACTTGCCCCCGAAAACCTCAAACAGCTCAATTGCCTTCTCTATACTATTCCGTGCGACAGAGGTGATGGGGTGGACCGGATAGGCTAGTATAAAGCCAATAGTGTTGATTGTCGCGTTCCACTGCCAGAGGAAAAACTCCTGCCAGCAGTTCATGAGATCTGTTTCCTTGAGGACTTGGTGCATGATATGCGTATGTGCAATGGCATGGTTCACACAAGCTGCAGCATGGCGCTCTGATATGGGATTATATATTCCCGGGGACGTAAAATTGACAAAAGGCCGGTATATATTTGTGAACATGGTGTGGTATGTAAGCTCAAGGCAGATTCGGCCTCTCTGCAGCCAAAGAGGAGCAGAGGATTCAAACATGATGGGGCAACGGTCAACAGCGAATGGCTCACCATGACCCCTCCGTTTTAGCTTCAAGGCATCGGGAACTTGAGTAACCCAGGAATCAAGAACTGGCGTTTGTTTACTCAAAAACTGCGCACAGAGCTCCAAGCCTTTGGGATTTTTGTAGAGCGACGTTTGCCCGCCCTGCCCAAGAATTTCTGAGCGTTTGTTGTACAGGATGTCATACACATCAACTGTAGAGGCAATAAACTTTTGAATTTGGACGGAATAAGTAAGCCATGTCACCTCCTCGTCATAGCACCCTAAACTTGAATCAAACAGCAATGCTGATTCTGCATCATGTGACGGGAGGGACGTGGTGATTTGAGATTTTTGAACCGCTATCGGGCGCCCAAGCTTCATGCAAGTCTTGGCTTCGATGGTATAGACAACCCACCAAAGTCTCTTGCGAAGCTCCCTCTCGCTGGCCGGCATTGTTTCTGGGGGCTCAAGATGCAGCCCCAGTATTTCCGCCGTGCGTACACATACGGCTAGTGTCGTGTGAGCCATGTTTTGAAAGGACGCGCAACAAAGATAGATGGCAGTGAGGATGTGGCATTGCAGTGTATTGAGTGAAGGACTCTCCAACTCTGCCGCGAGGAGGATTTGAGATCGCCGGTAATACCACCTCCCGGCAATACTCGAATCATCCAAATGGCTCTTTTCTTCTGGACTAGAGGGATCGTCTTGGAAGATGAGCGACCACCCAAATTGCATAGATACGGCAAGCACAATGTCAACAAGAGCAGAAGGCTTGCGGTGCAGGGTCGAATTCTGCCATAGCGAATTGTACAATTTCCTAAATTCCCCTTCATTTATGACTGGGGCGTTGGAATGATGCGACTCCCAGAACAGATTCAGAAAGTACTCCTCCTGGATACGCGACATTGATGGCCTTGGTAATTCCACTTGGCGGTTGGTACGCGTTTCCGAATCATCGGGGCTGGTCGGACTGACTAGGGTTTTATTGATCCCCTTGGGTTGCAGAGAATTATCATGAAAAGATTGCTGGAGTTTTTGGCTTAGGAATGACCCAATTCTACCCATGAAATAAAAGGCTGACGATGGCCCATAATATGACGTCTGCTCGGAACGCGCTGTCGCTGTATAGATGCCTTCCCACTGCGCCTTTGGAGCGACTGAGGAATATTCATAAGTAAACCCATCTCCACTACTGGGAGTACTTGTAATTGTATTTGTGGATGGGGTTAGCTCCGAGGAGATCGGCAGAGGCGTCGCCTTGCTTGCATGGAGATGCAGCTCTTCAAGCTTGGCTTCCAGTTCTTCTACTCGAAGCCTTAGTCTCTCAATCTCTCTGGTACATAATCAGCAAAAATATTGACTCAGAAGGAGAAGAAAAAGGGTTCATACTTTAAAGCTTGGGGGAGAGTGCGTGCTTCATCATTATGCTTCCCACGGCTGTTGCATTCTAACCCTTTTTGCTTGCATTGCCTACAGGGCCACCCTGTGTCGCATTTCACGCGACGGACTCTGCAATACTCACAGGCTCTTGATACTTGTTTCCGTGCGGGTTTGCGAATGGATAGCGTCTTGGGTGGCGCCTCAGGAATGAAGCTCCGGCGTTCCTCCGGCGTTCCTCGTGCAAGCAGTGGAAGCATGGTAGTGATGCGGTAGTATTACAAATGAGTTGAGTGGAGGACTTGAGGTGTTTACGATTTGCCATGGCGAGCCTCGATAATATCAGGCAATTGGCTTACATGAAGGGCCAATGCCATAGCGGGGATTGCGGAATTATCCCCGACTCCGGGAATAGGACCCATAGAACACCGTGATTCCGGCAACGCTAATTGGCTCAAACTAACAGACTCCGTGATTCCGGTCCTGTGATTGGGCTGGAGTTCTGGAGTTTTGATCTTCGACTCCTTTTGGAAGGGTCGTAAGGAAGAGTGTACCAAGCAAAGAATTGTCCATGGCCAAGGGAAATTAAATAAATACTGCCATAGCTATAAACATGAAGTCTTTCCAAAAATCCCTAAAATCCCAACCTTTTTGACTCCTTTCTCTTATTGTTGGCCTCGAAGATCATTGAAGCTAAAATGTCGAGTACAAGCTCAGTAACTCTCCCTCCAGTTCAGGGCAACGCCCAGGCGGATGTCGAAAAACAAGATCATCTCTTCAACTTGCCCCACGAACAGCAAGCCGATAAAAATCCTGAAACATCCAATTCCGATAAACAGATCCAACCCGAGAGGACGATTGGAGGTTTTCGTTGGTTTCTTGTGTGTGTTGCGATATTCTCATCCAACTTTCTCTACGGCCTTGACACCACCATTGCAGCGGACATCCAAGCCGCTGTATCAGAGAGTTTTGACAATGTCTCGCAGCTTGGCTGGCTGGGAATTGGATTCGGCCTTGGGTCGACTGTCGCGATCCTGCCCCTTGGTAAAGCTTACGGCGTTTTCGACACAAAGTGGCTTTATATCGTGTGTCTTGTCATGTTCTCAGCTGGGAGCGCGCTCTGTGGAGCTTCTCCGACCATGAATGCCATGATAGTCGGTCGAGTCTGGGCTGGGGCTGGTGGTGCAGGAATGTATCTTGGGTATGTTTACTCGAGCCCCCCTGGTGCTGGGCTTGTCTCAACTCCTGGATGTTTGCGAGACCAAAATCACTAATCCTTTCTAGAACACTCAACTTGGTCACAACTACGACAACCCCTCGCGAGGCGTCTTTTTACATTGCTTTTGAAGGCTTCGTGTATGGTGGTGGCTGCATTCTTGGGCCTGTGATTGGAGGTCTTTTCTCCGACAGCGCGGCGACTTGGCGCTGGGCTTTTTACCTTAATCTCATCATATTTGCAGTTACGAGCCCCATTTACCTCTTTGCACTTCCCTCTCTTCCCCGGCAACCTGATACCACTTTTCTGGAAAGAACAAAGAAGCTCGACTGGATGGGTATTGTACTCACAGCTGCAATGTATGCCTGCTTTGTCGTGGCATTTACATTTGGAGGCACAGAATGGCCTTGGGATGACGACAGGTTCATTGCTCTTGTCGTGCTATTTGTTTTGTTTCTGTTTGCATTTGCCATCACTCAGCACTTTGCAGTTTTTACCAACAAAGTAGATCGACTTTTCCCCTGTGAGTTCTTGGGAAATCAGCAACTTGTCCTGCTATACATCACTATGGCATGTGGAGGGGCTGCGCTTTTTGTCGCAACTTATTACGTCCCATTATACTTCCTCTTTGTTCACGGCGACTCGGGTACTGAAGCCGCGGTTCGGCTGTTGCCATTTATTTGTTTCTACGTCACGGCAATTCTCGGGTGCGGATACGCGATGCCCCGACTAGGGTATCCAATGATATGGTACCTTATTGCAGGCATCCTCTTAACTGCCGGGGGTGCTGCAATGCACACCATTGATTCCGGAAGCCCTGCGAGTTACACGTATGGTTTCTCAGCGTTACTTGGATTTGGCCTCACCATCAGCCAAGCCGGGTACTCAATTGCTGGCTCTATTGTCACGCCTGACAGGCTACCTGAAGTCATCCAGTTCTTGAATATTTCACAAGGCCAGAGCCAAATGTTGGCGCTTGTAACTGCCAGTGCCGTTTTCTAGACCAAGGCTTTTAACGGAATGAAAGTTGTTCTGAACGGCCAGGGTTTCTCAACCCAAGAGATTCGGGCTGCCATTGCAGGCTCCCAAAGCAAGGTTTTGGAGAGTGTCAGCCCTGAACTAAGGAGCCAGTGCATTGAAGTTTTGGTGCATACTATCCAAGATATCTGGATTATGGTGATTGTTGCTGGCGCCTTGCTCACTGTCTGTGCCTGCTTTATGTCTCGAAAGAGGTTTTGAACACGGAAGGAGTGTTTTCACCGGGAAAAAAAAGAAGAAGATGCTAGAGGGAAAGATAAACATTGCAGGGCAAAGAAATAGGACAGGACGACAATCTTTCAAGGGGTGCATTGTATCTAGATTGTTGTATTGGAGTAGGACAAAAGTTGTACAACCATTCAAGGCTGAGGTACTCGTGAGACATATTTAGCATGTAATTAAACAGAGATAGGTATAAATATTTTTTAAGCTAATCGCTATCCATCCTGATATTGCGTGCCTCTGAGCCAACCCCAACGCCGCTCCGACATAGATGATACATTTCCCAACAATTGCTTCCCCGCTGTATTTTTGCTCTATTGCCCCTGTACGTATGTTTTGCTTACGAATCTTGCATAAGGTTGGGGATATCATCCACCTTCTTCCTGCCATGCAAAATGTCGCTGACCGCGGTGAAGAGAGGATACTCGGCCTCTAGTCCTCGGGCCTTCAAAAAGCTGTTGACCTCCTCTGCTGTCGTGGTACCCTGAATCTTCTGGCCATTGAGATCCTGCTTCTCGACCTCCTGGACACTGATACCCTTTTCGACAGACTTCTTGGCGCATCGGAAGTTTCGACCACCGGAGCAGGATGTGATAAGATCAGCGACTCCAGCAGAGGACTCGGTAAAGGTTGCAGTGTGCACGGTCTCGCCAAAGAATTCCTTTCCAAACTTGACCATCTCCATGAGACCAATGCGCATAATTGCGGCCTTGGCATTGTCGCCCCAACCGCGGCCGTCGACGAAACCAGCAGCGAGAGCGACGACGTTCTTGAGGGCACCGCTTAGAGACACACCGGCGACATCGGAAACCATCTGAACGTGGAAGTAAGGGCGGTGGAAGAGGGTACGGAAGCATTCTTGGTCCAGAGGAGGGTACTCAGCGGGCATAGGAGTCAGCTGAGTGGATGACGTGCGACCGCGGACATCCTTGTGACGAATCTCGGGGATCTCGACGCCATTGGTGGTCGGGCTAGTCGAACCGGGAGAAGGAGCTCTGCTGTTATCCATGGCTGGTGGATCGTATGCAATGGTTGTCTCAGACCATTTTTCCTCGGCAATTTCACGAGCCAAGTTGGCTCCACTAAGAGCGCCGCAGTAGATACCCAGACCATCACCAATCCACTCGCTGAACAAGCTTACCTCGGTGTCAGTGACATTGACACCCTTGATGCAGCTGATTCCGCGAGCATAGGGAAGAATGTGGCCGTTGATTTGCTTGCAGACATTGGCGATAAACTGGTGGGGAAGGTTGAAAATGAGAATGGTGGAGTCCTTGACTGCGTCGCGAATGTCGGGGTTGGCGACAATGTTCGAAGGCAGGGCAATTCCTGGCAGGTACTTGACGTTTTCGTGGTGCGTGTTGATGACCTCGGTGAGTTTCTGGGGCTTGTCGCCAATGGCTTCGTCGTAGTACTTGGAGTCCTTGCCAATTGTCACTTCTTCTTCAAAGACCCACATCTGAATGTTCTCCTCGAAGAGCTTTGGGTTGGCACGGGTGTTTTCGGCCAGGATCTTGGCAATGGTCGAACCCCTACAAGTCGGTGAGGTTAGCAAAGCTGCGCAGCGTACACGCAATGCAATGGGGGAGCAATGTAAAAGGTCTTACCAATTGCCGGATCCCACAATGGTCACCTTATGCTTCTTGGTGGCCTCGCCGAGGGCCGTGTGGTTGGTAGCCATGGTGCGGATTGTCGTCGTGGGGTGGTAGCGCACACAAATTGTCCTCTTAAAGCTTTTCAGAGTGGGAGAGTATCGAGAGATGAGAGACCTGAACATGCGGCAATCTCACAGAAAAGAGCAAAGATGGAGAATGCGGGAAATGGAACAGGAGCTAGAGCTAGATGCCAAAGTAAAAAGTAGGTGGGCAGAGGGGTATTTTTTAGCAATAGATATCGCTTCCCTTGGACCACAGAGAGCTTTCAGTTGTTGAACTCACACGCAGCCACAATGACGCATGGCGAAAGTGGCGGTTCTCACCGCTTTCCGCAAGCAGCCAAGCGTCCCAGCAAATCCCGGACCCGTCATCGGGAGTAGCGGTCTCCGACCGGCCGAGGATCAATCACATGTAATGGACAAGGGTGCGAGGGTTCAATCAGAGCGTGTCAATCTGCCAACATGGATCATTCTCACGTTGTCAGACCCTGGCATTTCGCATGTGAAGACCCAAGATTCGAGGCATAGATGAGGCTCATTGCCACGAGGAAATAGGACCCTTGTTCTGACGGCGAAGAATACCGCCACAGGTTCCTGGGCCAGTTCCTGGGTCAGCCCCTGGATCTGCACCTGGCCAGGGTCGCATGTCATGGAAACGTAAAAAATGGTGTTGTACTGTATTAGGACTGCTGCATTGCATTGTTACATTCTCTCCAAAAGCACTCGACGCACGCTAATACTCAACAAGACGATTCTGCAAGACACTGCATCCCAACATCGGACGACTTAGCGTCCACGTTTTCCTTGGTCCGTTCCTCTTCAATCGGATTCACTTAGTAATGCCACCTTTTCCTCGTCAGCAGGCTCGGCTTCATATCGCAATACTGATGACCGTCGCCTGTGACTTTTCTTCTTCTTTATGTCCTTGGTTCCATCATCCTCGGTTCTCTCACCATCGCCGAAAACCGGCTTGAATATGTTATCATATACCATCCACACCATGTTAAACGCCACGTTGGTAGTGACAATCAACCACGGAGGCATCTTGCCGTCTTTTCCCGCGAAAATTCTTGGTATCATGAGAATGAATAATAATGAGAAGATTGCGAAAACTAAGAAAAGAAATCCTCCAATTGCTTGTCTCCAAGTGGTTATAGTATATGGCTGCAATGATTTCAACCAGCGCTGATAATCATCGGGAAGCTCATGTTCAGCGGCTCCATCCTGGAGCAACTTTAGATAGCGAGCGCTTGCCTGAGCATGATCCGAATCACGCTGCGGTGCAGTAACGAAACGATACCACCATTTGCTCTTGCGTGGGTCTTCGGGTTCATCAGCTACAGGTATGCGCGGCGCAAACAAGGTCCGGGCCATAAACGGCTTTGGGAGCTCCGGAATAGGGGGCTTCTCCGGTATTGAGATCCTGGGCGGGAGGGGAATACACGGCACGACAATCTCTTTGTAGCCAGACCCGCCACCCTCGGTTCGGATAATGGTTCCATAGTCCTTCTCCGTCACCTCATACACGACGCCGATCAAACCCTTATCCCATTGAGCCGCCTTGTTGGATGGAGGCGGCTGAAACGGTGGGTCGATCGGTGGGATCTTTGGCGGGTGGGTTGGATCAGGCAGCGTAGGCTTGTCGGGTAACTTTCTATAATCGACATTGGCGAAGCACGGCTCGCGATAAGGGACCCCTGGTAGGCTGAACTTGAGCTCTAACATGGGGACAGAGACATTCATCTGTGAGATGGGTCGAATGCCACGCATGCCAAGAAATGTCTCGGCTGCGAGGTTGGAACCATACGCTAGGTAAAGGTAGGTGTTGGGTTTCGGCTGATCGCGATCGTGGACCTGATCCTCGGCCGCCTGAGCGAGCCGAGCACGAGATGTTTGGGGGATAGACGAGATGGGCGGATAGGCTTTTGGCGTAGGCCGTTGCGCGAGAGTGCTGATCTTGGGCGAAAGCGTTTCTTGTCGACGTTCGTCAACTGTGTCACCGGCGACGCCAGCGGCGCCACCAGATGATGTTCGCGACATTGTGAGAGTTGGGGACAGGCTTGAGAAAGGCTGTTTAAGACCACTGCTTGAGGGGTTTAGAGACGGGGCTGAACGCTCAAGGGGCGCCTTAGAAGTGTTAGAGAGCAATGCCAGGACAGAAGTCAAGAAACAAGTGACGGGTCGTCGGCACTAAGTAGTTGTATTAACCCTCCGTCAGATCGATGGAAATCGGGTCGTCGCCCCCCGGATTGCTTAGTTAGCGAGCGGGTTATGATCTAAGGGTGCGGACGTTGCGGAGTACCGCTGAATCCTGCGTCGGGTTTCGTCAAACTCCGCCCCCTAACCACTCCATGGTCCTTGTCCATGCTGAATAATAGCCTCCAAGGTCTAAAGGGTGATGCTAACCGCGCGCAGGGGGCGCCAAGATACCCCGGTTGCCCCGCTGCTGCGGCGCGATCTCATGGCCGAACTCCGAGATGGCTCTAGCTTGAGAAGTGACATTTGCGGATGATACTGTAGAGTTCACTTCTGCAACTCTGTGGAGTTGAGTGGACAATTACGTTATTGGCTATTAATTCCCTTCTTGGCAATGCGTAAGAACTTAGATCTAGACGACGGCCTGGCTTGGAAAAGTGAGCATGCTTTGACTTGGCGTCAATCAGTCTGACAGGGGCTTTTCGCGGGTAAGTTAGGCTAAGGCTCGAGCTGGATAGGGATGAACATTTCCTGGAGGTGAACTTTTTATCCTTTCATTGCTCATATATATATATATATATATTTAGCGAGCTTGCCAACACGCACCTTGATTTACATAACGAACATCTTAGTCTGTGCTGTTTCGGCTGCCAAAATTAAATTTAAACCCCCAGAAAAATTCATCATCACAGGTTCAGTGTGCACCAAGTCTAGAATCTAAAATAATATATTAATCAATCATAATCGTTTAGAAAAATGAATTTTTGAAGAATTTTCCCATTCCTCATTTTCGAGTCAAGATCTTGTCGCAGACTGACGTTCCTGACGTTGGGTTAAATTTTTGGGCTTGAACGTTGTGCGACACTGAGACATTACAGAAAGCTTGGCCATCAAAGGTCTGAGACTCGATTGGCTGTAAGCCTGCCGGCAGTGATAAGTACTTGCTTTGCTCTCTGCGTGGTGTCCTGAGCACACGGCCGCATTGGTCATGTGCTGACGGGCCTATCTCGTTGGTGCAGCATGATTGATTGCCAGTTGGCTGGCATGCCTGTGTCAGCCGCCTGCTGCAAGGATAGCACCTTCTCATTCATGCCTTGGTACCTGTCTAGGTACTTGCCGGAATCCACGATGGCCTGATTTCCCTGGCGTCAAAATATCATACATTGCCCATTTCAATTCTCCTCTCGCACACACATCCCAAACCCAACTCTGATACATCCATCGTCCAATTCGTTGGTCTTCTTCTCCCTTTGGCTGATTCCATTTCGCACTGGTTGGATCGTCACACCCAAAGCGTTCGGTCAATAAAAAACTCTCTTGTCGCCGTTTTTTTATTCCTCTATACAAGAGCCGCATATGTGGCTAGGTACCATCCGCTGCAGAGCATCGCTTATGCATCGATGAAGGGTGCAAATTAAGATGCCACCAACGACACGTGGAAAAGCGGCGAAAGCAGTCAAGACAAAAAGACACCCAACGATATTGGGGGAACTCGAGTTGCAGTCCCCAGAAGCGACCACATCAGAAGCAAAATCATCCAACTTTAATGATACTGCCGATGGAACGCACCAGAATTTACAGACCGAAAAATTCGATGACGGTCTTACCAATTTAGCCCACTCTCCACAGTCCAAGCCACAATCGACCCAAGCCCAAGATTTCACTTGGTCAGAAGCCGGGTCGCTAACAAAGCGTAGTTCGCCTCTGCGTGGGGGAGAGACGTCTAGAGATGTGTGGGAGTTTGACGAAAGGGACTCTTTAAATCCCTTTTCCAGCCCACAATCTGGATTTGATAAACTCCCCGACACTGTTCCATTGGCTTCTAACCCACCACCCGAAAAACAATGGAAGTCCCAAGCGGTGTCGGAAACGAGAGTGGACTTCTCGGAAACTGCCTCGACCATACGGCGGAGCTCTCCCTTCACCATTAAAAGCACCACGGACGAGCTATGGAAATTCAACGAGACTTCTCCTCAGGGGATTCCAAGGGCTTCTATGGTTGATCATAAGAAGATGCAAGCACAATCCCTCCCCCGCGCAAGCCCGCCAACACATTATCCAATTGATGAAATGTACGAGGCGACTCCCCCGCCGAGGTTTAGGCCCCCGAAGCCGGGATCTCAGCCAATCGAGGGTGAAGAAACGACGCAAAGTGAAGCCCATCATCATCGAAACCCTACACCACCGTGTGCTCAACGGGAAGAGCAAAGAGTGGAGGAAAGCGCTGGAAAGAAACAGAGAAAGTCTATGAAAGAGCTTCTCAGTGCTGAGCTGGAATCCGATGATGAGCATTTCCCAAGCACAGATCCAGCTAAAAACCAGAAAGGGCAGATTAATCTTTCCACAAGAGCACCCCATGCAAGTGACCGTCATGCTGGTAAAGATCAAGTGCCTGAGGACTTCGAAGTCTCACTGTCAACCCCGCCGGAAAATATTGTCCTAAAGAAACGAAAGCAGAGAGCCAAGACCCCAATACAATTCGATGAGAAAACAAATAAGGTAAAAGATTTCTCCCAACAAAGGAAGCGTTATTCGCCCACGAAAAAATTGCTTGTGAGTGCCATAAAGAACACTGTACAAGCATCACTCTCCCCGGTTGTCAGTGCAAAGAAGAGACCTGCACCAAAGGCCACCAAGAATAAAGATGCTCCAAAGAAAAAGCTAAAGGGGGCCCCGGCATTGGAACACAAGGCGACACATCCCATGAATGACACGGGTTCCTTCGCTCGCACATCTGGAACGAAGAAAGCTACACCTGTCAAGTTGCCTCCGCAGGAATCCAAAGAAAAGGGCCCAGAAAAGCAATGCGTAAATCAAAATGATGCTGGGTTCCCTTTCAACGCAACCCGAGTTGTACAGGAACCGATTCTCATTTCGAGTGATAGTGATAGCGAAAGCCTTTCGGATATTACGAAATCACTTTCATTGCCTCCGCAAGCGAAATCACCGGTGCCATCCAGTGTGGTCAAATCGTCTACTCAGGATGTTCGCGAAATCACCCCCGAGACGAGTTTCGTGAACCAATTAGCCTCCGGACACCAACAAGATGTGAATTTCGTGCATGACAAATTCTCTCAGCCAGAGTCGAATCAAAAGAGTGGAGAAATTGCACAGCAAGTCGACATGATACAACCGGCTGAGCCTTTGAAGAGAGTCACGCGCAGTATGATGAAGAATGATCAAGATGATGTCAGAAAGACGGGAGTCTTGGCTCCCCGCGATCCGAACAAAGCGACAAAAAGAGCTTTACGAGAAAATGTCAAAAGGAAGACCAGGACGTCAGATCGACCCAACGTACACAATACCCGGAAAAGTAACAAAGTATCTCGGAGTTTTAGTATCAGTGAAGTCGGTAGTCCTGTTCCAGTCGACTCGAAACAAACACAAGCTCGGGGCAAAGGTAATGGAGATTCGAGAGACTAGGGGTCTCCAAGCGAACAGAATAGTGCCCTTGACCTAGCCCAAGCCCCGCAACTTGGTCCATCGGCAACACCGCTGGTTTCCAGCCTTGACCGAGAAACTACTGGGCTTTTGCGACTGGCTCCGCGGCGACCAATCCAACCCAAAGTCCCCAATTCATTCCACTCTAGTTCAGTCAAAGATGCCCAGAGGTCCACTCTCCCAGCACCGCTTCCCCCTCTGTTCGCGAAGCTGAATAGAGACGTGCATGACCAGTTCTTACACAATCTCCGTGAACCAGATGGTTCAGTTACAGATCGACACGAGCGACAAAATGAACACCCAGAAAAACCAGGTATCAGGAATGGTGACATCAAGGGACCCTCTAGTGAGGTTGCGCAAATGGTGCATGGAATTGTGGATGTAAGTATACATGGACGGGGCCTTGAAACAGCACTGACAGAGTAACACTAGACAATGCTGAACCATCTCAAATCAAGAGAGGAAACGATCTACCGGAGCGCTAAGACGTATAAAAAAAGCACATTCGACTGTGTGGAGAAGATTGGGCATAAATACAATCGAGAACGAAATGCTCTTGTTAATACATGGGCCAAAGATCGCCAGAATTTTTCCCAAGGCCTTGAAAACGCTAAGGTCGCCATGGAAGCGGAAATAAAACAAAAATCCGACCTGCTAGGAAAAATTGAAGACAAAACCGCTA
Source organism: Calonectria ilicicola (assembly GCA_020809705.1). Taxonomy (NCBI): domain Eukaryota; kingdom Fungi; phylum Ascomycota; class Sordariomycetes; order Hypocreales; family Nectriaceae; genus Calonectria; species Calonectria ilicicola. The sequence continues at coordinate 1,026,628 of CP085828.1, read as the reverse complement.
CACGACGCTTGTTGTATCAGCGCGCGGTGACTGGCCTACAAGCGCTGCACAGTGAGCTATTGAGCGGCATGTTACTGGAGGACGAGGCGAATTGACTTTCGCCCTCACTATAATCCCGGTAAAAGTTATGGGAATGTAACTTAGATGATCCAGAAAACAATGTATGAAGCACGGTGATAAGGGTGGAATAATATGCTGGCAAGTTTGAACCATGGTTTCAAGTAAGACGTGACCCTGAGAGGGACGTGGTCGAGCACAGACTGGAAACTGAAGTTGACACTTTCTAATATAATGGAGGAAGCGAGATGTCAAGACCAATGAGATGTCGGTAGCATTGCCATGTCATTTATCAAGATGCAAGGCGGAGTGAATGCCAAGCCAGAGGATGGTGACTGCAGCTCAATTGGGAAGTGCGATTGGCGAGCTTGTTTTTTTTTCAACCTTGCACCAAGTCATCTGAGATAGGCATGGACGAAGTCTGAGTATCGATCGGCGGCTTGCACATGTACAAGGCGACAAAAGTTTTAGAACAGAGCTAGGCACAGGAAATTGGGCTCCGGGCGCGGGGGCGGACATGCAGATGGGTGGATGGAGGAATGGGCCTCGGAAGCGGGTTGGCTGGAAGAGGGAATGTTTGAGTTGAGGAGGGCAGGGGTACGTACCCAATGGTGGGTTAATGGCCAATATCGGTGGGAGGCGATGATGCTGTCGGTTGGTGACGTCGCTGCGGTGGCGTTGCGAGACCCTGTTCGGCGAGGAGCGCGAACGAGAGCTGGTTCTGAGCGGGAGGGGGCCTCGGCGCGGCGAGAGGGAGGCATGCAATGCAAAAGCCATAAGCCATGATCATCCGGAATGGGACGAGGAATATAGATAGGGTCGTAGACAGCAGGTTGATAATCTGGAATCGCAGCACGACTCTACTCTCTGTTTCTCCTTCTTCTTAATGTTTTCGCTTTGCATGTGTTGCTGTTGTCTCTTGTGAACTCGTGCCCTGGCATGATTGCATCATTCTTCTTCTACAGCAGGTCCGTATCTGCCGGCCGGACGGATTCATCCCATGCATGACAGCACAGCACGGCAGACGACGGCACTGGAAAAGGCTAATTAGCCCTGAGTCCTGCCTGTTACGACCCTGGCCCCTACTGGCCCCTACCGTCATTCACACTCATCAGACACGCACGCAGCAGCAGCAAGGAGGGAAGGGAGTGCTTGGGCCGTGGTACGATGGTGCACTTTGAGGGTGCGGGGCGCTGCTCCACGCCAAGGTGAGTGAATGGCTTCGTTTCTTTGTCTGTTTCCGTCGGGGGCCCGTGCCAAAAAGAAAAGCAATGCACCGGAGATGGAGATGGATTTATTTTTGATGCCATCTTCCATCATTCAGTCGCCCCAGCATGGAGAAAACCCACTCTTGTCCGCCCCAAGCCTCGCAAGCGTACGTACCGTCTCTTACCTCTTCCGTCCCCCGCGCAGGCTGGGATTCGTTGTGGGCGTGGGGACGTCGCGGTGCTGCGGTCCACAAGGTGCAGCGCCCAGAAGTGGACTGCCTTGAGGGGGGGGAGGGCCATCCTCGGGGGGCAGCAGCAGCATTGTGTGAGAGGGAGAGAGGGCGAGACAGCGCCGCGCAACCAGTAAGCATGGCCGCGTGGTGTGCTGGCAGGCCTCAAGTGAATATTGGTTGGTGCTGGTGGTAGTGCTGCTGGTGGTGGGTGAGGTGAAGCTCATGGCGTTTTGCTCGCAAGCCTAGCAAGGCCGAGAGGCGGCTTACACAGACAGGTGAGGGAGGCCAAAAGTGCGGCCGTGACTCCCGGCCGTCATCACCTGGGCCATGCCGATTGTTGCTGCTGATGCTTCGTGCTTCGCCAAAAAGACCACAGCCCCCCTTGGCCATTCGCAGCCGAGCCCCAGTGGGTGCCCAGTGGGTTGTCAGTAGGTGCAGACGCAGGACGCACCCGGGAGGAGCAGCTAGAGGCTAGCTTGTCCCGGGGAAGGACGTTGCAGGAAACAGCGGGAAGGGCAAATGGGCGTGGCATGGTGTGGTGTGGTTTGCTATGGTATCGTAGTGTATAGGCGAGTCAGGCTGTTCGTGTCTCCAGGTTTCAGTTTCCTGCTTCTGGACCTATTCGTCCTGTGGCCCTTGTCCTGGTCGCCCTGGTCGCGTCCCTGGTGCCCTGTGCGTGCTGTGCTTGCTGCTACTACTCACTCTACTCTACTTCATCTGCCAGGTGCCAGGTGCTAGGCCCAAGGTGCTTGGCCAAAGGTGCTAGGCGCCTCACCCTCACATCACTCCGAGCTCACCCCGGCTGGTCACCCCCCTCCTCCTTGGTTTTTTTGGTGTTTCGGCTTCACGCCAGAGGGCCCCCATTGGACCCTTCTTCCCTCTATTCCTACTTGGCTCGGACTCATCTCTCTTTTTTACCTGCTTTGGACGGCTTTCCCCAGCTTCAGGTCCGAAGACCTAATTGACCCTTGCTTCCCTTGATGGAGTCCTAGCATCCGGCCCAGAACAGAAAAGAAGAGAAAAAAAAAGTGAAGAGCAAGCAGGCCGCCCAGGGTTTCCCCGCTGTCATTGTTGCCTACATCTACTAGCACACCACCACACCAACTTGTCTCGATTGCCTCGTCCGTCATCCATCGCTTTGACTCTTCCTCTCCCTCTTCCTCTTCATCTTACGACCCCACGCCCCAACCTCTGTCCGCGTCCATTTCATCCCGAGCATTCCCCTCGTCTTCCTCGGCCCGTCTTCTCCTAATATCCTCCTTCATCTCGTGTCTTGTCTGTCCGTGTCCGTCAGTTCACCTTCACGGGCTTGCGTCCCGCCCCAACCATCATCGACCCGCTTTTTCCCTCGCCGACGTCTAATTTTTTTCCTTTCGGTCTTGTCTCAGCCGGCGTCTACACGGTCTGTTCCCATTTCGACGACGACAAACCCGCCCTATCCGTTCCCCCTCCCCAGAAACCACAGCTTCAATTTCTTCTTCTGCCTCGCCCGCGGCGACCCTCACCGACAACTCTGAATTCTCGCCCGTTCTTGTCTTCTACGCCAACAATCCCACTTCCAAAATGACTTTCCGCCAGAGAATGGCCCGCCACTTTGGCGATTCGGTACGTGCAAACCTTCTATTCGGCAGTCGCGTGGGCATTCGGCCCTCTCATTGGGATCCCGCCCGCTCGTTCACGTTGTCAATGCACGTACTGACATCACTGCGCATATAGCTTGCCCCCGAAAAGGCCTATCTAAGTTACTACGACGTCCTCCTAACCGTCGAGGACATCAAGGCTCTGAAGCACGACTGGCTGACCGACAACAACATTGCTTTTTGGGAGGAGTATCTGGAGCGAGAGACGCTCCCCAAGTACCCCCAGGCGCGCATCATCCTCCTCCGCCCCAGCATGACGTTTCTCCTCATGAAGGAGCCCGATATGCGACAAGTCCGAGCCGCCCTGCCCGATTTCTCCAAGGTCACCCACATCTTCCTTCCCATCAACGACAACCGTAACGTGAGCGTCGCCGAGGGTGGTAGCCATTGGTCCCTCCTTCTCGTCTCTGCTCTTGATGGCGTTGCCTTCCACTACGATTCTCTTGGCGGTGCCAACTTTGCCGAGGCCAACCTCGCAACCCGAAAGCTCGCCCAGGTGCTGCAGCGACCTCTACGATTCATCAACCTTGAAGATTGCCCTCAGCAAGAGAACGGCAGCGACTGCGGCGTCTTTGTCTGCCTTCTCATGCGTCACCTCCTCGTCAAGCGCCTCCTCTGCGCCAATGCACGAGAGAAGGTGTCAATGAGCATGGGAGGGAAAATGGTTGACAGCTACGGTGGCCGCAAGGAAATGTTGCGCATTATCGAGAACCTCCGAAAGGAGGGTGAACGACGGCGATCGTAAGTATTCCCCCAACACGCCATAACTCCCATTGATCGTCTCTAATGGTCAAATTAGGAGGAGCGCCAGCCCGTTCACGCACAACAAGACGCCCCCGCGCATCGAATAGAGATCGGAATGCTACGGCTCTTACGAAGAATTCGAGGTACTCTTAGCTCAAGAGATGAAAAAACTTGAGGAAGAAGAAGAAGAGATGGACCGACGACGGGTGAGGTTCAAGCAGCCATCATTCGATCACCCAAGCCAAAGGGGGACTAAACCCGAGATGCGTACCATGCGTGATTCTCTTCCCCGAGGCTCTGCACGGGCCAGGGTTCTGGCAATGAACCGCCTCGATGACTCGCCTCACTCCACCGAGTCCATTTACCCTTGGGACAATTGTCCAACCTCTAGGGTTTCCAAGTATCGACTTCGGCCCCGACCCAAGACTAGCACCTACACTTTAATTAAGATTCGAGGCAAACGAAAGTCGAGGTCAAACTTGACAATTCCTACAGATACCTAAGAAATTGTTGGTACTATCTGATATATACCGAATTACGATGATCATGACGGCAGCGCAATGGTTGATTTTTCCTATTTTCTTTTCTTTTTCTCCCTTTTCTTTTCTCTTTTTTTCTCTTTTTTGTTTTTATTATCGGATGCTTTCTTCCGTTGGCGTTGGATGGCAATTGCTTCAGGGTGTCGTGAGCGTGCTTTTTGTACAAGGATATTCAACCACGCGTCACGAGTGGCACCGTGGCTGTGTAAATACCTGTCGGCTAGCAGACTCTCAGGGGGGATTATTAGCGAGAAGACCATGGCGAGACAAGGGCAAGCTACGACAAGGCGTTGAACAGGATGAAGGAAAAGGGCTTGGTGTGTAAGACGGAACCATGAAACGGATTAAAAGACGAGAGACAAGACAAGATGGTATGGTGCATAAAGATTATTCCATTACTTGTTATTGAATTTGAATTTTTTGCCTTTTTTATACCTGACTCCGTAAACTCCTTGTTCATCATGTCATGATGTGTACCCCAGGTGTACTGTGAATCATGTTTATACATTTGGTCCATGACTAGCATGTCAATGGCCGGATTGATTCTCTCCCCCACTGTCGTGTCTTAGTTCTTTTCCACAAAGGCCGGATTCTGTTCCATGGTCGCAGATATGTATCCTCTCAGGGCCGCCCACCGATTCGCTGTAGCTGGGGGTGCGGGTGCAGGTGTTGACTGCGCGGGTTTCTCCTGTTTCTCCTCCATCTCGTCATCATCGTCCTCCTCCTGCTCACGCTGCAACCCTGCGGGTGCAGGTGCCGTCTGAGCCTGGGTTGCACCAGGCGCCCCCACTAACTTGGCCATGCTGACGCCGAAGCGGTCCATCTCGCCACGGACGACCTTCTCCTTGCGCTTGAGGGCGCCCTTGCGGGAGCGCAGACTCTTGTGCTTGATCTTGCCGGCGAGCTCGGCCTGGCCCTCGCTCTCTGCGATCTCCGGGAGCGCATCGGCGAGGTCGTCGAGGTTGGCCTTGAGCTTGTTCCCCGGGCGGCGGCGCTTGGTCTTTGCGACGCGCGACGAGGCGATGCGGGAGACGAAGGACGAGTGCTTCATGAGGCGCTTGTCGCGCTTGGACGAGAGGAAGTCATCGGACACGGAGGCCTCGGAGCGGAACGTCTTTGCGGGGAGCAGCGGGTGGATTTGCCCGGTGATGCGCTGGTGCCGCAGCGTGCGGGCCGAGGGCTTCTTGAGAGCGGGCGGTAGCGGAGCCTTGTGGGCATTGTCAGCAAGAGTGGTAAACAGTAATATAGGAGGATTTTTACCATTGTCTTTTGGGTCTATTACGAAAGGACAGTGCGGGAAGTGTGTCGAGATGCAAAGGCCGTAACTTTTTGGGCGGTGGAGGCTGCAGAAAGCCAGAAAATTCTCGGTGAAGAGGGGCTCACCGCCCCGGGGCTCGGTCAAGGTGGGGTACACCGAGGATTTATGGAGGGGCAATGAGGCGGCGTGAATCCTAGGCGATGAATCCCTCCATCCCGCGCTCAAACTAGTCACCACTAATACACTTCTTTCCTTCGTCTTGTTTTTTTCTCCCTTAGATATTCGTGAAAAGAAGACGAGGTTTTCTTGAGACATGGAAAATATTGACAATCTCCGCAGGGAGATTGCGAAGCGCGAGGCCGAGTTGGCAGAACTCAGGTCACAACTCGCCGTCGCAGAGTCGCAAAAGCGAGATGAGGATGCGAAGGCGCAAGCATGGAAATGGCCGCTCGAGCAGCACGAGTACGAGCGATACAGCAGACAAATGATTGTTCCCAACTTTGGACTTCAAGGTATTTCCAGCGCATACCGTTTTTTTTTTCTTTTATTCGGGGCTCAGTTCTAATGCTTGGAAATAGGCCAGCTGAGGTTGAAAAAGGCCAAGGTCCTGCTCATCGGCGCTGGCGGGCTAGGATGTCCCGCTGCTGCGTATCTCGCAGGCTCAGGTGTTGGAACACTCGGTTTAGTTGACGGTGATGAAGTCGAAGTGTCGAATCTTCATCGCCAAGTTGCGCATTCGACAGGCAGAGTTGGGCGAAGCAAAGTCGAGAGCGTCATTACCTATCTCAAAGAGTATGCCGTGTTGACATCGCGCTAAGGAGCCGCAACGCTTGAGTCTTCGCTAACATAACGTCACCAGGCTTAATCCTACTATTGAGTACAAGGCACATACTACGCATCTCACGCCGCAGAACGCAGAGGAGATTGTGTCCGGCTACGACTTGGTCCTAGACTGTACCGACCACCCCACCTCGCGCTATCTCATCTCTGACATTTGCGTGCTGCTCTCCAAGCCCCTCGTCTCCGCCTCTGCTTTCCAAACCTCTGGCCAGCTCATCATCCTTAACAACCCGCCGGGACAAGGCCCCTGCTACCGCTGCGTGTTCCCCAAGCCACCGCCGCCAGAGAGTGTGGTGGGGTGCGGCGAAGGCGGCATTGTCGGCCCGGTCGTCGGCGCCATGGGGGTCCTGCAGGCCCTCGAGGCCATCAAGCTCATCGCCCACGGGGACCTCGAAGGTGGCGAGCTCAAGACGCCCATGATGCTCCTATTCAGTGGCATGGCAGATACGCCGTTCCGCTCGGTGAGGATGAGGGGCAAGCGAAAGGGGTGCTTTTCTTGTGACCCAGAAACGGCATTTACACTCGACGAGCTACGAACATCAATGGATTATGTTCAGTTCTGCGGCGTTAACCAGCCGGTTCAACTGCTCCAAGATAATGAAAGAATTACAGCCGAGGAATTCAACCAAGTCTCCAAAGACGGCGAGAAAAGCCATCTGCTTCTGGACGTCAGAGAAAAAGAGCATTTCGGTCTATGCAATATTGCCGGCTCGGTAAATGTCCCAATCAGTCGATTTATGAGCACTCAAGGCGAAGCCACGCCCGAGGGATTCCCCTCTGATCTTCCACCATCGACCCCTATCTACGTCGTCTGCCGTGTGGGCAACGACTCCCAGATCGCAGCCAAGAAGCTCAAGGACCTAGGGCTAGGCAACAACGGAGAGCGTTTTATCGGAGACATCAAGGGGGGTATCAAGGCATGGAAACACGCCGTTGACTCGAGCGTACCATTCATCTGAGGTAGATAATTGAAGAGAGAGGAAACCAGATAAAAGCCATTTCATTCGGATGAGGGAGTTTTTTGAGATATGATACATCATGCCCGAGGGGAACCCCGGGTTGCAACAACAAGGGCGACTCTGTTCCTGCCCACTGGCTGCGCCGTTACAAAATATTTTTTAGTTTAACAAGGCCTGCTGCTGCCAATGTGGAGTTGTGGCTGCGGCTGCCCAAGAGTGGAGGATCCTATTTTACAAAAAGTTGGCCGTCTTCTTCTTGTTGAAGGCCTTCTGATCTTTAAGCCAGCGGCGATATCCGGCCACGCTCTGGATCTTTTCGCCATAAAAGTCAGGAACTGAAAAAATATGTGTTAGCCTTTTGTTTTTAAAAACCATTGTCATTAGAGGAAGCAAGGTTATGCGCAATTACTCACCTGGGTTGCCGGCACTAGAGTTGCTGGGATCAACACGGTGCTTCTTGATGCGGGCAAAGAACTCGGCTTCCTTCTTGGTCATCTGCTGCTTCCACTTTCGGTTGGTCAACCAGAAGACTTGGCTGCCAATGCTGGGTCCGGCAAGCCATCCGAGGGCGGCAAAGGACATTGTGGCCAGGCCCAGGGTAACGATGGGGTCGAGGGCAATCTTCTCGGTAACTAGCTCGCCGACACCCGAGGATAAGACAACGGCACCAAATCCACCACCCAACATGCTGCTGGCAAAGGAAAAGACGAGCTGGACACGGCGTCGCTTGAGGCGGAGGTTGAAGAAGGTGTTCCAATCGAGAGGGGCAGAACCGTTTTGCGCGGGCTCAGCGGGAACGGCAGGCTGGCCCGAGTTGGCCCGGACAAACGTCTTGGGGACAGCGGCCGCGAGGCATTGCTGTCGGAAAGGCACCGTTTTCGCGAGGCATGTCACAGGACGGGCGGCGGTCGAAAAGGAAGCTTTCGGCACATTGGCGATCAAGCCGGCGGCGGCGGCGTTACGGCCCGTGGCGACGGCTGCGGCCTGGCATGGGTAGCGCAAGACGAAGGCCTTGAGGGGAGAGGCCATGGTGAAGAAGTCGAAGCGTGCGAATGGGTAACTTTCGGCGATTGGAATGGGCGCGGCGAGGCGATTACGCGCGCATTGAACAAAGGGTTGAGTGGAGATGGGTCGGACCGTTTGTCGTCGATGAGACGTTGGGGATTCCTCGAGGCACCTTTCCCAAGCTTGGATTGGGAATTTGTGATCTCATGGTGGGCGAGAAAAAGTCGGCGCTTGTTAACCGCGGGTAAGCGCGCACCTACCCGTCGCCAGTAATCCGGACTAGAATAAGCCCGGCCCCACTACACTAGTGAGTATAGCTATAAGACCTGTAAATCTATATAGGAAAAAAATCAGAATACTTTATAGGTTCTTTTTTGCTTTTTATTTCCTTGTAAGTAATTAATAAATCAAGGTTGAATTCAGGTATTTTTTCTGGAATTTTTTAGAAGGGTGTCCCGGTTCTGGCTTATGCTTTTCATTTAAAAACAGGGCTTTTAATGCACATGTGGCCATGTGGCTTAGTCATTTTCTGCATTCGCGCCTTCGGTTTCCCTAAGGGATAGCCAAAGTTTCCACGAACAAGTCAGCGCCTGACGACGAGCTTTAAGCCACACAAAAAACGAAACCCTATTCCTCTGCAATGCAACCAAAGCTCGCACCCTTTTTCTAGCCAGAGACTCCTTCTTGATTTTTTTTCCGTTCACACATTTATTCATGAGAGGCCCTCAAGTCGCCGCGCTGGCGCTTGGTCACCGTACCTAACCAAGCAGAGCTCCAGCGCGGAACGCTGAGCTGACAGTATCAACGCGATGGCCTCATCCCCGACGCCCAACCCGCTCAAACGTAAGCGAGAATCATGCCGACGCTCGCGAATCGTCATCGAGATCCCCGCGAAGCCTCGCTGCTACGTCCCCGGCTCCGGCCCCCAGGTGCAGCGCATCGGCCTGCTGCCCGCGCGAGACTCGACCGCGTCCATCCTCGAGCGAATTCTCTTGCCCTCGCCAGGGTACGCCGCCGACGGAAAGCCGCTACCGAAGCGCATGACATACTTGGTGGGCTGGCGTGACCTTCCGGCAGCGTGCATGCTGGTGCCTGCGATGCAGATCCTCGACTATGTTTCGCCCCATGCCCTCGAGGAATGGGAGTACCAAATGGAGTTGGAGATGGACGAGGAGCGAGCGAGGATGGAGGAGGAAAAGGCGCAAGAGAAACCAAAGGAGAAGGAGAAGCGCGGAAGACCTCCCGCCCACAGCCAGATCGAAGCTGCTGCGGTCGCAGGGCCGGACAGCGAGGTGTTGAAGACTGGACGACCTAAGAGCGGAGCCATGAGCTTAACGACACCATCAAAAAAGCGACTGCAGGACTTTGAAGGCCTTTCAGATGTGGACACAAGCCCTTCGCGACAGCTGGAGCAGGAATCGCTGGAGGTTTTTACGCGCGACAACACAATAGAGCCGGAACAGGGACAATTGGCGAGCTCCAAGTTAAACTCCGAGGAACCGAGCGAAGGTTTGGCCAGTCAACAACATACCGATTCGGATTCTTCCAAGAAATCAAATAAAATACGGAAATCCAGATCAGCGAAGCCATCAACTCTCAAGGCCCGATTACTCGCCACCACGAAACCCAAGTCAGCGTCGTCGCGAGAGACAACACCAAAACCATGGTCAATACTGACCAACAGCGTCCTTAAGAAGGAAACTCCGGTCCCTTTGCCCATTATTCCTGGATTCATGAGCGCACCAACAAGTACACCCACACCAACTAATAAAAGGCCGCCGTCATTCACACCGCTGGGCCGTTCTACGCCTGTATCTGCCCTCAAGTTTGAAACACCAACGCATGAAGTTGAGACCCCATCTAGAACTCAGACGCCAAAGTCAAAAGCAAAACCACAAACAAAGGACTCGGTGAAGAAGCCAAAGAAGGCGACAAAAAAGGAGACGGTTCCAAAAGAGGCGCCGGCGCAGCCACCTACACAGACCGCGCAGGATGATTTGGATTCACTGGATGAAGACACTGACCCCGTCTGGGAGGTGAAGCGCGTTGAGGCTTCAGAAACGTACGAAGTCGAGGGCGTCGGTCTAGTGAGGTATTTTAAAGTCCGCTGGGAAGGCGACTGGCCGCCAGAACAGAACCCTTCGTGGGAGCCCGAGTCAAATCTTGCGCCCGCACTAGTACGCAAATATATGAAGGAGATCAAGAGGAAGCCAACGCCAAGGAAGAAGCAGCCGGTTTTGAAGCAGACGACGCTTCCCTGGGCGCCTGCCAAGCAGTACAAGAGCGTCAGCGAGGCCTTTGCCGGCGACGAGGACGAATTGGGCCTACCAGGCACCAGCATGAACGGTGGGGCCGCAGATGATGCCGCCAGCAGCATGTTTGACCAGCCAGAGGAGTTTCTTGTCGTGGAGGAGCCGCCGGCCAAAAAACACCGGAAGCAAGGGGTGCCGGGATGGGATGGGAATAGAGCGTCAACAGATTTGGAGTTTAGCACGGTTTCTAGCTTATGACAATAGTGCCGTTAGGCACTTGCATTCTTTGGAGACGCGAAAAAGAACAAAATGGCGGGATATCCTGGCGTCAAAGAAAAAAAAATTACACATAAACATACACGAAGTACCAAAAGTCTTAGTTGTTAGTTTCCCTTACGACATTCTTTAGGCTTGGCTTCAGCAACGGTCGAGGCTCGCTTCGAGAGATTCACGAAAATGGAGCGTGATATACTCTACCAAAAAAAAATGAGTTCAAAAAGCGCTAGTTTGCTATCTGTTGTGTGATAATTTCTATGTTGCGAATATTCATCTATCCATGTTTTCGTCCCAACTTGCCTTCGCTATTCCCAGAAGCATCATTACCAGAACTATTATTGCAAACCTGTTCATTACGCTTTTGCCCGACGTCCCCGTCGCTCCCATCAATTACCCACATTAACAACCTCTCTGTTAGACGCCATGAGATACGCCATAACGACAGCAGGAACACTCGACTTCTTGATATCGCAATGGATGCACTGGCAGTGGATCTGGTTCTTGGCGTTCTCGCGACGATGCTCAGTGATTTGTGTATAGATGTCCAGTTTGCGAAGGTTGACCAAATCATTGTTTTTAAAGTACGCGTCCCAGAACTCTTCCCAGCACGGTTCATGCAGAGTATGAGCCATCAAAAAGTCGATATTGTGCTTCACAATCACCCAGGTTTCATGTTGGTAGATGCAAATAGCCTTGTCGAAAATGGCGAACTGATTGCCTTCAAAGTGGAGGGAGCCGGGGCGATTGAGAGCAGCGCTAGAGATGGGCGCTTGACCACCAGTCGGCCAGAGCAGGTTCCATGGCGCCTTGCACCATTTCGCAGCGATGTGGTCGGCAGGAATATAATCGACCGTCAAGTTACCGATAGAGTCGCCACTCATCAGGTCAGAGTTGCACGCAACTCTCTGAATGTGGCGGACCGTGTTGATGTGATAGAAAAATAGCCGGCCTTGGGCGACCAGGTGGCATGCACGCCCTGCATGAAAGATTGAGCTGAACTCGATCGTGAGTTTCCCAACGCCATAGGCATCATCAGATTTGTTGTATGAAACCTCTACGATGTTGTTGGTGCCTATGAGTTCAAGGAAGAACCACACACCCTCTTCGGGGAATTTGAAGAATGTTTGAGCGCGACCAGACGCCAGGCGGTCAACTGGTGAACCACGAAAGGGTCTCTCGGAGAGTGGTACTGGATATGATCTAGTGGCAATCTTTGTAACTCTGGCGTGATGCTCATGCCCTTGGGCATCGACATAGTAGATTGGGTTCTCCTGGGTGTGAGTCGAATACAGGTCGGCACTAGAGGCCCAATTAAATTCCAACAGGGCGGATGCTTGCCCATCAGTGAGCTGTCCTGGTCTGATCATGGTGATGCTGAGGACACCTCCCAAGCCCCGAACGCCTTTAAGTACCTGTGTAGGTGAGATGCCCACTGGTAGGTTGCTCATGAGAAGGCGTCGGGTGTGAACGGCTTTATAGTCCACGAGTTGTCCATACTCTTCATCGAAGGGAGGCTGGTTAGCAGGCCAGTGGATTCTGTGGGGGTCGTCGAACAAAATCGATTCGTGGTAGTTGGGGAGATGGCAGTTTAGACCCTCGTTCTCCTAATTACTGAGGTCGCTGCTGATCTCGCTGTTTTCGCTGTTTTCGCTTCCCGAGTGAATGGCGCTGGGTTCAGTAGAGTCGTCCGGAGTGATGAACTAACAATATATTAAAACATGCCAAGCACGGGGATCAGGGAGAATCCTACCTCCAGGTCTTCCCCCGAGTCAGTACTCATTTTGTTTCGCTTCCAAGAAGACACAAGCAAAAGCAACGGTTTCCGTGCAGTCGTTTGACTAGCTGATAAAACACGAGGTGGTTCCGAATGGGATGATTAGTATACTTGCATGAAGAGGAGGGATGAAAGGATTAACAGCGTGTGCTTGCGGGTGGAGGAAGTTAAGTCTAAGAGGCGAGTCGGGGGCAGTGGCAAGGAGCTTTTAAGAAGGCACGGGACAGCTTATTCTTTAGGCCTAAGAGAAGGCAAACAAAGCATTCAACACAGCCTTAGGGGACTAAATTACTGGGGAACCGAGTCACAGATTTCAAGGCGCGCATCTAAGATAGGGATATATCTATATTGAATAAATATCTTATTAACAAAAAGATGAAGAAGACATTATCCAACTAAGCGCCCTAAACTGAGATGAAGAGACAGGAAACGGTGAAGAGGGTCCACTAACCAGCGGTCTCTAGCCACCCAGAGGGGCAACTACGTCCATTATCCCGCTTGATCACGTATCAAAGCATAGCTCTTATGCTTGTGTTACTCATCTCTTGGATTTTCCAGAATACTGTTTCTCCAGTTATTCCTTCCACGGGGTGATGGTCTGGCGTGTGGATCCATCACTCAATGTTCCTTGAGAAGGAAATCCCTTCAAAACCCAGCAAGCGCATGGTGCATAAAGAAATTCTCTCACATGAGTGATCAAAAATACCACATAGAACTCTACCATGTTGTATATGATAGGATAACATTGTTTTCACTTTCATAGGACACGAGCGTGCAGGTGATTCGCTATATCGCACATGGCGCAGCTTCTCTCTCGGAGTAGAGGACGAAAGAGAGAGAATCAAGGTGCATCGATTAGTTCACAAGTTCCTAATAATTCTCGATACTACGTCGTATTATCTTCGGGGATTACTGTAAAGGGTAAGCAAAACACAACATACGGAATTTGTGATGGCACGCGACACGGGTGTCTCTGTATTTCTCTGTTGGGCCAAGGTACAGAGAAGCGGAAGAATGTCTAAAAATTAAACAAACCTATTTATTTCTATCATATAAAAATAAGTAAACAGATATATGGATTTATTCATGTCTCTATCTCCATGATTCTTGATATACCGTATCATCCGTCGGTCGCTTGGGTTGAGTTGGACTGCCACTGTAGGGTAAATGAGATGATGCTCTGACCTTCAAATGGCTGTCTTGGGCTATTCCCCGGTGAGTCAGGCGGCAAGCCAGGGTGCCCCCCACTTAGCCGCCCTTCTCCCCTCACTGTTCCCCTCGTTGACCCCCTCCATGATGCAGCTCTCACCCACCCGGCCCAAGCTCCAAGGGAAGCCTGCTGGTAACAAAGTGCAGTCGTAGAAGGGCGTGTGGTGGATCAAAAGGCGCGCTTTGAGGTCAATTGGCACCAATCCTGGAAGTCAGACACTCTCAGAAAGGGCGTCTTGTCCTCTGCCCACCCTCGCTGTGTCCAGGTCATACATGCTAGGCAGACTTGCTCCGCCGCAGGCAGCCATCAGCCGCACACTACCGTGATGGTGCAGCGGCATGTTGAGCTACCAACACTCGCTTCATCTCCACTAACATGGGCTATTGGTCGCTGACATGGCCGTGGCTTGGTCTCGGGCCTTTGGGCAAAAACTCGTCTGAAATCTATTTTTTTCCTCACTGCTAAACTAACTTCCTTCGCCATTGACTCACCGGCGACACCTTCCTCTCCACATCACGTTGCAGCCATACGGGTGTTCCAGTCGGGCCAAGCTATAAAGCACCCAGCCAACCCCGTTCTTGCTTTGACGCCCCAGACAAGGAAGACATCCCAATTCTTTCTCATCCCACACACAGGCCTTTGTTTGAACCAGAAACGCCGCCATGGATTCGACAACAACCGACTCCCAGCAGCCCTGGTTCCTCCAGTCGTCCTACCCGGTTCTCTTCCCGGCCCACGATGCCCTGAAGAAGCCGCTGGCCGAATTCGAGGCCTTCATCCAAGAGGACCTCGCTCGCCGCCATGACCACACATCTGCCGCAACCCCCTCAGCCGACGACGACAAGGTCATGGCTGAGGCGACAGAGTCTGAAACCTTTACACTCGTTACCGACTCCACATCTGCTGAAATAAGGCAGGGTCTGAACGAACTAAAGGTTGAAGAGCAAGAGAAGGAGAAGGAAGAGGGCCAGAAGGCAGACGAGAAATCGTCCCATCCCTTCATGGACGGCCTACTGAATCATGGAAAGGAAGAAGAAAACACCCGGGATCTTGAGGGCATGATGCAAACGGAAAATGGTGATCTCGCCTACCGCTCCACAAACAACGTGCTCGTCGATCTCTTCTCAGAGCTCGAGGATCTCATTACCGGCCCTCGTTTGGCTGAGTTGCTCCAGGCCTCCTGGGCTGCCGACCCTCTTTCCACCCTAAAGATCATTTTCAACGCTCGATCCATCCACTTGGGCAAGAGCTCAAAGAATACCTTTTACCGCTGTGCGGGCTGGCTGGCCCAGAATCACCCCTTGACTCTTGTTGCCAATCTTCGATGGCTGAGCCGTCCCATCATTGAGAAGAAGGCCAAGAAAGAGGGCGAGGATGGCATCGTCATCGTGGATTGCAAAAAAGATGACGATCCCTCCAAGTTCGACGTTCAGCATGGTGTCTCTCATGGATACTGGAAAGATCTTCTAAACATCTTAGCCCTAGCGGCGAATGATAAGCTTGATGTTCTGTCGAACCCTCGCGACGTCTTCAACACCGAAAATCCCGGTATTATTCGAGGCAAGAGTGTGAACCGGAAAACCCGAGGGGTTGCTAGAGGCAGAGGCAGAGGTAGAGGCAGAGGCCGGGGCCGAGGTGGACGAGCCATGGGTATGGTCCAAGAACGCCAGGAAGAGCCGCCAGCAAAGAAGCAGCGAATTGATCCCAAGGAGCTTCGGCATCAAACTCGAGACGAGAGACACGAGAGGGCAGTCCAGGCTTTCGACACCAACCCGGTGTACCGAGCCCTTCACCTCACCATCGCACGGCTGTTTGCAGAGCAGCTGGAGAGCGACTTGCGAGCACTTCGTGGTGAAGACCCCAAGGCCAAGCGAACCATCTCACTATGTGGTAAGTGGGCTCCCACTCACGACCACTTTCACGACAAGCATACCTTCATCGTCAGCTCCATTGCCGAGATCCTCTACCCTCGTGACTCGCTAGATAAGCTGTCGCCCACCGCCAGCCGAGAGACGTATCTACGCTTTGCCCGTGAGGAGTACCGCAAGGATACTTCGGCCCTGCGCAAGCACCTTGATGTCGTCGAACGAAATCTCACAGCCAAGACTTTCGAAAACATCAAGTACGACCGCGTTCCCTCCCTTGCAATGAACAATTACTCCAAGCTTTTCATTCAGAATGACATGCCGCGATTTGAAAAGTACATTGACAAGGTTGCGGAGGGAAAGGCGAAGATTTCTGGCGCTACGCTCCTGCCATCGACACTCATTCACCTGGTCCGCACTGCAAACCATTCGTTCCAAAACATTGCCCACCAGTCGCCGAATACATCAACAGCAGCGCTTGTCCAGGCCAAGATCAAATCTCTCGAGGCAAAAGTGGTTGATGGACAGTGGAACTCCTTGGTCCAGCGCATCAAGGATTCTGGCAATCTGGAAAACTGCATCGCTGTCTGCGACGTCTCTGGCAGTATGTCGTATCCTCAGTTTCCGGATCAGACAACTCCGATGGACTCGGCGATTGGTCTGTCTCTCCTCATAGCTGAGGTCACCAAGCCTCCGTTTGGTGGATCTTTCATCACCTTCAGTGCCCAGCCGGAAGTGGTGCAGGTTGACTTAACCAAGCCCTTGGTCCGAAAGTACAGAGATATGTCATCCTCGGACTGGGGCATGAACACCAACTTTGTTGCCGTTTTTGAGCGCCTCATCCTTCCCATGGCTATCAAGAACAACCTCAAGAACGAGGACATGGTCAAGCGCATCTTTGTCTTTAGCGACATGCAATTTGACTCCGCGGGTTGTGGCGACGGATGGAGCACCTCATACGAGAGAGTCAAGAGCCGGTTTGAGGTTCACGGCTACGATATGCCAGAACTCGTATTTTGGAACCTGGCTGGAGGCCATGCTGGTGAGACAGGATACGGAGATCCGACTGCACCCAAGCCGGTAAACTCAGAAGAGGATGGAACATGCCTCGTCAGCGGCTACTCGCAGGGAATGCTCAAGGTGTTTTTGGACAATGGGTCCTTTGATGAAGAGGAGGGAGAAGAGGAAGAAGAGGTTGTGATTACAAAGGAGGGTGACGAAGTCACGGAGCAGAAGCCCAAGAAGCAAAAGGCCAAGATGGACCCCATGGCCGTTGTCCGAAAGGCGATCAGTCACAAGGCATACGAGATGCTCAAGGTGGTGGATTAAGGATTGGAAATGACGACGAATAATGATACCCAAGAGTAAAACGTGTAATAGAATGCTTATTCCTGAATGAAGCAAAAAAATTCTTTTTCGCCCATGATTCAGCCTCGTGTCTGTAGTCCAAGTTTCTGAGTAAGAATAAGGTCGGCATCCGCCAACATGAACGCCGATATCTTTAGGCTGATAAATTCGTTCAGCTTTTGTTCCTTTTAGTTTGGAACACTCATCTGTCGCATATCACTTTTTTTTTTATAGCTATCGCCCTGCAATGTCTAACCCGCATGCTAAAGCCGACGCCTAATGTCGAAATTTCCCCCCGTCCCCGTTAATATCCACCCCCGCCCCCGTGGGGGGGAAAGAGACGACATGAAAGGGTCCATGTCGTTTTCTTTGTCTCTGATTAACCTTTGGATCTTGTCTTAGCGCCTTCTGTTCCACGATTTCCTACACCTCTGCTGCCCTACCCTCCTTTTTCTTTTTCTATTTCTCTGTTTATTTCTCCTTTCCCACGTGGCAACGGCATTTGTTGCCAGGGCGGTACCTCGGGCAAATTGTGGTCTGGAGGATTCCTGTCGTTGATGGCGGGGGTGTAAGGCGTGCGTGATGGTGGCGGGTGGCTTGCCCCCCTGCTGAAACTGGGGGGCGGGTATGACGTTTCAAGATGTGATGTTTTATTTTTTTTGGGCGAGCTGGCCTATATCGGGAACGACCTTTTGCATGTCTCTCCTCTTAGTGTATATGTGTGTGTTGGGATAAGAGGAGGCTGGGGAGGGGGGGATTCATGCGGAAGTTTTCTGAGAAGATCTGGTTCCATGATGTTGAGATCGGGGTTCGATTGAACGATAGCCCTATTTCGTTTTCGATGCAGAAGCCGCTTGTCTGGTTGATAGATCGATCGGCGTTTTTGCTATGCGGAGGAAATTTGAAGCTATCCAGATCCCCTGACTAAACTCAAGAGCAACCCTTTTTTGCTTGTCAGGCATTGACATAGGAATTACAGACTAAAGTTTGGGCCTCCTTATTAATTGCTCAGCTGATGCGTGCTTCCGTGCCTCCCCGATTTTCCCCTTTCTCATAGGGGTGATGCAAGTTGTCCCAATTGAGTTCCTCCATCAATGCGATAACACTAGTTTCTTTTTTTTCTCTCTTTTTTTCTTGCACTTCCTTGCCAACGAGGCTAGTTTGACGGCAATACTTGTATAATACCGCCGAGACTTGTTCTAACCATCTCCTGCCATGAAACAGCTTCCAAATGTCGACATCATTCCTTAATTAGTGTGGGTGGGTAGCTCTCTGATATGAGCCACGGGGGGGTCTTTTTTTCTGTCCTGTCTAGACAGCAACGACGTAGTCCAGATTGCCGGGTTGGGAAGATTTGCAAATGAGACTGGTTCGGGCTACGCGAGTACCTGAGAGCCCCATAAAGCCGTGTTGTTTTGGAAAGGATGGGGGAGGAACGTGGGAGGAACGTTGGGGGTCGAGCGCTTTGACGATGGTTGGCAGGCGTTCACGATGTGCAAGACGGAAGCTTCCGGCTCAAATTTTCTTCTGAAAGGGAATTGATCATAGGACCAGGAAGAGAATTTCTTTTCCATTCCGTCAGTGACCAAAAGAAACCCGGAAGTTGCTCTTCCCACAAGAGGAAATGTTGCGCTGCTCATGGGAATAGGGGCAATGTCCATTAGGGGGAGAGAACACGAGGACAACCAGCCAGGACGACCGACGCCATCAAGCTGTAAAAGCACATAGTGATCTGAGTGGGGGGCCTCTACCCAAGGAGATTAGGAAATCTCACATGCCAAGAACCATCTCGTCCACCATCTTCAGAAACCGTTGTCGGTACTCCCCCGGATCTGCAGTGATAGTCATGGGCCCCTTGTGGGCCACCTTGTTAAACGCCTTCACAATGCCCGTCATTGTCCGCGCCCGCAGCGTGTGCTTGGCCCAGAAGAAGTCGAGCACCACGGCGCGGTACATCCATCGGCCGTCCACGTCGTCGACGCCGCTGCGCCAGGCACCAGTGTTGGACTTCAGCACGGGGATAGGCCATGACCGCGCCGGGATGGACTGGGAGCCCGGGTAGCGGACGAGGAAGAGGGAATAGTCGACGGCATTGTTGCTGGCTAGGAGCGCAGTGTCTGCTTCCAGCAAAGCCATGAGCTCCGTCTTGTGCCCGGATGACACGCGTGCCTTGTCCGGAAACTCGTCGATTAAGCGATCCAGGACGCTATCGGGAGCCAGCATCCCATCTGCAATGTCCCTCTCCGGGAAGAAGTAGTCGTTGGGCTTGAGATCATACGTTTCCCATCTTTCCTTTCCTGTTTCGGTTTCCTCGGCATCCTTGCCGTAGAGCAAGTTCTCCATGATGATGTGATGCGTCGGTGCTATTCCCAGCAGACCACCCAGTGACATGTACGGTGCATAAACTAGGTCCGTAATCCGCACGAGCAAGCTGTGCGGCTGGTCCCTCATATGGGCAATGTAAGGCCCAAGGAGCTCGTTTCGAAAGAACTCATACTCGAAGCGCCGCGGGAGCGATTTGATGAGAAACTTGGCGTTTGGCGTCACAAAGAAGGTGGACCCGCTGTAACCTAGATCTCCAACTGGCACGAGTTTTGCAATGGCCTTCTTGGCCTTATCCTTTGACTTGGGCCCTGAAGAGTCCTGCGATGTAGTCTCCCCGTCTGTTGAAGCTTGGAATGACTCTGCGTATTCCTCCTCTTCCAACCCCCATACCTCGTGGCGAAGCGCAAGAAAGTCTACCGGTCGATAGCGAGCTAGAAAGAGCTTGAACAAGGCAAAAAATGAAAAGACTGCCCTGAGGACGTTCTTGTTGCTCGTGCCGTACCGCCGTAGAATGGCTTTGGCAATCGAAGTAGAGATGCGCTCAGATCGGATCTTCATGGTGACTGAGATGCAAAGTGATTTAACAAACTGTCTAAGGAACTCTCAAAGAAGCCTGCAAAGAAGAAGGGATCTTCGGGATCTTCTTTAATTGAAAGCACCTTGAAGCTGTGGGAAAAATTCCAGAAATGACTATCACCAGAGCTGCTTGGTGACGTCACCATATCCCGCGTCACATGCGATGAGGAAAAGAGCAATGATTCACAGTAAAGGACTCAAAATACAGCAAAACACACTAATTATGTATTATCCGCACTGATTTAACATGGATGCTGTTCGAATTCCGGTATCAACCGTCCCGTGACTTTGTACGAAAAAGATGTTGACAAAAGATGCATTTCCACAAAATCGCCCATAGTCAATTCCAAAAATCAGTATCCGCTGTCTCTCAAGCACTACGCCAGTCGCTCCCAGTCGCTCCCAGTCTGCAGTAAATCCAAAATCCAATAAGCCAAAAAATCTCTACCTCCTCTATCCCAGCCCCCTTTTTTTGTTGGGATCTTCTCCCTGTGTTTCGTTCCTTGGTAATGAATGCCAAAAACTTCGAAACCCTCCCAGTACAAATGAATGATAGGACATTGCCTTGCAAATGAATGACGCGACTTTGCCTTGAAAGTCATTCGAGAAGTTATTGATTGCTAAAATCATCCAAATTCCCAGCTAAAACTGGTACTCCGGTGCTGAAATCTTTTAAAAACTAAAGAGACCGCTCCGCCTCTTACCCAAGGGGTAGACGATCAAGGCGCTCATGAAGAGACCCACACTAATTCCAATAGCAACCTGGATGACCTTGAGCAGCACATTGAAGGCCGTTCCATCAAGGGTGGCGATGCCACCGCCATCAGTCGCAGAGTGTGTCGAGTTACCGGTGAGCTCGTTCGCAGATGTGACGCCAGCAAGTAGAGAACCTCCAGCAGCCAGACCCGAAGGCACTTGAACGAAAATAGCTGGAAGCATGGCAGCAGCAGCAAGACTATATCCCACCTTTCGAGGCTTCTTTTCCGGCTGCGTAGTTGTTGCGGTAGGAGTGTTGGCGCCAGACTCTGGGTCGACAAGTGTGGATGGGATCGACCAAGTGTCGGAATTTGTCTTTCTCCTTCTCGATAGCCTTGGGCTAACAGTGAGGTTCCACCAATCGACAAAGTCCAAGTAGGCATTCTCCACATGTCTTCCAAGACGTGAGTAGAGATTTGCTAGGATACCCACGGTCAGCGCGCCAAGCATGTTGGAGATCTGGCCGTTTCCTGCAAAGTAATCGCTGCAGTAGCTGTTGACGCAGAAACCTGCCAATGATATGAACATCATGACAGGAGTTTGCCTCCATTTGGATTGGTTGATGAGGCACAGGCACAAGGTAAATCCAGGGACAAAAAGGAAGTACCATCCACGGTCAAGGGGTTCCGAGCAAGTTGTTGCGCTAGTAGCGTTTCGGTCCATCATACCATAGAGGGAGGCGCCAATGGTGATGCCATATCCAAGGAAGAGAGTGTAAATCATAGCGTGCACCATACGCACGCTGCCGGCGACAATGTTGTAACTTTGGAGTTCCAGGGAGCTGCAGAGGACCATGTATCCGGGGAGAATTAGTGCAATACTGCTCTGAGCTAGTGCGCTGAAGCAGAAGAGCTCGCCGCCGTTGATGGAACCAAAGCCACGGGAAATGAAGGACGTGATGACCGCTGCGGAAACCTCAAAGACGTGTGAGTAGAGTTCGTTACTGGGAGCAAAGACCAGTTGGAGGATTCCAACAATGCATCCAAGCAGGAAGGCGACGGGTAAATCGATGAAGCGCCCTTGGAAGGCAAAGGGGGCTACGCATGCTGAGGCAATTCCATACATAAACACCCGGAACCAGACGCTGAACTTGTCCGGTCGAGTCATAACGTCGTCCAACCGCTTGGTTGCTTCTTCTACTCCCAGCTTGTCATGCACAACGTCCTTGTAGATGTTGTGGACGTCTCGCAGGCGACCAAAGTCAATACCCTGAATCACGCGGACGAGCTTGACCTCGGTAGTATGTGTTGTGCTATCATCAAAACTGATAATCATGCAGCCAGGGATGTACAGGAACTGTCCCTCGATCTCAAGGACCCTTGAAGACATGGTCATGTACTCCTCGAGGCGGTGCGTGGGAGCACCGTACAGCATGAGGGCCTTGCATAGCTTTAGAAGGTATCGGTGACGCGATATGATGCCGGCAATGTGGACGGTGATACGGATCTGATCACGCTTCTTGGGGGGAGGAGTTTGCTCACGTCCGAGCTTCTCCCAGTGGTCGGAAATTTCGGCAGATGCAGGAACGGCAAACATTGAAGAAGACTTTATAAGCTCAGTTAGAGCCAAGGACGAACCCGAACGAGACTTGTGATGGCTGAACAAACCACTACTCGGTCGAGACCGGGGAGTTCCGATCGAGGAAGATGGTCGGGATGTGGGTGGTGAGGGTCGGGGTGATAAGTGAGGAGTCCCTGGTGTATTAGGCGTATTATTCCCACTGGAGGCACCCGGTCTATCGTCATTATAAAGCTTCAAGAGCGAGGATAGGATGCCGCCACGATACTTGGCAGGTCTTGGAACGTAGTCGTGAGCATAAGCTTGCTGAAGTACTGGGGTCGCTGTGCCAGAAGAACTGCCGTGGGGCTTCGAAGTGAATAAGTCCTTATTCCCCTTCTTTATGTGGGACCTGACGAGGTTTTCCGCGAGAGTGTGATCCTCCCAATCGTCAGAGTCGATCCTGGGTACCCGCTGACGCAGATTGGGAGTGGCACCAACATAGGCGGCAGTCGTCTTGGATGACACATCCACATCTGTCTCATCATCTTCATCTGAGTCACTCATGAGCCGTTGGAATGACGGCGCTTGTAACTCGTTTGAATTCCGTCTCGATCCTTGCGCGGAGTAGCTGCCCACGGAGACAGCTAGTCGATCGGCCCTCTGCCGAGCATCCGTCATCGACTTTAGCTGGCGCTGAGTGGCCCTAGACTCCGCCAGGTCGGCCTTCTGTCGTTCCGCAGGGGCATCATAGCTGGTATTCCGTCTTAGCGCTGGTCTTGGACGCTTTGGTGCAAGAAGTTCTGGAGTGATAGCGGGCGATTGCTTGCTCTGCTGCTCAATGCGCTCGTTGTCTTGCTCTGCAGTCAAGATCTTGGTCAGAGCAATGCTCAATTCGATAGCATCAGGGGCCCCTGGAGGAGTTTGCCCAGGCAGGAGTTTAGGCGAAGCCCTAACGGAAAGAACGCTTCGAGCCTCCTCGGGGGAGTCTCTCGGTCCAGGAGTGCCTCCCGCAGAGCTCTCCCCGCTAGGGTGCCAGCCAACTCGTTTCTTTTCCTTGCGGAGAGGCGTGGGAACCTCGCTAGGCCTGTTGCTGTCGTTTTGCTCGGCCGACATGCTGTCGCGGCCGATGGCTGCCGGTGAATGTCTAAAGCGTAGAAGGTTGAAAGTGGTTTCAGGAGGTTAAGGAGTGTGTCCTAAGACTATGTCTCTCAGGGAGACCTTGGGCGGGAGCCCAAGGGGGTAAAGAAGATTTTCCCCATGGCAGTAAGTGATCTGTGGGAGGGTCCAGAGATTGACATTTTTTTTCGTCTCGCACCTTGGGGCGAGAACAAAACTGGGCCTTTGCGCAACGATGGGGTGCTCGAACTAAGGAAGAGGCGATAAGGGTTGGTGGGTCGCCGAAAGAGGACCGAGACAGCATACCTGTGAGAGATCGGATCTAAGTTATGCTGAGAAGAGAAGAGAGAGAACACGGTTGTGACTGGAGACCTGCTCGGCGGCTACGAGGTGCTAAGTTTTTCCCACGGTGGTGTTGCTATCTGGATGTCGCTGTGGGCTTGCCGTCAGGGTTCTCCCGGCAAGCTATCAGCAGAGCTATGCAGCAGACGGGACGAGCTTGCTTTTGCCGTTTCATTAGTTGCTTGAGGCTCATGTCCCGTCTTGGTTGGCTCGGGTATGGCTTGACGGTTCGATGAATCGGATTTGGATTGAGCAAGTGGGTGCGGGTGTGTCGCGACGTTGAAGTGGATGAGGTGTGCACAGAGAGGCCAAGGTGAGACGTCTTGGCTTTTGCAGGCGTTTCTGTGACGATCCCGCCTGCAGCATGGCTTTTTTTAGCGGCCACAGAGGGTTCACCTGCTATCTGTCAGGGGCCGCCACCGCCACCAAGCGCCCATCACCAACCAGTGAGGAACCACGTGCTTGAGCTGCCCTGTGCTTCAGGGACCTTGACAGCAGCAAAGGGTCCGTGTCTCTGATGTTGGCGGAAGATTCGGTGTCGGTGATAGTGGAGAGCTTGAGCTGGCCTGGAAAGCTTGGCTTCAATGGCTATTGTACGGCACCCCACCGCGCATCGGGTCTTGCTTAGGCTTGGGCCCTGGAGCTTCGCTAAGGCGACTGGCGATTTGCGCTTTGCGTTGCCCCTTTGGGATGTGATGGCATTGGTGCGGTCGCAGGTATGGACAATCACGCATTGGACTTGGATGACGACGATTGACGGTTTCTGCAAGTGATTTGCGCCCGATTGATTGACAGGGAGACTTTCCTCTACGAGACTGTCATCTCTTCCTCTTGCAGAGCAAGCAGCCCATCCTGACGCGTAATTCAAGCGGCGATGCCTGAAGCCATTAGGAAAATTTTTCACGCTGCCCTTGCCTCTGATAAGTTCCGGCATGCTATAAGTTGCTATTTGAGTTGATTCCACCCACTCACACTAGTGGGTTCGGTCAACGATGGATCTCTCGCAGGGTTAAGGCGTCGAGAATCCTAGTTCGGAGGCTCAATCCACGCGGCCCGGCCTGTCCGACTGTCCGCTAAAAACCTTCTAGGGCGTCTCTAAAGGCTGCGGATAACAAAAGCCGAAAGGCTAAGCGCTAGTGGTTGCATAGTTCCTTGGCCCACTAGAGGTTTGATAGGACACGAGCCGCAGATGGGGCTCAATTTGCTCTCGGGATACCCAGATAGTAAAGGACGTGCCCTCGCTAGGTTCCCGAAATGTCGGCTCCGTTAGATTTTGGAATTATAAAAAGAAAGGTGGCGGATAAGGAGACAGAGCCCCATCGCCGGGCGTCTGCACCATTGGGTCGCTCTCGCAACTGCAGTCGCAGTCATGAATCAGGCCAATGACCTGTCAATGTTCAATCACGCCACTCTTGTGACTCTACAGGTCATGCATGCAAACCACCCTCGCCAAGACACGAGATCTTGTTTGAGTCTACGGCAACCACGGAGTTTTAGGGCACAGTTGGGCACACAGAAAGAAACATGCGCCCGTCTCGTCTGCCGAGCTGATGACGGGCTCGTGCGCCAGAGTGGTCTCTCGGTAAAGGTGATTTGCGGCTCTCATTAGGAAAAGACAGGGAAGAAAACAGGTTGGAAACGAATGAATGGCGGAGACGGATGCCCGATGCCGCTACTTCTCAACACTTTGCGAGCGCCTCCAACACACCCCTTGAAAGATTGTCCCTCTGTGACTTCGTTACCTTGAGCATTACGGAACTCAACTGCTCTGAACATCAATTCGATAACCGAAAAATAAGAGAAAAATCAAATTATGCCCAATTGATTTATTTATTTTATACAATGTCCATTCCCGAGGCAGCTGGGGGATGGCGGGAAGGTCAAGGGGGAAACAATATTTCAAGGGCTGTATTGGAGAGAGAGTGAAACGCGAAATCCAGACCCCCTACTTAAAAAGAAGGTTAATGGAGAAAAAAAAAAGTACACTGGTTATCTGATCTGGACACAGTAGTCTGTCGAAAAGAGATACGAGCTGGAGACGCCTCTTCCCTGATTTGGCAGCCGAATTCTTCTTCTGGTAAAGCCGGCGTATTCCAAGGATCCTTCACAACTAGAGGGAGGGGTAAACGACCTTGAGCGCCAAACCGCATAGGCATCAGCCAGCCACAGTGTATTTTCCATCCCGGCCCCAAAAAAACGAAAACTCCAGCTGTATCAGCCCACCCTTTTCCTTCATCGTGCGTGCCGTTGTTAACCGTGCCAACTCAACCCAACCACATAATGGCTTCGCAATCTGAGCCCCAGGGCGTCGTGCTCCCTGACCGCATCGTTCCCATGCGCGTTATCGTCTGTGGCGTTCACCGTACAGGAACTCTGAGTATGTTTTGTTGATTTCCCGACCCATTCAACGCGTAGTTGCCGATGCAGCTGTCCTGTTTTGTTGGTGATGCTGCGATATTCCCTGCATCACGCAATCCCGTGCGGGAATGAGATTGACTTTACATCCCCTTCCCCCCCTGCAACACTCAATCACAAGCCGAGCAACAAGCTGACCGTCGCGTCCTGGGCAAACAGGCATCCGTAGCGCGCTCTGGCAACTGGGTTTCTATGGCTGCTATCACATGCACGACATGATTGAGTCACCGGCTGACAGCGCCGAATGGGTTCGTGCTTTTGAGGCCAAATACGCCGGTAAGGGAACCTATACCCGTGCCGATTGGGACCGTCTCCTCGGCCACTTCCAGGCCGTATGCGACGCTCCCGCCGCATTCTTCGGCGCCGAACTCGCCGAAATCTACCCGGATGCAAAAGTCATTATCCTGAACCGCGACCCTGAGAAGTGGTACGAGAGTGTTTTGAACAGCATCTACACACTCACCAAGCCACAAGGCGCGGCGCATATGGTCCATGTGCTCTATTGCCTCACCTTTGATCGTGTTTTTAGCCACATGATTCCCTACAGCAAAACGGTAAGGGCGCATGTGCTAAAGTACGACCATGGCAAAGAGAAGGAAAAGGCCATTGCTTGGTTTAAGTCTCAATACGACGAGTTCCGGGAGCGCATCCCCGCAGACCGGCGCATCGAGTACACTATCACAGATGGGTGGAAACCCCTCTGCGACTTCTTAGAGGTCCCCGTGCCTATGGTCAAGGACGACGCAACTGGCCAAATGGTTGAAGCGCCGTTTCCCCGATTAAATGACCGCGAAATGTTCAAGGCCCAGTCAACCAAGATGCTCGCTAAGAGCACTCGAAGAGCTAATGACAACCTACTCAGCGCCGTCGGGAGACTGGCGCTGACGGCGGCTGTGGGGTACGCCGGGTATCTGGCTTGGAGAAGCCGAATTGGTGGTCGAGTCTAGAGTTGGTTGATAAAGGTCTTAGCGATGTCCCCGTGGTGGTCAGAGAACCGTGCACCCACCCACCACAGGCGAGAGAGGCTGAGATGGACAATCGAGATAGGGGCTTGATAAGCCGTTGTAAATGTGCGACAGCGGTCCCCCGCGTCAATGTTCCGGTACCCCAGAAGGTAGGGACTATGTACATACTACGTATTTATTTCGCCAGGTAGACCCGGTATCGGTTCGATAGTAGGCATACATAGACGGCAACATGTCCCATCAAATGGGCTGATAATAGATACGTTGAAGGCGTTTCCATTGATGTGACAGCAAAAGGTAGAACAATGACTGCGCGGCAGTCAAGACGTCCGCGGTACCCCTTCCACATCGGAAAAAAAAAACAGCTGGTGACATACATTGACTGCCGAAGGCTGTAATTTGTATCCGCTGCCAGATTCGCCAAAATAGGATTTGTTTGATCCAGATCCCAATCTTCACCAGATGACCTCGCCAAACTTACCCCCACGCTGTCGCAGCACGTGAGGGCCACGGCCTGCACGCTCCCTTCTTACCGCACCGACTCTGCTGAGGTGTTGGGCTTTTTTTGTCGGCGCGGGAGTGACAGGGCACACAGCCAACAAGCTGCAACATCCCTGAAGGCTGACGGGCTTAGCGGAACTGCTTGCCCTCCCTCCCTTTGGAGGCTGCGCAAGTCAAGTGACGGGTCGAATTGATCAATCACCGTCCTCAATCACGTCCGCCTGCCGATCCGGGCGGGAATTGGCCCATCACCGCCAGACCACTGCTTTCCTGTCGCCTGTTAGCCCCTCCAGCCACTCGGCATCCTCAGGCTGAAGTGGCGAGGCGTCATACCATCATCATCGACATTGATTCCTGCTTTGCTCGTCAGCCCAAGCCCAGGTCCAGGTTTTTTTGTCTTCAACCCCCACGCTGCCCATCAAATTCCAGCCCCTCCCCTGATCCCCAGGCGTCGACCAACCGCCGTCGTCGAAATTCAACTGGCTGACCCAGAACCCCGGGGCGCTTTGGTTTAGCGTCCCCAGGATTGGAGCTTGATGTTACACAGGTCCCAGACGAGCGCCGGACCTGTCAATTCGCGACAGCCATTGGACGGCGGAGCGTGACAGAGCACGACAGCACCTGGGTTGACCGAGTACGGAGTACATTGTCAAGCATCGAGGACCGCGTGGGGGTCAGGCTGCTCTTTAGTCGCCGCCTTTTTCGCCCCTTTCAGCTTCGAATTCGGGCTAGCAAAGTGGCCTTTTGTGTTTGCTACCAGGCGGTGCTCCCAGCCGTCTGCCCAAGGCGTTCGTAGTCCTCAGCCGAATTGTCATGGCTCAGCCAATCTCAGCTCATGGCGTCCCCTCCCTCCTCCAGCGCAGATCAGACGACCAAGATCGCCCATGGTACCTGCTTCTACGTTGGTACTAGTCGAGGCTTAATGCGTGTGCCCTCCTGATGGTGTCCCCAGCTCTCTTACGTTACACCTGTCCTGCTGAGAGGCTGCAGCCATCCTGGCATCATGTCTCTTGTCACGACGTCTTCTATCGGCTTTGGCAGCAAAACAGGCCACAACTCCAGTTTTCTGCTGGCCCCCACTGCCGCATTGTGACGCCGCATCCAGCGGAGACCGCCTCTTGTCTCTTTACTCGCGGCCAAGCTTCCATTTTATCTCGGTCGTGGCACCGTGGTCACTCCCTCCTCCTCCCGGTCCGGGCTGTCTCGGCCGGAGGACCCGCCGGATCCACGGATTGAAGCTCCTGACCCCAGGCGACCCCAGCTAACCCCCACGCTCTCGTGAGCTGCCGACAGGAGGCGCTTGGGCCCTGGAGGGGAGCTTGTACACCCAAGCCTCATGACGAGGTCTCCTCTTTTGGTGGTGCTGCTTGGAATATAAAAGGGCAGCTGACACCGTCCTTCGATGTTTCTTTTTCTATCATTCTCTCATATAGATTTCATCTTCTTCCTCCGTTTAAGATTGGGACTTCTGCGAATCTTATCAAGTTGATAAGCACAGCTCTCCAGATCGACTTACACGGATCACCACCACCACACACAAGACCTCATTATTATTATCCATGCCTGCTACAATCATTAGCTCTCCCATGATGGGTTCTCCTAAGGCACAGCAACTGCGACTCAGCGACGGAGTCTACGTCCCTACCGTTGCCTTCTTCAACAGTGAAGACGAGGTTGATGCTCCCGCCCTCGAGAAGCATCTCATCAAGCTTCTGAACTCTGGAGTCGCCGGCATCGTCGTCCATGGCTCCAACGGCGAATGCGCCCACCTCTCCCACGACGAACGCACCGCCATCATCCGAGTTGCCAGAGACACAATCCTCCACGAGGAGTCCAGGGTTCCTCTGATTGCTGGATGTGGTGCTCAGAGCACCAAGGAGACAACACAGCTCTGCGTGGATGCTGCCCGAGCCGGCGCCACTCACGCCCTTGTCCTCCCCCCCAGCTACTACGGCGGTCTTCTTCCTGATAACCTAGTTGTGAAGCACTTTTACGACGTGGCAGACAAGAGCCCAATCCCCCTGCTGGTCTACAACTTCCCCGGCGCTGCTGCAGGTCGCGACCTCAACTCGGATGTGATCCTCGAGATCGCCAAGCACCCCAATGTTGTGGGCGTCAAGCTCACTTGTGGAAACACGGGAAAGCTCGCCCGCATTGTGGCTGACTGCCCCGAGGGCTTCTTTGTGGGCGGCGGTAGCGCCGACTTCATCCTGCAGGGACACGCTGTGGGTGGAAACGGAACCATCTCTGGCTTGGCCAACCTGTGCCCTAAGGCATGCGTCCGCATCACGGAGCTGGCTGACGAGGGCAAGTGGCGCGAGGCCCGAGAGTTGCAGGCTCTCGTGGCCAAGGCCGACTGGGTGGCCATCAAGACGGGCTTTGTCGGCGTCAAGGCTGCGTTGGGCCACTTTGCCGGTTACGGTGGCGAGCCACGCAGCCCATGCGTCGGTCCGTCGCAGAAGGAGCTGGAAAACATTACTCGAGGATTCCAAGACGCAATGGATCTCGAAGCGACTCTGTAAGAGTGGACAGGGGCTCAGTGGGCCAACAAAAAAAAAAAGCGACTTTAATGTGGGACGCGAAACAAGTGAAGAGCATCCAATCATTGATGCGGTAATGACCATTGATTGATACCTGGGGAAGTTGAAGGGAAGAGCTCTTGTGGAGCAACGGCGTCTAGGAATTTTTTTTTTCTCTCTGGGACTTGGGCAAAAGCAGAAGCGTGGCCATTGGTACAGCATTGTACATAATTGTCATTGCGATTGTACAGTAGATGCAATGAATTGAAATGAATTGCCTTTCATCATGAATAATTTTTGTCAGTGATGTTCACACCCGGCACATGTTTTTACCCCATCGAAATGACGTTCCCCGCAACCATGTATGTAAGCCATGACAACGACAAGTTCAGACGGTCTAGGGTAAAAGATCCGGCCCTCCTACACCACCAGGCTGCTGCTACGGTTACCCCAACGTAATGATTTGAAGTCCGACTGCAACGCCAGTGCAGGCAACAGGCTGGCGGAATAGGCTTCTGTGCAACGCTACGCACTGCGCCGCTCAGCAGCGCCTCGTTTGCCTCGAGCTGTCACGCTGGCCATTTCCGCTTCGGGCGGTCAACATGTGATATTGCAGCGTCAACCGGCATACGATGTGAGATGTTGCATAAAGAAGGGTGGTGAGATTGTGTGAGATGGCGATCGGCCGTTTGCCCGGCAGCCCACATCCTTGGCCAGCCCATTGATTCACAGTCTCCATCCGTCATACATCTCGTGCGTAACAGATTGCTTGTCTGCGACTCTCGCGAAGGGGATCTGCCCCCCTTCGGCGCCCGGATACCCCGCAAAGCCAAAGCATCACCGGGGTTTTTCCCTTTCGTGAATCAAGTAGATGGGCCTATGGGTCGATTCGGGCGGGTCGGCAGTGGTTCGCCCAGCAAGTCGGAAGCGAGGAATTGGTAATGGGCACAAAGGACGACGAAAACTTAATGGAGAGGCCGACCGAACCGCTGTTAGTCCCGGGCTTTAGCACTGCAACACAAAATGCGACATGACATGACGTGGGCTCACTGACCCTTTTTTTCCGCGACAGGCCAGAGAGCCCAGAACCAAAAGGCACAGCTTCGTACGGACAAGCATCGGAGGGTGACCCCCACGTCTACACATGATCGGTAAACCCATGCAATTGCCCTTTCCATGTCAGGATGCACTGATGGGGCGCCTTCGGGACTTGCAAGAAGCAGGGCAAGGCAGGGCAACGGCGGTCTACAACAGCTACATCCAGAGTACAGTATACTAACAAGGTCAATTAATCCATGGCAAGGGCGGGTGGCACCAGGGGTCGGCCTGGGCGGGATCCACGTTTGGGGGGAAGCTGAAAGCGAGGGAAGCGGAAAACCCGGTTATCGGGAATGCACTGCCAGGTTGTCTTTTCTTTCCCGCCTTGTTTCTTGTTCTTCATCAAAAACACTCGAGTTTCCTCAATCGTGGATCCCGCACCAGCTCATCATCATACGCTTGTTCAATGCACAGCAAAGCCCGACATGGGTGTAATGTGGAACCGGGCTTGAAAAAAAAAATACAGAACCATCAGACCAAGAAATCAGAAAAAGAAAAGAAAGCAGGAAAATTAAAATAGTAATTGCCCGCCGACGGCGTGGTGGAGACTTTTTAAAGGACCCGAGTTCTGGGAAGTTTGGGGGAGGGGCCCTGACAAAATGACCAGGACGATGGGGGCACTACAAGGGAAAAAGGGGAGGAGCTGCGCGACAGAAGCGCACATCGGCATTTGAGCCAGATTGGGGGCGAGAAGAGGCAAGATGTGTGGAGAGTGGGAGCCCCAGGGGCCCATCTACCTACCTACCAAAAGAAGGGACGTGGGGGTCAGCCAAGGTGCAAATGTGCGTAAAAGAAAGAGGCATATTTTCATTGTCATGATTCATGAGCAGTGGGATGTTTGTGTGCAAGCTCCGATTTTTTTCTCTCCCTCTTGGATGGATTAATCAAGAAAGAAAATTTTTTTTGCTCCGTCGTTCCTTAGACACGGGCCGCCGTGGGGACGCCTCTTTTTTTTTTCTTTGCTTCTTATCTTGGGGGTGTCGAGAAATTGGGGGCGTGGTTTCGTTGCTTTTTCCTATTTGCTAGTCTGCCTCACCGAAACGGAGGCGATGCAAGGTGAGGTACAGGTGAGGTGGAGGTGAGGCGCTCGGTCTGCAGGCCACAGGGGGGGAGGGAGGGTTAGATATCAATCTGCGCTTTGGCGAGGGAGACGGTCTGATAGGGTTTTGCGTGATAGACACACGTTCTCTCTGATTGGGCTGCAAATGCCCAAATACATGAAAAATAAACATGTTGGGACCGGAGTATCCGTAGAAAACTCCTAATTAAACTGGGACAAAGATAAACAACTGGCCAGATAGACTCATGCAGGGCCCGAACTCTCGGTGTGGTCACCGCTCAGCCTCTGCGCAGCGCCTCATTTCTGCGAGATAGGAACCGAAGGGACAGCTTTGTTGTTGTTGTGACCCAGAGGAAGCACAGTCCAGTTTGACGTGGCCGGATGCGAGCGGAAGAAAACAGGACGGAATCCTAGTTTCGCGATAACCCTGGTACCCTTCGCCTTGCGTCCGTCCGTCTTTGACGATCGCCATATGTTTTTGTTGATCCGGACGGACGGCAAGATGCTCTGCGGCCCCCCAACGGCGGCATGTCACTTCCCCTGTGATGAAACGAGCTAAGTTCTCGCCTCTGATAAGGCTTTTATGGTGCCATACCGCCCACCCGGGTGGACCATTGCACTTATGTGCATGTGCATCTCTAGTCATTATTATTTTCGGTCAGTGACATCATGAAGTTGCCAAGAAAACTTCCATGATGACGTTGCTATTTGATACCAAGTGGAGGAATGGCGCTTTTGTCGTCGATGGAACCCATTGTCCCTTGACCTAGACGTATCTTGACGCCTCTTTTTTTTCCCCGATAGGGGTATCTGCGTTTTCTTGATGTTTTTTCATGAATTAATTACTATTCAGTAACTCGTATTAGTTCCTTAGAATTGGATGCCAAGCTCCAATTGCATGTGAATGTGAATCCACTATCGTCAAATGGGCTGACAAGCGAAGACCAACAGAAGGCCCAAGTCTTTCTTGCGCCAAACATAACCCCACCCCACCTAATCTGCTTAAAATGCCAAGACCAATAATGAAACCTTATGCCTGTCTTCCAAAGGTCATTGCCATATCGTGCAAGGCATGTGGTAGATGACTTGGGGGTGTAGGTCTCGTCAATTGTGCCCAAATGAGTCACGCCCTTCAGATATTGAGCCTCATTCTCATCCAAGCTGCGCTTGAAGTAGACACACTCCCGACGGATTTCATACAGGAGAAAAAAAAAACTTCATAAAAAGAACAGTCTCCTGGTTTTTTTGTATGGTAAAGAAGGAGATCAAAATATCACCATGTATCGGATTCTCACATCGTATTTACAGCAACTATTTTAAGACCAATAATGACAGCAAGCAAATACAAGGGAATTTCTGTGAGTGATATGAAGTGATCAGGCGAAAATTCTACAAATCCACTGTACTTTCGAGGAATACACTTTCGCTCCGTCAGTCATTGCCGATACCTTCTCTCTTTTCTATTTGGCCTTGAATAGACTCATGCTGAACCCCTTCTCGTTGGTCGAACCGAGGACCAATATTTTACACGCTTTTTGGATCGATGATAACTCTCTGTGAGGCTCCGCTTTGCGCCCACCACACCCATTTTGGGTTTATCTATCAGTGTTTTACGCACTAAATTCAGGACCCCGTTCGTCTCAGTTGATACTCCAGGCGTGTGTTCTCTAGAAGCATGAAGTTGCTGTCCGGCTTGAGCTATATGGATTGGGCTTTGTTCGGAGGGACTAGTCGTATCTGGAGCTGATGTGTAATTGTCTTCTTGTTGGCTGTGGCCATCGGACACGAGTCGTAGTGTAAGATTTCTCTCACCATCTCCCTTAGCTCCAGTATCGCCACCAGTTCCCGTGTCACACTGGAGCGGCGGCGACCACTGAACATTTCTACTGACTGTGGTTTGAGAGCCTGGTACACTAGCCATGGAAGTCGGCTGCCGCATGCTGGTGGTAGATGAGAGATTCGACTCATGGGTGATGGTTGTCGTGTCTGAGTTCAACCCAAGCAAGACTTGGCTGGTATTTGGAGTGGGATTAGCGCATCCAGAAGCGGACTCTGCTGTCTTTGGCATCTTCTTATGCAACACATTGCTGTGTATGCCCAAGAGAACTGCACCAGTCCTGCTCACAGCATCAAAACTTGTCTCGGGCCGCCCCTTGATCGTTGATTGCCAGGACCATGGCTCTGAAAAGGTCTGAACACGAGCGTGAGAAATTCCCTCGGACTTGCAAGCACAGGGTTCGAAAGAACTTTCAGGTTTGCTCCAAACAAGTTTATGCCCCACATGCCTTTTCCCAGACTCCGTGCTTTCCCATTTCGGTCTCCCGCGGTGCAAGTATTCGAGTTGACTCATACTAACAGCAAGAATATCGCGTTTTTCGGGAATAGGAATGTTCCATAAACAGCGGTTGCAACTATTTCCCCCGCTCTGATCGGGCATAGGTCGTATTAATTCGCCATAATCAAACCCAAATAGTGTGATAGCATTAATATCTCGGGTAAATTGTACCCACCCGCGTCCGTCTTCTTTAAGCTTCTGGCTCTTAGCATTAAAGGGACCCGAGCGACTGGCGATTTCGCAAAAGTCAAAGCCTAGGAGATGTTCCCACGACGAACCGGAAATATGAAATCCCATGCCATCTTCAGAGGTGTCCATTTGGTGATCAAAAACCAGCTCTAGGAGAGAAAGTATCTCACTCATTCTGTCCTCGAAAGTATACTTATCATTTTGGTCTTCTGCCTGGGCCTTCGTTTTTCTCTTCTGACGTAGTACCAAATCTAAATTCCTGTCATCGGTTAGGATACCTAAGGATATTACTCGGCGTGAATGAGGTTCTCCATTCTCCGCTTGGGGGTTTGGTTCGTAAAGATTGATATTGGCATATTTCTGGTTTGGATATCGGGCATTATCAATCATTATAGACATCCGAGAGAGGTGAAGTAGTGCACTTGGCCCATCAACCAACCAGCCACACCGATTGCGCGTATCGAAAAGAATAACGTTCTTGTCCGCTAGGCATTCCAGACGTCCAATGATGTCTTTGCCCTCATTTGAAATGTTGAGAACACGGATTCTTTTTCCAAGGCCGAAGATAACGGTTGGAGTTATATATTTTCCTGCTGTGATCTGCACCTTTTCGAGCATCCAAGTTTTTGGCGGGTCTTCTAGTCTAGAGGGTTTGATATTGTATGTTGCATCAGAAGTTCCTATAAATCAGTCAATAAGACACGTGGAATATCATGAAGTCAAGAGACACCGATGTGCATAATTTAATAATCGTAGAGAAAGTGAGAACGCACCCGTTTTTTCTTCAACATTTATTGACCACCCCACGATGTGCCGTGCCGTCTCAATGTCATTATTTCTCAACTCCTTAATACTCTCACCACAGCTATTTCCAAGCCGAGGGTCTGCATATGATATCCTCGAGCCATCGCTGTTTTCCACGAGGTGCCACATGATAATGCTGTTTTCCTTGTCTACACATGTGGGGTATAACATGGACGAGAAGCTCTTGATGAGCAAGCGGGATTTGAAGGGAGTAACAGTCTCCGCTCCGATTATTCTTGCAGCGATATCAAGGGGAACTTCAAGGCCTGTAGCTTCTACTGGTCGAGAGGGAACAGGAAAGCCTCGAGCAATCGTCATGTAAGTGAAAAGCTTTTTCCAGCAGTCACTGTTTTCAGTTTTTGGTAGATTTGACGGAGTGAAGTGAAAGCTGAAGTATCCAGGAGCAACCTCCTTAGAACCAGGTACTGGTAACCATTCCAAATGAGGTTCCATGTATGAAAATTCCAATTCTCTCTTTGGTTGCAGAGCAGACCCAAGCCAGATCAAGATCTCTGCAACTTCAGCAATCTGGAATTCAGTTCCCTGGATATGTATTTCAAGGACACCATATTTTAAAGATGCTTTAACCCAGGAATTACCTTCCAAAGACACTGGAAATATATTAGCACGAATATAGTCGTGACGCACGGTGGAACCTTATACCTTTATGAGACAGATCTGGCTGCGCAACCAGTGCAGTTAATAGGGATAGGATATCTGGGGCAGTGAAATGCCATAACTGCATCATATAGTCCTTGCAAGGTAAAGCCTGAAGAATTTCTCCTTCCCCGGTTACGGTGATGACTGTTTCAAGATCGGGTTGACTGACGCCGG
Source organism: Calonectria ilicicola (assembly GCA_020809705.1). Lineage (NCBI taxonomy): Eukaryota > Fungi > Ascomycota > Sordariomycetes > Hypocreales > Nectriaceae > Calonectria > Calonectria ilicicola. Next base: position 990,086 of record CP085828.1, on the reverse strand, counting down.
GATATTCCTCCTTGAGGAAAGCTACAGGGTCCCATTGTACCCTGAAAGAAGTATCGTAAATTAGAGGATTGCGTTTAGGACTAATCCTCTGAGTTGGTGTGCTATTTTGACAGTTACTGATGGCGAATTTTCTCAAGTAATTGCGGACTTCGTGTCGGATTCGAGTTAGTGACAAGGGATCTATCCCCCGCATGCCTAGGCGCTTTTTTAACGCCAGGCCTATCCATGAAGATGCCTGACTATCATCTAGTACCTTTTTGTAATCATCATATGGATCCGTAGCTGTATCAAAAATTTCCTCCTCTGGAGGAATTTGGATTTCCTTGTCTATGTCCGATTTTGGAATCTTTTGTAGCCACGCATAGATCCGTTCTTTCCAATGATCATCTTTGAATGGCCTCCTTTCATCATTCTCATCACTCGAACTTTGATCCTGCATAGAATCACTGTTTTCAATTTGAATGTCGATGTTGGTGATAGCACTTTCGAAAAAGGGGTTGTTAGTATCGAGTTTTTGCACATAATCTTTGTTAAAAGTCTTCATTGAATGACCCCCCTTCATTCTCTTCACCACTCAGAAAGAAACAAGTATGAGGTCATACTTACCAACAGGTTGTAGGCTTGTGAGCAATGTACATTAACTTTCGATGAATTGGAGATTTCCCTTCGTGGCCGATCTTGATCGCCAACTCTTGCAGAACTTCCTGTAGTATCGGAAAGATGTCACCAAAATCTGCCTCTTGAAATTCTTGATGTATCGCGGCCAAAACCCATTCAGCGAAAGCCTTAGTGGCGGAATTTTCATACTCTGCAAGACTACCTGCTTCCGAGTAGCTGTCGTCCAATTCATCTTTGTCATTACCGGGCATGTTATCGGTTCGAGGGATATCAGAAAGTTCTTTTGTGTCTTCCGCCGCGTTTCCTGTACTACCCTCGTTGGTTGATTCTAGTGTATTATCTGTGTAACTTTGATCTTGTGACGGTTTTGTGTGACTCGATCTAGAATAATACCTAGAGTCGGCCACTGGAATAGGCTTATAGTCAGAAGTAGCTTTCGCCGCGAGATGTGGGGGCAATTCTCTGCCGTGCTCCCTCATATGTTCTTGGTGACTCAAGGCACCTTCAGATTGAAGCTCATCGTCTATGCTCACAATGTCCTCGACTTCCGTTGAATCTAAATGTTGAGCCATCGTAGCATAGTTATGACCCAGTTTCTTAGATGGCTCGTCCTTGGCACTTTGCCTATCTTTTCTCGCAAACAAATCCTCGGTCTCCTCCTCTTCCATTGTTGGATGAGATTCTTTCGCTTTGTTCTTCGCTCTATCTTCCATTTCTTTAGACGACTGCGATTCGTTCTTATCGACCGTTCTCATTTCCTCCAACCTCGTCTTGTTGTCATTGCCATCATCACCTGCATCTGACACTAAGCTAGACTGAGGGAAGTCGGCATGAGCAGAATGTGAAATAAAGTCCGGGCCTGGAGTGTTCAATCTGTCTTGATGTTTACCGTTAATACTCGAAATTTGAGCCGAGATATCGCTCATATCACAGAGCGTCTTTTCGATAGCGGCACTCCGATTTCCTTCTTTTTGCCAGCGCTCGACGTCGCGGAGCATCTTGTCATAACGGCGTTGCTTCTTTGGTATATCATGGCAGAGCTTACATATGTCGGGTTCATCCCGACGCTGGTAAACAAGCCTACGACCACAAGTTTCACCCATCCTATTCTCTTTCTCGCACTGGTGGCGGAAGTGACCCCATGCCCAATAGCCGCATGGCCACCGGACTAGATCGTAATAACACATTTTGATCAATTAGAGAATAAAAATACCCTGAATTTGAGTCAAACGATGAGGGCTTTTGTCAGACCCCGTGGCTAGCGCTTCAAAAAACGTAAATTTGCTAAAAGAATAAAAAAAAAAAAAATTAAAAAAAAAAAGGATAATGGGTATACAATAATTGATTGGCAAAACGGGGATGACGGTTTTGGAAAATTCGGGAGACAGATAATACTCCTACTTTTCTGCTCGGTGGAGTAGTGAAGATCATGTGCAGGTTGCACCTCAATGCCAAGATGCTTCAAGTAAGATTGGGACAAGGAAATTTGCACCGGGGATGCAAGGATGATATGTAGCTTTTTTTACATCGGGAAATTTGCAGGACAGAGGAAACAATGTACATTCAGTTTAGAGGTTTCCGACTGGCTACACATCCCTGGCCGCGATGCAGCTAGAACCTAATGCATCAAAAGCGATTGGGTATGTTGGACGGAATTGGACCCGCGCGGCTTCAGGCAACCGCCAACGCTAAAAATTGAAAGTCATAGCGCACGTCGGCAGGATAATACATGTCCTTTAGCTCTCGTAGCGGCAGCAATTCTCTCATCTCCAATCCTAGTTTTAGCTTCGCAGCTGCCCATAGGGACGACTGGATGGGTAAATGTACTAAAATTATTTATAATATGGATAAGTTATCATAATTACGGACAGCTATAATACTACTGCGTAAGCCGACTAGTGGATGCGCAGAAAAGTGCCGAGAATCAGGTCGAAGTTATGATGCTGCTAAACTGCTTTTATCATAAAGCACTCATTTCTTTAGATCGACATCAACATCGTCAAGGGACCAATGTTTGTCTCGTCAGAAATGCCCAGTGAACAGGAGATGTTGTCCTTGGTGATTTCTAGAATGGGATGATCACTGAGTAGATGTTGGAGCCCGTTGTCATTATTGGCTCATGCTAGAACGCACAACGAACGTGAAGCATGCAGACTACAAGGCGGACTTCCTTTAGATTTTGGGCCCGACTCTTCAAAGTTCCCCTAAGCCTCCAAATCGAAATAGTATTAATTGAATTAAAAAGAAAAAAAAAAGAAAATAAACAAGAAGGAAAATAGTTGTAGAATTATTCGCATGGTGAAATAAACCGTTCAAGGATTACTATATCTTCAGGGTAGTCAGATTTGATGCATGGTGCACGTTCAATCAAAGGGCCATCACCAGGGAAATTAAGGGGCGCATAATAATGTTTTTATAAATCAGGAAGATTGACTGAGACAAAGAATTATATTGAATACCTGGAATTTGAGAGCCATTGGCTCAGAATACATTGATCCTCTGCAATCACCAAGTCAATGTCTAAGACGACCGAGAAATATAGAAGGATGAAGTAATATGGGAGAGAAATCAAAACACATAATCTAGAGTGATGACATTTGGGTAAATCGAAAATAATCTGGCGAATGGCCTTGAATCGAAGGGATTTCCAAGCCGAGTATCTTGACATAACTTATCCGGCGTAAAGGTGACCCAAAGATATGCCGATCTCCCGTCAACGGGTGTTTGACGTGTACAGTGAAACCTAAAGAGGCCGATCACACATAAAAATACCCGAATCGAGGATAATGGTGAATAGCACAGGAGAAAACCTAAAGGATTGGACGGCTTAGTCGGGCTCAAGAGGAGCAGACCGTTTAGAAATAAGGGCTCTTCACCCTCTATAATCACTATTGCAGAGCACTGAATTGAAATCTGGTGATTTATATTTCTATTAAACGCAAACACTGAGATTAAAATTGTTGTACACATGAGGATTTCTTCGCGTTCTCAAGCTCAAGTTGATGACAGCGGCACAGGCACGGTGCTGGCAATATAGAGTGAAATAATTTGCCATTGCTTCAACGAGGCCTGCTGGTCTAGTGGTATGATTGGCGTTTCGTAAGTTCCACTGTTCAGCAGTTTCAAATCCACAGTCAACTAACAAGTTATCAGGGGATTTCCCAATTCTCTCAGAGAAGTTATGCCAGGTCCCGGGTTCGATCCCCGGGCAGGCCCCCACTTTTTGCTCATCTTTTGGATGTATTTTTGAGGCCCTCTCCTCGAGGTATTGTAAGCTGATTCATTTTCCTCTCCACGCCAACAAGGCCTGCTGGTCTAGTGGTATGATTGGCGTTTCGTAAGTTTCACCGCTCGTCAGCAGCAAGTCATCGCAATACTAACGTGTCCAAAGGGGATTCCCCAGTTCTCTAAGAGAAGTTATGCCAGGTCCCGGGTTCGATCCCCGGGCAGGCCCCCATCCTTTTTTTCCATGTTGGATGTATTTTTTTTTGTTGACTCTTCTCTCGATGGACTGTCCCAGCATGGTGTCTTGGACTACGGAGGTTTCTCCTCTCACCCTAGCCTCTCTACCAAAACATACGATGGATCTGGCCAGGTATACCCCTCCCGCTTGGGTGTCCGAGACCTCGTTATGCATATCGTAGAAAACCCTCATTTTCAAAATGTATCATCTCACCAAAGATTGTTGCCTCAATCATGCATGCACGAAAAGTGGGAAGATATTTTTTGGTGTTGCGTTGCGTTGCATCCTGTGTGTTTAGCAGCCCAGTTCAAAATTATTAACAATACCACCAATGTCATTAAAATATAACACAAAACCCTGTGCTCCAGCCTTTCCTTCACTCGACACGCCCTGTATTTCCTTTTTCACATCAAATGTCTCGCCTCATTGCATCGTTCATTTTTTCTCATCCGGAAATGTCCACACCTGATGGTTCTTGGTTGACCAGGCAGAATGCTCAATGTATGCTGACAAGCCGTCTCGCTTCAGACAGGGTGCCGCTTTGTTCTTGTCATCGTTCTCACCATGGTTGTTTGTCGGGCGATAGGTCTTGTCCTGGTTCAGTCGCCAGCACACAGACTCGTGCAGAACCGCCTTCCACGGAATGTCGCGAGTGCCGTACATGCTGGGCCTGAAGCGATGGTGCACCCATTTGTTGTCAACCAACTCCCAACGAGGGATGAAGGGCAAGTATTCTGCCAAAAATTAGCTTCTGAAAATTGAAGAGATGGGAGAGATTTTGTTCAAGAGAGACTTACCCATGAACTTCCAAATCAGGACTTGATTGAAGGCCGTGCCGGAATAGAATTGGAGAGGGTGGTGAATAACTCCAAGCTTGAACTCTTCCTTGACTGTCTCATCCTGGGCCTTTTGCTTCCACTCCTTGAAGTTCTTCTTGAACTTCTTGAGGCGCTTCTTGTTCCAGTGCAGCGTCTCTGCACCGGGGGATTCTATCTGCTCCTTCTTGTTCACCTCTCTGAGCTCGTCAATCATCCAGGCCAAGGCCACATCGCTCATCTGCACGCGCTCGCTGGCCTCTGTGTGCACGCTTCCGGACCAAAAGTAATTCAGCCGATCCCACCAAGTTAGGCTTTTTGACGAGGCAGGGATTTCAACGGCGTTCTGGGCTGGCCATCCGCCGCCAACATCGCAATGGCTGCCTGGGAACCAGACCTCCTTGAGGTCTTCCTCCTTCACTTCATCAATGATGCTCTGGACGGACGAGCCACCATTGCTGGCGTCGCCATTTTGAACCTTGTTCTTTCCCTTGTTATTATTCTTGGTTCTCTGGATGGTAGCAATGTCCTGGGAGAGGAGGGAGGGTCTGAACTTGACGCGCTTCTCGTCAATTGCGACGGCGTGTCGGACGTGCCTCGCAGTTCCCAGAATAGCCATGGGCACTGCTGCCTTTGTCTCTAGTACTGCAACAGAAGCAACGCAGTCCCAGAGACCCAAGAAGTGGATCTTGATGTTTGTAGAGGTGGATGTTGACTTTGTTGTGCTCGAGTCCTTTCGACAGAAGGTTCGGCTAAAGGCCCTGACTTCCTCGAGTGCAGCCTTGGTGGCCTCTTCTTCGCGCTGCGCTGCAGTCTTTGCGCGTGCATGGCCACGGTGCTTGCTTTGACTTGACAGCAATGACGTTCCCTCATCTGCATCAACATCATCATCCTCGCTTTCAGCGCCGCTGGCATGGCCCGAGTCGTCATCCGAATCAGAACTCTCAATATCGGAGTCTTCGCACACTTCATCTTCCTCCGACTGGTTATGCTCTGCCATGACAGTGTTGAGGTCCTGGAGACCCTCGTCTTTGAGCTTCTTCCCGCGCAGAGCGGTTTTGCCCTGGATGTAGCGTTGGTAGAGGCGGAATGCGAATGGAACCATTTCCTCGTTGCCCTTGCACAACAGACCAACGGTGTTGATCATTTGCGCTAGAAACTTGGCTGTGAAGGCGCCACGACTGAAGCCAAACATGTAAATCTTGGCACCCTAGAAGTTGTATAGGTCAGCGATGAATGATTCTCTTGCGTGATGGTATAGACACTCTTACATCTTCATAGTATCTCATCAGGAACTTGTAGCCAGCCATGACGTGCGCGTCGAAGCTGCTGCCAACTCCTTGGTCGAGTTGTTTCGAGAACCAGCTCTTGGCCTCGCCAAGAGTTGACTTGTTGACTGAGGTCTCATTGACTACGTATGTGCCGATACCAGCTAGTGCTATGTAAGAAAGAAACCTCGCAGGCGGAGCGATGGGAATGGCTGACTTTGGTAGTAATGATACTGATTGGGGTGAGTTCGGTTGAGGTTACGAAGCAGCTTCACAACGTTGGTATCGGCATCGGATCCATTGAAGGTGTTACCAGTACCATCGAAACAGAGGACGAGGTTAGGAGGGTTCTTGGCCGGTTGGCCTGGGGGCATCGCATAGGGCATTTTGGCGACGAGAGCAAGGCTCTGAGTATCCAAGTACAGAAAATACCCGGTCTGAAATTCGCTGACCTAGGGCAGAATCCAGGATGGGACAAAGGGCGGGATTAAGGGCGGGACAGGTTCTTGGCTGCCTTTTTATGGCAGCGAGGGCTCGAACGGGACGAGTGCCACCCCGCTTCAATATTGCTCTTTTGCGTAGAGCCTACTGCAAGTGTGCACAACTAGAGTAACCATGTGTGAGACAATCGGGTGTGACCGCAGCACTTGGGCCTATGAAACTGCACATATTTGTTTGCCAACGGCATTGACGTGGCGGTCATAGGCGCTGGCGGCTACGGACCCTGGAATGAGATGCCCAGACCAGTTTGACAAGCCACCTATTCAGCCAGGTAAGCTTGGGAGACGGAACTGATCAATCCTGGGGATGACTAGTGTCTCGAACGGACTAGTGTATTGAGGCTGCTTCCCCGGCCCCGCGACTACAGAGGGATGCCCAATGGCTCCCAGGAAGGCTGGAAGAAGCCGATCCATTTTCTGAGCCTAGACTGGCCCCCTCACGTATTTCAGCAAGCCACTGGGATGATGACCGAGACGGCATCTATCCCTCCAAACCTTTTTGAGGCCATTGGCGTTGTCTCACGCAGCCATGCCGCAACGGAAGCTTTCCTTCATTGGTCATAAAGCCCGTAGCTGATCCACCACGTAGTGGCCAAGAGACCTCAGCTTGCGACTTTGTGGGAGATAACACTCTGCCGTCCATGCTTGGCATTTGTCGGCCTGCGCTCTCGACGCACTTTTTGATTCGCAAACGCACACCCGCAATCCCGTGTCGCATGTGTCTGACCAAACAGCGTTCAGTCGCTTCGCTTTTGGACAATCTCTGACCACGTGGGGGGGAGAACTGATAGTGCCGCGCCCGACATCAGACAGCACCAGTTCTGTGGCTGCCAAGCCTGCATTGCCTCCCGTCGCTCAATTGCTCCATGGCTTGGCCATAATTACTACTCTGCAAAGCGATGCATGAATTAAGAAAAACACTGGATCACAAAAACGCGGTGCTATTTGGGTTCTTCTCCATTGGAATCGTGCTGTAACGACATCGGAACAATAGTTCATGTCTGAATCATTGAAAAGGATCATCTTTTGACGCAGCTGATTTTCCGTTAGTTTGTAACTAGTGCATTGGCTTGAACCTATTGTACCCCACCAGACAAAAGCAATGCACAGGCACCTCCCGTGCTAGCAAGTTCTTCGCGTGAAAGAATGCCCCAAGGATGGCTGAACCGTCGGAAAGCTACTTCAATTCATTTGAGCTTGACCTTGTTCGATAGCTGGACTTGTGCGTAGGAAAGAATAAAAAAAACCCCAAAAGAAATCTGGAATGCACCTCTTGAAAGGCTGCCCTCCCGTGACCTCTTCAACTTGGATATTACAGAGCTCAGTCGGTCTACGTTTTAAAAACTTGCACACTGACAGCTTGATGATATGAGCTCAATTGTTATGAATCTCCAGAGACAGTTCAGAACTGCGTCACACCTTTGGGTTCTTGACATATAACATTCGTCTATGGGTAGATATAATAGATGGCTGAGCCACCGACTACGAAATGTGTAGAAACCGCAAGTCAAGAGGTAGGGTAATCGCTCTAGAAGGCACGGCCTTATCTATCCGATCGAATTGTTAGAATCAACCCATTTTCGCTAATTTCCTCCTTTGCTTAAGCCTTGGAGGCGTCGAAATTGCGGATCAGATTGTAGTAAAACTTGACGGCATCGACGTGAGTCGTCATCCTGACCCGCTCGTCAACGGTGTGAATGTTTTCGTTGCCACGCTCCCAGGTTGGCGTGAATCGGTAAATGTGCTTAGACAGGTCTACGCGGACGATCACGTTAGCAGATGTTTTGAAGTTCGCAAGGAATATAAAAAAAAGGCGCTGTGTGGTTATAGCGGCATAAAAGACAAGACTTACTCTGGTAGTGCCTGGTGTCGGTGTTACCAGTCATGATTTCTCCCGCCGGCACCACTTTTACGCCATCGAGGGCAAAGGCATGCTGGAGTGTGCCGGAGAAGACGTCCCACACCGGGCCGGTGGTCGGGGACACGGGGGTGACGTGGGAGCTTGCGGGGACTGTCAGGATCAGAACGCCCTTGTAGTCGACGGCCTCGATGGTCTCCACCTGATCGGCGACGACGGCACCTTGTGATGCGAGCTGGGAGACGTATTCCTCATATTCCTTGTCGCCCTCAAAGGCCTTGACGGTGAGGTTGTACTTGGCCACGACCTCGGCAATGTTGCTGACAAATGTGTGCTGCACCTTGGGCACGCTGTCCTGGGGAGCGACGCGGTAGTCAACACCAAAGTTGATGACCTCGGGCATCGCGTTGATCTTCTGGCCGCCCGAGATCAGGTCGATGGCCTGCGAAGTGGTAATTAGGTAGCGGGACCTCTCCTGAGTTGTGATGAACCATTCCGTCAACAGCTCGAGATCATCCTTGGCCAGCACCTTGACGAGCCCAGGCGCTTCCTCGGGGGAGTGCTTGGCGACGCACACGAGGTGGTTGTACACGGGGCTGCCCTTGACCACCTGTGGCTTGTAGGGCCTGGACTCGAGGGCAGTAATGAGCTCTGCAGTGATGCCGATACCTGTGTGTGGGAGGGGAACTGAAGCGTGACCACCAGCGGCGTGGAGCTCGCCAAAGATCTCGACATTGCCCTTCTCGATGACGCTGGGTAGCACGTACAAGGTGTCACCCAGACGCTGCATGCCCATGCCACCCTCATCGAAAACGGCCAGGATGCCATCGGGGCCGTACTGCTGCTCCAGGAACCCACTAATCTTTCCGGCACCGCGGGGACCGCCGCACTCTTCATCGAAGCCCAGGGCCACAACGATGGTGCGGGTGGGAGCCCAGCCGGGCTGAGAGAGGAGCGTCTCCAGGGCTGACAGAAGCGCCGTCAAGCTGTTTTTGTCGTCAGAAGCACCTCGGCCCCAGAGCCACTCGCCGTCAAAGTAGGCGTCAAATGGTGGGTAAGTCCATGTGGACTCGTCAGCCACGGGGACGACATCCTGGTGTGCGGCCAGAAGAAGTGGCTTGAGCGATGCATCTGACCCAGCAATTGTGTAGACGAGGCCAAATGTGTTGACCTTGTCAACTTTTGCGCGCTTGTAACTGAATGGATGTGTCAGGATGCTTCCGCTCAAGCGTATGGCTTGGCGGGACTTACATGGTGGGATACAGCTGTGCAAGCGTTTTATGTAGCGTATAAAAGGGCGCCCAACGCTTGTCCACATCGACATCGCCCAAATCGTCATATGTGACGGTTGGGACTCGCACAATAGCCTGGTGACGTTCTACCTGCTTGAGAAGAGCCTCGTGGGATGAGAAGAGGCTGTCGGCGGAGGGTAGCCCATCACCGGTCGGCACCAGAATCGGAGGCAGGTCGCAGGCGAAGTCGGCGGAGCTGTCGTGTGCCAATAGCGGCTTCTGAAGGTCGCTGATGGGTGCTGACACGAAAGCCGAGGCCACGCCAACGCTGGCGAGCAATGAGAGGTGTTTTAGCGCCATGGTCCTCAAGTCTCTGAGGGCGAACTAGACTTTGGACCAAAAAAATAAAAAACCGCCCAAGAAGGAGTTTCTGGCTGCCAAATTATTTGGGGAAGATAAAGAGAAGGGAGGATTCGTCAAAAAGGCGGGGAATGGCGATAGAAGCGCTTCTGCGTCGCGGATGTCCGAGACATGGCAGCAAAAGGCGGCTGGGCCCGCTTAGTCGGTCCTGATACGGCAGGCGATTGACGGCGCAGGCGGTTCGGAGGCTAGATATGGGTCCGGGAATTACAACTGGAGGGTGGCTGGAGGTTATAAGGGATGCGATTTGTGTGTTTTTATACAACTGTACGACACGCCACTCAAGATTGAGTAAAGAGCGCTAATCCGGAAGCCGAGCGCGAGTGAATGTCGGGGGCGGACGCTGCCAAGCCGGACAGGAAGCGAAAGGCCATGGCCTGGGCGGCTGACCCATTTTACACATGATCAAGATCGGTTCAACATTTGTTTCCTATCAATATAGTAGGCTATCGACCAAATCCAACATTCCCCAGTTTTTCCATAATCGGCACGTGGTGAATTGAAGCACTGCATTAGCAACTCTGCTTTTTTTGTGCCCTCGACCAGGGTCTAAAGCATTGGGGCTGAAATGGACTTCTCATCGTAGCATACCTTTTTTTTTTTTTTGAGAGGGAATGCACCTATACATTGGTTTCTCCGCATCACTATGACACGAAATATGCGATAATTAATTAATTGAATCGAGAAAGATAATTTATACTTGTTAAAGATATTAGAGGCCATTTACAAAATGAATGCGTATGCTATTCTAGTGAGAGACACTTTGAACATCCGCCCTTGTTTAAATCTCTAGAGAATGAGTTCTTCATCTTCACTGAGATAATTATTTTGGATGTATTAAATTCACAAGATTTTAATTAAATTTAAAATAACTTCTCGCTTTCAAATACCCAGTATGTGAGTGACAAGTGTGGAACAGAATGTGGTATTGGACGGTTGGTGAATGCTGGGGTTGCAGGAGACCTATGTGAATGCGTAAAGAGAGCGAGCCATCCCAAGATCTGCGCTAAAATTGACACATGACCATACCATTTCAGGCCATGTGGTCAGAACTTCTAGGCAGCGGGTGTCGTTGAAAAAGAAATATGAAAAGTACGTCCATCATCCGGAGGTCATTGATAAGGCCTCTCCCATCTAGAAAGATGACATTATTAATTGCCTTTCTCATCTCAAATCTGTTATCATTTCAGTTAGTCATATCTTAAAGAACGATACCAAAGTAGCCCACCCAGCTGAAACACCACGGTGGCGGCACCTCACCGTTGAACTAGATCGATCACATTTTGGCGCAAATGACAACTCTCCCCTACGGCATCGCGCTTCGGCTATTGGCTAATAGAATTATGCTTTCAAAATATCTCGTATTCTCACCGTGAATGTGGAAGGAGACTTGGTGGAGGGGGGGTAAAAACAGGTTGCCGATCACCCCGATGGACGTTTTGAGACTGGTGTATTGGTTTGATGACGCAAGCGGGATCGACTAAAAACATGAATTCCAATCAAGTACGTTCCTTTGCCGTGTCGCAACGGTGTCTGAGCTGAGAAAACAGTTAGGCAGCCAGTCACGAGTTGGGCGTGTCCAACCGAAACACCCAGTGGCTGATTTTAGCGTCGCTGTCAACGTCTGATGTTCAGTTGGGGTTTTTGACAAATCAATCATCGAGATACGCGGCCTCTCATTGTATCAGTTCAAGATGTCTCGGTATTGCGGCATGTTTGAGATGGTTTTGCTTTTGGAAAAATTGGAAGGCGTCCTGTTGGATTAGTATAAATAAGTCTTGGCATTCCTTTGATGTAGACAGTCAACCGACTTAAAGATCCCGCTGCTTGTAGTCCCAATTGCCGACCACCATTTTTTCTCAATAACATACCTCTTGTTAATCCCCATAATGGCTCATGTAGTAGAGCCACGTGATGCCACCGAGCACAACAATGCCGCGGGTTCCAGCAACCGAGTTGACCGGTTGTCCGTCAAGGGTGAGTCGCAGGTGCAGGTGGGCAACAGGTACGATTACAATAATTACGATTTCAAGAAGGCCTGGGAAGACATAAAAATTTTTGCGAGAGAGCATCCAGTAAGAGCTTTGTTGTGCGTTTTCCAAATCCTCCAGTGCGCCTTGTCGTTTGCCACTCTCGTGGTGACTTGTTGCGCAATAAACGGCATGATTTCCGACCTGCATTGGAAAGGACCGCCGGGGAAACTAATTTACAATGTGTTTCTGGTAAGATTGACACAAAAGCCTTGGCCATTATTGCGAGCTGCCACTGTTTGCTGACCTTGGCGGCGGTGTCTAGGCAGCGTTTACACTGTCAGCATTTGCGCTTTGGATAATAATCCGAGAGCGTGCGCTTTTTCGAGCAGGCGATGAATTTTTCTGGGTAAAAATGCGTTTAGCCGTGCATATCCTTGGAATGATTGCTTGGATCGTCGCATCCGCACTTTCGTGGTACAGATGCACAGACATTTGCCAGGCCGCAACACCAAAGGACATGTTCTGGAGGTTCGCTGGGATGTGCTGTGACTGTTCGCAGCCTGCTGGAAACCAGCTGGTTTCTTGCTCTAACTTCAATGTCTATAAACGCGAGGCTTTGGAGCAGAGGCTTCATCTTTACGAGGTCACGCAGCATTTAGATATCACATTGGCGTAAGTGAGACACCGCGCCTCCCATGCTCTGCTTCACTCGAGCATTACTTATCTTTGGAGAAAAAGAGTCAGGTGTTCAATGCTGACTTTGAGAAAACTAGAATTTTCTTCGCGATGTCCTCTTTGTTTTCGTACGTCATCTATCTGCAATTACGTCCCACCAGTAAAAGCCCGAATGGAGACTCCCAAGCTCGGGCTCCAGTCATGTGAGATTTAACAAATAGAGTCACTCTGAGGCTGCTTGATGATGAAGCTTTGAAATTTTGTTGTAGGGGTGGTGGGGGTGATTCTGAGATTCGATGTCATTTGGAACACTGATGTCCAGGACAAGGTTATGTTGGGTGTACAGGTTTCGACGAGATGTGAACTGCGCGCTCCTTACGGATGAACAAGAATACCCAACTCTGAAAGGAAATAAGGACAAAAAAATTGTATACACTACTTGATAATCATATTTAATAACTATTCGGTATCTTACTGAAATTGTGTTGTTGAAAGCCTACAGCCTTCCCTCGCGGTATCATTCATTCGTTACTAAACCTGCTCATGGCTATCTGGAAGTGCTATCTCTCTCAAGACGCGCTCCCAAAATTGCTTCACAGTGCTTGCATTATAGAAAATCTCGGAATGAAATGGAAGCTGGGTCGGAAAGGTCGCATCGGCGCAGTGCTCCATGGCATGTTCTTATTGAGCTTCACAAACAGCCTGTACAGAGCGATCAAACAAAAGAGTGAGCAGTGTTTGTTCTTGACGGCCTGGAAGATGAATCTCCGAGGTCATTATACTATCTAGAAGTGAGGAGAAGGGCAGGCAAAATTTTCTTTTCTTTCGCAAGTTTTATGCCTATGAACAAACAGCGTGAAGCAATCACTGTAGAGAGGCGCTTGCATGGTGTTTGGATACAAGCGACAACCGTCTATACCACCCTCCCAGTTTACCAATCCCATTATTTTCTCGCTCATTCCTGCGCTTCGTGGTTCTCGTTTTCTTGCAAACGCTTTTCTATCCACGCTTGGTAGCCCGCAAACATTGACACGTGTTTCCAGTCCTCGCAGAATCTGGCCAACGCCTCATAGCGGAGTTTGATGTAGCCGCGCTGTCGCTCCACCACAGTGCCCGGTCCGGCAGAAGAGGCATAGAGGCCCCGAGACAGTTTGCTCAGGCACACGGGACAGAGATACGGCGGCTGCCGCACGTCTTCGGCCAGGCCTGCGGTTCCCTGCATGACGCAGGCGTAGTAGACGCAGTGGTCCATTCCCAGGCAGTGGCCCAGCTCGTGCGACGTGGTGCGAGCAACGCGCGAGAGCCACATTCCCGCAAGTTCATCTCTGGTCTTGGGTCGGGGCACCGTCTTGCAGGCTTCCATGGCGGCCCCTAGGGGCGAATCTGCAGGAGGCCGTACCGCGTTTGAAGTCTTGGCCCGCTTGGGCTGCGGTGTCTCGTCCCAGGCAGCACACAGTGCGTCAACGTAGGATTTGCAGTGTGAGGCTGGCCACATGTGCTCCAGATCAATGTCTGAGTACAAGTCTAGCGACGGGCTGTATCGGAACGACGAAACGACGGCTATGCGGCTCTCCCCGTATGCCCTTCCGCAGCAAAAGTCATCTTCGTCGTCCTCGTAAAGGTCATAGTCAGTCAGCATGACAATAGCGTATGCATCGGGCGGAACGCGGTCTATCAAGGCATCCAAGACGTCGTTCAAATTGACCTGCATCCTCGCCATCCCGTCGGGAGACTGACGGTACCTAACCCCGATGAGCTCCTCTGCAGGCTCTGGCGTTGCTAAACCGATATATTTCTGTCCCTTTGTTGAAGTTTCCGAGTCCCAAGACTGCCATTGGAACTTCCCATCGTGTATCCTGATGTCCATTCCGTGGTAGAATGCACGCAGGTAATTGCACACATCGCCGGTTGTTGGCGGAGCAATCCCTTCTGGAAGACCAGCGACTGCAAAGTCTTTAGGCACCCGTGGCTTCTCCCAGCCCCTCATAAGAGCCTTCACGTCATTTGTGAGTTGCGGGGGTTCAACGACGTAGATTGCCCTTCTCTCGTCTGTAATGGGCATCTTTTTATTGTATGAGAGCCAAGACTTTAAGCTCTGGGGAGGATACTTGGGATCCAGCGCCAGGTCATCGTCGGGGAGAACTAAGGGACCTGGAAAACTAAAGCCATCGGTCATAGCCAGTTTGTGAGTTGCCAGTTTCTCTTTTGTGAGTCGTCCAGAGGCTGTTGTTGCCGCCAGACACTTGTCCACTGGCGTTCGAGTGAATCCTGCTGCAGCCGCTGCAGGGCTACACTCGGTGTAGACGCTGCTGTGGACGCACTTCTTCATGGCGCTGGTCGGATATGTTTAAAACTTTTTATCAGGTTCACTGAATGAGGTGTCGAAAAGTAATGATTGAAGGAGTTAATTCCCCGTAAGCACGACCGCTCCATGTTAAGTCCCATTTGGTGGTTAGACTTGAATTAGTGCACCTCCAAAGTGGCGCAGCTGCGGGTCCAGCGACTTACCCGGTATCACAACAGGCAGGCATAATAAAGGAAGTTGCGTGGGAATGAATTCCATTGACCACTAATATAAATAATTTAAGCATTCTGATTGAGAAACTGCACCCTTTGGGAAGTTTTCTCGCCTGAGAAGTAACTATGCCAATGCCAGTCTAGGCATACTGAATAAGACTACAATTAACAATACCGTCATACACATAATCTGTACACATATGCACGTTCCTCGTCGCGTAAGAATCCTTAGACAGACTCGTGGAAGGAATCCATAGCTGAAGTGTCACTATTCCTCTTGTCCTCACACATATGATCCATACCAGGTCCAGAGTGACCAAGATCCTTTTGCATTCTGGTAACGTAGCCAGGAGGAGTCCACTGGGCACTGGTCCATGCCTTGAGGTGCTCTTGGCTGTACATGAGGTCGACATGCTCCAAACTGAGAGTGCGAGACTCATAGAGGAAGAACCAGACCAACGCAGCAGCAGCAATGTTGGTGCCGACAAAGACGAAGCCGTACGCGTACGAAATTCCGTCATCAGCGAGTGGGGTGAGGAAACCAATCATGACTAATAGGATATAAGCAAACAAG
The DNA here is from genome assembly GCA_020809705.1 of Calonectria ilicicola. Classification (NCBI taxonomy): domain Eukaryota; kingdom Fungi; phylum Ascomycota; class Sordariomycetes; order Hypocreales; family Nectriaceae; genus Calonectria; species Calonectria ilicicola. The sequence continues at coordinate 974,173 of CP085828.1, read as the reverse complement.
TTAGTATTAAATGAAGGTCAAATCACTTACAATTTCCAAGCCAATTGCTGGCGGTTGCAAGAGATGCTTGCTTGGCCCTTGTGCGGAGGGGGAACGTTTCGCCAATGACGACCCAACAAATCGGCCCCCATGTCCCAGCAAACGAGGCAATAAACATGCATGCTGCAACGATCATAACGATACCAATGCTGGCATTGCTTTTAGGGTCGAGAGAAGTTCCGACCGATGCGAAAATGAGGAGCCACAGGGCTTGCCAAAGTGCGCCAAGAAAGAGAGGCAGCCGGCGACCAAACTTTTCCACAACATACAAGCCGTAGAAGGTCATGACAACATTGACGGCACCCATGATTAATTGTGTCATGATCGGATCTTTGATGCCCGCAGACTTGAAGATGGTGGCTCCATAGTAAAAGAAGTAGTTTACGCCTGTCCACTGCTGCAGAAATTGAATACCAATACCCAGGAACGTGCGGTAAACTAGTTTGGGAATACTGGTGTGAGGGGTGAAGCACTCTAACCAACTGCCTTGACCGGTGCGAGTCTCATTTTCGAGAATGTCCTTCATTTCATGAATATCATCTTCGATCAACATGTGGTGCGGGTCGTGCTTCAGTCCACGGAGTCGAGCAAAAGAAGTGCGGGCTCCCTCCCAATCACCTCTGCTGGCCAGCCATCGAGGTGACTCGGGCACAAATACGAGACCCAGTCCAAGTGGGAGAGAGAATGCAATGCCGAGGCCTATCACGATACGCCATGAAGTACTGGAATGCTCAATTCCTCGCGCAGCATAATTGACAATGTTGGACACAAGAATGCCAATTGTAATCATGAGTTGGTAGGATGCGACGACACCACCTCGGATTTCGCGAGGCGAGCACTCAGATTGGAACATTGGGACGCCGACCGAAAGGTTGCCGACACCGAGACCAGCAACAAAGCGACCCATCATCATATGCTCCCAAGAGCTGGTTGCCGTCATCTGGATGACATTGCCAATGATGAAGATGAGGAGGCCAAAGACCAAGCTCTTGCGCCGACCCCACCAGTCAGCCGTACTGCAAAGTGTTAGAAATCTCTGTCTACAGTTGTCATCTGCGCTGAGAAGGGAAACATACTAGGCACCAAACAAGGAGCCAAAGAGGCAACCGATGCTGATTAGGGAGACAACAAGAGATTTGATGATGGGCTGCCAACTCTTGGAGCCATCAGGCTGGGTTTGTGCAAACCGCTGGATAAAGTCGTCAAAGAGAAGGATGCCTGAGATTTGGCCAGTGTCATAGCCGAACAGGAAACCCCCAATGGACGTGATGACGCCTAGGAGGAGAGCCTCAACACCACAGCGGGCACCGTTGACCTGAATTGATCTGAAAAACAAGAAAGGTCAGTTTGTGCCTTGAGTCCACATGGACTCGGCTTGGCAGGGAAGAGCGTACAGTTTCCCTAGCATCGTTTCCGAACTTGTCTCGGGCGGTGGGAAGGGTGAGATGGTACATTGGCGAATCTGTAGATGACGGGAGGGATCGCGGATCTTTATGTTGATACCGGGGATGGGCCCTCTGTGTTTGGGTTGTGCAGCAAGACACGAGACCGCGGCATGGCTGGCACAAGCGCGCCGCTAGTTCTGAACTTGGCATCGTCATGGAACACCTCTCATGGTTATGCTGCACGCAGATCGCTGGAGAAAAAGTTGCTATTGAAGGGTCACTTGTGCTCCTTGCACCACACCCTGAGTTCGGTGGCCATCTGTAAAGGGCCGATGTCAGTGGCACTGGTGGAGGAGGGAGCGACCGCTGGGAGTGTCAGTTTCCAGCCCCAGCACGCTAATTGAACCGAGAAGTACAGGCTAGGGAATGATGGTAGGTTAGACTGCTCTAGAAGACGTTTTGATCTTCTGGGGAACTGCTTGCGGGGATGCGCTATGGGTAATCAGTGGCTCTTAGTGCTAGAGATTGGGCGATTCGCGGCCGAGTTTGCGCCTCACGGTGATGTCATGGAATAAGCTTATCCCGGCGTCATTTGTTGTGCTTGCGCGATTGCACCCCCAGAGGCATCAATGCTCGACTCGGTGATATCCTGCATAAATGTCGTAGATCAATGAAATGGCTAGCCCTGTCCGCGGATCGAAAGGGATTCCTGGGGCAGTGGAACGTGCCATTGGTGAACAACCACCTGGTAGTTGGGAGACACGAAAGCCGTTGCTGGTCTCAGATCTCGAGCCTATGACTGGCTACTGCGATGCCTGAAGGGAAAAAAACCTGAATCATGGGTCTTGGATCCGAGGTAATTGAGATGGCGATGACAACCCTTGCCTACGAGGAGTTGATGCGAAAGTTGGTTTTCCGTCGTTGCCTACATGGATGAACTCTAGATAACCGCCACATGGTGGCACGGTAAGGTTTGGAATTGCATGTCTTTTGAGACTAGGAAAACAAAAGAAACGCGCAAAAGGACTTTGGAGTTCGGGCGCTATTTAAAGAAGCTTTTATTGCCCGTGTTTGAGACAAAACATCCCTGGTTGCTGGGGGTAGATCTGGCACGTCTGGGTCATTTTGTGCAGTCTCAATCGTGAGGTCTCGACGCTGAACGGCAAATCCCATGCGGCCATTACTCGGGGGTTTATGCAGAATTGTCTTGGGAGCTGGTGTTGAATAAAAATGGTGCAAGGAATTGAGTGAAACCGGCCCTTTTCCGATCAATCATCTCGTCGCATTTCGCAAGGGGGCCAGCAGGGGCAGGGAGGATAAAGTCGTGGTGTTTCTCTCGGTGAGGGACGAAGCTACCTTTACCGCGAGCCTTGTAGAATTCCAATCAATCGTTGAACGACCAATGAGAGGTGCCTAAGATCAACCAGATAATAAAAATAAACCAACTTGGGGCTCGGAAAGCTTGGTGAGGCCACCTGACGTGCATTATCAGAATCATAATCAGTCTTCGTTACCCCAAGCCGCTGGAAAAGCTTCGTCCTCGTCCCGTCCTGCTTCCTCATGTGCACTAGCATGCACCGAGCCGCGATACTTCGGCCTCACTGCGACTGTGGCGCATGCGGCAGAATGTTGGAAATGCATGGAGGCGTCCACTAACTCGGCGCGCCTCGTCCAGCCAACCAACCAAACCGGGCGAAAGGTTTGATGCCCGGTCAATAGTTTCCTTACTGGCGAAGGGAGAGTGACTCGCTGACGATGGCAGTTGTGTGCATGCTCGTGTACCCAACCACGCTTTTGAGTGGTCTCTAATTCCTGCAGGTCGCACCCAGCATAGGAGCTCTGCGTCCCGAGGGAGTACAGCTACGGGGGGCCTTAGGGCTCAGGCAAGCTATGCCTCGTGAAGCAGGCAGACATTGTGATACAACTCAGGCCGCAAGAAAACCGCATCGGCCACAGCAGTTGGCAAACGGCTGCGGCCAAGTTTTGACAGCCGTGACGGCAGGTTCGTGCCTGCCCCAAAGATGGTCAAATGCCAGCCAAATGTCAGGTGCTCGCCGCTTTCTTCGCAGCCTAGGCAAACGTGAGGGCCTGGATCCTTTCAACAACCAACCCACCTCCCACGATCGTCATCTTGAAACGAAAAGCCGCCGAAAAAAGCCGCTAGAGGCTGGAACCTTCACCGACTAGTGTCTTGACCAGGATGCCGCCTTCATGTGGCACTTGCTGGCGCGAGTTTCCTCAGATTGACATCAGAGATCTCCATTGTCAGGAGAGAGGTCACCAGCGACCGGAATTTGAATGCGACACTTGTGGCGAAGCTTTCAGAGATGAATGGGAGCGTCGTGACCACATGGATTGGGAAGAGCATTGGCACCCTAGTGCTCCAAAATGCGTCGTCTGCTACGATCGTTTTCCAACGACAGGTGAACTTGAGACCCACGAGATCCAAATCCACAAGTATTGCGCCGACTGCGAACGGTTCTTTCCCACAGCAGTCGAAATCAGACAGGTTGGATTTATGCTCTCCAACTTGTTTGATAGATATTAACATCTACGGCAGCATTTGAACTCCAGGCGCCACCGCACCTATGTCCTGCCGTGTCCATTCTGTAACCAGACTCGGAACACTGCTGCTGGACTTGTCAACCACCTTGAGACAGGGCGCTGCCGGGGAATGCATCTCACTCGGGATTTACTCTACCAGTCGATAAAAGAACGCGATCCCAATGGCCAAATCGCGAAGCAAGCTCCCGATCAGGGTGGGCACAAGGTTTTTGAAGCGACTGCCAAAGCCTGGAATCCCCGCCGTCGGGCCTTTGAATGCTACCTTTGCCATAGACTTTTCAAGTCTCTGGAATCCCTGAATGCACACTTATCGTCTCCCCGCCATGGCCAGAAGATTTACCACTGCCCAAACTGGCGGCGATGCTCAAGAGAGTTCTCGACACTAGCCGGATTGGTCAATCACTTGGAAAGTGAGCGATGCAGATACATGAGATTTGACGTCGTGCAGGCGAATGTAAGAAAGATTGTTGCCTCTAACCGGATGATTGACATTTGAAGCAAATTTGGGGGAAAGACGCGCTGCATTGTATGATTTGATGAGATGACGATGGCGTATTAACTGGTCTTAGTATGGAACTTAGCACGGGAGTGGTTCACCAAGTATTGATTTGCGCATGGAACGGAAAATCGGTATTCAATATGGAGGTTAGATCACATCGGGTATGTGTATTATTTTTTACCTACGGGAGGCTGTGATGGTTTAGGAGGACAAGGAAGAAAGTAGGTAGTCAATCAGACTGAACTCTCCGTCTCTTCAAGTTGAATTGATGAATTTGCCATTGACTGGTTTACTGTAGACATCAGCTTTTCCCTAGAGGTTTGGATGAAAACCCATGCTACGCCACGGCCTGCCTTTCTTGCTCACCTTTGGTTATTAGCCCAAGAGGAAAATGTTTGCAGAACACCTATCACAGTCGAGGATAATTTTTAGCAAGGACGTCAGGATTTCTGAGACTAAGTCCTCACAGAAGCCTATAACTTAGATGCGACCTTTTGGATGACCCCCATTCGATCCCCATGGTAGCCTACAAATTGTTGACTATAAACATGAAAGAAATTTGGGCCAAAAGTAGCGATAAATCATAAATATTTACAACTGAAAATCTGCCAGTGAAATATCTTGTTCAAAATCTTGTTGATTAGCTTGAGCTGAGACGTCTGGGTTGGGTACTTCGCCAGCTGCATCCTCTCACCCACGTGTATGAGTAATACGCACTGTAAACCCCGCGCATGTCGTCTGATTCGACACCCACAAAACTTCCCTTGCGCATAGCCATGGATCAGTAAAGGGGATGATGAATTGTTGGATCATTGGATGGCCGGGACTGGGTTTCGGCTAAACCGCCCATGGTCGTTTGCCGTTGCATTCGCTATACACCACCACGGTCAGTGGCGGCCTATGACCAATATGGGAGCAACGTGCCGACGCATCGATGACGACACAAACAGCACACTGGCCTGGGCCTCTCTCATGTAAACTGCGGGGATCAGATGATTGAAGCATTGGGATACATCAACTTGAAATTGCAGGCCGGGTATATTAGACCAAGCTCCCACATCTTGAAACCCAAAAGAGCGTTTTTCTTTGCTCACGCTGACATTGCTCAGACATTGATACTAGTTGCTGCATACCGCCTCCCAACATGATTCGATCCACTCGGGCCATTCAGCCGGTGCTCCGGAGCCGTCTTACGGCGACCCAACGAGGGCTCCACGTTTCCCGCGTCTCCCGGCAGTCCGCGGGAAGCACTCCGAACCCTGAGACACAGCGGTACGCTGATCATCTGGTCATGCCCCTGGGGGAATTCATGATTCTAATGTTTGTGCGACGCACAGAAACAACCAATACATTATGTACGGCGCTGGCGCTCTGGGTCTCGGCGCAATCGTCTACTACATGACGACGCCTAAGGATGCGCCCAAGCCGGCAGAAAAGCCTTGAGCCTCACAAGCCTGCTCAGAGCTAAATGGAGACTGGAGAGGATGGAGACATATCAATTGATCAATTCAATGCGAACATGACGTATCAAATCTATCGTTAATATTGGTAAAAAAAAAAAAAAAAGAAAAAGAAAAAACAAGAGAAAAGAAAAAAAACAGGGTACTACTCAAGGGATGGTAGGTACAATCAACTGATTTACTTGAGGCTCAAGTTGCATTGATGGATGGAATGGGACGGATAGGCTTGTCGCAAGATTGCTGGGACGTGGCTGCAAATCCCCTCCAGTAGGTAGTAGCATTCGTACATTGCGATATAATGGCACGATCCTTATTTCCGGCGATATTTAAATTACTCTGAAACTTTGGTGTCAGGTGAATACGAGCTGAAGATGGGTGGGATTTATTTGACCCATGCATGCCTATTCTTCCCACCCGGGATTCGCTGCGCCGCTTTTTTTGCGCAAGTATAAGCCAGCACCCAGAACAGTTGATTCAGCACGGGAAGAAAAAGAAAAACGAGATACACCATGACACGGATGTTTCTTTTGATTCGCGGAATAGACTTAGACTGCAAAGACCGGTCTTAGACTGGTGGATCAAAGGCGGCCGAAATACAGTGCAATCCATGAAATATTATACTCTCTCTACCTTTCCCACCATCTTCCAAGCAGATTATAGGTAGACAAATCAATGATTTAGATACAATATTTTGATTGATTATTTATTTTCGTTTATAGCCAACTTGATCTTTTAGGGTAGACATGCTCTGTGTTGCTCAAGGTGAAGTAGTCACAGGGCACAATATTTCAAGGGGTGTGTTGTCGCGTTGACGGGCTTTTTGAGTTTTGGGTTTTGATGTCCTGACGCCACGTTCTTGTTCCGTTGCTAGTAAGACAGTGGCGCTTCTTGGAGGCCTCGATGACTCTGATATGCAGTGCGTGATAATTTTGTGGGACACATGGGTTGGGTTGAACATGCGAGTGCAATGGGTAATGTTCTTGGTCGTTGCTGTGGATTGGCCCCAGGTCAGTCAGACGCCGATCGGGAAATTCAAGAATCGGACTTGATAAGATGCCAATCTCCGAATTGGTCCAAAAGTCTTGCGCAAGATTTCTGCTTTTTATGCCCCTGATGACGCCAAGGCCAAAGGACCTCGCCAGCCGTCAATCATGGAGCAGCAGCCAAGGAATGACCGCACTTGCCAGACCACCACTATGCTCGGATCTCTTTGTGGAAGATACCGAAACCGAAACCCTGATTGAACCAGGGGCCTCCCACGTCTGAGAGATATCGCAATATCCAAATAAGAAATGGTGAATTGCGAAAAGGTTAATAGCAGGCCAAGTTTCTCCGACCGGGGGGGTTGGATGCGGCCTCTCGCTGTGCGGGGATAAGGACTTCGGCGCGGAGGCAGCCCACCACCATGTCATGATGCGCACGTGTTTTGTCCAGCCTGAGCAGGAGTCCGCGTCAGCGTCCACGCAGCTCACCACTCAGCCTTGCGATGCGAATTCAGCCCTACAGCTGCAGAAGCGAAAAATTAGGCTGCAACTTGTCGTGCTATAAGATCTGGGCTTCGGTTCACGCTCCGAAGCAGGGGCCAGGTCCTGTCGAACTTTATCGACTTACTCCACTCGCTCTCGAAACCACAGTACATCACCAGTCCTCTTCGCCTGGGCTTCGGAATCGATGGATGGGTTTTCAGTTGTTTCGTTAACGTCCCTTGGGGCCACCATTGCCCATCGAGCGATTTCCAGCGCCGAGGAGTTGAATGAGCTCGCTGGAACACCACCACGCGGCTCCCGATTGTCCACCTTTATCGCCCAGCTCCACCAACTCCACCAACAGGTGGCGAACTTGGAAACGGCTCTGAATGGCTCCTCGGTCATCTCATTGAGGCTACAGACCCATCTGAGCCAATATCTTGGCTCCTGCGATGGAATCATGGCCGTGTTGAATAAGCAGGTGATGCGACTGCAGCCTGAAAATGCACATCGCTTTGACGTAACGTTTTTAGCGGTACATGCACATGTTGTGGATGCGTACTGTCAGCTGTTTGACTTGTTTGTAAAACTGCTTTCAATGTACGTGAAAACTCCAAGAAAAATGATTTAGCTCCTAATTGCTAACCTTGAGTGTTTAGTCAGGACCAGGGTTCCCAAGATGCTGCTCTGGATCAAAACGGGAGCAGAAGCTGTCTCCAGCAAGTGAATGATGCCTCTCAAAAAGCCTCCCAGACACGAGAAATTCTGGTCCCAGAAGGCCAAAATACAACCATTGCCTCCAGTAGCAAAGGACCGCTCCCAGGCGATGATCTTGAACCTCCCCCATATGAAAACGCGGGCCCAAGTTCCTCTCCAGAGCAATCCTCTGGATCAGGCTTCGCAAAGGGCATGTCATCGCTGACAAACTCTTTCAAGGCCATGACTGCCAATCTATGGGCTAAGCCAGACCCTCTGGCAACGGCCTTTTGTGAGGCTTCTAGAAGAGGGGATATCCAACAAATGAAGGGCTTCCTTGCACAGGGAGCAAACATCAATGGCCGCAACGCCGAGGGCAACACGCCCTTGAGCAGCGCTATCTTGGCCGGCAAGGAGGAAGCTGCACGGTTTCTTTTAGAGTCTAACGTAGACATTAGCGGCCGTGATACATCCAAAATCCCGTCTTTGTTCCTAGCGTGCACGGTCGGAAGCGTCGATATCGCCCAGTTGATGTTAAACAAAGGTGCTGATGTGAACCAGAGGAGCTGGTCTGGCCAGCTGTACTTTATGGACGTCATTTCAAGTGGGAACTTGGCGGGAACTCGGTTCCTTCTGTCGAATGGCGTGAGCGCCAACTCTACAACAATATCTGGGAAATCAGCTATTTCGCAGGGTGTCAAGAAGGGAAATATCGAACTCGTCCGACTCTTGTTGCAGTACGGAGCTGATGCAACTGTCTCGGATCTCAGTGGGAACCCGATGGCGGCTGTGGCTTCTTCGAACGATGATGTAGAGATGCTTCGTCTACTATTAAATCACAGAGCGGGCGCAACTGGGCGGATGAACACAGGAAACACTATTTTAGCGGATGCATTATCCAAGCGACGCATGGAGATTGTGCAGCTGCTTCTTGAGCACGGAGCGGATGCCAGCGCTCGGGATATTTACGCCCAACCACTCCTCGTTGCCACAATCAAGGACAGCAAGTTGCCCCTACCGGAAAAGATTCAGACAGTGCGTCTGCTTCTCCGGTTCGGCGCCTCTGCGAACGTGTCTGACGGAACCTGGAACACACATGTTATGTGCCATGTCATGGAGACTGGATCGACTGAGCTGCTGGGCCTGCTGCTGGATCACGGCGGTCCAACTGACAAGAAAATGAACGGCGGAGAGACGCTGCTTTTATATGCAATGGACAATGGCAGGTTTGATCAGGCCAGAACGCTGGTTGAACATGGTGCCGACACAAACGCGACTGACAAGAAGGGTCGGACTCCGCTGACGCAGGCGATGCTGAGTGGCGATGTGGGACTGATTAAGCTGCTGAAGCGGCATGGTGCAGATGTTAACAAGAGTGGTTCGGTGTCGCCAGCAGAAATGGTAGCAGCTTTGCGCAACCCAGAGATATTCGGTGCGCTTGGTCTTCAGGTACCACCGTCAATACCGCCGGTGGGAGAAAGCTCGCATGCCAATGCTAGAGGATCAGCGCCAACCAGACCACAGTCACCTCCACCGGGTTATGAGAAGGCGACTGGAGCTCCTTGACGGATGTACATGGTATGATTAGATGATGCTATGAGTAAATCATGGTCGTGGATTATTTATTTTTTCGTCTCTAGCGTCTATGTAATAATAAAAAAATATATATATATACTCTAATGCTGACCCAAAATTTCCCTCAACCACCACACGTGTATCCTCGCGTCCTTTGTCAATTCGGGATGGAAGCTTGTACCAAGGATATTTCCCTGTCTAACAGCGATAATATCCCCAGAATCGTCTTTGGTGTTGGCCTGCGACACGCCGGACTTCATCTTGTTGACCCTACCCGGTAGCTTCGCCAGCACCTGGACGGAGGGTCTCGTGTCGTCGAGCGACAGCACCTCCTCGACGACGGGGGCGCGGATAAAGACGCCGGGGAATGGGCTCGGGGAGGCTTCTTGCAGGAAGGGCAGATCGAGGCCGGACTCAAAGCTCTCAATTTGGCGGCCAAAGTGGTTGCGGTGGACGCGGACGCCGAGGCCGCCAATGAGCTCCTGGCCGCCCTTTTTGGTGGCGTTTGCTTCGTCGGAGAGCAGGATGAGACCGGCGCAGGTGCCCCACGTGGGCCGTTTTTGGATTCTAGAAGGGGGGTGATTTGCATTAGCCGGGACGGACGCGAGTGAATTGAATGCGCTCTGCGCAAGAAAAAAAAAGAGGGACGCGCGACTCACTTGACAAATTCGCGGAGGGGCTCAAGCAGGCCAGACTGGGCGGCGACAAACGAGATGGTGGTGCTCTCGCCGCCGGGGATGATGAGGGCGTTGCATCGCGCGAGCTGCTCTGGTGTGCGCACCTCAATCAGGGAGAAGTCCGTTTTGGATCCGGCTTCTGTGGAAGAAATGTGGTCGGCTGCTTTGCGCAGGAGGTCCAGGTGTTCTGAGAAGCCGCCCTGGAGAGCGAGGACTCCGACAGTGAGGGCCATCATGATGGCGGGGTAAAATTAGCGATTGAGCCGGGGGGCCGCAAGGGTGCCTGTGGGAAAAATTGATATAGGCGGGCTATGTAGATTTGCGTCTGGGTTAGGTTAAGAGGAAAAAAAAACCAGATGGCTGATTCAAGACGGTGTACACATACTTTGGGCGCCAGTGTAATCTAATCAAAGCTGCAATCTCACCGCCATGGGAAGCAGACGACAAAAGTTCGGCCAAAAGCCGCAAACTTATCGTTTTTCCTGTCCCCCTCTGGGCAGGGAAGCGTGTAAACGAAGGGCGACGATGTCAGAGAAAAACCCACCGGCGGAGTCTATTCCCCACGAAAGCGGAGCCTGGGGGAACGACGGGGCTGCAGGCCAGCGCGCTAATGCTGCCCTTGCAGCGGAACTTCTCAGTTCGGTGAAGGCACGACATTTGCAGGCGAGAGGCCGCGGAGCTGTTGCTGCTGTTTAGTCGCCGGGACGATGACTAACAGCCGGGTACAGCAGGGCACCGCAGGGCGCAGCAGCGGCCTCTCTCGGCACTCGCGTGCATGACGACAAAACAAACGTTCCCCTTGCTTGCTTGCCGCCGCGTTGCAATCAATTGATAATGGCGGCTGCAAGATGCAAGAGGGTGGTGCCGGAGCATTGCGCCGGGGTCATCTGCTAGACCTCCGAGGCCACAACTCGGAAGCAGATCGGGCATCCAACGCTGCTAAGGCCATGTTACATGCGCTTTAGCCTTGGCTTCCCGATGTTTTCCGCCACCTCCGCGCCCTCTAAGTGACCTCTCGCCAATGACCGCGTCCATGTGCCGGCCTGGCGCGCCAAGAGCACTGTCGATTAAGGTTCCAGTCACCTCTAGAACAACCGAAAAAAGTCTCATAGTCCGCGTGCGTGGTACATGATACATGATACATGATGGACGCGAAGACGTCCTTGTGCATTGATGCTGCATCTGCTATTGCAGCGCGCCCTGATCGTAAAAAGGAAAGTCCGACGACATCTCTGAGCCTCATAAAAGACGGCCTGTGATATCTGCTATCGTTCATCTTCATCCCATCCATCTTACACATTCTTCACACACAAACGCACATCTTTCCCCAAGGAAACTCATACTTTTCCAACTCTATACACAAACCCGCAAGGTATAAAAGATACATTGCCACCTCAATCTTTTTCACTTCCTCCTTCATCCAAACCACCCAACTCTTCATCCACAATGACTACCGAAGCTGTTTCCACGTCTGCCCCTGCCGCCAATGGCGATGCCCCCAAGTCTTCCTTCACCGTCAAGGCTGGCCTAGCCCAGATGCTCAAGGGCGGTGTCATTATGGATGTCACCAATGCTGAGCAGGCTCGTATCGCCGAGGAGGCTGGTGCCTGTGCCGTCATGGCTCTCGAGCGTGTCCCTGCCGATATCCGCAAGGACGGCGGCGTTGCCCGCATGTCTGATCCCGCCGTTATCAAGGAGATTCAGGCCGCCGTTACCATCCCCGTCATGGCCAAGGCCCGTATTGGCCACTTTGTCGAGTGCCAGATCCTCGAGGCCCTCGGTGTCGACTACATTGATGAGAGTGAGGTCCTGACCCCCGCTGATGACGAGAGCCACGTCGAGAAGAGCCCCTTCAGCGCCCCCTTCGTTTGCGGCTGCCGCAACTTGGGTGAGGCTCTGAGGAGAATTGCTGAGGGTGCGGCTATGATCCGAACCAAGGGCGAGGCCGGCACCGGAGATGTCGTCGAGGCTGTCCGCCACATGAAGACTGTCAACAAGCAGATTGCCCAGGCCAAGGCTGCTTTGGCTGAGGGCGGCATTGTCCGCATCCGCGAGCTTGCTCGTGAACTCGAGGTCGATGCTGAGCTTCTCCGACAGACTGCCGAGCTGGGTCGTCTGCCCGTCGTCAACTTTGCTGCCGGAGGTGTGGCCACTCCCGCCGACGCCGCCCTCATGATGCAGCTGGGTTGCGATGGTGTTTTTGTCGGTAGCGGTATCTTTAAGTCTGGAGACCCTGCCAAGCGAGCCAAGGCCATCGTGCGAGCCACCACTCACTTCAGGGATGCCAAGGTTCTGGCCGAGGCCAGCACAGGTCTTGGTGAGGCCATGGTGGGCATCAACTGCGACAGCATGAAGCCCGAGGAGAAGCTCGCTGGCCGTGGATGGTAAATGTCACAAAGAACGAAAAAATAAAAAGAAAATTGCAAGGGAGGCGTTAGCATCGAGTTTCGTCATTCAGCATGTAGCATCAACAGGAAAATGCATTGCAGTGGTTAATGGGATTGATATGGACAGTCGCTATCTCCTGGTGTTCCTAGGGCTAGATGTTCTCTCAAACTACACTAAATTGGAAGAAGGGGGGGAAAATATCCATGCTGAGATTTTAGCTGAAAATATTTAATGACGAGTGGCGCACATCATTTTTCTTCCGTACAAATCCATTGTGACATGACTCTTCTGAAGTGAATGCTTAACAAAGATGTCAACCAAAACATTGCTCCGTTCGTAAACTTGAGCTCCCAAATAAAAAAGATAAGGGTGATAAGGAAGAAGAGTTGGGGAAAGGTCGGAAAATCTGGGCAATCGGACGCGAGATTATGTCTTCAACTTTTTCTTTTGTACACTGGCAAGTTGAATAGCCTGTCGCTTGCGATCGTTTCCTGCCTTGTTGTGGGTTTTACGCTGTGAAATTGTTAGACTAAGAAAAATTATGGGGAAATGCTGTTTCTCACTTTGTTCTCTGTATATGGCGCGTTTGCTATCCGCGACACCCAAGGGGCTCGGATGGCCGAGTGAACCAAGATCTTGTTGGACTTGTCGGAGTGTTAGTAACCAGTTTGTATCGAAGAGAGGGTACAACTGACTTTCAAAGCATCGAGGATGTGACTCTATCGCTCCTCGAATGTGTTGTACTCCTCCCACTGGGTCTCTGTGCTGCTCCAAAGTGGCACACAGTTCAGTCCCTTTTGCGACAGAATGGCACTGTCCTGAATACATGGTTAATATTTGGACGCGGTTGTAAATAGAGAGAAAAGATTACCAAGATGTTTGCGCACAGAAGCTCGAGTTCCATACTGGAAATGGAGTAGTGGATGACGTTCTGTAGCTGATCAATCCGAGAAGGCATCTCATCCTCCGGCGGGATCCGGTCTTCCTCTCGAATCTTGTATTCCTCGCCGCGCTCCTGTCGCAGTTTCTCCTCCACTTTAGCAAGCCATTTCTGCTTCTCGACCTTGCCCATCTTGGCTCTCCAGTCAGTATACTGGGACAAGTCGCAGATGGCCTCAAAGACCTGCCGATGCCGGGTCCGCCACTGTTCGTCGTCCTTGGGAAACGTCGCATCGCTCCCGGGGCCGGATACCTTCCGGTATTCGTTGCTGGACAGGCCTTTATAAATGCGCCACATATCCTGGGCGTGAGCAGATGACTTCAGGCGGCCCTGGTATTCGACGGTTTGGCTCTCCAAAGCCGAGATCATATCGGACTGGGCTTTGCTGCGCGTGCGAGGTTCATGCAAAGTAGCTCGATGCTTTGATGGAGGATTTGGGCCTTTTGATGCATCTTTCTTTTTGCTGGAAGATGCGTTCGGTTGCTTATGGTTTGTCGTAGGCCGTGGTTGTTGACGAGTGCGAGGCACTTTCTGGGGCACCTGCTGCCAAAGACTGGAATCGAGCAAGTCTTCGAGCTCCCACTGCTGAGGTTGAGGCTCAGATTGAAAGCCAACCGTTTTGGCGGAGGAATAATTGCTGTCTGGTGAATCACTGCGTGTTTTCCCCTCTGGCTCGGCCACAGTCTGGGAGTATAATGGTGTTTGCGGTTGGAAAGGGTTAAAATCAGGCAGTCCAAAAGCTGCGGAGGTTTTGGGAAGACCGCTGTCAAAGAGATGTTCATTGAAGATATAAAAGTCCATGATGGGGTGAGATTGAATGGTCGCGTACGTACAAGTTTCGTGTTTCTGTAAAAATAATTCTGACAAGTATGGTCGGAGAGTGCTGAAGTTTTAGAGGCCGCCAAATTTGGGATAATTGCCCTCGAATGCAAATCCTGCAGCATTTTCCAATTTTCAGGCAAGTTTGGTGATTGCATAACGCATACAATGAGTCTTTGTTGTGTTTTTATGAAAGTATCTCGTGCGTGTATGCACGCGACGGCAAACACAGCGAACCAACTACATGAATTGCATCCTCAGTCGACAAACTGGGAAAACACCAACAAGAAAATACTGTTTGCACTCATACATGCTGCGCAAACAGGGAAATTTGTAGCCTCATCGCCACGAAAGAGTTGGATTGGCGTTTTGCGACGACTGATGAATGGCTGGGACCATCAAATGGCTTCCTATGGTGCTGGTAGCCGGCACACAGTTATGGACAACGCCTTTTTATTCCATCATTAAATTAAGCGATGAATAAATTTTTCTTTTATGATCAGATCAGAGTTTCCAATACAACCCTTGAAGGATTGTGCCTCAGTGACATTTTCCAATGAGACGTCATATAACTTAACTACGTAAAATAATGAGTTAAAAACTAAAAATAAATAATAAAAAATAAACGAGATAAAATTATATATATAATTTATTTGTTTCATTTTTATTTTTATTTTCTTTTCTTATTGAGCGATAAGAAATGGCGGGAAGAAGTCGAGAGGGGACAATCTTTCAAGGGTTGTATTTTATGTTTTTTCCCTCCTGCAGTAGACGAAAATTCAAAGCCCAACTGGGCCTTATTCCCTTCATACTGCTAGGTGATAGTTCTCTCATTGAGAAACGACGTCATTCCCAAATGCACGACATCGGTCGATCCCCTCCGTCATGATTGTCTTGGCGATAATTGCTGTGGTAACTAAAAAAAAAAAGAAGTCTTTTTCGCCATGAATTCTTTGGGGACTTGTGCGAACATCACGCTCAATTACGAGTGCACACATTTTTCAATGGCATTGAATGCGCTACAGAGGAGTTATCTACAACTATCTCCATGCTCTGACACCATTCATCAAGTTGTTCATTTATTTTAGGGTGGCCACTTAAGCGGGTGATGACTACCCCACCTCATCATGAGTAAACAATTGTCCTTTTGATCCACACTCATCCACCCTCAAGTCAGATCGAAAAGTGCGGAAGATTGGCCGCCCACAATTCTGGCAATATGACGGTGATAGAAATTGACGTCATCTTCGATTTTGTTTGCGCTGTAAGTCGTCGTCGCCAATAGTAGTAGTTTACTGCCAGCTCACGAAAGGTTTAGTGGTGCTACATTGGGAAGCGCAAGCTGGACATGGCCATTGGGCTCTACCAAAAGACATATCCCGGAGGGAGATCCGACACTTTCTCTACCAGATACCGCCCTTACTACCTAAACTATGGCCCCTCCACTCACAGCGTTGATAAGGCAGAGATTGCAGACGTCAGGCTGGGTGACATGACTCCAGAACAGCGAACAAAGCTCTATCAGCGCATGGACCAGATTGGGCACGCCGTGGGGATCAGGTTCCGCAGCGGAGGCAAAATCGGGGACACACGGAAGGCCCACCGACTGGTCCGCTTGAGCCAGACGAGCGGTCCCGAAACTCAAAATGCTCTGATAGAGGGCGTCTTTGCCGCCTACCACGAGCTAGAAAGGACATTGCTGACGGCGCCGTGCTAAGGGAAATCGCTATCGCGGCCGGGCTGGACGCCGGAGAGGTCGATGCGTGGCTGGCCCCGGACGCGGAGGCGGCGAGCGTCGTGGATGCAGAAGCTGAGGGGAATAAGCAGACATTCGGGACGTCAGGCGTCCCCTCGTACGTTGTGCAAGGATCACAGCGCATAGATGGCACGCACGATGTCCAGGACTTTATGGATGCATTCATCAAGGTCAAAGAAGGCGAATTGCAGTAGAGAGATAGAGAGAGTGTGTGTGTCATGATTATATTTTTTGTATTCCTTGTCTTTTTTTTACTTGCTCTTGGATATCATTACATATTTTATATTTACAGGGAAGAGTAAGCGTTAAGAGCCAATTGACCACCCAAGTGGGCGTACAGGACGTTGCCGCCCTCAATCTTGCCAGTCTTAATCAGGTCAATCATACCAGCCAGACTCTTGCCCTCGTAGACGGGGTCGGTGATGAAGGCCTCGGTCTCGGCGCCAAACTTCATGGCGGCGATGGTGGTCTCGTCGGGGATACCGTAGATCTTGGCGTTGTAGTCGGCGTTGAGGATAACGTCGGCCTCAGTGATGTCGTCGGCCTTGAGGCCAATCTTCTCGCCAGTGAACTTGGCGATGCGGAGAACCTGGTCAAAGGTCTGCTGGACCTTGCCGGAGGCATCGATACCAATGACCTTGCGCTTGGGGGAGCCGAGCGACTCGGCCAGCTTGAAGCCGGCGATCATGCCGCCAAAGGTGGAGCCGGTGACGGCGCAGACGATGACGGTGTCGAAGAAGATGCCGAGCTCCTTCTCCTGGGCCTCAACCTCAAGGGCCCATCGGGCAAAGCCAAGACCGCCGAGAGGGTGGTCCGAGGCACCGGCGGGGATGTAGTAAGGCTTGCCGCCCTTCTCGACGATCTCGTTCTTGAGGTTGGCGAGGGTTGTCTTGTGCTCGATGCCGAAGGTGGAGGGGTCGAGGCGGACGTCGCCGCCCATCAGGCGCGAGAGCTGGATGTTGCCGACCTTCTCGTAGCCGGGATCCTCCCAGTCAACCCAGTGCTCCTGGACCGTGGCGGCCTTGAGTCCGAGCTTCTTGGCGACGGCCGTGACGGCGCGGGTGTGGTTGGACTGGACACCACCGATGGACACGAGAGTGTCAGCGCCCTCAGCGAGAGCCTCCGAAGCAAGGTACCTGGAGGGGTAGAAAACGTTAGTCAATTGTCTTTTAAAAGCCGGAATTGGATGCAAGAAAGCTCAATTGGGCTTTGGGAAGACATACTCGAGCTTGCGGATCTTGTTTCCACCGTAGGCAAGACCGGAGTTGCAGTCCTCTCGCTTGGCGTAGACACCGACCTTGCCACCGAGAGCCTCGGATATTCTGGGGAGGTGCTGAATGGGAGAGGGTCCAAAAAGGAAGTTCTCCTTGGGGATGCTGTTGAAGGGCTCGGGGAGGGTGAGGCTGGCCATTGTGTCTGGAGTCTTTGAGGGACGTGTGTAAGAGAAGTTGAGTATGAGAGAAGGCTTGTCTTTCTTGGAACGGATAGGGAGTTGCCCAGAAGTTATAGGACAATTGTCAACCCCGCCTCATCCTGCAATTGCCGAACAAAGATGGGCTGGTTTCAAAGCAGCTCCGTTGCCGGTGGCATGCACGAAGGAAGGCATTGTTGGCCCGGTCTCTCTGCGTGCCCCGCGATGACGATCCACTTGATATGTCGAGCGAGCCTCCCAAGTAGGCTTCATTGGGCAGGTCAGGGTGAGATCGCGAGGGGTAACTGTCACGTTGATAGGGTCTGCGAGGGGGTTGGCCATGCGAGTTGACTCCCGTGACGGTATTACGACATAGTAGCCGGGCGCAGTTGTGTCTCCGATGTCGAAGCCAAGGGATGCAGATTCCGGGGTGCTTACAGAGTGCATACTTGCACAGGGACCACCGCGCCCCTGGCGGTTATCTCAGATGACTTAGTTTTCCGACAAGATGAGGTTGAGAGCCCTTATCTCTGGCCTCTGATTCGATCACATACGCCGTCCCCACTTGGTATCTCGGGAAACTCACTTATCGTCGGGAAACTATGTCGGGAAACTATGTCGCTCAATGTGGCTACCCCACAGCACCTTTCGACTAATAAGAGCCGTTACTAAAAGCATACATGGCCTGCAACGCTATTAGCCGCTGTCGTGACATGAATCGCGGGGACTTGCATACGGCTGCCAGATTGGAATCTGCGTGGTGTTGTCTAGAACAATTCGCCCACTGAGGGCGACCTTCGGCGTTCCAATCCGGTAAGGATGCTCGCTGCACCCTTGCGCCATGCAGACGAAAAGTACAGAACTCGGTCCCCAACTGTCGGTGAATGCGGAAGACAGGCCATTCTGTATGCCTTGCGAGATGCAAAACAGGCAGCAACCATGACAGTCGTATCATGCTTCCCCTCTTTTTATAGTTATGAGCATGCATAGTTTCCTCTTTTATGAGACAATTCGGATTCGTTACATTGGACCGCCTCTTCCATCCGCAACTATCCACAGAACAACCTAGCAAGTTTTGGCGAAGCCATCAGGGACACTTGGTTAGCTGAGGGTGGGAGCTTTGTAACTACTATAGCATACTCACGGCTGTCTCGTGGTTTCTGCGCAGGTTGCCATGATCGATAAGACAAGCATAAAGTAAAATAAAAAATAATAGGAGTATGGGTCCAGAGTCTTGGCCTATCTAAGCTTTAATGAGGGTTCTGAGCAGACTTTGATCCAAGATGATTTCCCCATGGTACAGCGAATGAAAAGGAGTGTCCCATACAGTACGTAGGTTATACATAATCTCGAATTTGTAACAGATGTGTTGATTCATGCTAACATAAATAACCATAAATACAAAGTAAGATGATACCGATTAATGGGATCATGTATTTGTGCAATAGCACAGAATATTGTGGATCGGGAGTTGGCACGGAATAGTGAGATACCTTGGTAGGACTTTGGGCAGCCAACAAGCTTGTAGCTTTTGGTGGAGTAATGGAGGCAGCTGGTGAGTATGGATAGAGTGGCTCAAATCTCTTTTGTTGGTCGACGAAGATGAAACGGCCAGAGCTGGTTTGAGAGATGAGGAGGCCGACATATTTTATATCGTGGGGTGTTGAGACCGATGTGAGTTTAAGAATAATGCTGGCTGATGATGGAATAGAATATGGAAGTTTGAGGCGTTCAAGTACAAGCCAAAGGGGCATGGGTAGAGAACTCAGCTCCCTCAATATGCGCACCCAGGGTTTTGAAAACTTTCCCAGCCGAAATTTCTTGTCGTCTTTAAAAGTTGCCCATACGGCGTTGAGGAGTTACTCTCGCTGGTCTTGAAGTTGCACACTGTAGACTAGAGGCCCCAACGACACGTAAATGGGCATGAGCATGTTCGCGCCAGCCTCAAGTAAAATGTCAACGACTTCGCAGATTTCATCTTTCGTTGCTGCATTTCCATGCCTGTGCTTCCAGCGAGATGAACATGCTATGGCGGCGACTAGAATATTATCGAACCAGCCGCAGAGAGGTGTATTTACATCAACTCCAAGCTCTGGTCGCAGCAAGAAGCGGCATGCCTTTATATTGGCACAAAATGCTGCAGACGCCAAAGCACTTCCAAAGCCCTCGGAAAAAGAAAGGGTGGGATCAATTCCGATATCTAATAGCGTCTGTAGGGATCTTTCGTCTGCACCTTGTGCTATTGCAAGACAGAGACAGTTTTTGAAGCCATGTTTTTTATTGGGGTCGGCACCAGCCTGTAGTAACATCTTAAGTATGTTGACTGTGTGCGTTGATGTCGCGGTTTGAAGGGGGGCATTCGAAATCATATACGTGATTGGGATCGGCTCCTGCTGCCAGGAGGAATTCGACAATATCAGTATTTATACCGCCAGCCGTCTGAATGACACCAACTAGGGGAGACCTGTTGCCGGGGAAATTTATCTCGGTACCAGCATCCAGGAGAGTGTTAAAACATTTTTGTCTGTCAGTCCATGATAGTGGAAACCCCACTACAGCATATTCCAGTGGGTTACGTATTGATCCCTTTATGTGAGGATCGGCACCTCCCTGCAGCAAAAACTGGATGACATCTTGACTGCCATTTGCAACTGCCATAATAAGGGCAGTCGTATTGTTATGCGAGGTCACATTGACGTCGGCTCCAAGTTCGACCAGCATTTCGACAGCATCTAAACGATTTTCGCGTGCGGCAGCGACTAAAGCCGTACAGCCATATCCGTCACATCCATCGATGTCAGCGCCCGAATTAATACAGCGCTTGATCCATTTTAAGTTGCCATTGTGTGCAGCGTTGATTAAACTTGCCTGTACATCTCCAAGGGTTGCACCACGACTGACAAGGAGGTCGATCACATTCTTATCTCTAGGTTTCTTTCTGTTCCAGGATTTCACTTCGCATGCGTCCCTTAATGTCGCATCCAATACTGTTTCATTTCGATATCGAGCATTGGGGTTGGCTCCATTATCCAGCAGGAGCCTCACGATTTCGATGGTTGCCCCAGAGCTACATGCGAGATAAAGCGGGCTATGTTCTCCTTTGTCAATTTCCGCATGATTTTCAATAAGAAAACGACACAGACCAAAATGGCTTCCTCGGGCGGCTAATCCGAGTAGAGAGTGTCCTTCTTTATTACATGCGTTGAGATCGATGCCCGCGTCATTCTTATACCAGTGGCTCAAAACTTGATCAAGCCCATACAAGGCAATGGCAAAAAGGGGTGAAGAGAAGGGCATTAGCTCGATTGGTACGGCGTAGTGGAGCAGATTAATCCATTCTCGATATGCCCTTGCGGTCTGGTCGGCTGAACCTAAAAATCTTTGGACAAGGTCATGTAACCGCATGATACGGTAGGATTAGAACAGTAGGGGTCTTAATGATATGTAGTAGGAAGGTTAATGTCTTCTTCTCTATCTACCCTAGTAACGGGCTTATATATGCCTTCCAAGGGTGCCTAAGGCACACACTTACAGGGTTCCATATGTGTTGACACCATTTCCGTATCACCGCATTTGTTCCGCAGGTTGACTCTTAAATCCAGCTTTGAGATGCTGATGCCAGTTATTGTCAATATACATCTGAAATTGTCTACCAAGACTTGAAATACCAGAAACAAGATATTTGAGGCATCCCATTGCGGCATAGTAATCAGGCTGAAGGTCGGACTGAAACATTGATTCCAAGTACTCTGCAGCCGATAAGTGGCAAAACCGCCAGGTGTTTTGTACTTCATCAAGAATTATTAGATTGCAACATACTCCATGAATGGTTTCTTTGGTCGGTTTGATTGTGATGTCACAGATGTTAGAGAAGTCTTCTGCTTCAGGATTGATAATCATGGCGTCCGCGAGATTCCAGGTCAATAATGGATACCTCGCACATAAAATCCATTGTATAGCCCGTTTCGCTAACTCTCGATTATACCGATTTTGCTTATTAATATCTTCCCAAATTTTTTCATAGGCCTCATTAAGTGTCTCTGGTAAGGTTTCAAGACATTCTCTAATCGCTGTAAGATCCTAGTATTTGATATTTAAGATTCTTTAAACCTGCAGGTTCGCCCATTGAAACATGCCTTGGCTCTTAGTAAAAAGGGTAATTATGATTTCTTCTTGAACTTTAGGTTCTTGATACGTCCAACGCATATTATTGCTAAGTCTTTCTTTTATGAAAGCTTCAATGTCGCCCTCGTTATCTATTGCCTCAATCATGATTATTGGCTGCGAATGGAAGTATGTTTGAATATCATAGTCCATTTAACTTAATATAAAGATTTTAAGATTCAGGCTTTTCTCCATTAGCCACGTAAAACATTTCATCAAATGTCTTCTAGTTCCATTATCGCATTCATCTAAAGCATCCAAGACAATTATTGACGACTGGTAGGACGCGATGATGTTGGTCAAGACATCTTTACACATCTCAACATCCATATCTAAACAATCTGATCGAAACGTCTTGTAAAGCATTTTGACATCATTATGGATTTCACATTCTGTTCCAGCAGGGGATGCAAACTGTCGAAGCAAGCTGCTCAGAATACTAGTAGGCTGTCATCATTTCTCATCATTTCTGTCTCAATAGAAATATGCAAAGCCAATCTGCAGTTGAGAGCAACAAAACTGCCCTTTAAGATAATTAATGACTCGAGATGTCAAATAAGTCTTTCCTACTCCCGCTAAATGTTGTTAATATAAAATTAACTATAATATCAATAGTTGATGAAACATATATAAACCATATAAAATAGTAAGCGTTGAGCTCTTGGCAGCCTACCATCGTTGAAATTCTGGTTTTTGGAGCAGCCAATTCCCGGTATTTGCTGTCCGCTGATTGTGAATGAATTTATGATGGCCTTTTAAGTTGATTGTTGAAATTTTGTTGAAAATTTCAATGCGCTCATTCTCCTCCATGTTGACCAGCATTCTGGACACATCTTTTAACATGCCAGGGAGATGGCGCTGAAGATCACTGGATATCTAAGACAGTTGTAAACGGTCATTATTCTTTGCTTGCTCTTCCAAAGCTCGCCATCGACTTTCGAGGTCTTTGAAAATATTCTTAGGGGTATCCGGCTTGAAAATTGCGCTTGCTGAGCGGCGGGCTGTACTTTTTTTAAACTCTGAGTGATAATATTTTAAGCTTTTAAGAATCTGGACATAAAGTTCGATCAACCTCCTTTAAAGGTTTTCCAAAGATTTCTAGCCAGCTAAACCTTCTACAATGGCTCTGCTGTAAACTTCCTCAAGTACTGCCCCGTGGTGAAATAGCCGGCTAACAAGCTCGAGAATCTCCATGTTGATTTCCATTTTCTCACGGGCAGCAATGAAGGTCTATTTCGTATATTAGAGAAAATCACAACTATCCAAACCCGTGTTATATTGGACGCAATGGCTGATGCCTCAAGTGTAGACCAAGGGAAATCCTCACTTGTAGCACAAACCGGAAGGCCGCCCAAGGAGGCGCGGCATGGACTGGATCTATAGAAACGGCTATATCGCCGATTTCTTTGAACCTTTGTACCCAGTTGATAATTTCAGACATGCCATTTCTCACATTCCATTCATGTGTTCCGATTCTGAGTTTCCATTCTTTGCCATCATACTCTTCCTTCTTTTCCCTCGCTATTTGTATGATGGTATCAACGTGCGCGGCCTGATGAGCCTCATTTTGAGACATCGCCAAAGCCTCTAAAAGGTTTCGAGTCTCAGTTGGTAGTTTATCCCAGGCGGCCTGCCAGAAATTTCGCTACTTGTAATCCGCATGGTAGTAGGTCGCCATCAGTCCATCAATTAATCTCGTGCCCTGTCGTTTTCAAAGGAGTCGTAGCAGCAATTATTTTCATATGTACAAATGCAAATGACTTGACGAGATGAAATTCCTGAGCGTAGCTGAAAAATTAAGCACCCAAACACTAGGCTCCACCTTGCGATGCAGCCAACCCAACAGCAGACCACCAATAAGCGCCGAATTTGCCTCCATTCGGGTATCCAATTAAATTCTCACACGTTATGGCTAAGAATGGTGGCTTCCTATACCAAAGTGGATAGGGGTCCCAACCAACACATAGTAAGAATGCTTCGGTACTTCCTTAGAGCAAGTTGGAATTCAGTATATCCTTTGCTAAACTTTCCATTGCATTCATTAGCTTTTACGTTGAGAAAACATGTAATAGCTGGGACTTTATAGTTACAATTTGTGCAAATTTAGAAAAGAGTTGTCGACCAAAATGGATATTTTTAGACCTTGCTTGGGCTGGGTTTAGCTAAAGCCAGCACATCTGTGTCATACAGTCGACACATAGAAGTTGGATCATTGGAGGTGCATAAGGTGTCTTTTATGCGACCATGTATAAAAGACACCTTATGCATACAACTAGCATTATGAAAAATGTTTGAATTATTTATTATGAGCTCACGTCGTCGGCAATTAACACAACCAGGCTGCCTTGTTTCTATGACAACATCGGAACGCATCAAACTACAGACGCTAGTTTATCTTTTCTAGCTTTATAACTTTACACCACATCTCTCCCTATTTAGCAAAACACAAAACCCAACGATAGCCATAATAGAAGACCATAGCACAGCAGGGATGGTCAGCTACCAAGAGATCGTCGAGCAAGACACCTTTATTTCCGAGCATAAGCACTGGCTAAAGAAACTGATGACGAGAACAAATCAGGACCAGTTCGTGCCTTTAGTCAAGCAGAACATGACAAAGGAGACGGTACAGATCCTCCCGCCTGCTTACAAGGACAAGCTCTACTACTGGTTTGAGCGACAGGGGAACCAGGAAAGCATGTCTTGGTGTGAGCAAGAGGACAAGCAAAGCGTCGTGGTGTAGTAGGACGTTCCGGCCGTTATTTGTGTCATTTCCTCCGACATGGAGCGAATCGGTCTCCGGCTCAAGGACAAGCACATTCCAGAGGGTGTTGAAGTCATGAAACTTGCTGAAAAGTTGGTTGATTGTTCGACTTGGACCTAGTATAGTCTACCCACCGCAGCAAAAAGCGTCCCAGATGTCATCCAAAGTTCAGAAAATGGTGCCGAAAGCCCATCCATGACCCAAAATTTCCATGATGACGACGACGGGGAACAAGAACCCGATCTTCGGTCAATGTCATACTCACAGATAATTGAGAGACACTTGAAATATGGTACGTGCGCGTTACAGAGCTTCATACTCGTCATCTGTCTAACAGATCTTCCTGTAGGCTATGCCGGAAAGTTTTGATCATCACCCATCAACGATCAGGGGTTATTTCAATAAAATTCCATGAGAAACTATGTTTTTACATTTTCTCTACCTTTGATTTGAGATTGTGGAAATCGAATCTTGGGCGAAAGACTGTGCCACCGTGGCAATATTTTGAGGCTCAACATCAACTGAAGGAAACTAACGGCATAGATCAGCGTTCCCATTTAGAAGTGAGGTGTGGACGAAATGATGGCTTTTTTTATATTAGATGCTTGATAGAATGCAAAGTCTCTATCGGTTGAAAAGTAATTCACTAGTTTATATCGAGACTGCGCCCATAAGTACAAAATTGGAAACTACCAATCTGCTTATGCAGTATTGTGTATCTTGAGTTGTGTGTTATTTAGTTCCTACTATACATGTACTCCCATCAAGTTGGAAGCACATTCATGAGCAGACTATATGATCATGAATGGATAACTTCTGATAATACACAAACCTGCCAGCTCAGCTCTTCTCAGTCTTGTCCTTACACTCTCCATTTGATACCAACTCCGTCAGAGCTCCCTCCAAATGCTTAAACATGGTATAATGTGTGTCGGCCCGGTACACTCGAAGCTTAGGGTTATTGAGCCGCTCAGCCATCCAACGGATCATGACTGCTGGAGAGTTCTTGTCGCTCTCTCCATGCCATATGCGGATGGGATTGAATCCAACATCTTCGAGCTTGAAACCCCAATCCTGGGATGACAATAGCTTCGCCTCGCGAGCAGTCTCAGATGTGCCCTGGGCAAATGGCTGGTCGATGAAGGTGCGGATCAATTCCTTCCTCTGGTCTGGCACTGGCATGCCTGCTAGCCATTCATCCGAGGCCTCAAACTCTGGGTCGCCGGCGGTCTTCTTTTTATTTCTTTCGGCGGCCGCGAGGCGTTTGTCGATAAAACGCGACACAAGATGGGTAGACAATATCCACTTTATAGAGCCTACAGCCCCCGTAAAAAGTGACTCAAGCCCCGTCGGCCAACGCACGCTCATGTCGGCAATGACACGTCGGTACCAGGAGTTGTGTTGGGCGCCAGCTGCCCAGGGCGCAGCGCTCGCAAAGAGGCCGACGCCAGTGAGCATATCCTTTGGCAGTGAATGGGCACAGGCGAGCGCATAAGGGCCGCCGCCGGAAAGTCCAACGACTGCGAAGCGATCGAGGTGCATGCCCTTGGCAAAGGCCTGGACGTCAGCGGGCCAGTCCACTAGACTGCGGCGGGGCTGTGGCGTTGACAGGCCGTAGCCTGGGCGATCGATGGAGATGAGGCGGATGCCCAGACGTCGACTCATCCCCGCGACGGGAGCGGCTTCAAGGCGACATGATGGGTAGCCGTGAAAATACAGAAGGGGTTTGCCATTTGGGTCACCGTATTCTGCAAAGCCTAAGACGCGACCATCGGGGAGCACAAACGTCTGGCTGTCACGGGCCTGTTTTTGTGTCGACAGGGATCGAATAGAAGATGTACTGCTGTTGGCAAGGCGCTGCATGGTCGGTCGGAGCATGCTATACGTCAGATGGTGATTTGGTGAAGGAGGATGTGAAGCTTGATTGGGTAGTGTAGTTCAGATGCACATGAAATAAATATTTGAAGCTCTTCTAGATGGGATTATATGCCTTTTCATCGTTGCCATCCATTGATCATTGTACAAGCCATCATCAATTCATCGGAATCATATACGAGAATACGACAGGGGTGCTGCGAGTTAGCGCCGTTTTGGCCATCGTACTTCTATACGACAGGGGTCTTTAGCCCTGTGCCATTTCAGCCGCCCTACAAATGGCGCTAAATCACTCGGCGTCTGACTCCAAGCGTCAGTAGACTGAGATCCCTCAACGGACAAAGTCGGGTCTTGTCCAACCAGCTGTCGGATACCATCACTTGGGGTAAATGGAGCTATTTTCTCAAACATCAGGAATGCGAAAAGTAATCATTTACGTCAGATAAGGTCTGGGACTTCGCCCCTCCATTTCATTCGCTCCAAACCGACTTTAGGAGGACAGTTAGGAGCATTGATGCGACACGATTTATTATTTCCATCCATGACCTTGGAAAGTAATAACATGACTCATATCCGGGGAATCACCATGTTTTTTATTAGTATGGTGTGACGAGGAATCATATCCAGCAAGTCACAATCTATTGAGCAGCTCTGCTACCCTAGAGGACATACCTTCTGCATTCAATATGCACATACAACCCACTCTTCGAAAGATTGTCAGTGGCTTTTTACCCTGGAATCTAGAATGGAGCTTCTATCTAGTACACTACAACACCAAATCACCTCACAGACTAATAGAACCATTACGGAAATCGCTCACGTGTCTAGTTTATTATCTTTCAACTTACCGCATCAAGTTATCTACTGTGGTCTAATCAAGAAGCTGCGTGAGAGAGGAAATTGGGTTTTGGGGACCAGAGTGTGTCAACACATGCAGCGGCTAACGAAGAGAGCTCGGTATCTATTTCCCAACGTTCCACTATACTCATTCAAGCACTACCCTCTCCAGGTTGTGTGCCAGGTTATTGGATGACCAATTGAGCTAATCTCACAAGCCGAAAGATTGACTTTTCTTCATCCAAATAGGAAATGTTTATGTTTGATGGCTGGTGCTTCACCTGCTGGCCTCACCTGAAGTTTATCCCTTGACCACTAAAGAAGCTTAAAGCACTCATGAGGTATTTGTATGTGATCCCCATTGGTTCTTCCAATTTTTAGGGCAGTTGAAAAGCCAACGAGAGTACGTCGAGTTTCTCAAATTGGCAAAGCGCTCCAACGGAAGAGGATTCTACATTTTGGACCTCTGCGGCCATTCCCGCATTCATCTGCCGTCTTGATGGTCCATGCTGCATAAAACTCTGGTCAGCATCATACGAGTGCTATCGGCAGGTATGCTTATGTCCATCTGCATCTAATTCTCCCCGCTGCCAACCTCTATTTTTGACATGAGGTCTGTGTGTGCCACCGCATATATTTGTCCCCGGAATACCCTCATGGCCCCAGAATCTTTTGGGGTATTTCTGGAGTAAGATGCGGAGAAGCAAGGGAGAACAAGCTAGTTGAATGGAGTGATTCTCGACGCGATCCACGCGGCTTCTCCACGTGCAGATAACACAGGGCGTAATCTACAAACCTTTGGTGTTCATGACTTGATGGTTATGTGATGGAAAGCTTTGGATTTGCTAACTTTTACGTTACAGTTCCATTGAGTTCCCAAAACATGGCCCTGAATTGGGACCGCCAAGGAGTGCGCCCATGGGCGCGCCCGTGGGGCTCCACCTTGGAGTCCCCAGGGTGGATAAGGTGGATTCGCCTCAACGTTCTCTGGTCCATCTAAATGATCTTTTGTCAGGATTTGGAGAATTTGAACGGGCAAGATTTGCATAGTTTTTTTGTTAATCCAATTGTTAGTCATCGGGATCAATGCCAAGAACAGAGGAGCTGGAAGTGCTACCCTTTTGTCCGCCGACATACAAATATCCTCGTGATGCCTAGGAAGAAGCCGCTAGGGTTTCCGTCACTTTTAAAGAGTTTGGTAGGTTTCAAAGCTTATTGAATACTCTCACCGATAGCATACTTGTCTCTGCTCTGTCGTTCTAGACTTAGTCCAACTCAAAACTGGAATCGTGCAGAAAACAAAACGCCTTCCTCCTCAACACATAAGAGCAAGTATGGCTAGAGACAGGCCCGACTCCTCTGTCGATGCCGACAATCGCATCCAACCTGCAAACATGGACTCGCCCGTTTCTGACACCACAAAAGAGCACGTGAGTGAGAGGGAGCTGAGGGAAACTGACCCTAAACAGCTCGACCTCAAGGCCGCCGAGACGGAGCCAGCAAACATCTTCAGCCAGGGTGGGAAAAATTACCGTACGCTAGGTCGATGGGACACTGTCTTTGTCCTCATCACCAATCAAGTAGGTCTTGGCATCCTCTCATTGCCAGGATGCCTCAAAGTGCTCGGTGTTGTCCCTGGAATCTTTGCCATCATCGGCATCGGTTCCTTATCAGCCTACACAGCATATGTGCTGCTGCAGTTCTATCGAAAATATCCAGACGTAGTCAATGTTGTTGACATGTGTCGTATTATCGGCGGAAGGGGACTGGAGATTGCTGCTGGAATCGGATTGATGATCAAGGTCATGTTTACTTGCGCGTCGGCCGCGGTGACTCTCTCGGTTTCCTTCAACACGCTCAGCAACCACGCATTTTGCACAGTCGTCTTTATTACTATTGCTTCCATTGCCTGTTGGGCACTTTGCTTGCCTCGAACAGTCAAGTTCGTTTCCCAGAGCGGAATTCCATCCACCATTGCGGTCATGGCTGCTGCCCTGATTGTCATGATCAGCCTTGGGTTGGCCTCCCCATCACAAGCACCTCCTGGCTGGGATAAGAAAATCAAGATCGTGGGCAACCCAACTTTCCGCGAGGGTCTTAATGCCTGCCTCAAGATCTGCTATGCTTATGCCGGAAACATCAGCTTCGTCTCCTACATGGCGGAGATGCGAAATCCAGCCAAGGATTTTCCCATGGCACTGACCTGCCTCGAGGTCTTTTCTATCACTGTGTATACGATCGTCGCCATCGCGATCTACTGTCTTGCTGGCGAATACACCACTTCTCCGGCTCTCGGCTCGGCACCTCGTATCCCAGCAAAAGTGGCTTATGGCATCATACTGCCCGCTGTCTTTGCCACGGCAATGGCATTTGGCCACACAGGTATCAAATACATGTATGTCGAGGCTATGAAAAGGATGAAGGCAGTCGATCAAGTCACAGACAGCAGTTTCAAGTCTTGGGGTACATGGGTTGCTTGCGTAACTATCTACTGGATCCTTGTTTGGGTTCTTTCCAACGCTATCCCCGTTTTCGACTCGATTCTTGCGATTTCTTCTGCAACCACCATCGCCTGGTTTACATTTGGACTGAGCGCCATGTTTTGGCTCCATCTGAACAAAGGGTGTCTCACAAAGGATTGGAAAAAGATGGCCCTCACCGCTTTCAATGTCCTTCTTATCATTCAGTCTCTGTTCATGAACGGTGCCGGTCTTTGGTCATCGATTACCGAGCTGATGAACCTTTTCGAGAGCGACAGCAGCCAAATCAGGGGGGCCTTCTCTTGTGGCGACAACTCTCAATTCTAAGAATTGGCAATGGTTATTTCTTGGAGCGTGGAATTTCATCCAAAATCAGAATACCCTCAAAAAAGTAAAATAAAGAAGGAATATCAGAACCTGATTGTAGTCCAATTTATTGTGTTCCCAGTTCCACAAGTAACTCCATATGTGACTTGCCATGTCCCAGTGATTCATACCCAATGCAATCCCAAGTGTTCATTTCCTCTAAAAGACTATCCCCTGGTCGTCATTTATACAGGGGGATGTTCTCCGGTATTTTCCCACAGCCATGCATCCATCCATGCCATATCACAGTCTAGAGACCCTTCCACATCAACCATCTCTACAAGTGAGAGGAGCTGTCCAGGCGACATAATGTTGTTATCCATGAAGCCACTGTCAAACTCTCCAAAGCTAAAGCCCAATTCTTCAGACGGTGGCAGTTCAGTGCTCTGCTCAGGTGGTGTTTCTAGATTATCTTGAACCTGCACTGCGCCATTCTCATCATTTTTCGACTCGCCTTTGCTCCATATTCTCATCATTGCTTCAAGAGATTCTAGCTCGGATTTACGGAAGCTAGCTGGAATATTTCCACGTTGAACAAGATCATCAAGAAGCAAGGCTGATTCGCTGCGGAGTTGTCGGTAATTTGGAAGTCGCGGCATCACGAACCGAAGCATTTTGATGACGAATGCAGCGGAAAACATTCTCTCCAAATCAAATGGGAGAAATGATTCTAGCAACAGGTTAGTATCGCGGTTTGATAATGTTCGTGCATGCTCACCAAGAAGCCCTTCTTTTCGCAGCGAGCTAAGGGTTTGTATCATCGAATTGCATGATTCCGCACAGCTCTTCAATAAGGCTTTGGGGGTCTCGGATAACGTTCTCGTCTCTCTAACATCCCGTTTGCCTTCGCGCAGTCTAGCCTGGACTAGAAATAGTAGTAAAGGGTACATGGTGAGTAGGATGGCCTGAAAGTGTTAGTCAAGGTTTGCAAGGACACTGCTCATCATACCTGGTGATATAATAAATGCAAGTGAGCTGAAACGCGGGATATTATTTCTGAGGAGCTCTCTGCTGGCAGCGGGAACCACTTATTGAGGTCTCCTGCAATGGAAGCTGTACGGGCAAGGACGTCCTTCACGCTGGGAAGGAAACTTGCTTGAAGACGTCCTTCGACACCATAGACCTCTATTGATTGTTAGCAACAAGGAAGATTTCAGAGATCTGGGAACAAACTTCGAATAACGTGAAATATGAGACCTGATATTCTGACATGAACGTATAATGCTGTGTCTTTTTCATTATCAGGCATCGGGGTAGTAATGTCCTCATCGTGAATTGTCATTGGAACGCCCATCGTAGACGCAAAATTTCGTTCCAAGACATATACCGTCCACCAAATCTTGTGACAGCGGTCTGCAGTCTCAGGATTCCAAATCCCGTCTTTCGGGCGTTCTCGATGTAGGCCAAAGATGAGCGACATGCGCATGGCTTGCCCAGTCTGCCAGGGTGAACATGGTCAGAATCACACGGGTGTGAAGCGAATGAGATTCAAAAAGGGAACTTACATAGAC
Source organism: Calonectria ilicicola (assembly GCA_020809705.1). NCBI lineage: Eukaryota > Fungi > Ascomycota > Sordariomycetes > Hypocreales > Nectriaceae > Calonectria > Calonectria ilicicola. The sequence goes on along the minus strand of CP085828.1, from coordinate 942,500 downwards.
ATAGGCGGCATTCCTCATGTCGGCACTCTGCAAATACAATGCAATAACGCAGAGCATTTCGATAGCCGTCATTGCATCGTTGAATAAATAAGATGAGTCGGGCATGAGAGACATTGCTTGGGTGAAAAGACGAGATCCGGGCAGCGTTCTTGATCCTTTGACGGGATTGGTTGTAACTGCTTTGGCCAGCGCGAGAATAACCAAGAACTGGACGTACCAGATCCTATTTTCTTTTGCATGCTGAGATGGGTTCTTGTAAAATTCGGCGATGTGGTGCATGAATTCTTTTTCGTCAAAGAGGTGGAACAATTTGCCGACATGAAATTTGAGGCTGTCGATTAGGTAGGTGGCATGGTCAATTGGGGGGAGTCCTCCAAATTTGGCAGCCTCCTCAAAAGGGATATTGCCCCAGTTCAAATCATAGGCCCGGCTCTCTCCATTGATCTCAAAATTTGGAAGATTGGATTCCTTGAGGTGGTCGCGGATTAGCATTAGAGTCTTGCGACTAAATGACCATGTTGAAGACTCTCCAAGCCACCCTGCAAAATTTGGGTCAGTTGTCGTGTCTTGCATTCTGTATTAGGATGCTGCATACTCAGTCTTCCCTTGTCGTCCGCTATATATGAAGATTTAGCAGACGCGAGAGGATTTGAAGGCTCTGTGGCCACATTTGGAGTGGGCATTGACTCTGGAGTCAGCTGAGACTGTAAAGATGGATTTTCTCCAGGCTGCTCCAGCGATTGGCCTTCCCCGCCATCGTTTTGGCCGCCCGCGTGGGATGCTGCTCGTTGGAGTTCCTGTAGGTACCTGAGACACCCCAGCCTGTCAGTGTGCCCCTGCTGCAACCCGGTAAACGAGGCTTACCTGTGCGAAACCAGCACTTTTCTGCCCTGGCCTTCGAATTCGCACTCAAAATTCCTCCGCGCGCAATTTGTGCAAGGTTGCGACCCCGAGCATCGGATCTTGCGTCTGCGACATCGCTGACAGCTGAGTCTTTTTGTAAGCGATTGGGTGAGGAATTGGGGGAGAGCAAGACTTGCGCATTCATTGCCCGCCGATTATTTCGGGATTCCGACGTGGACTCCATGATGCGCTCGCATACCATATGTCGCTATCATTTGGACCATTTGCTTGGCATGTTTTGGAGATGCAGATCGAAGGTTGGAGCGCGTGCAAGTGGGATGGTCAGGTGGCAAGCCAATGACCGCACCTCGATTGCACCAAAAAGTACTCTTGACCAATCATGCATCAGGTCTAATTCTAGGCGCTAGCCTTGCACTTGATAGCCCATATTTTAGCTTGATATCGCTCATGATTTCAGTCGGATAAACGCGGCCATTGCCTAATCTCGTGAGCAATTGCCCCGCGATGACACGTGATCCATTACTGGAGCCTGTCCCATCGGCAACACTCCCGAGACCAGCGTATTGCATCCATCTCCTACTAGGAGTTGAGCACTGCACACTTAGTGTGGCGAGGTATATTCAATGGGGTGGGACTGTAGTCATATACATCTGGCTGTAGGGTTGCATCAAGAGCATTGGACCAATGGGACAGACAATTGGTGCGCCCCAAGGCATATTCAGGTGTATTTTTTGCACTGTAATTTTAGCATACACAAACAACTTTATTGTGTAGATATTCACCTTGGTGCAGACCTGTTGAAAAGGCTTTGAGTTTCGCTCCTTTTGGCCCTTGCCTCCATTTATGTGTAGAATATTGGCATTATTTATTGGTATGGGCAAGAGAAGGAAACGTCCATGAACCAACCCTGCTTAAACTATCTGTTTCTTAATAGCCTGGAGATGCTAAAATTGCAGTGAAATAATGGCTTCATACCACACTCACAAGAGCATTAGATTAATGGGATAGACAATTGGTACACCTTAAGGTATATTTAGGTGTATTTTTTGCACTATAATTTTAGCATACACAAACGACTTTATTGTGTAGATATTCGCCTTAGTGCAGACCTATTAAAAAGGCTTTGAGCTTTGTTCCTTTTGGCCTTTGCCTCCATTTATGCATAGAATATTGGCATTATTTATTGGCATAGGCAAGAGAAGGAAACATCTATGAACCAACCCTGCTTAAACTATCCGTTTCTTAATAGCCTGGAGACGCTAAAATTGCAGTGAAATGATGGCTTCATGCCACACTCACAAGATGGCCTCAACAGCCTAGCCTAGCAGCCGGGCCTCTTAGGGCCCGGCCGGACCTTGACTACAAAGCCTCGATGCCCTCGACGGCACAGTCCAGTACTTATAGTAACAGCTAGATAGCTCTTGCCGCAACCGGCCCCAAATAGTCATACAAATCAGGATAAATGCCTAGATGAAGGATCTAGCTACTACAGACCTATCCCAACGCGGCTGCAAGCAACATCCGTATACGGTGGTCACCGTAGCTAGCTTTGGATAGCCTCAACCTAAAAGAAACTCCCCTCGGCCGACCGGAACAGCTAGTCACAACAGCAGCTATAAGAGACCTAGATAGACCCTTCAATTGACAAGACAAGAGCTTCCAAATGTAACCCTGTGGCCTCTATAGCTAGTGATACTTCACCCTCGAGCGGGGGAGGAATTGATTAGGAAAAAAAGACATGATAAAATTTTGAAGTAAATTAAAGGGATTTAATGAAAATGTTTGTTTTCACCCCATTTCCTTTGGGAATCTTGAACATCGAACATTGCAAATAAAAAAATGTGCTAGCTGGTAGAGAGGTCGAATGTCCCATCATGAATTCGTAGCAACGTGCCCAATACATACAGGTTCTGTAGTGGATCGGGGCTCTAATTACAGATACGCAAGTCAGATGAGTACAACGGATAGTCATATGTCAAACAATCCTCGCCAAATCCATTATGTAACGGTATGTAATCCTGCAAAGCCAAACTGATCGTACAGTCAGCAGTGATCTGGCTGGGTCTTCCTTGTGGCTCTTCGATCGATTGCCGTCTGCTAGGCTCCGTTTTGCCAAATGCAGGGTTGCTCGCCGGCGCCAGCGGCGCGCCAGAGCAGTTAGTGCAGGGACACCAGAAGCTTAGCTACCCTAGCCTGCATTTGAGGCGGCCTGTGATTTTGCAGATGTTGGCTTTGATGGAGTATTATTAAAATTGAAGCCTGATTTGAAGAACGGATTCTTGCTACCGCATGTCGGGAAATATATAAGGTCGAGATCTCTAGGCTTCTTGGCGCCCGCCTTTACGCCAAATCCCACCCACCCTGGCAATAATCTGCACCCACCACCGCCTTGATTGCAGACGCGACAGCTCACCTCGACGTCACCGACTCAACGACAGCAAAACAGGGTGTCGGGGCGGCCTCAAAACTCTCCGTTTGCAATAAACACCGTGTCGCTACGAGATTAGCCTGCTCCACGGAGCAAGGGACGCCAATCCACCGCCATGTTAACAGAAAACAACCACAAGGGCCTGCTGGACCACTGGCTCCCGATTTCCCATGCAGAGGCACTGAAAAAGGATGATTGGGAAGAGGGACACATCCGAGCCGCAGAGCAACGCCAATCGGCCGACGTTTTATCGCGAGTTCTCCTCTACGAACGCTTCAGACACTTTACCTGGGCATGGTTCACTCTCGTCATGGGCACCGGCGGCATCGGCCTGCTGCTGCACGGCCAGCCCCATCAGTTCCGCGGACTTGACGTTATCGGCAAGATCTTCTTCCTGCTCACCATTGTGCTGTTCCTGATTCTCGTGTCGGGAATGACGTTTCGCTTCGTGTCGTGTCCTTCGGCGCTAAAGTCGAGCTTGCTACATCCGACCGAGGGCCTGTTCTTCCCATGCTCTTTATTGAGCGTGGCCACCATTCTATCCAATGCTGCCGCATACGGCATCCCGTCTTGCGGCCCGTGGCTTCCCGTGGCCCTCAGAGTCTGTTTTTGGATCTACGCGGCGGTTTCTACCATCTCTGCTGTGGTTCAATTCTTCGTACTCTTCAATGGCGCCCATTTGCCCATCCACTCGATGACCCCGGCCTGGATCCTGCCGATCTTTCCGGCCATGTTGACAGGGACGCTGGCATCCTCCATCATGCCATCGCAGCCTCCGGAGCAACGACTTCCCATGATGATTGCGGGTGTCACCTACCAGGGTCTCGGATGGACTGTTGCAACGCTTGTTTTCCCTCTCTACCTTGGCCGGCTCATGCAGGATGGGCTGCCAGCCCCGGCGATGCGACCAGGTATGTTTATGGCCGTCGGACCCTCGAGCTATACGACGGTGGCCATCATCGGAATGGCGCGCTCCGTACCGACCGACTACGGATATTTTGCGAAGCATCCCATGGCTGCGGAAGTGCTCCGCATCTTGGCAGATTGGATCGGCGTTTGGACATGGTGTGTTGGACTTTGGTTTTTTGCCTTCAGCTTGTTTGCCGTGCTAGCCGTTGGCATCAAATGGAGGCTGCGCTTTTCCATGGTCTGGTGGGCATTCGTTTTCCCTAATGTCGGGTTCACACTTGCAACAGCTTTTATTGGTCAGGAATTTGACAGCCAAGCCATTCAATGGGTGGCTAGCGCCATGTCGATATGCCTTGTTTTCATGTGGTTCTTCGTCCTCTTTGGCCAGATCCATGCCATCCGACACAAGAAGATTCTCTGGCCTGGCCGGGACGAGGACAGACGATAGATACATTTTACGTTGGCATTTAATGAGATACCCCAAAAATGGATTAGATATATACACATTAAAAAGTTTTAATACTATGTTGGTACAAAAATTCTCTGGTTCGTGTACGTCTTGATTCCCTCTGTCGCGAGGTCGTCATCATCCACATTATCAAGTTTCCATTTTGTCGGAACGACCCGAACGAACCACTCCAACGAGCCATAGAGCAACCTTTCGCATTCTTCCATTATTTCAGTGCTCCAATACCAAGTCATAGCTCCGCCACCAGCCGCGAGAGCTATCGATAGGAAGCAAGGAACCAGCGCGGCTGAATCCGGCCACCGCTCAATGATGAAGTAGATTGCAGTGGCACCCGCTCCGAGCCAGACGCCGATATATATAAGGAATATGATGAAGGCGTAAAGCATGGATGCCGAAAAGAGGTAAAGACATATGACAGTGAAGAAGATGATAAATTTGATGATGGCGCGGTTACCAACTGAATTGAGCCGACGAGATGGCGATCGGGCTTGGGATGAAGTAAACCGGTTGAGCATCAAGACGCGGCAGTGCATGGAGAGGATTCGAATGGAGGGAGATCTCAAGATGCACCGGACGACGTAAGTTACCAGGAAGACAACACCAAGGGCCAGGCCCCAGGTCCAAATTGGCGGCGGGGTCGACGTGAGTTCTACGACTTGCATGGAGAAACATGATGTGATGAAAGAGAGTGGGACAAAGAAAAAGGCGAGCTCGGTAAGTTTGTTGATGCCCAAGGTCTGGTCGATGACGAGAGATGACTGGGAGATGCCGGTAGACGCGACGAGGAAATTGAGCGTCTGGTCCGCACGAGCTTGAAGCGTTTGCAGGTTTTCCTTGAGATCCTTGAGCTCATCATCTAATTCTCTAGAACATGAGAGAACACCAGAGTTGGATGCAAAATGATTCACCCAATCCAGAAGCTCCTGGATGGTTGATCGGACCCAGGCGACATTCTGTCTGGTCATGACTCCACCAGCTTCGACGAGATGCACGTGTAAATCAGCCCCCAAGTCGGCATCAACCTGGTCAATGACCAGTCGGAGCTCGGTTAGAAGTTGCCAGAGATCGTCGAGCGGTACGCGGGTTAAAATGTCTCCAACCAGTGAGTCGTCTTCAAGCAGTTTGCTGGTTGGGATGGTGCTGATGTACCGATAGACCAGGTCAAATGTCGATAGCGAGTATTTGCGCGCAAAGTCCCTGTCTCGCGTGTACCATTGGGGGTTATCGTAAGATGCGCGTATCTTGACTTGATAATCCTCATCATACTCGGAATCGCTAGTGTAGGATGATTCAGATTCGAACCCTCCTTCACCCTCCTCCTCTCTGAACGCATTGGTACCTTCTTTGCTGCGGGCAATTCTTTGCTTTAATTTCTCTTTCTTTGCTTTGTGATGCTCCAGTCTCGCTTGTTTCTTTTGCTTCTTTACCTCCTCCTTGGACAGAGGAGGTGGTGGTGGGTCAAGGTACGTCTCCTCAACATCAGCAGTTCGCCAAAGCTCGTCTTCGGTATAAGACTCAATCTCCATGGCGCGGGGCATGAATGTAAGAGAGGGTGTGTCTTGATTGGTCTTGTCATGGCGCATTCGTCTCGTTGGATCAAACAAGATGATGACTATAGGCGGGTCAGTCTTGGGGATGCTGCACTGGCCAGCTAGGCTTACTGGTCTTTTTCCCGTCCTTGTCAACATTAGTCCAATAGCTGGTTCCCTCGGGGGCCATAACTCGCAGATCCCTATTCGCCCACCATCTTGGGTTTTGAGGCAGACTTTGGAACGTGCTGTAAGCACGATATACGTTGGACGCCTTGGTCCTTGTCGATGTCTCTTGGTCGGGTTTGAGCTGGTCTGTTCCCTGCCTGCCCTTGTCCTTCTTCTTTTTCTTCTCTTGAGCCTTTTCATCTGCATGTTGCTGTCTCTTTCGGGTCATCAACAGCCCGCGCCTGTCCAGAACTACGTCCCGCTCTGTGGTCCATCGCCCATCGGCAATGCGCTTCTCAATCTCATCCTCGTAGAACCCTTTCCGACCGAGATAATGGAGCAGACCAAGCCTGCCCCAGCGAATATGTGCCCAATTCCGGCTTCGCCTCCGACGGGGAAGGTTCCATTCGGTGCGTTGGCCCGGGCCGGGGAGGGCGTGGTGCCGGAACCTTGTTTCGCGCTCAACCCAGTTTAGCCAAACTGCGTTCTTGACCTTCAACCCACTGTCGCTTGCACCGTAGCCCGAGTTTGCGAGATGTTCGAGCCAGAACTCCGGGTCGACGGAGTAAGTCTGCCCGAGCGCGCCCATGACGAAGCGACTTAGATCGCTGACCATGATCACGCGCACCTGCGAATCTCCTGGTCGCGCCTCAAGCGCGCTTGCGAGGGCATCCTCGCTGGTCAAGAGTTCGCTGCGATGGACAGTGTCGTCGGCAAGGTAGTCGACAATTGAAACAGAAGTAGACTGCAGGCCTTCGAAGCGCTCGCGCCGGGTAATGTTGAGCCATCGCGGATCCCAGCGCGCGCGATTGTCGAGCTCGTTCATGTACAGCTCAGACAATGTCTCGAGCCAGAGTCGCAAACTTGAGAATTCCTCGTCGCCATCGTCGCTCTCTCGGGCTTTGCGGACCCCGGCCACCTTGGTATCCAAATCCCGCTGCCTTCTCCCATATGACATGGATCGAGCCTGGTGGCTCAGCCTGAATGTGGTATTGGTCTCGGTTTTCTTGCCGAGCACAGAGTCGAGGGAGTTCGTTTCGTACCCAGCATCGACCGAATTTCTGGGTACCTCGTAGCGCGGGTTCCAGCGCTGCGACGCGGGGAACGGCAGCGCATAGCCCAAGTCCTCCTCGTCGCCGCCCGCGCCTCCGCGACGCTTTTTGGCAAACATGCGGTCTCCCTGGTGCCGTCGCTTTCTTGAGCAGTTTTGCGTGCGAAGACAACATTCAGGAGTTGGGACACAGGAGAACTGCTCGTTCGAGCGCCTCAGCGGGCTGAGGGCCTAGATTGCGGCTGCGCGCTGCCTCAACTGCACCTTGACCCGTTTGGGGAAGCTAACCCTGCAAGCCATTATTGCTAGCTAGCAGGAAACTACGGACTATCGAATGAAATAATAGCAGGATGCCGCACAACAGAGGTCATTTGCTTTTGCAGCCTCAGCTCGCAATTCTCGCATGTCGGATTCGGAACAAACGGCACACCACTTGATTTTCCGCCAAACGCGACTACATAGAAGGAAAGCTTTAGGGTAGAACGAATATCAATTATAACTAAATCCAATATTCTACCTACCATGTTATTATCAAGCTTTGAGTTTGTTTATTTTTCGTATTTCCTATTTCATTATTCGGCTTCTGCGTTTTCTTCTCATGTGGGGTTACCGTGTTGTAACCGTCATGGTGAGACAGGAACAAGCCAGGGCCACCTGAACTTTACGCATTCTGGATTTGGAGCCATCACAAGGGCCAGTTTCATCGCTACATGGCTAGACAGGATGACAGGCGTTCATCTGGTTTATTGAGTACACGGAACTTAGCTAAATACTAGGCAATGACGGTCGGGCTGAGCCATTGCTAGAACAAATTTTAGCTCTTACACTGAGGCCCTCTTTTGCATACCGATTGGACGGACTATAGTTGCGATGGTGGCTAGAGCACATGGTAAATACCTATGCATGCGATCCCACATTATGGAACACTGGTGAGAGAGTAATTAACCGCATCCTTATGCTTTTTTGTTTACTCGCCAGCCCTGTTATTTTAATATCGGCGTAGAAGGCTCCATCGCTTAAAGGGTGGAATCGACCCACGACGGAGCTCGTTACCAGTCCTGGTAAGCTTAAAGGATCCGGCTCTTCGGATGCCAAGACTATCCCAGCTGCCAGTAATACCGCTGCTATAAACGGGGATGTGTTTCACCAGTGGGTTCAAAGCCGTCCACCTCAACGTTTTTTTCACAGGAAATCCGGAGAAGGGCACCCCGGCCTTTGCCAGGGTTGGTAAAACGGCGCTTGTTTCTCCGAATTATATGCGCCCATGAGGTGGTATTGGGTTCCCGCCCCCCTTGTCGTATCCGGGTTGGAGTCTTTGGAGAACGTCCTGAGACAGAAACGCCGTGACGATCCCCTGTTTCGACACAAATTTTCCGTGGAACTGGACGGCATGTCATAATTTCCAAGAGGTTCGGTTTCGGATCGTCGAGTCGAGATGAACTGAGGATGGGGCCATTGGGTCTCTTTAAATAGGGCCTTATGCGCTCGTTGAATCCAAACATTGCTCCAGTTCAACCCATTCACTTCTCATCTCATCATCAGCTGGCTGACGACTTTTTAGACGACCCAAAACTAAATTCCGAGCTCTTTTCTCTCCATCACAGCCAAAATGCATTTCCTTGGAACCCTGACTGCTATGGCCGCTGGCCTTGCTGGTGTTTGCGAAGCCCTCCCCTCGCTGCACGCCCGTGATAGCTGGGGCGGTGCCGTTTCTCTGGGCCCCACCACTTCCACCATTGTCAAGGCCGTCACCACCCTCATCCCTGGCGCCGCCCCTTCCACTCAGAACGGTGTTCTTTTCTTGTGGCCCGGCATGTCCAATGGCACTGGCGATCTTGTCCAGACAACTCTTGAGTCTTGGGCCGACAACTCCTGGTGCGGTGCCACCACCGGCCAGTGGTGCGTCCGAGCCTCCCTCTTTGGCTCCTTTGGCCAGCTCGACGGAACCGCCAGTCCCGTCTCTGGAACCCAGAAGGTCAAGATTGTCTACACCCTCCTCAGCGACAACGACACCTGGCGCCAGGAGGTCACCGATGCCGATACCGGCAAGTCGCTCAGCTCCTTTGAGTACAAGTCCGGCCCTTACATGAGGGGCTACGGCACCGGCACTGAGTGCAACAACAACTGCAGCCCTACCATCGCCGAGCAGCGATACATCAACACCGAGATTACCCTTGCTGGCGCTGACACCAACTTTGGAAACACTATTGCCTCCTCTCAGGGAGCCACCTACTCTGGACTTACCAGCAGCGAGGGCGGCAAGGTCTGGAAGATTAGCGAGATCAAGGTTCCCGCTATGGTATAAGCAAGCTATTGAGCCGTGTTGGAATCTTTTTGGGGTTCAAATGTAAATACTTTTATTAGGGTCTACAAAAATACTCGTATATAACGCATTGTTCGACTCATAATCAAGCGTTTTGAATAAACCAATAACGCCCTGGGTGGCGCTTAACTGGCCATTTAGTCTGATTTAATGTTTCTATTGTGCGAAACTCGGCCTGGGTCCCGTAGCTCACCATGAATTATGTTCCAGTAGCCCTTGATACGAGCAAAGTCGGCAACTAGTCGTTGCGGCACGAAAATGGACAGCTATCAGGGAATCGCAGGAGCACGACATCATGTGTGGCCACCCAAAGGGTAGAGCGTCTTCTGGATAAATATAAACTGAGTTCTAGAATATGAACAAAAGATAACATCAAAAGAAAACAAGAGAAATAGAGCAAATTTAAACCAATTTCATCTCGATTGGAAAATAGATGGAACAAATTGTGTCGACCAAAAAAAAGGAGCAAACTGTAGTTTTTGTTTTCTTTTTCTTTTTCTTCAAAAAGAATGTGTATTAAATCCGAATTTTTCCAGCCTTAGTCCTTTTATAGACTAGACCTACATATCGCAAGATCTTATGACTGCAGAGGTCATGAGACTGGCTACACAACAATGATTGGGACTGAGAGGAGTTGAGCTGCTCACTGCAACAGGCACCACTGAAGAAGTGAACATGTGCGATGTGCGTGAAAAGAATCATAAATAAAAGCTCAGGACATTCTTAAACGATAGTGAAGAGAGTTGAGTTCACTATCCCACAGAGATCTGACAGAAACTGTGGTTACAATGTTTCATCCATCCATTCCACCAATGGATTGTCGTGTTCGGACATTCCGACATCGTTCTCGCACATCCATGGAAGCTGATTGAAATTGAAAGGGTCCATAGGTACGATGCTTAATATTGGGTCATATGGCTGAGTTTGGCACTGACCATCCAACGAAGGAAACATCAAGCCAGAGGGGTCGTCAGGCAGCATGTCCAAGTAGCTGGGCTCAAGGTAGGGGGATAATGCAGGAGAACCTGCGCCAGTCGAAAGTGGAGGCACGTCTTCAGATACCCCTATGCTCGGTGGAGGCTTTGGGGGGCCTTGCTCAAGCTTGGCCTGAAACTCGTGAGCCACGAGTGGCAGAAGCTTACTCAAATCATTCGTAACATCAGCTGGCGTCCCGTGGAGCTTGTTGAAGATGGAGAGAATGTGTGCCATTTCTTCATCCCAGAATTTGAGAATCTGCTCAGTCGTTTCTTCTATCACCGACCGAGCCTGGGAGCTCTGTGGCCGTGGATAATCAGAAAAGAGGATTTCCCACAGTTGGAACCATTGGCCTTCTTTATCTTTCTCTCTGAAACGGATTTCCTTTATTTGTCTGAAAGCTTCACAAAGCTCGACTGCCCGCGGATGAGACTGAGGACCGCCGTTGCAGGTAGGGATATATTTGTCGCATTGGCTTTGCTGATCAAATGGCTGGTGGCAGATGGGGCAACGGGTATGGTATTTTTGAAGGTGTACCCGAATATCTCGAGCTCGGGCCTTCCTAACGGACATGCATCCCATATGCTCCGTTGGAGATAGCTTGTAGAAGGGACAGGCAAATCTCAGTTTGGACTCTTGTTGAGGCAAGCGGTTTTTGTTATCTGAGATGGTGCTAGCTTGCAAAGTGCCATCCATTGGTCTCGGTCGGATTGGAACATTAACCCGCGATGTTTGTTGATTGTCTCTAGTCGACGTGGCAGACCCAATCATACATCCTTCACTAGACGATGACTTTCTTACCGGTGCGTCATTGTTCCGCACGTATCTTGATTGGACCACTTCCATGTTTACACATTTGCGTACCCTATTATGGGCTAAGCCAAGTCTGGTAGTGTCACTCGTCAGTATTTGGAGGCTCACAATTTTCAGCTGTCTGGCCGGTGATGATAATGAGAATGAGAATGGTTGCAATAATGGTGACGATATTGAAAACATTAGGGGTGAAAGAGCTGTACATACCAACTAGTTTTAGTTTGGTCAATGCTTCGTGATTGAAATCTTTGGTGAATTGGGGAGAGAATTAGGCTCCAGATTCCATCGTAATGTGGTAGCTTTTATAATTAGGCCTCAAAACGATGTGAGACGGGGCGATTCACGTTGCCTGATTGATAACTTCATCTTGTTGAATGCTATGATAGTAGTGGGGCGACACTATGGTGTCAGCCAATCACATGTTCATCGATGAAGGCATCCTTGGGCCACTCTCCCGGCACAGCCTCAGGAAGGCGGGCTGATAGCTTGCATAATGGCAAGAAATGCGGTTCGGGGTGCCCCCAATTAGCTCCAAGGGGAAAATATGGCCAACACCCTGGAGCCAGCATCATCTTGGAACACCAAGATTGAAGCCTATAGAATCACGACGTTCACGCATAAACTTGGCCTCCATATTTTGGTTGACCTTCTTTCAAGTACATCTCCAGTATACACCCACACTGCAGATTCCGACGACCGAATTTTTTCTCGCAAGTGAAGGCCATGTGCAATTTTCCAACAAGCATCTCCGAGTCGGGCGGTGTTGGGATGGCTCCGGCTGTGAGCAGGGATTCATAATAACATCCACACACACATCTGTGTTCCTCCTCAGCGTGGCCACAAGGCAGTTTTAGCGGTCATGTCGTTGCATTTAAAACCAGCCCATTTGATCATCGGCCTCTCTCCTTTCGAATCATCTGCATCTTCGTTCGCATATTTGTGTTCTGACTATGGAGCCCAAGTCGCACTTGCCCGACAACATTAACGCATTTATCCACGCTGCCCTGCAGTCAGACATTGGGGAGCTTTCACAGCAGCAACGCCCGTCTGACTCTACCAATGCATTAGTCTCCTCCTTGGGGGAATATGCAGTGACCGAATTCATCGGCCCCTACCTTTATCGGTTCATCGGTGACAAGGTGCTTTTCCGAAAGGCCCTCGCCACTGCCTTCTTCATTGCTGAAAGACTCGACTGGGAGTCTGATCCCGGCACCGCCTGGGATGTATTAAAGGAAACATTCCACTGCCCAGATGGTGTGGTTTCCGATGCACATGGGACCAGACACAAGCCTTCTGGTGGGCGAGCCCCTATGACAGGCGGCAGAGTGTCCAAGGGCACTAATGGGAACTTGTCGTCCTTGGGACCAAAGAAGAATAATGGCTTCGGGGGTGGGGGTGACAAGAACCCTGGGGGCGGCAAAGGGGGTGATGATGACGGCAGCAAGAACAAGTCGCAAAAGAGAGTGTGCGACCGTTTGTTTGCGTGTCCCTGGGCCGTCGCGGATCCAGAAAATCACCCGGCCTGTTTGAGGGCCCGAATTAGTCGCTTTGGCGACCTCCTACAACACATCCGGAGGAACCATGTCCAGGACCCTAACCTACACTGTCCCGGCTGCCAAAACTCGTTTGCGACCAGTGCGCTGCGGGACGAACATTGGGCCACTTGTGACACAGAGAACCCTGTTAGGTCCGACATAATCAGCAGCGCTGATGTCTGCGAATTCGCCCGACCAGCCAGCGTTCCGGGTCGTGCTGGCGATGAGGAAAGGTGGTACAGGATATTCTTCCATGTTTTCCCGAATCACCAGCCGCCGCGAACATCTTACGTCAACGCCGAGTACATTGTCAACGTCGAGTCCCTGTGCAATCGGTTGCTTGCAATGGGACTGCTCCAGGAGCCGGCACGCCAAGCACCGATACAGCAGGGCTCGATGCCACTTCAAGGGGTTGTGGAGCTGCTGCAGCTGCGATTTGAGGTCCAGCCCAACCATCCCGCCATGGCCCGATTTTTGAATGACTTGGCTCACTTGGCCCCCAACTCTACCAATGGCACAAGTGAGCAGCAGCCTCAAAATTTCGGCAGCGGCCGAAACAACCAGTCACTCGCTGAAGGCCCCGCGTTTGCTAGCACGCTTCCCTATCGTCCCCAACCCCCCCAGCCACAGCAAGAAACCCCAGGAAGTCTTATCAACTGGGGAGCTTTTCTCCATGCGCACGAGATCGATGAGTGCTATGTTGATCCAGCTGCGCTGACTTCAGCAACTGGAGGGGCCAATGCGCACAATGAGGAGGTGCTTGACGATGAAGACACGGATGACAGTTATTCTCTTGATGGAAATTGATCTGAAGATCGGGTTCCGCTACGTCTTGCGTCGCTATCATCGAGTGCCTAGAATGTTTTGATGGGTGTGGTTGCCGCCTTCGCCATTGGGGTCATGGGTGCTTGACAGGAATATGTATCGTTGAGTAGTGCCAATTATTATGAATGACAATATGATGATTTTATTTACGATTCAGTATTGAACTGATTACTCACTGACTCTTTTTCTTTTTCTTTTTCTTTTGCCTTCCAGGTCTAGTCCCAAGTGTACATATGATCTCTTCTAGCGTCATACGCCTGTCATAGCGTGCCAGCCGAGGCGGATCTCATGTACATTAGAAACCATGCCACCATATAGTGTAGGCCTTGAAAATATTGTGTCCCTACCGTCCCTTTCTAATCAATACTGTAAAACTCGGTGATCTCGAAATATTAGCATAATAGTGAGAAGAAAAAAGAAGATTGTGAATAGAAGAAGTTTTGTTTAACTTGATTTATGAATGAGAATTGATATTTGCCGCAACAGCTATTGATATTTGACGCAACAAGTCACGTGTGGGCCAAAAATTTCGCCTAGAAAATTCCCTTTTCTTATTTTTCTCTTCCTTAATATTCAACTCTACATCCAAAATAGGCTAGCTTAAGTATTAGACCCACAATTATTACTAGAAAAGGTCCCAAATTTAAAGCTATCGCCAAATAAAGTGACTGTTGGAATAGCTATTAGAGCGGCTTTTGGAGCGGCTGTTAGGGTGACCGTTGGAGCAGCTGTTAGGATGACTGTTACAGTAGCTGTTGGGGCAACTATTGGGGTGACTCTTGTAGCTAGCTGGGCATTTGACCTACGCGATCGGGGTCATTACGCGTTACGCGTTACGCGACGTTGATCAAAGGTCAAAGTTCTGATGTGGAGCTATTTTTTACTAAGCTTATACAAGGGTTTTTATCGGACTATTGATATTCCAGCTATTATTACGTCAAATATCAATAGCTATTGCGGCGAATATCAATTCTCTTATGAATTTATTTACCCAGGACACCAGCTCAAAAAAAGATGAGTCTTCCTCGCACCCACATACATTTTAGGAAGCGCACACGTGAAAAATTAGATCTAAAATGTAGAAGAAAAGGAATAAACAGTATATTGGGTCTCTCGAACTAAATGCAAACTAGGGCGCCTGGTCCCTCAACGTTTCATTCTGTGATTCTCACAAAGTGCAGGTGTTGAAGTAACAGCTTGGGTTTACCAAAGGTACCGATACCCGTGCTCTCAATCCTTCAAACCCAGTCATTTCTGAGCTCGTAGCCTTCATAGCTTCCCTCGAAAAATTCTTTCTCTTCCGTGATCTTTTCCAGCACCGCTTTAAGCACCAATCTGCTGAGGTTTGATATGGCTTTCTTTTCTTCTATGGAATCCCTCTCCTCAGAGAGGATGTTGTGACTTCTCAGGTAGCTTTCAACTATCGGGATTCCATGTACGGCCCAAAAATCTCTGACCATGCATGTTTGCCTTTCGACACCATGTTCGAGGAAGGGCGACCGGTCAAGCTTTTTGTTGTGAAAGATCACGTGCCATATACAAAGCCACCGACCAGATTCGTCAAGGTCAAGATTCCCATATCCCTCGATTATATCTATCTGAGCCTTGCTAAGTCCATCGACTACTTTTGAAGCAGATGGCATGCAACTTCTCGCGCGGGAGTGAGTATCGCGTTTAACTGTGCTATTAAAAGTCTGGAAACAGGTCGGACAGTAGGGAGGCTGTGAGTGATATCTCTCAATATGTTGAAAAACGTCGCCAAAACGCCTTGTCCTGTGCTTCTCAAGACAATGCCGGTACTTCACTGGGTTGGATCGATAGAATGGGCAAGCCCAATGATAGTAGCCATCCACGCGGGACATTCTCGGGCTTTGTTGATCGGCACTGTCCCTCTTCTCAAAATTGTCGCTTTCGAAATCCGACTTTGATGCATCCTTATTTCCGTGAGGCGTGAAGCCGTGTTCTGCGGGTTTCACATATTGTGCGGAGGCGGTCCAGGTCCAAATGATGCTGAGAACAAATCTCACTAAATCTGGAAGAGCAAGTTCATATTCCGGATTTGATTCCGGTGTGATTCTATCATAATCATCATCGGAGATATTGGAGTCATCATCTCTTTCGAAAAATGGGTCCGCTTCACCAAAAATAGCGGCATTATCGTCCAAGTTTGAAAGCCGAATGGCTTCGTGAGTTGGAACATAGGATATCATTGAATTTGTCGAGGACATGATTGGCACTGGATATCCGATCACAGGCTAGCCGTTATTAAATGAGGGATAAAAGAAATAAAATCGCAGAATGCTACAGAGATGTTGGATTGAGATACCAAAGTCACTGTCATCATAGTTAGACAAAGCGATCCCTTTTATTGTCGTTGGTACCTTTGACAAACTCCAAGCTCGCGCACCCTCGCGACCTTGTGGCCAATTAGATTCCGATTATTGTGGCTAATGACGCTCTGACATTTTTAAGTGGGCCCTTCCATTTCGTCCTTGAATTTAATGAAGTGGTACGAGGGGCTGGGTAATCACATCCTGGGAGCCGTTTGAACAGAGAAAATTCCAGTAATCGTTCTGATTCAATCAAATATTTCCCAAAACATAAACTATCTCAGTTGAAATCAATATATTTCGGGATCCAGTTACACTGGCTGCGCCAGCCTCATATAAACGGGTGAGCACAAACGCCAGAAAACGACTGAAGTTATCTCAAGCATCGATAGCCAACGAGTACAACGAGCTTTTTATCTTCTCTCCCATTTCATCCGTTGAACCCAAGAGGGCATTCTTGCGTAGGATAGGCCATCAAAAAATGGACGAAGATGCCATTCCAATTCCGCTTTGTTCAAGGGTCAAATTGGTCTGACAACGCTGCACGTGATTAGCTGAATGTAGGCTGTCAGCGGAGACGCGCGCATTTCGGCTGATTCTAAATCGCCTTTAGACCGCAATCAACACCAAGGTGGGCTGCTCGAGCGCTCTTGTGCTGGTTTAATTCTTGTTGTCTGTGAGATCTCACGTCTCGAGAACACGATGGCACCCCCACCTTCTGCTCGCGGTGACTTCGAAGTCGCCATTATATGTGCTTTGCCGCTCGAGCACGATGCAGTTTCGCATCTCATCGATGAGTTTTGGGATGACGGCAGCACTCGGTATGGCAGAGCCCTTGGGGATTCTAATTCATATCAATACGGACGGGTGGAGAAGTTGAACATCGTACTTGTTCTCCTTCCAGGGATGGGGAAAGTCAGCGCGGCGAGCGCAGCTGCAGGTGTTAGATCCAGCTTTCCTAACGTTCGACTTGCACTATTGATTGGCATTTGTGGCGGCGTGCCAAATCCGAAATCTAGCAACGAAATACTCCTCGGCGATGTGATTATCAGCAATATGGTTGTACAATATGATCTTGGCAGGCAGTACCCAGATGAATTTGTGACAAAGGACACAATTGAAGATAGTCTCTCAAGGTTGCCAGCAGACCTCCGCGGTATGATTAGGCTATTAGAAACAGAGCGGGGGCTTGCTGAAGTTAGGGGACAGACAGTCTCTTTTCTTCGAGAAATACAGAATAAACAGTCAACGAACCCGAACCCAAACGACTATCGGTATCCCGGAGTGGACCAAGATCGATTATTTCAGCCAAACTACCGACACAAACACCATTCATCATTGGAGTGCGTGGAATGCAATAAAAGTTCTACCTCGATCTGCGATAAATCTCGTGAACAAACTTGTTACGAGCTCGGATGCGAAGAACGATTCATTGTACATCGAGAGCGTCTTCAAATAGAGCAAAGGCGACAAGAACCATCAATATTTATTGGAAGAATTGGATCTGGGGATACGGTACTCAAATCTGGAGAAGATCGGGATAAAATTGCTATGAGCCATGAACTGCTTGGATTTGAGATGGAGGGCGCAGGCATTTGGGACACGCTCCCTTGTGTTGTTATAAAAGGTGTATGTGATTATGCTGACAGCCATAAGAACAAAATTTGGCAAGGGTTTGCAGCTGCCACTGCCGCATCTGCCACAAAAGCGCTTTTGCAGCGATACCCACGAACCGAGAGCGATATTCACGATGTGAAAATGGAAGGGCTTTCACTCGCTGGACCTAGTAGTCCCAGAAATTGGTCTTCGATTGCTGGTTGCCCCCCGGAAACGCGAGCTGTTGATAATAGTGCGGGTACTTCTTCGAAGGCACACGTCATTATCCCGTTCACTCGCAACGAAGACGTCGTGCATCGTCCAGAATTGTTCAAAAGACTTCATCAACTACTCCCAGAGGACAATAAATATCGAGCTGCTGCCCTCTGGGGCTTGGGGGGTTCGGGGTAAGCTATCTTCCCTACCATGTCGATTTTATGCTCACTGGTGTAGCAAAACTCAAATTGCACTCGAATATGTATACAGCCGAGCTCAAAGCAACCCTAATCTGTCCATCTTTTGGATCCATGCCGACAATGAGACCACGTTCGTGCAAGATTGTAAGAACATTTCCAAAAAGCTCGGGTTGGATGACAATCTTGATGGCAAATCCCTATTAGAGGCCGTATTTGAGAGCATCAAACATGAGATGCAATGGATGATTGTGCTTGATAACGCCGACAAACTAGCTCTTTTTGGAGTCGGGGGTGCGGCTAAAGAATATGTAAGCTTGTTGGATTACATTCCAAAAAACGGCACTGGATCAATTCTCTGGACAAGTCGCGATGAGCGAATTACGGGTACCCTAGTTGGCGCTCAAATGGGGATTCAAGTCGCTAATATGCAAACCGAAGAGGGAATAAAACTTCTCGAAGCCACTACTAATCAAAAGTTTGATGGCCAAGACCTCACTCATGTTACAACATTACTTCGCGAGCTCCAGTTACTTCCGTTAGCCCTATCTCAAGCAGGCGCTTACATGCGACGGACTAAATCCTCTCCAGGACAATATTTGTCCAGTTTGCTTGAGGGCAACGAAAGATGGACGCTGCTTAAAGAAACCGAATTTGATCGGCATCGAAGGCCAAACGTATCCAATAGTATTCTTGAAACCTGGAGTATGTCAATCGACCTCCTTCATCAAGAAAGTGAAGTTGCTTACAATGTGCTGAATATCCTCGCGTATCTTGACAATCAGAATATTTCATTAGAACTGATTTCGGAAGCTGCAAATTTCAACAATAACCTGCTTGAAGGAACCTCGCATCACCAGACTCAATTAAACCAACTAATTACACGCCTAAGAGAGTTTTCATTTCTTACCCCTCACAAAACAGAGAGCAACGAGGTTAGCTTTGAAATGCATATGCTTGTTCAAGAGGGTTTGAGATATAATCTCAGCACAATACTCCATGAAAGCACACCTGAAATACGAAAGCCAAAACAACGAGAGAGAATAAAATTTGCCTTTCGAAAATTTCTGAAATCTAAAAGTCCTAGCTCGAAGGTCAAAGATGAGGCATATTTCTCAAAGGCTGCGATTCAGATTGTTTGCAATCACATTCATGAGTCCAGTGACATGAGAAAGGAATACAAAAAGTACATGGCGCATGCCATGCGAGTAGCAGAGTGGGCAGATATATGCGGCGACCCGCTTAAAGTATGCAGCCTTTTAGAGCCAGTAGTGAACTACTTGTTTGATCAGGACCGATGGTGGGAATTGCAAAAAGTCGAAACAATAAGACTGAAAATATTCCAAAGCATATATGGTGAGAAACACGAGAATACAATAATTGCTATCCATAGTATATCACATATATGCTTCATGCAACACCGATATAGTCAAGCAGAAGAACTCGCCCTGAAAGCCACACGGCTATCAAAAGAGGTGCTTGGAGAGAAGCATTCTACAACAACAAGGGTTTTATCGCACCTTGGATGGGTATATAATCAGCAAGGCCAATATCCCAAAGCTGAAAAAGTTTGGATTCGGTGCATAGAACTGGAACGAGAATTATTTGGTGAGAAGAGTTCTTCGACAATATCGGCTTTGGCGACACTTTCATGGTTATATCTTGAACAAGAAGAATATGCGAAAGCCGAGGAAATCCAAAGAAAAGCATATGTACTATACCAAGAAGAGTATGGCGAGAAACACCCTGATACAATACAGGCTCTACTGGACCTCGCTCGAATATATCGTTACGGGAAACAGCTTACCAAAGCCGCCGAACTTTATACCGAAGTGTTGGAGAAACGGGTAGAAGTACTAGGTGACAGTCATCGTGATACCCTACAAACCTCGTTAGATCTTGCGTGGACTTTATTTCTTCAAGAAGAATATACTAAAGCTGAAGAAATTTCTACCAAAGCATTCGAGCAACAAAAAGGAAGCTGCGGCGAAGATGACGTCTTCACGCTTCACTGCATGTATATCCTTGCTCAAATTAAGCATGTAAATGGGAAAATTGATGATGGCGTTGCAATGGTACAGGAATGCTGGGAACGACAATGTACTATATTGGGCGAGGATCATCCCCAGACAAAAAGGTCCAGAAGTACAATTGAGGAATGGGCCAATGAGGATTCTGATTAATATTCGACATAAGACCCTAACGAGTTTATGAATGGACTATCAAAAAGCCCGATAGCGAGACATACCAAAAAGAAATCCGACTCTTCGACATAACAAGAACTGTATCCGAAATATTTGTTGTTACATATCATTACAACAAAATTTTCAAATATAAATTTTCTTGCCTTCAGTATTTTTATTAGTTTAAAACTTCCAATTTTCATGAATATGTGCTCAGCTTCCTCCCCATGCACTAGCATGATAACTCCTCGCGCAGCTGGCCTCAATCAACCCGATGCGCCCACTCCGGCAATTTCACCAAGCCTGCCATCTCATCAATAGTCTCAGTCCACAACAACTTCTGTGCCCGTTTTCCGTCTTCTGATTTGATAGACGCAGCCGGCTCAGTCAACTCCATGTCCTGCATAAACCGTCCGTGGCTTTCAGGCCCAACCACCACCGCCGCGTTGAGCCCGATCCACCCCGCCTTATCAAGCGAACGGCCACGGATTCCCTTAATAATGTTCATCGGAATGCGCGCGTAAAATGGGAGATTGCTCTCCAAGTCTGTTCTCACCATGCCGGGACAGAAGTGGTTGATGATAACCTTGTCTGGCTTGTAATGGCCAGCCAGCTCCAGCAGGAAAAGAGCGACAAGTAATTTGCTGACTGCGTATTGGTGGAACGCGGGGATGCCTTCTGGAAGGTCCAAGTGCTTAAAAATAGCGCCTCCATTACCAGGCAGTAGATTTGGGAGCGCCGCGGAAGTCTTGTGCATCCCGCTACCAGTCCAAGTTATGCGGGTTCGCTCCCCAGTCCTGTCTGCAGTGGCCTCGAGCATCAGCAATAGGGAGAAAGTAAGCAGGACGTTTGAGTGGTAGTTGACCTGCATGTGCTTCTCATGCCCGGAGCTAGCAAATTCACGTTTAAGCGTGCCAATCCCGGCGTTGGCTATGAGGATGTGCAGGTCATGAAACTCATTCTGGAATGAAGAAACAAAGTCTTTGACACTTGTGTAGCTTTCCATGTCAAGCTTCATGATTTTGACGTTGGCAGTTGGGTTGGCCGACTTGACAGCCGGTTCCGACATGAGAGTTTGCCGAACCTTGTCACCCTTGGACACGTTTCGCACTGCCATTATTAGGTTGGATATTTTGAGTGTGAGGAGTTGTCGAGATATCTCAAGGCCAATGCCAGCCGTCGCACCTGTGACAATGGCTGTTTGGCCGGAGAGGTCGATGCCTGGTGCTAGAGGAGGCACAGCGGGTTGCGAGAAAAGCGCCATGATGATATTATGCGGCGTCCCTGTTTCTGCTTGTACAGCTGTTCAAGCTTTTGGGGGCGAATTTATCCTTTTCTTGAATGGAACTAGTTGTCGAATGCTTCTTGTCTATCGATCCGTCTATCCTCATGACTGAACTCCATCACGACTTTATACAATTGCTTCTTCGTTCTTTTTCACACGGATTTCATCTATCAATCGAATCCCGGTAGGATTTATGATGAATAATTACAGTTATTCCTTCTTACGGCTCTTGACAGGCTAGTTTTCTCAGCCTCAATCTCGACTCGGCGGAGGTCCCACCTGCGGAACGCCCCAGCTCTCCAAGTCCGCAAACCTCCGCCAGCTTGGATAGCCACAACTCCGCAACTCAATCATTAATAACAGTCGCGTGCTGGTTATGTAAGTAGTGGTTGCCGGTTTTAGTGCAAGAAAAATGTCTCCGTGATCACACCGAATCCCGTGAACTAGTGGTCAAGGCTTGGATGGGGCTTGATAAGAACTTAGATGCGGACTTTGAGGCTTAAGATGCAAAGCAACTTCATTTTATTTGCAAGGTATCATTTTCTATGTTTTCATCGACTCATCCTCAGCATAATTGAGTCGACAGACCGGAACCCTCGTGCATTGCAGAATCCCGCATTGCTTGCCTTCGTCCCCTCTCAGCCTTGCCCAAAGTCAAACCCTTGTCCAGCCCCCAATTCGACCTGCTGTGCCAGAAAATTCATGCTCCATCCACCTCGATTATTCTGACCTTAATTTGCGTCCAATAAGTCCGCTGGTATTGCAGTCGCAAGCACATCGTGATATACGAGCCACGGTGCAACCCGTCAGTATGTGTCGATTGTCCGTTTCGCTACCCCGCCACAGATGAATTAGGTCGATGGTTGCTGTTGTTGTTGTTGCTGTTGTTGTTGTTGCTGTTGCTGGTTCGCAGCTTGTGCCTCAGCGCGGGCTCTTGCCTGAGCTTGTGCTTGAGCGCGCGCGTTCTGGGCCAAGACCTGCTGGCGTCCGAAAAAGGCCATGAAGGCTCTGAGTTCCCACGAAATGCGCTCAAGCTCTCTGCCGTGCGGGTTACCAGCGCAGTTGAGCATGTGGCCAATCATCCACAGCCTCTCAACCTGGCCCATAAAGAACCTCTTGTCTGGGCGCTCCGGGATCGGGTGGTCTCTGGCGATGACCATCATGGCGACTTGCTCTTGGAGACACCACTCGCTTCGCTCACGGTCGCCCACGTCCCGGAACAGCTTGTAGAGGGCGTCGTTGTACAGGCTTGGAAGGATGCGAATCGTGTCCTTGGTGATAGCTCGGAAGACGTGTGGCATTACTTCGATGCGTTGGTCGGGCTGCAAGAGCTTCTCAAGCCATTCCTTGTTCTCTTCGATAAAGGGTTGTGGGCAAACGGTTTCCCGAACCTTTATAGACATGCTCGGGACGAACATGGTAGGAGTGAACTGCTGAACAGACGGACCTGCAGCCATCGGCTCACGAGCGGCCATCTCTTCATTGGGTGGGTTGGACATGTTATTCAGCTGCCGTTTGCAAGGCCACTCAGTGTTGTAGGCAAGGTCGTTTGAGGAAGTCGTTGGGTATTAGAGCTTGTTCGCGAAACCCGCAGGGCATGTAGTCGCGATGCTATTATATGTTAAAAGAAGACAGAAGTGCCGTTTGCATCGAAGATAAGGATGCATTAATATCAGGCAGGGTGAGAATAAAGTGAGATGGGGTGAGCAAATACAAGTCAAACGCAATAACAATCGTGGTTCATTATGATGCCAAACAATAGGGACGGTGAAATGGCACCTGATGACGTATACAACAAACGAAATCGATTACTTCTTGAACAAGAGGGTATAAGTACCAAAGCGTACGTTATCCAGAAAATAAAATCGCCACAACGCCTATTCCTTTTTATCGTCATTCATCCATCCATCCATCCAAAATTCGGGCCATTTGCATGAATCATTGCCTGTCTTTTCCTTCTTAGCGATGTCATTGTTATTTCCCAAAATTCTCCGCCATCATGTACATGACTCCATTACAATACAGCACGCTTAGTATTTGCGGTCCTGCTGGTATTCCTCTCTCGTCTCGGTGTGGGATGCCAGCTCAGCGGGAGCGGCTGGTTGGCCGGCAGACACCATGTACATGGGAGAGTGCTGGCCAGGGCTAGGCTGAGGGTGCGACCACCGGGGATCCGAGTGGTGCGAGTTGACTGAGTTACGGTAGTCGGGGCTCGGCTGTGCTTGGTTCAGGCTCGGAGATCGCGAAGACGCGGGGTGGTAGTAATCTCCCGGCAGTTCCATGGCAAATTGTTGTGTCTTGGGAGGGATGGGAGGGGCCTGAGGAGGCGGGGTGTGCTGAACCTGGTAGGGGTTCTGATAAGGACTCTGGTAAGCGCCAACAGAGGCCGGTCGTGCATATGGTGGGAGGGATGGTGAGTGCTGGGTCTGCTGGTAGGGCAAAGCAGGACTGGCTGGGCCGGGGCTAGGGCTCATCATACCGCCGTCAGTGTGCATGGTCGACTGGCGGAAGTATTGTTGCGTGTGAGTGTTGGAGCGGTCGGCGGGATTGATGGTCGTGAGCTTGCCATCCTGGAACATGGCCTTGAGGACTCCAGCATCCACAAGCTCGGCCTTCTTGATCAAACGCGCCAACATGTCCTTGCTCGCCTTCCTCATCTCAGCTTTAACAAAAGACATCATGGTGATGTTGCACTTGAATTCGATGTCCTCACGGAGGTACAGGCCATCTTTGGGGGCGCCGAGCTCTTCGAGGCCAATCTCGATCTGCTCTGGGGGCTCGCCGGGCTGGTTGCCCTGGATGCGGTACTTGTTGCGCATGTCAACGTTCATGGGAGCATAAATGTGCGACTGCAAGCCCCAGGGCATATCGTGGAAGCATCCATTGAACTTAATCTTGCCCGAGCCCAGCTTACCAGCGCCAGGGACGTATTGAATGCGCTGGGTGATCTCATACCAGCTGGAATAGTATTCATCGGAGGAGGCGTTGCGCGGTGCAGGGATGGGCTTGTGCTCGAGGACGAGGGGGTTGACGTTGATAACTTCGCTGTGCGAGTGGAGGAGATCGATGGCGAGCTGGCGAGGGATGTAGCTCGGGATGGGCGTGATAATGGTCAGGGTTTCCCTTTTGCGAAGCATCTTGGCGGTGTTGCGGTGGTTTCGTTTGGTCTGGCGGGGATGGTGTTTGTTTGTGTTTCAAGGTGGTGTTGGGGGAGTTTTATTCTTGCTCGGGGCGGACGATCGGCGAGATTGTTCCACTGGCTAACAGGGATCCTGTGCTTGGCCTGCGTTTATTCCGTGGGTAATCGCTGCTGAGTTGGGCAGCCTCGCCGAGGGAACGTGACGAGGGGAATAGAAGCAGATGAACAGCAAGCAGCGGGAGTCACCAGGAGAAGAGGAGAAGAGGTGCGGAGAGGGATCTAGTGGTTTTATTAGAACCGGCAGTCGTCGCAAGCGCTTGGCCGCCGCTACGTCCGTCTCTCAAGGACTGGGTCCGTTTCGTTTTGGGCTCGTTGGTTGCATCCCTGGTTGCATCGGTGTGGATGCACCGTCCACGCGGAGCACCGAGCCAAGAGTGTCCAAGGTGGCGATGACGTGAGATGTAGCGACGCCACGCCTGCAAGTCGATGCGACGCCGCGGCTGAGCCACCCGCACAATGGGACATCCGGCGGCATGGCCCATTAAGCGACAACAGCTTGGCCATGTCATGCCTCAATGAGAGCAACACATGTCTGTCTGACTGCCCTTCCGACTCGCAGCCTCGCCGGCACACAGAAACGATTGTTTGCAACGCCGCCCGGGATGGAACATCAGAGTTGCGGCACATCGCCTACGCCGGGATGCCCCCATCACACTTGGCCGCATTGCCGGGTCCCCATCGCCAGGCCCAAACGAGAACCCCCGGCAGGTCCCCGATGCACATCTCCTAGGGCTGAATGCGAAACCACAAATCAAGGGGCTGGTCGATAAACATCTTAGCGGGCCTTTTGAATTTTTTTCTTCTTCATGCCTGCTGGGTTGCCCTGCGGTGCTTGATCCCATCGTCAGCCCCAGCGTCCTCGCTATCCATCCAGCACACGAGAGATTCGTTTATTTCAGATCCGGATGCTGCAAGTCCCGGGTGGAGGTGCCCGATGACTGCGCCCCAACCCCATCCCAAACGCCTTTGGATTCCTTCCCTTCCCTTGCCTTGGAGCTGCGGCGCTAGTTCGCGAGCAACGTAGACTTGGTGGCTGTGAGGGCGAGGCCTCTCTGTCGACCCTCGACTCGGTCCAGGCCGATCAACCCGGATCCAACCTTGGTCGTGGTGATGGGCGCCGTAGTGGCCGCCTTGATTTGTCACCCACTCAATCCCGTCGCTCTTCGTTGCCACTCATCGACATGTGGACGTCAACGTGCGCTGGGTGCGGGGGACGATTGCGTGGTTGATTTTTCTGGGCAATGATGTAATCAGCGCCCAGGTACGTATCGAATCTGCTAGTCGAGTCCCTTCCCTACCCTAGACACTCCACATTCGGCCCCAAGATTGCAGATCAGGTCAGTTACCATCCGTCGAACGGGAACACTAACCTATTGCTGAAGTTGTAATGTTGTATAAAGCTATGAAACACCTAAAAATTATATGGAGATTTTTGACAAATCATCTTCTGTGCCCTTTCCGCCCCCCCTACACGCCGATATTTACATTCCCTTTCACATGATCCTTCGAGACACAGCTCCAACTAGGCCGTTCCTATAATAGTTGCGCCGTCGCCTAAACTTAGACCCAAATGGCTTTGAGCCGTTTTCCACCACGGCATTTCCAGGCCGACACGGCTTAGGCGTCGGGCTTCTTTCCCACCATCAAGTACATCGGCGTAAACAGCCTCCGCTTACCGCCCTCCACCAAGGCATCTGCCGCTGTGCCTAGACTCTCAGCAGTCTTTCTTGTGCCTGCTGGTGCGATGCGAATTGATTCCATCACGCTGAACAGGTTGTGCATGATGAAACGACCCCATTTGTTCATTCGTAGGACTGTCAGCATATCCGCGAAGGATTGTGCGTGAGACATGTCGCTGTCTAGTGGCCAATACCAAGGAGCGGGACCGTCATCATCAGCTGCAAGATCCTCATTGACCTGAAGTTCAAATCCGGCATCCTTCATTGCCGAGACTCCGTCAGAAATCTTGAACATTTGGGCAATTCCGTCACCCTGTTCAATGTCAAGGCGGATTTGGCGGTGCTCCAGGTTGTTGTTGTCGTAGTCCTCCGTCATCAGCCACTCGTAGACACCAAACACACCACCTGGCTTTAGCACTCGGAAAATTTCGCTATAAACGCCCTTTAGTGAGGGTGCGTGTACGGTGGCTTCGATCGCGTAGACGGCGTCGAACGAGTTGTCGGGAAAGGGAATTTTCTGTTTGAGCACCCCAAGGTTAGTTCATGACTGCAGCTCGTAATGATACTGTAGCACTTACCATGAAATCTCCCTGGATAAATTTAAGCTTGTGAGAAAGCCCCTCTTGCTTCGCATAATTGGTTGCTCGCTGGATCTGGTACTCGGTGATATTCAATCCGGTGACGTGAGCACCAGTGAACTTGACAATCTCTCGAGCAGGTCCACCAATGCCGCAGCCAACGTCTAGAACCTTCATGTCCTTCTTGATTCCCATGTTGTGCGCAAGGTAGTGTTCGTGGCGGGCAATTGCGCGGTGGAAAGTCTCTCCGTAGGCGAACCGGCAGAAGTGGAAGCATTGGCTCCATCCGTACTCGTAGAGATCCGTGGCTAGGTTGTAGTATCTGAATGGTCAGCTTACATCGCCAATGCAGGAAGCTAAAGTAAAAAATAAAAAATCAGAGAACATACTGTCTTGTGAGGTTTGCGTAGTTGTCTGTTCGTTCTTGTCGAATCTCTGCTGTCTCGTCCTCGGCTTTCTTGTTATCCCAGTGCTGGAAATAATCATCCACAGCGGCAACATGGGCAGCATTGTCCTTGCCAATCATGGCAGAAATGCCTCCCTTCGCATTCCCTGACTTCTGGTGAAGGACTTTGTCAAAGGCCGAGTTCTTAGCCTCGGCGTAGGAGATGAGATCTTTGCTGGCCATTGTGAAGGTTTTGCGGGCTGACGCTCTGAATAAGATGTGACACTGCAAGAATTATTAATAAAATCAAGAGGCTTGAGGAGAAGGCAGACAGGTAGACAAGTAGGCAGGCGATTGATGATGATCTGAGAATTTTCAAGTACCATCAAGCCCTTTAAGTATCAGCATTCTCTCGGCATGCCGGACTGCATCGTATCCGAGCCTATAGCTATCCAACCCCACGATCGCTTACCAACTGAGATCTCCAGCCTCTCATTGACCAGTTATCTGCGCCATATTCTTCAAAACTCCCGTATTAGACGAAAGCAAGCCTCTGAAACTCCAGATCCGAAAACGAACAAGAGCCCTGGCTGATTGCGCACCTGCACGGCTTGATAAGCCAAGCCCAATAGCTGAACAGAGCCGAATACGAGCCCCACATATCCACCATCCCCCAGACCCGAATGCGAGATGAGACCTCCTGCAACACTATTAGATACAGATTGCGGTAGAGTATTTGTCCAAATAAAGCAGTCGGTTCGTTAATTCTACCCATGTGCTCAGATATTTCCAAATCTACCAGATTCCCGAACCCGAGGCCGTTCCAATTGAGATCAGATATTATGGGGACATCTACGACAAGGCACGGGTCGGTCTGGTTTTACCCCCTGAATTCTCCACGTGTTGGTGGATTTGATCAATCTCAGTTTGACAGTCTCAACTACGACGGGATCTAGATCCCCGGCCCAATTGAGGCAGTGGGGGACTGACCGCTCACTGCAACCCGAAATCCTCCCGACTTCTTCCTCCCAAGTCTTGAACACTGGACTCGCTTAGGGAGCGAACTGCAGCTTGACATCCTCCCAACCCGGCCTCCTTTTCATCTTGAATGCTGCACTGGTGCCGCCCCACGCCGGGCTCTTCACTGGAACTCCTGGGGTCGGGTTCTTCGATTCTGGCACCTGGACGCCGCTGGCATCGAAGCTCAGCACAATCCCACTGATAAAGCTCGTGATTTCCGTCTCTGCAAATAATTTTCCAGGGCAAAGAACTTTACCGCCTCCGAATGGGACCATGGTCTTACGGCAGGCCTGATTCTTGATGGACATGTTGAGCCATTTTGTAGGCTCAAAAGTATTGGCATTAGGACCCCAAACGGCTTCGTCCAGTTGGGTCACAGAAGAAGCCCATTGGACATTGGTTCCCTTTGTGACCAGATATTCAGCACCGCTGTAAGGGTCTCGCAACATCGTATCCCGCATCGCAACACGGTTTCCAATATTATCGACGCAGACCCGAGTCGTTTCATGCCAGAATGCCGTGAGGACAGGGCATTCAGTTTGCAGTTTTGACGAACTAAGTGTTGCCATGCGACCCTCTGTACCATTGTCAGTTATCACAGCAACGGCTTCAATCTCTTGTCGAAGACGCGAAACCCATTCTGGCTGCGAGAAGATGTATACAAACATCCAGAACGATGTCGGGATACTGCTGGTAATGGCCGCAAAGGCAAGAATAAAGTCCATATGGCCAATTTCTTCGTTAGAAAAGCCATACCGTCGCAGGAACCGGGCGTGCCCTCGAATGAACGCCGATACATCTGCCCTGTCGTAATCTTGTGCTTGATAATACGGTGCAACAACGGACTGCAGTCGATCTCGAGCTGCTACACTCGCCCGAGCAATAATATTGGGCGCGAAATTTAGCCCTAGAATCACAAAGCTTTTTTCAAAGTCTCTATTTGAAGCTATAGGTTAGATCCTGTTTGTGATGGATGCCAAGGGAAAGGTAACAAAGTGGAGCCTTACTGGAAAGTACGAATTTCCTTGGAAGTTACTGGGTTCTTTTCGCCATATAGCGTATTCATAAAAATTGGGAACACGAGCTCTCCGATCCAATCGTAAGAATTAGAAATGTCCAGAGCGGCGTTGGGTTCAATTTTATTTAGTGACGTAGCGAGAGCGGCCAACCCAGTGGCTATCAAGTTCTTCAGGTTGTTCCCTGCCAAGGATGTGTGAATTGCGTCATACCCTGCATCTAAAAATCCATCCTGCGTATATAGATTCATCTGTCTGTCAGACAGTTTGAACTAGGTTCCTTTACGTGAGAACAAGCTCCACCTAGTTTGGAAGAGGGTAGCTGGGGGACTCTATGGGGACAACGAACCATGTTTTTAGCAAAGCTGATTGACAATGAAGTGAATGAAAGATCTTGATTTTTCATGGCTGCAGCTATCAAATCTGGCGAGTTGACGACGCACAGTTTCCCATTGAGGATTGGCAGTGTGCAGATGGGTAGACGGGTTTCTTTGTACAGACGTCTGTAAAAGCCCGTTCTCTCTCTGGCTAGTGAGATCATGTGGCCAATGAGGGGGAGTCGGGATTTCACTACAGTGGGCTCCCTGGCATCGAAACCCGCAAACGGGAGTTTCCTGAAGAGGAAAACCAGGGGAAACAAGACGATGACCCCGAGGATTATTGCCCCATGAGCGGACAGCCAGTCGTGGCCACCTGCTTGGAGCAGAGTGCCCGCCATTCTGAACATGAAACGTGCAAATGCCAGTGGGAAAGGGCTTGTGGTTTTGGGATCGGATTGGGGAAATCGCACTCTTGTCGAGGTGGCTTTTAGAAAGGAGAATAGGATATGCACGCTAACCGCAAGCGGTCAAGAAGCGAAAGTACCAGGAGTCATTTAAAGAAACGTCCACATTGCTGCCCCGTTAGCTACAGACGCGCGCCGCCGTACGCGCCGCCTTCCACAGCACCCCCTGCCTCGAGTACCCATACCCAGCATCGTGCACAGGAACGCGGCTATTAATTAGAATATATTAGCTATTGCAAGCTGCGAACAGCCAACCAACAACTAAGAAGCAATAAGAGGCAGGGCTGATAAGATGTCAAAACCTGTAGCACCAATCAGAAACCAAGGGTCAAGGGGCAAGCAGCATCAGACTCGGTTCGATTTCTCACTGACCAAAGTCGCTTGACTAAGACGATTCTACATGACTTAGCGCCACAGCCCGCATTTATGCACTCCATTTTGGATGAGGCAAAGAAAACCAAAGATGCACAACTTTTATTTATTTGTTATGAAATAATACCATTGCCGCACTACTTCTCTCTCAACAGCTTCTTCCATGAGTTGAGCTTCCTTTTTTTTTTGTTGCCTGGCATTAGTTGAAGGCACTGTGGAGACACAAAAGGAGCGAGGCGGTGGCTGTGCACCAGAGCTAGATTCAGCTGAGTGATGTGGCTCAACATGAGCAAACCACGATGCAGCTATAAAGTGGCCGCCTGCTCATTCATGTGTCGCTGAGGATGCGCTTGATACCACTCTAGGGACGCACATTTACCTCCAACACTTGTTCACAAAGCACATTTTACCGGCATAAACAATGAGCGAGCCTGAATGGATCAAGAATGAAATTCGCGATTTTATCAAGGAATATGGATCAGTTCCCCCGCCTTGGTTCATCATTCCAGGCGCGCATCCCTATGACATGTGCTGGCGCATGGGCGGCGGCGAATCGCACGTAATGTTATTTGGCGCCTGGTGGAAGGAGGAAAAGGAAAAACTCGACGAAAGCCAGCGAATCGATTACTTTCGTAAATGGCCGCCTCCGCCTGTCTGGCTCCCATGGATGATGGATATAATTTGGGATCTTGATCCCTGGGCGTCGGGTGATTCCGACTCTTTCGATTACTCACCCTACTTTGAGCGTACCAAGGCACTTGGGTTCGGGTCTAAGGAGGAGTATGACTATGCTATGGATCACTGGGACGATGAAGAAGCCGAAGAGGAGGAAGAAGAGGAAAAGGGAGAAGAAAAGAGAAAAAAAAAATCCAAATAAGAATATATCACACTTTGGTCATTGGGTCATAACGAGAGATCGAAAGAGCCTTAATTTTCTATGAAATAAAGAGCAGTCAACTATGTGTTTTATGGCTAGGTCGGGCTTCAATTGGCTGTCGGGCGGGCTGCGACAACGCATTGAGGCCTTTGAGGCCTGCCACAACTGGTCTCCACAGAATAACAGGTGTTATCAACTATCAATGGAGTCTAGGAATAGTAGTCATAGGATTTGGAGTAGCCTAACGTTCTTTTCTTGCAATTTTTGTGTTTTGTTCGGCACCAGTGAGTGGCCCGTGAGTGGTTCAATTGCAGATATACTGAAACTCGAAATCGGAGCAAGAATTCGCCATAATTGAATAATTTTAGTTAATTTTTAGATTTAAGATGAGCTATTTTTTCCATGTGTCAATATTTGCGACGTCTAAGATGTTGCAAAAGCCTACTCTGCGTCTTTAGCCTGTCCGACAAATGCTTTATCTTTCTAGCGTCTTTCCTGTAGCACGGCGATCCTACCAGCAACAAGATCATGCTCCAGACGCTGTGGGCCCTTTACGGCTAACGATGCACTCGGCACAGGGAATGAATGGCTATTTGTCAATTTATGGTATTTCTTCTGATGACGTGTCTGAGGCACCTGAGAGACGGGTTTCGGAATGAGTTGGCTAGCGGAATAAAACTTGTGAGAAGCCCATCCATTTGACAATTGCAACCTATCCCTCTATTGCGCCTGAGAATGGAATAATTAACAAATTTTGTCCTTACTTCATTGAATCAAAAGCTCCATCAGTATCTCTGGGTACTATAGTCCGCCCTTCTTTCGCAGCGGGTAACTTATGAAACCATGTTCAGCATTGAAGGGAAAAGAGTAATTGTTACTGGCGGTGCGAGAGGAATTGGAGCTGCTGATGTAAGGAATTTGGTGAAAAATGGAGCCATTGTTGCCATCATCGACATACTGGATGAAGCTGGACAGAAAGTAGCCACTGAGGCGTCGGAGGCTGGACCGGGCAAGGCAACATATTTTCACGCCAACATAGCTAACAGAACCGAAGCTTTTGATATTGTTGATAAAGCTGTGGCCGAACTCAATGGGCTCGACTCTTTGCACAATGTTGCCGGTGTTGAAAGATCGGCACCGGCTGAAGACATTACTGAGGATGATTTCGATCTCATTTACAATACCAACGTGAAGGGCACTCTCTTCATGGCACAGGCTGCTTTCAAATATCTCAAAACTAACGGAGGGAGCATTCTTAATATGGGATCGGATGCTGCGATTATGGCCTATACCAACAACTTGCATTACGCAGCTTCTAAGGGCGCCGTTCACACCCTGACCCGCACCTTGGCTCATGAATGGGGAAAGTATGGCATTAGAGTCAATGCTGTACTGCCTTCTGCAGTGACTGAGATGTATATCGAACATCGTGCCAGACTCTCGGAGCAGGAGATGAAGGAACACGACGCAGCAATGGCCAAAATGATTCCACTGGGAGGGAAGATTGGAAGCCCTTCTGAGGATATTGCGCCAGTGATGGCATTTCTGAGCTCGGATGCCTCCAAGTTCATTACGTCACAGTTGTTGCCTGTCAATGGAGGCTTCAACTCTGTCCGGTAATGGGGAATCGTTCTCGGATTTAATCTCTTTTGTACATGGCAATCTATGAATCATATTTATGCAACGAAATAAAAGATTTTGATACGCTACATCAAATGAAGGGGACAGGTTGGTGAGACATCCTTTAGGCTCTTTTTACGGTTGAACTTTTCCCTTGAATTAGCCTTGTTATTGAAACGCAGGGGTAAGGAAGACATGGGTATAGGAAGGATCTGGCCCGTGAGTGAGATAAAAATGTCTTGAATCGCAGTCGCTCATTTACCCAGTCACCTATGGACTGGAGGAGATGGTTTCTGAAATCTCTAGGTTCCGTCACCCCATCCCCGAAAAATACTGCTCCTACCATCCAGAGTAGGTATTTGCTTGGATAGGACTGCGATCTAAATCCACCTTCCGTAGAGAAAGTCCTGTGTGGAAGCTGGTCGGGCTGATCGAGAATAGGTAGCCGCAACAAAAGTTCCCACGCAGATTGGTTGAACAAGTGAAATAGCGCGCCACGAAAGTGGAAATTGGGCTTCTTATGCCCGCTGGCAGGATGCTTCCTTGCACTACCAAGCTCCCTTGAGAGCAAATTACGCATCTTTTTCTCAGCTGTTGGAAACATGCATATCTCAGCCACTGAATCCACATCGCAACATCCGTCTTGTTTTGGTTAGACTTATGGGCCATGCTCTCGTATTCAGCTTCACTGAACACTGTCAAAAAAGCGCACACCTGTGGCTGAGCGATCAAGATCATCGCCAAGACGGCTGGTGCCGGTGCACAGACGGCTTTCTACCTATTGGTCGCGTGACTGCATGCCGATTGAAGGATTCGATTGTAGGCTGATGAAACAGCCAAGAGAAAATAGGCTGTGTATTGGGGGCCAGCTGGGCTATGGTATGGAGTCGAATTTGTGTCTGGACCTTGGAGACTGCGCATCGAAAAATGAAGGCAAGGCAGATTGCAACAGCAGGGATAACTCGCCAAGAATATAAATATCTGGCCGTATCCGTCTGCAAAGTAATATCAACAGCACGCTTCAGACAGCTATCATCGCTCCTCAAAGGCTTCTTTACTTCCACTCCGTTTTTTGAAGATATTCAAGCTACCTAGCACTATGCATTTCAGCAAGCTCTTCACCATTCCCCTCATCGCTGCTGCCTCTGTGTCAGGGCTTACTATTGACAACTCGGTGGATGCCGAAATGAAGCGTGATCTAGAAAAGCGCAACTGTTACTCTTCAGGAGTGACTTATGGGAATCAAATTGGGTTGGCCATCGATGCTGTTGACAAGGCATGCCGAAACAAGCTTGTACACCACTACAATGGCAAGACTGAAACTTCGACTTGCTACGATATTGGCGGTGGGAAACGCCTCAATTTCAATGTCAGAAGATGGCACAAAACTGGAGCCGACCTGGACTTTGATACATGCAAGAAATACCTCCGTCTCGAGATTGTTGGTTGTCCACGAGGCGGAATGAGCTACCAGGGCAACTGGCGATTTATGTAAGTAATTAATCCTTGGTATTGATCAAGGTGGCAAAACACGATCCACTGTTACAATCAACTTTATGCTGATCTAGTTGTCTTCTTAGGTCTGACCCCAATAGCGGAAGCTGCTGAGTGGCTTCTCAATATTAACATTCTGCTGTTTTTTACTCTTGAAAGCGCACCTGGGTCTGCTATCTGTTGTCAAGTTTAGACTTCGGCTCTTAAAAGCGGTTCGAAAGTCTGCTCGATTCACATTCCGAGAGACAGATTTGATGTTGATCAATATTACTTTTGTCCACTGCTGTCTGTCAGCGACTGGCTTGGCCCGTGTTTTCTTTCTTATGCAGCGAATAGATGTCAATAGAGGGGATTTCTCAGGAGAATGTTCATTTTAAACAAATAAGAATTTTGCAAGGGTGTTTCTACAGTCAATTGTTAATTCCATTTGATGCAGAATCACTTGCAAAGGCTCAGATCATGACCTTAACGATAATTTGTGATTGTTTGGTTGAACGCATTTCAAACCCATATTGTAACAGACATTGCATCCCCAATGTTAAGTTCTCCGATTCACTCAAGCAACCATACGCGAAAAAAAAAAGTATGTCATTGGCCGACAAAAAGGGATCGTGGTGGGATTAAACCACCTAGTTTGGACGAACAGGGAATCGAACCCTGGACCACTCCCAATTGTGGGATCTGTCGGACAGAACTTGCTAAGGGAGTATTATACCACTAAACCATTCGCCCATTTTGATTGGTTGGTGATAGAGCAAAGCCCCTTTCATGGGTAGCACATTGTGGGATGGTCAAGTGATTTGCCGTTTGGTTCCTCGCTTTTACCCACGCATATTTATGGAATTGCAAGACATTTCTATACTGTTTTGAATTTTTCTGTTGGCGTTGGATATTCATATATAGTGTAACAAGAAGGATCCTCAAGTACTGGAAGGCTTATGTACAAGATTATGCTTCTGTCTTTGCTCATGTTAGACATGGTTCGCTCGACGTGGTCTCATTTGTGCATCTATCAAGGTAAGTTTTGGGGTATCTATACATATTTCATTATGGTCGACTTTGCAGTCTACTTCCAATATTTCTTTTGGAGTTTCTTTTTCTGGGAAGTTTGTGTGCCCTGTGTATGTTCATCCAACCGAGTACTTGTGAGGCTGGTTTAAAGTTGCCCGAAGACAATAGCAGCGACAGAAAAGGCCAGCCAATTGCTCGAGATTCCAAAACCAGAAGCAGTGCTGTAGGATGCGGTTGAGTCTCCGGGGGTGAAACCAGCCAGATAACTAGAATCGGTGGTAGTTGCTAAGGCGGCAGAGCTAGCCTTTGGCGTTGTTAGAGCTGTTAAATGTAGGAAATTATAGTAGCAGTTATGCCATTGACATTGGTGATTGCGTCACTTACAGACAAAGAAGACTCATCGCCGTCAGCCCCATTGATAGTGATGCTATCGTAGGAGCCGGTCTGATCACTATATGTGTAACTTTCACCAGGGTTATAGTTGGTGACCTTGATGCTCTCAACAATCATGGTAAAGGGACCATCATCGTAATCAGTTTCTCCGCCGGCCCAATCAATAGTTCCTTGAGAGTTGTCGCTATCGCCACCAGCCCAAATACCCAGCTTGATTTTCACGGGTGTTTGGGGATAGCCGTCACTGCTATAGGTTGCAGTGCGGATCGAAGTGCCATCGAGATACCAGGTGCAAGATTCCTCGGTCCAATCTACTGTATAATTATGGCTTGTTCCCTGAGAATCACTGACAGTGGTGTCATACTCTCCACCGACGGTAGAATCATTGCCTTGGTAAAAGTAGTTGGTCTGAACGACATCGTTTTCGCCACCAGTCCACTCCCAGTCACTATCAACGCATAGGAATATATCAGTTTTCGTTAATTAATGGACTTTTATGAGATCGAGACTTACATCTCGTCCAGATCATCAGAGAGAAAGACAACAGAGGATACGATACCAGTGCCATTAGCTGCCTTCATGTGGACCTCGATATGTCCAAAAAATATGTACCATTTTGTGGCAATGGTAGGAGAATTTCCCTTTTCGCTAATAGTAAACTCGGCACCATTAGAGGTGTAGCTGACATCGCCGGAGCCAACGGAAGACCAGTTGTCAGAGTCCTCGCCGCTGCTGAAAGAATAGGAGTAGGATGAATCCAGAGCAGTATCACTAGAGCAGGTTGCTTTTGAATATTTAATATTGAATCTCATTTGAACGAATGCATCGACCCATGTCGCGCAACCAATTCACTTACTACTCTTAACCGGGTTGCAGCTACTAGCAGTGATCCCTGCCACGAACCCGAACGCCACCAAAGTGAGCGCAAGAGGGTTATGCATTTCTGTCGAGGTATGATACGGCAAATTGAACGAGCAATAAAAACAATGAAAGCAGTGATGGAGATAGAGGTCGATTATATGTCAAGGGTGGAATTTAGCAGATCAATCGACGCGAAATCTGCTGGATGACAACCGGCTCATTTGAGGCATTGAAACGATTTGCAAAATGACAGAGCCAATATAAATTTGGGGAATAAGGAGCCATTTCAACTACAGTCACATAATCCCAGTATGAATGTCTCCAACAGCAACCGGGCTCAAGCATACGCGGCAAGCTCCAGAGTGCGTAATTCAGTAGCCATTCAGCGTGGATGAAGCCATATAAGTGGGACCCAATGCGGAACAGCCTGCCGAGTGACGCGCGTATTTGAGACCTCTGTCGAGATCACGACAAGGGCCAGCCTCTTTTTTTTTTTTTTTGGGTGGTAAATTACGGTCCCCGCCTACCCAAGTCCTTCTGACTGGGGGTGAGCTGATGAGGCTTGCGACCAACCAGCTGGGACGTGTTCATTTTAATCGCCGCCTGCCGTCAATTAGGACCATCTTTCGACGCTAAAACCCTTTTCAGACTCGATTTCGTTTTCTGAGGGTATATAGACACAGACGAACTGGGATATCATTCCTTCATTCTCCACAACGAAATTAGTTGATTGGCTCCAAAACTGAAAAATAGAGTTTCTCCATCGTTGCCATCAAAAAATTGACAATGCTTTATCCCACAATTTCGCACCTGGCCTCATCGCACGGCTCGCTTTTAGTTGTCCCTGAGATAGTATTTGCTGCATCTGAGGGTGGCGGAATATGAGCCAATTGCGAGGAGCTTCCTCTGCTTCTTCTGTTTTTTTTGGGGCATAATTTCTTTGTCATGGGCCGTGGTCATATTAGATGTGTCGTATAGAAGTGCTTCTCTCCTCCGATCCATCTTTCCTCCACTGTATAGAGCGTTAATGGTTAGGGGCCCATAAATACGATCATGACGCAAGTTTTGATGTTGAAAAGGAATAGAGTGGCGCAGCTAAGTACGACGACCGGCACGACGAACCGATTGAGGTGTAGAGCCTTGGCCCCGGCACCCTAGCCGGCTTGCACACTATTGTGTAGAGCACGGCTCCACCCACCAATCGAATCAACTCAGCGCGGTATGGCAGTATCTGTCTGAAAAATATGAAGAGCTCAAGGGTTCTTTCGATGGGATCTGCCTTCCACATGACCTAGGCGGTTCATTTGATCGCAAAATTAATTAAATGTGATAAATCTCTCAAAGCAAAGAAAAACATGCTCGGCGTTTGTGATCCGGCGTGATTCGAACGTCGACCGAAGAGTCAGAAGGATTTCGATCTTTTATTTCGGAGCATTAAGATGGATCAGAAATTTCTCCATTCACGTATATCACCCACGCGATCATAGAAAGTGAGCTCATTGGCTGGCCAAATGAGACGGCCGACGGCCAACTCGAATGGGCTAGGATCTTGAGATAGCTTTAAAATAGGCACTTGGATTAAGTAGCAAAGAGATTTTTTAAGAACTTTGGCCTTTTTCTTGTCTTAGAAAAGAAAAAGATAGGAAGACCGTATTACCTGCAATCTATTTTCGATTTTGTTGGAATTGAGTGTGACTTGGAGTCGACCGTTCGCGATGCCTGAATATAATATCACTCCTCATGCTTTTGCAAACCTCCGTGATCAAGTTGTGGTCTTAACTGGTAAGATACAAAAGCAAATTTGCAACCAATCTTGCGTCTTTCCCTATTTGATATAATTCCCTCCGCTAACTCGATTTAAAATGAAAAGGTGGTGCTCATGGCGTTGGAGAGTCTATTGTCAAATCACTCTTCTCTGTCGGAGCCCATATTGTATTTGGTGACATAGATGAGGAATCCTGTCTCCAACTCATCCAAGTGCTTCTCGGGGAATCGCCACCAACCACGGGCACGGTTCATTTTCGGCGTGTTGATGTGAGAAGACACGAGGATAATCTTGCTCTTTTTCAAGAAGCCTTTGATAGACATGGCCGTGTGGACCATGCATTGTCGATTGCTGGAGTGACAGAAGGACAAAATTGGTTCGATCCTACTCTCGACCTCAATACTGTCACGGTTCCTCCCTCGACAGCTGTCCTCGACATAAATCTACTGGGAGCATTGTACTTTGCCCGGATTGCTGCTGTGTATGGAGCATATTTGTGGCGTAGAGCCACCACTGGGATTGGATCAAACTAGACCGCTTTTGTCAGGCACTTGATGATTGTGCCTTTTTCTTGATGTTGCATAAGCAGCTACGTAAATATGACACACTGACTGAACGAGGCCAAACTGCGCGATTTTTGGGAATTTGGCACATTGATTATTGGCCCCATGTCAAGGTGCTACATCAATCTTCACCCATTCCATCCCCCTAATGGTTTTCATTCCCAAGTCACTTCAAAGTCGATAATGGCATCAAGCAGCATCATCACTCTGAATCTACGTGGTGAAATATACTCATTACAGCATTCAAATTACGAAAGACAGACTTTCTTCCCTTTTGATCCTGAAGGACGCGTCCTTTCAAGCATCTTCACAAGGGATACGGTTGAGCAAGCTCTTCGTGAACAAAGTGTCTATGTAGGAAAAGATTTAGTCAAGTGGATAACCACTGCCGCGACACGTATGTTTGCTATCCTTGTTATAATTGACAAAATACCTTCAATCCTTGACTTCTATGACCTGTCTCAGTCCGACACAATACTTCCCTTATCAGAGGTCCAACTGAAAAAACAGTTCGGGGGAGTTCGAAATTTGCCCGAGTTGTTTTACGAATATCAATGGCAATTTGTCGTGCGTTCTTTCAAAAGCCCTTTCGGCCATCTCGAGCTTTTGGATGGGGAGATATTACCATTCATGGACGTTAACCATCTATTTGAGGGTGGCTTTAGCAGTGAATTCAAAGCTGCCATAGCATCGCCAGAGGGCGACTCCGAATCAACTTCGGTAGATAAGATCGATTGAATTATGTCAAAATGTCGTATTAATTTAGTCTGTGCATACTGATAAGAAACTCTCGGAGTCAGGTCATTGTGGAAACAGTCCACCTGCGCACAGATTCAAATGCAACATCGCTGTTTCAAGCCGAGAGGACTTACAGACGTTTTATGAGAGATTTTGAGCATCCACAAATTTCAAGTCAAATTGGCTCTTTCACGCATCGAAAAAGGCTATATATAGTCCGTGAATTTATCACAGATCGGACTCTGGAGGACGTATTTCATCAGGATCCGAGTCCTACGATATTTCAATCAGACCAGACCTTCTTGATTAGTCTTTGTGGTCTTTCATCCGCAATAGAAACCTTGCATTCCTCACTTTTGCAAGCAACTGGGGGGGTCAGGGATTGGCCGAGGGACTTTATACCCTCAAATATTTTAGTATCAGGTTCCCAGTTAATTCTCAGAAGTATCAGTTCTATTCGGCTCTCAGATGAGGAATTTTCTGGAAGCAAGTATGAACCGCCGGAATCGTGTTCGGATAGTCAGTCATACAGGAATCTTGGCCAAAAAGGAGATATATGGGCGTTTGCTTGCTTGATATCTGAGATCTTGACCTACGTGATGTTCGGACCAGCTGGCCTAAGAGATTTTGAAAACACCCGAGAAACATTGATCGGTAACCATTGGATAAGCGACCAATTTCATACTGCTGGTGAGGAAAGCAGTGGTGTGATATCGTGGTTTTCTAACCTTCAGAAAACAGGATCCTCAGTTCGAAGAAACATCATACAGATAGTTCAGCGAGCAATGAAAATCGATCCAGCGGAGCGTCCTTCTGCTCATACCATATCTGTTGAACTACGTTTTGTAACAATGCAGTTGCTCATATCGCGAACAAGAGAGCTCCTTGAAAAAGACCTCCCACAAAGCCATTATCCTAAAGCCACTACAGATAAGAAGAGATTTCTGGACTGGGTTAACTCGGTCACTGAACGTGACGATTTCGAGAGCCCGATCACAAAATCTAGCTCGGTGTTTGAGGAGTTCTGTGAGGCTTGTATTGGGCTTGATCAAGAGCTACAGCATGATAACCCCTCTGCATCTGTTGTCTACACTCGGATCTACCAGACAATGCGTCTCTCCGAGAGCGGTAAGTCGAGGGGCTTGTCACTGAGCCCCCTATTCAGACCCGACTCATCTCGGATTAGAGAAAGATTGATTAGCATTGGTGAGTGTAAAAATCCAATTAGGCACACCGCAACAATTCTAAACTATCCTTAGATGACGGTGGTGTTCGAGGAATCTGCTGTCTTCTTATTTTAGGCCAGTTGATGAGTTATATTCATGAAATTGAGGTCCATGACGGTAGCGAAGGAGTGGAGATCTATCCGGAATCGGAAGGGTGGCCTCGGACACCTTGTCACTACCCCGAGCCGGCGGGGGGCACGAGCACAGGGGGGTAAGTCCAATCACCAATCTACAAACAGAGATTACTCTGACATTTGAACTATCAGCCTAGTTACTCTTTTACTCTTCAGACTGGTAAGCTATCTCCACGGCGTATTGTTAAGAACTGATACTCTAACATGCAACAAGAAAATGTGCACTAGTTGTGCCATTAACAAGTACAAAGAGCTTGCACCTAAAATCTTCAAGCGCGGCACTTTCCGACGAGTCGGCAGTAATATTGCGAAACCAATTCTTGGTATTCCTTGGTACAGGGCTGGGCCTTTCAGGGACAAGATTGAAAAGATTGTTTTCGAACCTCCCTCGGGGAAATGCTTAGCATGTCTATCTCATAGGCCTAAGCATACTGAGAATTCATCACTCTTTCAAGCAGCCCAGCAGGGCGTCGCCATTCCCTGCAAAATGTATGAAAGATTTCCGACTAAAAAGAAACCCAGATGGTTGACTCATGTTCTAGGTTCGTTTGCGCAGTGAGAAAAGATAACAATGACACGGTGCTTTTTCGGAACTATGCTATCCCCGACGACGCACCTGACACTCGCGAGTTTGAGACGTGCAAGATCTGGGAGGCAGCTCTAGCGACTTCCGCAGCACCTTTCTACTTTCCAACCGCACAAGTCAGCGACGTGAAATTTTGGGACGGAGGACTCGAGATCAACAACCCTATCGATAAAGTCTGGGTGGAAAGAGAAAGCGCTCAACCTGCCTGTGTCGTAAGCTTTGGAACAGGAATATCTAATCCGCCTCCCCGCTCAAGATTTGCAACCAAGGACAAAGCTACGAAGATTCTCGGAAATCTGACCAATTCTCAAGACCGCCACAAGACATTTTCTCGTAATATGAAAAAGATAGGCGTGGGGTATTTTCGTTTTGACCCTCCACTAGGGACAAATATTTCTTTAGATGATTATGAGAGAATTGGTGACCTCGAAAAGATAACAAAGGGGTATCTTAGCAAAAAAGAGGTGAAGCGGGAACTCCGTGAATGCGCAAGAATGCTTGTCAAGGCATCAAATGGACCAGTGTGCCCTTACTAAGGTTATGTGGTAAGATTCAGCCACTTGGTCTACTTTTCATTGGTTTTCTTGTTTAAAATCAATTCAACTAGATATAAATGTTATATTTACACTAGTTAATACAGTATTCAATTCAGTTCTTTCATAGTTC
The DNA here is from genome assembly GCA_020809705.1 of Calonectria ilicicola. Lineage (NCBI taxonomy): Eukaryota > Fungi > Ascomycota > Sordariomycetes > Hypocreales > Nectriaceae > Calonectria > Calonectria ilicicola. Next base: position 899,837 of record CP085828.1, on the reverse strand, counting down.
AAAATTCAACCATAAAAAAAGCAAGATATAAGATCATTCAAATCGTGTCGGTTGCTGCCGAATAATGTGGTAGACTGCTCTGATTTCTTTCACCCCCTTTTCACAGCTTCCAACCGTCAATATCCATTCCTTGTCCAATATCTTCTGGCTCCAAGATCTCATCATCCCTGAAAGCATCAGTGATACCATCGTCTTCCACCATAAAGTCATTCTCATTCATGGTGCTTGAGGTGTCAGAGGATAGGTTTCTCTTGTGACCCAAACTCCTGCGTTGAGAGAACATGGTGATAAAACGAGTGCTCTCAAAGGTAAAGTCCAAAAACATGATAAAGTGAAGAATCCATCCAATCAAAATAATCCACGCATTCGGAAAAGTTACACATACTAGGTAAACTGTTTGTATGGAGCAGACCAGTTGCCATCTGTGTGGCCAAACGGACTCACCAAGGCAAGTCGCATTATACGTGGCCCTGTCCCACCACGAGGCATTAATAAACCTGGACCATCGGGCGGCTCGCCGTACGTAATCATCTTCATCTTCACAGCACACTTCACGATTCAAAAGCCGCTGCGCCCAAAAGGGATGAAGATGACCGTTTTCATCCCAAGGTTCCTTTTCGCAGAACGCCGTCCAGCGCTGCGTGACCTCCAAGGCAACATCTGCTGATGCAGTAAAGTATTCATGATGCCACACGCGACAATTGGGGCACTCAAATTCGTGAATTATATTGGATAGGTCGGCTTTAATAAGGGCCTCTGCTCTCTTATACAACCTAATTTGTCGTTGATTCGGATTCAGTTCTTGCAGAACTATATGCTTGCAATTAGATAGAATTTGGGAAAGTCTCTTAGAAGTTGCCTCCTTTGAAATCCCAAACTTGATCAAATTTTCTTCGGTAACGCCAGGGTTAATTACAGTGAACAAGTAATTGCTTCCTATAATGGTATTGTTGAGGTCGCTCTTCGCCAATGCTTTTCGAACCGTGTTTGCCAACTTTGAATCCAGCTCTTTTGCGCTCAGGTTTATCTTTGGCGAAGGCCGTTTTCCTGAATTAGACCCGATTCGAGGTACGATGGGAGCTGACTTGGACTTTCTATTCAGAGGAGAGGGTGTGGCTAGCGTGCTGAGATTAGAGAGCTCGTTGGAAGCCCTCACTGATGGAGAGGGTGTTTCCAAATCAGCGCTTGTTGCTTGCTCGGTTATATTTTCTGGTGGCTCTTGCTCGCCATCCCCGAGAATAATAGGATCTGTGGCCGAACCTGCTGAAACGCGTCGTCTTTCGGGTATCGGCCCGGGTCGCGATCCTTCCCCTGCTCGGGAGACGAATGAAATTCGATCGCTACCAGGCTTCGGACCGCGCCTCCTCAATCTTTTTGAAACAGGCAATTTTGATGACTCTTCAGGGGAGTCAGGTGATATGGGGCGTTGCAGTCCAGAGTCATTGCTTGTCGCGTGAATAGATCGGTTGTCAGCCATATTTAAGAAATATTTAGGTGATGCTCTGAGGTTAACCAGAACAGCAAAAATGGAATTCTCTTGACAATACATATATAGAGAAGGAGTTGATCATCTAGAAGAGATGCACCGCCTCCCAGCTGGAGTCTGTGAGGCATCCAGGGACTAGAGGCAGCCAACAAATTGCAGCCTGGGTTACATCAACCATGTATTGCTGGCCCAAAGCGGAATATCAAGGCTGAATTTGGGGTCTTGAGTATCATTCCATGTTTCGGTGTGCTCCCTGCATGCTGCAGGGGTTGCCTCTATGTTGGCAGCTCCAACGCAGCCTCGCTGGTCGAGAAAATTGGCAATGCAGATGTGGAAGTTATCACATCCAACTATATTTTGAGTAGCATGAGCGTGAAAATTTTAATAGTGTCAATCTGCACTGATGTCCCTATAGACGATGCACGAAAAAGGATCCTTCTCCGATGATGGCTAGTATGCATCTGATTTATATCTATTTCCATTTTTAGAGCTGAGGACAGGGTCCAGCCAACACAAGGTAGCATTAGGTCAGCTCAGCCTTGCTAGTTTCAGTTGTCGCAAGAACAGTGCAATTATTCTCGCCAAAGGCCGCCTTTTCCAACCATCTTCTGGCGCTTAGAAGCATACGATCCATGCCGGTGGTACGGTAAGAAAGGAATTCTGCCTACTCAGGCATGGATTTACATCCGTTGGATGACAAGTGTAGAGTGAGACCAACCGAAATGACGTGGCAGCTAAGAACAATCGCCAATGTCTAGGGCATCTAGATTTTTCGTGTTATCATTTTTTACATTTTATTATGGCTCTTCAAAGGAAGAGTGGTTCACTGAGTTTTGCAATAAGTGTCTTGCTGCAGAAGTGGGAGACAAGAACCGGCCCCACCCCATCCGTTGCTTTGAAAACATCCGGGCCTCGGTCCCCGCCAACTCCACCGACCGAACCGAAGGTTCGGACTCTTGTTCAAGTTACCAAAGTGCTATTGGCATCCCTGGGGAGGAGTCAGTTGATTTAATACGTATAAGAAAGTTTTTTTTGTCATAAATCTAGATCTCAATCAATAGTATACTACAATTAGCTAGAAGCATCGTACATCACTCATCCAAGGTCACTTACCCTGCACCTCTCGACAATGGGTTCAACAGATACGCTTGCCGCCCTGGAAGCCAGGGTTGTTGCTGCTGAGCGTTTGGCCCAGCGAGTAGGTCTAAAAATTATAAAATGCTGTAAAAGTATTTATTGTAACATAAACTTAGGCTTATGACCGTGGCGCTGTTGAGAATGTGTTCAGCAAGTACATGCACTTGCACAACGTCTTTGAAGACGAGCAGATCAAGCCACTTTGGGTGAAGCGAGGAACTCCTGGGATCCATGCCCAATACACCAACGTTGGTGTCTACACCGACTATGACAGTGTCATGGCGTACCACAGTGGTCGCCCAGCACCCCTCGGCAAGCTCATCCTTCACGAGACGACTACACCCCTCATCGAGGTGGCTGAAGACGGGGAGACGGCTAAAGGCTTCTGGCTTATGGCTGGTGTCGAAAGTGGCTTGACGGACCCTAGTAACATCGGCACTATGCCGGAGTTCCTGTACGAGGCCGAAGACAAGAGTGTGGACGGGAAACGGGTTTGGACGCACTGGGTGTGGTGCCAGTACGCCCTCGACTTCTTAAAGCAGGACGGCGAATGGAAGATTTGGCATTTTCGCTGTCTCGAGGTTTCCCGCGCCCCCTACAGCGAGAACTGGATCACCTTTGCAAACAAGAACCAGATCGCTTTTGACAAAGTACGCACATACACACCATCTCCCCCGCGTATCCACCCCCACTGACCGGCTTCTAGGATCTCGCCTACTTTGGCAAGAACGGCAAGGCTGTTTTCATGCCAACCCCGGATGAACCGGCCAAGAAGGTGGGTACACAGCAGGACACGAACCCTTTTAAGCTCCACTGGACACTGACCCATGCGCATTAGACTGCCGAAGTATATGGTCCCAATCGGGCAAGGAAGCTGGATGTTCCTCTGCCGGCGCCGTATAAGACATTTGCAGATGTTGAAGAGTATTAAGAAATACTGGGTTTATGTTTCTGCCAATGCTCATACCTTAGCCATACCTATATATAAATATAGAATGCCTGAGATGGGGGGTGATCAGTTATCTGAAGTTTCCTTAAATAAATATAACGGCATTGCAATTAAATATGATGCCTTGCCATGATGCTATTGCGTATTCACCTCTAGATCCACAGCTATGCATGCTATGTGATGAGAAGATTCACCATATTGTATTGTTTATTTCGCATATACATGTCATGATCCATTAACCAGTAGCCATCGATGACGGCGTTTATGCCGATGCCACTTCCTGAATAGTCTTATAAAACTGCGCTGGGTCATGCGCAAATCTGCCCAGGAACAATCCATCTACGCCGTCCTTGAGCTTCTCGAAAAGCCCTGGGCCTGCACTCCCACCATAGAGGATCCTCGTCGAGCCACTGCGCTTCTGCACGCACTCAAGCTGTCGGAGAGCCTTCGTGACCTCGACAACATAGTTCACCTCGGCTGGCTGTGCCGCTCCGATGGCCCAGACGGGCTCGTAGGCTAGAATAATGTCTGCGTCGTCGGCAACGCCGGCAATGACGGACTCTACTTGGCTGCGGCACTCATCGACGGCGGCGATCGAGGTCTCGCCCCGCGTCTTCTCGCCAATGCACACCAGCGGCACCATCTTGTTCCGTGCAGCAGCTGCGGCCTTCTTTGCAGTAATCTCATCGGTCTCCCCAAAAATGCGCCGGCGCTCGGCGTGGCCAACCTCGACGAGCTTGCAGCCCACCTCTGCGAGGACGGCAGGCGACACCTCGCCCGTGTAGGCCCCTGCATCCTCGTAGAAGACGTCCTGGGCACCAACCCAGATCTTCTTGCCCTCGACCTTGCTCACCACGGAAGTGAGAGTTAAATGGTCTGGGATGACAAAGACATCAATGTTGTCTAATTCAGAGGAACCAGACTTGGAGAGGATGTCTAGCAGCTGGTCGACGTACTGGCCAGTACGCGCTGCGGAAAAGTACATCTTGGTTGAGACGCCAACAAGGCGGCGCTCGCGGGGGGCAGCCATTGTGAGAGTTGGGGGAAGGGGGGATTCTTTTGGAGAGGGGACCGAATTGACGGAAACTGGTAGCGAAACCTCCAAGAAGGGTTGGGCGGCGACGAATTCTTGGAGAGAGATAGGAAACGTTTGGGTGCGGAAAATCGGTGGCTCAGGAACCGAAAGTGGTTGTTAGAGAGAGCGCCCGGATCTAAAGATAGACTACGCTCAACAGATCAGGCGATCATTCCAAATCGGAGTGGATAACAAAACACAAAAGCTGCAAGGACCATTTCCGAGCGTGTATCCGATCCGATTCCCCCTCTCTCGTCCCCAATTGTCGGCATCACCGCAATCCCTCACTCAACCCCCCCAAATTGATGCCGTTTCTGGCATGCCATGGGTAACATCAAGCGTGCGTGTGCCCGACGTCGGACTTCCTAGTTGGGAAACCCGAGATGGGGGCCGCCCCAGACTAAAGGTCCTCTGTTGACTTGCACTGCAAGGGACAAAAAAAAACGTGGTCGAACGTCGACTCCATTTGAAAAGGGACCGGCCACATGACCAGAAATTTTGAAGAAGCGTGACGTGAAGAGATTGATTGAATTGTCTAGTGTGTCTATCAAAAGATGGGGGCCCTTAATGCGGCTGCGTGTGTACCTGGCCTGTACCCCTGCATCCTGCATTCCCTCCCCCTATCATCCCCCCCCACCATCCATCCACCTGGTTCGGCATTTTGACAGCTCTCGTTCTCGAAAAAAGCTCAGGCCGCCCACACCTTAACGGCCAGAGCCATGGGAGCCTCCGGCCGGTCCTTAGGCTTGTGCTGCAGCACTAATCGGAGGAGGTTCAGGGCCTGCGTTCCCAGGAACAGGGGCAGCTTGAGTCGTTGCGCCTCATCCACCGCTCCCACGAGGTCCTCGGTGAGCCCCGCCAGTCCGTCCGTGTGAGTGGGCGCCTCCCCGCGGAGCACCTTGATCATGTCCTCACCGTATGTCTTGAGCATGGCACTTCCTCCGGCGGCATTGATGCACAGCTCAAAGACCTGCTCCAGGTCGAGCCCGACCTTGTGGGCAAACGTGAGCGCCTCTGCGGCTGCACAGATGTGGATTCCCTTGAGCAGGTTGACAACTAGTTTCAGCTTGTCGCCATCCGACTCGGCCAGCGCCTTGACGGGGCCGACCTTGCCCTTGCCCTCGGTGTAGACCCTGATGAGGCTGCCGTCGTCGTCGGGCCCAAAGCCTCTTCCAAGTCCGGTAAAGTACCCCTGCTCGGCGCTGCTTGTCATGGGCGTGGGAAACCCATAGCGCCGGGCTTCTGACGTGATGATGCTAGTGTCCTTCAGGATGATTGTGACTGCACTGGCGACGGGTTGAAACTCGGGATGTAGGATGCGTGGCAGTCGGTTCTCGAGCATCCAGCTCCAACCTTCTGAGGCCACTAGGGCTTTGCCAGTTTCAGCCAGATCGAGACCGAGATGAGCCGCGAAGCCTAAGCTTTCACTCGCAGATAGAATTTGGTTTGCGGCAAGAACCTGGTGGCACATCTTCATGTTGCTGCCAGCTCCAACGCCACCCTTAACAATGTAGAGCTTCTCAGGGTCGGACATGGCTTGCAGTAGGTCATGGCCCTTGGCGATAGCCTCATCTGCAGCTCCAGCCATGATTGAGAGGGTTCCATCAGCCGCACGAAGTGCTCCACCAGACACTGGGCTATCAACAAGCAGAATGTCCGGGCGTCCGCTATCCTTAATCTGTTGCGCCAAGGTTTGTACGTAGCCGCATGGGACTGTTGAGCATAGCAACAACACAGCGCCCTGAGCAAGGGCGGGAACGGCTGGGTTTGAGCCACTGAGAAGAACTTCTTGCGCCTGCTGCGCGGTTGCGACCATGCACACACAGTATTCCTTGTCCTGAACAGCCTCAGCCGGGCTTGACGCCGTCTCACCTCCAGCCTGCTTAAATTTCTCCAGAGTTGGCGGCCAAACATCAAAGCCCGTGACTGGATATCCCTGCTTGACAAGCTGGGTGGCCATGCCAAAGCCCATGGCTCCTAGGCCAATGAAGGCAACGGGGGCCTTAGTTTGGGTCATTTTTGTATTGCTGAAAACAAATGTCAAACAGACGTTTTAGTTTGCCTCTGAGTATATCCAGAAGTTGCGCAACAAGGGTAACTGGGTGTATTAGTGGATAGGCTTACGGTTGATGTATAGTTATATCGCAGTCGTGAGTGGTCAACTCCGGTATCGCATCCGTATCAATTGGTTTCCAGAGTCGAATGTGGTGGTGGAGGGCGTAGTTCGTAGTTGTAATCCCCGCACTAGACTCAACGATGCAGAAAACGAGACGATTATCGTGAAGCAGAGTGCCCGTTCCCCGCAAATATCCTGATTTGAGTGTACGGGGTTGGTCCCCGAACCGACCCGTCGCCCCCGATGGCTCCAACTCGTCCACCACGAGAGCAGATGGCGATGCGGAGCTCCGCCACCCACTCCTCTTGCTGCAATTCCCCCACCGCGGTCCACCCGTCATTGAACCGAACCGGGGAAATGTCCGACGAGGTTACATGACCATGGGATAATTGCGACCGAGATGCGTACTTTGCCATGAGTCTCATTGGCGGGGTAAGTTGGAAGCCATCGTCTGACGACAAGTGTGTGCCCAACAAACAACAACACTTGGACCGTTGAGTTGCAACCACCTAGAAAGCTGTAACGGACGGAAAACGCTACCACGACAACAATTGTATACACACAATTCGAATCACAATCAATCTGAGAAAAGATGGCGCGACCAGACTTGTCCAAGAACAAGACGATGCAAATCCTCAACGCCGCTCGGGCGGGGGGTTACGCGGTACCGGGCATGTGCTGCTACAACATCGAGGCCGTCATCGCCACGGTTAGGGCGGCCGAGGCAGCAAACTCCCACGCCATGGTGCTCCTCTTCCCCTGGGCCATGCAATACGCGGGTACCTCCCTCGTGCGCGCCGCGGCTGATGCGTGCCAAAACGCAAAAGTGCCCGTGTCGCTTCACCTCGACCACTGCCAGACCCCCGAGCTCGTGCGGCAGGCGGCAGACATTGAGAACGGTTTCGACAGCATCATGTGCGACATGAGCCACTACGAGCGCGAGGAGAACCTAGCGCTGACACGCGAGCTGGTCGACTACTGCCACGAGCGGGGCATTGCAACTGAGGCCGAGCCCGGTCGCATCGAGGGCGGCGAGGACGGTGTCGCTGAGACGGCGGACCTCGAGGGAGTTCTGACGACGCCCGAGCAGGCCATTGAGTTTGTCGACACAGGCATCGAGCTGCTGGCTCCTGCCTTTGGCAACGTCCACGGTGAGTATGGCCCGCGGGGCATCCGTCTCGAGTACGACCGGCTGAAGAAGGTCAATGCCACGGTGGGCGACCGGGTGCACCTTGTCCTCCACGGCGCGGATCCCTTTGACGAGGAGATCTTCCAGCGGTGCATCAAGGCGGGTGTGACCAAGATTAACATTAACAAGGGTATGAACAAGCATTACGCGCGAGTCCAGGAGGAGATGCGGGGAAAGCCTCTGACCAGTGTCATCGAGGCCGGCACCCTGGCCATGCAAAAGGCAATTGAGGTGTACATGCAGTGGCTGGGAAGTGCCGGAAAAGCTTAAGACGAGACGAGATGTGAGGGATTGATTAGATTGGGAGGTGGGGGGAGAGGCTTTTTACATTACGATATTTTCTCACGAGACACAATTGAATGAATAGATGAATGGCTGGGTTGATGACCTATTTTTTGTTTTTAGATGGGGGAGAGAGAGAGATTGCGCACGGTCAATATGGAGACATGATGGCTGGCGGGGGGGTGTCATGATAGAAATAAATTTGTGGCATTAAAAAAAGCTATTTACGCTTCGTCCTCATGACCCAAAATAACAATTAATCCCAAATTACAAGTTCTGCTTCAAACCCACGACGGCCACCATGGCAGCCCAAGCACCGGGGTCAGGAGGCAGCTCCTTGCTGTCGCCCACGCCCACGTACGTAGCTCGGCCCAGGCGGGGTGTCATGGTCTTGGTGGCCTCGGCGCCCTTCTTGGCAGCCTCGACGGCGGCCTCGAAGCTTCCGCTGCTCATGGCGTCCGCAAAGGGGATCAGAGTGTCCATGACGGTGCGGTCGCCCACCTTGGCTGGGGTGTATCTTCTGAGGTTGGCCAGCGCCTCGGCCAGAGCCGTGGCCCACAGCTTAACGGGGCCCTCGCTCTCGGCCAGGGCGTGGTGGCTCTCGATGGCGTTCCGTAGGGAGACGAAGAAGATGCCCAGGATACCGCCCAGTGTGCCGCCCATCTTGCTCTCCACAATGTCCTCGAGCGTAGTCAAGATAGCGTTGATAGAGCCGGACTCGGCAATCTTCTCGTTGTCGAGGGCGGCTAGCAGGTTTACCGCACCCGTCTTGACCGTCTCTCCGCAGTCGCCATCTCCCATCACGGTATCCCACCTGGTCAGGTCGGGCTCCACATCGACGAGAGCATTGCAGGCGGTGCGGATCACGGTGTCCAGCATCTTGGGGTCGACGATCAGCTCCTTTGCGGACTTGGGCTTCTCCACGGGTGGTGCCTGGACGAACTGCTCGCTGCGGGGCCGGCGGCGGGCCTGGGAGCCGGCCATGGACTCCCAGTTCGTATCCGTCTTGACATCGAAGAACTCCTTGATCTGCTCTGCCGAGTACGAGCAGTTCTTTGCTGCCTGGGTGATGTTGACGACGGAGACGGAGAAGGCGGGGGCGTTGAGGGATGTCTCCAGGAAGCCGTTGTAGACACGCGCGGGTGTAATTTTCCAGTCCCTCTCGAGCTGCTCGAGGAGCTCGTCTACCAGGGCGCCCATCTCGAGGAAGGACATGCCTCCAAAGTTGCTGACGAGCAGGGCCGTCTCATCGCCGGGCTCGAAGTGAACGAAGCCACGCTGAGGGTCGGTCTCGTCGAGGGTGTACTTGAGGATCTGGCCGACCAGCTCCTGGGGGGAGGGTGCGGGGGATAGCTTCTTGTAGCCGGGCTCGTTGTGAGGGCCAGTGCCGATTTCCACCTCGTTGGCGGCGAGCTGGGCGTGCTCGCTGCGGCCGGGGACGTGGCAGTGGTCGAGGGTGGCGGCAATGGAGACAATTTGCTTGGAGACGGCCACACCAAGGTTGTAGACATCGTCGAGGGAGCCGCCCGCGCCGGCAGCACCGCCCATGACCTTTAGCACACCAATCTGGCCTGCGAGACCGCGGCGACCGACTAGGCTGCCCTTGTTTCCAACCGAGACATCGTCGCCGCAGATAATCATTCGGCTCTTGTGGCCCTTGGCAATGGCCTTTTCGTTGGCTAGGCCAAAGTGCAGGCAATCACCCGTGTAGTTGGTGACGACCAGGATGGTGCCCTCGTCCGAAGGCACGCCCTCAATGGCGGCGACAATCTGCTTGGTGCTGGGGCTGGCGAAGATGTCACCGGCCACCGAAGCAGCTAGCATGTTGTTTCCAACATAGCCGGTCCAGGCGGGCTCGTGGCCGGAACCACCACCGCTGATGAGGCTGACCTTTGAGCGATCGTAGGCTGTGTTGAAGACTACGCGGTTGGTCTCGTCGAGACTCAGCAAAGGGTTGTAGGCAATGAGACCGCGGAGGGACTTGACGACGAGGCCGTCGGGGGACTCGAAAAGATGGCGCTTCGACATGATTATTTTTTTTTTTTTTTTGGTATCAATTAACAGACAATGCGAGAGAAGAGAATGAATTGATGCCGGGTATCTTTCTTTTTTTTGTTGTTGTGCTTCTCCGCTCCCAGACTCTGCTCTGCAGAACACAGGCTCCTCATCCGAGAGCGCAGGCTGCCTTTTAGGCAAAACTGCTAGTGGTGGTGAGCTGCCAATTGGCAACGGACACCGACAAGTGTGTAATTCCGCAATGCATTTGCATTTCCCAGTGTGCTCGTACCAATGCGACACTCATTGGCATACCCGCAATGCCACCCGCACAAGCACCCGCACAAAAAAAGTTGCCGGCTTCCTAGAAGGGGCAGATCCGGGGCGTTTGGTGGCCACTAAACTAATGGGCCCCCCGGAGTGCCGTATCTGGACGTGGGCCGAACCCCAGAAATACATGACCCAGAAATACATGACCGCATGACCATCCGCTTTTCGGCTCGGATTACAACACGAGGCCCAGCGCTCGAGAGCTCAACATTCATCGTCACCTGGACTGAAGAATTTTTCTTTTTTTAATTGCCCCTGTGCTCTGTGCCTTGACCGATTTTTTCTGTTGGGTCTTGAATATAATCCCCCCCTGTCCGTTGCTGTCGTGGTCGTTTCCCCCTCCTCTCTCTCCTCCCCCCCGCCGCGCGCATCATCCCTTGAACAGAAGAGTGCCCCTCTTTGAGACCTTCTTTTTACCCCTCCATCAACCCTACAGACAGCTAGCTATAGCTTAGCTCCAGCACCACAACAACAGACAAGATGGCAGCCCCCAAATGGAGAATTGCTATGGGATGCGATGTAAGTTGTCCAATTCCTTGACAGTCCCTCAAATTCCCTTTCAATTTTGTTTTTATTTTAATTTACTAATTCCCCTTTGTAGGAGGCCGGTGTTGGCTACAAGGACGCCATCAAGGCCGACTTCGAAAAGGACCCCCGCGTTGAGTTCGTCGAGGACGTCGGAAGCTACGCCCGCGACGACAAGACTGCCTACCCCCACCGCGCCGCCGCCGCCGCCAAGCTCGTCGCCGAGGGAAAAGTCGACCGAGCTCTGCTGGTCTGTGGAACTGGCCTCGGAGTTGCCATTGCCGCCAACAAGGTCAAGGGCGTCCGCGCCGTCACAGCCCACGACAGCTTCTCTGTCGAGCGAGCCATCCTCAGCAACAACGCTCAGGTGCTCTGCTTTGGCGAGCGTGTCATTGGTGTTGAGCTGGCGCGCAGACTGGCCAAGGAGTGGCTGGGCTACGTCTTTGACGAGAAGAGCGCCAGCGCTGCCAAGGTGCAAGCCATTGTGAACCTAGAGGACGAATCTGCTGCATAAGCAGTACATATTATGTTTGATGAATTAATAGAATGAATACAATAAACGATTTACTCCAAGATTATTTCTCGCCTTCTACTTCCCGCATTTGCATTGAACAATGGGTTCCCTCTCGCCCTATCTTGCCTGCCCTTAACTACAATACACCCCTTGAAAGACTGTGCCCCTGTGGCTTCCTCACCTTAAAACTTAACCACCTGAAGATATCAGTTTGGTGGGGGAAAAAAAAGAAAAGAAAGAAAGAAATAAATATTAATAAGCTTTATATAATAATTATTTATTTATAATTTGGCTGAAAGATGGTGGGAAAAGGTAGGCAGGGTACAAATTTTTAGGGATTGTCCTGTATTACGCACGCTGAACAGGTGGGAATACGACCCTGGAACCCTTTTCCGATGTGATTTCGGCGCCAACGCATGCGCTAACAATTGGTTCAGGTACCAGCAAGCCCCCCCACCACCAGCTTCAGTTAGTGCACTTCCCAAGGGATAGCCAATGGGCACTGCCCTGTTGCGGCTCCAACTTGGTGGCGTTTGGTTGGCCGTTTAACGAGCCGTGAATCGTGGCGGAGCACTCGACTCTGCTATCAAAACTCGTAGTTCATCTCGTTTGTCTCAACTTGGTGCCTCTTACGATCCAAATACAATTCCAAATCAGTATCCAAGTATTCGTATTCGTAAAATGGATGCCATCTTCGAACAATCGCACCCGGCATGCAGGCAGCCGTGTTTATTTCCAAGATAAATAGAACGTAGTGTTTTTGTCTCAATTAATTCACAATCTCAATTATCAAGAACTTTAAACAACAATTTCATCACGTTCATATCTCTCAAAATAATGGCTTTCAACTTAGATTCGGTGCCCGACTTTGATGGCCTCCCCAAGGTCGAGGGAATGCCTCAAGGCTGTGCCTGGGGTATTTTCGACCGTGACGGGGAAAAGGACAAGGTCGGGACCCTAAACTTTTTAACTCCTGAAGTTGTCAAAGCTGCTGCTAGCGAAGTGAAGGATGGGGTTTCAATCTCTCTCAAGTATGACAAGATACCTTCACCTTTGATTCTCAACTGTGCTGATTCGCACCAGCTGGCCGATTAATGCCATGAACAAGTTTGCGGTTCCTGGGCGAAAGCCAGCCGAGCATCGAGTATTGTACATCCCCGAAAGCATGTCTGCTTTACCCATTGAGCTAGGAAAGTCATGGGATGATGAAGTATCATTCAACACCCAATGCAGCAGCCAATGGGATAGCCTGTGCCATTATCAGCATCAACCTTCCGGGCTTGCTTACAACGGAGCAACTCCAAGCAAAGAAACCCTCGCAAGCGAATCAAGCGATTCGAATTACATGCCTACGCTAGATCATTGGCATGCTCGTGGTTGCATTGCCGGTCGAGGTGTGCTAATTGACTACAAGGCATACGCTGAGGAGATGAGCATCCCTTTTCATCCCTTTGACGGTATCCGCATCAAAGTTGAGGATCTGGAGACTTGTGCGAAGCACTATAATATCGAGTTCCAGCCCGGTGACATCCTCCTCATCCGGACGGGCGCTACAGAGATTATCGACAAGATGGACCCTGATGGCTTGGCAAAAATGGCAGCGTCTCAGTTCTCAGGGCTTCATGGATCAGAAACGACTGCAAGGTGGCTTTGGGACAAACGCTTTGCAGTTGCAGCATCGGACTCGAGCAGTTTTGAAGCATTTCCACCCTTCAAACCAGATGGATCGCTCGGTGGCATGCAGGACCTTGGTATGGAGTTGATCCGGATCGTTGGATATTACTAACATTATAATAAACAGTTCTTCACCCGTATATGCTTTCTCTGTTTGGTATGTCTATTGGCGAACTCTGGGATCTTAGCAGATTGTCTACATACTGTAAGAAAACCAAGCGGTATACTTTTATGATGACCTCAGCTCCACTGAACCAGCCTGGATTAGTTGGGTCACCTCCAAACGCTATCGCTATTTTTTAATCATTCCAGGTATTGTCAATCATTAAAATCACTATCACTGTTGTATGAGTGTTGGTGATGGCTAATTTGCCTATTCGTAGCAGCTTAGATAGAATATGAAGTGTATAAGCTATACATACTAGATCTAGTCCTCACATCCACCTTATATAACAAGACTATCCAATGCTGTATTATGTAGACGCAAAACATCAAGAGATGCGTCAACAAAAGTTTGCGGTATTTATCTATATTCTGTATTGTCTCGGGCTTGACGATCTAGCTTCGCGTACACGGACGTGCTACTTGACGACTCTCATCTGCACTAGGTGCTGCAAGCCATTTGGTTATGGGACTAATTTGTTTCTCCGGATTAAATAATCGGAGCGGACCGTACCGAAGTAGCCTATGAAATGTGATGTGATCATATACTAAGCCTCCGTTGGCTTAGTAATTTGACGATCCATACATGACCATTTTTAGCAGCATATTCACGAGGAATCAGATTACGATGATCTTTGCAGTGAATATCAACTTTCTTGGTTCCAAGAAGCAGTCCTACAATGCTTCTATGTCCTCTTTCAGCCGCGTACGAAAGGGGTGTGCGTCCACGAAGCGTTCCCCTTATATCGGGGTCAACCTTGCCCGTTGCAAGTAGTAGTTTGACAATACTTTCGTGGCCCCTCTCAGCCGCATACGAAAGGGATGTGCGTCCATAATTATCTTTGGAGTCAACATCAACTTTGTTTGTCCCAAGAAGCAATTTGACAACGCTTAGATGTCCTTTTTCAGCCGCATATGAAAGGGGTGTCTTTTTATACCGATCCTTTCGGTCAACGTCGACCTTTTTTGTCTCAAGGAGTAGCTGAACAATAACTTCATGGCCCATTTCCGCCGCGGTAGAAAGAGGTGTTTGATATTGACGAGGCTTGACTTGGCAAAAACTGTCCAATTGGGCTTTTAATATCGATTCGGATAGTTTCTCGACGCTTTGCATTAAAAGTGCCATTATAGCTTCACGGTTATTATTGACAGAAGCTGCAAACATTGGAAAGAAATACTTCTCTCCTGGGATGTCCATGTTCGGAATTCGTCTCAACTCTTGAGTAATGAGTCGATGCAGATTCTGGTGTGAAAAGATGTATAACAAGGTTGCCTTGTTACTATATGAAAGTGTTTCATCTAGATAGCGAAAAGGTGGCATTTGCTCCAATGGTTGGATAATCTTATTTAGATATATCCAGTATTCATGCGGAAAGTCTATCAGAAACTTTTCATAGGTGGATTGATTGCACTCAATGTCATTCGCATGGTTTAACACGTGACGAACCGCATATTTGAAAAATGGATGTCGTTGACTGACTATCATGCCTGGTAGGGGATTAGTCTTCTGGGAAGTCTGTAGTCTCCGGAAATCTGGAACAGTCGGAGATTTTGATTTGATATTCCACTGTGTGTTTATAAAGGAAATGCTGTGTTTAATCTCAACCATGCAGCGAGTCTTGAGTATTTCGTGCGTATAGTCGGTGAAGTTGGCGGAGTCGCCTTTGAAATCCGGCCAAAGTTTATTTATTCCACCATGGTCGAGCAAAAAGTCACGAACTGATTCATGGATGAACTGGACGGTTTGTTCTATCCCGCTTTCCCTAGTTCGGGTCACTTCTGCGAGACCCTTAGAGGAGCTCTCGACATACAAATTCATATCTTCCGATGTGATGTCATCCCAGATCAAATCTCCGGTGGTGTCTATATTGATCGGCTTTCGAAGGGCAAAGTAGTACTCTTTCAAAGTTAACGGTCGTTGGGCGAACAGAATCCACTGTATGCAAAGCCTCAGTTCCTGCATATCGTTATTGTCCCTTTTCAATATCATTTCAAATAAGTCATCCAAACCTGGGGGGATCCCATCGAGACATTTCTGGAATTCTTCGACTCTACCTTTGGCGCATGCCTTATTTAGCATTGCAATAACCAATGCAACCCAAAGGAAAAGGCCCATTGATTTTTCTTGTATCCGTAACTTCAATACCTCAGCTCTCTTTGAATTATTCAATCTCAAATTTGAATGAATGAAGAGAGCAATATCATCGGTGTGGCCCCTTTCATTTTCTAAAGTCACCTGTTTACCAAATCTGATGTTGATCGTTGGATAGTGACGGCTTGAGAAACAGATATGTACCTCAATATTTTTCTCAGTCGCACACTCTCCTACCTCTTCAAAAAAGGAAATCATGTCTTCCACTTCTTCGTCGGAACACTCGTCAAGGGCATCGATGAATAATTGTAATTTCCGGCGTTCTAGAAGTTTTATAGCTTCAAAGAATGTATTTTTGAGGGTTTCCAATTGCCAGCCACGGTTTTGGATAAGGTGATAGTCATTAGGGCCAAGGTCATCAAGAACCCCTTGGAGGTCCTCAGCCTTCTGAAGTAGCTGCCACAAAATAGATTTGTAAAGCCCAATAGTTGACTTCTCCAATTCTCCGCCTCGAGCGTTGAAGAAGAATGACAAAACAATGGCATTCATACTAAACCTGCCTGCAGTCTTGGCCATTGAATAGAGAAATTTCATTAAAATTGATTTCCCAGCCCCAGGCTTCCCTTTGATCCAAAGGAATCCACGATGTTCATGAAAGTTCTCATTGTTCAGCCAGATTTTGTACTCGGTCGTATCGAGAAACCACTGGCATGTCTTATGGTGAGCTGCTTTCAGCGTCAGGAGTCTCTCGTCGATCTCGCGAAAGTACAGAAGTTCCATCAATTTCTGACGCATATCCAAAACCTTCTGGGTTTTGGCATTGGTGGCATTTTTATCGCGCTGGCGGGCGGTTTGCTGGTCTGCCTGGTGTCTGGAAGCTGATTTTCTTGATTATTAGCGGTATTAGAAATGGCCCATGCAAAACCCAGCATACCAATATTGACAACGCTCGCATTCACGATAAAATTCCCAGAACCTGAGTGCTGAATCCCATCGCCAGTGAAAGCAGATATTTCACCGTCTTGGTTAGATATCCATGGTCGCTTTCCTTCAGGTTCCACAGCTAACTCGGTATCGTCTTTATGTGGATGATTCGGCGCTGTTTCGTCCATAGTATCAGCTGGGGGCGTTGAGCAAGATACGTGGTAATAACAAAACAACAAATTATCGAGTTGGTGCGGTCGTGCGGCTGACAGGATCCACACTAGTGCACATTGGCTGACTAGCGGTGTGGCTCGCATACATTGCAGAGAGAAATATTCCACATCGATTCGGTACATATCGATAAATCTCTTCTTGGCGGGGATTTTCTTTTATGAGCTACGATTAGTTTTGATGCATCCTTCATAATCGAGGGATTGATTGACAGCCACAGCTTCGGAAGAATTGTCGCGAGTGATCGAAAGTGCGTCAACATCAAAATAGCTGGAAAAATTACTATGTGGGAGCACTATAATTTCCCATTGGCATTTTAAGGTTTCCCGGTTATGAAACCTGGATGTTGCTGATTTGCGCTACGCTGAAGATTAGGCGGAATGGTGTGCCTAGTAAATCCTCAAGATGGGGTCATTGCACAGTGGCTATTAGTCGTACTTTGTCAGGAGAAGGAAAAATAGCACTAAGACTATTGACAAATGCAGGTTCAGTTACAAGTTAAGGAGAGATCAGTTATATTTGAGTTGGATAAATATCTGATGGATGCAACCTCGTCAGAGAACGATCTCAAACTATGGTAGTTAGCAGGTTGCATGTTTAGAGACTATCTAAATATAAATTTTCATTCAGAATGTCTGTTTTCTCAAGTTTAATACCATCCAGAAAAATTATGTGAGGTCTAATCTAACTGCTCACCCAGGCCAAACATTTTTGTGCTATTTTCCCAAGCTGCTTCAGTGACCTTTTCAACGTTTACCCCCCTCAGTCCTGCAATTATATATGCGACTCGTTCGATTGTACAACTCTCATTTCTCTCTTTGATCATGCACTTGAGATCCCACTTATCCTTCTTCTTGGCCGCGGGAAGCGGTGCCGCGTTTGCGCAGTAGCGCTTGACGAGATCTGATGTGGCTTTTAGTTCTCCCCAGGGCGCATCCGTCTCGATTTGCAGTCGTTCCAGTGGAATCTTGGACACCATTTGTAGGCTTTCTTGGCTCTGGAAGCTGAAACCATTCACGCTGACGTCGAACCCGAGCCCGACAAGTTTCTCCATCTGGGCGGTGGAGCCGACAAAACTGTGTACCAGACCACGACGTGGCAGCTTATCCAAGTAGGGGGAAATAATGTCCACAAAGTCATCAAAGGCAGCTCGACAGTGTAAAAATAGCGGCAGATCCCACTCGTTCTTCACGAAAAGATCTAGTTGAGCCTTAAAGGCTCGAATCTGCACCTCCTTTGAAGCGTGCACCTCTCTGTCGTAATCCAGGCCAAGTTCTCCAAATGCGCCAATCTGGACTGGGTTCTGCGTAAGAGCATCCTTGACGCTCTGCTCAAGCTTGTCGAGGTATTCCTCGCCACCTTCGTCGAGCTCAGACGCATGGTATGGGTGAACGCCAACTGTGACAAAGCACTGGGAAGGACGAGATCGAGCAATGTCTCCGTTAAAAGTCACATCCTCGAGTGACATGCCTGTGAGCATAATCTTGTGAATACCAGCATCCTGAGCACGATCGGCGGTGTGCTCAAAGTCAGGCTGGTGATACTGCTTATTGCGATAGATGCCTTTGAACTCTTTGGCTGTCGCTGTGACGGCTACCTGTGAATGTTTTAGTGTACAAGCCCCGTTCCTGTTTTTATGAGGGGTTCCATACATCTGCAAACCGAAGCTGTTCCTTAGGCCGCGACGGGGCGGCCGTTGGGAATTCGCTCAGATCGATCGGTTGCGCCATATCGAGGTGAAAGCATGAAAAAGTTATTAGATATCTGGAATAGGGTCCAAAAATGATTGTTAGGCAGTGGTTAAATATGTTATCTCCTCACGTCCAAATCCAACGCGGGGCCGGACAGTGGAGTTGGCAAGGAGGCAAGCTCCGGTCAGGGGCCGGGCTTGGAAACTTCGATCTTGGACTATGTTATGTCTCAATTTTCTTGGCGCCTCGAGATAGCCCTATTACGTCAGTTTTCGTGTAGTCTAAAGGGCGTAAACTCGAATTTTTCGCATGATTCAAGCAGCCTCGCCGTTGGACTTAAGGCGAACGATCTGTCTTACCGGCCCGGTGCGGTGTGCCGGTGTGCCGGTAGGCTTCGGACAACTCCACCGAGCTAAACAGGTCCGTTGCCGTCATCGGCGAGCTTCTGACCATCGGCATTAGCTTAACTTGGCATTTGTTTCGTTCCTCCAACTAAGTAAACCGAGACTTGGGAGAAGAACCATCCATTCGTTTAAACCAAACGGAGAGCCTTCTTGAATTCCAGTATTAACCCTCACATGTAAAACACTGATTTTAGCAGACACTAAATTGAGGCAACAATCACAATCAAGTTCAAAAACTAGACATTCTGACAACTCAAGTAAAATTTGAATACTGATACGGCCATTGACTCCTGTATCAAACTCCCCATCGCCTCTGCATCATAAATCAACCAATAGACAAACTTCCCTTCATGACTTTTGATTCTCTCCTCAACCTTCCAAGCTCCCGTTATTGTCCGACTCCGCTTAAACAGTTCATAATCCCCAATCCGCCAATTTGCTTTTGTTGACCGTGAAGTCACCCCAAGAAAGGCCACAATTTCTGTTAGTTCCTAGCATGCCAATGGCGTCCGGTATCAAACACGCCCGAGGCCGTATGCAAAGTAATGAAAGCCAGCCTCCAGAACAAAAAAAGCCCTTGCGGGACAAACAGAAAAAGAATCGACAACAACGCAGGCCAAGACTACGAAGACTCAAAGCAAAAGACGAAAGCAGCAAAGCGACATAGGGAAAATCACAAAGCAAGGCAAAACGTCAACGCAGCAATTGGACACAGCATATGACGGAAGAAAACAAATAGAACCAAATAGCTTGAATGAATTTGAACTGATGACAATCCACCGGGGCCGAAGATCTCCAACGCCAATCATGATTCAGACCAAGGAAATGGAGTGTGCGTGGTGCCGTATTTGAAATCCAGAGCTGCGATGAAACGTATGAACCATGATCCCAAGTCGACGTCGAGGGTGGGTATCGTCACATCAGAAAAATCATTGCCAGCAGGAAACCCCTGCTGGACACGACAACGAATGACGAGGCAAGATAATCGAGTCCAAACGAAAAAGGAATATTGGGGAATTGGTTGCAAAGTGTACCCCATCGTCAACGAGTCAAGGTCGTGGTCAAATTAGTCAAATTACTGAGACTCCCAGGTCAGCTATGGCTCTTTAGATTTCTTGCCTCAAATAGTTTAGGTAAAGGTGGTCATACCTGGGGAGGACCAGCAGGTCCAGGGGGGCCGGGAGGTCCAGGAGGTCCCTGAGGACCGGGAGCAGGCCCGCCAAAGTGCTGAGGACCGTAACCACCGGGACCATGGCTAGGCATTCCCATGTAATGAGGAGGGGGGGGAGCAGGGCGATAGGGGGTACCAACACCGGAGTTGTTCTGGGATCGACCCCAGCTAAGACGGACGCGAGAGTTACCGATGGGGTAGCCCTGCATCTGGTTGATGGCCATCTCGGCGGCGTGACGGTGGACGAACTGGACAAAGCCGCAGCCCTTGCCAGGAGGGATCTTCACGTAGGTGATCTCGCCAAAGCCCTGGAAGAAAGACCGAAGCTCATCCTCGGTGACGTAACCAGAAAGGCCGCCAACGAAAACAGTCGTGTTGTTGGGGTCAGTGAACTGGTTCATCTGTGTAGCCGGGTTGAAACCGCCGTAGGGGAAGCCTTGCATACCACCCCACATTTGCTGCTGGGGCATGCCGCCCATCATGGGGCCGTTGTGGTGGCCGTGGCCAAAGCCGTGGTTGCCGCTACTAACATCAGTCACCATGTGTCAAATGCTTGGTTGGACAATAAAGCAAACTTACCGGTTCTTGGGGGTAGCAGTGGAGATGCGCATGGGGCGGTTACCGCAGTAAACACCCTGCATCTCAACTAGGGCACGCTGTTGGTCATTCTCGTCGGAAAAGCGGACAAATCCATAACCTCGGCTCTGGCCGGACATGGCGTCGGTCATGATCTTAGCAGACTTGCAGGAAGGGAATCGCGCCTGGAAGAGAGAAACCAGAACATATTCGTTGACCTCAGGGCCGAGGTCACCAACGAAGATGCTGTACTCAGGACCGCGGTCGTCGCTGTAAACAGTTAGAATCCAATTGAGAGAGAATTTGGGACAAATCAAGCATACCGTCGGTCAACCAGACCACCGCCAGATGCCCAGTTAAGCTTGAACTGGCGGGAGCTGTTAGGGACGGGAGTACCGTTGAGGCCCAGGGCCTTGGTGGCGGCCTCGGGAGAAGGAAATTCGACGAAGCAGTATCCGGCGTTTCCAGAGTTCTTATCGCGGATGACCTTCACATTGACCGTCTCGCCTGCGGCAGAGAGGAACACGCCCTTGATGAAGTTCTCATCCATCCAAGGCTCGAGCTCGCCCATCCTATTCCAACGTAAGTATACCTTCGTAAGAGAGAAAACTGGGCTTTCCAAGATGCGTACCAGAGAGTTGTCTTCGGGGGCTCCTGGCCAGCCCCGGGAGGGGGGGCAACCGAAGACATATCGGGAGCGGGAGGGGTGCCGTTGGGGAAAGTCATTTGGCTAGCGGCAGGTCCACCATTAGCCGGCACCGAAGCGAAGGGAGCGTTGAGTTCCATACTGGACTATACTCCAGTCAGTTTCTTGTTCACGCAGGGGAACAGCTAAACATAGCCATTCGAGGGCGAGAAGATGAATCACAGCACGCGCAAAGTAGCGGCGGCTAACAAGGACTTACTAGTAATCGAAAAATGACCAGAAATGCTCAAAGGACCAAGAATATTCGACAGTGGTGAGAAACTGTATCTGGTAAGCCTCTAAAAAGAAAGCGAAGAAAAAGGGCAGCCTACAAGGAGATGTTGCGAAGCTAAAACGAGCGAGGCAACGAGATTGAAAGAGACTGTGGCAATCGTTAGCCTTTTGCATCGACCAAGAACATAGACAAGGCAGTGCTGCGCCCACGGCTGCCGAGAAAATGGGGAGCAAATCGATCTCAAGTCCGTGATTCAAGGGAGAATATCCAGAGGCATGTGACTCAGGTGTTGCCGAACAAACGCATTGGCGACGACAATGCCGTTCTTATGATCGACAACATCCCAAGGACACGTTCTGTTCATTTCCCACATCCGCATGGCACGCTCGATCCAAGGAGCCATCTGCAAGATTCTCTGACATGTACGAGGAATTCGCAAGTTCGAGGGCTTCGATCGCACCGGTGGGCACAAATAAACGATGAACGAGGAACAGAACTTACCGAGCGTAAATCTCGTACAAGTCGTAAACACCAAGTAGTAGGAGAGCTGCGACACAAATTAGCATCGCAGGCTTTGTGCGTTTGCTTGGTGCATATGCAGAGCAGAAAATGTCTTCCCAGGACGTGGCTGAAAATAAGGTTGAGGCAAGTTTTCGGGCAAGTAGTTGTTCCACATCCACGATGCCTAAATCACGAGGAACCAGGCAACTCTGCAACGATGCACACCTTGGCGCACCACAGCAAACGGGATTACAAGACCATCCGCGCAACAAACACCTTTAGAGAAATGCGGGGCACTTACTGCTGAGGGAACAGAGAATGCGAGAACAACCAAGCAAGTCGTTAGATATAGATGTCGCCAGACCTAGATCGAAATGTTAACCACCGCGTGCCAACCAGTTCAACATTACAAATGTGCTCACCTTCACGCCAAATCTATTCCAGTGGATGCGAATCTGCGAAACCGAAACTGGGAATTGGGAACGAATCGAGAAAGACTTTGTCCAGACCCAATGCCGAGACTCCGAAAAGCAGTCGAACAGATGAGAATAAGAATCTCTCAGACGCCGTCACGCCGTTACAAGAAATGAAATGCGTGGGAGCGGTGGAGATTGGAAAACGCAAAGTTCGTGGGTTGAACGTATGCCCTACCAAAAATTCCAAAGGAATGTGGTATGAAAGCTGAAACGTTCCGGGAAAAGAGTCGAACCTATTGTAGCGCTGTTAGTTACTGACGGCAGATATTTCGCACTGTCTAATCTAGCTATGGCAGTAGTGTGATGCGATCTTTGGTCCATCTGGGCATGGCTGGCTGCATCATCCTCGAGTCCAATAAGGTCCGCTGACTCGCATAGGGTATTCCCAAGCGCATTGGTTTCCAATGGAACAATTCCGATAGGTGGATGAACCCTAATAACACCACAATAACCCCCAGGAAGAGGGTTTGGTGGTTGGCGCAAGTGCGTCAGGCTCCATTAACTGAGAAGCTGCTCTCTGATTCGAGTTTGGAGTTCAGCTATCAACGTTGGTTGGGTCGCCGACCCTAGAGCCCGATCTCATCGACCAGCCCGCATTTGTGGAGGTACCCCAAGCGACATTTCCAGTTCGGCGCAGTTCGCGCGGATTGCGCAGTCGCTCTCGTATGCTGGGCCACAGGAATGCGGAGCCAAAAACACACTATTCCACCCATTGATATGCCCCGTAATTTTTCCTCATTGGCAGACACTGGGCGCGTTGAGTGGCCCAGCGAGCAATTCGAGTCTCGATTCCGAATACGACGTCAGAGAGGGGTACAAAGTCGATATGTCGGGCGCGGTCTTGCGATAAAACGGCCTGGCCGAGCAATATTGGCATGAGGCCATGAGGAGTCGTTTCGAGAGTATCGGAATCATCCATCTTCGGCTGTCCGAGGGGCAGAATCGGGCGGTCGGGTTGATCGGCGAATGCACAACAAATGCCCTACTGCGGGGCCGGCGAAGAGGCGCTCTTGCATGCCTCTTTTCCTGGCAGGACGTCCCAGCATCTTCCAGATCCGTTGCGGCGGTTCCATGGTAGTGTTTGCCATTGCGCTCGTTGTCCTCGTTATTATGCGCCTGGGGTGGACGAGGGACTGGCCACGAACTCCAGATCTCACATCGCAGACAGGCGCCATTCGATCCACATGCTCAATGCCACAACACCACCACATACAGACAATGACATAAAAGAAAAAAAAATTGCCAGGGTAGACAAAACTTACTTTTAGGCGCCAACAAAAACAACAGTAACTCTCACAGCCAACTTTCCAAAACACGCGCAAAGGAAGAGAGAGCCGTGGGAACAGTGATGATAATTGAGGGGGAAGGGAGGGATGTTGAAGGAGAGTCGCGGGATGAGTCGAAGTGCGGGAGAGGCAGTGAAAAAAGACAGAGCTTTTTTTTCCTAACCTTGCCTTGTTTGGGCCTTGGTCTTGGGAACAATCGGGGCGCGGGGACGAGGGTGCGAGGGTAGGGGAAAATTATCGAACAGGGGGGTGCGCTGCCGTATCCGCCGACAAGGGATCTGGGATCTGGGCGGCCTGCTAAAGGTGGCACTGAAACACGACGATGTGCTACTGGCAAGTGACGGAGTTGCTGCAGGGTGCGAATATCGACGAGCTGGCCGAAGCTACGGAGTCTCCGGATACAAACGGCGTCCGCGGACGAAGGCAATCCCAGGAATAATCAACGGCGCCAGATGCGACAATGGTCCTTTTATCACAAATGGCCGCTTTCGTTGAAACAAGTCTGCAACAAAGACGAGCAAAGCAGTGTGGAAAGAGGATAATGCAAAGTCAGTGGGAAGAAAACCGACCAGCGAGGGCCTCTGGAAAACATGCACGAACAGTGACGACGGGGACGCGGATGCGCAACAGCGTGTGAGCGTGTGAGCGTGTGAGTGGGTGCGGTAGAGGGTGGGAGTCTCTGGATGGGTGTGTGTGCGTCAATGTGGAGAGAATGGAAGGGAGGAGAAGGGCGAGGAGGCGATACTGTGGGCCCGCTGCCCGGGCTTCTCCAGCGCCAAAAAAGGTCTCCCGCACAGTACGCATCGACATTTGGCTAGGACCAGTGCCAGCAGATGCGCAAAATTGATGAGGGAATGGCAGCGGGCCTTGAGACTGCTGCACTGCGGGCTGCACTGCACGCTGCCTGCACTGGCGCCAGGGCAGCAGGGAAGCCGTGTGTGCTGTGCGCTGTGCGCTACCACCATGGCGATGGGGCTAGCGGTGTCTGGCAGGGCATGTCTTGCCCTACCTGGTTCCGGTAAACGATTTTGTGACCTGCACGAAACACGAGCACCTCGGTACAGTATGGGTCAAGTACCGTGTACGGAGCGAATGAGCAAGGTTCAGGCGGGCTGAGAACGGGTGGACAAGAGGAAGCTTTCCTCCCAAAAAAGCCTGTCGCGCTGAGCAGACTTTGGTGGTGTGGCTTCGACAACCAGGGCTATCCCTGCCCAGGCGTGCCACTATCAGGCATGTCTGGGGCGTTCAAGATGGAGCCCTAACCCGCTGTGGATTTCAGCACTCGATGCCTCGATGCTAGGCTGGCCACAGTGCTAGACGCTGGGCGCTGGGCGCTGGAGGCAGGACGGCCAGGGCGAGATGAACGATGAGAGACCCCTGCGGCCAAAGCCCTGCCTGCCTTGTGGACCATGAAATCATTGGGCGTCTGGGACGATGATGGGATAGATTGATTGATCGAGCGGCCCGATCTAGGTAAAGTAGGGCATAGTGGGAGGATGCGGAGGAGAAGTGAGGGATCATCGCAAGCGTAATAACAGTGTAATAACAGTGCCTAAGCCTACCACCACACTGGCGAATTATCAAGAACGAAGGAGGGGATTCTCGCGTCACTGCTACTGTCCATGGTACTTCGCTCCGCATCAGGATGCCCGAGGTGCCCAGACGAGAGAAATGGGTAATCTCACGCGCAGAATTGGGACTCAGCGTTGCATTCCCAACTTGGGAGATTTGGAAAAACAAGGGTGATCATACACTGAGAAAGAAAGAAAAAAAAATCCAGAATACCAGCGTTCTTTCATGTTGCGCTAAAACGATTTGTTTAGAGTTCGCTCTGGCCCGGCGATCGCATGGAATGAAGGGGTAGGGTTACCACAGCTCGGGACGACAGCAAAAAAATTCGTTGTCCCAAACAGACCAATGTGACCATGGGAGCTGACTCTCAGAGGCGGCCACGGTACGCATAAGCGCACGCACCATCATCCGGGCTTTGTCTCAACTCATCATTTGACCTTGATGTTTTTGTCGTTGCGGGAGCTCGGGGCTGGGCCACTGCGGGAAGCGATTGCAGGGCCGTCCGAAATTGGTGTCTCAATCCACCGAAGCCCCTTGCTTCCGGCAGCGTCACTCGTCGGGAAGCCGTTGGACGTGTCAAGCTGCCGTGGTCGTGCCGTCCGAGACTCAGTCGCATCAATGTGGCACACAGCGAGACAGCGGGCCCGGCGCGAGCCCCAGTAGGCGAACAAGCTACTATCTTCCCAAACGTCCGTGGCAACAAGGAATCCGGAGCCGTGCCGTCGAGCTTGGCCCCCACAGCTGGCACTGTCAATCTGTCCATTCCCTCAGCTGACGATCTAGACGTTGCTAATTGCGTCCCAGCTGCCATTGGCCTTCCATGAAGCTTCGCTGGCCTGCAGAGGTTGATGAACGGATGAATTGAGACCCAACTAGAAACATGATGCTCAGGCCGTCTTGTGGTCGAGCCGCTTCCGTGCAAGATGAAATGTTCCTGCGTCTGGATTTGATTGCAATGAGCTCAGCTGGTCTCACACACGTCTCTCGCTATGAAGCTCGACACAAATCTCCCCTTTGTCAATTACCACCTGCCTCCCTTTTGCTTGTGTCTGTCGATGACCAAAGACGTCGGAGTGATACGCTGTTGATAGCCCTCGTGCACGGGGCGTTGTCTTAGGGGATGCAGTGGCGTGGATGCAACAATTAGATGAGGACAGGGCTTGCTTGGGGTCCTGGCGTCGACCAGATCTTGGTCCATCACTCCAAACAGGCCAAAGCTAGCACTAGGGTTTTGGAACCAACCGTGCTGGGTGCTGATTTGCTTCTTGCCACGAGACCACAAGATCAATGTGCGAATTTTGACTCCTCACGCCATTCAGGCTACGACCAGGTTGCAGAAGGGCCACCGTCGCCAGATTATTATTCAACCATTGCCTCCACCGACCCCGGATAGGATGGGCTTGAATTGGAAGGGTGGCACCGCAGCGCGCCGTCGCAAGTGGTCTGTCGAATCAGAAGCAAATGGGCACCTTTTCCAAGCATGTGGGTTCTTTGGTGCCAGTGGATCTGCCCGACACGTGAGAGATTATTTCGTACATTGGCCGCGATGCAGCATCTGCACAAGGGTATGAGGTTGAACGGCAATGGCCCGAATACCGAACGCGGTTTGTCATTAATTTCAGCAGGGCGAGCCGCCTGCGGGTTCACCCAGGAGATACATCGAATGTCCCTCACGCCTGTCAGCTACGCCGGAAATGTCACGGAGTCGAAGTGCTGGGCCGAGAAATACCGCCGGCATCGTTAGGAGAGGATTTACTTGAAGTCGGGGGGGGTCCCTGGGAGCCCCAAAGTCCCCAGGATAGGCTTCAATCCGGCCTTGAATATCGTCCCGAGAACAAAAAAAAATTTACATAGGTAGGTATACGAGCAAAGTACATATGCGTATTCACTGTTACCATGAACCGAACAAACCCTGTCGCGCAACCAACCCTCGCAGCCAATGAAGCCAGAGGCTAGTCATTCTGTATTGTCGTCGATGCTCAATGCCCCTGGTCAATTTCTCCTTCTCAATCGCTTAATCGACCCGATTGCAGCCTGGCTTTGCGAGATGTGAGCGTCGACAGCGTTCTCGCCATGTACACCAGCCGCATCCGTCACAACCAGGGCCCCGGATACTGCTTGCAGATCAGCCAGCATCCCTTGCAACCCTCCCCAATTCCTCAAGCCCGGCCGTGAACCGATGACGAATGACCATTTTTAGAAGCCCGTGAATCTGGGAGAAATGTCAGCCCGACTCTGCCCAGCGCATTGGCGTCAATGCGACAGGCCTTGACGCGCTCTTCTCTCAGTTCTGGCGTTGCTCGCTCTGGTTTTCGCCAGGTCGGGAAACGTGCTGAGATTTTTAGCTCGCAAATGACACAAGAGTCACATCATTTCTGACAGGCATTAGTTAGTAGCTCTGTGGTATCCAAGACTTGCTGTGTCCGGGTCCGGGGGCCGAGGGCGTGGCGTTAACGAGCGGGGCGTCGCTCTGTTTCAGCCCGCCAAGGCAAAAAAGCCCTTCCCTTTTTTTTTTCCACAGTGATGATGCCATGGATGCCCTACCCATGTTCCTTCTTGCTTGCTTCTGTCCAGGAACGTTGCTTATTTGGCTTTACCTTGGGAGTGGCCGCCGCCAGAGTGACATGGCAGTGGCCTTGCTTTCTTTTTCGATTTTTCTTCTTCTCTCTAACTTCTAGAGCCAATGACACTTGCTAGTGCAGCTGAGGCAAGACCATGTCAGAACCGTCTTGACCAGTGGGGACGAATGTAGCTGCGCCCGCCTATTCACTTCCAAGTAGAGTAAAAAAAACAATAGCTCCCCTACATTCGCTTTTCTTTTTGGCTCGAACTCGGTCTTTTTTTCTTACCTGTCGGGTTGCCGAAATGAGCGACACTGCCACAATCCGATTACGCAGCGTTTACATTCCCAAGGCAAGACGCACGATTGGACTCAAACAAGGCGACGTCCTGGCCTCGCGGATGGATTCTATGGCGATCCTAGCCTCCTCCCTGCCAGTCCGCATCGTATAGCCCAAACAGAATGTCCCGACGTTTCCGGCTGTGGCCACTCAGTCGGTCAGGCGGACGCAATGACCAATCCGGCTTCGAGTCTGCCCGAGTTGGCACTCGAGGCATGCCACTGGACCCGACTATGATGACGAAGTGCCAGACTTTCGCAACTTGCTTGCAACAAGTTGCCCGTCGAATTAAAATGTCACCCTCCCGAGTGCGCCACAGATGCGCGCGAGGGGGCCTTGTCCACGCAAAGTAGTATTGGGCACCGGTTACTTCCTACACCGCGGTGGCATCGACCACACCAAGACATCACCGGGATTCCTGTTGGCTTCTCTTGCATAAGGGTCTTGGTGCATCCATGCGGGAAGTCGATTGAGGCTAGAGACGGTAGCAAACTGATCGCCAATTCCCGCACCCAAATATCACCATGCTGCAGCATCTGTCAAACAATTGGCATGGTTCTAATTTCACCGTGAGAGGGGCCTATGAACGCGTGCCATTTTTGCAAGTCACAATAACAACCATACCGATGTCATATGAGCGCTGCTGCATCCGTGGGGTAGCGTTGCAGCTCACTCACATGCGCGAGTCCCAACATTCGACACAATCAAAAAAGCAATCCATAAACTAGGACATGTTTGCATCCAGTGCGATCCAGGCCCAACATTATTTCTTTTTCTTTTTTCTTTTCTTTCTCAGAGCGCCTCAAAGCCCATTTTCGTCATTGTGGCCTCGAGATACAGCATCTTGACCAATCTACTATTGCGCCTTGCTATTCCAATCACGTGACAATGCTGTATGTCTCAGACCAAACAATAGTCTCTCGTATCTTCTGCTTAGTCAGTAATTCAGGGCCGTGATCACCGCCCAGGTCCATCGAAACAACTCGTCACCCAGAGCTGCCTGCATCAGGTCGCCAGGATATATCGTAATCGCCTAGCCTGCTTTCTTGAACCCGTTTTTGTTCTTCATGACTCTTCGTTCCTTGTATTTTCTCGAGTAAAGTGGACAGATTTTCCATCATTTCCGTGACGGCAGAACCCCGCGCCAGCGCCAGCCTGCAATCAATTCGAGGCTGAACATCATGGCTGCCCCTCCAACGAAGGAGCGGGAACTGCAGCTTCTGGACAGCGTGGAATTGAAGATTATCAATGTCGCAAACAAGGAGAAGAAGCTTCATGAACTGCTGCAGCGATACCTTCCGCCAGTGCTCCTCAAGGCGGCCAGCGAGCATGCCCAAGTGAGAGCTAAGGTGGGTCCTCATCCGAGCTTCATCGTATGCTATTGCTCACATTCTACAGGTCGTCCAGATATACACACGGCTCAAAACCTTTATTCAACCACCAGAGTATGGATTCTGCAATTTTACTGTCTATTTTGGTCAACACTAACAGCCCGTCCCTAGGGTTATTCTGCCAGTCAGTGCACTTCTAGACCAGTACAAGTCGAATGACTCGCCGTTGGTTAAGCATCTAGATCTGTCTGCTATCCAACATAGTTTAGACCGCCTTGATGATGATGAACGAAGAGACTTGATACCTAAAGCCCTCAAAGGTCTGGCCAAAGAAGAAGGCCAAGCTCGAGCTGGTGCCCTGTTCCAAATCATCCTACGACTCGTGCTAGACATCCGTATCCCTCCAAGAGGCAGCAAAGAGGATGAAAACTTCAGAGAAGCCATAGGACTGTCAGATGAGGCTGATGCTAAGTATCTGGCCAAGCTCATCGGTATCTTTCTCAGATTCAAGGCTCCAATTAACCAGTCTGATGTGCTTGGTACACTGAAGAGCCAGACGCTCACAGAGGAGGAACTAAAGATCGTTTCTGTCGAAGATCCTGAGTCCAAAAAAGTCTTTCAGCGCTTTGCAGAGGTTAAATTAAAACTTATAGCATTCCTAGCCAGTGGTGCTTTCACAGATGAAGAGAAGTTCCTGCCTGCCATTTACGCAGCGTCGACATCCGACTCCAGACTCGCATCGGCAGGTGATGAGGTCCTCAAGAGAAGCAGTGTATCCGTGGAAGATGAGGCTATCGTAAAGAAGCTATTTCAAGATTATTTCTTTCTACCAGCAATTTATGGATCTCGAATTTTGGGCATACTTTCAAAGTCCGCGATCTCCGCCACTATGGAAGAGGAGATTATGAAGATGGTAACAACAGACTTTAATCCGGATACGTCAGGTTCTGAACAAGCTGAGAGGGCTCGCATGAGAGAATTGATATTTCCTGAGACACACAAACTCCACAAAGCTCTATTCCAGTATTTTGCCTGGATAGCCCGTGTCGGGCCCTCAAAACCGGGATATGGAGCCATGGCAACCAAGCTCATCATACATATGAAGGAATACATTATAAAACAAGGATGGCCTGTCTTTTGGGGTCCACACGAGGGTCTTCGGCCAAAAGCGTACGAGTTGATTGGGTTACTAGCCAGAGGCGCAGACATGCCAATCGACGAAAAGGTCGAAATGGCCGATTTCCTTTTCCGTTCCCTCTCGGAAGATACAATCGATGATGCTGTCATCAACATTGATGGAGCTCTTTCCAGTTTAGCTGCATCTATGCCAGTCATAACTGGCAAAGAAGCTGAGGAATTAAAGAGGATGTTGCTCTTATACATGGTGCGCCCTGATGAGCCAGACGAATATAAACGGAGCACACGACATGCTGTTGTCAAGTGGGCAAATCAGTGTCTCAAATTTTCTGATGTCACGGCACGCTGGATCGATATTCTTGCCATTGCTGGAACTACAAACGAGCGAAGTGATGTTGTTGAACAGGGACACAAGGGTCTTGATCCATGGACATATTTTGCCCATAATGAGGAGAGTCCAGCCCTTCCAGACTGGCGTGACATGGTGGTCACCTTCTTTGGGGTACAAATTGACCCAACTACACAGCTTGAGTCCCAATCATTGCCTGAGTGGAAAGACAAGCCACACTCAGTGTTCCAGAACTTTGAGGGGCCCCGACTAGCTGCATTTCCAGTCGCATTGCGTTACATCAAGCACATTGTTTTCCTATCCGCCTTAGATGACTTCAAAATCGAACCAGACTGGATGCAGGCTCTTGATGCTCGGGTCAAGACTGACATCAAGACTCGAGAAAAGATTCTCGCCTATCTCCACACAGTCGACAGCGGGTTCATCCTCTTTTACCTCAAGGCCTGCCTTGACGGGGCCTCTCTCGAGGATTCCCCAATCACGGAGGAATGCATTCGATGCTTCGTCGATATGGCATCCTTGAGCCCGGGTGGCGCTCTCGGCTTCCTGGCGCAATTTAGCAACAACCTCCTTCCACTCATCAAGTCCAACAACAAGGAAATCCGCACGCTCGGGGCCCGAGCCACGGGTATTCTAGTTGCGCACCTTGTGAATGACTCCGACTCTGTTGAGAACTACTGCAAGACATTGTACTCCCTCTTTGAAAACGCCAAGAAGGCTGTCGGTGCGACTCTCAACGCTGCAGAGGGAGCCCTGCTCACCTTCAGTCATGTATGTTCACGATGTGTATACTACGGCCGACCTCTTCCAAGCCACATTTCGTACCCGTCATCTCTGCTTACTGGCGAGAATGTCGCATCATCCCTTCACGATGCCGCCCTGGAATCATTTGCACAGCTCTGGACAGCAGCATTAGCCATACCTCCGCGAGAAGGCGGCGAGTCTCTCAAAGTCATCACTGAAAAACTAGCAGCCCAAGCAAAGAAGGGCAACGAGAAGGCTATTCTTGCCCTCGGAAGGCTTGCGGCTGGCCTGGAAGAAACTGCAGAGGATCAGAGCTCGGATGAGAATGGAGATGGTTGGTCACACGGTGTGCTTGGCTCCATCCTGACGGAGCTTTTTGGTCTTCACGAGATCAAGCGAGTAGAAGTGCAATTCACTGTCGGTGATGCCATAACCGCGGCAGTCTCTCGTTGGGACTCTGACTATGTGAAACTCACGATGGATGTAGAGTCTCGTGGCTCCCAGCAGCGCGCTGGTTCCCGAAGTTCGAGATTGGTAGCTATTCTCAACAAACTGTTCAAAGACTCAAAGGCCACAAAGCCATCGCTCCTCAAGGCCTCTGGAATTTGGCTCTTCTGCCTTGTTCAGTACTGCTCTCACCTACCAGAGGTTCAGTCAAAACTTCGAGAGGCGCAAGCTGCCTTCATGCGCCTTCTCAGCGCCAGAGACGAGCTTGTACAAGAAACAGCCTCGCGCGGTCTATCTCTAGTTTACGAGCGAGGTGATGCTGATCTGAAGAGCACACTGGTTAAGGACCTGGTGTCCGCCTTTACCGGCACTGGCACACAGCTCAAGGTCGATGAGGATACCGAGCTTTTTGAGCCAGGCGCGCTCCCCACAGGCGAGGGCAGCTCCATCACTTCCTACAAAGATATTGTAAATCTCGCCAATGAAGTTGGTGACCAGAGGCTTGTGTACAAGTTCATGTCCCTAGCTGCAAACGCCGCAACTTGGTCTACCCGATCCGCATTCGGTCGCTTCGGGCTCAGCAACATCCTTTCGGACTCAGAAATCGACCCAAAACTGTACCCGAAACTTTTCAGGTATCGGTTTGATCCCAACCAAAATGTTCAGCGGTCAATGGAGGACATTTGGAAGGCTCTTGTGAAGGACTCTGGCACAGTCATTGATACCCATTTCAATGCCATCCTGGAAGATCTTCTCAAGAGCATCCTTGGGCGTGAGTGGCGCATGCGAGAAGCGAGCTGTTCTGCCATCTCAGATCTCATCCACGGAAGGCCTTTCACTCAATACGAAAAGTACTACCGGGAGATATGGACTTCGGCACTCAAGGTCCTCGATGATGTCAAGGGAACCGTGCGACAGGCAGCTCTACGGCTATGCATGACATTGTCTAATGGGTTGGTGAGGCAGCTTGAAGAGGGCTCTAACGGAGCGGCTGCTCAGGCGATGATGAAGGAGGCCCTTCCTTTCTTGCTCTCTGACAAGGGCGTTGAAAGCTCAGTACAAGAAGTGCAAATATTTGCAACCATCACCGTCTTGAAGATTGCAAAACACGGAGGCAAAGCGCTTCGCCCCTTTATCGCGGACATGGTTTCGCAACTTCTTGAGCTGCTTAGCTCCATTGAACCGCAGCAAATCAACTATCACTACCAAAGACTCAATGAAGATACCCGAGATGAGCTCGACAAGCTTCGCTCCCAGATGGTTAACAGGTCACCCATCTCTGAGGCTATTGAGGATTCCCTGCGATTCATCGATGCTGATGTCATGGCCGAGTTTGCCCCTAAGCTCGAGGCTACAATCAAAAGCGCGCTCGGTATGCCTACCAAAATTGGCTGTAGTCGAGTGTTGACTACGCTTTTTACCCGTCACACCGGCGACATCAAACCATTTGCTGCACGATTCCTTCAGATTATGGAAAAGCAAACCATGGATAAAAACGACCAGGTGAGCCAGGCATATGCCCGTGCCACAGCCTACATGATGCGAGGCGCGGGAGATGCTGCCAACCAACGATTCTGCGAACGATATATCAACATGTACTTTAATGCCGAGGACGATTCTAAACGCCAAAAGGTTGCAGACGTGATTGTGGCCTTGGCCAAGGTCTCTCCCGACCACTTTTCTGCACTCGAGACCGAGTTGCTACCGTTTGCCTACCTCGGCGCTCATGACACAGACGAGTACACAAACAAAGCATTCGAGCAGGTGTGGAGCCAGCATGCTGGGAGCAGTCGCACTGTAGTCCGTTACGTCTCGGAGATTGCAGGCCTCGTTGAACGATGCTTGGATACACAGCAGTGGGCACTTCGACACACCGGAGCTTTTACCGTTGCAGCCATGGTGAAGGATGTTTGCAGCGCCAGTGACGCAAGTGGTCAGATTAGCGATGCCAACCTGAACAAGATTTGGCCAGTGTTTGATAAGACTCTCGCCTTGAAGACGTTCCCTGGCAAGGAGAAGTTGCTGGATGTCTATCCGGACTTTGTCGAGAAAGGCCGAGCGCTTTGGACCTCGGACTCGAAGGTTGCGGTCCAAATGAAGAAGGTAGCACTGCGGGAGGCCAAACGAAACAATGAAGAGTACAGAGTGCCTGCATTCCGCTGTCTTTGGAAGTTTGCCAGGGCCCGGGATGACCTTGATCTCATAGACGAGATTGCAGGCATTGTGACACCGCACATGGATGAGTTCAAGGATGAGGACAAGATGGAGGTTGACTCAAAGGCAGACCTACCAGAGAAGACGGCCTCAAACGGTCTTGAGGCCATCGCTCGGGGTTATAGCCCTGTAAAGATGAAGGAAGATTCGCTGGCGGTTGTCAGCAAAATCCTTGAGCTTCTCAAGCCATTCCTCTCAAGCCCCAAGTTTGCAACGATCAAGCGCCAGGTGTGGTACGAGTGTGTTCATGACCTCATGGACGATGCAAAGGCCCCTTCAACCGCGGCAAATGACGAGAAGGGCGTGGCTGTCACTTATCTACTCAGCCTGGACATGGATCTGGTGGATGTTGGCACTGAACCGCAGCGAGTAATGAGGGCCAAGGCAATCGGAGCGACGCTCAAGGCAAAGGCTAGGGGTGTGTTTTGTCAGTCCGGGCCGGACATCAATCAGTTCAAGGAAATGGTGAATGGAGCGCTAGCAGGAGAGCGCTCATTGGAGGTACAAAAAGTCTTGAAGGACATTCTGGCCGAGCTGGCGTAGAGGTGGTGTGTAATTGGACATATCTTGGCAGCGCAGAAATGGATAGCTTTGCAAGTTATTCTGAACTTATGCTTAGTGTGTTGCATCTTGAAAATAGAAGTATTTTCTTATGAATTTGATGCATGTGATTGAAGTCGGTGAGGATAAGATCAAGTATTGGCTGATTGATTATGTCATTGTCATAAAGTTGTGTCTGTGTGACACAATTTAACTGCATGTGGTGTGGGTGCATGATGATATCAAACGGGTAAATGATCACCAGCCGGTTTGATGCTCAACAAAAGCGGTCGTTTCATGTAAGATGGAAGAGTCTGATAAAGACTCAACGGTAAAATATGATAATTCTTTTTTGTAATGAATAATCGGCAATGGGGCAATTGGGCAATGGCTGAGGGAGCCTGATCAGGCTGGGTGTTTAGGGTAGGGTGACAGTCGCGTAAATTGATTTTCCGCTGGTTTGGCGTGTCTGCCGGCCCAGGGCAATTTTTTTAAACAACGGTTGCGTCACTGTGGTTGGGTGCCTGTGGCTCGTGTGTGGGGGACCTATGATGTGTGCCGCGGCCGGATAGTGGCCGGCACTTTGGCACTAATACATACAGATCGACTCTATTCGAGCTTGGGTGATTCTAGAATCCGGTGTGGGCATCACATCACGTCAAGGCAGAAACGACAACGACGACGCATATGGGGAGAGACCCGCCAGGCCATTGCACAGTGACATACTCTCCCGCTGTTGGTGGCGGTTGCACTGTCTGCTACATAATTTACAGGCGGGGCAGCAGCATCTTCAGAGGCCCTCACCCACCGCCCCGCCCAATCGCTGGCCGGTACTTGAAGATAGCATCGCACCGACGTCAAACGTTTTCCACGCCGCCTTTTCTTTTTTCTTTCCCCGACGCAGCCCATATCCCGGATCCCTCGCCCGCCTGCCCTGCAACGCCCTCCGCTGCCAGGTGTTGGAGACGGTTACGGTCACGGTTATACTGCCCTCTTTTTTTTTTGTGTTCTTCTCTCTCTGCTTCTTCCTCTCCCCCGCTCCCCTCTCTCTCTCTCCCACTTTCAACCTCCCACCTACATCCATCTCACTTCCATTCCGTTTTCGCTCCAGCCAGCGCCGCCCGCCATGGACGAAAACATTGCCACTTTTAACGCCATCACCGGCGCGAGTCCCGAGGTTGCCCGCAGCTTCCTTGAGATGACTGTCGGCAACTTTGAGCGCGCCATCGAGCTCTTTTACGAGAACCCCGACCTCGCCTCTGGCGTCGGAGCAGGCCTCTCGGCCAACGCCGCCAGCTCGGCGCCTCCCCCCCCGCGAGCCAGCATCGGGCGGCAAGACGACGATGGCGTCATCCACATCGATAGCGACGAGGACGAGGACATGCAGTTCGACAACGACTCGGACAATGAAGAAGACGAGCGCGCAGCTGTTGCACAGGCTGCCGCCATCGCCCAGGAAGAGGAAGACATGGCCATGGCCAAGCGTCTGCAGGAGGAGCTATACCAAGAGAACCACGGCTCGGGCCAGGGAGCTGATGATGTGCGGGCACCTATTGCCCGCACCACTGAGACCCTCGTAGCTCCCGGAGGCGGCTGGACAGGAGACGATAACGGCGTCGAGGCTGCCCTCTTGGAGCAGCTGCGGAGGAGACGACAACAGCCTGGTGAGCCTAAACTAGGCCAATCTACGCACCGTACCCACACTGACACAGACAATCTATCCAGGCCGATCTGGCGGTCCCTTTTCACAGCAGATTTGGTCCGACCCCGAGCGCCCGTCTGCATCTTCCCAACCTAACGAGAATGGCGCCCATGCAAGACGCCTCGAGGACCTGTTTCGACCACCTTACGACATCATGGCCCGCATGAGCTGGGACGAGGCACGAACGCTGGGCAAAGAGGACAAGAAGTGGATCATGGTGAACCTACAAGACATGAGCGACTTCAACTGCCAGGCCCTGAACCGCGACATCTGGAAGGACAAATCAGTGCGTGACATCGTGTCGGAAAATTTCATCTTTTTGCAGTACGATAAGGATTTCCCCGACGCCGAAGAGTACATTACCTTTTACTTCCCTAACCGGACCCACGAGAACCCGGATAACTATCCCCACGTCTCCATCATCGATCCGCGGACGGGCGAACAGGTCAAGGTGTGGAGCGGCCGGCCATTCCCCACTGCCGCAAGCTTCCACGCCGAACTGGCCGAGTTCCTCGACCGCTACAGCCTCGCTGCTAATAGTAAAAACCCCGTCGCAAAGTCAACGGCGTCCAAGCCCCGAGTGGTGGATGTGGACCGGATGACGGAGGATGAGATGCTGGAGATGGCCCTCCAGAACAGCCTGGAGAGTGCCACAAACAAGGAATCTAGTTCGACACCCAATGTGCACGACCCAGATGCCCTGACCAAAACACCAGAGCCATCGGGGTCGGCGGAAGGAAAGGGCAAGGAGCCCGAGGAAGCCCAGAACCCTTTTGCTCAGATTGTCAGCACCAACCCACACACAGAACCCGAAAACAACCCTGCCACGACAACACGCATTCAGTTCAGACACCCAACGGGCCGTATCATTCGCAGGTTCTCCCTGCAGGATCCGGTGCGCAGGATCTACGAGTGGCTTAAGGCGGCGCCCCTGGAGGGCAAGGAGGGAATTGAGTTTGAGTTAAAGAAGATGCCCCAGGGCCAAGACTTAATGGAGCACTTGGATGAGACCAT
Organism: Calonectria ilicicola; assembly: GCA_020809705.1. Taxonomy (NCBI): domain Eukaryota; kingdom Fungi; phylum Ascomycota; class Sordariomycetes; order Hypocreales; family Nectriaceae; genus Calonectria; species Calonectria ilicicola. The sequence continues at coordinate 862,181 of CP085828.1, read as the reverse complement.
CGCGGACACGGGACTGAAGCAGGGCACAGTTATGATTGAGTTTATCGAGGACTAGAGGATGCGAGTGCCAGGAATGATATGCACGGCGATGGATTGCCATGGTACATATGGGACCGCGAAGGTTGAGGGATGACGAAATGACGGTCATTTATTTTATTCTTTTTATTCTTCTTTCCCTTTGTTTGCCCATAGATGAAAGGAACGAACTGGACTGGATCGGGGCGGGCAGAGCTGGTCTGAATGGCCTACCGACAGAGATTACGAAAGCATGCATCGGGGCAGGGAAAGGGTCGTATTATTTTACTCGGACTTGACTGTTTTCTGAGGGAACTCCATTGCTTGAGACGGACCGGAGCCTAGGTAGTTGAACTTGTTATTATTAGACACGCCTGCACTTGTGATAGACAGGGCAGCACAGGGCATGACAGGACATGGCGGCAGGACAATTGATTCAGTTGCAATGTGAGGGAGAGAAAAAAAAAACGTTTTTTGACGCTCGCTTAATGACGCCATGCTGGGACATGGGCGGGAATGGGAGACAGACAAGTCATGACGGCCAGACAAAGTCTTTGTTTACCCCGTAGTTCTTGGTAGCTTTGGAGCTAGAGGAGTGAGGGAGGGATGACGACCAACCAACGACGAAAGAACAAAGGACTAGGCATGGAAATGAGTAAGAGGAGATGAAAGACAGGCCGATAGAGACTTGGGGTTAGTTCGCGCCTGGTATGAAATGACATGGCAGCCACTCGCTCTTGGCTAGGCCAAGTGGCCGTCGAGTTCACAGACATGCAATCTCGTGCCTCTCCCAATCGAATGGCTCAGGAACCATGCGTCTTGCGGGATCGGCAGATTTCCCGATGGCCAATGGACCGGGGGGGGCTTGAAGGGACGGGCGGCGGGATTGGGTTTGCGGAAGGGAAAGGGAAAGGGAACTTGTACGCAATCCAAACGGTGTCGGGCCTGGTTGCCATGCGCTCCAACTTGACTGGATGACACGAGCTGACGCCATTTAACCCGTCCCGATGTTGCTGGGCTGATTGCCAGGGGAGCCATCTCTCTTTGTTACTGGGGTTGTTAGCGTCTAACATCCCCCACCGTCGCATCCTCCCCGCGCGACGGGCCCTTTCTTGGAGGGCAGCCCTAGGCACTGGCCAGGCCAGGGACAAGGGTGACGGAATAGAAGGCTCAGCCTTTTTTTTTTCAATGATGGGAAGAGTTGCAATGGAACAGGTCATATTTCTAGATGGACAGAATTGAAAGAATTTGATGTTGGAATTGCGAGTTTCATTTTTATTCGTAAATAAGCTACTCTTTCTCTCTCTCTTACTCTCTCATCTTTCCCTTCTTCCCTCCTTGTCGTCTCTTACTTATAAATAAATAAATTTACAGCACCCCCCTCCCCTCCCCTCCGCGGCCCCCATGTGATTTTTTTTCTGTCGGCCGGCCGCTTGCAAGGGCGCCCCGTTAGCTACGTAACCATTCCCCTCACTCCCACTGCGCACAGGCTGTGACGCCCGCTGGTCACACCAAGCAGCAAGGTCCCTGGACTGGTTGCTGCTCAACAACCCCACAGCTGCAGACGACGGGGAAAAAAACACGGCGCTGGCGAATGGAAGCCGCCATTGCATGGGAGAGAGCTTGTCCAAGAAAACAAAAGAGACCCAAGGGTCCGTCTGTAAACAGTGACCAAGCTTAACCCGCACCTGTTGTCTGTTTTTTTTTTTCTGCCACTCAGCTAGCCAGCCAGCCAGACATCCTTCTTCGTTTCACTGTACTTTTTTCATCCCTCTTTTATCTGTCTCACCCCATCCATCCCATCTACCTACCGCCCGCCCTAGTGTGTCCGTGTAGGTGGCCGACCGAGACAGTTACGTCGACGCCTCGTTATTGCTTGGTGGGGATCCCGCCAAAACGACACCGCCAACTCGGATACATACAAACTTGCGGGAACTCTCCCTCTCTCTCTCTTCCCGCTTCCCACGCTTCTGCAGACGCAGGTGCCGCCTGATTGAAAGTGTTTAAATACGCCGGGGCCAGCACCCACCTACCGTCCGAAACCAACGACCGAGTCCTCTCTGTCCTGTGCACCCCCGTTGGGAGAGCACCGCTGACATCCTCCCGCCTCCCGCCCCGCGACGAATCGAACGTGCTTCCCACAACCCCCCGAGACCAGCCAGCGGCCACCATGGCGGACTGCGAGCGAGAGGTGGATGAGGCGAACGAGGCTTTGGACCCGGAGCTTTTGTACTCCAAGGAATTCTGCATTGGTTCGTTTCCTTGCGGCGCCGTGATGGTTGTTGTGGCGGGACAAGTATCGCTAACGAGGGGTCATGCTGGCAACAGGTGGTGGTAGCTTTGGAAAAGTCTACAAGGGGTACGCACCGAAACATAAAAAACATGCCCTGTTCAGTGGCTTGCGGACGGACGAATTGCTAACTGCTGTGAACCCAGTGTTGACAAGCGCACCGGCCAGGCCGTCGCCATCAAAGTTATCGACATTGAGAGCGCCGAGGACGAGGTCGAGGACATCATCCAGGAAATCGCCATCCTTTCTGAGCTCCAGTCGCCCTACGTCACAAAATACCATGGCTCCTACGCCAAGGGAGCCGAGCTATGGATCGTCATGGAGTTTTGCTCAGGCGGCAGCTGCGCCGACCTGATGAAGCCCGGCTTGATTGGCGAAGACTACATTGCCATCATCATCCGGGAGCTGCTGATGGGGCTTGACTATCTGCATTCAGATAAGAAACTGCATCGTGATGTCAAGGGTGAGAGGATCCACGGCCGAGACCCCGCTATGTGACGGTACTGACATTGCACTCTCGCAGCCGCCAATGTATTGCTCAGCTCCAACGGCCAGGTGAAGCTGGCTGATTTTGGAGTCTCGGGCCAGCTCTCGGCCACCATGACCAAGAAGAATACCTTTGTCGGAACTCCCTTTTGGATGGCACCCGAGGTCATTAAGCAGTCCGGATACGACCACAAGGCCGACATTTGGTCCCTGGGCATTACCGCCCTGGAGCTTGCCAACGGCGAGCCCCCTTACGCCGACATTCACCCCATGAAGGTCCTGTTTCTGATTCCAAAGAACCCTCCCCCTCGGCTGGAGGGCAACTTTACCAAGGCGTTTAAAGAATTTATCGAGCTTTGTCTGCAGCGGGATCCCAAGGACAGACCCACCGCGAAGGACTTGTTGCGACACCCGTTTATTAGACGGGCCAAGAGGACCACGTACCTGACAGAGCTCATCGAGCGACACAGTAGGTGGGCTGCCACTCATAAGGGAGACGATGAGGACACATGGGACACAAACAGCCGCAGAGAGCCCCCGCGGGAAAAGGTGGACGAAGACATGTGGGATTTCGGCACCGTCAGGCTGGTTGGCGAGCGGGGAGGAGTTGTTACCAGGCCAGGACTCAATACCATGGACGAGAACGCAACCAATGCGCGCGCGGCGCGGTCCGTGGAGAATAGCGATGACTACGGCGAGCGACGGCGTGAGCCTAGCCCGACCAAGGTGCGAGACTATGCGCTGCAGCCAAGTGAAACCGTCAAGGCTGCACATGCTGGGACAACAAGACAGGCGAGCCCCCAAAGGAAGCCCGTCCCCGTACCCGAACACCAAGAAACCCCGCAACACCGCCCAATCCAATACCCTCCACCAGGATTTGGATCACCTACCAAGGTTCCTCTACCTCAGAGCCCGATGAAGCCTGTGATAACACGAGAGGTCATCGAGACGCCGCGGGCAAGACCGCTACCCCCGGTGGCTATTGGGCAGTCCCCCGACTACGACCGCGAGTTGCAGAGTCAGTTGCAGCGTGATATGGGCATGCTCAACCTCAACTTGATGATGTCGTCAGAGGGAAGCACGGGAACGCCATCGCATGCGAACGACTGGTCTGGGCCACCGGCGCCGCCCATGCACCAATCCCCCTCACGGACTTCTAACCCCAAGCCAGCACCGTTAAGTCTGCCAGAGATTCCTCCCTATAGGTCAAGCCAAAACCAGATGCAAGGCCAGAGAGTGCCGTCAGTACAGAGGGTTCCCCCTTCACCACCCACGATTCCAGCGCCATTGCAAACCCAGGGACCCCGTCCTATGCCCACAAAGGCAGAGTCCCCGGTCCCATCCGAGTTTAGCAACCCCCCTTCAGCATTCCCATCACCGGCACCGGCCAACCCCAACGGAGAGCTAGACGCACTCAACGACGTCATCTTCCCAGCACTAGAGGAAGCGCTTAAGAGGCGCCAGATTCACCTCCAGCAAGTGTTTAAGCCCGGTCAGAACCCTGCACTGGTGTCGCCGAGCCAGAGGCGTGCTGAGGCAGCGCATGAGAAGCTCCGGGGACTCGTGTACAAGCTGGCTCACGTGTGCAAGGAGATTGACCACTACGACAAGGCCGAGCCTGTTGGCATGGGACGGGAAGTGGGTAGCTTCCTGGAAGGTCTCCTCGAAGAGATTCTTGTGAGAGTAGAGCCGCTAGACGAGGATGAGGAGGTGTAAACCAAGTTATGTATGTCCACTGGGCCGGCGCATGATGAAATTCAGCCAACTGTCAGCATGGGCGAATGAGGGCGGTTCTTTGGGAGTTTTACGGGAATGGCATGGAATGAATGAATTACTGTGTGAAATATGAGGGAATCAGGCATTGGGGGGTGATTACATGTACGAACGAACGAACGAATGAGCGTGGGATGGGCACAGGACCGCATGATATGACAGGGATGGCTTGGCTGCAGGGAAGGACCGGGAACGAATGCATAAAAGGAATCCTTTTTTCTGTCTCCTTTTTTTTTATTAAATGGCTTGCATTATTATCATGGTTATAATATGAGGCTAATTATTGGTGGCATGATTATGGTAATTCTTGTGGCTTTGCCAGTGTGGGAGAGGGATTGTGAGCTCGCTGAGAGTTGCACAGGGTCCTGTGTACGTTCTTAATAAAATCTGAAATAAACTAATCCTACCCGATCTTTTCTATATACTTGCCTGGGATTAGATGTGGCTTATCTTTTTTACGCTTGATGGCAATGTAGAATTGGGAGAGGGCCCACCAAAGAGGCCCGGAAAGCAGATCGGCAGGGGAGAGTGTTCTCACGATGTCCCTCTTAACTGTCAGCGCCTGACTGTAATGGTCGGTAGCTAATCGAGCTCTAAGGAGTTATGATGCTGTTGGGTACATGTCAAGCGACTATTTTGTGGCCCAAGCATCCAATGACCTGGCCGCGCCTTTGACTTACAAACCCTGGCGATTCTTTGTCTCATCGCTAGAGCAAACACATCCTCTAGATTCTTTTCTTTTGTAGAACATGATCTACACAAATTAACAAGATGAAGGACGGAGTAAGCGAATTGTCGGCTAGGGACTGCGAAGCTATGCCTCAGGGCCCAGGTACGTGTGCCCTTAGTAGCAGCCTCTATATCCGCCCAGTTAGTATGCTGACTCCTTTCACGCCTCCAAGGACTGCTGGACAGAATCACACAACCTACCGTACAGCAATGGCTGTTAGAGAATGTGTTGGAAGCTCCTCTTGACGAAGAACCTGTTGACGAAGTACCTTACTTCGACCAACCGCATTCCAAGCCCCCAACTGAAGCTGGTCTTTCGGACTGGACTGGATCCCCCGAGCATCAGCAAAGCCCTCCAGCTTCAGGCCATTCAACTTTGCCCTCGGTCCACGACCACCATAATAAAAAGAATAATAGTATTGGGGATCAACTCCAGATATTGCCATTGACACATCAAAACTTGGGTTTGTTTAGTAGCATTGTGGACGGCATGACATCAGTTGCGTCGTCCAGTATGGAAAAGTTAAAGGATACCGTCCCAAGCAAACCGGCTGATTTTAGCCTCAAAGCTCAAGAAAACGGAATTTTATCAGCACGAAATTCCAAACGGCCGCAGAATCTTGCCAGTATAGTCAAGTTGTGCGATAGCACCGATAACATTACACCCCCTACAGAGGGAGACTTTGACAATTTTTCTGAGAGGGCTGAACGTATCAGCAATGAGATGTCCATGGCCGTTGAGATCGTCAAGGACCTCTTTATAGATAGCAAGATAAATGGGTATCGTCCTACGTTTAACCAGCAATTTTCCAATTTGCCCGAAAATGCTGGCTTTAACAAAGGTCTTTCTCCTCCCCAGCCCGGCTTTCTCGAAGGCATGGATGTCGACAAATTTTGCTCATTTAACATTGCAAAACATATACCTGCAGCTGTTTTACACAGCGGCACTTACCCCTTGACACTATCTCATATAGCTGCCGAAGTGAAAGGCCCTTCGAAGAGTTTGAGGGAAGCATACGTTCAGAGCGCCTATGATGGAGCGGCACTAGTTTATGTGAGAAACCTAGTGCTTGCTTTTATAGGTACCTCTGATGAACCTGGACACTCATACATGACTACTTTCGCTACCGACGGAGAGTTTCTTAGGATCTTTGCACACTATTCTGCCGTGTCCGAAAGAGGCGTTCTTGAATATCACCAATTTCCCATTTTCACAAGCAGCCTCACAAATGATTATGACAGTTACTGCGCCTGTCAAAGGTGGATCCGAAATGCTCAGCATCGCGCGCTTGTGTTGACCCTCGAACTAAGAGACAAGCTGGATTCTTATTGGGAAGCGAAAAATGGTCGCATTTTATTGGGGGAGAACGAACAGTCGCCTGCTTCTGATTCCGAGGCGATGTCTGGGCTGGGTTGTTACACTAGCGCCGCAGGGCGAAAACGGAAAGGTCCCCCTTCAAGCCCGTGAGCCCTGCCGGATTCCACTTCCAACTTCGTCTTTATTTCATCGATCTGCCTTGGTGAACTATTTTGTCTATTCTCTAACGTATCTATTTGTCTCTGTTGTCTAGCTGTATCTCGATTCTTAATAAATAAGATAATTTGTAAAAAATCACTCATTCATCATAAATAAAATAAATAATGTTAAGAAAAGGAAAAAAAAGCAACAAGAGAAACAGTAGGTTTCGCAACTTGGTCCCTCTAGCGGGGTTGGTTGCGCTCATTCGTGCGGCGAATGCGGAACTCTACACATTTCGTTATGAGAAGCCACCCAAGTCAGTGGTATATAACAATTTGGGAGATTGGTAAGACTTCGGAGGTGTGGCCCGGTTACCTGATGTGTAGGTTCGCTGGGAGTTGCACAGGGTCCTGTGCACGTTCTTATTAAAACATAGAATAAATTAATCCTATCCAATCTTTGTTGGTGCACCTGCTTGGAATTTTACTCATTAATCAGACTTGTAGACGATGGCGGAGCGTGTGGAAGGCCCTGACCAAAGGGGAAAAAAGGGTAAACTATGGTTCCCTTTGAGAATGATGGCATTTGCTAGAGATAGCTAATTTCCAGTTGGGTAGCCATAAGGAGACCAATATCTCTCCCCATTGCAAACGGCTTCTTTTCTCTGCTATGCCATGTACCCATGAGTCGTAGCGGACGAAGTGTTGTTTGTATGATATGGGCGGCGGGAAATTAGTTGCGGGTTGCAGCGTGTTGGTTTTAGGCCTGAAATTGGGGGAGGGTTACTTGAGAGACCGTCCTGGCGCAGCAATGGCTTTTGTTCATATCAGTGTGGCATTATGCCGATCAATAGCGATGCGAATGTAATAGAGATATGATTTTAATTCGTTATTTTCGTTCTCACATCCAATCTCCCACCAGGCGGGTTTGGTGGAAGGCATGATTGCCAAATGCTGCGGCTTGGATGCAGCTTATTTTTTGCATGCACTATTTTACACACAATCCAATCTAGATAGTAATGAGGTCCACCATGTAGGAACGTAAGTAGTTTACTTGAATTGTTCTCTTTTTTTTTTTTTTTACAGACGTTTGAAGGGCCGTCGGGGTAAAAAATGTGCACTGTATAAACACTCTGCCGTGTGATTACTAACAGGTTTGTCCGCCACAAGAAAGTGGCCGCCGGTATTATTAGGCTCATTTATGATATCTAATTAAAGCATTAATAAATAATTAGAGAGGCAAGCCCAGGTCATTTCGGCACCAAGGCGAACTTTGGGGACATATCTACACGCAATGAGTTACTTCGCGATTTGTCGTCGAGCGGCGCCCGTCTAGAAACTTCAACCCAGCAAATCTAAAGGACTGGCTAGCAAATTGTATACATTGCTGCACAAGTAGAAACAGTCAGCGAGGTCGCTGTCAGTGATACGTGCTGCATGGTGTGAAGGAGTGTCCTACAGCCATATACGTCGGTGGCGACGAATTTCAGCTGCGGGATGAATCAGGACTAAATCAATAGGCTGACGAATAGTGCGTTTTTGACCCCTGTAAATTCTCGTATCGCATGCACTCTAGTTTCAGGTTATCTGTCATTTTTATTTTCTTTTTCGTGCCAGAACTGTCAGACCGGGGGACGGGGCTGAGCATGGATGTGAGCCACGCTGAAGAGTGGCGCACCTGACCAGGCTCACCCATGTTTGAGAAGGTCTTGAGCAAGCAGGATTCTGGGGATTGGTTGGGGAAGCGCAGATTGCTACGGGGAGGCGGAGGGAGGCCTAGGACTACTGTAGACAGCGTGGCAGAGTGCATGTTATTGGGTGCCTGCTGGGGAAGGGCTCTGATATAGCGGCCAATGTTCGTCAGAAAATGATCATTCTTGGTTTTTCTTTTCTTTCCTGGATAGATTTATACAGATAATATTATTTATTCCAACGAAAACAATAAATCCTGGGTTCTATGGTAACCCGTGGAAGGGTAGATCCTGAGTGAGTTGTTCCGTACCCCATGCCCACGCCCAACTGTAATGGACAGCAGCAAATTAAACGCTAAAAGAGTTATGATACTGTTGGGTACGCGCCAAGCGACTATTTTGTGGTCCAAGCACCCAATAGATTGTTAACCTATATTTTGCCGCCGGCCTGGCCGCACCTTTGGCTTACAAACCCCGGCGATTCTTTGTCTCATCACCAGAGCAAACACGTCCTCGAGATTTTTTATAGAATAGAATCTACACAAATCAACAACATGAAGGACGGAGTAAACAAATCGCCGGCTAGCGACTGCGAAGCTATGCCTCAGGCCCCAGGTAAGTATGCCGTTAGCGACCCCTATATATCCTCCCAACCCCGTCTTGCTCACTGGTCCGTTGCAGGCAAAGGGGACCCAGGGGGTCATTTCAAGTTCGTCCCAGCGAGGAGAAGGGCTCACTCTGAGGAGCCTCTGCCGCCGGTCAAGAAAATTAAGACTGAAGGAAGCTTGACAGCTGGTAAGTAAAGCTATTCTATCCCTTCCTGCTAGTGGGCATGCTGACTCCTTTCGCGCCTCCAAGGACTGCTAGATAGAATAACACAGCCTAAAGTACAGCGTTGGTTGTTAGAGGGTGCTCTGAAAGCTCCTCTGCTCGAAGAAGCTCCTCCTCTTGACGAAGCTCCTCCTCTTGACAGACTGCACCCCGGGCGCACAACCGAGGCTGCTCCTTCGTTTTCGTTTCCATCAGACGGGGCTGGCTCCTCTAAGTTAGCAGCATTCTCTGAGAAGAATAACAAAATATCCGAGGTATGGGCTTCTTTTTATTATGCATGACGACTTTTGTTGACTTACATCAATGGTACAGGCTGTCAAGACTTCTGGCAATCCGCAAATATCACCTGTGTCCTCCGGTATCGAGAAGAACAATACTGGGATTCAACTTGAGAGATTACCTCTGACAAAGGACAACCTGGCTTTGTTCACAAACATGGCCGGCGGGAGAATGTCGATTGAACCGCTGACAGTTGCGTCGACTAAAACCACACCAACCACAGCAAACGGTTTCGAAACAGTTGCGCATCAGAATGGAATTATATTTGCAAATGATTCCGAGCCCCCGCAGAACTTGGACGATTTAATCAGGATGTACGCAAGCACAGATAACATCACACGGCCCACACGAGCAGATTTTGATCTTTTCCGCGATAGGACTTGGCGTGCCAACGAGGCGACAGTAGTCGCAGAGACCGCCAAATTCCTTCTGACAGATTTGAGGAAGCTGGGATACCGACCTGTGTATAACAAACAATTCGCAAATTTCCCCTCTAACGTTGGCTTTAACAACGGGCTTTCACCCCCTCAGCCCGACTTTATTGAAGGGGTAGGCAGGGATCAATATTCATTTGCCTTTGTCGACAATATTCCTGGCGCTGTTCTACACAAAAACATCAAATCGTTGGTCTTGCCGCACCTGGCTATTGAGGCGAGGAGCCCTTCGAAGGGCATGGAACTAGCAGTGGTGCAGAGCGCCTACGATGGAGCCGCGCTCGTCTATGCACGGAACCAGGCTCTTGACCTCCTCGGAAAATCTGATGAGCCCGGCCACGCCCATGTGATCACTGTTGCCACCGACGGCCGCAGTATCGATGTGTACGCTCACTATTCCACTGTCTCGGAAGAGGGTGCAGTCCGGTATTACCAGTCCTGTATTTTTGGGCGAAGACTCGTCAACAATTTCGAGGATTTCTGTACTAGCAAACGTTGGATGCAAAATGTGCAGGACCATGCGTTGGAATTGTCTTATGACCTTAAAACCCAGCTGGAGGCTCACTGGGCCTCTATGACGAGCGCCGCGCAAAAGCGGAAAGCCACTCTAATTTCATGAGTCTTATCCGATCGCCGGCTTATGTTTTTACCTCGTATTTTTTGATCTATCTCTTTTGTTTGTTTGGCTCTTGTCTATTTGTCTCTTTTGTCTTTTTGCGTCTTTGGTCACTCGATATATTTTCTTTCCTTTTGTTTGATCTGCCCCTCCTTTGTAATTAGTACAAGCGCGAATTTAGGATAAATATGGTATACAATTTATAAACGATCTTTCCTCTATCTTTGAGTTCAGCAATTGTTAGATGGTAGATAAACCGCAGCAAGACTTCATCGTGACTCTAGTAAAACCCTGTTTAGATCTACTTGTTTCGCACAGTGGTACTTCTTACTCACATTAGTTAACTTATTTGCACTAAATGAACAAGTTATGACCATCAAAATAAGATAAAATATATTCGAATAAAATATTCGTTACGATTTAAGATAAAGAATATTGAGAACCCCTCGCAACTTGACTGAACACCTTCTCCAATGAAGTGGTCGTGCTTATGAGTGGGATGAATGTAGAGCCCCACAAATTCGTCGTTGGCAGACGCCTTGACCCATGGTCTGCGGGGGATTTGGGATATTGGAGCTCGGACAAGAGGCCTTGACTGGATGACCTGGTTCTATCGCGCTAGCATGCTCCTCCTTTAACTTGAGACCAAAGTAGGATATTGTTTTTGGTCATTGGCTTTTGGCCATGAGCAGATTGCTGCACCGTTGTTATGATGAGTCGTGGTGAGACATGCCGAGTTCCCGCCATCCCGGAAGGCTAATACGCGTCCACTCGCAGTAGCTGGAAGATAAACTTCAGTTCCAGTTTTATGTTTTGGAATATGCCCAGACTCTTTCTCATTCTTCTGTCATGGATTCCGCCCGGATCTGGAATTTCTCCTGGGCCTCGCACCTGCGAAATGTTTCATGCTGGATCGGACCGTTTTGGTGCGGGAATGCTAAGACGTTGGAGGCAGAGGCAACGCGCCAGTGCGGCAGCGCCATGTCTAATATGTGAAATTATTAATGTGCCGTCGCTCCATCGCCTCCTGCTGATCATTAGCACCGGTGTTGTAGAAAAGCCCCTGCTGGTCCCAACTTGGCACCGGGCTTGAACTTGATCCATTCACCCACGCTCATTCTGATAGCTCACGGCTCAAATATTGAGACTGTTTATTCGTTGATAAATATTATACAACCAGCCCGACTAATGCACGCTCATTTACTAATTTAATCTCCTGACTATGAGAGTATCCAGCAGCCTCGCCCTCAACCTGGGGCTGGCCGTCCCCGCTCTGGGCTATAGCATTAACAAGGAGAACTTGGCTCCCCGAGCGACCGATCGCGCAGCCGAGGTCAAGAAGGCATTCCGGACTTCGTGGGCGGGATACTACATGTATGCGTTCCCACACGACAGTCTGCACCCCGATAGCAATGGGTGGACAGATGATAGGTTTGTTTTGCTTGGGATGTCATTTCGCGATACGCTCTGTTAACATAGGATGACAGGAACTCGTGGGGCGCGACGGCAATTGATGCCCTGTCAACGGCCATTCTCATGAAGGAGAAGAATACGGTGAACCAGATCTTGGAACATGTTCCCACGATTGACTTTACCACGACAAAAAAGGCCAACGACCCCATCTCTGTCTTTGAGAGCACGATCCGATATCTGGGCGGCCTCATCTCCGGTAGATCTAAACCTCTCACCTCGAGTCACTGAGTACTTGCTAACTGGGGGCCAGGCTACGATCTTTTGACTGGCCCGTACAAGGGCCTGGCCTCAGACAATGCGAATGTAGACGCCCTTCTCAAGCAGGCCCAGATCCTCGCTGAAAGTCTGAGCATCGCATTCAACACGCCTAGCGGAGTGCCGGATGGCACCATCTTCCTCAATCCCACGCCCCGCAGAAGTGGTGGGCGGGACAACTCCATCGCGGGGATTGGCACCCTTGTCCTGGAGTGGACTCGCCTAAGCGACCTGACCGGGAATAAGACGTACGCCGACCTCGCCCAGCGGGCTGAGAACTATCTCCTGCGCCCTAAGGGCATCAAAGAGCCCTTCCCAGGTCTCGTGGGATGGCATGTTAGCACCCAGACGGGCGAGTTTACTGATAGCATTGGCGGCTGGGGCGGCGGAACTGACAGCTTCTATGAGTATCTGATCAAAATGTACCTCTATGACCCGGTGGCCTTTAGCGAGTACAAGGACCGCTGGGTGCTTGCCGCCGACTCTACCATGAAGTATCTCGCGTCGCATCCCATGAAGAACGAGCAAATCACGTTTCTTTCTGAATACGTGGGAACAAATGTGATTCGGCGCTCGGGTCACTGTAAGTAATCTCTTGGTCGCATTGCTGTTGATGACAGGAAGAAGCTGACGCGTCCGCATAGTGGCGAGCTTTGCGGGAGGAAACTTTATCCTCGGAGGAATCTTGCTAGGGGAGCAAAAATACATCGACTTTGGCCAGCAGCTCGCCGCGTCGTATTACTGGGCATACCAGCGAACCGCCAGCGGTATCGGTCCCGAGGGCTTCAGGTGGATTGACAGCAAGCGCGGCATGACTCTGGCCGACTTGGACATCAACAACCAGGTTAACTTTTATGAGAAGGCCGGGTTCTGGGTAACTTCGGCCAACTACATCCTCCGCTCCGAGACCGTTGAGAGCCTGTGGTACGCGTACCGCGCGACGGGCGACCCGAGGTTCCAGGAGCTCGCGTGGGATGCGTTTACCAAATTCCAGAGGCTGTGCAAGGCCAACAGCGGATACTCTGGTCTCAACGACGTGACCCAGAAGGACGGCGGCGGCCACAACGACTTCCAGGAGAGCTTCTGGCTGGCGGAGACGCTCAAGTACCTGTACCTCATCTTTTCGGAAGATTCTGATGTCCAGCTTAAGCCTAACGGGAAGAATATGTTTGTGTTTAACACGGAGGCGCACCCCATCAGGGTTCGTGGCTGAGGTACAGATAGGGCGAGGGTAATTGAGTAAAGGATGTTTTGGTACCGGAACTGAAGTGTTTTAGTTCTCGTTCTACAGCACGTTACTACAATGCCAGGAGCGCTAAAAGGAATGCATCAAGTCCGGTACCTAGACAAAGATTTCTGCGGGGCCCTCAACCCACGTAGCTGATCTCGGTTATACGGACAGGTAAGCATCTTGGTGAGATATTAGGAGTCACATCCGAGAGATCGTACGCAAGTCACGACATACTGTGATGATATATTTACTATTATTAATTAAAAAAAATTTAATATCCGATCATTCGACATAACGAAGAATATTGATTTTTGTTAATACCTGTCGGCTTCATCTGTGCCGTTCAAGATACCTACTTGAAGTGGTCTGTAGAGGCTAAAATTGCAGTGTAAGGCGCGGCTCTGCTCGAAGACCAAGACCCTGTCCAGGAAGAGCATAAGACGCCATAATTTTTATTTCTTTTTACAATCAAGATACATAAATAAAGTCCGTAGAGGTTAAAATTGGAGTGAACGAAAAGTTTTTGGTTCTTATTATGTTGGGCATTGCTGCGATACTTGATGGCGGTGCGATATATCAAATCTACCAGATCAACATTCCCGCCCTGGCCTTCGACTCTGTTATTAGCCCTGATCTTGGTGGGATTCTCTTTGTGATGCGAATAATCACACCTTAGAAATTATGCAATTCATGAATCCAATATAATGATGTCTTTATTATATTGCAAGAGAACTAGATGACATAGTTTTAAACGGTAGAATCAAGTTGATGTTGCTAGTGTGACAACCATATGAGATTGATAAAGAAAGTCACACTAAACCTTGTTTGGAAAGGCCCAGGCGCCCTTTGGTTTACATGCATTAAAGTTGGAGTGTATTGTTCTTGTACAGTCGTGTGTTACGAGTCGTCCTGATGTTCAAGTCCCACAATATGTAATTTAAGCTTCTTGTGTAGATCGCTGATGCCGACGTCGTTAAATATGTTCCTGTTTACAATCTTCTCCACTTTGACTAGCCATTTATTGAAATATAATATCGTGAAGGGCGTGAGTGAAAGTTAACTTCATCGAACACGTGTTCTTAGTTTTACGAATTGCATTAGTATGCGATGGGGTAGTGGATAGCTTTGCCCTATTCATTCAGAAAACTCCACGATACATCAATTGAGTGGATTACTTTGTGAAGAAATTCGTAGCTGTTAAGATCGTACAGAAATGTGACGTAAGGTTTTGCGCTGGATGCACACGATGGTTTGTTTGGACTAGGATCGTAGTGCCAAATTCACAAAGTGCTAGTTCCCTGTTTTAACAACTGTAGCCTTGAACGCTTACTTACACCTTCCAGTTCAGGAATAAGCTAGCCGCGTGTCAGCACACTCTGGCCAGATCTGTCTGGATCTGCCCTATAGCGACAAGCATGCTGACAAATTGAGGTGTGTAAGCAAGAAATGATGGCCTTCAACAAGTTTAAAAGAGATTTCAAGGCGCTCTTCTTGGTCTAGACTGTTGATGACGTTCATGCACTATACCTCCCCCAGAACGTAAAGACATATCTGCATAACATGTCTTTGACACAGTACGACCTTGAACCGGTGCAAACCAATCATGGTCCCACATCTCAGACGGCGGTTGAAGCCGTCGCGATGCCTAACCAGGCTGCCGCAGAAACATCAGCAGAGCCGATCGCTCCCAGCAAAACTCGGTCGACCGTATTGATGTCGACTCTTGCTTTGACTGCCTTTCTCAATACGTTTAATTCAGGCACGCTTACGGTTGCTCTGCCGACTATTGCAAAAGAGCTCGACCTCCCGGAGAATTTATTGCTTTGGCCCGCCTCCGTCTATGCGCTAGGTCTGTCATGCACGCTTCTGTTGTTTGGGGCAATTGCGGATATTGTTGGAAATAAGCCGATTTTCATGATTGGCTCTATTCTCTACACAGCATTCACGCTCGCAGTGTCGCTGTCCAAAACTGGAACCCAGTTGATTGTGTTTCGCGCCCTCCAGGGAATTGCAATGGCATTTTGCATGCCCACCGCTGTGAGCATTATCACGAAGACCTTTCCAAGTGGCAAGCTACGCAACATCGCTTTTGCCACTTTTGGTGGAGGGAGTCCGCTTGGATTCGCCAGTGGTTTAGTTCTCGGCGGTGTATTTGTTCAAATCTCTGGTTGGCGAACGTCGTACTATGTATCGACAGGTATCAATGCTGTCTCGACGGTGGTTGCGTGGTTTACACTATCTCCGACAAGACCTGTGGAAAATATGAAGGACAAGTTTCTACATGGGTTTGATTGGGTTGGCGTCATCTCGGCGAATGTTTGTCTCGCTCTGATGTCGTACATCTTTGCTCAAATCACAGACAGTGGAAGCGTGATGAAGGAGCCACACAACATTGTGATGCTGGCTATTGCAGTGTTGCTGGTTCCCTTTTTCATCTTTTGGGTTGGTCGCCAGGAACGGCTTGGTCGGCCGGCCATTATCTCCAATAAGATATGGAAGAAGACGGAGTTTAGCGCAGTTTGCATCACCGTGTTTCTGGTTTGGGCGTGGTTCAATGCGTACGGATACTGGACGACGCTGTTCTTCCAGGAGACGCAGGGACTCAGTGCGCTTGATGCCGCTCTGAGATTCCTTCCGATGGTGATTTTCGGAGTCCTGACAAATATCGTCGCGGGGATGGTGATTGACAAGGTGCCGGCCGGGACACTGGTCCTGATTGGCGGCGTCTTCAGCGCGGCCTCACCGCTGCTCTTTGCGATCCAGAAACCCGATTGGCCTTACTGGGCAGCAGGATTCCCGGCCATGTGTCTGAGCGTGCTGAGCACCGATCTGTTATTCAACGTGAGCAACCTGGTTATCACCGCTAGCTTCCCGACAAAGGACCAGGCGCTGGCCGGAGGCGTCTTCAACACGGTGACGCAACTGGGCAACAGTGTGGGGCCGGCGGTAACGGCCATGATCGCATCGGCGGTGACTCATGCCGAGATGGATAAGAAGGCGACGACGGAGGCGGCGGCGACGCTGCAGGGGTACAGGAGCGCATTTTGGACGTGTTTCGGCGTGGCCATTGTCAGTGTAGCTGTCAGCGCGGTAGGATTACGCAAGGCGGGTAAGGTGGGCATGAAGAAGCAGGAGTAGCGGCATTGGACGGCATGGGATGGGATATACGTTGTTGATAACCTCGACGCTAATTGTGTAAGTTGCGTCATGTATGTAGTGTAGTATAGCCTGCATCGAATAACTACAAGCACCTAGCGGCATTGAGCGGCTGCAAACTGGTAACAATTATTGAATCCGGGAGGTGAACACGATGTCAGCTCGCGTTTCCCTGCTTGTTTCGGCGCCGTCCTCCGTTTCTATCCGCCCAAAAGCTGGAGCTCAGCCTTGTGGTCCACCAACCAGACAGCCGCATATGTAGCGTCGAGGCATACCAGGGGAATGGCTTTGCTAAGCACGAGGCCCATTGGCGAAGCTTGCTGGAGCTGCTGCACCGTAGACTCGGGTGCTGAACCGTAGTATGCCAGGCCCCTGCTGTTCCCTGGGAATCTTTACTGCAACCAGCCTAGCTACAGTGCCTAGCCAGCGCCCAACAGCCGATCTCAGCCGACGCGCTGCGTGGCCGACACCGGGTCGACGCAGTGACACACCAGTGACACGCCCTGCGCGTTACCACTGCGTTACCCCTCTGTGGGTCCCTTCCCGAGCAGCGTCTCATGTCTCATGGCGGGGTCAAATTTTTTGCGAGCCGAATTCGGATAAGGGCTTCAACCCCTCTAAAGGTGTAAGTCCATACAACTCTGCGCTGTACAGGCCTCGCTCTTGGAAGACTTGCATCGCAAACAACAACTGCAATAATGGCTCCTTCACGCGTTCTTATGCTGTACGCCCCAATTGGATCTCCTCTTCCTGCTGCACCCGCGCCAGATCGCTAACCATGCCTCCAGCGGCTCCGGCTTCGTCACCCGGCCCACCGTCGATGTTCTCAGTGACGCTGGTATCGAGGTTACCGTTGGTGAGCCATTTGCCATTGCTACTTCAGCCGCCCATTCGGCCTCGCTTTCCTAACGCTGTCCAGCCTGCCGAACCCTTGAGAGCGCCAAGAAGCTCTCCGAGGGCATCAAGCTCGCCAGCCCCCAGTCCCTCGATGTCACCGACGAGTCGGCCCTCGACGCCGCTGTTGCCCAGCACGACGTCGTCATCAGCTTGATCCCCTACACCTTCCACGCCACCGTCATCAAGTCCGCCATCAAGAACAAGAAGAACGTCGTCACCACCAGCTATGTCTCCCCCGCCATGATGGAGCTCGACGCCGCTGCCAAGGAGGCCGGCATCACCGTTATGAACGAGATTGGAGTTGGTCCCCGCTATACCCACCTAGCCGCAAAATAATACTAACTCACCCTTGCTCGATCCCGGTCTAGACCATCTCGCTGCCGTCCGTGAATTCGATAGAGTTCACGCCGAGGGTGGAAAGGTCCTGTCCTTCCTCTCATACTGCGGTGGTCTCCGTACGGTTGTCCCTATGCCTGGTTGGATGGCTTGATACTAACCAGCTTCGACAGCCGCCCCCGAGGACTCCGACAACCCGCTCGGTTACAAGTTAGTAGGCCCTCGAATTACAACCAAAGAATGTGTCACTAACTGTATGTTTATAGGTTCTCCTGGTCGTAAGTTTCTCCAGATTTACCCCTTAATCAGCACTGAAAGCTAGCCTACGCCGATAAGACTCCCGAAAAACAAAACCACTAACAAAGCATTCAAGTTCCCGCGGTGTCTTGCTTGCTCTCCGAAACTCTGCCAGCTTCTGGAAGGATGGCAAGATTGTCAGCGTCGAGGGTCCTGGTACGCATTTGGAATACGCAATTATTTCCCAACGGCGATGCTAACGAATAACTTCAGAGCTGATGGCTACCGCCAAGCCCTACCACATCTACCCTGGCTACAACTTTGTTGCCTACCCCAACCGTGACTCCACCATCTACAAGGAGCGATACAACATCCCCGAGGCTCAGACCATCGTTCGTGGTGTAAGACATCTCCGAAGGCCTGCTCTCGATTCCCGGTGCAGCCATTACACATGACTAGGATTGGCGTTGACGATCATTCTAGACCCTCCGATACGGTGGATTCCCCGAGTTTATCAAGGTCCTTGTCGACATCAACTTCCTCAGCGATGCCGAGGACAGCGCTCTCAAGGAGCCTATTGCCTGGAAGGAGGCTGCCCAGAAGATCATTGGTGCCACTTCTTCAAGCGAGGCCGACCTTCTGGCCGCCATCACCTCCAAGGCCACCTTCAAGGATGATGATGACAAGCAGCGCATCATTGATGGTCTGAAGTGGAGTAAGTGGTCTTTTTGTTTCAACGATTCTTGAAACAATGTTCCTGAATCCATTTGCTAACATTACGAAACAGTTGGCATCTTCTCCGATGAGAAGATCATCCCCCGTGGAAACCCCCTCGACACCCTCTGTGCTACTCTTGAGAAGAAGATGCAGTACGAGGAGGGTGAGCGTGACTTTGTTGTAAGAATTGAAGCCTCGATGCCGATGTACAATGGATGCTCACACCTGCTTTAGATGCTCCAACACAAGTTCGAGATTGAGAACAAGGACGGCTCCCGAGAGACCCGAACCGCCACTCTTGCCGAATACGGTGCCCCTACTGGCAGCGGCGGATATAGCGCCATGGCAAAGACCGTTGGAATTCCGTGTGCAGTTGGTACGTTTTGACGGTTTTCACGACTTTGGCTTGTTGGCAGGCCTCGATTTATGCTTTTCCAACAAACTACACGAGAAATTTGCTAATGGTGTTCGATATTTAGCCGTCCAGCTGGTTCTTGAGGGCAAGATTTCCGACAAGGGTATTCTGGCTCCCATGAACGCCAAGATTAACGACCCATTGATCGAGGGCCTCAAGAAGTACAAGTAAGTTGACCTTGAATGATGCTTGGGTCTCAAATCTAACCCTTTACCAGCATTGTGTTCAAGGAGAAGGTTATCGCATAAATGGGTTAAAATATTGATTAAAAGCACGATCTCGACTGTTCCAAGAGTTTTGGGCGCAACCTTTAGCTTCTTTTCTAATAGCTAATGCGCCGAATGAGCTACATAATATCCCTCTTGAACAACCCGAAGCAGGGTTATAAGCAGGTCGCGCATATAAAAAGGGCGTGTAACTAGAGATAAATGGGCTTCTAAAATAAGAATACAACGGAATTACGGTCGATCTTGACTCCTGACGTGACACATGCTGAGGAAGGAAATTGCCACTTTTCTGGGGTAGTTTGATCTACCTTACAAGATCAAAGCTTCAACTTTTGGTGAAGGTGAATTGCCTTTCTATTTCTTTGTCTTTCCTGTTGATGTAGCATTTCTACCAAGCCTAGTCGAGCTCCAGGTACTTTGCTTTGATCTCTTGCTTCCATTCCTCCAAAGTTATCACTCTATCCCGAACAAACACAGAGCCCTTGGGGAGGGTTGCCAGCTTTTCTTTGTCTTGTACCATGTGCTGGTGCTCATGATCCCGACACTTGCCGCCCAATTTCATGTCCAGATCACCGTGCTGAAGCAGGACGTAACACTCTTCGCAATACAACTTGGATCCGTTTTCTACTAAGCAAACCCAGAATCCGTCGGGTGATGTGAATACGCGATCACAATCGCCATCGCAAAAGGCCATGACCGTATGCGGCTCCTCTGGTTTGGTGCTTTCATCGGGCTCGTGGCCGGCCTCTTTCATCTCGTCCCAGCTCTGCATTCTTTTCTCGTACTGAGCCCTTACGGCCAACAGGGACTGCTCCATCATGTGCCAAGCGACCTCGTTGTTTTCGTAGTCGCGCATTGCCGAAAAGATGACGCTGAGGTTCCAGAATGCCAGCTCGTCATTCTCAATGTCATCGTCGTAAAGCATCTCAAGAGCCTGCTTTGAAAGACCATAGACCATCTTTCTTGCAGTTTCTGTCTTGCCGCGAATATTGAAGTACTGGGGGTATGGTCCATAGTGAACCGATGGTTGGGTACTGTCGGCCGCCAGGATATCCCTACACATGCGGACCTTCTTATCATATGCTTCGAGCTTCTCTGGGGGAACTCCCTCAGCAGTGACGAGCGTGGTGCAGGTCTCGACAAGCGCTTCGCTTGATAGTCGTACTGGCAAGGTATATCCATTAACAGCGTTTTCCGCAATAACCTGCTCCCAAATATCGATTGCCTTTTCTTCGTGGCCCTTCATTTCGGCGAAAACTATTCCGCGGTTTATTTTAACCGTGTTCCATTTGTTCGTGTCAAAATCGGCCTTTCGGGCTTCTGCATTTTCCATGAGCGACTCGAGAAGGTCCAGCCGACCAGTAGCTTCGATGGCTCTAGACAGGATGGGGCAGAACAAGAAGTAATCCATGGCCAAACCATTGGCGATGAATGTCCCAGAAATTTTCTGGTCATCGTCTGCGGATTGGAGAAGTTCTTCCAGGAATGAAATGATTTCTGCCCACTTCGACTTTAGTGTGTAATTTCTCAACACCTTGTAGAAGGGTTCAAGAATCGAGATCGATCGCTTAAGCTCCAAGATTTGAGAATAGACAGCGATGGCTTTTTCTCGAGTCTCTTCAGCCTCCCAGTACATATCCCCCAGTTCATAGAGCATCTGCGCGAGCTGTTCTTCATTCTGTTGTTGTGCTCGCCATCCGGCATCTGCCTTGAGCTTTCCTACAAGATCCTCCAAGGTTCCTGCGTCTCCATTAGAGCCACTAGCTCGTAATAGCGCATACGAAGCATTCCAGTTATTTGGGTCAAGCTCCAATGCTCTTTTGGCTGTTTCTATAACTGCAGATTTGGGGATTTGGTCTCCTGGGAGGTCGAGAAGCAAGGTAGCAGCGTGCCCCTCCCATGGGGAATTTTTCTCTGTTACCCCAAGGATCTCCTGGGCGCGTTTCTCAACAGACTGGAACATTTGTAAAGTGGTGTCAACCACAGTTTGTGTGTCGAAAATAAACTTCTTGTTCTCCTACAGATTTTCCTTGTTAGTCGGCGAAACTTGACAAATGCGGGCGTTGTTGGGTTGTTCATACCTTGGAGAGCATGTAGCAGATAAGGAGGAAGGCTCTGTACCGGGCTTGTTTCGATGTAGAGTTAATGAATAAATCGCTGGCTGCCGTTTTGAGGGCAGATTGGAACAGGAGAGCTCCTCTGTTAGCCTCCTTGGCCTTGTATGAAGTGACAAAGGGATGATCCTTGACTTTTTCGATAACTGCCGAATCATTCAGCCACTTGGACACGAGGTCCAATGCCATTTCTTCAAACATCCAAAAGCCTATAGCTTCAGTTATCAGATAATGAATCCCACCGGGAGGAGGCTTATCGGGGTGCAGGCTCAAGAGTGAATCGATGGCGTACTGCTCAGAAAACAGCCTTACCAAGAGCTCACCCGCTTCGGATTTGAGCGAACGGTCAGCGAGTGAGAGATCTGTTGCATGCATGTGATCTGCAAGAGCATATGTCACGTAATCTAACAACATTTCCGTCTTCTCATTTCGCTTCTCTACTAGGCAGGTGAGGCAGCGAATAACCATGGTGATATGGCCGTTGTCGCGATCTTGGTAAATGTAGTTGCGCTTCCGCACCATTTTAAGCTCAAAGAATTCGTCAAAGCCAAACTTTTTGTACAGGTCTGGGGGGCAGACTGCATTTAGGTAGTGTCGAACAATGTTGATCTCTGCTGGTTGAATTGCCTTGAAACCACTAGTGCTGTTCTCATCTCGGTCGCTGGTGTCGTTCTTCTTGTGAGGAACCTTGTCCAGCATCTCGCCAACCTTGAAGTCGACTTTTCCGTTGTAGTCCACTGTGAATATGGTGTATTTGGTTTTGATCTTAGACTCCATTGACAAGAGAGAGGTGCCACCCGGGTTGCCAGCATTTAGGGCTTTGAGCTCAAGAGCAGCTTCCATTTGAACCGGTGAGAGCCAGTGGTAACCAGCCCAAATCCACAGAATAATTTCGTTAATCTCAGAGATTTCCCTGGAAGTTCGCTTTTCATTCAGGGATTCAATCTCCGCCTCGATTTGATCTGGGCGCGTGTCACCCGCTGTCTCCAGGAGGGCGTGGATCTCTCCCACATCATCCGTTGTCGCAATATTGTCGAGCACACGATTCACCTTGTAATAGTCGCCAAGAGTTGACTTCATGATACTGTTAAGAATCTTTTTTCTCATTTCAGATACATGCGCCCGTGATATGTCGCTGAGCATCTCCATGTTGTCCATGCGGTAGTTGATATAGAGCTCGATATCGTCTTCGTTTGGCTCTCCCAGGACAATCTTTTCGACATCTATTCCCCCCACCCTTCTAATCTTGTGAAAGGTATTTTCCGAGCCAGTAACAAGAATTCGAGTTTTTTGGATTAGAGAGCTGTCAGAAAACATTTTTAGCACTTGCGTAAACCCGTCAACCTCGGAACCAAGGCCATCAAGGATGAGGAAGAAGGTCACATCAATATTGCGCAGGTCATCGTTTTGAAGAAGTAGCTGGTTCCACATTTCCATGGGACTCTCAAAGGACATTGACTTTTCGCAAATTGCTGCCACACTCTTCATGTACGGCTCATCACTGAGGGCAAGCTGAAATATGAGGTTTTTAGACATGGTCATGAGTGTATCCGTCCGTGTGGAAGATTTGGGGTCAGGGTCCAAAAAGTTGTGGGCGACAACCACTCTAGATGACCCAACATTCTTCATCCTTCGAAGATAAAGGACGATATTGGCCGCAAGAAGAGTTTTGCCTGCTCCATCACGACCCTCGAGTCCAAGAATCCGGCTCGAATGGTTAGTACCTGCGATCCACTCCTTGAAGAGCTCGTCATTGACAAGCCACTCCCCACTACCCTCGATAATTTTTGACTTGTGTCGCTTCCATGACTTCTCCCAGTCGGGGACATCATCCTGAAGCAATTTCTGGTCCAGGTCCAATGCATTGATAATGGCCTTCTTGCACTTCTCTAGCTCTTTATCGCGTTTAAGCTGGTTCTTGTCCTCGACTATGCTGTTGTGCATTTTTCTGGTGAGATTTAAACCGTCTTTAGAGTACGCAGCAGCATCGTTGCTAGACTTCCAGGTCTGGGCTGCCACCAAGCCATGCTCCTTGTCAATCAGGTCTTGCATGGCACCTAGAAGATCCTGAACACCGTCGTCGTTGAGAAACATTTGCTTCACGAAAGCTGCAAGCTTGTGACGCTTGGACTTGAGCTTCAGCGACCGGTCGCAAATCTCAACAAAGAGTTGTAGGTGAGAGCAGGCAACTTTGGTGAGTTTTGTATCCATGCCCGACTGAGCGTAATAGCTCAGGCGGTCGAGAAACTCGGTGCATTTTTCGAGCAATGATGCCAGGCTCTCAAAGATGCCTTCATATCCTCTCCAGGCGGATATCACAAACGTGAGAGCGCTGTAGCATGTTGTTGCTGGTCCAAACGCCTAGGTTTGTTAGCTGAAGACTTGGGCATAGTGAAATTTTGCTGGCTCTTACGTATGAGGCACCATCGGCAACTATGCCGCCCACTGTCTCAATGCATTGAAGGGTGCGATGAAAGATTTTTTTGATGTCGCCGTATTTCTCGGCAGCCTTCTTGTCGGTGGTCTGGGCCTGGTCGAGATATTGCAAGACATTGTCGATGTTGAGGTTTGGGTTAATTTTGGACCGATCCCCGCCCGCCATCTGGATCACTCGATCCTCAACCAGCTTCCATGCACTGTTAATCTCATCATCGGCCTTAGAGCCGAAAACTCCAGTATTTGCCGCTACCATGGCTTTTGTATTTGTCTTTTATCGCCGAGACGCACAAGGGCGTGGCCGCTCCTCGCTAAGGATCCAGCTGTGGGTTGGGCAGCCGGGGATGTACGCCGATCCAGATCAGGCGCGAGAATTCGTAAGGAAGATCCAAGATCGACGCCAGGGTTCAGTATGGCTGAATTCAAAAAGGAAACAAGTCTTCCCAGAGCCTCGAGAATAAATACCTCTCGTACACTAACGGCCCGCGATAGGAAGAACGCCAGCTGAAAAGTCGCCTTCCATTCAACACCGGGCTTGGCACGGAATCAAGTCAGTTTAGCCAAGTCACAAGCGGCAATTACAGCATGGCGCAGTCATAAAGCCAGGGTCCAAGCGAACCAATCCATTAAGCAAAAAGCGGTGTCTTTTTCAGGAAGGAATACGGAGTCCACTTGGGCCTAACCACTAGCAGAAGCCTTTTGCTTCCGTACTTCCATAATGTGTTTTTTTATCTTCAGTCCCAGCCCCCACACCAAGGTCCTTGCTGAAGTATAGGTGAGTTCGTGTCGCCAAAAAGAAACGTCAGCTTTCAGAAGGCTGCATGTGGCTGCGCAGCCACCATGCAGGTACACGCCAGGAAGCGGGATTTCCTCATAGAACCTTCGATTCTAGAAAACAAGGTCATTTTGCCATTGCCAAGGGTTAGTCCAAAGATGGCTAATGGTTAACTCCCGCGACCCACACACATCCCGGCTTCCGTTAATGCATGCTGAAATGCCAACACTGATCATGAAGATAGAACTCGCATGAGTCCGTTTATTTACAAAAGTTTGGCTTCAAAATAAACATGAAAGTAAAAGAAAACACGGCGAAACTGAAAGGAATTATTATTCGGGCCGATCCGCCCTCGCAAATTTACTTGGTGCCCAGCAAGCACCAGGACACCAATGTGGCCATTTTCATCAAGTCATTCCGAGACATCTTCATTGCTCGTGACATATTTTCGGCGCCCGTGATCTGGGGCGCCTGTGTTGTATCTCGGCCACTTTACCTCATTAATCATCTATAAAACCGATTATATCCAGGCGCCGGCACTTAGTCCAAAGGTCTCAGTTTGTTGCATGACGCTCCAGGGACACACCAGCCACAATCTGCTGATGCACACCAGCGCAGATCTTTCACGAATTAAAGCAACTTAGGTCGCATTTTGAACGACGCACACGACCAACACCTTGGGCACTTACACAGCAACCCATGGACACCGAAGACAATTGTAAGCGGCGAGGTTTAAAAAAAAGACAGAAACGATTATATTCCATCCTCAATCGTCAAGGCTTGCAATCCAAGCAAGCGCAAACCATTACTAACTCCAGGATTCTATGTACTCCTATCCCCAATGCCGAATGCTGCGTCAGAAACGAATGTATCATATATACATGAAATAGTGAAAGACGTAAATACAAATATATACAGCGCGCAAAGGAAATAAGCCTCGTCAAAAGGTCGAGGCGCTCACCTTTTCCGCATGCAAGATTCTCAAACGAATTAACTCAAGTGGAATAATGGGCGACATATGCAACCTCCATCATGCTTCCATATCCACCAAGAGTAGCATCGTTGGGGTTTCCAGGCTGCAAAAACGTTAGCTCGGATTCGAAGGGTGAAAAGTTCGTTGAAAACATACCCAGGTTCCGCCAACTGCCATGTTGAGGATAATGTAGAGAGGGCTGTGAGCCAGTGTAGCCCAGACACCAGAGTCTCCGATCCTGGATCCAGTTATCTGGTGGAACTGAGTACCATCCATGTACCAGGTAATAGTTTCCGACTGCCAGCTGCTCGCGGTTCGGTCAATGTCGACGCGCCAAGTGTGCCACTCTTGATCAGGGATGCTGATGCTTCCTCCAATTCCGGTACCCTCATTGCAAATTCCTCCTGGGTAAACGTTGCAGTGGGCTGTCCCATGACCAGTCAGGATGCCATTCACTGTCTCCATAGCGTCCAGCTCTCCGCAGGCAGGCCAGCTGCCTCCATTTCGAAGCGAGTTTCCAAGCATCCAAAAAGCGGGCCACAAACCCTGCTTATTGGCAATAGCATTGGTGCCAAACCGGATTTGCGACTCAACTCTAGTCTTCTTACCGGCTGCAGGGTTCAAGACATATGTGCTTTCAACGCGTCCAGAAGTCCATCCGTAGCGAGCAGAGCTATCACGCCAGGGAACGATCTGGAGCGTTGAACCTCCGCTGCGCTGAAGGTTGGCGTTTGAGCCTGTATAGACTTCCAACTCTGCGTTGACGTTCAGGTAGCCTGTGATAATGTTCCAGTTATTGGTGTCTGGGAGCTGGCCAGCCGAGCCAGCAAACGTGTCTTGCCAGACTCGAGTAAAGCCAGAGTAGGTTGGCGCGTCCCAAGCCAGGACCGAAGTAATAAGGCCAGCGTAAGCCAAAAATGAACTAATAGTCATCATTTTGAAACTGTTGGACTTGGTGTCTTAAATTAAGGTAAAAAGTGAGTAATTCAAAAGGAATATACGAGAAAGGTAGATAATACAGATTATCAGAAGGATTAAATGCTACAGCTATTGTAGATGCATACAAAGAGATTTCATGACACGGAGAGCATCCCAGTATTATATACAAACAAAAGGCGTACTTGAGGCTTTTTAGAAGGCAAAGAAAGGTCATGAAAATCTAGCATATGATCGGACTTAAGGGAGGTCATTTGAATTCTGGGTCTCACTTGAAATGTCATGCTACAATAGCGGACAGAAATGCTTTAACCCGTCGCCAGAAGGAAGGTAGCATGACTGTTCATTAAATTTGAAAATGTGTCATTCGACCAATATCGAGGCGGCCGAAGGATCCCATGCAGGACCAGGGAGGCTCTGGGGACGGCCCGATGCAAAAATAAACGTCCTCGACCGATTAAATCCTAGGGAATCGGTTCATTGTGCATTGGCGAGATCCTTGGCCCAGGGCTATGTGATGAGTTGCTCGTGAGTATTGGCTGGTCTGCAGATTAGATTCAACCAACAAATTTGCTAACAAATACAACTTGGCAGGATTAAGAGACCAAATGATACAAAGTCATGACATGACCCACCTGATCTTTTACAAGAAAGGACCATTTTCCAAAGCAGGATTCAACATGTTCTTGGCCGGTTCCTACAACGTGTCCCATATCTGCAAGCATTAATGGGGGATCTAGGCAATCACATGGATCCAATCAAGTGCTCTTTTTCCCTCATTAATCTCTTCCCTTGTTCGGAAATAACTTCCAAAGAAGGTCGAATCCTGTATAGTATGCAGGTCATGAACCAGTTGCAATGGAAGTGTGCCGATCGACGGGAAGGATCACTTGTGAGCTCCTCTTTTGGGTTAGTGCGTTGCAGGATCGATGTCCGAGTGCAACCATACCGCACGTTCGGTGTTAAAGAATGACTACTGCAATTTCGGCTATTCAGGTGCCTTTAGGCTCCTGATCCTTGGCATGTGAGTTCGAGCGCCGGCAAAAAGGTCGCAGCTAATGTTCGGCGAATATCATATAGGGCTTAATTAAAGTTATCACACATGGTTGTCGTCCCATGTGTCTTTTACAGCCACGTTTCTTGCTGTAGGATGAGTAAGGTTTGGTCTGTAGCCAATAAACCAGAGACTTGAGTAGTTTAGAGGGTCCTCGTCAATTTCGGTTTCAGGCTGCATTGCGAAAAGTATGTAAATTGAAATCCATCTAGCAGAAAAGGATGCGAATATTGGATTTTCTCATGTCACCAATATTAACAGTTCATTTGACAAATCCCCTCTCTGAATTCTATTCCAAGTAGTGACCTTGATCAAACCAACAAAGTTCTCATCGTGTCCAGGGATATAAAATAGCGCTCAGCGGTTATTTTTCGCCATCCCAAATCATCCCCCACAGCCTAAAGTTTCCAAATCCACTGTTCGGCGGTGCCCACTGGGCCAGATCCATGTCTCCGTACTTTGTATCCTTGAAGCCGAGTCTAACGAAAAAGTCGTGTGCTTCAGGCTCGGAACCAAGAATGATTGGCAGCCCTTCAGCCTTGGCCTTGTCAAACCCAAGTTGAACCAGCTTTGAGCCAATGCCTTTGTTGCGTTTCGATGGTTTGACGTAAACATAAGTGAGCTCTGTCTCAGTATTAGTTATGTCTTAAGTCAGTGAAAGTTGCCCTACCCAAATGATCTTTCCCTTCGGCCTCCTTGTCAACTTTGTCTACAGCCTCCATAATCATTTTTAAGACCCCAGGGTGCATCGAATCAAGAATTTCCTGTGGCTTCTCGTTTTGATTCTGCTTCACTGGTGGCTTTTCCGTGTCGGAGGCTTTCTTCTGAGATAAGACGACAAATCCCACAATCTCTCCAGCCGCATCAACGGCCTTGAATTGGTTCCTTTGTGGGGATGCAAAGCCAGATTCGAGAGCAGAGGTATAATTTGGTCTTTGAGCCGCCTCGTTGGGCCAGTTCTTCCAAAGCAGGCGGTTGACAGCGAGACACAGCTTGGAAGCCAGCAAAAACTCGGCCAAGACTGGCAGGTCTGAGCTTTGCACGGGTACAATAGAAAAGGTAGCCATTGTGTATATTGGTGAGAGTCTGGTACTGGGATAAGAATTTGGTGACGTCGAGAGAATTTGAGCAGCTTAATATCTAATGTTGCTTGCTACCAAGGCAACTAAAATGACTTGCACCACAAATCAGGCAACAAAATATTTAGTTAACCAGGAATCACCGGCTGATACTACACGCACACGATCTGCTCAGGCAACTATTCTGAACTCAATGGCGTAATTAGGCTCCATATTGCAAATCGGTCACAATTGCCTCTTTTCGGGTGTAATCCACAACATGCTTGCTTTCGCTTATGCCAAGTTTAGGCAGACGAATAACAACAACGCGGATAAAAAAGTCAGGCAGGCGAATTAAAAAATACTAAGACGGATTAAAATGGCTTGGCAAGTCATTCTATTTATAGAGTACCATTAAAATCTCATCTTATCAGATCTTTCTTGCGATGTCGGGTTTTAAGAGAATCGTGTGCATGGGGGTAGATCACACTTCATGAACCCAATCGCGATTCCGAATAGCCGACTTGGCAATCCCCTTCGCTCTCCATATTCCCAATATAATACAACCCTTGAAAGATTGTCCCCCTGTGGCTTCCATATCTTTAGCAGTGTGGAACTAAACCGCCCAAAGATATCAATGTAAGAAAATAAATAAATAAATAATAATAAACATTATACCTAAATTACTTATTTATTTTATTTATATGATTTATTTATTTAAAATTTAGCTAAAAGATGGTAGGAAAAGGTAGAGGGGGTACAATCTTTCAGGGATGGTACTGTACTTCTTTATGTTGCTATTTCAGTGATTCATTGATTCTATAAAAATAAACACATTATAAATTGAGCCGCCCATGAACGCTAGGTTGAGTTGTCACCACTTTTACCATATTCGCAAGCTGAGCTCATAATTTTTGTCAATACCACAAAGTTCTTATTTATTAGTTCTACTTATATTCTTTCGAGTTTTATATCAGTGATTTCTAGGTCGACCATCGCTCTCCAAGAAACCCAGTTCTGCAAAAATAGCAGCATTATGCTCACCAAGCGCAGGAACAGGCTCCATCTTGGCCGCGCTCGCATCCTTGACTCCGGGTGGGATGAGTGCAGGAACTTTTCCGACAGGGGTATCAATCTCGGTCCAGCGCTCTCGCGCTTTCAGCTGGGGATGGTTCCAGAGCCCTTGCATGTCGTTGACCTTTGCGTTCGCAATGCCTGCCTTGTCCAATCGAGCCAGCACCTCCTCAGGCTCCAGTCCGGAAAAGGTCTCGAGGATAATCTCCTTTAGGGAATCCCGATTCTGAACCCGCAGGGAGTTGTTTGCAAATCGCTCATCGGTAGCGAGTCCGGCGTTGCCTAAAACTTCATCGCAGAGCTTTGCCCACTCGCGCTCATTCTGGATGCCTAACATGACGGACCCCCCACCACCAGTTTCAAATGGCCCATACGGGTAGATTGCAGCGTGCGCGGCGCCGGCGCGGTTCAGGTTGGGCGCTCCTTCGAATGCGTAGTAAAGAGGGAAAGTCATCCATTCCGTCATTGATTCCAGCATGGAAATGTCAATGTGCGATCCCTTGCCCGTCTTCTCCCGCTTCAGCAACGCTGCAAGAATGTTCTGAAACGCAAAGGTAGCTGCCGAAATGTCCGCGATAGAAATTCCCACCTTTGCGGGCTCGGTTGGCGTCCCAGTTATCGACAAAAGACCGGCCTCGCTCTGGACCAACAAGTCGTAGGCTTTCTTGTCGCGGTAAGGGCCATCCGAGCCGTATCCCGAAATGTCGCAAACGATGAGACGAGTATTCTTGTCCTTTAGGGCATCGTATGACAGTCCAAGTCGCTCGCTAGCCCCCGGGGCGAGATTTTGCACTAAAACATCAGCTTTAGAGATGAGGGCTTTCAGGACCTCAAAGTCCTTGGGGTCTTTGACATCAAGCGCCAGGCTTTCCTTGGAGCGGTTCGCCCACACGAAGTGGGACGAGAGGCCGCGTACGCGATCATCGTAACCCCGCGCAAAGTCGCCAACGCCGGGCCGCTCGACTTTGATGACGCGAGCGCCCAGGTCTGCAAGTTGTCTGGTGCAAAATGGAGCCGCAATGGCATGCTCTAAGCTCACGACCGTCACTCCATCGAGCGGCAGCGTCTTGTCAGCCGGTGGGTAATTGGTTGTCGTATAGCGAGATACTTGGAATGAGCTCGCACGACCTTTATTTTGGGAGATGGAATAGCGTCCATTTATTCGACTAGGCAACGTGTAGAGTCTCTTTGAGTTATATCTTGTTGGTAGGGTGGCTGGCAACGTCTTGAGGAACCTAGTCGAGGCCCTCAGGCCCGTGCTCACTCTTGGAGTCGCTAAATATGACATGGTCCTGATTGTAGGAATTATACAGCTCGTAATTGACCCCAACCTCGAATAATTGGAAGAGGAATCAGCCCGGGTTTCAATTGAGTTGATGCGTTGAATATTATACTTGTTTGCACAGCTTGCTCATGCCATTCCGTTGCCGTCGGCATTTGAAACTGGTGGAGCCACCAAGTCGGCTTCTTGACTCCGCGAATCAAATCGGCTATATGGAGGAAATCGAATGACGCGAGACTCCTCCGTAAAGTACATTTGATATGCGCCTCTAGCTTTCAGTCTGCATCAGTCATTTTTTTTATATAATTCTCAATTGAATTGTACTTGAAAACTCAATCGGACCGAGAAATGATAAAAGTGGTGTGCTTTGTAGCATGATCACCAAGCGCCGCAAATACCTCTCCACCTGGGTTCATTTCAACCAAACGCCATAACGGCAGTCGTACAAGCTTCAGCAGCATAGAAATACCAATAAATTCCATGTACAAACATGACCACATTCTAGTAATTCAGGCACATATTTATGATCCTGTTACACGTCATCTAGGGCTACTGAGCCTGCCTGGCGCCTCTATATAACCGATTTGCATCCGCTGGTTTCATAGGTCAAAGGAAGTTAACTTGGGTAAAATGAGATTGACTATGCTAAATTGCTCTTAGCTGCATTGCGTTTTTATGATCTGCTTCTTGACATTGCAATCACTCCCTATCAGTTGTTAGCGGCCTTTATCGATAAGGCACCCCGCGATCGATCAACCAAAATTAGAACCCTGTCTTTCTTTACCAATGAGATGGCTGTTACCCGCAGCAATTCGATGCTCTCTTTCTGGGAATATTGAGAAAAAGAAATCTCAATGTTAATGATCAAAGATTAGTCAAACCACTTACACATAAATCCTTCAATTACCGAACATTCTTGCGAACAAAGCCAGTCTTCAGGGTATTTCTCTGACTTTCCGGCCTGACAGACTTTGTCCCGAAGCCCAATGGCGGCCTGCAAGTCAATCCCAAAATGAACAAGACATTCACCGGAAACCAAAAATGCACAGTAGATTTTATTTCATATTTTTTTATTTGATTTGTGATATTATTTCATAACACACTGGGGATATCAATGTACTGATCTATAAACGAAAAGATATTTATTTACACAGTCTCCATCTTGTCAAGGATGGCTCGGGTGAACTCGTGGGTGGTAGAGGTACCGCCCATGTCAGGGGTGCGGACCTTGCCCTCAGCGATGACGGCGTAGGTGGCCTTGGAGACGCGGTTGGCATGCTCGTCAAGGCCGAGGTGGCGGAGCAGCATGCTGCCGGAGAGGATCATAGCAGTGGGGTTGGCCTGGTCCTTGCCCTTGATGTCGAGACCGACGTGACGGCAGCCGGGCTCGAAGACAGCGACCTCACGGCCCATGTTGCAGCCGGGGACGATACCGGGGCCACCGACGAGGGCAGCTCCAATGTTGGACAGGATACCACCGTACAAGTTGGGCATGACCATGACGTCGAACTGCTGAGGGCGGGAGACAGCCTGCATGGAGGCGTTGTCGACAATCATGTCGTTGACCTCAAGGGTGGGGTAGTCCTTGGCGACCTGGTGGAAGGTGCTGCGGAAGAGACCATCGGCCAGCTTCATGATGTTGGCCTTGTGAATGCAGGTGACCTTGGAGCGGTTGTTGGCCAGGGCAAAGGAGAAGGCGAACTTGGCGATACGCTCAGACTTGGCGCGGGTGATGATCTTGAGGGACTCGACGACACCGGGAACACTCTGGTGCTCAAGGCCAGAGTACTCACCCTCGGTGTTCTCACGGATGATGCACAGGTCGACATCCTTGTGGCGGGTCTCGTAGCCGGGGATGTTCTTAATCAGGGAGATGGAGGCGTAGATGTCGAGCTCCTGTCGCATGGCGACGTTGAAGCTCTGGTGGCCGGAGCGGCTGATGGGGGTGTGGAGGATACCCTTGAGACCAAGCTTGTTGCGCTTGAGCGAGGCGACACTCTCACGGAAAGCATCCTCGGTGCGGCCGGCGCCCTCGAGACCGGAAACCTCGACCTGCTCCCACTCGATAGGGACGTTGTCGGCCTTGAAGACGGTCTTGACTGACTCGGCAACCTCGGTACCGATACCATCACCGGGGATGAGGGTGACAGTGTACTTGCCACCGAACTTGGCGGGCTTGAAGATGTCGGACTGGACGGTGGCGAAGGATCGGGCGAGCTGGGGTTGCTGGGCAGCGCTGCGCAGCAGCTGTGTAAGACGAATTAGCAAAGATTCATTAAGCGGCATTTGACCATGGCATGGCATGGCGCGGGGTGTTATGATGATGCTGTGCCATCCCAATGCTTCCGGCGATCATCATCATGACGACCTTGTTGGCTGCTGCTGCTGCTGATGGTGTCGTAGACCCGGCTCGTGACCAATTCGTCATGACAACAGAAGGCATTGCGGGCCATTGACCTGAGCCGAGCATCATGCAAGACATGCCAAGGACCGAGAGGGAAAAAAAAGAAAAAACGCAATGAGCTTACCTGAGCCGATCGAAGAGAGCCTCGCGACAACATTGTGGTAAAAAGCGTGAAGTCGTAAAAAAAAGAGATGTGGAGGGGATGTCTCCAAGCGCGGATGAGGATGTCGAGTGGGAGGGAGGAAGAGAGGAGAGGGTGCGCACGGCGGAAGCAAAGGTTAAAGGTGAAAGAAAAAAAAAAGGAAGAGTAAAAAAACAAGATCAAGTCGCAAGTTGTTGACAAGAAGAAGCAGGTGCGCGATTTGCCTCGTGGTCCCCTAGGCTTTACCTCACACAAGGTGCTTCTTCGCCCAAGGTTGCGGCGCAATGGCCCTCTAGACCCTCTAAAGCTTCTGCAGCCGACCCGCCGAAGCCTCTTCCACCTTCGGCCGCCGCTCGTGTTTCCGCGCCTTGATCCGAGATGTCAACCCACATGCGCTAGGCCTGATGCGGTAAGCGATGCACAAAAGCAAGCCACTGCACGTCGTTGATGCGATTGTCCTAGTGACAGGAACAGGCTCTGCCGAACGTGGACAGACTGACTGATTGAATGCGTGCGGTGCTGCTGAAAGAATGCGCTGGGCTGCGCTGTGTTGCGTAGCGTAGCAACGTGTGCGTGTGTGCGTGTGCATGTGCATGCAAGCCCTTCATGGTTTTTTTTTCCCATCCACACTTGACTGGTTGGAGTGCATCTTAGCCACCTGCGGCAGTTTCGGAGAAACCGACCCAAAACATGACGGGGATACCACATGTCAGACAAGTTTTCATGAGCGCATGTCAAGATCCTATGATAACCGACCATAAAGGACTCAATTGAGTGACAAAAAAGGCATCAACATCACAACACTCCTAGTCGCAACAGCATGCTTGCATTTTAAAAGTATCCCCCTTGCTTTACCAAACTCAGATCATGCATTTTACCAAAAGGATAAACATTACTTGAGCCAATTATATTTCTAGAAAGGTCCCCGGCCGGGGGTCACAATACAACGTTCCTCTTTAGGTGTTCGCAGACATTCCAACCCCAGATTCTCAAGAAAACCGCACTGCTGATTGATGATAGACCTCCATTTCGGAATTCCAACAGGTCGGACCCAATCAATCGCTAACTTGGCCCCAAGAAGGTCGATTAAAAACTTTCAAGGCTACTTTCCCAAGTCCATAACATGGGATTTAACCAAAAAGGGTACCCTGATGACATTGATGACGTCATGCGAGCAAAGGATTCTAAGCCTACCCTAGAGGGCAAAATCAATTCCTCATAATACTGTGCTATCCTCAGCAGTCTAATGACCAATTATCTCTATAGTTGGCTGAGGACTTTTGTTTTGGAGTTTTTGCGATCATTTTTGAGGGTAACAATACTGTAAACGGGCAATTGTTCACTTGCATGAAGAAGGTTTCCTCCTCCTTGAGCGCCTGTTGAAGAATTAACGAGTGAATTAGCTGCTTCTCCTTCGAATCCCTACAGTATATCCAGTCACTAGATTTTAGATGCACGTGATATAGACAATTATCAATTGTATTTCATTTAATCATGTATCTGCTTTGCTGATTGATTGTGGCCCAAAAAGGGTTATATACCTAGGAGAAAAGAACGTGGTATAATGAATGTCCTGTGCAAGTTGTACGGGGCCAACAAGTAGCTTGAATTGCCAGCAAAAAAAAAAGGCAGATCGTGTAGGGATCGCTTGCTTTTGGATTTAACCATAATTGAGCGCTTCCATGAGCTGCTCGTCCGCTATGGGTGCCCAAAGGCTTCCCACCAAATCATATCCCCCCTCCTCCCTTTTCCTTCCTCGACCCTGGCCCAGTCCATATAATCATGCCAGTTCCAGCGGCGCTTACACATTAAAGAATGAAATGTGGCGATCCAGTCGCGCTCCGGTACGCGGACAAATGTTTGCGTCTCGTCCTCTCAAACGGCCCCTGGGCCGCTCTCGTGGTGTGGTTGAGCGGATGATGAAACGCGGATCACGCCACGGCTGGGGAGACCCTGCGCATCATTTTTCCTTGGCGATGTTTCTTTGGACCTGACAGAACAGGAACAGACAACATGGCTTCGGCTTTGCCGCGCGACCAGAGAAAAAAAAAGAGGAAACGTCCGAGCTTGGGCGGCTGTTGTTTCGTTTTCGGGGTTGTCACATTGCGCGCGAAAAATTGAATCTCCTCCAATAATCGTGCCTGGTGGCCTCTGTTGTTAATAAAGGTGAAAAGACACCAAAACTCCGGACCGGCTCGAGCTTGGTTGCCGCCCCAAAACACCTGTCAAAACAAAATGACGAGAGAAAAAGAAGGAAAAATAGCACGCCAAAGATGGTATCATGTTCGAAAGAATGTACAGGCGCCTGGCCTTTTTTGGGGGGGGGGGCGTTTTTAAAACTTGGTAGCGAGTGCATCTCGAGGGACCACTGGGGCGCCTTGTCGTAGTGAAGGTGAGAGCGAGTCGTGGGACATTCTCTTGGCCACAACAAAGGGCTGCATTCTGCCACCGCCAGAAGAGTTCTTTTCTCTCATTTGTACCACCTGGGGAGGTACTTTTGGCAAGCCTGATATCGGTCGTACGGGCATGGGACCGATGCCGTAGTCTTCCATTTCCTGGGGGTCCTTGATGTCCTCGAGGCTATCCAGTCTGGTCCGTCTTCGGTGCAGGTACCAGAGGAACAGGAAGAAGGCGACGAGACAAACAGCGCTGGTATTTTGTGTTAGAATTTGATTCTCTCAACGGGAGATATTGGCAGTAACGTACGCCACGATTATTAAAGCGATAAATAGAGAGCTGGAAGATATCGTGGGTTTTTCGCACAGATTCATACTGGCGCTTGGATGGCAGTCGCCCGATGCGCGGGGGAATAGTCGGGCGATGCTTAAACCGCCCGCGCTGGACGGAGCCCTGGGCTCGATGTTGGTGCGTTGTTGGAGATGCATGTTGGCGACTGTAGCATATGTCGAATGAGTGTATTTTCGTATTATTGATTGAAAAAATTACCAAAAGAGAGCGAATGTGAATGTGAATGAATCAAGTTGTCGATAGTTTGCCAGCAACAAGAGAGAGTAGTCGATAACTAAGAGGAGGGGGGGTGGTCACGGCCGCAGGGAAATTAGTCGATGCCCTTGGGGTCGGAGCTCCCTTTCCATTCTTGTCGGTAGCTCGAGAAACATACCACGGGAACAAATACTCATGTTCCCAGGTCCAATGTTTCAGCACTGACGAGCTTCAAGTAAAAAGGATGACCCCAGCAAAAGGAGGGCGCGTGGATTTGGGCAGAGTTAATGCGAAACAAGTGGTTCCATTCTCAGCACATCAGGCGCTGCTTTCCATCCCACAAGGATCGGCGCAGCGCTGCCAAGGTCAAGGGCATCTGGAGCTTCCTCGACAAGATAAAGCCACTCACTCATTTAACCAAGTGGGTAAGGCCGCTCCCGGGCCCCGTTTCAAGGAACAATGCCCCCCCAAGTTTCAACGTTCTTTAGCTGCTGCTACTCTGTCTTTCTCTCTCTCTCTCTGTCAGTCTTCTACGTAAGCTACTACTCTCCCTCTGGGCTAATCAAGGGCGCCTGAAACCTGCATGAACTAGGGTACAGTCGATCAAAGGTGTCCAACCACGACCCTGCCGCCCGGTGCAATAGGGGATTTTTAAGAGTCGAGCAGGGTCCCCACCCCCGCGTCTTGCCCATCAGTGGGCGTTGACATCAGCAGCATTGCACGCCAATCTGGCTAAGTGCACTGATCCCTTGCAATAAACCCTGGGGAGCCAGGGCATGACTGCTTCCATTTCGCGACCGTGATTCATGGCATTTTTTCTGACTGATGCATGGGCCATGTTTTTATTTTTTATTCGGTTTTATTTTTTATTCGGTTTTATTTTTTATTTTTGTTTGCGGCATTATCGTACAGTGAATCCGAATTGCGCTGCGTGGCGGGGCGTTTCCACAGCCCAGCCATACTCGCTGATGGGACGGCACGCGCCCAAATGAACCATCCCTCCCTTCCCGTAGCGTCAATTTCCTGACTGAGACAAGGGCAACTGCGGGATGAGTGATTAGTGTCGTCTGCTGTACAGTACGTACGTTTTTCTTCGCCAATAGATGACGATCAATGACAGGTCTCTTCAAAATGCCCCAAATGGAACAACATTCAGCCGGCATTGTATGCTTCGCTTCATTGGCGAAAATGACATCATGCACATAAGTTAAATCCTGCCCGCCTCATCTGCAAACGCAGGTGGGGTTGATTTTTTGTTGCGCGTATCCGCTGGCGTATCCGTTGGGGCTCAATTCGCATCAAAGCACGTCGCAATCAATGTCTTCCTTCTCGTTGACAAGCACCTTGCTCGCCTCAGACAAGGATGGCTATCAAAGGGCCACCCAGTCAGAGTTCCTTCAGCTAGCAGCCAACGGACAGGCCTCCAAGCAAATCCTTGGCCAATGGCTTGCCAACGACCGACTGTATATCCACAGCTACGTCCGAGGCATCGGCCGATTGATTAGCTTTCTCCAGTTTCCCGATGTGGCCCCGAGCCCATCGCAGGACCCAGGCTCGACCACCAAGCTTCTCGACTGGCTTGTGGGTGCGCTGGTCAACATCCGACGCGAGGAGAAGTTTTTTGTTGAGACGGCCGCCAAGTATGACATACAGGTGAATCTTCCCGCTCAGCCCGATGGTCGGGTTCCCCAGGACGCCAAGCTCGAGGGACTGCGGCGCTGGGAGGCGCTCTTCGACTCTGTTTCCCCAGGAAAGGACGATGCTCTTCCCTGGTTGGAGGCTGCAGTGGTGTACTGGGGAACCGAGAGAGTTTACCTGGATGCCTGGTCGTGGGCAAAAGCTCAACTCACGGTTCAGGAAGATCCCAGCAAGGACGCCGATGGTGGGGCACTGAGAAACGAGTTCATCAACAATTGGACGGGCAAAGAATTTTCCGACTTTGTGGACGAGCTCGGAAGTATAATTGATGAAGCTGTCGCAGAGCACGTTGCACGTAGGGGTGATGAGTTTAAAAAGGACATTTTGAAGCGGGTACAACACAAATGGACCGACATCATTGCCGCTGAGGAAGCATTTTGGCCCAGCATGTAGTTCAATAGTTGACTTGCCCATTGAGCGATCTAAAACATCTGGTTGTATGCGAGTCAATGTCTAGCAAGTAGTGACATCAAAGACATTTGCAGGACCATGTGATCGACAAGGTGATTGAAATCGCTCGAGCGCTTGTGACAATACAGTGTTAAAATGACATGCTCGGAGAGACAGCTTAGCTGCAGAATGATTGAGTTTCTTGTATTAATATATACGGATTTCGAGAACATAGACTAACGGTACGGCTGTTAGTGGCTGGGGTTTCCTCGATAGCGTTGTGTAGACCTTATCGGTGACACTCACCAAGTTGAGTTTTCTCGACTTTATCGAGAAAACTTCATCTATGGAATTTCTCAAGTCAGATTTTGTCGATGGTTTCGGCTGGCCGTTTTTCTTGTGCCTAGCATAGTGGCCTGATTGTCCATCCATGAGCTGTTTTGGTATCACTTTAGCTAATGTTAACGCCACGATCGATTGCGTACGAATCCTTGGAAAACATAAAATGCTCTTTGAGAAAGTTTGAGATAGTATTTAGAAGCAAAAAACAAACCCTTCAAGATATTATAGGTAAATAGAATCTTGGTTCAACACATGGAAGAGTTCGTCGCCAAGCAACTATTATATCCGAGGTGTAAAATGATGGATATTCCAGAGTTACGTTTAAACTTGATGTTGGAAAGACGGAGGAGGTTTAAAAACAACCAAACTGGGTGAGTAATTCGGATTTCGAAAAACATTTATTCGTGTGTTGAACGTCTGAGCTGACCATTAACTATTCTGAGCGATTTTAAGCGACCCTGGTGAATGGCTGCTTTCACCAGCGCAACATAGTAAGCAGTAGCACTGCGGTTTTTCTACTCCCTGCAATACACGTGACGGCTATTCTGAGGCCGTGAAGAAATGTGCCTCATACGTCAGATGCCTGTCTTGGGCGCCATCTCGTTTGGTACCTTGCGACTGGGATTCCCATACGTTTCTAGTAGCTTAAGCTTTTTGTTCCACCATCGAGTTGTGCATAGTTCCTTACGATTGGCATTTCTTTCGAAAAGAATTGTCAAATTCCGCCCTCCATGAAGCGCCTCAAGGGTATGCGATTTCTCAGACAATCCAAATCACCACAGGAAGTGCAGCCACCAGGGCCCACTTCCGGTGTGAGGGAATCGGTAGCACAGACACCACAACACCGTGTATCCGTTGAATTGCCGCTCGAAGATAAAGGTAAAGACATAGAAGAGAACCTCAAGGACTTTGGAAGCATCTTTTCGGAAGCCCAAGGCAGGTTTTTGGATTCCATACCAGAGGGCGACAAGGACCGCTTTCTTACGTGCAACTCAAGCGCAAGCCTCCTCCAAGCCCTTTCCAATCTTTCTTTTCTTGGAGAAAATGAAGATCCCGAGACTTTCAACAAATCCATGAAAGATATCAAGCGGTTTTGCAACGCTGTTGATGGTTTTATTGAGGCAGTCAACTTCATCGCCCAAATCAATCCACAAGCAGCAGCAACTTGGGGATCCATATTACTGGTATTTCGGGTATTTCGATCGAATTATACCCATGATCCAAATAGAAGCTTATTTCTGTCTTATTCTAGGCTTCGCGGGGTTCTGTATCGTCCTTGGGTGGGCTTGCAACCATTCTTGACAGATTGCATGCCGAATTACCCCAATTTGATGCTCTAATCGAACTCTGCCGAGACTATGACCTTACCCCATCACCAAGGCTTAAGACTACGCTCTGTGATCTTTATGTGGGGTTGTTTAGATTCTTGCATGCATTGATTGGAATCTTTTCCAAAGGTGACGGTAGTATGAAAAATATGTCTATTTTCCTATTTTCAGCTTTGCGATACTGACGAGACCCAGGTCCACGGTATAAAATTATGGTAGCAGCTAAACTTGGGTGGAAACCTTTTAATATACGATTTCGAAGTTTTTGTGATCGTCTACTTCTTTATAGAGATATTGTTGATAAAGAAGTGCAGCTGGCAACCCTTGAGAAAACTCTTGAGATTGGGAGTTTATTAAAAAAGCTGCAGCTGAAAAGAAACGACAAAGACAAGCTTCCAAACGCAGCTAAGAGACTAATGAATGCGGGAAATACAGAAAACTACCAAGAAGGTTGGTTGAGCTTGTGCAGGCATATATTACAGTATGAACTACCAAACAGGGCTAATTGTTCATGCATTTAGAGGCGTATGACGAAATTATCCAATGGTTGTCAGCCCCAGATTTCGAATTTGAATTCGAAGATTCTTGTAGCAAACGCATGAACCAAACAGGGAAGTGGATTCAAGATATGAAAATCTTCCAAGAATGGATTTCTTCAACACCTGGCGAGCGAACTGAAAGTGTTGGTTGTAAAGGAATCGAAGACAACACGCTTTGGATCAACGGTTCGTCAAAGGATTGAAAGTGTGGTAATTGCGAAATCAAGTCTAATATATTGAAGGAAATCCAGGAAGCGGGAAGACTGTTCTTGCCGCCTCGGTCATACAAGACCTGGAAGAGTCTGGTGTCACAGTATTTTACTTTTTTTTCAACTGTGGGAGTTCTGAAAAAAGTTGTTTGAGTAGCGCCTATAGAGCTCTCCTATATCAAATTCTGGCTACCGACCGAAGAAATATGGCTCTTCTCGACACATTTCTCCTCGCTATGGAAGAAACCAAGCATGAACACCCGGCATCGAAGAAGATCAAGAAGGCATTATGCAAAATACTCAGTATATCCATCACTCTAACAAAATCCCAGCCCGTCTTAATTCTTGATGGAATTGATGAGTGTCGGGACAGAGATGAACTCATGCCGGATCTTCGTGGATTCATAAGTGAAACTGCTGCTAAAGTTTTAGTATTAAGTCGACCAAATACCAATCCACTTCTGGATATGATACCTAGTCACCGGCAGCTTTCGATCGGGAGACAAAATCTTTCCGACATTGAGAATTTCTTGGAGAGAGAAATCCAGGAACTTAGTTTCAAACTACCATCAGACGCTGACTTACCCCTACTCGTAGAGCATCTTGTTATAGGAGCTGATGGCATGTTTCTGTGGGCTCGGCTGATGATGCAGTATCTGAAAAATGTGATTTCGTTAAGCCCTAGTCAGCGGATGAAGATGATTCTCAGCGTATCTTACCCAGAACGTCTGGACACCATGTATGAGCGAATCATGGACCAAATTCGTCAAAATTATGAGGTGGATCGAAAGTTCGCACAAACTGTTACCGCGTGGCTCTTGTATTCAAAATCCACTCTCACAACCCTTGAGATGAAGAACGCTATCATGATTTCGACTGGCACTCACGACTACGAGAACTTCGAACGAGCTGTTCTCGAATGCTGTGCGTGCTTAGTTGAGATTTTCATACCTCCTAACGTACAAAATCCAGGGGTCCGGGCATTTCGATTCATCCATCACTCTACGGAGGAATACATCTTGAATCACCACTCAAACCATAACCCCCTCTGGGTATCAAGCCTAGACGCGAATTTGAATATTTCAAGGGCTTGTATAGAGTACATAATCACCAAATTTCCAGAAGCCCCCTTGAGTGGTAAGATTGCTACGAACCTCTCTCGTGAAGAGGTGGAAACGACATTGCCATTCGCCCGATATTCCTCAATCTACTGGGCGAGACATATTTCAGACCTTGACATAGCCAGAGGTTTCTGCGAGCCTTATGAAAGTCCATTACCCCCGCTTTCAAAGTGTCTTTGGGAACAGCTGGCTGATTGCATTTCCTGTTTATTGTCCCAGAAAGCAATATTGAATGCTTGGATCGAATGTCTCTATACCCTTGATGACAGTCTAAAATTAGAATGTCTGCTTACATGGGCTTCTCGTCAGAAAGCAACACACACGCAGGCTATTAATTGCAACCGCGCATCCATTTTCGAGTCACTTGTTGATTTTTGTGAGGACTTAATTGAACTTGGACAAAGCTGGGGTGCTCAATTGGCGACATCGCCATCTTCCATATGGTTAGAGTGCACATCGTTCCGGCCATCCGCCTTTTTGGAAAAGTCTACCGCAATGAGCTACAGCTCAATTTATGATCGAAAGCCGAAGTCATTGTGTGAAATTTCGGAATCCTCAAAAGATGGGATGTATATTGGCGTTCTTCGAATTATCCCATCAGCGTATGTTTTGGACACCTATGACCGTGAGAACCGAAGCTAAACATGAGTAGAAAGTTCCTCCTGTATTGTGAAGATAGCACTATACCCTCTCTGGGCGATCTTCAATTGTCATGCAAAGGATGGGTTGGTGAATATGAAGTATTCACAGCAAGCAAGGAACACAGACCTGTTGGAAATGTCCAAATAATCCTTGACGAGAATGAAATCTGGCTGCAGATGTGCCAATCCTTATGGTTCGGGACGTGCGAGCCTCATGAATCTATCGAAATTGGTTCGCTCTTTAAGATCCAATTTCCGCTTGCAATTACACCAACTCTGGACTGTTTTGTTGTCTTACGCGACGTACATTTTTTCCAGTTCTCCGATGAGCCGGGCTTTCATACTGACAGCCCAATTAACCAGATTAACTTTGAATTTGATTTCGAAATGAATAAACGATGGGATTGCTCTTACTATACAGAAAAGTTCATGGCTCGGTTAAGAAACTTAGTTTGGTATCAGGCATGGGATATGCCGGTTTATACCTACTTTCTAGACTTTAGTCTGGACGGGCGGTATCTCTTATTCAGGGATGAAGAGAAGGATCGTCCCACAAACTTCATTATCCTGGAGAGAAACACTAACAACGAGTGGTTCCTGGTTGCGTGTACGAGCAGAGCGTTGCCCAAAGGCAGAAATGTCGCGACATCAATCTGTTTGACCCAGCCACTGGCATTGCTCTCTCTCGAAGGCCCGATTTACCTTTGGCCATTTAAATCACGTAAGGAGTATTCTCACCAACAAACATAGCTCGATAATAATTCTTCACAGATGCACCTAAACTTTTCGTGTTCCGA
The DNA here is from genome assembly GCA_020809705.1 of Calonectria ilicicola. Classification (NCBI taxonomy): domain Eukaryota; kingdom Fungi; phylum Ascomycota; class Sordariomycetes; order Hypocreales; family Nectriaceae; genus Calonectria; species Calonectria ilicicola. Next base: position 818,379 of record CP085828.1, on the reverse strand, counting down.
TACGATGCTATAATCAAGAAGGATAGATCCGTGGAATTATCAGATTGTGGCTCCTTTGTTATCATCAGAGATGCAGATTCAGCCCAGCCTCAGGTCTCCCCGATCCCGGTTTCAATCCAGAAGCTTTTACATGAGACCCAACTGCTGCTTCTAGAGCAAGATACTCAATCGACAAAGCCAGATCTTACCAACATGAGAGAAAAGCAATGCGACATCGCTAAAGAAGGGCACATTAAAAAATCGGTTGGTATAATCCATAATAGTTCTGTTACCATTGGGAAAGATGGCGTGGCAAGAGGCATCGACATCACGCAGTCATCACGCAACGTTTCTATTCATTTATGGGAAAGCTCTGAGAATAGTTCAACTGCGCGGGAACTTGATGTGGAGCTTACAAAGTTACCGAAAACGGGAGAGATGAAGTCAGCCGTCGCGTCAATTATAAGCCCTAAATCTGATGACGACCATATCAAACTTGTATTCAACAAGAAGCCGATGCTCTGGAACATTCCTTCCCATCCAGACATATTGGTACCCGGAATATTACAACGGGACATTGCCTCTTTGAATACTTCTCCCAATAACTTGATACAATGGAAGAACAGAGATAAACAGGCTATAAAAGACGGGAAGGAAGATTTAACTTGAAATTTATTGAACCGAAATTGCAATTTGGTCTGTTCTCTGGAATTTGTGTCAACTTCGAGGGACCACGCACTACTGAAGCCTGTTACGAATTCAGGAGCTTTCAAATGAATGACCGAGCCAGAAAGAGTTCACCTGTAATCTGAGAAATGGTGAATTTCAGTAGGGCTGTGCTCCCGCACAGCTCTTAGTAGCTAGTGATAGGAATAGTTAATATGATGATGAATATCGACCTACCTTGAGGACACGACATGATTGGAGTTCTGTTTTTTAGGCCACAACTTTCTTTTTCGTCAGCAGCCCGTCATCCTTGAGGGTCTAATCGTGCAGAGACACTTCATTCTGTAGCACCAGTGATGAAGGCGCAGATTATCCACCCCAAGCGAGATAGAAAAGAGAAAAAGTTTACCGGCACGGTGTAAAGTGCTTATGACCAGTCTGATGAGGAAAAACGCGTGACCATCTCGAGATCACTCAGATCTGAAGCTCCCGAGAACACCAGGTGCACCTCATTCTATATATATATACCTTGCCGAAATGAAGTTTAAACTCCGGGGAAGACCTACCAGGTACTGATAAACCCGAGAGAGGGAGCCGAGGGGGAACACGAAATCCCTAGCTTGGAACGAGGCAGGGCAGATTCGCTGTGCATATAGGTGGGCACACCGTCGAAATGACCAACTACAAGCCGAGCTATGGACAAGGGTATGGGGGCTGAGCTCGACGGCGGCAAGGCAAATAAGCTGACGGCTGATGGGGGCCACCCCGCCACTAAGCGAAACCCCATCATTTCCGTCAAGACGAACAACAATGAGCTTCGTCTTCTTCTTTTCCTTCTTTTGGTTTTGTCTAATTGATGCATCCCATACCTAATGCCCAAAATAGGTAGACTCGATCGAATCCACCGCGTCTAAAATGAAGAGATTGAAACTGACTGGCGCTGCTTCATAGTTCAATACTCAGCCTCTCTCCACTCTTCCACCGATGACAAGAGACATGTCTCATGACATGAATATGCCGAGCCATCGAGATTTCGACTTTCCTCCCCCTCCCTTCCAATCAAATGTTCTTGCCGACCGAAATACCTCATCGACCACAGAATTGTCTGAGCAACCTCTGAGCGGCTTTGAGAATCACGTCGCCAAGTTCAATTTCTTCCAAAGTGCGGACCTGGGGACCTTCTCGCGTGCAACCCACGCGTCATTTGATTCCGAGATTTCCGACTTGTCACACACTTTGGGGAGGCCGTCACTGTCAAGGACATCCTCTATGAGCAGCATTGCCTCATTCGGCAGTATAGACAGCGGTGTATCACATCCACCACGGTCAAAACGAGAAAGAAAAAAACTGATCAAAGTAAAATATAGCGAGTTTGCTGATCAAAAAACTCGGGGACCTCCTATCGTGAATAATGCCGTTGTCCCGAGCTTGACAGGCATGGAACACCAACTCAGCCAAAACATCAGCAGCCCGAGCCATGCTCGAAAACCCTCCAAAATGCTTCAATGTAAGCTATGCACCAAGAGATTCACTCGAGCTTCGAAAATGCGGGCACATATCAAAACTCATACCATTGGGCATGCGTTTACGTGCACTGTTTGTAAAAAATCTTTCGCTCGAGATCATGACCGGAAACGGCATGAGAGCTTGCACAGATGGAATGCGTTATGGGATGTGGGGATGGGAGGGGTATAAAAAGAGGAAAAAAGTGCTTGATGTATAAACAAAGTCGGGTCGAAGCACTGTGAAATATATACCCATCTATTTTCATCAGAATCAAGTGCAATGTTGATATGTACCGAGAGGGACATGTACAACGGGAGCTTGAGTCATGAATCAAATGTCAAATTCTCATTGAAATTTTGAGAGGAAAGGGTGAAGAGTCTGAGGGACTTATCCGAAGGCATAGATACAACACTAAAAAAGAAACATCCATGAGCATTGATACGGTAGGATTAGAACAGTAGGGGTCTTAATGATATGTAGTAGGAAGGTTAATGTCTTCTTCTCTATCTACTTTAGTAATGGGCTTATATATGCCTTCTAAAAGTGTCTAAAGTATATATTTACAGGGTTCTATATATATTAATATTATTTCTATATTATATCCTAATATATTTAAGAAATCATTTATTATTCTTAGTAATTAAAATACTATATATACCTTTTTATTCTAAATTTTTATATTTTATATAATCTTTTTCTCTAATTTACCTAAATAGCAACCTTATTCTTAGGGGATCGCCCTCTAGGTCTCTTTATAAGGGGATCTAGGCTAGATCTTAGATTAATAATTGGTAGGGGAGTTTTATATGGTTGCCCTGGTTGCTGCTTGGGAGGATTTAGGCTTATATTATCCTTCTACTGATCTAGCTTAAGATATTTATAAGGTCTTTTAGATTATTATTTTAGTAGTAAGATAGTTTTGTTTTTTAATGATTCTTCTAGGCTAAAAGTAATAATAGGGGCTTTAGCCTATTTCCTATTATAATCTTAAAGTTATTAGGCTAATTAAAAGATATTATCTTTAGAAATTTATTAATATTAAAATTCTATAATTAAGTCTAGATTAATATCCTCTACCTAGATCTATATAGCTTAGTAATGCCTATAAACTTTTTAATTTACTTAATATTCTTCTATAATTACTAGATTATGCCTATTAATATGCTAGTTTTTCTAGCTAAGGATCTTATTCACCTTATACTAATTAGCTCTATTATCTTTAAGAATTGGTCTAGATTCCTTTAACTAGAAGTTATTAGTATAGGCTAGTATAAGCTACTAATATAAAATTATTAGATATATTTTTATATTACCTAGTAAATCTAGCTTATATACTAGATCACTAACCATTCTCTTGATTGTAAATAGGCCTAATTATTATTATAATTATTTATATAGTGGCTTACCTAGCAGATAGTATTTATAATATAGTTATAAGTAGACCTTATTATTAACCTTAAATTAAATTAATTAATACTTAGTATTATACTATCTCTTCATCTTAGCTACTATAAAATCTATAGCTAGTTATACTTCCTTTTAAATAGCTTCTCTTAGGAATAGTAGGTCTACATTTTCTATTACCAATTACACTAACTCTATTAGGCCTTAGAGAGTAATCCTATAGATAAATTTATATATAAAGACTCTAATTATAATATTAAATACTTTATTTAAATTCTACTACAATATAAGCAGGATATATAACCAATTTTCTATTAAATGCTCTATATAATAAAAGCATATTATTATTTCAATTATTTGATTATATCTCTCTACTAATCTATTAATCTATAGATAGTATATTATTATTATCACTATCTTTATTCTAAAACTCATCTATAGACCTCTCTAAAATTCCAAGTTAAATTTACTATTATAATTTAAAATAATAACTTTTAATATATCTTAATTAAAAAGTATAAGCTATTAAACTAATATAATTACCCACTTTTTACTTATATATTTAATAAATCCTAAAATTAATAAGTATCTCTTACTTACTATATAAATAACTATTATTAACTAATTATAGATATCCTATCCTTCTAATATCTATAATAATTCTTTTATTAATACTAATAGGAGTTTAATAATAAAATCTATTATTATTATATATATAGATAGGACTAGGGATTTATTTAGTAAGTAATTTCTAATAGCTTATTGGTAATTGATTTACCTAAGGTAGTATATCTTACATTTATAAATATACTTTCTAGCCTATTATATTAAGTTTTTAATATAAAGACTAGATAGCTTTTTTAATATTCTTTCCTTATTAAAGTAATATTAATTATTATAAGTTATCTTTAGGAATTTATTAATTATAAAGTAAAAAATATAAAGCCTATAATATTCAAACTAGCTATAATAGTATAAAAGTCTTTTATATAGTTTAAAGTATATTTTATACTTTAAAATATTTATAATATTCTTATTATTAAATATTAAGAGATTTAAGATCTTTTTCCTTATTATTATATTAATAATCTTTATATAGTATATATTATTAAGATATTCCTTTTAAAACTTTCTCTTAGACTCCTTTATTATTAGGGCTTCTATTACCACTAGCACATCATCTAGGGCTATATAGTCAGGTTGTAGCTGCGCTTGGTTCCTGTCGGTCTCTAGGGCTACTAAGTGGCTTAATGTGTCTAGGATGAAGTTCTTCTCTTTTAAAAGGTAGTATATATTAAGCTTATATTTTAATAAGTAGATTGAAGTAATTACCAGTTTATAGTTCACTTAGTTTGTACTAGATATAGTAAGTATGGTTTTCTTTATAATTTATTTTATTATAAAGTAATTTATAAAGGTAATTATTAGGTATATTAATAATTGGATATATATATATAATCTCTTAATTACCTATACTAAATATACTATCTTTAGTTCTAATAGGCTGTAGTTTCTTTTTACTAAGCTAAAAGTGTAATTTAGAAAGTAAATAGGTTTTATTACTGTTACTAAGATATATAATATCCTATCCTATTTATAATTATCCTTAAAATAGAAAAGTACTACTCTAAAGCCTTACTAAATGCTTATATTTACTTAAAAATATAATTTCTTACTTTATTTAAGATAAAAGAACATTCTTATATTAATTACTTTATACTAGATTACTTTAAATATAAACCTTTTTTTTTATAAGATTATAATATATTATATAGGTATAAGCCTTTTATTTATTAGAATTTCTATTAATTACTTTACCTTATTTATATTCTACTCTTAATAATATAATCTTATATTTTTATAAAAGCTTTATAAGCTAAGTATAATATAGAATAAAATATTTAATATATCCTATAACTCTAATATACTACTTTAAAGCTAATAATTAGGCTAAAAACTCTAATTTTACAAATAATATAATCCGCTCCTCTATAATAATCAAATTAAAAGCATCTACTTAAAAGTTAAGTACCTATACATTAGGGTATTTAATCTAGCTCTTTTTAAAAAAGATAATAATATTTTTTCTTAAAAGAATTTAAATAACTTTTATAGATATCTAAGATATTCTTCTTTTATCTTAAAGAAAATTATAATATTATTAATAAAGGCTCTATAGAATTTGTAGTATAAGTATAATAAACAGTCTATATACTACTATATATATATTAAAGAGTTCTAAAATCCTATTAGAGTAATTATTAATCACTTTAACCTTTAATAATTAATTATTATAAAATAGTCACAATACTTTAATCTTACTTTAAATTAAAAGAAAAATAATAATATATTAATAACTATAATATACTAAGCTTTTTAAAGTGCCTAAATAATATCTTTCTATCTTAGTAGTAAGTAATTATCTAGGATAATAATCTTATTAAGGATATATAGGTCTACTACTATCCTTCCTTTTAATTCCCTATTAACTATTTTTTATATAATAAAGATAGGTGTTATAAATAAGGTTAGTTCTTTAATTTATTCTAATCTACTTTATTAATAGAGTTTATTGAACTTTATATTAATAAATTATTAATCTCTTAAACTAGATAGATAAAGGTGTTAGAAGATGGTTTGCTTATATTAGTTATTAATAAGCAGTATTTATAGCTCTTTACCTTCTAATACTTCCACTAAGCTTATATTATTTTATAGTTAAATATACTTTTTTATTAAGGCCTTGATCTTTTTAATAAAATAATTATTTTAATTATAAATATATACTTCTTTTATTATAATAATCTTAGGAAGATTAGGTGTTTGTTAAATGTATATTTAATATAAGATACTTAGTTGTCTTTTAAATATTAAGGTAGAGTTCTTAGTAGTCTTGCTATTTATCTTAATAATAATAGTTTTTAGTTTTTATATAAGATATACTATTACTTTTAAGGGTAATTTCTTTCTTTATTTTTAAAGTAATTTAATTATATATACATTAGTAAAAATAATATTATTAAATAATCCCACAATTATATTAACCACTATTAATTAATTCTAATTCACTTTGTAATTATTAATAATAACTATTATATTAACTAGGATAAGTATAAACTTAGATCTTATAATACTTATCTATAATAAAAACATACCCTTTTCTTTAGATACTATATTTAGAGCTTTATTTTTAAATATTATATAAATTATAGTTATAATTATAAATACTTAAACCTATATAGTGATTATAAACACCTACTCCTTCTTATACTTAGTAATATTACCAAGCTTTTGCTTTTAGTAAAGCTTAATAGTTTTTTTAAAGTTATTAATAATTATAATCTTGGTTAAAGTATTATAATTAATTATTATATTTATTATATATTTAATAAAGGTATAAAATATAAATACTCGGTTTTTAGGAACCTCCTTCCAAGTTGCTGGTATAATATATGCTTACTTTACAAGAATAACTATATCTCTAGCCACTTTAACTCATTAAATCATATTCTTCCTTAAATAATTAATATAATATGGGATATAGAAGTTATCTAAGGTATTATAGTAGAGCTATCTTTATGATATAATAATGTTGATCTTATAAAGATCTAAGAAACCATTCCCAAGGAGGGCCCTTAGTTTAAGTCTATCTTATATCTATATATTAGTTATAAATTTTACTATTTACTTAGTAGTTCTACTAGTATTTGTTTCTTTAATAAATATATTAAAGATTACTTATTTACTAACTTAGATTATACTATTAATATTATTAATAGATACTAAGGTTCTTTACTTTATAATATAATTAAATAATTATAATAGCTTCCTATTAATTATAAGGTTTCTATACTTTATATTAGTATAGATCTTCTTTTCTTCCTTATTATCCTTACTAGCCTTAATCTTAATATATATATAGGTATAATATATATTACTTACTCTTACCCTTTTATATAAAATAAGTAATTTATTTACAAATAATAATTACTTAAGTTTCTTCCTTCTAGGTCCTTAATACCTTTTATTAAGATATATAAAGAGTTTATTATAAGAGAGGAAGTCCTACTTATAGCCCTTATAATATACTTCTCTAGGGAGAATTATAAGTACTTTTTTAGCTAGCTTTGTAGGTTTTATATAGATATTAATATATATATATTCTTTAAGAAGGACTAAGAAGTTAAAGGCATACTTATACTAAGTACACTTATTCTTTCCCTAGGCGCTTTATAGAATCTATTTTTATAATAATATATAATATCTATCTTAAGAAGCTTTGGAGGTAGTAGACTTATTAGAGCTTAATTTGCCCTCCTTAGAGCTAGGTTCTTATTCTTAATTAGTAGGTTCCTTCTTAGTAAGGTATTTGCCTTTAGATTTTACCTTCTTATTTTTATATAAGCTATCTTTAGTAAAGTACTATTATTCCTAAGATTAGTTCTAATCTTTATATTACTTATTCTTATAATAGTAATTATAATTATAATTATTTAATTATTTATTATTTTAATAAGTATAGTATTCTTATCTATTAATATTATTATACCTCTTTTTATAATATAATTATTAATTATCCTAGTACCTTTATTAAAAGTTTATTTATTTATTTTTAAGTATTATTATATTAATATTCTTCTTTTAATCCTTATAGTTCTAAATAAACTTAATAATAGTTATCTTGGATGTTAGAATTTGTAGTAAGTATATAATCTTATAATTAATAAGTAAGAAGATTATTTTAAGAATCTCTCTATCTACCTATATTTTAGCTTATTTAGTAAGCTTAGCCTTACACTATACTTAAAGAGAAAGAGATATATTTTATTAAGTAGAATTAAATGTATATTTCTTAGTTATATACTTTTCTAATAAATCTAACTTCTAGAGCTTAAATTACCTTATAAGATCTTAATAAAAGCAAAAAATAAAGCCCTTTATAATCTTAACTTACTTTTTATTATTAAGCTCCTTTATTAATCACTTATAGACTATACCCTAAAGTATTATAAGGTAGTGCTCTTAAAGAGAATCTTTACTAAACCATTTAAAGGTTTTAAGGTATATATAAAAGAGGCTAATATTAGTATAAAGTTATTTACCTTATATAATGATAAGTTCTTGCTTCCTAGGGTCCTTGAAATCTAGATTAAAGGTTCTGATAGTATCATACTTAACTTATCTTCTATCTACCTAACTACTTATTAAGAGTAATATATAAGATTAAATATATTATAATAAACTAAGGCTTATATCTAAAAAGTCCAATAAACTAGAAAAGGATAATAAATTACTTGGATAATTATTATTATTATACTTAGCTTATGGTTATACCGATTTATAGTAGCGCTTACCTAAGTGGGCTAGGGTTTATGATCTTCTACTACTAGAGGTATTTAGGCTAAAGTATACTAAGCTTCCCCCCTAAGTTAATTAAATTGATTGGGTAAAGTAGCTAGCCTTCCTTAGGCTAGAGGGGTTGCTCTATTGCTTAGGTCTTTGCTTGTTTGTAAAGATTAGGTTTTTTAGAATAAGTAAATTAGATATAATAGTATTTATAGGTATATTATTAGACTATAATATCTTATTAAGAGAGATTATAAGAAATCTAGAGAAATTTAAGAATATAATATATTTAATAGCTTCTTATCTTTAAATTACTAAGACATCTAGATACTAAGTCTTAGCTTAAGATATATTAGCTAAAATAATAGTATTCTAATAACCTTATTTAATAGTACTATTTATATAATCTCTTATTTATTAAATAAAGATAGTATCTTAAAAAATAAATTTATTAAAAATCTTTATTAATTATTTTTTAAATATTAATTTATTATAATAAACTCCTTATTTTATAACTCTTCTTACTTTCTCTCTATCTAAAAACTAATCTTTATATTATTTATTAAATTTTATAATAAATACCCTTCAATTAACAATCTTAACTCTTTAAAGCTCTAGCTAAGGCTAGGAGATATTATCCTTTATAAATCCTACCTCTTTATCCCTATCTTTTCCAAGGATTAGGTTTACTAGGGAGAGATCTTCTTCTTTTTAAAAAGATATAGGCTTTATTAAGGCTAAGGTTAAGGTAGTAGGTCTTATTATATTATTATAAGCTTATTTAATAATAGGGGAGTAGTAATATAAGAAGATATTTATTTTAAATAAATTAAAATAATAATTATAAAGTATAAAATAATATTAATTAATAAAAATATAAACTTATAATTAAATTATTATAATTATTATAAAAGTTAAATAATTTATTATAATAAAAATAATATTAATAATTTTAAATTTTACTTTTATAATAAAAAAATCCTTTTTATAATTTTATAAAATAACTTAAAATTATCCTATAATCTTTAATAATTAATATTTTCTTTAAATTATATAAATAATTAAATAAAGTATTCTCTATATAAAAAAAGATTCTAAAGAAAAATTCTAAAAATAAATTTATAAAAATCATTATAGATATTTTTCTTATTAATTAATTAATAAATAACCTAATAATATATTATACTAAAATATAATTTAAGATTATTCAATATAATTACCTAAAATAATATTATAATACTAATCTCAAGAAAAAGCAATTACTATTATATAATATAATAAAATTAAAATAATAAAGATCTTAATAATATATAGTAGGAAGGTTAATGTCTTCTTCTCTATCTACCCTAGTAACAGGCTTATATATGCCTTCCAAGGGTGCCTAAGGCACACACTTACAGGGTTCCATATGTGTTGACACCATTTCCGTATCAAGCATGCACTGCAGCTTTACCTTGGCTGTAGATTGGTCGGTGAATTTCAGCTGCGGTGGGTCCTACAAACTTTATACTGGGACTTCTGTTTCTGAACAACTCCACTAGGCACAAGAATAACTGCCTGTGTCGTTTACAAGTGGTTCGGACTGGGGCAATAATATGAATGCCATGCGGTTATCTTGGAACTACGGATTGGAGGACCTATGTCCATAGGTCAGCTTAATCCCCGATGAATAAGCTGCGGATACGCCGCAATTCTACTACGGAACGTCCATTAAGATTTATTAGAATTATGTCTACTAATTTTGAAGAAATCCAATAGAGAGTCTCTCATAGCTGCTTCATCAATGTGGCTGATGTTTGCCAAATTGACATGTGAAGTTTTGGGGGCCATGGCTCATTAAACCAATAACAGACGGTTCTTTTTAATATTACATGAAAGTATCGGTGATACGCTCATTACATGGAAAAGTTTGCTTTGCTTGATCAATCGTTTGGTGTGGCGAATCTCTATATATGCGATCATTCTCATGTTTCGTCAGCGCAACACAACGGCCATAGGAGTCATGCACGAAACGGAAATTCCGCTCAGCTCTGCACATAGAATGCATCATACAGCTTCTAAGGTTCAATATCAGGAGTTGTGAGTTCTCAGTGATCACTTTGAATAAGCATCTCCTGAACGAAGGCTTTTCCATACAGGTCACATGCAATGGCATTTAACGTTTTGTTGGAATGACGTCTATGTCAGCGTAACCGTGCATCGAAACAACTATCATTCAAGGTTGAGAGCGCTAGCTTCTTGACAGGAAAGGTTTCATCGGGGATATTTGCTATAGGGCGAAACAATTGGCTGTCCTAAAATAGGAGCGCGGGACCTCCGCCACTTAACGTGCGCCATGAATCTGGACAATATCGGTAGTGCTTACTCCGCCCTTGGTGGTTTTGAGCAGATACTGTGGCCGTCGACCATTCAGAACTGCTAACGTACCGGTGCTGCCGACTATGATGCTACATCGTGCACCCAGCCTCAGCGTGGTGCACAGCGCAGCAACACAAGATCGGACATGTGCGAATCAAGCAAACAAATATGCATAATACTATTTTAAAAATTAGGGCAGACAGTATAGATATATAAGAGCTACCGATTTGCGAAAAGAAGCATAGGATAAACCACATTGATAGACACACCAAGGCCTAGAACAAGATCGCACTCCTTGTCAACGCGGGGATTTCTTTTAATAATCAACTTTTCTTTTCCTTCCTTTTACATATATTTCTTCACTACTTTATCTCGAACGCCCGCTAATTATGGCACCATACAATAGTCTTGGTGCCAGAGCGGTGTCCAACCTTTGCACGACTCCCGACTGCATCCACATCGCATCTGAAATTCTTGGAAACCTGGCCTTGAACTATAATGAAATCGACCCTTGTACCGATTTTGACACGTGTAAGTATATTTGTGAAATAAAACTGTTGATGCAATTCTGATTTGGTCCTCGTATTCAGTCGCTTGCGGTAATTGGGCCGCTCACAACTCCCTTTCCGTGTCGAATAACGGGTATAATAGTCTATTTGCTCTCGGAACGGAAATTTCCGCTACTGCGAAGCAAATCGTCGAGGGGAAATATCCTACCGGCGCGGATGCTGGCTGGATTTCAGTCAACCTGACAGATGATCAAGTCAAGGCTGACAAGGAAAATTTCAACAAACTACAGAACGCGTACCGAACTTGCATCAGCTACAAGACACTAGAAGCCGAAGGGCTCAAACCTTTGGCTGAGTTTGTCAATAATATTGTCCAACTTTTCCCTGCCACAGAATCATCGAATCAGACAAAATACGATTATTCTGACGCAATGGGAAAGACGCTTGCCCTTTTCGAGAGCCTTGGGATCGAAACTACACAGTCCATGATTATTTCACCTTATGTGTACAATCGAAATGAGAATATTCTATCCATCACCGCGATGACTCCAGACGCAACTGCCCTACAAGGAGGGCCCGATTACGTGCAGATGGTTTCTGCCCTAATATCAGCAGTGTACCCCGATAATCTTACCGAGAAGCAAATCCAAACTCTTGTAGCAGCTGCATTAGAGTTGGAGGCTAAGTTGGGTACAGCCTTGGCGCTGGCACAAGCCGAAATAGCTTCGGGAACTGAAACAGGCCCAACGTCCTTATCCGAAATCCACAAGATTGCACCGCAGTTCAACTTTGAATACGTCGTGAACCAGCTGGCTCCCAAAGGGTACAAGGGAGACAAGATTGAAGCTGCCCTGAATTACTACAAGAATGCATCTGAGATCATCTCCAAGACCCCCGCAAACGTGCTACAAACCTTCTTCGTGTGGAAGGCTGTCTCAGCACTTTCAAGCTATGTCGAGGCCCCCGAAACAAATGAGTTCACTTCCTTTCAAACCGACGCAAAAAGTCTCGCACCACGGTGGCAAGATTGTGTTCAGTTTGTTGATACTGGAGTCAATTGGTTGCCCGAGTCAAATTCCGGGGCCGTAGGCCCAACTGGTTTGACGTGGATTCTTGCCCGCTTCTACGCCGATAAGAAGTATTCTTCAGAAGCCAACGATCAATTGAATGAAATTGCTGAATATCTCGAAGAAGCATTATTGAAGCGTGTTGAAGGTGTAGATTGGGCCATTTCGGATGTCAAAAAGGCCGTTGCTGAAAAGGTTCAAGCCATCGACAAGCGGATTGCACTTCCAACAGAACCGGATGCATACGACCCAATCGAGATCAAGAAGTATTATGCCGAAGTCAATATTACAAATTCACACCTTGGCAACGCACTGGCCTTGGCAAACGCTCATATCAAGAAGAAGTGGAACATTCTTGGGAAGCCGTACCAAAAGGGTTGGTTTTCCTACAGCAGTCTCACAACGAACGCCTTCTATGATCCCGTGTGGAATTCCATCACTATGCTTCTTTGAGTCCTGGAATACCCCAACTACAGCGTTGGCATGCCTTCCTACATCACTTATGGAGGCCTCGGGAGCGCTGTGGGCCACGAGATTACGCACGGATTTGACACCAGAGGACGACTATTTGACAAGAACGGCAATGAGACTAAATGGTGGGATGATAAATCCATCGATGCATATAACAAAAAGACGGAATGCTTTGTTGAACAGTACAGCACATACACATTGACAGCTTCCAACGGCACGAAGGTCCCAATTGACGGAGAAAACACTTTGACGGAGAACATTGCCGACGCTAGTGGTCTCGTATCTAGCTTTCTCGCATGGAAAAAATGGGACAGTGACAAAGGTAAGGCAAAGAATCTTCCTGGGCTGGATAAGTTTACACACGAGCAACTCTTCTTCATCAAATGGGGACAGACTTGGTGCAATGCTCTGCCAAAGGACTATCAGATTCAACAAATGGCCGGCGGTGAGGTTCACAGCCCTAATGAAGCCAGAAACAACGTGGCGCTCAAAAACTCGGCAGAATTCCTTAAAGCGTTCAGCTGCCCGGCGAAGAAGCCGGTTTGCGAGCTTTGGTAATTTGACGGGCTTTAAGGCCATGAGTTGGAAGAACCATAGATTAGACTTGAGGTTTTTCTCTTTTTTTTGGTTGATTTGATGTAAATAATATAGACTTAGAACAGCGACATACTGATATACGATTGATTCTACTTGAAATTGTAATTCTTCGACGATCCCAGATCCATTTCCCATCTGAATCAAGTGGAGTAGCAAAATATCCATATCTACTTTGAGTAAGAACAGAGCAGTCAATCAAGACGCCATACCTCGAGAAATATAAACAAATAACAAACCCTTAAAAAAAGGAATAGTAAGGTCGTTTCAGACATATTCAATTTTTGCCTCAAGCAAGAAAGGCTTTGATATCTACTTTCTGAGTAACCCTTTTCTGAAACTCGTTTGCAAATTCACGATCTCCGACAAAGTCATCCCATTCGCCATTCAAACAGGCAATTACAGCCTCTTGATACGCCGACCCCATGCGATGTGCTAATCTCTCTGTGGCGTCTTGTACAAAGGCATCCTTCAGTTTGTCAGCCCCTAGGCCTCTTGCGGGCACAACTCCATCAAGATCGTACTTTATTATGTCGTCATGGATCTCCCTAGCGGTCTGCCACAACCCGATCTCAAGTAGAACGACACCCAAAGAGTATATATCATGGATTTTACTGAAGCTGGTGTTTGGCAAACCCTGTCGGTCTGGGTGCCTATACACCTCGTGGTCAATGTCAACAGCATGGGGCGTTAAACGGGTTACTCCGCCAACGGGCCGCGAAAATTCAAAGTCTGTCAAATATGGATTGGCAAAATTACAAGACCGGTCATCCTCATTAAAGAAGAATTTGATTGCATGCGCGCGGATGTTTTTGTGAAGCCACCCGTCTGAGTGAAATGTGCCGATGGTCCGCGCGATCATCTGGGCGACGTAAAAGCGTTGCTTTAACTCCAACTTGAATACCGAGTCCAATTTACTAGACAATATGATCTCATTGAGAGTTTTTGGGTTGCGGGCAGAAGTTCCACTTGGGTAGTCAAAAATGAAGGTGTATTGGGCATTCTCTGAATCCCAGGCGTAAGAATTGAATGGCAGTGTCTGGAAGGAATGTTTGCTGGCCGTGCGAAGTAGTCTGGCGAGTTGTGGGCCATATAACTCTTTCATCGGCCGAGTGAGATTTTTAAGAGAAACGTCTTTGCTGTCAATAGGAGTTGGTTCTGTGTGTATCTTCTTGAACTCCATGAGAATTCTAGGCTCAGCAGCCTTGACGAGGGCTCCTTCCCACGGAATAAAGTTATCTGGCTTAAGGTTAAAGAAAAGAAACAAGAGCTTATTATAAGAACTCACCATGAGACATCTCAGAATCTTTAAGTCCTTTGCTTGGATCGATTGCGAGCTCTTTCAGATCTATATGGCCTTGGAAGATATTCACTTCGATGGTCTTGTCGCCGTCTGATTGAAGTCGCTTGAGTAGATCTTTGTTTTCATAGAAACCGAATCCCACAAGTAATGGCGCAATAAGGTATTCAAGGTCTTTGTTCCACGCCTCAAACTTCTTCAAAGTCTTATGCAACTCTTCTTTAGTGAACATCCACTGGAAACTCAGTAGCAAACTTTTGGAAGGGGGGTTCTTTGATGACTTGGCCATTTTTAGGCTCTCCCATCCAAATTGATTGAATAACCATCGGTTTGGTTTAGGTTGAGTTGAGCTTTTGATTATGGTATGTAGAGCCTCGTTTGGTTTCTCAACTTCCTGGGTAGTGTGAGAGTCGTCGATTTCGAAATTTTCCTGAATCGAGTCGAACTTAAAATGCGGGCTAAGAGGTGAGAACCTTTTGTAATTCTCATCTAGTGAGACTGCAAGTTTGGCATACTCTGCTAAAACCTGTTGCAGCTGCCCAAGGACATCACGAATCGTTTTGAGAAATTCCTGCCATCGATTAGTATCATTCTAGATGATGAATCATCAATCACGCACATCTGGAACCGAATCCAGTAGCAACATATCCACATGGTTGCCGTCAACGGCCCGAAATAGTCTTGAGAGATTTTTCAAGCGATAAATCTGAACGCTAAAATGAGTTACCAACTGAGCCTTTTCCTCACGAAAGTGCTTGATAGTCCGAATTGTATCCCGAATGAACTTTGCCGTTAGATAAGTGTCCTTGAATACAGCGACAACGCCGAAAGTGTTGCTGGTTGGGTCCATTTTTTCGTGTATAGTCAAACTATAACGTCGTTGCTTGAAATCTCAGCCTGATGTGAGACACTCATCTCAACAAAGCGATCAGCTTAGTCACGTAGTCAGTTCGGCTCTGCTGATTACTTGTTATAGCGCTATTGGTGCAGATCCTCGCGGACTTTCCCGAGTGGCTTACATTGTGGTCAACCTGATGCTATTGGGCACTCTTGGACCCCAAAGTCTTGGCGCATATCACATTAGAATAGGCATCCACCGTCCATTACTCCCAGCTAGGCGCTTTTGTTTTGACCTAAGTATCGCGTGAGCCTTTGACTCATAATGCCGTTCGGCGGCGATGATGGCCTTCGAGCCACATACAACGCGTCAATTCCACCAGTTGGCCGCCGCCGCCGCCGCCGCCCAGGGACTGCGCAACGAACCGGCAGGCAGGGCAGGCAAGGGGGACTCCCAAACCAAACATTGTTGTTACCAGAGGTGGCTTCATCATCCACAAGCAACGCAAGTACGCGACACACGAGGCTACGAAAAGAAACTGAAGGGGATCCCGTTACAATTCTCAATCGCCTAATTAGAACACTGGAAGAGAGCGGTGTTGCCGGGCCACAGCTTTTCCGTCTCAACAAAGAATTCCCGCATCAACTTGGCCAAGGCGGCCAAGGCAACGTTCGCGGACTTAGTAATGAGGTTGCAAAACGATATGAACAAGCTGATAAGCGTATTCATAAAATTTGGCCTGTTAAGAAAATTGCGATTAAGCAACACTTGCAAAGGAAGGATGGGCACGCTGATCAGACGCGCTTCAACAAGGAAAACCTCTTGTCGCGGTTTCGGGCAGCAGAGTGTGAAGTCCTCACCCTTTCTCCAGGGCTATTCCGAAACCACCCAAACATCGTTAAGCTAGTTGGCTGGGGTCTTTGTCTCGACACTCTTGAAGATCCTGCAAGTCCATGTTGTGGTGGCCTTCAACTCCCGCTGCTCGTTTTTGAGCGAGCAGAAATGAACCTCGCGGAATTTCTCGAAGATCTTTTCCCAGAGCCCCACAGGACTGACGAGATAAGAGCAGAGGAAGGAATATCAAGGGCCTTGTCGACGAGATCGCCCCAATCAGAACCACCATCATGGTCTTCGAGGCTGCGATCAAATTGGGTTGCATTCCAGCAATGGTCAGGCTTACAGCCCGACTGCTACGAAATTGTTCGGCTACTTTGTATCGATGTTGGTCACGGTCTTCAAAGCTTACATGAGAATAATTTCACTCATGGTGATCTCAAGCCTGAGAATGTACTTGTTTTTAATACAGGAAGAAAGTGGCTGGCAAAACTATGCGATTTTGGATGTGCAGTCGGCCGAAATGACATGACCGGAGCCGATGATACTTTGCAAAATTCACAAGAAACCGAATATTTAGGGACTCCATTATGGTTACCTTCTAATTCTGAACTTAGTACCGCCCACGACTTTGATGCTTTACAGCAGTGCGACCTTTATGTCTACGGCCTCTTGGTCTGGAGTTCATTTTGTCTTAGAGGAAATCCCCCACCAGGGATTCCGAAGTTGCAAGACGCATTACAAGATTTGAATCAAATTTCAGAGGAACCGTTGTATCCTTGGTTTCCTATCAACTCTAATAGACAATGGCTAGTTGAAAGGGTAACTCAGGTACTGGAAGAGACGATGGTTGACCCAACGCGGCGTAACCATGAACCGTGGGTAAACCTGTACCGTGACTCAGAGCAAGGTGCCCAAGATTCAGAACGCAGCGAATCCAAAAATAAGATTTCCACGACCTCAGAATTCCAGTTACTCGCTAATCCTCCTCGATATTGGCCATCTATAACACCTGAAATAAAAATGGGTTACAAAGAATGTGCCTGGTGGCGCAGTTGGAATGAGGAAGATAATGATTCAAATTTCAAAAAGGGTTTTAATCCAAATGAGTATTCAACATCAAGAACCACGCCTTGGAATTCTCTTGATGATGGTTCTCCTGGTCCGGCTTCCACCGTATCTTTACACTCGGACGACAACTGCCTCAGCACTGAATTATTCACCACCCCAAGGCGCCAAGATGATGCAGCTGATTTGTTCCCACTTATGATAAGATCTCTCAACCAGCATAATTCCGGAGGCTCGGATAACGATTTGCATGAGGATCTTTATTACCTGGCACGATTTCGAAGTCGTGTAAGGCTTGATTGGTGGACGCCCTATATTCATTCCGGAAAAGGAAACATACTGCAATTGGCCTTATGCTTATTTCCACCCGTTGATATAAACACTCTTGCATGGCTTTGCGCTGGTCCAATTGGAAATGCAGAGGTAGAAGCATTGAGCAGCGAACGTACGGTTTGGCAAAATATCGTTGACCACAAATTCCTTGACGAGTCCATGAGGCTCGACAGGTTTCTGCTATTGCTTCAGTTTGGTGCACATGTCGAGAAGAAAATTTCCCAACAAGCAAACATAATTCACGACCTACCTACTGCAATAAATAGCCACACGCGTACCATTTTTTCAGAATTCATGTCGTCATGCCGACCGGCCACCGCTGAGGTCGTGATGAAAGAAATCACACAACGGCTTGAAAAGGCTTGGAAAGAGAATCGTGTTTCTCCTTCCACTTTCGATTATTTCATTGAGGGGCACATGTTTCGTCAACAAGCACAAATGACCGTCTTGCCTGGAAAGGCAGAGCAAGATCTCGCCAAGGACCATGACCATCATTCTATAGAAGCTCTGAGGCGTTGGGTCACTGATAACAGTACACGGTTCCAAATAGAAGGCATATTAACGCCTACAGGAACAATTTCTATGGATCCCAGGTATCAAAATTTTGATACCTCTCTTCCACACGGCTGGAAACCTGTACATAATCGTCACGCAGGAGACCCGCCAACATGTTTTGAGGACGAGTTCACACAATCAGTAACCCTCTTTCTACCCAAGGCGAGTCTTCTTAAAATGCGCCAGATTCCAGTCGGGTTTCTTCAGCACAGCGCCGATCTATGTTGTCATGTTGACTTGCTCTCGTGTATGCGGGCAGGAACGGGTCAAGATATACACGAAAAGTTTCAACAGGACCTTGAAAATCGGTTCCCGTACTACAACGACGCCTGGTTCATGACTGAGTGGAGCATGCACACAAATTCAAATGACATACTTGGGGCTCTGAAGGAGCCATGGCAAATCCAAACATTTACTGAACTCCTTCCTTCCCCGGGCTGGTTAGAAGAGCTATTGCTTATCTTTTTGAGGATTTTCTCTATTACCTTCCTTCCGTTGGTGACATTGATGATTCTTATAGGTAGCATATATGCAATATGGTTTACATTTAAATGGATAGCTGTGGGTGTAATAGTGGTTTGTGTCATGATACCTATAATACTCTTAAGATAGCTCAAGAATACCCTTGTGGATCGGTAAAAAGAAGACAAATAATACGCCTTTTAGGTGGCAGTATATATGGCGAGGTGAGATATAAGTAGTGGGGAATGAATATTTGCGCCCCAATCTTTGCGGGGCGCAGGCCCTGTTTTGCAAGATACAAAGCTACAGTTGCTATAAAACTGTACGCTATACATAAAAAAGCGACTGCAATTCTGAGCCATAGATTTGTAAAGGTCAACTGATTAGTTTCTTAGGATATGATATTCCGACGAAGTAGTCGTGAGGTCACGGTTTGATTTGAACTAATTGCTACAGGGGCATTCGTTGTATGGATTCAGGCCATCGACTATTGCGTTGACCGCTCCACGAGATGATCGATGTAAAATGTGTTTGATACGATAAATTTTATTTTTAATAATGATGTCTCTAATTAATGTCACTGTTCTTCCTTTTCTCTCTCTCAACTGCTCGCGGGGATCGATGGCTGGACAGCCGATTCGTCAGTGGGAACAGGTGCAGCCGTCCAGTGCGTCAGTCGCAGCAGAGGAGCTGGAACACCACTCGAGTCCTTGCAAAAGCTGAGAATCCCGCCAACATTCAAGGTTGCTGAACCCGTATTCTGAGTTCCCATAGCCTGGAATATGCTTGCAGCCGGTAGGTCAGAAATCTCTTCATTGTCAACATGCAATAACAACTCTTTTAGGCATGCGGCAGCCGTTGCTGCTGCATGGTAATCCCAATCGTTGTTTTCACGACCGTCCGCGTAGTTGGAAACACCACGAATCGCGATGCAGGGATATTGAGTCATCAGCCCTGCTGCTCCTGTTTCAAAGCAAAGAACATCGCCAAGGTCCCTAACCAGTGCATCTCTCTTCTTTGCACTCGCTATTACTCTGCTTCCTGAAGCGATCAATCCGTAATGTATCTCTGGGGGTCTATCATTCATTTCCTCTCGAGTCCCTGTTTTTTCTCTCAATGGATTTCCTGGCAGCGGGTTCGTTGCGGCCAATTCCATCGTTTCTTCCGACGTTTGTGGGTCGGTATTTGGTCGTGCATAACAGGATAGCCTTGGTTTCTTCACTATCATTTCTGCGATGAATTCAGAAATACAATTATCCTCAATTCTATGATCAGATTTCATCATATTAGCCGCGCTGCGCAAAGCAGCTGGTGCAGCCATCAAATGGCCTTTCAGTGTGAAACAATCTTCATGCTCTTTTCCAAGGTCAAATCGCACAACTCCAGGGTGTACTCCTTCCGGCATGCTCACAACTACGTCACCAAGACGTATATCATGTTTGGCACTGGGAACTCCGGCACCGATACCGACAATAAATCTCCATTTAATGCAAGTGAACGAGAGGTCAACTTCTTTAGCCATAGATGCCATCTCAATATTCCCTTGAACCCCAGGAAGACAGACCAATGCAACATTGTGTCCATGCAAGTCGCCCAAGACGTAGCGATTGGGATCTCCCTTTTTGGACCGTAACCGAGTGTGCTCATTGTCTAGCATATGCCGAAAAGCCGACATTTCAATTTCGAGACTGAAAAATACGGCGATATGGTAGTCATTGTGAGTTTTGGTTTGCTTCTTGTTGGTCGCCATTTGAATTACTTAATCCGAAAGAAAGAGATAACTTTGGAATGAATGAAGAGTTGTGGAAATAAGGTCAAGGACACTAATCGATAAACGAACTGAGATATTTGTAAAGCTCTTCACGTGTCTTAGTTAGTGATCAGGCGTTTAAGAAACCACGTAGGGGTGAACTCTGGCTGGTTGAGTCTGTACGTTAATGCAACTAAGCGCCCAAAGGCAGCCAACCCAAATTTGGCGCTTAATGTGGGAGATTTATTGGCCCTATGCTGTCATTAAGATTTGGTACAAATGAAAGGCGATAATGGTGATGGCTATGTATAATCAACCTTGCTAACCGCAAATTTCGCCCCCACGGGTATTTTTTTTTTTATCAGCGCTGCTGAGAGAATGCATGCTCATATAAGTACCTATCCAGGCAGCACCTTGATCTCAGGGCTAGAAGTTCGTGGCTGATTTGCCATGTGAGTGGGGTCATTGATGAGGGAACAGTGCACGGTCTTTCCACGGAAAATCATCTTCACCGGCTCCGACCATTGAGAATCTGAGCTGTCACGTGAACCAAAGCTGTTCGCGTGCCCCACACCATTTTGAAGAATCCAGGCATCGCGTCCGCAGATTCGAGCACACCGAGAGTCGTCGCTATATCCAAGCAAGCAAGATGAGTGACGTCAACATCCAGTAAGCTCATTATCCCGATTCTTTTTGGCTTGTTCATTACTCACAATACGTTAGGGACCTTCTCCAGAAGCCTCGCAATGAGTGCACGTACGTAACCTCCCCACCAGACAGCTTTGATGAGTGAGTACGCGCCTGAGACTAACCATGATGAACCTACAGAGAGTACGAGATTGCGCAGCTAGTAAGAATATTCTGTCTTATTTTCCCGTTGGAAACGCTTGCTAACCCCGGATCCAGGAGCAATGGGAGTTCAGCAACGGACCTCTGTCCATCCTTCAGACCGCCGTCAGGACTCACTCACAAGTCCTGATCAGCATCCGCTCCAACCGCAAACTGTACGTCCTCGGAAGAGTTCTTTCTAGGGAACTAATTGCTGACCATTTTTCTCAAAGTCTTGCCCGTGTCAAGGCTTTTGACCGCCACTGCAACATGTGAGTATCCCAGATTATGCAACCACTGCTTGCGCTGTCTGAGCGCATCAGTATTGCGGCTCTCTCTTCAATATACCGAGCTAACTATATTCCAGGGTACTGGAGAACGTGGTACGTATTCATGAATGGCTATTATGAGCCTATGGGAGCTTCATCAAGCTTCTGAATCGTCATGGCATAGCTGTCGCCGTGTCGCGCTGCTCAATATACAGACTACTAACCCCCGACTCTAGAAAGAAATGTGGACCGAGACTCCCCGCAACGCAAACGGCAAGCCTGGTCGACCTGTTAACAAGGATCGCTTCGTCAGCAAGATGTATGTATAACTTGTTACCACTCGTCACCCAGCCGCTAATACATCACAGGTTCCTTCGAGGAGACAGCGTCATCCTTGTGTTGCTTAGCTGAACGAATAATTCGTACACGGTTTTGGAAACTTGCCATCTCTACGGGGCGTCGGTTGAGCGAAGTGAAACGCATGCCGCGGTCGTGGTGGTTCGACCACGGAGGTTTCAAGGGAAAAGTCGTTAGGCCGCAAAAATATGCCCAAAATTTTAACGCAACCATTTGCTTCCTCTCTTGAGGTATGTCAGCTTAGGAGATCAGGAGTTGGAACATGAATCGAGCTCATTTAATTACGAATCCAAGAATGGCGCTCCTCCACCTTACACTTCGATGTTCTCGAACCCGCCGGTAGCCCCTGCGACCAGGATGCGACAGTGTACTACCTCTCTTCGTGATAAGCTCGGCCCGTCGATGTTTTGCCCCGAACACTATTGTTCAAACGATATGGATTCCTTGCGCTACGCTTCCTACTTGGTGACAAATGTCTTTTGTGTTCGTATCCGACAAGTCCCGCCATGGTGGTTATCCGGCCAGAGCAGGTTCTCTCTTTAGACATTGGTTCATACTGGCGACAATGGCATTCTATCATTACTTTTTTTGTCTCGAATTCTGGTTTACCTGCACTTTGTTTTCCCCAATCTAGCACACCTGCCAGCCCCTCGAAAATATTTGATACCCATCCCCATTTCAACCTTACATTCTACCCAACGCCCCATTTATAAACCCCAAAGTTCTTCAGTCATGTCCGTTCCCGTGCTCACTTGGTCCACATCTTTCTACCATCAAACCACGTTTCCTGGATTTCTGCCTTGAGCAAACTCTGTGCATCCCATTCCATATCAACCACCACAAAGTCCGCCACCTTACCCACCCCCAAGCTTCCCATGCGATCCTCGGCAAACACACTCTTCGCCGCCCCCATCGTGTAGGCTGAAATCGCTTCGCAAAGACCAAGGCGGAAATGCGGATTCACCGTTTCCTCAGAGCTTGGGTCTCTCGCTGATCGCCGTGTTGTTCCTACGTAGAGGTTGTGCAGGGGGTTGTACGGTGCTGTAGGACTGTCACTCCCCAGCGTCAGGAGCGCGCCGTGGTCCGCAAACTCGCGGTACGCGAAGGCCCGTTCGCATCGCTTCGGGCCAATAAGTCTAGGCCAGTCACGTAGTATGGCTGGATCACAGTGAACTGGCTGCACCGATGCCGTGATCCCAAGACCACCGAGCCTCTTGGCGTCTTCTGGAGATGAGTATTCAAGATGTTCAATGCGATGTCTGCTATTGGGATGGGCGTGTTTCTCGACAGCGTCGACGGCCATGCGAATAGTCTCGTTTCCAATTGCGTGAAATGCAATTTGCAAATCACCTTCCACGGCGCGTTTCACCACTGGCTCTAGTAACTCTCTCGTCCACAGCGGATCTCCTGTTTTCCCCGTGGTGTTGTAAGGCTCGGATATGTATGCGGTGCAGGCATCGATAGTACCGTCGCAGATTAGCTTGATACCCGCGATGCGCAAGTCTGGTGAAGTGTCCTGGTTGTACTGTCGCTTGAGTTCGATGGCTCGCTCCACCTGCTTCAAGTTCTCCTCCTCAGAAGCTGGCATCACAAGCCAATATGCAGTGATACGTAGCGGAAGGCTACCCCGCTCAGAGCGAAGAGCGAGCAGGCCGTTCCAAATCTGCTGGTCCATGGCCATCTCGATTATCCCAGTGTACCCGGAAGAAGTGTAGGCATCAAAAGCGGCCGTGATAGTATCGGCACGTTGCTTCTCTGTCATTGCGTGGCTGAGGAACGGCCACGCAATACCCACGGCGGCGGCCTCGCTGAGGAGACCCGTTGGCTTGCCATTTTCATCCCGCTCAATTTTTCCACCCACGGGATCCTTCATATCAGCAAGTCCAAGCTCTTTTATGGCGGGCGTATTGCACCACACAGCGTGCAAATCCATGCTGTCAATGAAGATGGGACGAGAATCGAGATCATCAAGCATAGACGGGCGAACGCCATCTGGGGTCAGGTCAAACATCCAACCCCCAACCAGGATTCTCTCCAGATTTGGGTTTTCGCGAGCATACGATCGAATAGCATCACGAATCTCCTCTAGTGATTTGCAGTTGTCGAGTCGGAGCCTTGTAAGTGCCTGGCCGAGCAGCAATAAGTGCATGTGGCCGTCAATAAAGCCTGGAAGGATGGTCTGACCCTTGAGATCCTGGATGGATACTCCGTCGCTGTTTTGGTGCTTTTCTGTAAGATCTTCTCTGTTTCCTATATCTTCAATCTTGCCACCTTTCACAAGCATACTATCGGCAAATGTTGGTTGCGCCTCCAGGCCTGGGCCGGCCTTTGTCAGGATTCGGCCATTGATAAAGAGATGGCTTGATGAATCCACTGCAGACGACATCTTTGAGGGTTCTCGCCGCGGAAAAGGTCGGTAATGTTCTAAATTTATTTATATAAAATAATGAAGTATGCGTCAAATGCATTAGTCCAAAGGACACAGGAACAAGAGCACTTTATACCAACCGCAGATGGGATGACCAACCCAGGAGTTGAGTGTGTGGGGACTTTTACCAGGTGCAGCAGTCCCCCGCGCATGCATTATCAGGACCCCGCGCCACAGCCATCAACGGAAATAATACCCCAGAAATGCACTGTATTGCCCAAATCTAGACAGGCTCGGAATTCAAACTGCACGGCAACAATAAGCGGCTTGTTTATCACAGTAGGCCAACGTGCCGAGAGAAAGGTGTCTTCCATGAATAAATCCGTCAAGGAACTGGGGTAGATGATAATTTGGTCATCCACACGAAATGGTTACTGAGGGTGGCTAGTGCGCGCTGTTTGGTGCTGTGAACTAATCATCTCTACGACTCTACGCCATCGCACCCGCTTGTACATGGTGAGCTAGTTCCGAGATCGGAGTGGCATTTGATAATGATATGTTTGCAAATTTCAGAAAGCTTGCACTTCATGGATGATCATGAGTTGTGCTATTGCCACGCTAGAAAGTGTCAATCTAAATCTCTCCGAGCTTACCCGGGAGCTATAAAAAAGTCGGGGTGGCTTGGTTGAGCATGTTTTCTTGAAATCTGGCTTCAGAATAATCGCTTTTTGGGCCTGGGAAGTAATATGGATTTTAATATAGACATATTTTATAGATTTCCATGGGTATATCGGCATCATCTGCGAATCGACAGCCTTCAGGCCCCGCTCAACCAAGCTTAAAGTCACAGTCATAGAAAAAGTCATTACGAGTTCAAGATACAAATAAAATACCGAGCGAAAAAACCTAAGTATTCGGGGTACTAGTTAATTGAAAACAGGCAGCGAGAGACAAAAGGCTCAGGAGAAATTTACTCATGTGCGAATACTGAGTTAATTCCTGACAAGCAGCTAGCGTCTAGGTATATTGAGATAAAGAAAAATGTATGTACACTGAAATCTAAGTGAGATCATTCAAGTCCATGTGATATTGTGAGGGACCGGGAAAACTTTTTAAAGGTCAAACTATCAAGCCACCAACGCCGTGCAATGCAATCAATCGTCCAGATTCGTGGTGATGTGGTTACCTTAAAAGGCTATGCGTCGCTGTCGTCCAGTGTATTTCGAGGTAGCCTTGACAACCTTTCCTTTTCTCTCCATCTGCTCCTTCTTCTTGATGATCCACGCCTTGCTGCCCTTCTTGATGGCAGTGTTGTTGTTCTTGATTTGTCTTCGAGCATCCATAACGTCAACATCCTCCATGCCGTCAATGACGCCTGTAATGTCGCCTCCATTCTTCTCAATGTTACCGCCACCGACAGTCAGGACGAGGTAAATCTTGACGTTCTTGGTACCGGGGTCATCCTCCAGCATACCGGCGCCGAAGCCAGCCTTGACTGCGGCCTGGGTGATCATGTGGCGCTGTTGGTCGTTCTTGGGGTAGAATTGGCACACAGCACGTCCACCTCGCTTTAGAGATGCGTAGAGGCCGTTGAAGAATCGGGTAAGTCGTCCAGCAGGAGAGGTATCGCTGGTCTCGGCGCTGCAGAGCCATTGAATGGCCGAGATGCTGATGGCGGCATCGAAGGTACCGGCTCGGAATGGCACGCCCTGGCCGATATCTGCTAGCATCAGGTCTCCCTCGACATCTCTCTGTAGGGCAATGTCAAGCATAGAGGGCGAAACATCCATGCCAATCCAAGTGTGAGGGCCGCCTTCCTCAGGATCCAGCGAAGACAGAATCTCTCCAGACAGACCGCTACCGCATCCGACATCGAGGATAAGCGAGGGGGATTTGAGGTCGAGCAATTCGAGGGCGCGCCTGGTCATAGAAGCCTGAATGTTTTGGATTCGAGAACTGGTCGTGTACTTTCGGGCTTCGATATCGTCATAATGGACGTCGGCCGCGCTGCAAGAATGTGAGCTGGAGGGGCATCAGAGTGGGGGCATTTTGCGCGTACAGAGTATCTTCGGGGCGAGACATGATGCTGAATTAAGCGATTTAAAAAATCGGGGAGTAATGATACTTTGATCAACGGGGCTCCGAGCGGCGAAATGCGACTGTCCGGCTGCTTGCGTGCTTCGCCGTCCTTTTTCCCGTCCACTGGTTTCTTTCGCAAAGATACCGACTTTTTTTGTGAAGGCGGAGTGGGCGGCTCTTATCGATAAGAGCATAGCACAATTTCTGACCTCGGCGCACAAGCATTTCGGGCTGTTACCCGCCGGAAGGGAATAACAAAGGTCCGCCGCCCCATTGCTTGAAATTGAGAGCCCCGCCAATGGCACGGCGCAAACCCTGCTCCCTCCCTCCCTCTCTCAATCTCCGACTGAACGTGTCCTTTGCGCGTGTTCAAATACCAGGCAGGGTTTTTCCCACCTCCCTGCGACCGAACCTCCTTCGCAATGTGAAGCTCATCACCCATTGTGAGCACTTGCGACAGTTTGCAATTGCAACTATGTGGATTCTCCCTCTTGTCGGCTATGCCGGCGCCGTCATTGGCTTCTGCTTTTTGACTCTGGCCATTGCCTCTGGCCTCTACTACCTGTCGGAACTTGTCGAGGAGCACAGCGTCATCGCGAAGCGCTTCCTGAAGCGTCTGATCTACACGGTCGTTGTTATTCAGTTGGGTCTTTGGGTTATCGATGGCTTCCCCTTCTGGGCTACCCTGCTGGGAGTCTTTTCCCACGTCGTCTATTTGGGCAACATGAGGCGTTTTCCGTTCGTCAAGCTGACGGACCCTCTGTTCCTCCTATCATGTGGTACGTGGATGTTCGAACCTTTCTTGACGCGACGTGCTAACTCAATGTCTCAGTTTTGGTTCTCGTCAACCATTACGTTTGGTTCAAACACTTCTCCCACATGCAAACACGTGCGTACCAACGAACGTCGTACTATGACCGGGTGGACGTACCGAGCTTCACCATGATCGCGTCCTACTTTGGACTTTGCGTTTGGCTGGTTCCCTTTGCGCTCTTTGTCAGTCTGTCTGCGGGCGACAATGTTCTTCCGACCATGGGCACTGAGCCGTCGCGTGGAATCGATGGCAAGAATAAGCCTCAGGGCATGATCAAGGCTCTTGTGGACCAAGTCCGTGGTGCCATCGGACAGATTGCCGGCTCTTCCGGAATGGACAGGCCTTGATGAGCAACGTTCGAACTGGGGGATTATGCTAGCGAGTAACCTGAAATGGTTTCGGCGGCCTTGCCAACTCGCTCGCAGTTCTTTATTGGACCTTTATACACTTGCGGATACACGCTGAAGGGTAAGTTTATACAAACTTTTCTTTTTAACACGCCCTCCCTACATGATGATCAAACCCTACGCTAGATTGTATTTGACAAGGCAATGCTTTGTATGATCCCTTTATTCATAGTTACTCTGACATAACCCCTCCAAACACGCTGTCTTGAAAACCCTTTGCGCCTTACCAAGACTAACGCTTGTTATAGATGCTTTGCGCCTTTTATTATCACATCTCCGGGATCTGCCTCTCCTAAATTGACCCGTTACAACGGCTGTCACACCCTGTCCTGTCGACTCCTAGAGTAGAATTGCAGGTTCAGTGATTTTTGTTTCAGCTTTGGATCGTGGCTTTGTTACCTTTGATTAAGACTTCTCAGCCACTGTTCCGGAGCATCGTGGCCTCAGTTCCCGCTGCCTTGGTTCGCACCAGTGCTGGAGTTTTGTGGGCCTGCAGGGGCGTTCTGGGGTAGGTCTTGTCTGGCCACAGAATAAACAGGATTCCATGGCATTTCTCTCACAGATTCCCCTAGGAATCGGTCGAGGCCGTAAGAGACACCTTGCTCTCGGTACTGGAAAGTACTATTGACACCGTGTCGGTTTCTGGGAACAGGTGCATGGGGTCGGCTCATGATGAAAGATAGAGGGAATGATTCTGCTGGAAGAAATGGAGTATGGCTTCGTTTGAATGGTTCGAGGTTTGATGGTGACTGTTGAACCTGGGGGATTGCTGGCTCTTTATCTTTTCAAGATGTTGATCATTATTGAGGGAGTGCCGCGTTGAGGGCCAAACTTATAGAAAAGAAAGCGCTTAAGGCAACTTTGTCGTGGACCCTTGTCTGTTGAAATGTGCTGGTTTTGTCAAGGCTTTCTGGATTGTCCTGTGTGAATGCCATGGCTTGGGCTGAATTGTTGGTAATGAGCAAAGGGACAAGGAGGTTGAAAAGTATCCTTCTTGTGCTTGCTTGTTGCGTGCCTGAAGTCCAGTATGGAAGGATGCCAAATGGACGCCAGAAGAACACTGCATATGGCGCTTAATCTCGTGCTTGACGCACAGCATCGCTGCGCAGTCATGTGTGTGTGGGATTGCCGCGCCACAGTCTCTCTGGAAAGCTGTTGAGATTGTCTTATCCGTGAGCCGCCTTTTTTACGGCTCATAAGGCGATGGGTGTCCTTTTGCTCACGGACGGTCTTTTGGTAAGTGGCTTGGCTGTTTTGGGTGGTTATGCCATAGGGCGGCGGGCTAGCAGCTGCAATGTTCTTATGCTGGGATTCGATTGAGACAGCACCCGCCCCACCCGGCCTTCTGTCATCAAAAGGACAAAGGACCAGCTGGACTGGGGACAAGAAAGGCTGAAACAGCGGCCTTGGATTATTGCTCGCCCTCACATGCTGCTCACAATGGCGCCCGCCCTAAACAAACGGACCAAGAGACTTGTGTGAAAATTGGATCCTTGTTGGCATAAACCCGTGACTTGACCTGACCTAATACATTCCGTTGTTGCCTTTCATGATATCTTACACTGAATACTGACTTGCATACCGAAGAGCAAAAGTACACTACATGCTGCCCCCCCCCACACTCCGCTCGTCCGTCTAGGTAGACACTCGTTGGCCACCACCACCACCACCACCACCGCCCCAGAACTTCTTGTCCACCTTGTCGCCGGGCGCCTCGTGGCCTCGGTCGTACTTGGCTTCAAACTCCCTGTTGTGCTTCTCCACCTCGCGCCGCTGCTCCTCGGTCAGCTTGTCGGTGGCGTCGAAGCCCGGCACGCTCTGGTTGGTGATCTTGGGCTGCGGGGGAGCGTTCTTGGAGCTGCTGCCCAGCCGCTGGCCCCCACCAGTGCGTCCCTTTGCGCTGCCGCCGACCAGCCCGTCGATCCCCTGGGCGCTGCCGTCGCCGCCTCTGTTGCCGTTGGCGGCGGCGTTTTGGTCCTGGTGCAGCAGCTGTCGTCGTAGGGCGGGGAGGCCCACATGGGGTCTGATGCTGCGCGACACGATGCGCGGCGCGGTGGCGGCGATGGAGCGTAGGGCGGGCATGGTGTTTTTTTCCTTCTCTGCTTGCTGGTGGTATTTTCTGCAGATGGTTTGAAGGCGCGGGGGGAATTTACCCCATCCCGCCCTTTGAGCGCTTCTTATATTCGGATAAATCTTATCTGAAGCACGGAATTTGTAAAGGCTGTGACTGGTTGTATCACCGCGCTCGCCTTAGAGGACTCGCTCGTGACGTCAGGCGTGATGACATGCCCCGGAGCTGGGGAACTTGGAGGCAGCTTGTCTCCCCCGGGCCAGCGCGGGGCAGCTCTGCCAGAGACGATTTGCTGGGCAGAGATTGGCTCCAGAAGGACATGACAGGACGTGACCGCCTTGGGGGACACCGAGTCTGGAGTATTCCCATGCCAGGTAGCGTGGCTGCCACATGGCAGCGATGTACACTGGTCAGAATGACGTGTTGTGTGTCAATGAGTCGCTGCCTCACTGGCCGAGCCTCGCCAAAGGGCGGCGATACTGCATAAGTGTATCACCAAAATAACAGAGCGAGTGACATTCAATTCTAGCATCAACTCAGCACTACTTGGGATGAATCCTATGTGCTGAAGCATCAAGAATTTGACAGTCGACTCTGGGACATGACTTGACCTTGAAGCATTGTAGAGCTGCCGATCTGATAACAAATCCTAGTACTCAATGATGTCTTGATGACGAAGCCGGACCCAACTACTTCTCCAAACAGCTATCCTTGACCCACGTGATGAACATGTCACAGTGTCTATCACAACCATGACGACATTTCAGTTGAAGGCGAATATGAAGAGGATTATTGGAATATTATATCCTTCGCGTGCCATGAAGATTTGTAAAAACTGGGGCGCGCTTCAATTGGGAAACGCTCCTCGCGATTCAGGAAAATAGAGCACACGTCTAACTAGTTTTGAAGAATAATGCCGTGGTATTTATCTGCTGAAGCTGGTGCTATTGTATTGGCCGCTTCAAGTTTTAGGATTTAGGAACATTGGTTCCTTGGACCATGTTGAATAGCTGGTACGTATTCTTGTATGATGGACGTCAAATATTATTTGGTGTCGTCACAATAATGCAACCCAATGTTGGCAAAATTTTTCAAGATATGCATCTCACCGCATATGAGATGAGTTGTGTCCTTTGAAGTATATTTGCGTTAAAGTTATGTTATTTCCACGATGAAAGAGAATTGTGTTGAGAAGTCGTCCGTGAGCGGTGCTATCCTTGCCAGTGTTGGGTTGGACGTTTGCATGAAAGCCTGCAATCACAAAATACTAACATGAACACTTCGTAGAAATCTTGGATAAGGTTGGAACCTTCGAGATGATAGAAAAATACTCCCAATGAAAAAGAATACTTGAGACGACGAACATATGATCGGTGTTTTCTCCTCTGCGAACGGGACGGGACGGGCGACACCATCCAGCATCATGTGGCCAGAGACCCTGGCCAACTTTAATCGAAACCGAGCCCTAAGAAACATGAAGAACAAGTGTTGTCTTCTTGTTGTTATTGTTGTCATGAGCCGCAAGTGGACCCTGAATTAGTTCGGAGCCCCAGACGGCACCTTGATGGCCCATGATGACATTGGCCATCAAGGTGTCGTTTGGATGAAGCGCAACATAGTGATCAATCACAGCTCTCCAAGAATACAAGCCATGGTGGCCGTAGAGGTTCTCACCCCAATTTGCGGGATGTGGCTTCAGGAACAGTGCGTCAATGAGAGGGGTTGTTGGCATCCGGGGGCTCTTGTGATGAGTGACGAGTCCTTATAAGCAACATGTCCCCTGTTCGTGGCATTGTATCCATCCTCTCAATATCTCTGAGTCCTAACACAATTGGCTTCCAGTTTTGACATCGACCGAAAAAAATGATGGACCAACAGAGCATTCGCGAGGAAGAAGATATCTATGATGTCCTCATCGTTGGGGCTGGCCCCTGTGGCCTCTCAGCTGCTGCTCGTCTCCGGGAGCACACTCCCGCCGCATTATTCACCGACGAAGAGCATCGAAGGTATCACTGGATTGGAAAATATGGAAAAAGAGTGACCTTGAAGCATGTCAAGAGCGGCAAGATTTCCAGTGGACACACGGCCCGTCCTGAGTACAAGATGCTCGTCCTAGACGCCACTGCTGATAAGTGGATGGGCCGCTGGAACAGGCTTTTCAAGATGTACGACATCTCGCATCTGCGCAGCCCTATGCTGTGGCACGTTGACCCCCAGGATCGGGACGCCTTGCTCGCACACGCATACGCGAACGAGCGGGAGAGCGAGCTTATCGAGATTCGGAACTGCGTGGGCAAAGAGGTTAGCAAGCATGGAAAGAAGAAGACGGCAGGCCATAAAGCCTGTGGTGGCAAGTAAGTTATTGTGCTGTATGAACTGTTTGTTTGCTGGAAGCTAATTGCACGTACGAAAGGCAATCTGCGCGCGTCGCCATCAACTTGAGAGAAAGAAACGACTACTACACACCTTCGACATCGCTCTTCTGCGATCATTGCGAGAAAGTTGCCTCTCGGTACAAATTAAATAGCGGTCTAATCCGCCAGGAATCGGTGGAACATATCGATTATGGGGTGGTTAAACGAATTTCCATCGATGATGAGAAGCTTTTCACTGTAACATCCAACAGCGTCCGTCGATATGCGCGAGCGGTAGTGCTGGCAGTTGGACCAGCCAACACGGCCAAGATTCCCCGAGTCCCCTCAATGCCGTCAACAGAAATGCTACCCCAAACGTGTCATAGCATGCACATGAAGGAGTTTCCCCCGCCCGTCTTGAAAGAACGCATCCAGGCCCGCCGGCCAACCAATGTCCTTGTGGTCGGCGGTGGTCTCACCTCAGCACAGCTGACTGACCTTGCTATCCGGAAAGGTGTCACCAAGGTCTGGCACATCATGCGAGGACCCCTGCGCATCAAACATTTCGACGTCGACTTGGAATGGATGGGCAAATACAAGAATGCCGAGCAGGCTCGGTTCTGGACGGCAGACTCGGATGAGGAAAGATTGGAAATTATCAAGGAAGCGCGGGGCGGTGGCAGCATCACGCCACCCTTCCATAAGCGACTGAAGAAGCATCTCGCTACGAAGAAACTTGATCTGCACACCATGACAAGCTTAGTAGATGCCAAGTTTGAAGGGGAAGACGGAAACGGCATGTGGATGGTCAAGACCGAGCCCCCGATTGAGGGATTACCGGCAATGGACTACATTTACTTTGCGACCGGCATACAGACAGACTTTACAACGCTGCCATATCTGCAGACGATTATGGACAAGCATCCCATTCAAGGACGCGGAGGGTTCCCCTGCATCACGGAAGATCTGATGTGGAACAAGGAAGTGCCCTTGTTCATGACGGGAAGACTAGCGGCACTTCAACTAGGTCCTGCGGCCCCCAACATTGGCGGTGCCAAGATTGGTGCCGAGAGGGTCGCGTGGGCAATTGAGGATTTAATTCCCCGTCCTGGCACTCAACAGGAGGGGGGTGACGACGAGCGGAGCTATGGGCTCGCTAGTTATTTGTCTGGGCATAGCAACATGTACAGTTCGTTAGCTGTGGAGTGATAGTACGCGGCCGAACAGGAAATAAAAGAGAAGAGAAAAGAAGAGAAAATTTTATGATAAATGAGGAAAATGGCTAGAAAAGTGTGTGTCCCGCGTTCCTATGAAACCATTGATTGGCCTTGTGACAAGCTGTAACGTTCCAACGTGTCGGCAATCGTGACGCGTCCATACCGAGCTGGAGGCAGGGGTCTATACTTTCATGATGGCCCACGCATTGGATAAGATTGAAGAGTCATCAGACGGTGAGATATATATCAATCGTAAGCCCAGCTACAGAGCAACTGCACAAAAAAAGAGGCACAGAATAGAAGCTAGAGGTATAAGCTTATTCTCCATTAGCTCTCACTATCACCATTCCATTGCGAGCAGTGCAGTGCAACTCAACCATCCGGTCGAGATATCCGAGGATCAACGAGGATCAACGCTGCGCTGGCCGAAGAGAAAAGTGGGTATTTAGGCGGCAGTGGGTAAATCACATCCACGTATCGCTCGTATCCGACCCACAAGCCGCCTATTTCTGAGGGGGATCTCCCTCACCAGCCCTATCATCTTTGAACCAAAACCACCTGGACCTGACCTGACGTAGCGCAATCGCCCATTCGACATCGCCTGCGACAAGACGCCGCCAAGGAGCAGGACATCGATCGCTGCAACAAATACAGCACCCAAACCCAACCCCCGCTGCACATGTAATGTGAGAGAGCCAGTGCATGGCGCAATGACTCGCCTGGGCTCTCAGAAGGTCAGGACCGGCTGCAAGACTTGCAAGTAGGTGGCGGTTCGGTTCTCCCGGAACGGCCCGCGGGCTAACCAGACATCTTCTTTCATTTAAAGGATCCGAAAGGTCAAATGCGACGAGACCTGGCCGCAGTGTCTCAAGTGTAAGAAGGCCGGCCGGCCTTGCGACGGGTACACTGCACCACCAACCGGTTCGCTGCCATGGGGCGTCCTACTGCGCGCCCAGCCGTCTGTGACGCCGGCGACCAACAACAGCGAGCTTCGGGGCCTTGCATTCTTCCACCAAGCAGTGGCGCCCGTCCTCTCGGGGCCCTTTGACAGCTCGTTCTGGACCCATCTGGTTGCGCAGACGACGCATCGTGACGATGCCGCGCGCCATGCCGTCTTGGCAATCAGCACCCTGTTCGAAAACTTCGCTCCAATGACGAGTGAGACGCCAGAGAATCCCCTTGCCATTCAGCACTACAACCGTGCCATCCAGAAATTGGTCAAGTGCCCCACACAGGATGTCGACGCGTTTCTTACCGTGTGCATCTTGTTCATCTGCATCGAATTCCTCCGCGGCGACACCAAATCCGCCATCAACCACACACAGCATGGCCTCCGAATTCTCAGCGCCTACCCGGGCAACTCCAAGCTCGCTGCTGTGTTTTGCCACATCAACCTTTTCCCTCTATTTTTCGGCGTCAAGGCAGCCGATTTTTCCCTCCTCACCCGCCAAGCGCCTAAGCCCGGCGGGCCGTTCCAGAGCATGATTGAGGCGCAACACTCGCTGGACATAACCGCTGCCCGGGGGCTTCAACTTGTCATGCAGTCGGAGGCTTGGAAGACTGGCAGGGCACCTGATGAGACCCCGACCCCAGCCATGATGGCTGAGCGGGGCAAGATCGTCAAGGCTTTGGAGCAGTGGGAGGTGACCTTTGCCAAGTTCCAAGCGCGGCGATCCGTCGACACCACCAACGACCCTGCGTCTCTTGGGCTCAAAATTAGGGCATTGACCATGATTATCTGGACGCTAAACTGCCTCACCCTGGAAGAAATAGTGTACGACAAACTGAAGCCCGAATTCGAGCGCATCGTGAGCATGGCGACTCGTCTCTGCGCCGTCAATACCCACCACTCGAAGTTTATGTTTGACACAGGAACCGCCCCCCTCTTGCATTTTATCGCACTCAAGTGCCGCTTTTTGCGTCTCCGCGTAGCAGCCCTCGCAGCCATGAAGATGCTGGCATGCCCTCGAGAGTCGTTGTGGGATTCGGTTCTCATCTACTCCGTCGCGAAAAGAGTTGTCGAGGTCGAGCATGGGATTGACATTGGACCAGACACTCTGGAGTTGATCGATAACGGCACCATAAAAGAAAAAATACCCCCAGAAGAAGAGCGAGTTCGTGTTTATAGGATGGAACCAGAACCTGAACTATCGTCCGAGGATGAGCACCTGACATACCGACGAGGCGTTAATTTCTTAATGGTGGGCACCGATGGCACTTCAACGTACAGGCATGAATGGATCACATTGCCAAAGCGATTAACATTTCAGGCCATGAGTACCAAGAGTAAGAAGTCTTGATACCATCAAGGCGGAAAAAAGAAATGGATTTAAGGCTGCTGCATTGCTCTGAAGTATGACTAACGAAATTACTGATCAAGTCTGACAACATATGGTAGCCACGGGGTTGCACCAACGCTTAGTTATTAACACGGGCAAGGCAAGTGTTACGAGATATATGAAGTACTCAGAAATACTAATGAGCTGAGAAGAAAATGAACGTGCAACAAGAGAAGGACAAAAAAGACGGGATATTAGAAGAATGCTGGATGATACCGGCAACGTCGCAGCGAAACAGGATGTATAGACAGAGCTGAAAGGCTCATTTCGAATCAGCACAAGCTGTCTGCTTTCATTTTAGTCGACAATAGACTTATATGTACCATTTGGGAATTACGAGGAACGCGCTTATCACCCGATGAACCTTGGCTCTCTTACTCTTACTTTTAAGCAGATAGGCACCCGTGGCAAAATTTTTAAAGACTTTTTGTTTTTGAGACGAATCTGGTTAATTATGAACTTCGAAGTAGAACCATCAGGTTCAGGAAATGACTTCATTGGATATCCAATATTCTCGTAATTTATGCGCGACTTTCAAGCATGGCCATCCTATGTGAATTTCGGCATCGGAGATGATTTCTAGCAAGTGTACCACTTCGGAAGGGTCAGTGAAAAGCTCGCCAGTCATTCCAATCACCAGGCCTGCGAGCACTCTTGCAGGGAGGTATGTCGGGTTGCTGGTCCAAATACCGCACACGTTCCTGACTGCTTCTCGAATCTTGTCTTCTTGAGTCTTCACATACTTGTTACGACCGAGGCCTAACCCGGGCGTTCGAGGATCGTGTGCCAGTAGTATTATTTTGCAAATTTCCAAGTACTGTTGGCCCGCAATTGGGCAATCATGTGTGTAGTAAATCTGAGGGAAACCTCGAAAGCTTTCCCCGGGCTGGACAAAAGCCTCCGGAGGTGATGTTACGGAGATACTCGTGTTCTCAAGTTGATTTAGTGGGTTAAATGTGGGCGGTGCTTCGCGTCTCCATTCTTCGAGATAACTCCATAGTTGATCCCAACATGCCTCATTCCGGACATCACTCCCGTAGGCGTAGTTTATAACGCGCGATGTATGCGCCATAATCCGATACGTCCACATAACGTCTGGCGCGGGCTCAAGGGAATCGTCAATCCCGCAGTCTTGACTCGCGAGTTCGACTGGGCGTTTCGTCATAATCGACACGTAGACTTCTTGTCGGAGCACAATGGCCATTGCGGTGTTGCTCAATTTTGATGGTTGTGAACTATGCTGTCTAATTCGCAAAAAGAGCGGTGCAGATACGGTGTGCCTTATCACTAATTGGGAATCAGAAGGGTCTTGCAGGTTGACGTCAGTTAGTATTCGCAGATTTCCTTAAGCGATCACAGGGAAGGCCTACTAGTCATTTCGTCTAATAATCGAAGAAGCAGAGCTGATACGAGCAATGCATCATCTTGAGACTTTGCCGCCTCATTTTCGTTAAGCATGGGTATAAGTATGCCGAGGCACTTTTGCTCGTAGTCGTTTGACCCATAGTCTCCTTTTCTTACTTTTTCAAGATGTCTGGCAGAGACTGCCAATACGGCATATAGAATCCCAGGATCATTTCGTATAGCTGACTGTATATATGATCTAAAAGGAGAACTCGTGCAACAATAGTCAAACTAGATGAAGTTAATGGTTTCGAAGTTAAACAGTAAGGGACTCATCTTACGAAGGGGATCCAAAAGGTAAAGAAATGTTGCACGATTTTTGCTTCTTGGATATTGAGCGGCCAATGATTTGCATCTGAATCGTTGAGGGATGAATCCTTTTTGTTGTATCCTGAAGTAGCTTCTGGAGGGCCTTCAAATGACGAAACTCCAGCGACCAAATCTAGGCTGTCGTGTTGTGGGACCTCAGGCCCTCCTGTTATGGAACCACTGAGCTCTGGTTTGGATGAAGAAGGTGTGTGTTGATTGGAATTTGGTGCTTCATTGTTTTGACAACCAAGCTGTCCTGTTCCATCGGACTTTTTTCGTATCGGCCTCAATTTAAACAAGTTGGTTGCGTTTTGGAGATTGCGTGGTGGGTGGCTGAATTCGCTGAATCGGATTCGAAGCTCACTATTTCCTCCACCTTTACACAGAATCCCCGCAGTTTCACAGTTTGAACACGTATTGTCCTTAGAATAAATATCGCCTGGATACGCTTAGTGATTAGTAAGATGTAGCAAAAAAACAAGATGTTGGAAAATGAGAGGCAATAACACAAAAGCAAGTCATTCGATCCAGATACGAAAGGAAAGAACGAGAACATTACATTTTTTATGGAGTGAACGACACCTTGAACTAAAAATCTTCAGTAAAGAAAAATAACGAAAAGTATTACCGTTGGCTTCAGTATTAACGTACCATGCACGAATCGGGGTGCGAAACCGAGATGTTCTGTTGCTCTGATTACCAGAAGCGGGGCTGGCTCCTTCGATGACCATTTGATTACGGATATTTGCCTATAGATGGAAAAAATAGACATGTGAAATGGACCAGGGATTACGTCGAGACCATTGGGGAATTTCCATATGGGAAGAGTTGGGAGAGGAAAAATGTCCCGGCAAGCAAACTGTGTTGGACGTGAGCTACTTGCATTCGAGCTAAGAGTTAGCGATGGCGGACGGAATTGCCGGATTGAGTAAAGACTGAACCTCGCCACGAAGCGGAGCCATGTTCCTAACATGGAATGCTCTCCCGCTATTGGGCAGCAGTTCGACCAGGTGACTTTTCTTGATAGCTGACCGCGTCGCCAGGACTGCCCCAGAATCACACATGGCCAATGTGGCACTTCACTCCTGAAACCCTACTTGGTCTTAGATCAATTCAATCGATATGGTTGAGACTCCACAGGACCATTGGATCGTTAATCCTGCATTACAACCCCGCCATGACAATTGCCGATGTGGGTGGTTGGAGAACCTGTGGCGGGGCCTCATACTGATTTAGGTATAGGAATATCAGCACTCGGGAGTGTAATGGTGAAACAATGATGGAATGAAAGAGATATTTACACAAGAAAAAGTACAAAGATGAACTATATAAGTCCTACAGTTTGCCATTGCTCCAACTGTCGTCTTCGCATCATCATTCCAATTCTTCCACTTGATCTCAAATTTCCGCTTCACTATGTTCATCGCTGCTTTACCTCTCGTATTTCTTTTTATTTTTCTCATTGAGCCATGGGTCAAGTACTTCTTGGACCCAAAGAAACTTCACCGTTTTCCCAATGCCTCCTACCTCTCAGGCGTTTCGAACCTGAGTTTTATCGTTTTACGCTGGCGTGGCTTCCGTTCAAAAGACATCCATTCCGCTCATGAGAAGCACCCTATCGTGAGAATTGGGCCCAACGCGGTTTCTTTCTCCTCGCCTAACGCCATAAGATCTATTTATGGCCATTCAACTCCATGCATCAAAGGTGGTTCGTACGAGGCTGTTGCTAGCCCTCACCCTGGCCTCATCGATATGATTGACAAAGACCGGCACGCTCAAAAGCGTCGCATTTTATCCAACGCTTTCGCCACACGTAATCTAGAGAATTGGGAGTTCAAAGTTGCAGACAAGGTCAAACGACTGCTGCATCACTTTGATAGAGTTTGTCATGAAGGGACCGGTGAAGATGGCGGAATTGTGGATTTTCGACGTTGGACTAACCTATTCTCTGTTGAAGCTATTGCTGACATCGCATTAAGTGAGAGATTGGGATTTTTGGATAGAGGCGATGATATTGTCACTGTTCGAACTGTTCAAGGGGAAGAGAAGCGTGTCAGATTTATTCACAGCCTTCATGCAGCAAGAAGAGCGACATCCATGATTATTTGGACACCCTGGTTTCGAACCCTGAAACGCCTTTTGGAGAAATTGCCTGGATTCTTTCGAACCCAGTGGCAAGCGGGGGATGGCTTCACAGAGATCGTGCAACATTTGACCCACCATCGCGTACAGAGGTACCAGAATGGAGAAAACCTCGATGATCTAGCTCGCTGCCTTCTCGAAGACAAAGCTGGTCAAGCCCGGAACCTGTGCACAGCTGAGATTGAAGGAGATGTTACCGCG
Source organism: Calonectria ilicicola (assembly GCA_020809705.1). Lineage (NCBI taxonomy): Eukaryota > Fungi > Ascomycota > Sordariomycetes > Hypocreales > Nectriaceae > Calonectria > Calonectria ilicicola. The sequence continues at coordinate 778,180 of CP085828.1, read as the reverse complement.
TTAAGTAAGATTTCGTCTTACCTCAATCATGGTGCTTTACTAATCGATTATAGTGGATGCAGGATCAGACACAACCGCCATAGCGTTGACTCACGTCATGTACTTCCTCCTCAAAACTCCAACCGCTCTTACTAAACTTCGCGAGGAATTGGAAGCTTGTGCAGTGCTTCGTGATGACAATGTTGTTGACTATTCTAGTGTCAAGAACCTGCCATATCTTCGGGCATGCCTTGATGAGTCGTTACGACTACTGCCGCCCCTCCCAGGCGGTTTGCATCGTGTAACGCCCTCGGAGGGTCTCGAAATCGATGGACATTGGATCCCAGGAAACACGATTGTGGCCGTGCCAATATTTACAGCCAACAGGAACCCAGAGCTTTTCCCGGAGCCTGAAAAATATCGGCCCGAGAGGTGGCTAGAAGAGAGTAGCAAGGAAGCACAGGTGTCATTCATACCATTCAGTGCTGGAGCCCGCGGCTGCATAGGACGCAACATTACCTATATCGAACAGACCGTGCTTCTTGCAACATTGGTCCTTCGGTATGACTTTTGTATCCCCGACCCAGAGTTCGAGCTCAGCCATGAGGAAGCTTTTCTTCTTTGGCCTGGTCCCATGCAGCTGAAAGTTAAACGAAGGGACCAGGTTTTGGGCTAAACGAAATGCCCAACAAGGTCAACGCACCCATCTAGGATTAGAAAATACCTAGTTCATAGAATGAATTAAATCATCCACCCTCTAATGACCAGTATCTACCAGGGTAGCGTCCCAAAGGAACAAGAAGTATAAATTTCTTTTTACCGTCAGATGGACACATTTGAAAGCTGGAATTGTGGGTAAAGCGGCAAGATCAAACCCTGAGCGACGAAACGCAACAGATAGACTTTTAGGCTGTGGATAAAATGAGACGTAAATATGCTCAATATTTGAGATTTCAATCCATTTTATTCCTTTCCGTACAATTTTACAATCACATCCACATTTTTCGTCGCAAAGGCCAATGTTACAACAACACACAAAATCTTCCTAGTTGCAACTGCGCAAACAGAGTGAACATCATAAAAATACTGTCACCGCGAGCACTACCATTTACACAACCCTGCTCTCACATCTACAGCATCCGAGAAGGCAGTCTCCATCATACAGATTGAGCTTGGTTCCCGGTCAAGGCAGCAGAATGGGTGCTATTATCCTGCTCTGCCTTCTGTCCCTTCTCCCTAGTGAACTTGCACTTGCAATGGTGGGAATAGCCTTTTTCACGACTATAGGGTTCGAAGCAGCAAAATATGCATACTATTGGATTTGCGAGAAGAATAGATCTGTTAGGCGGCCTAGGCAGCCAAGGCGGGTAAAACTGGTAAAGCCAGTCAGGCGTCCCAAGCGCGCCAGGCGAACCAGGCAGGAAGATCAGTGGGCATAATTAGCAGCTGATAAATATGCATTGCAAACTATTTTATGTCTTTGAAACCAAAAAGAAAACACAGGGGTACAAGTCTAGTTCATTATGAATATGGTATAGGTTCTCTGGTGGCTGAATCGGCCATCTAACTCAAGCGTCTGGCTGTGCGGGCTTGCATGACTCACTCTAACCACTGCAATTTTGGTCTACCTGGGATCGAATCGGTCTAAATAGAAATTTGGTCTTTGGCATTAGCAAATAGCTGAGCATTCAATCCAAGTTGAGTCTCTGACCATATGTCAAGTTCAGCAAACCCCACTGTCCCTTAGCGCCGAATAAGCCTGGTGAACACAATATGACTCCGAGACAGAGTTCCCCATCCATGCTCAATAGCTACAGCGAATTTCACAATTTCATTGAACTTTTCAGAGAATACCCGGGCACAAACGTGGTCTCTGCGGACGATTTTATGATTAGCTTGGTTTCAGCCAGCCACCGCTAAGCAGATATGGTCAAGCGGTGTCCTTGGTTTTTCCGACGCCAAGTCCTACGCCGATGTGTTAAACCTAGGACCCGAATGAAAGTAGGCCTGTCTCCAGGACTCAAATGCTTGATACTAAACCCATTGGCCCGTCCCTTGATGAGCATATCTAATTGCCTCCCCAATCTGAAACCTGCAATTATTCACCGCGTTTTGTTTTGCCTGACGCATACTGCCCACGATGAGACTCCTTCAGGCCTCCACTTTGACATTCGTTGATAGAGATGAAAGCGATGTGCCCAGCTATACCATCCTGTCTCATACATGGGGTCGCAGTGATGAGGAGGTATGGTTCAGCGACATGCAATCATTCAGTGCAAGTCACCTTGTCGAAGGCTCGGAGAACCACCCGGTTTTGAACAAGCCTGGGTTTTCCAAGATTCGCAACTGTGCAAACATGGCCCAGTCTCAAGGTGTAGACTACATCTGGGTTTACACATGCTGCGTGGATCAAAGCTCCAGTGCAGAGGTTTCAGAGGCAATCAACAGTGTCTTCCGCTGGTACCAAAACTCTGCAGTTTGTTTTGCGCACTTGAGCGATGTTGAATCTCAGGAAAACAGCACATCGGCAGAGGAGGTTCGATCTAGCCGCTGGTTTAAGCGTGGTTGGACGCTGCCAGAGTTAATTGGTTCCAGAGAAGTCCAGTTTTATTCCAGGGACTGGGTCTTGCTTGGAACAAAAGATGCACGAACTGAGTTCCAAACACTTATCAGCGACATAACCGGGATTTCAGCAGATATATTGAGTGGATATCGTTCATTGGAGAGCTTCAGCATAGCAGCACGAATGAAGTGGGCATCTGGTCGAGCGACCAAACGAGTGGAAGATATCGCCTACTGCCTCATGGGAATATTTGACATCAATATGCCCATTCTTTATGGCGAGGGTATGAATGCGTTTATCCGACTCCAGCAAGAAATCATGAAGGGTCAGTATCCCCAGGCATTCTTTCAACCTCCATTCGGACATTATTAACTGGGACCCTTGACAGTCAACGATGACCATTCCTTGTTTGCCTGGGAGGCCACAAGAGAGTGTACACAACTCACCGGTCTTCTTGCACCCAGTCCAGAATGTTTCAAAAACTCGGGAAAATTCAGTCCTCTTCCGCTGAATAGAGTCAACTCGACTCCTCCATCCAGCATGACCAATATTGGTCTTCAAACTTATCTAAAGCTCATTCCCACCTCGATTCCGGGAGAGTTTGACGCTATACTGGAGTGCAATCCCTATGATGAGCATCGTTTCCCACACAAGAAAGCCGCCATCCGCCTCACAGCACTTGGAGGGTCCCAGTATGCACGTGGCATTAGCCACCGAATATTTGATCTTCCCAAACGTTTTGTTGAGCGATCAATCGATAAGGAGTACACATTGGTTTATGTGAAACAGAAGCCCATTCAATTTCTTCCAAAGGTCGAGCTGCTGGGATTTGTAGACCTTCAGCGGATGAAGAATGATATGCATGCTTGTTCACCGTCCCAGTGGCCCGATGTTGTGGGATCATCCAATCGACTGGGTCCAGTCCAGGACGAGGTAATTGTGACGGCTTATCGGTTTAGATTTCGATCTAGAATCGGTGATTTTGAAACATCTATTGATGTATTGATCGGCTTCTCATTTGGATCAGATAGTTTCTCTTCATGGAGCCCTTGGGGTGTCTTGATCGAATCAGATGGCAGCAAGCCCTTGGCCACCGTTGTGTCGGACATTCAGTCGGAGGATTTGGCAACTTTGAAGAAAGAAACTTCATTTCGATATTGGGTGAAATCAGCTTGGTGTGCTTCATTTATCATTTCTCGGCGATATGAGGACCATCAGCCAGTCATTTCTCTTAAGGCCAGCAGAGCAGAAGAATTATCGTCACAGGAGTCAAAACCAACAACTAAGCCAGTCGGGTTTTCTAAATGGACGCCATCGGTGGCATTGGCGCGAGATTTAGACACCGAAGCAAAACTAGAATTCACAACACGACCGGAGTGGGCACTTGCCAGAGAGGATGAGGAGGAGCCCTTGATATTGAAATACCAGGCCAAAATAGAGCCATTCACCGTCAAAGATTCGGCAGATACTAGTCTGAAAAGCATTGAAAGCCCAATGATTCGTATCAACCACACTGACGACACACTATCATCTCAATTGGAGCTTGAGCATATCCGCCGGCTGGTCTTGCAGCACGCTGTTGGTTTTGAAGTCTTGAGGCATGACCAGACAAAACCGAATACATTCGAGGCCTACTTTTCGGATCTTCTCATCAAAGCTTGCATTTATAAAAACGCCAACTCTGCCACAGAGCTCATAAAAAGCCCTCTTAGCGTGGCCTTGGTTCATTCGTGGACAGCTCAAGTCAAGATGAACTTTCATAACTTCGACAGGCTCAAACTTACTGTCGGGTTTCGGCCGCTTCATTGGGCCGCATTATTTGGCCACTCAAAGATTGTTGATGTTCTTCTTGAGCAAGGAGCAGACCCTGTGCTGGAGACGTCAACAGGGCTTACGGCCATCCACATTGCAATTATTATGGAACATGTCGATGTCATTGAAAGATTATTAATTTCTCTCCCCACTTTGAAACCCTTGGCCATTAAAAATCACCCTGGACATTGCGATACGTTGATTCACTTTGCGGCATCATATATTAGGTCGGACGCGGCTGGATCCATTTTGGAATCTTTAATCACAACGTTTGCCCCAGACAACGACAAGGGCTCTCAGTTTAATGAAACAAATCGTATGGGAGAGAATATTCTCCATAGAGCTTGCTCCATGGACAATATCCACGCCGCGAAATGGATTATTCAGTGGAACCCGAATCTCATACATGACCGAGACAATCGAGGCATGACACCACTTTTTCATGCTGCCGCAGTCGGATCGAATGCCATCGTACGTGAGCTCGTCGATGCAGGTGCAAAGATTAACGCTGCAGATGAATTGGATAGAACACCCCTTGATGTTGCATGCCATCAAGGACACCATCAACTCGTCGACTTGTTGCTGTCGGCTGACGATGCACTCAGCGAACGAAGCTCCATGTTTAACGCATGGCATTTTGCAGCACTCTCACGTACCGCAGATGTTTTGAAAGCTTTAAAGCCATATATAAATGCATGCGACAGGACCAGAGTGGAAATCATAGATGCGCATAGCAGCGAGGACTTGAATGCTTTGCATATTGCCAGTTCTTGTGGGTCTCTCGAGTCTGTCAAAGTGCTCTGTGACGCAGGGTTCAGCACCAAGGCCAAATCCAAGTACAGCATAACCCGGGAACATACGGAAAGGGCAATGCAGGTGAAGGTGATCAAAGAAAGTGTCGGAAAAACTGCCGAAGAATGGGCACAGATTCATGGACACGATGACATCGTTGAGTTCTTGCGTTTGGTAGATTGATGAATAAACGTGCCAAATGTTCGCCAGATGTACTTCTCTAAATGTGAAGAGTGCCTCGTAGATAGAGTATTTGTGCCACTGTATTGTGATGTTAATATGTAAATCGCCAGCGTAATTGTGTGTCTTGGGAAGATAGAATTAGCAAATAAATAAATATATTACGGCAAAAAAAAAGAGTTACGAGAATTATCCGCCGTAGAAAACGGCAAAAGTTTTGGACGAACGGGGAATTGAACCCCGGACCTTCCGCAAACGAGTTGTTTGAACAATGCGAAGCGGACGCCATACCCCTAGACCACACGCCCTTGGATGGTAGGTCGAGTCTCATTTGATGATTAAATAGCCATTCGCTCACACAATCACAATCAGCCCGTCTTTTGCAGGTGGCTTGTTGTCAATGGTTAGCGATACACTAGAGTGACAATTGATGCAAACCCCAGGGAAAGTGTCAAAAATATGGTGATGTTTTGCATATTCAATACCAGACTCAACCAAAGTTCACGTCCCCATTCTCTCTGTAAGAATTAACTGTAGCATGATCAACCTTCTCGATCTAGGCGTGAGTTCAAACCTTGAAGCCACCCCATTGTGGCATTCATGTTGCCATGAGTCGCTGAGGCCCACTTCATGGTCAGAGCTTTGTTCTAACCATAATCGCATTAGTCCAGCGCGGATTGTCTTGGTGGATACCGTACAGGGTAGTATGTGAGATTTTTACAAAGCGATCTAAGGGTGGTGGTGATACACAAGTCGAGACCGATCGCTCTCCACTCATACTGAACTTAGTTTTCTTCACCGACAAATCTAGGTGGTAGGAATCGAGCTGATTAATATAATTGTTTTACAATATCTTCCTTGATCCCAGTCGGTGCTGTGATAAAAGCGGTTTCCCAACTAAGCAATTGCTGTTACTAGATTGGGGGAAGCAGATTAGCGAAGGGGCATCACTCGCCCCCTTTGTGAAGAGTAGTCCTTGTCTCAATTTCATGGAATCTACTCTTAATCTCTCTTGGTGGAAGCTGTATAGGTTAAATAATTTAAGAAAAAATGGCATGAGACTTTCCTCTCAAGATGTTTTACTAGTGATCAGGCATGGTCTCCCCTAAAACGTTACAATACACCTTTTGAAAGATTATGCCCCTGCGACTTCCTCACCTTTAGTAGCATGGGACTTAACCGCCTAAAGATATTAATCTAATAGTAAAAGGGAGAAAATAAATAAATAACAACACATATTATATATGAATCACTTATTTATTTATAATTTGGCTGGAAGAGAGTGGGAAAAGGTAGAGGGGGTACACTCTTTCGGGTATTGTTTGTACTGTCCCCTATCGAATCAATACTCGCTTCAATGGCCCTGTGACCAACTTCTGCAGCGCCGTGCTCTTTTCTTTACGCTTGTACATCCAATTCCACCATCCAGCACCATCTATGGGTCCATCTAGAGCTGCCCTAAGCAAGAGGCCATCAGCATCAAGGTTTATCGGGTCCAGGGGCTTTCGGTCTGCTTGTTGGGTCAACTGATGCAGCTGTGCGTTCATGCTGGCGCTCAGCTCCGGACATGATATGCTGAGCCAACCGCCCCCACGTTCCTCGGGACCCTCGCCATGGTAGACAATTTCGCACACGAAACTGATTGAGTTGTGCACGGCCCACGATGGCTCGGAGTTGTTGCGAAGTGAGATGGGGCCCTTTGGCGTTGGCGCGCCTGAGTGGATCGTCACACGCTGGATCTTGCTATTGCGCTCGCGTAGGTAGTGGAAAAGAAGCTCCGCTGAGGATTTGGTGAGATGCGGTGCCGGTGCCGGCGCTGCAGACCCCAGCGGGAACCACAGTTCGACGGTGCGGAGACGGGGGAAAGCAGCGATGGCATCTAGGAGTGCGTAAGGCCACTTTTGGGCATCTTGGTCTCGCGTGATATCAAGAGCTAAATGTTTAAGATTAACTAGGCTTTTGCTGAGATGGATGAGATCGGGGGCCGACACAAAAGTGACTTGTCTGCTCCCAAACTCCGGCTCTTGTTCCTGGATCTTCAGCTGCCGAAGCGTCGCACCGAATTTTCCAATTAGTTCCGGTTTACTGCTAATCAGGTCCCAGACTGGAAGGCTTATTGTTTCTAGCGGTGAAGAAAGGGCTTGGAAGAAATCTGGCTCAGGTCCGCTTACTTCTCCCGCCACGATCAGCTCTCTAAGGGAGGTCAATTTGGGGGCGATGGCGGAGGCCAGGAAGTCTGGAACGTCATTCAATCGGACCAACTGGGACCAATTGAAGGTATCGACCCAATATTCCAACTCATTGCCTTTTGCGGGATACCCCTGCCAACGGTTTCCCCATGGATAGTCACGCATGCCGAGCTCCTTCAGGGCCGGCGGCCGCTCACCATCGACTAGACCTAGGCCAGGGTACTTTTCCGGGGGATTGTGAGATTCCTGAGCTCCACGTGGATACCACATGTCGATCATCGGAATCCTGGTCAGATTGGGGCATGAGAGTAGCACTTTTTTCAGGGCCCGCATTGTCTCGGCGCAGTCCTCTTGTTCAACAAATGTGACTCGGACAGAAAGGGTGCGGAGATGTTGGTTCTCTGCGAGGCCATGCAGGAACGGCCGCGCCTGCACGTGAGACTCTGTTCTATCATCGCAGAAGAAGGACGTGTGCAGATGCGACCCGGTGGGCAGTGCGGTCAGAATGGGTGCAGGTATCGGCACGACCGTTGCTCTTTTGCGATCAGAGCGCTTAGGACCCTCCCAATAGCACCCGACATGCCAATGCACGTGGCGCATGCTCGTCATGGCCGGTAGCATGTCTGCAAGACATGCAAGAATGTCCTGGATCTCCTTCTGGCCGTCATCGTACCTGCGGGCGTGCACCTGCAGTGTGCAGATGGCCCCGAGCTGGCCTAGGCGCTTGATGAGATGGAGGCGGTGGAGCACATGCGTGGGCTTGTCGAGATCCACACGCACGTGGCAGTGCTGGGCATAGCGGGCGTGCCTGTAAAGGGACGAGCTCAACGATGCGACCGTCGACAAGTCCTCAATCTGGATGGAAGCGAGGATGCGTTGTATGACGACATCGGGGAGTTGGGCCACGGATGGTTTGGTGGAATCCAATGGCACCGGGTCTCTTGTGGGGATGTTGATGGGCTTACCGCGTCGCTGAGGGAAAAGATGAGAAAGGCGATGTTTTGGGGCCATGGCTGGGGAAGATTTCTCTACTAGCAATGCAGGGAGAGATCGAAAGGTGGGAGGCCTGATGTGGGTGTGCTCATGGAGGATCATAGGCAGTAATGATGTGTGGGGTGTGGTCCTTTAAGTGCATTTAGATTGATCAAGAGGGGACCACACAGACCCCTGGGTGCCTGAAACAAAGGTGCGATGAGAGCTGGAGCTGAATTATCATCTATGAATTTAATTTTACAGGTAATTTGCTAATGTTTGTGTGCTCGTCTAAAAGCTGTTTTCTTCCATTAGAATGGAATGCACATTTGGTGAACATTTAAAAAATGAAAAAAAAAAGATCGCCCGGGACTGCTATTCTCGACTCAGTTACCTCAGAGATATCTAGCTCCATTTTTCTTTTATGGCTCCCATACTAATGATACTTGGGTAAATTTTCTCAGCTTGTTGCTCTTTTAACTTGCTGGAGTTTGGGCTGCGTCTGCAGCCGTGGTAGCTGTTGGATCTAGCTTTGGGTTGTACAACCCCCATCTGGTATTGGGAGACATGTTCATCTCTGCAAAGACACGGTAATTATCGGGATTGGTAAGGACACCAGTAGAAGTTTTCTTTGCATACAGATTGCATTCTCTAAATCCCGTTGCTTCGTCCGTGTCTGTTCCTGTGTTAGCCTGTCTGCTCCCCGAATCCTTCAAGCGGGGCTTTCGACTTACACTTTAGGTCAGGGTTGATGAGATGGGCTTGCACATGTACCATTTCATGCACGAGTGTTCCAGATACCGAATTGTAGTGTCCTGGGTATGGGTACTTGTTTTTGCCTCTTGCAACTGCCTCGTAGCCGTCGTCTAGGGTCGCGAAAACAGTGGGTTTCTGCTTCATGTTCGCCCACTGCTCGGGGCATAGGATGACTCCAATGAAATCTTTCGACTGGCCGTTGACAAGATGCTTTGCAGAGAAAGTTTTCCCGAGGTAGATGTTGTCCTCGCCAACCTCCTGGCATGGCTTCCATCTGGATGAAACTGGACTGCTTGTTAGTTTTCCACTTTCCTTGGTGCATGGATGCAAATGGGTGGGAGTTACCAGTAACAAAGCTGAGCGTGAGATATTCGGTCTGGTCGCCATCTTTAATTTCGGCGTGCCATATATTCTGTTCGCTTCCTACACATGGTCGTGAGACTCACGTCCAAAGTGAATGGATGCCGCGAGCACTCACCTTCAGGGCCATCAAAGGGCACAGGGGTTTTCACCATTCCGTTGGAACTGCAAAACAGAAACGCGGTGCTATAATCAAGATTCGACTTTGTACCTAGAAGTGTTTGTTGGACGTCGGAGTACATGGCTGTGCGACATTTGCATTTAGCAAAGGAACCAGGTCTCACGGGGTGCAACTCAAGTTTGACTCACCTTTGGCCTTGTTCATGGTGTCAACTCCAGCATCAAATAACCCAACGCGGTTGAAGAAATTGACACCAAACATGAACTTAGCGTTGGCTCCAGCATACTTTTGAGCAGTAGTATACGAAGAAACCTGTCCCTGGGTGGGGATGATGTCAATTTGTGACTGGGCCTTTTCAGTCATGGCGACGGCATTGTCCCAAATGTCGTCGATAGACTTTCCTTGGAAATTCCAGCCATCGCAGCCGATCGTCCTCCATGTGACGGCAGCAAGGCTCTGTTGGATGGCCAGAGACCAGAAAAGGACCTGAAGCACAGCAGTCTGCATATTGAGCAAGGAACTAAACCCGCTCTCGTATAAAATGAGAATAGTGACAGGAAGTCCAGCTGTAAAATATGGTAGCTGGGTTTCTTTTCCTAACGAGGGACAAGCGAATGAAAGAGCGACCAAAAAATCACCTGCTAGGATATCTGCACACCAGGATCAAGTCGGACTTATAAGAACCGACCTTTGGGGGGTCTCCCATTCAGCGCTCGGGTACACTCTCAACACCAAATTTAATCCCATGATCTTATCTCCTTCTAGATCCCGGACTAGCCATTTCAAATAACCATATGCCGCACCGTTTTCAGCCCCCAAAAGGATCGAGGCGGAGCGACAGCTGTCCTGCATCTCCGAGCCCCCGATGCGATTTTCTTCCGTGCCTGGCCAATTGGCAGTGCGTCTTGTACGTCCCAAGTGGGCTGACTCGCCTTGAAGATGAAGGATGAAACGGTCTTGATCGAAACCAGTGCGGGAATTCGGTCATGTCTGCATAAGGCTGAGCCAAGCGCCCTGCACATCAACTGTCCGTGGTTTCAGGTGCCCTGTAATTTGGCCGAATCTACCAATGCGCTCAATAGCGCGATGCGATTGGGCCCTAAGAACATAGAAGCCCAAGGGATCGCCTTCTAGGGTCTCACAAGCAAAGCCCACTAGCATCGCTAAGCGACTCGTCCGCCCCCACTCGGTCGCTGTACACCAGCCCCGAAGGAACAGAAATAGCGTTATTACCGGCTAATTCAAACGTCAGGCTTTCAGCCCAAGCCCCCGCAGCGTATCTCAGTAGCTTCGCAAATATAGCGCTCATTAAGATTCTTGATCGTGGACTCCGTAAAGCCAGTGTTTGAAGGATCCGATGTGGGCTCGGCTCAGCACTAAAACAATCCTGGTGTAAACAGTCGAATGGGCCTGTATCGTCACGGTGCCTTGATGCTGACAGGGAACATGGTCTGAAAATCAGAGCTGGCTGAGCGCATGGATTCTCTTGAGATTTAGCCCTCCGACCATCGCCGACAGAAGCGATGGAATTAATATAAAGCTGAGGGCATCATTGCCGCGACCTCTCCTGTCGATCCGCCAGTGCCCTTAGTTGAGCCATTCATTCACTATTCTTACCACACTTTATCTACACTCGTTCAAACTCAATCGTTTTTCTAGGCCTAGCCCGGGCCAACCCGCATCTTCATCATGAAGGTCGGAACCTTGCTGCTCTCAGGCATATTCTTCTTACCTACTGTCTTGGCGAACACTTACCATGAGAACTCGGAATACACTGGCATCTGCGGATACCAGCTAATGAGGAAGGGTGATACATGCTGCCGTACTTCCCATGGGTTCAAGAATATTTGCCGCCATGGTATGTTGACCATTGTATACTTTCCACCCCCAGGCTAACCATATGCGATTCACCAGGCACTACTTGCTGTAAGTTTCTCAGCTCATGAATATTATGAATTTTTGCATAAAACTTGACTCTTTCACATATTGCTCAGACGCACTAAATTCTAATCGCTTATAGGTTTTTATGGCTGCTGTAAAGAAGGAACCACATGCAGAAAGGATGGTGCCTGTGTGCCAATCGTTAAACATACTTCAACCAAAAAGGGCCCAAATCCAACTACTTCTACACATCAAGGAGGATACTATCCCCCACCTACTTCTACTAAGGGAGGAAGTTCCCGTCCTCCTTCCACCACAAAGGGGTTTACTTCAACGGCTACAGGGGGAGTCTCGCATTCGTCTTCCTCTACAGGCGTAGGAGGTTCCCAACCGTCATCTTCTACTTCAAAGGGAGCCTCTTCGCCATCTTCCACTACAAAAGTAGGAGGCTCCCCTCCTCCCTCCACAACAAAGGGAGGAGCCTCTACGAATGTAGGAGGATCCAACCCTACATCATCCACAAATGTAGGAGGTAGTTCTCCTTCTTCCCACACAAATGGAAGTGGCTCCTCTACCATTGGGGGTGGTTTACCCCCGCCGTCTTCCACAAACGGAGGGAGCTTGCCTCCTTCGTCTTTGCCGGGCACAGGCTCAACTTCACCCTCTACGAATGAGGGAGGTTCACCTCCTTCATCGACCTCGAACGGAAGTTCAACTTCACCTTCTTCCACCAATGTAGGCGGCTCACCTCCGCCTTCTTCTACTGGTTTAGATTCAACCCCTCAATCTTCGACGATCGAAGGAGGTCCCCTTCCATCCTCTTCCACAGATGTAGCAGGCTTACCTCCTTCTTCAACGGCAGGTACAGCATCAGCTACGCCTTCTACGAATGGAGGAGGTTCTTCTCCTTCGTTTATTTCAGATGTGGGCTCATCTTCACCTTCCTCTACCACCGGGGGCTCAATTTCTCCTTCTTCTACCAATGGAGGAGATGTCCCTATCTCATCAAATACCAGTGGAAATGACTCAACACCTTCCTCTACGGATACAGCAGGGTCGTCCCATTCATCTACCTCTGGTGAGGGGTCGACATCACCTTCCACTACGGACACGGACGCAACTCCACCAACTTCGACGAGCACCGGCTCAATCCCAACTTCTTCTACGAACGAGGGATCGTCCCCCTCCTCTGGCTCCACAGATGCAGTATCTACTCCGATCTCTGCAGGTTCGGGCTCAGCCCCACCTTCTTCAACAAATGAAGATGGTTCGACTTCTCAATCTGTAGGTGGAGGCTCGCCACTACCATTTTCTACAGATACAGGCTCGACTTCGCCTTCTTCCACGAATGAAGGAGGCCCATCTCCTTCATCCACATTGGATGGAGGTGCACAACCAACTACTTCTACGGCAGGGGGCTCAATTCCACCTTCATCTACAGACTTAGGGTCGAACTCACCCTCTTCCACCAACGAAGGAAGCTCGAATCCGTCATCTACTTCAGATGGAGGCTCACTGTCCCCTTCTTCCACTGACGTAGGGTCGAACCTACCTTCCTCTACAGACTCAGGTTCAAGCCAATCCTCTACTACAAATGAAGGGGGCTTGCCCCCTTCATCGACTTCAGATAGAGGCGTGCTACCACCTTCGTCTTCTTCCACAAATGAAGGTGGTTTACCTCCTACATCTACGTCGGACGGAGGCTCAACGACACCCTCTTCGACGGATGCAGGCTCTCCACCGCCATCTTCTACTGGTGCAAGCTCGACTGCGTCGTCCACGGATGGAGGCTCGCTACCGCCCTCCTCTACAGACGCTGGCTCCAATCCATCCTCTACCACTATTGGGGGTAATAAGCCGACTACTGATACAGGAGGAATCATAACAACTGGCCCTACTACTACAGATGGCCCCTTGGTCACATATACAACCTGGCCAGATGTGACAGTTATACCGGTGACCACAGATGTGCCTGGCCCCAAGAGCGATGACGATGACCCTGTCATTCCTTGTCACACCTGGTTTTTCTGGGTAAGTCCTTTTTTTAATCAGGAGAAGATATTAGAATGCTAATAGCTGGATCCTAGATTTGCATCTCGTGGGACGGTGGTCCAATTTTTGGCGGCTGGAAATTCACGTTACCACCAGGAATTTATCCTCCGTATGATTATTTCTCCTCCCCCAACTCCTACTCGTCTAACAATGAATGAATAGGGGACCACCGCCTGGGCTCAAGTTTCCACCGGGTTTCACGATCCAAGGAACACTTCCACCATGGCCTAAGCTCACGTAAGCTCTTTATGTTCATAATAAACCCTTGTGTGCGGTCAGCTAATCTTTATGCAGAATTGGCAATGATCATGTGCCCACCTATTCCTCAGAGCCTACCTCGTGTGAAACAGAGTCGGCTACTATCCAAGTTACAACTACTTCTTACGGAGTCTCAACTTCGGGAACCGTAACAACAACCACGGCGACCCGAGTCCTATCAACCAGCCAGGTTGTCGTGGGATGCGATTTGGAGGATAGCCAATCTACTCAAACAGTGACGTCAGGCACGAGCAGCTCAACCGCGGATATTGTTACATTCACTGAAGATTCTAATGAGGTATTCACTGCTGTCGTCGAAACCTACGATGCTGTTGCCGAATCGTTATACAGCGAAATTGATGCGTATTGGTCTTGTGAGTTTCCATTTACTTCCCCTAGAAGAGTTACGGGGCGTTTCATGTTACACTGTCGTCAATTCTATGAGCCCAATGCCACCCAAATTCATATTCATTCTCTCTTATGAAAGGATTAACTGACATCTTACATCCTAACAGCTATGGATGCTCCTGATTCTACCACGATGGAAACGGTTATTATTACGAGCACCACCTCCACCTCCACAGCAGATTCTTCCACAACAGACACTGTCCCCACGGATCTTCCAACGCTTCCACAGGCAACTACTGCACCACTAACAACCATACCGATCCAAACATCGAGCGGCAGTTCGTGTGTATCGACAATAACAACTTCTATTTGCACGGTACCTCAGCAGCCTTGCCAGCCTAGTCTTTCTTGTGCTAGCTGGGTAGCTACTGAAACCAGCACATCGACCACAAGTACCACGTCGGAAGCCCCCTCTCCGACCGCCACCTGGGAACTCACGCTGGTAAGTTCGTGATCAAATTCTACAAAGTTCATCTATTTCTGAGAGAATTTGAAAATATTTATGGAACTGGTTATCTGACTCAAATACCCTTTAGTATGCGGGCACATGCACTGACCAAATCACAAACTACGTAAGTTCTACTATCATCAGAGACTGATGACTGCTATCAACATCAACTAACGTACTTCTTCTCTCCTTATAGTACGTTCTTCAAGGTTATGGCGAACAATCACCGAATGAACGATGCATCAACATAATGGGTAGTGACTTGCCAAAGCTTTCTGCTACCTCCGAGTCTTGCGAATATTTTACCAATGGGGGCTCAGATCCACCTTCTGATTGCTCCAACCCAGATACTTTTAGCAACGTTCAGTCTTTCAAGATTAGCAACGGTGTGTGTACCATATATTCTGACGCGAATTGCCCGTCAGATGGATTTGCACATTCGGCCGTGGATTCCGATGTTCAAAAGGGCTGTTCAAACTTGGAAACGAAATTTGCCTTACCTAGCACGTGGAAATCAATGAAGTGTTTTGCTCTGCCGCCTCGAGCCTCGGCATCAGCCTAAATACAGGGTCAAAGATATAAATAAGACCTAGAAAGCGCTGAACTTAAAAGTTTGAACAAGTTGGTCAAAAGAAAGAAAGACCATTTGAGATTTTTACTTATATAATTGAGATTACTTTATTTCCAGTTCCAATAGACAAATTACAGCCACGAATTTCAACAGCTGGGCTCATTCCCTCTATCCAAGAATGTTGGTATCTGTAATTTTCACTGTGCTGGCCCCACCCATTGCACATTCTGCTCCCAATTGTTCTTGTGACCATTATTATCTTGAAAATTCGTTGGTGGTTGATCCGAGGAATAGCTCATCAAACCCTGCGCTGCATCCTCATTCAATGGCCTCGTAAACTGCGCGTTTCCTCGTGTGAGCACAGGCACTTTGAATGACCCCAGTTCCCATGTGTTTGAGTTTTGGCTTCCATCCTTAGGCGGGTCGCCAATTGCCATGCGCAACAGATGCCACGAGCTATCTGCCTGCCGCGCCGTTCCTGTTGCCGATTCACCTCTCCAGATGATACGATTCCACAAGTCAACAACAGTCTCTAGCATCAGATCCACTAGTACCAAGAATGCGGTCGCACACACAATGATTAACACGCCCAGGAAACTGAAATTTTGAACCTCACCAGCCACCTGAACAAGCTGGTTTTGACACTGGTCCTGTAAGGCTGCGTATGCAGCCTCGTCTTGAATATCGCTCGCTCTGAAGCTGGAGGGTTGGGTGATTTTGGCATACGGCCCAAGGCTGGCCGCATCATTTGATGCATATTCAACAATGTATGCCTGTAGTTTTGCCAAACTCGTCTGGAACCATCCGAGCACTTCGGATTGCCACTGGTCTTCAGGCAAACCTGTGGAAACAGTGCCGTATACTAGATTGTTGGCAAATAGGGCACTGGGACCGAGACCAATAACACTGTTGTAAGTGTTGGAATTTGTGAGAGCGATTTGAATGCGCCCGGCCGTGATCCGCTGTGCTGGATTAAATCCAGGAGTGTTGAGGCCCACGGTGTACTTTTCGACCCCGTTAAGTCCTGCAGGTTCAGTGCACCGGGAATTCACTGGGTTACAGAACACAAACTGGTCTGTGCAGACCATCGCATTCACGTAATTATTTGGGTAGTAGAGGAGATCTCCATCAATCACCTTCTCGCGAGTGCCATTAGCCAAGAACCAAGGATCTTTCACTGGATCCATATAAGCCAGAATATTTTGGCTAAGAAAATAGACAGAGACATCGGCATCAGTCCTGTTGAAACTGGAGCTGGGAATCCACACTGACTCTTCTCCTGCCAGCGCAAATCTCGGCCTGGTATTGACGAATGAGTTAGCACAGAGGCAGATAAATAGGTGCTATTCATGTTTAGGGAAATACCTACGCAATCAAATATGTGGCGTCTGTACCAGTACTTAGAAGGTTATAAATGTAGGTAAAATTGCTTGTGTCGAGAATGGGACCAAAGTAGTACGTGTGGAAGGTGTAATTTCCATTTGTCATGGTTTGCACGAGGCCTGTTGTATCAACTGGGGAACAAGTCACACTCATCCTCACTGTAACACGGTCCTCCGGTTTGGCGTTGATTCCTAGCATGATATGAGAGTCTAAGTCGTCCGTAGTCATACTAAAGGCACCATTGTGTCCAAGAGCGCACCTGTCCGCATCAGGAATTGGACAAGGAGCTGCTTTATTCACTTGATATGGTAATGCTGGCTGAACAAAAAGCGAGCGGGTTGTTGGTGAGTTGGTGATATTTGCGTAAAAGTTTGTCATATAAGTCCGGGCCTGGACGGTGTCGTTAATGACCTTGGCATTGTGTGCAGCCAATGATCTAATATCAGTTGAATTATACTCCCAGAACCCACAGAGAGTGGGCTCCACTCGGGCGACAGTGTTGTCGTAGCTCTTGTTAGCGACCCTCGAAGTAAGGATTCCGGCGGCGGTAAATCCTCCCCAGACAAGTGCTGCAGGGAGGGCGAACCAAAATGTCCGACTTGTTAAACTCGGTACACCTCGTCTTTCCCAAGCACGATGCATTTTGAAGGCCTGCCACAGGGCTCCAGCAGAGCCTGATGTATTTCGAAGGCTGACTTGTTGTTGGAGCTCAAAGGCTAGTGCTTGGTTTCCTCTCACTTTGGAACAATGGAGGATGAATGCAAGGATATTCCAGAAGCTTGTTCCGGCAAACCCGACCATAACAGTCAACGCTGACAAAAGAAGAGTACCATAGTGAACGGGCAGCGTTATGGTAGCGTTTAGGATATTGGGCTCGGAGTGGTCATACCACAGCCCTGTGCTGACTCCGACCATATTGATTGAAACGCAACTGAGGCTCACTTGTTGGGTTTCATTGAGGCACGAAAAATGGCAGGGGTGCCACGACTACTTAAATTGTGCGTTTCTATGTCATGGGGCAGATTAGCCGAAGCGGCTGAGGAAAGTTGGCCACCGATTTGCCTCTAGAATCAATGGTTAGTGGTTGATATGGCATTTTCAATCAGTAATGTTAGCCATAGTCGATAGTCAAGTTAGGATGCAGATTCAGCTTTGCCTAAAAAGACCTCGTGCTGGTGTCGGACAAATCAGCTCAAGAGTAGGGTTCTGAGCTGATTGGAGGGATTCGTATTCCTTTGCTCAGACAACTGGTTGCAGACTGCGAAACGGCATCTTGAAGCCGAGGGAGTGGGTACTGGAACGTTGTCGCGTGTTAGTGTCAAGCTGTGAGCTGAAAACCAATCCAAAACAAGTCTAGCTGATCCGACTGAGCCGGTTGGGTGTCCATGTCGAACAAAATACTTCGGCAAGTTCCATCCTATTTATCAGGCGACTGATCTGTCTTCTCACCATTTTAAGCAAATATGGAAGTTGATAAAATCTCCTACTTTTTTTTTCTTGACAATTTTACTTTTATTTTTGATGATGTGCATTTCAAGGAGGGAGCTCATTCAATAGTCGGACTACCCAAAATAGGCCGAGCGTGGAAAAAAATTGGAACAGGACTTTGAGAGCAATCTAGAAACCCGAAGAACAGAGAGTGTTGTATTCTTTTTTTCTTTTTAAATGGCTCACTTAGCAAACATGTAGGTGGGTTAATGGTATATGGTCGTTGGTGATGTGGAACTATTAGTCCTTCAGTGAAAGTCCTCTAGGGCGGGAGTGATTGAGCTAACACCTGCTGGGGGCTGAGAAATATGGCTTCTTATGATTCTAAAGTCCACATGAATTTACTTGGTTTGGGCCAAAGAAGCTTTCGCACTATGCCCAATACTTGAGACACAAACTCATTAGGTCGGCTGTAGTAGTAGCTTTCCGGCGATGAATTTTGGGTCATTAGAACCAGCAAGATCGAGCAGGCATTGTGGGCAAGAATATCTCAGTCAAGTCTAATCGTACGAGACGGATTCTCCCCTCCAAAGCGGTATTTTCACGTTGCTGTTGCTTGTTGTGCAAGGATCTATGTAGTACCGCGGGGATAGCACCTCGCTGCAACTGCGTTTAAACGGCGGGAAAAGATACACTTGCTGAAAGACCGATGTAAATACTGTTGTTCCCCAATCCCTTTACACTATTCCCGTTTGTTTCTTTCATCAGTGATGAACGCAAATTTTACATATGAATATTGTTCAAGTAGCGATGTTGGTTTGTAGACCACGCAAAGACTACGTACGCAGCTGACATAATGACCGCAACAGGAGTATATCCCTCCTACAGGCCAGGACCAGGACAGCAAACCATAATGTATTAGTCAAGGGCGCGTAAGAAAGGGCACAGTATTCCGGCTTGTGGTGTAATGGTCCGCACCATGGGAGAAGCCAAGTCACTCTAGCAGGCGAGGGAAGCTGCTCAATCTTGACGGCGTTGTTAATTTGGCTCAAAATGGGTATTGGAATGTGCTTATAAAAATGACCTATTGAGGTGCATAACTTGCGTTAGGCTTTTGCCCTGTTTTCATTCTCATAGTGAGGGTAATTTAAGTCAATATCTACCCCATAGATATCCGATGATTATTTAATTCGTTCTCGAGTGTCCCTCTACTATTTTGAGGATGGTTCATTTCATCAGACAATTCTGGTGCTGAAAACAAACTAGTAAGGGCTTTAGGAGATAGGATCTGTTTCAAGAAATAGATTTCTAATATGTGCATTTGATGTCTAGCATGGTGGAATGCCTGGATATATTACAGTACGATACATCGGACATACACCTCTCATGTCCCCACCCACGTCAGGGTTTTAAATAAAATCATGTATCTGAATTGATTCTGTATAAGAGTCATCTCTACCTTCCAAGTACCAAGCTAATCTCGTTGATAAAATCAATAGGGGTTTTCCTCTAAGTATCATTCTCCATTTGGTTGATCACGGTGGGATCGAAGAGCATGTCCTTGGGTGTGGCTTTGTCGTACGCGGTCCACACAGTGGAGCTGTTGCCCAAGCCAGAGTTGGGGTCCTGATCATGGATGAATGACACCCACATGGTGGCCATGATGCGAGCGACCTCGAGGAATTCATCGGGCCTGCCCGCAAACGGGTTGCCACTGGGAATGCCGACTCCCTGGGTGTTGAAGAATGTGAAGGGCACATCATCGCCGTGGCCGATACCAACGTCATTGGTTAGGGCGTTGAACCGGAAGCAGTACGCAGGCAGCCCGTAGGCCGCCTAGACCTCGCACTGCTTCCGTCGGTTGGCGTGCATGGTTTCGTCTCCGGCGTAGGCTGAGGTCCGACGCCACTGCAGCCCCTTGGCTGGCACACGCTCGTTGCCAAGGAACGATGGAACGCCCTCGGAAGGCACATCAGGGTACAGTTCTAGGAAACGGCTGGCGGCAATCTCGGGGAGGACGTAGCCAGCAGTGCCGGCTGATGGTGCCTGTCAGCTTCTGAAGACCAATTATTAGGATTTAAGAAGGGCCTACTTGTCAAGAAACTGTAGAATTCTTCGGTTGTGTTGATCGCCGTGGGCCCGAAGCTGATACCTTCATCCGTATTCGTGCCCGTAATGATGGGAACTTTGACGAATGCGCCCTTTGCCAGTTGCAAACTTCCCCAGTTGGTAAGAATGTCGCCATCGGCGATGGGACCATTGAATCTGAAGGCGACCAAGAACTGGGGGTTGTGGAAGAGAGCGTTCAAGGTCTCAAACGGCTGCTGCTGCAGGCATCGCAATCTGTCGAGTGTCTGGTCGCAGCCCGTCTGCTGAAGCAGAAGGTCGTAGCTCGCTTGTGAGTACGTGGTGTTGTACGGGTTGGGCATGATTGAGGCGCCGGACTGGAGAATAGCGCCGCGGAACAATCCATCATCACGGCCTCCATGCGCCACCAGCTGGTAACCGACCGAGATGGCGCCAGCAGACTGGCCCCAAATGGTGACCTTCTTGGGGTCGCCGCCAAACGCCGCGATATTCTCCTGGACCCAGTGCAGTGCCAAACGCTGGTCACGCAGGCCCATATTGGTCTTTCCAGTTCCTACACCTTCCATGGAGTAGAGGAAGCCCCAGACGGAGAGGCGATAGTTGATGGTGACGGCAATGAATGGCTTTCCTAGATCACGTATTGGGTCAACTCCATCTTTCCCCGCGAGACCAGCGGTTCTGGGGACGCTGCTTACCCATGGACTCAGCATGATTTATTAAGAAGGAAGTGTTGTACTGCTCTTCACGGCCAGAGCCACTGAAGAAGGCCCCGCCGTGGATCCAGACAACAACCGGCAATGAAGCATTGCTGGGAGTAGATGACGGCCGGACGATATTCAATGACAGACATGCTTCCGAGATGGGGTCAGTGAATGTAGATGGCTGCCAGGACAATGCGGTCAGCAACCTTCCTGCTTAGTTTACGAGATCTGTCTTCTCGCCTGCTTTTTGCCCTTTTCCACTTCAAGTTATGCATTACCTCCCCTGGGTGATTCAGCTTACCTGAAATCCTGGACAAGCTGGGCCATATTCTGTTGCGTTGCGCTCCCCGACCCAGCTCTCATTGAGGGACTGTGGAACGCGGAAGCGAAGGTTGCCCACAGGCTGCTGGGCGTATGGGATTCCAAGGAAGAAATCTTGCTTTAGCCCTTCGTGAGAGACTCCGGTAAGGGTACCATTGAGGACAGTCGCTTTGGGTACGGCTGCTGGCGCAAACCTGGGATGACTGGACGTGGAATGCGGAGAGGCGGTTGCGGCCGTTACTCCGAGAGCGAGGAGAACGAGCCGGGAGAGCTGCAAAATCATGGTGTGTGCGATAGAGTCGCAACGGTAGTAAGTCTGGACCAAGCCCGGGAGGTTGATGCCGACAAGCTTCTTGGGTCCTGAGCTTTTTGAAGAGATGTGCCCGCTCACGTTGCGAATGCTGCGCGTGTTTGCAAATAAATTGAGGACTAATTACAGTCTGCTTTATATCTATAAGTCCTGACCAGCCCTCGGAGGCGGGAAGCTCTGGAATTCGCCAGCTCCATAATACCGGGGTGGCTTCTAGAAGGTTGGCTTGGCAGGTCAGGCATTCCCAACATGTCTGGGGTGTGATGCAAGGCGCAAGATGCCTGGTTTCTGGAAGGGAAAAATGAGCACGGAGAAGGCCAGCGAGCAGGCATGGCGCTAAGCAGCTTTGGGGGGACAGGTTTGGATGGACAACGCTCGCGCTTTGTCTTCTAGCCGCGACATTTGGTACAATGTACGAGCAGATTTCTACCTGCAAAAAAAGGAGAGGGCGCCTAACATTACATTCGGATCTGTAACGACGCCATTATAAAATAATTTAATATACTTAAAACTAGATAGCCATATTCAAGTGGAGAATCAAAACAATAGCACATTTACACAGATTTTCGGTCCAACAAGTTGCCTTGTGGTTATGGTCGGTTTTATTCGATATCCTTGTAAGTTGACTTGTCTACGGAACTCAGTTTTAGGTAAGAGCCCATTAATCCAATGTCAATCCCTTAATAACTCCTGCACGTTAATACGATCAAGGTTTCAAGAATGGCTGGTTTTGTGTGTAGATGCTTGATACGAACTTCTCATCTCTTCTTTTTTTTCGGATTTGCGTGCGAAAAGATCTCCATATTCATTGGTCAACTTGCACCACTTCACCCCACATATTTTACCGATGTGGGGTCCTTTACGCGCCAGAAACTCAATCGCAGGGATGATAACGGACGTGATTCTCGTTAGAGTCAGGACGAGGTTACAAAGCACGGGACGATGAGTGCGAAAAATGCCCTATTGGTTTTTTGTCTAGCAGTGATGATCCACTCGGAGACGTAGCATAGAAACGGGATCAAACAAGCCAGGAGGTTGACCGCGTCACTCCCTGGATCATTCCATATAAAGAGCAGCATTCGCAGCATTTCAGTAGCCGCATAAATTTTAGCTTACAAGCGAAAATCCGAATTGCCACAGTCTTCTTCCATTGGTCTTTCTACTTGGCGTTGTGACTCGCCAAGACTGGAAGCATGGGTCTGGTCCACTTTGAGGACGGCAAGGTCCTTTACTACCCCTACACACCATCGAAGGCGGCTGGCTATGTCTTTTTAGTCTTTTTCATCGCAGTCACGACTGCTCATATTTATATTTTCTTACGGCGGTACAAGGCTCGATATTTTATCCCGATGATTTTAGGAGGAATATGCATGTCCAAACCGACATTCGTCACTGAATCCCTGCTAATTGTGTCTAGGTGAATTATTTGGGTATTATGGACGTGCTTGGGCGGGAAGTGCGCCAGATTCCCCAAAACCATTTATGCTACAACTCATGTTGATCTTGGTTGCGCCAGTATTTGTATGCGCCACCATCTACGTTACGTTGGGCAAGTTCAAGCAGGCGATACTGGGTCAGCCGAAAAGGCAGTGCAGTCCCACATCTCTTTTTATTCTTACCGATATTATCGCTTTTTGCACACAAATTGGGGGCTCTCTCATGCAGATAACGGGCAGCCTCGATCTTATGAAAATTGGGGATCAGATTGTGCTCAGCGGCTTGGTATTTCAATTGGTCGTCCTGGCCATTTTTCTCGCACTTGTGGTAAGGTTCTATAAAATTGCCAACCAAGAGGCCCAGTACGCAGGAAATTGGAGGCCCTATGTTATCATGTTGGGTAGTTCTGTTGTGGCCGTCTGGGTTCGAAACCTGGTCAGGGTCATTGAATTCATACAGGGATTTCATGGTTTTGTGAGCGAGAACGAAGCTATGCTTTATATTTTTGACGCCGTCCTGATGCTTTCAGTTATGGTTGCCTTTGCTGTTTTACACCCAGGTACTTTAGAACAAGGCCCAGACGGCGGCCGCGGACAGAAAATTATCAGTGAGGATTACCATAGTGACGGACTCTTGGAACTTGGGCTCGCTCATAGGCGATAGAATGTTTACGTTATTGGAGTTGGTTTGGGCATTACTCATATTAGGCGATGTATTTGATTTAGCAACTCGGAAACTGAATAAGACGTTGAAATCTATAAAAATCACTCGCCACTCAGGGGTGAATTTATCTTAATGCCATCTGTCTAGTGCGATGCCCTGTTCCGAACTCAAGCCTTCACATTATCCAGAACCCAAATGTAATCTTTGGCAGTATCTTCAAAGTAATTGTAAGCCAGCCGATGGTCTTTGAAACACGGCCTGAGATAATCTGAGAAGCGCTAAAAAGTAACCGCATCCTTCAATGCAATAGTTGTGTGGCTCATGGCTAACATCATCCAAATTCAGGGACATAGTGAGGTGCTTTGTCGCCGCTGAACTTGTCATGAACTTGTGACATCTTGAACGCTGACCCTTTGCACATTACAATAGAAGTTCCTTATAATGACCCGGTATGATGGTTAGTACTCAATGGCATTTTCGGCAATATTTAAGAAATGCCATGCTAGTGCTGTGGATATTGCGCCATTGACGCTGACCCAGTCTCACAAGAGCTGGGCACGGATCTTCATAAAAACAACCTTATGTCATGCTGAGCTCCACCTAACAAGTCAGATAAATCTAACAACTCAAACTCCGCCGCCCTGCCCATTCATACTTTGCTGACAAACTCCATCCATAAATCCGCCTTCATTACTCAACTCCCATGGTATCATTTTCTCCACGGCGGACTTTTCTGGGCAAGTAAAGCGCGGGTTCTTGAGCACGGTGACTCGCAATTGTGAAATCATTATATAAAAGTTTATTCATCGACTCAAAAAGTCGTGAGTTATGAGGTTCGTTGGGGTAATAGATACAATGCAGTACGATTGTTTAACTCATCGTGGGTGCTGGTGACATTTATTACAAACATTAGTAAATGGTGCCCTGGAGATATAATGATAGACGACTCGCCCTGTATAGACTACGATTCAATTTCCGCCAAATCATGATCACTAGCATAGTAAATAATCCCAAAGTCCGCTCAACCCCAGCTTCCACCATCCGGAATCATAGTAGTGCATGAACCTTTACGCCAGGTGCCACCCGAAACCCCGATACCGCCCGAAATCCCGATGGGCTTCTCGGATCGGCCTTGCCTGTGTGGCCCGAATATCTTCAATTAATCAGATAAGAAATTTTTTCAGTAGTTATTTATACCTTAGGACAGGTATAAAAGATCAAGTCGGCGCCATTGATTGAAAGAGTCCACAAAGCTGCCACTACAAACCTTTAACCAAGGATCTCTTACATCATGAAGCTATTTACTTCCTTTATTACAGCAGTAGTGCTACCAGTGTTATCATCTGCTCACGATGGCAACAGTGTTGTCGAGATCCCAAACTCCGTTTATAATGGAACGATCGAGTCAGAGCTGATCTCCACGTTGGGAGGATTTGATGGTCAGAAGATCCATCCTAGGCCAAACGCAACTAGTTTTGACTGGTGAGTGAGGGTTTACAATTATTAAAGGGTAGGACTTTCTGATAATTGATCCACAGGTGGTATTTTGACGCTGCTTCAACATCATCAACAAACGAGAGCATCGTGATCGTGTTTTACGAAGCGGGCCCTGAATCCCTCGACTTTCCAGGACGCCCTCTACTCTACGTTGATATTTCAGGTTCTTTCGCTAATGGTACTACATTTTATTTGACCATCCCAGCTGGGGATGCAGCGATCATTGAACAAGGGCCGAATGGGATCCGCGGAGAGTGGCAGGACACGGGGGCGTCATTCTCGGGGACCAGCTTAAACATTCCCAACCCAGTCTATACGGTCACGGTCGATTCACCCGAATTTGGAATTCATGGAAAGCTTTTGCTGCGATCTCGCGCGCCCGCGCACTATCCGTGTGATTTGAATAAGCCTGGTGTTACTGAAGAGGTTATCCCGCGCATCGGGTGGGCAAACGCAGTTCCCGATTCACATGCTGTCGCAGAATTTACTATTGGAGGAACCGAGTTATCTTTTACTGGCACTGGCTACCACGACAAGAACTGGGGTGATGTTCCTCTAAGGCCAACCACACAGTCGTGGTATTGGGGCCATGCTAATCTGGGGCCGTACTCCTTGGTATGGTTTGATACTCGCACGCCCAATGGAACCGAGTACTACGCCGGGTACGTTGCCAAGAATGGGGATGTGCTTCAAGTCAGCTGTGCAACGGAAGCGGTCAAGGTACGGCCATTTGGTAACAACAGCGAGTATCCCCCTACGCCAGAAACCGGAACGCCTGATGGGTTCCAATTGGTTTTTGATCTTGGAGGTGGTGTGGACTTTGTAGTGAATGCCACAACGCAGCTGGTGCAATTCGATATTGGCTTATACCAGCGGTTTTTGGGGAAAGTGGAGGGCGAAATTGGAGGACGCCGACTGGAGGGGAAAGCACTCTACGAACAGTTTAAATACGCTTTGTAGATGATTTGGGATGTTTGCGACTATGGATGTGAAATGGGCTAGGATTGTAGTATATGGGCACGGGTAGGCGGACGTTGTAGGATAACGTTAGAAAAAAAAAATTGAAATGAGGTGGTCAAAAAAAAGGAGAAAAGATTTCCGTCTCTGGATCGCATGAAATGTGTAAGAGAAGTTCTACGGTTAATTTGTTCACTGCGAATAGCGACCAGTAGTTAAATGCTGCGAGGCGAGTATTCCGTGGATATAAAGGCACATATGATCCAACTAAGGGGACACGCTGAGGTGATCTGCCGTCACTGAGATTACGGTGCATGCCAGCGATTACAGGGGATCAATATCGCCAATGGGGGGGCCAAATCACTTCTCAGCCAGGCTCAGTGAAGCTGTGGCCACGTCCCGCAAAAAGTGCTCTGCCACTGCTAAAATTGCAGTGCAATTTGGTAGAGAACGCACAAAAGTGCTGCTAGGTCCCGCCTTTTTTCTTCAATAACGTGTCAAGCCACCGTTTCTCCTGGTTGGCCTGAATTTTGTGGGGATACCCTTGATCAGTTCCTTTCAATCGGGTGAAGTAGCGTTACTATTGATTCAACTCTAGCAATTTGAAGTGAGCGAACCGATTTCAAATTATACTGATGAAATTCTGGAAATATTTTTTCTTTTCTCCTTTTCCCCCTTCATGTTCGTAACAGATGGGCTGAGCCGTGCTGGTAGGCGTGGTAGATCAAGGGATAGCTGACCTTCCCTGTGGACGCTAACATTGCAGTGAAGCGCCCCCATCGCGATGAAGAAACAACATTTGAGCCGCATTTCAATGGCTCAGCTTGGGCATCCTTGCTGTGGCTTTCGTGGTGGTGGGTGGCGGGATCAAAGCGGGCAAGGCGAGCTAAGCTTCATTTGGTCGTACCACTGGCATGGGAGCCAGTAGACGAGCGCCATGACCCCTCACCGACGTGTCTCCCTCAAAACAGGCGAATGCCGAGAGAACTGATTGCATTCACCTCGACCCGAATCCGAACAGAGGATACGCGTACAACCATTGCCCCAGGACCAGCCGCAACCATCGATCCCCCGGCACAGTCGTTGCCATGTCGTCTTGGAATTTCACAAAGAGTACGTCTCACAGCGCTGTCCAGAGCCCAGCTGCCCGAGCTCACGTGCTCGATGCGTCGTATCCCGCTCCCCTTTCCCGTCCCAAACCGACCTGCAGACCTTGACTAAACTCATCCCCACCCTCAGAATTAAAAGAGACCCATCTGGGTTCCCTGGCCGGCTTGTCGGGGTCTGCCTCCGGCGACAAGTCGTCTAGCTCCGACGCTGCCGGCCCAAGGACCCCAAATTCCCTCGGTATGTCGCCACTAAACCTGTCCGTCGGAACCCTAGCTCACACCGACAGATGCTCAAGAAGACTTGACCCAAGCTCCTGTCATTAAGCCTCAGAAGCCGGGCATTCTAGTCATCACCTTGCACGAGGCCCGTGGTCTGTCCCTGCCGGAGCAGTTTCGAAATGTTCCCACCAATCATGGCCGAGTGTCCGCCAAGTACATGCCATACGCCTTGGTTGACTTTGATAAAGTCCAAGTCTTCATCAACTCCGTAGAGGGAACGCCTGAGAACCCTCTCTGGGCAGGATCCAACACTCAGTACAAGTTCGATGTCTCCCGAGTCACTGAGGTCACTGTCCATATCTTCCTCCGCAACCCTAATGCTGCACCTGGGGCGGGACGCTCTCAGGACATGTGTATCGGTGTTGTGCGACTTAACCCACTATTCCAAATCGGAAACCATTCCGGGGACAAGAACGCTCCCAAGAACCATGACCAGTTTGCAGAGCACAGTGGTCTTGGATGGATCAGTGTTCAAAACGGCACAGGAAAGCTTCAAATTGGCGTCGACTTTGCAGAGAACCAAGCGACAAAGCTGACCATCAATGACTTTGAGTTGATGAAGGTTATCGGAAAGGGCAGCTTTGGAAAAGTCATGCTGGTCCAAAAGAAAGACACCCACCGTATTTACGCCCTCAAGACAATTCGAAAAGCCATGATTATTTCACGCTCCGAAGTCACCCATACTCTTGCTGAGCGATCGGTTCTTGCTCAGATTAACAACCCCTTCATCGTCCCCCTCAAGTTCGCCTTCCAATCTGCCGAGAAGCTGTACTTTGTCCTGGCCTTTGTGAACGGAGGAGAGCTGTTCCACCACCTTACAAATGAACGCCGATTTGACATTAACCGCTCTCGATTTTATACGGCTGAGCTGCTCTGCGCCCTTGAATGCTTGCATGGCTTCAACGTCATTTACCGTGACCTGAAGCCTGAAAACATTCTGCTAGATTATCAAGGCCACATTGCACTTTGTGACTTTGGCCTGTGCAAACTAGAGATGAAGGACGAAGATCGTACAAACACCTTTTGTGGAACTCCTGAGTACCTGGCGCCTGAATTGCTGCTTGGAAAGGGGTACAACAAAACTGTAGACTGGTGGACTCTTGGAGTGCTGCTTTATGAAATGCTCACAGGTCTTCCCCCGTTCTATGATGAGAATACCAACGACATGTATCGGAAAATCTTGTCAGACCCTCTTACATTCCCTGGGCCCGAAATCGTTCCTCCTGCCGCCAAGGACCTCTTAACCAAGCTCTTGAACCGTGATCCGGCTCAACGACTCGGAGCCAACGGCGCGGCAGAAATCAAGGCCCATCCATTTTTCCATGCGATCGACTGGAGAAAGTTGCTGCACCGTAAATATGAGCCGACTTTCAAGCCCAACGTGGTATGTATCCTAGCAAGACTTATCGTGATATGCAGCTAACAAACATTTCGCAGGCGAGTGCTCTCGACACGACCAACATCGACCCAATTTTCACCCAGGAGGCCCCCGCAGATTCCTACGCTGGCGACTCTGCTTTGTCCCAAACCATGCAGGCTAAATTTGAAGGTTTCAGCTACAACCGACCGGTGGCTGGACTGGATGATGCTGGCGGAAGTATCAAGGACCCTTCGTTCGTGGATGGCTCATAGATTATAAGCATATTTAGAGGGGGATTGGTGCGGCATGTCTCAAGTGAAGCCTCCCAAAAGTAGATTCTAGATGAGTTGGAAGGTATATGGTGGTTGCTTCGTTTTCAATTTCGGTTGCATTTGATTATTGCACTTGTATAACTGTCCTAGCTTTCAATCAATTGTCGCCGAGTGATAAGTGATGAGGCTCATATTGCCAGCTGCCTTCCCACCCCACTTGTAGTCTAGTCAGGCTGGTACGCCTATGGAAGTGAGCCCTGACTGGAGTTTGGAGTGAGTAGGACAAATAGACAAACTGTCAAACGGATATAGAGCACCATTGCACTACGCATTAGCGGGGTGTTCACTTGACTTTTGCCGTAGCCGGCAATGTGACACAAACATGAGGGTTACTGAATTAGGGTTTGGTTTTTGCCGACGTACTTCAACAATCAAATGAACCTCGGCTAATTTCTCTCACTTAGAGGTTTAATAGCTTGAAATTATTGTAATAATACTTTTTCTCGAATTTTACATATCCTGTTTCCAACATTAAATCTCTCGAGTAGATACACCAATTTCGCCTGATTTTGCATTTAATGATCTTTCTGGAACCAACCTGAGTTCATCCTCATCACTATTTTGAATGCTAAATGTCCTTTTGACTTGAATCCCTTGGCCAGTTGGTATCTCTGATTCTTCTCTAGAAGGAAGCTCTCTTAAAGCATCACCCCGGCCTCCTAATCTTGACCTCCATCTGTAGTCCATGTCATAGCTTTCATTGTTGTTCGATCGAGAGAATGAACCCTTCAAAACGGGAAAGAATCTAGCAAGAATCATCCGAAGAGACGGTAAGCACACACACATGATGCCAATATTGATCTCAACTGTAGACCATATAGACAAGTCGATTTGGTCATACGTTGGGTTGTGAGAAGATCCTAGGCTGACAATAAATCGTAGGCGAACGATGCTGACCACGGTAATGCTACATTTCTCAGCTTGTGTTCTGGCAGGATTCAGAAATGAACTTACAAAGTTCCAACCATAAACATCATGGCGACCGCTAGTTTCTTCTTCCAGTGAAGCTTGAGACTTCGCAAACACCAGAGAGGAACCAATAACATCCAAAGGTCCAAAACTATGCTAATGGAAGCATTTGCCCAGCCAATGGCATTCGTGTTCAAACTATTGTTCCATTAGTTCCCATCCACAACACGAAAGTTGCCTCGTACCATTTGCCTTTCTGCGTCCCATCCCATCCAGTCCAAAAGAAACTAACGGGGCTACATTGGAAAATCGCAACAAATACGAACACGATTCCAAAAAGTGCGTTGAACGCAACAGTAATCCAGAGGAGAGTTTGTGCACGTCCGACAAAGATCCGAATATAGAAAAAGAGGAGAGACATTTTGAGTAGACAAACCTGAGCAAAGTAAAATACCTCGAGGATATAAAAATACATTCCAAAGGTCGTGATGTCGTTAAACTCCAGAGTCCAAATATCACGCCCTTCTCCATGACCGGCAGTGCCGTGTATGTTCATGGCCGTCGACGGAAGCCCGCAGGTGAAGGTGATTAGTATAAACACATCATCAAGACCCCAGTCTAGATTTGAAATGAAGATCTTGGACGCGATACGCGCAAGAATCACGACTGCGGTTAATGTACCAAGAATTATTGTCGTGTTTACAAAAATGTAAGTCTTGTCGCGGACCGGGTAGCCACAATTTGTGGAGGTTGTATTAATTGTCGCTGTCTAGGTGTTAATTTGGCGTCGAAGCTTCCTCGTATAAAAGCATTCATTACTCAGCAATTCTCTAACGGTGCAAGCTTCAGCAGAGCATTGCTCAGCCTCAGACTGAATCAATGCTTGCGTGCAGACACAAGACACATTTGTCGAGTGACACGTAGAAGCTGTGACAGCTTTTTCGAAACACGAGACCTGTTCCAATTTTAGCAAAGAGCGAGCATATAGAACGAAGCTATGTAGTGGGGATGTACCGCACATTGTGGCAAACTGGGGAACCACTCCAGCCCAGGGTTCTCCGCCAGTATGCACGAAATAAGTGCTACAAACGCAAAGACTTGGGGCAGTATCCACTGCATGGTGATCTATCTTACGATCAACTTCAAACTTTTCAAGGGTGAAATGTGGAGCAATGAGCTAGATATATGACATTTCAGCCTATGTGAAAGACTAAAGACCCGAATGAAAAATTACCGGAACGTGTCTTAATTAAACGCGAAAGGAAGGTAGCATTAGTGGCTGATAAAACATTGGCTATAACCGGGGTAAGGCGTCTCAAACAGCTAGCTTGCGCAACGCGCGGGATCCGAGGCAAGGACGAGGCAGAAAATGGCTGAATTTATGTTATATTTAATGATAGATTCACTTAAATTTCTCGGTTTAGAACACACAATCACGGATCATTACTCTCAAGATATCTCAAATTTCGACATATTGACCTAAGTTGTCCCGATACATCAAATTTTAACGTTACGTATTATTTGGGATATTGATGAGCTCTATTAAATTTATAACCGAAAGGTTTCTCGGATGCATGTGTATATGAATACCGAATTTTTTACCTTGGCATATTCCGGCGGCACCATCTGGTTGGTTAGGAGAACGTGTCATTTTTTTGGTGTTACATTCGGAAGCATCCTGGGGGAGATGATTCCGGTGGGGTAGGTGACCTAGCACGTATCGAGTAGGCCTCTTCTAGAAATGCATACCCTGGTTCGTCAGGGGAATTCAGCCGGCGCATGTTGACGAAACTGCCAAGTGCTCTTATGCCGGGAAATGCTTGGGGGGCACACTCGTTCCTGCAAATAAATAGAAATGAATTGCTATTGCAGGAGCAAAGATACAAGCAGTCTCATCTTGTTTGTTCGACCATGCATGTAATTGCCTTAACGTCCCATCCTCCACAAAATAATGTCAGAACCTACAAGCATTTGCGACCTTCAGGGGGAAGGTAAGCGTCCCTGCCAAGCACCAATAAAATCATCGCAACTTGGTTAGAATACTAGCATGCTAGAATGGCTAATTAAATCAATTTGTCAAAATGTATGGGAGGTATTCACGCCTTCTCGCGCTTTTCAGGGATGGGTTGATCCACACTTGCGCTCTCCGCATCCAAAGCCATAGGACCATCAAATACAGCAGCAACGGCTTCAAGACCCCGTCCAGATGTCTCAGGGAAAAAGAAATAAACACACAAGACTTCCACAAATAGCCACCCAACGTAAAAACCATAGTATTTCCAAGAGAGCGCCTCCAGACCGATTGGGTTGACAAAGGCGTTGAGGAACGTGGCGCTCTTTCCAAAGAACAGTAAAACCGAGAACCCTTTGGCGCGGATCGGATAGGGTAATATCTCGACAGGGTAAGAGTAAAGCAAAGCATTGAAGGCGAAGTTGTAGAAGATGTAAAAGACAAACAGCATCCCAATGACACCACGTCCAGCCGTGCGATCGCCTCGTTCGTTGAACAATCCCGCGCACAATTTCTGACTACCGAACACTAGGAGCATGCCAATGGCAGAAGTCAAAAATTGAGTCCGGCGTTTCAGTCGGCCCGATGCAAAGGCCGATGCCACGGAAGTGAGCCAGTTGAAGATCATGAGACAACCATTGATAATGTTGACATCCCTCGAATCGGTAATTCCCACAGTCGCCAATACACGAGACAAGTAGTAACTTACCAACCCATTCCCGCTCCATTGGGAGAATAGTCCTAAGAGAATTAGGACCAAGAGCCGGCGACGATTCCCGGGCGTCTTGATCAGCGACATCCAACCGGTGGAGTTGGCTAGTTCTGCTTCAATAACGACGCGCATCTGGTGATATTCGAGCTCCACCAATTCTGAGTTGGGATCATCTTGGGCATGGTACTTGATCAAAATAGCTTTCGCTTCTTGTGCGCGGTCATTGGCAACAAGAAATCGGGGAGACTCTGGGAGCAACCAGACACCGAAAACTTGAATCAGAGCCGGAGCGCCTTGTAAATATGACGGTATGCGCCAAGCCCAATTGTTACCGATGCTGAAAGTTCCAAATGTTGTCCAAGCTGCAGCCACAGCCCCAAGGTAGTATGATGTCTGATAGAGCGATGTCGCAACCTGTCGATCTTTTGGATGCGCCAGCTCGCCAATCAGCACGGGCGCAAACGCGTTTGCAATGACGGCGCCAAAGCCAATAACGAATCGTGAAATTATGAACATGGCAACTTTAAAATTTCAAGTCCGTCAGCTTTTGTCAAATTGGGAAGTAAAAAATGGCATACATCACGTACTGTGCACCGAAGCGCCTTGGAGCACGGCTCCAATTATCATGATGACAGCCCCGACAAAAATTCCTATGCGCCGACCCCATCTATCACCTATCATGCTGATGAATGGCGTGGCAAAAATAGCCCCCAATCCCATCACAGCAGTGAGAATGCCCAAAGTACTGCCACGTGGAGAGTCGAAATCTAGTTGCCGCAAAAGGATCTCTTAGCCTCGTACGTTGTCCGAGAGGAGGAGTGAGTAACACTTACATGAATCCCAAGCAGGGACAGCTTGCAATCCAGACATCATAACCGCGTCAAAACCGATAGTAACCGAAGGAATAATGCAGCCGGGGATCATGCAAAGATAGAGCTTCAACAAGTTGGAGCTCTTATAGAAAGAAGGCGATTCATCAGATAGTTGCTGAATCCTCTTGTCCAGTTCTTCAGTCGTCATGGCATCCTCTGCGACCCTGACATCCTCATAAGAGGCTGTCTTTTTGTCTTGAACATGATGCGGTGGCATTGAGCGATGCAAGACTGACAAAGTCTTGGAAACGGTGACAAGTTGTAAAGAAGCTGGTTTGACCAAAGGAGCTAGGTACTAATGGGTCGCTGGAGACGAAACTGGGTGCTTTGGCGCAAGTCCAATATTTATAGAATTACATGCACATCCTCGAGCTGCGTATTACGCAAGGGCGAAAGAAGCATGGCGAGTTGTCCCAATGCAGCCTTGATGTTCCATGATCCAAGCTTAGAGAACGATAGGAAAGTTTCCTTTCTTCAGGCGAGCCATTTCCACACCGCATCCAATGGGAATCTGAGATTATCGAGATACGGAGCCTGGGGAGCTGGGGGTTATCACCGATATTGAAAGATAAGGATAGGCCTGATCCACCTTTCCGGGAGAGCTTTGGGAAAAGTCGAGAAATGTCGGGCGGAGACCAATAAGATGAAGCGTTCGCCGAGACGAAGCCGAGATTGCGGTGAGTTTTCGGCCTTGGGCCAATCACGCAACGACAACGCCGACCTTCCCAATCACAACCCTGGCGAAGCTCTATCCCTAGCCAACTCAAGCTTCCGGCCCAGATTTCGTATTGCATCACGACAGAACAGAATCAAGAGATCCGCAGACGAAAATAAGATTATCAAAATAAATAAATAACAATATTAAAAGGGAATAGCACAAGTGGGGTTGCGGCTGAGTACATAAGACTCCCAAACGTCATTTCATTCGCGGCTCGGTTCACAAAAAACATCCCCTAGCACACAGTCTTCGCCTCATTCAACTTCGGGCATTTCTCCGCATCCGGAACCAGTATGGCTTCCAATACCAATATCCAGGGTCTGCTATCCCGGCTCACCCTTGAGGAGAAGATTTCTTTGTTGGCTGGGGTGGATTGGTGGCGTACTACTACGATCAAAAGAGATGATATCTTTGTGCCCCATATCAAGGTAATACGATTAATCCCTGAAACTTGTACTTGACAATCGCTCTTTCCTGATACAAAATCTCTTGAAATTACAATTTACAAACAATAAGAAGAAAATAATACTGACACGCTTGTTTCTGAAGTTTACGGACGGCCCAAATGGGGCTCGTGGTGAAAGCTATGTGTCTGGTATAAAAGCTGCTTGCTTTCCCTGTGGCACATCACTCGGGGCAACATTCGACGAATCCATTCTCGAAGCGATAGGCGCCGAAGTGGCAAAAGAAGCCGAATCAAAGTCAGCAAATGTTCTACTAGGACCGACCTTGAATGTGATTCGCTCGCCTCTTGGTGGGCGAAACTACGAAACATACAGCGAAGGCCCCCTTGTCTTGGGAACTCTTGCAGCTGCTTATGTCCGTGGTTGCCAGTCTTCAGGTCGTGTCGCAGCGACTCCTCAACACTTCGTCGCCAATGACGCAGAGAATCAGCGAACAAAATTGAGTGTTGAGGTAGACGAGCAGACTTTGAGGGAGATTTACTTGAAACCATTCCAGCTAGTGATGAAACTTTCTGATCCATGGTGTTTTATGACGAGGTACGATAAATTACACCTCTTCTGGTTGAAAAAAAAAAAAGAGGCCCCAGCCCAATCCCCAATGGCATTCTCAATTTCTACGGCGGCTAATTTACATACCTAGCTATAACCGTGTAAGAGGCACCTATGTTGCTGAGAGCCATGAATTAGTCACCGAAGTCCTCAGAAACGAATGGGGGTTTGACGGGACAGTGGTGTCAGATTGGATGGGTACTTATTCGGCAGGCCCTGGTATCAATGTTGGGGTGGACATTGAGATGCCAGGCCCGCCCAAGTGGAGGACCACAGAAGCAGTATTGAAGCTTGTACAAGAAGGGTCATTGTCGGAAGAAACAATCACCAAAAGTGCAGAACGAATCCTCAGCCTCGCCAAACGCATCGGTCGCTTCGAGAACCCTGAAGAGCCGCCAGAACGCGCAGTTGAAGACGCAGCCCGAAATGCCCTCATTGAAAATTCTGCAGCAGATGGCATTGTCCTTCTTAAGAACAGCCCAGGTGTGCTTCCAATCCCCAAAGGTGCATCAGTGGCCATAATTGGTCAACATGCAGCCTCTGTGGTTCTTGGAGGCGGCGGCAGCGCCAGAGTAGATGCCTTGCACTCCATCACACCCATTGAAGGTTTTCAGGCGCTTGGATATCGCACTTCTGTATCTTCGGGCGTCCCAGTGTTTGGCGCTGTGCCTCACGCAGACCCCTCTATTGCGTTTGCGACCGGTAAGGAGGATCCTGTGACTGAACCCGTGAAGTTGGAGTGGTTCAACGGATCTGTCATTGGGCAAAATCTTGTTCATGAGGAATATCGTCCTCAGTCCGAGTACATGATTAAAGAAAAATGGCCTGGGTACCTGAACCCGGTCGACTACTGCACTCGCATCACATTTGATCTCGTTGCACCATCATCAGGTGACGCAATCTTTTCCGTCATCAGTACAGGCCCGGCCAAGTGCTATATCGACAACGCTCTTGTTTTTGACCGACCGCAAGAAATAAATCTCAAACCGGAGTCATTTTATTTCTTCAAGAAACAACTCGAGAAGCGCTTCAGCCATCGTGTCGAGGCTGGTCGGCGATACGCTATTAAACTCGAATCCTGGGCATGTGATCCAGAAATTCTGAATGCGCCCCCGATATTTGGTAAGATGTTTCAAGGGAGCGCAATTCGCTTCCATGAGCAAATAAATCTTGATGAATGTCTTGCGGAAGCAAAGAAGGTGGCTTCAGAAAACGACCATGCCGTTGTGTGTGTCGGCACAACAAACGAGATTGAGTCGGAGGGATTCGATCGCGAAACCATGGATTTGACTGCCGACCAGTACAGTCTTATCCACACTGTAATTTCTGCGAACCCAAAAGCAGTGGTTGTTAATTTTTCAGGTGCTCCCATGAATTTTGATCAATTTGTCGACACCGCGCCAGCTATTGTGCAGGCATGGTTCCCTGGACAAGAGACAGGTCACTCGCTTGCAATGGTGTTATCGGGTGTGGTAAATCCCAACGGCAAGCTCCCAATTTCCTGGCCTAGAAGAATTGAAGAAAATCCGTCGTACGGTAACTTTCCAGCGGGTTCTGATGACATTCTCCGGTACGATGAGGGTTTGGAGGTTGGCTACCGGTGGTTCGACAGACCGAGCAGGCCGCAGCCTCTTTTCCCTTTTGGATTCGGTCTATCATATACAGAATTTTCTCTCTTAGAGCCCAAGATTATTAGTCCAACCTCTTTCGCCAACTCAGTTGAAAGAATTACCATCTCAGTTGGGGTTCACAACAGTGGGTTAGTCGATGGGAAGACTGTGGTTCAATTCTATGTCGCCAACAAGAACAAAGGCGTCTCCGGGCATACGAGACCAGAAAAAGAGCTCCAAGCGTTTTCCAAGGTCAAAGTTGCTGCAGGAGATACAGAAGAAGTCATTGTGCACTTGGACAAGTATAGCATCAGCATCTACGATGCAAAGCACAGCTGCTGGTGTGCAGAAAAGGGAGAATATCAAATCCTCATCGGTCTATCCAGTGTAGAAATTTCCCACACCATTTCAATTTTTATTGAGGAGAAATTTACATGAAAGGGTGTTTAGTTTTTGTCTTGAACTTCCCATGGCAGGCTAGATTGAATACAACCATCCGAAATCATCTCCAAAATTGAATTCAATAATTTGCTCGTGACGTTGTGATATCCTCGGATTTGGTCTGCTCGGTCTATCTTCTGGTTGCGTTGTTCTAGGAGTCGCACGATTCCAGTCGAGAAGCGATCCAATATCAGGCCGATGACCTTGAGTGTGTTAGAAATATTCGAGTAGAGAATGTTTTGGGGGTTTATTATGTACCTGCGGTGCGCGACTCAAACTTTTCATAGTAATTCCCTAAATATAGCATTTGGCTAAGAAGTCGAGAGTTTTGGTCGAAGATTCGGATCCAGTCTGCTTTGTGTTGATTGCACAGGCGCCTAAGGGATTCCAAATGTTGGAGCTTGAGAATTGATCAGTCATTGCTCTCAAGACTTGTGATTTGCGAATGAGAAAGCAAATTGCTTCATTTAAGAATAACTTACCACCCATGTGAACATGCGTGTGTGATCTTTCACGCGTCTAATGCACACTAAAAGTGTGTTTATCTCAGCATTTAATTGATCCAAAGTTTCTGTCGACGTGGTCCAATGTAATCTATGACTAATGATCAGAGTAGAAATCGTTAGGATCTGACCGACTGAAAAGTTATGGAGATCGAATCCCTCCTCTTCCCATATATACCGAACGATTGCAACAATGTTTGACGCATGTTGGTAACATTCTCTTGCGGGTATCGCCAGCATCTGATTAGATTCCTCCTGGGACGGCAAACCAACACCCTGAGTTGTAGATTTTAGTGCATAGAAATGCAAAATTTGGCCAACATGATGGTATAACAGATGCATATATGCAAACTTGCGGAGGGAATCCTGGTTTCGGTGTCGCTCCAGGTTCAGCGGAGTATACATCAATGAGGAGTCGCGAGAACGTGAATATTGGTCAAAATCCGTCTTGACGTCATCTAGTCGTATGCTTGACCCTGGTTTCAGATAAATCTTGTAGATATTGGCCAACATGCCCGAAAGCTTCATAATCTCTTGGCCAATACTGATACTGCTAGGCTTGTGTGGGAGACCTGAATAGAATGCGATTCCTTTCTTTAAATGCCAAAATTCATCCTCGCCGAGCATGTTTGGTAGATCGTGTTGGGAGAAGTGTGAAGATAGGCGTAAAGGAAAAGAGATGAGTTGGTCCATCAGTGCCATGGTGCAGATCAGTCGGCGATTACTCTCTGAACGAACTGATTTCTGTTCAACATCTCCCTCCAAAAGACGCATCGACTTTGTCATGTTGACTGCAGATCCTAAAACCAATAAGTAAATTCCTCCCTATGGGTTTTCATGACCAATCAACATACATAAATATAAATACGCTTGTCTTGATCCACCGAACGTCATCTTATATGTACTTAATAATACATAAGCCTGAATCGTCGTGATGGAATGAAAGTCGAAGTCTTGTTGTAGTAAATTGCGAGCATGCTGAAAAAGGAGCTCACCGCGGTGGCAAGGAGGCAATTCTTCTCGGAAAGGGGCCAATGAGAAGCTAGTGCATTTCAGCTTGTCAATTAAAACATTCCTCCTAATCAAAATTAAGAGCAAATCGGCCATATACACACCGGATACTAAGGGCCATCATTGGATACAGTATGATTGGAGGGATTTCTCCAACCACGTAATCTCTTAGGAACACCTCTTCGTCAAACATGAAATGAATGTCACCAAAATTGCTAAAATAGAGCAGGATCAACGAATGCGTAAATTCGCATTCCCTCAACAGGTCTTCGGGCCGACCTCGCCCAAAATCAAGGCCCAGAGTCTCCTCGTCGAGATTGTATGAGGTTGCAGGCTTAGGTTTATCGCCAAAGGTGTTAACCACCTCTGGGCTGCTCACGGGTGCTTCGGACGGTAGTTGGGAGCGGGCCACTCGTTCTCTCGGTGCGTATGAACACTGAGACTTTCTTTTGATACATCTTTCACAACTTACATTGTCATTACTCACCCTACACCTAACTTTGCTAGACCTACATATAGGTGAGCACACGTCGTCAATTTTTTTTATTCATATCACAGCATTCGAATCTACTCACCGACATAGAGTGCATGCATTACGGCGCGTCATTTCCTGAAGGGGCTCGGGATGTGTGACGAGGTGTACAGCGCCAATCTAGCGGTACACAGTGAATAAGTTAATTTAAACTCGCTGATGACTTGTAAAGAAGGATGTGAACAGGGGGAAATAAAATCCAATTCTAGATACAATTAAAGGAAGCGGCTACTCATCCCTGTATGATTAAGGAGATAACCAAAAAATGGGGACACTTATCATGCCTTATCGTCAACGGCAAACCTTGCCCATAAACAATCGACTTATCTGTGAGCCCAATCAAAATAGAGAGTCGGCATTGATAAGCTATCCCATTCTGGTGGGATAAATTACTGAGATAATTTATCCACAGATGGCGGCTACTCAACCATGAGCAACGAGGAAACATGTCGGAAGCATGCATTTCCATCCCGATAAGAATAACAATGGTGCATTAGCCGCAAGCTTCATTTTTATAGAATGACTTGAGTATTTAACATTGTAATTTAATTGTTGAGCCGTATGTGCAATGAAAACTAGCCGTAGACATGTCTATACCTCAGGTAGTTGCCTCTCCTACGTCAAATCCACAGCTTCTACCACGCGTCATCCAATATTACTTGGTGACAAGTATTAGAATTGGGCGTTAAAAAACACGCTACTTCTACAAAAGATGAACATCTGGCACTCTATACCCTTCAAATTCACGCTAGACCCAGAATGAGACTCGGTAGGTGCATCATCCACATTGTGACGGGGAAAACAGGCTAGGCCTGGACGCCTAGCACTCCGTTATATACGGGTGTGCGCCACAGTGTAACCGCGGTGACTGCAATTACTGCTGGAGCTTTTGCCGTAGCGGTGACTGGTCCATTGCAACGAACGGCGCTTGACACCGCCCTCGTTACACACACATCATCAGTAAAACAGGTCTAGGGTAGCTGCGTTACTTGCCAGAGATTCTACCAAGCACCCATATCGATGCATTGATTGGAATAAACACCATTACTAGCATCGAGCTGTGCCACGGTGAAAATTATCAATATCCAAGGGGTTTTGGATAAACATCCCTTCATAGCCTTTTCACATATTGACATCATCAATGCTGGTTTACCCTCCATCGTGGTGGCGATTTCCATCATAGTCCTTAATTTAGAGACAGCAACAAAGACGTCATGGTCAGCCGAAGAAATGCCTTGGCTGCCGAAGCTAAACGGCTGCTTCTCGGGGATATGGAGATCTACATGCTTGGTCGTCCCACCGAGACGCTCGTCTTGACTAGTGAACATGCTGATCCCCTCATTGCTGCCACAAGGAGGAGCACGGCCTAGAGTCGCTGGAATTCCAGTGGGGAATCTCAACGAAACGTAAAGGATTGATAGAAGCTCCAGTAAGATCGCCGGCATCGTAACTTAACATCCGATGAGGCTCCCATAAGATGGATGTCTAGGGCGTCATTTTTCTTGGCAGACATGCGTCTCGTATTGCCTTGCCACATATCCACATACCGAAAGCGGCAATTGGTGTGCTGGTACCAATAATGTTCTCACAATCGAATAGCCAACAGGCACCCCAGAAGTTTTTTGTTGGCAAGTCTAGCGAGATTTAGGTATAGTAGCAGATCTCGGATGAAGAGCTCAGTAGCAAAGTGGATAGTTGGGTGATTGGAAGTCCCGAGCCAAGAGTTTGAGGACCGTGCTTGATCTGGTGACTTAACGGCACAGAAATAATATCTCAAGGGCGGGTATGAGTGGATCAAAGTGGCAACTAGCTAATTGCGAAAGCGACTCAGCTGGCTTCGGCAGCTAGTCAAACACGAGCACACATGTCTGAGGCATGAGACTCGCGACGTAGCACCATACAGTAGGGTTTGGTTGAAAATGCAGTTCAACTTTGGGACCCGAGACTCAGGTATGTTGCCTCGTTCTTTGGACTATGCATGAATGATCAACTGCCTCATCAAGATTGATTAAACCCTTGCTTCGCCTCCTTTTGAAGACTGGTAACATGTAAATTGTGCAGTGGATTTCTCCGGCACAGACAGTCAGGGTTCCCCGGGGGGAGGATTTAAGCATCTTAGTGTCGCTCTTGCTTCGGCCTCCTCGGGTATTTGGTCCTTTTGTGGGGAGGCAGATCAAGTGGTTCCGGGGTGAGGCCACAACGGGATGATTCTCTGATTCTAGTGGTGTTCTGGCCTGGTTCAGTGGTAGGACCCCTGCTCACCTCAACGCTACGCTGAGGGCTGTGTCAAGGCGATTCGCACGTGCAGACATGCTATGCAGGGACGACCGGCCGGCTACCACGTTACACAATGCACATCCAAGCGGAAATTGGGGAGTGAACCGGCTGTTGTCAATGTAGGCAAGGCTATGCTCGGCTAAGATTTGGCGTGACTCGGCCGCGGAACGCATGGAGGCAAAAACAAAAAGGGGCGCCAGCCATGCAGTGAAGTGATCCGTCAAAGCGACAAATCTTAAGCAGAGCTGTGCGGTGTCTAAATAAAGCACACTAGTCTGTAAGGCAAGACCGGCAGGTCGGCAGACCAAGGTCTGGGCCATCGACCCGAGACAGCCACAGTGGGTTCATCTCGTGTTGACACTGGACCTGTCAATAGCTCAGTTCATCCGTCACCGCTTCGGGTAAAATCCACGGCCAACTGTCTGTGACATCGGCTTCGGCTAATGCCGACCCAGGGAATGCAAGTGCCAATAGCGATCTGCAGAAAATCGTCGGCCAATGCGGAGGGCTGGGGCTTGTCGCTTCAATTTGGGCAAGGTGAGGAGGGGCGCGCTAGGCTATGTGAGGGGCCCTTCTCGTATTCCTTACTCCATACCAGAGGCTAGTCAGTAAATGATGTCAAATTTGGGCCTCAGCTTGAATTAACCTTATGAGAGGATCGTCGCTTGGGCCAGTCGCATCAACTTCAAGGGATATATAAGGGACCTGTACTTCGTGCCATTCAATCTCATCATCAACTCACAGCACTCGCTTTCAATACAACATCTTCTCACTCAACAACTTAATAATCCAATAATCTACCCTTTCTCTTCACAACCACACCAACCTTCACCATGCAGATCAAGAACCTCCTCTTCGCTGCCGGCCTCGCCTCGGCCCTCCCCTCTACCTCTGAGACCCGCGCTGAGACTGCTCCCTTCCAGCTCATGGCTCTCCGATCTGCCAGCGACATTCACTACTCTCACTTCAGCGCCTCCAAGGGCTCCATCTACCTCAAGTTGAGCCGCTCTGGTGCTACTTGCGACTACAAGCAGAGCAACAGCGCTGCTACCTTCTCCCTGACCAAGGCTGGAGAGCTTTACCTCTACTCTACTGAGAACCCTCCTCAGCAGCTCTGGGCTGACCGCTCCGGCATGGGCCAGGGTGTCTTCGGCTACAAGACTGGTGCCCAGCCCGGCCCCAAGAACGGCGAGCTCAAGGGCTGGAAGATTGACAAGAGCGGTGACTTGCACCTTGGCGATTCCAGCTTCATTGCCTGCCCCTACAAGGACGGCCAGTACAGCGTCTGGGTCAGCAACGGCATTGCCAACCCCGGCGGCAACAAGAACTGCCTGGGCTTCAATGCTCGCGCTGTTACCTCCAAGAAGCCCAACAGCTGCACTTACACCTCTTCTTAAGAACACCGGTTGGATATGAGAGATTATCTCGGGGTCTCTTTCTAATCCGAATTACATGAAAGCGTCATTCAATTCTCAGCGGGTTTTGCATGGTAGATA
Source organism: Calonectria ilicicola (assembly GCA_020809705.1). Taxonomy (NCBI): domain Eukaryota; kingdom Fungi; phylum Ascomycota; class Sordariomycetes; order Hypocreales; family Nectriaceae; genus Calonectria; species Calonectria ilicicola. The sequence continues at coordinate 734,868 of CP085828.1, read as the reverse complement.
CATTATGAAGCAACAATGGTTATAGTAACATAATAGACACTTTGGCTTCCATTCACTGTCCCCTGAACCATAATTGATGCCTTATTCCTTGTGTCCTATGAGTTAAAAAAAAAAGAACGGAAAACTGCGCCTGAAAGAGCGATTTGTAGGCTAAGTTTCTGATACCTGGCTTTCGGGTTCCAGCGCTAAGTAAAGTGTTCCTTGAGTGATCAAGTTAGATAGAGCTGCCTCTTATAGGGGATATCCAACTAAAACACATATGGTTATAAAGTTGACCATTTACACCGACTATCTCGAGAAGAAGTGCTACCGAAAACCCCATACTTGAAACAGTCATGCAACCTCCGCTCCGCTCCTAGGAATTTGCTTTGCCAGGGCTTTGTCGGGGTAGGAGGCTACTCCGTCTAAATGAACTAAAGCAGTCCTTATTCAACTTCAAAAATAAGTCTCTTTTCACCTCTTTTTTCGCGCCAGTAATTCGTAGCCTCGACAATTTCCGGACACCCCCGAACTAACCACCCCCACTTTTTAAAGAAAGAAGCGCTTGCCTCCCAACCGTACGCATCCCAGGACTCACCCCAGACTATGAGTGCCGGCTTCTCAACAAAAAGATTGTCTCCCACGTTGAGAATATCGGCGCACAGCTCATCCTCGTCGAAAATACCAGATGCAATCCCCATGAGCATATTATCCCGGAATTGTGGAAAGGGGAAAAGGTCGAGCCAAGGGTGGTGTTCAAGTGTTCGTTGCAACGCTGTCGGTCGCAGGTTCTGTGGATATAATGATAAAGCCGCTTCTGTGTCAATAGTGTAGGGTCCGTGATATGTGTGCGGTGACATAAATTCCTCACGACATAGTCCTTCACGAGGGAACCCCAAAGCGGCGGCATTCTGAGCTAAAGAGTTTAGAACGTTCAGTCGAATCAACTGTGGTAGATTTGTCGGGTGGAGAGCATTCAGAGTATAGTCGGTATAAAGCTTTTGCAGTAGGTAGCGCGTGAAGGCAATATGATGGGGCTGGGTCAGGAGGAGGGCCCCTTCCTGCGGCACATGATTCTTTAGTGCACCCATAATGAATGCTTGTTCGCTCCAGCCCTGGCTATGATCTCCCTGATACATACATCCCGATGCGCTAGCAGAGGATGGGATAATTGAAAGTGGTTCCTGTGGGGGATGCATTTTGGACTCTCTTTTTCTTCTTCCTAAAGAATGAGCAATATGCAGTCAGTCGCCATCATGAACACATAAGGAATTTGATTAATAGGGGGCTTCTAACGATAAGCTCTTTGGTTGAGGCGATTTTGCCGTTTCTTCCTCTCTTGTGTACCTGTGATGCCGGTCCAGTCGTCGTTTGGAGCCCTAATGTCTGGGAGTGGATATATTCTATCCACTCCCGTGACATTTATGGTGCCAACTTCAGGAATATCTGCATTATTTGCCATTATAGAAAAGAATAGACGTCGTTTGCACGTGGGTAGTGGTGAGCAAGTCCGGAAGGTTACCGGATTATATGCACCTGGATTACGCGCTAGGAGGGGGCTTGGACTGATCCCCCTCTCGCTTATGCACATGGCTTATCCAGGCTAGTACTAAGTTGGACATTTTCTCCACTTGACGCGTTTTATACTTTGGAGGCTTGAAGATTGAGGACTGACCACCACTCGTTAGAGACGATAAGCATAGCACATCATTGCAGCATCAAAGGGAAGTTCGATGTGAAATACAAAGGATAGAATAAGGAAAATGAAGGGCGAAATAAACAGACGAGTTAATTATTAATGAAACAGGACGTTGGTATTGTAAATTCATCATTTTTCTTGTGCTTGGGCCAAGAAAGAAACTAGCGTGATACGCGCTACCTTGTATTACGGTTCGCTTCCAACTGGACAGATTCATGCGGTGAGCCAAGTCGGGATTCATGACAGGTGCAAACCCTTGGCATGCCTCAAATTCTTCCCCTAGTGCTAGCTATGAATGGATTCGTTCCAGATAGATCCCTGCCGAAAATGCATGTGTGGTATGTTAGGTGGGCTTTGTGGACACTCAACGCGTCAACGTCAAATTGTCAGGTATAAGTATCAGGCAAGCCTCATTATGACATTTATTGAATGGCAAGTCAGTTAATTTGAACTTTATTTTTCCTTAGCCAATACGCTTTTATTTCAACATGGTCAACGTGGCTATCGCAGGAGGCACCGGTAACCTTGGCCGAACAATTCTCGACGTTTTAAGAGGACAGACCCGCCACAGTCCCTATGTTTTGACAAGAAGCGTACAGTGCACGTCTTGAATTTTTTTCCTATCAAATTATAACATTGAATAGGCTCAGAACAATGAAACTGGCGTACCGGCTTTGGAGGTCGATTACACTGATGTGGAATCTCTTGCCCAAGTTTTTGAGAAAAACAACATCCACACGGTTATTAGCTGTGTAAATTACGAAGGCGATGCTCTAGCAGTGGCTCAAATGAACATGATTAAAGCCGCTACCAAATCGTCGGCGACAAAACAATTCATCCCCAGTGCATTTGGCATTGCATACCCCCAGGAGCAAGTTCACCTCATCCACGCATGAGACATCTTATCAGGCTTGCTAACCGAGTACAGAGCAGTCAAGGAGCTCCCTGTTTTGGGAGCTTACTTTGGTGCGATCGAGGAGCTCAAAAAATCCGGTCTGCAATGGACTGTGTTCCAAAACGGCTGCTTTCTCGATTACTGGGGACAGCCACACATCAAATCCTATCTCCGTCCCTCTCCCTTTGGCCTTGACCTGGAACACAAGCAAGCCGCGATTCCCGGAGATGGAAACGTGCCATTTACAGTCACGTACTCATTCGATGTGGCCAAATATGTGGTTGCGTCTCTGGACCTTGATGAATGGCCAGAAGTGAGCAGAATTGCTGGTGATATTTTGACCTGGAACGAGTTTCTCCAGTTGGCCGAGGACATTACCGGTTTGTTCTGACTCTTTCGCTACATATTTTTCCATTTTAACAATTTTTGTAGGTGCTCCATTTAAGATCACGTACGACTCTCTAGAAAACCTCGAAAAGTCGGAGATAACGGAACTACCAAGTCAGATCCCTTGCTACGTCACAATTCCAAAGCCACAGTTTAGATGGTTCATGTCCATATTCTCCAAGTGGACGACAAACGAATCAATCTCTCACATTCCAGCAGAGCTCAACTCAAAGTTTCCAGAAATCAAGCCACTTACAGTCAAGGAGCTCCTGGAAACGTACTGGAAGGGGAAATAACCACGACCTCTGTAGGGAGTATATATAAGGGGGAATCGAAATGTTCATCTCTACAGCACAGAGTGCTTCAAATGATAAAAGAGTAGTTTTTATTCAATATGCGAAATCCATCCTCTTGATGCCATGTCCATCCTATCTTCCTTTTTTTATTTCCATTTCATCCTTTAACTCATGACGATCCCCAGAAACCACACTCATAAAATCATAAGAGAGTGCTCAAGGAAATCAAACATCAAATGGGGTTACATAACAGAAGAAACCGAAGATGAAAGTGTGAAATCCTATCTAGAGATGTGAAATAGCGAGTGACTGGGATTACCCGACAAATTTTAGGAAATCCACCCGGGCTACTTGACTTGTCTTTTTGTCAAGATGGGCACTCTAATCGGTTACTTCTCCCCATTCTTAACACCTCGCCCATGAAGCTTGGAATAGTAGCATGATGGCAGTATCAAAGTGATACCTCAAGTCACAATGGCATGTCTCGGGTCAAAATCATTGTGCCGTCGGGGTCATGGTCTTGCTTGCTTCGGCGCTGGCGTCATTGATTCCCTGTTCCCCAGCTCCCTCGCTGGCTGCTCTCTTCCCCTCCACATCGATAATGGCCCTAATCACATCAGTGTTCGCACGGTTCCCCTTTTTATCTTCAACAACTATTTCTGTGTCCGCCACATTTTGAGAGTTTTCAACGATGCCTTTTTTCTTCTGCCCCTTGGGGGACCAAGTTATAAAATCCTGACCTTTTGGCTCGTCACTGGGAGCATGTTCGCCCATGCGAATCTGGTCCCTGGAACCGAATTGATCCACCCACTCTGTAAAAATTCGTAACACGGCTGCCTGAGCTTGTTCTCTAAATTTGGGATTGTCTGTTTCAAAAGAAGGTAGGTTCGTTTTGAGCGTCTCCTCAACAATGGCCCCTCCTTTTCTCTCCATGAATTCCCGGAAGCTGCTCATGTCCTCGGAGAGCCCTTGGTTGATGTATGGTGAACTGGGAAGCTCGACACCGGGGAACAACATGGCGAAGATGTCGTACCACTGGTCTTTTTCGGACTTCCTGTGGCTTGCTCGCATAGTCCGAAGCTCTTTTTGTTGTTTTGGCGTGATTCCATCAGGTTGTTCACACTGGGGACGCCTCTCACATGACTGTGCCCGGAGGTGCTCGCTGAGTTCCTCCTCAGTGTTGAATATGGACATGCACACCACGCAATGGGAGGGTTGCAGGTGGTTTCGGAAGAGATGTTGTCTCACATAAGCTATGCGTTTTATGACATATCCGAAACAACCTCGATGGCGAATTGGGTCTTTCTTGTAGAAAGGACAAGCAAGAAGGGGTGTCTGCTGGTCATCGATTTTGGCTTTCTTGGTTCGAGTTCCAGGGGTATGGTGATTTGATTCCTTGTCATGAGCGTCATTTTTTTCATCTCGCGGCCGCTTCTTCTGGCCAGAGTTAGAGGCCTTTTCACTACTTGCTTCCTTTGGTGGTGCTCTATTGCCACTGGACCCAGGTTCCGCCTCTGAGCTATCACTACCGCTATTGCTAACAGCTGGTGATGTCATGTGGATGAGAATGGGAGCGAATTCAGGTCTAACTGAAATGTCAGGGGATGGTGCATTGCTAGGCCTATAGAATTCTTCCCCAACGTGTGGTGAAACAGTGCTGATAGTATCATCAATACTCCAGCCCCCTGGGCTCCCGGTCTGAGGTGGGGGGGACTCCGTTGTGAGTGCTGTGGATGGCGACGACATTGGAGAAGTTTCATCAGATCCATGAGATCCACAAGCATATGAATCCACAGAGGTCGTGGGAGAATGTGCACTTTTATGTACACCAGTTGGGGTCCTCACATCCATGTGGGTTGACGAAGTACCAGCAGAGGCTATTGGGCCACCTACCTCGTGACTCACCGTGGAATCCGAGGAAGAGCAGGGAAGGGCACGGGGTTCTTGACCTGTGACATAGATACCAAGGCCTACAAGGCCACTGCGTGTACTAGCAGTCTCTTGCTGGGTAAGAGATGGCACAGCATCCATGGGGGGGGCGATGTCTCGGTTGATCTGACTCATCTCATTGTTGATAACCCAGGGGAACATGGAATCTTCTGGTAGCCCACCAGGGACCTTCTTTCCAGATGTCTCTTCTCCCCCTATGTCCCCATCTTCACCGGAAAAGATGGCCCAGTCGCCAACACCGTGCACAGTGAGATTAGTATCCTTGCCATTTGGTCCAGGATCGTGCATCTTGCAGTGGATGTACTCTAAGGTGACTCTCCAACGGCTGGCTTCGGGAGGAAACTTCCAAGTCAGATCCCCAGGTGCCGAGGCAGTGATCAGGCTGGTCCCTTAGTATTTATCGGGCATGGATAGTGGAGATTACCGGTGCGGACAATAACGAAAAGGCAGCCTCGTAGCCTCGTTAGGCGCCTCGTGGCACCGCGGATCGCCCGTTGATAAATCCCAGGTGAGATTATCGGGAGTTAGGCGGTGTGGCAAGATTTCGCGGCAAAAAGCTGCGGTCATGCGACGCGTCTGCTGCTGTCTTGGTGGCGATTCAGATGTCAGGACAAAATATGGAAAATCAGGCTTCCGTGCATTTGGGGGCGGAGTATCAGCACACTGCGACCGAAGCAACCAATGGGGCCATCAAGGAGCAACAGTGTAGAAGTCCCGCTTTGCTGGCAGCTTGTTGGCCAGTCGCAGCACACCACCACTGCCCGCCCCATACTCGACCGTCACAATGAGGCAAGCATTGGAGGAGGCCGGAGCAAAATCACGCCGTCTTGCTGGAGAGGAGCTTGTCACAATTGTGACATTTCCATCTTTTGTTAGCGGGTGTGCGCGCCGCCTGGGTCATTATGCTGGCGTTTGTGACAGACGTGGACTCGACACAACTGTGGACGAACAGGGGGTGGCAGCTCCCCTGAGCGTCCCCCTCCCCGTGTGTGTTGTGGTTTTACTCTCTATTTTGCTCTGCGTGGTGAAGAATTTTCCATCACAGCCGTGGACTCTAACTCTTGTTTCATCGCCAACTACACCTTTGTTCCATCTCCTGGGACAATCCGAGCTTCCTCTCGTCTAGACCGGGTCCCCTGCCCTCGAGCGTCGTGCGCACCGCCACAGCGACCTTGCAAAATTACCCAAAATGGCGACAACGCCACAGGCCTCGGCCGCCGAACGGAACCCGCCTCCGCAAACTCCACCGACGCCCGAAAGCATAGTCGTTCATGTTGGGAGTGTTTCGGAAGGGACCGCGGGACGTGAAGATCCGTATGGACCTGCCCCTTCTGGTTGTCTCGCGGGACAGTCGTTAAAATGGCAATGTAAAGACACAGAGCTCCGGCGGCAGAGCCCCCAATCGAGCATCCAATCGAGCACCCAATCGAGCCCCCGACCGACCGGTACAGCTTGGACATGTTCCTCACGAGCCACCCCAGCGCCGGACCCGTAAACGGACGATTACTGGAGACCCCGTCAGCGTATACCAGTTCCACGGCCGGGAATGACACTGTCGACGCTTCCGAACGACGGGCAGAACAAACGATGCGGGAATTTGACGCCATCTTCAAAAAATGAAAACTACGCTGCGCAAGGAAGGGCATACATTCATGCATATTGGACCACAGGACACACAAAAAAAAGCATACTAGAGGGATATTACTACCAAAAAAAATACACCGCATTTATAATAATAGAATTCTTCATCAATATTTTAATCTATCAAACTTACTCCCCCCCGGAAACTGTCCCGAAATCTATTGTAGCCACGAACATGTTCTTCCGCAACATCCGATACCCCCGCACCAAAATGGCACCGCCACAAGCCACATCTTCAACAACAACTTGGCTATTGAAAAAAGCATCAAGTTTATCTAAGAAAAAGAAAGGAAATAAATAAATAAAGTTTAGTCTATAAACAATTATTGCCAAGTATTTCCCGCCCCCATATTTACGTAATTATCGATTTGTTTATTCTCCATACGGAAATGCTAATTTAATTGGGGGACCCTGAAAAAAGAAATAGAATGACCTCAATATCGAATGTTTTCTCGACGCAGCCATTCCTCAAAAACGTCGTCGTCCCGATTGCAACACTCGATTGGGTATTTTTCAAATCCCCCTGCTTTCTGAACAAGGTGCCGAGTTAAACTCTTCAACCCTTCAACGTCCTCCTCTCTGCGTGTCCAGATATTACTCTGCGTATCATGTTCGCCATTTGGGTAATAATTTACATGGGTTGAATGATAGTTTAAATTATAAAGCCAGCTGCACTTGAGATTGGGGCAATTATCCCTCAAATAATCAAACACTTGAGACCAGTCTCCACCGTTCCCAAGTATCTTGACATCATAGAAACTGATGGCATTTAGCTTTGGGCGGACACCTGATTTGGGTGCAGGCTTCAGCAACTGAAGAAGAGACGGAACATTAGTGCATACTCTTTCCAGTGCAAGAGCCTGAAGCCCTCCGAAAAACTCAGGTCGTTCCCACTGGAGTTGGGTCAAGTCGAGGTACTGTGTTCCTAAAATAGACAACGTCTCTAGATTGGGAAACGATGCCACCGTTTGCCAGACGCAGTTTTGGTGGCGCTTGTTTGGGTAGCGAGCTTGTACCTTGCTAGTAGCTGGCGTGATATACGACGGTATTTCACCATCGTCCATTTCTTCCATGTCAAGGCCCAGGCCATTCTCTTGGGCGCCATCTTCTCCAGTGCTGTCCATGATGCGTACGTAGAAGTGCTTAATCTGAGATCGGGCCCCGTCGTCTAGGTTTCTCACGAAACGCTCAACATCTCGCGTGCAGGGAACTTCCAATTGAAGATCGGTCAAAGATTTGAAGCCAGCAGAGTTCAATCCATATCGAAATGCGGCCGCAATCCCCTCCACTACCTCGTCGTGGTTCCGTTCGAATCTTTTACTTAAATAGTACTGCTGTTCAATGACTGGGAAGGAGACACAAAATGTTTCTATTCCCTCTAAATGGTCAAAAATCTTCATTAGTGATTTCCTGCTGTCATCATTTGTGTTCTCCATGTAATCATCGACATTTTCGATATTCAATGTCAACCTTCGAACCATTTGAGGGAAAGTAAAGTTGCATTTCGGTACACAAACATCTTCGGCCAGCTTCAGCAGATTCTTCGAACCCGGGACAATCTGCCACCAGCAATAATCACGCAACAGTTCTGTAACCGTGTCGTACCAGTCGTGTGAGACAAGCCGCAGTCTCAATATGGAGTTGTCGTGGGCTGTGACGTGGAAGAAAGGGTTGCCATTTAAAACCTCCTCGTTCGCCCATCTTTCTTCCCAATCGGGATTATACCATCTATGCGAGTACCAAAAGTCGTATTCTAGAATCAAAAGATGCGATGCGATCTGAGATCTAATTTCTGCTGGAAGTCGCGTCATTGGCGCGTGGTTCGTCTTCTAGAGGCTGTCTTGGCGATCTGGGACAAGTTGGAAACAAGTAAAAGGCCTCTGGATGCTTTGGAAGTTCAAGTCGGTGAGCCTGCGTGTTGGTCCCTACGGATGCCTATTTATGGCCTTTTGTCAGCCCCACACACTAGAACAACGGGGAAGAACGGACGCGATATTCCGTGAAGGACCAACAACTCGCTCCACCTCATTGCATCAGGTGCCCCTAAGCTGTTTTAGGATCAGGTGGTCGATAGTCTGTTTATCTATTTACTTTAATTTCACATCCCGGCCGGGAAAGTTGACCAAAATTTTGTAATATGATGTTAATTCTCGGATAGCCCCAATACCCCATCATGTCCACCTCGCTTAGTAGACTGCATTTCATGATACCAAGCAAAGAAATTCGCATCGGTTTCCAAATCGCCGTTGAATTTCCCTTTTGCTTCGCCTCAGCTCAATGATTCCATTCGGCATCCAGAGCATGTCCCAGGGGTCCCGAAACAGCATAGTCGGTGGTCACAAACGCCCTGTCAACCTCCACCAGCCCTTCCGCGCAATACTGCAGTGTCTCCGCTATATCATGGGAGCGATTCAGTGGCGTTTTTTCGTTTAGCAGAATGTCGTACTCTACCCAAACTCCATCCCCGGCATGATAAGCTATGACATTCTTGAACCCTGAAACGATTGGCGAAAAGCGGTAGCCGAGGTAGGTGAGCTTCCTTAGAGTGCGGTCGTCAGCCGTCTCGCCCGATAGTCGAACGATGTTGCTAAAGCACGTATGGCCCCAGTCAAAGATAATGAAGACGGAGAGAAAGCCGGCGCCTGCCGCGTCGAGCCACCAAATATTTGCATTGTACCCGACGAGAGGAAATAATAGAGACAGCGTGTTGAAGATGACGTCGGTTTTGCAATCTTGGACCAAGGCTTGGACCTGCGACGTTTTAATTGGGTAGCATCCGATTCCTATTGCCCCCTTGAGCACAATTGTCGCCACCAAGGAAATGATGGCTGCCAGGCTTAAAATTTGTGCCTCATGCTCTGATCCCGTGAGTCGCGTCAATGATTCCTCGAGAATCTGGAGAAATGATATGACCATGACGATGGAGAAAACCAGGATGCCAAGCGGTTCCAGTCGCCGCTTGCCCACTGGAAAACGTCTGCGAAGTGCCTGCAAACGCCACATGACGATCTGATTTGTGGACCACACAATCAGCGTGCACAAAAGGTCAAGAGCAGAGTCCACAAGCGATGCGACCAGCGACAACGATCCCGTGGTAAAGACGGCAAACGCCTTTCCGACCAACAACAGGATATTCGCAATGACGTTGACATTGATGGCCAAGCGGGCCTGGCGACTCGCCTTGCGTCGCTTTTCTTTTTCTTCCTCGGGGAGCAATTCCCCAATGTTTCCCTGCACAAGCTGTATTCCTCCGCGTCGCTCGAGATCGCCATCGCGGTCAGGGTCCGGGTTCATCGACTCGAGGACGTCATCGGCGATGGCCATGACTACGGCATCCACCTCAAGCCAGTCATTGAGGTACTCGTTCTGGGTCTTGTAGAATTCGCGAAGCTTTTTGTTCTTCATTTGCTTAATCTCGTCGTCCGACTTGCGATATTGCTCCAGGCCCTCTCTGTCGATGCTGTGGAGGAGCGCATTCTTTAGCTCGAGACGGCGGGCATCGTCGAGGGCAGTGAGGGCTACATCGCGGAACTTGAAGGCGCGCGGCTTTTTGCGTTGGCGTCGCTTAATTGCATCCAAGTCTGAACTGACACCTGATTCGAGGTCACGCGGGTTGTCCCGTTGGCGCCGTTTGTCCTGGACGCTTTGCCCAGTGTGATGCCTGTGGGTATCACCGCTGAGTAGTCGCTTGCCAACCATGACCACAGCGATATCTTAAAAACGAATTGAGGAGCTTTGTAAAATAGCTAGAGATCGAGGATGCGGTCTAGAGCTTTCAATTAATATTGCAGCGAGGAATGGGATAATGCTTGTTTGCTTACCCATGGCTCAAGTCATGACGTAGGAGGATCTCCATTTTGAGGTCCCCTCTCCACTTCCAAGCTTGTGTCACTTGGTGTCTGACACGCAGTGATCAGCGACTGGACGCCCCCGGAAATAACGGCCGCGCGGTCTGCAGGAATTGATGAGAATAATAGTGTGACCGTTAAAATCGCCAGATGCAACATCAAGTTACGCACTGTATGTTCGTCCCCGTCTTGTCTTTTTTTTTTTTCCTTAAGGGGGCATATTTTAATAAGGGGAGGAGGAATTCGATTCATCTACGAACGATGACTCAAATAAGTATAAAAACTAATAAACCCTTCTGTAGGAATTCAAGCCTAATATTTTTTTCTACCGTCTTCCTACTTGAACACATACATTTTAGGAGGTGCACACAAAAAGCTATTTATCAAGGTATGTTTAAATAAGAAGATTCTTTTTCTATCATACATCCGCTTCAACTGGCCCTCGTTTTTCTCACAACATATGCTTCGTCTATTAGGTCAAAGGCTACCCGTCGAAGGGCTAAGTGAGGAAAGATAGACGCACAATCAAAATGCGATTCGCCTGGGCCTGTTTCAGCTAAGGGTCCTGTCTCAACTGTAAATGTACGAGATGAGGCAACTTCTGCCCAGGCCTCAATCACTCGAGGAGCGAGGGGAAGCTTTTTCCCAACATTTTTCCAAAGAATTTGAGCCCGACATTCATCCTGCGTATAGCGGAATACGTATCCAAACCCAGCACCTGAATTCCACACCTCCAAAATCCGTAGTCGGGGCAACATCTTTGCTGCACCACTAGCCAAGATTAATATGCGAGATATCATATCTGCTCTTCCTGTTGGATGGAAATGCGATGATTTGACAATCAAATGCTGAAGCTGAGATCCCTCAGGCATGTCGTCTCTTCCAATGTGGCTGAAAAATAGCTCGCAGCTGATTCTGGTAAGTGGGCTGAACTCGACAAAACGATGGCATAAAATCGCCATAAAATACGAGTGATATATGAGAATATCGAGGCTTGGCCACCAAGAACAGGAATCCTATCTCCTTGTTAAAAAGCAGGATAGGTGCTTGATGGTAGCAGGTAGGGCCGGCATTAAATGTGTGCAGACCTGGAATCAATTAGTCATCTTTTTTTTTCAACATCTTCTTGAATCGACATACCATTCCAAAAAGCAGTCTCCACTTCCTCTGTGCGTCCCACGCAATGCCCCAGGCGAAATGACTTCAACCCTACGAAGCTTTCGCGAAAGAGTGTTGCAAGCGACGTGAACGCTATCCCTCTAATGAATGTATCTCGCAAAACAAGCTCCTTGACTACTTTTACAGTCGGGAGCTGCTGCAGTCCATTCGTCCGACACTGTCGTTCCTTCAGCCATGATTCAAGTTCAAGCGGCGCTCCACCGCGAAGTCGTTGTGCCATCCCATGACGAACTGCGATATCGGGTCCCGCTTGGCGGGATCTCTGTGTGATTGTTTTTTTATGCCTTAAGTACTCCAAAAAGTGTGGAGATCTGTCTATGTCCTCTTCAAACCGCAATGGATAATCGTCGTGGACCGGCAAAAAACTTGGGTGATATTTTTGATCAGTAGGCGAGTGTGCATCAATCTCCAGAGTAAGTCACCCACCAACGCCTTGCCAAGTTGATAGAATTTCCAGCAGAAATTCTATATCGGAGGCAAAGATACGGTTATTCCTATTGCCCAAGATATTAGTACTGTCCAAATAAGACTGAGAGATGTTATAGTGCTTACTGAGTGATATCTGTTGCGCTCTCCGGCTTGTCGTATGCATCCAGGGCATACGGAGCAAGTTTAATATATAACCAGATGCGATTTATGTGATTCAGTCGAATCGCATTCTTCCCTTGGGTGGCTATCTTGAAAGTGAAAAGATCTGATGATGTCAGGATCATGCGTCGAAAAGTTTCCCTTTCAAGGAAATACTGCCACTCTTGGGATACAGTGGCCAGAGATGATGCTCTGGGAAACCCGCGGTCAGTTGTAGTTTCTAGACACCCATATTTGGGGATAATACACTGCAGTATTGAGAGACGAATTTCTGGAGAAAGCAGGTCCCAAAAAAGGCCAGATCTGTTGGTGGAGGTATCCATGGTGAATGAATGATGTTCAAAAAAGTTGATTGAAGCAAGCTTGGGAATATCACAATAGATAGTAACAACAGTAATGAAGAAGAAGAAGAAGAAGACGAGGAGGGGGAGGAGGAGGAGGAAAAGTTTCCCCATCGCGTGGCTGTTCAATCTTTTATCATGTCGTCACAGTCAGCAAGGAAATGGTCTTCCCACTGTCGCTTCTGTTAAAGTTTACTATGAAACTTTTACAAATTTTAGCTCTACTACCCTTGATAGCTATTCGCAATACACCTGAACCATTCAATGCCAAACCGTTGACTCATGTTGAGAAATTCTGACACCCGGTTGATCTCGTTCATCAAAGCCTGTAAGCCCATCCACTCCAGCATCCATCATTCCCAAGGTCACCCCTTTACTATAGGTGCTCCATTCCGCCGTCATCGTCACCAGCATCCCAACAGTTGACTCCAATGACGTACTAGGTATTGCAGGCCCGTCAAGTAGCTTGATAGGGTGCGGTCTTGAGTACGAGCAACCTTAGAAGAGGGGACTCTTGAGGTGCGGCCTTAGGAAAGGAGGCCCAGATAAAGAGGGAAGAATTCAAATATTCGCAGCGTTGAGGAAGTGGGGTCTCGAGGATTTTAATACCCAAAGATGAGGCGAATAGAGAGAGAAGGATTCAAGCGTTTTCATTCGTGAAGAAGCAGTTGACAAAGCGCAATATGGCCGGTGAAGAGGAAAATCGAAAGACAAGGATTCATGAGTGGATGCGTCCAGAATCCAAATGTCCAAGGATAGGTAGAATGGAGAAGGCCGAATTCGAAGCCATCCAAGGATGCGGGGTCTTGTATACACAGTATTGGCGAACATGGTCCCGAAAGACTGAGAGTTTGGGAATTGAGAATAGTGGCACATGATGGTCATGCCTGAGGCAATAGGGCGATATGCGACTTGGGTGTGAATGAAACCAGTGCCTTCGTTAGACAACCTGGTAATGAGGGAGCCGTTGAGCCAGGCCTCGAGACCTCATAATGTTGGGGGCCAATTTGTGAGATATCGGCGGGTAAATCCAGGGATTGTGACATTGTCCGCCGCAGCTTTTCACAGAGAGGCGGCAAGCTGGTGTTCTAGCTCTGCGACCCGTTGGCGGAGCCGCCCCAAATCGGCCCTCAGGACGCCGACCTAAAACGCCAGCCGCCAGCGCTCCCCATTTTGCTGCCGTTGCTGTTGCTGCCGTTGCTGCTGCTGCTGCTGCCGGAGCAGCCGAACGATCTGCCGTTTGTGGGAGCCGCAATTGCGGTCTCAAGGGCCGCCAAAACACAATTGACCGTGTTCTCCATCTCCTCCTCCTTGAGGGCAGGGGAGACGCCGGGCTAGAATTCCAGCTACCAGCGCTCCTCATGCTGTTGCTGTTGTTCTTGCTGCTGCTGGGGCAGCCGAATGATCTCCCGTTTGTGGGAGCCGCAATTGCGGCCTCAAAGGTTACCAAAATACGATTAACCATGTTCTCCATTTCCCCTCCCCACCCTCTCCTCCTCCTAGGACTGTGGTGCTGGTGCTGGTGCTGGTGCTGCTGGAGTAGCCGAACGATCTCCCATTTGTGGGAACGATGCTCCCGCTCTATGAGAGCCGCAATTGCAGCCTCAACGGCCGTGTTCTCCATCTCTTCTCTTTTCTTCTTCTTCTGCTGCTGATGCTGGTGCTGGTGCTGGTGCTGGTGTTGGTACTGGCGCTGTTGTTGTTGCTGTTGCTGCTGGAGCAGCTGAACGACGCTCCCGCTCTGTGGGAGCCGCAATTGCCGCCCCAAAGACAGTTGACCGTGTTCTCCTCGGGGGCAGGGAAGGCACCGAGCCGGAACTCTAGCTGCTAGCACTCCTCTTGCTGCCGGTGCTGCTGCTGCTGGTTCTGGTGCTGGTTCTGGTGCTGGTTCTGGTGCTGGTTCTGGTGCTGGTTCTGGTGCTGGTTCTGGTGCTGGTTCTGGTGCTGGTTCTGGTGCTGGTTCTGGTGCTGGTTCTGGTGCTGGTTCTGGTGCTGGTGCTGTTGTTGTTGTTGTTCTTGCTGCTGTTGCTGCTGCTGCTGCTGCTGCTGCTGGAGCAGCTGAACTATCTCCCGTTTGTGGGAGCCGCAATTACCACCTCAACTGCCGTGTTCTCCATCTCTTCTTCTTCTTGGGTTGTAGTGGTGGTGGTGGTGGTGCTGCTGCTGGTGTTGGTGTTGGGGTGAGTGCTCTCCTCTTACGGTGGTAATTCTAATTGCAAATACTTGGAACTTGGAATTAACATGAAACCTCGCTCATTCCTCTTCTGAATGATGTTATGGGTAATACTTTGACTAAGCAAGTACATCTGTATCATTTACACTTGAGGCAGGCGCTAGCCAGCACACAAGAACTGGGCTCGGCCATTGGCTTCAGGGAGAAATACATGGCTTAAAAACGTTCAAGTAGTTAATTCCCGTACTATTGAACAGTATTCTTAAGGGGCGTGCCTTTAGACGGAGATGATGCTGAGAAGCACGATAAAGGGAACATGCTCACCACTGTCGCGCACTTCCGATCCGCGAAGTGAAAAGCAGTCTGCGCCAAATCTCTTTTTACCTTACGCCGACCGACGGATGGCCTCGCTCCTCAATGTTGTGTCAGCACTTGGACAAGTGCTCACTCTGACGGGCTTCCGGGGTCTGGCCGAAAAAATTCATCGTAGATGTACTCTGTCCCTGAGCCAGGAGCTAACATCTGCAACGTTTCCGACATTTCGATGTTGTCCAACAGGCAGGCCGATCGACCAGTTGTAGTCCACAGCACCTTCAACTGACAATCCCGTAGTATTTGAACCAAATCCGCCAAGTACCTCTCTACACTTTCATCATCCAGCCAGTGAAGACCGTCAATGACACAAAATGTCTTTTTAGGTATCAATTTTGCCAAGCTCAGAATTATATTCAAAATGTCGTCCCATGATTCTGCGGAACCTTGCAACAGGAGAAACCGCCCTTCCGAAAAGTCGACACCTGTTTCGAATCTAGACGGTAGAATTTCGACCATTTGACGTATCAAGGCCGACGCCAGAGCTACAACTCCTTGCATTTCGGGCGATTGGCCTGAACCAGGTCTTACCTGACTTTGACGGGGGAGATCGCAAAAGTACGACATTACCGGAATATCAGACTCTGCGATCAATTCCACAAATGTTCCTGCTAGAAAACTGACGGGGTTGTCGATGCCGTCTGTTTCAATAAATGGCCCCTCGATCCACAGCACGTTCGACATATCGTCAGAGATCCAGCCCATAAGTTGATGAAAAATCTCTCGTGGAACTCGGATCGGACTAAAGGGATCGCATTGTAAACGCACCCGTTCCCGGTCAAAAGCATCTTCAAGATGCGCCGAGTTCAACGCGACGTCGTTGGCAGTATATATGTGCAATTGAAGTGCACTTGTAGGCTCAATCATTGGGCTTTGAAGCAAACCACCTCCCTCTCCAAGTAGATGTATATTAATACTCGTGTGTGTGTCGATAAGTAATACCACGGAATGTACATACCACGTTGTGCTCTTCGTTCTCCTATCGCCTGCTGTTCAAGCATGTAATTCATCTTGGCTAAAAGTTCATCCAACTTGCACTGCATATCTTGTATCTCATTTTGGGATTTGAGATCGGCTTTCTGAACATTTCTGTCCACTCGTTCTAACGTGAGCCGAGAAATCCGAATTTCGGCTTGAGAACTTTTGGTGCCCATATGTCTGATTTCACTAGTTTTTTCGTTTATAGTTTTGATATCATCTTCAAATTCATTGTACAGGTTCTCGTTGAAAGAATCCAGCATCCGGATAAGCCGCTTCTTCATGAGGTTGTCCATGACACGATTCAGGAACGCGAAGATGAGAACATAGAGCTCTGCCACAGTTTGCTGGACTTTCTCAGTTGGGAACATTTCTAATGTTTCCCTACACTCAGCAATGTTATGGCTAATCTTCGTCAAACATTCTGATATGCCCTCAGCGAGGCGCTGATGATGGACACTGGCCTACGCTAATGTCAATGACAGTAATCACTGCTGATAAGAAAACTGACCTGAATTATTGCGTTTAATGAACCTGTAAATGCAGAAACATAAT
Source organism: Calonectria ilicicola (assembly GCA_020809705.1). Lineage (NCBI taxonomy): Eukaryota > Fungi > Ascomycota > Sordariomycetes > Hypocreales > Nectriaceae > Calonectria > Calonectria ilicicola. The sequence goes on along the minus strand of CP085828.1, from coordinate 717,987 downwards.
CTTTTCCTTGGGGCAATATCTTCAATAATGCGTTATGTGAGTCGAGAGTTCTGCAGAACTTGTGAAATAGCGATATCAGTTTGCCGCGTCCACCATTCTTCCTTTTGCGCTCCCATTTCAACGTAATGTCGGTCACCAAATCTGCGACACCGTTGACAGTAGGTTCGAATCTTTTCAGATCAATCCTATCCTCCTTTGGACAACTCTCGTAGAACTTCAACCATTTCTGCCGGAGCTGTGCAGCTTGAGTTGAAACCAGCGCGATAGCAGAATCTCTGCCGGATGTTAGAAGAGCGCGAACCCGCCTTGCCTTCTGACGCACTTACCCACTTGGGGATGCAATGTCAGCCTTCTCAAAAAATTTCCTCCAGGGGTTATCAATGTCCCCTATCTCAAGTTCATCTACACTTCGGCGCAGTATCTGTCCCAACGGGTATGCAGCATTATCGGTAGGCAACCGCTCAGAGACGTCACAACTGTACTTCCGTACAATGTCTTTTGCCTCAATATCTCCATTTTTATCCATGAATATGCATTTATGTGGTATTTTTATTCTTGATTAAACTGTCCCGCTCGTTTGAATATATTGAGATCGTAGTACAATGGCCAGATAGCAGGCTACGAAAGCAACATCTCCAACGCGCGGGATTTAAGAGTCAGAGCCTCAACCCCAAAGTAACACTGCATATTTTCAAGTACTGTAATTGGTTGATTTAGATCCACAATACTGCAGATCTACGTATCACATCAAATGTACGATGCTGACCCCTCATCAAAGTGCAGTCTGAGCGCGTGGGCAATATGTTATCAAATAAAACGGGTTAACGCGCTATTTAAATAATCCAAGGCTTTATTTTCAACTTTCAAGACCAGTCTACAGCCTTATTTCTAAGTTCTAGAGAAGGGTTATGTTATCCACGCAACCCACTCTGGTGGACATCCCGAGTCCAACCGTTCCACCCATTCACACCACCACCTGGATGAAAGCCGGAAATGGTTCAACTGATTCAGAAAATTCCTCTCCCAGCCACGAACATAAAACCGAGTCTGATGGCTCCAAAAAAGAGCCCTGGGTTAGGTATCGAGTTGAATATCGAGACAGGGAAGATCATACGCTGCTTCGGTATGATTACACTGACACGTTCCAAACGGAACACGGAACCGCCGAAGTTGTTGAAGAACCCATCTTCGAGCTGGTCACTACCCTTAAAGCACGCTCTCTAAGAAAAGAGACAATAAGTTTTGAACCTTCCATCGCTCCAACAACAGACGCACCAACCTATCATCTCAACATCTACTCTGCCGCCTTGGTCAATGCTATTCGGTCCGTGGTGCAGTATTACCCATCTCAGGACCTCTCCAAAGATATTCTTACAATTAATTGGCCTTACGCCATTCTAGTTCATCATTATGATGAGCTGAAAGTTTTCAGAGAAAAATGCGCAATCAAAGACCACAAGGATCTCTGCATCAGAGAGAGAGACGCCAAGCAACAAATTGCTGCATTGTTGGAATTCCTTGATGAGCATATCATGGCAAAAGTCCGCGCTGAACAAGAACGCAACAAAAGAGGGTTCCATTCATTTGCGTTTCAGTGGGTATCTTACAAACCAGGAGAAACATTGATGTTTCTAGCGAGGGGTGACTCTGAATTTAATCCCGGGGTTATCCATTCGATGACAGGAGGTAGCTTCACAAACCCACCATCGAACTGGCACATTAAGTATTGGAGACTTAGGTACAATGGGGAGTATATTAGTCGAGTGCATTACACCACCATTGCAGACCAGTTCGATGGTGAAATACCTACATTATCGCATCTGTTGAATCGTAATGACATAGAGGAGGAAAAAGCAGATAAGCTTCCGGAATTTGCCATCAAGCAAATCGAATATGGAAGAAAGTTCTGTAGTCTGCTCACCCCTAAATATCAACACTGCAAAGGGAGATCAAGTGGTTTTCCTTACACTGAGGTATGGACATGCACAACCCAAATTTTTTATCGGTCTAACATATCATAAGGTTGATAGCCTGGTTATGGTCGACTTAAAAATGTTTCTCATGGATAATCCCTACTATACACCGGAAACCATGGGAGAAAGCGACCTTCGGAATTGGCTCACTAACTGCAAATGCTCTGTTTGCGGTGACCGTAAGGCCATTCAAGATCACAAAATGAAACCTTTATTCCAAGACTTTACCCAAATCTCCTCGGAAGAATGGAACAAACTCACTCCTCACCAATACTTGCTTTGTGAAAATCTTATTTTCGCATTCGTTTTCAGCACACGAAGATGGTGTAAGAGAATATTTTGCTTTATTCAGCTGTTGATCTAATGCAATATACAGTTCGCCTTCACGTTCGCGACTTTTCGCCTCCTAAATTTGACGAAGGCATGATCAATAATTTAGTAATGCTTGATTCACGCAAGAAATTACTCAAAGCTCTCTCCAAGAGCTTTGTCCGTCTCAATCAACACAATGAGACCGTTGATGGAAATATGTGGACGGCTGATTTTGTCAAAGGAAAGGGAAGCGGCTTAATCTTTCTCCTTCATGGGAGACCAGGAGTGGGGAAGACCTGCACAGCTGGTATGGTTACAAATCCATCAAACTGAAACGATTCTAACTAAAAAGTAGAATGCATTGCGGCTTTTACAAAGAGACCTCTTATGATCGTCACTCCCAGCGACGTCGGGACCACCGTTGCTGATGTAGAGAGGAACCTAGCGCATAAATTCAAAGTCGCCACAACTTGGGGTGCCGTCCTCCTCATTGATGAAGCGGATATATTTATGGAGAAACGGACGACGGCAGACCTGGAGAGAAATGCCTTAGTCGCAGGTCAGTGAATCAATGCACCCAACCCCCGCGCCAATTCCAAGACTAAATTAGCCAGCTTTCCTTCGTGAACTTGAAAACTACGACGGAATCCTGTTCTTGACTACTAACAGAGTCGGGGCGTTTGATGATGCCTTTATATCTCGGGTGCATGTGCAACTTTACTATCCAGATTTCACAGATGATGAGCGACAACAAGTGTGGAAGACATTCATGGACAAGCTTGTCCGCGAAAGAGGAAGTACGATGAGGCTCCATTATGACGCCAAAGACTATATCCGAGGAAAAGAAATGCGCGCCATGAAGTGGAATGGTCGAGAGATCCGAAATGGTAAGCAGGACAGATATAAAAACTAGGCTAGTTTTTGCTAACATCTTTCTCGCTACAGCTTTCCAAACGGCCGTAGCTTTGGCCGAATACGACGCCGAAAAAGATGAAGAGGGGAAGATCCTCATCACTGACACGCACTTCCGATCCGTGTTGGAACTCTCCAAGGATTTCAAAGACTACCTAAAGGAACTGCACCGAGGCGATGAGGCAAAGAGAGCAGCCAGAGGCTACGACAGGTTGGATCACTACACGGCGCCGTCGAAATAGAAGGTGTGAGAGGCATGGTGTTGCCACACTACTGGCCTTCTCTTTCTTCTTTTCTCACTTTATGCCTGCATCTTTCATGCCTTTCTGCCAACTCAGGAAGCACCAAGCATGCAGGTTTATAAACCATATTCACCTCAGAATGCATCCAGTCAGAGTCTTCCGCTCCATCAAAGTTCAACTATCTATCCACATCATCTCAATCAAAAATCGGTTTTCCAATCCGCCCAGTCAAAGCTGTTCAACTCCATCGACTCAGTCCACGTTCTCTCGCGCTCCAGAAACTATCAGACCTGGGCTTCTCCAAGCTCTAAACTACCGTCAAACTTCGCCACGACCTCATCGAGAATGCTCAACTGCACTACCCCAAGCCCCCCACCGCTCCCAAACCTCGCCCATATTAATTTTTACATGACGGCGATACCATTCGCCTTGCTCGGCATCTTGGCTCTATTTTGCCCAAGGCATCAACACCGCGTATTTCACATACCACAACCCCCAGCTGGTACTGCTTACTCCCCATTTCTCTACGCCATGACGGTACGCGACGTTGCCATCTGCCTGGCGTACATGGTGCTGTACCTTTTAAAGAATGGCGGCGGGGCCCAGGCCGTCCTCGTCACTTACCTTTCTGTGGGATTTGCAGACGGATGCATCATTTGGTGGTTTGCGGGCTTGTCCAGCGCATGGCTGCGTTTGCTGGGGATGGGCATCAATTTGGGTGTTGTGGCATTCTGTTGGGAGTGAGTCGCGAGGACGCGGAGTAGGCACTTTGGTTGCGCACGGGATATAATTCACTGTCGTTCACGGGGAATCAAGCGTCTTTGCAAGAATAGAAACGAGTTTATTTCTTGAGCAGTCCAATTTCTGAAACAATTCATCATCTCTATGATACAGTGTCGAAAAAAATACGTTCCAATCCCAAATCCTTCGGCCGTAACACTTCCAAACACACAAGTCAATCCCTCATTCCAACGCCTGCGGTTAATCGTATCTAGTCGTAACAATTCATCTTAGTACACACGGATCAAATATTCTAGTCTAGTTTTGCGAGCCCAACCTCATTGCGTTCGCAAGTCTTTGTCTCGCGCTTTCTCTTCGAGGGTCCCGGTTGGAGCTCTGTGAGTATGAATCCCTTCCGCCGGCGTGCTCGTAGTAAGCCTCGGGATCGCTAATCTTCTGGGGCCGAGGAGGTGGCGGGGGAGCTGCGCTGGATTCGTCTTGGGCGGACTTGTGGTAGACAGGCTCCCAATCTCCTCTGGTTTCTTGACGGTGGCTAGGCTCCACGCGGTAGGTGCTTTCGCGTCGGTACTGCTCTGGGGGTGTCATGGCGTAGCCACTGCTGCGCTCCTCGCGGCTTTCACGTGGCTCGCGGGACTCTTTAACGGGCTTTCGTACAGAATCGTGCCTCGAAGGTGGTGGTTGGGGCGGTTGAACCTGTGGAGCTGGTTGGACAGGGCGTGCAGCAGACGACTGTGGGCGACTAATGTTTGGGTTAGGTAAATCTTCCTCGTCAGTGGTCGCACCATCGTCCGGCTCATCATCGTAGACCCTTAGTTCGCTTCGCATTGCAAGGCCAGCACAGATGGTCCTAGCCTCCTCGATTGCCTTCTTCTGCGCCTGAAGCACCTTGCGGCGCTCGCGGGTTTCCTTATTCTCGGCGGCGATAGCCTCAATAGTTGAGTCAGGCATGCGCAGAATCTCAATAGGGTTAAAGAGGCGGAGCATGCCCAATAGGAGGTGGCGCTCAACAACTTGAGTGATGACGTTGCGGGTAAAGATGCGCGCGGTGAGATCATAGTAGATAAGCATCTTCTCCAAGACCTCCTCAGCTTCGCTGTAGCTGCCACCGTTCTCAGTGGCCTCGGCACGCCACTTTCGTAAGCGCTCCTCGTACTCGGGGTCAAATGGTTGGACTTCCAACTCCATGTCATCAGTCAGACGATTAAGCTCCTTGTCAGCACTCTCCATCAGCTCCTGAATCTTGAGCTCCAAAAAGTGCATGCGGAGAGGGTCGCGCATCCGCAGAGGCCAAGCATAGTCAATGACGTCAGCCAGGAACTCGTTGCAGATGACACCCAAATTATCCTTGTACTCTTGGGCCAAAATGGGCCAGTTTCGGGAGTAATCCTGGAAGAGAATGTAGGGGGCTCGGGGGTTGGAGTCAAGAGGCAATTCGTTACCGCGGATCTGTCGGAGAAGTGGCTCAACCTCGTGCTCAGCAAAGTCCTTCTTGGTTCTGTCTCCAACAACACCAGCCTGGGGGAGGTTGGCAGCCGCAGCCGCTGAGGTGGCGGCGTTGTTCTGGAAAGTGACCTTGCGACCATGCTGGCGGAAGCGTCGAGCAAAGCGTTCGCTCTCCTCGCGGACACGAGCACGTAGTTTTTGAGAGGGTGTTCCCTTGGGGCTCGACTGCCTGGCAAAGAACTTTTCGCCAAAGGGGTTCTTGTAGTTACCGTTGACAGCGGGCGTGACAAGATTGTTTGAAGCAGTGAAAAGCTCACCCATCTCAAATCGCATCTCCTCAACAGTATCCTTTCCTGCTCCCATAGCCTTGAGCTGGGCTTCACAGCCTTCCAGAGCTTCCTGGATCTGGCGTCGCAGTGTCTTGACGTGCTTGCCAATGTGTCGCTGGAGTTGCAAGCTCAGCTTCTGGCGAAGAGCGGCGACACCCCACATCTGTGGTGGCAGATGAGCCCATTTGCCTCTGGTAAAGAATTCGGCTTCTCTATGGGCTCGATCCTCGGGAGTCTGCCAGCTCTCGCCGGGACCGGGGTTCAACAAAACGAACCATCCAAGCTTGAAGTGATTTTCTTTGTCCTTGTTGGTAACAAGTTCGATGAACTTTTCTTCAAGACCGATTCGCTCAGTCATATCAGGCTTGGTCAAAACACCAATAGTTCGGGAACCAGAGGGGTCAAAATGACGGGCTTTCTGGAGAATGGGAGCTTGGACATAATCGTTGTTGCCTCCGATGACGGCCAAAATGATGGTTCGGGAACTCTTCATGTATCGGTCAGAGAGCGCCTCGATGGTCTGAATATCTGCCTCTGACTGGTCGCGGTTGGCAACACGAACCAGACCGGGGAGATCGACGAGAGTCAACAGTGGCATGTCGGGGCCGCTTTTCTCGACTACGAGAATATCGCGGGCAGCAAAGCGCCCGGGAACGCTTCGAGGGGCAATCAGCTCGGTTGCATCGCGCATCATGGTCTCGAAGGGAGTGTCGCCCGTAACGTGGCCGCCATATTGCAAAAGCCGAACCTGGTCATTGTAGGGGCGGGACTTGTCGGGGATGATGGAAACTTTTAGCTTGGTTTCCTTCGCTCTTCGCATGCGGATTTCGGTTGCAAATCGTGTGCAGGCGCCTGCATCGCGGGGGAAGGGGGTGCCGGTGAGGGCCTCGAGGACGGAACTTTTACCGGCCGACTGGTCGCCAACGACGACGATCTGGGGGAGCTTGATGTTGTCAAGCTGGGCAAACTGCAGCTTATCGATGAGATCCAACAGGCCGCGCTGCTCGTTGGCAAGGCCCTGGGTATCCAGGGAAGACTCGATTGAGGGGGGCATTTCGCGACTAGACGTGGCGTCAGCGACAGCTTCAGCTGCTTTGTGGGGAGGATGAGCGACGAACAGAGAGCCCATGCTACTGAGTAAGAAGCAAGAGGGTAGCTGCTGTATGTGATGGGGGCAGGACCAGTGCCAAACGGTAAGAAAACAGTGCGCAGGGGATTTATATACTTACATACTTACAGGTGTCTTTGTATTCACGCGTGGGTCATGATTCGTCCAAGGTCCAAGAATCTGGTTGCCTCCGTCCCGTGGCCAAGGTTGCGTGCGCGGCAGGGGGGCATCGGGTTGCAGCCGGGGCGGTGGGGAGGCAACTTTCTTGGCGCATAGTGTCATGACGGGTTTGAAAGGGCTGCGCCACACGGCGGGGACGACCGGAGGCAGTGCACCAAGTGCAAACTACTGCTGCTACCTATCAGGCCGGTCTGGGCGCTTGGGTTGGCATTATTTGCACATGGGTTGAAAATTTCAACTTCAATCTCCAATCAAAATATGGCACAGATACCTAATGATTCATGTAATTGAAAGACCCAACCTCAACTTCGGGCTGAGATTGTATATGGCGGGGAATGCATGCCATGCAGGAACGATGTACCTCACCAAGCTATCGGATGTACAGTCTACATACATACATCCAGCAGCATCTGTGGATCATGGACCAAGCGGAGCCTCAAAGCCCAACTTGCAGGCATTTTCGCTGAGCTTATTGACTTACTCTACTAACAGGGTTCTAACGCATCGAAATCCCCCATTGCCAATTAAGGTCCCCTTTGAAGTCCCAGACCTGTCAAGTCAAAGCTTATTCGACCAGGACGAAACAATGTGACGTAACTCGGCATTCACATGCCATGTGGCGACAACTTGAACCCTCCTCAACCTGGACAAGAAAATGCGAATCTGCCTTGATTATTTCCGTAAAGAAAAGATAAGCACACGTATTGAGCAAAGAATGGGAGAGGAAACCCTCCATCGGCTTCGATCTCAATCTCGCGCATTCGGAATGCGCCCCCGAAGCCGAGACCGATCTGCGAAATTCAGAACAGCTGCACAGCCACTACCCCGACGCTGAAAAGGCCAGTTGTGGCTTGTGCGTACGTACTCGTTCGCCAAGCAATGTCTCGACACCAAATGAAAGAAATCCAGGTGCCTAACACCAAAACCCATGTTTTAATTATTTTTGGACGGATACTCGGAATCATCGGGACATTCAGGGATAAGCCTACGCGGCTATCTCGTTTGTTTCAAGATGGACGCGTAACCATTGATTGTTGTTTAATTTGACTGCCTAGAAATCTGTGGACACATCACTGGTGGCAAATAGTGCTTTCCCCAACAGATCTCCAAGCATTTGCTGTGCCCCGGAAAATACCTGCATGAAGAAATAATTAATTGTTACGTACCAAACATAGCCACTTCACAAACCATTTCTATGACAATGTTCCGGCTCTAATGCACTGTCTGACCTCGCGTGTCATTGGTCTAGGGTAGTTTAAGCTCACATTCGGATTTTCCTGGCTCACTAATAATGGACTGTAACTGAGTCGCTGGAAATAAAATTTATAATTAATAAATAAATTTAATTATATTATAATATTATTTAGGTAAATTAGGCTTTATCTTATTTATTTCTCGCGCCGCTCGGACCTCAAACTTAGTTCTACGTGTGTCTTCTACGGTTTCCTTTTATCCCCCCCCGTATTTGGACAAGGGGTCTTATCACAAATAAGTTTAACTAACATTTTTTTTTACCAATTGCCATATTCGTATCCGCATGACATTAAAAAAAGGCCGAGTTTCATAACATCGCCCAGTAAGGCTGATGATTGGTGAGTGGGGTCGGCATCCAGGGGTTGCCAACTAATTCGTCACAGAGCATCACAAACGATACGAGCATAAAGGTTTCCTGGCATCAAGTCCAAGAAGAGCTGGCAAAAAGCCCACTTTTGTAAATTTAATTAGATGGAACCCGCCAACGCCTACGTATGCAAATATGCACGATTTCTGTCGTGTATTTTAAGCCGTCTCAAAAGCGACAGACTGTGGCCTTCAAGGCCCGATTTGTTCTCCCTCGTCTCATCATAAGGCCTCTTGGTCATTCACTGACTGTAGGCGTGGTTTTAATTCCTCGAGATTGGACGCGCCATCCCCTGTTGGATAGGCTCGGAAGACCTCTCTTCGCATAAGTCTTCTTGGTGCTCGCCTTCCGGTGAATAGCTCAAACTGCGCAAAACCCTGCTCGGGAAGTAGATCCAGACCGTCCATGCTCACCCAGCCTCGAGATGACTCTTTTCGGACCTGCGCAAGTAGAGGTGTACTCAACGTCTTGTAACCCAAATCAATTGCAACCCCTCCTGTTCGGCTGCCGAGGTACGATTCTGGGAGCGTGAAATCTGGCGCAGGAGTATCACCGATGGGGTGTGTTGGGATACATGAGACGATTACTGTAGGTAGTCGGAAATCTTCTCGCCAAGGCTCATCGAGCGATTTGATGACGTGGAATCTTGCTGGCTCGGTACTGGTGCTGAGTAGCTTGAAGTCCTTTCTCTGGAGGAGCTGTGAGAAGTGTCTGACCAGCTTTTCCGCATTTTCTAGTGTTCGGTTATGGATGACAATGTTTCTAATGCCAATTTGGAGCATGGCATAGACTGTAGCACGCGCCATACCTCCAGCTCCAATAACCAGACCGCAGGTGGTGGACATCACCGCATTAGCCGGTGAGAGACCACGGCGGATGCATGCCCGGATACCAATCCAATCAGTGTTCTCTCCATAGAGGGCCTTGATAGGTCCGGCCCTGTTAATTCCCTGAAAGAAACCTGCTCCAATTGGAACTGATCCGTCTGGGTTTAGATGGCGAATCGGAATAAGTGTGTTCACAGCTCCTATTGCTCGTGCGTGACTGCTGAGGGAGTGTGTTAGAGTAATAATTTCGACCTTGAATGGTAGGCCGACTGAAGCACCCCCAAAATTGGGGTCTTCAATGAGGTGTTTGATACCACGCATTGATGATGAAGAAAATGGCTTGTATTGGTGGGGGATTCCACAGGCCTTGAGAGCGGTGGTGTGCATGGCGGGGGACAAACTGTAGTCCACATTGGCGCCCAACACGTAGAGTTTCATTTGGTCGTAGATGAATGACGAGAACAAGGCCTCAGTTGCCCCCAACGCGGTAACACATGGTGTAATTGGTGGTTTTGGATTTACTCGCTCAAGAGACTCTGGTCTGACCACAGTCAAGATACGATTAAAGGAAGCAGAGTTGCGACCCAATGGTCCCGAATTGTATGCTATTAATGGGATTTTAGGTCCCTCGAGAGCAGCAACGGCACATTTGATATGAGCAATGGTGAAGTTATCTTCAATACTTGTTGCTGGGCGAATGAGCCGAGCAATGTGGCAACCAAGTCGATTAGCTTTGGCATACCAAGAAACCCATGCAGATGACTCCCATGGCGGGGGATCGTTGACAATAAAGCAGTTACCGATGATCTTGGTTCGTTTTCGTGCTACTAAAATCCGGGAGATCTGAGGGCTCTCTAGTCGGAGGTCTACCGTGATCATCTCGGGGGCAAGGCGAACCGCATGATGAAGAAGATCGATGTATACCCTTATTACTTCTTCGGTGGCTGCATGAGGAAGAAAAAGATGCAGGATTATTGGTAGGATAGTGGTTCTGCGGACCCTTGCAATACCCCTTGTAATATCATCGATTAAGCGAACTGTGAGTTCTCCAGCAGGAAATGCCGAGCCAGGATTCTTTTCGAGACATTCGGCTATGTCGTGTGCAACGATTTGAATCACATCTCCTCCTGTGACGTGCTCTTCAACATCGATGGTTTCGTTCAGAACGTCGCTCAGGGGTATCGACACAGCATAGGTGAATCGCCGTTCCTCGGTTGGGACTTGAGCCAGGGGAAAAGCAGACTCGATGAATGGAATAGTACCGGCAGGGTAGATTAACGACAAAAACTTGAGGAAATGTCTTTCAACGTGTTTTAGCGCTAGATATGGAGCTGGGGACCTCTGGAGCAGGGAAACCCGGGACGGTTCTTCCGAAGATTTGGCGGGTTTTTCGGTGATGTTGAAAAACTCAAAGTTGGTGCATGTCCTGAAAATGGCGCTGCTCACGTTGAGGAGATTCCAGATCTTGGTGACATCGCCAATTTTGAGGTGCTGCTGGATTGCTTCTGCGTCACGTACGATGTGGATGACGGGGTTAGTAGCGGAAAACTCTCGGAGTAGGCCCTGGATGCGGCTTTCCATCCACGAACACACAAGGACGTGGCCGGTGCCGTGACGTTCCATGGCGGTTTGGAGAACCTTGGCTTGCTGCTTGTAGCAATCTGCTGATCCATGTTTGGCCTTGTATCCAGCACTTGACAGACCCGTGGCGCGTTGAAAGGCGTTTTCCATGTCAATTACCTTCCGGTTCATGGCCGAGGACGCCATGATGGCAAGCGTGGACTTGCCGGCGCCTCGAATACCTGCGAGGAGAATCGATGCATCTGGGCTGAAATCGGGGACCTCTCCGCTGGATGGGGGGAATGTTGGGGAAGGTGTTCTGGTATAGTCATCACGAGGCTCATGGTAGGAGGCGCCCGAAGGACCCCCTCGAGGCGATGTCGAGGAGGCAGCATGGGACTGGGCCTGGGCTTGGGTTTGGCTGTTGCTGCTGATACTACTGCTCCTGCTACTCATCTGGCTATGCGGTTGCGAGTTGGAGTGGGAGCGCGAGTGCGGCTGCGGCCGCGGAGGAGGGCATGCGAGAACATCCTCGTGGCCGCCGAGCATGGCGCCGAGGGATCGCTTGACGCCGGCCATGGGATGAAATAGGATCGAATTGCTTCATTAAGCAGTGCGACTCTGGTGAGCCATGGCGACACGTTAGTCAGGGCGCGGGCGTTTGGTGAATGGCGTATTGTGACTGGCGTCTGTGTCTGCCGGCCGGGTGGTCTGGGTCTGGGTGGTGCGACTGTGGGCGAGAAGCACGCGCTTTCGCGGTTGGGCGGAAGCGAGGAGGACTGTATTTCGCGCACGGGAGATAAAAAAACGAAATAAAATGGCGTGTGCGCTGGGAGCCAGCGTGGGATGCGAGACCGCGCAGCAGGGCGAGGGATGATGAGGTGGCCAGCGGGTTGCGTTGCTAAGAGCAAAGCAGAGCGAAAAGCATCCAGCTGTCGCGCCAGACTGTTTGAGGCTATCCCCCACCACAGGCAAAAAATGACCTGCTTGGTGGAGAAAGTCCGGGGACCCCGCCCGATATGCCGGATGCCGATTGGCTGGGAGAGCGTTTATCCGCCCCGCCCGGTGCCAATAAGCCCTGCATCATTGGCTGCACGCGGCCGTGTCAGACTTCAACGTCCCCCAATTCCCATCTCCAAGCCGCCGTTCAGCGCGCTCGATTTGTCCCCAGGACCCCAGATTCCCCCCCGCATTGCCCTTCCCTTGCAAGTAATATTTTTCCCATCCCATTGCACTTGCATCTGCTGTCGCTCGCTGATGGCCACGGCCTCGGCTCTCTTGCTCGTCCCTCTGCTGTCGCTGTGAGATGGCGCCAGCGTCGTACGAGTGTTCCATCCGCGGCCACCTCGTCTTGACCGCCATGCCGCTGCGTGCCTCGCGGCACAGCCAAGGTAGGTAGTTCGTTGTCGCGATTCTGCGGTCTCTGCCACACTCCATCCAAAGGATGCCGCCTAGGAAGCGTGAGGCCAACGATGCGGACTCCCTCACTGCTGCTCCAACCTCGTCGGCGCCAGCCAAGCGGCAGAGGGTCTCACTGGCCTGCGACTCGTGTCGCACCGCCAGGGAGAAGTGCGATGGCGCCCGTCCTCACTGCGGAACCTGCACTGCGCAGAACAGGACATGCTCCTATACCCCTGCGTCGCGGAAGAGAGGTGTTCAGACGGGCTACCTGCGCACAATAGAGCTGTCGCTGGCCTGGCTGTTTGAGCAGGTTCCCGGTTGTGAAGGCGCGCTGCATCGCCTTCTCACACAGAACGAGGGCGCTGATGGGGCCCGCATCTTGGCGACGAAGGACAAAGCCGGTCATCGGCTCTACCGGAGATGGAGCAAGAGCCGCGTTCATAAGGACATTGGGAGGCTTCTCTCCGATGAAAAGACACCGAGGACGGACACATCTGCAGACGACTCTGAGACCGAAGAAGGCATCAGCCCTGCCAATGCTTTCCTCCTCAACGCCAAGAACTCACCCGACTTCCCCCATCACGGGGTTGGACCTTTACAGGACAATTCATCAACAAAAATTTACGCCATGGATCATATTCCAGCTTCCTCTACTGAACCTGCCCGACTTATACTACCGCCCCATTGGGAACGTCTCATTGACATATACTTCACATACACACATTGCTGGTTTCCCATTATTGAGCGAGATGCCATTACCAGCACCGCCATGAGATACCCTCCGGAAGGGCTCAAACTTGACCCAAACCACTCGACAGCTTTGCACGCCCAGCTGTGGGCTGTCCTAGCAGTTGCGTCGTTTCAAGACGCAGCGTCGTCATCATCATCCTCCTCCTCCTCTCACCCTCCCGACGACAACCACCACCACCACCAACACCACCACATTTCCCCGAATAACATATACACTACCTCTCGCCGTCTTATCCCCCCCGACGACGGCAATTTCGAAATACCTCACATCTGTGCTCTTCTTGTCCAGTCTCTAGTCCTGTTAGGTCAGCAGAAAACAATGGCAGCATGGTTGCTGATTGGGAAGGCATGGCGCCTAGCAATTAGCAATCGGTCGAGCAGCAGTACGACACACATGTTTCCAGTCAAGCCAAGTAGCGGCGATGTTTCCTTCAATAATGCTGAAACACGGGTGTTGGCCGCTGCATTCATGTTGGATGCCCTGGCTTCCCTGTCTCTCGGGCAGCCGGAAGTGACGACGGGCAGATGTTCCGGCTTGCCTTCCGACTCCTTCGCTGGTCTCGTAGACTCTGACGAAGCCTGGAATCCTATGCCTGGGCTTGGTCCAGCAGCTCGTGCCGATATGCCGTGGGCGCGCACGCCTGCTCAGCCGTTACCCACTTTCCGACAGCTGTACGCGTTCTGTAGGCTCTGGGCCGCAAGCATGAATGCAAGAGCACTTGACGGTCCCACTCAGGGGAGGATTACCCCCGAGGACCTGGTGAAGAGCCTAGACCCACGATTCTCGTTTTGTAATTCCCTTATTTTTGGGGGTTCTACCCCAGCGGTTCCTTCAGCTTTCCTGCTGCAGGGGATGTTTTTGACAGTTACCTTGGATCTTGTACCGGGGCACCGGCCATCCCTGTTTTCAAATCTGCTCGAAGTTGTTGAATCATGCTTGGAGAAATTTGGGCCCGCGGGGACTCCACCTCTGATGCTTACGCTTATGGACATTGTGCATCGACACGGCCACAGCGAACGCATGCACGAGCATGACAAGAGTCGGTGGGAATCGGCGAGGGAGACTTTGCAGAATGTCTGGAACCCAGAAATCTCAAGGATGGAGGGCTCGGAAAGACATCAAAATCAAATTCCGAGTGGCAGGGTGGGTACCATGGCCCAGCCTATCGTGGGCCGGCGTTTTGTGGAAGATATATCAACCGCAGCCTACCACACGGCGGCACACAGACCATCGAGCATCTCAGGGGAGCCAGACGCGCAAGAAATTACCCGGCTACCGCAGCACCAAGAGCAGCCGCCTCTGCTGTCGGCCTATGAGAGACACAGGTATCCCACCAACTCGGATGCAAGTCCGGGGACTTCACTATATACAGCTACTCCAAATATGACATTCCAGTCACCCCCGCTCAGCGGAGGACATACAATACCCATATTTCAGAACGCGGGGATTCCGGGGCAGTTGGTTGATTACGACGCAATCCTGGAAGAACTAGGATCCATAGAATGCGCTGATGGTATAGACGTTGATCCCCAATTCATGACCAACTTGGGGTTCGCGCCAGGCTGTGACCTGGGGGAAATGTTTCAAGGCGACTTTGGTACATGAGATAATGCAAATTAAGTAATTATCAAACAAACAAAAAAAACTTGCTCGCCGTTAAAGTGCGGCCATTACGTCTTTTTTTTTTCATCCTTCTCTTCGTTGTTGGGTGTGTGTGCTCGTGTGTGTGTAAGAGGTGGTCTATTCGGAGATTCGAGACCACGACGGACCGCAACGTGCCCCATGTGTCCATGTGATCAAGCAAAATACGGAGAAGAAGAAGAAACGAACGAACGCGCGGGCGCGGGTCCACCTCAATAGAAGCTGTCAACGGACACGTTGATGAGAATTAAGCTATTGGCATTGAGTTGGTGAACCGTGTGGAGAGGAGATCTAGGCGAGGCCGTGGGAACCGTGGGAAAGGATTCCTCCACTTCTCCGCGCAGCGCAGCTTATTACCTGGAGCCCATCTGGAGACCTGGAGACTACCTGGAGGCCATGTGCTCACGGCAAGGGCGCAACGAGTCCAATCAAGAGGCATCAATGGGCTGAGGTCTCACCCCCGCGCGAGGGCTGTGAAATTTGAGACATGGGTGGCCCCCAGCAACTTGGTAGATTCAATGCGGGGAATTGGCACAAGCTGGCCGACCTGAGTCAAGGAATGTGGGTTCACGGGTAAGTCTTTATCCCACCCCATGTCTGGAAGGGGTCGAGGTGTGCGCAAAGTCGCCCCAAGAAGTGGCCTTTGTCAGTCTAGGCGTGGACTGATGACAATATCGATCAATCTCCTTTGACGGAAACACCTTCATCCCCACACACCAACCCCGCAAAACCCCGGATTAGTCTCCAGCTTCAGAGATGGCCGTGGCCTGGGGATTAGATGTTCGGTTGTATGGATCACTGACACTGACGACCTGGTGACCGGGGGGCCCGTTTTCCCAGCTAGGCGGCGGCGGCCCCAGCACAGACCGTTTGGTTTGGTTTGGGGGGGGGGGGGGGATGGCATGGCCTGGCCTGGTATGGGCGCGGCGGCCAAAGGAACCCCGACTGGATAGGGAAAGGTTTGGGGTATGGGTCGAGCCCCAATGCGACCAGCACCCTTCTCTGGCTCTGTCGTTAATTATAAAAGTTTGCCATCCCGGACGACAGATGCAATTGAGTTGGCTGTCGCAACACCAGACCCTTCTTCTCTTCTTCTTCTTCTCTGATCCTGCAGCTTAAACTCCTGCTCGCCCTTCAGACCGGGAAAAAAAATCGCCTCTTGATACACGCAACAACAGAAAAAAAAAGTCTTTGTTGTCACATCAAGCCGCGACAATGGGTCTTCTCACTCTCAAAGAAGATCGGCCCACGCCCAAGGAGGTGTACAATTGGCGCGTCTACGCCTGTGCCGCCACCGCGTCCATGGCAGCATGCACCATCGGCTACGACTCTGCCTTCATCGGCACCACGCTGGCGCTGCCCTCGTTCATTGACGAGTTTGGCTGGGACCAGAAGACCACCAGCCAGGTCGCTCTGATCAAGCAGAACATCGTCTCCGTCTACCAGGCCGGTGCCTTCTTCGGTTCTCTGTTCGCCTATGGTTCTAGTTACTACTGGGGTCGCCGCTACTCCCTCATCGCCTTCTCTCTCGTCTTCATCCTCGGTGCCGGCATGATGCTGGGCGCCAACGCCGAGCGCGGCGTTGGCCTCATCATCGCTGGTCGTGTTCTTGCTGGTATTGGTATTGGTGGCTGCTCAAACATGACTCCCATCTACATCTCTGAGCTTGCCCCTCCCGCTGTCCGTGGTCGCCTGGTTGGTCTCTACGAGCTGGGATGGCAGATTGGTGGCCTCGTCGGTTTCTGGATCAACTACGGACTGACTGAGACCATGGCCCCCTCGCACAAGCAGTGGATCATCCCCTTTGCCGTCCAGCTCATCCCCGCCGGTCTCCTCCTCCTCGGTGTTGGCTTCATCCCCGAGTCCCCTCGATGGCTCTTCTCCAAGGGCAGAAACGAGGAGGCTACCAAGGTTCTCTGCTGGATGCGAAACCTCGAGCCTGACCACATCTACATTGTCGAGGAGATTAGCTACATCACCGAGGATCTTGACCGATACAACAACGAGGTCGGCCCTGGTTTCTGGAAGCCCTTCCTCGCCCTCAAGCAGCGCAAGATCCAGTGGCGCTTCCTCCTCGGATCCCTTCTCTTCGTCTTCCAGAACGGTAAGCGACTTCGGAGTGCCCCATTTAATTTTTTCTCCAAATGACTAACTCGCTATCCTCATAGGTTCCGGTATCAATGCCATCAACTACTACAGCCCCACTGTCTTCAAGTCCCTGGGTATCACTGGTACTAACACTGGTTTCCTCACCACTGGTATCTTCGGTGTCGTCAAGACTGTGCTCACCTTCGTCTGGATCCTGGTTCTCATTGACCACATGGGTCGCCGCAACCTGCTGATGATTGGTGCCGCCGGTGGTGCTTTCTGCATGTACTTTATCGGTATCTACATCAGAATTGCCGGAGCCAACGTCTCTGATGATGCCAAGCTAACCTCTGGTGGTATCGCCGCCATCTTCTTCTTCTACCTGTGGACCGCTTTCTACACCCCCTCGTGGAACGGTACCCCCTGGGTCCTTAACTCGGAGATGTTCGACCCCAACACCCGATCCCTGGGCCAGGCCAACGCCGCCGCCAACAACTGGTTCTGGAACTTCATCATTGCCCGCTTCACCGAGGACATGTTTGACGCGTGGGGCTACGGAGTGTACCTGTTCTTCGCCTCGCTCATGGTTCTCTCCATCTTCTTCGTCTTCTTCTGCGTGCCCGAGACCAAGGCCATCCCCCTGGAGGCCATGGACCGCCTGTTCGAGATCAAGCCCGTCCGCAAGGCCCACCCCACTATCCTCGAGGAGCTCCGCCTCCACGACGAGGAGTTTCGACGCGATGCTGGCGACATCAACTTCAAGGAGGAGAAGCCCGGCGACGAGCAGGTCGAGACCAAGCTCGAGGCATGAGCATCATCATGACGGCAATAGTGAAAGTGAATCGGGACTAGGGGAAATGGAAAGGGAAAGCGGATAAACGTAAATGTGGAATTTATAAATAAGGTTTTCATTAAGATACATAATTATGGTCTTGTATGTTACATAGCGTTTTGATAGTCCCCATCCACACTCCCGCCGCCAAGGTCAGGGAGGAGTATTTGGTTGAGGCTCAAAATGAAGCTAAAGACAAAATAAATGTTGGATCATTTTTCCAAGCAACTGGTTGACGCCCCATCGCCCCTCTCCTCCTCCTCCTCCACTTGCTCCTCTCGTGTCTGTCTCATGTCTCTCTCTCGCTTGGCTAACCCCCCATCCCCCCTCTTCTTGGCTTTTTTTTCTCCAAATTTTTTCCCCAAAAAAATAACGCCGAACCGTTATTTTTTTTTTTTTTTTTTGGAGGGGATAGTGGCGCCCACGTTTAGGAGAAAGAAAAAACTCCACCAAGGTGCGTTTGACCCATAGTGTTGAGAGATATGTGTGTGTGCATTTTGAGGATTGCCATTGGGTAGATTTGCACCGAATCCTGTGATGGGCACTAAGCAAGCTACTCCTTGACACCCATATCCCTGCCCCCATGATTATTTGCCAAGAAGCTTGATCAGAAAAAGTACACCATCGGGGGGGGGGGGGGGATTCGTTTTACCAGTCTTTCCTAATCTCTGGTGTTCTTTTTTCCACCCCCTCCAAGCAAGTCAAGTAGTAGTGTCTTGGCATTTTGGGTTGCTATTGCGCGGCCCCTCGTTGGCTTGGCTGACCTAGCTCTCCAAGCTCTGCTGGCTGGCTGGCTTAGTTTAGCGGGAAGCGGAGATGGCGGCGTGCCGGCGGCCTTCGCGAAGCCCCAGTCCCCGTTCCCGCGTGTTCTGGATTCAGTGGAGAAGCATAACGCATTGTCCCCTAAAAAAAAAAAATCTTTGTTTTTTTTTTTTACTGTAAGCTTGTTGTTGTCTCCCCCACGCCGCGCTACCCCGGCAAGTCCGTGATCGGAGGATCCTCGGTGTCACTCCTCTCACCGAGTTTTTTTTTCTCTCTTTCACGGCTTGCGTCATGCTGCGTTGGGTGTATTGGTGTGTGTGGCTCCCTTTCCCCTCTGCGCCGCAGCAAGGCCTGTCATTGTAGTCGGAGCTTTATGTCAATAATTTAAGATTCCGCGTGACGGGACGAAGAAAGTATCCTAGACACATGCATGGAACAGATCTAGCGGTTAGACTAGAAGCAGGAAAGACGCCAAGGCGGGAGAGGTTAGTTAGGGGACATAGCACAGGCTGCTGGTCATGGTATTGGACTAGGTTTTGGTTCAATGTGTGTTGGCATTCATGCTTTCGTCGCTCAAATCACTAAGTACACACACATATGTATCTTTCCCTTGTCTAGTCCGGTTTGTCCTTCGGATGACGTTACACGGTCGTTATAACCCATAAAAAAACATGAAAATATATCGCTGATACAATGATGCCATATTCCCGTCTCTCAAAACAATAAATGTCCGTCCCGGCTCGTTTCCATCCTTGGATTCGTCATGGATGGAAGTTGATGACCCAATCTTTTTTTTTTTGTGTTATTCTTCACCTTATTTTTTCTTTTCTTTTAACTGTTTGCTGTTGTCCCCAGCTTACAGCTTGGCGTGCTCGTGCTGCTGGGCACGCTGGGCCACCTTCTCGGCAATGGCCTGCTGGACCTTCTGGACGGGCAGCTCCTCTATCGAGCGGCCGGTCCAGTACTTGTCCTGCTCTAGACCCTGCCACACGAGGGCCTCAGTGCCGAGGATGACCTGCCAGCCCTTCTCCTCGGAGATGGCGCCCAGGCGGGTGAAGGGGGTGGGGTTGTAGCACATCTCGAGGATGGCACCCTTGGTCTCCTTGTCGAGGAAAGTCTCGGTGACCTTGCGGGCGAGGACCTCCTCAGGGGTCTGGGGCTCAAAGTCGGGCACGCAGGCGACAATGGCGCCGGGGGCCTGGAGGCACAGAGCGTGGGCGACGGTGTTGACGTGGATGAGGAGGTCGCCGTAGCCGCGGGCCTTGCAGTCGGCCACCATGGTCTCAACTTCGGAGGCGTCGCGGTTGACGAGGTAGATGGCAGTGGGCTTCATCCACTTCCACAGGGCGTAGATGGCGGAGCGGGCAGCACCGCCGCCGCCGATGACGAGCGCCGGCTTGTTGTGGAAGACGGCGTCGGGGTCGGCGACGTTCTGGTAGAAGGACTCACGGATACCGATGGTGTCGGTGTTGGCACCGCAGAAGATGCGGCGGCCGTTCTCCTCGCGGAGGAAGAAGGTGTTGCAAGCACCGACGTCGCGGCACTCATCAGTCAGCTCATCCAAGTAAGGCAGGATGGCGACCTTGTTGGGCATGGTAACAGAGGCGCCTATTCGGAATTGAGTTAGCTTGGGTTTCTCACTTCAATTGGGTCAGTCCTTACCGTAGAAGTCGCGGTGACGAGCGAGCTCAAGGAACGCGGGGATGTCGGCAGAGTCCAGGCGCACCTGGCCCCATCGCAGGCCGAGGCCCTGGTAGATGACATCGTGGAAGAAGGGCGACAGTGAGTTGGTGAGCTTCTTGCCAAAGAGGTAGCCGTGGCGGTCGAGTTGGGAGACCTCGTTGGGCTGGAGGGAGTCGCCCGAGGGGTTGATTTGAGCCTGTTCTTGCACCGACATTTTGGAGGTAGGTTTGTGTGTGTGTGTGTGTGAGTGAATTAGATGTGAGGGGTAGTGAGTATGAGTGAGAGTGAAAGCGTGAGAGAGAGAGAAAGTATATATGAATGTAATGTGTGTGTAGGTATGTGAGTTGTGTGTGTGTGGGTGAGAGTTGTCAAGTTTTGTGTGTGTGCGTTGGTTGCTTCCCCAACTTGGTCTCTATAAAAGAAACTAAAAAATTGAAAAGGGAAAAGAAACCGAGACTTTTTTTTTTGCTTTCTTGCTTTAGCTAGTCTCTGTCGAAACCTTGCTTATTTTAGCGCGTGTCTGGCTCTGTCGGTGATTTTTTTTAGGGGGTGCGCGGTGCGCTGTAGTTATTATGTATGTAATCGGCAACCACTCAGGTTGGGGGAAAAAAATATACCATCTGCTGCGACGCAACAAAAACAACAGCACACAAGCCAACGTTCATGCGAGATCGATCTCATCTCTTCCACCCCCATCCCCCGTCTCCCCCGCAAAAGCAAGGACCGGCCCAAGGTTTTCCCTCCGTGTGCTCCGGACGCTCCTATTGCGCAGAGCGGCCATGTGCCCGCCTTCGTGTGTGTGCCTGCGTGCGTGCGCCTGGGGGAAAAACATACTAGCTGCACTAAGCAGCACCAAGCTGCACCAGGGGGGATAAGCCTTTATCCCCCGCGCAACGAACCGCAGGCCCGGCCCTGCCATGCAACCACCATCTTGATCGATCTCCTGGATAAACTTGCATCGTGCTCCTCGGAACCGCCTCCATGGCCTCCCTGGCCCTGCGTTTTAGTCATCCGGCACTTCGGTTGCTGACGTCCATGTGACCTCCCAAACTCTTCACGACCGGCTAACACCCGCCCAACACCGGCCCCAACCTGTCACATATCGCCTTTGGCGACTCCATCAGGAAACTATTGGAATCCTCCGCTGCTGCCGCTGATTCGGCCAATGCCTGTCATCATGCACTATCTTCTCCTCTTTCCCACAGCCTGGTAAAAGAAAGAGGTTGCCACACTCGCTGTATCCATCCCACACGTTATCATCTCGCTTCGGACCCATCCAGGCTCCATTCAGTGTAGAAACATTCATCCTCCGCATTCTGTATCAATTGTAATCCCCGGCCTTCCTCATCAATCACAATTCCCGTCTCCGTCCATTGTAACCTCATTACATTACTCTTTCATCCTCATCTCCATCTCTCAATCTTCAATCCCCCTGACTCGAGAGTCTTTGTTCCATATCCACATTCACACTCACACTCACACATACACTTTCACACCAGAGGCGTACACACACACACACCGTCTCAATCCTCTTATCTCTCTCTCTCTCTCTCTCTCCTGAATTCATCCATTCACCCATACACCACCAAACCACCTTCACATACACACACAATCACAATGGCCCACAGATCAAGCATCTGCACCATGTCCCTGGGACGCTGCTTTGCCGGCCACTCCCTCGCCCACAAGCTGGACATGGCCCAAAAGTACGGCTTTGAAGGCATCGAGGTCTTTTACGAGGATCTCGTTGATCTTGCAAAGGCCATGCCCGGCGGTGTCAATGATGAGAACCAGCTTGCTGCCGCCCGCACAGTCCGCCACCTCTGTGACGCCCGCAACTTGCCCATCATTGCCCTCCAGCCCTTTATGCACTTTGCTGGTCTCGTCGACCGTGACGAGCACCACCGCAGAATTCAGGAGCTCAAGCTCTGGTTCCAGCTCTGCCACATCCTGGGAACGGACCTGATCCTCTTCCCCTCTAGCTTCCTCTCCCCTGACGAGGTCACCGATGACATGGACCTGACCGTCTCCGACTTCACAGAGGCTGCCGACCTAGGCCTCCAGGAGTCGCCCGTCATCCGCTTTGCCATGGAGGCCTTGTGCTGGGGCACCCGCATTGACACCTGGGAGATGAGCTGGGAGATTGTCCAGCGAGTCGACCGCCCCAACTTTGGCGTGTGCCTCGACACGTATAACATCCTCGGCCGCATCTACGCCGATCCTGCCTCCCCCACGGGCAGAACCCCGGATTACGAGGAGGCCACTCGGGACTCGATCCAGAGACTCCTCTCCGACGTCGACGTCTCCAAGCTGTTCCTCTTGCAAGTGGCTGACGGCGAGCGCCTGGCTGAGCCCCTGGATGAGAAGCACCCCTTCTACAACGCCGAGCAGCCCACCCGTATGAGCTGGTCGCGCAACGCCCGCCTCTTCTACGGCGAGCCCCAGTACGGCGGCTACCTGCCCGTCAAGCAGCTGCTGCGCACCATTGTCCACGGCCTCGGCTTCGAGGGCTGGCTGAGCTTCGAGGTCTTCAACAGAAGGCTAACCGAGGCGGATGAGGCAGTGCCCGAGGAGATGGCCAGGCGCGCCGCCGAGTCATTCGTCAAGATGACCACTGACGTGGGCCTGCGAACTGCAGAGGTCATGCAGCCAAGGCTGCAGGCCATGCTGTAAACCAACCATGCATGTTGTAAACCAAGGAACTTTGTGTGTGTGGCTGTTTGTTTTGGGATAACGTGAAAAAGTAGTATAGCGAGTTTTGGTAACTTTTTGGCTTAGCTTAGCTTAGCTAGGTTTCTTGATTTGTTTTTGTTATTGTCCTTCCTTTTTCATGTATCCCTCTCATGTATCTATCTATCGATCCCATAATGACGACAATGAAAGAATGAAATCATTATTTTACTTTTACATCTTTGGCTACCATCTATTTTTACTTTACATGAAAAAATCCTTTCCCTCCTTTTATGCTATTTTGTTTTTATTTACAACTTGGCCTTTCGTAGCTTCATGTGCTTGACTGCAAACTCGACGGCAGCAGTGTACCCGTAGACGCCCAAGCCGGCGATGACGGCCTCGGCCTTGTCGGCCAGGTAGCTGTGGTGTCGGAAGGGCTCCCGGGCGTGGACGTTTGAGACGTGGACCTCGACAAATGGGATGTCGACGCCTGACAGGGCATCCCGGATGGCGACGCTCGTGTGGGTGTAGGCCCCCGCGTTGATGACGATGGCGTCTGTGGTGCCCCGGGCCGCCTGGATGCGGTCCACGATGGCGCCCTCCGAGTTGGACTGGTAGGACTCGAGCTTGGCTCCCAGCTCCTCGGCCTGGGACTTGGCCAGGGACTCGACGTCGCCGAGTGTGGTCGAGCCGTAGATGTGAGGTTCTCTGGTGCCGAGGAGGTTGAGGTTGGGGCCGTTGATGAGGAGGATTTGGCGAGACATGATGGAGAGTGTGAGTGATTGAGTGTTTGTTTGAATGCTTTAGGGATTTGGTCTGGTGAATTGACCGCTTGATTGATCGATTGAATGATGGACAGATACAGAATGCTTGATTCCACAACGAATTGATCAAGTGGTTTCTCTGCTGGCTTGAAGATTGAGTTTGCTATCTTTGTCCCTATATGCAGTGCTCTCTCTACTCCCTCCCCCATACCAAACCCTTCCCCATTGATATACCTGAAAACGCCAAGTTGCTTCTTCTTGACAGCACGCCGTCTCGTGTAAGCCTGCGCTCAACCAAGCACGAAACCTTCATCCCTGCCTAGCCCTGGAGTAACATCCATCTGGGAAAGCCAAGGGCTCCGGGGTCGCGGCCCCACCGTTCCGGTTAAAGCTTTACCCAGGCCAGCTATGACGCCGTCCCAACGCCTCCCAGGGCCTCGACGCCCAATCCCAAGGCGCCAAAATGCCATCACGCTCCCAGATCTCAGATCGCGCCCCCACCGCCCGCTGCCGGTCCCGGGAGGTGCGGAATCACGCCCAGTGGCACGCGGTTTGAGGCGGCTATTGTCGACTTCGATTCGCCGACGCCCGCTCCGCTCCGCAACGTCAAAGGTTTAGGTCCCCCCCCCGCACCCCACGACCTTGCCGGAAACACGACGCCTCTGGATGAAAGCTCTACCTCTCTCTTCGACCATGGACGACAAGGAGCTCTCCGAGGTCTACGCCTTCGCCGTGCAATTGGGCAAGGATGCCGGCGACATGCTCATGGCCGCTGCCCGCCGCCGCATCGACGGCGGCCAGAATCCCGGCTCCTCGAGCGTGGCCTACGTCGAGAAGGAGAACTCGGTAGATATCGTGACCAAGACCGATAACGGTGCGTGCTCTCCTCCCCCCCTGGCCCCGTCCTGTCTGCTCGGCGGTGTATGTGTATGTGTGTGTGTATTGACCCTCTGTTGCTTTGCTCCACTTAGACGTCGAGCACTTCATCCGCACGTCGGTCGAAAAGAAATATCCCCATCATGGGTGAGGGGCACCAACCACACCACCACTACCCACTTGCCATGACGCCCCCAAACTGACCACAACCACCATGTGTATAGCTTCCTAGGCGAAGAGTCGTACTCAGCCGGTGCATCGCGCAACTATCTCGTCGATGACCGCCCGACCTGGGTCGTCGACCCCCTCGATGGCACCGTCAACTTCACCCACCTGTTCCCCATGTTCTGCGTGTCCATCGCCTTCGTCGTCAAGGGCATCCCTGTCATCGGCGTCATCAACGCACCCTTCCTGAACCAAACCTTCTCGTCCTGCACCGGCAAGGGCGCCTGGCTCAACGAGACGCAGAAGCTGCCGCTGATTCGCAACCCCGTACCGCCCATGCCTGCAAACGCTCCCAGCGGGTGCACCTTTTCCTGCGAGTGGGGGAAGGATCGCCGAGATATCCCCGATGGAAACATGACCCGGAAGATCGAGTCGTTTGTCAACATGGCTGCTGAGCGCAACGGCCGAGGCGGAAAGGGTGGCATGGTCCATGGTGTGCGCAGCTTGGGGAGGTATGATACAGTGTCCATGATGATAACATGACACCTTGCTGACAATCCCTCGGCTATAGTGCAACTCTGGACCTGGCATATACCGCCATGGGATCCTTTGATATCTGGTGGGAAGGCGGTTGTTGGGAATGGGACGTTGCCGCTGGCTTTGCCATCCTTGAAGAGGCCGGAGGTCTGATAACAACTGCCAACCCACCCGAGAACTACGAGACGGCAGAAATTACCCGAGCTCATCTCGGTGGTCGATTGTATCTGGCTATTCGGTAAGTTCTCCTATCAATCATTTACATACGGAGCACTCCCCTGACAATGAATCCCTAGTCCCGCGGGGCCTTCCGATACAGAGACCGGCCGCCAGTCCCAGGAGAGAACCGTTCGCGAGGTC
Organism: Calonectria ilicicola; assembly: GCA_020809705.1. Classification (NCBI taxonomy): domain Eukaryota; kingdom Fungi; phylum Ascomycota; class Sordariomycetes; order Hypocreales; family Nectriaceae; genus Calonectria; species Calonectria ilicicola. The sequence goes on along the minus strand of CP085828.1, from coordinate 692,206 downwards.
TGGAAGAGGGTTCGGACGCTCGACTACCAGCGACCTGGTACTTAGACGATCATGTGAAATGTATAATATGAATGTCAATTATAGCATTTGCCAGGATAGAGGTCTTTCAAGCGATGCTCTTTTAGCAAGCGTAACATGATTCTCAAAACCAAAGGGAATTACCATCCGTGCCTCCAACCTACAGATTATCTACCTCCTCCATTCTCAGGATAAACTCTTCTTGGAGCCGCTTGAGATACGCCGGAAGCGCCTCCTCACTGCCAGAGTCCCTCGCCTGTTTCAATGCCTCCTGAAGGTTCAGGATGAGCTTGCGCCGTGCCAATAACTTTGTTGACTCAGAGCTTTGCTTGTTCGCCTCCCTTTTCTGTCTCAAATCCATAGCCACTTCTTCCGCCTTCTCGATGAGCGGCTGTGGCAGCCCAATTGCCCGGGCCAGGTTAATGCCGTAATGTTCCTCGCCAGCCAACGCCCCAGATGTCGCTTTATACAACATGGTGATCTGAGGCAGTCCGTCCCTTGTCGTAGAGCTGTCAGCCGCAAGATGCAGATTCAGCACCCCAGGTCTATCCGCAAGAACTTGCGTCAAGTCAGTAAAATGTGTTGCAAACCATACTGAAGCCTTGCTTTGGACCAATGCTTCAGACATTGAAATTGCAATGGCCAGGCCATCTCTTGTGCTCGTTGCCCGGCCCAACTCATCGATCACAGCAAGACTCTTGTCGTCAATGTTTCGAAGTATAAAAGCCATTTCCCGCATTTCGACCGAAAATGTAGATAGATTGCTTTCAATATTATCCTCGACAGAAACCCGAGCAAAAATATTGTTTATGGTTGAAAAGGCAGCGTACTCGGCAGGGACAAACGATCCTATTTGGGCCATGATCTGCAAAAGTGCAATTGCGCGTATATAAGTACTTTTACCACTCATATTGCAACCAGTCACAATGTGGAAACAGTACTGCTCCGTTGAATAGTAATCATTCGGCACGAAATTGCCAGCCATGACCTCCCATGTCGGTTAGTGTCCTGCTAGCAAATGGTGGAATGAGGACGTAGGTACCTTGTCAAGAACCGGGTGCCGGGCCGCCTTTAAAGCTAGCGTGGTACCAATGTCGGGTCGAACGTAGTCTCTAGTAGTTGCCAGTTGTCCAAAGGACGAAATCATGTCGACTAGAGCGATCGATTCACAAATCCGAAAAAGATGAGGCGCCTCCTGTCTGAGATCCTTGACCAAGCCTTGAATGACGGCATCACTCCTGATCACAACCTCGTTCGATGTATCTGAAAGCCGCAGATTTAGCTTCACAAGGTCGAGTGTCTGGCATTCGATCTTTTCCTTCTTCCGCACAGCATTTATAAAGATAGGAGGGAGGGGGCGGTTTTCGAAATCGATTGCGTTGAAACGAAGCCAGTATTTTCGCCCATTGTCAAACTTGAGGGCCACGTCCAGGCCATGCTGCTCTATATATCATTAGCAGACATTCACCCTACTATTCATGCCTCCCTACCGTTGAGTTCGGACACATGCTTGTGAATTTCCTCCGTCAGTTCCTTGTAAGTCTGGCGTGCAACATCCAACATCCCGCTGATGCCAGCCCTGACTGCGAATGTTCTTTGGTTGCGCAAGTCTAGCGAGGACTTTACAAACGTGACATCGGCTTCTATAATTGTGCGGATTTTTTCCAGAGTTCGAGCTCGGATTGCTGGGCGACAGAGTGTACGGATCTTGACGAGCAATGCGCTTTTGGCTGGCTGTAGCGCCGCATACAGTTTAGGGATCGCCTCCAGAAAGCTCTTCACCATCAAGACATGATTAATCTGCTCCTCGACCTGCTGAACGTCGGCCGATGAAGGCATAATAATTAGCTGTAGCGGTTAGGTCAGTCGTATATCTAAGAACTCATCTAGTTTACCTTGGTCAATAATCGTTCGATGTCATGAAACTCTTTCAACGCTGAGTGTGTTAGAACAAGCCCAGTTACCAACCAATATACATCATACCTTTCCGAATTTCGCGAAACATTTCCTCATTTACTGTTAGTTCCTCCAGCGCATCGTATCGAGGAATGATGAACGAGTCGGGACATGTTGGAGGTTGAAGAATGTTGCTTCGAAGCATTCTAGAACCCATTGGGGTGGATGTGTGGTTCAAAAGTCCAAATAAAGACTCTTTGGATTTGGAATTGCGTAGATTTTGCATGATCTCGAGGGACTGAATAGCCGATATGTCAATCATCATTGTGTCTTCACTGGGCCTATATCGGATCCGAAGCGAATGCGGAGAAAAATTAATCGAGAAATGACTTTGAATGTACTTCATTGCCTAAATCTTCGTGAGTGATTTGTTAAATCACCCCGACTAACCATGTCTGTACTTACAGCAGCGAAAGAACTAATGGCGTAATACTTTCCTTGGGCCGCCACCTTGAGCGGCTCGATGTCGTCCTTGAATGCCAGTTCCTGGATAAAATCTAGGCCATCTGCCTCAGACCAGGCTGATCGATCCAAGGCGTCTAATTGCGCTTCCGGAATAAGTTCCTGAACAAGGGAAAACAATGTGCTGGGAGCATTCGGGAGACAAGCGGTTGACATGAAGAGAATACGAGATGGTGTCGCCATCTGGATCTTGTGAATACTCTTTACGTAGGATTGGTTGTCACATATTTGGCTAAGGATGACTTCACCGATGGAAACGTCAACTAAAGCAACACCGACAGCTGGAGAAACAGCGCGGGCTTCGCTAACGGCACACACAATACTATGCGCTTCAGTGAGGCCCAGGACAGAAGAAGTTGTAGCGGTGCGTGACTTGCGCCCCGAAGCAGTATTCGGCCGAGTTCCAGGACGAACGGTGGATGGGCGAGACGTGGTTGGCATTGGAGTATAAGCAGAACTCGCGCTGATGGCAGTTTGGGGTCTTCTATTGCCACGGCCACTTGGCAGGGAGGAACGATCACTTCGCGACTGGCGTCCATTATCGGCGAAATAGCTCGATGATACTCGGCTCGGAGCCCTTGAAGAAGAAGATAGGTACGAGGACGACGGGTGAGACATGGTATTGGTGGCTCGACCGCAGTAGAGTTTACAGTTCTATCGTGTCAGTGCTGAGCGTGTAAGTGAAAAAAGGGTGTATAGCAGAGCAAAGTCCTGTGTAGGCCCAGCATCCATGGGCCTATTTCCAGCGCCGATTACTGGAAATTCCGACAAAAACGGTCAGAATTCAAAGTTGACACAATCGCGAATCACGGCAAGGCATTGTTTACCGAAATCACATCACAAGGATGCCTGGGTGCCTGCCCTCTGCAGCGTTGGGAGCGACTGAGGAAGGGTCCCCCAACCGAGGCTTAGCCGGGCGGATCGGAAATTCTTCACCAAAACTTCCCCGCGACGCCGCAACGACGCCTACGCCTGACACCGGTCGACGGGCAAATCCACACATCGTTGAGCGCCAAACGCGTTGATCGCGTCTCAAGCCCGCCATGTTTGGCATCCTCGAGGCCGTCTCGGTGCCTCATTCAGGCATATTCAACTCTTACGAGGATCTCTTCAAGGAGCTGAATGACCGCATGGAAAAGGATGGCTACAAAATTGTCAAGGCCCGCTCCCATCGCGGCAAGGTGGGTGGTGCCGACATCCCGGGTAACGATATCGTCCGGTGCGATCTGGTCTGCGATCGAGGCGGCAGGCCGTATCGGTGCATGGCCACGAAGCACAAGACGACAACCAAGAAGACGGACTGCCCGTGGAAGGCCAAGGCAGTGCACCGCAAGACCATGGGCGGTTGGGTTTTGACCATCACCTGCGACCAGCACAACCACGAACCTGGCACGCCAGAGCCCCCTACCCCCGAGCCTGCCAGCGAAGACGAGAACAATGATGTGGAGGATCTGGAAGGTGAGAAGGATTGGCATTTTATGCTTTCGTGTGTCTAATGAATGTAGACGATGCGCCGCAACCCGACGCCGAAACCTCGGCCGCCATTCAGGTAGCTGGCGTCTCAAATGCTGTTCTCCGCCTCACGGGCGATACGTTTCATCAGTTCAAAGGCGAATACCGTAAAATGTCGCAACCAGATCGTCTAGGCATCCTTTCGCAACTCCAGCTGAGGATCGCCGCCATTTACGCGGTCCAGAACGAGGACATGCAGCGGCAGAAGAGACAGGAAGCGCAAGATAAGCGACACCGCCAGATCGAGGAGGGCAAGCGACATTCCTCCGCAAATAAGCAGCGGGCCCGCCAACGAAGACAGGCTGAGCAAAACCAGCAGCAACAGCTCCAGGTTCAGCAGCAGCCGCCGCAACAGCAGCCACCCCAGCAACAGCAGCAGCCACAGCCGCAACAGCATGTGCCGCAACAGTCGCTACCACAACAGGATGCCCAAGTCCAAGCCCAAGCACAAGCTCAAGCTCAAGCGCAGGCCCAAGCTCAGGCTCAAGCTATGATGCAGTCCCAGCTCTATCTACCGCAAAACCCCCAGCAAACCCCAATACCCGTTCCTGGAATGGACATGCCCGCGTTCCAACATTACCCTGGCCCGCCAAAGCGTATCCGCGGGCGCTCGTCGCAGGGCGCGCAGCAGGCTGGATGAAGGGATCGTAGGCGTTGCAACGGAACTGGCGCTCATTAAGTTTTTTTTTTTGATAACGATAAGCAAAATGTAGGAAGGGTCCTTTGTCTGTGCTTGCTTTTTGGGTTCCTTAACGGGAACATGTGGGGGTTCCCGCTGGTTATGTTAGCGTATCCATTGCGCCTCACCGCCAAATTTTGTCTGATTTTGCCATCTGCCCCGCCATCGCATGGCTTCATGCGCTGGGGAGTGCTCTTCTCAAAGTTCTCATGAAGAAATGGTCATGATATCCCCGTATCCTTACTTCTAACGACGCTCCAGCATACATTAGAAGATGAAAGTTCAACATCACAAGCCCACGCCATCCTAATCCCAGAAACCGGCATCTCAATAGCCCGCCAAAAGGGTCGGAATACATGTAATTTGACAGGGCGATATATCTGGACAGACACAACAGCCCATATCAATAAAAATCTGCCCCCTTTTCGATGTACTGGCTAATGTGACGGTTAAACTTTACTTGCCAAGCTTTGACGCTGCCTATCCTGTTGGACGGGGTAGTGCTTTTGCTATTATGAGATGCCATCTGTATAGAGTTGCACGGCTTGCACATTTTTTTTTATCACCGTCTAAATGATGCTTTCTGCTTGGCGCTGTTTGATTGCACAGCAGTCCCAAACGATGACGATCAGGAGAGTAATGTTCCTCTAGGGACCATCCTTTGTTTATTGGAATGTTGTCGTGATGTGGTCACCAAGATGGCAAATAGAGCCATACACCCTATGCACGAATGGGAATCATATAGGGGGAGAATTCATTCTACTTTTATTTGTAGAAATCAACACAATTTTGCAGGTTTCTTGGTTAAGCTATTGCCAAGTTTATAAAGTGGTTTTCAGGAACGCTTAACCAAAGCAAACTTTATTAATTAACTCCTATCAAGCTCATAAATTTAGGAAAGTGAGATTTTCAGATATTTCCCTCAATAATAACTAATAATAAAACATAATATTAGACAGAACTCTCCTAGATATTTATCCTAAGGAAAAGGCCATTCTCCTCGTAAACTCTTGAAGCTAACGAAAGTTTTGTGCAACTTATGCACACCATAGGATTTCCCAATTCGAAAGAACCATATGTGGCTGAGGTCTCTGTGGCTAGGTCTGGTTATGTAAAGTTCACATGAAGTCAGGTGCTCCACGGCGATCATGGCCCATTCGACGTGGGAAAGAACTCTATCTTTCCAACTTCTCCACCATAAATATTCCCCCGCAACTCCAAATGATCGTCAAGGATGGCAACTATCGTGCCTCCGTTTTCCAAAAGACGCAATGGGAGGTGGCAAGTTCGGGAAGACAAAACTGCGATCTCCAGACCCGTGACAAGGTTTAAAAAACAAGATTTGTTGACATATTGGATGAGACAAAGACGAGCTCATAACTAATGTCATCGAAATTCATCCTTTGACAAATGCATCGGAAAAGAAAATGTGGCGTTGGTAACACTCTTGGCACGGGAGCATGAATTCCCGGTATACCACGTAAGCTCTTGTCCGGCTAACTCACATTGCAGGAAAAGGAATAGGTACTCCTCAATGGATTGCGAATCTAAACGTCCGTAACCGATATCATTTATGATCAGCATCTAACCGAGCCGCCCCATGTGTTCGCCGTTGTTGCATTTAAGATCCCTCTGAGACAGCTGCCACCCTCATTGCGGAACCGCAGGTCGTGTTTATTGTCCATGTCGTCATCTGCATGTCGCACAGAATGCCGAGCCATGGCGAAACCATTTCGGTTATGAGTAGCCTCCATTCCAACGGTCTCTCGGTCATGATGAGATTCCGAAATGGGCTCTCTGGGTTCACATTTGACGGTCGCACTGGGTGGGCGCTCTGCATAGCCCTGTCACCGGATGAGGGGAGGCTGACGACCGGAAGCATGTCCCAATCACTCCGCCTTTGGAACCCGGAGACCGGGAAGGCCGTGGGGGGTCCACCAACGGAACACACAAATGGGTGACCAGTATTCCATGGGAACCCTATCATCTGTGGAGAGACGGAATACCTCGGGTCACAGTAGCAGCAAGGATGCTACTTTAGATGCAGGTTACCAACACTGGACTAACAAAACATCTTCCAGCCACAAGGGCGGCATCGCTCATGTTTGATGGGATAGCACAGGATTCATCTACCGCAGAACTTCCCACCAGGTGCCAGTATAAAACAGTTGCGCAAGCTATCTTTGCACACCACTGAGTCAATCACCTGGCTCTCTCTTCCGATTTTTTCCTGCAGACCAGGTTTTTCGATCACGCTCCCATGCCTGGTGATGAGTGAAACCGAAACAAGACAAATAAGCGGCTTGATAAGAGCTGGAGGTCCCAAGGCCAGGTTGCGGAACGCCTTGTCTCAGCCAGTGTCGACTATACCGTGTACTTGCAGGATCATAGCCAAGGAACTAAGCCGGTTGCACGTTTTCTTGGCGATCAGAAGCAATCAACCCTGTTTCATTCTCACCCGATAGTAACCTTTTTGTGATTGCCGGTTGGAACAACCATGTCAACTTTCGGAGGACCGATGCAGGCCGAGGACTCATGATGCTTGGTTACTGTTTTGGTCTTTTGAGGTTCAAGTTTGATGGAATTTTTGTCCATAATCTCCGTGAGCACTTTAGACCCATGTATTCATGCAAGATCTCGGCGGATTAGAAAGTGCTAGGCACAGGATCTAAGGGCACGATGTCAAAGGAATGGCCAACAGCTCCCCACATGTGCGGGTAGATTTTCAGGGCATCAAAATGAGGCCTCTGCCTTAGATGGGGCGCCGATAGAAATGGAGCGGCAAGTGGAGGAAAAGGAAAAGCCTTCCGATTTTGGCGAAACTAGAGTCCCAGAGGAGTAATCCCGTTTCCCAAAGACGCTTCTGGGTTAGAACTCGGACAGCGTATAAGCGCGGTTCTCGACAATATTCACACAGGGACGCATTTGAGCTGCGTGGTTTTTTTGATAGACTCTGGCCTATTGACTCACAACAAACTCATCCCGTATTGCGACATAGGTGGCCGTCGCGTGTGCATTCCCAACTAATTGATTGGTATATACTTCTACATCTGTTAGTCTTTTGATAGGCTACGAAAAAAAAAAAAGCAGTATCAAGAGGAATATAGGTGAGAAAAAGGAAAGGGGAAAAAGACGATGCTAGACATTTGCCCCCCGCGTCTACACGATCCCATGTGAGATAGGACAATGTCAAATCACATGGCTCAGGTTGAAAACAATTGCCTGTTTCGTATAGGATTGTAAACCGGTGCCGCTCGTGTTTCAACTGGCATTGCAGCTGCATATGGATATGCACATGGATATACACATACATGGACATTGACATACGTACATGGACATACGTACATACATAGACATAGACATACGTACATACATGGACATGCACATCTTCATGCACAAGCAACAACAAGACGTCCCCTCTTCCTGGTTAGCAGCACCCAGCTAGCCGAAAAGACGGCCTCTGGCTCGTGGCACCACACAGGCGCCTGCAGCTACACGTCGTCAAGGCGGGCAGGAGATCAGCAGTGTCATGGAGGCTCAAATGACCCTCGGAGGACCGAGCCATGGGTGAGGCCAAAGGGAGCCACGTAACGCCGGCCGAGCAACGCTCCCCCCCGCAAGCTGGTGGTGGCGGGCTGGTTGGCGGGCGACCAGAGCTGGAGTGTGCCGCAAGCCAAGGCCTTGAGTTGCATCGGGGCCAATGCAAGGCCGGTCCTGGGCTGTCGCTCCGGGATGCCAGGCGCGGGTGCTGCCTTGCTCTCGAACGCAGGTTCCTTGATGCCGATCTATCTATCTACAGGCTGCTGCAACTGCAGCAGCTATTCGTTTACCTTGGAGCTGGTACTGTATACATGTTTATTCATCTCCCCCGCCCCCATTGCTGAGTGTTCCCCTCCGCATATTTCCCACCCCGGCTGGAGGAGGAGGAGCGGGTTTGGTTTTTTTTTTCGCCCGCGGTCATGCGGGCGTGCTCATAGGCTCGCTTGCAACGGCGATGGTCCTGTACGGCGTTTCGGGGGCTTCGGCTTGTGGCCCCTTGGATGCTGCCAAAACCGGTGGGAGAAATGCGCGAGTCGCTACTGCCCAGCCAGGACAGCTCACGACTCGAAGATAGCTTTTGGAGTCAGTGGTGGTGTTATGGGGTAGCATTGCAGGGGCCATCGAACCATTGGGCTCGGCCCGTGTTCTAGCAGCCATTATAGAAGTCTTGCCAGCAACTTTTTGCCCACGGCAGCATTTACTGGGCCAGAGCCAGCATATGCCTCGTTCTCCTGAACCCTGTGAGCCTCGGCAGCTTTCCAGATAGATCCGCTAAGCTTTTTTTTTTTACTTCCCTGTTTCATTGTGCGCTTTTACGAGGTGGAGGAGGGACACCAAGCTTTGCAACAGCTACCCTGAGCCAAGCCAACCGCGTCGCTTGTCCTCGCATATGCACACACACGCACCACATACAACAGCCTCATCGTGGTTGCACCAATGGGCTCAAGTGACAAGCCGTACCGTGTAAGACTCTTGGCTGCCCATGCCTCATCCCTCGTTATTACAGTAGTATCGGGTCTTCTCGGGCCTAGTACACCGGGAGCCCGGCAGTCAGAGACGTGCGTGAGTGCGAGGGCCGGCAACTGGGAACATGCAACATGAATAGCACGAGGCAAACGACAGGGTCTGACAGGGGGAGGAGAGGCGGGCGGCAGAAGAAAAGCAAGCAGAAGTAAGAGTCATAGAGAGAGATATCGACACTGTACAAAGAAGAGGCTGCATAAGAAGGCGGAGCAAACGCCTTGCAGCCCTTCCTGGAGCCCACGAGGTGACTCCACCGATCGTGAGTGGTGGTTTTTTTATGGCCCTAGTGGTTGCGTGCCAGTACCAAGCAGAGCGCTTTTACGGCGTCCAGTTGTCGCCCGCAAAGGAGGCTTACCCTAGACTTTTTGGAACAACGCACCTGTTTGCATTGCGCCCGCGCGGGGTTGTGGGGAGGGGAAGAAAAAAAAAAAGGGGGGTCAGATGGACCTTGGAAAGCACAGATAGAGGCGGGGGCAAGAGAAATGCGCTTAGACGAGCGATGTCGTCTTCTACGACTATGGGGACGGGGTTGAAACCAGCTGGATACAGCAAGCAGCGTCTCTTTAGGTGGCAGGCCTCGAATCCTAGCCGTGTCCGACTCGGGTTACGCGCGGTCCAGAACGGGGTCGCCAGGTCAGCGAATGGGTTGTTGGGCGGCGGATGGATAGGTTCCTTTGCTGGTCATGAGCAGGTTCCCAGTTTTTTTTATTTTTAAACTCGTTTCGAGGCTAGTTGGGTAATGGATACTATGTATGTAGGTGCGCACGCATAGGCGCAGTAGCACAACCGCAACCAACCAGCCCAGTTTCGGTAGAGGGGTGGTGGCATCTAAGGGAAGTCCGCCGGTTATGTCCCCTTTAGGTGGCTACATAGGCAGGTAGCTATACTGTTGTACGAACCGTCTACCTAGTCTCTCGCTCACTCGCTGTGCGTGTGCGCCGCCCCTTTGATGCGGGGTTGGGCGAGACAACAATGGATTGGCCGGAGAGAGTCCGGGTTGCCATTTCACTCAACTGCATAACGGCGCAGCGCCCTGCCTAGGGCTTGGCACATGGCCCCGAGTTGAATCTCGATTTGACGAGCACAAGGCAGGCAACCTGCGGGGTTTTAAAAAACGCAACTCGCTGGATTTGGGGAACCGAGGAGAACTGCCGTTTATCGAAGAGAGTGATAAAAAAAAAAACTGGGTGGGATGGCTGGTGCGCGCAGGATGGCCCGAGGCATTGTTTGGATGTGGGCAAAATGCTACGTTGTAAGAGGAAGCGCAAAAAAAAAACAAGGGACACTGATGGCTTGCAGATGAGATGCATAGCTTATGTTTGCCGACTGAAACTCAAGGGGAGGGCATGCACAAATGGTGCTGATCAATGTGCTGATCCGTGAGCCTCTTTCTTACCAGCGTGCACTAATTATGGCGTTCCAGCAGCAAGCCGTCTCGTCTCGGCATGTCTGGAAGCAGATCAGAGTTGAGGCGGGCTTACCACGGTTTGCCTCTTTTTGACTGATGCCACGGTGCCACCGGCCATGACCGCGTTCCAGCGCCAGTGCGTGTGAGACAGGGCCATTTTTTGGTCGGTGGTTGCTTGTATTCATCACATCACATCGCATCCGCTGGCACATACCAAGACCGCCACCACCACCACCACCACTGCATCCCCATCCCACGGCGGCCGGCGCGCCGTGACAAACTGGGGGTTGTTTGGCCGGGGTGGCGGGCCTGAGCTCTGGACCGAACCGGCCGCCGGGATAATTTTACCCACAACAAAACAGCAAGGGTTTGTTTCTTTGACGGGTGACCAAGTAGTTGGGATGGGAGAGCTGCGGGGTGCAGCTGAATTGTTCATGAGGAGAAGAACATCCCTCCCCTCCCCTCCCCCCATTCCCCCATCCCAGGTAGGGTCTGCGAAACGCAGTAGCAGCAACTTCCTTAGTAGGGATAGGGACCTGAAGATCTACCCCTACCCCCCCTTCTGCCGCGAAGCACTGTCGCTGGGGGGAAGGGCGGGGAGAGCTTCTAGATTTGAGCTTCTTGGAAGGGGTGGGCGGTAGCGTACTTTTGGGCGCCACGGCTGAATTGTACCTATCAATCAATGTCTCAGATTGGAACCAGCGAGCGCGTAGACAACAAGCCACCGGATGGGGAAAGCTACATAGCCGGTCGGCCTGAAGCCGGGAATTCGTGACCTTGCATGACGTCCAAAAGGGAGTCAGAATCAGAGAGTCATTGATGGGATGTGGTTTTTCCCAAGGTCCCCTACCTCCCCTGCCTGCCAGAGATTGAAACAAGCAATAGGAAACGAGGGAGAAGGGGCGCGGAATCCAGATCCCTTTTGCGTCAACGAGGCTTGCATTGCCAGAAACAGGGACATGGGGCCTGCCGCCGCCCGTCGACACTGTGCCTGGTGTCTCCACATGTCAATCCCATGGTCCATGCGGATCGAATCGTAGCATAAGAAGGGAGATGCAGAGAGAGCATAAGCGGACTTAATTAGCAGGGGAAGTGCCAAGTGGGCTGTGGTGCTGTGCATGTCAGTACAAGTTGGTCGCTGTTTTGATTTGACAACATTGATAGACATCAGGGCGGCGAGGCGAGGCGAGGCGAGGCCCAAAAAAAAAAAAAAAAAAAGAAGAAGGGTGGCGAGGATGGACACAGGCAACGCAACACACACCACACAAGCAAAAACGTTGTTGATCTGAAGCCGGTCTGGCGAATGAGACGTGCGGCATGACCTTGTTAATGGGTGTCACATAAGACTCATGGGATCGAGATAAAGGTCCAACTGCTTTTTCCTTCTCGGCTTCGGTCGCCTCCGAGTAAGCAAGCAAGCATCATCAGGCCAAAGTCTGGTTGAGGCCTCCTTGGCAATCATGATGCTTAGCAACCGGTAGAGGAAATGCGATGCAAGTCGTCATCACGTACACAACCAACGGCGCCGCCCCGAGTGACGGGTCACTTTTTTTTTTCTTGTTGCCAGTGGCAAGTTGAGGCTTGGTTGGGGAGGGGACTCCCTGGACGGTCAACTCGCCGCACTACACTGTACTTGTTTTGTACAACGAATGCCACCACTACACTGGGCGCACACACACACACACATGCCTGTGGGCGGTGGACTTGGCACGCCCCGGGACGGAGGGGGCGCGGGCGCGTTTGTGTGCGTCTTGTGTTTGGGATCGTCGCAGAGCCGAAATCTCTCTCAGTGAAAATGCAAGATGGGAGGGGGGAGGGGCCATGTAGGAGGGGGGGAAACGCAGGGGGGGCCGCAGGCGGTCGTGGTCCTATCTGCCGTCAATTGAGAACCGCGTGACGGCATCTCTTGGATCTGATGAATCGGTGGCATACAGCAGCAGAAAAAAAAAAGTGCGGTGCCGGCCAGATGTGTATCTGACCAGGGTGTGTGAGGGTTGAGTGGAAAAGGGACTTTGTGTGCGGACATTTTTGGGAGGGAGCCAAAGCCAAGCATTTTTTTTTTTTACACCTACGTCGTCGTCATGGACGAGGAGGAAGGAATGCGTACGTACGTGTTTGGTGTCGATGAGACGGTGATGACTTCCTGAGGTTGAGTAATGGGAATTGGCGTGCTATTCCCAGCTCGCACGTTGCTGATATCATGAAAGACCATGGGCTGGAGGGTGAATCTCGCCCGATATCTCTAGGGTTGCATTTCTTGTGCTAGAGTCCACCATAAGCGCATCATACACTCATCATCCATCTCCAACTCCACTCGTGGCCACCAAACTGCACCCTCGCCTCCAAATACCCGGGTATCCTCCCTTCCCGCTCCGAGATGTGTCTCTGTATCTCTCGAGCGTGTGTGTGTCAGTTCAGTGGGTGGGTGTGGGTGTGTGATGCATGTGTGTCCTATCCCCTGGTCTCGCCATCCACCATCTCCGTCGTCTTCTCTCGCTGTGGTTTTTTTTTGTCCGTGGTGCACCAGCCGGCGGGCAACTCGTTTCCTGCACACTGCTGCACACTGCACAATTTGCTTGCTTGCTTGCTTTGCGCCCTACCCTCGTTACAGGGATTCCCGCATCACGGCCCCCGCTGGCCCGTCTTTAGCCTCAGCGCTAAATCCAACCCAACCTGGAGCTCCGGGCCCGAAGCTGCTGCGAGTCCCAACGCCCAAAGGGCCCCCCCGCGACCCAAATGGCAGGGCCAGGAAAAAAAAACATAGAGGCCCAAGCCTTGTGCTGTGCGCGCATCGGCCCTGTCTCCGACCTGACCTGGACCATCGTAGCTTGGCCCCATCGTGAGAGAAAAAAAAAGTTACATCGACCTATGGAGTCAATGCAAAGTACAGTACATTGCAACACTGTACTCCTCTTTCACGTCCCCTCTCTCTCAATCGTTGCCCGTGCCGTCCCGCGTCGGTCTGGAGAATCTGACATCGTGACCCATGTCTCGTTTTTCCCTCGCTCTCGCAATGTCTCTTTTATACGCGGCCGTTTCCCCTCCGTGAAGCTTTTGCCCCTCCCCCTCTTTCTTGCTCCTGGTTCTGTAGCCACGGACTAAACGCTCCAGCTCCTGGTTTGAAAAAAAAATTCCCCGTCTTGGTTTCAAAGACGTCACGACTCTTTGTCGCCATTGCGCGCTCCTTATTTGCTCCCTTGCCCACGCCGTCCTCAAACCCTATCCGCATCGCCATCTGTCTTGGCTTACACGCAGGGTCGACATAAAGCATCGCCCTTCCCTCTTCCCAAACCTTGGGGCCCTTTGATCGGTTCCTCGTCGCCAACAGACACACATTACGTCAGTGCTCTCCCTCCTCGCCGCCCCCCGGGGCGCTTTTCCTTTGTTCCCCGGAATCCCTACTCCCTACCGTTTCTGCCCTTCATCCCTGTCCTGTCGTCGCCTCGCAATTGCGCCGTCCGCGTGGTGAAAAAACGGGCGCCAATCAACCCTCAGCCGCGGGCCTTGGAGCTGTCCAAGCTCATAGCTGTCGGGCAGCTTGTCGAACCACCTGACCCTAAAACTGGCGGCACCTCTCCAGTGGATCGGACGTCAGCCCGGCCACCCTCGGAGATTGAGAGGAAGGGTAATCACCACATCGAGCACGCTGAAGCTTCTCTCGTGTGTTGCGACCCTGTTTTTCTCTCGCGACTTCGTTTTTAATTCCCTCTCTTTGTTTTTTTTGCGCATCACAATCATCCCGTCCTTTTTTTCCGTCTCACCTCGCGCCCGCTCCGGCTTGCGTTCCTTTGTGTTGGGAAGCTAACAGGCCTGTCTCAGTGTCAGTGGCAAAGCGTCAGTGTGCGCGCGTTGCATTGCTATTGCTGCGCCTACAAGCCCCAGGCTAGCAAAGCTTCCCCGGCTCGCTGATCAAATCTGCGACAACGAGGCGTTCTGGTTTGCGACAATCAACCCAAAAAAATTTCTAAACGCCCTCAAACGCCAATTTTTGGCTTTTACACCTTTCAACACCAGCCCGCTCTGAATTAAACATTCCCGACACACATGAACTCGTCATACGGGAGCCTTCAGTTATACCCGACTTCTAAGACCGACCTCTGCACGCAGAGCCACCACTTACACACCTTGCCCTTAATTCCTATACACCTCCTTCAATCCAATCTCTAGCCCAACATGACCGTCTTTGTGTGCTCACTGTAAGCCGTCCTCGACTCCCTTTTCCCCTCCCGGCGGACCGTTTGCGCTGAGCAGTCTTGCTCGTGGCAAACGTCTCTCGTCTCGTCTCGCCTCGCCTCGCCCTCCCCACCTTGTGCTAATGCGACAACAGATTCCTCCCCAAGACTGTTCACTTCAACCTCCCCGGCACTCCTCCCCGAGGCGCTGAACCCAGCCGACGTCGAACCAAGACCACCACCTCAGTGCCCAAGCCTCCCAAGGCCATCAAGGAGCCTGAGCGCCAGCCCAGTCTCTTCTCAAATCAAGATAACCTCACCCCACCCCACACCCCGGTAGACGAGCCCGAATCACCAGATCTCTACTCTAACGAAGATGGCTTCCGCATTCAATTCCCCCCAGCCTTCAATTCGGGTAACGAGGAAGAGGTCCGCGATTGGGGGAGCCGCGCAAATCAGCCCAAGTTGCGCGCCAACTCGCCGCCGCCCGCGGCCATTGCAGAGCACAGCCGGCTAATGCAAAAGGCTCGCGAGCTGGGCCGCCAGGGAGTCATTCAGCCCAGGCCTCTTGTTAGAAGCGAGAGCCACGATCGCGTGTTTGCCTCGGCGAACTGGAGGGTGGTGAGTGCCGACCAGGGCAACGGTGGCCTGCGCAATGCCGCCGAGGCCGCTGCCCGCGACGGCAAGCTGGAGGACTACACTTGGGTTGGAACCTTGGGAATGCCGACGGATGCCCTCGAGGGCACCCAGCAGAAACAGGACATTGAGGACACATTGGCGACAGAACACAACATGCTTACCGTCTTCTGCTCCGACAAGGACTTTGACGGCCACTACGCCCACTTCTGCAAGCACATCCTCTGGCCCGTCTTCCACTACCAGATCCCTGACAACCCGAAGAGCAAGGCGTACGAGGACCACTCGTGGAAGTACTACGTCAATGTCAACCAGGCCTTTGCCGACCGAATTGTCCAAA
The DNA here is from genome assembly GCA_020809705.1 of Calonectria ilicicola. NCBI lineage: Eukaryota > Fungi > Ascomycota > Sordariomycetes > Hypocreales > Nectriaceae > Calonectria > Calonectria ilicicola. The sequence goes on along the minus strand of CP085828.1, from coordinate 676,460 downwards.
ACTGGAAGCGTGGCGACGTCATCTGGATCCATGACTACCACCTGCTCCTTGTGCCCGGCATGATCCGCAAGAAGCTTCCCGATGCCAAGATTGGCTTCTTCCTCCACGTCGCCTTCCCCTCGTCCGAGGTTTTCCGATGCCTCGCCGTCCGAAAGGAGCTTCTCGAGGGCATTCTGGGTGCCAACCTGGTCGGTTTCCAGATCCACGAGTACACTCGCCACTTTTTGCAGACTTGCAGCCGCATCCTCAGCGCTGAGGCGACTCCCGATGGCCTGCAGTTGGAGGACCGCTTTGTTGATGTCATTCACCTGCCAATTGGCATTGACCCAATCAGCCTGCGCGAACACCTGGCCGATGAGGAAGTTTCAAAGTGGCTGTCGATCATGCAGGAACGCTACAAGGGTAAGAAGCTTATTGTCGCTCGAGACAAGCTGGACCATGTTCGTGGTGTGCGTCAGAAGCTATTGTCGTACGAGTTGTTCCTCAACAAGAACCCACAGTGGCGCGAAAACACTGTGTTGATCCAGGTTGCCTTGTCGTCTAGCGAGAAGAGCGACCTTGAGGCCACCGTCTCCGACATTGTCACCCGTGTTAACTCGTCCTGGGCCAACCTTGCGTACCAGCCAGTCGTGTATCTCAAGCAGGATATTGACTATGCTCAGTATCTTGCTCTGCTCACGATTGCCGATGCCCTTATGATTACCAGCCAGCGCGAGGGCATGAACCTGACGTCCCACGAATACCTTTTTTGCCAGGACGGCAACCTTTTCCCCGAGAAGAAGCACGGATCTCTTATCCTGTCCGAGTTTACTGGTACTTCATCTCTGTTCAACAAGAACGAGCTCTCTGTGAACCCCTGGGACTACCGCCAGTGCGCCAATGCCATCAAGCAGGCACTTGAGATGGGTGATGAGGAGAAGGAGGACCGCTGGATGAAGTTGCATGCTCGTGTTACAAGCCACACCGGATCTCACTGGTTCTCTGAGTTCCTTACCCGCCTTGACGTTGTCTATGAGGAGCAGCACAAGCGAGATCAGACGTCTGTGCCCCGATTGTCGATCCAGGCTCTCTCCGACAAGTACCGAAAGGCCAAGCGTCGACTGTTTATTGTCGACTACGAAGGCACCCTCGTCAGCTGGGGCCCCGTCAACCAAATCATCCCCATCAGCCCTCAGCGCACCCTGGATGTGCTCAACGACCTGCTCCTCGACGAGCGCAACACCGTCTATGTCATGTCTGGTCGCCGCCCCGAGGAACTGGATCGTGTCTTCCGCCGTGTTCCCAACCTTGGCCTAATTGCGGAGAACGGTTGCTTTGTCCGGGAGACGGGCGCCGACAAGTGGGTCGAGAGAGCGAACCTGGACCAGGTCAGGGATTGGAAGGACGCAGTCAAGCCCATTATGACGTATTACCTCGAGCGAACCCCCGGAGCCGAGATCGAGGAGCGCCGATGCAGTTTGATCTTCCACTACAAGAGCGCCGAAGACTACGAATCCGCTGCGCGACAGGCTTCAGACTGTGCGAGCCACGTGAACGACGCCTGTGAGGCTCAGCGAGTACACGCCATTCCCCTGGACGGCTGCATTGTCGTCGAGGCCATCGACTGGACCAAGAAGGGCGCTGCTCGCAAGGTGTTTGAGAACTTGAAGGGACACATGGGCCCTGACGAAACTCATACTGACCCCGTGGACTTCCTGATGGTTATCGGTGATGGTCGTGAGGATGAGAAGGTCTTTAAGTGGGCCAACAAGCTTCAAGACGACGGCACCGTTAAGAACGTCGTTACAGTCAGCCTTGGTAACCGAAACACTGAGGCGACGGCCACGTTGACGCAGGGTGTCAGTGGTGAGTACTCTTAACCCAATTGAATTGATGGACAATGATTGCTAACATTGACTCAGGTGTTTTGTCTTGCCTCCAGCGACTGTCCGCTATTGCCTGACTAGAGACATACGCTGGCCTCATGGCGTTTTATGTCATGGCCTGTTTATATGCTGCGGGTGCCTGGCCCGCAGGCGCAGGATCAGGCACAGGGATGGGAATCCTCAAGGGAGCTAAACCCTCGTTTATGAAACCTCCCCCAAGAGAAACGCGCCCGAACATATAGTACTTGAAATTTCCCGACTACACACACCACTCTCACCAGTACACAGCACACACACACACACACACTCACACACACATGCGCCGAAATCGCTCGGCTCCCACCCCCCTGCTTGCATGGCGGCTACGATCAGAGCCGCTTATTCACGAATACCCTCGTATTCTGTCATGACTCTCCACTTTTTCTTTTTCATGTCTTTGGAACATTGGGCGCGTTTAACATTCATTTTCTTGTGTTATTGACGATCTGGGGATCCATTATTTTTTTGATATCATTTTTATGTCTTTTTTTGAGGAATGAAAACTGGAGAAAAAGAAGAGTGCTTTCCATGACGGAGGGCCGAAGCCCACGCGAAACAAAGGGATGGACATATTGCTGCTTGGTTGCTCTTTTCTAGTGTATTGCTTTTACTTTTTGCTTTGCTTTGCTTTTGCCTTTAGCAGTGTGCATTTTTCTCATGGTAGCGATACAGATACAGACACAATGACATGAGACTAAAAAAGATGAGGCATGAAGCACAGTAATGCTCGGACAAGACCTCTTATGTTTATAGACGATTAATTGGAGTTCTCACTTTACAAGGTTCAAAGCCTTCTTGTTTCACTGCGTTGCGTCTGTGTGTTGTGTGTTGCGTGTTGAGTTGTGCGTTGTCTTGCTATTGAGTTTCGGGTTCGCTTGTTCGGAAGAACCGAGACACAAGAGAGCGAGATGTGGCTTTTTTGGCTTGTCTCAGATGCAAGCAAGCCTGACCACTTGTTGCTTTCTCGTAAAACAGAAGATAGGTTCTACCATGTCCACCCCTTCGCCTCGTCGTTAATTGCATGGATTGATTGGCGTCGTTTTTAGCCTTTTCATGCCTCTGTCGTCTGGAACCCAGTTACTTTCCTCTTCTAGTTTAGTTGGTTGACTCTGCTTCTTGACACCAGCCACGAAGGAGCCAAAGAAAGCTTAGGCGGGACCCAGAATATTCCGCCATCGACCGTTTCTTTATTTAAAAATGCCCGCAGCTTCCGAAAATTAAGACACTATTCCCGATTCCTGGCTTTTCAGCTGTATGTGTGTGTGTGTGTGTTATTTCACTTAACGCCGGGCTTTCAAATGCGAGCAATCCGCTCCCCCACTTTTTTCTTTTTTATCGAGGAGCCCGACGGCGGTTCACGTAAGACGGCACACGTAAAGCTCCTTCCAACGGGCTGATCCCGATTGTTGGGATCCTTCAATTCGTTCGTGCTATTGGCAAGCTCGCTAAATATATCGCGTGTAATCTAGTTTAGATGTCGTTTATCTCGTACGGTATTTTTAGCCCTTGGTTCGGCGCGGCGGGAGAGGCTGCGCCGGCACGGCGTTATGCCTCGGGCCAAGAGATCAAGAGATGGGATAGATTGACTGCATCCGCGTATTCAGTCTCAGTCGGCGTTTTACATCATTGCATCATTGTCTCTTTGTCTCTCTTTTGTCTCACTGCTTTTCATATTGTTTCCTTTTTTGCCACTTCCTTGTTTTGTATTGAACCAGGCTTGACCTTGCGATTGTAAGATTGTTTGAGGCAAAGGTAATCAATCCTTTCAATGGCCCCCAGGACCAACAGGCTTTCGTGCATCGCAGCAGCAAGTTTCAAAATGATGGAGGCGGGATTCTCGGCCTGCGACACACTAGGAATTATTGCCTGCAAAAGAGTTCGCCGGAGATTCGGGAGGACAAGGCTGCCCCGCGAGGGGGAACCAGTCAGGAGGCTTACCGAGGCTTGATAGGCGCTGGGCCAATGGGAAGTAGCGGATATCCAGGGCGTCCAGGTCTGAGTTTCCAGGGCACTTCCCACGTGCCGGACCGCTGTCGAAACCTTGCTGGGCGGTGGGTGGCGCGCACGACAGTGACAGTGCAGCTTTCCAGCCCAACCCCGCGGCGGCAGGGGACTACTGCCCAGCGACATCGGCGAGGCGGGGTTTTTAATCTTGCGGCGGCGAGCTTATGCTTATGAAGGAGGGAGGATGCGAAGCGGCTTGATTTTGCTGAGTCAAAGGCCGTGATGCGAGGGAAACCTTAAAATTGCGGTCAGGATTGTGTGCTACTTATATTCGGCGACGTCGCCAAGCGCAGAGCAGTCTTGACTTGAGCAATTGATACCCGTCACTCTTCTTCGCCGCCGTGTTTTGCCCTTGCTTGCTTCTTGTTCTGCAGTGTTTATCGTCATCACGTTTCCTTAGACGACACGACTACCTTCGCCATGGCTGCTTTCCCTCCTCCCCCGACCGATAAGGTTGACTGGTCCAACCTGGCCTTTGCGATCCAGGAAGGTATGTTGAAACTGGAGTGAATGCTATGCCATGTGTGCTATGCTGTGCTATGCAAACCATACATAGATGCATGCATTCCAAGCCCCATCATGACCCGCTGGAGCTTGTGCTGATCCATCGTCGTTTGCGTACAGTCAACGGCCACGTCCAAACCACCTACACCAAATCCACCGGAACATGGGGTCCCCTCCGCTTCGTCAAGGACCCCTTCGTCAAGGTCCACGGCCTGTCGCCCGCTCTCAACTATGGCCAGCAGGCCTTTGAGGGCCTCAAGGCCTTCCGCACCCCCGACGACAAGTCCATCACCATCTTCCGCCCCGAGCGCAACGGCCAGCGCCTGCAGCACTCGGCCAACGTCGCATCCATGCCCCCGATGCCCGTGGACCTGTTCCTCGAGACCTGCCGCGCCGCCGTCGCCCTCAACGCCGAGTTCGTGCCCCCCCACGCCAGCGGCGGCGCCATGTACATGCGCCCCATCATGTTCGGCTCCAGCGGCCACCTGCCGTTGACCCAGTGTGAGGAGTACACCTACTGCCTCTTCGTCGTCCCCTCGGGCGCCTACCACGGTGTTGCCCCCGTCAAGGCCCTGATCCTCGAGGATTTCGACCGCGCCGCCCCCAACGGCACCGGAAACGCTAAGCTCGGCGGCAACTACGCCCCCGTGCTGCGATGGAGTGACAAGGCCAAGGCCGACGGCTACGGCACCACCCTGCACCTGGACAGCGAGCGCCACGAGGACATTGACGAGTTCAGCACCAGCGGCTTCATCGGTGTCACTGTCAACGGTGACGAGATCACCATGGCTGTGCCCGACTCCAAGTGCGTTATCGACAGTGTTACTAGCCGCAGTGTCACTGAGCTGGCTGTTCACTTTGGTTGGAAGCTCGAGAAGCGCCAGATCAAGTACACCGAGCTCGACAACTTCACCGAAGTTATGGCTGCCGGTACTGCTGTCGCTCTGTGCCCCATCCGTTCCATCACCCGCCGCATCAACGGCGAGGAGAAGGTCAACACTTACATGCCCGATGACCAGCCTGAGGGTGGCCCTTGCTTCCAGAAGCTCATCACCACTCTCCAGGGTATTCAGCGTGGCAAGCTCGACGACCCCTTCGGCTGGCGCACCGTCGTCAACGAGGAGGACCTGAAGCTCGCTGCTCTCGAGTAAGCGGCGGGGGTAAACATTGGAGAAGTGGGGCGGTCGTGGGTACTGAATGATAATGAAATGACTTACATCTAATGAAACAAGAGAGAGAGGAAAGTTGCTCAAAAAAATTGTTGAAAGACAGAGCGGACAAGGGGGGGAACAGATTTGCAGATAACACATCAGCGGGTATAAGGGCGGTTGGATAATTGCTTTTAAGTTGTTAGAATAGATGGTCAAGGGAAGCGTGTAGATCTTTCGTTGAATTAAACAAAATTCCATACAAGACCCATCATGTCAGAAATAAGAGCGCCATGACAGATAAAGTCACGCGTTGGTCCTCGTGAGTAAGCATCGAACATCCCGGGGGTAAAATGAGGGGGGATAATACGGCATGAATGGGCTGAGATAATGATGATCTCATTCAATATCTTTGATCTTATTATGGTTGATAGCCCGTTGGGGGCCGGAGAGATAAAATACCCATCAACTTATATCCATTCTTAGGTCTCTGGTTCACTATCCCTTCTACCTTCTAATAACTTTAAATTCGCGGTTGCAAAAGCCCCGTAAACTTTGACAGTGACCTTCTGTTATGAAAACCTATGTACGTCAATCGTCACTAGTAATACATTGTAGAGTAAACCGCAGGTTCAATATGTTCTAATTCGAGGTGCGATAATGCGAGTGTTTTTGGTAAATCTTGGGCTCGACTAAGAGGGAGCTCCAAAGCCACAACGGTGGCAGATACAACTAATTTTGGCCATGATTCGAATGCGTGTGTATCAATTTATGTAAGTAAGGCTCGTTCCTGGGCTATTTATCAAGGAGTTTTCTCATTGCATGGATGGAAAAAAATCACCCCTAATTACTTGCGCATCTCCGCTGTGCAAGAGAAGGAAACCACGATAGAACAAGCTCGTTGAAAACAACTTCCTTTTCCTTGTCATTTAGTTTGGAAAAGTCTAAAATTTCTGAGCTCAGCCCACTTGGCCTGTCGAGCACCCTGAGACACGCCTCTACAAGACCGGTGTACGCGGGTCCCATACGTGAAGGTAGATATCGTTTGGCAACTCTGATGAGGGTATTTTTCACCTCAGTCGCATCGTGGAAAACGCTGCGGACTTCTTCGGGCGTCGCAAAAATTGGTAAGGTTTGCGGTCCGTTTGAAGATCTCAGATGCCTCGGGGCGACCAAGTTAGAGTCGTCTTTCAAAGGGGATACACACACATAAATACATAAAAAACATGGATGCGATCTTGCGCGTAAGTATGTCTTGAATTACTGCCTGCGGCTGCGCGGATGGATACTTCTCCCTCGTTTTGACCAATACCGACCGCGTCGGCTCGAAACGCCAAACCAACATGCCTTCAGCTGAACAGAGCTGCATGCTCCACTGGGTGATGATTGGCGACACGGCTGCGCTGAAAAATTAGCGCTCAGATGGCGCTCAGAAGCCTCCAATAACTAATCGGTACCGTTCATCCTGCGTCTGCAGGGCGGCTCTTAGGGTGATTTGACTTGTCTTGGCGGGTATGTAAGAAGAGAGGAAAAGCCCTGGTATGTGGCAGGTTCAACAACTACCATCGACAAAGCACAGCACCCGCCCGTTTATCAGTCAGCAAGTTGGTTTCGTACCCACGGTCCAACTCCGTCGCTTAATACTGAACTCGGGATGCCTCCTGAGGTGGGATTCGAGAGGATGGACCCTCTAAGCGTCATCGGTTCCGTTATTGGGATTGCTGAGGCTATTGCATGGGCCTACAAGACGATAGACAAGATTAAAAACCTCCCTAAGATGTTCGACAAGGTCAAAAGGGACCTAATTCTTGTGAAAGGCGTCCTCAAGGAAGTCCACAACAGACTTGGTAAATCCAGTCCTACCGATGACCAAACGAAACGGGTCCTGGCGACCATTGGACTTTGCGAAACACATGTGAAGACTCTAAAGGGAATTTTGGATGAGGTGGGGACCAAATTCCGACAAGATCAAGGTGCTGGAAGCTGGGTACAGGCCAAAGTCTGGTATCGAGATGCTCTACATGGGGAAAAGGCGCGCCGTGTTGAGTATCTCCTGGGAGACGTATTGAAAAGCGTGGGGGACCTATCGTCGAGCAAGAAGTTCAAACTAGTGACGCGGAAGAACTTGGATGACATTAAAAAGGCCAGCGAAGAACTCTTGACGATTGAACCATCCCTGACAGACTGGGAGTTCGATAGCATGGATGAGAATTTTGCAACCCCGACGATCGCGGGGGACCTTGGCCAGCAGATCAACCTACAGAGGGGACAAAATATTATTACTGGCGATGTCAATGGGGGCCCTGGCTTTAATTTTGGTAAGACTCTTGATGAGTATGGACATTTCCACCCACCAGGATTCGTCAAGCCACTTGAAGACTTTGAGCGAAAAGCAGAGCCGTTAACACGTCTCTAGGGAAGTCAGTGCATCATAATTATTATATAACCGTGAACTATCCAGGTGAGCCTCAGTTATTTTCTAACCTGCCACTACCGTAGGTGCTTACATAAGTTTCCCAACAGGGTCAGTTCCAAGCGACCAGACTCTCCGTGAACCTGGAAATTCTTTAGTCTCCAAAGGGAATGATCTGGGAGAGATAGGGTATGTTTGAACCTTGAACCATGGGACATAATATCCCCTAAATAATGTAGGAAAGAGCAGATTCCCACCAACTCGACAAGTTCAGAAAATAAGGCTGAGGTATCCAGCCGAGACGGCAAGTCTCCCATTGTAAGTGCGGTGGGTGTTTCTGAAAGAAAGAAAGTTACCCAAACCCGTGGAAATGGAGCCTTGGCCAGTTCGAAAGTTGTGGTTGGGAAATTGCAAGCCCAGGCCAACGACCTCGACTTACCGAGCCCTGATTCTACTCCTCTAGACCCGGTAAATTCTTTTGGAGAATTGAGATTTTAAGTCAGGTGCGACCTTCTTTTGGATTCGATCTGACACGCTATGCGAATAGATGTGATCCTATCTTTGATGGTCTCATTGACTCAAAATTCACACGACCCTCGAAAATCCAGCAACACGTTCTTCCTCTCCTGCTTGCCCATCCACCTCGCAGTTTAATGATACGGTCACAGCCAGGCACTGGAATGACGACTGCGCTTGTCATTGCTATTCTATCTCGTATCGACTGCAGCTTTCCTAATATTGCCCAGGCTATAGTCCTTGTCCAAGGCCATGTCTGGGCATACGAGATTGAGCGAGCCATCAAAGCCATTGGTCATTACTGCAAAGGTCTGAATGTTGCTCTTGTCTTACCGGGTTCACCTACATTCTGCGATCCCATTAAGGCAAACGTGATCATCTCTACACCTGGAACATTGAAGGATTGTCTCAATCGCCGGCGATTCGATGTTAACCAGATTCAACTCCTCGTTTTTGATGCGGATGACATCATGTGGATGTCCCAAGGCATAAAAGATTTATGCCTTAGAGTTAAGGCAATGGTCAAGCCTGCCCAGACTCTTGTGTTGTTGAATAAATCGGACCAAGTTTTACGCAATCTAAGGAACTTTATCCAGGGTGGCACTACTAATATTATCGAACCACCAGGCTCTGAGATAGAAACATATAGATTCCCGCAACTGTTTTTCAAGTGCAACACCGAACAAGACAAATGCCATGGCATTTTGCAGTTATGGCGTTGTGCCACCATTGCTACCGCTATCATATTTATTAGGGTAAGCCTTTTACTTCTCGCTCTTTAGACGACCTGTATGCTAATGTGTGTAGGCAAAAGATGCCCCAGAGCTCCATCAGCGGCTGACTGCAGATAACCACAAGGTATCAAATTTGCATAGTGTAGATTCACAAACCCAAAGAAAAGAGCTCTTAGATGATTTCTGGGAGGGAAAGTCCAGGGTTCTACTCACCGATGACGCCATGGCCCGGGGTATTAATGCGCAGTCTGTCGGAATGATCGTCAACTACGACATTCCTCCGATTAAAAGCTCAAGGCCTCATCAAAACGAAGAAGTGAACTCTGCAAAATTTATACATCGAGTTACGCGGGCTGGTCGGGGTGGGCGAACAGGGCTAACTGTGAGCTTGGTGCAAGATGAAGAAAGCTCAGCAGATCTCTATGCCCTTACAAGACTCTACAAGTTTGACCTGCAACAGATTAATTTCAATGACATGGACAAGGCAGAGGAAGTGATCCAGAGTGTAATTAAGAAAGCTAGTGCAGCTTATGCAGAGAGGTTAGATCAGATGGGGTTTGTCTAAAAAACCCGTACAAAGGTTGTCGTACAGTAAATGCCACTACATCACTGGAAAAAGTGTAGAGTGCCTTACAGTGGTCACCGGTGTTATTTGTACATATATACGGCACGACAGAAGTTAAGCCGATCAATTGACTCTCAATCCTTAGAGCTTCCTCTGTTAGACACGAATGTCCCCCCCTCACAAAGAGGACAAACTAGATTTGTTCTCAGACCCGCCGTCTCGGATAATTATCTAACAGAGAAGGGGGACTATTTGTAGGTAGGATTGGAAGGATTTTGACGTGTCTGGGGGATATTTGGAATGTGCCATGGCACAGAAATTTGAGAATAAAGACAGTCACTACAAAGACAAGCATCGGTTTCTATCCTTGCTAAGACTTTCTGAATAGGATCACTTTGAGTAAGCTATGATGGCAGAGGTCTATAAGAATGAACCATCGCATTCTGATCCCATCTCTTGTTCAAATCACATCAGCTACCTTTACCACCACTTTTACTACCACTTGCACAATCACTTAAAAACCCACAATTCTCATCCTCACACACATGCACATCAATTCCAAAAACTTGACTTTACCTTTTCAACCACCGCTTAATGCATGCTACCCGGGTCTCCACCATTGTGGTACTTATCCTCGGATTTGCTGGCAACACCGTCGGTCAACTAAGATCAGGAATAGGCGCCTTTGCCCCGCCGGCGCCATTTCCTACCAGTATTCTAGAGGTCGCTGTTCAATCCTCTTTCTAAGATGTGTGTCCGCAGGGGACATCTGACAACCCGTTGACAGGAATTTCCTGCACTAATTTTGCACTAATTTTGCTATTGCCAATAAGCGCAGCAAGCCATCTGGTATGACTTCAAAAAGAATCATTAATTTATGTGCTAGTCTCCGTTGGGTTGAAATAGGGTACAACGATCGAGATAAAGACAACCGCCCTTCCACGTGATATATTCGTTCCTGTGGAATCCTGTGGGAAGTATTCGAGAATGATCCCGACTCAGCCACGAGCCGCCCCAACCCAATGGTCAGTGGCGTCTCGAATACTCGCAGAGAAAGTCACCTTGATTGATACAGTTAAAAAGACTTCAAGTAAAGAAGGGGTTACGAAACCAAGTTTCTTTGCTAAATTTAGGAAGTCTCTCAAGACACCACTGGAACGAGTGGACAAATACAAAATAACGTTACAAGCTGATGCTTGTATAGAACATTTGATCGACTAACAGGACGAAATAATCATCAAAAATATTGAATCCAATGATCAAGTAAAACTTTGGTTCGAACAAAATGAGCTGGTCAGAGGTCCTTACTTAATAACCAAAGGCTTGGCTTATATTAACGCCAAAATTGCTGCGATGTCGGAAGACCCTGCCTAGAGCCAAAATGGCAATGTAATGAAAGACGAGCAGATGCTAGTTTGTGTCTTTCGACCAATAAAATGGGACTGGGTGCTGAAGCATCGAGTTTTGGGGGAAGAATTCACCGTTTACTACTATGGCCCGCATAAATACCCGATATGGGCTATTGGTTCCAGCCTTGTTTGTCTGCCCAACATACTCATAATGTTTTACGCCACTTTGGTTCACGTTGTTTACCGTTTTTTATATACTTCTTTTGAGTGCTACTGGGTAGGGCATGAGGAATACATGGAGAACAGCAATGCGTTTCAATTATAGATACACAAGGTTATTCCTTGACAATAACTCTATATCAGCCGTTCACTACTCTCTCTATCCATAGCCTCAATAATACTATTGATGCCCTCCATCAGCTGGTTGGCATCGGTAGATTCCCCCAGTGGTTGGAATGGAAAGAAAATATCCTCGGTGAACTGAAAATGACCTGTACCAATATCGAAGAAATTTGGTGTCTGGTTATCTACATTAAAGACGTCGTCATGCGAACCTATCTGTGTGGTCTTGTTTGTCCTCGATTGTTCGGTGGCGCCCAATCTATCACCAAGGGGTCTTAGACCGCGAATAAATCTCCAAAGCCTTTTAGAAACAAAGGAATTTGAGCTCAGACCCTGAACCAAGTCAAGGGCAACATGGAATTCCTTTTGTGCTGTGCCTGCAAACTTCTGCGGCGCTTGGGAAATGGCGAGAAATATAACGCCAAGGGCGAGAATCAAGAAATAGTTGAAGCACATTTGCTGGGTAGAGTATATATCAGTAGAACGATTAAGGTGATCCAATTTCCAAATCATGTCTTTGGCTAACTGTACCACTGCTTCACAGGTTTTTGGATGCTCCTGTATGAGCAGCGGCGAATGAAGCACTCGTTGGTGCAACAGAATCTTCAATTGGCACTTCCGCAAGTATAATAAGATTCGTAGCCGCTTCATTCCTCGCGAATATTGATGATCGTTCTTTCCCAATTGTAATTCCGGGAGAAGATCATCCCACCATTTAGTAACACGGTAATCTAGAAAAGATATTTCGTCTCGTCCTTTGCGGCTGGAAACGTCGGTCGGCGAGCCATATGAGGCATGCCACACAGATGACACGATGCGGCTGAAAGCGACCATTGCTTTAAGATAGGGGACCTCGTCATCCTTCAAAGTTCAGCTTTCTAGTAGAAGTGAGTTGGAGATTCAAGACTTACTGGCTCTGGGAAATTTTGGTCAATGTCTGTGTCTTGAATCACGAATGGTAAACCGTTTCCGAAGCCCCAGCGTCGATCCAGCGCATGAATGCACCAAAATAAGCGAACCGCCATCTTGCGGTCATGATCGTTCCCAGGCATTTGTCGAATGTACAGCGACTGGTTCAATCCAAGCTCTAGGCACCACCGTGCAACAATTCCTGTGAGTCGCCAGGCTAATGAATCATTGTCCGCTAAGAATTGCCACATTGCCTATCGTATAGACGTCAGTTTCGTTGCTGTCTTAATGCATGTTAAACTATTCTTACTAAGAGAAGAAAGATTTTGATTGTTGGGATGTTGACTTCTTCCCAGAATTTGTCTTGGACTGAAGATTTGACATCTTCAAACAGTGCACTGGCTAATTTGCATGGCCCGCTGGTTTCTGTGATCAAGGCATTGGCAAATGCTACCTTGATTAGTTTTAGTTCGTCCGGCTGAATGATATTAGTGTTTCTTAGTGGCATGTGTTCACACCCATTTTGAGAGAGAACCTCCAACGAGTCGTACAACTTAGTGACATGACCTCGAATGACATCCATCTCGAGAAATGGGTGGGAGATATTGATCTCCTCTTCATAAACATCGCACAGTCTGATGGCCTCTCGGCGTGGAATAAGCCACATAGGATCAACGTTCGGGCAGTCTAGACGAGCATATTGCAAGGAAGGTGAGGGGTCAGCATTTTCGTTGCTGTTTTCAGGATGAAAAACACCCCGAGCATAAAGATTGGTCTGGGCTAGGTTGATATTGAACTTGTAGTGGGCAGTTACCGGAGTGTGAATACTTGTGGTGCTGTTCTCGGAGTACTGGCCATGATTCGTGGAGGATGTGCTTGAAGAAGAGGGTGAACAGTTTGAAGTGGTTGGATTAGGTGTGTTGTCTAGCCCACATTGAAAGCTGGAAGTAACCGAGATCTGTGGCTGAGCAAACTCGTTTGCAATTGGTTCTGTTGGAAGTGACTGAGATGAGCAATTATTCGTAGAATCCAACTGATTTAGGCTCATCTGCCAGTTATATGCTTGTGACTCAGAAGGTACGGGTGGGGAAGCCTGGGCCGGTTGACGTTGTGAAAGCGACTGGTGTTGCACTTCATGGTTGGATCGCCTCATTACAATTAACCTTGTACCGGACGGTTCACTAATAACATTAGTAAAAATGAATAAATAAACTATCAATTTGAAGGCCCAAAAAACCGTACTGGCCGGCTCCCCGTCGACGGGATGCATAGGGTGGGAATGTGCCTAGCAAGTGTTAGTCATCGGTGCTGTGACCTCAAGAATAGAGTCGCACATTTTTTGCCGCTTTTTGCACATCTGCCACATGGGTCTGCACCGTTACACTTTGTTTTCTGTTTTTTGCATTCATAACTAGTTATTCTGTTAAAAAAATAGTTTTGTTAAAGAGGCGGGGGGATGCCTCGTACCATGCAAGGTTGACATAGTGGCCTCGTTTCTTTCTGCTTGTGTCTGTGCTTCGTCCTGCGACCGCTTCATCGATTGTAGAATTATCGCAGTCTGGGTTGTTCATTTTTTTGAACACTAATGTCAACAAAGGGCGGAATGACTGATGAGAGTGCGGTGCTCCGTGAGTGCGGGGTGAAAAGGTAAATGTTTTCCCAGTGCTAGCTCGGAGGTCGAAAGCTAGATAAGGCCGTTTTATTGGGAGATCGCCAATTGGGCAAAAGAGGAAAAAGTGTTCAAATAGGAACTAGAAATTTCCTCATGCTATTGGTCCGCGTGTCTGACAAATACTACGCCGACGAAATCATTTCCGATGCAGTTAGTGCAATTTGGGGAGGTGTACATATGACCCTTGCGACTAACAAGCACAGGAAGCTGATACTCTATGCACGCAAGCTCAAGGCGTTTCAGTATTGGACAGGACAAGTTTTATTCATTTATTTCTTTATCTATGAAATTTTTATTTGGGAGTTTTGTTTATGTTTTCGTACGGCTGTTTTATCATACCTCCCGATGCAAAACACTCCAGGTTAGGCGTGAGCTAACAATGAACGCCTGAGGAGTTGAAAGCCTAGATAAATAAATAGGCGGACGACAATTTTTTTATTTTTTGATACAAATTTTATGAGATTTAAATATTATCTAATTTGCCGCAGCAGAGTAGCTCTCCAGTAGCTTCTTCAGAATCACTGGTGCGTCCATTCGCTCCATCATGATTTCAACCATGCGAAGCCCCGGTCCGTATTTGAACTCCTCTTTTTCTAGAATTTCAGTGAGCTCGCCCCAATTAGATGCCTTTTCTGTCATAGTTTTGTAAGAGCCATCGGTTGGCGCCCCAAAGCAATGCGGAAGTTCAAGATAGCGCCAAGGGGCGACATCGTTATAGGCTGCAGTCGGCCCATGCACTAACCTTTCGATGGTGTATCCATCATTGTTGATGAGAAATATTATCATGTCAAGCCTCTTATTGATGACGGTGCTGAGTTCCTGAGCAGTCATCTGGAAACTCCCATCCCCCTCAAAAAGAATGGTTCGTCCTTGTTGAGATCCTGGCATAGCTAGGTCTCGCTGGGCTAGGGCAACCCCTTGGGAAGCTCCAAGCATGAAGCCAATGGAAAGCCAGACACCAGAGTTTATGAGTGTTGTATCCTGGGGAAGTACAAAATCGCGGCCGCCAGTGCTAGCAGTGCCACTCTCTGTCATGATAACATCTCCCGGCTCGAAAAATCCCGAGATACGTTTCCAGAACGTGTCTTGGCGCAAAGGATCTGTCTTCTGAACAGGAGCAAAGCTTTTCAAGTGCGCACGTAGATTGGGTAGTTGAGGATACTGGGCATATTGGCACAGAGCCTTCGGGTCAAGGAGTGAAAGAACCCGCCGCAGCACACCGCCCGGATGCAAGGCCCACTGCCTCATCTCGCCAACCGATGAACCTACTTGTATTAGATCCTCGTCGAACTTTATTGTTTTGGATGGCTCCGGGATGGTCTTGAAATAGTATGTGTTGACGTTGTTCTCAAATGGGCCGATGTGGAGGATCAAATCGCACTCCTTGACCCACGGAACGTAGACATGATCACCGACAGTGCCATATACACCGTGGAAATTCGGTAGGGTCTCGTTGACAATTCCCTTTCCGAATGGGGTTGTAGCCGTAGGAAATCCAGTAGCCCTGACAAGTTCGTTGGTTTCCATCGCCATGTTATAGCGGGAGGCGCCTGCGTCGACAAGAATGAACGGTTGCTTTGACTGATGAATTTTTTCCACAATCAATTTTGCAACAACCTCCTCTGTGTCGGCGTCATTGGGCTCAAGAGACAAATTTAATGGTGTTGAGAGCAATGAAGCTGGAACTTTGGCGTCAACCATATCTGCTGGAAGCTGGATGTAAACGGGGCGTTTATTATTGATACAGGCAGCAAGCGCGTAATCAATTTGCGAGGGCGCTGTTGACGCGTCCATCAAGTTTTCGTGAGCCACGGTGATCTTAGTGCACATATCGGCAAAGATGGAGTAGTCATCGGGGCTACCATTACAAAGTGAGTGGTGCAGCCTCGCTCCTCGCTGTTGGAGGCCTCGAGCAGGCGTACCAACAATGTGGACAAGGGGGCTTCGCTCTGCATAAGCGCCTGCAATAGCATTGATGGCAGAGAGCTCGCCAACTCCAAAAGTCGTAATTAATGCACCAATGCCTTTGATCCGGGCGTAACCATCTGCTGCGTAGCCGGCATTGAGTTCGTTGCAATTGCCGACCCAATCAAGACCTGCTGGTTCAAGATAGTCCAACGCACTCAAATTGTAGTCTCCAGGAACGCCGTGGACTGAACGCAAGCCAACCTCGTAAAGGCGCTTAAATAAAAAATCTGCAAGATCAATGGTTTCAGCCATCTTTATTCTCGCACAGGTTCAATTTGATAATAGTAATGTTTCAAATGTTGCCTTGTGAGCATGGAATCATTTATATCTTCATAGACGGACAAGTCATTCAAGGGCGGAATTAATTCCAGTAAACTCTATCTAGCTAAGTGAGGTTTCCGTGCATTTTGCTGCGGTTATTGCCGGATCTCTAGGGCAAGCCATGGGCTTGTGATGTTGAACAACAATTCCGATGACTCCACTTTAGCGATTGATACAGCAGCTTTCGTATTAGTATGGGCATGATTGGCTTTCATGATCGGCTTGTCATGGAGAATGTGCTTTCACACGGGTTGGGGTAGTCGTTCCGGTCCGGAAATAAATCCAACTAGACCCAATGTGGTGATTATTCCGGATCCCGTTTATCTCTCCACCAGCCGATCTATGTCCACCAGAGAGTAGAGTAAACCTAATTCAGCACAGTTGAAGAGAGAAATGAGTGCCGTTATCTGGAACAATGAACGTAAAGCTGATGTTAATTTTGATGAACTATTTCCTGTACCATGCACCCTTTTTCCATTTTGACATTACCATTGAATCTGCAGAGTTGATATGACAACAAAAATGGGCAGCCGAGGAAAGCACATCGAGTCGGGGAGAATTAATTCGAAAGATGTTATAATCCTGGAAGCTACGGATTTGGTCAAACAGAACTCTGCCCTTAGCGATGAGCCGTTTGAAGTCAATAAAGCCTTCATACAAGACCCACATCCTTGCAAGGTCAATCTCAGCATTGGGGTCTATCGTTCTGACCAAGGCGCTCCCTGGCCATTGCCAGTCGTACGCAAAGCAGAAGAACTGGTACATCTTGAGAACGATCCTTATAGACATGAGTATACTACGATTGTGGGCGATGAAGAATTTCTTGCAGCTGCTAGAGATTTGACGTTCGGACTTGATCAGCAAAGAAAAGATCAAGATGCACTCCGAGTAACATCAGTTCAAGCTATTTCCGGAACTGGAGCAAACCATCTTGGTGCCATGTTCATCGCGAAAAACTTCAAACCAGGAGCAGTCTGGCTCCCTGATCCTACATGGAGCAACCACTATACCGTATGGGATCACGCAGGCATCCAGTGTCGAGCCTATCCTTACTACGATGAATCCAACCAGTCACTAGGATTTGACAAGATGATGAGCGTCCTTTCCTCCCAATGCCAGAGGGGTGATGCAATTATACTTCAAGCTTGTGCTCACAACCCGACGGGAATAGACCCCTCTAAAGATCAATGGAAGCAAATCGCCCAACTCTGCCAACTTCTTGATCTTTTTGTCTTATTTGACTCAGCTTACCAAGGGTTTGCAACAGGAGATGTCGATGATGACGCTTGGGCAATTCGTCATTTCTTCTACCAGAGCACTCCCGTGAATTTATGCGTGGCTCAATCATTTTCCAAAAACTTTGGACTCTACGGACAACGTGTCGGTGTCTGTCACGTTGCGCTGAGAAGTGATCTGGTCCATGACAAGTCCAGTGTACTATCAGAATTGAGCCACCTTATCCGCGCAGAGTACTCTATGGCCCCGCGATGGGGATGCGAGATTGTCAAACGGATACTCCAAGATACAGAGCTGCGCCAAGAGTGGCATCGGGATTTAATCACTATGAGTAACCGCATCAAGTCAATGAGAGAAGCCCTCTACAGTGAACTACTGGAGTTGGAAACGCCCGGAACTTGGCATCACATCTTGGATCAGGTATGTTTGATGATTTAAACGCTCATGGTAAATCTTACGACTGGGTTCTAATATTTGAAGACTGGAATGTTTTCGTATACTGGTCTCAACCCGGTGCAGGTGTCTCTCTTGCGCCAGAAACACCATATTTACATGTTACAGTCTGGTCGAATTTCGTTGTCTGGCTGTGAGTATCCTTGAGCAATGTTGAAACGGCGAGGTTAAAACAGGAACTGACCATGAATCAAAGTGCAACGTGAAAATGTGTCTTACGTAGCAAATGCCATCGATGCTGTTGTGCGGAATTCTGAATTCAGCGCTAGTTGATCATTTCGTACACAGATACATATTATAGTGGAATTCTTGGGGCCTATTCTCATAAAGTATAGACCTAATATCTTGAATAAAACGCAGATAATATTGGAGTGAATCATCAGAAATGATTTGTTTGCTTGCATCGCAGTCTGAAACAGACAAATACGAGAAGTATTTGGCAGAGGTTAGATAGGCAATCTCGGTTCCCTGTCTGAGGTTGAAGGATCTATAATATTATTACGTCTCATGGCCGGGCAGAAAAGTCTTTCAAAGTTGGTCATAAGCGTCTTTCCCTAAAATATGGTTCTATTTTCTTGACGTCTATGAACATCTGGATGTCATTCGAATGAAGGAATAAGACGTAAAGTTGAATACAAAGGAGAGAGGAAATGGGGAAAATTGGAAAACGGTGTAGTTCATTTAATGTTATTAATTAAATGACTGAAGCCCTCATGATTAAAGATGGCTAAATAACTAACTGCTCGCCTTTACACAACCTGTGGCTGGGGCATGTCTTCTGTGGCCTCAAAGCTTATCCTCCCCGCGGGCAGGAAATAAAGGGCCACCACCGCGCCCTTTCGGACCTGGTTAGATCAATTAGCTTCATTCTAGACTCCAAGAGTGATCTAATCTCACTTCCGGGTAGTGGTGTGTTCCAGCAGACGGACTAGTCCAGCCAGCACCCTGCCATCCTTTCATTCCTTTTAGTTCTGCCCCCTCATCAATCTGGACAACACAGTTGATCTCTCCGTAAGGATGCTGATGATACTGTCCTCTGTAAATTTCTTGACTATCCATAAACACAGTCGTGATACTAAAAAAGTGTGTTTCAGGCTTGGGAAGACTAATCCTGGAACGTCGGTACCTCGCCCCGTCAATCTCAATTGTAGCGCACCAGCCCTCATTTTCTTTAATTCCCTTGCGTATATACTTGCAAAGGTCCTCGTAGTAGCGGTTTCCGGGCCCGTAATTGGCGTTCAAGTACTTTTCGAGATCTTGGCCAGGAGTTCTACAAAAGTCAGAGCAAGCTTGAATGCCAATACTACCTCAATCATGACTGACAAATTCTTAACCTCAGCGAAGAACTCAGAGCATCTGTTCACTAAGGCTTTAGCGGTAGGATATTTTTCGAGGTCAACCTCCTCCCGTTCATTGGTGAATGTGGCAGGCAAGTTGTTGAGCGACATGTTGCACGGCAATGTTTCTGCAATTGAGATTTGTAAAGTAATCTCCTAAATTCGACTGAATAAAAGGAAAAATTTATTCTAAATGTACTTACATGAGAATTTGGCAAGGCTGATGCAGAACTGTGCTAGTCACATTGGTAGCGGAATGAGTATTGAGAGTTCGGAAATCCGACCAATAAGATGGACACGGAAATGATAACGAAATAGGTGTAGTGCAATCGGTACATAGAACAATCGGAATTTACACCAAGATCGTTTATCGATGGAATCATTGACGAAATCAACATCATGTGATTTGAAATCAGGCCTACTGGAAATTAAACATTTCCATAGTCGAACGCAGACGGCTGGGCATGGTCGGTATTGTATTGCTCTTCACGGTTCTTAGATTACTTCCGTATTGTTACACTGAATTCATAATCGATTGTTGCAAGAAAAAAATAAAATAAAAACAAGCCCATTCGCTGGTCTCATTTGGATCGAATAGAGTACAACGATCGGGATAAAGACAACCGCCCTTCCACGTGACATAAGATCTACCATAAATTGTGAACCCAAGCAAATGATGACAAAATCGCATCAAAATATAAAGAGAAACATGGAGAAGCTAGAAATTGCAATCATCGGCGCCGGTATGTCTCATCACTTTCTTCCAAATAATGGTTGGTTAACGTCACAGGATGGCATGGCCTCGCCATGGCAAAAACATATCTAGAAGCCTGTCCGGGAAGTACTATGGCCATCTTCGATTCGGCAGCATCCGTTGGAGGGGTGTGGGCCAATGAAAGGCTTTACACAGGTTTGAAAACGAATAACTTGGTTGGCACGTTCGAGTTTTCTGATTTCCCAATGGCCTTTGACCGATTTGGAGTCAAACCCGGCCAACATATTCCTGGTCAAGTTGTTCATAACTATCTTACCCAAGTTGCTGAGCACTTTGACCTGATCACTAAGACACGGCTCAGTCAAAAAGTTGAGTCTGCAGAATTATTAGATGATGGATCTTGGCTTTTGCAGATCGCTTCCACGAAACCTGAACAATCTTCTCTAGAGACTCAGACAATTGTTGCTCGCAAATTGGTTGTTGCTACGGGCCTTACGTCTGAGCCTTCCATGCCCAAGTTTGAAGGACAAGAGTCCTTTAATCGGCCGCTATTCCACGCAAAAGAACTAAAAGACCGGTCTTCAGAATTGGAAAAGGCCAAACATATTGTTGTTCTTGGAGGCAACAAATCAGCATGGGACACGTGCTTCTTTGCCGCAAAAGCTGGTGCCCATGTGCACATGGTCATGAGGCCAGGAGGCGGCGGACCAAGCTGGGTTTGGCCAGTCCTATTCTCACCCTTCAAAGTCTCTATCCAACGTTTGGCAGCCACTCGTCTTTTTACATGGTTTGACCCATGTATCTGGGGCGAAAAGAAGGGACCAGTGGGGTGGGTGCGCTACGCTCTTCATGAGACCTTTTTTGGGCGCAAGGTTGTCTCAAAATTCTGGAATCTTCTTGAAAGCTTTGCCGAAAAGGCCCACGGCTATAACGAGCATCCAGAGACGCAAAAGCTGAAGCCTTGGGTGAACCCGTTCTGGATGGGAAACTCGCTGAGTATCCATAACTACTCGTCTCCCTGGTTTGATCTAGTCCGCGAGGGCAAGATCACGGTCCATATTGCCGACATCACTCACCTTTCTGACGGCTCGGTGCATCTATCGGATGAGACAACCCTTGGGGTTGATGCATTCGTATGTTGCACTGGGTGGAAGACGCACCCCCCAATAGAATTCTTGCCGAAAGAAGTTGCTCCTATCCTCGGGATTAGATCTGTATCTACAGAGGGTGAAGAATTGGTTGACAAGGCGCGTGTAGAAATATTTTCTTCCTTGCCTGCTGTGCGAGAAGCACCAAGACGAACTCTTCCTCCAGGAACTCCGACACCGACACTCGACCCATCTAACTCAACAGCCAAAGTCTCCTCCGGTTATCGGTTATATCGCTTTTTAGTTCCTTCAAATGGGGAAATGTTTATTAAAAGAAACATTGCGTTCATCGGTAGTCATCTTGCACTTCATGCTGTTATGATAGCCCAACTCCAGGCGTTGTGGATAACGGCATTCTTCATGGACGAGATATCCAACTTAGATTCAGACACCCCCAACCTTGACAAGATCCAGTACGAAACAATTCTCCATAGCGAATACTCTCGCATCAGGCATCCGCATGCTGCTGGCGGTGCCGGAGACAGATGTCCAGATTTGGCGTTCGACTGTTTGCCATATATGGACCTCCTTGTGGATGACTTGGGGCTAAAAAAGTACAGGAAGTCCGGAATTTTATCAGAGATATTCCATAGGTATGGGCCGAAGGATTACCAAGGGATGGTGGGGGAGTGGCTTGATCAGAGGAAGAAGCTAGCAGGAAAAGCTTAGCGATAGTGGTCAGTGGCGGCAGCTGAGAATGGATGTGTCGATACGTGTCAGAATCTTCCGAAGAAAGTTATAATGTGCTAGTACCTGATTCTTCCGCTGAGATTGATTACAAATATATACCGCCGTGAAGATCTAATAAATTTGGACTAGAAATATTGTTTTAATTTGGGAGTGCCCTTCATCTAAAAATAAATAAATAATGCTTAGATTAGAATTAAATTATATATCTAATTTATTCATTTATTTATATTTATATTTTACTTTCACAGTAGGCAGTCAAGAAATAGCAGGAAAAAGTAGAGCGGGGATAATCTTTCAAGGGTTGTATTGTAGTTTGGTCCGAAACCACCATGCTATGACAACTAAACTCGCTCCTACTGCTATGAACCGGCTTTGAACCCAAAAGAGAAAGGCCAAAGCGGTTGGAATCAAGCCATTAATAACTTAAGTATAAGCTGCAATAGCAGCATCGAAGTCGTCGTCGATTCCTTGAACAAGAGCCTGGGCAGCGCTCTGAAGCGACGTGGGCACCTTTGCAACTATAGCGGCACCAAACTCATCTGTGGCAGTCTTTTGCTCTTTGAGGCTAGAGAGAATAATTGAACCCACACCTAGAGCAGTGACTTTGGACTTGGCCTTGACAATTGTGTTGAGTGTGCTCTCAACGATGACAGCGAGCGCCGAGGTTGCAGTTGCGACCTGTACAGCCTCAGCATCAGACAAGGCAGCAGATGCCTTGGCCACAGTAGTGCCGTCATTGGTATCATCAAGCAATGTGTTTGCCTTGGTGACAATTGTCAAGGCGCTGAAGAGGCCACCATCCCAGGCCGCGACAGTTGAATTGAGGTCAAGAGCACTGTCGCCGATCGTATCCATTGCAGCGACGATGGTGTCACCTGAAGCAATGGCAGTTGCGAAAATGCTTGCAACAGTAAGGATCTTGGAGAAGTACATGACGAATTGAGGAATAAAATGGAAAATAGAAAGTTGTAAATGGTTTGAGAGTGCAATAACTACTGAGCTGTGTCTCAATTGCTTGAGCTGGAGAAAGAATATCGTTTTGTGAACGAAAACTGCCATTTAAATAGTCGAAAACGAATATGCAGCTGCATCTATATTTTTCTTCATTCGGCATTTGAGTCTTCGGGGACCTATATTCCGCATCATAAGACGCTTCGCCTAAGTGTTTTAAGCCAATCGCCTCCGCAATTATACTCAATCTGGCACACTCTCCGGATCTTTGCTTGGATCACGCTGACACCTCAAGTTGTGTGATACTATACACATTCCGAAAAGAGCCATGCAAGTATGCATCATATGCCATCGCAAAAAGTTGAGGATATCACGTCGTCGCCCAGAAGGGCTGACGAGCTGGGAGGGGAACTTAGCTGATGTGGACCGGGGCCCTGACAGGGGGGTTCGAGAGAGGAATCTGGGGAACCCGAGCCGCGGCTACACTCGTGTAAAAGAGGACTCGAGATTGCATGTGGGATTAGGTAGCGTTGGAATAGACACAGGAACAGGAATGGGGCGTGTAAGTTCCAAGTATAGTCTTGTGTGCCTTCCCCTCCTTTGGTTGCCATTACACATTACCGAAGATTCCATGTTTGTGGCAGTAACCACTGTATAATGAAGCTCCAGTAAAAATGGTGTCCATTTTTGTTCGAATATCCCCCCTTCAGTCCTCGGACCGAGCCCGATGTCCCCGCCCGCCGTTGTGCTTCACAGTGCTATCCACTCGACCGGATCACTGCATATTCTTGTACTCTCTAGCAGAGGCAACGCAAGCACTTGTGTCTCGCTGTTGACGACGCGCACTCGCTGGCGTCGCCATCCGCCGGGTGAGCCTCGGGGATGAGGCCGAGGGAGCACAAACATGAAGCAGAAGATGGAGTGTGTAACGTCGGCATTTCCTGGTGGCGGGTCGAAGTAGAAAAAATGAGTAGGAGAGCGTCTTTCATAGACCGCCTTTAGATGGCGACGCGTCCGACCCGAGAAATCTTTGGTGTGAGGATTCGAGTACGATATAGAGAATCTCTACGCTGCTTTGTGAGAGAGAAGCCTTCTTCGATGCGACAACTGTTTCAAACCAAAGACGAAAGACAAAACCCACCACGACTATAAGCAAACCAGTACATGTCTGTTTCAGGCTGCAGAATCTCTCCTAGACGTAGGAGGCAGTCCTGCCTGACTCACACGATCCAGCACCCGCCTCATACCCCACGACCAGATACACCTTTGACGATCCGACGACGCCATGTGCACATACTCGTTCCAACAAATGGTCTGCTCTTGCGCCAAGGGTGCCGAGTGCCCTCAAATGACGCGCGGGCAAGCCCTCGTATTTGGCGAGGCCTTCCACATCATGGACATGTTCTTCGCCGTCGACGACCTGGGCGCGGCCTGCGACTACCAGCGGCGGCTTCACGGGCGCAACGCCCCGCCGACGATGCGATGCCCGCGATACGCATTTGACGAGAAGCGAGTTATAAAGGGCAGCTACCGGAAGAGCGACTTGGCCTGCGTCAAGTGCGCCGAGTCGTGCGCACCGCCGAGCATGAGCTGGCAGGCCCCCGGGCCGTACCGTGGGGGAACTAGGGTCATAACGGAGAGCTCGGAGCGGGAGCGGGCCAGGGATGTGGAGGGCAAAGCAGCCGTTCGAGGGGCTGCGAGAGAGGGAGATGGAGTGTACGAGATATCGAAGTAGCATAGATCTGGGAAGCTCCTCTGGGCACTATCTGTCATGGGCTGTTGTCGCTAGCTTCATGTCTTCAAGGTAGATGCCTCCTCCGGCCCCACTCCGTGTCGAGGTGGGGCGATGTCCGGTCTGATTCCGGGGAGCTTATTAGTGAAAAGGTTGCTAGTTTGAGTGGTGTGGTGTACGTTAGGATTAACCTCTTTAATTCAAGAAAATTCGGTGATGGCCATGAGCACGAAGACTTGCCACAAGCTGAGTGAATGCAATTAAATAGTAGAATTTTGTTCCATTTGTATTAATTATCTCCTCCATCTATATTGAGTAGCTTCCGTCGAACGCAAATTCTCCTTTTCCTTCTGTGGCTTTTCTAGACTTCGTCTTTCTAATCATGTCCGATCACAGAATCCGTTCGTATTCTCCAACCTGCCAACATGCATTAGCAAGCACTCCTTATCCTAGAGATGACGCACACTTACATCACCCTCCCAATCAATACCTTCTTTGTCGGTCTGACTATTGGCCTGGTTCAAATTATCGTTATCCACCAAGATGCCGTTAGAGTCGAGAAGTGAAATGTCTTCGCCGCGGCGGTAGCGTTCTATTTGATCTCTCCACGCCGGTACCTGCTCTTCAACGCCAAGGACATGGGTCAACATGACTTCCCAAACAGGGTTTTCCTTTTCAGTAGCATTCTCAATCAGCAACACAATGTCTTCAAGATGTTTCTTGAATTCGTCGGGGCCAAACTGAGCAATTTGTACAATGCGGAAAAGAATCTGGATCCAGTATTGGATGAAGGCGTTGTCGAAACTCGTTTGCATGTATCGAAACTCGACTGTGGTTTGGCTATTCTCTAAATCGCCAAAGTATTTGTAATTGGTTATCGACCCTGTTTCGTCTCGAAGAGATATCGCGAAGCCCGCACGCTTAAAATCTCGGTGAGTGAGGAGCTGCGCGCTCAGCCCTTGCAGTGTTGTCTGTGACCATATTAGCCCAAGGAGCCTTGAGAAGCGTTCTGGCTTATAATTGTTCCAAGCTGCTGCGTCCAATTTACTAGTGAAGGGGGTGTGGGCTGTCATTAACGGATGCTCGTAATGATCCTCGCCCTGCGTGGCAACCGAGTCTTGGGCCATGCGAGAATATTGTTGGATAAACCTGGCACTTTTCTCCCCTAGTCTTGAGGGTGAGACAAGGAATTTGAAGAGGGCATTCTCGAATACTACGACAAGAGTGGCGATTTTCTGAGCTAGCAGAAGCGTCATACCATCCGAGACACCAACGTGGACATGGAGCCCGCAAGACACGTTTGCAGTAATTTCAGCTTCTATTTGGCGAAGCGCCCCAAGGGCCATATTCATTTTGGGCAAGCCTTCTTTTAGTTCATGGGAGCGGAAAACTGGTGTTGACATCTCAATTCCACTCCACTGCTTATGTCTTGTTCTTGGCTGTTTGTACTTGCCCAGGGGCCAATTTTTAAAGAGAAAGTAATTCTGGGCCATATGGGCACCGGGTGTTGGGCAAAGCCCCCGGCCAGAAAAGATGTCACCATATGCAATGCACACTTCTGAGTCGCGGTTACAGTTGGGACAGTCCGTGTCGTCACTGTGAGGGCAAGCATTGGCAATAGGCAAGCCGGTGAGGTCTGCCATTTGTTTTGCGACATTTCCCCGTGCCGAATCAGACACCCACATCTTTTTGCGATTTGATGGGGTTGGTGACTTAAACCCCAGCTCGATGCCAAAGGTCAAGTCGGAAATCCTAGCTTTGCTAGAGTGCATGGTCGCAAGCTCCATGATGGCAAGTTTGGCTTGGGTAAACAAAACATGCTAGGAGGAAAAATTAACAATTTTTTTTGCAGTGCAATCTACAATAATATAGTGCCTGCACAAACAGGTTTTGCGACCAGTGTTCCTGCATCACTGGGCTATTGTTCATGAAATTGTGCATTGTTCACACAACAAAGCAACAAAGCCGATTGATTCAATGGCCAATTCATTGACGCAGTACAGTTCGGAGGATGTTTTCGCAATGACTAACAACGGGAAAATTATTACGTTTATTTTACTTTAATTTTTATTATTTAGCCGCTACATTCAATTCGGAATCCAGCTCGCCACGGAGATATATTACTCGGCTATTTAGCTAAACTGAATCAAAACCTGAATCAAGCCACAGCCCTTCGTTTCGTTTATGGGCGGCAGCCCAGAGGTCTGATTTAGCACGGCGATCACGTCAATAATGTCCAAGACATTTCACTGTGAAAACCGACGGTCCCCTCCTCTTTCACGTGAATCGAGTCAAGCGAGGGGCTATCTATGATTTAGGAACAGATCAACACGTCTAACCCCAACGCGACTCAACGGCCTGGCTTGTGGTGTGGCAGTCAATTTCCCCATCCGTATCCCACTCCCGAGCTGCGCACAAACACGGGGTCGTGTCTCAAATGGATGAAGTGTAGAACTCAGGGCGATAGGGTTCGCCGGTTTGTAGTTGTAATCGGCCAATTGCAACATGAGGGGGCGCACGGCCTACACAACGGGTTGCTCGGCATACAGTCAGCATCGCATGGCACCGAAACAATGGCTTGCTTACAGGGGACTCTCT
The DNA here is from genome assembly GCA_020809705.1 of Calonectria ilicicola. NCBI lineage: Eukaryota > Fungi > Ascomycota > Sordariomycetes > Hypocreales > Nectriaceae > Calonectria > Calonectria ilicicola. Next base: position 649,251 of record CP085828.1, on the reverse strand, counting down.
CTGTCTCTCTGTCCCTGTCCCTCACTTCTCACTTCTCACTCTCACTGGCTTTTTCGCGCCATGATGATGTCGTACTACGGCCTCCCCACATTGACCTGACAAAGGTTGAGCGATCCATAGGCCAGCCGGCACATGCGATCGACGGCATCCGCCCTCCAGCTCCCGGCCCGTATCGCTGAGGCACAGTTCCTGCAGGCCGCGGGGCTGCGTCATGGGCTCCTCAGCCCGCCTTAAAATCTGGGACTAGCTGGGATACCAGCAACAAGGTCAAACACACCGGCGGCCGAGCTGGCTCATCTACATGGCCTTGAGGGGATATCAAGCGGTACAAGGATGGGAGCTGTGTCCTCCACAACAGTGCGGCTAACCCAAGTGATTTTTTTTTTCGCGTGTAGATCGGCATGCCACGTAACATCTCGTTGGTTGACTTTGGTGATGCAGGAGAGCGCCCGAATGTGCAAATGAAGGGGGCTGTTGTAGATGCGACCGAGACCTCATTTCCCATCTTCAGTCGTTCATCTGCCAACTCGAGTAGCATGAGCTGAGTTCTAAGTTGGCTGCGTATTTTTGGTTCCCGTCACGGATCGCATGACGTCGCTGTCTTTCATCCGCGCTCGCGCTGGTTCGCACGTCAGGCCACGCGCTTTCACGGCATTTTTTTGCCCCAAAGACTAACGGCTGCGGGGTCTGGTCTGGCCTGGCTGGGTGACCCCGGATTGCCCTATCACTGGAGATGGGTGATTCTAGTTTTCTCGCCGCTGACGGATGGAGAGCGTAAATTCGTGGCGCAACTTGGCTGGCAAGCTAGAGGCACGCTAGCCTCTCGACTCTCCAGCTCCCGCCGATCGGTCGGACTCTGTTTCCTGTGCCGCGTCCACATTTTGACAGGCGTCACAGCATCAAAATGCGATAAAGTACAACGGGAGGAGGCGGAAAGTGTAAGTGTCAACCAGGGAGGCTTTGGCTCAATCTTGCGGTTGCGCGTCTTGTTGGTTAGGCGTTCGTCGTGGCTGGAACATTGATTCACCCACGAACTTCTAGAAGGCAGCGGATCCGATGCAAGACACAATCTTTCCCATCATGATCACCAGGGGAGAATTGAGACATGCAAGCAAAAGCAAATAGCCATGACTGAATGTCGCAATATGTGCTTCTGAAACTCGGTGCCACCCGGGAAACGATTGGGATTTTGAATAAGGCCGTTGACAATGGATTATCGAGTCAGAGGCCCAACCTTGACACTAACACACTAGCTTAAACCCTAATCTGCGTGGCCTTGGAGGCCCTTTCCAACTCTTCCATGTCTTCATGATCCGGTTGTAACGTGTGGGTTTCCGATAACCGCTAATCATTCTTCAGCCTATCCCCTTCTTGATCATTACCCAACTGTGCTTACTCTCATTCGTTTCGGCACCATGATCGACAATTTTCGTCTATAGCTGGCGCTGTTAATCCCCTGCCTTGGCGAAACCTGCCAGAGAGGCGGATCTGGGGGGCGAGTCAGTGCATCCCACTTGGTCCATCATCTGCAAGATGCTGACCCTCCTCACGTATTTTGGCTGCAAACATGGATGCGAATCACATCACTGGGGCCCGTCCGTAACCGGCTCCCTGGGCGGCGGATCCAGTCTCAGCCGCGCCTAGTGAATGATGGGTTGGACTAACGGGGGCAAACCCTGCCATCGAGTAGCTGTGCTTTGGGCTTTTTCCCAGCATTAAGGTACGTATCCAATACATCGACCATGAGTCGATCCTACGTCCCAATCTTGCTAGCAGCCAACTGCTTTGCATCCGACACTTGGCCGATGAGAAAACCCTGCGTAGTGACGGTGTGTTGATTGAGGACCGTGCAAAACGGATGAGCGCGGGTTGATGTGCATGATCCTTGGACGATTCCATATCAAGGTCCCCAGATCCCTTTGGTTCTCATCTTCATATCCCATCAATTCACCTGTTTCTCCGAAGGCCCTCAGTCTGGGGGCAGCCCTTCCTTCACCACGCCGTCCATCATCGAGTTTCGGTCGACGCCCCCTCCACCTCCGCAGCCATGAACACTGACAGCTTTGGTTCGGGGACGGAGGGGTACTCCCAAGTCGCTCTCTACATCATCGTTGTGTTTTTGGCAATATCCATGTACAATGTCATCGAGTTGACCTTTATCATCTGGGGTACCTTCAAGAGGCACTCCGGCCTCTACTTCTGGTCTTTTCTGGGCGCCTCTTGGGGCATCCCCGTGTACGCTGGAGGATTCCTCATCAAATACTTCTCCTCGGCGTCACTGGGATATCTGGCTGCGACCTTTATTGCGGTTGGCTGGGTAGCAATGGTAACTGGCCAGTCATTGGTATTGTGGTCACGACTGCATTTGGTATTGCGGAATCGGCAACGACTCAGGATGATATTATGGATGATTATTATTGATGGGTTTCTGTGTCACGGTGCCATTATCCCGATGATTTATGGATCATTTTCCAACCACCCCGAGATCTGGAAGAGGCCTTACAACATCATGGAAAAGATTCAGGTTTCAATCTTTTTTATCCAAGAAATCATCATTTCCTGCTTCTACATTTTTGAGACAGTCAAACTTATGAAGGTAGAGAGGACGATCGGCAGCGGCCAGGCTAGCCGTCGACTGATGAACCACCTCATCTTTGTCAACATTGTTATTATTCTCCTTGACATCACCATCTTGGGACTCGAGTACGCCGATCAGTACCAGTACCAGACTTCTTACAAGGCATTTGTCTACAGCGTCAAGCTAAAGCTCGAGTTCACCATCCTCAATCGCCTTGTCGAGATGACGACTGGCAACCGAGATGCCAGCTCAGACCCTCGAAGTCGCAACCGAACCCATCCCACAGCCAAGACAAATACAATCGATCTCGAAACCTTCCCCGGCGAGCATGTCTCGAAGCCCTCGGGCGACGTCGCGTATCAGGCTTATGCTATGGGTGGCGAGGAAGGTTCCTCTAGCAGACAACAGTACAGTCGGCGCGCACCTCGAGATGCGGACATTATGATGACAACAGAAATTATGGTTCATAGAGAGGTTCGAAGTGATGATACCTGCAGTGATGGAAGAAAGTCGTCGGCATCGTCCACGATCGGCGTAAACAAGGCGTTTGATGGGGAGGTCACGTCCAAGTCGTCATCAGAGATACACTTGGCGACACGCGGTTACTAAACGGATCAAGGCGTAGTTTCTTTTCTCCCAGATACCCTTCATAGCAACGATATCATACACAATATGTTTTGGATACATTGAATCAAGGTTATGCAACCTGGACCCGATGTGCTGGTCCTCAAATTACCATATCCGTGCCACCTCGCACATGTGAAAAAGAGTCGGGCTGGCGCTTCGCCAAGCAGACCGTTGGAGAGCTAAACTGCAGGACTTTATAGAATCGTACAAAGCGAAGGTAGATCTCCGTTTTAAAGTTCGCATGGTCATCTCAGTCATTTTAGGGGAACCTCGTCCCGGCCGGCACCAATGTAGATCTATCAGGGGTCGTGCGAACTCCTCGACAATCGACTAACAAGGGGATTCACCACAAGCGAAACCCCGGATGTGTGGGTGGCTTGGAGCCAGTATTAAGCGCCATGCATTAGCCAGCCTTCCGCGTATAACAAGACGTCCAGCCACTTGCAACGGCCATCGGTTTGCGTTGCCGACTACCGAGAACGGCTTTCGGTGAGTGTCGAGGTGAGTCTAGGTGAGTTGCGCAGAGTGGCTTGTTCTGTTTCATGAGGGTGAGGGTAAACTAGGTTCAAGCTGTGTGGCGTAGAATTGAGAAAGAACCGAGTCCTAATTTCCCATTCGCACACATGTTTCAAAACGGCGTAGACGGCAACAATGTGGACCGAAAACGTGGTTATTCTACTGACAATGTTCTAAAATGAGCTCGTAGAGTGCAAAACAGTGAACCATGAGGATTTAAGCTCTTAATTATGCTTGATTGCCCAAAGGTCGCATCGCCTCGTTATTGCGCAACACTTTTTATTACCACTTCCCCTTTCAAGACCGAAGCGACAGGCATTAGCGGAGAAACTCAAGGGCCGCCAGTCGCCAAAGAGCGGTAAATGTAACCTTCCGAACCCGCTAGTCCAATGGAAGCATCAATCACTCCACACAAACATCGTGCAAGTCCCGATTAAGGGACAAGGCCGCGCAGGATACAGAGGCAATCTGCCGAGAAACTGGCAAGCAAGGCGCGTGATGTCACATTTTCCTACTCTCCCCCATGTCTCTCTGCATCGGGATATACGATACATCCCTGTCCCGTCATCCAATTGAACGCATGCCATCGGACACGAGTTGACAGACGACAGGGGATAGCTCGTGGTGCGAGCATGGCTTATAAGACGCCTCAGCGTCCCTCGCGGGGCAATGCTCCCGCATCCACGACTCGGAGTCTCTGTGTTGCAGTCATGGCCATTTCCGGACTCGTCGGCCTGCTGGCAATTGCTTTGCAGTTGTGGTCCGTCAAGGCCGCAGTCGAGCTGGATGTGAATGTCACCGCCATAACGGCAAAGGTCGAATCTGATTGGTCCACTCACTACTACTCAGCAAAGAACCCGCTGCTGATTGGCAATGACGGAGATGCAGACACGGGCGGATTTCACCTTTTCAACCTCGACTCGGACAAGCTTCCAGAAGTGGCTTCGAAGCTCACAGGTCGAACAAAATTGGTCACCACAGTTTACGGAGTTGGAAAGAAGGACATAATCGCCACTATTGCCGCCCCAGACTCTGTCATTCGCCTGTTTGAAGCGCCCTCCGTCAACCACCTCAAGGATGCAGACTTTAAATTGTTGGGAGATTGGTCTGCGCTGTGTTCGTGGAAGAGCCAGTCTGGAAATAACTATCTATACTTTTTTGGTAAGGGCCAGGCCGTTCAGCTGCTTGTGCGCGAAAGCAGACGATCGGTCGAGATTGTAGAGGTAAATGAAACACATGCATGCATGCGGTGAGAGCGTCAAAATACTGACAATAACAGATTCAAACCTTCGATACAAAATTCGAAGCTAGTGGGTGCGCTGTATCGCCATCGCAGTCACGCATGTTCCTGTCCGTGGATGACGATAAGAACGTCTACACGTTTCCCCTAGCAGAGAGTACTAAGGCACCTGAAATCACAATCTTTGGTGAGACAGGAGATGACGTAACTGGCTTGGCTGTCTACGTTGCCAAAAAGAATGGCTCTGACTACCTTTTTGCCGCCCAGGAGAACAAAATTGCCGTTTACGACAAGTCCTTTAAATTCTTGGCCACCCTAAGTTTGACTGGTTCGGAGGATATCGAGATTGAAGGCCTCAGCGTTTATCAAGCATCCACCTCCAACTATCCCCAAGGCGTGTTGTCCTACGCAATTGAGACGGAAGACACAAAGGGATTCGGCGTGACTTCCCTAGTGAAGGTCCTCGGCAAGATTGGCATCGATGCAAACACTGCATACAACCCACGGAATGCCAAGGCCACCTCGAAGAACCCGATTGACGAGCACTGCTCTGCAAGTGGCTACCTCGACAGTGGTAGCCAATCATGCGAGTGCTTCGCAGGCTTTGACGGGCTCACCTGTGACTCCTACACTTGCACTGACGATTGCTCCGGTCATGGAACCTGCGCTGGACCCAACATTTGCAACTGCGAAAAGGGCTGGGGAGGATTGCATTGCTCTTTTCTACTTGTAGAGCCGACCTATGAGACCGATTCACGAGCCGGGGATGGCGACGATCCGGCCATATGGATCTCGCCCATCTCCCGTGAGGATTCTCGAATCGTGGCTACGATGAAATCCGGAGATGCTGCTGGTCTGGGCGTGTATGACTTGACAGGCAAGCTTGTGCAGGAATTCTCTGCCGGTGAGCCCAACAATGTCGACATCATCTACGGCTTCAAGGCTGGAAACCGCACTGTTGACTTGGCATTTGCCGCTTGCCGTGAAGACGACACACTCTGGTAGGCTTTGACTTTTCTGAATTTTGATGAAATATGCTGACAACGTTAGTCTCTTCGAAATGCTCTCCAACGGAACCCTAACAAACATTGAGGGCGGCTCCCATCCCGTGGTGGACGACTTTAGCGTCTACGGCTCATGCACATACCGCTCACCCAGCACTGGAAAGCAATATCTTTTCGTCAATGAGAAGTCCGCCCGCTATCTTCAATACGAGCTAACCTCCACCGCAAACGGCACACTTCAAACCACCCTGGTCAGAGACTTCCAAGGAGGAAGCGGAGGACAGGTCGAGGGATGCGTGACGGATGAAGTCAACGGCTGGATCTTTATCGGCGAGGAACCATCTGCGCTCTGGAGATATGGAGCAGAGCCTGATTCCAAAGATTCTGGTGTTCTTGTCGCCCAGGTTAGCGATGGCCATCTTTATGGTGATGTCGAAGGTGTCACCATCGTTCTTGGACCCACGGCAGACCAAGGCTTCATCTTGGTATCTTGCCAGGGTGTCAGCGCCTACAACGTCTACCGCCGCGGCGCGCCACACGATTTTGTTACCACTTTCACCATCACCGCATCCTCGGACAACAAGATTGACGCCGTGAGCAACACGGACGGAGTCGCAGCTGTGGGCGTGGCCCTAAACGACGATTTCCCCTACGGTTTGCTTGTGACCCACGACGACGCAAATCAGCTACCAAACGGGACCACCAGCGCCGAGGCCAGCTTTAAAATTATTAGCCTCGAGCATATTCTGGGCTCTAAATATCTCGGAATTGATGGGCTGTTGGATGAAATTGACCCAGACTGGGATCCTCGAGCTTGATGCTTGATGAGAAATGCTTCATACAGCACTGCTCAGTAAATGCTGACTCATTGTACCTATTCTTGAAGTCACAATTTTTTTTACTTCAATAGATGATAAACATAGACGATGTTCACGAAGACCACTCAACCTCATTCTCCTCCCTCTGTAAACAGTGTAGATTTACCCCCCTTACCCTAGACATCAACCAGGCTCAACACTGCATCCTTTCCATCACATGCCAATGTGCTCGAAAGATCTTCAATAGAATTGATTTCTTTCATGAATTTTTATAGATTACCAAATGCATGTGCCAGTTCTTTTGTACTGTTTATCCCAACACAGTAATCCACGACTCCGAAGAATCCCGACAGCCAGATGACTCTTAATCCATGACAAGAACCCCAATCAATCGCCAAGACCTGGCGCTGGCATAACCTGTTCTCCTTCTAATATAAGATTGCTTCTTTGATAGGGGTCACATGGGCCATAGTCAAATTTCCCGTCCAAAGCGATCCGTCTAAGTGACAAGACACACCTTTACCTCTTTTAGTGCTGAATAGAGCCTCAATAAATCTCAATTTCCCCGCCGGGGAAAGTTAGCGTTAAAGTGGTGTGTTATGAAATGTATTAAATTCCTTTCCTAGTAGAACATACAAGACTTTTATCCCAGTGTTCCTCCTAAACTCCGTACGCCAGCCCTCTGACCAGGCCTTCAGCTGGCCTCATTGATTTCAGCTGCGATGGAGAGTAGCTCGTCGAGCCATTGGTGGTTCTTTTGGAGTTCCTTAAGGAACTCGGTCTCTTGATAGCGTAATTAGGCATTTATGTCTAATTTTATTAGTAAGAATTGGAGGAGCTCCAGTTGATTGTTGATGAAGTCTGTTATTTCCTGAGCTACTCTAAGACATGCATAGGATCTGGCCCTAAGGATCCTGCAGCCTAGCATCGCAAGCTATACTATTATCTGTTAATGTAAAGGGAGCAGACCACCACCCCAAGGCAGCTGCATAGCCTGTACATTAGCTCTATAGAGATGTGGCCGAATGGGTTCTATCTCCTTCAAGCCATTTGAGTATAAGATCTGGATATATCTCTTATATTGGTAGATTTGAGGATCCTCGGCTTCCTTGTTAGCTATTAGCTGGAAGTGGATAATAGTGCGAGTGTGGCTCATTTTTTTGGTGGGGCGGCTGAGGTTAAGAAAGATGTGAAAAGATGGGTTGAATTGAATGGCTTGAGTTGGGGCAGGGAACGCATTTTAATATTAGGCTTTATTAGACTTTTCTATCAAGGTATCGGAGATGACATTTCTAGGTTATTATGACGTTTGGTAACTTTCTTGTTTTGGGTTTGTATCTGCAAGCCTTATTTGGTGTATTGACCTTGCTGGATAACTAGACTTGTGTATAAGTAAAAAGAGAATAAATCTCAATAAGCCAGCCCACCTGTCACCAACCGCCCAAACTCCAGATTCTCCACCATGAAAACGCATCCGCGACAGCATCCTTAAGCTAGCCTCAAATAAAAAACGCCATGATTGCTTCTTGATGCCAGAGGGCAACATAGCGTCTCGGTTCGCGCCCGCGGCGTCGAAGCTGGCATGAGGAGGCGCTTCAACTGGAAGATTGCTCGACTTACGGAGGAAACGGAGTATGCTTTTGGACTTCGCCCCATGCCTTGTCTTCTCTTAGTTTCTCTTTCAATAACCAAACCAATAGGCTCCACTGGCTTCCTCCAACATCCTCCTGACACATCCTGATTTGCCCCTCTACCCGACAAGGTTCGAGATGCCACACCGACGCCAGCGTTCGTCTCCTTTTTCTTTCATTTCCGCTTGCAAGGAATTGGCTGGAGATGGCGGATTCCGGCTTGTATTCGTTGCTTCGAGGCTGGCTGGCTGGCTGTCGGTCTGGTCTCACTTTATTGAACGACTTATTGACGCTGGCGGGGTCAATAGAGTCAAGGGTCAGCTGCCTCACCAGATGAGAGAACACCATCCATCTTTTGTCGATACTATTGACCATGGCTTCTATAAAGAAGGCTGTAGATCTTCTCTGGATTCATATTTCATCCCCAGGCTTGTTTCAGCAACTCAATCTTGAACCACAACAACCTCAGCTCAGTATCAACACCACAACTCATCTATCACGACACACATCATGAAGTTCACCCTTGCCACCCTTGCCCTTGTGGCAACCACTACTCTTGCTGCTCCTACAGCCGAGGCAGAGCCTTGGTGTGAGCGCATTGGCCAATCCTGCTGGAAGAACAAGCGAGAGGCTGCTACTGAAGCCGAACCTGTCCCTTGGTGCGAGCGTATCGGCCAGTCCTGCTGGAAGGTCAAGCGTGCCGCCGAGGCATTCAGCGAAGCCATCACTTCCTCTGGCGGTCTTGCAGCTCGAGACGCTGCTTCCGACCTCAGCAACCTCGCAGGAGGCGCCGCTTTCAAGGCCAAGCGCTCCGTCAACGAGCTCGCCGGCCACCTCGCCCTCGCCGCCGACAGCCCCGAAGAATACTACAGGGCCCTTGCCTTGGCCGACCAGTTCCACCCGGACAGCGACGAGAAGGAGAAGCGTGATGCCCTTCCCAACCCATGGTGCGAGAGAATTGGCCAGTCATGCTGGAAGCGCGACGCCGAGGCCGACAAGGAGGCCGTCGTCAAGGACAAGCGCTGGTGCGAGCGCATAGGTCAATCTTGCTGGAAGGCGAAGCGGGCCGCCAAGGCAGTTCTGGATGTCATTGGCCATGAAGATGAGGGTCTCGAGAAGAGATCCTTCGACCCCGACTTCTTCTCCAAGCGCGAGGCTCAGCCGTGGTGCGAGCGCATCGGACAGTCCTGCTGGAAGGAGAAGCGTGAGGCTCACCCCGAACCCTGGTGCGAGCGTATCGGCCAGTCTTGCTGGAAGGCACGCCGAGATCTCACCACCATGCGCACTGTTGCCAGGAGCATCGTGGAGGCTTATGAATAAGTTAGTTGACCTGTCTCTCTTCCTTCGCTGCAACACACATGCTAACCCATATACCTAGGTTCCCTGACACCAAAACGCCACAAAACGTCTGTTGGTTATTACCAGACATCAATAATTGTTAAATATTATTCGCAAATTTTTGAAAATATGACATTGGATAACCCGGCACGCAAAGGTTCTAACAAACCTTTCTTCTATTCTTTGCGGCCATAAAGTGCTGCCCCCTTTTACTTTTGGATAACGGTAGATGACAAACGTCAACTGCTTTTTTGGACAAGCATATTGGTCGAGTCAAAGACTATTGTGCTGAAGCGTGGCCTGGGCAAATAGTTATTGGAGTATAAATATGAATCAATGAATATTGTCTTGAATATTTTGATTTTGTCACCGTCGTGAACCCCAAATGTCTACCCAAGCCATTCCCTATGCACCTTTTTCTATCATTTTCCTTTTTGGCTCCGCCCGACTTCGCCTTGACCAAAGCAATACTATACAAATATTTGGACATGAGCCATGCGTTAGTGGTGATTATTAACTTTGTATACAATAGCCCCCTGAGGTAGCCATCATTTATCTTTTTCGGGTGTCTTTGCCCTTTTTCTTCCCCTTTTTCTTGTCTTTTGGTAGCTCCAGTTTTGTTCCCTTCAGTTGCTCCGCCATGATCTGGAGCATGTAGTCATCAATATTATGCATCCTGTCACCCCATGCATTGTACTCTATCTCCTGCTCCGCCTGTGGTTCCAAATCATCTAAACCACCATCCAACACCGATTTACTCAGTGGCGTTCCCTGCCGTGTGGTTGAGGCACCGGATGCATTGTTGCTGGGTTTCTCTGTGAAGTCTGCATCATCGGCCTGGATTTCCTTCTCTGCAACGCGCGCGGCGGCAACGTCTTCCTTGTCTTCTGCCTGCTCGAGTGCGCGGCCAACTGTTCTTTGATCCGAATTGCTGCTGGGTCCACCTAATACCCGGTCTAAAGCAGCATCCGCAGCATCAACACCTTCGCTGGTTGAGTCGACCTTGTCAACCAAGGCTTGTTGCACAGACACCTTGTTGAAGTGATCCGTGGTGAATTCACCTTCTTGAATAACAACATCGTCGAGCATTTGCTTCTGGGAGGCCTTGCGAAGAATATTCGCTTCAATAGTGTGTTCGCTGATGAGACGGTAAATGTGCACATCACGAGTCTGCCCAATTCGATGGCATCGATCTTGGCACTGCTTGTCCATTGCGGGATTCCAATCTTGATCGTAAAATATGACCGTATCAGCACCAGTAAGGTTAATTCCGAGACCACCGGATCGTGTGGATAAAATGAAACACAATATTCGAGTGTCGTGATTGAATCGGTCAGTTAAAATTTGGCGCTGTTCAACCTTGGTAGCTCCGTCCAAGCGAAGGTACTTGTGCCCATGAATGTTGAGGAATCTTTCAAGGACATCCAGTACCTTGGTCATCTGTGTAAAGATGAGGGCGCGATGACCACCTGCTTGCAGTTTTCGTAATAATTTGTCCAAAGCTTGGAGTTTGCCGCAGTCATATTGGAGCAGTCGTTTGTCGGGGAATTGGATGCTTAGTCGCATTCGCGCCTCATGCCAAGGGTCCAAAGGAGCCTCCTTGGGCAGGAAAGGTGCCCAACGGACGGGTGCAGACAATTTGAGATCCTCCTCAGTGAATGCTTCCACGCCTTTGCGGCCCAGGACAATTTGGTCAAGATCTCTAGTAACAACAGCCGGAGTGACGCAGGAAAATTTCTCGATTGTAGTCTTGTAGCTATCGGCACGTTGATCAATAGTGCTTATCATGGACTGAATAATTGGCGATTCCTCTTCGAACCAAGCCATGATATTCCGTGGCACCTTTGGTCGTGGTTTGTGAGGGCGCTTGTCGGCGCCGATAGTGAGAAACTCGACCACATTTTTGCCATAAATGGGTTTTTGTTGTCGGCGTAGGGCATTCAGATAAACGCAATGCTGCAGCTCTTCAAAACGTCCCCAGCGGGATGCACCTTCAAGATAGGCAATGCTTGACTCGACAGTAGCTGGGTCTAGGTTCATTCGAGACTTTTGTGCTCGAGCCTTTTGCGCCTCACGAAGATCCATTAACGCTCTGTGAGAACTAAGTTGGGCAATCCTGTCGGTTTTGGCAGAAGACAGATGCTCGTATTTGGTCGGAATGAGATTGAGGAACCCCAAGTCGACAGTACTCATAGGCTTCACTGTGAGAAGTTTCCGAACTTTCCTATCAGAAATATCGTACGTGGAAGCAACAGATTTTGCCATTCGGAAGGATGTCATGATCGGCCGGTCAACGAATAGATCAGGATGGTTGCAGACCTTTCGCAGTTGCATTAAACAGTTAATAATAGATAAGTAGTTGCCAGAAGCCAATGTAGCCTTCGTGTCTGTTCGGGACAGGAATCCATCGTAGAGTTCACGCTGGCGTTTCGATAGTCGACAGAATTCCACGTGTTCATATTTGGCTGGCATTTGTTTCTCGACATCCGCCTTGAGTCGCCGAAGAAGATATGGTCTAAGAACTTTGTGAAGCTTGGAAATGATGGCCCTGGCCTCATCATCCATTTGTTCTCGGCCACTTTCAAGAATCTGCGACTCTGGTTTCTGGAACCAATCATGGAATTCTTGGAGGTCGGCGAATCCGCCCACGCCGTTCTGAGCCGGCATCAGGAAGAACAACAGCGACCAAAGCTCAGTCAGGTTGTTCTGGAGTGGGGTTCCTGTGAGGAGCAATCGAGCTTGGGTATTGAAGCCAAGAAGGGTTTGCCATCGCTGGGACTTGAAATTTTTGATGTTGTGTGCCTCATCCAAGATCATATAATGCCAACGTCGTCGTTTGAATACCTGCTGATCTTGAAGAACAAGCTGATATGACGTGATGCATACATTCCAGACATCATCGTTGTTCCATCCCTGTCGCTTCCTCTTTCTTTCCTCTTGAGAACCATAGTACGACAAGATCTTGAAGCCAGGGCACCACTTTTTAAACTCCATCTCCCAGTTGAGCATGACACTGGTGGGGACGATCACTAAATGTGGACCCCAGACTTCATGTTGACAAGCCAAATGGGCTAGGAGGGCTATGGTCTGAATAGTTTTGCCGAGACCCATTTCATCGGCTAGAATGCCATTGGTGCTATTAGCGTACAGTCCGGCCAACCAATCAAGTCCATCCCGTTGGTATTCTCGCAGAGTACCACGAAGGAGAAACGGCACCTCTGTCTTGTGCCTCGATGGGGTCTGCGGCGTGGCAGACCTGCTTGGCTTGGGTTTATCAATGGCCATACCAGTATCGGAGGTGACGTCGAAATCGGAAGGTTTCGTCTCTGAACTGGGCGGGGGTGAAAGACTATCGTTTGAGCTTGGCGGATTGGTGACTGGATCCGTCTCTGCGGTCTGAGGTTTATCCATGGTTATCTCTGCTGAGGTTTGCTCGTCAGGGTTTTTACTGTGTTGGTCGTCAACTTCAGTCATGGCGACATCTTGATCAACGGTGTCTTCCTCGACTTCTGACACCGGCGTCTTTGGATCCAACGTGGCTTCAGGGGCCTCGACGAGTGTTGAGGTTGACTTCAACTCATCCCCAGGATCTGTCTGTGTGCCATTAACCTGGGCCTCCGTGGATGTAGACTCCTCTTCTTTGGATGGCTGAGGGCTGGGGTGTCCATTCGTTGTTGGATGGTCGCCGTCGACGGATTCTGGGCGCTGCACCAGAGAGACTTCATCATCTTCAGCAGGATCCATAGCGGCCATGGCAGGATCCTGTGCATCGGCATCTTTCATCTCTACATCTTCATTCGACGGTTCAGGAGTTTGGGCAGCGGCTTCTTCGTTCATCTTTTTGAGCTCGGATTTCCCAAAGAATAGACCTAGTAAGCCGCCAGCATCATCACCAGACTCATCCTCGGATTCGTCATCAGAACCGACATCGTCATCGTCGTCATCGCTTTCATCCATATCGGTTGATCCCATATCGTCGTCCATGTTGACAGACTCATCGCTCGATTCAGCAGCCTCGGTGGCGGTGGCTTCCACTGCCTCGGTATCTTCTCGACTGAGGCCATCAACGGGTGTTTCAGCTTCCTCTGTCGACTTGTCCAAGTCGGGTATGTTTGCATATTTCGCGCGTAGCTGTTCTTGAGTGAGATTCTCATCCGCAGGGTCCAGTTCGTCTTCCTCATCCTCGGCGTCCTCATCGTCGGACATGTTATCGCTGTCCTCTTCTTTTTGGCCATCTTCGTCGTCGCCATCATCCTCATTTGACGCCAGGCCCAGATCGTCATCTTCGTCCATCATACTCGCATCGTCGGTGAGGTCATCAAAGCCATCATCTTCGTCAGAGAGCTGTTCCGAGTCCAACCCAGCACGTCTGGCCTGAAGTTTCTGCTCGGAGAGATGGACAGCCTCATTGAGAGCGGCCTTGACCCTCCTTTGTTCTTCTTGTTGCCACTCTTCGACACGGCGACGATTGACCTCCAAGCGAACATTTTCCCAAGTCCCGAGGATAGCCTTGATCACAACACGGTATCGAGCCAGCCAGACTTCTCGAGCTTCAGCCTCAATTTGCTCCGCGGATTTTGGTTGACGTCTGACCCATTCGTCACGACACGCTTCAGCAAGCTTTTTGGCGGTTGATCGATGTCTCTGCTGCTCTGCTAGCATGAGTTTCCGGAAGTTGGTCATGGCTTTAACCATATGGTCTTGACGAGCCCACTGTCGAGGGGGCTCTTCCTCTGGTTCGGGCAAGAAAATGGAGCATCGTCCTTGGGAGAGGAGACCCCCAGGTTCAACCTCATCCTCAATGCGAAGTATGAGCTTTGCATCCTTCTCTGCCATCTCATCCGTGTAAGGAGGGCCATCTTCAGAGGCCATTAACCCTCCTTCCTCGACAGGAATAGTCCCCGCGCGGTTCCAGAAATCCTCAAAGCTCGATCCGATCTTGGGCCTTTTGCGGACTTGATCGGGGTGGACAAGAGGAATTTCACCTGATCGTCCGACCCTAAGTTTTATGCGAGGCGGGCGGCCTGAACCATCATATTTCGAGTCTTTGGCTTTCTCATCTTTAATATCGACCGCATCGCTGAACCTTGCAGATCGCCGGGATCGGGTAGAATGTCGAGTGGGTGGGGGAGGGGGAGGGGGAGAAGGGCTTCTTCGGCGAGTGGATCGGGATGAAGTTCGGGTTTCTGTAGCAAGTTTCTTGGATGTGGATTTCGGAGTGGGTGTTGAGATGGGTTTCGCCGGTGTGCTTTTGGTGGTGGGAGTTGACTTGTGCGCGCTATTTGATAGCCTTCTGGAGCTTCCGTTGGTCAAGCGAGGCTCGGGCTTTGCTGGAGTAGCTGCTTTGCCGCCTTGCGATCGCCTCGTCGCTCGGGTACTGGCTTTTGGCTCAACCTCTTGCGGCAGTGTGTTGATACGACCCGACTTGCGGCGGCCATTTTCGGTGAAAGAGGTTGGGCCATCAGCTTCGATCCTTTTCCAAGGTGGCGATACCGGTTTGGGCTTTTTGGAAGCAGGCGGAGGGGTTGCATCTCGAGTTCGGCGTCGCTTCGATGGTCGCTCGTCGTCTTGGGTGTGGCCATTGGGAGAATTGTGGACGTGGCCGTTGGTTTTTGGAGGAGCATCTTGGTCAGCTTCCAGAGGCGCATCGACGCCGTTCGGGGCCTTCTTCAACGCGTTACGGCCTTCGGGAGTCGGCACGGGCGCGTCATCTTCGATTTTGAGGGCATCGGAGCTCGAAGTGGGCAGCACGTTCTCGGGCGACGCGGTCTCGGGCATAGTAGCAGCGTATGGCCTGGAGACGCAGTGGGCGAGGTCTCTGCGGAGCTGGCATTTGCGGGGGCAAAATTAATGTCTACAGAATCGTAGCGCTTCAGCGAATTTCCATACAGAGTTTGCACATGATCAGAGGCCTGGAGGGCAAGCTGCGTCGGATTTTGTCGCAAAATCTCGTGTCGTCGGCAAAACTTTTGATCTGGGGGAGAGAGGCAAACTTGCACGCCCTGCACCTGGGCTCCACTAACCGAAAAGAGTTGTGCACGCGCCTGGCGCCGCCGCCCTTCTGCCTGAGGCACCAAAATAAGTTGAGAATCATCACGGCCTCGATTGGCTAAAGCTTCGACGAACAGCCATCACATCACGTCACAGAGCAATTGGGCGCCGACAACACCGTCAACTCGCCCGAGGTGCGTTGCCACAGCCTCTCACGCATCCTATCAATTGACTGAACTGATTTTTCTCCCAACCGCAGATGCTTCCTCAACGAATCGTGAGGGCCTCGGCCCTGCGCAACGGCGTTTCGGCTGCTTCACGACTGCCCATGATCCAGCGCCGATGCTTCCTCCCTCACTCGTACACCGACAAGAAGACAATCGATGCGAAGTACCCCGAGCCTCCCCAGATGTCTGAGGCCGAGGATCCCGGCATGGTTAGTTTTCGACTGTCGTGGCCCTCCCGAAAAGAGCCGCGGTGCTGATAGATAATATCGCAGAACGGTGGCTACATCAACCCCCCCAAGATCAAGCGCCAGTTCCGTGACCCCCGCGCTGGCTGGTGGGATCCTCAGGAGCGCCGAAACTTTGGTGAGCCCATCCACGAGGACAACGATCTCCTGGGCATCTTCTCCCCTTGGGAGTACACCTGGACCACCACTCGCCCTGGTCTGATCATGGTCGGAACCTTCCTCGTTGTCTTCTTCGGCGTCACTGGTCTCGTCTACCTCAACTACCCCGATACCGTCGCATACCCCCGAGAGTTTGAGGGTGGTCTGGAGCGCGAGCTGGGTGGACCTGGAGCCACAAGGGTAGGTTATGGATGGAATTGTGTTTGAGACTATATGCTAACGAAACATCACTTAGGCTCGAATGGAGGGTGATGCGGCCCCTTGAACAGGGAATTCCCGTTTGTATATAAATAAAGAATGGAAAGGATTCAATGGATTTCAAGTGGACTCTACAACTAGCCAAAGATTTCGTTTGTGGGATGCTGCAATCTGCAGTCACTCTATCCGTGCGTGCAATTGCTCCGTTGCCGATCTGCGCATATGCTCTTCTGGAATTTGCATCGTGACAATTCTTGGGTAAGGGGGTGTGCCAAGACGCCCTTGAGCCATCTGAGGTGTTTTTGTAGCAGCTGAGGGGCGAAAGTCCAAGCTTCGAGAGCTCCCTTGGAACCGACTATCATCAATATTATCACTGTGAATAAAGCTCGCGTTGTAATCCTGGCCAGGTTATTTTGAGTGCTGCTCCTCGGATGCAATTGCATTGTAGGAGCATTAAATTACAATCGCATGATATCGTTTTATATATTTTTAGTCATCCAGAACCGCCCAAATGAGCTAACTTGTTGTCTTTGCATGCTTCTAAAAGCCTTGATTGTGGCCGCGGTGCTCCCCCAAACTGCGCAGGTCTTCCTTATGGCTGGCGTTACTGGTTGGGGAGGGACACCTACCTCGCCGGCTGCCCATTGCTTCCAGTTGGCCGTTTAACTATCTCACCGTTTACCTCTTGCCTAACTCCTACTTCATTATTGTTCCCCGTGACCGTTACTTGGTTACTTGGGAGACCAGTCCAGCTGCAAGGCGAGTCCGACCGCGGAGCTGCGCATTGCTACTGCCCAAGGTGCTGGAAGAAGGATATCATCTCCTAAAGCCAGACGCAAACACTTGGCCTCCATGACTTCTCATCTTCTTTCTCGCATTATCGGGAGCATCTCGATTCCGTTTATTCGACGCTCATCTCCTACAACATCTTAAGATAATTCACATCTTGAAACTCTCCAACTATGCGGTACGAAGACTGGGACATTCTGCTTTTCCCCCAAGGCGAGGATACGCCGCCCATGAAAGAGTTCAATACCGCCTGCTACGTTGTCCATGATGCCGGTCAGCGTTCCATTTCCCATCCTCTCCCTTTCTCAACATCCTCCTCGAAGTTGCCTGACCTAAGCCTAAACCTAACATGTGCCCTGAGCAGAGTTCTCCCAAACCTCGGGCTCTTGTGGGCTTCCAACGCTATGCTGCTACGTCCCAAGTCTACTCGCCGGAATGCCGTTCAAAATTTCCATTCATTCTTGGACTCCTCCTGCGCTCAGCCAATTCACGAAGATGTACTCGATGCATCCCGAAGATGCCAAATTCGAATTCAGAGTCTTTATTGACGGCCAGCTTGTCGCGTACGGTCATCCCCCCTCGTTCCTCCACGGTTAAATCATCCTGACTAAGAAAACGCAGATCCGCGACGCTTGATAGAGATACAAATGGACCACATGTTATTGCCCACTGCTTTAGTGCGATTCTACCAGGTTTTTGGTTCCTACTGAAGAAGAGCTAACCAACCTCTGATCTAGACTTTGCTCAAAATGGTGATCTCGGGCCCCTCAAGTTTCCAATGTTTCAAAAGGAGATCCTACAGCAGAGGGACTGGAGCGCAGATGGGAACTTAGGGCGAATTAAAGTGGTCATCAGCGAAGGATTTCCACGAGATTCGTTGTCCACGCCCATTGAACGAGTCAGAAACATTGTTGCCTTCTCGTTCCAGCACGCCCCGCTTGGTAATTCATCACCTTGCGTCTTCTCCATGCTAGCCTTACCGTTGCTAACATTCTGCTACACTGATAGAGATTCTTCAGAGCTCCTCAATTGCTTGGCCCAATCCTTCCATGTGGCAACGGGCACCATATGCATCTTCCTTGTCTGTTCCTGCATATCCCTCTGATGACCCTACATCCCACGCACATTCCCCACGACGCCGAACGCTAGGGCTTCAAGCAGCATCGCAAGTTCATGGCCTACCTGGTTTCGACAATTTCATCTCCAACAACTCCGGGCGGCGTACACTCCAAGGGTTGGGTCAGTCCGACTCCCCCAATAAGTTCGCAACTGGGTCGCTCGGTTTTGGAAGTACAGACCCGGTTCAAAACTTCAATCCCTACTTTGATTGGCTTACCAACATGGATATAAACATGCCAGACGTCCCTCTACAGCCTTCGACATTGTTTTCTAAGACCCGCAGGTCCAGAAAAACAAGCACCGATGTCAGCATGCCAGATTTTTCGTCGAACCGAAACGTACAAGAATCAATTCCAGCCGAAGGTCTTTTCTCCTTTGCAGCGTTTCAGACTGAAGAAGATGATATCTCTAGTCATTCAAGGGTTCCGTCCAATACTCCAACTACGACGGGAGAGGACACCTATGGTGCAGGGGGCTTGGCATCTACGCGGTCCGTCGATGACAAAGGGACACACTTTCCCATCAGTTCGCGTAGCAGTGCCATCTCCTCCGATATTGCTGATTCTTTGACGAGTTATCTTCTCAATCAAGCTAGTTCTTTACCATGCCGTACTCCAAGCATCCCTGTGTCTCTACATGAGCCCCGATCTCGCAAAGAAGCTCGGATGTGCCCGTCCACTTTGTCAGCAGCCCCTTCAAGTCTGACTCTAGAGGGAAATCGACAAGAGCGTCAACCGGATTTTCAACAAATTGCGGCACCATCTGTTCCGAATTACAAGAATTCCTCAAGTGGGTCACGAACGATGACGCCAAAGAGTTTAAACAATCCTGGGCCAAACCAAAAATCTCCTTTGATGGCAAAATACTCTGACAAGATGATCAAAGAAGGACAGGAGAACGTTTTAGAAGCGGTGCAGGCATCTTCCGATAATGGTACAAGACGATTTCGCCATGTCACCCCATCTGCCCAAGTCAGGAGTGAGACGAGTAACCTTCGGCGGGACAGTCCCCGAGTCCCGCTTGCTCCATTCGCAGAAGTTAGCTCAGCCAAACCGGAAATTTGAGTCTGTGGTGTTCTGTGATGGGCATTAATGATCGCTTTTTTACAATATTGTTAAAAGACGGTACGAGGGCAATGTGAGATACTGTACAAAGTGCAGTTTTGGGGGCGTTGGTGCACACATCCTTACATATGATCACTCATCGGTTTCTCTGTTCATTACTTTGTTTAGACGCCCTGATCAACATTAATGTAGTAATAAATTTTGGGCTTTGCGGTCTCTAGCAACCTCTTAGATTGGAACCAGGATCCAACTCGCCGATGATTCAAGAATTATTCCATCTCCGAAGACTCTTTTTTCCCGGTGTTCTAGTGTTTCATGTTGTGTAGGAATACAATGATACACCTTGCATCATCCCTCTCTCGTACTCATATTATCCCACTCCCACAAACCTAGCGTGTAGCTCTTCCCCCTGGTTCAGTTCCAAAGCATATGCGAGGTCTCCGCCTTTGTCTTGACAATGTTTTTCATGTTGTCCTATCTTCCAACACTCCAAGCTAAAATTCAAAAACGAATACAACGCACGTGAAAATGGGTTGGGTGTGAGATGAAATCTAGGTGGCGGAGGGTGGCCGGCTTAGTAAGTACTTCACAACTCCGGCTCCGGCTCCGCCAGACCAGCTCTCCGCGCAGACATGGACGCGCCCCGAAAGCTCCCGCACGGCATTTTTAAGTTCGTAATTTGTATTCCCCATGTTCGTATGCCAAGTGTGCCAAGTATTACGGCGATGAGGTCTTAAAAAAAAATACGAACAAACTATACAGAGCTTCAAAGTCGTGTGAGCCACAAAACAAGATCTTGACGAGATACAGCAGTGGAGAGTGCGTGCCCAACATGCTGGTGCTACAAAGTGGGATCACGACTAATCAAGCATTCGCGAAGCCCAAAATCAAAACGAAAAAAAAAATTCATATTACCATCTTTGTATCAGCCACAGCAGTGGCTGAGGTGCAAATGTCAGCCAGCACGTGATGGCAGTGATGTCCGACCGAATTGCTCGGCGGCCAAGATGATCGACACGGCAAACACTATGCCAAGGCTTCTCAGCCGCAATTCTTAATCCTCCATCTCGTTTTTTCCGTTGTTAGCCGGCCAGGAACTCGATACGGGATCTACTTTTTAGTGAGACCAACAGATGTCTGCCTGGTGAGATTTCTGAAGAGATGGTGGCAACACCTCGGTTCATCAAAATAACCATCTGCTCTTAGTCAAAGAACCATGATGATGATCCCGTTCGCATCCCGGCCTCCGGGTTCCGCCTCTAGTCAGTAGTATCACCTAACTATACTGGATGTATCAATCGTCCATGTTCCAATGTTTTTAAAGAGTAATCACTCGTGGTGTCTGATTCGCCCAGCCGAGTCTCTCGGCCTTATGGCTAAGTCCGTCGGGAGGCACCAACGCGCCGGTTCTCCACGCTTACATCGGATGCATGCAAGTCCGAGTTTGACAGCGAAAATAGGTTGCAGGTGTCAACCCAAAAAAAATAACCAAGTTCTCCATTTGGCGTCTCTTCCGTCATCACCTTAATCTGGGCCCATCCACCTGCGGCCACTTTAAACGGGCTAAATGGAGTGTGCGGACGGAGGGTGTGTGTCTTGAACGCCTGGTTCTCGCACCCTTCCACCGGCGGAGGCCAGCCGGTCGCCCATGGAATCCACAAACTCGCCTTCGGAGGGTGCTGACTATGACAGGTTATACAGCCTCACGCAGCCATGTAGGGCTAAACGGTCTTGGCTTGCGAGCAATATAAGTTGTCATCTCAGTTCCCCCAGTTGTTTGTCCAGCAAGCCTCTCAAGTCACATTTCAGACATCTCACAGAGATAGCCTAGTCAAGATGGCCTCAGTACCAACCGCCCCCGACTACTCGATAGCGCGATCGCACCTGAGCGTTCGCCTCCCCAAGGACTCACTTCGCTCTTCCCTTAATGATTCCTCTCCGTACTTTAAGCTTGATCCCGAGACAGCCAGGTTAGCTCGTCATGCCGACCAGTGGCTCTCATCCGAGGAAGACCTTGCTCGACCAGCCTCCATCGTCCCCAGCATCTATGGCAGATCTATGGCTCACGAAGACTACACGCTACCACCTAGAGACCCAAATAGCTTCAACTTTGCGCGCTGGAATTCTTTCCGCTACACTCGCCGCTATGAGGACATTCGACCTCGCACCGCTCCCATGATGTCAGAGAGCACTGAAAAGCTTACCCAAGGGACTCATGACTACAGCGACTCAGACGAAAATAGACATGCAGCAGCTGCTAACGATGAAGACGACTATGACTACCCCACAGGCATGAAGCTTGGTCTCATTACCCTTGCTCTATGTTTGGCCGTCTTTGTCATGGCTCTCGGTGAGCACGCTCTCACACACGTCTATTCTTGTCCGCCACTAACACCCGACCAGACAACTCGATTATCGCCACCGCAATTCCCAAAATTACTGACGAATTCCAGAGTCTCAACGATGTTGGTTGGTATGGATCCGCATACATGCTCACAGGTGCAGGCCTGCAGCTGTTCTTTGGCAAGTTTTACACCTTCATCACCATCAAGTGGACCTTCCTTGCTGTCGTCACCATCTTTGAGGTTGGCAGCTTCATCTGCGGCATTGCCCCCAACAGCGTCACCCTCATCATTGGCCGCGCCGTTGCTGGTGTTGGCTCGGCTGGCATCTTTGCTGGCGCACTGACAATTCTGGCTTACACGGTTCCCCTCCGCAGCCGACCCATCTACACCGGCCTAGTCAGTGGCATGTGGGGAATCTCCTCCGTCGCAGGTCCACTACTTGGTGGTTTCTTCACTGACAAGGTATCGTGGCGTTGGTGCTTCTACATTAACTTACCCATCGGAGTAATCACCATTGTCGTCATCTTCTTCTTCTTCAACGATCCCGAGCGAGACATTCAGCCCGCTCCATGGAAGACTCGGGTGTGGCAGCTCGACCCTATCGGAACCGTCATTTTCATGCCCGCCATCATTTGTATGCTTCTTGCTCTACAGTGGGGTGGCGTCGACTATGCTTGGAACAACTCAAAAATCACATCCCTGTTCATGCTTTCGGCCGTTCTGATACTCCTCTTCATCTACGTCCAGTATAGGATGGGAGAGAACGCCACTGTACCCCCACGCATCTTTAAGAAGCGGTCCGTTTGGGCTTCTTGTTTCTTTGCTTTCTGCACTGGTGCCTGCTTCCTAACATCAGTATATTTCTTGCCCATTTGGTTTCAGGCTGTCAAAGGCGCTTCCGCCATCGAGTCTGGTATCAGAAACCTGCCCATGCTCCTGGGAGTGGTCCTCTTTTCCATGGTCGCTGGTGCAGCTGTCACCTTTTGGGGTTACTACACTCCCTTCATGATTGGAGGCGCCATTTTCATGGCCATTGGCTACGGTCTTCTGTCCAGTCTCAAGCCGGACACTGCCGCTGGTGGTTGGATTGGCTACCAGCTCCTCGCCGGTATTGGTGTGGGCATCGGCATGCAGCAGCCACTCATTGCAGTCCAGGTTGTATGTGACATGGTGGACGTTCCCACGGGCACAGCCATGATCATTTTTGTACAAACACTTGGCGGCGCCTTATGTGTAACCGGGGCGCAGTCCGTCTTCACCAACAAGCTCATTGAGAACATCAAGGTCAAGGTCCCTGGTCTCGATCCCCAGACAGTCATCAACGCTGGCGCAACTAATCTCCGTCATGCCATCAAGCCGGAATATTTGCCTGGAGTCATTTCTTCCTATAACAACGCGTTGAACGTCTGCTTCTGGGTCGCAGCCGCCACAGCGTCAGCCACTATTGTCGGTGCAGTGCTTACTGAGTGGAAGAGCGTCAAGGGCAAGAACATCGAGATGGCGGGTGGCGCCTAAGCACAGCCTCGCCCCACCTCGCTTTACCCCCAACACACCAGCTTCAACCTTGGCTTCATCATAATTTCCATTCCTTCTCATTTGTACATTTGCATGCATAGAATCATTGGCGTTTATTAGAGAAACACACTTCTTGTGGTCTTTTCTCTTTTTTTTCCTTTGTCCCTTTTTTCTTGTTCCTTTTTTCTTCTCTGGAGCATTGTTTGATGATGAGTGGAGAGCTCCGTGAGCTGACGGAGGTGTAGGGTAAAGCAGTCGGAGAGGCCAGCGATGTAATCGGGAAGCGCTCGGAGGCTTTTAGATGAAATCATGATCTAGAAATGATCTAAATAATTGAAATCCAATAAAATGTTTTCTTAATTCGAGGTGTCTAGTATTTCACAAAAAGTTGAAGTGATATCAAGTTCATACCATTGATTAGTGTTCAATTTATCCTTTGGTCTGCAAGGCAAATTATTGCGAGAGAAGAAAATAGTCTGTATTACCACAGGGTCAGGAACAGCAAAAGGCACACGATAAGGCCAATATCCAGCTTTTGGCAATCGTCAAAAAACAGGGGACTTCCTACATCGAATCAACAGTTGCAACCGTCTCGTGCAGAACACGAAGGCAAGCGATAACTGGTAAGGGAAAACAAAAGATAACAGTCTAGACAACAAAACGACCAAACAAGCAAACGAAACCAACTCCCGAGGGTGACAATCCAACAAGGTTAACTGCAAGCAAAACCACCTGAAATTTAATCGGTAAAGGTATCACGTCAGCCTGTATTTCCCAAATCTCAGTCCACCTGATCGAAATTTGGCGGTTGTTGATAGTGTCCAGTCCCTGCAATTTGCAATTCTTGTGGAGAAACCTGGAACTGGGGATTGGAAGCCCAAAACTGATTCTGGAAGACAAAAGTATCACTGCCCATGTTGTTCAGCGCCATGAAGCTATTATTCGAAGGAAGTGGCCACTGGTTCGGCATGGGCGCGTAGCCATCTAACTGAATCTGCTGCACCATAACGGGACCGGATGTTGAAGCGCTCGGAGTAGACATATTTGGTGGTATAGATGCCCCGAACTGGTGCTGTAATTGATTTGTTGATAGTGTCATTTCGGACAAAGAACCTGCAATTTGTTGGCTGGCTGGCGGGTTGTGCGTTAGATCAACTCGGCTGCTTGACCGTAGTCTTTTTGCCAACGGCTGCTCGACATGGGTCTTGGTCCTACTCATGGGAATTTGAACACTGGGTACCAGTTCCTGTCTTGGCGCGAGAGAAACTGATGTTTGATCTGTTTCTGTTTCGAGATTTGCTGGTGATCTGCTCACGAAGGAAGAAAGGTTATTGCTGGTGGTCAAACTAGAAGACGCCCGTGATCCTGGAATTGCGCCATGCATACGAACCCAGAATGCATATGCCTAACGATAAACCTTCTTCAACTTCTCTTGCGATTTATCCGTCAAACGCCCTTGCAAACACTCGAGGTCCGGAGCCATGCGAACCACAAATTCCTTGAGCAGGTTGGCGAAGTCGTCGCCCTGCTGCGGCGAAGACACAGACCAGTCTGGTGCAGATTTAATTGTGACATTTTCGTACCCTGTAGCTAATGTCAGCAGATACCCGTTGAACTATCTCTGGCCCATATTTACAAGGCGTCGGCGTCTCCTGGTTTGGGAACAGCACTTGATAAATCTCATTCCATTTCTCGACTCGATGGGATTTTTGGTTCTTGATCGTCTTGCGGTTTATCGCTTCCAAAGCTGCCCAATGAGCATCGCTGATTCCTTCTTTGAGTGATGCATCCCCACGGAGACAAGAGATCTCAGCTTGTCGATGGGCAGCAAGCTCATCCATAGCAGATGCCCTGGTCTTTTCAGTCGATGGGAATATTTGATAACATCGCTCGCATTGGACTGGAAAGTGCGTTCGTTTCAAGTGTTCCCTGAATCATCACATGCTTAGCTCTCAGCACCACCCCACAACTTTAGCCAGAAAATACCTGAGGCGTTGGATGTTTTTAGACCCCGGTCCAGCACAAGTTCTATATTTGATGTTGCTGGTTGCAGAATACCGTACTGGGTCATTCTTGTTGAAAGGACAGGCCAATCCTCTCTGCTGGTTTGGATTCGTAGGCTCGTTATTCTCAGCAGGCTGCCCAGACCCTTCCCCCTCATTCTCGTCGTCATCACGATTAGGACTCTCCCCGCAGTCTGAACTTGGTCTTCGTCGTTTGAGCGACTTGTCTGGCTCATCGTTCTGCCTATTAGAATCCGGTGAATCGCCATTCCTGCATCCTGCTGGGCTGTGGGATTTCTCAACACCACAAGATCGCCATGACTCGACTTTCCTTCTTTGTATGGAACTTGTGTAGGCATGAAGGGCAGGAATAAGGGAAGCAGCAAACTAGAGGTCGCCTTCAACAGATGAAATGACCAACTCTTCAAGCCCACCTTCTCCGCTCCAGTCGTTGTCTTCATCTTCATCATCTTCATCTTCATAATATTCATCCTCACTCTCATCTTCAACTATACTTTCGAAATTTCCGTACGTATCTTGGAAGATGGCAGACCCGATCTTACTTGAAGTGGTAAACTCGTTTTTGGGACATGGAGGGCTCGGAGCATTCATGCTGTGCTCTGGAGTGAGTTGTGAGAGGTTTGTCAATGGGTTGTCGAGATCCGCATCGTTTGTGCCTTCGTCCATACTAGGCATCATGTCAAATGAATAGATGGAACTAATGATAGAATCCGCGAGGTTAGTTCTGAGACCCACAAAAAGGGGTTAATACAATAATAGGTGAAGAATATCCTACTCATTGGAACATGACACTATAGAGACTCCTCCTGCGCTTTCATTTAACAAACCATTTTCTGCATGAGGGGGCGCAAATGAAGAAACGCTTGATATCGATGACGGTACAGATAGAGAAATGTCAGTAGTGGGACTCGTTTCTCTGGACGAAGTGTAATTGTCGTAGAGTGTCAGGCGAGGCCAACCGATTTTCGGCACACGCTGAGCACCATCTCCAGGGATTTGTTGTGTCGGTAATGCAATGTTATCTGCGGCAAAATTGATGACTCGGCGGGGTTCCGTAGCCCTATGGCCGTCAGAGGTAAGACTCGGCATTTTGCTCTTGTCTTGGGTCGCCCATGGGCAGCGGTGTGAATGTTAGGAGTTGACCGAGGTGATTTAGGGAATAATTATGATGATCAGAATAAATTCACACGGTCATCAACTCTATTCTTGACTTCGAAAAGTGAGAAGAAAATGATCCTGGCGTATAGTCAGGAGCTTGAAGCCTCGGCGCATACCTCGGGCCCTCCGGGTTGCGCCCAGTCGCAAATGCGCGACCACCATCACCAGCCCTACACCACCTTTCTTTTAGTCTCGACGGATACTGATGTCATGATGCTGCGTTGGTTGGCCCCTTCAACTATCGAGCTCAGCTTTTGTGGTGTGTTAGACAATTGGGCCACCACTATTGGGTTTCTGGTATGTAGGATGCAACCTCTAAGCCCCGTGGCGTTCGCGCGCAAATGCGCGAGGAAGCAAATACGGAAGGTCAAGTATTACCTGTTTTGCAAACCCGCAAATTAGCAGCACCTACACAAAATTTAATTTCTCGTCATCCCAAAAAAACCAGTACGCGTCACAAGTGTGCCGATTTTAAAACGCTGACCTCGCAACATGCGACTCTTCCAAAAGTCTGATCATCTACAGCTGAGCCATGAGTCACGAAGTGCCCTTTTCAAAGCTACTAATATATGAACAATTATGATGGTTTCCGTATCACCTCCGGGAGGTAGAATAGAAGAAATACTTCTCGGCCACCAATTTAATTTTGGTCGGAACACTCCATTAAATCAGCTTTGGTGGAGAGCAGACTCTGATCTTTCCCTAGTAAATTATATTATAGAATCTGCATTTTTATATTTCTTATCTACTATGACACTTAACAGATATGAAGAAGGCAGCAAGAACGCGACAGGGCGACACTGATTGAAGTGATCATGTAGAGTAAATGGTGGTTCGATATCACCATTGGGCATCGGCGGAGGTGGAAGATTAGTTATTTCCTAGAATTATTCATTGGGATTGTTTATTAGGGTTATTTATTATGAATTATTTATTAAAATTTGTATTTTCCCTTTTGGTTCTTAAATTGCCAAACTGGGGCGATTGACAACCCATTAACGCGAAGTCTCTATACAACAGAAGCGACCAGGACGACTTAAATGTGGTGGGAGTCCTCAAAATCCATTCGAGATACGAAGAAGCCTTTTCAACTATGACTAAGTTTCCTCAAGCACTTATTTGAGCCTTGCCCAATCTTTCACTCAATACGGTGACTAAGAATCGTTGTTGCGACACGGTGCATTTGCGCGTACTAGACAAGTGTGGCCAGAAAATTACACGCACCGGCGACGAGAGGCAAGTACATATCGGAGCCAAATGCGCATCGCAACTCCAACATTATCTTTTTCGGAGAAATTTCTTAACATAATCGTTCAGTAACCAAGTATAAATTCTAATTAAATATGCTGTTTCTTCTTCTTTTTTTTTTTTTTTTTGCTCAATTCCCTATCGTCACGTTTATTCGCGAGTGCAAAGTTACACGGCATTTCTGACATTCTTGAACCACTCATCCCATCTCAAAAAAACAACCATGCCTGAGACTACGCAGACAACGTATGTTCTTCTTTATTTCTGTTTAGAACTACACTAACTTCCCTTGTGCTCAAAGTTTGACTTCGAATCAGGAGCTCTTGAGACATGGGCGCATTCAGAGCTGGTTATCAGACCCTGGCCTTGCGATATATGGCAGGCTTTTGGCGGGTAACAGTGCCACTTCGCCAGCGCAATACCCATCACATCCCACTGGAAACAAATAAGAAAAGTAATCTTGAATA
The DNA here is from genome assembly GCA_020809705.1 of Calonectria ilicicola. Classification (NCBI taxonomy): domain Eukaryota; kingdom Fungi; phylum Ascomycota; class Sordariomycetes; order Hypocreales; family Nectriaceae; genus Calonectria; species Calonectria ilicicola. The sequence goes on along the minus strand of CP085828.1, from coordinate 620,950 downwards.
GAGACACCATCATCTAAAGTGCAGGAATCGAAAATATTGTGAAACTTTTACCAATGTGTTTTTTCTTTGCCATGGGAACAAGGGTGGACGATGGGTCGCTCCAAGGCCGATGAGTTGAGCAGGGCAAACGCCAAGAAGGACCTAATCACAGCTGAGATCAAGTCAAGCATCTGGGATTATAAATTCAACCAGTTAAGCTGGGCCACATGTCGCTTGTGTTTTGTCTTCCAATACAAAATAGTCGTGAAACAGATGGCAGCGTGTAATAGAGCATATGGGTTCTCGGGATTGTTGAGATATGATCATAATTATGCACATGATTACGTCAACATTCACCGGCTTCGTGGTCTAGTGGTATGATTCGTGCTTTGGGAACTTCACTCAGCTGCACGAGGCCCCGGGTTCGAGCCCCGGCGGAGCCCTTACTTTTGCTGTTCGCATCAACGTAATACGTGATTAGCGATAGTACGTTTAATTTTTTTTGACCCACGGTTTATCTGAATCTCTGCTTCCATTATTTGTTGGCATAACTTTTCAATCATCTTGGTCTTTTGATCACTCACTACTCAGTTTGTTCAATGAATGCATGATACCCTTATGGTTTAGGTATCGGGGATAGGCAGTGGTTCAAGGGTATGACTCAGCAGCACAACGTACATGGAAGAGACATAGAGGTCCATTTACATAGTTTTATGAGTCATGTAACGATGAAGGTTTTGACAAAACCAATGGTAAAGTTAACAGTACCGTTGTGTTCAGCCGGTTGGGTGAAATGCGCTTGTGAATTACGTAACCTTGGGGAAAAGAGTCATCGGCTTTGCAACCTCTTACAACCTCGCCTTTCCCACAGCTCTCACAAAGCTTCATGGAAGGACCAACTTTGCGCGGCTAGATATGGAATATGACGATAAGGGTTTTCACGGAGCCAACAATAGGGCGTTGCTTTTCCACGGTTAGGTAAACAGGTTATCCAAAGCTTGGAACAGGCCCACACAACCGTAGTCAGAGCTTCGGTTCCAAGGGAACACAGAAGTCTAAATGCCCTCAATTTCCAAGAAGCTTGGAAGCCTAGAAATGCAGCCAAAGAGGTATCTTCTGAACCCGTAGATAAAAGCAGGAGGCCTTTCCAAATCGAGACTTCAATCCCCATCCTCAACACAACTGCTTGATCACTTTCTTCTTGTCACAGTCCTAACTGTGTCATATATATACCCTGGCTGGTTGTGATGTTGCTGACATCACAACGCATATCCTTTTGGTGTAGTGGCTAGGGTCTACTCCGTGATACTTCTTCACTGTGCACTCGAAGCCACGCATCCGCATCTCTCAGTTGCCCAAAACAAACAGCGATTCGCTTGAAGCCACTGTTGCGAAGATCGAGACTGCCCCGTCATCGCATGAGAACACCACCCGTCTGTCTCAAGACAAGGTCGCTTGCACAAATAACCTATTCACACTCTTGCAAGCACTAGAACAGTCTTCAGGTATATATCCTGATATACCTCTTACTACACTGCAGTTCTTGCTGCAGTAGTAATTAAAGATTGCTATAGACGTCTCTCCAATGCCTATATGCCAAGAAGGCAAATCAGGCAGCCTAGGCGGGCTAGGCTAGGCAACCAGGCAGTCAAGGCAGGCTAGCCAGGCCTAGGCGGGTGTTTTATCTCTCCAAACCCAGGAGGGCACACGCTATCACTGCAAGGACTTGTACTGCGTTTATCACAAACAACATCACCGGCCTCTTGCTGTAAGGAGCTCCACACAACACACAACACAACACACACAACATCGCTCCTCTCGAGAAACAGCTGATACCACACCAACAAAAAGAACCACCGCCTGCAATGCCTCCTATCAGCCTAGCATATGGCTTTGATCAATAATTTGGCTATTGCAGGCACAACTGCCCTAGCCAGGAGTACCCCAACACGAAGACGTGTTAGATCGGAATATAGCCCAGTTTAAGCTATAGACTAAATAAAAACGCTCTTCAGGCCCCCCAATCAGCTCGTTCACAATGGGTGTTTTATCTCACCAAACTCAGGAGAGATCAAGTCGACATTTCAGCCGGCCCGAACCTCGAAGCCATGTCCTAGCGAACAGAATGGCTGGCAGACACACGAAAAGGGCCATGGGTGGCCGTACACGACGCCTTTCAAAATGAAGGCGTTGATTAGTATTAAATCTAGTCTTTGCTTCAAAGGGCCCCTGCTCTTGCGAGAAGGATACAGTAGATATTGCCGCGAGGCCAAGAGCAGTGAGATGCATACAATGAGGCTCATACCCAGCCTTTGACAGTGACTCAGACCAGAGACCAAAAAGGTTTTCGAATTTTCAGTTTCTTGACGTCTGATTTGGAGAGACTTTGGCCACCAAACGGTTAAGCTTTCCAAGATGTATGGAGATGCTGTACTAGGCCCAGCACCGCCAAGGTTCGCAAAGGAGTCATCACCGCAGGCAGCGGAGATAGCTTCACGTTGCTGGCCAAAACAACCAAGGATATAAGGCTGGACCGGCTGCCAAGAGGGGGGAAAATTCCTTCCTCATCAACAGTCACATCGAGCCTGACACCGCTGGCAAGACAAGCCCAAGACAAATCAGTCAAGTCTGCTCTGAACAAGCATCATGACCAAAGCCTACTTCAAGTCTTCATCCACACCAAACAATCAATCGAACAGCAAGTGCTGCTCTCTACGGCGGCCGCAGCCAACAGCTAACCAGCTGACTGATCTCCAGACCTTCGAAGGCTTCCACGCTCCCACGAACGCCCTAGCTCTCACACCCACGCTCAACCACAAGACCTTACAATAAGTGCATCTCCCAATAGCTTGATTGGGATCATCAGCCAACTAGCAGGAAAGATAGCTAAGCCCAAGAGCCCAGGTTTCACCAGAGCCATGCTTGCCAAGTATGTGTTTTGGTTGGATATCCCCTGTGAGAGGCAGCTCGACCTGGGCTAGCGAGCGCTCCGATTGTTCTTGCCTGCTAGATGCGATGGCAAAGTGGCAGCCTGTACCCTTTCCGCCGTACGATATATGTATGTTAAAAGCTTGAGGTGAAGGTTTTCAATGGCCTTGATGAGCCTTTGCTGTGAACCTTATCGAAACCAGGTATAAGAGCGGCTTCCCGGGCTAAGCGCGATCCAAACCATCACCAAAACAACCCTCGTCCGATCGGTAAAATGCAATTCCCAATTGTCCGCTGCGTTCTTTCCCCAACAGCCTACTAGCTCCACCAATCACGAACAAATCCGCCGACGTACACAGGCAACGTTGGCAGCCGGGAGATCTACATCCATGGCTTGCGGGATAGCGATGCTTGCCAAGTATGGCAAGAGCCTGGAGGACCTCAAGCTCCAGGAGAAGGTCAACAAAGTCCTTCAGAAGCTAGAGAGGCTAGTTGGTGCCAAAAATCCAACACTCTCCAAGGAGAAGAACAAGATCATAAAGACAGCCAGGGAATACAAGGAGAAAAACAATGGTCTAGGCCTGAATTAGATCAGCTAGGATTTCAATGTAAAGGCAGTTTATCCTCGTGCTGAGGAGGGAAATGAAGGCGTTGAGGCCCGTGGTTCTTGTCAACTCTGCCCAACCGACTTCGCTATACGAGTCTCTCTTAAGGAAGTCATGCTGCGCAGTTGGCAAAATTTAGGCGGCGAATGCTCGCCCAAGGATATTTCATGGGGCGTTCACACAGTCTGGAGCTTAGAAATTAATGTTTTGTTTGGATGCTTCCGTGCCGGGTAATGTTCCGGGTAGTATCCGAAAACTTTATGAAAAACTTTATGAATGAGAGCGACTTTGGAGGGAGATATGGAAACTGTTAAGCACAAGGGCATCCGGTTGGGATCATTTGTTTGTTAGGCTAGATTGAACAAGTAGCCTTGATAATAAATTGAAGAGAATCGCATAAAATGATATATATATTCGGTTTCGAAGCACCTCTCACTATTATCCACAGAGGTCGAGTACTCGCATGCTCTGAAAGGAGGGCTACACCCAGTGAAGTACTTTCTGGAACCACGACTTGTTCTCTGTGCCAGTGCTGACAGGCTCTTGTGCTATTTCTGCGAATTCTGACGCAAAGTCGATTTCCGTTAATGGAACGACCTTTGATTTCAAAAAGATCTTGAAGAATATGTATAACACTAACGTCGAGATATTTAGTATCCGGGAGCTCAAGAGCATGGGGTGAGTTTTGATTGGAGCAACTTACCAGCGAAAATTGCAATGTTGAGATAGCAAGAGATGAATCCCGATGCAGTAAAATTACCCTTGGTAAACACATCAAACCCTGCATTTGAAAAGCGTTAATCTCAGTACACGTCGTTTGATAGAGAAAATAGTGACATACCGGAGAAAATAACCACCAGAGTAATGATGACCAAGGTAACCCATGAGATGTAAGGCTGGCCTGGTACTCGATATGGAAGATCTAGAGTTTTAATTTTAGCGATGGAAATTGGAATAGAAGAATGATTCTTACTCTCTCGTGAATAACCCTGGGCTTTCAGTCCAGCAAAGAACCGCAGGTAGGTTATCTCAATGACAATCCACCCAATTAAACCTGCCACCGTTGTGATATTGACAAACCATCCGAATACAACAGAGGTGTTGTTTCCAACATTAAGGTACACGAGCGGGAGCAGAATGCAAGTCGTTCCTACGGCGAGATGTGGTGTCCCGAACCGGTTGCATCGCTGAAGCCAAGCAGGAGCATGGCCATCGCGGCTGAGGCCATACAATGTTCGGGAGGCGATGAAGATACAAGCTGAGCCGCTGCTGATAGCTGAAGTGCATACAACAGCGTTGATGATCGAAGGGACAGCAGACACTCCAGACCTCACAAAAGCGATGACAAATGGAGATTGTGAAGCAGTGCCGGTGGAGACGCTCAAAGAAGGGTCATCGTAACGTCTGCATTGATCAATTAGTCTGAAATGTTCTCTAAACATAAATTGAAGAAAACAGTGACTTACACAACCATTCCGACGACAAAAATACTCAAGACGTAGAAGAAGAACACGCGCATAAATGTCTTCCTTGTGGCTGCTGGGATGATTTTTCGGGGATCGCGTGTTTCGGAGCCCGAGATGGCTACCACTTGAATGTTTCCGTAACTGAATGCTGCAGATAGAAGCACCTTCCAGAAAGCCAAGAATCTACCAAGGGATCCAGTGGCAATGTACGTGTTGAAAGCACCAGGGTGACTCCAGTATCGGAATCCCAAGCGCTCGTGGTTGGGAGCGCCGCCGAGATCGATGACAAGACAGCCAATTATCAGGCCAATGATGAGCATGATTTTCATGGATGCGAAAATCACCTCGGACTAGGTTGCGTGGTGTAAGAAAAAAAAAGGCCAAGAAAGAGTGATCGGAAATTGCAACATACCTCACCGTACAAACGGACTCCGCAAAAGTTAAGGCTGACAATGAAAACTAGGAATATGGTGATCCAGACAGCTGGGCTAATTGAGTCATTCCAGAACTGAATAAGCGTAGCTGCAGCGCTCAGCTCAGCTGGAACTGAGATGGCCATTGTATACCCTGTTCAGAAGCAACTCGTCAGCGCCTGGTCGCGACATTTGTGACGCAAAACTTACAAAAATTCCATCCAGTGGCAGCACCCAGAGCTGGTTCGACGAATTTGGTCGCGTGTCGAATGAATCCTCCCGTGGCGGGCATAAATGCTGTGATTTCTCCAGTTGTGTAAGAGACGCCAGCGGTGACAAAACCCATAAGGATGTACGCCAAGAGCGCGCCAGCGGGCCCAGCTGTAGCGATGACAGCACCAGAGCTAAGAAAAAGTCCAGTGCCCTATCCTGCTGTCAGCCCAAAAATTCCCGCGACTTTCTTTGGTTACAGAATACTTACAATCATTCCCGCAATCGCAATCATGTTGATGTGGCGAGACGAGAGGTCGCGCCTGATTTCCTCCGACTCGCCCACCACAGTGTCGGACGACAACTCCATTGTGGGAGCTGCGTCGAAGCCCTTCGCATCTACTTCGTCTTTCATCTCGAGGCCGTCCTATGTTTCCTAGACACCGACTTCAACTAGGAAACAATGATGCACATGCACACGGTGGAAAAAGAAAGTTATCCCACTCGTTTTAATGATCGACCCATGGAGTTCTTGTATGCAACCTCGGCGAGCCTATGCCGCGCCTGGCAAACCTTCTCCACTGATACGCTGCCCCTATCAGAGAGATAGGTCTGGCTTAGAACGCCGGCCAGCGTGTTTTAATCACCGGTGCATCGCACACACGGGCGCTGCAGGCACTAATTTTGAACGCCGGCCCCGCAAATTAGTGCTGGTCGGCTCTTGAGATAAACCCCCGGCACCCGGTATCAGTTATCGATAAATTCCTCAGAGAAATAAGTAAAGCAGAAAGAAGGCTCTCAGTGTACAAGACAAATTCAAGAGTCAACATTAAAAAAGAATAACGAAAATGTCAAACACAAGCCCCAATGAAGAGTTTGAGCTCTACGACCTCCGCGTAGAGGTTGTCTGCCCTCCCGGCAAGAGAATCCTCTGCGGGGCCAAGGACGGCGATTATTTCACACTCAAGGGCGAAATGCTCTACCTCCCTCCAAACCAGGGTTTTAGCATCTACAGCCTTTGTAAGCCAAAGACCCCTGTTTTCGTATAGGACCCGAGCTAACCGATCTGAAAGCCTCAGTTTTACCGCTTTTGGCAGCAAAGCAACGTCCGACATCTCGAAATGACTGGATGACGACTGATGCTTGCGTCGCTTGCCCGGACCCCAACTGCCCGTCTCAGCTAAAAATTATCCGGGAGGGAATCCGGAAATTTAACCACTCTGAGACCACAGTAGTGCCGCTGGAAAAATAATTGGAGGGGATTTTTTTTTTTACGGCTGAGGGAGCAGTTCGTTGATATGGTTCACAACACGGCCTGGGCTGACAACTTTGCGCACGCTCTCATTCTAATTTAATGAAGCCTGAATCATTTGCTCCTCATTTTAGCGCTCTCAAGGGTCTTCCTTGTCTCCAACAGTTTTAGGTGACTCCCGGGTATAGACTAGATTATGGTGTCTATTGATCTGGACACTCCCACTCGATTGCTGAGAAAATCGTACAATAAAAAAAGGTCTAGAAAGAATTATACCCTCCTCGCGTCTACCGTCTTTGGCCTCGGTTTTGGCGAGAATCTCCGAGTTCACTGACCTTGATGTAAATCCGAAGCCCATCCCATCCATTCTTCAAACGTGTCAACGGCGCGGACCACAAATGCGGGAAAGATTCCCGAAAAATAAACTCCATGATATGTAATGAAGGAAACTGGTCCTTCACATTTAATAAAACATCTACGAACTTGTTCGAGAATTCTTTTACTTTTCGCCATGAATCACAAAAGTCACCGCTATCAATGCTTTCCATTTCCTCGACATCTGTAATTTGGACGCGTTCTGCTTGTATTATCCTCACAGATAACTTGGTTGACCTCTGTTTCCTCATGAATGAAAGGCGCTCAAAATCCGGGATGACAGGTTTGACAGAGTTCGGGGCGACGCTGGGCTCTTGAAGAGCCAATAATAGTACATGGTTGCGGTAGAGGCGCGGCATGAGGTCGTTCGTGATGATCTCATCGACATATAGGAGTGGAGCGGCGGATTTTGTGTAGATGGTGTCGCCATGGATCACTCTACTGCGTCTGATCCTGTCAAATGCCAAGTCATATATGGCATCCCTGATCTCGAGGGGCAGGGTGAGGAAGGTCGGAGGGGCCGACATCGATGCGTCTGGCGGAGGCGAGCATGGATCGGGTATGAAGTCGATGACACTGATGGCCAGTGAATTGAGGATTGTTTTTGGGCGACCGAGTTTGACAGAGGTTGACAATGGGCGGGGTTAAATCTTTCTCGCCTTCACAGTTGACCCTTGAGACGTTGGCGCTAGTCACGCGCTGCTCGGACGGCACGTATGACCAGTCATATCTTGTGTCACTGACACGGTCTCAAAGTGCACAAACATGGCATTTTTATAGCCTCACCGCCCTCTTCTAGAGACGGCTCAAATCCCCTCCAATTCTGTCCAATTTTCTCTATCGCGCCGTATGACTGTCATCAACACAGCTCACCCCGCCAACTGTGCCTGTGACGCCACGATTACTTCGCGAAGTGATGAACCACCTCCTGTGGCAAATGATCAGCAACGGCTGACTAATAAGGGGGATACCTTCGCAAAAAGCAATTATCGCCATGTGGCAAATTTAGGCAGAAGTGAAAACCGGGCAAGGCGAGGAGATGTGTGTGGCGACCGAGAGAAGAGCCAATGTGGTCCTTCTTCTTGGTTAGGAGGATAACTTTTCAGTAATCATGATCTTCTAAAGAGTATACATCATGTTGGGTTTGGTCTTAGGCCTGATATCTCGAAGGGGTAAAATAATTTAGTTTCAAGAGGAAAATAGACGAAATGAGTGACAATCCGACATAGCACTATTCATACCACAAACCCCGTTCCATATGTAGCTAATCCTGGCCAATACGATAGCAGATGAACAGTGTAGTGCCCCTAATAATTTTCAGATAGCCAGGCGACTTCCCCAATACATTTACTATGCAAAATATGACTAATGCATATGTTGATCACAGATTGATCCGGGATCTCGCCATTGGCAAACTTTTACTGGAACCATTCGCATTTTCAAAGCATGTGTGCGCAAAGGAAACCGTATTCCTTTGGGTGTTCTTGGAACTTTTCTAGAATAGCCAGAGCTAACGGCTCTCTATTTGTGCGCACAAGAAGGCTCGTTGTAATTTGTAACCCGCAAGGGGCCTTTTACTTTCCTAGACTTGCTAGGCTCAGACAATACACCTGTGTCAGTCTATTTGGTTGTGAATAACGTAGTTTTCTAGAATGCCAAACTCAGTGACAGATTCTGGTTCGTTCACGTATATTTTGGATGAAGTATTCCTATGCTGTGTAATTGTGCCACTGCTGCAATGGTGTATGCCAATCACAAACCGTACGCGATCGGGTTTTCGCTCAACTTATGTTCATATAATGTTGATTCGAGACATGCAATTGAACCGACTGGTGAAAATTAAATTTCCTGATTTCGTGTGATATTTGGGCGAGGTAGCCAAATGACGACGGCGTTCTTGCGACGTAGCCCATGGAGAGGATTGATCGGTGATTGGGTCGTCTTGTCCGTGGCGCTATAAGCGACCCATCTCCGACTCAAGACTAACAGCTAGCTGGGTGACAAGTGGGCTTCACAAAAGAAACTTGACGGACAAACGGATTCAAAAAGGGGGTCAACCTTTGATGCCACGAATAAACAAGGTGATTTTTTGGCTCTCCCTCCGCCCGTTGCATGTAATTAGTAGCATCATTAATTCGCACTCTAATTTTCCCCATCAACAACACCAAACACTAGAAGATTGTTGAACCACACCACCAAACTACGTATGCCGAGATTTTGACCCCTGTTGATCTACGGCGCTAGTATTCGCTTCTTTCGGGCGGCCCGCATGTTTGGGGAACTGGCGCGGAATGGATGGGGAATTGTGTCTTTAATCATCGGTTTGGTATGTGTTGTCTAGGTGACACTCATTGTTGGCCAAAAATGCGTTCGCATGGCTACCGGGTTCCCCCACATTCATTCATTACTCCCCTTTGTAGGTAGTTCATCAGTCTCTACGACTACGAATTTCGACAGTCTCAAGTGCAACGGCGTCCGGAGAATGCCATCAACCTACAACAGCCCGGGCAGAAATCGTGCCAAATGGATGTTCAAGCGACCCGAATGAAATCAGAGGAGCGTTCGCGCATCCTCAAGCTGGCATGGATGAATCGTATGCTGCCGCCGCCGCCTCCGCCGCGCCCAAAAATCCCGGCTCCAACTATCAAGCTCGTGAAGGACGAATCGACGAACCCTTCTCCCCAGGTTAAGACGTCTCCTCAAGTTAAAGCGTCTCCTCAAGTCAAGCTATCTCCCCAAGTCAAGCTATCTCCCCAAGTCAGGATACCTCTCCCAATCAGGATACCTCTGCCAGTCCAGATAGATCTGCCCGCCACCTCCAGCGAGGACATGCACCTCGGCATGTTTGAGATTGGACGGCCTCTCGGAAAGGGGAAGTTTGGGCGGGTATATCTCGCCAAGCACAGGCCTTCGGGCTTCATTTGCGCCCTCAAGGTTCTGAATAAGGACGAAATTCTGCGTGAAAATGCAGAGGTCCACGTTCGGCGCGAAATTGAAGTGCATAGCAATCTACGACATCCCGGTATTCTCGCCTTCCACAGCTGGTTTCACGATTCGCGACGAATATTCCTTATCCTCGACTATGCTCCTGGTGGCGAACTTTACAAGGTCTTGAGAAAGGCAGGGTGTTTTTCTGAAAGGCGAGCTGCCCAATATGCTGCGCAGGTCGCAGAGGCTTTGAGTTATCTTCACAAGAAGAATATCATGCACCGCGATATTAAACCAGAGAATATTCTCGTCGGCCCCTATGGAGAGTTGAAGCTTGCCGATTTCGGATACAGTGTGCATACGTCCAGCAATAGACGAGACACCCTCTGTGGAACATTGGACTATTTACCCCCGGAAATGCTGGAGGTGCGCAGGAAAAAGTATACCAGTGCTGTGGATCAGTGGACTCTTGGGGTCCTAACTTATGAATTCCTCACGGGAGAGGCTCCCTTTGAGGAAGATGCGGCTCTTATGACAAAGATGAGAATTTCCAAGTGCGATATGAAACCGCTTCCGGCTTATTTGAGTCCTCTTGCAAAAGACTTTATTCGATCGGTATGATGCCTCTCCACCATTGAGTTACCAAGCTAATCAATATCATAGTTATTGAAGGTTGATGCCTCAAAGCGACTGCCGCTCGACCAAGCACTGACGCACCCTTGGATCGTGGAAAACTGTGCTCGAAGGTGATTTTTCTTTATAGTAAGGGGCGGTTAAAGTGGTATTTTTCTTAGGCGTTTACGAAAATGCTTGACCTTTTCCGACATTACGGATGGTCGACGCTTCGGCTGAGTAGGATTTGCAGAATGCGGTATACCAATTATGGGGGGTAATGGTCCACTTGATAGATTGTTGCAATTTGGCTGCGACTTTATTCTTCTCTAGAATTACCTAGAATAATAGCTAATTGAAGCATTTGTTTGCTTCTGATTTTCATGGCAGTAGTATCTTGCCCTCCGTGACAAGTGTCGCGCGACCCAAAAGCACCACAGACTTGATCTTGTTCCCATCTTCGTTGAGCTCGATATCCACTATGATGTTGCTGTCTCTTCCAATCTCGGAGCCCTGATCCAAATAAAACCGGTAGGATCCGTTAGCCTGGCCGTGCTGGAGTGCGAGATACGCGCCCAAAGAACTGGATCCGCTACCACAAGCCGGATCTTCTAGGTTGATGGCAATCATTCGTACCCGAAGGTCCCAAATATTTTTTCCTTCAGAATTGCGTGTGCCCATTACCTTGTAATACATGATTCCAACGAATGATGGTGCCCATGCCTGATCCAACTCAACATTCGGACATGGGCCCGGCTGTAAGCCATCAAAAGCATCGGGTTGGTCAGTGAGGTCAACCAAAACATAGGCAACCCCGTTGACAATAGAAGTAACTGGAAATCCAGGCTTGACCTGGTGGTTGGCAAGCCCTGGTTGGGTTTGTAGGATGGATTGGAGTGGGGCAGCGGTGGAGTGAACATGAACGTTGTGCGGTATATCAGCGGCGACTGTTTGCGCATCCGCATCGTATTTCACAGTTACGACGCCAGCTTTTATTTCGATATCCAAAGAATTGGGGACCGGTTTGGAGGTGTCGTCATTGCTTGAGCGAAGCTGTCGGAACAGAGCATGGCCCGTGCCGATGACTGGATGGCCGGCAAAGTCCATTTCATTGACGGGTGTAAAAATATGAATTTTGGGTCTCTGAGATTTGTCTGGCCAGTTGAGGAAAACAGTTTCAGAAAAGTTGAACTCCCGGGCAATCATCTGCATGTTCTCTGCGGACAATGGCGTAGTAGACACATCTACAATGGCTACCTGGTTACCCTTGAATCTGCATTTGCTTCTGGTTAGCAATCAGCTTTGACGACTCAATAATCATTACCTTTTATCTGTGAAGACATCGAGAGTCACTTATTCCTTTGTAAGCCTCAGTACATAGGTCAATTCGGTGGAACATACCATAGGATGCCGAATTAGTGGCCATTTTGAAGATGTTTGGTTGAGTCGCACTGTGAGTATTATTTTTCTGATCTTCAATAATTGACGTCAAAATAGTGAAATGATATTCGGAAATTTATTCGAAAATAAATACCAATTTTTAATGAACGGATGGAATTGTGACTCTTAATTCAATTTATGAGTCAGAGGATACCCCGCGATCCTCCACGCCCTTAATTTGACAAAAATGGAGTCAAGATTTTATTCATACTTATTCTAGTATTACAATTGGGTATGAATCATCACAACCTAAATTACAGAGTTTGGCTCTGGTCTTCATTTCGTAAAAGCTGTGATAGCTTCGACAATGACGTCAGCCGTTTCCGTTGGCTTGCTCAGCATAGGGGAGTGACTGCTCTCAATTTCCCTCAGAGTCACATCACATCCCATACTCTTTGCTCCTTGAACCATGACCTTTTGAACCTCGAATGGAAAGGCTCTATCCTGTGAGGTTGCAAGGTACCAGACAGGAACATGTTTCCAGCCCGTATAAGCCGCCTCATAGCCCTCGGTGAACGCCTTCATAGATTGATCACGAAGTTTGTTTACTCGGTCAATTCCCTCCTGTTCGGGAAGGTCGTGATAGAACATGTCTCTTGGGTCGACCACAATTTTGGCAAAGCCGGTTTCTGTGTCATCCGTCCATGTTGGTGGGGGCTTTCCACCGATGCCCTCCATGAAAGTCATTCCCTCAACCACAAACCCAGTACTTATCATGAAAATGCCGATAACGTGACCATGTGCGCCATTTTCAGATGAAGTGCCTGCAGGAGGCGGAGTGAGGCCCTTGACAGCACTGCCGCCAACTGCACCGCCGTATGAGTGGACGACTATGACGATATTACGGCCCTGGGTTGTCTCTGCCGTGATGGCATCTCGGACGGCCTTGACATCGTCTGAAAAGTTTGCCGAGGGATTCGAGGTTGTGGTGGGCAGAGTCACTGGGACAGAGTTGATGTTGTGAGCTTTGAGTGCCGATGCTAGTTTATCCCAGGTTTCGGGGCCATGCCATCCACCAGGGACCATGATGAGCGTAGGGGTGGAAGACATGATTGGGAGAAATTGACTTCAATTGGGGATTGTGAGTTGATGATGATGAAAAAGAACCTGATGGGGTAATCATAATCATTTGATGGATGTATGGAGGGAATATATACCAGCAGGCTTCTACATTTGAGACAGCATCCAGACTCCCATTCCCCTAACAAGACCCGATATACCGAGTGTTTTTCGTGGTGTACTGAACGCCACAAGACTCCAGGACCTTTGTTGGACAGAACTCGTCAATTTGTCCGGAAGAGGCATAGCGTCATTTGTGAGCCTACCCCGATTGGCGCCAGGGTCCGTCTCCGCGGCCGCCCCGACCCGCCATACGCTTTCTAAGAGTCATCGTCATCGCGTCTCCTTCAGGGGTACTCGCAGTGGATTCATAACGGGTGCCGCACAGATCTCATTCCAGGCAATAGTTATAGTTGTCCTACAAATGGAGCAGTCAACTCCATCGGGGAGGACACGCAAGTCCCATACCCGCAGTAAAGCGGGCTGTCTCACCTGTAGGAAGCGCCATGTCAGGTGCGATGGTAATCAGCCAACCTGGTAAGCTGACTTTTCCTCATCTGACCAGATACGCGGTTTAAACTATCCGTGCTTAGTTGCTGATCTCTTTACAGTAATAGATGCATTAAGGCTGAGAGGGACTGCGATTTTGGTGGTCCGATTATCCCACTACGCGACCGCAGAGCCAAGGTGGTTCCTGGTCAGCAGCAGCCATGGATTCTCCCCACAAGCGAGCAACAATTGATCTCGCTCAAGAATCCTCCAGTGTCCAGTATCCTGGACCCCTTTGATGCCTTCTCAATACAGATGCCCTTCAAGTCAAAGGAGTTACTCCATTATTGTTAGCCAACCAGCATGTAACTCCTTACTCATCCAGGGCTGACCCTGAGTTTAGTTCACCAATCAAGGGATGCCAGCATCATTTCTCCTACCTTTAAAGAAAAAGACCTGTAAGCCGGCCGCCCACCATTCCAATTTCACTTGCCTTTTCTGTATTTGGCTGACACCATTATGGTACACAGCCTACCCGCTATCGTAAAGCACCCAGACGCCCTTCGAGATACGATGCTCGTAGCTGGCTTACACTATGCCTGGACAGTTGGTGGGCTGAGAGAATTTGAGGCAACTTTTTTGTTCCACATGGTTGAGCTGATTCAGATGCTCAACGAATGGATTCAGAGCCCACAGTCAACGGGTTTTACGACTTTTATGAGACACATTGCTACGCTTTGTTTAACTGAGGTATACTGCATCCCGAACTTATTCTTTTCCAATGACCGATTATTTCAAGATATGATAGCCCGATAAATCTTGCACCTGCATACTAATCCTTATTTTCTTAGTGCAGTTTCGGCAATGTGGCAAACGCCGAAGCCCATCTTGAAGGTCTGATGACTGTTGTAGATATGCATCGCCCATTGCATCCCGATCTCGATCTCGATGCCGATATACCGTTTGATGATGAGCTTGCATACCGTTTTCTTGTACTGTAAGTGCCTCCGTCAATATTTTATTCATCAGTCACTAAAGCGCTATTACAGGACCTATATCTGCATTCATGGTGCCAAAAGTCGAATAGCTAGTAGCAAAATCCTCACCCATATGCTGGGAACCTCGAAAGTGGCAGATTACATGAGTTTCATATCGCAAATCCACAAATGGCATGAAGAGGATATAGGATGTCTGGGAAGGCGGCTAGAAGCAGCCGGTCTATCCCCATTCTTTTTTGGCGCACTCCCTGCGGGGGCCACGTTTTCTGACGTTGACGGGTTGCCCATGATTGAATGCCTAAGAACCTTAACCAAAACAACCCAGTTGGCTAGCTCTGGAAAAGGCGATGCCGATCCTGGCTTGGTTTGGAGCGAAGGAGCGGCATCCAGACTGGATCTGGTAATTGCCCAATCTCACATCGCTTCCTTGTTTGGAACTGGCAAAACCACTATCCCAGGACATTCCCAACCTCGGCTTATAACCTCCTGGTGTGGTGTCGTTATCGCCATAGGACTTTACTTGTATAGTGTCCTTGAGCTATGGAATGGAGGAGAGACCATGGAGCACCGCCTCTACCGACAAGTAATTGTGATTCTAGCCAGGGATCTAAATCGTAGCACGCATGAACTAGGAGACGCCAACTTGTCGGATTTCTGGTTCTGGAAGGTTTTCACGGGGGCTTATAGCTTAGAAAAGCACCAAAAGTATGTTGAAGACGAGACACTACAGGTGGTTGCACGTTGTATGGACAGTTTTATTCGGACTTGGAGTCAAAATTCCCAAGTCAGGCGCTGGGAGGATGCTGAAAAACGATTGTTAAAGACTACCTGGAACTTGGATCAGGCACGCTATCTAGGGAGAAGTATATGGGAGAGAGCCATCTACTAGAATACATAACTTAAAACCAAATACATTAGTGATGATAAGGGCTTTACCGCAACTGGTTGCCCTAAGGGTTCACCGCTCATGGGTGGCCACATGTACGTGCAACAAACTGAGACATGTGATATCATTTGAGAAACGCGCCCGACTAAATCGCTTGGCTTGGACTAAATGATTACCGGGGACCTTTGGTGGCGCTCAAATGTTCTCGCCCATTTATCCTAGCCACTGCTCCTTCTCACGCCACTTAAAACTCTCACGTCAGCGCCCTAGACGTGGCTGCGCGCGATTGAAGTACAGCTGTTAAGGGGTCTGGTCTATTTTAGCCTGGTTTCCCCCGCGCACCCTCCTCCATTTGTTTATCATATCTGGCCAGTTTTCCAAACATTAGAATTGTTTGAAAATACAAAAGATGGCAGTTTTTCCAGCGGAAGTATTGCAAATGGTAGATATCTACCCCCCTTGATACGTACTATAGACTGACAATCAAAGGTTGCAAATAATTGCGACAATGGAACTCTAAAAAATCTTCGGCTCGTCAGTCATCTCACAAACAGCGTTGCAACAAGCCTGCTTTTCGAGACAGTCGACATTCAGATCATCAACGATAGCACAGTAGAAAGACTAAAAGGCATAGCATCCAGTAAAATTATTTCATCTTCAGTGATACGGTTTAGATATGGCCCAGTCATTAGAGATCAGTCCCACGGTACAGCTATCCAGACAACTTTCAAACCGAACACCTAATAATTCTTAGACCCTGTGATAGCACAAGAGATTGTACAGCAGAACCAAATTCTCTCCCTAGACACACTCATCGATGCTCTTGCTACTGCTATTCGATCACTCGTCAACGTTTGTGTCATCGAACTCGAGTATCCCCAGTATGGGAGGCGTTATTTTGCGAATAGTGGCAACCTTCGAGTCCTCGGCAGTGCCATCACACAAATTTGCTCCACGCCACTCCCAAAGCTTTCTTCAGTTTTTATCCAAAATCTGAGCCCAAGCGACATACCGATGGACCTTGGGCTGTGCGGTGAACCTGGTAGTACAACCTCGCCACTTTCCAACGTGAAGGACCTCGATCTTTCATTTTACACCTTTACCACGCCAGTGAACAATCTGGACATGCAAACCTCAAGCCAACTAAATAAATTCCTCTCGCTTTTTACCAATCTCAACTCACTCGAAATCAAATTCCTTCGTCTGGATGAGAACATGAGAACGTTTGACTGGTCCGTGCTGCAGAATTCCAAACTGAGCATTCTAAAACTTCGAAATGTGGAAATCTCCCAAGCGTCACTTTTCAAAATTCTCGACTCAAGTTCTGAGTGTCTTCGAGAGCTCTGGTTGCACGACATAGTTCTCCTGGACGGTACTTGGGCTTTTATCTATCAACACCTAGCAACTTTCGAGCACATCATGGACGTTACCGAAGTCCATGGCAGGAGATACCTAAACGGACATGCGTTCTACTCTGAAGACGATGCTGTTAGTTACCGCCAATTGTATTCAACTGTAGATGAGAGGAGAACAGCAAATGGGCTTCCGGAAATGGAGAGTACTTTCGATATTGATAGCTTGATATTGAGGAGAGGGTTCTGGGTACAACCAATCGATTTTTGAAGAAAGATGCAATGTAACATCATATTACAGGAGCCTATCAAAGATCTAAGATGAGTAGACAGCAGAGTCGCCTGATTATACTAAAGGCATACAAATAGAAAGCACAAATAAACAACCTAATAGAAATGATTGTTAAACCTTTCTCGACGAGTTTATTGAGTATCTCCATTCAATAGGTTTGCTGTTGTATCATGTACGTTACTAGTGTTGGCAAGGCGTATATCACAAAGAGTCAAGTAATCAAGTGAACAGCAGTAGTAGGAATAATTAACATAACACTAGGAGAACCAAGGTACGGTAAGTAGTTGCCCCAACTAATATGGTGCGTTCGAAATATTAAATCACAAAATACACAGAAAATGTGTCTGAAAGAAAACCATTCACTCCCATTCATTCATCAAACCCGGATGAGTGAGAATCACTCAAAAAAGCAGACCAGCCAGCCCATCAAATCAGATGCCAACTTGTCAACTCGGTCGTGGCTTAGTAGTAGATGGGGTTCTTGGGGTCAGTGAGGTCAAAGATGACAGAGCTGTGAGGGCGGGCACCACCACGAGCGGTGAAAATGCGGTTGAAGTCAATGGTTCGGTTGAAGCTGAGAGAACCATCGGGGTTGATGTCGATCCAGTGTCCCTTGTAGTCGCCAGGGGTGTTGACAACGGAGATCTTTGAATAAGTCAGTTGGATGAAAATCATAGTTTAGTGAGTTCGGTGGACTTACATCTCCAGCTTGGACAAAGTAGCCAGTGACGAGCAAGTTCTTCTTGTCAGGGGAAATCTTGACATAGTGAGGTCCGACGATAGGCTGCTCCTCGTTGGGATCATCAAGACGCTTAACGTTGTCAAGGTCAGAAATGTCAAGAGCAGCGACGTGGTTTCCAAGGGTGAACGTGAAGTAGGCAAGCTTTCCGTCAGCGGAAATGTCAGAGTAGATGGCCAGAGAGTTCTTGGCCTTGGTACCGAAATCGTAGAGGAGCTCAGCAACACCCTGGTTACCCTTGGAGTCCTTGCGGAAAGGGTAGATGATCCAGGCTTGGCCAGGGCCGACAGCACTTGAAATTGGAATCAGTAAAACATTATTGACTGAATTCTGGATTTACTCACGTGGCAATAGCGGCGCTCTCCTTGTTACCGGGAATAAACTTGACATCTTGAATACCTTGGCCCTATTCGCTCGTTAGTACACCTATGACACTCAGACAAATTTCCAACTTACATCAGGGATGGTGATGGTGGAGATGATCTTGCGGGAAGCGAGGTTCCAGAGACGCAGAGTGTCGGCCTTCTGGATTCCAGTGGTAGGCTTGAGGATAGACAGAGGAACAACAAAGTCAGAGGTGAGGATGATGTTCTTGTCGAAATCGACACTGAGACCGTGGGGAGAGAACTGCTCCCCAAGGATGTTGAGAGTGCCGTCCACATCCTCAGGCCACTCGTGGATAATGTTGCCTTGAGCATCAGTCTCGACGAGACGACCAGGGGAAGTACCAACGGCACTGCCCATATAGGTGATGAAGAATCCACTTGGCGGAATTAGACGTCGCTCGGTTCACAATTGGAAGGGGGTTACTTACCCATCAGGCTTGGCACGGATCTCATCCACAATGGAGCTCAAAACACCACGGTTGCTGTGGCTGAACTTGGGGTGGTAGGGATCAGAAGTGTCAAAGTAGAAAGCGGTGTCCTGGGTCTTCAAAAGAGACAGAAGACCTCCACCAACAAGCTGCTTTCCATCATGGGATGGTCCCAGGTGGTGAGGAGAGTTGCCGCTGGTGGGAACATCAGTGATGGCAATGATTTTACCGAAGGTGCCCTTGGAGAGAGTTAGTGTCACACTGTAAACGTTTTTCAACCTTGATGTTTCTCTTACATCATCAAGACTGGCAGTGACCAAGAAATCCTTGTGCTGGTTATCACCAGAGCCAGTCCAAAAGTAACCAATCTTCTTGGGCTTGATATTGGCGACCTCGAAAGGAGGGCTGCTCAAAGGAGGAGTGGGAACCTGCAAGACTGGCAGGGGAGGAGCGTTGGACGTGAGCGGCTCAGTAACACCAGGGATGGAAGGAATCAAAGGTGGCAGGCTGAGAGCAGACGTTTGAGTGGCCAAGAGACCGGCGAGAGCGCCAAGAGAAACCAAAGAAGGCATCGTAGAAAATGTCCAAAGAAGGTATAAGTGAGTGTGGATAAGCTATTTCTGTTGATTGGAGTGAAGGAATGAGCAAGTTGATGATCTCTGTCTAAGCGTTGAGAGGATTTGAGGGGGTTTCTCCAGAATATATACATGATTCCAATGCCGATTTTAGATAGCAAGTTTTTGGTCTGAATTCTTCATTCAACCTTGCATCCCCTAAACACCATCATCACCATTCACACGATGAATGGTATCATCAAGCCTCACTAAGACACAATTCACAACGATTATTGGGGTTTCTCTGTCTGCTGGCAATCATAATTTCCGAGATCACCAGCCGTCTGGTCTACAAACCAGGTGGTTGACTCCCGTGTTCTGAATTGTATCTAGCTCAGATGGTGTCATGGACAAAAAACAACACCATGAGACTTGAGAAAACAAGGACTTGCTCATTTCGAGAGATGATCAGCGATATTCCTTTTTTCGGCCTCTGAAGGATCCGACACTAGTTTGGCATACGGGAAGAATGCATCATGAAAAGACATGGATAGCCTCCTCAGACATCATAGCAGCACAGAAGAGGCAAAGCCACTAGCCTCACTTGCCCTGTTTGGCAAGGCACCGAACTACCAAGACATGCATGTTCATAAGGCTAAGTCAAAACAAGAATCTACAAAATGCCACTGGCTACTCCGTAGCTTTGACTTTGGTGGCCCCTTGTCACATGTATCCCCTGCAGCGAGACTATCGACGATTGCCGGAATCCTTGGTATTTCGATCAGCGGGGCTGCATGATGATGCAACTTTTGGGCCTCAGTTCACCATCGGCTCATTTCTCCAGTGAAAGGGTAAGGCCACCACTACACGGCTCTCCATGGCACGAAACAAGACTCCCTATTCTACAATAAGACGCTCCAACGCCGTGTATCCAGGGTTCTCGGCTTGAATCTCCCCGACGTCCTCAGCGCACGGTCACTGACTGGTATTTGACGTGGGGGTTCATCATCCAGTCAAACCCTAAAACTTGGCACGCGAATGAGATTGCGTTTCACTGGCCAAGGCGGCAAATGGAGTTCGGAGCACACACGACGGCCACATTAGCTTCAATTTAAGGAACAATCGCCTTGTTAGTCACAATGGCGACTTCCATGATTCCCGGAGGTCGGATCCAGGGCTGGCTCCACGCCGATGAACCGAAAGTTGCTAGTAGCATGCTTGATCCATTCTATGCGATGCATCTTTCCCATCGTATCAATCCTTAAAATTTGAAGTATGCTATTGGACATCTTCATCATATACACCTCTCTTTTTTTTATTCCCATTTCTTTCTTTCTTTTTAATTTCTCATTTTAGTTGCTGATATGCGCCGGAATTAGTCGTCGTGTGAGGGCGGCCGCGGAGCGATTCGATGCACCACATCCTAGCTCGAATCACCGGGACGGGAAGCAGTCATTTCGGACTGGCTCAAACTCAATTACAGCCCAACCGATAATCAGGGACATGTCTACAATACATGTGTCTCCAGGGGGGATATCCCAAAGTGTGTGCTTAGCACATTCGTGATTGAATAGCGCGGCCCTTGATTCGCCCAATTCCATTTGGCGCGCTCAACGTCTAGGCTAAAAGCGCGGATCAGATCACGTTATAGACACCACGGATGTCGAAACCCCAGATTTCGGACTGAGCTTCTGCCGAGCTTGCTTTTTAAGACATGACCCGCCCTTGCGGCTGGGAATCCAGCACCGTCCGATGATCATTCTTGGCAATATTTCCTGCAGATCCCCCCGGCTGGGTAGCACTGCTGCAATCGCTTAATGTGGTGATCATCGATGGCGTCGTAAAAGTGAACACCTTTTGGCTAAAACAAGATATAGAACGGATTCGTCATTGTCATTCATTATTGGTTATGCGACCATTGTTAATAACGCCGCGGGATTTCGCCGATCATGTTCTGTTTTGAGACAAGGCCCCATTAGGCCGTCGCAAAAATGCAACGAAACCTGTGCATGATGCCTAAAATGCAGTTGAACTTGGAGTTTGCTTATTGCACTCTTTAATTATTGGTAAATTGGCAGGTATTGGCTGGAGGATTACAATTTGAAAAGATGGAATATAAAAATACCCACGGTGTCGCTCGCTTGATAAACGAAGCTCAAAACTTACCGGATCAAGAAATAATTCCACTCTTTTTTTATTCATTCTCTGGTTTTTATTCGGCTAGTCTCTCATTTTAAGTGACGATGAAGAGCCCATCCTTCCTCTCTGCCTCTTTGGCTTTGGCCTGGGCAGCACAACTTGTGTCTGCAGCTCCCTCCACTACTGAGCTTCAGAAGCGTGGAGAGCCAAAGTTTACACAGGGAGAACCTGATGATGGAAATGGCAAAGGGGGTCCTATCTTGGGTACATTAACTCGCCCCTCTACATTACCCACAACTTGCTGATACTTCTCATATACAATAGGAGGCACTAACAAGGAGCTTGATCTCCAAAACCCCGACAACCTTGGCCAGCAGCCCACTGACAATGGTGTTGTGCCAAACCTCAAGTGGAGCTTCTCCGACTCCAAGACCCGAATCCTGAAGGGTGGTTGGGTTCGTGAGCAGGTCATCCAAGATCTGCCTTCCAGCCATGACATTTCTGGCGCTCAACAACACCTCAAGAAGGGTGCCATCCGTGAGCTTCATTGGCACCGTGTTGTAAGTCCATCTTCAATTTCATGGCTTCTTCCAGTGCAAAGTTTTAACCATCTTCAGGCTGAATGGGGCATCGTCTACAGCGGTTCCGTCCAGATATCCGCCGTCGACGAGTTTGGGCGTTACCAAGTCGAGACCCTCAACTATGGTGACATCTGGTACTTCCCCAAGGGCGCTGCCCACACTGTACAGGGTCTCGATGACGAGAACGAATACCTCTTGGTCTTTGACGAGGCCGATTTTGATAAGATTGGGTAAGTTGTATTCTCCTACCTAAAGAATATCCCAGCACTGATCATTTACAAGCACTACATTCATGGTTGATGACTGGATCAACCACACTCCCAAGCACATTCTCGCCAAAAATTTTGGTGTCGACCCTGAAGTCTTTGAGAACGTTACCAACCCTAACCCATACATTCTCCCTGCTCAAGTTGCCAAGAAGAATGTCACAGATGGACCCGCAGGTACCCTTAATGGCAACGACTCATTTGTGTACCGCACTCTCGAGCACGAGCCAGAGAAGATTGGTGGTTCTGGTGGCTCTTTTTACAAGATTGACTCGACCAATTTCCCCATTAGCAAGACCCTAGCCGCCACTTTTGTCACCCTGAAGCCCGGCGGTCTTCGTGAGCTTCATTGGCATCCTAATGCAAGTCGTCTTCCACCTTCTCCAAAAGCCCTCCACTAACAGATACCAGGCGGAAGAGTGGCTGTACTTCCACAAAGGCCAAGGACGCGCTACAGTTTTCATTGGCAACGCAGCTGCACGCACCTTTGACTTTTCCGCAGGCGACACCGCCGCGTTCCCCGACAACTCTGGGTAAGTAATGCACAAGGTCTCCCTAAAACATATTACGATGCACAAACTGATCAAATAATCACACAGCCACTACATTGAGAACACCTCCGAGACTGAGGATCTCGTCTGGATTGAGGTTTACAAGAGTGACAGAGTCGCAGACATTTCCCTCACCCAGTGGCTGGCCTTGACCCCTCCCGAAATTGTAGCCCAGACTCTCAACGTGTCCCTCAGTTTCGTTGAGAACTTGAAGAAGGAAAAGCAGGTTTTGATCGCCTAATTACTAGCAACCATCAAGGGCCAATAACAGCCTTCAAATGTCAAATGTAGCATGGAGATGTCTTGGATTCGCCCGGCCACTAGGAGGGCTTTCGAGGCCCGTGCAGTGGGGTGCTATGCCGATGTCTCAGACGTACATGATTTAGTATTATATTCTTCATCCGGCCGTCCGGGCCACAATCCCCCTTGGGATTTATAGTGCTTAATGATAATTCTTATGTTGTAATTTTCTCGATCGAAAAATGTTTGAGTTGCCCTGCAAACAGATGCCTTAAGGTCCAATCAAACAATACTCTTAGAACTCCTGATTGTGAATAATTAAATCCCATTCCTTGTCCAAAAACAAACAGTCCAAAAATTGAACCGAGTCTTTTCAAAATCTTTGATATAATGTGTCATTTTAACTCTTTTCTTTATTACCCCACCCTACGCCAAGTTCGTGACATTCCCAATCATTCCTTCTAAAACCGAAATTACGATCAATAAAGCGTATAGCTCGCATCGTTGTCAATACGTGCTTCTAACAACAAAATTTAAAAAGCAGAAACCTTTTTCCAAACAATTACTCACATTCTGGACACAGAAGGGCTCCGAGCGACGGCGAGGGCAAATTCATCCATCACTTAACTAACCTATAGCAACAATCAGGAGCAAGCCAGGCTGCCTGGATGGTTGCGTTAGACATGGCTTCTCTCGGCGCAAAATAAATATGGGGGGAGAAAAGTCTAAAAAGTATTGTATTATCTGAGGCCCTCGAGATTTAATTTTTAAAAGGATTGGCTGCTATTCGTAGTGGTTGGGTAATGTAGTAGTATAGGCAGTGGCTAGTCAGCAAGTCTTAACTTTAGCCCCCATTAATACCAACCCAAGCAAGTCTAGGGATTTTAATCCTCCAGTCCCACCAAGTCATAGGTAATTGTATGTACTGATAAATCATACCGGCAATTATATATGAATAACAGATAGGCAGCAAGATCACTTCGAGAAGCTCATATCGCTTGTACCCCGCAGAATTTACTCCACATCGACGCCCGCCTTGATCCATCTCAAAATAGCGTGGCTTTCTGCGGGTGAGCAATCTTTTAGTATCTCAAATAAGCGCTCGTAATTTTCCACTTTTTTCAGCAGAGCTTCATATTTGTCCTGAAGGTTCTTGTGGTGGTCTTCGCGATACTGGTAGCTGCACTCGACGTGACGTTCTATGCAAGCAGTGCAGTGTGGTCTGTGGCCGCTACACTGTTGGTCAAAATGGACGGAATCATATAATTAGCCAAAAAATACAACAGCAAGGAGGTTGAGTTTCCACCTTAATTCAACTCCTACCTTGGTCTTGCGTTTGCGGCAAGGTTGGCACGCGACAGAAGTTCTCTGCTGCAGCGCCGTGACTGTTCGTGGCAAATATGATTCGCCCGAGGGCTCCTCTGTGGTCCGATCAGGAGGAGCTGGCAGCAGATTTCGCAACTGCGAAGGGGAAGTCATCGGAACTCGAACTTGCTGGTGATGGTGGCAAGTGAAATGAGTGCATCTGGGTCACAACGTTTGGTTTTTTTTTTTATACATAGCACCCCGCAAATACGCCCGAAGGCGACATGATCTTGTTCTTCCACGGGTGTGAAGACATGATTAGTTGCTAGAACCGGGCTGCGACCCATGCAATCTGATTGGTTCATTCTTGTCAGGTTGGTAAGTCATGAAGCACGGCAAGATATTTGTTTTGAAGACGATTTGGTGCATACCCTCCTCTTTTTGGGAATTTCGGGAGACGACGCTATGCAAGGGGTTCGGAAATAACGTCATGACGTAGGAGACATGTCGCAGGTCGGATGTGCCACTTTTGGCCACTCGAACGGCTGAAACGACCGGGAAACTAACTCGTGCTGATTATTTTTGCCACCTCTGTGATTTTGAGCAGCTTTGAGGGAGATCATGACCGATTGCACTGCTAGTTGTTTGATTGCATAGAAATCTGTTGATGTGTTTGAAATCCAGGGATTGCAATTGATCTAGTCCCTGTCCAATTTGGCTCGCAAACGGCCCAAAAAGGGTCTAAATCGAATGCCGACGTCGGTGGACCTACGGCACCCTTGCGTCATAACCCAGCCGCCCTAGGACGACCCGCGCTTGGTCCTATCTCGCCTTGTCCCGCCCTGTCCCGCCTCTTCCCGCCTCCTCGAGCTTCCAATTGAGCCATCCTCTCTCTATTCACAACGCATTTTTGGCGTCGGAAAGCTCCGTCACAATGCGAGCCACGACAATTGCCTGCGCCCTCGCCTCGGCGACCCTTTCGCTGTGCTCCCAAGAGCAGTCTCCTCTGGGCGCATCTCATGCAGCTCCCACTGTGAGCCATTCTGCCGACGCGCCGTCGTACCGCTCTGAGCTCCTGCAGCTGCACAAGTCTCTCATATCCATCTCGTCCGTCTCGGGCACAGAGCACGACGTTGGCAATTGGCTGGTTGATTACCTGGCCAAGCTAGGCTACAAGACTGAGAAGCAGCCCATTGCGCCGCGCAACAACACCCCCGCCGACAAGCCTCGCTTCAATGTCCTGGCTTGGCCGACCGCCAATTCCCGCGATCCCAAGGTTTTGGTGACGAGCCACATTGATGTAGTGCCTCCTCACATCCCGTACGGCATCGACGATGGAGAAATTACCGGCGAGACCATGATCTGGGGACGCGGAAGTGTTGATGCTAAGGCCAGTGTTGCCGCCCAGATCATTGCAGTCGAGGAGCTCCTCAAGTCCGACCAGGTCGATGCGAGTGATCTGATGCTCCTCTATGTTATTGGAGAGGAAGTTGGTGGCGAAGGCATGAAAGGCTTTAGCGATGCCATCGCCCAGAAGGAGCTTCCCTACAAGTTTGACGCTGCCATCTTTGGAGAGCCCACCGAGAACAAGTTGGCATGCGGTCACAAGGGTGGATTGTTTTGCGAGATCGAAGCCAAGGGCCATGCTGGCCACAGTGGCTACCCATGGCTAGGAAAATCCGCCAACGGGCTCATGGTTCGCGCTTTTAGCAAGATTCTCGATACCGATCTGGGCAGCAGCGAAGAGTATGGAAACACGACCATCAATGTTGGCCGCTGGGACGGTGGTGTTGCTGCCAATGTTATTCCTGAACATGCGGTTGTGGGAATGGCTGCCCGAGTCGCTATTGGCCCTGAAAAGACGGGAGCTTGGGTTGTGCGCGACAAGATCCAGGCCATTCTTGACGAGGTTGATGATGAGGCGTTTGTTTTCGACTGCAGCCACGGATACGGTTTCGTTGGTTGCAACTGTGATGTTGAAGGTAGGAATCCCCTCCAGAAGCCTCTTACAACCGAGACACGACACTAATGAGTATGCAGACTTTGACACTATTGTCGTCAACTACGGCACTGACATCCCCAATTTTGACGGAGACCACACCCGATACCTCTACGGACCTGGAGACATTTTGGTTGCACACGGCGCGAATGAAAACTTGACTGTTGCTGTTTTAGAGACGGCTGTAGAGGGATACCAAAAGTTGATCCTCCATGCGTTGAAGCAATAAGCCGCTAGATACCCGGATATGATCCCATGAAGCTCCGATCCTGTCATTCTAATGTTAAATATGATGCCCTCCCGCTTTTAAACCCAAAGATACAAAACGATGAATGAAATGTGTAAATGGTGTTCAAACCCTTATGCGCCAATCACCTTGGCCCAACGCTCAGGCAAGATGTTGCTAAAGTCAAACTTGCCATCTGGTCCCTTCTCCACGGCACCCTTCTCAGTAACAACGACGTCAATGAACTCGGCGGGGGTGACATCGAATGCTGGGTTCCAGACACCGACTCGCTGATCGGCAGTGGCAACGCGCACCTTTTGCGACTCGTCAACAGTACCATCGGGCTTGATGACAGCGCCGGTGATTTGCGTCAGCTCCTCCTTCTTTCGCTCCTCAATCTTGATGCCGTCACCTGTCTCAGTCTCTAGGTCAAGGCTGGTGGTGGGTGCAGCGACGATGAATTTGATGCCGTGGGCCTTGGCGAGAACAGCCAGTTGATAGGTGCCGATCTTGTTGGCAGTGTCGCCGTTGCGAACAACTCGGTCAGCGCCAACGATGACGGCAGCAATGTTCTTTTCCTGCTTTCGAGTGCGGAAAAGAGAGGCAGCCATGGAATCGGTAATCAGTGTGCTGGGGATGCCCTCGTATACGAGCTCAAAGGCAGTTAGTCGACTCCCCTGGTTGTATGGCCGGGTCTCGGTGCAAAAGGCATGCTGGAGCAGGCCCTGGGTTTGGAGGGTGCGGATAATTCCGAGGGCGGTACCGTGACCAGAAGTAGCGAGCGAACCAGTGTTGCAGTGTGTGAGGACTGAAATCTGCTGGCTCTCTGAAGCATTAGCATTGACGCGCAACCACTGGGCACCGTGATCGCCAATGGAGAGGTTGGTCTGGAGATCCTTTTCAAAGATCTTTTCAGCCTCTTCGATGAACGCAGCTACAATGGCATCCTTGCTAGCACCAGAGCCTACAGTTCGGATCTTGGCCTTGAGCTGGTTGATAGCGTTGGTGAGGTCGACGGCGGTAGGGCGGCTCTCCTTGAGATAGTCCAGGGCCTCATCGATCTGAGAAACGGCTTCATCGGCGGAAGTGGCAGTCAGACTTCCATTGTGCAGCTCCACAGCAAGTCCCAAGCTGGCCACGATCGCGATGGCAGGAGCACCGCGTGTGCGCATAGAAGCAATGCTGTCAAAGGCTTCGGTTCTGTTGGTGACATCGTCATAGTGGAATTCGTGAGGAAGACGAAGCTGGTCTAGGACCTCGAGCTTGCCTCGGGTGTACTTGACAGCTTTGAGGGCGGACATTTTCGCAATATATTTGGAAAAGACACGTAAGGGATAAAAATAGAAAAGTCAAGTTGATGAGAATAAAAATGAAAAAAAGAAAGAGAGATAAAGTCCTCAATAAAAACTCACCCTTAGAGTCTCTCGGCTTAATACCCAGCCAGCAGCCCAAATATTATTGCCCCTCCATGAAATTCTGCAGCGACCCCGCCATCAATTTGGGTGCTGGCCGTGGCGTCATGAGGCGCTAGCCAATAATGGTGCCCCAGCGGCCTGGAAACGGAGAAACACGTGCTCCGTTCTGTGGCGGTGAGCTCACTGCCAAAACGGGAGGCGGCCCCCCACACCCCCGGTACAGGGGGTCGGCCAGTGTAACGGGCCAGCTAGAAATCCAGTGCGACGACGCCAATCCATACGCAACGTGGATGCACGACAATGACAACGGCCAAGCCGCGCTGTTTGCCATGGAACAGCAACTTTCGACGTCAAAAGTGACAGGTGCGTGCTCTACGGCCCTCGCCCTCTGCCCTTTCCCGCTCCAGCGACTACTAAGTGCCATTGTGTGCTAACGTCATGTCCAGTCGAGTACTTCGATCCCCACGACGTCTACAAGTTACTCGCCCCGGGACTTGTTCCCCGTCTGCCTCTTCACAACTTGAACTGGCAATCGCACGCCGGACCATTGCGCTCTATCGATACCCTTCATGTCGAGCTCATACAGGGCGGCGTTGATCCTTCATCCGCCATATCGACCACGTCGGTACGACGCTCCGTCAGCACCGTCGACGATGGCTTCCAAACCCAGCAAGTAGGCGCCCCCGCTGCCGAGGCCGACCAGGCCGATACCAATTCGCTATCTTCCAAGTCCGCTGCTCAGCGACGCCACCAAATCCCTGGATTGCGCCGTACTCCCTACCTCAAGGTCCTCCTAGTCCGATGCGACGACAACGACTCTTACAAGAGCTCAGTGCGGTCTGAGATTCGGGAATGGTTGAAGACAAATACCACGCCACCCCCAAGTTCAAAGAAGAGCACTCACCAGGAGAAACATGAGGCATTTGAGTACCTCATCATCCATGTCGTCATCCCAAATACTGTGGCTGCCACCCAGCCAAGGAGTAGCACCAAGACGGAGGGCAGCAGCGTATCCGAAAAGGCAACCTCTCGCTGGCGCGCTGGGTCTACTCCCTTGCTCGAGAAGCTAAAGACGGATTTCGGCGGTGCTGGCAAATCAGCTGTGGATCGCATTTCCCAAATTCGAATCGGCATCAATGACGTCCCGTACGATCTCCTGCCCAGAGTTGTGCCTGCTGTCCCAACAGGGTATTCCGAGAACGCTACAGATGCCGAGAATGCTTGGGAAGACCTGGTGGCGAAGATTAAGAGTCTCATTTTGACCTCGTTTGACGACAGGGTGACCAGGTATGAGGAGGACATCAAAGAAAAGGATGGACAACGAAGTCTCCCTGGTTGGAACTTTTGCACATTCTTCATCCTTAAAGAAGGCTTGGCTAGAGGTTTCGAAAGTGTAGGTCTCGTCGAGGATGCTTTGGTCGGGTATGATGAGCTCAGTGTTGGGTTGGATACCATCATCAACGAGCAAGCTTCTGAAGGATCGCCAGAGAGCCACGGGGGCGCACTATTGCCCTATACGGAGGAATTAAAGGAACAGGTTGAAAAGGCGCTTGCTAAAGTATCTGGAGATGCTGCAGACGAGGAAGCCGTTGACCTTCAGTCAGGAGAAGGAGGACCCCGGGATCAATTCGAAGAGATTCCCCTGAGTGCGACCAAGAAAGCCTATCGGGATATGATCCTGGCGAATAATGTTTCCGTTTTCGATTTCCGTTGTTACATTTTTGCGCGACAAGTCGCCCTCTTACTGCGACTAGGAAACGCCTGGTCATCGAGAGAAGAGTTATTGGCTAAGCTGAAGGAACAGCAAGAGTCTGTCCTCCATGGCGTGGCCCCCCTGGCTCCTCCTCCAAAGCATGCAGAAGAGACGGAGAATTTGGCTATGTTGGCTGAAATCTGCCGAAGAACATTGCAGTTTATCCCTGCCGTATCACAGGTTATGCGTCAAGATATTATCACCTCAATGACGCCAGCAAAGACTGAGGGCAAGGAGGATGATGCGCCTCTTGACCCTAACTTGGTAGAAGTGGTCGATAACATTGTGGCTTCATTTGCATTCGCCATCTCACAGCAAATTCTTGCTCAAACGTCATCCAAGGCACTCCCCATTCCTCCCTCGACTCTCATCCAGGGGGAAGGCCCTGAACAAAAGGCGTCAATCCCTGAACCAAAAACCATGATGCATCCTGCAAGAACCACCTCTCTCCGCGTTCAGGTCAGCCCCCACCCATCACAGCGCCCTCCACTGAGCCCAGGGATTTTCCCAGGACCTGGGATGCCCCCTATCGAGGACGATGGCACAGCTGCACAATTCCTCAAGGCTGGGCTTGAGGAACTAGCTGCTAGGCGTGCAGACCTTCATATGCTTTCGAGGAGTATTCTTGACGAACTGGGCAAGAAACGTGGTTGGAGTGATGGCTGGAGCGAGGCACCAGTTGTACGAGAACCAGACGCGAGCGACTTTGTCGAAATCAGCTTGGATGACTCTGCTCCAACTTCTGATAAGTCAGATGAGGATGGTGACGATGGCGACGATGATGGTGATGACGATGATGCAGACGACGAGAAAAAAGAGGTAGTTACATATTCGCCTCTGTTAGCTGGTATCGACAGCCATCTCTTGGAAACAGCGCTTGATAACTCGGACAATTTCTACCGATTGTACGAGATTCTTACCGACAAGGCTCTACGACACTACACTGTCGCAAACCATGAACATGCTGTTCATGCAAACAGAGCCGATTTGGCTGTGTTGAAATTCTACCTGAAGGATTACAGCTCTGCCAAAACGTACTTTTTTGAGGCCATTCCGTTCTTTGGTCGCAGCGGATGGAGCTCGTTGGAGTTGTCCATGCTGGTCATGTATCTGCACTGCCTTCGAGAAATCAAGTCGCAGGATGAATATGTCACAGGTGCTCTCAAGCTACTTACAAAGGCTTGTGCGGCTGAAAAGGAGCGTTTGGACTTGATGTCTAACTCCGTATCAGTCATGTCTAAGATTAATATCCCTAATACCCCGTCAATGCAGGGCGTCGTCGGCAATCTATTCGATCTTGCGTCCTCTCTTCCTTCCCAGGTCAAGGTTCATCTATCCAATTTCTTCACCGACATTGAACTCACGGGTGCGCCAGAGTACCACGACGGCAAGGATAGTTGCTCCTTGACAATTAATCTCCGAAGTTTGCTTCCAGACGATATTAAACTTGACGGTGTGACTCTCCGAGTCTCAGCAACTGAGGGCGGGCCAGTGAAGGAACTGAAATTCACTCTACGAGAGGACATTGTGCTCAATCCAGGCAAGAACAACATCAAAGTGAACTGTGTGGTAAGTGTGTCGCTAAATGATTTGATTTGTCTACTGACCCAGATTCTAGACACTTGTGCCAGGAAAATACAGAGTCGACCACCTCGGTCTGTCCTCGAGCAATTTATTCCTCCACTTTGAGCGTGACGTCAACCATCCTCCGCCTCAGGATACCGATATTTTCAAAAATGCAGATGTTGTTATTTTCCAACGAACTGGAGCACTCGATGTTCAACTTACGGCGACCAAGCACACCACTCTGGATAAGAATAATACACTTGACTTGGTTTTGCGCCCGGGATGGAATTCATTGAAGAGTTGTGAAATCCGAGTCAAGCCCGCAACGGGTGGTCTCCGGCTCTTGACAGTTGAGGCCAAAATCGTCGACTCTTCGGTGGAGTTTGCAAAACCTCCCGGAGCAGGCGCTTTCTACTTTAACAAGATTGAGTCAAACACAACTACTATGCTTCGCTTCTCATACTCGGTAGAGCAAGATATGAGCGACATTTCCACTAAAATCGAGGTGTCTTATACCACAGACGACGGCAAAAAGTTTTTCTTTGCCAAATTTATGGTGATCCCTATTTCACTAGCTCTTGGAGTCAATGTGCAAGATGTGTTCAAGCACGAAATACTTCTCTCGCGGTTCAATGTGTCGACAGCGAGCTACAGTCCTCTGCGAGTTTACAAGAGCGAACTCATTCACTCAGACTTGTTTGAATCAGAATTTGGATTCCCACCTTCTGATACCGTCATGGCATTTCCGAAACAGCCAACTACTCTGCTGTACAGAATCAAGAGGAAGCTTGGCGTAAAAAGCACCAAACGTCCAGCCAAGACAATGTACTTGAAACTCTTTTACAGTGTATTGCAAAACGAGATTGAGGAGCGCATTATCGAGTCCATCTCCAAGAGTGTCGAGCAAGCAGGCCTCGAGCAGTTTGGCAAGATTATTTCACAAACGATGGTGAAGGAAATAAGAAAAGGCATTCAGGCCCAGGACATGGAACGGGCTGCGCTCCTTGGAGCCGTTACAACAGTCTTTCTATCTGACGTCGCCTGGGATCGCTATTTTGGTGGATTGGGCCGAATCCCTGGCTCCAAAGAAATGGCGGGTGACAAAATTACGTCGCTTCTCAAGGATTGGCAAAAGGCCAATCCTCGAGTGTCAATCCCAGCACCTCAAGTGGCCGATGCAAGCACTATCTTGATTCCTGTCGAGATTCCCACGCTGCCCATTCTTCACACGGCCGATATCCGCTTCCAAAGGAAAGGAGATGGGCTGGTGGATGAAAAACCAGGAGCAACTCCCACAGTTTGTACGAATGAGATGATGACAGCTACATTGCATCTAAAGTGGACTCAAATCTGGGACACGGAAATGCTACGCAACGAGGACCAGGAGTTTAGCTACGAAGTAACTGCACCAGTTGATACATGGCTTCTAGGTGGTCGTCGAAAGGGTCACTTTGTCATTCCTCGCAAGGCAGGAGAGGCACTGTTTTCTAAGCCAGAGACGGAGGCTGAGATTCCCTTGATTCTCATCCCTCTTCGAGAAGGCTGGCTGCCCTATCCCAGCATCGAGATCCGCGAGGTCAAGGATGCATCAGCAAGTGTTTTGGCAAACGACCCATTGCCATGCGAAATTGACTGGAGGAACCTGGGCGAGAGCGTCCGAGTCGTGGGAGAAAGAAGGGCAGTTACTGTGAGCCTAGATGCAAGTGGCCCTGGCGGCGGACCGCTAGTGTTGGAGAGTGAGAGACTGGGCAAAAGCAAGGGACGAATTGTAGCATAGAGCCATGTGGGTACATGTAATAGACGAGGATGTATGTATATGAGTTCGTCAGAGAATATGTTGAAACATTTTTGACAATTAATCTGTAACATGTGACGTCGTAGCATCAAACTAGGGGGGCGGCGCTGCAGCGCGTTGCAAGTTGGACAGGGGGGGCCAGATGAACTATCACAATCCCAACGCAAACCCGAAACTCCCAGTCTCTCGGGGCGCTCGCTTACAAGTTGAAACGTGGAGCCTGACAGCTTTGTCTTTCTTTTTTTTATTATTTGGTTTTGAAACTTGGAAAATTTTTCTAACCATTCAATGTATACAAAAAAAGAGTACGAAAGACCCCTCCCCCTCTTTGGGCTGTCACGGCACTATCATCTGCAAGCCACCATGCGAATCCCCTCCCCCTCCCTCTCGGCATGCATAGACACTATTAACGCGCCGCACAGCCACTCTCGAAGCCCGCTTGGCCGAGTGGTAAGGCGTTTCACTCGTAATGAAAAGATCGACGGTTCGATTCCGTCAGTGGGCAATAGCGAGTTGACACGAGTTGTCTGCTGCTTTTTGGGTGGTTGAGAGACAGTGGTTGGTTAGTTAGTTAGTAGTGGCGGTGGTGGTGGTGGTTCAGGGCGCGGCCAGAGCGAGGCGGCGGAGTAGGCGGGGAGGGGAACAGCGAAGTGAGACCTGTCCGTGTCCTTTTTGTCTCGGGCGGGGCGATAGATGTCCTCTGTGGCTGGCCGGGATGTGGGCAACGAGAGAAAAAGAAAAAAATAGCCTACGTAGTGAGTACAGCCATGGTGCTGGAAAGCTGGAAATGGGGGAGGGGCACTCTTTTTTTTTTTTTTTTTTTTTAGGTGTGGGAGGCAGACGCCACCGGGGAAAGCTTGGACTACTACACGTGGTTCCAAAACCCGCATCGTCGATGATGGCTTTCGGAAAGCCCGCCACCGTCAAAAATAATGACACCTTGATTGGGGAACAAGGCTGACCTGCTGGCCGTTTTGGCGAGTCGCGCATAGAGTAATTCGCCCACCCGTGCCATGTGCCATGTGCAATGTACGTCGACATGAACCATCCACGCGGGAAAACCCACTCGGGGGGGGATGGGGGGGCCCTGAACCACCCCCCCAATCAATCAATCATACATCATCGCATCGCGGATCGGGACGCGCCCAAAAAGAACCACACCCACCACCACCACTGCACACACAAGAGAGTGGTAACCAAGGGGAGAAAAAAAATCCCTATCAAAAAATACAACAACCGACTGCCGCCCCGTTCCGAAATGAACACCCCCCTCCCTCACCTCCAACTAACAAAAACTAGCCCGTGGCCCCAACAACGCTAGAACAACGACAGAACAAAAACCACCCCCCCTTGCATTATCGCGCCGCAACACAATGGCCCCTAGACCGGGCAGAAGGGAAGACAGACATTCACTCACACACTCTCACACACCGCACTCTCACACACACGTACGGGGGGGCCAGGAATCCTTCCCGCTAGCGTGAGAAAAAAAAAAACTAATAGATAGGCCCCTCCCCAACCAAAAGAAAAAAAATCAACTAGTCTTATCCATGCGATCCTTCCAGGGCCGACAGCTTAGGCGAAGGCAGGACCAAAAAAAAAAAGCCGATGACGAGTGGATCCCACGTCACTGCAAAAAAAAAAAAAAAAGAAAGAGTCGGGGCGACGGACACGACCTCCCTTTTTTTTTTCTCCAAAACGACGGGGGGTGAAAGACAGGGGGGGAGTGAGGACCCTTCTCTTCTCTTGACACCGGGATGCCCAGAACGGGTAACAACTAGAGAGGCTCGCTTTCCCGGGACAAGGGTTGAAAGATTAAATAACACAAAAAAAAAAAAAAAAAAAAGAGGCTAAACGACTATGGACCAACTGGGGGGTACTTGTAATTTGCTACCAAATAAAAAATTTAAGAGAAAGAGAGAGAGAGGGGACAGAAACCCGGAGCTAATCAAAACCGGCCATGACGGTGAGCAAAATTGCATAATTCCCCAGTATAATCAAATCAAACGCACCGCTGTTTAGCCTTGCAGCCCAACGAGGCGTCATACATGCTCAGGCCCTCTCTCGGCCGAGATGTCAATCGGCCACGCGCCCATTGTCACCAAAAAGCAAAATAAATGTACATGTCAAAAAATAAGACAAGAAAAAGAAACGAAAAGGGAGACAGAGCACATACATGCGTCCATCAAACTCAGCTCATGCGAAATACCAGGATTGCATGCCTCCATCTTGCATGTGGCGGGTGAGCAACCGAGCCACAATGAGACATTCAAGCCCAGGCTCGCTTCCTCAGCCGTTCGAGAAGCTTGTAAAACCAACAGCCTCGAGACATACATGCATGCACACTATCACTCTCACGCGAACACCAGGATTCCAAACTCTCAGGATTTAGGACATGTCATCTTGTCATCTTCAAACACAATAATTTTTAACGGACCTTACTCCACCCCGAAGGAACCATGTCAGTAGCCAAAAAAAAAAAAATAACCCAACAGGTTTCCCGGAAGCCTCCACTCCCACCTGGTCTACATTTCCGAGACAAGGACCAATAGTGAAATGATATGAACTAGTAAAAACCACAAGATGGCGAAACGAAAAAGAAAAAAAAAAAAAAGGCTCGGCGTCGAAACCTGCCTTATCTCCTCCTGCTTTGCGCGCACGCATGCCGTTCATATTCCGAAACGCCCAAATCCTGCCTCCTGGCATATTCCAACCCAGGAGCAGTGACATGCTCCGTTCGCATGGTTCCAGTGTATGCAAGTCCAGATAAAAACAGTAATACCAAAATCAGGGCTCCAGCAATGCCTCCTCCGCGTTCGATGCCGTCATGCAAGTCTGTTATCCGAAGATTCGTAATGCGTTAATATACAATCAATGTGCTTGTGCAGTGCCAACCATGCCCGACTCAAGGCTATGGTGGTAAATGGAAGAAAAGGAGTTGCGCGAATAGCGCGGGTATCATGCCCTCTCTCTGGGGCCCCAAAAAGTGTGAATCCAAACGTGTGCTGCGGAATGCTTCAGAAGGCTCCGAGTTCCAATAGTGACCGAGTTCCGTCGCACAAATCAGCTCGCAAATCGGGCGGTGCAGCTCGTCGAGAGCTAGTCGAGGTCTTGGTCATGAGGTTGACTTGATCGCTTGTTGCCCTCTCGTAGGCAACTTTCCAGCTGAAAAGTCTAGTCCTCATTTCTTCCTCTGACTTCCAGAGGCGGTAATCTTGCTAGTACTCATAAGATCACCAATATACTTTTGTAGGAATTTATTGTTGTTATCAAGCTTGTCATGCTCCTCACGCACAGCCTCGATGCGGTTAAAAATGGTCAAAAGAGATTCCTGGAGAGCCTTTGCGTGTCTACAAACAGTCAGTGTCTCGTCCTGAGGGGAATCCATACAATTGGACCTTGAATGACTCACCTCCTCATCTCTTCCCGAGCCTCCTTGCCAATCTTGTCAAGGTCCTCACTTGTTCGTCGAGGACTCATGGCTCTGACATCATCAGGCCCAAAATTAGGCTCAATGGGACCAACTGCCGAACTATCCCGGGGCACGACTAAAGGGCCACTGCTCTTTCGCTGAGGCAGCGGCGGCCGTTGTGGGATGGGCTGGTGAATAATGGGTTCGTTGTGATCGGAAGGGCTCGTGGATGTAGAGGAATCGGAGCGCGCGATAGGGTGAGGGTGAAGAGAGTTGCTGATGGATTGGGTATCTATTTCGTCTGACATGGTGGAAGCTGTGAGCGTGTCGGAGATGAAGTGGAAGAGGGCGTTGGCGGGTTTAAATTCCGGGGGGCGAAACCGAGAGGTTTGGACAGGTCGAGCTATGTCGTCACCGGTGGATTGTTTCGAGATGTTTGAAACATCCAAGAGTGGTCGTCGCCAGGACAGGTGACGAGAAGCAGTTGTGTGGGTTCAAGGTCGAAGGGTCGAGCTAGCGACGGAAGAGGGGGCGATGACGGCGCGAACTTGAATGAGGTCGCGTGCAGCGAAGAAATAGTGTCAGGGAGTTGAAGAGGGGTGATACGAGGCGATTCCCAATGCCAACAGCTCCACGTGGTATCGAGGGTCTCGATCTCGAGGTGCGGCGCGGCCGAGGCTGATGGATGCTTTTGGGGGCTTTGCGGTCCAGGGTCCACACCGAGTCGAATAGCCGGGCTGGTAAGAGTGGAATTGGCAGCAAGGCGGAGAGACCGAGGAGAGAAAGCGAGAGCAAGACGACCGGATCGTCTAGGCCGGATTGGAAAAAAAAAAACGTGGCTGCTCGAAGGTTTGGGCGCGGTTTACGGGTTTCGACGAGTTCAGACAGAGCTGACAAGCTGTGAGCGAAATGCAGGGACGGGGTTTGGGGTGCAATGTTTTCGTTTCGCAGGAGACAGAAGGGAAATGAATCAAAAAAGAGTGTCTTGTCTCCTTTGGGGGGGTCTGGTCGTTTTTGGAAGGGCGGGCGGTCAAGGAGGAAGCTCGTGAGTCGTGGGAGCGTGGGAAGTGGGCGGGAATCAGAGGGGCGACGGGGACCCAACTAAGTATGGCATGGCAAGTGCGAAGGTGCGTGTGAAGGTGCGAGGGGCTTGACTATTTGGCTGGTAGCACCTACCTGGACTAGTTTTGGCTGGCTGGTTGGCTGACAGGGAGCCGGGTGCGTGCAGGTGCGGGTGCGGGTGCAAGTGTGCAGGCGCGGTGCGGTGCAGTCGGGTACTGGTACTGGTACTGGTACCAGTCTGGGTCTGGTGCTGAGGCAGGTACGGACGGGTACGGTACCGCTGTTGCGTTACAAGGGAGGAGCGACTAGGCTGGCACTGGCACTGGGATATGGAGAGGCGTCTGCTATAATGTGGAGAGGGTGGTGACCCTGCAGCAACCAAGCGTCAGAATGGGGAAGAGAAGACCAAATGGAACAAGCAGGGAGCCGACGGGGGGAAAGCAAACCGAGCAACGGTTAAGGCAGAACGGGGCCGGCTAGACCAGATGCCCAAGACAAAGAAGGGTAGCACGAGAAACAGAGCAGAGCGGCGGCGCGGGAAGGGAGAAGAGGGGAGATTACTGACAGTTGGACAAATTTGACAGGACAGAGAGACGGAACGGAAGTCGAGGTCGGTCGGTGGAAGCTGCGGGCCAGGTTTGGTTTAGATGTGTGTGTGTGGGAAATGGGGGAAAAAAAGAAAGAAAAAGAACAGAGAAGAGAAATAGAACCAAAGGGATGGATGGGATGGGGTTTGTGATTATGATTGCCGGCAGGTTCGACAGGCAAACAAGAGGGTTCGACTTCTGAGGTCACTGTGGGGAAGATGAGGCAAGTGGGCGAGGAAAATAGGTGGCAAGAGCAACCTTGAGCAACCTTGAGCTTTGGCGGCCGAGAGGCAAACAACAATGTCCGGATGGCACCAAGGGACGGGCGGGGCTAGTAGCAGCGTACTCCGTAGAAAGCGGAAGTAGAAGGGGACGTGGAAGGGGAAGGGGAAAAGGAAACGAGCTTCCGTCTAGCCTGCAGACCAGCGGCCAAGGAAGGGAAGGGAATGCAACAATTAGCTGCCGTGGCTAATAATTAATTACCACTCTGCTGCTCAGGAGAGTACGGAGTCGTCTGTACACGAGGTAGATTTACTGTACGGCAGATGCTACCGAGCACCCATGTCGGTGCATTGGTTTGGTTCGGGTCTCTTACGCTGAGCGCCCGGCCTGTGCAATGCCCCTTGTACTGTACATGGCATGAACATCAAAATGTCGTCGTTCGGCAGTCAAAATAAGAAGCACCAGCACGAGGACCAGAGTTAAAAAGAGACGTCGGCCAGAGATTGAGGGAAGACCCTGGAACCCTGGGACAAGGCTCGACGGGCGTAGCCCAATGGGGCAAGTGTCGACACTGCAGGAGTCATGTGGACGTTGGTCCCTCGTCTGTCAGACCCGGTACCTGAGGAGCTATGCCCCGGCGGGTACCTCTGCTCCTTGACAGAGCGGCGCTATACCTGTTCGCACGTGTCGATCCTGGTATCGGGTACGAATTGGGGGGGGAAGCTTGCAATTCCATCTAATGTCGCGCTCCGGCGCCTATCGCTATCGCCCGGGTACCAAAACCGCGAATCCTTCCACCACACGTCCTACGACCGACGTTGTGCAACAGCAGAGAGGCAGGGTCAGGTTGCGAATGAGAGATGCCGGCGCTAGCGCCCACGCGACCTGGTGCAGCAGCAAGCAGTCATTGCCCAGCTCTTGATCAGGCCGTAATTCGCTGCCAGCTGCTGGCTGAACAAGCGCTACTTGGTCCCCAGTACAGTATCGGGCCTAACCGCACCAGCACGGTACGGGGCCAAAAGAGGGCCTGGGAGCCTCCTAAGAAACAGTGGACTGACGTCGTCAGACGCACTGTCGCCCATCCTTATCCCACGTTGATTGCTCGCACCCTCGTTGCTTTTGCGTCAAACGTCGAGCATGTCCGCCCCCTCCTCGTCCCCTTGCGAGCGAGCCAGAGAAAAAAAAATCCTACGACGATCATCACCACAACCACAACCAACCACCGACTACCGGCCACCGCATCAGCGTCCAACTGATATGTTGCGTTGCTATAGCCCAGGCTACAAGGCAAAAAATAGTAATCCCATCAGGGCCCCTCAACACAAGGGTCTCCTCGACAACCGGGCCCCTCAAATGGCCTCCCGCC
Source organism: Calonectria ilicicola (assembly GCA_020809705.1). NCBI lineage: Eukaryota > Fungi > Ascomycota > Sordariomycetes > Hypocreales > Nectriaceae > Calonectria > Calonectria ilicicola. The sequence continues at coordinate 581,074 of CP085828.1, read as the reverse complement.
CCCCCGAGCGGGAGTCGTCTGGGACTGGTTTGGGAGGCATTGCAGTGGCACAGCATGCCAGGAGCCAAGAGAGATCCGTGAGAAATCCTGCAAATTTTTGGGACGATCAGCGCAAGTGACGCAATAGCTTGGTCCTTGCAGCCCACCACGCTGGCCACATGCTGAAGTTGCCTGGGGGCACGACAGACCCGCCCCAGTGGAGACGTCGCCCATCACCCGTGAAGCTTGCCTGTTGAGGAGCAGGCAGAACGAACACACATTTCCATTGGTCTTCTTGGGCCATTCCGCCTGAACGACACCCCCAGGCCGCCCCAGTGGCCAGGCAAAGCCCCCCCCAAGTCCCACTGCTCAGGGGGCTTTCCGGTGCTTCTCAGCGCCCCGGAGCCGCTGTAGCTGTGGGCAGCCAAGAGCTTTTGGGTGAGGCGAGGCGGAAGCTGGGCATCTGGCAGCCTGGGCTGGCGAGCTAATGAGCTAGTGGGCCGCGGGCTCTCTTCATCCCGCTGTCACCTCCGTCTAATCATCGTCATCGTCGTCATCCCCCTTCCTCACCACATGAGACGACGAGGTTCGCACTTCAAACCGTACGTACCCGCGCTCCACCCATGACCATCAATCATTTCCCCTCATGGGATGGGATGGTATGGGGGCTTATGGTCCATGGGCCGTCCGTGTAGCTGCTCCTCTTACCTGCGGCCGTTGCGTGCTCCTCAATGACCCGCTAGCTGATTGGGCTTCATTGAGCCTCCAACATGCTGTACTGGCGTATGTCTTTCGGAGACACTGCTCCCTAGCTTCAGAAGCTCTCTTTTTTTTTTTTTTTTACTGGGTCTGTGTCCCGCGGCCTCTTCTGCTCTTCTCCGCGCGCTCAGGCCATCCACTGGCTGTTTTGAATGTGCTGGTGTAAGCAAAATGCACGCCTTGACGCGAGCATCGGTCAACCTCCAAGTTGGGTCAAGATTGACGCTGCCCACCACAGACTCGTGGATCTGGATATTACCAAAGCTTCCAATGCCCCGACCCGAATTCTGCGAGGTGAGAAAAAATGCCCATGTTCCCCGAGCAGGAATTCCATGGTCCCTCCACACAGCTCCCGGACGCATTGCGCAGTGTATTTGGTGCATTATAGATGCATCCAGGGTCGCATCTACTCGGGATTGGACCCCAACAACACGCCCTTTGCCATTCAGTCATCTCTTTTGACGCATGGTGATGAGGTTGTGATGCGCACCGCTATCTCAACGCCTTTACCACCTGATTCATTCTTCCTTTTTCAGGGGGATCAAGGGACAAGGACCCGGTCGCTACAACTTCAGAGTTTGCGCCTTTCTTTCACAGCAAAGATCAACGCAACAAACTCTGCCCAAGGGACGAACACTGTGCCTGGGTGGACCAACGACCATCCGCTCATTCACTGCGGGTTACAGATTTTGGTGCCATCCCCCAGGTGCTCCATCAGCGCACCAAAACCAGGGTCCCCCTCAACGGATGCCCTCGGCCGAACTGATGTCATGGATCGACAATCCTCCGCGTCAACTAGGTCAAAGACTGACCCAAACAGGGGGGCCCACACCAATTGCTTCGAGGGCTTCGAAACGGTGGTCGGCGCCAAGCGCCAATCAGCACCTCCCTAGCCCACGGCACAGTCCAATACGGTGACCGTCTCTTGCAACCTAATGAGCCAGGACGGTGATCATCGCATTTCCGCAACACAATAACCAACCAGGCCCGCAAATCCCAATTCCCTCATCATTCCTGGTTTCCGCCAAAAAAAAAAATTACAAAACCATGTACAGCCCTGTACTGTACGGTTGTACTGTACTCGGGAGCGCAAGCCGTCAAAAGTGGTCCGCTCAATGAGACCTAGTCGATGGGCGCTTTCTGCAGAAGTCATCAGGATCGTCGGTAACACGCCGTTTGTTCGTCGCCAATCTGCCCCTCGCTATTTTCCTCATCCCCCCCCTGGCAAGGAGTCACGCCCAGATGGAGCCCGACGTGAAGTCATCGTGGGCTTTTCAGTCGCACTTGACGGCATGGACAGTACCACATTTATGAAAAAGTGACGAAATGCTGACTGTCAGAAAAAAAAAATGCAAGAGGCGAACACCAAAGCGGTGCATTGACGCAAGGCTACGATCTTCCAAGCAAGCATGCCAGACACTTCGACGTCATTTTTCCGTTGGCTCCTGCGCCGCCCCTTGTCCTGTCAACAGTTTTACCATCCACGGGTGGCTCTTTGTCTCTGTTTTGCCTTGCCGCAGCGACCAGGCAAATCCTTGCTCCCCCAGTCGCCCGCGTATGGATTCGCCAAAGCTTTCCACGGAACAGGAATTCTGGGGTCAAAGTCTCAGTTTACATGACCAACTTGCCACTACTCATCTCGGGTCTCACTCAGACGAGGCGGAAGCCAGCCCGTCCCTTTTGTCTTTTAGATCCCGGAATCGGGGTCTCATCATGGAAATGAAAATCGACTCCGCTTCTTTGTCTTGCATTCCGTTGTCCCAGCTGCCATCTCACCGTCAAGGCATATGTAGGAGAAGATCCGCAGACATGGAGACTTTGTTGTCGCTATGGTTGCTGATTGGTCGGGTCTAGCAACATTTTTCCACTTGCTATCATCACGCTCGACAGTATCCGACAAATACGGTCGCAGTGATCGGCTTCTTACATTTGATACCCCCCTCCAAGTACTTGCTTTAACCGCTGCCGATCCCCTTCTCTCCTCCCCATTTCACAGCCTTCTTCCAGTCCACATGGGAGTTGCAAATGCCTCGATTAGGCGGACGCCATGTAATTCCATCTTCACTCCGGGGCCTCTAGGCGAATCCACGCCGCGCCCCGCACACACCCTCTTTAAAATCCCCGTGATAACAACGTCAATATGGCGGTGGACCAAAGTTGTGCCCTGTTGAAACCCCCACGGCAAGTACTGGAACTTGGTCCATCCAAAGTCGGGCCTCGTCCCACGTCGGCGTGGCTTGGGCCCGGCCCTCTGGTTGCCAGCCGAAGCTCCTCTCGCATACCATGTATCACCAGTCTCGTCACCTCAGAGTTCAGCACTGCGATATTGTGCACGTGCATGAACCTTGCAGAGGCCTCGTCCTTTGGCAAGCTGCAAGAAGCTCAAAGTACAACACTCAGGCCGACACCGAATACTCAATCCTCAGACCGGTCAGATTTTTTCCCGCACCCATCCCACCCTCAACCCCGCCAGACACGTGTAAACCCCTAGACCTCACACTATTACACTATAATGGCACTTTCCACCCGCCGACGTGTCCGGCCGTTCACGAGGCATGTATTCGCAACTAACATCTATTCCGGACACTCACGAGCTGCCTCAACTGTGATGTGTTCGATATTCTCAGGGTCCAAACCCTGTACCCGAGTCCAAGCACAGCACTGTGCTGGTCCTGAAGCCTGCCGGAATCTGCCATGCCCCGATTTCTAGACCTGGTTTCGCTTCTCGCGGATCCCCGGGACGCCCCGTCTCACCTGGCTGCTGTGACGCAGTCCGTGTAACGCTCCATCAACGTTGGACGTACTTCAGTCATCGACCTCCCCCTCTGCAGTACCGGGATTGTCACACAGGCCTATTTGTTGTCCGTCCCCGGCCGAGTCAGTGCTTCATGGCGGTTAGCGAAGTTGAACAAGTCGAGTGACTTTGGTCTCCCTCAACCGCGCCCGATCGGCAACCTACATGCGCCGTTCCACGGCAGAGTTCCGAGGGCTCGACAATGCGCCTGAGATGGTGTGAGCTCGCACAATGTGACCACGACAAAAATCCTCGCTCCCGCTGCCCAGCAGTATCCATATCTAGGTGTTTTGTCCTTCACCACACTTGGTCCAGAACACGATAAGTTGTCCCGCGGTTACGGGCTGAGACGGACCTTCACCTAGCCGATGCCGACTTTTTTTTTTCGCCAAGGCACGGCCTTGGAACTCTTGAACAACAATCAACAGTCAGATTTTTTGTCGGCCTGAATGTTACCAGTGGCAAACAAGCTGGTGCAAGTGCGACTTGATCTCCTCTGCACATCCCGTGTTATGTTGATCGTGTCCTGCCACACTCATTTTTGTCTGACCCGAACATGTAAGAATCGACTGATGGTCGCTTGCTCTTTCCTTGAGAAACTTGGTCAAAGCTTACCAGTGACACCGGTTGAAGAAAGCAAGGCAGCGAAGAGGCAAATCTCAGCCTCCCCAACGGCCTAACCGGTTAAACTCACACACACCTTTCCGAAGCATCCGTAGAGCTCAAGCATAGGTCCCTCTGTAATATTCTATAGAGCCCCCTTGCTGCCTTGGAGATGACTAAATGAGGCTCCTTTTATGATGTCTAGTGACGACTGCGCAGACGTCATGCCAACTCTCTCGATGTCGGATCGATAAGTGGCAGAGACATTGCCCATGCCGATAATCCGTAGCCCTGTAACACTTAAGTCTATCTAGCCGGCTTAATCTTTGAAGAGCGAAGTCCTTTGATCAATTGTAGTTATGCTGCAAGATTGAATCGAGAATGTCTTGCAGTACTTCCAGCGGGATTCCCATGTAAATTTGGTACCAGAAACCCCGACCCGAATCATGGACTGGTTCATTGTCATCTGCGGTCAGCGGGTGGTTGGTAATGCGTACCAAAGAGATTGGTGCCATGGAGAGCAGATCTTCCATTGCAAGCTTTTGACCCCAAGTTTCTTTGAATGGGGTTGGTAAGGAAAATACCAGTCGCTATTTGCCGCTTCCTCATCAACAGCGAGGCCAATCTTACTAGCAAATGTTTCGCTGTGAATATGGTTTACATGTCCACCATGAGATGGCTAGACTTGGGCTGCCTCGTTTCCTTGGGCTCAATAGGGCGCTAGGTACCCAACGATACAATAATCTTTTGTCACGGTACATAACTATACGTCTTACCCTGTAAGAAAAAAAAATTGACACTACTATTATCGAGATTCTGCGTCGAGGGCAACTGATAACATGAAGAATGTTTCAACTTACTTTCAACTGACTGGACGGCGATGAGTCTAGGGTAGGGTGGCAGGACAGCAACCGCAATCGATGTACCCAAACCACAATATAGAAGAACAAGAGTGTGGGGGTAAATGCAACCATAGCTTTAAAAAAACGCACGTACGGAGTATTGTAAATGGATATATGCTAGTCATAACACTAGCTTAGTCCGGCTTTCTCTTTCCAGTACATCGGGCCCGAAACCTGCAGCCGGTGAGGAGCACACGTGTGTCCTACACCTTCACCTTATCTTACTCTGTCACATGAACTCCAAAAGTATAAGCGAGACTGTATCGGTGTACTTGCTGACCTTCCTTTTATCCCCGTCGCTAATTCAATGTGTATTTGAATTTTGCTTCATCGACATGGATTGTTGAAATAACATCGGCTTTGAGGATAGAGGAAATCGGACCTCCGAGCGTGGGCTCACCGACCCCGAGAAATACAGTGGTGCCGCCCGATCCGCCCCTGGGGTCGTATTCCCGCATGCGAGTGCCTCTATTCGCATAGTGGCTTGCCTTAGGAAGGGGTCTCGCAAGGTCGTTTCCCCCACTTGACGTGTGCCCGCGAGTCACACTCGTAGGGCCGTCGCGTAAAATACTCCGGAGTGCCGCTGGAGGGTGCCGAGAATCGCGGGGCTATGTGCCTGAAGGTCGGTCATTGTTTCAGCCCCGAGCTGCGAAATCGGCCGAGGACGGCGCGCAAATGTTGGAGATGAGTGCTTGATTGGTATTTAGCCTGTTTACACCCAATTGCATATAATATCGCCATTGTGTGAAGAGGATTGTTTGAGACTCAACTATCAAGAGCTGGGTCACGACAGTCTATCATCCGCTGACAATGGCACCGGCAGAGACGGCCCTCCAGTCTGTCGAGGCTAGCCCTCGGGTCCATGAGCTTCTGCAACGTCTCCATTCCGAATCGGAGTCTCAGGAAAAGTCCATTTCCCAAATCCTGTGGTACCTGAGCCGCTTCGCAAGCTACTACATCTGGGGCACTGATTGGAGCGCTTCCTCGGATGACCACATGCGCGACAAGTTTGTCAGCCTTGAGCAGGACAAGTGCCAATTCATGTACCTGCTAGCGCGTAGTATTGGCGCGCGCAACATTGTTGAGGCTGGCACCAGCTTCGGCGTCTCGACCATCTACCTCGCGCTAGCCGTGGGGCAGAACGTGGCAGATGAGAAGGCAGCAGGCCGAGCGGCAAAGGGCAAAGTCATTGGGACGGAGAAGGAGCCGACAAAGGCAGCGAGAGCGAGAGAACACTGGAAGCAGGCCGGAGACGAGGTTGAACCGTGGATTGAAGTGCGTGAAGGCGATTTGAGGGAAACGCTGAGAGTCGAGGAGGGACTTCCAGAAGAGATTGACATGCTGCTGCTGGATAGTATGTGACTTTTGAACCCCCACCCCCTTGAAGTAATGCTTGTGGTTCAACTAACGACCAATGATAGTCTGGACACCACTGGCACTGCCGGCTTTGGAAATAATCGGGCCACGACTTAGACGGGGCGCCATCGTGCTGGCTGACAACACTACCATGGCCAAGCCAATGTACAAGGATCTTCTGGGGTACCTGCATGACCCTAAGAATGGGTTCAAGACGACTACGACGCCGTACTCGGGCGGCTTGGAGATGGCAGTATATTTACCTTCAACTTGAAGAATGTTTCGGTTAAAAAGAGAACAAGGAGACGGAAGTTAATCTGTTGTTGTGGTTTATAATTGTACAAAAATTGAAGAGAGAACTGGTATCTAGGCTGATATATATATGTGTGTGTGTGTATAAATAAACAACATTGAGTGATCCTTGCCCCTTTGAGACGCAAATCCTTTTTGAGCCGCATGCTTCGTTGTCCCATGAAAGCGTCATGTTCACGTATCGGAGTTGAAATGTTCAATATTGCAGGTGAGAGGCGAACCTCCAGGTGTACCACAGAAGGGCACCCATTGACACCAGGTTTAGGTGAATGCACATGGCATGCGCCCTCGAAAACTTCTTTTTCAATAGGGCCATTTCTGGGCTGGGTCCCTCCAGCCCTGTGATCTTGGCATCGGCTCTGCCTGGGGTTTAGTTAGCACCGGGCATTACCGCATTTGGTCGTCGTATAATAGGCTTAAAAAAAAAAACATACCTTGCTCAACCCGGTCGAGCATAAGCTGCCGGGTCCTGGGTCCGTAGACGGCGAAATTGAATACGGCGCAGACGCCGGATAGGGCAAACGGGATCCAGTCTCGCTTGTCCTGCACTAATGACACGGGGCCATGTGGCGGGAATGTGACGGCCGTGAGCAGCAGCAGCAGGGATTGGCCGTGGAAGTAGATGGGGAAGATGCGCTTCTGAAAGTTTGTGTAGGCCGCGGCGGGGAGCGTGGTGAAGGCGACCTTTGTGACGACAAAGGACTGGTACAGCTGCGAGCCCAGCAGCGCCGAGAAGGAGAGCAGGTGGAAGGGCGCGAGGCTGGCGAAGACGGACTTGAGGATGCTGACGAGGGCCATTGTGACAAAGACGTCGAAGGCGAAACCTCTGTATCGCTTGTAATTATTGCACCGATGAGAAGAAATCATCATGGGCAATTTTATAGGTTTTTTTTCTTTCTTGGCAGAGGGTTGGGCCGCTGACTTATTTAAGAGCCGAAGGCATTCGGATGCTACTCGGGCAGTGGGTGGGCCACGGCTGATCACGACGCGGGTCGTCGGACCTTGTCAAGACCCCGCCAGGTTGAGGGTTTGAGGGTAGACGAGGCATACATGTTTTAAGTAGGGCACTAGTTGGGGTTTTGACAATTTAGACTAATTGATTAATTATCACAATGTGCTTCTTCAGAGCCGTGGCTGAGAGAGACTATGGAGTGGTTGGCTGCTGGAAGTGTCTATTTTCCCTAATGCACGTCCCATGGGAGAGAGTGATTCCTGATTTGGTGATTCGCGGCGCTCCTCCGCGCCGTGGCGGAAACAAGAGCAGCCAAAAAAACGCAAGTAAAAAAAAAAGGCCCTTTGTTGCTTTGTTGGAGGCGGTTGTTTGGGCGGGCGGCGCTAGCCTTATGTCGATCGCCGATTGAAACTCCCCGAGCTGAGGGGAAGGGGGATCCCCTCTAGTGCAACGTCGGTAACTTTTTTTTTTGGCGAGCAGCCCATCTTTTCACCGAAGACGACTTAACTGCCGCGCATAGTCGGGTACGGAGTATAGAGAGAGCGTAAATGCACATATGAGCTAAACGAGCGGTGGGGATGACTGAACGAGATGAGAGGGGCCTCCCACCCGCCACATGCATGATTTGTAGATGATGATGTGTATGCTGTCAGATTGTGCGGGATGCTAGGTATTATGAGGAAGGAGGTGTAGTTGGATTGGCCCATTGGGGCGTCTCATCGCCTCTACATTCTGACCGGATTTGCTTATGTTTATTATCTTGTGGGTTGCTGCCCCCAGAGTTGTTGTCAGCATCATCTGAGGCTGTGGCGTTGTTGTTGGCTGTTGCAGCCTATGACGATGACTCCCTGAAACTAAGGATGGAGCCGAATATGTTACCGCCACTACTGCTGCTACTGTCCTTATTGTCGAGGCCAAAGCGCCTGTCCTTGGCGTAGTCGGCGAGGCGCAATTCTTCCATGGACCAATCCTTGTAGTCGTCCTGGCTGACAATGTTCTGGATGTTCACCAGTATGTAGGCCTCGGCGCTGTCCTCTTCTACGCGGCCGAAGAAGAAGGCGGTGCCGGGACACTCACTAACATCCCTGTCCCCCGTGCTGCTGGTGGAAGGCGTCTTTGTGCAGGACCGGTCCGACGACGAGGACGGCGACGAGGGGGGGAGCAAGCCCAAGAGACCCTGCTGCGACAGGTTCGACAACGATTCCCCGACAAAGCCCTCGTGCGTTGGTCTAGGCGTCTCCGGGGCGCCGACGGGCGCCGAAGACGGGGGCGGATCCGTGAAGCTCCACGTAAAAGCCTGGCTGCTCACGGGCGTTGTTGCGGCGTCTGCGATGACGATGAGCACGGATCCCTTGACGGAACGAACAGGAAGAGAGAGAAAAAAAGAGGAGTTAATGGCGCGCACCTGGAGTGCAAGGCTGCCTTTCTGCAAGTGGAGACGAGGACGAAGAGAAGGAGGGAGTTTCGTATGATCGAGAGGGGAAAACTATTCAAGCTGGTCAGAAACAATCTATTTCTAAAGAAAAAAACGACAATTATATTTTGTTGTTGTTGGAAACCCCGGCAATAATACCTGATTTCATCCGAGCCCGACACCGCTGACACTTCCGAAGCCCTTCGCCAAGTGCCCTGATCTGGCTCTCGAGCCGTTTTCTATCTGCCTGAACATCCTCCGACTCTGCGGCCAACTCCCTGATCGTGTCCTCGTCCATCCGGTATATCGCCCTGGGCGTTATGATGTCGGGGATGTCGGAGAGCAGGCAGCTCTCGATGGCCAAGTTGATGACGTTTTCTGTAAACGTGCGTCGTGACATCTAGTAATAAAAGTTAGCAAATTACGGGAACTTTTTCATGGTGATATTGGTTGTTCACGCCCTCTTACCTCGTAATATGACATGGTCATGTCAATGACCTTTTCAGCGCCAAACTTGTTGCTTGTCGACGTCTCGTCGTCGACAATAGACTTGAGCAGTCTCATGCGGTTAGCCTTGTTACCGTCGGCCGTTTCATCAAGAGTGGGGGCCTCGTTTAAGAGGTCGGATATCTTGTCGATGATGCGGTGAATTGCTCTCTTGGATAGCCTGTCGTGGAACTCTGCCTCGAGCGGCAAAGCGTATCCCTCAACGTAGGGGCGAATAATTTCCTTGAGTTTATCCTTTAACAGAACTTCCTTTCCGTCAAAGAATGGATCGACAAAGGTGTATAGGACGGATGAGAGGGTAGTTTGATCGGGGCCAACGACGTGGCTGAGGAGCTGTTCGACAAAGATTTTGGAGTGCTCGACAACGACGTCGAGGTGGAAGGAGGCAATCTCCTCCCAGGGCTTTGAGTGCATCTTGAAGAAGCCCAGAACGAGGTCTGGATTAGGGAGACCAGGAAACTCTTTGCCCTGGTTATCTGATGCCAGTTTCTCGAGCTCTTCCTTGATCTCGTTCTCGGAGACGGGTTCAGGGTCGGGGAATTTGTAAAGGGTGAGGTATGGTCTCAGATACTCTGGTATCTGATCATCTTTCCTCTCAAACTCTCTGATGGAGTATTCTATCTGCTTGGCTTTTGTGTTGACCATTTCTGCATGCGGGTCCTCTTGTGGGGTGTTCTTTGTGTCGTCCGCCCACACGATTTGTCGGCTGGCTCCTTTTGATGTCATGGTGTGGTCAAAGGCACGATTTAGGTTTCGGAGCTTCGCTCTGAGCTTGTTCTCGTCGTCGTAGAGGGACCCGAAAAATGTGTCGTTGTATCTTCCGTGGATCGCATCGCGCGCCAGGCGCTGGAACTCATATGTGATATCGGCCAGGTACTCGCGGATGTCGTCGGTGTTGGAGCGGGACTTCCCTAACCGTCCAAGCTCGTCCTCTCGGACCTTTAGACTCGCCTCGATCTCTTCGATGAGACCTGGCAGATTCTTTTGAATGTGCAAAAGAAGCACTTTGCTGAGCTTCTTGCGGAGGCTGTCGATGCCTCGGTTTTTCACAGGCAAGCTTGACCATTTCCCTGAGGCGAAAAAGGCCTTTTCAGCAGCGTCTCTGCTGTGGCCCTTGTCCTCGAGGTCTTCTTCTGAGCTGTTTCTTAAAACATGCCACTCGAGGGCAAGCTTGTGTGTGGCCTCTTCGTTCCGGGCGAGCTGGAGGAATGTGTATTCTTGAGATGCCCCCTGGACACGATCAGGCTTTGTGATGATTCCTAGGGTGCGTTCTCTGTTGGGATCGTGCTTGGCGACTTCGGTGAGAACCTTTTGATTAGCGTGGTTATATGATGCCGAGACTACAGCCAGGATGATGCAGTTTTTCTGCTTCATGTAGCTCTCAGCTAGTTGGTTGACAATGACCATGTCCGGTAGCTGAGTGGCCGTGGCACTGTGGAAGAAGCCGGGAAGATCGACCAGAGTTAGGGGATATACATCGGGACCGGTAATCTCGACGCGCAAAACATCCTTGGAGAACTTTCCTGCGGGCAAGCCCATATGGCTCGTGGCCTGCTCAATAATGGCCGGGAGCGCATCTCGGTCGAAGCCGGTCCATCGAAAGTCCTTTGGTAAGGATGTCGAGTCCCGTACGGTGTCGGCAGAGTACTGAATGGAAACGGAAACCGATGTTTGCGGTGTTCGTCGCAGAACCAGCTCTGTGGCGAATCGAGTACAGACGTCGCCTTTGACGGGGAAGCGCACGCGGGAGATGGCCTCGAGCACGGAGCTCTTGCCGGACGACTGGTCGCCGACTACGATGATCTGTGGGAGGTTGACGATTTCTCCAATCTGAATTTCTCGGAGGCTGTCAATGGTGTCGAGGAGATATCTCGCCTCGCCTTGGCTCAGCTGGTCGAAGACGGCCGTGTCCAATTCAATGGTTTCTGCCATTGTCATGGCGGCCGATGTGGGTCGAGGTGTGTTGACGGTGGTGAAAACCGGGTAAACTGCCAACGACGAGGGTCAATAAGCTGTAAAGAGCGTGTCGATGAGATGAACGGTTTCAAGCGATGGAATTCCGGTGTAGCACCGAGCAAGCTCTTCGCATAGCTTTCCGCTTCACAGCTACTAGTAATTAAGTGGTGTTGATGGTGAGTGAAGATGCAAACTCGGCGCTCGCGGGTTGCGAGTAGCGTCCGGGCGTCAGACGAGGAAAAAGGAGTGAATTGGGCAAAATATACCGAACAAAGTACGGACCTTAGTTATAGCACGAAAAGAAGGATGAAGTGTCATGACAGCTGAGGCGTTGCACATGGGCTTTATTTGAGAGACGTGGGTCGGCAACCCTAGCCCAACTCCCTTGCTCGCCCAACGACAGCGTCCAATCAGATGGATACGCAATGCAAGCTTCGTTCAGCTCACATTAACCACCTGCAAGACCGCCTCCTGCATTCTATTATCGTTTCAGCCATGGGGGCCAGCTACAAGAGTATGTTCTAGCAACTGCCCAGCCTCGCCATGACGGGAGCCGGCGGGCTGGTTGTCAGCGAGGGGTTACTGGCCATGAAAGGCAATAGTAATGGCAACGAGAGCAGTCATGATGGTTTATCCCGGCTGGCCCTGCAGCCTATCTAGCATGTACTCCTTCATCATGGGACAGTCCTAGTCATGCCAGTCACTCAGTATTGGGCAGCGATGCCGGCCGGCTCAGCCAGGCAGAACCAACATTCCATCATCGTCCCTCATCTCATCCCAACCAACTCAACGGGCAGGCCAGTAATGCGAGGCCACCTCTCCAGATGACGGGCCTAACGCCTTCGACAAGCAGATCGCTGGCAATTGCCTTGGCCAAAGTGTCTGCGCTGACAAAGCTCGCCCCCTTCAGGTGCCCTCGCTCGGCGACCCATGCGCTCAGCGGCGCATAGACGCTGGAGTCTAGAACTGTGATTTGTTCGTCGTGGTCAAACAGCGTGCTGCGGACGCTTCCTGTCTTGAGCGTGACGACGCGCACGCCGAAGTGGCCTCAGCTCGCGCCTCATTGTATGGATGAGAGCCTTCGAGAGCAGCTCTGGAGGCGCTGGAGGCGCTGTAAGCCGCCAAAGAAGAGCGGGCATAGGCCGGGCTTGATACTGTTCGTGTTTGCCACCAGGTCCTTGGCCCTCGAGCAGCAGCGGCAGGAACGCCTGCGAGATGGACGACCCAGACGATAAAAGAGGTCGACGTCGAACAGGCGGCGCACCTCGGCCACGGGCGTGTCGGCAAAAAGGCTTCATGTGGATAACACCCGCATGTCGACGAGAACGTCAAGCGTCCCGCCCGTGTTAATGCCAACGAGGCCCTTCACCGCCGCCTCAATTGAGTTGAGTCCGTCGAACGTGAGGCCCAAAACCAGAACCAGCGTCTCCATCCCCCAGCGCTGCAAGCAAGCGCAGAGTCAATCTGGCCGGCTGAACGGCCTGTTGCAAAGACTCAATGGCCGCATTCCCCTGGGGCCAGTGCTGTCTGTCCCCCGATTCCACCCGCCCCACAGCCGGGTGATGAAGACAGACTTTGGAACCATGTTCCTTGCAGGAAAGAAAAAAAACGGACGAAAAAGAAAAAAAAAAAAAAAACTCAACAACTTTTACGAAAAGGCCACGTCGGAGCTCGTCTCAAAAGCAAAGCGTCTTTTACATGTACTTCATGACGAGATGTCGTCGTCGCATCATGTCACGGGTGGGGTCAGCGCTATGTGGAAAGCGGCAAAGGTAGCTGTTAAGCGAGACAGGAGACAGGGCCTGCTTCAAGCCATGATCGGGTTCTATCCGTTCTATTAGCGTAAACCGCTGTCAAAACATCCCATCATTGAGTCATTCTTCGTCAAGTTAGGGGGGATCAATCAACTGTAACCTTGGCTCAACTTTGCAATTGGCCATGAAGCTGCATCAGAATACCCGAGCATCCTGCATTAGCCACCGGCCCGGTTCGAGGAACAAGAGCACAAGAGCCAATGGTAGGTTGCACCAGAGCTTACAACGGCTGCATCGCAAAGGGGTTATATATCTTCCATCGCCAATCATGGCCTCACAAACCAGAAACTCAACCCGATGGTCTGTTCGTGGCGGCAAAAGATGAGACATGCTGAGCTATCGTTTTCGCGCACGCAAGGCGAATGAGTTGCATGCGCCATCATCATGACCTGAACCAGTAGGAGGGGAAAAAACTAGGGTCCAGGCACATGTAGGTAGACCTGCTGGAACCTGCTAGAACTCAGGGGCGGAACATCTACCCGTCGCCCCCTCAATCCCGCATCTCATCTGATGCATGGATTCTACACGACATCTTATCCAGATCAACCTGTCCACAAAGTACGATGGGTATACCATGTTGCAAGTCATGTTTGAAGCCACCTCAGCCCTGTTAGACAGTGGAAGAAACATTCCCGCCACATCACCTGCCAGGTCCTGGACCCCCAGTTACTAGGGTTATGTGGATAAGCTTGGTTGGGCCCCTCCCCTTGTTTCTCCCCTGGTTGTCAGATCACGCTATATCATTTTCGTGCACTGCTGCAAGATCAACATAATTCTTTTTACTAATAATTGCATGCATAAAATCCTTTTAAATCTGCATGAATAACTAGAGGCCGAATTCGGAACATTTAGGCTTTTGCGGGCTTGAAAAATGAATCATTTGAGGAGAGGTTGTTCGCCGCGGGCGAGCGCGGAAGATGTCGCAATGTTCATCCCATCCTCATTAAGCATAGTCAGTAATCGCAGGATCGACTCTGCGAGAAATCCCCTGCCGTTTTAGGGTGATGTGCCAAAACGGAATGACCCCACCTCCTGACTTGCTCCATGTCATATTTGCGGCTAGGTAGAATTCTGTCTGTACTTTTAGAATTGATGTCTTTCTGCGTTATAATAAACACCAAGACATACAGCTCAACTATTTATCTTACATAAGATTCTAAATTAGAGTGGGAAGGAATAATATACATTAAGGCTTTGAAGAGAACCCTACCAGAATCGAGTATAAGGTGGCCCATCTTTTACTTGCCAAGACCCCAAGCAATGCTAATCCAAGACTCATCATACACTTGACGGATCACTATACTTCTTTAAAAACGTATTTATACCGTCAAACGAATCCAACCCAACACTAGTCATGTATTCGGTCGACGTGTCTCCCACTTGGTCCACTTTGGTGACAATCACGCAAAGCCACCACATCTCCATGGAGTACTTTGTAAAGCCAGGAAACTCCATCGCACTGTTGTCCTTCTTCTTCATGTCCCATATCATTCTCCATCTCATGCATGCACGCAAAAGGCCTCTGCATGTTAAAGGAAAAAGGCAGTTGGTTCGCGCCACTGTGATTTCGGTCCCGATGGCTAGTAAATGTCAGCTCGGCCAAGCTTAAGAAGATGTTCCAGATTGTTACTTGCCGCTAATGATAAGTCCTAGATCCTCCAGCGTTGCTCGCTTGTATGTTTCGTCTTGTGGCCCAGGCCATGAGTCCTGCAGAAGGATAGATACAGACTTTGATAAGGATGGCATCCGTTGACCGGCGGGCTCCAGCGATACTAATTGAGCGAAAGCTTCTGCCGTGTCTGCCTCGAATAAATCTACTCGACTAGGTAGGTCGCCGGCCATTTCACACATGTAGATCTGTGCGTGGGCCACAAAGCACCCAATCATGAAGTTGTTGTTGAGCTGTGTCCAATGTCCCAAGCTGTATTCGCGTTCATTAGCTTGCAGGCGACAAACACTGCAGAAGGAAATCTCAAACTGACCGAACTTTAAGCTCTTGTTGGATGAATTGATCCCAGGTCTCGGCAGTGTACTCTGAAATGTCTCTGTCGTGCTTTGCGCCAAGAGCGCCTGAAAACCGAACGGCCGCGTTGAGAGCAGGATATCGCTCTACTCTGATGCGCCGGCGGCTGGCAGTATCATTCCTGCTATTTTGCACAATCTGTATGCTCAAAGCTGCCTGGAGGACCTCAATGGACTCCGTTGTTAATTTGGCGTCGTAACCCTCTTTAAGTGTTTTGAGAAAGGCAGGATGATTAAAAATGTATTCTTCAGCGTCACGATAAAAAGTTCGAGCGGATATAGCATCATCTGTGGGGGCGGAGAATAAGGAGCCAAATAGAAAAACTGCAAGCAGGAGCGGCAGCGTGGCCGTCTCACAGTTAAATGTCGGAAGATGAAGAATGGGGTGGTAAGGATGGACGCCACGTATGTAAACCCATAGGTAGTGCTCTAGGTTTTGTATCGTAAAGACGCTGCGTGCAAGCCTGTTGTCAAACTCGTCGATAGTTGCGTCGGATTGCCTGACCTGTTCACGGGCTTGGGCGAGAGTACTAATTATCTCTTCCATCCGGGAGTCCAATATTCCTGGCTTAAGAGAGGAAAGATCAACGGTATTCTGGTTTCCAAAGTCTTGAGGATCCAAGTCGAATTCAAAGTCCATCAACCACGCCGGACCCCAAGTGAAATCATCGTAGGGCATAGGGACGGACCAAGGCCGAGTGGCGACTGGTGGAGGCGGGGCTTTCCAAAAGTCGTCGCCCAGGTCATTTTTAATCAGCTCCCTGCTAATTGTATCCGATGTACCCATGGCATCAGGATTGGTCATGCTCAGCAGCCAGGGGAACTCTGTCTTGGCTGGGGCACCTGATGAGGCTGCAGAGGCTGCGCGGGCGTCAACTCGCATGTACGAGCAAGGGACACCAGCAGACTGGCATCGAGAACATGGCGTCTCCAGGCTACATGAGAGCTTGTTCTGAGAACACCTGTCACAGGACTTTGGTTTCCTGCCTCGCTTTGCAATAGGGAGGTTGATCTTAGTGTCGTCATCAACACAGCTCCGCATGTGCCGACGAGCAGTGTCTCTGCGTAGGATTAAATCAGTAACCAAAAAAGGAAATCAACAGGATAGATGCAGTGGGGGGCTAGTGTACATTCTTGTAAAGCTCTTGGAGCAAGCTGGGCATGTGATTTGACGAAGATTGTTGTCTGTCTCCCATTAGTAAATGCACCAATTGCCCGGGGGGAGAAGCAAGGGTGCCCAACGAGTGGCCTCATGGCGGCGAAGATGGCTGACTCTCGAGTACGTCTTCTCGCAGGTCGAGCACTTCAGCCGAGACCCGGCGGTATTCTTTGGTGAGCAAGACATGCTCTGCTATGCTATGCTACTGCTGCATCGACAGTGTGGGTTTTTTGCCGATGGCCCAGATGGGCTTACGCTGGTTTAATGGGGGATGTTCTATGGGGCGCCCGGGTTCCGAGGCACACGAATTGAAGGGGCTTGTGTGGCGCGTGCGACCGCTACACTTGACACGAAAGTCTAAAATTGGCGGGCGCATATTGCACATAAAATGCACCGTTGACCGTAATATAACGGATGGAATGGAAGTAAAACATCTCACTAGAATTAGGGTCGATATCTTGTCATAAATTCAATCCCCTGCACGCTTGAATATAAGGCATGAGCCTCGACGCGTCGACGAGGGACACTGCAAACCCAACCTGGTGCGGGATGAAGATCCCTATTCTTGACATGAAAAGTTGACTACACTGGACCTGAACAAGGAATGTTTGCTATTCCTGCGTTATAGTCGTCACTTGAGTAGCAAAAACTTTTCTGCCTTGAAGCATTTGAGATGAGAGCCTTTGGATTCATTCCCCAGGCACGCTTGATGGAATACGAAGACATGGCACAACGATGCAAATCTCTCTTCCAATCCATCAGTGAAGAATGTTATTTTAATATAGATAATACCATAATCTAAGTTTACTTTATTTAGTCTGGTATCATTCTTATCTTATTTATCTTTTTGCCTCCATTATGCCATTGTGTGCCACGTTTTCCGTCGCTCGCGTTCTCTGCTTCGTCAAATGCAGGACTGGTAAACCGGATATGCTGAAAACATGGATGTTGGGTAGCTTCTCTGTCTTCGAGGCATTTGTATTTGTCAACAGGAAGAATTGCGGCATCAAAATTGCAGGAGAAACTCAGTGGTGCACAAGGTACTAAACTAGAAGCAATGACAAAAAATCTGAGCGTTGTCATACTTCTACAGCTGAGGCTCTCCACTGATTAGGCTTGACCTAGCGTGTCTAGTCCTGTTAGTTCCCCGGTAACTAATTCCTGGATTAGGAAGCGGCATCGAAGCTAAATCATGTTCTCCGTCAGCAATATCAGACAGCGATCAACGCGAACAAATTCGAGCTGTCGAAATGGGTAAAAGAAAAAGAATTTTTAATGATAAGTCCAATTTATACAACTTGAAATTTCCGTATCGACTGCCTCCTTTTGGAGCATCAAGAAAATCTTTCGATTATTCAGGGTAGGCTGGCCTACCTGCTCGGTGGTGGTGGATCTGTCGGCCCGGCGGGGCTGGGCCAACCACACCTGAGCTAATTCATGCTAGCGAGCCATCTGTGGGACACAGCAGACGGGCATTGGTCCACCATCGTGGGTTTTAAGCCGACTCAGAGAGGGCTATTCTCCGAACAGGTACCAACACTGCCCCCGATTGCTCCGTGATTTACACGGCTCTTATCACTACGTCGACAATAAAGTGTGTACGACGCAGGGGGCTATTTGTTCAATTTGGAATTCGTTGCAATTGATTGGTCTCTTTTCCCCGAAAGGCGTCATCACGTGGCCTCCTCGGGAGCTGTCATGAACCCGACGTATATATTTGTTTCCCCGTACATGCCGACTTTCATCATGTCTTGTCAGTGGTGGAATCGGCATTTACAGATCCAAAGAAAGGAAGCATGAGTGGCAAGATTGCTAGCAGACTGGCCCGGGGTAAGTCTTGATCAGTCCATCGGGGCCTTTTGCAATTGATACTTACACGACACTCTAGTTGTCCCAACTGTCCCGGCATGCCGGACGGCGGCTCCTTGTACATCCCTCATTGCTCATCCCAACTATACACGAAGAAATTCTTCCACATCCATTCTAAAGCCTCCCAGGAAGGAACTTGCACTCGACCACCATGAGAAGAATGGAGCTTTGGGATATGTCCTGTACGAGACCTTGTATTGGATCCAAACACTCTTAGGCTAACTCCTCCACAGCACCAAACTCGACCAGGTCGTCGCTTGGGCCCGGCAAGGCTCCTTCTGGCCGCTGACCTTTGGATTGGCATGCTGCGGTGTTGAGATGATGCACGTATCCATGCCCCGCTACGACCAGGACAGACTGGGCATTATTTTCCGAGCCTCGCCTCGACAGTCAGACATTATGATTGTCGCCGGAACCGTGACCAACAAAATGGCACCTGCCGTCCGGCAGTGCTACGATCAAATGCCAGAGCCCAGATGGGTGATTAGCATGGGGAGCTGCGCCAATGGAGGCGGGTACTATCACTACAGCTACAGTGTGGTACGAGGCGTAGACCGCATCCTGCCCGTTGACGTGTACGTGCCCGGGTGCCCGCCGACCCCCGAGGCGCTCATGTACGGCGTCTTCATGTTGCAGAGGAAGATGAGGAACACAAAGGTCACTCGAATGTGGTATCGTCGCTGAGGGCTCTGTACCGGCCCGTGAATGGACGTTTTCTATTTTGTATTGGATGTACAGAATATTTCAGATTTTTTTTTTTTAGAGCAAGGTCTGTTGAATATAAAACGACTTGAAAATGATGACATTTAAGAATAGGCGCACTGGGCCAGATATGATACGAAAACGACTTCATTAAGTGCAGCATCGTTTGTGGGAATGAAAACTGGAGACTAAAAAGGAAAACAGAAAAAAAAAATATGTGCCATGCATGAGAGTAACCGCGTCAAGAATTCACAAATCATCAATCATCACAAACATGCTCAAATATCCTCAATCTCAAAGCGTACCAGAATACTGCATCGGGTTTGATGGCCTTGCATGTCCAACATCCTGATGAAGCTCCACCCTGGCACAACATACAACAGACGCACCGCCGCAACAGCAAACATGGGGTTCTTGGACCAGCTCTCGTCACTCTTTATAAGCATCCTGACAAATACCAACTCATTCTCGTCGTACTCCCACTCCAGCGTCTCGTCCCAAATGGGATCTGTCGGGGGTGGGTTCTCTCCGCGATGCAAGAAGCCCAGCCTGTGTTGCCTGTAGGGAGAAGTCTTGCGCTTCGGTGGTTCGCCGGACAGATCATCGGGGTGGTACATGGTGCAGGTCAAGTACGGCCTGATGCCGTCGGACTCTGCATCTTCATGCAGGGGGATGGCAGTGGCTCCCGCGACGTGGAGTGTGAGCCTCTTCTTTCTGCCAGTGTTGAGGTTCCCGCTACCGCCCGCGCGCAAAGCTGCGGGCTTCAAGATGTAGCCATCGGTGCCGCTGAAGAGAGCCTCGTTGAGCTGGTTGCTGGTGCCAAAGTTTTGCATGTTCAGAGCACAGACTTGAGCACCAATACCCCAGAAAGGCACAGGCTTCAGATTGTCAGAATTAATGCGCGTCCCCTTGGGGAATACGCGCATGAGATGGTGAGCATTGTGCCTTGAAATAGATTCGCGGTGTTCCGAGATTAGACCACTGACGCCTGTCTCAGAAACGTTGATCAAATGGTTATGAGGGCCGTTGATGAGTTGTGCCGTGTACCATGAGTCGTCGCTGGGTTTGACAGACTGGGCATAGACTCCTAGATCTGCCAGCTCGGGGATGATGGGCCCGCACGCCTGCTGCTTCCTCTCCTTGTACTCCTGGCGGGCCCTCTTTGTCTCTTCGTCCTCATCATCGCTGGTATCCGTTTTGTCGGAAGCAGCATCGCCATGCTGTACTTCACCAGGAATATGATACTCAACCATGACTGAAATTTTGGATCCCAACTCTGCGAGAGATACATGGTTCTCCGCTAGACCAGCTTGTTCTCTATGGCCGTGTTCCCTCACGGGCCTGCTGAGTAGTCGATCGCCCCAGACTTCGTTCATGATTTGCACTAGTCGCAGCTGACCCTCTGGGCCACAGTGATTCTCTAGTGAGAGCAGGATGGGTGCTGGGCGAAACGTGGAGGCGGCGGCCACCGCAGCCTCTCTGTCGACTACATCGCAAATGGCCTCGCAGACAGAGCGGAAGGAGATGTTGGAGACCAGGGTGTAGCCGTGGGTAACCTTGGGCTCCATAATGTCGTCGGCATTATCCCAAGCGTCAATCTCGACGCATCGTGCGCCATTGTCAAGGGCTAGAGTATAAGCTAGCGCGTTGGATTCGCCGTAGAGCTGGTGGGCCATCAAGTATGTGTTGTGACTGGAGCTGATAAAATACTCGGGTAAGGGATACGATCGGTCAAGGAGCTCCTCTGGGACCTGGATGTGAGGTTTACCAAGGAGGGCGAGAAGCGCTCGTGTGGGCGCGGCTCCCTCTTCGAGCCCAGCATCAAGTTCCGACAGGATGCCTTTGTCGACCATGAGCGATCGTAGCGCATGGCTGACTCTGAGATCTGTCGTGGTAGGCACGGTGCGGCCACCACCAGCAACCGTGGCATTGTCAATCATTCCGCCCAAATCCTCATTCTCCATGCGTCGCCGGCTTTTGGAGAAGGGGTTTAGGTTCCCCAGGCGCTCTGTGAGTTCTGCGAATTCTGCCATGGCTGAAGGATGCGAGTATAAACGGTAGGGCTGAGGCAGATGTTCAAGGGAAGATGACGTGAGGAGGGGCAATTCAGGCTGTCCAGGTTGGGGGGCGGGGTGATTTCACGCCGAAAACAGGTGACAGGACAAGGGCGAGGCTGTTACGGTGAGTCGGGACTCGGAAGGGGAGCAATGTAAAAATTTGGCCAAAAGATGCCGCGTCGTGGCGGGAATGCTCTTGGCGATGGAGGCGTAACCGCCAAGCTGAGCAACCATGGAAAACCGGCACGATACAGCTCGCGGTCCAACGCGGTTAACACCCTGTCCTGCGAGTCAGTGGAGTCAGCCAGAGCATCGCCACAGATCCAAGCTCCCTGGAGCTAGCGGTCCTAGTCTGGGGCTTGCGTTGCATGGGGGTTGGCGCCAAATATTTTGGGACTTTGGCCATTCAACTGCCGCCTCTCGTAACAGCCCGGCTGGTACCATGGGTGAAGCCGTTCAAAATCCCCGTAGCCTTATCCCAATTCCCGGGAGGCTGTGAAGGCAGAGTGATGGAATTATTATCATGTGAAAAATTCGCAAGCAGAATCCAGAGCCCACTTAGTCCTCCTCGTCGACGTAGACGTCCTCTCGTTCCCCCATAGCAAGCAAAGCCATTCTTGGCAAGTCCTTCTGACCCAGAGGCACCCAATAACCCGAACGAAATTCGCAGTCTGTCAATGGCCTCCAGTGTCTCTCTATGTGACCGCCCAAGCGCCTTTGCTGAACTTTCCAGCCTCGCCTCTGCGCGCGCTTGCGATAATAACAGTAAAGGCTGGCGGGAATTGCAATCGACACGGACTGGACCTGAGGCCCGAGTTTTCTCACCATCTTGTCGACTGGCGCCATAATTGCAGTTTCAGGATCAAGAAAGGGCTCTGGTTCTGGGCTTGCATCATAGTTGCCTAGCTTCCCTTGCAATGAAATGTACAATGATTGCAGTCTCGGAAACGCGGTCGGGACGAGGTCTAAGAATTCTTGGAATGCTTTACGGTCAGAAAGGGGTCCGAAAGCTGGTGTTTTGCCCCGTGGGAGAAATGGTTCAAAATCCCACAATATCTCGATAGAACTTATCAGTTGTAATCTTTGGGGAACGATCAAACGGGGCAGATTCATAACCATCTGGCGACTTGCAGTGTTGATAGTGTTTGCCGAATAGAGCACGTGAAGTCCCTCGACGTATCTACGCTTATTAGCCAACGGCCAGTTGATTTAGCACATGTTGGGTAGCCTACGCCTGGCGACAGGTGAGCAGCCATCCGATGATGCCAATGAAGCAGTGTCCGGGCCAGATGCCGGGCCAGCACTCGCAATGAACCCATTTTGTGCCGCCAAAGCGGCATTTGTCCTGGGCCGGTTGAACTCTATGACCCGGGGGTCGCGTCTCCGCATCGGGAGTATCTCGGTGGCAGACGGAGCTCCGCCATCTCCATTTTTTCGGTTGTTTGGCGTCAACGACCAGGCGCGATTCTTGTCGAGACGAAAACAACTTCACGTTGAGCCCGCAGTGTATCGGCAGGGCTGGCAGCGGCGATTTCACATCAGTGGCATCGATGATGTATTGGGGAGGGTGATCGAAGAAGAGATCCATGTGGATTACTTGATTCCCAAAGGCTTCGACTAGAATTCTATACCGGAGCTCAGCAGGCAACTTCCCAAAAAACAGGCCGTTATTCGGGATTGTATTTTTGTGAAAGCGGTCATCGTCACTTGAGGCTTGCGGGGTGATGGGACGGGGCCGGTTCTGGGGGAGAGTCGGGATTGTTTGGTTCGCTCTTATGTGCATGTATTTGGAATGGAGCCATGTTGTTAGAGAACATGCCATTTTGGAGTTACGGAGTAAGAGGATTGGCTCCCTCTTGACGTAGTGAATGCGACTGCTTTTATGCCATTGACGGTGAGGTTGAATTGCGGGCGCCTTAGTCCTGCATCGTCATGATGGCGTTGGGGCTGGGTGCAGCTACAGGCAGCTAGGCTAAACCAGGAGCCTTGGCTGTAAGGCAACAATGGACCCTCAAATCAGGCATCAGACAACCACCAGCCCCACCAGCCCGCTTTTGCGTAAACAAAACCGGCGAAAGAATTTTCGAAGACATCTTTCTTTTCCTTTTCTCTTCATTAAATATTGAACAACGCAAATAACAACCTTCAGGTTTCTCTAGTAAATTGATGCGAGGTGCGCCGCAAGGCTTGCGCCCAGGACCACCGATAGCGAGGAACACA
This sequence comes from Calonectria ilicicola, assembly GCA_020809705.1. Classification (NCBI taxonomy): domain Eukaryota; kingdom Fungi; phylum Ascomycota; class Sordariomycetes; order Hypocreales; family Nectriaceae; genus Calonectria; species Calonectria ilicicola. The sequence goes on along the minus strand of CP085828.1, from coordinate 557,697 downwards.
GAATGGAGAGAAAAGCGAACAATCTTGGGTGCGGTGCTTCCCTCGCCAGTGGGGAGGATCGCAATGATTGAACGTACATACCTATGTCGACAAGGACGAGTTGAAAGTAGGCGAGGTGCTTCAGATGTGGACGTGTGTGCATGTGTGTGTGCCTGTGTGTGTGTGTGTGCAGATGGGCTGCAGATGCGTCAGATTCGGCTTCAAACGACGTCTCTCGTGACCGTAGTGCTGTTCCTGGTGCGGCGTTAGGGCGACCTGTGCAATCAATGTGCTGCTGTCGATCTCATATGTTCGCATGCGTCAAGTCGCTCCACGTCACGGCCGCATGTGGCCTGCACGCAGCGTGACAGCCACAGGAAACAATTAAAGAAACATGGTGTTTCTGCCTAATGGGGGAAGACCATGCTATGCCGTTCCATGCCATGCCATGCTTGCGTCCAACAGGTGTGTGCACAGTCTTCAATGCGGCGGCGGCGGCGGCGAGGGGCAGGGCCTGGTTTGCTTGCTGACGAGTAAACGAGTAACGAGTAACAAGCCGAATAGGGGACCGGCCGCTCAGACTGCGACAGCCAAGAATACACACACCCGTCGGAGCCGGAGTAGGAGTCCCCACGGCGTTTTGATTAAAGGCCCAGGTCCCTGGACGAAGCGACGAACCTTTCGGGCCCCCGGGTGGGCTCCTCGGTGGTGCATGCAGGCTATGTCACTCTGTGTTCCACCTTGTGGGCTTGCCTCCTCCTTGGTGTCGTCCTGGTCTTGGACTTTGTCGCGCCACCACCAACGGCTGCGGACGCCGGTGATGACATGGCCATCAAGTCCCGACGTGTAGAACTGGGGACGGAAGCCCTTTGACGTAGTGCACACAGATTCATGCCCTGCCGTCTCAACCTGTGACAGAAGACACGACGCAGAGGATCCCGTTTAAATGCGTGCTGCCGGAGCTGTAGTTGGACCCTGCTCGTCTGCAGAGCTCCCTTTCCCATGGGCCATTACATCAACACTACAAAGCAGGATACTCCCAGCACAGGTACCCGTCCCGCGCTAGCCCACCGGAACGCTACACCAGCCACTCGTACCTTTGTAAGGTATCCTAGATCCCAATTTCATCCTATTCCATCCTGAGCCATCCCATCCTCCCCCATGTCCAAACCTTGACTCCTGCTCCTGCTCGTACTCCTACGCTGTACATCCAACCTCGTCCCGCCGCCGCGCCGCCACCTCTGCACCGCTGTGTGTTTCTTCTTCTTCGTCTTATTCTTTCGCTCCCTCGCGGCACGCCGTGCTTTTTCCATAGACTTGCATCGTCCCGCCGACGAATCCCCAGATTATCACAGACCAGCCATTCCATCTTTGTGGCGACAGCCTCAGCCTCGCTGACAACGCGTGCGTGTCCCCGGCGACGAACCAACCGACCGACCGAATTTTCCTTGCCTCTCTCTCCGACCCGACAAAATCGGCCGACGTGTGCTCAATCTCCGTTTCCTTTCGTCTTTTCCCGCTTCTCAAAGGCCATCCCGCGGATGTGCCGCCACCGATTTATAGCCGTGCGACACTGCCACTGGAGACGATCCCGACCCCATCACGACGCCGCCGTTTGAACGTGTTCCGCGCCCGCCTCCTCGCAGATCACGCCGATTCTCCGTTTGCCTCTCCAGGGCCTAACTGCCCACCACTGCCCTAGGAGGGATGCCGGCTGCAAAGGGGCAGGCCGAGTTGGAACGCAAGGCCAAGGTGCGTTATACCTGCATTTGGAGGACGCGCGTGCGCATACTGACTGTCATTGTGTCGGCAGCTTGCCCGCTCATACCAGGAACTCCTTGAGTAAGTCACATTGGATCCTTGCTGATAAGCTTGTCAATGTTTGCAGACTGCTAACATTTTCTTTTTCCTCTTTTAGTGAGTTTGCAAGTAAGGACTTGAAGACCGTTGGCAGCTACCAACTCGGCCGATTAATTGGGAAGGGATCCTTTGGAAAGGTTTACCTAGCCAGCCACAAACTCACCAATGGCTCCAAGGTCAGCCGCGATCCTTTCAAACTCCTCCCGCATGGGCTGACTTTTCAATAGGTAGTTCTCAAGTCGGCCAACAAGGCCGACTCCAACCTCGCTCGCGAGATCCACCACCATCGGCAATTCGTCCACCCGCATATCGCCAGATTATACGAGGTTATTGTGACGGAGAATATGGTCTGGATGGTCCTTGAATATTGTGCCGGTATTATTGCGCTGCCTCCGCGACATTTTCTCCATTGCTGACATGAGATAGGTGACGAGTTATACAATCATCTCCTCGAGCATGGTCCCTTACCAGTCGCCAAAGTCCAAAAGATCTTTGCTCAACTTGTTGGCGCTGTTAGCTACGTTCACAACCACTCCTGCGTCCATCGCGATTTGAAACTCGAAAACATTCTATTTGACAAGCACGAAAATGTTAAATTGGTCGATTTTGGGTTTACACGGGAGTATGAGGGCAGGACTAACCATCTCCAGACATTTTGTGGCACTATTTGTTATTCTGCGCCCGAAATGCTCAAGGGGGAAAAGTATGCTGGCGAAAAGGTGGATGTGTGGAGTTTGGGCATTATCCTCTATGCGCTCCTTTGCGGCGAGCTTCCGTTCGACGATGACGACGACAACGTAACCCGAACTAGGATTTTGTCCGAGGAGCCAAAATTTCCCGATCATCTGCCCCAGGAAGCCATTCCCTTGATCAAGTTGCTGCTATCAAAACGACCCTTGTTACGACCAAGCCTCCCCGACATCCTCGCAAATCCTTTCTTAGCTGAGCATGCACCGGCACAGCAGGCAATTCTCAATATTAAACCACGACGACCATTTTCGACCGCGATAGAGAAGGATTGCCTTCAACGAATGCGCAGCGCTGGAGTCAATACGGATGCGGTTGTGGATAGCGTGGTGGCGCAGAAATGTGATGCGTTGGCTGGCTGGTGGGCGCTTCTTTTGGAGAAGGAAGAGCGCAAGGCTGTACGGAGAGAGAAGAAGCGAAAGGAGAAAGAGATTGAGAATCGCAGCCTTCGTCGTCTTTCGGCTGCATCGAGTCGGCTGGAGAGGATGGCGCCGGTTTTGCATGACGTTGACGAGGATGGTGGTCTCACACGACAGTTTATCAGGTTGGAGCATTCTGGGTCTCATGGCCGCGGAAGAACTAAGAGGAGAAGCGCTCATTACACTGAATATCTCGTGGACCTCCCCCAGCTTGTTGAGGTTGGCAAGGAGCCGGGTGCCGCGAACAAGGATGGTGATCACCCACCACCTCCGATAGACAAGGACTCGATACGATCAGTTTCGACGTCCCGACAGCGAAGACCTATTCCGCCACCCAAAGAGGGAGTTTTACGCAGCGCTCGATCTCGAGGGTCAACGCTCCACCTGGTTACCACCAACTTGGATGCTAGCAGCTCAAACCCACCGCCGCAACAGAATGAGCAGAAACCGAGGAGGAAACCAAGCCAGGCCATCATTTCTCACTGGAAGAATTGGACACATTGGTTCATTGAGAACACGACTAGGAGAAAGAAGGGGCATGACCGACGTACGAGCCGTAGCGCACCGGATTTGCACACCAAGGATAGCACTGCTAGCAGCAAGGATGGAGGCTCACGACCGCAAACGAGCAAGTATCCGGCTTCGATTTCACCAAGAATACAGCCTACTGCAGGCCTCCCCAAGGGTGTGGTGGCTAACGGCCATGTTGGCAAGGGCCATTCCCCAGCTAGAAGTGGCGGAAACGGTCATGCTGCCCCCTCACCTTCTGCGTTGATATCGCCGACTTACCCACCATCCCGCGTGTCTACACAGTCTTATAAGCGACAGTCGTTGTCTCCTTCGCCTCTGACACCTCGGTCTACCATGAGACGAACCTCGACAGGACTGCGGGGACGAAAGTCGACATCCTCGTCAGTATCATCAGTTCGGTCAATCCACCACCATCATCACTCCCACTCGAAAGCCTCGTCGACGAGTTCGGCAGGTTCCTTCTCGACATCCATGTCCAAGTCGCAAATGCAACGAGGGCAATCCCCCCACCACTCGGTCAAGGTGCTTCCAGCAACACCCACCGCAGTATCATTTCCATCAAATATTCGTTTAGTTCGCGCAACACCTCCACCACTCACTATTTTCAACGAGGGAATGCCTTCTGATGGAGGAAGTGCTCCCCAAGCCCCAGGGTCCCCTAACCCGTTTGCTTCGGGCGTACTCTTTGCCAAGCGAAAGAGAAACCTATTCAAGGGCCCGACGCTCAACTTTGGTGGACCGTCGAGCGCCTCTCGAACCAGTTCATCTGGGTCACACTCTCGAAGTGCGAGCGCCTCAGGTCTGGGACGACGTTCTGGGGAAGTGACTATTCAAGAAGAGGATGAATGTCTCCAGGAGGGTGATGAAGACGTGGAAGAGGTAGAGATCTTTGCTCCAGTGATTGGCGGGCCTGGAGAAAAAATTGAAGAGCAAATCTTTGAAGAGGATGAGACGTCGTCGATTACCGCAAAGGATTTGCCAGCGCCCCCTGTTCCTGCGAAAGGCCCATAGGGGCGATGCAACAAAAAAGCTAATGCTAATACATGAGCACCTACGGGTGTCAAAAAGGGGTAGTGTGGGATGAGTCTCGATTATTCTTTTTCTCACTTGAGAGAAGATAGGCGGAGGCTCAACGACTTGACGACAGAAAAAACGTATTCTTGGCAATCTGGGCATTCGTTTGGGATGTTGATATATTCTATTTTTCTTCTTGCTTTTTCGTTCTTTATTTCGTTCTGGCGGTTGGCGGTTTGACAGCATTTTCGGCGCAAGCCGTCGAGGGCATTCTTCTATTTGCTATGTGCTGTTCTCTTCTTATATTTCATCTTCTTTTTATGAAATTCTCGACGCTTTTCTTTCGCCACCTGGCAGATGCTTCAGGTGGCTGTATAGTACCGAAGGATACCAACTTTGCATTCAGCTTTTTTTCTTTGTTCTATTAATGATAGAGGGCCTAATAAGCCTTGTTTTTGCGCGTTGTAGAACTTCGTTTCTCTATTCGGTGTGGGTGTTTTTACCAAAAGAAAAGACTGAGTAGTGGTTGGATTATAAACCAGCATGATATTTTGCAATGGGGCTTTAGTAAAGTAATATAGACTGAAGGCGTCCATGTTGGCAAAATCAAAATGTCTGACTAGTGCAACTAGCTAGATTGTGTGCTGGTGCCAAGTTTAAACTGGGGTCAGCACTTTATCTAATCTGGATCATCAAAAGATGCCAAGAATACTTTAAACGCTATATCAAAGACAGACTAATACACATGTGACGAGTAAACCTCCGGGTTTATATCAAACGGCAGCGCTCCATTAATACCGTATGCATTCTAATGTTCTACTCCAATCATACTCCGTAGCATCTCTCATCATGGACCGTTTCAGGCCCGCTCTTACATGGAGCGGGAGATGGAGTCTCTACGTCTTCGGGACTTCTTTTCCAGGATGGCATTGCGCTCCTCACGCAGAGTGACCCAGATCCAGAACCAGGTCATCATTTCGACAAACATAAAGGTGAAGAACAGGCGGTTCTTGAGGCCGTCGCCGCCCCAGCCAGCGGGGCGGTATGAAGGATTATGCGAGCTCGGCGCAGCAAAGTGGCCGCGCGAAGAGGATTGGTAGACGGGCGATGATGGGCCGAAGAAGAAGACGTAGAGGACGAAGACAAGCGAGAGGAGGAATCGGAGAGGCGCTGGATGGTGGTTAGTCGGGACGGTGTCGCGCAAGGGGAAGAAGGGGGCCAGGGAGGGGGAGAGAAATGGACGAACCTTGGGTTCCCCAGTGGAAAATTAGACAGACCTCATCGGGCATGGACAGCGAGACGAGGTCGCTAAAACCGATGAGGAGAAAGACGGCAGCCAGGAAGGCCAGCGGAGCGCTCTGCGTGTCGAAGCCTCGAGCATAGGGCTGCATTCGCAAAGAGGGGAATGTTAGCCTGGAGTCGTCGCGCAAATGGGCGATGCGAAGCTGCGCGCGGGGGGACTGACCATGCCCATGCTCTCGCCCAGGATGTAGACGAGAGCCTGGTTGTCGACGGAGCTCGGGTTGGTGAGGAAGAAGTAGGCGAGGGTGACGTGGAAGAGCGACACCGAAGTGATGATTGTTTTGGCGGATATGAGCGCCATGGTTGCGGGTGTGCGTCGTCGTCGTCGTCGTGGTTGTTCGATGCTCGGCGATTCGAGGGAGCGGGCCGGTCGGTCGTGGTCGGGAGGGGGAGGCGAGGGAGAGGGAAAGCGAGAGAGGCCTAGATTGACACCGTCGCGGCGGAGGATCAGCAGCCAACTGTTCAGGTCGAAACTAGTTTGGGTCCTCTAAGATGCTTGATCCGTGCTGTCGCGTGAGGACGTGGCTCGGGCAGAAATAGCAGCCAAGCAAGCAAGGGTGGAGAAGCATTAAAGGAGTGGCGTGGGAAAATGTGTTCTGTTCTCAATAACGAAAGGAGGGATGATGCAACATTGGATGCAGCGAGAGCAAAAAAAGGAAAAAAAAAAAGAGGGAGAGACAGGCTGCAGAAGGCAGTTGGAGACACTGTCGCAAATCAACAAAGCAGCGATTTCGGTTGGTCACACTGACACTGCAGACATGCACTTTTTCTACCAAGTGACCCAACAAAGCGTTTGGCCTATCATCCACGTTGGCCTTGCGTCACGTCACATGTCTTTTTCTGTCCTCGTTATTCTTTTTCCCTTTTGAGGGTCCGTCCCCTCTTCTTTCTTATCGCCCGGCCTTATCGGAGCTTGGCTAAGCCTGTGTGGCTGGACCCTGATGCAACGGTTGTGGGCTGTGGCGCACCAGCTGGAAAAAAAAACGATGTACTGAGTGAGGCTGGAGCTAGGACGTGGGGTCGTTGCCCGTCGTCCTTTCTAGGACCTCTGCTCCATGGAGCTTGGCCTGTCAGCTTGCTTGGACATAAACATGCCGTGCTGAGACCCAATTCAACCGCATTTAGCATCTTTTCCTCTCATTAGTGATTCCAAGTACTCATATACCCTCGCTTCTCGCAATCAAAGTTCTTCCACGTTTCTTAAATCAGCTCCATCCTCCAAAAAATCGCCCATCATGACCGACTCGGCTGAGGACCAAAATGCCCCTCCTCAGCTAAACAAGGCAAAGCACATCAAGTACTGGCAGCGATGCCACACCAACTTTCTCCCGTCCCCTTACACTGCCTATGACTCCACGCGCCTCACATTTGCCTGCTTTACCATTGCCGCTCTCGATCTGCTCTCGGCGCCCCTCACCTCAGCCGATCGCAGCGCCATCCGTCGCTGGGTTCTCAGTCTTCAACATCCAGACGGTGGCTTCTGCGGTAGCTCCACCCACGCCTTGAATGGCCAAGATGCCCCCAAGGGAACCGCAAATCTGGCCGCCTCCTTCTTTGCATTGGTTCTCCTGGGCTTAGCCGCCGATGGCGAGGAAGAAGCCAAGGCAGCTTTTGCTGGTGTCGACCGGACAAAACTGCTCCGATGGTTGAAGCGCCTGCAGAGAGAGGATGGAAGTTTTGGTCAAATGATTTGGGATGGACAGTCAGTGGGCGGAAGCGACACGCGCCACAGCTATTTGGCGAGTTGCGTTCGGTGGATGTTAAGGGGCGATGTGAAAGAGGGAGATGAGGGCTGGGTAGAAGATGTCGACGTTGAAGATTTGGTCGCTCACATCCGAAGAGGACAGGTGCGTTCACACTGAATTTTATATGATGAAGTGAGCTAATCCTTATAGACTTATGATGGAGGAGTCGCAGAATCATCACAGCACGAATCTCATGGTATGAGGGCCCAATTACAAATATTCCTGCAGCTAACCCATTTCTCCAGCGGGATACGCATACTGCGCAATTGGCGCTCTTGCCCTCCTTGATCGCCCACTAGACTCAACAGCTCTGCAAACAGAGAAAGCTCTAAAAGATGGCATTCCCAACCGCGAGGGTCTTCTGCAATTCTTAGCCTCGCGTCAATTCGTATACCTCGCCAAAGAGGAGGAAGATGACGAAGTGGAAGAGAACTTTATCGAGGCCAAGGTGGGAGAAGGGGAGCTGAGACATGTAGGATTCAATGGACGATGGAACAAAAAGGCCGACACCTGCTATTGCTGGTGGGTAGCTGGAACCCTCAAAGTAAGCTCAACTTTCACGTTCAAATTTCTCAAACAAATCTGACAAGACATGATCCAGATGCTTGGCAATGATACGGTGATTAACGTAGCGCCATCACGGCGTTACATTCTCGACATTACGCAACATCAAATCGGCGGCTTCTCCAAAGCTGTAGGAGGCCCTCCCGATATGTATCACTCCTACCTTGGATTGGCTGCGCTAGCGACCATGGGAGATCCCGACTTGAAGGAATTCGATGTCGGCCTTTGCTGTAGTAAAGAGACGACCCGAAAAATTGAGTTGGCAAGAGAAGGATTATTAGAAAAGGTGCGGGGTGGGAAGAATGGGTGGAAAGATGATGGGTTTTGGTGAGGGTTTCACAACATCACAGCGTGATGCGAACATGTCGTGCCCGATTCCTTCAAAAGTAAATCTATCATTACTACTCAAAGCACAGAGAGAAGAAGAAAAGACATGATCCGATCCTGCAGTGATGGTTACCCAGCATAACTGAGGCGGCAGTTATATCCGACATTCTGCCGATCATGACTTCACCCGGGGCTCGCCGTTCCATCTCTTTGACGCAATCTTGGTCTGTCAGGATCACCGCCGTCTGTCACCATGTCGTCCCAAGAGTCAAAACCACCCGCGGAAACCAAGGCTTCTGAGTCTACCTCACCAACTATCGCCGACGCTGGTGAGGCCGCTGTCGCCTGGTCCAAGGACAAGCGTCAAAAGTTCAATAGGTGAGCCTGTCGCGTCGAGGAGCTTTTTAAAGGCCGCTGGAAGCTGACCTTGACCACCCCTTCCGATAGCAAATCTCAGTCCGAGTTTTTCGATCCCTGCCAAGAGGCTGCGCAGCGAAGCTATCGATGTCTGTACCGAAACGGTGGCGACAAGTCCATGTGCGGCGAATACTTCCAGTCAGTAGCTCCCCTCAGGTGGTGCGATTGGGGATGTGGACGAGGCGCTAACTTTGCGGACAGGGCGTATCGCGATTGCAAGCAGGCATGGGTATGTCATTGTGCACCTTTAGCAATGGATTGTCGGCGATCGAGGGCTAACCATTGGACAGACTGAGAAGCGCAAGAAGGAGGGTGGTTCCTGGTTTTGAGGCGCACCGAATCGAGACGACGCAAACGACGCATGGCAGCAATTGGAATCTGCTACGACTCTAGGAAATGGAGCGCTGTAGGTTAGGCGCGTGTATTATGTCAAAAATAACTGTACAATATCGTGTATACAGAACATCATGGATGGGGAGCGGGATGACGGGATGATGACTGGACGGCTTTGAAGAAACCCTGATCACCTTGGTGGCGCAGGTAATACCCAGTCACGCCATAGCTTGTATTCTCAGCATCCTAAACAATTCCCAATTCGAAATCACCACTCGTAGCGCCATCCAAGGCCAAATGCATGGCCCTAGACCTCGTAGATGCTCCTCGCGAAAATGAGCCCACCCTCCAACTGAGCTCGCATTGAATTGACTTGTGGCTCAGCCACAAGCCACAAAAACCTGCAACAGCCCCGCCAAAGCTCCGGCAACACCCCACGTCACACTTTGAACCCCTCCAAATATTCGCTGGCGGCAAACGCATGTTATTGTACAATTGCCCACCCAACTCGCTAGACAAATGAGTCGCCAACGGCCAACCCTGCGGAACGGCGTCGACCTCCAGCTTCAGTCGGCCTTTAACGACGGCAACTGGTCTGCTGTCATCCGCCTGGCTGAGAAGCGGGCGCGCACCACCAATGACCACTACTTTGAGGTTCGTCAGCAGTTTCATCCCTCGCTTCCTGTGTCTTTTTTATTATTGCATTTATTTTATAAAATTGAAATTTTGTGGAACAATTCATTAACTTTGGTTATAGATTGTCAAAATCTGCGCAGAGAGTCAGCTAGATGATCCCGTGGCAAAGTTTGCGGCCATAGGCGCCATTGCGCAGTTTGTCAAGGACGGTACTGTCCTCAAGGATGCAGATGGCCTGGATCTGCTCGAGTGGGCGACCCAGGGTCTGGCCTCGGAGGAGGATTTCCCAGAGACCCTGGGGCCGCTGAGGGTGCGCCTCGTCAAGGCGGCGCCCAAGGACAAGATTGCCGGATCGCGATGTCTGGAGTCGTGCTTGTTGCACTGGGATCTGAACAGCGCGCAACAGGTATGACGACCTCGGTTGCAGCGGGCCAAACGGTGCACTAATGCCGTCACCAGATTGCTGCGATACTCGACAGGTCGTTCCCACAGGAAAGGTCTTTTATGTTTTGGAACATTGTCATTACCCACCTACTAGCGGTATGAAGAGTTGCCCTTTGTGTCCAAAAAAAATACAATCTCACAATTCGCAGACCAGCCCTCAATCAGCACCCGAAAAGAAGAAACTCTATGGAATGCTTGCGCTTAAGCAGATTCAGAGGGCCGCACAACTGGCAGAACAGGTAATTGCGCCACAATTGGCTAAGCTAAACCCTCTAACCTTGATACTAGGCCGAGACCGCTGAAGGAGATGCACCAGCGAAACCCCAGCCCAGGAGCATCCAGACAGAGGAGGAGATTTTGCTTCTTTATGAGATTGTTCAAAAACATGGAACCGGTGAAGATTTCGAGAAGCTCATGTCCAGCCCCATCTTTTGCCCTCTCGTCCAGTTTAAAAAAGGCCGAAAGGAGCTGTTTACGAGGGTCATCGCCAAGCATGCACGCGACAAGGACTGGGAGGGCATCTACCAGCTCTCCAAGGATTGCCTGTCGACCACCGATGAGAGCGGCGAGCCCAACCTCATGGCCTCGGACTTGGCCATTTGGCGCCGGTTTATTGAAGCTGCAGCTCAGCTGAAAACTGTCAAGACAGAGTATGTCATTCCTTGTCGTATTCACCTCATTCAACTAACACATCATCAGTGCCGAATCAACGGTTCAGGAACTATTGCTCAAGTTTGCCAAAAGATCCAACCTCCCTCCCATTTTCAAGCGGGTCATCTACCTCGCTCGTGTATCAGCAGCTTTCAACCTTGCCTCAAACGACGAGGACGATCTTGCCGACGGTCAACCCGCATCAACAAGGCTAAAGGAGCTCATTCACTATATTAATGATCAGGGAACTAGTCCTGCCTGCTTCGATGATATCAAGGGACTTTTTGAGAAGCTTACTCCATCCGCAATCCAGCACGTCGCCTGTGACTACACGCCTCAATTGGCCGAGTCCAGCGAAGATAAACTCAACTCTGCTAGGATACAAACCTTAGCTCTCAAGCTGCAATACTTTGCTGCCACATGCCCTTCCATGTACATCAATATCCCTGGCGAGAAACCCCTAAGGAAGTGCATTATTTCGGGTACTGAAGTCAACTCAAGCTCTGCAGGGCCATGCTTTGCCACAGTTGCTCAAGCAACACTCGAGCTCTACAACTCTCTATCAGAACTTGCATCCGATCACTCAGCTGTCGAGGCTGAGATCAAACCAGAACTCGCTGTTCTCATTGCTCTCTGTAACATTCAGTCTGCATTCCCCCCCTTAACCGACAAAACCAACTCTCCCGTTACGCTTGCACCGCTCTTGCGTGCCACTCTGCTCCTAGAGCACCAGCTCGACCTCACCCCCAAACACAGCATCATCTCTCTCCTTCTTGTACAACTGCATGTTCGACTAGGCCTGCCTCACCGTGCACGAGATATTTGGGAGACACTAGGTGTGAAGCGTACTATTATGGATTCGCTCGCCCCAATCTTCTACGACCGCCTATCAACCATTTCCCCGGCTCTCATTTCACCAAACGATAATGACGGTTGGGATCTCGTGGAGCTCCTCCATTCCCACTACAGCGTCTCATTGAAGCTTCGCATGCCCAGGCGACTAATTGATGCTTTCGAGACAGGCAGCTATGGCAGCGTGATTGATATTCCAGAATACATGGAGAAGCTGCGCTTTAGTTGTACCCGGGCAATGAGCTTGGTTGAGGAAACAAGAACAGAACGTCTCTTGGGCCTGAACTTTGCTGAGGTGCTCGAGGACGATCGATTTGGTAGGAAGATTTTCGCCACGCCATTTTTTGTCCTTTCTAACGGAGCTTACAGCTGAGGTGACTGACGATACCCAACTGAATGAGGTTATTGACTACGGGTCATTCCCGTCTTGGGACTGCAGCTCTCGGCCAACAGTCTATGCTCGACTACGAATTGGCCCGACTACTACAGTACGCGCGCTTCTTTTACTTATATTGCCCTGTCGCTAATGCATTTCCAGAACCGCCGAGCACACCTCTCTCTCTTATCCGAGGCATTCCATGAAGTCCTGTCATACAAGCCCCCGGCAAGTTACAAGGCCTCTGCAGCTGCAGCCGTTCCAGAACAAGCGTTTGTTCTAGAGATGCTCAACCAATTCAGCAACTCATTCACAAAGTTCCTCCGCGGACCCAAGTCCGACCTAACGCAGGCGGAAACCAACTACTTTGACATAATCAGCTTGCTCACCACCCTCATTCCTTTCTCTACCAGCATCAGTCGGACAGGCCCCTTCCCTGAGGTGTTTACCCAGATCGTGGATGGTGTCAAGGCTGGAATCGAGACCCTCACAGCCAGTGCTGCCCCAGGAAATTCTGGAGCTACAAGTCAATTGACCACTCTCAGCTCGATGCACGACATCGCCATCCTAAGAGACGCAGCTTCGGCAGCCAAGCAAGCAGCACAGTGGATCATCAACTTCAACGAGCGCCAAAAGGAGAAAGACAGGTCAGGAAACAGCAACCTTCCAAAGGAGGTTGTCAACCAGACCAAGGCTCTCCTCACCACTGCCGAGGGGGTGCTCAAGGACGGCAAGGGTTGGATAACCAAACTGAAGGAGCAGGTCAACGGCAGGGACTTTGAGCCAGCGGCCCGACGATGGATTTTCGAGAGCGATAAGGAAATCCTGGCCGTGGTTGGCGATGACGCGGTAGGCAGGCTTGTGAAAAACTGGGAGACAAACGTCAAGGGATGGACTGAGGTGAAATGGGCTTAGACGGTGGGAATCGCTAAAAAATTTTATTGATATATTATGATACGTCAAGTAGCGCGCACAAAGTCGAAGGAGAAGGGGTTTGAACTAGTGGAATGTTATTCAATTACAAATAACCTTTAGTATCCCCGTTGATCTGTAAAACCCACTTAACATGAAGTATCCCCTGTCCAAGCAAGGTGGTGCTCTCCGCTTTTGCCAAGACGTGAGATGATTTTTCACGATCTAGAACATACCCTATATCAGGAGTTGACCAAACGTATTTTCGAGTAGATGTCATTAAAATGGAGTCGACATTTTATTGAGTAAGATTTAAACATAATTGGATGCGATCGCTTCATTTTTAAAACACAAGATAGCAATAATTATTTATTAGTGGAAAGCTAGAGGGGGTTATAGATTCAATGAATCCAATTAATTGAGCTATGAATTATTCGCATAAGGGTACACTATAAATTTTAATATCTAAACAATGAATGGGAACTACAATGTAGGAAAAAAGTGTAGATTTAGAATAAAAAGAGCGCCCTCTTTTTTTACTTTGGCGCAGTTTTTAGTATTTTCTGAAGATGAAAGAAAGGAAAGCAAAAAGCAAAAAATCAAAGCAAGCTCCCCCGGGTGGGCTCGAACCACCGATCTTATGATGTGCCATTCGGTAACAGTCATACGCCTTAGCCAACTGGGCCACAGGGGATACCAGCTGTTTGATTGATGACTTAGGCAGCCAGTTTCATCACATATAAAGGCACAACCAATTGAAATTGCAGGACAAAAACACTTGAGCAAAACCTCCGACACCCCTCGGTGTTCGAAAAATCGTCGTTTCAAACATCCTAGGCATATGGAATCTTTTACGCATGGTCAAATCGCCCTCTCATAAAACCTTGGTAAAAGATTCATGCGGCTTAGGTTCAAGACATGACTGCTCTATACTGGCCCTATGAAACAGGTGTAATTCACTCATTACAATCGTTCCACCCCCCAGGGCCTAAGCCACGATGGAAAAAAATAATGCTTTAATTGTTTCTAAAGCATGTGCGCAAGCGTTGAAGTCTATTTGGAAGATTTTCACCTTCTTTCGAGTAAGAAAGGTGAGTCTTCATCAAAGCGCTGCACTCATCGGAAGCCGCGCGCTCCGTCTGGTAGTGATGATAGGCCCTACCACGATAGAGTAATTCCGCTAACCTTCCGGCTCATTTCAGTCTGCATGGCACCAGCACCCGCAGACGTACCAAAAAAGAAGTTGCCATGCCGTTTTCGTCCATGACGCGTGTATTAGTGTTCGTGTCAAGATCGATCGATTCGTCATTAACATTAAGGATATAACTTTTTTGCTTCACCATGCTCGCGTCATAAATACAATCCTTGTTTGCGCCTTGGCCCGTCCACTCTATTGCTCTATTGCTCGGTCCGCCCGATCATCAAAGTTCAGATAAGCTATACTCTCCCGACATTCGGCTCATACAAGCCGAGCCATCCTGGTCCGTTAGCTTTCGGATTTGCCCGTTTAGACCATTCAACGCTCGTGCCAACGGGATGAAGTCGCGCTGGTGAGCACTTAGAAACGTGACCCTCTCAGCAATATTCTCGAGTAGCTCCAAGTCAGACAGCAGTGCACCTAGGTTGGCTGACCGTAGGATGTTGTTGGCCAAACACCCATATGGCACAAACGCCTGGAAGAATCCCACCATGAGTGACAATATTTCCGGGATAGGATATAGGGATAGTAGGCGGTAAATCACTTTGAGAATATTGCGTGAGGCTTCGATCGCGTGCGGCGACCGTGGCAAGTCACTGTCGGTCACACTCGGGCTGGGTGAGCTGGAGTCGAGTATGTTGCATTTGCGAAGCATAAAGACGATGATTGTGTATCCCGTGAGATAGACGTCTGTGAGCAACCACATGTGGATGCTATTTGCGTCGTTCTCTGCTTGTTGAATCCAGTCGAGCTGTGAATTATTAGCATTGTACAACATAAGATAGCTCCGACGCCAAACATACAAATTGCCATTCGCGAAACACTCCGTCCACCTGTTCGCATAAATTTTCAACCTTGGTCAGTAATGTCCCATCATGTGGACTCTCCTCTAGCAGCTGGAAGAAGTCGATGAGAATGAGGGTAATTCTGGAGCTGATCAGAAATGTCATGGTTGGTACAGCATGCATGTCGGGCTGCGACTCGGGCGTTAGCCAAGGCAGGTTGACACGCCAATTGTCCATGTTCCCAGTTAGTGTTGGTGCTTTGTTGTAGATTAAGCGGAAGAAGAGGTCAATCTGCATCATCTCCCAGAAGCCCTTGCGATCGGCATCAATTGTAGCAGGATCCGAGTAGCTGAAGCCGTCGTCAATGTCGAGAATGTGCATGTTGAGGCCTGTGGCATACTCGCAGCCCAATTTATACATTTTCCAGCTAAGCTCATAGTCAAAACATTCCGCAGCTGCTCGTGCCTGAAAACTTGTAAATACATAAGCTACATCACAGATGGGGCTCGAAGATACTGACCATAAACATTGAGGCTATAAAGTCTGTCGTTGTGCCTGTTGCTTCTCGCTGCCAATTTGGTAGCACACGTAGACAGCACAAATATATTTTGCTGGATAGGTTGTGTGGAGGCGAATAGTTGTTCATGCTTGTGGGCAGAGAGCAACCGTGGTAGAGAATTCCGTAGTAGACGACGAGGACGCTTGCATCGAGATGTACTTGCGGCATGTCGATGATATCCGGAATAATCTTAATGAGCTTTGGATCTGCCAGACTGAGGAATGCCTCGGTGTGCATGTGTGTGAAATATGCTACAAAAGCCCAAGCGTCAGTGCATGAGCTGGATGAACGAAGGATGGAGTCATACTATGAACCCATTCCTTTGCAAGCTCGGGTGGGATGGAGATCCCTTCTGTCAGAGTTTCCTTTGCGATTTGTTGTAATCTCAACTTCTGAACCTGGTTGACCGCATCCGTGAGTATCCCAGTGATATCGGGATCAACAAAGCCAAATGGTGAATCGCTTGTCCTAGGGGTGTCTTGGGCGCTTCGTATACTCTGGGCCGTAGGAGAAGCGGGGCCGGAGCCGTTGATGGCGTTCTGGATCCGGGCTTGGTTTACATTGTTTCTCAACGGCAGTGGTTCATCCGCCTTGGCGGCATTGGGACTGACACTTAAACTAGTGGTCGGATTCAAGCAAGTGACGTGCTCTTCAACTTTTTCCAGCCGTTCAAGAATAGCTGATAACGGGCTATTGGGTGCAATAAGGCCACTTTTTTTTTTCTTTTGTTAACATCCCTGTGTTAGATGGCTGAGATGGAGTCGCAGACATACCTTAGCCGGGACATGGTGCGATCTTTCCGCGACTTTCTCTTTACTCTCTCAGGATAGCTGCACTCGATCTCATGGGATGTGCATCGACCGCAGCTCGGCATTACTCGACTGCAACGGACCTAGAACAGAATAAGAGTGTTAGCCGAAATGTATACGGCATTGGGAATAACTTCCTAGAATGATGAAGCCCTAAAAGGGAACCCAATGACGTACCTTTTTCAGCTTGCATGTCCGGCACTGTCCATATCAAGAAGGGATGGTTGTTAGTCGTAACACTTGAGACTTGGATACCAACAGTACGGCCCCCCATGTCTTGGGATTACCAATCTAGGGAATCCTACTTACGGAGAGGGGGTTTAGCGTCTGGTTTAGATGCGTTGACATGCTGACGAAGGTGGGCTTTGGACTTTCGGGCTTTGGGACTCTGTGGTCGGTGGATATGCGGTGGAACGACGGGCCTAAGTGTCGACTTGGGGAGTCCGGAGTCTTGTACTCGCCATTGGGGAGACCAAATCGACGATGAAGGCCCCGTAACTTCAGGCAGCATCCCGGCAATCCCCACGGCCCTATTGCCGTTGGTCTGTGTTGATAGCTAGGACCAGGGGCGTGCATTTATTCGCCGGACCCCCAGAGGCCCGAAAGTCCGGAGATGGTTGCCACCCCTCAGTCTACATGCGAACCGAGTCTTGGCAAAGTCCGTCTGCCCTGTAAGGAGGCTGAGACTTGGCGCATGTAGGGAGATTTTTTTTTCTCGATTAGATGTACAAGGTGTCTGTTTGAGATGGGGGAAAAAGACACATGAATTTTAGGGTAAAAAAAGGTGCGTAAGAAAAATGAAGTTGCTCTTCGCAGCAAGGGACATACAGAATCTGAGTAGATGAAATAAAATAGGAAATATTTTATTAGCATTTATCCAAATTTATTCGCAAATTGCTTTATGACATTTTGATATGCTGCGATCCAAAGGACTGTAACTGCCTCGATGTGCCCCACCAACCCATCCCTGTCCCGCACAGCCTTGCCAACATGTCTCCGAACTGGTGTCGGACTCGGATGTTGGTGAGATTTTGGACAGTCCGAATATGCGCAGCTGGGCGCCAAAGAGGCATACTCGTGTCATTGATGACGACAAATTTGTCGAAATGGTTATATAAGGCCAGGCGCCTTGCTTGTTTGGAAAGTAGATCTCGATTGTTAATTCAGCTTAGATTTGGACCTGGTTCAAACACAATCCATCCAGATTTCTAACTATTTCTTACTTATTTCCTATTGTTTGGCGCGACTTACACACACTCCTTTACATTTCCTTTCTTGTTGGCGACCCGCCAAAACCACTGAGCTCCTTCAGCTATGGCAGCTGACAACATGGGAGGGAGCTCTGAGCTGTCCGGTGACCCGGAGAAGCACAGCCAGAAGCCTCAATCATCTTCAAACTCCGACTCGAACTCGACGATTTGCCCCCCAGGAAAAGAAGGCTTCAACAAAGAAGTTGACGAGGCCGAGGCTCGCATGAATGATGAGGTTCACGAACTTGCTCGACGACTCACTACCCGATCTCATGGTGCACCCGGTTCGCTCTTCCCTGTTCCCGCCTCAGGACCCCTCAACCCGGCAAGCCCAGAGTTTAATGCTCGCAAATGGGCCAAGGCATTCTACAATATTCGCACTGATACTTCGGAGGGAAACCCACCAAAGACGACTGGTATTGCTTTCCGAGACCTGAACGTCTACGGATTTGGCTCCGCAACTGATTTCCAAAAGACTGTCGGAAACTATGCCTTGCAAGGCGCAACGCTGTTCAAGAAGCTTGCAGGTCAGAAGCAGGACCGGGTTGACATCCTTCATAACCTGGAGGGTGTGATCCACGCTGGTGAGATGTGCGCCGTGCTGGGACCACCTGGTTCTGGTTGTTCGACCTTCTTGCGAACTGTTGCTGGTGACACCCACGGATTCCATGTGGACGATGCTGCTACCCTCAACTATCAGGGCATTCGACCTAAGGAAATGAAGACTGCTTTTAGAGGCGAGGCCATTTACACTGCTGAAGTCGACCACCATTTCCCTCACATGAGTGTTGGCGATACTTTGTACTTTGCCGCCCGTGCCCGTTGCCCAAAGAATATTCCTCAGGGTATCACGCGAAGAGAATATGCTGAGCATCTTCGTGATGTGACCATGGCGATGTTCGGTATTTCCCACACTATCAACACCCGAGTTGGTAACGACTTTGTCCGTGGTGTCAGTGGTGGTGAGCGAAAGCGTGTGACTATCGCTGAAGCCGCATTGAGTTACTCTCCCCTCCAGTGTTGGGACAACAGTACTCGTGGTCTTGATAGCGCCAACGCTCTTGAGTTCTGCCGAACCCTTCGTACTCAGGCTGATACTATGGGCTGCACCTCTTGTGTCGCTATTTATCAGGCTTCGCAGGATGCATATGATGTAAGTCCAAGCAAATTATTAATTTTCTGAGACGTGATTCTAAAGATGAATAGGTATTTGACAAGGTCATCGTTCTTTACGAGGGTCGCCAGATTTACTTTGGAAAGACGACCGAAGCTAGAGCCTACTTTGAAGGGCTTGGATTCGTCTGCCCCGAGCAACAGACTACTGCCGATTTCCTCACGTCAATGACCAGCCACCAAGAACGCATTGTCCGACCTGGCTGGGAAGGAAAGACTCCAAGAAGCCCTGATGAGTTTGCCCAGGCTTGGAAGGCTAGCGAGACTCGCGCACGCCTGATGGAAGAAATTGAGGATTACCTGCAGCGACACCCGTTTGGCGGAGAGCACTACGATCGATTCCTCCAGTCGCACAAGATCAACCAATCCGAAATGCAGCGCTCCAAGTCTCCATTCACTCTGTCGTACATTGAGCAAGTGACCCTGACGCTATGGCGATGCTGGGTTTTGTTCAAGTGTGATCCGTCTATTACGTTAACCATGCTGATTTCCAACGTTTTCGAGGGTTTGATTGTCGCAAGTATTTTCTACGGTACGCCTGCCAATACGGGAGCCTTCTTCAAGCGCGGTATTCTTCTCTTCTTCGTCGTCATTGTCAACGCCTTTGGTAGTATCCTGGAAATCTTGACCTTGTACGCAAAGCGAAAGATTGTGGAAAAGCACGCTCGTTATGCACTGTATCACCCTAGCGCTGAGGCCTTGGCTGCCATGATCATGGATTTGCCCTACAAGATCGTCAATGCAATCCTTCTCAACACCACATTGTACTTTTTAGGCAGTCTCCGTCTCGAGGCCGGCGCTTACTTCTTTTTCCTCTTGATCAGCTTTTCGATGACTCTGGTAATGTCAATGATGTTCCGACTGATCGGATCTGTTACCAAGTCAGTCTCACAAGCGCTGGCTCCTGCTTCCATCATCCTGCTGGCTATTGCATTGTATACTGGATTCGCCATCCCTCCCAACGAAATGAAGAAGTGGATTGGATGGATCCGCTGGATCAACCCAATCTATTACGGCCTAGAATCGCTTCTACTGAACGAGTTTGGCGGACGCAAGTTCCCTTGTTCCACCTTCGTCCCGTCAGGTGCTGGCTACGAGTCGATAGAAATGTCTCAGAAGGTCTGCAGCACTGTGGGAGCTGTTCCTGGCCTAGACTATGTCAACGGTTCCGACTATCTCCGTATTTCCTTTGGATTCATTGAGAAGCACCGCTGGCGCAACTTTGGTGTCCTCATTGCTTTCACTGTTCTCTTCATGGTTTGCCATCTGGTTGCGACCGAGTATGTTGCCTCTGAACGTTCAAAGGGAGAAGTGTTGGTCTTCACCCGCAAGAGTCTCAAGAACTCCCGAAAGCGACCGAATGACTCGGAAGTTGGTGGGGGCAGCCGACCAGTGCAACAGACTAGTGATGAATCGGATGGCGGCGCCGAAATGGACAGACAGGCTTCTGTGTTCCATTGGAAGGATGTTTGCTATGAAGTGAAGATCAAGACAGAGACTCGTCAGATTTTGAACCATGTTGATGGCTGGGTTAAACCCGGAACTCTCACTGCTCTCATGGTAAGAACTTCAGTTTTAGTGAGTGTGGTAATATGCTAACATGCGGATGTAGGGTGTATCCGGAGCTGGTAAGACGACTCTACTTGATGTGCTTGCTACTCGTGTGACGATGGGTGTTGTTACTGGAGAAATGCTCGTCGACGGCAAACCTCGTGATTCATCGTTCCAGCGTAAAACCGGATATGTACAGCAGCAGGATCTTCATTTGGCAACATCGACTGTTCGAGAAGCGCTTAACTTTAGTGCACTTCTTCGACAGCCTGATCATTATTCACGACAGGAAAAATTGGACTATGTGGACAAGGTCATCTCCATGCTGAACATGGAAGAGTATGCTGATGCGCTGGTCGGTGTGCCTGGTGAAGGACTCAACGTCGAGCAACGCAAGCGATTGACTATTGGTGTTGAGCTCGCTGCCCGCCCTCAGCTTCTACTCTTCCTTGACGAGCCTACTTCTGGTCTTGACAGTCAAACCTCGTGGTCGATCTGCAACCTGATGGAGAAACTAACCAAGAACGGACAAGCTATCCTGTGTACTATCCACCAGCCTTCTGCGATGCTCTTCCAACGATTTGATCGTCTCCTTCTTCTTGCCCGTGGTGGCCGAACTGTCTACTTTGGTGAAATTGGCAGGAACTCCAAGATTCTGGTTGAATACTTCGTTCGAAACGGTGCCAAGCCCCTTCCTGAAGGAGCCAACCCAGCCGAGTACATGTTGGAAGTCATTGGTGCTGCTCCCGGTGCTACCACGGATATTGACTGGCCAGTTGTCTGGAGACAAAGTCCCGAGTATGAAGGTGTTCAGCAAGAGCTGGCTAGGCTGTGCTCTGAAGGAAACTCTCGAATTCAGGCGACTACACAGGATACTAGCAGCTACTCTGAGTTTGCAGCTGGATTGGGCACTCAATTCTCTGAGGTAACCAAGCGTGTCTTTCAGCAGTACTGGAGAAGCCCGACATATATCTTTTCCAAGTGTGTTCTTACTTTTGGCTCAGTGAGTATTTGCCTATCTCTACATGTAGGTTGAAACCTAACCAGAAAAAATCTAGGCTCTCTTCATCGGTCTCTCATTCATCAATGCTACCAACACAATGCGAGGTCTTCAAAGCCAGATGTTTGGTGTCTTTATCTTTGTCACAGTATTCTCTCAAGTGGTTGAGCAGATCATGCCCAATTTTGTACAGCAACGCACTTTATATGAAGCTCGTGAACGGCCTTCCAAGACATATTCTTGGAAAGCATTCATGGTTGCTAACATTTTAGTCGAATTTGCTTGGAACTCGGTAAGCAATAGTTGTTCGACTTAAATTAAGCAGAACTGGAACTAATCAAGCGCAGCTTATGGCCGTCCTTTGCTTTGTATGCTGGTATTTCCCAATTGGACTGTACCGCAATGCTCGTCTTACCGATGCTGTTGATTCACGTGGTATTACCATGTTCCTTCACGTTTGGGTTTTCTTCCTCTTCACAAGTAGTTTTGCCACCATGAGCATTTCCGCTTTCGACAGTGAAGAAGTTGCTAGTGGCATTGTGAACCTCATTGGAATCATGATGTTCTCCTTCAACGGGTTAGTTGCGACTAAAATATTTGAGCTTGGAATCCCGACTAACTACCTTTTAGTGTTCTCGCTGGCCCCAAGGACTTGCCCGGATTTTGGATCTTCATGTACCGTGTCAACCCTTTTACATACGTTGTCGAAGGCTTCCTCGGGACATCTTTAGCAAATGCCGAGGTCAGATGTGCTCCCAAGGAGGTTGTTTCCTTCAGTGCACCTTCTGGTCAGACGTGCGGAGACTACATGTCGTCGTACATTGACGCCCACGGAGGTTACCTCATCGACAGCAACACTAGCAGCTGCCAATACTGCTCGATGGCGAAGACTAACGACTTCCTCAAGGGGATCAACATCGACTTTGACAACCGCTGGCGCAACTTTGGACTCATGTGGGTCTACATTATCTTTAATATCACTGTCGCTCTCACGGTTTACTGGATTTTCCGAGTGCCAAAGAAGACGAAGAAGGCTTGAGAGTAATCGGTCGGTGTAGAATTGCCAGCAATGGTGGGGTACGACGGCTGCTAATGTACTTGTGTCACATTCGGCGTGGGGAATTTAGGGATGATCATGTCGAAATATCGACGAGGGAACTGGACCGGGTAAATAGATCTTTGCGCCAAAGGCGGTATAACATAACCTTGAAATATCTTCTTAGAATATAGAATATTATAATTGAATAGACAACACAAAATTTACATTCTCCAATAGAGTCGTGATTGACTGCAGTCCTTGGTCAACGAAAAATGGACCTGGATTGAGCAAGTAATAGGAAGACTTTGGAGTTATTGATGAGCAAGGAGATGACGATGATGCTCATGTGGTGGGGAATGAAAAAGACCTAATACCTTGGATAACTAGACTGACTTCTCTCCAATATGTCGTCTTTTACCGAGGGCACCTTCTCCAGCGATCAAAGTTTTCCCAGAACCTAGTCTTCAGTTAACATTGATTTGAATGGTGACTAATCTTCCAGTTTGGAAACTGGATGAGTCAGTGACACATGGCATCCACCAAGGTACCAAGACCCTGTTGACTTATCGTTTATCATGAGACCACGCTGCAACCTCACCCCGAAATTATTCTTCCCATCTTCTCCCCAACCGTTTTATTTATTGATCTCGAGGACCAAAGACCTTGTCTCGATTGGGCGAACTTGGACCTGAACGACTGAGCTGTTTTGGCCATTTCAATCGCAAACCATATCATTTTGCTTTACATCAAGAGCCATGCCTAACTCCACCGACGACGACTTGGTCAAGCATCAGCTTGTTGACTCCCTGCCCAAGCGCTTCTGCGGGATCAAGTTCGGCATACAGTGAGAACAAAGCCAGTTATGTAATGCAAGCTGCTTGTCGGCTAATTATTTTCTAGATCAAATCAAGACATCGCTAACCAGGCGGTTGTTGAGATTTCGAATGAACTGCTTTACAACATCGAAAACAAACGCACTCCCTATCACCGCGGCCCCCTCGATCCTAAATTGGTGAGCTAACCTTTCTGAACCCCTGAATCCTCTGGGGTGGACTAACAAGGGCAACGTTTTAGGGAACTTCGAGCAAGCTTAATAGGTGTGCGACATGTAACGAGGCGCTCAAGGATTGTAGTGGCCACTTCGGTTACGTCAAACTTCCTTTGCCAGCATTCCACGTCGGATACCTTCGTTTCATCATGAAGATTCTTCAAGAAATTTGCAAGGTGAGCTCACAAAGGACCGATCAGTTCTTTTATTTCAAAATAACTGATCGCTAACTTATTGCAGGATTGCGGTCGTGTGATGCTCGATGAAGCCAATGGACAAAAGTTCCTCAAAGAGCTGCGACGCCCTCATTTGGATAATTTACGCCGATCCCAGATATTCAAAAAGATAAATGAGCAATGTCGAAAGGCCAGAACATGCCAGTACTGTAACTCAATCAATGGAACTATCCGCAAAGTTGGTCCTCTAAAACTTGTTCATGACAAGTTCTCCTTTAACAAATCGACATCCGCGAAAAAGGTCCCCCCTGACAGCAAGGTCGAGTTCGATGCATCATTCATCGAGGTTCGGCAAGATCCCGAGGTAGAAAGGAATTTTAAAAAGGCTATGGAGGATCTAAATCCCTTGATAGTCCTTCGACTTTTCAAGAAAATTAGTGCGCCCGACTGTGAACTCCTGGGTCTAGATCCTATCGAAGGTCGACCTGAAATGTTCATTTGGCAATTTCTCCCAGCGCCCCCGGTATGCATTCGTCCATCGGTTGAACAAGAAAACGCTAGCAACGAAGATGATATCACCACTAAGCTTGCCGAGATTGTTTCCGTCAGTGGGATGATCCGAGATGGGTTGCAAAAAGGATCTACTCTACAGACTATTATGGAGTGGTGGGAATACCTCCAAATACAAGTTGCCATGTATATCAACAGCGGCACCCCTGGATTGAGAAACCCCGATGATGAGGGAAAACTTATCCGGGGTTTCTGTCAGCGTTTAAAAGGCAAGCAGGGTCGTTTTCGAGGAAACCTGTCTGGCAAACGAGTAGACTTTTCTGGTCGCACCGTGATCTCGCCAGACCCAAATCTTGGCGTGGACGAAGTAGCTGTTCCTCAGCTTGTTGCTAAAATCCTCACATACCCTGAAAAAGTGCAGCATAAAAACATTGAGAAGTTACGACAATGTGTTAGAAATGGACCCGATATTTGGCCTGGAGCTCAACAGGTGCTTAAACAGGAAGAAGGAGGTTACAAAATATCTCTCAAGTTCGGTGATAGAGAGAAAACTGCACAGAGTCTTGTTTTTGGTGACATTGTTGAACGCCACTTAGAAGATGGCGATATTGTTCTTTTTAACCGCCAACCGTCGCTTCATAAGCTTAGCATTATGAGCCACTTGGTCAAGGTTCGTCCATGGAGGACGTTCCGATTGAACGAGTGTGTCTGCAACCCATATAATGCTGATTTTGATGGCGATGAGATGAACCTGTATGTTCCTCAAACAGAGGAGGCTCGCGCTGAAGCTATCACGCTCATGGGCGTCAAGCACAACCTCACCACACCCAAGAATGGCGAGCCGATTATCGCGGCAACTCAAGACTTCATCACATCTGCCTTTCTCATCAGTGGTAAAGACAGCTTCTTCGACCGCAAAACATTTGCCTACATATGTATGCATATGATCGATGGCCACATATCACTAGATCTCCCGCCTCCATCAATCATAAAGCCGCAGGCGCTATGGACAGGCAAACAGATCTTCAACGTTCTGATGAAACCAAATAAACAATGTCCGGTCCAAGTGAATCTTGATGCAAAGTGCAGAACATACGAGGCTATTCCGGGCCAAGCTCCTGACATGTGTCCAACCGACGGATGGCTTGTGGTATGGAACTCCGAGGTCATGTGTGGTCGGATGGATAAATCCACTATTGGGTCGGGAAAGAAAGATTCCATCTTCTATGTCATCCTCCGTGATTTTGGTCCCGATCAGGCCATTGAAGCTATGAATCGACCGGCTCGACTTTGTGCACGGTTTTTAACAAATCGAGGATTCTCTCTTGGAATTGGCGATGTTTTCGCACCTAGTAGCGTGATTCTAGCAAAGGAGGGTCTTGTATCTGCTGCGTATAAGAAGTCCGACAAGATCATAGAGCTGTTCAAGGCGGGAAAGTTGAAAAAGTCACCTGGCTGCAATATGGAACAGACCTTGGAAAACTCCATTTCAGGTATCCTAAACAAGGTGCGACAGGAAGCCGGGTCCTTTTGCATTGGCTCGCTGAGCCAAAATAATGCCCCTTTGATCATGTCAAACTCGGGCTCGAAAGGGTCTGAGCTCAATGTTGCTCAAATGGTTGCTTTGGTTGGTCAACAAATTATCGGCAATCAACGAGTGGCCGACGAATTTCAGGATCGAAGTTTACCCCATTTCCAGAAAAATTCTCGGAAGCCGTCTTCCAAAGGCTTTGTCAAAAATAGCTTCTACAGTGGTCTCCAGCCTACAGAGTTTTTCTTTCACGCCATGTCCGGCCGAGAGGGCTTAGTGGACACAGCCGTCAAAACAGCAGAAACAGGGTATATGTCACGCAGATTGATGAAATCTTTAGAGGATATCTCCACTCGATACGATGATACTGTTAGGACATCGACCGGCAATATTGTCCAATTTCAGTACGGAGCTGATGGGCTTGACCCAGACGAAATGGAAGGCAATAATCAGCCTGTCAACTTCAAGCGCACATGGCTTCACGCTGAGACAGTCACATGGAATAACGATGAGTCTTCTTTATCAGCAAGGGAGGTCAAGGAGATGTGCCGGTCCATGCTGAACACCCAGCAAAAGCGATTTTTTTGTCGAGGCTTATTTCAAAACCAAAACCTCGATTATGGTGACCAAATATATTGCGGAGTTGATGAAAACGAGAGTGGGCGCAAGTTCCTCCAAAAAATTGAAGCGTATGTCACCAAGTTAGCTGCAAAACTTGAGGCAATTGAGAAGCTATCTGTATCTGTATTTGAAGATGAACAAATGTTCAAGGTTCATGCAGACCGAACCGCCAAAGTTTCAGCTTCTGCTCTTACTCTATTCATTAATCTATGCATTCAAAAGTACATGAAGGCTCACGTTGAGCCTGGCCATGCTGTTGGAGCAGTTGGTGCTCAGTCCATTGGCGAACCTGGCACCCAGATGACGTTGAAAACCTTTCATTTTGCTGGCGTGGCTGGCATGAGCATCACGCAAGGTGTTCCACGAATTAAAGAGATTATCAATGCCTCAAAATTGATAAGCACACCAATAATTACTTGTCCATTGCTTAATGACCGACAGATCGAGGCAGCGAAGGTTGTCAAAGGTCGCATTGAGAAGATACGTTTAACTGATGTCCTTTGCTTTGTCGAGGAAGAATGGCGTTCTCAGGAGGGCACCATGATACTTAAAATTGATATTGATGCACTAAAC
Source organism: Calonectria ilicicola (assembly GCA_020809705.1). Lineage (NCBI taxonomy): Eukaryota > Fungi > Ascomycota > Sordariomycetes > Hypocreales > Nectriaceae > Calonectria > Calonectria ilicicola. The sequence goes on along the minus strand of CP085828.1, from coordinate 530,765 downwards.
GAAAAGCATGCTGGCATCGATCTGGTCAATATCGCTCAAGCCATTTACAAAGAACGAAAGCTCAAGATATTTCGAGATGATGTGACGATTACTAACGACACCATCACAATCCGCATCAGGGATTCAGGTCACACGGCAGCACGAAGATCTCCCAGAACAGCAAACGCCCTTCCTGAAGTTAAAGGTGACATGTTGGTTCGAGCAAATTTTCTCAGTCGAAAACTTCCATCTATCGTGATATCTGGATATTTGGAAGCTTCCAGGGCTGTTATTGAAGCATCTAATGAAAACGTTTACCGAGTAGTGGTGGAGGGCTACGGCCTTCGAGCTTGCATGGCCACAGATGGTGTAATAGGCACAAAGGTTCGGACTAATAGCATCATGGAATGCAACCAAGTTCTAGGGATCGAAGCTGCAAGAACCACAATCGCGGTTGAAATGATGGAGGTGATGAAAGATATGAACATTGATGCTAGGCATATGCAGCTTCTAGCAGATGCTATGACGTTCAAAGGCGAAGTTCTTGGTATTACGCGATTTGGATTGTCTAAAATGAGGGATAGTGTTCTCCACCTTGCCTCATTTGAGAAGACTGCAGATCACTTATTTGAGGCCGCAGCTGGAATGAAAGCTGACCGAATCGAGGGCGTCAGCGAGTCGATAATCATGGGCCAGTCTATGAGCGTCGGTACTGGCTCCTTTCAGGTTATCAGACGTTTAGGCATTGAATCGCATCAAGTGGCGCCAAAACCGACCCTATTTGAAGATGCTTACAGTGCTGAAATGAAGAGGAGTGCTCGGAAGGTAAGGTAGCGAGATCAAGGGTCATTTTGGCAATTCCGACACTGGGATGACGGCACTGGCTATCCATTGCCATGGTTCGTTGGCTCAGGCAAGGTCGTAGAGTGCATTGGTGACCAGAAGCAACCTCTGTTAAGTCACAAATGCTGTCGATGGTCAAGTCCACAATTGGTGGCGATGAAGCAGGTCGTTGTCCACCTTTCCGGCACACATGAACAATTTCGGCAATGTCTCATTTCGGTTCGCTGAAAACGTGGATACTGTCCAATGACTTGACGAAAATGTGGAAATTAGATTTCGATAAAAAAATAAAAATTGATGCGTCGTACGGAACTCGAATCCGTGCCTCAACTTATCACAATGGAAGAGTTGAATCCTAACCCCTAGACCAACAACGCTTGTCTCTTGATGACTTCCGAGGGTCAAATTCAGACTTTAACCATATCCACAACCATCGCAATCTGGTTGGCGCTACCTTGATCTGATGAATGGGGAGACCAACAAATCCATTTAGGCAAAACCCAATACATAGAAGCAGAAATGCATGATCATAATTGCAAGGTAGAAATTTAATAGTCGAAGCGGAAGTATGTACCTGGATTCCATATTTGGATCTATGGCTAACCGCGCTTAGGAGGAGGTTGCAGGCCCCATGCTTCTGTTATCACCAACCCTTGAACAACATCCATCTCCTCCTTCATCAGCTTGCTCAGCATCAGGGATTTAAGCGCCAAATTATCTTTTAGAAGGTTCCACGTGCGCGCTTTTGTTGGGTTTGCAATGCTCGTTAAAAATTTGTATAGAAACTCGCCGGTCAGATTAAACCGCTTCTTTCCATCATCCATTGCCGCCTCAACTTCTCGAGTGTCCGGGTCTTTGCGTTCTTCCAACATTCGCTGCAGAGCAACAGTTTTGACGTGTAAAAGTCCTGCAAGGCCCAAACAGGCGACCTTCAACTGCAGTTCTGCCTGGTCGTAGCTGTCGCCTTCGCTCTCTGAGTCACTGGGCCGGTGGTTGCTGTCCTCCGATAGGTATTCGTCATCCATTTCGTCTTCCTGGTCGAATTCAACACCACACCCTCCAGCACTTTAACGCTGTCTACAGTGTGTTTGCTGGGAGCTATCGGTCCTTTACCGCTTCGTGATTGATGCGACGACTGCGGCAATTCCGTCCTCACCGGCTGCGCTCGGTGTTGCGGGGCCCTGGCCTGGCGGCGGCAGCGCTGCTCCATGTCTCGGAACAGGCTTGAAATTGACGCAGCCAGCTCATCTCTCTGCTTGTCGCTTAGTTCTGGTTGTGTGGAAGACATTTGGACGATATTCTCCCTTCGTCGTTCTTGGAAAAATTGGCGTCTGAATTGGAGCGGGGTACGACTGATCTCACATTCGCCAGTAGGTGTGGGTCCTACTTCGACTTTATCTCCGTTGATAAAAAGCAACGATGGCACGGGGAGCCAGTCCCAGGTGAGCAAGATGGAATTAGGCGTTCAAAAACACTCGGCACATGAATTGGTATCTACATGCCATATCCCAAACGCGCTGCAGCATTCGTTTAATGATCGGGTGATGAAGCGCAAACAAAGTTGCACTCGTTGTAAATTGAGTCAACGGCGATTCAAATATTCGCCACTGCCGGCATAAGCTGAAAATATAGACTCACCGACTCGACAGCCACTTGGCAGAAATTAATTTATCGATTAAGAAAGCCTCTAAATCTCAGCTCCATCAGAGAAGACGAGGGAGCGCCCGTTCCTAGACATACTGGTTGAGGCCCGTGCCGTCATCCACCACGTGCGAACATGGGGTAAGACAAAAACATCGAGAATGGAACGTGACACGGCAAGTTTCCCATCAAGTATCTGATTAAAGTTTCCAAACTCAGGTGCTAAGTCGCTTTTGTTGACGGTGAAGAACACCAGGCATACCGAAAACAGATGCCAAGTAAGTGGCGTTGGCCAGACTGGGTCCGCCCCAGAACAAGTACAACGACGGTCCATCAGTTAGAGGAGCTGAGCGTGTCTGAATTTTTTTTTTCCGCAATTTGAAATGCATGAATATTCCACCCATTCCTCCAACGATTTCGAGAAGAACTTCGCTTCAGCGTTAGATATTTTGATGTTTCATCGACACCGCCGAGCGTCGACCGTTTCTTTCCCGGTTTCATAACTTGAACAATCATCTACTTCGGATGTCGGCGTTAGGGTGGCCCGCTCACTATGAAAACAAGTTACGGTTAAGCGATAAAGTTAGGACTTTTGCGCCAAATTCTCTCCGTTCTAAAAGAGCTAAATTCCGCCATACTGCTCTCGGGAATGTCGGCCTAAGTCGGAATGTGGTTGGAATTCCTGAACCTGACATCATGGCCGACCTCCCGTGTATATAAACATCCTTTTTCGCTCTCGTATCGAATATGGGCAACGTGGCCAGGATTAAAAACACCAGAGAAACTTGTGCATTAAGAAGAAGTACCCAAAATGTATTTGTCCGTACCTATCGTCATCCTCTCTCTCGCCGGAGCTCTGGCCGCACCCTTGAGCCAGGATCAAAGCTGTCCGGTAAGCAGAGACCCCTCTCACATTTTATCCTAGGTGTTCCGATACACTGACATGCTGTGGCATGATTTAGTCTGGTATGTATTGGTCCGATTGCGGACCATCATGCAATAGAACCTGCGCTACTCGGAATACTGTCTGCACACAAGAGTGCGTATCCAAGTGCCGATGTCCAACTGGCACCCTTGTCATTGTGAGTCGCGTTACTTTCAGTGATATGAAATCTTCTAATTAGTTTACAGTCAGGATATTGTCTTCCTGATATTCTTTGTGCCTTTGTTCCCAGCTAAGCCCACAGCCTCACACCTCATGGTCAGGCACATGCTTAGTTTTTCTCTGAAGTTAGCAAGATGAAAGTCATATTTGTATGACGGGAATATTGGTCCATAGTAATGATAATAATTCTTTTGAAATATCGCTTCACCGCATCACGACTCATCAGTCTTTTCCCAACATAGATCCCGCTCTTCTTATTCTGTAGGCTTTTTGATTCTAGGGACTAGAACCCATAGAATTGACATTCCCGCTAATAGTGCAACCATAATGGGCTGTAAGACAGTTACTCCTGCCCTAGAAGCGATTGCTCCGGTCAAGAATGGGAAGGCAGCTGAGCCAGCCTGTCCAAATATGGCACTGAAACCTGGTATCTCAAAGTTAGAGGCATCGATACCAAAATTAAGTGTAACTTACCAATAGAAGCGATATGAAGGTCAGCGGGAAGCAACCTCGTGAGAACAGATAGCCCAACGGGGAAGAATGGTGCAATTACAAACCCAAGCAGACTGACTGCAACGGCATTGGCCACAATGTTAGGTACAAACCAGAACAATAGTTGCATGGCAAGCCCAATGGCAAGATAAACAAGAATCATGCGCCTCTCGCCCAATTTGTGGGTGATATCAGCCAATACAAGGCGCCCTAAAGCGAGACCACCCCAGAACCCAGATGCAACATATCCAACTTTGCTTGGAGTTCCGTTTCTAACTGTGATGAGGAACTCAACAACCCAGCCTATTTGCATCAGTATTCTAGAGGAAAAGTGTGGAACCGGGCGGAAGGCTTGGGCATTTAACGAAGTAGAGAAGAAATGTACCGATCTAAGCGGCATGTATTTGTGAATAGAATAGAAACTTACCGCCAACCGTAACTTCAGCTCCCACATATAGGAAGAAGAACAAACTCAAAATCCAGACGGATCGTTGCGACAACGCAGCTTTAAGGCGACGGTTCGATTCGGTATTCGAGCTCTTAACATCTGGCGAGAGGCTACCTCGGAAATTCCAGGCCAGAAACCCCAGATTTGCGACAGCAGTTCCAAGCAAAACTAGATAATAATAATGCCATTGTTTGATACTGGATGCAAGTGAGGTTGCCGCCAATGGACTGACCAGAGCACCAACTCCATACATAGAATGGAGAATACCTAACCAACGATGGGCATTATCCAAGCTTGCAACAAAGGTATTTGCTTGAGCATCTAAATATGCAACTCCAAGACCTGAAAAGAAATAGGAGCAGGCAAACAGCGGAAACGGGGGCCGCCAGAATATCAATGAGTATGCAATGACAGTCACCGAAGCACTTGCCAAAAGCACACCGCCCATCCCCAATCGAGCCGTGGCGTGAACATTAGTAAAGGCCGCAAAAGTCCAACCACAGAAATTCACGAGATAGACAATGGCGACAAACATTAGCCCAATGTCGTAGGACGACCTGATATAGGGAATCAAAGCTCCAGTTGCAGCGTCTGGAAGCACCAAAAAACGTCAGCACAAGATCAGTCGCTCTGATAAAAGTTGAAAATAACAACTGACCATTCATTCCCGCTAGAAACATTGCAAAATTAATAGCAAACAGCTTCCCTCCGGCATCTTTTGCGCTGGCAGGCCGCGCGGTTACGGAATTGCTAGCAGTACCAAATGTATTGCCCTGGTCGTGATCGAACTGCTCTGTTGGCCCCGATCGGGTTTGATCGAGGCTTTCAGTAATGACCATTGTCTCCTGCATGGCTGCTCAATAGTTCAAAGGGAACCCGACGAAACAAGATGGAAAAAGATGGCATAGAATTCGAGGAAACTCCATTTGTTGAAGGTGGGAAGCGCTTTCATATCGAGACATCGACACGTGACACCTCAGTCAGCAACTCAAGGGCGGTTATGATAAACTAGAACTGGTTAGCCAAGCCGGATGGTCGAGCCGAAATTCCTAACGCCAAAGCATCCCATGTGGAGCTGAATTTTCGTATTTGATTCGTAGTTTGCTTGGCAGGTTAGTCTAATTAGGGTTAGAATATGGGTAAATGCCGGGTTTCACGAAGAAGGTGCAGCAATAAGGTCCAAGTGGCGGTGGTTGCATGGGAAAGAGAATACAATCAATCAATTGCCCGCCAACACGATCTAGTGAATTCTAAGAAACAGCATACCTTCCATCACAGTGCACTGCCCTCAGACATAAGAAGAATACTAAAAGCGGAGGCTTGAGGGTGAGCCGCTTTGTTAGGGCGACCTTCTGCTTTTGACAGTTGAACCAGGGATCGCAGAAAATCCAGCGGTTGGGTGCTCAGATTTGAAACCCAAAGTAAACACCAAACTATTTCTCAGCGCAATTGAGTCAGAAGTTGAGGAGAACGTAAAAGCAACGAACTGTGCTGAGTCGCCAGTCGCTCTTGTTTTATCTCCTCAATACCATTGCCATAGTCGTCGAGGGTTATCTACAAACATCCTGCGAATTTGCGCCTCTGATCCAGCCCACTCCTTCACAATTTCTATCAGCGCAGCATCATTGATATCCCGATAGTTTTGGGGGTTGAGTCGCCCACCAACTGCAGCGTTGCCCTCTTTGCTCGACGTGTGGGGCCAATCGCTCCCATAAACCACCATGTCCGGACCTGCATTGATGAGGGATTCGGCGACAACCCTCATGTCCTCATAAAACGGTCCTTCCTTGGAATTTTGATACGGAGCTGAGATCTTCACGAAGAGAAGTCTTCTTCGGACGAGGTCAATTACCTCCGGGAACCCTTTGGTCTTGTATGGATCGACCGTGTTCTTGGTTTCATTTGTTTTGGACCCAACTTCTGCATGGGCAAAGTGATCTGCCACAACTGTGACACCCAACTCTGGGATGATGGAGTGTAATTCCTCAAAAGCTGCAATGGGGATCCAAACTTGCAATACCCAACCGAAAAAACGAGCGACTCTGGCATTCTTCTTCACCGCAGCAACGACTTCTTTGGTGGAACCTGATGCAAGGTTGACGCGTAGCCCACGGACGCCAGCCTCATGAAGCTCCTCCAACGTCTCATTCTTTACTATGTCGGGATCCACAACAGCCACGCCGCGATATTGTCCCTTGAACTGTTTAAGAGCATCCAGAAGAACGTCATTTTCCGTGCCATATACACTTGGGAGCACAATTGTGGCATGCTTTATACCGTATGGCTTAAAGTGCTCGGTAGCATTAGAAACAGTGGCAGGTTTTGGCGTATACTCTAAACAGGAATCCCTTGTTAGAATGGAGTAGTGTTTGTAGATACGTATCAGCTCACCTCTATCAGGATCCATTGGAAATCTCTCGGGGTCAATAATATGAATATGAGAGTCCCTGTCATTATCATTGTAAGTCAGATATGTTAAATGAGTGTGGGGAATCAAAGGACGAACCAAGAATTATCGGGCACAATATAAGAGCTCGCCATGGCGGCCAACATTGGCACTGCAAAAATGAGACTCTGCCTTAGGCAAACCATGATTAGATTTATTGGAAAGTTTGCTGTTGACTATGGATTGTGATAAGGGCTTCATCTTCAATAATTTATACGCGTAGAGGAATTTGATGCTACACTGCAAATGTCCTCCCTGAGATGTTGCTGGTTGTCGGGATATGCCCGGTTGCTTCTGACGGATGTATCCGAAGAAAAAAAGTGCGCCACCTGTTTCCGATGAAGATGCGATCCAACCTCGTCTACGGCATGGCTCTATTCCCAAATGTTCTAAGTGGCTTAACCTTTTCCGACATTTTCGGAATCCTGTCGGGTTAGGGCCGGTGAGAGAAACCCGCGTGAAAAGCGCAGGGTTCTCAACAACCCGACCACATAACCAACGTATTGTGTTAGCGAGAGTACGCAAGAGGTCAAGTGTTGGTGAAATGGTACGTTGCCAACAGCTCCAATAACGGCCATCTCTTTCTTTGGTTGAATCGTTCGAGCACCCCCACTTCAAAACCCTTGCTGTGGGGAGAAGAGAACCAGGTGGAGGCGGATCGATGCTGGGATAATGCGGGGGATTTACCCGTTGTTTCTTGAAAAGTCCAAATCAATCCAGTTGCATATCGGAACGTGATCTTATTGCTCGTTGGTTGGGCGTCGTTGTTCTTGGCATAACGGCACTGGAGCATGCCCCCGAACTGAGTAAGCCGTGGGGAGATGTTAGTAATATGCCAGACGGGAAGTCTTTTTCACCCTAGCGCGGTGAGAAGGATTCCATCACATTAAGCGTTCCCTGCATGCATACGCTTAAATACCGGCGGCAGAATATACCGCACCCCGACTACCGAGACGATCATTTAAAATCACTCAAACCCACGGTTCATAAAGTATAACTCCCAGAGGTGATTTAATTGTTCTCAGAGTTTCCACAAGTCATCTTGGATTAACACAAGCTTCATTGGGGTTGTGAATTTACTTTTCGAGGTTTTTGGGACGAAGTAACTCAAGGGTCCAAGCTTAGCTTGTCACTCAATCTGTTGGACCATGCGCGATCTTGCAATTTACTTGAAACCACAGAACATTGTATAATGAAAATTGACATTCATTGATCCCAAAGTCAAAAAAGTAACCCTATCGTTGCTAAAATATCATAATGCCTAAACCGTGAACATCCCAGAGCCAAACCCGAAAACAAAAACTACATGATTACCTGCTTGTGAACCTCTCCTCCAATCCAAGCTCGAAAAGCTTGTATCGGCTGGGCCTCAGGTGCGAGGCTACGTAACCCATCACATACGCATGCCATACTTCATCGTATGGGTGCTTGCCCTTCAAGACATCTCGCGCACGACGGTAGTCTGCTACGGCCTGAGTAATTGTGGACTCTAACACGGACATGGCGCTGCCTCCTCTGCAGAACACCGTCTTGTGAATGTAATTGGTTGTCTCGCCAGCTTTCTCCTCCTTGTAAAACCTAGTCGATTGTAAGTTTGAGGACCGAAAAATCAGCGAGACTAAACATGTAGGCTACTCACGATAGAATGTCGTTTGTCAGGTTGATAAATGTGCAAATATCAGGAATGGCTGGCAAAAAGATTGAAATGTCTGGGTAGCGCTCCTTGGGGAAGTTGAAATAAGCATAGACTTCAGGCATGCCCTCCTTATCTCTGAAGTAGTAAGGCCAGTTGACGGCCTCCTTGTTAGGTCGCATAGTCTGATACTCATTTCGCTTCTCTGTGGCATTGGAATTGACGAATCCCAATGCTGACAAAACTATGGAGTTGGCGACGATGGCGTCATAGTGCTTGTATGTGTCACGAAGTGTCTTGGCAAAGTGCTCAAGAACCTTGGAGGGCTGCTGTTGGCCGGTGGTAAACCGTTCCTGAAACTTGTCCAGATCAGATGATGATTGAGTGCTATCGTCAATGATGAAGCCAAGCCAAGTGAACATGCCAATGTGTACTTGGATGTTTAATGGGTGCAAGGGGTACATGTGCTATCAGCAGTCTTATCAGCTTCTGTTGACAGAACCATCAAGGGATTTGCATGAAATTCATACCGCCGCGGCTGACATTCCAGTCTCGAAGCACATTCTTTGGAAGTCATTGTCAGTGAATGGGATGCTTGTCTTCACAGCTGCCTCGACCATGGCCTGTCGTAGAGCGTTTGTCACCGCTTCCGGGGGAGGAGTGTAGTTCAGAGCCACAAGTAGATTGGTAATTAAGGGACTAATCTCACGGGCAAGGCCCTCTCCAACTGGAGAAGAGGGCTTGGTTTCAAACAGTGTACTAGGCATTGTTACCAAATGTTGATGAAGTGAAGTGTGATGCAAAGATGGTTCTCCCTTCCAAGTGCGTGGGTTTCTATAGATATTTGATCCCGGCTCCAGGCTCCAGGAACCGGACCCCTGGTCCTCGAATCGCCACCTCGAAAGCTATGACCTTCCCAAGTGGAATATGGGATGTCCTCAAGCGGAGCTCGCTTCTACCGTTAGGTGCCGGCGTTCGCAAACTCAACACGGGTTTGAATTCGCTCGCCACTTAGTAACGGCATTTTAGAGTTATTGCTGCTATCATCTGTCGGCCAACTGGTCTAGATTGGCATAGATTACCAGGTTGGCCCACATACCCTGGGCGGCGGGTAACACGGCTTCTTCCTAATTGACTTTGGACTATTTTCCGGTGGCCAGGGATGACAGGTCCATCGCCCCTGGACCCATAATAGAACGGGGCCGTTCCTGGTCTCGTTCGCACGCCTCAACCACTAGGGAAATCATTGGACGCGAAATGGGCAGGTTATGGGAACCTTATCCATTAGCTTCGTAACCAGTGCCTGCTCCAGCCCTATATGTCGTAGGCTTATGGACCGTAGGATTGTAGGATCATAGGATTGCACCTACAATGCAACATAGAGGACGGAGGGTATGTATCTTCGGGAAGCTGGTACCGATCAGATGCCAGTGCATCCTAGTGAGGCTCTTACCGTTTTTTCCGGCGCCACCCGAATGTGAACTTGATGTGACATGTGCGGATTAGCTTCCTTGAGCTTCCCAGGGCGGCGACCGCATCCGTCATCGCCGACTTCCTTCTTTGTTAGCGTGCTTACGTTTTCGCGCGGAAGTTGGTGATTGCAAGCAATTCGCCGATAGGCCCGCCAGTTATGATACGAGCCGGCGTGTCAGGGACATGCCAGTGGTGACGAGGAAGTCTAACTTGGATCGTCAACTAAGTTTACTACTTTGGTTAACTCGTGGACCCTCGACGTTTCAGGTTTTCAAGAACTGCAACATTGTTTACTGTATTAAAATGGACAAATGATTATCTTTTGAAGTGACTGAGGCTGTTCTCCCCTGACAGGACTTGGCTTAACTGCATTGGGCCCATGACAGTACCCATCGTTGGTTTTTTTCCCTTTTTGGACGCTCGGGCGCCAGTTCTCTCAAGGTTTCCGACGGGCAGCGGCACGGTCTTGGACTGCGACTCGACCAGGATTATCCCCCGGATGCCCAACGTTGCGGGTTTTTGACAATTTAACATCGTAAGGCACGACGCTTGTGCACAATATGCACATCTTAAGCTTGTCTAATTGTGCAATATTAACCCCCAAGGTTGTTGCCAAGCGCAGAGCTACGATAGGCCAGCACTCGCCCCACAATAGGAGTCAGCCCCATCGGCCTCCAAACACTCAACCACAAAATAACAAGGCTCTTTCAGATCTTGGGGTTGAAGATGGATGGAACCAACATCGACTTTTGCGGCGTATAGCATTGATACGCTAGATACGATCCACCTGACAAGGGTCTTTGACCCATTGTCCCAATCCAACGGGTCGGAAATCCTGCATTGATCGGGATTCGTCAAGATGGGACGAGATTCTTCATTTACAACTCCAGCTTTTTCTATTCGAATCCTAGTTTTGCTCTGTAGACTCTTTTTTATGCATCGTTACTAAATGAACCAATAGCATTATCTATAAGTGTGTATATGAACTTCGGTTCTTTTGTGTGTTCTCTTGGATTCAGGGTAGTTACAGTAACAGGGGTCTTCAATTCACGTTGAGACAGCCCAGTAATTGCCGTGGTTGTGATTGTTGTTCAATTTTCGTTTATAGATCTATTAAATATCCAAGTTTATTTTTAGTGTAATATGGGAGGCGGGCGAGGTAAATTGTGATATAATCGTGATGTTGTTTTGTCCACAACGTTGGTGCAGTCTAAATCTCTTTAGTTGACACAAGAAAGAAGTAATTATTTCACTTGAAAAAAAAGTCACGAGAAATAAGACAAAACCAAATCGAAAGTAGGGATTATTTTATAGTTAATTTTATACTCAGAAAATTAAATTGACCATTTCGTGTGTTTGGGCAAAAGATGAAGCTCAAGCAAGGTGGTTGAATTAAGTTGTATGGCATGTGCCGCCTTTGTTTATCTGGGACTTCTTCTAGGAGAAATCTTGGTCCAGTTGCCACATGACTGTCAACTACAAATGCAAATCGATAATAATTTGGCTATATTTAAATTGAGAGGCAAAATCGCTAATCTAGCTTTACTCAACACATTTCCATGCATTTTCGTCGGTATAATTCCCTGGCCCGACATACACATTGCGACGAGGGTAACGGCAGTGCTTACGGAAGTACTCCGCTGTCGTTCCGTCATCCGATTTTGCACCCCGAATATACTCCGGTGCAACTCCATTCTCAACCCAATCAACAAGTTTTAGGAGGAGATTGTTTTCAGGCTCACTATCAAGATAGGTTTGTGCAGACTGGCCAATATACGAAGCACCATTTCCACCCGAACAATGACCCATGCCGCTAATTCCAAAGAACCTATAAAAGTTGTCCAGCTCCGAAGGCTTTAGATTCATGGTCTTTGAAACAAGGTTGTAATAATGCTTCGTGTCCTCAGAACTGATGACGGGGTCTGTTGTACCGTGGTATGATAGAAGCTTGCCGCCGCTCTTTTTGAAAGAAGAGATGTCACCTTCAAATGTTTGAATGTTGAAGGGGTTTTGTTCGAGGGCAGTCTTGGCATCCTCAGGAGTCCAAGTCGCCGGATCCCAGCTGGTGTTGTTGAAGACAACATATCGATACCAATCTGGTACAGTGGTGTATGGAGTACCCGAGTAATAAATAGCAGCAGCATCGCCTTCTGCTCCAGGATTCAATCTTGGATAATAAAGCGTTCCATCAGGACCATAAAAGTCTGAGAGAACATTTTTGACCGTCTTTGCTTGGGTTTCAGTAAGACAGGTGGAGCTGTCCGAGGCTGTGCCATTGCAGAGAAGATTCTCGTAGGTGGCATTGCAAATAGAAGGATCTTCAATGATTCCATCCTCTGCACCATCAATTGTATCACATTGACGAAGGACTTCTTCATGAACTGCAGCCCACTGATCCGAGGTGACAAATGTGGAAGAGTTCGCTGAACCAGTGTAGTAGTAGGCAACTGCGCCCCAAGAGATTAGGTTGACAAAGTTCATAGCTGGGGAACCGGCCAGAACACCATCGAAATCATTAGGAAATTTCTGCACCGACTTGTAACCTTCTCGACCACCAGTTGAGCAACCGAGGTAGTAAGATTTGTTATATCCGCTCTCATAAAACAAGTCTGTCAGCTGTTTTCCGACAACAACACCAGTATGAACTGATCGATAGGCAAAGTCTTCAAGAACCTCTGTGTTGTTGAAATATATGCCGGTGTCTCCATCATGACCGTTGTTCGCGCCTACAGTCGCGAATCCAAACTTGGTCCCGAATGCAATATCAGCGTATTTAATGCCTTAATAGAAGCATTAGCTTATTTGTACATGAGGCCACCGTTGATCTTAAACTTACATCCACCCAATCCACCATTCCCGGTGCTTAAGAATCTGCCATTAAAGTCTCGTGGGAACCAAGCTTCCAACCGAATGCCACTGCGGTCAGAGGTGGAAACATTCATGTAGACACGGCAAAGGTCGACATCAACTTGCTGAGGGGTGGTTGAACAAACGCTCGGGATGTTGGCGTATGTGATGTTGGTGCCTGCAGGGACGTATTCGACAAGCCCAACGGTGACATTTTCAAGGTTAATTTTATCCTTGATGCCATCGCACACAGACACAAAAGTCGCATTGTCTCGGGGCAACACTGCACTTGTCCCGGTAGAGGCTAAGCTGGCCCAAGCTGCTAAGATAGGTATCTTGGCTTTCATCATGGGCAGAATATAAGATGAATGTTTGGGTTCATGGGTAAGAAGTTGGCGGAGAATGACCAACAATAAATACTCTGGGACTTCATCAGGGTGACAATGGGAGACATATTCTAATGGCCTATCTATCAAGTATCGACAATCGTTGCCGTATTTCCGGTCGATGATGAATTAAATGGAACAATGTGGATTCCATCAACAAGTAACCTCGCCATTGTTCAATCACAGCGATTACGTGTCGGCCTGGCAGCAGAACACCGACCGTCTAAAACGGCTTGGCCTCAACTAAGTGCTGGGGGCAAAACAGAGATTCTGAGGTGTTAGAGATGGTTCATGTTCGCGGATCACCTTCCCAATATGGCTCGCAAACCTTATAACACGTCGACGTGGGATGAACCCCTGGGAAGTGGGGTGAGGGATATTCCCCAATCGCCATAATGAGCACCAAACGGCCCGAGGCGGGATAAATACATCTGCCGGAAATATTAGAAGCAAGGCTTCCGGCAAATGCAACATCCATTCACGGTTTATCTTCACACATGCAGAGCAGATAGCTGGTGATCATTAGGAGCCGCTTCATCTCATTAATCTTGACCCTTACTCCACCATGAGCACATAATCGGGCCGCTATCATTGAGAAAATATACCACACATCGAATTTTAGTCAAATATCATTTTTGGAGGGGCGTTGTGCAATTAGTTAGGACATGTTGCGTTCGTCATAGCCTGCTTTATTCATCATGGTTGGCCAATGAGGTGGAGAAGCTGAGATGAAGACTTGGTCGAAATAGCGGGGAACATTTCACAGCGGTTTGCAAGGAGTTTCGATCCAAACCGACGCTGCGAACATTGTGGGGATGTAAAATAAACGAAATAATAAATAATTATTTATGCTCTCCTACTTCATTTTATTTATTATTGATCCAAGACAATTGAAATGCCAAATTATCCTTTAGTTTGAAACGAAACTTCCTACAGCCTACAGTCCACATGCTACATCCTATTCATTTGCTCCCAATATGATAGCCTATTATCCGAAGAAGAAAAAAACTGACCGCAACAAAATGAATTGAATTCGTAGAGAGCTTTTCTGTGGCTCAAGTTGTCACGGTTCAAGGGTTGGGAGTGCGGTGAAACCACGCCCCAAAGCCCCACGGCTAGAAGATCGTACTTTATCCATATTAAATCACCGTTGGATTGGATTGTATGATAAGAAGAGAGGTGCTGTGTATGATACGCGGCCTCTTATATAATTTTAGTCTATATAAATACTCACGTGACCGTACCCTAGATAAAATCTTATGCTCCCAGAATCGCAAAGTATTACCCCTCAAATATTGGCCAATTTAATCACAGAGGCTGGTCTTGCACTTCCGATTGTCGGACTCATGCGGACTCAGCTGGGTTCTCTCCCTCCACGGGAGTATGGATGCCTATTAAGCGAGAAAGCATCGAAAAGTCACACATGTACTCGTCTTCGGGTGCGACCTCAAAGTCGAATCGGCAAAGATCCTCCTTGTATGGGAACATGTAAGTTTGAGTCACCCTTGAAAAGGATTAGCAACAGAAACTTAACCGTCAAGATAATTACCAAGATCGACGGCAATATTCAGTTCAAACGACTTACCAATGGTGCTCCTTGCTGGCTTGGTATTCATCAAGTGCAGCTCGGTTCTCATGGAAGCTAAGGAGTGCAAATTCGAATCCTTTGCTCCTTTCAATCGGATCGGTCACAGAGGGACCTCCAACAATTAGGCGATTATCTTTAACACAAGACAAGTTCTTAAGCTTCTTAAGTTCTCGTACAAACGTATCTTTGTGTTCTTTCGTAACGTCGGCACGGAACTTGAAGAAGACTAAGCATGTTCTCGTTAACCACCATGAAGACGAATCAAGATTGAGGGAATGTTCTGACTAACCCATATGAACAATCGTCATTGTTGCGAGAATTTGAAGAAGACGAGGTTGCTTGAAAATGAGACGGGCGAAAAGGATCCGAGTTGCTTCGAGAGTGTCGTAGGCTGGGCGTGCTAAGTAAGATTTTAGAGAATGTAGAGAAAAAAGGAAACAGTTTGGAGAAGCTGTCCTTAACGAAATCTTGAACTCCTTTCGTAAGACAAGGCTGCTATCATTCCGGTAAAACCCCGATCGTTGCTAGGGCATCTTCCGGGCTTCTCGGCTTCAGCCCGAGCTCCAAGCCCCAGCCTCCGGCTTTGACCGCTCCGTCCACGAATGCGGGGCCCCGCTATGAGATGAGTTCGTTCAGACCTTACCTTATTTTCCCACGTTTAATCATGTGGCGCCAAATCCGGGGTAACATTGGGGTAGGGGAGATAGTGTTGGCTTTAGATGTTGGGCCATTGCCAAGGTAGTCTTGCAAGGGTTTTGTCGGCCACGGCCGTTTTTTCAGCCCTTTACTCGTGCGTCCGAGAGCGGCGGCGACGAGGTCAGTTGCCGCCTATGCTGTGGTGATCCGAGTACATATTGCACGGTCCCTCCTGGATGAAATGATTTGCAAACCCAAACTTTTTTGATCCTCATTGAGTCTTATACTTTGATCTCGCATCCCAGATCAACATGTCTTCCAAAGATCCGGCAGACGACAAGGTCAAGGTCGACATGGAAGAAACACAAAGCCTTGACGATCAGAATCGTCTGGCCTTGGCCCAAAACATGTCAGAGGAAGAGTTTCTCGACGCCGAAAAGAAGCTCAAGAAAAAGCTTGATCTTCGGTTGCTCCTTTCCGTCTGGATCATCTTTGTCATGAATTATTTGGACAGGGTATGAATCCTTGCTACTGTCTAGGTTTATCAGTCTGACGCGTAAACAGAACAATATTGCGGCAGCCAAGGTCGCAGGGATTGATGATTCATTGAACATGTCTGCGAAACAATATGCAACAGCCGTTGCTATTCTGTTTGTCGGCTATGTCTTGATGCAAATCCCATCCAATATCTTTTTGGCTCAATTGCGACCATCTGTCTATCTGCCTGGGTGCATGGCACTTTGGGGTCTCATTTCGACTTTAACTGGTGTTGTAAAGAGTGCCCCAGGCCTTTATGCTTGTCGTTTTTTCCTGGGATTTGTTGAAGCTGCATTCTATCGTAAGTTTGAACTATATTCACTTGCTCCATCAAATACTAACAATATTTCCAGCGGGTGCCCTTTTCTTGATCTCTTCCTGGTATAAGCGATCGGAGATGGGTCTTCGCAGCGCTATCCTCTTCTCCGCAACACAGCTCGGCAGTGCCTTTTCCGGACTCATTGGAGCAGGCATCCAGCATGGTCTTGAAGGCGCACGAGGCCTTGAGTCTTGGCGGTGGCTGTTCCTCATCGAGGGCTCGATAACCATTTTCATTGCTCTTTGCTCGGCTGTCGTGCTCCCAGACTGGCCTTCCACTACAAGATGGCTGAGCCCAACTGAACGTGCGGTTGCAGAGTGGCGACTGATTAAGGACGCCGGCCAGGTCGATGAAGATGACGAAAACTGGAACTACGGTTTCAAGATTGCCTTCAAGGACTGGCGCATGTACGTGTTTGCGGCAATGTTCTTTTGCCTTCAGGTGGCTGCAGCTACATCGAATTTCTTCCCTTCAGTTGTCAAGACGCTCGGGTACAGCCGAGTCAACACATTGCTTCTCACCGCACCACCATACATTCTTGGCCTCATCTTTTCGATTGTCAACAATTGGTCCGCAGACCGCCTCAATAACTCCTCTTTCCACGTAATGTGGCCTCTGGCACTCGCAATTATCGGCTTTGTTGTTGGTGCTTCTACGTTGAATGTTGGAGCAAGATACTTTGCCATGATGCTCATGGTTGGTGGTGGCCATGGTGCTAATGCCGTGGTTTTGGCCTGGACGCAAAAGACGATGCTAAGACCCAGAATTAAGAGAGCCGCAGCTGTCGCCTTTGTGAATGCGTTTGGAAACATTTCTCAGGTATGCTATTTAGCAATTCTTAAGAAACATGAATGAACTAACTGATAATCTGTAGGTTTGGACAGCCTATTTGTACCCGGACACTGCCGCACCACGCTACGTTTTGGCCATGACTGTCAACTCGGCATTTGCACTGGGTGTCATTTTACTTGCCCTGTTTATGCGTATCATCCTTCAGCGCGCAAACAAAAAGCTTGACTCTGGTGCAGATGTTGCAGATGTCATGAAGGGCGAGGCTCAATCCAAGGTACAGGGTCTGTCCGAGGAGGAACGCGCAACAAGGAGAGCAGCTTTCCGCTACATCACCTAAATTTTGCATCCTAAGAACTTTCTACGAAGAGCTGGGCTTGTTCAAGTATGTCGACAAAAACAGGTTCCTCTCTAAAACGAACGCTTGGTTGGCATGGTTGGTGGAGATTGTGTTATTTCTAGCAGCATGATGTCTGTCTAGACAAATTATCGGGATCATGAGATCGTTATTCGGTGCTTTGAAGTAATTTGAAGAACATTGAATGTCAATTTAAATTATAAACGCGTGCTCTTTCCATGCCAGTCAACTCTCTGCTTGTTTGGGTCCACACTGGTCAATTTTGCCCACCATGACATATTTTAGTGCTTAAAGACATATTTCTTCCCTCCAAATCACTTGGCCAGTCGTAATCCGCGAACTGAAACCTGAGCCCTCACTGTAGCGCCAGATCCTACGTCAAATGCCTCCGCGAGCTTCATACCCTGAGCACCTGCTACGTTTGCAAACGGAATCTCGTAGCTTCCCGATTTTTGCGTTCCGTTCATTAGCGTTAGCTGAAAACTTGGCGGATCAGCAATCATGTCGGCCGTGATGGGGAACCTGAAGGCCGTATCAAAAGCTGGGTTGAAAATGTCCATCCCAGGGCTGTAAGTCTTGGCAGGCGTGACAAACTCCTTGTCGCCCCATGATACCTTGACACTAGGGTTGAGCTCGTCGCGTTGACCTGTTAGTCCGGCGACACCAGCAATGAGCACAGAAGCAAGCCCACAAATTTGGCCCTCGCCTTGGCTTTCAGCCGAAATACTGTTGGAATCACTAATAAAGTTATAGAATTTGGCATGCACTGTTAGCTTGCTTCCGGTGGGCTGGCCCTTGTGGACAAGATTGAGCTCTTGGGTCCCACCAGCCAAAAGAATCTCCTTGACTGTTGTGGTAGCAATTCCAACGTCATCGTCACTGCCAATGTCGTCGTCATCCACATCAATTGTGATGCATTGTTCATAATCTGTCACGAGGAAGTCGTGTGTTTCGTTCCACGTCGGATTGTGAGTGTTTTTCTTGGTTGAGGTACGCCACTCCTCTTCCGCACCGACGTTGACTATGCAAAAGCAGTCAGGAATGTCTTTGATGAGCTTATCTAGTAGTCGCTTGGCACCATTTTTCTTTGGGCCAGTTATGTTGGTAGCGGTGTCAATCGTGAGGCGAATGACACCGTGGTGATGTTGAAAGGTTTTGAACCAGTCATTGGTCGCGTCAAGCTTGACGAGGAAGCGGTTGGGCAGGACCGCCATAGAAGCAATGATATTGAGAATGACCTTGCGGACAGCCTTGTCTATCAGGGAAAAGTCGGCAATGTTGGCTGCGTCAGTGAAGTCAAGTTCAAGGGTCGGCGGGTTGATGAATGCGATCTGGGCGGCTCCAATCTATTGACGTTTGGTATTAGTGTCAGAGCACAAATTGACCCGGCGGGAGGTCATACCAAAGGGATAATGTTTGTCAAGGGACAGAGCAAGACCGATAGTCTTCCCTTCAATTTTACGTGCTCGATTCCCTAATAAATCGACCATTAGTGAGACACAGGGAGCGAAATGCGTTGGCGGAAGATAGTGGGTATTCACCACTCTGGGCACCATGTTGCCTTCGAGTTCAATATCACACTGGCCATTCCAGTCCAAGTCCATGTCCAGTTTGATGCCTTGGAGTTCGGTCTTGTGAACCTCTACGTTGGAGAGTTGGATGGGAATGGGGCCAAAGTCGAGCTTCACAAAGCGTAGCGTTGAGAGGGGACCGGGGAGCATGGAAGCTAGCATGGGCTCGACTATCTGCTTGACCATTTGGCCGCCGGCGACGTTGATGTTGGGCCATAACTGGGCGATAATGGTGTTGAGAAAGCCTTATCAAATGTGAGTGACATTACCCTCTCTCGTCGGGGAAGTGGCTTTAGAATTGAGGTTGTAGAATAGTGAAGGTAGAGAGAGACTGGGAGCGAAGCGTCTAACCTGCGGATTCTGTGCCTCCAGAGGCAGTCAAAGTGTCGACAAGAGAAGCCATGATGAGCGATAGCGGTCTGTTTGGTAGGCGGGACCGAGTGAAAGATACAGAAGCAAAAGAGGGGGTTTCAAGCGAGGGCAAAATAGAAGCGGCAGGAACAAGGTCTAAAAATAGGTGATGATGGAGCTGGAGGTTTTGCGGGGTTTGGGGATTTTGGTGCCCGACACCCTGACGTCATTGTAGATTCACACATTTCTTACAGGTGGCACAAAAGTCATGACGTTATTAAATCTGACCTGAAACGGTCCATAGCAGGCGTTGGTACTCGCATGATATCATGCCAGTCTGACAGAGAGGGATCTGCGGTCCGATAGAAACCACTTCTCATGAGTAAACAAAGTTAAGCTTGTTAGTAGCGGCCTAATCCATGAGCAAGGATGTGGGGGGATCCCAACGAGTTGGAGCCTGAGAATGAGATGGCTGTCAGAGTCCGAGAATCAGCCGGGTGCACAAGGCTGACGATGAGGCTCTAGATGGAGTACGTGAGGCAATTGACAGAAAGTTGGATAAAGGAGAAAAGTAGAGAGAAATACAAGTATATTTCCTTCCCATAAACATAGCTGGTATAAATGTCTATCGTAAATGTGCTGTTTGATGCATGCCTTGTCTTGTCTAATGTTAATGATCTAGATCTGAATCAGGACTTTAATTACTTTTGACTGCTTGAAGCGCTCTCAGGGCTTCTAATGTGGCAGATGTCCCCAAAATGTTCTTCAATAATGTTTTATAATCCCAGCCCAAAGCAGCAGCTGCCATCAAAGTCAGACTCGCTTGATCATCTCGTCCAGGGCGGCCAGGGCCAGTCATGTTCTATTGAACGGCCAAGTTAGTCACTTCGTGTTTACAGTCGCCGACTGGCCACTTTTAAACTCACCGGCTTCATATTCACATCAAACAATGCAAATTTTGATCCCTCTCGAAATCGTCGAACATCAATTCGGATGGGAGCTGTCAACCCTAGTAGTCGTGCAATATCTTCACATTCCTTTGCAACTGCCCCATATGCTGGGTCGCTTGAACCCACGACGGCTCTGGAATTAGCAGTGACTGCGACAACCCCATTGTAAGGTGCGATGCCATCGGCGTGATTGAACCGAGAGACAATCGGCAGAGACCAGTAATCTCGGTCAGCAGTGCGAGGCATGACGGTAACTGTCGCCTCCTCGCCGCCAAGGAACTCTTCAATGATGATGGCATTCAGCCCTTCCTTGCGTAGTGCCTCCACGTGAGATGCAAGCTCGTTAGAGTTGTGGCACACCTTGACACCATGGCTACCACGTCCTCGAGAGGGTTTGGCAACAACAGGAAATGATGATTCTTCTAGATCACTTGGCAAATGTTCATCTGGCCGTATGGACCAAGCTTTAGGCATGGTGAACCGTCCAGTTTTCCGTAGAAGCTTGTTAACATAATCCTTGTCGTCATATTTTTCTACTACCAGCGGACCCTGGCCGACGACTCGGAGGTCGGAGTGGTTGCCAATGCGTGAGGATGTTTGAAGCGGATGCGAGGCAAATAGTATAGTGTTTGCCCAGAGATGCGTGGCGCCTTTGTCGATGGCCTGCATAATACCATCCTCGTTGTCTGGGAAAGCCCAACCTTCATGCTTGGCTGGATCGGGGTTTGAAGCCGGGCAAAGGACGTCAATGCCTTCACATTGGCTCAAGTTGTAAGCGATGTCAGCGCCTGAATCCTGGTAGCCTAATCACTCTATTAGATCAAATTTGGATTAGCTCGTATGAAAAACGCACCTCCTGGCTTCATGGGCTTGCGAGTGCCGTCGATTATCGGAGGCTCAATCGCTTGATACAGCACAGCGACACGAGGGCCGCTGGGTGTGGAGAACCATCGATAGCTAGTGGCGCGGCCACTGGACAAGGATGCCGCAAGGGGGCTCGCCAGTGCAGTGCGAATGCCATGCACGTGGGAAATGCTGGACTTGCACAGGTATCGGCTAAGAGTTGCCATGTTGCATATAGGTTCCTGGTTCCTCAATGTGCATTTCTCCCGCTGAGATGATTGGGCTTGTCCTCATTATGAGACTTCTTCAAGCATCGGTGAGCAAGCCAGGTTATCGGCTAAAGCCGAGCCTGCATCGGCATTTGGCCGAGTGGATCTCTGGCTTGACGAAGTGCAATTTTGCGATGGCTGGCTGGCCTTTTCAATTGGGTTTCAGATTTAATCATGTGGCGTCAACTATTAGGTAATTCCATGGCACTGACCGTAATGTTCAGGACAAACTTGAGGGCAAGGCAAAGGCCTAGAACCAGCAGCGTGGTGGGAGCAGAAAGCGCGAGATGGCTGACTGCTGCTCAAGAACTCCACCATGCCACACTAAGCGCCAGCAAGTCTTGCAAGATGTTGCCATCATGACAACACCAAAGAATACGATGCTACATCTGCAGATTAAATTAAAGTGGTCCATTGTTTTGCAAAATACCAGATGGAAGAAAAATCGGGGTTTATTAATTCTCCCTCTAATTTATACCTGCTTGTTGCCTGACGCCCGAAGTGCATTCAATATGCCGGTCACAATAGCAACCACACCACACGCCCCAGGATCCGGAATTCCGTTCCCTGTCGTACCGGAGGTCTCCGTAGCTCCAACGTAGGTGCTACGACCAAATTTGCTTTCAATATTCCGTGTGCCTTGGCATCCGGCATCGGCAGCAGCCACAGCTTGCTCAAGGATCTGCAAAGGTGCTCCCTCGGCTGTGGATAAAGCAGTGATGAAGGGGATGAGAGCATCCATCATAGTTCTGTCTCCTACCCGAGCCGCAGTGACCTTTTGCAAGCTGTCCAATGCAGATTCGCTAGCCTTGGCAAGGTCCTGAAACCCAAAATCTTGCTGTGCATCCGCCCTACTGCAAACTGCAGACGCGAGGCCAGTGAAGAAGACGGAGTACAGGGCACCCGATGTTCCTCCCATGCTGCGGCAGAGGACGTTTGCCACGTCCATGATTCCTTGAGAAAGGTTGCTGGCATTAATGGTTCCTTCATCTAGGGCCGCAACAATCGCCCCAGATCCACTAAGGAGAGTTGTACCACAGTCTCCATCACCCAAAATACTATCCATGCGAGTTATCTCCGGTTCTTCAGTGACAAGTGATGCATGCGCAGACTTGGCGATGTTGGTGAAGAATGTTGGATCACCTATATCTTGGTTAGTGGCCGGATAACATGTAAGAAATAGTAGCGGAAGTCCTACAAGGAATTTCAGGGATGTTTGAAGTGTTTTCATCTGGATTCAAGTTGGTTGATTGTGTATTTTGCTCGTTCAACAAAGTAGGACCTGCTTCCCAGGTCTCTGTTGATATACGACTTGACCAACCCAAAGCATCTGTCGGGGCATCCAACCATTGCAGTATTCGGCCAGAAACAGGTTTATCCTTGGGAAGTGATAGCAGGGTAATACTGAAACCTGGCCCGTTTAATGCAGACAAGAAGGTACCGCTGTAAATGCGTGAAGGTCTGATGTTGTAGTTAGATAGTAGCTGGGCAACAACCTCGCCCGTGGCGGCTGTTATTTCCAGTGTAGACAATCCCCCTAGATTGTTCATCAAAAGAACAACGTCGTGGTTCTCTGGAGTTGGGTGACTTTCGATATAATTTCGGTCAGCGTCACTCTGGTCCAAGAGCGCCTGGATCATTTCCTTCACCAATTCTGACAAGCTTGGCCGTGGCTGAACTCGCCGACTTCCGGGCTCATTATGAATCCCAATGCCAATCTCAAGTTCGTCTGGCTGAAGTCGCGAATTTTGAACTTGTCCAGGCATACTGCAAGAATCAAGTCCAATGCCAATAGTGCCCATATTGCGAATAGCAAACTCAACTGTGTCGGCAATATCATTAAGCTCAAAGCCGCTATCTGATGCAGCACCTGCGATTTTGTGAACCAACACGGTACCAGCAAGACCGCGTCTTCCAACTAGACCTGACTTTTTACGACCAATAGATACGTCGTCAGCGACAACCACCAGTCGAAGTGGGGTCCGGGAGGTGAAGCGAAACCTCTCCGCTGCTAGGTTGAAGTTCAATTTGTCGCCAGTGTAATTCTTGACAATGACCAAAATTCCTTTTGGTGATTCAATAAGTTTCAGTCCATTCTCAATTTGCAGCGCATTCGGTGAAGCAAATACAGCTCCGCAGACGGCAGCATCGAGAAGACCATGTCCTACATATCCTGCATGGGCGGGTTCATGACCAGAGCCACCTTTAGTATGTTAGTATTACAAAAGCATATGAGAACTTTTGGCGAAAAAAAAGAAAAATAGAGGGAAAGGCGGAAGGAGTACTCCAGCGCTGCCCCATTGCACCCTGAAGTGATAGTAGACTGACCTCCACTAAGAAGAGTAACACGGTTCTGTCGATCTTTGGAATTGCGATAAACCACTATGCTTTGTTAGTGAATTTAATCGAATCTTAGATTGATTTCATCTTGCCTCTATGCTCTTCATTGAATAACAAGGAAGGGTGAAGCGAGACTAGGCCATGGACCGCATCCCTGAGCGCGGTCTCGCCGTCAGAACAAATAGATTGGTTTCTTCCCGTCATAGCTCCATAAAATGTTAATCTCACTTTTATCAACCAATTACCAGTTCCTTTTGAAATCAGATTTCTCTTTCATACATATTATATTGTGTCCTGCCGCGACTAGAATGAATCTCTTCAACATGAGCACCAGACCAGCTGCTTCAATCTCGGAGCAAAGCCGAGGTATTTGTGAGAAAAGTTCGGTCATTTACCGGCCAGTGGCTTCCTTTTGTTATTTGAAGCGGTCTACGAAAAGAACAGCCAGCGAAAACCCGGAGCCTGGGCCCATGCCGAGTCAATAGTGCGGCAACATTCCGCCAGTGAACTTATTTATCTCCGAGAATGTATTATACCCGATCAAATTAACTTCGGAACTATTGGTTCTGTTATTTATTCTTTTTCTCATTCGTCTACTCAAACAACTTTTAAGCTTGCCAGACCTCAAGGATCAAAGGAATAAGAGATATCGCCTTGTCCCCCAGATCCTGAGTTTGCAAGCCAATTAAGGTCAAACCAGCTACTTATATCCCCCAGTTCGTTAAAAAAGTATCCTGGCTCAAAATCAAACCCTTGGCTCTCATTCATCGCTGGTACATTCAATCCTTCCAAATCTATTGATACATTGTTACCTCCTGAATCATCTCCAAAATTCGGTCTTGAGCCCGCTTGCGACATTGACACCAAAGATTGGCCTGCGACCAACTCAGAGTTTCGGTTCTCTTGCGCAGCCTTCCATGAATTTGATGTCATATTAATCAGTCTCTCAAGCTTTAGCACGGAATCTGCAGCCACGCTCCAGGTCTTTGCTAAATATTGGAGAACAGATACACAAGCACCCGAAATACTCTGAAAACTTTCCAATGTTGTCTCTGCCTTGATCTCGGGTGTCACCCATATGCAATACAAAAAGGTGATGCCGCTGACAAAGACGGTGTGGGCTGTAAGCCAGCCATTTGACAATTTGGAAAACCGATGAAGCTCTGAATTAAGCAAAATCGTCGCCACGGCTGATTCGTAGCAAATCTTCCAAGATTCTAGGCTTGGCTGAGGCACTGCTGGTGACGGTCGATGGAGCAATTGTAGACAATGGTGGTACTTTAATTCGAGTGTCCGGATAGCACTGTCCGACATGTTTCGTCGGGATCGGCGTCTCAAGTCGCTCCTTAAATTATCCAAAAGCACATTGCAGTTCTTTTGTATCTCTTTTCTCCATGAGTCAAGATCCTGTGGCCATGGGAAGCGATTTGGCAAGTTGACCACACGATGCAGCATCAGCTTAATTTCAGCCGTGATTTGATCAAAGCGAAATGAATACTGTGATACAGTGTACGGCGAATCATTAAGACGGACCCTCTTGTTTTCGGGGCTCGGGTCTTGAGGTGGGGCGAATCTATCACCAACTACTGGAGATAGAGCATCGCCAGGGCCAATTTCTCCTGGAAACTGAACATCAATGGCCTCGTCGCGCAGGGTCAGTGGACGACCCAGCACCACTGCTAGAGTCCTCTCAAGAGAATATGCTGACCAAAATATACCTCGTCGGAGGTTATTATGGACAAGAAGTTGGCGATGGCTTTTCCGATTCTGAGCTGAGGGGATTTGCCATTTTCGTTGAAAGCCCAGGTCCAAACAACTTGCAATTATGTTTGAGGTCAAGAACCATGCATTTGGGCCATCTTCAAAATAAAAGCTGGCTAGTGCAAGCAGCAGCATTATCTGCAGACCTTCAATGCTATCATGCAGGGCTAGTGACCCGATCCGTTGCATTGCTGTAACAAGATAGCGCTCTGACGAAAATTCAGTCGAAAGCCGAACTTCCAAAACCCGAGCTCCAAGTGCAATGATAAGAAACATTTGGACCATGTAAGCTGGTGATAGGCTTGCTTCAACATCCGAAAGCTTGGGCATGTGGAGGGATTGGACTGCCATCGCTGGTTTTGTGTACAGGCGCTCAAGGCGGTCTGCGACCGCATCCTCATCTAAAAATGGATAAAAAGGTTGGTATGTTTCAAAGTATGCATCAACAAAATGCTGCAAGTCCACTTCAGAAGTCCAGTCTTCTGGAAATGGCTGGGTCTGAGTGGGCTTGTTGTAGGCACTGTGGCTCCCCTCAGGCGTTGCCCAACTTGTTGCCAAACCTTGAGACTGCGGGATAGCTGAGAATATCAATCTGGCGAACGGGACCCCAGAAGAAGGGCCAAGATATTTGGATTCCTTTGAACTGGCAAGCGATAGCATGCCAACCTCATGCGCCAGCGGCTCGCTAGGTTCGATCTGGGTTGACGCCGCCGGACTCGCCGAGGCCGATGGTGTTGCATGAGAGGCAGCAACGTGAGGGCCAATAGATGGACCAGCAGATCGCACGACAGGAGATTCTCGGTTGTGGTACAATGCATTATTGAGTGGTCCACCACTTGACAATGCTTCGCCGTGCATAATTTCGGACTCCACGTGCTGAGATTGAATTGGCCATGGTGGTGAATCGGGCCGAGTGTCAGTGCGAGCAGCCTCCTTGCTCAGAGGCCCAGTTCGAAAGCTGCCATCGGCCACTAGGGGAGCTTTCTCAAGCTCCTCAGGAGCAACGCGGCGGAGTGATTCTTCCAAAGAGCGCAGTCGTGATTCGATCTGAGTGATGTGGCTAGCAGGTTTATTAGACTCATACTATGATGGATGAAAGAACAACGATGATGGAACATAGCAAACACATACTTGAGAGCTTCCTGTTGGTTGGCAAAGTTGTTTCGTATACACGGCTGATTGACCCTGGAGCAATTCAGGCACGGCGTCGTGTCATCGCAGCGAATCTTCTGGCTCCTGCATCGCGAACATGCTGTACCCTTCTTTCTCCCCTTCGCCGGCGGAGGTGGGGCGCTGGAATCCGGGGCCGGGTCGACAGACGTGTCCATCTCTGGAGCCAGTGAGGCCGTGTGCGTGTTTCGGTCAATTCGCAATGTCTGGACAATGACGCGAGCATCTCGGGCTGAGAGCGAGGGGGGCAAAAAGCAGAAATCGGGGAACACCGACCATTTATCAATCCAACTTAAATCGAGGGCGAACTAAAAAGGCCCACATCGGGATAAGGCCGATGCTCACCCTCAATAAGTTTGTTCGTCCTCCCCCAGATCAGCTCGTCCAATTACACACCGTTAGCTCACCTGACGCACATCACCCCGCATTTTCAAAAGAATTTGTCCAGGATCCTTGATCATGGCGTCGCAAACTCGTTTCTACGCTAAGCCTGGTGAGGCCTCGGATTTTGCCAAGACCTTGCTCACCAAGTCCGGCCTCCCGGAAGACCAGGCAAAGTTGATGGCAGACTGCTTGGTGCAGGCTGATACACGAGGAGTGGTAAGTCTCTTCTTATGCATCCCTTCTATCACAAACAACATCTGATATGTGCTATTCATTCAGGACACCCATGGTCTGGCCCGACTACAACAATATGTTGAGCGTGTCAACAGCGGCCTAGTCAATGCCACACCCAACATCCAAATCACCGAAAAGACACCTGTTGCCGCTCATCTCGATGGCGACAATGGATTCGGCTTCATCGTTGCCAGCAAGGCCATGGAGGATGCCATCCGACGTGCACAGACGTATGGAATTGGTATCGTGACGGCAAACCACTCTAACCACTTCGGTATGGCCGCAACCTACGTTCTCCAAGCTCTTGACGCTGGCATGATCTCCTTGGTTTTTACCAATTCTGCCAAGCAGATGCCACCATTTGGTGGTAAGGAAACCCTTCTGGGCATCTCGCCCTTCGCCGCCGGTGCCCCCAGCCAAAACGAGGTGCCATATATTCTGGACATGGCCCCTTCCGTGGTGGCAAAGGGAAAGATTCGCAAGGCAGCCCGCCGTGGAGAGAAGATCCCCCTGGGGTGGGCTTACGATAAGGATGGCAAGCCTACCGAGGATGCCAATGAAGCTTTGAACGGTTCAATGGCTCCCATTGGCGGACCCAAGGGCTCAGGTATTGCCATTTTGATGGATATCATGTCAGGTGTACTGTCTGGAGCCGAATTCGGTGGACAGGTTGGTGATCAATACAAGGAGGCACGCCCACAAAACGTTGGCCACAGCTTCATCGTCATCAAGCCTGATGTTTTCATGTCCTCGGACGAGTTCAGGTCAAGGATGGATACCTTGGTCCAACGAGTGCACGGCGTAACCCCTGCAGATGGATTCAAGGAGGTCCTTTTCCCTGGAGAGCCTGAGCACCGACTTGCCTTGGAACGAAACACCCAGGGTCTGCCATATGCGGAGGCTGAGAAGAAGATGTTTGATGAGCTTGCTGAGAAATACGGCGTCCCCGCCCTCAATTTGTCCACTACTCCCCTGGCCTAGACACGAAATACATAGAATAAATCAAAATCTTTAGATGATATTGTAAATTTATATAACTTCACATACAGATTGCATTTACCTACTTATTCCTATTCAAACCGCAAGCCCAACCTTGACAGAGTAAATTGAGGGGACCTTTCAATGCTTTTTCAGAACCACTGCCGAAAAGTCACCGTCCTTACCGACCGTGACTACTCCCTCAGACATCAGCTGTGACTGTGAAGCTTTTTTTTAAGCGAGGTGATCGCGTACAGTTGTTAAAAGACAATATCTGCGACTCCTATTTGGACGCAGCGGACAGACAATAGCTACGACCAGTGTTTAAGACAACATGTGCCCATTGATAAAGATATTGACTCTGAGGCGCGACTCATATCAACTCATAGGTAGCATCTTCAATTATGATTTAGGATCTTAAATGAACTTGTCATCTACTCAAGGATATTTTCTTCAACGTTTTGATCTTTAGCCTCACTTATTGTTCAAAGTTGTGCCATTAATCAGATATTTATTCAGGCATGGAAAACTCCGGCTTGTTTGAGGCTGTGGTCATAGTCGAGCCATGAAACACAATGTCTGACCGATGTGACAACTCAGTGTTTGTAGCCATCGGCCCTTTTTTTCATCGCATGCTTAGATAATAACAAGAGTCCCCGAGCTCGGAAGGCCAGGAATCTCTGTTAGAGTTTACTATGGGTATAAATTACACGTTTTCCTCTGGTTCTTAGCCTGCACTCCAACAACTTATATTACATATATGCAAATCGCTTCTATCATTCACTGTCTTTTAATATGATAGAAACAGCTACTTCACTCCCTCATATAAATGAGGTCGCCTCGAAGGAAACTCTTGTCCATAGACTAAAACCTTTGATCAATGGGTTTCTGTACTCTGTCGAGTATCGTACTCCCCCAACTCCCAAAACAAAAGCGATTTATGAGGCTATGGCTAGAACAGCGGCTCAGGCAGGCATTCCCATTGATGACAGTCCCATGTCAGAGTCCATTTTCCAAGTGGGCGTTTCTGTTGCTTCAGTACGTATTTTTACTCAAATAGCTTATTTTTCTTCCACATGATGAGCGTTACTAAATATTTCAGGACATGTACCCGCATCACCCTCTGGACGTTCAAATATACATAGGTCTGTACACTTGGCTTGCGACACTTATTGATGATAAACACTCCCCGTATAAAATGGACTTGAACCAATTCCAAGCCCGCTTTAGCAGCGGCGAGAAGCAGTCATCACCAATCCTCGAGAACTTCGCGGAAGTGCTTAGATCGACTTATAAGTACTACGATCCTATCATCGCAAACTTTATCATCATAGCCGGGCTAGCTTTCGTTTGCTGCAATAGTCTTGAAACCAGAGATGAATACCAAGCAATGGTCCCGAAGAAGGAGGCCATTAACTGGCCCTACTACTTCCGAGACAAGGAGGGTTTACCAGAGGCCTATGCATACTTTTGCTTTCCCAAAGACCCATATTCGGACGTATCAGCATATCTGCCAGCTATCCCTGAAATTTGCAAGACTATCAATCTCACAAATGATATCTTGTCGTAAGTTTCAATTTCGCAATACTTCTTGGGTTCCATGGTTGGATTATCGAAACTAACGTTTTCTGGTCAGCTTCTATAAAGAAGAAAGGGCAGGAGAATCAAAGAACCATATCAATAAACTAGCTTTCTGTGAGGATGCGAGTGCTATATCAGTACTTCAATCTATTATCATTGAAGCTATTGATATGTATCAGCGTTCGCGGTCGATTTTGAGGGATTCTGATATTTATGACAAATCTTGGCATGATTATTTTATGGGCTATGTAGCATTCCATGTGAAGAATCCTTATCGCTATAGGCTGCAGGAACTCGGGCTGGATGATAAATATATGGTTTAGATCTGGTCTTTTATGATAGAAATCTCAAATTTATTTGCCCCTGTATGTTGCGAATGCTTCCTTGACCGACATTCCACCCCGAATTGCTTCAGCGCACTTCTCATCCGCTGCGACGATACTAGGTACGATCTCGAGAACCTTTTCGGCCAAGTCTCCAGGAAGGTATACAACACCATCCAAATCAGCAATTATGTATCCTCCAGGGCTAATCACGGCCTCTTGCTTCGCAGATTGCAGTGCTACTGGAACTTCGATTTCTGATGGAAAGCATACTGCTCCGCCTGCCGTCGTTCCTGTTCCCCTAGCAAAAAGCTACGGGCTGTCAGCGACTTGACTCACAAGAGTGATATCAGGAAAATATATCTTACCGGGAACTCAAGGTCTCGATGCTCCTGAAGATCCCGCAGGAATCCATCAATAACAACACCCCTGGCACCAAGCATCTTGGCCCTCAAAGACATGAGGCCGCCATAACAAGCGTTAATGTGGGGTAGAGGCTGCGAAATAAAAACCACAGATCCCTCTGGAATTTGGTCAATCTATTAAAATGAATGTTAATGCATGAGCTCTCTGAAATTGCCCCAGGTGATCGACCCCTGTGCATCAACTAAGCAGGAATGGGAGGCATGAAGCAGTCCAGCCCGTGATTCTTCAGGGTAAGACCCAAAAGTTTTGTTGGGAAAGAGGATTATGAAATCAACATACATAGTTACCCTTCACTTTCGGGGCATTTTCGTCACCCTTGGGCGCGAACTTGACTGTGAAAACGGGACCAGCAATCTTAGTTTTGCCGGCCTGAATCTGTGGTGAGTACATAATCAATCCCTCGAGGAAGCCACCATGCTTATGGCCAAGCTTTGACAGTCCATCGGAGATCTATTTGCCTTGTTGTAAGCCAATCAATTTTTGAGCATGGGAGCGGAGGGTGCAGGCATACGTCACAACTTGACCACTGCTGCAGTCGCTCAACAATGTTAATGGTTGCCATGGTGTCTATTGTGGCTGTGAATGCAGATGTGTGAGACACGTGATTCCTGAGAGAATTGCAGGGCCTTAGTGAGTCCAATTATTCGTGTTATATCGATGCTGTCGCGGGATTTTCGTCCCCGAACATCGCTTCACGGTTGGAGGCTGTCTAAACTTTTCGTTCCCCAGTGTGCAGACGTCGGCTCGGTGCCGACGCCGAGTGCACCACAGCTAAGCTAGACACAGCCAATCGGGCGACTTGATGACGCTACGTCAATTGAGCCGTAGTTCATCGGTGAACCCTTTTCGGCCATAATCCCAACAATGACATTGAAATCAGAACTGCGGTTTTGGTCCGAAAACGACGGCCGGACGCATCTTTCTTAGCTTTGGTCTCAGGTGACGTCTCGGCGTTTCTCCATTCAGCTGGGCTTGGGGTGTGTTCACATTAGGTAACTTCACCAAATGTTGATTCAGATTCACTTCTCAACCAGAGACCAATAGAAATTTGTAGATGTTTCCGTTTTATTGATCTTTATTCTATCCATTGACGAGGTACCCTCAAACCTTCCCTGCAGAGTCGAGAAATTCCTTCATAACTCTGATAATAGAGGCTTCGTAAATCTTCACCGACCTCTCCTTCAGCACCGTAAACTCTAGTTTTCCAACATTCTCGGCTACAAAGTCCATATGCTCGTCCCGAACTGTATGATTCAGATTAACCTTGACCATTCCACATTTTCTCGCAGCCCTGGTTAGTTCCTCGGTAATGCCTGTTGTTCCGTGCAAAACAAGAGGAATATCCGGGATAGCATTGTGGATATCCATGAGCCTGTAAATTACATGAATCGTTAGCGATAATATTTGAGACTAACGGCGTGTTTTGCACAAGTCCGCTATATTTGATGGTCACGTACAATGGCAGTCTCCAAGAACCTTCTAGGCCACCAGGTCCATATTTTCCATGAATATTACCAAAAGCCGGTGCAAGAAATTGGACACCTGTTTGGCGTACAAAGTCTTTGACGGAATCTGGCCGTGTCAAGATCGCTTCCATATCAACATTTGGCAGGCCATCTTCTCCACCATTAATGCGTCCCATTTCTGCTTCAATGGCGATTCCCTTGGAATTGGCGAGCTCAACCACTCTCTTGCACTCTCTGATATTTGCCTCGGGATCTTGAGTCGATGCATCAATCATGATGGAGTCAAATGGAAGTCCAAGAGCAGTTTCAACATCTTCGACCTCGATGCAGTGGTCAAGGTGGACCGCGATTGGTACGCTAGCAGCATGAGCAGCCCGTATGACATACTTGACAAATTCGGGACCTTGGAACCGCAGGGTCCAAGGGAAAAGCTGGATGAGCGCCGGAGAACGGCATGCCTCGGCCGCCCGGATGACAGCTATGACGCCATCCTCGTTATAACTACCTACCAGTCAGTTTTTTTGTAGCATGCATAATCTCAGGCCTGTTGCCAACAAACCAATTGTATGCTCCGACCGAATAACCACCATCTTGGGCGGCTTTGAGGATCTGGAACGTTTTGTTATTTTGCGGAAATTCTGCCATTGCAACGGTTGCCTTAATTGGACGATACAAGGTACTAGAGTCAAGGAACACTTCTTGTTCTAATTTCTACGTGATTATTTAACCAGACCATCGCATCAATCTTGACCGGGGGAAAGCCGAGACTAGCACCGCTGACGCGGGGAGGCGGGGTGCCCCATTTTCGGCGCATTGCCGGCTCGGTGTGCATCATTCTGAAAACCAAGCTAAGCATTTCACAGCGAGTATACAGAAATAATCAATCCAAACATTTCAATTTGTCAAAGAATATCTGTTTAGTTTTGCGAGAAGTCGTACAATTTGTTCGGGTTATTCACCCACAGGTCCTGCCATTCCTCATCGTTAAGCCATTTGCTGAGGGAAGCAATCCACGAAGGATTATCAATCTTCAAGAATGGTTCCTCGCTGTCTGCACTACGCTTGTGTCTGTCCTCGTGACGCTGCGTATGTGGCCAATCGCTTCCGAAAACCATTCGCTTTGGATTGGCCTGGACCAGCTGCTTGACGATTGGCTCCAAGTCATCAAAATCTGGGTCGCCTCGTGAGCATCGATACGGGGCCGAAATCTTAATCCACAGGTTGCCATCTCGGAGAGCTCCCAGAAGATCCTGCCATTCCGGGTTCTCAACCACTGGGGTCGATCCTTCAGGCGCCATGCTAGACGTCTTGACAAGTCCCATGTGGTCAAGAACAATTGGGACTCCCACACCCTTTGCAACTTCTCTCAGCTGCTTCCAGTGTGAGAGGTTGGGCTGTTGGATCTGAATACTCCAGCCCTTAGCTGAAGCATCCCACCGAAGAAGCCTTGATGCAGTTGAGCGAATCAGCTGAATCTGTTTGTCCACATCGTTCATAGCTTTGGCCTTGAAGAAGTCCAAACGCACGCTCCTAATTCCTGCGGCGTGGTACTGGTCAAGTTGTTCATCTGTTACATTTTCTTCGTCCAACACGCAAATTCCTCGTGCTTCTCCCTTGAACTGATCCAAGTAATACAGCAATGAGGAGCAGTCCGGCCCGTAAGATAGTCCATGTGCAATACACACGTGAGAAACCCCAATGGACTCCTCAAAGGCCTTCAGTTGCTCTAAGGTAGCCACAGAAGGAGTGAAATGTCTTCCTGCGGCAAAAGGGAATCTGCTTGGTTCGAAAATGTGATGGTGTGTATCCCAGGCGCCTTTGGGGACGGGCTTGGGGGCGTGTGTATTGGTAGCGCTGGCCGACATATTGTCCTTGTTTTTTTATTGGATAGGCTGATAAGAATTGTGCAATAATTCAAAGATATTTTTTCTTTGGTGCATGAATCTAGCGCCAGTTAATATTTCTTCCCTGGTCCTGTAGAGCTTCCTCGCTTTGAGGCTATCCAAGGAAAGACCACCGGCCTTGCGCCGGTGTGGCTCATCGGCTGAACTCCGATGCGTTCCTTCGCTTACACACGAGAGCCTCACATGTAGGATGCCGAGAGATTCCGGGTATCCCAGTACCAGGGTTTCCGAGCCGTACCCAAAAACCTGGTTCCTTGTCAATTGCACAGCTCAAGGCCCATGGTTCTCCCCTCACGAGGGCACCCACGGGGTATAGCGCATTCCCCACGTCAAGCTGTCCACTGATCAGGCTAGACTATTTATTAGCGTGAAAAAAAAGCCTGGGGAATTTTCGTCACCCCCATCATCAGGAGGTGGTCTCAGGAGTTCTAGATGCTGTTTGTTCAATTCATTTGGGGTATTCAATTGGTCGTGGCGTAGCATAGCGTTGGAACTGACCAATGCCGTTCATTTATACGTCTTCGGTACCCGCTTTTGATGTGAATTAAACAACATTTTTGCTCTTCATGAATCAGAGGGGTCAGTTTCTCCATCTCCTATTCCTCGTGTATGTGGAGATGCCGAGTGGAGCTATCGTGTGATACCATAGCTCAACAGAGCAAAAGGGCTGTGTCCAGAGGGCGACCGGTTTATGGCCGATATACAAAGAGTCTGAACTATTGCAAAAATTGATTTAAACCATTTCCTCTTATCCAGTCAGCACCTCGAGC
Source organism: Calonectria ilicicola (assembly GCA_020809705.1). Lineage (NCBI taxonomy): Eukaryota > Fungi > Ascomycota > Sordariomycetes > Hypocreales > Nectriaceae > Calonectria > Calonectria ilicicola. The sequence goes on along the minus strand of CP085828.1, from coordinate 495,924 downwards.
CATCAAACTCTTGACCTCAACTTGCGGATATTTTGCAAAAGGGGCAAGATGCCGATCGTCGAAAAATCAATCTATGCAGAGACTCCTAGGGAGGTCATTTCTTGGAAAATTGTCTTTTACTGCGCTATTCTATCGTTTTCCGGCGCCCTCCATGGTATATTGCATTCCTTGGTGTTGATAATCTATGTCCCATGCTAATGACAATGTTTCCGCAGGATTCAACACTGCCAATATTTCCGGTGTCCTGGCTATGAAGCCATTCAAGGAGCACTTCGGACTAAACGACTTATCCGAAGCCTCTTTGGCAAGCTGGACGGGATGGATCACTTCGATCTTGATCTTGGGCTCCTGCGGTGGAGCCTTTGTTTGCGCTCCAGTCACCGACAAGTATGGACGAAAGTTTTCTCTCGGCTTCTTTACGGTACTCTTCACGGTTTCCGCTATTCTGATGAGCGCCAATAAGGGGGGTAACAGTGGCCGAGCCGAGTTTCTCGTCGGAAGGGCCCTCTCTGGGTTTGGCTCTGGAGCTGCCAGTGTTGTTGGCACAGGCTACATTGCAGAGATTGCACCGAAAGCGATTCGTGGAGGTCTCAGCGCTCTATACAATGCAAACACAATGCTCTCGGTCGGTCTTGCTTATTGGATCAACTACGGTTCTCTGCAAAACATCGATGCCAATAGTAACACTCTCTGGCAAGTACCAATGGGAGTACAAGCCCTTCCAGGTGTCATCCTCCTCATCGGACTGTTCTGTATCCCGGAGTCGCCCCGATGGTTGGTAAACTGTGGAAGAATTGAGGCTGCGAGAGAATCTTTGGCAGACCTACGATCGCTCCCTGCTGACCATTCATTCATTGAGCAGGAGCTCGGAGAAATTTGCTCCAATGTGGAGCAACAGCAGTCGGTTCAGAGTGGTGGCTCCGGCATCATCAAGGAGATCTTATCCAAGTCCATTCGCAAGCGAATGATCATGGTGATGCTAATTCAAGTCGGATTTCAGTTCAGTGGCGGAAATATTATTACATACTACAACACTTCTATCTTGACATCGATTGGGTTGACATCGAAATCTACCAACTATCTGTTTTCTGGAATCTACGGCTTAGTCAAGTTCATCGCGGTGCTCCTGTACTGCCTCTACGTTATCGACAGATTCGGACGTCGCGCAGGCTTGTTTGGAGGCTCTGTTTTAATCATCGGTTCTCTTATTTACTTGACCGTATACCTGGCGGTTGCCAAACCATCAACGGATGCGAGCTCCGGAACAGGTGCCGCGGGGTGGGTTGCTGTTGTTTCAATTTACATATTTGCCATCGGATATGCTGTATCTTGGGGAACAATTCCCTGGATCATCAACTCGGAAGTGTTCCCGAACAGGGTGCGCTCGACCTGCATGGCAATTTGCATTACTTGGCAGTACCTGGTCAACTTTGCACTGACCAGAGCTCAGCCCAACATGGTCATCGCGATGCATTCTTGGGGACCATTTTTACTATTTGCCGCGACTACGACATTATTTACTACTTACAGTTATTTTGCATATCCGGAAACAAAGGGCATGTCAATGGAGCGGATGGATGAGCTGTTTACGATGCCGTGGTATAGGGTTGGTCGGGCCAGTGTTAAGATGCAGGCAAGGAATACGGAAGCAGTCGAAGCGCGGGATGAAAAGGAGAATGGCGTCCAGCACAAGGAAGGGCTGTAGCGGTGTAGAAATCCCCTGGGACGGATGCAAGCATAGCCAAGCAAAGAAAAATTCGAGACCGAATCGAGTTTTGAAATTACACATGGAACAGGACATGGCCTTGATGAGATGACTTCTGGTGGGGATGTGTCTAGGTCTCGGTAAGTAATGTGATGCTTGAAAGGTTGTACCCCCTGTACTTTTCCCTGCCACTTCTAAGGAATTAAAAAGTAAATAAATAATTTAGCTACGCAAATTATGATTTTATTTATGTAGTTATTTATTTCGTGCTTTGTTTTTTTTTAGCCATCGAACTGGCCTTTAGTGCAGTTGAGTTTCGTAATGCTCAAGGTGAAGAAGATGTCACACAGGAGTAATCTTTCAGGGGGCATTCGTTAATATTACCGGTGCAAAAATATATGTGTGCATAGAGATAAACTAAACCAATACAGCTTCCGGCGCTATAGGACGGGGCTAATTAATTAATGCACGGTTGGACTCGAATCATGTCCAAAGTCAACTGACCGCCTGTTCCTTGGAGGAAACATTCCCAAGCGAAATTGTTGGCTGCGCTGCCGATTGGGCCCTGAGACAGTGGGCCCTGTTGTCTGCCGTCCGGAGAAACCTTGGCACCGCAGGCAACAGCACTAGCCGCAATCAGCTAGCGCTCGGCCCATGAAATTTTGGGTATAAAGCTTCGCCTTGCCCTCGCCCTTTTCCTCTTCTTTTTCTCTTTTCTTCTTCATACTTACCTTATCTGGAGGTTCGCCGCTCAAGACTGGCGAACCTTAGTAGGGAGGGCCTGCATTGCACATCGCGGAGTCGCTCCCTGCTCTATTGTCCTTCGGGGCCATAGCGGGTGCAATTTTTGATTTACCACTCTTTCATTATGAGCTGCTGTTTACGGCGGGCATGAAGAAGGAAGGCAGTTAGTAGTTTGATCCACGTTGTGAGGCGTGTTTATGCTGGAGGAGGCTTGTAAGCCCTTGTGTCCCTTCGCATGACATGGCAAGGCTTGGATTTACCTGTTGTATAAGCATCGGTGAGGCTCTCATACCTTGCGCCTCAATGGCTTTCATCGTCCCCTTGATCCACTTTCATTTGGACACTTTACTCCGAATGCCTGCTCGCATCCATCATTCGCATCAGCCCGATGGGTAGTAAAGCGCATTGGCACCTCTCTTGAAGTTAAGCATAATGCATAGTAACACAATATGTCCTGTCAATCCTTTGATTTGGCTACCATATTGAGCTAGCGGCGGAGAGCGGGCAGTGAGAATCTCAAACCTTCTTGCCTTGCTCTGAATGGGCTTCACCGCTGTCTAAACAAAAGACTTTCTTAGAAAGCATAATGTAATCGATGCAGGGCATTTAGCTTGTACATGCATGTCGCACGGGTATTGAACATGATAACCGTGATATCACGATTTTGCTTCTTCACTCCCTGTCGGTCGGATGTAGAAGATCCATTCCCACTTTTTCGCACATCCGACATGCAAGGTTCGCTAACGTTGACCAGGATCAGTATCATCATCGATGGCGACAAATTGCTCAGGGCCCATGTGACGCAAAATAATTGGACAGGAACTCTTTCTAGATAGATCTCGCCATCCAAGTCACCAGTTTCTTGGGACAGAGCCTCTGCTCGCCCGGGAGTTGGGACGCCGATTCATGACGTGATGGTTCGGCCCGAGCGAATCGGACATGACCATTCAGACGAACAAGACCAACATCCAGTTTAGAAGTGCATATCTACAGTACACAGGCTAAATCAGGCCTCCCGAGTTTACCTCGGGTACAATAAAACATCAGATTCACGTCAGGAGCCAACCTCCAAGCCCAACACTGTGGATAATGGACGTGGTGCGATGCCCTGAGGTCACCGATAGAGCCGCATTGAGATTAGTTCACGTGGTGTGATCGATTCCAGGAGGTAACGAGCAACCGACACAAACGCCAGCTCGTATCCACTCCTGTAGAGCGATTGGTAATGCTGCAAGTTTGTTGTTGGTAGCACTCCACTTCACACATGGGTGACGACTATCGCAAGTCTTTGTCAGAACACGTAAGTCGCACGACGTGATACGAAAAATAGATTGCACCCAATAATAGGGATCAATCTGGGTCCAATCTACCGCCATGAGATTATTCTTGCTGCCTCCGGCGTAGTCCGGATTCGGGCTTGATATGACAGATCTTAAAGGCGGCAACCCGGTCGGTCGAGCCGCTTCAGCATATATAAATGCGGCATACCCAACGCCTTTATTTTATTTTATCAAGATACTCAAGGCAATATTTCTTAATATACACTCTTGAACATTCGTCACCATGCAATTACCCTCATATCAAGTCAACACACCTCTTGATCCTTCCTTCGAGAAGGACATGAAGGACACCCATCTCATCTACGACTACGATGCCCGTGATGAGGACGGAAACCCTGAGAAGTGGCGATACGAGATCTGGTTCTTCTCAGATAACCGGGTTGTCTATGCCATTCACGGCGGTCCCATGGCTGGTCGCACCAATTACCAGACTGCCGCATATCAGTGCGTTCGTCCGGGAGAGCTTTGGCAGATCAGCTGGCTCGAGGAAACCGGCACCGTTGTGTCGCTTGTCTACGACATTGTCAACAAGACCATCAGCGGGCTTTTGAGCTTCTCCAAAGGCCATTGGGAGAATGCCGTCGAAGCCCACGGCGACAAGAGAAACCCTGAAGATTTCGATCGATGGAGGAACCTGGCAATGGAAGGAACGCAGATTGACCGTTTCATGTTGGTCGAGCAAGCCAACATTCTCGAAACATTTAAGGGAAAGGGAGATTTGGTCCCTATCGCGCTTGATGCAGTCACTTTTTAGAAGAGATCTCGACCAATGGACCATGACGGCTACCACGACTAATACAAAATGCTTAGAGCTACTCTGCATATTTAGACATAATAGATTTTGGTATATCGAGAATAACCTGGAATCCCCCCTTGTATTTGAAGCATTCCAAATGTCCCAGTGTTATACCCTGTTATTCCCATTAACCCTAACATCTCAAGCGTGGAAACAGATCCTGCCAAGTGTAGTTATTGCGCCTGCCAACTGCGCATGCACCTGGCACATTTGTTTGAATTCATCATTAAAAAAAACTTGTCTCTTGGTAGTATTGCAGTTGGAGTCGCAGTGCGCTTTCCGCAAGGGGCTGGTGGTGGATTTTTATTCGCCAGCACTCCAGGAAAAAAGCAAGCAACACCAACCCAACCCCCAACGTCGGCCCATACTACGTCCGCGCCGCGCGATCCGCAATTTTACGCCAGAACAAAAACAGTCTTCTGCCAACTCTACCACCGCGTGCGCTTGATCCAGAATCCCAGTCCACACAGCATGGCGGCCCACAGTGAGGAGCCGCGCATTGTCTTGCTCTCTCTGAACCACCAGGGCTACTTTGACGAGATGTACGCATCGCTCCTAAAGGCGTTAATAAGAAGAGCGCGCGTGCAACGCGCCGTAGAACCCGCGAGTGCTATGAAGCTGCTCGTCACCGATCCGCCCCCGTTGGCAGTTCTCATGACGGACGAGGCTCTGACGCACAAGGAGAATGGTCACATTTGGGAGGTGGTGCTGCAGTATGTTCGCGCAGGAGGCACGGCGGTTGCCATGGGCCATTTTTCTTCCTTCGTACAACCACCAGACATTCGACCCTTCTTTGGCAAGGCGGATCTGCCGTGGGATCAAGGCACCTTTCATCGAACAACTCTCGGTCTCAATAAAGACGCTATTAGCCCGGTGTTGGCTACTGGGCTTCTCTCGCACTATAGCCTCAAGGCCATGTACTTGAGTAATGTTGACATCATGGACTCGTGGTATCTGACAAGAGAAAACTCCGTTAAGGAGACCTTGTCCGGAGCAAGGGGTAAGGCCCACGTCCCCGGTCAGTCTCCAGTAACATTTGCCAAAGTCGGGGAAGGGAGGCTCGGATACGTGGGAGACGTCAACGCCGAAGAGGGTTCCGACTACGTTGTTTTAGCAATGTGCGGGCTCATATTTTGATGTTTTATGCACGGGGCGGGCAGCACTCTTGTCATCATTGGTACGGAAGCGAGGAGTCTGTATGGGAACGGAGTCGAGAGTATTAGTGGGAGTGAATATTCCTGTTCTAATAGTGATACCCATAACATGAATTCGAATTGGTTTTTGGCTCCTCGTTGGGCCTGATATTAGCGTTAAGTGTGCAGCTGTATTTGAGATATGCGCAATGGAATGCATCTTGGATGGGCAGGGTAGTGTCTTTCACGCATGTCTAGATTGACAAGTTCTGTCCGAGCTTTTGAGAGCATCTCGGAATTATGCCGTACACGGCTTTAAGGGGCTTAAGTTTATGCAATAGTGCCGATGACTGTAGAAGCAGATGTGATGCTCCCTCTAGAGTTGAGACCCTTCTTGCCTTGAGGATGTGCCTCAATTAGAAGCGTGTAACTTGGACGGTATGAAGAAGCTCTTCTTTAGTTCTCTTCCCCATAACATGGGCATAACTTCTGTTGTTCATTTAATGATGCTGGGAACCTCAATGGTGATGCGCGGGCGGGGACACCCTGTGGGCTTACCCTGAGTCGCATTTGTTCTAGGCATCACAGTCGGAAAAGATTGCCAATATGCATTTTCTTGACTGTGTTGGTGCTTAGCGCATATTGCCTTAGATATATCATTCATGGCTCGTGTTATAGACGTTGGGCTAAACATTGGAACTACGTTAATCTCTTCAGTTTCCCTTGGGGTTCGAACCATCATATGCTGTTGAACTCTCATGTAAGTATTTGACACCACCTAGCATCCAATCACGGCGCCAATTGCAGTAATGGAGTCAGGAGTGCCTTCTGCCGACAGTTTTTATTGGCGTTGGAAGAATGTTCCCGCCGATTCGTTACTTCATGCTGACGTTCGAGGAAGAGGCCCATGAGAGAAGTGCCAACGTCAGCAGTTCCAGATGGCCAGAGAACAACAGTACAAGTGTACCGTGTACCAGGAAAACCGGGAGTTCGTGGTCAGCAAACGCAATAGGGCTGATCCTTGGCCAATTATGGAATCATACATCGTCATCGTTCAATCCTGACGGCCATTACCAGATCAACGTCCAGGTCCTTGGTAAGCACCTTAATGTTAAAGGGACGCACATAAGCAAACGTCATCCTGACTTCAACCAGCTTGCAATCTGCAAGTCCTCGTGTTTATTGCGGCTACATGTACGTCTGTATCAACAAAGTAAGATAGTGGGACTCTGAGGATGGAAACGATGGTAGCTTGGTTTTCGGGGGTGTTGATGATGACTCGTAAAGTGTGGAGATGAAATTCTATTTTCGCAATCACTGTAAATGGGATTGTAAGACACTGCAGGTTCGTTACACTACGGACTGTCTCGACTTATGAGTCGAAGGCTTGCATGCGCTCTGGTGACATTCAATGGGCTGATGATTGCTTGGTTTCCTCAGCGGGCAAGTCGCTAATGGATTCTGGAATCCAGGACCCGGGCAATTAGACTGGACGGTTTTATTGTTCTGTTTCACCTGTCACGACTACAATGGCTGGGCTAAGAGGCTTCTAGACTGAGCCACGCCAGTAGTGAAATGGTCAAGGACGAGGGCTAATTGGCTGTCATTCCTACGATGCGCCCATGTCTAGGCTATTGAAATTGTGACGAGTGGGGCCTGTGGCGGGCGGTTCAATGGGAGGGTGACAGTGTCAACCCATCGCAATCGAGACCGCGCCAATGAATGCGCATGCATGAACTATTGGATACATTTCGCCGCACGCCAAGCTAGCTCCGTGTTCTATATGACTGATGATGGCCTGCCAGTTGGTTGTAACCTGGTGGCTCAGTTGCCAGGCCAAAAATGGGGTTGCTGCGACCACTCCAGCTACCATCTATGCCACGGCCACGCCGGGAACAACCACCGTCGGCATCGGGTCGAGGAATAAGCATATGTCTGCTTTCCCTGGGCAGAAAAGTCAATTTCTTCTTGTCCCGGCGGCCATCTGAGCAAAAGTTGCCTCATCGGCTCTAGGCTAATAGGTAGGGCGACCGCGGATGGGCACTTTAAGGTTAGCATGGCATGATTCGGAGATGGCACGAGTCTGCAACCGCGTAAAAGACCGCACACCGGAAGTTAAAAATGCGTTTCCCGCGACTAATATCGAACAGAAACTAGGCAATCGCTGCTTGGCTAAATGATTGAATGCTACTATGCAGGGCTATTATGCAGGATGTGACCTCCAACATGTCCGGCGTAAGGGCCGAGATTCCTGGCCGCGAGGTGGGACGGGACGCCGGAGAGTCATCATGGGAGCAGGAAAAAAGAAGCTTGATCATCAGTCAGCGGAAAAACGGTATTTCAAGGCTAAAGAAGAAAATGTCGCGGACTTTCCCAAGGTGTCCCAATACCCGGGAATCTTCCTCACTGCGCTTGACGTCATGACCTGCTCATCACAACCCATCTCAATCACTGTGCTATCGATAGCACAGAGGCACAAGGTCTAGGGCGACCCAAGACATGGACCTGTGAAGTCCCGTCCCAGCCTCAGACTTGGCTGACTGGCTGCATGCATGCATGTTGTATGCCGCCTTACCACGCTATTGGTACTCCGCGCTACAATGCAGCACTGCTATCAAGGCCCGATTCGGCTTGTACGTATTACTTGATCCTGGGGCATGACGAATGGCATACCCCGCTCTCACCAATTTCCTCCACGCTTTGCGCGGTTCTGGACTTGGTCTGTGTGATGCAGAGCCATGGCTTTTTAGTTTTTGTTTGGGAAGAATACCTTGGGTAGATCAGCTCAGATTGTAATCACGATGAGGCAATGCCTTTCAGATGCACGTTCCCTATGCACCCCTGCGTCTTGCTTAATTCGTCGCGCATATGAATGCTACGCAGCCAGCAATTTGGCGAAACCAACCTCCCTTAACGCTAAAAAAGAAAGTGATTCAGATCGGTTGTCGGCTCACACGGGACTGTTTGCATCAACTTGCTGGACTCGAGATGAACACAATGAGGGGACGATGCTCTGTGCCCTTGGATTTTGTGGAGAAATCAGTAAATGCCGCGGAGGTGGATGGTGCAATTAATGCTGGACGATTGACTAATTAATTCCCGTCGCCTTTCACTGAGGCAAACTGCCGATCTGAAATTGATGACCCTGCGCTGCCCACTGTCTGTCCGCCGCCGTTCGCGGCACACGACCAGTACCACTATCGTACCAGTACCGAGACCGAAACGACGAAACAAACCCCAAAAGACATTCGAAAGCATAATTAATTAGTCGACAGCGAGCCGATCTGATGTCGATCGGACTCCACTGTTGGTTTCAGAGGCGCTGAAGCGACTGGAGTTAGTTAGGGGACTTTCAGCACGACACAGTGCAGTGGTCTCCGGTAATGTCGGTAAAGTGCCAGGCTTTGGCGTGTACTTTAGGGGATGGGGGGGAAAAGCCGGCGCCAGGGGCGAGGAGCTCGGGAAAAAGCAAGAATGTAGTGGCAAAACAAGTGGTCACAATGTTTTACATTCAGCGGAATTTTGACATAAAATCGGTGATAGATGAGCTTATTCGCTGGACCAAACACGCAATGTTTTGGGGGCTTGGGGGCCAGTGAGCCAATTGGGGACATTTCCAGAAGCCATACTTCGTATAGTGAGCCGCAGACGTGCCTTGACGTCACGCTGTGCGTGCCCATTCGTATTGCAAGCGCGGAAGTGAAGCATTTAATGCATACCAACGGGAACTACAGCATCACCTCGCATGGTGGACTGGCGAGCTGAGGCGAACAGCTATAGCCCTGCGGTCAAGATATAGGCATTGCGCGTCCGGTGGCCCTCGGCGAGTATGCAATTTGGCTGGTCTGCAAATAGACGGATGCATCATCAGATCAGTCGATAGGGGGAGTACCCACCGGCAATCGGGCTCTGGTAATTTTTTTCCACTCCAACGCGGCGTTTTCGCCCCCCGAGTGTCCGCCCGGTTCGTAGGGGGTCAGTAGGGGGGGTTCCGTCGGGGCACGTAGGGGCACGTCGGGGCCCATGGGGGCCTGTGGGTTGTATTGCTCGCCCTCTTGGGATCACCAACCGGGAAATGGACTGGGTTGGCAAAGTATTTCCACCACAAACCTGGCAGCGCTAGCGGGCGATTCGTCACCTCATTTGCAAAGGATTGGGAACCCCTGGCTCTGGACTCGGCTTGACTTGTCCTCAAGATAACCGCGAGAAGAAGCGACTCGGTTGGCTGCGCCCTTGTTCCCTCCAAACCTTGTCTCTCCGTGGCCTCCGTCTTGCTCACTTCGCTTGGTTTTGCTGCTCAATTGGCGGCGGTCCCAGCCTGCAGAGCCCGCAAGCCCGCAGATGCATCTCCACCTTCCTCCTCAAGCAAGCAAGTTCTGGGCCCGAGCTTCCTGCACCATCGTGTGCCTGCTTGCCTGTTTCCCCCAATCAACAATTGGCAATCGTGCCATCCAGCAGCGACAGCCCTTATTTCCGCTCTTACCGCAGGAGCTTCATGCTGCTGTCAGTTATCGCCCCTCACCTCCCTGTTCGCAGCAGCCAACCCAATCCAACCTTTGTGTGCGTGTGTGAGTGTGAGTGTGGGTGTCAAGCTAGATAGAACCAGGTATGTACGTACCCTGATCCTGATCAGTGCTGCTGTACCGGACTGCACTGTACTCTACTGTACGTACCCCATCTCCATCTATGCCCCACTAAAGCTTGGCACGCACAGCAGCCTCTCCTACCACATGCAGCAGCAGCAGGCCCCCACGGCTCGCTCCTTCCCCCCGTCTGGTTGAGTGTGAAGGTGTGTAGGTTTTCTTGGGGCGGCACAATCCCGCGTATTCAAAGAACCCTTGGGCCACTTTCTTTTGCCCCCAGCCGGACAATATCGCCAGACCTTTTTCATCAAATTCCCAACCGGTCTTTTTTGGCTCGGCTTCCCTTTTCTCTCTTCCTCCTCCAACCTAAGACGCCTCGTGCTGCAGAGCAGACGGACTCGCCTCAATATACATTCTGTCAGTCGTTTGGATACCTACCGTTTTAACCTTGTTGCGACGCCACGCTTTCAACGGCTGTCAACACCACCTGAGCCCGATTCACCTTGCTTCGCCTTCTCCGACATCGCCGACTCGCTCTGCTTTTGCCCTCGCCTTCAGTCTCGCTCGCTCGACTCATCCTATAACCCATTGTCTTCGTTTTTTGTCTTTGTCACCTTGTCTTTATACCGCAGTCGCCATCCCCCCCGCGCAATGATCGGACGATAGCCGCGCCGCATTCGAGAAAGATAACGCGACTCGCGATAGCGATAACGAGACGGCTGCCGACCACGAGTTACACCATTGTGCAACACTCGCCTGGTAGCACACATGCACTCCAAAAATACGCCCATGTCGCCGGGTTTTGTTCACGGCGGGGAAAAATCAGACCTGCCAAATTGGGGGCGTCCCGCTCGCCGTCATGCCAAGCGAGCGATGCCATTCTGCATGCCTCCTCCACGCAGAAGAGCCGTCTTCCTTTCTGTCATTCTCCTTCTCACCTTCTTTTTCCTAAACTCCGATTCCAACCTCGAATACACACTTCCTTTCGGCTTCGGTGAAGATGTACCGGACCGACCAAACCTTTTACGCGCACCCTCCTGCGCCTCAGGGATAGACCACCTTCGTCGTCCCTCGTACGGTCTCACGAGAGACGTCATTTACCAGAAGCGATGCATTCGCGCAGTTGTTAACGAGACGGTTGATCGAGCCTCAATTGCCGAGCACTCGCAGCCACTCGTTGGCCAGGGTCAGCTCGTCCACCTTGACGAGAGATGTGAAGGGTGGCAGGAGCCTCAATGCGAGCCCATCACTATCAATGTACCCACAGCCTATCCCACGAAGGACTACTCTCACATGCTCTTCGGAGTTGCTACTAGTCTGGATCGCCTTGTTGAGTCCATGTCCCAATTCGAGACTTGGCTGGCCCATTCTGGCGCTCGATTGATCGCCGTCATTACTGAGCCGACATCGAGAGACGCTGCCAAGTTTGCCAAGGTCACCAAAAAGTTCAAGGAGCACGGAATCGACCTTACGATTGTTAAGCCCTGGAACAAAACAATTAGTGGAAACGAGCAGCACTTTGCTATTGTGCGTGATCTGCTCCGCCACTCTACCCCCAACACCAAGTGGGCTGCCATTGTTGATGACGACACTTTCTTCCCCTCGCTTTATCAGCTCGGCCAGGTTCTCGACAAGCACGACCACACTATCCCTGCATACATGGGAGCTCTGTCGGACAACTTTGATGCTGTCAAATTCCACGGATACATGGCATTTGGTGGAGCTGGTGTCTTCCTGAGCATCGGCCTACTTCAGAAATTAGATCCTCACATTGAGGAATGTCTTAATGAAGAGCACGTCCCCCAAGGAGACGGCCTTCTAAAATCATGCATTTATACCAAGACGGATACAAAGTTCACCGTCGTCGAGGGACTCCACCAGTTAGATATGGGCACTGACCTGAGTGGTCTTTACGAGTCAGGTCGCCTTCCCTTGAGTCTTCACCACTGGAAATCGTGGCACCATGCTCCAGTCCATGAGATGGTCAAAATTTCCGAGTTTTGCGGCAGCTGTTTCCTGCAGCGTTTCAAGTTTGGAACCGACACCGTGCTTTCCAACGGGTACAGCATTGCAGTGTACCCCAATGGCACAAAGAATATCGACTTTACTCACACAGAGGGTACATGGGATGGATCGCCCGGTTTCGAGTGGAGTTTGGGACCAATGCGAGATAAATTAGAGCGCCACCAAAAGAAGAGCTACCGCCTCATTGAGTCGGAAAAGGTGGGCAAGCATCTGCGCCAGATCTTTGTTCATCGGGTAGAAGAGGACCTGCCTGGCCCAGATGAGACGCCCGCAGAGGAAGATATTAGAATAGCAGATATGAGGGACGAGGTGATAGAGCTCTGGTGGGAGTGGTGAAGATTGATCTAGAGATTACATTTCAACTGGTACATATACAGGGAGTGTATGTATACAGAGATGACAGATGATACCTGCCGGGTGGAACTGGACTAGATGAACCGGCCACTACCAGCACATAGATAATGCTAATGACTTGTTTTTACCTATCTAAGTACCTGGGATTCACCAGTCGCGACTTGACCACCTGACACGCTAACCGCCCACCACGATCGGGTAGCAGAGGCTAATCCGGTTAGTTCGCGATATCGGACGTGTGAGGGGAGTGGAGAGGCCTAATCAATTGCGCCTTACTGGACAACTCGTTGGACATTGACAGCCATGTCTCGAATTCGTATTTATTCAGTGTTGGCACTTTGTGACTGAAGGTCGTCTAACGTTGTTTAGTCTTTATGCCTTGTTGCTGCATCTACATCACATCAAACAACATCTCTTTCAGTTTGAGTAATGCTGTACGGAGTGTAACCCCGCCATCATGGATTCACTCGCAAAACTCACCGTCTTCCCTGTCATCTGTCTAATAATATTGGCCGTTACGAGCATCGTCAGTTATTTGCATTGGAAAAAAACGCTAGTTTTGATTCCGCTAACTGTTTGGGCAGTCTAGAAGATGGCTGCAAACTCGTAGGCGCCAAGTTGACTCCAGAGAGATTGAAGCGTTGCCCGAAAAGACATTACCCATAGAGCCTCTGGCCGACTTTGATTGGAAAAATGCATCGCGGCGGCAGCTAAGGCCTTTTAAGCCAACATATCACATCACAATGGGTGGGTTGAGGATCTTTAAGGCGGGAAGAGGGTTGCTTGCTAACCACCTTTAAGCGATCCGAGCTGATACTCCGTCTGAACTGATTACCATTGATGAAGACTACGTTGATCGCGTTACACTGCGGCGCAACCTCATTGCAGCTCATGGCAACAAGGTCCATGGCTTTGTTCCTGGAGGAGAAGCTGCAACAAAGGAACTATACACTTATCTCCTTGCTGATTACCTCCCTACTCGATTCCCAACCATCTTTCAGCTGTCTGGCGACAACTCGTCTTGCACAAACCTTGCCACAGGCAAAACATTTCCAACGCTACCAGGCGACGATATCGATGCTGCTCTGCGTATTCTAGGCGAATCTGTTGAAGAAGATCTCTTCTTGCTTCAACAGGAACCTGAAGGCCATCATCGATCTATCGCTTTTATGTGCTGCTTCCCTTCCGGCTTTGACCCAGCGGCTAAGCTGGGAAGAACACTGGCCGAAATCCATGAGCCTGTGCCGTCTTACGACAAAATTGGGTCGAGCATGGAGCGTTTCTTTGGGAAGCTGGAGGTTGGAAAGGGCGTGAAGCGCGCAAATGTGAGTTGCAGTTGCCCTTTGACGGATTGGCGTGATGCTGATTATTTGGGGTGTCAGTGGTCGGTGCAGACTCACACAGAACTCTACGACAATTCCATGAATCACATTAACAAGAATGATGTATTCGAGAAAGATGAGGATGTAGATATTACCAAGGTTAGTTTCATCACCCACAGGATGTCTCCCCAGTATCACCTTCTAACCTCGCCCGCAGACATTTTTACGCATTGAGCTCCAGACCTTGACTCGCCTCCCTGAGACCAAGGCCATTCTATTCTCCTTCAAGACATACCTCTACCCCGTCAAGCAGATCAAGGACGAGGGCCTGGGCTCCGCCTTCGCGGAAGCTATTGAGGGCTTGCAGAAGGGCAATGCGCCAGGCATGTGGACCTACAAGAGCGCGGTGCGGTGGGGAAAGAGCGTTTGCGAATATCTACGAAGCGAAAATTAGGGCTGTGGGCAAGGCATGTAGCTAGGGCTTTGGTGGCTTGGGATGGATCACAATCATGTATGAATGTTGAATGCGAGCATCACTATTGCACAGAGCTTGAACAAGATAAATGTCAATGAACACAAGAGTTCACATACTGCTGCCAGAGTTCGCACAAACTTTTGGTGTTTCAGCATTCATCTACATGTCTACTGGACGCCCAACGTATGAATATGTACAAGATATGGGGCCGAGTGTCGATGCGCTCTTGTATCCATCAAATCATATCGGATATGCCAATTAGCCGGTGGCCGTTTTCTATTGCCCAAATCAGACGAGTCAGACGCCTAACATGCTATGTCAAAGAGAAGAAGATTAGCTGATCAGTTATCTTACCCCGCGCTGGTGGTGGGATGGTGTGCTCTCAATCGGCCTGCCGCATTAGGAAAGCGAGGTTTATGGTGGGTTGGCGGCCATTGCGGCCCGGCGCTCCTCCGCTCGGTGGGGTTGGTGATGATGAGGGTGATAGTCTGGGGAACCTTGTACGTATACAAGTATTCCATTACGTTTCTTCGGATTGGATGGTGTTTTCTCGTCTTGGTAAGGGTGATGCTGCGTCAGTGTCGACCATTGTCGGGCCGAGAAAAAGGGACCAACTGGACGTGACGGGTTGAGAGGTGTACACCCAGCTACACTACCAGCATGATGCCAAAGTTTATGTTTTTTAAAGCTCTGGAACTTCTTCTCTGGCACATCTATACGAGGCTATTTACTAACAGTACATTCGCAGGGAATGGTTTTAATAATTCTCACAATAGACTATCCTCAGAGTGTTGCAGCATTTTCGCCAGTCGTATTGCGTTCTATGACATTTTCTATATCCTAAATAACATTAATTGGAAAGAATGAGCTAGAATTGATTCTAGTAAATTTTATCAGCTGTTAAATAGAAACAGCAGCCCTCATTCTATCGCTTAAGGTCAATTGTCCTCGAAATCGTGTGGCTTGGTCATTTTTTCACTTTCACCACAGAACTCAACTACCTCATCTGACAGTTTAGCAGCAGGAAAAGAAAAATAAGAGCAACTAAAAAACCCTAATTTCAAACAATTTTATTTATTTAGGTATTCACTTGTTCGTTTACTTGCAAGTTCGTTGGAAGATGGTGCGAAAATAGCGACGGCGGCACACTCAAGAGCCAGACAAAGTGGGGTAATTTCCCAAAGGAGTTTTCGGAGTCATCTCCGGACCCTTCCCAATCGAGACGAAGACAGTGACTTGATTGGCTTGCCAGTGGATAGGACTCATGGGTCTCTCTGCCTCATGGACCCCATCGAGCAAGTCGGGCTCTAGGGGAGATTTGCGGATGGGAAATGATGGAGAGGTAAAGGCAAGGGGCAAAGACATAAAAGACGTCATTCCTCACGTACAAATTAGAGCCATCTATGGCTTGTTTCTTTTTTGCGATGTTACGGCTGGCACCAAGTTGTCGTTTGGTCAACTATTGGCTTCGCACCCGCCTCAAATATTGTACAGTCTTGTATCGAAATCCCTTTGGCAGTGAACCGTCCAGACAAGAACCAACAACCATGGATATATTCACGACTTTTTTTTTCTCCTGCTCATGCCATATTACCACTGACTCACCAGGTGTGTTGGCGCACATCTCATGGCTAACACGCGCGAATGACGGCGCTGACAAATTTCGCTCGACCCACAATTGACGTCGGCAGGTCTCCTCAGCAGCCAAAAGCCGTCATCTCATTCATTCATTCATTCATTCGTTCATTTTTTTCGTCATCGACATGTTTCAAACATAAAATAACGGCCATCGTGTTCACTTTTCTCAGCATCTGAATCTCAAAAGGAAGTATGTTCACAGTCTTTGGCGTCCCGACGCCCACACCGTCGTCCAGCTCCAGTGACAAGGCGTCGCCGCCTCCACAGCCGCGACCAAAGCGGGCGCAGGTCTCGCGGGCGTGCGATTGGTGTCGCCTCACCAGGGTCAAATGCGACACCATTCGGCCGTGTCGCAACTGCAAAGAGGCGAAGCGGGAGTGTGTAAATGCCGGTCGCGATGACTTTAAGAGCGTGGCTGCGGCGACCAAGTATAATTATCCCCAGCATACGTTCACAGGAAGTTCTGGAGTGGCTAATCGGTGATGCAGGGAGGTGCAACGACTGCGGAAGCAGGTTCAGGAATTGGAGGCAAAAGTAATGACTCCATCTGGGGAGGATTGTCACAGGCATCGCGGCAGAGTAAAGTGGAAGGGTGTCAAGGTAGATGGGGCCCAATACGGCCCATCATCTCTGCAATACTTTAAGCATCGCCTTGGCACCTACACAAGAATGACCCTGCCCCCAGAGTCACCTCCAGCTATTCCCTTGGCTTCACCACTGGACTCTATGCCCAATTCTGGCCGACTCCAACGACAGCAGCAGGACATTTTACTTGATTTGTTCTGGCAGGGACACCATGCCATCTACCCAGTTCTTGAGGAAGGTTGCTTCCGAAAACATTATGCATCTCTGTGGGAAAACCAGTCAAGCAGGAAACCTTGTCCACTGGTTGATAGCGCTCTGGCGTTATGCATACAGTTTGGATCGACATATATGTCGTGTGGGAGCAACGACGAGCTGCCTGGCAGAGACTACTACCTCCGAGCGCAATTTTATTTGAGCCAAAATCTTGGTCCCCCATCTCTAACCACAGCTCAGTGCTATTTTCTAAACGCGCTCTATTTATTATCGACGAACCAATTCGAGTCGGCATACGCCATGACTGGAAATGCCGTTCGAGTTGCTCAATCTCTTGGTCTCCAGCACACTCCTAGTGATGATGACGAATCAACCGATGCAAACGTGGCCGAGTGTAGGAAGCGGTTATGGAATTGCCTTGCCATGTTGGATACGCAGATTTCACTACACCTGGGCCGCCCATTCGCCATCCAAGACCTGCTTCCAGCAGAAGCACAGCCAGATTCTGATTCAAATGCCGAATTGACCGGTCCCACGTATACCCTCGGCCCCGAAGTTGGCATCAACTGGCTACGATTCCAGCACGAGCGCCGTCGGCTGTTTGACCTGGTCCGAGAAATCTACGATGAATTTTATACAGCCTGCGAAACCGTTCTCGATGAGATTGACGCCACTGACTTTTACCAACACCCTCCGGCGCGGGAGAAGTGCGCGCAGTTTCTATTTCAAAAATTGAAAAAGCTCAAGCAGTGGGCTGAGGAGCTTCCAGACGGCCTCAAAACGCAGAGGAGAAACGGAGTCCCCATGTCCACCGACCGCTCGGGTTTGGATCTGAGCAACAACGACCCTCTTTGGCTGCAGCGCCAACGTCTTGTTCTCGAGCTCGAGTATCACAATTTTGCCATTATATTACGCCGGCCGTTTATTTCTTTTCTCCCTACGCCAGCCCTTGGAACGCTGTCAAGCGACAACCACTGCATCGTGTCGGGAAACTCTGCTGTTATGATCACGAATATTCTGCATCAGGTCCTCAAAGATACAGATATCTTAACTGGGTGGTATCAGGTGGCAGATTGGCAGCTCAATGCAGTGTTTGCAATGACTGGCTTTACATGCGGGTACCCCATTTGCCCAATGTCCCCTACCTTGCGCAGGACGCTCCCCACGGCTGCAACGGTATTTGACTTGGCCAAGGTCCCAGGCAGGGCAGAGCTGTGCCACAAGCTAAAGGACAAGGCTTTTGAGATTCTTGCAGAATTTGGCAACAGGATTGGCATCACTAACTTTGTTCCGACGCTTCCTTCTGGTGCTACCGAAGGCAGTAGCCCAATGGCAGGTGTAAACGTCCCAACTTCACTGGGCGCAGACTTGTCTACTATGGATCTTGAAAACAAGACCATTAGTGACTGCAGTGACCTTGTTGGCGTTGATGCGGAAAACCTCTGGGTAGCGGATTGTTCAGGTGCTGGTGGGACATTGCTCTGGGCAGATTTGTTGAAGGATTTGGGGGAAGGGATGATGATACCATCGCTGGGCGAGGCTGCGTCTCTCCCAGTGTCAGAAACCATATAGAGTGCATAGTACAATGCGGAGTTTATAGGTATATACCAAGGTGATTAGGGTGTGTATAGTTGGAATAAATTAAATGGAGGCTATTACCAAATGAATTACAAGGTGTCATTAATAACACTGATGATGAAGACCCAATCGGTTAAAATCTGGAGCTAGCTCTCTTGGAAAACGCGACTTATCAGGAAATACTTCAATCGGGAGATTCACGGCCTCTGCTCGGCGATTCTGGAGTTGGGACGACGAGATGCAGAGCTGAAGGTCCGAGGCACAGCGCTAAATGGCCACCAGGGTCAAGCAATCAAATGGACACATGGCTTGGCTATTCCACGGAGCATAATTTGATGCAGGCTAGTGAATTTAGGCCAGCGGCTCAAGCAGTTTAGTTGCTAAAGGAATGCAGTGTTAGGGGGGCGGGCTTCAATTGAGCATGAGTACTACTACTATATCGTATATCGCAGCTGCATCACGATATGAGGAATGGCGGCGAGATTGGGCATGCGCTGGCTGCAGGTGCCAAAACAGCACTAGTGGGGGACAAGGGCTGTAGAGGCCCTGCTGGCCGTTTGGTGGCAGCGGGCTAAACACGGGCCTAGGCTGGATACGCGCTGCTCAGGTTGCACAGCAGCATGTAGATTACACCGACTCGGTGAAGGCCAGGGCTTTGTTTGGCTCCTTTAGGTTCCATTGTTTTCTTCTTTCTTTTCTTTTCTTTTTCTTCCCTGGGCTGGCAGGCAAATGAGAAAATTTTCCACGGGCATGGCTACACGGGATAGGGCGTAAGAGGTTGGTGTCATCATCAGCCCGTGTAACTCCACGTGATGCGCGCGTGATGGAGGGGGCGATGGCGCTATCAGCATAGATTGGCTGTTGGAGACGAAAATGAGGGGAAGAAGCTGGGGAGGGATGAAAGATGGGCAACAATTGGAGACATGGATTGGGCGGGCGCGGGCGGTACCTTGGTTCCAGGAGCCGAGAGGAGGAACGGGAGATGGTGATTGGGTGGGGGGATGGTACGGCCTGGGAGAGGGCCTGGGAATGGCCTGGGTATAGCCTGGGCATGGCATGTCACCAGCCACAGCGTGTGTGCTAGGTGCGTGCTACTTGCGTGCCCCGGCAATGAATGAATGACATGGCGACGCTTGGCTTGCACTCAGAATGCCTGGTTATTTTTTGGAAACGAATGCCCCCCCAGTGGCTCACAGTGGGCTCCCCCCCCCCCCCAGCCCAGAGACCACCACCAGCCACACACCACTGGTCGGGTGAGCCGCATCTGATGCTGCCATGGCTTGGCTCCGAACCAACCAAGGCGCAGCTGCATCGTCCACCTCGTCCCGCTCCACAACCACGGCCACCACTACCACTACAACGCGAGACAGCGTCACTTGCCCGGCCTGCTTTTCTTTTTTCTTCCTCTGCCCTCGTTTTGTTTTTCGTCCGCATCGCATCGCATTCGCATCGCGCGCGCCCTCCCCCTCCTTTTCCCTCCTCTTTTTCTTCTCCTTCTTCCTCCTCCCATCGCCCCCAGCGCCCTCCCTTTCGTCCCTCATCTCATCCGATGCCCGCCGCCTGGCTGGCGCAACCAACCCGTCCCTCCTCCACCCACCGCCGCGCCGGCACTGGGCAACCAACCATCGTCATCCACGGTTAACCGCGTCGAGACTCGACAACGAACCACCACCACCACTTCCACTTCCACTTTGTCACCGCCGTCGCCCAACATCCCCCCGCGACACGAGCCCTGCAAATTGCCTGTGGGATATGCTCTGATTCTGATTCTGGGGCCCAGGGCGCAATACTACCCTTCGTCTTCTTCTTTTTTTTTTTCTTACCGTACCCTTCTAGCCGCGGACTACTTGCTTCCTTGTCCCTTGTCATCGCGACCCTTCTCCACATCAGCCTTGCCAGCCGAGCCTCGTCTCTTCGCTGTGTTTGCGCCTCTCTCTCAGGCCCTTCCGCCCTCCTTCGGTCCCAACCGCACCTGCATCCGCATCCGCGTCCGCGTCCGCATCCCGTGCGCCTATTCTGCGGGTCGCTCTGCTTCCGTCTTGCTTCGTTTCGCCTCGAGCAACAAGCGTCGTCGCCGTCGTAATCAGCCATCATGAGTGCCCCTTGTAAGACCACACACACACCATCTCCTCCACCTCCACCTCCTCCACCACCATCATCCCACGTGCCATATCTCCTCATAACTAACAATGCTTCCTCCCCTCCCCCACAGTATCCTCTGAGGAGCGCAAAAAGTACACCGCCGTCATCGATGGCATCCTCGC
Organism: Calonectria ilicicola; assembly: GCA_020809705.1. NCBI lineage: Eukaryota > Fungi > Ascomycota > Sordariomycetes > Hypocreales > Nectriaceae > Calonectria > Calonectria ilicicola. The sequence goes on along the minus strand of CP085828.1, from coordinate 475,169 downwards.
CACGGCCGACCTGGAGACAATCTCGCGGAAGAAGATCCGTCAGGGCCTGGAGAGTGCCTTGGGCGGGAAGGACTTGAGCGAACAGAAGGTGAGAAGCACGTCTCCGCCCGGGCTTGTGCTCCAGCGGCAGCAAACATCGTCTTCACCCCGCTCTAGATTCTAACCCGACGCCACAGAACGCCATCAAGAAGCTCATCGAGGATCGCTTCGATGCCATCTCGGGCAATGATGGTGTCCCTCCTTCTTCCGTCCCCGACCCGGAACCCACCCCGATCAAGCGCTCTGCGAGCCACGCCACCTCGGACGCCGGCGAGACGGACCCTTCCGCGTCTCCGGAACCTGCTCGAAAGAAGGCCAAGCGCTCCTCGTCCGTCGAGGATGCCGACGCCCGCCTCGCTGCCCAGCTCCAGGCTCAGGAGAACAGCCTGGCTCGCGGCCGCAAAACTCGCGGGGGCGACAAGCCCAAGGTGACCAAGAAGAAGGCTGCTCCGCGCAAGAAGAGCGCCAAGAAGGTCACCGCCGACGACAGCGACGTTGACTCGGCGGATGGCGCGGTCAAGAAGAGGAAGGCTGGCGGTGGCTTCCAGAAGCCATTCAACCTCAGCCCAACCCTGTCAGAGCTCTGCGGTGAGACTCAGGTATGTATACTTGCCCAATCATGGCCCATGCCCGCGCTGCTATTCGTCGAAGCGGCGCATAAACATGGAATCGCATCCTTGTCTAACATGTCATCCCACTCCAGCTCTCCCGCCCACAAGTAGTCAAGAAACTCTGGGAACACATCAAAGCAAACGACTTGCAAGATCCCAAGGACAAGCGCCAGATCATTTGCGACGAAAAGATGCAGGCTATTTTCAAGCAGGCCAAGGTCGACATGTTCCGAATGAACAAGGATATTGGAAATCACTTATATCCCGTCGAGACCGAATAGTGAACTGCCATGGCTAGCACTAGGGTAAAAGCGCTTTGTGATCTATGACAGAAGATTGCGTTTTTTCGGCGCGTGGCGGCGTAATTGGCATTGTTTACTATTGTTTTTTTATTGTCTTTTTTTTTATGCTCGGCGGGCGGTTCACATCACATGAATTAGGGGGCATCTTGGATGGGCTTTAGTCGGAATAACCAGGGTATCAGGGCTTTGCGGACGGCTTTCAGGCCGATATTAGCAGAGGATGGAACGGGGAGTATGTATCACGGAAGAGCGCGGGGGGGTGGGGGAGTCTGATGGTGGTTGGTGATGTTTTGTTGGTTGCCATTGAACGAACATTGGCCAACATTGGCGTCTTTGAGGGGGAGTTGGGGCTTGTCCTCTACCAAGTCAAGAGGCATAGCTCAAGAGGGGAGGTATTTTGATGAGCTTACACCAGGGTCAAGCTGATGAAGTGGAGTAAAATAGCATCAAGCCAAACTCATGATACACTGGTAATGGCGATATGACATTATAAAGAACAGTTTTCCCATCCTATGGGATTAACATACTGGTCCATCTGGTCGTTTGACAATGTTCAGATCAAAGCGACGGTGGCAAGGCTGAGGGCCCTTTTGGAGTGTCCAGACAGAGTGCAGGGTATGTAGGCTGACTACATCTGGGACGTCATAATTACACGTAGCAACATGGCGAATTGTCTCCAAGGACGCGTGCCTTGAGTCCTATGAAAGTTATATTATTACCTTGGATCACTTGTACTTGGGACTGATCATCCTAGAAAAGGACATTACATCATCCAAGTCAACAGGTGTGAGACGACGATTGGGCGCATAGACAGTTCCCCGCAGGTTCGACGTCGTCCGATGAAGGAACTGAGCTATTTTTATCACATCTCCGATAGACCCAATGTAGGTCTAAGGCTTGGTTTGGGGAGTGCTTGGATCAATGGATCTTTGGTCCTTGACGTGGCCACACACACACCAACACACCTGTTGATCCTCGGGCCTTGAGATATGGCCGCGCAACGACCGACAAGCTTGAAACCCGGAGCAAGTGCCGCTCTTTCAAGTAATCCAGGAACTAGCCTCCTGGTTACGCATGAAGTACTACACCGAGCTGTATCATTGGGTCTTGGGAACAGACCAGGGTGGCAACGGGACAGGGTATCGTCCCTGGAAGCTTGCATGGACTAAACAGGCACACGTTGGGCTGCGCTTGGTTTCAAGCTTGATTTTAGGAAAGAGATACGTCTGGCAAGTGTGTTGCATCGGATTGTTTCTGGACATATGACGCAGATGAGTACGCGTAGGTCAAAAGGCCGAGGACTAAGAGGCGGATCCATGCATGCGTCTATGTATGTACTCCGCTGGAGCTGTCAGAGGTGCCTGCATCCGACTATTGATGGGCCCCAAGTGGGCTGATGATAGCAGAGCTCTTGGACAAGCGGCAAGCTGGGTAACTCGGCTTCTTTTTGGTCACAAGTGATGAACTGGTGGCGGTCTAATATATAGTTGGTTTGGGAAGCTAGGAGGCCTCTGTTGGTGCCATTGAGCTGCGTGTATTATGTGTATACCTTGAATGGGAACGGTTACATCCGGGTCTAAACTCTCCCTGCGATGAGCAGGTTTGCCCTTCTAAGCTGAGCTCCAGTGATTTCTTGTCAATGCCAGGAATGTCTCATGTATATGTTGCCTCCACCTTGCGTGGGATGGTATGGCACCCATCCAATCCAGGCCTCTTAGCTATTGACTCTCAAGCACATGCTTCCGAAAAGGGTTGAGGCCGGCGGCGGGGGCGGTTGCGTTTGACTTTTGGCCCTTACGGGACTCTACGACGATCTCGACCCAGGCGCCTCTTCTGTACCTGAAGGCCTGGAAGGGCGGGGATGCGCAGAAAGAAATAGGCGCTGACCGACACACGCACACGCAAAAGCCCAGAACAGCCGCCAGATTCCATCAAGGGTCGGAACTGTCGGCAGCTCGCAGTCCGGCTGGGCCATGTCTCAATGCGCCAGCGCCGGGGGCGCAGATCGACCGCGAGAGTGGGGACGTGCCGAGATTCCGGGACTAGGACCGACAGCAATGTCGCCATTGGCGAGGCCGGCGCAACTTAGCCGACCCCTGACTACATCGGCGACAGGTGGACCAGCGACCGGCCAAGACGACTGGAGCGGGCGGGAGCTCGTCCCTTGTGCCAAAGTCGAGCCGCCGCGGTTGATGCCGGCTGTGGGCCATATGGAGCAGCAGAAGGGGGGAGGGGGAGAGAGCTTCCAGCTCGGCATGGATCCTTGGTATCTCATGACTAAGAAGTCTGGATCTTGGATTGTCTGGGAGGCCGCATGAATCGCCCTGGGCGATGACGCACGAGCATGACGCCAGATTCGATGGCCCGGAGCCCATTGAAGCTGAAACTAGGTTGACGACTGCTTCTGGACCCTGGAGCTAACTGGGAGGAGAGGTGGGCTGTGGTGGTGAGGGGGACTGAGGGGTAGCTTCTGGCCAGCTATATAACATGCTACAGCTCTCCCTCATCAGCAGTCTTTCATTCTGCATCAACCAAACCATTACTTCCTTTCCTCTAAACACTACCACTTTTACCAATTCATCATCAAAATGTTCGGTTGGGGTGAGTTCTCTACATGCCTGCCCTCTCTCTCCCCCTCCACTGCTTCGAGCAAGAATACTGACTGACGTCTTACACAGACGACGGCCGTGAGCAGCGTGACAACCTCTACGAGGGTCGCCACGAGGCCAAGCTTAGCCACGAGCTCCTTTCCGGTGGTGCTGGCTTCGAGGCCATGAAGCTGTTCGAGGACAGCCAGCGCAAGAAGGGTATGTTGCCATGTCTTGCCCTCTTCCCCAACCCGTGACTAACACATGGCATAGGTGAGCCCGTGAAGCACGCCTTCGCCAAGGAGCTGCTTGCCGGCTTTGCTACCGCCGAGGTCGACAGACTCATCGAGACCAAGGGCCTCGACTACATTGATGCCGAGAAGGCCAAGCACGATGCCAAGAAGCAGGCTGAGCACCTGTACGACCAGCAGTACAGCGAGCACGATCAGTACGACCCGTGAGTTGCGCCCCTCCACATCCATCTCTATGCTCCGAGAAGAGAGGCTGACAAAAGAGTAGTAACAAGCACGAGCGACACCGCCACCACGACTACTAGACGATAGCGACAGAACACGGATACCCTCTGGATGAACGCATGTAGTTGTCTAGGGGTGATGAATTGAAATGAAAATAACTCTATTTTTAAGCCAATATCTTGGGTTATCCAATGTCCCATCTGTGATGTAAACGATTGAGATCTTTGTGTGCCGTGATGCCGATGGTGGTGCCAGGGGGGCTTGATGCTACTTTTGCCGCCAATGCTCCCTGGACCACACCATTTCCAAATGCCTATTGCATATTAAGACCCCTGGAGGTTTCTCTCCGGACGGGCGGGCCTCCAGCTTAAATCTCCATGTCGTACTCCAGGATGCTTTCGCATTTGTCGCCCTGAGCGGCGACGCAATTGCTTCCTTGGCTTGCACCCCCACCCTCGCCGAGCCCAGCGTCGACTGATGTCATTGAAGTTGATGCAACGCGCGTGTGGGGGTCCAGATCGACCCTTATGGAGCCAATTGATCCATCTTTACTCTGACGTGTCTTCTTGCTTTCGAACAGCCGCGTACTGCATTCTCTTTTTCATCCAGAAGCTGTTTTTAGAAGGGGGTCAGCAAAGTCTAAAGACCGGATCGGGGGGTGGGAGGCGAAAACTTGCATTGTGATGGCGACGATTCCGGCTAGCGCGGCCAACCCCAGACCTACGCTGAGGCCGATTATGGTGCTCTTGGGAACACCATGGTCTTTGTTTTGTTTACTTTGATCATCGGTTTCATCGTCATTGCTACTCTCATTAGCAGAGGTGGATGCTGTAGTGGTTTCGGGGGGTGGCGTGTAAGACACCGGGCTGCCGGAGGTTGCCAGCAACTTCTTTGCGCCATCGCCAAATTCAATGGTGCTGACGACAGTTGTTCGCGTTGTTTCTGGAAAGGTTGCCTCAGCGTCTGCAGAGACGACTGTGACGTAGGTCTTTGTAGTTGTAAACTTGGTCGTCGTCTGCAGTGATGCGGGGCAGTTGACCAAGCCTTCGGACATGCAGGCCACGCCGACATAGACTGTTTTGCTACTAAGAGTTGTGGTGGTCAAACCATCGTTTTCGTCGTCCCTGGCTTCAAGAGACCCGGATGTGGTTGTTACTACAGACGATGTAGTCGTGGCCCGTCCTTGAATAGCACATGCTGATGCCATGGTGGTATAAAAGATGGGAATCTGAGTTTCAGGCACTGGACCCCATGTGTGCTCGTCAATCGCAATTGAAGCGCCCGCCATGGCTCCAAGGGCTAGTTGGTAGGACTCGACGACTTGGAGAGCGCAGTCGCTGTCCTCATCCAGAGAAGCTGTGACGTTAGTGACGAACTCAGCCACGTTGGCATATACCCCAACTTCAACTCCAACGCTAGCTTCGGTAACGGATATGCCGCCTATAGTCACATCAGGGGCCTGGATTTCAAAGCCAGCAGTCACGCCCAGCCGCAGAACCGCTTTCAGGACTACACCGGCGCTTTCGATAGTGACTGGTAGAAATTCAAATTGACCGCCCTTGCTGCCGGGGAATGTTAATATGATCCAGCTTGTATCTTGGACATGTGTGATCTGATTGTGACTTACAATTCCACATCGGAGACTTCTTTGGAAAACATGGCAAGGTCCAAGGTGACACCATCATCCAGTTTGATGTGGAACCCAGAACTTATATCAATCTCGCCATCGACACTGAGAATCAAATCTACAGCAAATAGTACCCCGACTTCTATATTCTTACCAATTGCAAAACCTATTGGCGTGTTGGAAGTGTACAAGTTGAGAGTATATGTGGCTCCGGCTGAGAGAACTGTGTCTATCAGCATGTACAGCTCCATGCCGTCGAACTGAAAATGAAGCTTGCACTCGGGAATCTCTGGCAGGTCAACATCGAAGCTAGCGTTCATGGGAGGAAAATCAAAGTCCTCGAGGTCTATCCCATCTTCCATCTTTGTCACCACGCCGTCAAAGTAGTTCTCGATGTAGTCAACCACGGCGGTGCCAAGCTGTTCCACTTCGTCCTTGACCTCAGTGGTGAAATTGGAAAAGGCTTGACTTGCGTTGAAGCTTTCAGCAATTGAGAACCTGGCAGTGGCATCGCCCTTGATGTAGCATGTTGTACAGGTGATTTGCACTCCGGCTGAGAGCGTCGTGTTGCCCTTCTTGGTCTCCACATCCGCCTCACTGTTCAAGTTAGAAGGCTACTTCAATTCGAAAATAGCAGAGCCCGGGCATCCGTGGATATACGCACTCGGAGTAAGTAAACAGCACCGCATCCTCCCAGCTCTTGTCAATAGATGTGCTATTCTCCTGCACAGTGCTTCTCTCAGCCAGGCTCAGGCCCGACAAGGCCCGGTGGATCTGTCGCACGGCATCCGCGGGTGGGCCGCCCCGAGGCCGGAGGAACGCAGAGCTCGGTGGCGAGATTGAGATTCCAGACACGAGCACAGCCCAGAGAACGCATGCCAAACTCCATACGGGTAGGGAAGCGGGCGACATTCTGGAATGCTGGGAAGCGGGCCGCTCTGTCTATGTTGTCTCGGGGAATGCTCGCGAAAAAGAAGACAAAGAGTCTTTAGCACGCACATGGAGATGAAATGGCGGTACATATGTACTGCAATTTGAACCTCTTCTCTCTCATCTAGGTCTATACCCTGTAGGAGGATTTTCTGTTGGGGGCTAAACTGGTGATGGATAAGGCTCCTCCTGAAGGGGTTTGGGCTTCTGCATGTTGGTTGTGAATGTAACTAGGGCGAGAGCGGCGCAGCAACCAGGCATGGGGGCCCTAGCCTGCTGGAGGTATTCAAACTGGTAGAGCAGTTGGTTCTGGTTTTTTTTTCTTCTTTTTCTAAGTTCTCTACTTCTTCCTCTTTGCGGGGTGTGATGACTTGCACATTTGCTCATGAAGTGGTCGTATTAGTTGGCGAGCGATATGTGCTCGGGTAATACATGTTCGGGCAATATGTAGTCGGGTAATACACGCTAAGTATGAGTTTATTCAAAACTCAGGGTCTCTGGTTCGCGACAAGGGGAGGTGGGCCGTGTGACTAGGGGAGGATGTTCACCTCCTGCTGGGAGCAAGTTACATGGAGCGGTGGTTGCGACCCGGCAGAGGTTTCGGACCCTTGGTCAGTGACATGCCTGCGGAGTTTCATTTGGGGGCCACGGCCTCGCTTGGGGGCCAACAAGAGCTCAAAGTGCAGAATCAAACCAAGTTTGAAGAGGAAGGATTCGGATCCCGACATTTAATGGCATGACCCCGCTGCGGGAGGAGGCGGCGGTGCATAGCCGTTGATAGTTCACATACGCGTAAGGTCGACTTTGATTCCTAGTTAAGGGAGATATCATGCCTCAGCCCACGGATCCCGCGTACAGAGTCGAAACGTATCGGGTTGGTTTATATGCAGGGGAAACACCAAGATGAGCTTCCAAAGCGCGTATATGCACTTGTTATTCGTTAAAGTGCTTCTGCCGGCTCGTCTAGACCTGGGCTTGGGCATTTGCTTCAACTTTTCAACCATACTAGTTCATCCCGAAACACGGGTGCCCGAAAAGCCAATCGGGTTGGTTAGTCGATGAAATAGAGCGCCGCACCACGTTGGAACGGCACGCGGGCGGTACAATATACCACAATCGAGCTTTATTTACATTCTTATTTATGAGATCGAGCTTGTTTTTTTTTCTCTCTTGTTTCCGTGCTTCGCCCACGCCCCCCTGCCCGTGATTGACATTTGGTGTCGATCACACTGCGCCCATGCTGTAAATGGCTCGGCTCGCCAACGTTGAGATCGCGCTCTCGGGAATTAATATCTTGCCTGGAATGCAACACCGCATGGCATTTTCAGCCTCTGTGGCCCTGCTGAGTCAAGTGGCCAGCCAACCAGCTACAAACTGTCGATCGGGACGCAACACCTTCCGCTAGCGTTATCGCCCACTGCTCGGATGAACGGTGGAACCATGCCCGGTGGCCTGTTCCGGAAGGGTCTGGTCGATCGCCTGTTCGTCTGCAGAGGCGTTTTCCCCGGGGATGGTTTCGATCATCAAGAACTTTATCGTGTCTCAGTTCTGTCTGCGTTGTCTGAATCAAAACCCTGCGCCACCATTACGGAGACAGATTAGCGAGTCAGCTCTAGCAGGGGGAAGGGCAGACGGCTGACAATCCCATTGCTCGCCCGCAGACACAGGGTCGTTAATTAGCAAGAATCACGGTTGCTCGTAAGCATACACCATTTCAAGGCAAGGGCGAAAAAAAAGAAACAATGGCACAAAATAGCTTGTGTGATCGTCCGGGCACACTCTGTTCAGACAGAAGCTCTTGGAAGTCGGCGTTATTTTTTAGCATGGAGCATTAAACAGCAGAGCATCACCAACTAGGCAATCCCTCGTAAATTTCCCATCGCACGCAGGGACGGAGCTCGGGTGGGAAGGCTTCGAATTAAGGCGGGACGTGCCGATCAGTTCGGTTTAGGTGATTGGGCAATCCCTGTCTTAGCAGTGGAATAATAACTTTTAGAGACCACCACCATCCCCAGACGACCAGTTACGTCAGAGCGCACGCTAGAGATGGGCTGGAGAGAAACATTGAATCGGATGGAATTCGGCGGAGATATAAAAAGAAATGGTTGCTCAAGAGAAGCCGCCGTGGTGGTGTGCAGACTGCCATTGCCTTAGAGCATTCTCTCTTGATCTACTTCCTCATGGCTTTTGCAGCTCTTCTCGCTCTGGCTGCATTTGCTGCCATAGCACATTCAGCACCTACGCAAGATTGCCCTACGGCTGTCATTGACTCGGGCACCATTATTGGAACCACCACCGTCATCCCATCCTCCACTGCCACAGTGAATCAGTACCTTGGCATTCCTTTTGCAGAGAAGCCCGTTCGGTTCAAGCCCCCAAAGCCAGTGGCATCATGGTCACAGCCTTATGATGCAACGCAGTACAAGCCTGCGTGCATCCAAAAATTCAACGGAACAGAAGACTCGGAGCAGCACAAGATGCTGGTCCGGTTTGGAAACACACCACCACCGCCGGCCGGCGAGAGTGAGGACTGTCTCAATCTCAATGTCTACGCACCGGTAAACGCTGCCAAGGGCTCCAAGACTGTCATGGTGTGGATCTACGGCGGAGGTTTCAACTTTGGTTCCAATTCCGTTCCCATCTACGACGGTTCCAACTTTGCCGCCAACCAAGACGTGGTTCTCGTCACAATCAACTACCGCACAAACGTCTTTGGATTCCCGCAGACATTGGAAATCCCAAGCGGCGAGAGAAACCTGGGGTAAGTAGTTTGGGAGCTACAACTGCATCAGCGAAATACTAACATGTGAATATTAGGTTATTAGATCAACGCCTTGCCCTGGACTGGGTGCAGCGCAACATTGCCAATTTGGGAGGCAACCCTTCCAAAGTCACTATTTTCGGTGAGAGTGCCGGCGCTCAGAGTGTTGATTTCCTCCTCACTGCTCCGCCAAACCCTCTACCATTTCGTGCAGCTATCATGGAATCTGGCCAAGCTAGTTACGAATTGAAGGACGAGGATCAATTTGCATGGCTTAAGCTGGCCAAAGAAGCTGATTGCATCTCCCTCAAAAAGAGTGTCATCGATTGCCTTCGCGAGAAGCCAGCTTCGGAACTCAAAAAAATCATTCAAGATAATGGAATCGCTTTTGGGCCGACGCCAGATGGAGGTGTCACGGTTGCCGATCACATCCACAAGGATCGCGTCGACTCGACAACGTCGGACCCCAAGATTGCAAGGGTTCCCGTGTTAGTGGGAAACAACAATGATGAGGCGCGATACGTCGTACAAAAGAATGAGAGCAGCGCATTTGATTATCTCAAGGAGAATGTACCGGAATTGGAAGCGATGGGGTTCATGTTCGACCAGCCTCTCCAGTCCATCCTGGATCAATACCCCATCGGGTCACCCGGCATCAATTCGGAGACAGACCGGCTTATTGTGCTACTCACCGAGTACCTGCAAAGCTGCCCAATAGCATGGGTTACACAGGATAACAAGGCGGCGGGCATCGACACATGGCGTTACATTTACAACGCGAGCTTCGCCAACACTGAATTCTTCCCAGACAGCCGGGCGTACCACGGCGCGGAGCTGCACATGGTGTTCGGCACATATCCTCAAAAGGATGCCACAAGATTCGAGAGCCAAGTGAGCAGGGCCATGCAGACGGCCTGGGCAAGGTTCGCAAAGGACCCGGTCAGGGGACCAGGCTGGGGCCAGGTACCAGAGATTGGCGTTTTTGGCGGCGGCGTAAAGGTGGGCATGAGCGACAGGGGTAAAAAGGCCTTTTCAACCATGACAGACAAAGGGGTGGACCAGAGATGTGCAGGCATTAAGAAGACGTTTGGGTTTAGATTTACCCAATAGATGGAGAATACAGCAAGTGGGCTGAATAGAAAATAATAATTATATCAAAAACGGTTAGGGTATGACGAACACAAATGTATACATAGACAGACAGACAGACATGAATGAAGCTAATTGATCACGAAGAGGGTGGGCTAGCTGCGGTTGTGAGAGAAAGAGTAGTGCTGCATGCAACAACTCCAAATGTGAGCAATCTGGGAGATCATGGTCGGTCATCTAAAAGATTTAAAATGCCTTGTTGACTCATCACAGCTCATCTTACCACTTCCATCTTGATTATCAACCTGCTTGTATAAGAACGCCAGGACGGGTAAGAGTCATTCTGCATCATTTTACTCAGCCACGCCACATCTGGCAGAAGGCGGAGCCACAATGCGACCCCCACTTTGCGCACCCGTACGCACGCGCCACAAGCCACCACAGCCGGTCTGACTCTTTGGTAGCGAAATGGGAAATGGAAGGTGCCCCGCCATCCGGGGAGTGAGGCAGCGGGCGACCCAAATAAAATCTAGTCGACATGACTTCTTGACGCTTCCAGAGCCTTATACAGACTATCCATATCCCGACCTAACAGCTGCTGAACGACGCCAAACAACCCCCCAATCACCACGCCCGGATCGAGGCTTCAGGCCCCCAAGGCCCTCTCTGCAACCCGCTATCACTACGCCAAGCACCACCCAGCCAGCAGCCCTGGATCCCCCCGCGACCAAGCTCCCACCAAGCGCACAATCGACACTCATCATGGCTCCCGGCGACGGCTCGGGCCCCACGCCCTCTGAATCTCAATCCCAATCCCAATCTCAGCCCCGTAGTGGCGGCGGCGGCGACGGCTCGCGTGGTCGTGGTCGTGGTGGACGTGGAAAAGGAAACCAGAACCGACGAGGAGGTCGTCGAGGACGAGGCGGAAATAACAACAACGCTGGCGAAACACCAGCCAGCCCTGCCGCCCAGGATGTTGCTGCTGCTGCCTCGAGGGCACATGCCCTTGCTGCTGGAAAGGAGGCTGCAGCTGGTGATGATGATGATGCTGAGGTGTGCTTTATCTGCGCAAACCCCGTTGCACACACCTCAATTGCACCCTGCAACCACACAACCTGCCACATCTGCGGTTTGCGCATGAGGGCTCTATACAAGACCAAGGACTGCGCACACTGTCGTACGCCTGCTGACTTTGTCATTTTCACCAACGACCCGGAGAAGCGCTTCGAAGACTACACTGCCTCAGAAATCACCACTACCGACACCAACATCGGAATCAAGTACGCAAACGAAGATATTGTTGGCGATACCGTCCTCCTCCTCCGATACAACTGCCCGGATGACTCATGCGACTTTGCCGGCCTGGGCTGGCCCGACTTGCATCGCCATGTCAAGTCTGTCCATCACAAGCGCATGTGTGATCTCTGCACCCGCAACAAGAAGGTATTTACCCACGAGCACGAGCTCTTTGGCGACCGCGAGCTCGAGAAGCACATGCGCCACGGCGACCACAAACCCGGTGCCTCAGATCAATCTGGCTTCAAAGGTCACCCCCTCTGTGGCTTTTGTGGCGAGCGCTTCTACGACGACGACAAGCTATATGAGCACTGCAGGATGAAGCATGAGCGATGCTTCATCTGCGATAGGCAAGATTCTAGAAAACCTCATTACTACCAGGACTACAATGCTCTCGAGCAGCACTTCAAGAAGGACCATTACTTGTGCTCCGACCGAGAGTGCATGGAGAAGAAGTTTGTCGTCTTTGAGTCGGAACTGGACTTGCAGGCTCACCAGCTCAGCGAGCACGGTGGCAAGACTGTCGGAAGAGACGCCCGCGTGGTTGACATTTCGGGATTCGACTACAGACAATCCTATCAGCATGAGCAAAGAGGAGGTCGCAACGAAGGTCGTGGCGGCCGAAATAGGGGCCGGGGTCGCGATCCCAACGCGGAGCCAACACCTGTCAGCTCAGCTCAACCGCTTCGAAGAGACGAGATCGCATTCCAACGCCAAATGGCCATTCACTCTGCTCAGTCAGTATCGAACCGTACATTCGGCGGTCAGCTATCTACTCCTGCTCCTGCTCCTACTCCCGCCGCTCCCTCTCCATCGTCGGCTTCCCAGCCCCGAAGCGGCGCAAGCAACTCATCGACACCGCGAGCAAGCCAGAACGACTTGACTGCCGCCACCCAGCAACTCACTGTCACAGACACATCCAACCTCAGCCCCGAGGAGCGGGCTCGCATGGTACGACACAACTCTGTCATTGAGCGAGCCTCGAATCTCCTTGGAAACGACACACGAAAGATGAACGCCTTCCGCGGCCACATTACATCATACAGACAGGGTGGCTTCACTAGCCCTCAGCTGGTTGATGCATTCTTCACCTTGTTTGCCGATGTCTCTTCCAATGCTTTAGGCACCCTAGTTCGCGAAGTGGCTGACCTCTTTGAGGATAAGAAAAAGGCCGACGGTTTGCGCCAGGCGTGGCAGGACTGGCGTGCCATTAACGAAGACTACCCTAGTCTTCCTGGTCTCAGTGGCATGCAAGGTGCTACGTCAAGTTCAAGCGGTTGGGCCAGCGCTGCCACGGCTAGCCCTGGCCTACCAAACGCAGCGCCCTCTCAGAAGCACTCCAACCGAGTTCTTAAGCTCAAGAACAGTACCCGATTAGGCCCAGCACCCGTGTCACCACAGGTCAACGCCAACTGGGGTGCTACTCCTGCGCGCAAACCGCCGGCGGCCTCTGCATCCGCTTTCCCATCACTTCCTTCTGCCTCTGCCGCTGCTTCTGCCGGATCCTCCAATGCTGGATCCTCCTCTGCATCATCATCCCGCCCGTCCTGGAACACGGGATCGGCTGCTCAGACGTCTCAGTCAGCACCACCTCTCAACAACCGGCCACGAAACAACAAGAGCGGCGAAGACTCCTTCCCCGCCCTGCCTGCAGCACCGAAACCGCAGACCACAATCTTTGGCTACGGAAGTGGTCGTCTTGTGCATCGTGACTATGGCCAGCGCGAAACTGGCTTCCAATGGGGCGGTAGCTCATCTGCTGCTGCTGAAGAGCCCGCCGATGAAGCCGATGAAGGAACCGGCAAGGGCAAGGGCAAGAAGAACAAGAAGAAGGTCTTAGTTCAATGGGGATAAAAGAAAGAATGCACATGAATGAAGTAAAAGAAAAAAAAGAGATTGATTCTGACCTAGCGTCATGAAGAATACATACCATCGTCCTTCACAAATGTTTGATGATTAGGGACAATTAGCACGGTGTTTAGCGAGCGGGTGTGAACGGTTGAGACAGAGGCAGAGGGAGACAAGGAAGAAGGAAAACGAACAAAGATATCATATAAGAGAGAAAAAAAACAAGAGAAACACACTGGATTGAGGGACACACGAATTTGGCATTGTAGCAAGGCGACGTGTTGAGCGTTAGTGTTAGGATCAGCCAGGATGGAACAAAATACATGAGGCATGAGCCCATCTTCTTCCCACATAAGTTTCCCCCTACAAAGTGCCCTCTTAAAAATATGATTACAACCCAGAGACGAATTAAATGTGAATAGTAATGAGTAAAACCACATCACATTTGCAGATGCAGGCGATTCTCTTTCAACGATGGGGGAAACCTACAATTCACAGCAATTCTCGACAAGTGAAAGCAGCAAACTTTTATATATATTCCAACATGATGCAATTAACACTAATTTTTTTCAAGTATTTCCTTATTCCTTATCCTATATTCCTTATTCCTGATTGCCCACCCATTCCCAGTCATCACATCATGTATACAAAATACACTACTTGAACCACCTTTTCACAAGGCTGCAGGCTCATAGTACTCCCTGAAACGGTCCGTTTCCTCCCACTGCACATTGTACACCACATTCCAACAAGTTAGCAGCAGCATAGGGAAGCGAATTGTCCAAAAGCCGAGATAACCTTCTGGCAGAGGACCCACACTGCGCTTGAGATTCTCAGGCATGTCCTCATAGTGGTTCTTCTTGTTGCGCAGAGCACGCAACAAGTCTAGAAGTCTGGAGCCAGTGTACTTTCGTTGCTTGCCAAGAGAATCAACGAAATCTCGAGGCAAAAGCTTCAAAAAGTCGCCCCGCGTGACTTCAGCGGCGTGTCTCTCGAGCTCCGCCAGTGCTGGAGATGGCGGGTCACGAGGCTCTTTTTCGAAATGATCCGAAACATCACACAAGAAAGCCAGCCTCTTCTTGGCAGACCAGAAGAAAGGATGCGACATGACTTCTCTAGCATTGGGTCTCTTCTTGGGATCCGCTTCAATCATCTGCGCAATCAAATCCTCGGCCTCATAGGCAAAGTCGCCGAGGGTCTCAAGGAGTCCAAGATTATAGTTGCCCTTGCGGATGTTGACTTCTCTCATGTACCTATCACCACAGTCGAAGGGGTGAGAGCCGTTTGTCAGAACGTAAAAGAAGACCAATCCAAGTGAGAAGATGTCAATGGCGCGTGTGGCTCGGCGGTTGTGAACCATGTTGTCCGACACCAGAACCGAGTTAGAGCCACTCTGTGTACTCAGATTCAGATCCATCGTTCCACTTTCGCGGGCATCATCATCAAGCAGAAGCTCGGGAGCGCGCCAACCTGAGGTACCCGCAGCTCGTCCAGTGGTCGCACCAAACGATGATTGGCCACCTTCAAGCTTCTTACAGAGGCCAAAGTCCGAAACCAAAAGACGAGGACGGCCATCCTTGCCCATGTTAACCAGAATGTTCTGCGGTTTGAGATCCCGATGAACAATTCGGAGCGCATGGAGATGACTGATGCCGTTGGTGATTTGATAAAGCACGCTAGGAACATCTTGTCTTCCAGCGTTGGCGAGCTCCCGGAAGAAATGCGGCTTCTCAACCACATCGGCCAGCGAAGCGGCGCAACGTTCCAAGGCAATGTAGAGGAACCCATCTCTCATTTGTTGCGAGTAGTATCGAATGACTATGTACTGTTAGCATACTTGTGTATTTCAATCTGATTTTGTGAGAATTACCATTAGGGTGATCGTCACTCTCCCTGAGCAGTCTTGTCTCTTGGGATGCAATGTCATAAAATTGAATCAACATCCGCTTTACGGCAACCTCGCGGCCGTCAAACTTGCCAGCGAACACCAAGGTTCCGTTACTACCTGTTCCCAGTTGCTCATCTGTGTTGACTTCAATGTTGCCCATACGGATGATAGAACCAGTAACAGACGACATGTCATTGGCAACGGTCATAACATCGGGTTCAAGGCTTGGCCGGTCACCCAGCTTCTTTGCGTTGTTGACGGCCTCCTCGACGGTCTGATTAGGATCGTCATCGCGAGACTGTGATGCCTCACGGGCACGTCCCTTGCGATGCTTGACGCCCCCTCGGCGGCCTCTATGTGCCTTCTTCTTCTTTTCTGGAGGCGGTGCGGGCTGAGCATCGTTGGAGGCATCGGCAGGAGTTGTAGCTGCAGGCAGATTTTCAGCAGCTGGCTCCTCCGGGGCCTTGGGGGGTAGCGGAGCATCTCTGCTTGCAACCTCAACAGTCTCATCTTTCCCAGTTTTGTCTTTTTCTGCTGTGGCAGTCTCTGGCGTCTCTGGAGAAGTGGAAGTAGGATCCTCAATCTTCTTCTCGACCTTCTTCTCTTCAGTAGGACGTTGACGTGTTGGGATCACGGTTTCCGACTCCTTGTCACTCTCGTCTTCAATGAGTTGAGGATCAGGGCTGGATGCCAGATAGTACTGAAGCTGGTTGATAAAACCCTTTGTCCTAAGACGATGGTACGATCGTCGGAGCTTCTTTTCATTGTAGAACAAAGTGAAGATGAAGAGGATGATGAGAATCGGGTTGCTGACAAAATCAATGACGCTTTGCGCAGCACTCTGAGGGAGCAGCTTGACCTTCGTGATGATGGTGGGTTCATCAGGAAGATCTACCACGCTAGGCACGTTGGAGTCATTTTCATTGTCATCATATGGGTCATACTGGCCAAACTGGTCGTAATCATCCAGAGGACTGGCAGGCAGCGTCGCTGGTTTGTTGAAGCTACCCCGAAAGTTTTCAAGGAAGTGCGTGCCCACCAGTGCTTTCGATAGCTTCTCAGGATTGATGGTATCCCAGGCAGGGGCGATGTCCCACCAATCAGGTCGGGATATCTGAGCAATGGGGGCGTTGATGATGAGGGGATATGATCGACCAGACATGGCATACCAGCTTCCAGATCGGGTCTGGTTCAGAAAGATGCTATTGCTACGCATGCGAGCGATCGTTTCATCCTGAGACGGCATGGGAGGTTGCGGGAGAACAACAAGATTAGGGTTACTTTCCGAAGTAGCATCCCACGGTCGGCAGACATCAAAAACACGGGCCACAGGGGTGGCAAAGTTCTCACTAAAGAGAGGCTCGGCCCGTTCAGAGCGAGCATAGTCAAATGCGTACACTTTGCCATCGTGCTGGCTGGTGATGTAGCGGCTGTCGAGGGAAGAGTGGTGTTGCTGCCAGAGATCATTGTCGAAATTGTTGGGGCTCCACTCGGAATATTTTAGAGTTGCGATGGGCACGCCATCAAGTCGTTGGATACCAACCGTGTATTCGGTTCTTCCAAGAGTAATCGTACCTGTGGAACTGCACTCTTCGTTGTCCACGTCATACAGAGTGTTGGGTCGAAGACAGCTCTCGGCCTCGTTGACGTGAGACCCACCAGAGCCAAACCACTTGAGAACGCGGCCAGTGGCGGCATCAAGGGTAATCATGGTGGTCTTCTTGTCACCGGTATAAACGACGCCAGTGTCATCGCGTGCGTGAGGGGCCAATTCCTCGACAATTTTTTTCATTGTGTAACCGGTCCAGGCGAGGCCGGTGCTCGATTCGGGGATCCACACGTAGATTCCGCCTTCGCGGTTGGGCTCGACGGCCCAGATATAGTGATCGATTGGGTTATAGTCGTCATCGAGGATGGATTGCTTGGAACGATGGTGCTTGGTTTCAATCATGGGCTGATCGACCTCGAGGTGCCAACGTTCTTTTCCAGTCCGTCGATCGTTGGCGTACAGATCTCCATCGACGGTCGCCAGAAGAACAAAGTCTTCTACTTCCCAGTCCTCCAGACTCCGCGCAGTTTGCGGCGTGGACAGCCCAGAAGCAGGAATGCTAGTGGACCGTTGATGTCGTGAAGGGTTTGGTGCTCGGACGGACTGAGCCGGAGCCAAAGTTGCGAGGGCGCTCGCATCGTTAGGGATGATGGGGATTTCGGGTTCATTCTTTCGGTTCTTGCGGTTGACAGCGGGCTGTCTCTGTTGCTGAGGGTGGCGTTGCTTCAGCGAGGCAGCCCTCTTGATGTTCTGGATGGTCTCGCGAGAGCCACCAGCAACATCAGCCGGGGTGGCAGCCCATTGGCGAACGACAGCATCGTCGGCGAGCTGCTGGCTACTGCCCCTGGCTTGTTGGATATGTGGAAGTTGCGCCTCGGCGGCGGGTCGGTGCTGCTGCTGAGCGTCGACAAGCTGAATCCATGGCAGGAGGATGATGGCAAAGGCGAGAAGGAGCTTTTGTTGGTGAGAGGGGCGACGTCCCTCGCCCGGAGGTCGTCGTAGCATGTCGGGGCTGGGGCGAGTTCACTCGACGATCACATGGAACCCGCGGCCAGAGTCGATGGCTGATTTATGGCAGCGGCCGTTGAGAGGCAGCGGCGGCCATGCCAGAGAGGATCGAGGATGGGAGATACGGCGTAGTCGGCGCTTGGGGTTGAGAGATGCAAGATGAAGTCACACCACGAGCTGTCCCAGGAGAGGAAAAAACGGATACTGCGGAGCGATGGAGGGAGAGTCGGAGTGGAAGTGGGAGTGGGAGTGGGGAGAGCGAGTGGCGGTGGGTGGGTGTGCGTTGTGGGCTGTGAGTTGTGGGTTGTGGGAGTGGCGGCACAGCCGTTGGCGAAGCGAGAAGACGACGACGATGAAGCTGAAGAAGCGATGATGATGATGATGAAGAGAAAATTCGTTACGCTGAAAGGTTTTAATTGAAGCGGGGGATTGCGCACAGGGCTCGGCGATGTATGGAATGGGAGCGGGAATGGGAATGGATGGAACGGAAGGGCAGGAACGAGGGTCGAGGGTCGAGGGGACGAGGGATGGGCATGGTACTGGGTACTGGTACTGGGTACTGGCATGGTTGGAGGGCAGGAGGGATGGGCAGGGAGAAGGTCCTTCCTTGCTGAGCCCTGCCCTGCGGCTGCTGCGTGCGAAACGAGTGAGTTCAGGTGCGGGAGCGGGTGTATCTCCCCGCGCGCATCAAGGCCCAGGCCCGGGTACGAACTGAACTGTGAACTGTGCCAGGCACTGGACACTGGACACTGGACACTGAAAGACTGGGGACTATGGAGACGCCGCCACCTGGCCTTTGGCTTCACACCGGGCATCTACACAGTAATTACTGTACCTGTACTTTTTGGGCTGGTGGGCGGGCGGGGGTAGTGAGTGGATGGATCATGGATGCGATGTGCGTTTGCGCACCCGAAGCGCAGCCCATAATAGCCTCTGGCCTTGTCGCCCATAGCTTGCAGTGCAATGTAGCACCGTGAGCGGGAGGGAGCGTAAGAGCGTGGAGCATGCAGCGTGGAGCATGGGGCGCCCGCTGGAGCATGGCCAACGACGGTGGCGGGGCACGGGCCCAATGGCAAAGCAAGGAGGGGGACGTGGCTGGCCGGCAGTGTGGTTGGATGGTAAATTGGTTGGATGGCGGTGCTGACGGGCGCGCCGCGTACACTGTTCTTGTGCTGACAATACTGGCACTGTGTGGGAGGGTGTGCCAGAGTGGGAGACTAGGTGTGCGTGAGAGTGAGCGGGACAGTGTGTGCTGTCTGCAGGTGCTTGTGTATGCGTGTGTGTGTGTGTGTGTGTGTGTGTGTGCGCGCGTGTGTGTCCTTGTGCTTGGTCATATCACGACATCCATCTCCTCGTCTAATCCTTTGTCTCAACTTGACTAAGCCCGCGACGATAACGCAGAACCTACCAGCGCCCTGCATTGCTCTGCGAGATGCTTCCACCGACCCGGATGGTTCAAAGGTTTAACGCGCCTATCTCGCCGTGGCCTCGTCAGCGGCGTGCACCCACCACCACAGACACAGGCACAGACACAGTCCTACCAACTCGCCAGCACAAGTCGCAGGTTGACGGCGTGCCGAGAGCTCAGACACAATGAGGGACACAACGAGGGGCAGCAGGGGCCCGCCACCACCAATGTCTCTGCGCCTAAAACACGCTCCCCAACGCTGGGCTTGGTTGGCCAGCGTCTCGTCCCCTTGCGCGCCGCTCATGTCATGGCGGTTTCAAGACACTGTAAGCGATCGACACTGTGCAAACCAGCCCTCACCTGTCAGTTATTCATTCTTCCACAAGCTTTCGCACGCCGTCGCCCTGGGTTTTAGCACAAATGATCCGCTGCGCCCAGCAGAGTCAAAAAACGGCCCGGTCTTGCACCGTGCTTCACCAAGCTTTGGCGCGCCCAGAGCGTGTACTTTGTTCCTTTTTCCTTTTTTTTACAATTTCAATTTTCTTTTCTTTTACGACTGGTTTTGTGGGCATCGCTTCTTACCTGATCCCCCATGGCCCGTGCGCAAAGCTCTACCCGTCCCTCCTCTCAACGGCCTGGCCCGCCCATGTCGGCCGCCTAAACTGCGAACCAATACAGCTGAGGATACCGTAACATCTGACGTACTAAAAAACGAACATCTCATACATGACCCTATGGTGACGTAGAAGAAGCAATATAGTCCTGCAATTCGTGAGCAGTAACAAAGATACGCGCGCATCCGGTCCCCAACCCGGTGTCTTTCTTTTTTAGCACAGACACGCAACGTGTCAACCCCAGGGTCCCCTGTTGACAGTGGTCCTCGCCAAGATCCCTGATGGGCTCAAGTTTACCACGCCCGACCGACGGATCAATAGAGTGCGAATCGATCATCTTACGTGCAGCGTTATAGCAAGCGCTGCGTTTAGCAGAAACATGGGCTGATCGCAGATCCATTAACACCAGCTTCAGTGACACTCCAACCCCTCAGTCTTACATTAACATCGGATTTACCAAGATAGATTAGATTATTATGTTTATCCTTCCGTCCCGTCTTGAAAAGGGTCTCGTCCGTTTCGCCTCGGCTGGCCGTGTCACAAGCTGGTTGCCAGCAATACATTATCCATGTCGCAGTATGTCACAACACCCCGGACGGAACTGGTTTTAAAGTGGCAATGTCGTTGCTCATAGGTGCAATCTCGTTTCGGCTCGCTACCCAAAGTAGAGGAGATGCATTCGCGTTCGGGATCACTAAAAAAGGAAACTGCGCACGGAGTAGACGTGCCCAGACTCGGTACAGCTCAGACTTGGTTCCGCCCATAATTACTCCAGCTTTGATAAGGGTCTTGTGTTTGAGGCGGTTTAGCAACGAATGAGCGAAACAGCAACTCGAGCTTCAGCGGCTCCCGCGAAAGCATGCACAAAAAAAACTGCTTTGTCCCTCGTTCAATTGATCAATTAATGAAATAATTTATTAATCGGCATTACTAATCCATCGAGATCATCGCTCTAGCTTGCGCCCCAGTTGATGCCCAAAAAGTAATACACCATCGAATCCGTCCACATGCATATACGTCTCCGACAAAGGACCAGCAAGCATTTGGGTGTGGAACTAGTAGAGTGTTTCGCGGTATGGTGCCATTCAATGCCGTGTTTGAGACAATGTTGAAGAATACGACATTTGTGAAGGGAGGGGAAAACGGTCAAGTTTGTTGTCTAGGTTTGAGACAGGCGGTGACTGTTGACTTACAGCAAAAAAAACACGCTTTGTTGTGATCGCGTCATCCAAATGTTGAGAAAACACAGAAAACCCTTTGCTCATCACGATTGCTTTCACGGAATTTTATTTACGCGATATTTGAAAATAAACACCGCCTCGAGTAAATGCTCTCTTGCAATGTTTCTTGGCTAGGTCCTATTTTAATGAGGTTAGTGGACAGACAGCCATAACTGTCCTACTACACCGATGATAGCATTATTTCCCATGATGTGGCAAAGCTCTCGCTCATGAATGCAGCGAGAAAAATTGCACTTGACGGAGAAATCCTTGCTTTGCGCATCGCTATCGGCCGCATTGGACACGTGCCTATTCTCGTTGAGATATGTCTCTAGCAATAAAGGGAGTGGCGTCGGTATATCTCGAGCCGAACAGATACATGAGCTCGCATGACTGTCGACCACTTGTTTTCTGGTCAGAAATCCACACATTCTTGTCTCTGTTGAACCAAGAGATGGCCTAGAGTCTTTGGTATGATTTTAGGACTATTAGGTAAAGACCCGAAATCTCTTCGCCATGCCAGCCACGTGCATATCCTCGCGGACCACACAAAGCATATTCACCAGCCACCAAGACCAATAGCAGTCAGTGACTCCAATGCAATTTGACTCCCTTCTTCAACCCTCCAACCCTAACGTCGGGTCGATTATCCAGCCCTTGCTCAACTGCGGTACATCTCCGCTTCAGTCCCAAGCCATACCTGCCCAGATTCTCCACCAACAAATATGAGGCCGGGAGCATGTTACACGTTGCACGATAAATGGACCTTGGTGCCTTAGCCCCGCAGTCAGAATGGAGGATTTCCTGTTAATGCTGCCGTTGGTCATGATGTTGTTGTTGGGTTCGACGCCATTGTCGGCCTCAATGTCGCCGTCGGCTACGATATCATTGTTGGCTCTGTGGCCGCCATTGGTCTTGATGCAGTCTTTGAATCCGACTCCGTCTTTTTCCCCAATTCTATCACTACCCTTGACGCAGTCTTTGCGTTGCTCCCCACCAGCTCCAGCGGGTCTTTAATCCAGCCCTCGGGAATTTGGTGGATATAATCATACCAATAGTGGCCCATCCGCACATAGTCATTATGAGTTTGATGAGCACAGTCCACGCGCAACAAATCCACACCCAATGCTAAGAAACATACGGCTAGCATGTACTGGTTGATGTAATAATAAGACGACCTGTTGCAGATATTAACGATGACAACCAAGACTGTGGTATCCAGGCACTGTTAAACCATCTTTGTCAATTAACCTACCCAATCGACTACCCTCCTGTGCATTATTTCCTTCTTTTGAT
Source organism: Calonectria ilicicola (assembly GCA_020809705.1). Taxonomy (NCBI): domain Eukaryota; kingdom Fungi; phylum Ascomycota; class Sordariomycetes; order Hypocreales; family Nectriaceae; genus Calonectria; species Calonectria ilicicola. The sequence continues at coordinate 452,619 of CP085828.1, read as the reverse complement.
ATGGCGTGGTCTTCATTCATATCATCCGTTCCTACGTCGAGACGGATGATATTAAGCCGATACCAGAGTGATTCGTTGACATGGTCGTGAATATATTGTGTTGTATGGCCTGACCTTGTCGAATTTCTCTGTAGAAGTCAAATTATAATATGACTTTTTAATTAAATAAATGCCAATACAATATTGATCAAATGGGCTTTAGCTGCAGTAGCTGATGACATTTATTTACTTCCCTCTTATGGGTGTAGAAAAATTTCAAAAAAAATATGTCTATTCGATTCTAGTTGCGTCCCGCAAATACGGAGAAAACTGAAGAAGCTCGTTAATTACAATAGATCGACATCATAAACTCTGATTATCCACATGTCCAGCAAGTTTTATACAGTTGTTTTCCCAAGAACTAAGAAGAAGAATTCTAAATGCGGCACAGTCGGCCAGTCTGTAGGGTAAGCCAGCTCCCAAGGGTCTCAAGCAGCTTGCCATACAACAAGCCATCCAAGGTGTCCTTCATGTCGGTAATGTGCCAATCCTCGCTACCGACAGATGTTGGGGCGTAAAATACTCCGTGGGGGTCAAGCTTTTGCTTGAGTGCGTACAGGCGCTTGTAGTTCTCGGCGCCGTAAAAGGCTTGTCCAAAGTTGGGCTCCATCACGTCGCCCTCGTTGCCGTAGCCGCCAGCGCCGGGCGTGACTTTACGTAGGCGCTCCATCCAGTCGTTTGTAATCTTTTTGTTGGTGGCGAGGATCTCCTCGGCGGTGCTTGTGGTGACGTTCCAGCCAGAGCCGACAATGGCAAACATGGACACATCGCGCCAGGCGGGGTTCAGGCTGCTGTCGGGAACATCGTCGGGAGCAGCACCGTTGATGTTGTATGAGATGAGAACCGAGCCCTCCTCGACGATACTCTGGATAGCATCAAAGGTCTCCTCCCTCAGATCATCACTGTCCCAGTTCTTGCGGGGGATCAGACGCGAGGCTGTTCGGACAGCAGAGGCACCCACAGATTCGGTGGGGAAATGGTTCTTCCAAGTGTCATAAAAGTTGTCGTGGGTGAAGAACTTGGGTTCCACAGTGAAGCCTATAGCATTCCACTCCTCGAGGAGAGGGGTTACCATGGCCTTGAAATCGGATAGCTCCATGCCCGGCACAAGCCAAGGCAGCATGTTCCAAGTGTAGGCACCGTTGCCGGCGCTGAACAAGGTCGAGTAACCGTAAGTGTGGTTGTCATTGTACTCGGGGAACTTGGCCCAGTAAGTTCGAAGGCCCTTCCAGAAAACCTCCTTGGAGACGTTGGCCTCAGCCGTAGCCAAGGTCCAGGTCACACCAGAAAAGGTCATTTTGGGCCAGACTCGGACAGTGAGGGAAACGACGACGCCAAAGGCAGCTGAAACATTATAGTCAGCAAAAAGTGAGTACAGAATATACAAAAACACTCACCGCCACCGCCTCCACGGACAGCCCAAAAGATGTCAGAGTTTTGCTGCTCGTCAGCAGTGATGAATCGGCCGTCGGGAGTGACAATCTCAATGCTCAAGACCTGGTCAGATCCTAGACCAGCAATAGGAGACATGGGAGAGTGACCTCCCATGGCAGTGTAGCCACCGGCAACACCAACATCCTTTAGTTGAAGTGGTTAGCTTTGGTCTATCACCGAGTAGTTGTGGTTGACGTACCTTGCACTCGCCTCCGACAGCCGTGTATCCATACTTGTCAGCAGCCTCATACAATTCGTGGACCTGGATACCGGCGCCAATCTTAAAAGCAGGGCCGCAGTACTTGCCGGCAGACTGGTAGTCATCGAAGAACTGGACCTGCTTGAGGTGATGGGTCCAGATGTTCAAGGCACCAGCACCAGTGGACTTGCCAAGGAAATCATGGCCAGTGTTGCGGATCACAACTCGAAGATTCTGGTTGCGGGCAAAGTTGACGGCAAGCTGTACTTGAGCAGCATTTGTGATGTTGACCGAGTAAGGGGGCACGCCACCCAGCTTGCATTCGGCACCCTCGGTTTCGGCATCCTGAGGTAGACACGAGTTTCCCTCAAAGAGGGGATACATGAGGGCTGTCGGATCATCGTCGCTAAATGGCAACTAGTTAACACGAAACTTGCTCTGTATGAAGATGGGAATCGGTTACGACTTACAAAGTAGTGGATTTGGTCCAGTTCCCAAGGATGCCAGCACACTTGGCTGAATCATAGTGCTCCCCCTTGTAGCAGACTGCGCCGAAAGGAACCGTCTTGATAAGGGCACCTCCAGTCAAAAGATTGAGGGCTTTCCATTTATCGTCGCTTGGCCAGGAAGCATCACCTGGCATCAACTTGCAAGATTGCTGACTAGTGTTTGCGTATAGGTTGTCATCGAACTTGAAGAGACCAATGTTTGTGAGCTCTAAAGTAGTGAGGTTTGCCAAGACGTCGTCGGTAAGCTTAAAGTTATCACTACAAGCTACTTGAGCGGGAGCAACTGTTCCCTCGTTTGCGGCTGGGATTCCATGTTAGAACAATGGCGACACAAGGTAATGCATCAACGTGGCAGTGGCTGAAACCCAAGCATATTTACTTACTGATTGAGTGACCATCAACGTTAATTGTTAGTGCATTGACGATACTGCCGGCTGAAGCAGCTAGCAAAACACTACGAGCAAGAATAGCCATGTTGACGATCTTGCCTGTCAACGCAGTGAGGTTGAGGGGTGAAGAGAGAAACACTAGAATCTTCACTAGCCAGGCAACGTTTGATATTATATGTGGGCTATTTTAACACTACAAACGTGGGTCTAATTCCCCGAATCTTTATCCCGACGGCACTCTGAACCGGGACTGTTGGTAGGACAGCTGGGAACACATCCGGGAGAGCCAAGTCATTCTAAATGGCATCTACGCCACCCTGGGGCGGGGCTCATGGATGGCCGGTCCCCCTAGCGGCCCCTTGATCGGTAGGCTCCAGTGCTTCCGCTGTCTAAATCGCAATCTTGTTTTTAAGCGTTGCCTGTGAAGATGCGCCTGGTTAATGCGCACTACGGGGCCCGCTAACTGGACAGATGGGAGAACAAGATTCTTCGCAAGGCAAAGATCAGCATCATCCATGGAGACTAAGTTGACAGTAACCATTTTGGGGAACCGGGAATGATGAGAGGCACTCTCAGAGGCGGAATTGGCGAACCCGTCCACACCAGCTGTCGCTGATCCTTGGGAAGGGAGCCGACCAATGCATACCATGAAATCGCCTGATGACTCGAGATGAAGGAGCATAGCCTCGACGAGAAGTCGCGCTCCCGACACGGGGAACCCGGTGACGACATCGCATATAACCCTTGCTATTGATCAGCGTGCCATGCACCTCGGCCTTGGCGTTACATGAGGGCCTCTTTTCCGATGCTGTGTAAGGGCCCAACAGTAGCCGAATTGTTTCATCTGCAACATGGTCCACCAGGTGGACCATGACCCGTGGCTCCTCTAGATCAGATTCAAGATTGACGAGTGTGATCCCGGGATGCGAAAAAAAAAACAAGAACAGAAAAAAACAAGGCGGGAAGAAGGTGAGGCGCCAGGCGTTTGGTCTTCGGCGTGCACGGGAAACACTTTAAAACCGTTCCCGTTAGTGAACCTGCGCAAGACCAGATGAAGAAAGCGTACTAACGCCGTCTGGTTGGCTGGATAACTACCGACAAAGTTTAGACGGACGAGCAATAAATCCCGAGCACGATACAACTTAGTGAGAGAGAGAGCTTCGGCTATATGGGAGAGCCCATTTCGCAACAACAGGGGAGATTAGGAGAGAACTGAACGGTTGTTGGTTGTCAGGTTAAGGTGACCCAGCGAAGGGAGCGTCAGCGACCCTAGAAGGAAGCAAGAATCCCAGTTGCAGGGGAACTCTGTCGAGGTTTACCTTTCAGCTACCTTAGCTAGCGCCACAAGGCCACCAGGATCAGGGCTTCTAAAGTACAGAGACCCCTGCCGCAGCCTCTCCCCCGACTTGGCCGATACAATACGGGGTGTGCTGTGTAAGCGGCTGATTGTCCGAGGGATTCTATTCCTGGCACGCTGCGGCTTTCTGGAATAGATGTACCGACGACCTCCTCATACACTCGATGACGGTTGGATTGTTTTGTGGCTGCTGGATATTGTCTATGCGAAATCCTTGGGGTGGTTTTTGGCTTCGCTGTGAAACGGTTCAGCACCGAAGCTAAACGGTATCATGCGTATCAGTGCTTCCCCAAAGGATCGGACGACTAATCCTTAAAACACCAGGTATCCGTGTACGAGAGAGTGGCTGTTGCATCAATGCCCGCGCCAGCAAAAGGTTCCTCGGAGTGCCACAGCGTGGTGTGTGCGGCATATTGCAGTTGACCCAAGCTTTCCGCGCTAGAAGGATCTAACGGAACGGAATCCGAGAGGCATTGCCTCTCATCAGCTCAATCCTTCCAACAGCCACCGTCGAAGGGGATTGGACGGCGTGGTAAAACAACGGGCTCATCCGTTGCAGGCCTTTGATGAGGTGGCGGCGGCCCGTCTCAGATAGACGAATTCTAGAAGCTCGGCGTTTGACCGACTAGAAGGGCACTTGTCCAACTGTCAAAAGCTAGAGCGAACTGTTCATCGGTGACGTGTAATATGAGATTTGAGCTAGAAAGATAAAAAGAAAATAAGGAAATGCAAATCAAGTCCACGTGGGAGGAGTTGGATTGGTGATCATCATCAATGCGGTGGGCTGATTGCAGATGAGCCACTCGACAGAGTGCTGCCATACGCCCTATGTCCCCACGCAACCCACGCTCCAAGACGAAACCCTGACTGTATCGCCCTCTTCAATGCAAAGTGGTGCCCGCAGAGAAATTGCTCGGCAGTCTTAGTGTGCTGGCGTGAGTGTTGATCACTGCCGAAACCGTGGAGCGGCACCACGCCTCCCGTCCCATACGCAATAGAGTGTAGTTATTGCCTTGAGGTCTACAAACCTTGTCCTTGAGCCATCCAAGGATCAAGAAATTGGACCCCGGGTTCTCAAATGCAAGAACCAAGATGCGGCCCCCATACCCCCCCCATCCCAACGAGGAAGAAGGTTTTTTTGTGCCACACGCGACGGATGGGCTCCTCTCCCACATTCCTGGGAGTTCATCTCACGCCCTAGAGAAAATACCAAGTCTGCCTGATAACTAAGCAAGCCCTTACGTACGTGCGTGTACTTTTGCGTGACGAATACAAGCTAGAACAGGCGTTCCATTGATGCCAGGATCTAGTTCGCATGTGCCGCCACCCCCCTCATCCAAGGCTGTGGTGCTGGTAGTTCTCGTATCTAAACTATACAACTACCGGAAACCCCCCCCATGATTTCTTTTCATTTCTCCACACAATCCATCTTCCGGAGGTAAGTCCTTCGGCGGCATTGCCTCGATGGAGTCTCATCTCCTGCCCCGAATACCGTCCTCTCCGGACGTGACCAAACTGCCAACCAACTCACGACAAACGGGAGTGGTTGTGTGTGTCTTCTTCTTCCCGGTTCTATCCTTGATAGTCTTTTCACTGCGCGGTTATGGCAGAATCAAGACCCGTCAATGGGGCATTGGTGAGTCGATATTCTTCTCTGGAATCCGCGGGCTCCAACGAAGCTAATCCACGAAAATGACAGACGACTACCTCTGTGGGATCGCCACAGTACGTGAAACATGCAACCAGACCCGACGGATAATAGTTTGTCTAACGATAGCCTAGATACTAGCACTGATTCAGATGGTACCAACCTATATGTGTGAGTTTGACATCTCTATGTTTTGTGCACCTTCGAGCGGCGACTGCCTACATGTGTGTATTTCGTCTCCTGAGACTAACAACACTTAAGATGTCAGATTATCATACGTTGGTTTCCACAATGTCGATGTCCCTCTGGACTATGATCCATCCCCCGGGCTATGGTGGTTCTTCTTCGCACAGATGGTATACAATCCCATCCTGGCATTTGTCAAGGCCTCTGTCTTGGTATTTCTATTGCGCCTGGGTGGACAGAAGGAGAAAGTCCGGTGGTGCATTCACGCCCTGAACATCTTCAACGCCTTGCATGCTGTCGCCGTCTTTTTTGTTGCTCTGCTCCAGTGCCTGCCCATCCATTCCAACTGGGATCTGGCAGCCAAAGCAGACGCAACATGTATTAAGAAAGAATTTCATGTCATTGCAAGCTTCTTAGTGATTCTGACAGACTTCTTGGTCTTGGCCCTTCCATTTTGGATTTTCCTGGGCTTGAAAATGCCTGCTGGAAGCAAGGCGACCCTGATTGGTGTCTTCATGGTGGGCTTGGTGTAAGTTTGGATCCTGGTTTGTTCTCAAATGTTAAATGCTGACCGCTTTTCAAGTGTCATCGTTGTCTCTCTTATACGACTCGTCGAAATCATGAAGATATACTACCAGCCAGGAGCAGCCGACGATTTCCATTACTCAATCACAATCGTGTACTCGACCGTCGAAGTAAATCTCGCCATTATCTCAGCATCTATCCCCTCTCTTCGATATCTCGTCCGAAACATGCTGCCTCATCTTTTTGGGAGCGCTGCCAAGGGAAAATACGACACGAGCGGCAATCTATACTCGAGCGGCAATCGATACTATGGAAGCACCGTTCGGTCAGGGCCACGAATGAATGAAGGGATTGGGCTTAAAGATGTTAGAGGGGCACGTCACCATACGGAAATCCGAAGCGACTCCCCGACAGGATCGGAGGAGGAAATCATGACGTATAACGGAATCATTCGAACGATGGACATCAGTCAGACGTATTCGACTGCCAGCCGAGAAATGTTGTCGCGGGCCTCTTCTGCTGATTTGAAAACTGATGCAATATCGAAAAAGAGCATGTGAACAAGCATTTCTGGTTCGATGACGGTTATGTTGGGAGGCGTACGGTTTCAGGCTTTGATGAGGGTTTGGTTCGATATTTGACTTGGTAATTTGGTGCTTACTTTGAAGCACGCACATATGCATGATCCATCCAGCGTAACTGTTAGGGTCTTGTTATTCTTTTTCTGTATTTTGAGCATTAGAGCCAACCGCATCTGTATGTATTCCTATGTAGATTTCTATCATGACCAGAGATATGACTGAACATACAATAACCCAAACACGCAAAACAATTGCAAATATTTAATCCAGAGACACATTTTTTACGGTTACTCTAGTGAAATCGTAGCACCATTGTCCGCGATACTAGCAGGAAATTACAGTTCTGGAGCAATCCCCATTGAATCCCCACGACATTATATAAGAAACATGGTACTTGGGATCCCCTTGCCATTGGAAATCTCGAGCCATTTAAGGGTATTCCATGGGATATTCTTCTGAGAGTTATAATGTTTCATGATGAGTGACTGACCCACAGTTCAGTTTTGGTCGTGGGCCACTTTCTGTGGATCTTATAATCCACATCCACACCTCGACACATCACATACGACCATACCCACCAGAGAACTCGGGATCCCGTCCGCTCTCCCATAGATAAGCTGGTGAGGGGTGGATTAGTAGTTGGGTCGGTGACGACCAGCGAATCCCCGCTGTTGTATGTTTTTTTGCTGGGTTGTATTCCTGCCTTGGGGCCTGTCTTTTTGGTGTTGTAAAATGGCCGGTAGAGGTGGCAGGCAAAGTGGTAAAATTCGGCTCAAACTTCACAGAATTGTCAAGGTAACATAGTCATGAGACCTACTTTTTCTTTTAGGAGAAAAGAAAATTCCACCGGACCTCTGTTTGAACAACATACTAAATTATGCTCGGTGATGTTGTTACCGAATCATATTGTACTCTAGGTTCTGTAACAAATGACATGCTGAATCTCCGTCATTCAGACAAACTACAGCGATAAACTCATTATATATATGTGTGCGTGATTGGGTTATTTATTATTAGATAAACCCATGCATTTGCATCATGTGTCATATTCCTTCACTCGCTTCTGAACCGAAACCTCGAACCAGAAGAACACGCGTGGAAATCGAGTCACAATGGCAACCAACTTCACTTTCGTCAAATTCATAAATTCTCATTTTATCCCGTCATCTATGCAATCAATCCCTCCTCAGAAATCACAGCTGTACACTTGATTTCTACAATCATCTTTGGGCTCGGCAATTCCTTCACACCAATCGTCGTGCGGGCCGGTGCCTTGAGAAAATCAGGCCAGGTCTCATTCCAGACCTCATTCATGCCAGAATAATGGCTTTGGATGTCGGTCAAAAATACAGTGGCATCGATGATGTTTTCAAGGCCGCCTTTGTTGTTTGTAGCTGTTTTGATGATGGCCTCCAGATTTCGCAAGATGCCACGCGTCTGTTCGCGAATGTCCATGGCTAGACTGCCATCTGACATCTCTGTCACGCCGGCGAACGAGCCATCAGCTTGACGACAAGATGTGCCCGAAATGTAGAAAGTCTTGGTACTGGACTGGGGAGCCCACCTCCCATGAGGATAGTTGGCGAGGCCCATGGCGCTACCGGGCGGGAGTGTGACTGGAGTACCGTTGGCGGACATGATGACTTTAGTAGACCGGGAAAAGACTTGGACTTTAATAAAATTAAAATACACCACAGGAAATATTTTGAACGCGGAGAGGCTTTTATATCACAGTTCCATCATCTGGGGCTAGTTGATCATGGTGACGAGTGGGGAACCAACTCGTTTCGGAATTTGCATCCGTGGCTCCACGGCTCACAAAGTTCACTCTATCATACGATAAGAAGAATTGGTAGCGGATTTTATTCTTGAATTGATACTAACGGTGACTTTTACAACAGATCCAAATAGTGTTTGGAGTTGCCCCCATCTCGATCCACCTCCTACTAAATCATGGGCTACAAGTAGCTTCCCTTACACGAACAATTCCATTTTGACAGAGCGAAGCATTCGCGACATCGGATAGTCTACGTTTCGCATGACACGTCTGTAAGACTTGGAACACCTCTTCAAATGATTACTAGGGCATTCGTACAAAAGCAGCATCGGGTGCAATCTCCGATAGGCTAGTTGTAAAAAAGCCGAGGCATCTAGCCGGTGTATTTTCAACATGCCGACCTGCCCCAATGCGTCAACAGCATCAAAAAAGACACCCGTCGAAAGTTTTTGTCTGGATTATTTACGCTTGCATACTGCGTACCAACCCAACAGACAAGGGTCTTGGGTCTCAATCGACTCAGCCGTCAGATTTCGCTGCTACCCTAGACTTCCATTGCCCGAGTTACCTTCCTTGATTGAGAAAGCTACTAGAAATCTTCCATCGTTATTTCGGACATTTTTTCCTCGTGTATGATTAAATTAAAATTAACATATTTTTAATTGTTTGCTTGTCTGTATCGAGTAATTAAAACAAAAGTTGGTGGTCACTGTCGCATGACCCATTAAATTGCTGATCGATTGAAATGTTCAAACACTGGGTGTACCCTGGTAACTAGAAATTGGCATGCATTAAACCCATTTCAAAAAGAATGTTTAGGAGAGCTGAAAATCATATCGTGCCATTTATCCCTACATTTTTAGCTTCATCGTTGCCGTTTGAACTACGTGTGTTGTGGGAAAACATATGCTAGATTCCAACCCCTCAACGAGAAACCCACGGTGAGAGCGAGCTGAAGGACGACCAGAGGCTAGATTGAATAAATTTTGTTCAGATGAGAAGGTCATTGCTTTCGGCTGCATTATGCAACGTGTGATGGACTGTGCAGCACAAAAACCAATATCGGAGTGCATTAGCACGCTTCCCAAGTGTAGCCAAGATCACTAGACGACGCCTGATCCCCGAGCCCTGACGATTCTGATCCTAAGGCTCATCAGGCGATATGGCCATTGCTTCACACCCCAGGTTATACGCGGCTGGCCTCATTAGCATCGTTTAGCGGAATGCCTTGGGCAGTTACAGGTAGTAGCGGGTGTGATAGCGGGCGCACCTTGGGGCCAATCCAAGGAGCTTCTGGCCGCCGAGAGTCCAATTCAATCGCCGTCGGGCTTTAGGCAGAAATATTTTTGTTGCTTTGCAATATATGCGTGTGATCCGATTGTTTTGATGCACGAGGCACTGTTTATTAATTGCACAGACTAGTCGCCACACATCTTGATCGATGGGCTGTTTCCGGTGGTGGTGGTGAGTCTAGAAGGCGTGGCGAATGAGTCCACAGACCATCTGGAGAGACAGTGCTGCCCAAAAAAACTTGGCCTTAGCTCAATGATCGGCCTCGATGTCACGTCAGGGCGGAGCACTCGAGCGAGCAGGTTTGAGGAGTGTTTCTCGGCCCGTGTACGGTGTGTTATTGTGATTAGGCCCGAGGAGCAGGCGGGAGGTAGGAAGCAAGTGTAGACTTAGAATGGGCGGCTTTTGAAGCAACCACATGCGATGGGCCAATGATATTAGGGCGATGGGCCTTGAAACAACAGCCCTGCCTGAATGAAGGAGGAAGGCTTCCCCGGGCCGTGTTTGTCTAGGCTGTACGGATCTTTGTCAACGGCTTTGACGCGACGATCTTCTCACTACGTGACGATATCGAGCTTCCCCTCAGATCCATGCTGCCGATTGACGCCAGCCAGCCGGGGGCTCCCCGGCATCCTCCCGGTCCTCCGTTGTAACTCTGCACAGTCCACACGTTCTGTTCTCTATCTCAGGGTTCTGTCACGCACGGATCGAGCCAGAGCAGCTGACTGATCCCACCAGTTTCTGGGCACGTCTTGTCGACTCAGCATGGGTCTGCACTAATGACTCAACTCTTTCTGCGTTTTAGCTGGCCAGATAAACAATTTTAGGTGAGTTGGTGTACCGGTGCAATATGCTGATGGTTCACCGACGACGCCATTGCGATTCTTATTTGTGATTGGCAGATGTGTTCAGAGTTGGGCTCAGTGCAACCTCATTGTTCAAAGATGGATCGCAGCGTCTGGTCCGAGCTCGATTTTTCTTAGTGTTTATACTGTTAGTTCGGCCGAGAGGGAGAGTCAGGGCTGAGAGGCCAGCCTAGCTGATACGACCTGGCTGGCGTTGAGATCGAATCAAGGACCAACGGCTTAGCCAACAGCGCCGAAGCTATAGATTCTTCCACTGTTTCCCTCCGTTGTGGCGGCCATTAGACGGACAAGAACCAACAAAAAACCGGAGCGACTGACCCTAAAGTCGACGCAGTCGCAGCGCACACTAGACTGAGCCGTGTTTGTGAAACGTACTCGTTCAGCCTCTGAGGTAAGTGTGGGATTATGGCGTAAGGCTATCTGTGTAGCGCGCAAGCACAAATCGACATTAACACGGGTGGCTTCAAACTCCACATGCTAGCCAAGACCTAGAAATTCAGACAGGGGTGTTGTGGTGACAGAGGCCTGTCGTGTGGAATGCCCTGAAGTTGTGGTATTCCCTAAATAGTGAAGTGCAGGTGCAGTAGCAAAAAGTCAAATCGCAAACATGGTGTTTCTTCCTCCAAGATTCGCTTACGTAGGCTAGAATTGCTGCGAGTGAGAGACAGAGGGGCAGCTAGCACTGGGGCAAATCACAGTATCGTCGTCGCTTTGACGCCGCTTTGACGTGCGGGGGCGCCGATGTGCCCCTGGTGGCCGTCCAGTCTGCGCGTGAGACTGCCTCCGGCCTGTCCTTTGCTCATTTAACAGAGGGGACCTGTGGCGCTTTTTGGCTTACATTACAGGGCTAAAAATACACACATCACATCTCGTCGACAGAACGGAACTCTGGCCTGGAAGGTTGCAACGCTTCTACGGTGATTCGGTGGCCAAAAGCAAAAAGAAAAGCATGATAGAGGCAAAGCAGCAAAAAGTGTGCTCGGGCCGCCTTCAATATCTCCAGGGGCAGTAAACAGAGGAGGAGGAGGAGCCTTAGCCGCTCTCTGGTGCACGGCAGATGGAGTCAAGAGCCGAGAGAAACGCTGCTGTCAATTGGACAACAAAGACTGATTGGTGCGGACGTTTCGGGCATTTCTCTCTCAAAGGACGGCTGTCAGCTAAACCGCTAAACCAACAGGGATACCAGGAGTTCGGGGTCCCACGATGGTTTCACTCGAGGGGACGGCCAGTACTGACGTGACGGACTCCTTCGGCCAGCCACGTTACATGGCCTGGCCTGGTGCATCCGAGGAGGAGCATCTGTCTGTGCCTTGCATCCATCGTATTTCCTAAACCTGTTGGGGTTAACGTCGATTGCTAGGTCTTCAGCACTGGCTCGGGCCTTGCCGCGAAGACCATCTCCAACAGCTCTTGGACGGCAGCTTTGACCTGCATGTCCCTGGCCTGCATTCCCACATTTTCCATCTGAGCCTTCTTGTTTAATAAACCCCCCATGTGGCCATGTTTCTTGTTCCTCTCCTGTGATGGGTTTTCCCCTCTTCTCTTGAACCGTCATTCGTTTCTTTCCAATTCGTGAATCGGATTGTGGTGCGCTGGCGCAGAGGTGATCTTGGTCATGCTTTGAGAGTAGACCGCACAATCCTTTCGGGGATAATCAACACAGGTTCAGAACTCGAGTCGCTTCCCTACAATGAAGTTCAACATCACCAAAGTCGACGGGGTCCCCGTTCTGCTTCCGCCTCCCTCGGGCTACGTGGTCGACCTGGACCATCCGACACAACAACACGATCTCACGGCTTACATCGTTTTTGGAATCGGCTTTCCTCTTTCAACTTTCTTTTTCGCCCAATACATTTATGTCAAGCTACGGCTGTTGCGAAAAGTCGACATTCAACTGGGTAGGTCATATCTGTCGAAGGGTGTCTTTTTGGTTATTCTCTGGAAGCTCCGAATTTAACACTGTTTCCAGTGTGCGTCGCCTCGGGATGGGTATTTTCCATCGCTATGCAGGCCATATTAATAGGTATGTACTTGATTAAGCACCATACGATACTCCATCACGTACTGATACAGACTAGCAAATTTTAAGAATGCACTTATTGGTGTACATGGGTGGGAGTTGCCGGTGACGCATGCCCAAAGACAAGCCAGAGTAAGTTCTCACCACCTCGACTTGCATTGTGTGTTACAGCCAACCAAAGGAACAGGATCTTGTTATTACCACCGCCTTGAATGCCATTGTGACTGGCTTCTGCAAAGTTTCATTGGTATTGTTTTACCTGCACCTGTCTCCGCAGACCTGGTGGAAGTGGACAAGCTGGTCTGCTTTGTTTCTCATGGCTGGATACAATGCAGCTGTTTTCTTCGCCATCATGTTTGGATGCGTGCCTATTGAGAAGAACTGGACGCATGACATGCCGGGGCATTGTATCAATCGACCAAAACTATACATTGCTAGGGCCGCTCTGGGAGTCTTTTCTGACTTGCTCCTCCTCGTTATGCCGATTCCCCTGATTACGGGATTGAAAATGCCGACTCGGCAGAAGCTGGGCCTCGTCGCCTTTTTCTGTATCGGTTCAGTGTAAGAAACACTGCCATTTTGCCTATTTTCATATTTGGACTTCTAATAACTTTTGATTGTGTACAGAACATGCTTTACTGCAGCTGTCCGATGTTACTTGCTCATACCCACCCTCAACTCGGATGACATTACCTGGACGGTATCAAGCACAGCTGTTGTCATGTCGGTCTCCTTTCAGCTCTCTCTTCAGATGAGTAGCTAACTTGAATATTGCAGTCTCGCCGAGTCCCATCTTCTTGTTATTTGTGCAACCCTACCCACGCTTCGACAATTCTTCGCACACTTGTCTCCCCACCTCATCGGCGAACGAGGCTCTTCGGCCAAAAAATCCCAGAGCACTGCTCCGGAGCTTCAGAGCTTTTCTTTCAAGACTATCGGCAACATTTCGAACCGAAAGAAATTTGACCAATTCGGAATGACTGTGGACGACGAGAATATTTCGCTGCATCCGGTCAAGACCGACCACCCCAACAATTCCGCTTCCTCCGTCAACACCAATAATAGTCACGGACTGCAGAAGAAGGTGAACAAGTACGGCATGACCATTTACGAAGAGAGCTCTAGTACAGAGATGTTCGAGGCGGTATCCCGGAATCCGCGTCATTTCAACACTACTGACAGCCGTGGAATCCGGAAAATGGTGGACAAGTATGGAATGACTATGTACCAAGAGGATGGTTTGGATCCAAGTGCGATGCAAGAGAACACCAATCTCCGCCGAAATGCTTCAGGTCGCCGTAAAAACGAGAAGATGTTTGATGAGTATGGATTGACCATACACGAGGACACTTTCTGCCCACCTGAAGTCCAGCAGCCAAGTTATGTCTATCCACCTCCGTCTCATCCTCCTCCTCGGCCTCCCCGCCCTGATTACAATTACCTCAACCAGACAAAGATGGACAACTACGGAGCACCTCCATACGAGGAACCGTACCAACATCCAGCTAGGGTGTCAGAGTACGCCCCTTCCCCTCTCACCAGCAGCTTCAATCCTGGAAGCAGAAAAAAGAAGGAGAAGTACATGAATAGGATGGCGATACAGGAAGAAGACTCCTACCCACCAGCCATGGATGAAAAGGGTAATTACATGCATCAGGGCTTCGCAGAATACAGCCACGGGCAACAGAACAGGATAGACAGCTTTGCAGCGCCTGCATATGACGAGAAATATTACCCCAGGGCCATCAACACAGATCACAGCCTCATTCCTGTTAGGAATCTCATCAACCGTGGTCGCGCTAATATGAGGGATGAATTCGGATGGACCAAATACGAGGAGGACTTTTACCCGCAAACGCCCGCATCTCCGGAGCGGCCCAGCGAGTTCTACATGGCCATTGAAAGCAGCCTCAGCCCGCGACCGTTCCGCATGACGGGTGATGATGAGAGCTTTGGCACATTTGGCAAGGCAGATCAATCTCAAGATGACCTCAGCATACAGGATCGTCTCATGGAGGATCCTCGCAACTATTACCTGCAGCAAGACCCTCCTCGACCGGTGCGCTTTTCTCGAGAGATTATTCAACGCCCCATAAAGGAACAGCCTGTACAAGAACAGCCCGTAGAGGAGCAGCTTCTACCGCTGCGCTACTCTCGAGGTGATCCTCGCCATTATCTCCAGGACGATCCTAAACCAAAGCGTTACTCTAGAGATGACCCTCGTGATTATCACATCCAGCACGACCCTCGATCCCAAGGTCAAGTTCGAGAGGATCCTCGTCATTATCAAGAACAACAAGAAGATCCTTGGGCACAAGGCCATGCCAGAGAAGAGATTCGTCGCCACCATACCCACAACGACCTTCGAGCACAAGCTCGTGCCCAAGAGCCAATTCGCCATCAGCGAACACAAGGCGACCTCCGAGCCCAGGGCCGTACTCGCGATGAGCCTCGCCATCGTATACAAGACGATCCTCGACTACAAGGCCGTATTGCTCGCCAAAACCGCCAACAAGAAGAGCAGCGGCCCCAAGCTCGGGTTCAGGATGAAATTCGTCAACCTCCCATCCAGAACGAGCCTCGACACCAAGCTCGCATTCAAGACGATGCCCAGCCACATCGTATCCAAACCAACAACCAGCTCCGCGCTCAAATCCAAGAGGACATCTCCCCGATTCGTACACAGTATATCCAGCGCCCTGAGCATCTGGACCGAAGAGGAGCGCAGACTCCCGATAGCGACGACGATGAGCACGGAGGGACGTTCTTCCTAGACAGTCCGAGCCGATCATCTGGCTTTACCCCACGTAATAACCTGGACAGTAACTTTTTCTAATTAATTTCAAAACATGACAGCGATGAAAACCTAGTTAGGTATCCCGGTCCTTTTGATCGGAGCTTTTAAAAAAAATTGAAAGCATTTGGAGGGGAATCAAGGGTTTCCGGCTCGGTGTTTCGGCAGGCTGCTTTTTTCTCATTACGGCTAAACGACCAATATTTTTTTTTATATAGAAATGATGGAAACGGCGAAAATATTTCGCAACGGGCTGTAAACTATGTACAATAAATATACACAAATTTATTCCAAACACTACATCTCGTTTTGTACAATGACTATTGCTACAGTGGATATGAACAACACTTCAAACAGCCACCTACTGTTATAAATAGCTCCTGCACACGCTCAGGCCACATCTATATCTGGCTTGTTTTCTCTAACTGCAAGAAAAGCTCGATGCCAGCGTCAGGTTGCCGCTAACATACTGTTGGTTGCTTGGGTACAGGCAGAGGTTTCGGGTGGTGGTGACTCCTGCATCGTCCGTCACAGAGGCGGTGAGAGTCTCAGGAGCCTGACCACCTTCGACCCAGCGGATCAGAGCTGCCATGGCCTCAGTGGGAACAGGTCCGTATCCGCCCTGGCAGTGGCCGACACCGGGAGCCAGGAAGACACGGTAGAAGTCGTTCAGGTTGGTGTTGGCCATGTTCTGAGTGAGAACGCCGTGGTAGCGGGTTGTGCCCTGGTAGTTGATGACCTGGTCGGCCAATCCGTGCCAGGTAAGCAGCTTTCCCCCGGACTGCTTGAAGTCAGTGAGGTTGCCAGCATCCTCGTTGTAGGTCTCGCTGAACTCGTCGACGGAGATTTCATAGTAAGACTGCCACTTCTCCTCAGTGAGGTCGTTCATAGAGAAGCTGGCATTCTTGGCAAGGAAGTAACGGATCCACTGCTGGGAGACGTTGGGTGGATCAATGACAGTCTTGCCATTAGTGGTGGTGGTGTTGGAGAGGTAGAAGAAATCAGCACCGGGTTCGATGCCGTACCACTCAAACGCTCCAGTGCTGTTGCGAGGACCCTTCATGATGCTATCAACGACCTCGGCGTGGGTCGAGGTGATGGTAATGTTACCCTCAGTGCATGTCAGCTTGGTGCCGACGAGCTCAGTGGTGTCGTAGTTGCACTTGTCGGGACGTGAAATCAAGCCATCAGTAGCACCGTCAAGGCAATCGCAAGCCTTGATCATGGCGGTGTGGTAGGCATCGTAAATGCACTCGGGCAGGGCCTCGATGTCGTTCTGGACGGCCACAGGCCAGGCCAGGGATGGCGATAGCTTGGGGGTGAAAAGAGCAGGGGAGTTGGCGAGGACTCCATCGAAATCATCAGGGTAGTACTGAGCCGCATAGTAGCCCTGTCGTCCTCCAGTGGAACATCCGCTGTAGTAAGAGTAGTTGACGCTAGAGCCGTAGAAGGAGCTAATCACCTCCTTGGCGATGACAGTCATGTCATGGATGGAGCGATAAGCAAAGTTCTTGACCAGCTCAGTGTTGATGGTGCCGTCCGACTTGAGACCCCATGCTCCCGATTGAGGATCAATCGTGTTTCCTAGGGTGAGACCTGCGTCGGTGTAGGCTGTAGCATAGCCCGACAGGATCGGCTCAATGAGGTACTCTTCGTATCCTGCCTGGTAGGCACCTCCGCCAGTGGCCATGTATCGGCCGTTCCAGGTAGAGAGCGGGAGCCAGAGCTCAACATAGACGTCATCATCAGCGTTGGGGTGAGTCAAGGTGAGGCTGAAGTTGCAGAAGCTGACTGGCGAGGTCCCGGCGTACACGGTGGCGTTGATGAGCTCAACTCCCTGGGTGGTCAAGATGGTGAAGTCGTCAAAGGTGGGCAGCTTGATGCTGCTGCAGTTGGAGGCGGCCTGCACCAACGCGGCCGACCCGGCGAGGAGACTGACAATGGACGACTTCATTGTGGACTCGGCTTCAACGGCAATCGAGCTTGGTCCAGCAGCTCCTTGGAAACACCCGGGGCGATCGCATCGCCTTATATAAAAATCAGCCCCACGCGCAGGCAAATTTCCCTAGGTGTTCGTGTTCATCGTGTTTCATGGGCGGACAGGACGAAATGGGGTCCGTTCAGCTACGGCACAGTTCAAGGTTGGGCTGGAGCGCAAGGATGTAGTGTGGTGTATATGGGACGTAAGACGGAGATGGTGCTGAGCCTGGCCAGCAGAGAGGCATTACAAAGCCAGGCCGCGATGGTTTCGGTGACGGATCTGAATTGGGCGGCACTATTCGTCGAGCTGGGAGTTGAAGCATTGCGGATAGACCCAGACAGTCATGTTAATTTCATTTGCAGCCCAAATGTGGAAGGCGATTGCGGAGTTGAGTGCCGTGCCTCGGCGCATCCTTGCGAGTTTACCACGTTAGCCGGCTATTCACCCATGCTCTCGAACTCTAAAGTCATCGAGTTGAAGGGCGTTTCAATATATTGGACTGAAGATGGACCGAACAACCCCGCGGCATCGGCATAGCTTCCTGATCAATAGCCCCTCGTTGCTGTGTAGCCATGCGCCCGCTGAATGACGTGGCCTAGGTCGATATTTGGATCGAGATGCTTGCCAAAACTGTTGAGCTGCATCTTCAAGGGTCGGAGACATCTTCAGTTTCGGCAGACGGAGGCAGCAGGACAGGTCATAATCGGACGTTGGACGATTACCTACATGCACACGCCGGGAATCAGACGGCAAGACTTTTAGGTTCCGTCAAGCCGTCACATCACGGCGCGGACATGTTGACGTCTTGGCAGGAGACCTTCTCGAATGCCCTGTGCGGAGGAATTCTCGGGGCCCGCATTTGATCCTTCAAACTGCAAGGTTGCTTATAAGTGTGGATATCCCGAGCGAAGGTTTGTTCTAACCCCGGACTGTGACACAAAACATAATAAAACGAGCGTGAGAGAAACACGATATGCTATTGGCTGCTGCAATGCTATTCTCGCCCCGGAATTGTCCCAAACTCTCTCTACCCAGGAACGCCGGGCGATCGTATTAACTCGACAAATCAACATGCAATAAGTAAATAGCCTATATGTTTCACCAGTCGTTTTCGTAGCGCATTCGAAAAACGAACTGTGCAAGCTTACAACCCAAGGACTGAATAGAAGGACGGGGAAGTATACTAAAAATGAGCAGTAACAGAAGAAGAAGAAGAGGAAAATTACCCAACCAAGAAAAATTAAACATCCTCAACATCATTTGCCAACAATTAAGATTCATCCATTATTCAGCCCATTCAATGTTCGACTGCCGCGGCCTCTCTCGGGCTTCCCAGACACGCTTCCTATAGCGTACTCACAAACGTCTTGTCACCCCGCCCATATACTCGCCTCATCCGACGCGCAAAGATGGGTACCAAATACCCTTCGATTCGAGATTGGTGCGGACGGTGCACCGTAAGGGACCTCTTCGACCCCATGCTCTCCGGTGGGTAAAATGTGTAAACGGAGCCAAACTTGGGCACAACCGCGAAGCCCAAGCAGGCCATGGCTCCCTCGAACGCGGTCCAGGCCACCGAGCCCCTCGATTGCGACTTGTCAAATAGCGTCGAGAAGACGCTTGCCGTTGCCGAATCCACTTCAAACTTCTGTGTGGGGACCGGCTCCGGCGCCTGCTCTTCTAAGGGATGCTTCTCCGTGTGTGGTGCGATTTGGTATTTGGACGAATGCATTGGCCGAGTCTTTGCTTTTTGTCTTCGGTCCTCGACCCGCTTGTCCGGTAATTGCGGACTCGATATGAGAGGAACACATCTCGTTTTGTCCCTCACCTCCAGTCTCGCCTTGACCTCTCGGTGTTGAGTCTGCATATCGGAATAGCTATCGTCAACTAGGTCGTGATACAAATA
Source organism: Calonectria ilicicola (assembly GCA_020809705.1). NCBI lineage: Eukaryota > Fungi > Ascomycota > Sordariomycetes > Hypocreales > Nectriaceae > Calonectria > Calonectria ilicicola. The sequence continues at coordinate 433,118 of CP085828.1, read as the reverse complement.
CCACATTTCCATTCCAGCCTTATCCGCGACGTAGTCATCTAGAGAGTCCAAGGTTTCAAACGCTATTCCTGGCGCCCACAGGAGGTCAATTGGCAATGCATGACTGCGCAAGTTGACCCCTTTCTTAATTCCGTTCAACTCAGCATCAAGTTCCTGCAATCTGGATATGAAGAGCTGGCCCTTTTTGTGGGAGACAGGAGGCAACGCGATAGCTTGAGATAGATCGCGGATGAACAAAACAATATCAGCCAAATCTGAAATGGACTCTGCTTCGCTCTCTGTCACCTTCTCGCGCTCCATCGGATAGGCTCGGTGAAGTTCGTTCAGCTTGGTCATCCAATTCACGGCCTTGGCAGCATTAGTCTCGGCCTGACAGAGACGCAAAACATAGTGCAGCTGCGGGTCCGATCGAGTCAACTCCTCGGGCTTCCCCTTCATGGTCACGCGTGGGTTGCCAGCTTTGTCGTACACATTCGCGATTCGCTTAAACCACTTCGCACCCGTTCCTGTCTGGACCTGTCGTTTGGCCAAGCCTTGTGAGCGATTGTATTCCAGATTGCAGACATTAACCAACTCCTGAAGAAGAAGAACTCGATAAACCTTGTCAGAGGCCGACTTCCCCAAGGCATCCAGCAACCTATCAATGTAGTACCAGATGACAGCACCCCTGATCTCGTTCCGCACAGTTTCGAAAATAGCAGCGCTTATGTATTTGTCTACGCTGTTGGGCAACTTGCGCCCCTTTTCATCGGCAACTGTCTCTGGCCTGCTGTTAAAAGTGGTTTCGACGGCATGGGCGAAAACCTCACTCACAGGCTGCGCAGCGAACAGAAACAAGCCATCTTCGCGGATCTTTGCTTGATTTTGAGCAGCATCCACCATGTCTAAAAGAGTGGGCTTGGTCCTTGAACCTTGGATAGTAAGCTTGGACAAGGTATACGACATTTGCTCTTCGCAATTCGAAGACTGCTTCTTGAGTTTCCCAGACTTGGCTGCCTCCTCCAAGATCTCGTCAATGATATCGGTTAGATATTCCAATACGTAGAGCTGCCTCTTCAGGATAAAGACGCCATTGTTTGCATGGACGCACACACCAGCTGACTTACACATTGCGAGCTTATCCGAGAGTTCCTCGGTCAGCACACCCCCGACTTTTACTTCTTGACCGTAGGTGTTGTCGTCAGGAAACAGTATGTAGAGGTTGTCAGCGAATGGTTCTTCGTGGCAAAGGCCATTTTTGTCTATGGCCTCTTGGATAAAATCGCGATCGCCCGGCTCGCACCCAAGTCCGGCCTTGAAAGTATCGTAGGGAGAGTAGGTAGCACGAATGTAGAGCAGCTCCAAGAGGAAGTCGGGTCCTGTAGTAAGGTCGCGAATGTTCCATTCAGGGAAGAATTTCCAGGCGTCGCCATGCGTTTCGTCCCTTGAGTGTTTTAGCACAACGCCATTCGCCTTGGCCATGAGACACCTTTCTCGCTGAGCCACATCAAACGCTTTCCATGCTATTCTGATGGCCTCTTCGTGACGGTGATATTTTCCGGCAAGCTCATCATGCATCCATATGACAGTTTTCCCAGCGGACCACACTGCAGTCATTTTTGTCGTCTTTTTTTTTTCTTTTCCCTTTTTGGGGGGGGCGTGTATTGGGGTTGCGAAAATCCGATTCTACGCTTCAAGTTTGTGAGGGACAATGGGTCTGTTTGGGCCAAATCCCGTCACTTGTTTTGGGCGATTCATTAATCCAGCAATCGGCTTTCAAAGGAACAAAGGCAAAAAGCAATTATGTTACCGGTGAGAACCAAAATTCACCAATCGGGCAGCAGCTTTGGCTTGTTTTGATATGCATTGGCTGCAGAGCCAATCCTACGCTGGGCGCTGGCCTGGAGACAAGATATGAGCGCCCTGAAACCAAATCAGCATAATTATGCTGCAGTTTATCCATTTCATTATCCGGGATCGCCAATTAGTTGATTCACATGGCAAGTGGATCTATTGTGAGAATCATCCATCTTGCACAGCCTGCCAAGGCTATACGAAGTGAACTATGCAATGTAATGTATATTATGCAGGGGGTGGGTTTCAAGTCCCTCATTACCACTCCTCAATCCAGTTCGGTATCCTAATTGGTCTCATGACATGTCAAGGCTGCCGGGGATGAATGACGGCTCCAAATATCCTAGACAAGACGGCAGTCCAATACACCAGTGATTCGGCACCCAGGGAGAGCCGAGGATGGAGCCAATGGATGGATGGCATTGAAATTAGGAAAAAGAAGCACAACTAGCACCCTTGCCAACAGTGGAGATTGAAACATCAGAAAACGAGAAAAAAAAAGCCGTGATGGGCGCCACCACGCCGCTTTACCGTAATCGGAGACCTAGTAAACCCTTGCTTTTTACAACAGATGTTATTCATCAACTCATGTCCAGATATCCTATGCAGCGTTCTTGAATCCATTGGCTATGCAGACAAAATAAACATCACTCGTCCTCAGCCAATCTAGAACAAATGAACGAATCTTTGATAGATATCAAGTGCTTTTCAACCAATCCGGAACCCATGCCTGTCCTGTGTGATATGTAGAAGAATTTCATTATGTGAACCCTCGCCCTGACCATTTTTCTACCAGTACAAGCAAATCACTCCTTGCCGAATGCAAGAAAAGAGAAGCCGTCCGTCTAAGCAAGAATCTCCTCACTCTCCTCCAAGACCTCTTCCACAATCTCCTCAATAACCCGATCTTGTTCTGAACCAGAGCCCTGGAGTGACTTTGTGTATGCCTCCAAAAGAGCAGCGTGGGGGTCGGCAGGGAGACCGAGAATGTCGCGCTCCTCCAATGACTCCCGCTCGATCTGCTCGCGCCATGAGTACCACTCCTCGAGGAGGGTTCGACGAGCCTCCACAACAGCCAAATCGGCCGATGCACCACGGTCGGCATCTTCCTGCTCAAAGACGCGGCTGTACTCTCTCAGATTCTTACGGATCTGCTTCTGCTCATCCTTGGTGAGCATGGTGACTGGTCGAGGTCGCCACTGGAACTGCTTAAACTTCTCCATGGGCTCCTCTCGCAGAGCCTCGCCCTTGAAATCGTAAATGTGGTATCCGTTTTCCATCTAGCAATATGTTAATAGAGGCATAAATAAACCAGTCACCAATCTAACTTACTGAGTGCTTCCAGCTGGAAGCCCATGTTGCGACAAATCGACCTGAAGGATCCCACTCAACATCCGTCACACCGTAGTGGTCAGCAGTGTTCATAAGCTGCAGGTTTGCGGTGAGGTCCTTGTCAGACTCGGGCTTCTCGCCTTCAAAGTCGAGGTCAAAGAAGTCGAGATCAGAGCTCTGCTGGTTGTGGATGGTGGCAATGACCACGAAGCGACCTCTAGGTGACCAGTAGATGGCATTGCTGTTCTTCTTGTCGAGGGTTCTTAGGTGCTTGAAGTTGCCAACAAACTGTCCCTTGGTCTTCTCGGGGCAGAAGAATGCCACGGCAGTCTTGGGGGGGACGGCAGTGACGCCGACGGGCTCGGTGGTGGTGATGATGGCAAATCGATCACCCTTGGGCTCCCAAGCAAAGTTGATGACTGTGTCCTTGATGGTGTCGACAACCTCAACGGGGACACCCTTCTCACGGACACGGAAGATCTCCAGGGTAGTGGCCTGGGACTTCTTGGACTTGGAGTGACGGTCGACCTTTACGCACAGGTAGGAGGCATCGGATTGCCAGTGCAGCTTCACATCGCTAACGCTGAAGAGGTTGAGCGATCTCACAACCTGTTTTGAGGGAATGCTCATCAATCCCACCTTGGCGGGGTTGCTGCCAATCTCAGGGGTCCAGTAGCAGAAGAGCTGCTCGTAAGACTTGACACCATCACGGCGAGGGTTGGAGGGCGCCCAGTCAAAGTCCATGACACCCTCAATCTTGATGGATGTCTTATCAAGGAGGTTCATGCGGGGGAGCTCATAGACGGAGATGGAGTTACCCTGGGTCAGACGAGCAACATACTTGTCATCGGCAGACCACTTGAAGGCGGGCCACTGCAGCTTTGGTGGGGGCTTGCCCTCCTCGGGCTTGGGAAGGTCAAGGTTGGAGAAGGATCGGAGAGGGGTGCAGGTGGCGATGTCCCAGATGACATAGTTCTTGCCATCATCATCAATCGAGAGAGCGGGGTGGCCCTCATCGGGGATCGAAATTGGTCTGTTAGACCAGGTGACGAGGTACTTCTCGTGGGGAGAGAAAGCGACGAGGTTGACAAAGGGGTGGGCGAATCGAGCCTGTCGCGACCAGGAAGAACCACCCCAGAGCTGGACACCCTGGGCATGGACAGAGGTCAGGTAGGTACCGAGGGGAGACCACTGAACAAACGTCTCGGTCCAGTGTTGACGGTCAATGATGTTCTCGGGCTGGTCCTTTTCGTTGTTCCAGTAAACGCCAACATTTTCTCCGCGGAACATGACAAACTGGTCCCGGCCACGGCCGGATGGGTCCTTGAGCCACCATCGCAAGTGCTCCTTCTCGACGAACTCGTCAATGTGAGGGGGTTGGTACTTTTCATCGACTCGGCCTTCTCTTCCATATCGCTCGATATCGGTGAACTTGTTCACGCGGAGGATGTGCTTCTTGTCGAGGGGGACCTGGTCCAGCTGGCGAGTGGCGGCAGCGGCCTCGGCGGGTGAGGAATATTCGACAAAGGCGAAACTGAAAGTGCGCATGTCAGCTACCCAGTTGCGACCAAACATGTACTACTCGGATGCATCTTACCGGAGAGACTTTCCGTTGTCACCCATGGGCATGTGAATCAACTCCTCCTTGGTCTTTCCGACAGTGTTGAGCTTCTTGAGCAAGAACTTGACTAGCTTAGGCTTCTGCTCCTCCGTAACCTCGGGCAGGCCATCGATAACAACGAAGCTGTCATATCCCTGCTCCAACTGAACCTCGAAGCGCTCTCGCAGATCGGAAATATCAATATCATCCTCGTTGAACTCGTCGTCGTCGAGGTCGGCCTCGCGGAGGTGGTCGAATGAGGGCGCCATGATGGGCGATTTGGTGGTTGTGGAGGGGTGCAGAAAAATTGCCCCGCTCTCTCTTCAAACGAACAATACGGATTTTTTTTTGGTAGGGTTCGGGGAAAATCGCAGCGTGGTGAGGGCACCGGGGCGCGTGCGAATTTTCAGACTATGGCGACACGCAGGGGTTGACCGAGGGAGGCGTGCTCGGGGGCGTGCGGAGGCTCGAGATGTTGGGTTGGCCGACCTGGTGCAGCATAAATTTGGTGTTCTACACTTTCCACAAAGTGTGCGCGACGGAGAAGCGATCTTCCTCCGCCGACGGCTCCGCGACCGCGGGGCAAATCACGTGCAGCCAGCGCAGGGTGCCTTTCGCTAGTGGGGGTGGGATTACTTTTGCTGGTGCTTAGCTGGGAGCTTCGAAGAGGCTACACCGCGCCCCCCAAGGCTGAAGCATCTCGACGACAATCCCCCTCTGTTTTGATAGGTTTCGTCGTGTGAAGTTGCTAGATTGCCCGCCATGGTATGTACTGTCCAGACTCCCCGCAATCCATTTTTTGGTTTGATTTCTTTGTCTCGGAAATGGCCCAGGTCACTAACAAGTTCCGTCCGCTTCCACCCCGCCAGTCTTTCCAACCAACCCAGATTTTCGAAGAGGGCACCACCGAGGAGAAGGGCGAGAATGCTCGTCTCTCCGCCTTTGTCGGTGCCATCGCCGTCGGCGATCTCGTCAAGAGCACACTAGGCCCCAAGGGCATGGACAAGATTCTCCAGTCGGCGTATGTGACTACTAGCAAACCCCCCACCCCCTATATCACTTTTTTCTAATATGGCGTAGCTCGACCGCCGAAATCATGGTGACAAACGACGGTGCTACCATCCTCAAGTCGATCGCCCTCGATAACGCCGCCGCAAAGGTTCTCGTCAACATTTCCAAGGTGCAGGATGATGAAGTCGGTGACGGTACCACCTCCGTGACTGTCCTCGCCGCTGAGCTCCTCCGCGAGGCCGAGAAGTTGGTTGACAAGAAGATCCACCCCCAGACTATCATCGAAGGTTACAGAATAGCGAGCCAAGCTTCCCTCAAGGCCCTGGAGGAGTCGGCGGTTGACCACAGCAAGAACCCCGAGGCCTTCCGAAAAGACCTGCTTGCCATCGCTCGAACAACTCTCAGCTCAAAGGTCCTGGCCCAGGACCGAGACCAGTTTGCCGAACTCGCTGTCGACGCCGTACTACGATTGAGGTCATCCGATCTGACTCACATTCAGATTATCAAGAAGGCCGGTGGTAAGCTGAGCGACTCGTACCTTGACGAAGGATTCATCTTAGACAAGAAGATTGGTGTCAACCAGCCCAAACGTCTAGAGAATGCCAAGATCCTGGTAGCCAACACTTCCATGGACACCGACAAGGTCAAGATTTTCGGAGCACGAGTCAAGGTCACCTCGACGAGCAAGCTTGCCGACCTGGAGAAGGCCGAAAAGGAGAAGATGAAGGCCAAGGTGGAGAAGATCAAGTCCCACGGCATCAACTGCTTCATCAACCGTCAACTCATTTACAACTGGCCCGAACAGCTATTTACCGATGCCGGTATCATGTCGATCGAGCACGCCGACTTTGACGGTATTGAGCGTCTGGCTCTGGTAACGGGCGGAGAGATTGCCTCGACCTTCGACCACCCTGACCAGGTCAAGCTGGGTCACTGCGACTTGATCGAGGAGGTTATTATCGGCGAGGACACTCTTATCAAATTCTCGGGCGTCTCTGGAGGTGAGGCGTGCACAGTTGTGCTCCGTGGTGCCACAGAACAGCTGCTTGATGAGGCCGAGCGAAGCTTGCACGATGCCTTGGCCGTTCTATCGCAGACCGTCAAGGAGCCCAGGACCACCCTCGGTGGCGGTTGTGCCGAGATGCTCATGGCCAAGGCCGTTGAAGCCGCTGCCACTCGTGTCGAGGGTAAGCGACAGATGGCCGTGTCCAGCTTTGCCATTGCTCTGCGACAACTGCCCACCATTCTGGCCGACAACGCTGGATTGGACTCTGGCGAGCTTGTTTCCCGATTGCGAAAAGCCATCTACGATGGACTTACCACATATGGTCTGGACCTGATGACTCCTGGTGGCGGCATCACCGACATGCGAGATCTTGGTGTTGTTGAGAGTTACAAGCTGAAGAAGGCCGTGGTCTCATCCGCCAGCGAAGCAGCAGAGGTAAGATAAACCGATACGCTGTTGATGTAGTATAAGTTTTTTTTGGTTTTTTTTTTACTAACACACGCTTTGTAGCTTCTTCTCAGAGTCGATGATATTATCCGAGCGGCGCCTCGCAGACGGGAGAGAATGTAAGGGCAAGGCTCAACTGGCTTGTGACGGATAGGCATGGACCATGATGATCTGTAATGATACCATAGATGCGGGGGCATGGAAAATGCAAATAAAAAGAAAAGAGCCATAAGGATTGGGCACTTTACGTCAATAAGAGGAATAAGCGTCTTTCTGGAGTCATGTTTTGTGGTTTTTGGCTGCGTTGCTCGGCCGGTTTGCTCACCTGCGCTCAGCTGGCCCAGCAAACAAACAGTATGATAGCATTCACCTTGGGCTTACCTTAGGCTCACCTTGATGCAAACATTCAATTAGTGCTTTCCCATAGCACACTCGCTCTGTGCTGTTCTCTTGTATTCTCCTACCCCACTCACGCGTGTTGAGGGGGCAGCTTCTATTCCGAAATTCACATTATTTCATACTCGAGGTTATTCTTGCTTTCCTCAAGTCTTCCACTCATTTTTCTTCTCCATTTTTGCAATCCTCGCGCGTCGCTACCAATACATGCTTCTCTGCCGTCTTCGTGACAAAAGCATCGCCATAACGCGGTTGGAAGGCTTCTCAACCACAACATGAGCTGCCATCTATCCGTCTGCGTCGGCCAACCAAAAATCAACGACCCAACCCCTATCCATGATGCCTTCGCCTCGAGGCCCACGGGCATCTGCGCCATCGAGCACAGGCAACCGTAGACGCAATAGCAACAAAACGAAGGCTCCGCCGCAACAAAACCTTAGTCGAAGTGCTTGTCAGTCCACTACTACGTCTCCGCGGAACACCAAGGGTGCTGCTCGTCCGCCTGCCCCCAACCCAGTTCCTTCAGCTCCAAGAACAGAATCACGGATCAGCACTTCGAGGGGAGCATCTCTTCCGAGCGAAAAGATTCCTGAAACACCAACGTCTGTCCGTGGCAGAGCATCGTCGCAGCCACCCTTGAACAATCCGGCACACAATGTATCCGGCACTTCACCATACATCCCGATTGATATCTCATCAGCAGACGAGAGTAGCGATTGTACGGTTCAGAAAATTGTTTCCTCACCTGCTGCGAATCGCAAACTAGACAGGAGTTATGTAACCAATCCCCAAATCAACAGAAAGATCAAGAGGAAAGTTGAGGCGCCAGAAACCCCAACTCGACCTCAGCCAAAACAAAAATCCACAACCTCGCCAACACCTAAGCCGGTATCCCAAGCGTCTTCTTTGTCCGCATCAAAGAATCGTCATCCCACCACAAAATCACGATATTTGCAAGATGCCAAAATTGTGGTCGTTCCAGAACCGGGTTCTGAGAAGCAGAATGAATCCGACTGCTTTATCGAAAAAGTCCAACCTTCCCCATCAAAAAGACATATTCAGAATGATGCCGAGGACAACCCATTCAAGAAAAGAAAGGTGACTGAGAATATTGCAATCCCTCTTCCTAAGGCCTCTATCACTAAAAGGGAGGCTGGTTTGAATGGCGTACTTGCCGAGGCTACCACATCATCTAAGGACGAGGCATCCCATCCTCCCTTGGCCGACGTGGAGGCCGCCACTGATGCAGATAGCGAAGATTCAGATCAGAAATCTGCCTCCGTCAAAAAGGATGTTGTCGTGCTGCACAATAGAGCACCAAACATTGCTCCTTCACGCGCTCAGCCAGTCTATCCCCTTGCTGCCAAGGTCAAGAGTCAGCTTGTGTCTCACCCTATACTAACAGCTGAGAGCCCGTCCATCGATTTGACACAAGAACCTTCGTCCGACGATTCAGACCTATCGAGCGATTCTGATGAGTATAGTGCGATGCCATCGCTTCCTTCTATGCTTGAGAGGGCTGGGTGTGGTATGTCGAGAGCCAAAAGCACGGTTACGAAGCCACTACCCCAACAAATCAAAGCTGAGCAATCAGACAACTCGTCGGAAAATTTTAATCTCTCCCAGAGCCAGCATTCATCCGATATGGATATGGATGACACTAAACAAACGGAGATGAAAAGGTTTGCCTCGCCTACAGCCCATCTTTTAGTTTTCAAGATGGGCAAGGACGATTCCGAGCATGAGAGCAAGGTGAACAAGTTTACGACTTCTACTAGCCCCTTCAAAGAGCCACCTTGTGTATCAAATGGCAATTTGAAACAAGAAGAGCGTCAGAGAAAATTATCCTTTTCGCCTGCATTGTTTGTTAAAAATTCCATTGACAAGTCCCCAAGTCAAAAGGGCCCTCATGACAGAAGTCATCATGCTGACAACGGCAACCAAGCTAATGGCCCAAAACCAGAGCATGTCAGGAAATCCCCATGTCTTCTTTATCCACCTGATATTATCAATGACTCTGAGGACGAATATGTCCCGATATCATCGCCTCCTCCTTCGTCGCAACCTCCTCCCCTGAGTCAGGAGTTCGACAGCCCCTTTGCTATAAGGGCTCAGCATATGCCTTGTTCGAAGACTCTCCAGGAGCCCAGCGACGGAGGCACCCTGGAAAGCAGCGAAATGAGCAGCCCAGACCTGTCAACGGCTCCAGAAGTCAACTCATCGGCGAACAGCCCTGGCAGTTCTTGTAAGGACAAGCAGCTGACCCCACCTTCCGTCCTGTATAATGCTTCGGCTATTAGGCAACATTTGCAAGACAGGGGTGAGCACGGGCTGCTGGACAGGTTCCAGCCTCTTCACCGTGAATCGGTGAGCATGAAGGGGATTCTCAAGCCGTCACCTAGACGAGTTCGGTTCCAGGAGGGCAATGGCGATGAATGGGACCCGTATTCGCCAGTCAACACATCACAAATCTCCCGATGGGTGGCGCCCTCGGTAGCCAAGGCGATGCCAAAACACGTAACTTTGAAAAGGCGCGAGACGTTGGTGACTCTTCACTCAAAGCCAGTCTGGATCAGGTCGGTCTCTAAGCCCTATTACAAACCAATCTTGGCCAAGGTTCACAAGCCCAAAACCGGAGGGGCTGTACTCCCACAAGCGTCGGGTGCGGGACGGATTCACAAGAGTAAGTCATGGTCAAAATTAGCCGAAAAGTTACACTAACACACCCGAGCAGAGAAAACTCCAGAAGCATCCATCTATGAGCCATAGAGTGGCTTATCAGAGGAAGACGAAGATGACACGGACAGTAGCACAAGCAGCCAGGATACTCCCACAAAGCCCAAGATCAAGATTGAAGAGCCTCAATCGCGTGGCCCAAACTATAATGCAACTACCAGGATGGCGGAGGGTTTAATTCTGAAGCGAGAGCGCGAGAACAAAGGTGGCGAGCCAAAGCCGATAAACAAGTCGGTGCTCAAACGAGAAGGTTTCTTCCCTCCGAGATCCGGGCAGGAAATGGCAAGGCACACAACAAAGTTTGAGAAAGACCTGACGGATAGTAAATCCTCCGGCGTGGACATTCGGAACAAGACCGACAGCGAGCAAGGATCCAATTCACTGGCTCGACGAGAGGTCAGGTATCAAGGCATAAAGGCGGAGAGCCAGGAAGGCAACCTCTGGGGAAAGCTCCGGCCGAAAATGTCAAGGGCAACAAGAACGACTCCATTTCCACTATTTACAACGAAGAAGAAAGAACTGGCGACGGCTGTTGAGGAAAAGATGAGGCGTCAAGCCAGTCGCGTCAAGGGTGCGAGACAGGTTGCGAACCAACAGGGAGAGACCATCAGGGAGGCTTGAGGGTGGCGGGGATGTGGCTGTCTGTCAAAATTCGGACCAAGTTTTATTCATGTGAGGAGGCTGATAATCCAAGCAGGTACTAGCATCAGCCCAGGGCCAGATTAAGGAGAGGAGAGGAGCATTGTTGTTGTTGTGTTGATTTAAAGGAGGGAGGCACGTGTATGGGGCGGGTCCGTGGCGGCGGACGACGAGTGACTGGACGGACTGACACTGACTGGACTGGCTGGAGGCACGGAGCGGCCTATTTTTGGCCAAGGCGTGTGGGGACAGAGACGGGATGATGAAGATGTCAGACACACAAATTTCAATGAGAACCAAAGGACTCTGCCAAGTGCACCATGTATTAGACCGGAGGCAACGGAATAGGAGGCAATCCCCAAGGATGATTTTTTATTGACTGACGGTGCAAAACCAAAACCAGTTTTGCCCACCGCTCCAAACCGAGTCTGGAGAAGTCGATTGCGAGGATGTGATTCGTTGTGGGGGTTTATTAGCCGCGCATATGCGGCCGAGATTACGAGAGGCAGGGGTGCGGGAGTGCTGGGCGCACACTGAGGCCGCGCTGGGACCGCACTGGTACCTGGCCCGCGGCACTGTGGCTTTGTGCGCGGTGCCGGCTGCAGGGCACAGTATGTACCTCGGCGGGAGTGGACTGTCGGGCCTCACTGTACGGACTATGTACATGCAGTAGATTACATAGAGTAGGGCTCGTTCGCTGCCGGCCCCCAATCTACGCTCCATTTGCGCTCCATTTGCGATCCCCTGCGCATGGCTTGACACGATAAGGCCATGCCACCATCGGATGGCGGGCAAATTTTGTGCGTAAAGTCACTCGTCCGCGTCAGCGCAGCGCACATGTACACGGCCCCATGCATTACTCGGCTGCCCTGTCCATCCGTTGTGGAAGTGGGTTGCTCTTTTAGGTTAAGCTGTCGCCCCTCCCGAACTGTCTGACCTGGTCTGGGCCAGGACTGGCCATGTTGCTCTCCTGTCCTGTCCTCTCCTCTCTCTCCTGTCCGTCCTTGCTGGCTGGCTGGTGGTTGGCTGGTTGGCGCCGCCCACTCACCCACCCACTCATCCACCGCTCAGGTACAGACAGTATGTACAATGTACATACAATATACAGCGAGATGCACAGTGAGGTACATGACTAGCAAGCGCCGTGGCTGCTGTCCCGACGGTACCTGCCGCACCAAACCCCGGTACCGTACCTTGCCGGGCCTCCCACTCCCACTTCCCACTTCGGACCTGCCTGTCGTCGGGGCCTTGCCAACCACGGTCAAGTCAGGTCAGGAGCAAGGCAGGCAAGGAAGCAGGGAGGGAACAGAAGGTTCTTGCTCGTTGTACTTGTGCATGGGCACAACTGGCGCACACAAACTGGCACAAGCGGCGCGCATGTGGTGCAGGGCAGTTGCATTGGTCAGACGTGCTGGCGTTTGGTTCGTTGGCGGCGCCTTCCTCCTTGCGATCGTCGTCATTCATTCATTCATCTGCGCTCCTTCCCTGCTTTCTCACCCCCCAATCCGTCGATCCTGTCTCTCTCTCTCTCTCTCCCTCTCTATTTTATTTTATTTTATTTTACTTTCCTGTAACAACCCTACTCGCTCGTTGACTGCCTGAACCCGGATCCCAATCGCCCTCGCTTATACTCTTCTTCTTTGGGATCTGATCCTCCTCACGGATATTCTCTCGCTTCTCCCCCCCAGATCCGATCACACCAACCTCCCCAGGAGCCCACAATTCGCTCGTGTTTACTTGCGCCTTTGTGTCTTGTCTCGTGGTATTGAGTGTCAGCATCCAGCAACCAACCACCACCACAACCACCCACTCGCTCGGGACTGACTGCAGCATCGTTGATCGATCCATCATCCATCCCTCTGCTCCTTGCCTTGCCTTGTTTCCTGACCCGTCTCGTCTGCAACATTGCTTGCGCATTGCAGCCATCTGAACTCTACTCTCGCTATAATTCACTATTTCATCTCGCTTCAATAACATTCCTATTACGGAACTGGTCCCCTCCCTGACCAATTCTGGGCCCGAGTCACAACCCCGGCCAGCTTTGAAACGACTCCTTCATCAGACCCAAGATCCAGCCCAGCAACAGCCAACGACCCTGCACCGCCTTGCTGACGTCCCACCGATCAAATCACGGCGCCACCGCTTGTTCGGTGCTCGACTTACACCAACGAGACGCACGAGACCGAGTCTCCTCGATCCGACTGTGCCGATCTTAAACATCACCGATCCGCAATTCGACCTCCTTTGCCTGCCTGTCTCCCTACCATGCGACAATGATCCGCACTCGTGAGCTCAACATCGCCATCCCCAGCCCCGACTCCCCTCCCGGGATGACGGCCTCCAAAAGCTCCAAGTCGTCGTCTTTCCAGTCCTTCAGCAGCGACGATGGCAGTGTTTTGGCCGACGTTGGCCACTTCGAGGACATTGGCCTCGATGACGACAACGACACTGTGAGGATCAAGAGTCCCTCCGACATCAGCGTTCGTTCTCTCCCCGTAAAGACGCCATCCGGTCGAACTCTTGCTGCTGGACGAACCGCTTCCAAAGCCCGTCCACCCTATCCCACCATCCAGACCAACGTATTCGCCAACCCACGCAGCACAAACCTCAGCGCCCTCACCGAGCCTCCCGCCAGCAATCGTAAGCGCATGACCAGTCCCTCTTCGGCCACTATTCCCTTCCCTCGCCGCCACCGAAGTCCCAGCCCTGCATACTCGCTGAACCCGCGAGACCCGACCTTTCCCGCAAGACCTCGCCGCGGCAGCTGGCAGTCGACACGTGAGCGCAAATCATTCAACGACCTCGAGCAAGAATGCGACGAGGACGATGGCGACGACATCCCTGAAGGCCTCGTCCTCGACAATGTTCCCATTTCCCCCCGACCTCCACAGGAGCGTTCACCCAGCAGGAGCCATTCCGTCTCACCTTCTCCCGATCGAGCTCCCAAGGAGCGTGTCCGAAGCGTAGGCAATGGAACACCAGCTGTCGCTCAGGCTCAGGGCTGCCTGCGGTCTCCCTCTTGGAAGACAGACGGCGTCCCACGCAGCCCAATGAAGGCGCGCGCGCATAGCTGGAACGCCGCTTTAGCTGACCTGAACGCAGAAGCCAAAGCTCTGACGGAAAAATTGGAAGAGCATGCAGATGAGATGGAAGAGCAACAGGCGAAACGAGTCAACACTGTCCGCCCAAACACCTGGAACGCAGGCAGGAGATCGCTGGATAACTCTTACGACAAGAGAGAGCGAATTAAGTCTACTCCGGAACTTCCACCCCTTCGAAAAACCAACATCATGATTGACCCACTTCCCGTGTCCAAGGAGAAGGAGGCCGTGCTGAGCCGAACCAGACCATCGTGGTTACCGCCTAAGGATCCGGCTGAAGAGAAGCGACACTTGAAGGAATACCAAAAAATGATGGCTGCCAGTGCCAAGGCTGAGGAGCGACGTGAGGCCGCACGAAAGGCCAAGATTGAGGGCCGGGACGTTGCTGCCGACAACCTGATGCATATTTGGGAAAGGGACGTGATTCCCCGCTGGAACGAAGCCATCCGAGAACGCAGGACTAGGGAACTGTGGTGGAAGGGCGTTGCTCCTCGCAGCCGAGGAGTCGTTTGGTCACGCGCAATCGGCAATGAGCTTGGTCTCACCGAAACCTCATTCGAAGCCGCTCTCGCGAGAGCGAGAGAGGTTGAGACCAGGGTCAAGGACGATAAGGGTGATGCGGATGACGTCAAGAAAGCAAAGTGGTTCCAAGAGATCCGCAGAGACGCAGCCGAACGAACCTGGAAAGATCTGCGCATCTTTGAGATCGGCGGGCCCCTCCACGATAGCCTGGTTGATGTGCTGAGCGCGTATGCCATGTACCGAAGCGACATTGGGTACGTCTCAGGTTGTAATGTAAGTACAAAAGATGGGAGTAAAGCTCTGAGTGAGTCTGTGATACTAACATTGCCCGCTAGACAATTGCTGCTTTGCTACTGCTTAATCTGCCCAACGCGGCGGCAGCCTTTGTGTCACTTTCCAACATCCTCAACCGACCTTTGCCCTTGTCCTTTTACGCCTCGGATCCAGGCGCTCAGTCTTCAGCCTGCAACCTAGTATTGCAAACCCTGTCACTAAAATCGGCACCCCTCCGCGAACACCTCACCAAGCATGTTGATCCGGCACGGTTGGAAGGCTTCCTCGGCGAAATTTTTACCAGCATGTTCACCGGGCACCTAGCTATTGACGAAGCTGCCAGGCTATGGGATGTATATGTATTTGAAGGAGACGCTTTGTTGGTCAGGGCAGCCGTTGCCTTCTTGCTGAGCAGAGAAATGACGCTACTCGGAGCCAAGTCAGCCGATGAGATCAAGGCCATCTTATCGGAACGCAATGCCAATGTGCCGTCGGCAAGGCCCGCTGGAGAAGTCGGTGCTGAAGACCGATTCATGATCGCGGTTCGCGAGGCCGGAAAAGCCTAGACATGATATTTTTTCGGGCCACTGCTGACTGATTTATGGAGGAGTTACATAAGAGAGTTGGCATTCAAGTCCCTAATTATATTTTTTGGGGGGGCACTGTGTATATTTTGGCATAGACGGGACATAACCACCCAGTTTGATTTTTTCGGCGTTGGATACACGGGGCAATATCTTGGGAATGTTTAAATGAGTGGAACTTTGCATGGTGGGAAGAGGAACAGCGAAAGAAATGGTGGATTTAACTTCTTAATCGTCAATGACATCTAGAAAATGGATGGGCGACTCTTTGCATCGGAACGAATTAAAATAAAACTTAATTCATATTTGTTAGTTAAAAAGAATCAAATCAATGTATCTCTACGTATATTTGCAAGTGTGAAGAATCGAGACTTGGAGCAGTGGATAGTTGGCTACTGGTAAGAGTTGTGTGTGAGGTCATCATCATCATGGTAAGTCGTCATGATGTGCCAATCGAGCACCTGCTTAGTACGGCAATGCGGGGGGACAGACAGATGCAAAACAAAGGAAGACGGGAAATTTAAAATTTAATACTGGAATAATATATAGATATTAACCCAAATAGAGGGCGTAGTTTTAAGATTGGATACCACCAATTAGCTTGGGGCGTTGGGATGGAGCCGGTGTTATAGGGTATGCAAGGTGAAACACGAGTCTCAGCCTTGTGGCATAGCGGAGGCATGGCGGCATGGTGGAGGAGGGAGCCCACGCCATGGTGACAACGGGCGGACAGGAATGCATTTCTTTTCTGGGGGGATGCATAGACACATTACTCGCGGGCGGCATGCCACATGTTGTTGCGGCAATGCACAGATGCTTTGATTTTTGTCGAGCGGGTTGAGAAAGTCAATGCATTCCATGCATCCATTTTTCCATGCATCCATTCAAGGTGTGGTGTGGTTGTGGTTGTGGTTGTGGTGTGTTGGCATCACGTGAGGGGAAGCTCAGCGGCACCAGCACCAGCACCAGCACCAACCAGCAGCAAGCTTTGACGTGGAAGTGGTGGGTGAGGAGTAAGTAACTTAACTTAGCAGCCTGGAAACTTGTACCCCACCACGACAGAGAAGCAGACAAAAACATCCAAACACCACCCACCCCGTCTGTCGCATCGATAGGATAGCTAGCTGTTATTCATCATCGTCACTCCACCCACCCAACCGGGCCGTCGCCGAATTCCGCGCCGCCCGCCCACCCGTTGGAACGTGGAGAAGGCCGGAGCCGCAGTCCGCATCACGGACGACGGGACGCTCTCGGCGGTGCGGCCATCCAGCATCAATATCAACATCAACATCAAGATGCCGTCGGGCTACAAGCATGGCGACACGCCCAAAAAGGCCATGGTCCGCGGTACCATCTCGTACCTCGAATCACAGGGCCTGCCCGTCAACAAGTCGGCCATCTTCCGCCACTTTGACCTCTCGCGGTCCCAGGGCTACGCCGCCCTCAACGTGCCGGCGTCTAAGCGCAACGACCCGGAATGGGAGGAGACTCGCGGGCGGCCCAGCAAGATCTCCGACGACGACCAGAAGAAGATGGAGGGCATCCTGTGGGACGAGAACTACGACAACAGCAACCTGAACTGGAGCGGCCTGGCCAAGGAGGCCGGCGTCCAGATGGAGTGCAACCCCCGCACGCTGCACCGCACCATGGGCACCCTCAGCTACCGCCGCTGCCTCGCCTGTGCGCGCACCTGGGTGCACAAGAAGGCCCGCGAGAAGCGCACCGAGTATGCTCGCAAGATGCTCGAGGCCTATCCCCAGCCCCAGGACTGGCGCTTCGTGCGTTTCAGCGGAGAGCTGCACTTTGGATTTGGGCTTGATGGCAAGATGCGCCTGCTGCCTCGCGCTGGCGAGAAGCTTTGTCCCGTCTGCAACGAGCAGGATGATACCAATTGGCCGCGGGATGTCAAGAAGGCCCATGCCTGGGGTGCCCTGGGCTACAACTTTAAAAGCGAGCTTGTCTTTTATGACGACTCGACCAGCCCCAACTCGACGGGTGTAATGGCTATGCCCGAGTATCGTGACAAGGTGCTGGTACGGGCTGTCAAGCCGTGGCTGACCACGTCGGGTCCTCAGGCCTTTATCCTCGAAGAGGATGCCGACTCGTTTGCTCACGGATCGGCGAGCAAGGTCAACATAGTGCAGCAGTGGAAGGAGGATCACGGACTGCGGTGCTACTTCAGCTGCGGCGAGAGCCCGGACCTGAGCCCGCTCGACTCCCTGTGGCCATCGCGCAAGCAGTGGACGACGCAAGCTCCCAAGGACTGGGAGGACGAGACGCTGCAAGACATGGTGCGTGATGCCTGGACTAGCCTTGACCAGGAGCGTGTGAACATGTGGATCGACTTTATGCCCCAGAGGTTGAGACAAGTTGTTGAGACGGAGGGGAGGTTTGTTCCATGGTGATTGGAATAACGATGATTATGATGGCGCAAAAATCACATGGGTTGTTTCCTCCTTACTTCTTGGTTGTTCATTTTTATTTTTTATTTTGCTGGGCGGATGAGTTGGCTTGATTGATGTTGGCGTTTGGAGCCAAGAATGAAGTGGCATACAGTGATGGAAGTTGGTTTATGCTTCCTCTTGGGCACATTGTTATTTTACATAGCTGCTGTATCATGCATGAGTGAATGAGTGTAGAGAGAAGAAGAGACGGAGTGAGTCTGTTGTATTCGTATTGCGTGATGTCTTTGCCATTATGCTCGCTCCGTATTGACTGACACCTACACTGACTAATACACCATACTCGCCCTTGATCCCCTCCCTGTCTGAGCATTGGATGCAGCTGTCAGTTAGCTTTGCAGCCGGCAGCTGCCAGACACTTGACCCTAACCAAGGCTTTGGTGAACGATGGCCTCACTCTTAGGGTCTTAGGGTCTGTTTCCTATGCACCCTAAATTTCATCCCGATGCCGGTGCATGTGCAGCACTGAAAACCTGCTTCTCGCCAACTCTGCCTCTTGCTTTGCTTGACTTTACTTCGCTTCGTTTCTCTTCGCCTCTCGTTCCCGCCTCTGGTTCTCGTTTCTCTCTTTGTGACTGAACTTGTTTCTCTGACTTTTGTTGTCTGTCTTGTTTCTCCTGCACTCCTTCAACATGCCGACGCCTCGCTTCTCTAAATCCAAGAAAAGCCGGGCCGGCGTGAAAGAACCCGAATTCAAGCACCGGCCTATCTCTGACATTGAAAAGATTGGCTCAGAAACGGAATCACGGTATAGAGAGCGGTCGCCTTCCTTCATCAACAGCGTCCTTGGTCTCAATGTCAACTCCCTCTCCAAGAGAGATTCTCCAAACCGGAGTCAGACTGTCAGACCACCAGACGTTTCAACAAGTTTGGCAAACAGGATAGCTCAGGGCCCTCAAACTCTGTCGATGGATTCTACTCGGTCTGGCTTTGCTGTTGCACACATGCAGGCGAACTCTCAAGAGCTGGAGTTGTTTGACCACACCATGTTTCGTTCTCACTCTCACCCTCGGAAGAAACACCATGAACCTTCACCAAGACCGAATGCCAACTTGATGAAGAGATTCAAGGAAACAGCAGCCAGGAGCACCTTGACCCAGGAAATGGCCAAAAATTTCGGGAAAAAATATGGCAAAGGGAAGGGCAAGGGGCCTGGGAAACCTCCACCAGCGACAATCACTCCCCCAACTTCCAGCCCCGAGCGGCCACCAAGCGACAATATGGCACTCACAAGACCACCTCTCCCTCGAGTTAACCAGGTTTGTCCTCTGATCTAACTCCTTGACATCGTTAACAAAAACCTAGTGGGGCAATAACCGTCCTCAGATGCAACGGGGGGATGTCCAACGGCCGACTGCACGTAGGCCGCTCTCACTACTGCAAGCCGAGAATCTTGAGGTTTTACCAGAAGAAAAGGTGCACATCTTAAAAATATGCCTAGTACTCGGAAAGCAGTACCTTGACCAGCCTTCATCTGAAAGTTATTCGGAGCACCCATTCTGGACCGAGGTGTTTCGTTTACTTGACTCGCACCCCCTCACACAGGCAAAGTTCCCTATGGTACAAACGCTCAAGCAGAAAGTCAGTCGTTGGTGTGAGGAGCGTCGTCACCTCCTTGTTAGAGGTGATTTGTATCCCGTCGGTACTGACCGCGATGAGCTTGAGGTGGCCATTGACGAGTGGAACAAAATCTGGGCAAAGCGTTATAGCAAGATATACAAGGCGGCCTTTATTCTCGACCCATGGCCTACGATTGAGGATCAAGTCAAATCTTTCATTCAGAAATCGCTTCACGATCTGGCAAACAGGGCTCTCGAGAAACGAATGGAAGAGCTTCGCACACTTATTCGCCCCCCCTTGCTTAGGAGAGATAGCACACAGGAGGACTACTACAAATATCTCGGATACCTGCAACAAAGATTGAAGGGCGATGGCCCTGACTCGCTGCAGATTCGTGAATCGGAGGCAGTCATGTCGCTTATTGCTGACCTTCAACCGGGATTGGGCGAGGAAATTGGGCGGTGCATGCGAGTGATGGAGTATGAAACGAACCAGGAGGACAGTGTCAGAGATTCAGCTTCGACACAGGAAGAGCATGACGACGGTGGCGATGTCAATATGACGGTGGTGTCCTCTATCGAACCTCACATGCCGACGACTGAATCTGACATAAGCTGCCAAGAAAGAGAGGAAGCATTGGAGGAAGAAAGGAGATACAGTCTTCCAGCTGCTATGAGCAATCACAACCAGAGTCACAAGAAGCGAAAAGCCCCCTCTGATGACGACGAGCTTGATACGGATGTTGGCACAAGACCTAAGCAGCCAAGAGTTAGTGCTCGGATTGATAGCCCAGAATCCGTTGCCAGTACTTGGTCATTCCCATCGATTAGCGAGTTGATGATAAAGCGGCGTGCTTCCCCTCCGAAAACGCCGACTCGGCAACCGGCTTCGACGTCAGCCAAGCCATCACCACGCATGGAAACAAGTGATGACCAACGTGAGAGCCAGAGACAGCCACGAAGGCAAAAAGCAAAAACCCCCGTCCAAAGTTCCCAGCCGGATCGTCCTATCACATCTGTGTCAGATGCTACCCGGCCCAAGCTCAGCACACCCGACTCTGGCTCAGGGACTCGGACCGGCCACAGCAGGGCCGCGAAATTGGGGTCGAGCCAACAATGGGAAGAGCACAGCGAGTACGCGCCGCAATCTGTGGGTCAGTCAGAAGAGAATCGTGCGATTGCGGCAGCGCCTTCTCTCCGGGTCAGGGACGTTTTTAGAGACTCAGATCTGAGCTCAACGTCTCGGTGGTTTCGGGAGAATACGTGCGAGTTTCAGGAAATGGGACAACAGGATAAGATTGACATGCTGTATCGTGCATTGAAGACGTTTGTGAACCCGCAGCCGGAGTAAGTCGACCGTGTTTTGTCTTGTACATAGTTACGCTGGTAGTGATAGCGAGTGGGTGTATACTTGGGTGATACCCGCATCCATGTCTCGGTATTCACACACATATCATGGTCACGTGTCCACCGGTTATTTTGCTTCACGGGCCGGTCAAACTGGAATGCGTGTAAGTAGCCTAGAATAGAACGAATACGGGACGAAATGACTCCGGTTTACAATTTGATTTCGAAATATTTTCGTTGCCCCAACAAAAGCTTTTGCTCTACCGGAGACGACGGATCCTTGCTTCCAAAGAAAAGGAAAAGGGCTCTCAGACACGGAAATTACAGGAACAATATGGAATCATGTCAAGGAAACGCATCGCCAAAGAGTGCTGATCACACCGCAAGAAAAAATAAATCAATTAAGGCAGACACGATTCCTTGATGTTGTTGGGAGTGGTCGAACCACCATGACCTGACCCGGCCGGCGGCTCTGCGCACAAGCTGGCAACCCCAGAGGGCGGGTGTCTAGGATCGGCAGAAGATGGGAAGGCGGGGTGGATCTTGGACCGCCGCGACGGAGCAGGAGGCAGGAGCAGGGGACGGAGGGGGAGGGGACGAGGGGACGGAGGAGGGCAGGAGCAGGAGCTGGGGACACGTGGGGCTTGCTCGGGCTGGAGGAAGGAGAAAGAGGGAGGGAGCCAGGCTGGGCGCGGGGGAGAGGGAATGAACGACGAAGATGGGCGACGTTCATGTGAAGAACAAAGGCAGAAGGAACAAGGTAGCACCGGATCAGATAGAGAGACATGCACTATCCGGACACGCTGTCGAGGGTTCCAGTTCCAGCTCCAGTGGCTGCAGCCAATCACTGGCCGGCGATTTTTCGGTTTGTGATGGCGAGCCGGATAAGGTACGTCGCTAGCCTCCCATGTGGTTTGTGTGGTTTTGGGGTTTCTAGGGGGGGCCAACTCCACCATATGGAGGCGGCAGACCGTGTGGCGAGGGTCCTGTTGGCACGATGGGGGCGCGGCCCGCAGACGCAGGACGCAACAGTGCTTCCAATCGCAGGATACTGTATTCCCAGGGGCAATGGCTCCCCCACTGGCACGTCCTCAGCGCCAAGGGCAGGGTCCCGCTCAACAAAATTCCCAACAGAAAAAAAAATTATCGGAAGAACTGCAGGCGAATCTGGGACCCTGGCGAGAGGAGCCCGATCTGGGACGGTACGTACCTGGGCTAGGCAAGGCCCCTCCCTCCTCCAGCAAGCCCCCCACCTCGATTTGCAACTTACATCAAGAGTGTGTGTGAGCAAGCCTTGTCGAGCGAGACACAGGTCACGACGCTCAAATGAGGAACACACACAAAAGAGTAACAAAAAAAAAAAAAAGAAACATGTCACCTCGGCATATACCCAGAATTGACATGTGGTGCCCACGCTAAGCTGGCCCCCCTCCCTGTGTTCCTGTTACAGCATGGCTGCTTGGCTGCCCGAATGTCTCGCCCATGGTGCCCTGACTGGACACGGTAGAGCAGCTTCAGCCAGCCATGCGCAGCCTCTGAATCCCACGACGGGGGACGGATGGAGTGCACATGATGGCAGAGATGCACCTGGGGGTGTATTGCAGTCAGGCTTATTCCGGCATGGGGCGGGTTTTTCAAATCCTCGGTACGTTTGTGGTACAAAAAAAAAAAAAAATCCACATGTGCTTGTCGATTACCCGCGACGCCCGTCACAATCTTTGATAGTGTAGTGGCTAGCTGGCGAAATCTTGTCCATCATCATGTACGCTACTGCTGCTTCGTCACTCAATGGCAAAGTGAGCCGTCGTCAACCTATGCGCCACGAGGCCCCGTCGAAGCCATGCCCATGACTGACAGTAGCATCCATCCTACCGCGGGGTTCCTCTGACGGCCCTCTCTCTGCTATGGCCAATGGTTTCAATGCCAATTGTCTTCGTCAGGGTCAGGCGAGACATGGCCCTCATCCTCTCGTGGTCCCGTCCCATGGCTTGGCTTGGCTCTGGGGATGGCTGGACATGGGCCTGAATGCTGGGTGCTGGATGGGACTGAATGGGATGGGCTTGGGCCTCGCTCCTACGGGCCCCATTCTCCGATTTGCCCCGTTGGTCAGTTCAACGACGTGCTTCACATGTCGATGATCTCCAGCCCTAAGCCGGCAACAAACTGGAAACTGCCTAGTACGTCAGGCCAACTGGAGTCCCCGACTAAGACATGCGTGCGCCGGCCGCTTTTTAGGGCACGTCGTCCAAGGGGCTGGGGCCTGGCCAATCTGGTGCGCCGTAAGCCTTCCCGTCCCGACGCTTGCACGCTGTTCTGTTCTGTTCGGGGGACCTCCGCACCGCACCGCACCGCACCGTAGACGCCGCAGCAGCGGCCCCAGTAAGTCGCGAGCGGTGAGGGGAGGGGTTTTCTGTCGTCTTTCTCTTCTTTCCTACTCGAGATGGGATGATTCGAAAGCGGAATGGGAGCAAGGGCACCGGGGACGTTTTGGCTGCTCGAGTGCCGTTGCCTGCGTGTCGATCCTAACGATGCTCCATTCCGGATGATACATACGTAGGTACGCAGGGTCACCAAGGGGAAAAAAAAAAAAAAAAAAGGCAGTGCAGGATCTGTACAGTACGGGAACGTGCGCCACCGTTGCGTTGGCGCCATGACGGGGAACTCCTCGACGGAAATCCCAGACTATCATGCCATTTACGACAATGGTTGTTGGATTACGCCGTAGGCTTGCGGGCAACTACACGAGTCGGTATGGGAACCGATACCGAATTGGACTGGGCCACCATGAACCTTGATACGTAGCGAGTACAGTATAGCAAAGGCCTAGGCAAACTGTTATCAAGGGTACTATCAGGGATGTCATGCCTGGCTCTGCCGTGAGACACGTTGGGCTTCCTTGTCAAACGCATTACTTTGACTGGGTACTGGGTCGGGAGGGCATAACCGGTTCAGGTTGTGTGCTGTTTCGCATCAGAAAAAAAAGAGGATGAAGAAAGACGATACCATTTGCCACACTCCTTCGGCGGCTAACAAGGGAGGGGGGGCGCCAAAAAAGAGAGACCCATTCCCTAGCGCTGTCCGGGATCCCTATTTTTTTTCTCCTAGCCTTTTGGTTGATGGAGAAGGTTGGCTGGGTTTTTGGTCTGGGTCGAGAGCGTTTTGGCAACCCGGCTGGGCTATCTTCCATTCGAGCGGTGCAAGCCCCCTGGGGGCCTTTTTGGTGTTCCCACCCCTTGCTCAAGAGTGACAAGAGAGTTTAATACTGGACAAAAAAAAAGTTGTTGTAGAGAAGGATAAAAAAAAAAAACGTGTCCGGTACTCACCACTTCGTGACCGCTCAGTCATCCTGGCGGCCACTCAGTTTCCAATAAGCTGCATCGCCCGGTTCTAGCCCTTGTCTCGGCCTGGGGAGCAATCGATCCTTTGTGCTGCTGCGTCGCTCATCCCGTCCCACACACTTTTTCTCGTTCGTCAGTCGCCTTTGCTCGATTCACGCACTCCCTGCCCTGCCCTGTCGCCGCCGCCCCGTGGCTGCTTGGCTCCACGACACCCCCAACAAAACATTGCCGAGAGAATTCGCATAATAGCTCCCGCTCTCCACACCCAAAACTATTTCCCTTCCCTTCTCCCCTCGTTCTCTACCTGCTCTCCCCCTCCCTTCACTCCTCTCCCAAGGACCAATTGACTTGTCGTTGCTGGTCATCCCCCCTCCTCCACCTTCACAATGGCCTCCGTCTCGACCTCGGCCGAGCCCCGGCAGAAGCCTGCTCAGCGCCGGGCCGCTGCTGCTGCTGCCACCGACTCCGAGTCTTCGGCCGCCGTCTCGCCCAATGACTCTCCTCGTCACTCGGCCTCCAACACCTCGCTCTCGTCGCTGGCCTCTGACGATGCTGCTTCCGCCAAGCCCAACAGCCTGTACGGCCGTCTCTTCGACACCCTCGGCAACGAGTTCACTCCTCCCGACTTCACCATCAAGGAGATCTACGACGCTATCCCCAAGCATTGCTTCAAGCGCTCTGCTCTGCGCGGGTACGGATACGTCCTGCGAGACCTCGTCCTTCTCGCTACCACCTTCACCGTCTGGAACAACTATGTCACCCCCGAGTACATCCCCTCCACCCCCGCCCGCGCTGCGCTCTGGGGTCTCTACACCGTCCTCCAGGGCCTCTTCGGCACTGGTATCTGGGTCCTGGCCCACGAGTGCGGCCACGGCGCCTTCTCTGAGTCCACCCTCGTCAACGATGTGACCGGCTGGGTCCTCCACTCGGCCCTGCTCGTTCCCTACTTCAGCTGGCAAATCTCCCACCGCAAGCACCACAAGGCCACCGGCAACATGGAGCGTGACATGGTCTTCGTCCCCCGCACTCGCGATGCTCAGGCCAAGCGCCTCGGCAAGTTCGTCCACGAGCTGTCCGAGCTCACTGAGGAGACCCCTCTCTTCACCCTGATCATGCTCATCGGCCAGCAGCTGATCGGCTGGCCCAACTACCTCATGACCAACGTTACCGGCCACAACTACCACGAGCGCCAGCGTGAGGGCCGTGGCCAGGGCAAGAAGAACGGTTTCGGTGGCGGTGTCAACCACTTCGACCCCCGCAGCCCTCTGTACGAGAACCGTGATGCCAAGCTCATTGTCCTCAGCGACATTGGTATTGCCATCACCGCCGGTGTCCTCTACTACCTCTGCAAGAACTTTGGCTTCACCAACATGCTTGTTTGGTACTTCATTCCCTACCTCTGGGTCAACCACTGGCTCGGTATGTATTTCCCCTTCGCTTTCGATCGATCGATTCGTCGGTCTAGGCTTTCTTGTTGCGTTCGTGTTGTACTGACTCTTGTCGCCTTCTAGTCGCCATTACCTTCCTCCAGCACACCGACCCCACTCTCCCCCACTACACCGGTGATGAGTGGAACTTTGTCCGTGGCGCCGCTGCCACCATCGACCGCGAGATGGGCTTCATCGGCCGTCACCTCCTCCACGGCATCATCGAGACCCACGTTCTGCACCACTACGTCAGCTCCATCCCCTTCTACAACGCCGATGAGGCTACCGAGGCCATCAAGCCCGTCATGGGCAAGCACTACCGCGCTGACGTCAAGGACGGCCCCGTCGGTTTTATCCGTGCCATGTACCGCAGCGCTCGCATGTGCCAGTGGGTTGAGCCTGTGCAGGATGCTGAGGGCCCCGCCAAGGGCGTGCTGTTCTTCCGCAACCGCAACAACCTGGGCATGAAGCCTGCCGTCATGAAGCCCCAGTAATTTAATGTAGTAAAGCAACGGACAAAGCTCAATGGGGTGGACGGTTGTTTTTATGTTGTTGTCGTCGATGTGTTGTCAGCGTTGAATTGGTTCCCCGTTCGGTCAATTTGGAGTCGTTTGGGTTTGTTATGAAAGGTCGAACGACGCGCGCGCACAACGCCGCTTTTTTTTTTATGATACCTTTTTTTTATCCCCCCTCCCCGCAAGAGAGAGAGTGGGGGAGAACAAAAGGGAGCCCTAGATATCAGAAGTTCACATGCACGGGAATGAAATGAGAAGCAAGCAAAAGTCTTGGAGAAGGCGGGGGGTTGGGTTAGAGAGAGAGAGAGAGATCAACCAAGACATGATCAGACGATTAGAGCAAGATAGATGAACCTGACAGAATCGAAGGTTTTTCGTTCGGCCAATTTCCTAACGGCGTCCCAGTTTGTAGCAATCTTTTGGTTTCCGCTCGCGTGAAATGTATGAATCCGGAGTTTTTGGAAGAGCGAGGTGCCGAGTGGGAAAGAGGGGGAATCTTGGGGAGGTGGACTAGCGAGGGCCGGGGCGTCATACATATAATCGCAGAAGGCGTGGTTGGTCCCATGGGCTTATTAACGAACACGGAAGACACGGGACTTGCACTATTTTTTTTTTCTATTCCCCGCCGACCTTTTTTTTGACTAGAAGAAAAAAAAATGCGGGGAAACCAGAGCGGCCAAACGCGCGGGTCAGTCGCATGACGTTTTTTATTTTTGGGAATGGGTTCGTGCGATATCGATAACGAAAGGTTGCCAAGCCAGGGGGGGCTGTCGTTGTTTCTTTTCTTTTTTTTGGACTGCGAGGACGAGGATGAGGAGGAGATTGCTGACTGGTTCGTGCATCGGGGAATACATCAGATCGGGAAGGGTGGGTTTCTGCACGGGCGGAGTATAAGTCAGTGGTGGTGGTGGGTTGGGGGGGGGGAAATTCCAAGTACTGAGCGGCAGTTTCTGTGTTATTCCGTCAAGTTTCCGCTTACCAATCTTGGACTACAAAAAGAGTAGAACAGGGGGGGTGTTATGCTTGAGGGCAAGATTAAATACAGAGTTGATTTTGTTGTTCGGGTTGATGAAGAGCCTTCGTTGTCCGCACTATTGCTGATTGAACATGTCTCGAACATTCACAAGCGTAGATAGCTTTTCCCTCAGAAACTAGAACGAGATTCGATTCTGACATTATTTTAAGGACTAGTTAACCACTATTCACCATATTTTACGCTCGATGAGTCTTTGTTCTATTTTCCCCATTTAACCGGCTGGTTGTGATATTACCCTATACCTTGCTTGCTAACTGGGACCGAGAGGGAACAATCGTGACGTCAAAATTCGAGATGCGGAAAAAGATCATCTATAATGGATAAGTGTAAACTTTGAATATAATCAAGACGCCGAAATAGTCGTAGAAAGTGGTGGTCGCGGTACTCAAGCTATCCCTGCCTCAAAATAGGCTCGGTTTTTCTCATTGCCAAATACAAAAGTGCTGGACACAACTGCATTCAGCAACCTTAGCTGTGATACCGTCAAGTGGTATTGATCATCCGTAAATAGTTGTGTTTCTTGTCTTGAAGTTGATATTGGATGATGACAAGTCTTCTTGTGCTAATGAATGCTGATATAACATGCACGCACATACTCAAGTCGGGCTGAGTATGGAAAATATGAGAGAGATAAAAGTTGTTTATGTCTAATTGAATTTGCCATCTGTGGCCTTCCGTCCTCTAGCGGAAGCGACTTTAATGCATTTCCTTACAAATAACACCCCAAAAATGACTTTCTATGATAAATACAGAAGAAGGATGTGCCCGATCCCTTATGCTCTATGCGCGCTTAAATGCAAATGGTGAATGTTTCCCTCGATCGTCATGATGAAATGGTAAATGGATATAAAACTCCGAAGTCGTGCGAAGAATAAAAACATGAGTACTCAGGTCGAGTGTCTTAGAGAGCGTAACTTTTGGAACCAGGGATCTTCCACGGTTCTTTTTGCCCCTTGGTCGGGGAGGCATCCCAAACTGGAATTCTGGATTGGGGAGCGGTTCTGTTTGACATCGTTAGAATGAGAATGTATGCATGTAGAAAGAGGGGTGCTCACCTTGTTTGGACTTGCTGAGCAAGTTCGTATTCACCGGAAGTTCGCTCCTCGGCTCTTGAGGTCGTCCTGGCGAACACCTGGTTCTTTACCGGGGGTGGGGATGTCCTGCGTGGGATGGTAAAGGACATCCTACGCGGGATTGCGGTTGGCCTGCGTGGTGTCGAAAACGACATCCTGCGCGGGATTGACGACTTCCTCCTCAATGGAGTTGGCGGAAAGTTGCTCTTCTCTTTGATCGGTGTCTCAGGCACAGTGGGACTGGGCAGCGACTCTGGTTTGTCGTCTGTTGCTGACTGCTTGATAGACTTGCCATTGGCTGGCGTGTCACTGACGGTGGTTTCAGGTTGCGGCTTAGGCATGTTGACAACTACCTCCTGGACAACCTCCTTCTTAACCGATGTGCTATCCGAGTTCGTTTCACCCGTTAGTTCTGGCTTAGGCTCTTGTCTGGGCTCTTCCTTGTGCTCTGGCTTGGGCTGTTGTTCAGGCACGAGCTTGACATCACTCTTTTTCTCTTCAACGACCTCGGCCTTGACGGTCACATCATTCATGCTGATATTACTCTGCACTTTCGAGACTTCCTCCTTGGTTGGGGCGTCGTTGACAATAGGCTCAACTTGTGTCTCTGGCGCAATGTCACTCATGTCATCCTCGACAGGTTCAGGCTTCGTCTGCGCGTCGTTCATGATGGGCTGGCTTGGCAACTCCGGCTTCTTGTCGGCTGTCACATTGACGGATTCACGCTTAGCCGTGATTTTGTATCTGCTGAGCTCGGCCATAAGCTCTGACTCATCATCACTTGAAGTCTCCTCCTCCTCCTCCTCATCTGTGATCGATGCGTCGCACGTACCGACCTCAGACTGCAGCTCTACCTTCACATCGCTGGCCTTTCGTTCCTTGGTGACTTCCACCTTAACGGGTGCAGTGCTGGCCTTGGGCTCGGGCTGCACCTGTGGTTTATCGGCGAGGTCTGTCAACATCTGCTCGATGGGCTTGTTGTTGGTCGTTGTGTTGGTTGTAGGGGATTGGAGAGGTAGATCTGTCTCATCATCGCCGATGATTCCCTCTTCGGAAAGCATATCGTTGATGAATGCGTCGCTCACGTTGAGAATGCTCTTGACGGCACTCACAGCAGCAGGAGTCGATCTTCCAGACTCCTTCACTGTAGGGCCAGCCATAATCCATCGCACCAGGTGACGGGGAAGGGTCGATAAGAAGCAAAACTCATAAGCACCCTCCCGGTTGGATATGTAGATTCGCAGCTGATCCTCAAGGTCGTCAATGTGCAAGTCACTAGGCTGTTTATCCGCAACAGCAGCGCAGTGCATCCCGTTCAGAGAGAGCTGGCGATAGATTCCACCGGTCTTGAAGAATTGAGTTTGTTCTAGCTTGCGGATAAAGCTTTGTCGTTGATCAGCACTCCTCACGCGAGGACTGCGGAAATGTTTCGCGATACTGTGAAGATAAATTAGCGGAGTGCCTTAAGTAGTTTGACGACGAAACGTACCGTAAAAGGCCTCGGGCCTGTGCAGCGGTGAAGCTTGTACCGGTTCGTTGAGGAGTCGCGTCTTGTTCAAGATGTGTCATCTCTTCAACGTGGGCGGATAGATATCGATCCTCCAACTCAGCCCAAAGAATTAAAGGTTCAAGACCCCAAACGTCCTCGGCAGGGAAATCCAGGAGAACAGTGCGGTCAAGAAACTGCTGTCGGACAGACTGCTTATCCCCAATGAGAAATCCGGAGGTTGCAGGAGCAAGTCTGACTACACCGTCTCGGAATCGAACAGGAAAAATTGGTCGGGAAAGCAAAGATCGGTGGTTGAGGAGGTGTCCGCACTCGGTCAAGGAGTCATTGAGCGACAATAGCATCTCTTTCGCTTCTTCCACGGATGTCTCTGTCGGGTCCAAATCCATCAGGTCGTTATAAATAAGACCGCAGTCATACTTGGGGACCTTCAAGAACCCCGTGAAGAACGACTTGAGGCCTCTGTAGTGGTCGCTCAAGTCAATCTTTGTGGGGATAATCAGCTCTGGCGCCCAGACACAGCTTGACATCGAATACCAAAGGAGCGAGCCATTGTGGACGACTCCAATATAGGGCTTTTGGTTGAAAAACGACCTGGTCTTGAATTAGGCATGACGGTTATGATGGGACGAAGACTTGGCATACCTGAGCTTGACCTTGTTCTCTTCAGAGAGAGTTGGAAGCATCTCATCCAAAGCACGGTAGAATTTCCTCAAGTGCGGATACCAAAAAGTGGCGGTCGATCCCTGAGCCTTTTGCAAGCTGTCGAGAACATCAAGCCAAGAGTAATTGGGGGAAATATGCAACGTCTCATGGTAGAACTGCTTCAGAACCCCGCACTCGGCAGCTGTAGATTCCCAGCTCTCGGGAGTTGGGAGCACAGCAGACTTCAAGAGCCAGTAGTTGAGGTGGTTCAGCAGACAGTTGCTAGGTTTCGTCCAGCTCGACTCGAGAAGGCAAAGCTCATGGTTCTCAAACGTATCCCTGTGGTAGCTAGTTAGCGCACGTGCACTCTAATTTGCAGGTTCTAGAGCTCCCCATACCTGACCTGCCGGCGGGTCTTTTCTGTAGCAGGGGACGCCTCGCATGCTGCGTGGATGCGTAGGTAGAGTTCCATGACTCGACGAGGGAACTCGACTTTTCCCTGGCTGTTTTCCTGTCGGATACCCTGCAGAATCTGAAGATAAAAGTCGACGTCGTCCTTTGTCCTTGCGCCAAGTTGGGTGTCGAGGAAAGCCCAGGGGCCGAGGCCATCTTGACGGCTTATGGGCTTTTCGAGCAGGAGGAAGCCAAACTTCTCGTGGTCGAGCATGTATCGTTTGCAAATGATGACAAGTTTTGGAACTGGAAGATAGATTTCTGAAAGAGGCCTCCTCTCCCCGTCCTCGCACAGCACCCTAATACCCCTCAAAGTCGCCATCTCAGACGAGTCCTTGGGTATTGAGAAGCCGTAGGTACCCCACTCAGCCCGAAAACGGGTTAAGAAGGTTGTGGGATCCTCATCCGCCATGCCGGCCCATGTTGATAGTAGTGACATGACATCCATCCTGGCCAATTATGCTCAAACCTGGATTTGGAGATGGGCACGCATTCAGGACGGTCATGTTGATATAGGTCTGGCCGACGTACGTGCCTTATGAGGTGGCGGCAAAAGCCCATGACGACCCAACGACCGCCCAAGCAACAACCACGTAGCGAGGCGGAGCGGTCTGGCTCGGCCCACCCAATAAGGGGGTTGGAATAGGAGGCTGGGCCCGACCATCCGTGAGGCTCCCAGACGATCCGACATGGATACAGGGCAAAGGCAGGCAGCCAAAAATGAGTCAGCAACCCGGAGAAGTTCCTGGTAAGACACGTTGAGTTGCCAGTTTTTTCGGTTTTTTTGTTTTTTTTGCCAATCCGGTTCGTGAAGCATCACCCCCACTACATAATCGAGAGACTAGTCTACATGTCAACTGACCTTAGCCCCCCTGCTAAGTTGATTATTGCTGGGATTTCTGTCTAAGATATTTTATTATTAAAAAATCTTGTTTAAAAATAATAATAATAATGCTTTTATAATTCTTTTTTTAATATTTTTTATTATAAACTTTTTTTTTTCTTAACGATACTTAATTACATAAGCCTCAATGAGAGCGGTGTGAGGCCCAGGTGGAGTAGTGTCGCGTGCGGGGGTGGCAACGCTGTCCACTTGGCCAGCCCTGATTCAACAGACCGCCTTAGATGAGGCGTGCGACATGAAAACTGCCCTCAATTACCAAAAATGCGTCATAAATGTCAATTTTCTGCCAATTGCTACGAGCATCTGACCAGAGTCGATTCATCATGTCATGCATGAAGAATGCAGGTTGATGCATGTGCTATGCTAGCTCGCCTTTGGGATGAGAGGGGTTGTTGGTGGTGACAATCTTCACTGCCTTGGTGGTATTGGTAGACTAACGTCGGATAAGGTTAGATTGACCCAGTGATAGGCCCCTGACTCAAATCAAGTTGTCTTGGGTGGGTGTGAGCACGTGAAAGTCTTGGGTAGTAGCTTGCAGAGGTGCCGTCTCACCAAAGCTGTGAGGATCCGCACCTCCCGTTGCGTCCGTTAGCCGGTCAGGCCAAATGATGAGTCCATAATCGCGACTAGGGCTTGCCGCGCTCCGCACGGTTTGATCCAATACGCAATAGATATCTAAAACGAAATAGCTAAACCAACTATTACATGCACATCCATCTACATGTATAGGTCACGTGACAGTAGGCCAGTAGGGAAGTAAGTAATATAGTTCTGATCTGATGCTCGCAATTACAGATGCGGATAACAGAGGCTAAGGATCAACCGTGTGTTAAGGGGGATCAGGTCGTAACAAAAACTATCACATTCATGAAGCGACGAAATCTGCTACTCTCACGGGCACTAACGCCAATTTTCAATAGCTACTAAATCTTAGGCTAGGTTATAATATATTCTATTTTGCCGCCTTAAAGGTGTGAAGGTGGTTGCCAACCCAGTTTTCAACTCCCTTGAAAAAGTCCTCGACATTCAGCCCTGAAACAAAGCCCATTTTTGCTAATACCTCCAGAGCTGGTTTACCATAAGAATAAACCTTGCCGACGGCACTTACAAAACGATGCTTTAATAAGAGTTAGCAATTTGACAGTCCAAAAAAGCCACATACCAAGTTGAGTCAAGATTTTAGCTAAACTGACCTGGAAGGGCTTGTTGCTCTTGTCATGATAGACAATCCATCGATTTGCTCCAGTGTCGTCCTTTTGGCCATATTGGAATGCTTCGTCAATTTTGATCTTACTTTCATGCTGAAGCTTTAGGAAATCGGCCAACTTGGACTTTTGCACAAATATTATACCGCTCTTCCCCTCTTTCACGTGGGCCTTTAGCTCTATGCCCATAGATAAATCTCTCAGGATGTATCTTACCTTTGGAAGAGTTTTGAAATGAGCCTTTGCAGTACTCTTCTTCTTTCGCTGACAACATCTGCTTCCAAGTGACCTGAATCACTGTACTTGCGTCGGTCACATCCGAAGTGATCAGATCGCCGAATTCAACAGTTGCGACGGAGGTTGATGCCATTTTGGGTGTTCAAAAACTCGCAGGATCAGGCTGAGTAAAATTTTACTGAGCAATATGGTATCGGAGGGCTGGGACATCAACTTGGGACTATCCAAATTTATATAGCACAATACTAGGCCTCTTGCGCCAATTACTGAGGTCTTCGTTTAGCTTGTACGACAGCGTCAAAATTGGGTCAAAGAGCCCTAGCGCGATTTCTTGGCCAGCTGAATGACACGTCATACTTACTGAAATAGTCATTGAAATTCGCGCTTAGATCGTTCTGATATCATATACAGTTTTGTAGCTACCCGGGCCTTGGCCCATGCTTACTAAAAGCATGATTATTGTTGCGCTAAATCATCTTGAGATCTAATATTGACTTCAAGCGCTTTTGGGCAGTTACGTGGCTGGCTGAATAATGCACTCTGCAAACTAAAATTGATATTGAAGTTAACGCCTGCTTCTTTCGGAGATTCCATGTCACTTGGCCTAACGCGATGAATCACGGTGCAGTTTTGTGGCTGGCTGAGCCATAGCTCATGTATGCAGAGGCGAGATCACGGCTGCATATCCGTACTAACTCAAAAGATCCGAACCTACTCGTGGGTCTTGGCACACAAGCTAACTAGTGGAATGCTCTCTCGTAAACGGAGATTACTGGGTGACTAGACCGGATTGACCCTCACCACGATTGATACTTATTAGATATAGTGAACTGGTCTGAACAAGAGGGGTCAAGGCTTATGACTGAGATAGAATTCTTCGAGTTAGCGAGATAACTCTTTTTACTATCTATATTGATTTGAAGCGCTGTGGCTTGCAGGTCACAAAGGTTGAAAATCGATAAAAGTGAAGTGGTCTCCTGCATATGTTCCACCAACCAAAATCTCCAAGCCCGGTGAATGTGGGCGAAAGTGGTCGGCCACTTAATATTGAGGCCAGAACTAATGCATCTTATCCTATGAAGGATTGGCACTCTAACTTCTTGCATGTATAAACAAACTTGACTGGCCAAATTGCAGCTAGTGCTACGCAATAGCTTCCCAACCCGGGTCACCCGCAGTTTCTTGGCTGGCTGAACTCTAGTTCAGGTACGATGGAATTCATATCAAAACTATTTCTCCACTATTTATCATATCTGATATCCGCCATTGACTCGATGGGTTATTGAGTAATTGCTTGGTCAGATCACTGCGACATTTTACGCAATAAGATTGGCGGCGTTGCTTAGTTTTGGTTAGTGGTGATCCCGACGGGTTTATTCTGGAATGGAAAGAGGATAAAATTTTTCCATAGCTCGGTTTTTAAAAACTGTTGTGTATGATCCCGTTTCATCTTCTCCGCAGTCGGTTACTCCCAAGTATTAAAGCCACAGTAGGCCTATACATATTTATCACTGATATGTTGGTTGGGAGTAAATTTTCCTTATCACTCCGTCTCTATTTACGGTCTTCTTGAAAACAATTCACATTTGTGTTCTTCGACTCCTTCGTCGCTGTTTAAAGATCACAAATATATTCCCACTCTTTTGTACTCCTCGAAGTCAATAGTTTTACTATTATTCCACTGTGTCCTCATTTTCTTCAGAGGCCCTTGGCTTATCTCATTTTTTTATGTTGCCATACTCTTAAATTTAACCAGCGACACACATTCCTCAAATCCATTCAATATTGACTCTCCAGAACTAAAAAGAAAAAACAAAATTATATTACATTGCAAAAACAAACGAAAATGACCTTGCCAACACCATTATTACATGTCCTGAATGGGAATCAAGGGAATGGATTTATCCTGGACTACTCTCAGGATGGGCGACGTTATTTCATCCTCTTTGACGGAGGCGAACGACAGACAAAACCCTTCAACAGGGATTTCCAAGAACAGGCGATATTTTCGCGATTACTAGTTTCTGCTGCAAGAGAGGTATGGTTACGTGCTGCCATTGGAGGCACAGATAACCTTCCCTTCAATCCCACTGCTCTGGTTGGTCTTCAATCACATGACCCCTATCAAGGATTATTGGCCCTTCTCCAATCATACAAGGAATTGGGCATCACGGAAACACAGGATTTATTCGGTGGGCCTTATCTGCTGCCAAATCCAGTGAATATCCAAGATGGTTGGAAGGTCCCTCCAATTGTGAAAGGGAGATACACCGCCATCGATGAAATCTTGAAGACTTGGAACTTTACGCGAGCGCTTAAAACCCCCTTGTCTGATTATTTTCGAGGACTGCGCTTCATATTGCCTGGATTCGATAAAATGGCATCTTATTGGCATCTTCCAAACGTCAGTCAAGATACGGACAAAGTCACAGAATTACTTGGACCGTATCCGAATAGTCAGAGCATTCTTTTGCAGACCTTGTCATCCAGCGGTGGGATTGCTTTGCTTGCAACTAACACGCCAACCGACCGAATCTCTTCCTATTGCCTCAAACAAGACAATCCGCATTTTTCCATGTACCAAATCCAAGGTGGTGGACCCGAAACTTACCAGAAGCCCGATATTCCCATCAGTGTTAGCGAAGAATTTTCATTATGGGCTTTGATGGAACTCGGATATAATTACCTTGGTCTCTCCAACGAGGAGAAGGAAGAGATACCGGCCTTGAAGGAGGAAAATCAGCTGTGGGTCGCACTTCCTTGGGCCTTATCAAAGTTATCCGTATCCAAGTCCGAAAGGAGAGTGGCTAGCTGGTCTGCTCTAAGAGCCAGCTCTCAGGACTCAGATTGGGTTCAAAAAGTTGAAATGAGCCAGCCAAATGATTTCCACGTACTCTTGGCAATTGAATACCTCGCTTCAGTACTGAAAAACGTCATTCAGAGTATGAAGACCTCGGATGCCCAGAGTTCGAGCCTAGCTAGGTACCTCAAGGCTTTGAGGGCGAGGCAAGAACAGTATCTTGGGCTGTGTAAGGCTGAAACCCAGGGGCCACTAGTTCTTACCGATAAGACGAGTCCCGTTTTGCCTTTTCCGACAAATCAGTTATTGCGGCAAGTTGGCGAGAGGTTGAAAGATGGTTGTATAGGGGAGGACAAGTTGGTCAATATCTCTTCGGAAGTCATTCGGCTTGGTATATTTGGGTTCCAACAACTGAGTGACGGTTCCTATGAAGCTTACCCTGAACTATGGTTATATTGGATGAACTCTCCGATTGATGGTCGAATGTTCAAATGGGCTGAATTTTACGCCGATATTCTTAACGCTACGGCATCGAAGAAATTCTACTCAACATTCTCGGCGAATAACTATTTCGTCAGCCCTCAGGGCTCCGAGAATGTCTATGGTGGCCTAAGACCCTATGAACTCGTCGGGTTGGCGATGGCGAGAACTGCCTCTAACACGTCTCACCAGACCTCATTGTTTTTACCAAATGCAACGATGCTCGACTGGAAAGCCGTCCACCGACTTGCCAAGGCATTTGGAACTAGTATACCGAATATATTGGGACCGGGGAAACTTTCTCTCCAGCGGCCACGGGTTAACACGGTCTACTCGACACTCCATGGGTCTGACCTAGAAACACAAGAAGCCCTCGTGGCATCACCTCCAGAAGTCATACCTGATCTTAGTTCCATAAACTTCGACGGGTTAGACCTAGCCATTTCAAGAACGAAGGATATACTTTACACAACGCGCAATGACTTTGCTCCTCGCATCGAAACCTACAACGGCTCCAGTATGAAATTGTTTCAACTTTACTTTCAGTCTTCGGCGGCCAAAGAAAAATTCTACCTGCAGGTGGATTTTGAGGTATTTCCGCAAAAACCTGTAATTGACCCCAAGGGGCCTTATCCGCCCCCATTCAAAGTAGCGGCGAAGATGCTGCGGTACGGTTTGAGAATCATTGAGGTCGCTGGGGATGATAACACAGATTGGCATCTCGCAATATTTGGCCCAAATCCTTCTGGACGAGGACCTCATGTACCATATCGAGCTGTCCTCCACAAAACAGAGGGTGAGAGCCATCTTATGAGAATGGAGTATCCCGAGGGGTCTGGGAGATACTTTGCGTTTTATGAAAGACTTGGGGAAGTATCGAAATTGCCCGATCCAGTGACTATTTCTGTCATAAAAACAGCGACTGAACTTTCAGACGGTAATTTTAAGGAATGCACTTTCCGGTTTGAGAATGTGGAAAGCAGCATTCCTGTCCAAAGCCCCCCTCTGAGTGCCGGATCAACTCGCCTTGACAAGTTCCTTGGCTCATCTTTTAACCAGCATGGAAGCACATATCCCAAGGTCCTTAAACTTCCATTTGTATTGGGAGTAGTGCTTGGTTGCTCGGTTGATAGAATCGCTGCGAGCCTCAGTGCTGGACTTCCAGTAGGGTTAATGGATTCCGGGCTCTGTGACAACTTCATAGTGGATACAGAACAGTCCACCATTGTTTGCGGCCACACCAGCCTTGGCAGCCAAGTCCCTCTTAGTGGTGAAATCCTTTGCGTGAGAGATTCAGCAGTTGCAACTTTGGGTTTGAATCCTGCTCTGAAAATACAACTGGATAAACTCAAGGTCGGGATTGAGAACATCAACAGCGCCCAATGCATTCTTACAGTCAAAACAACGGCCACTCTCACTGTCGAAGATGGTACCCACTATCCACTTTCAGCCAAGGTGTCCATTAGTTTAGGTGTCGCAGACGCAAAACTCCCTTGTTGGTCCTTGCGGTTTGACGGAAGGCCATATGGCAACCAGATTTTTGCGTCATTAAAAGCTGAGGCCTTGTCTAAAAAGGATACGAGTTTTATGAAGCAGCCCATCGCATTTTGTAAATTGCCTCTGCAAGATGCTGTGCACGAAGGATCCATCGTGGATCTTGAGCTGATGTACCAACAAAATGACTATGGCTTGCCTGCCTCTACTCTCATCGCTGTCAATTTCAACACTGCCTTGAATGAATGGCAAGACTGCCTTCCCGAAAACTTCCCCACCGGAAGGATTCAGGCTTCCGAAGATCCATCCGTCAGAGTGGACGTTCAAAATCCAACGTATGATGGTCATGCACGTGTCAATGTCCTAATTAATTTTGGCTGCCGTTTGGATGATTCCAACTCACGTATGACTTACTTCACACTGTCAGCTAAGTCACTAATTCACTTGAGCGACTATGAGTATCGGCTTTCATGGTCCCCAGAAAATCAACATGATATCATCAGCCCAGATGATATATTGACTGCCCTAAAACATTTTGGGCTTGAGTCGACGTGGAAAAAAGTTGAGGAGAATATGCCTATAGCAAAAGATAGTCTAATGAATAGCAGAGTCAGATCTGGCTCGCTCAGACTTCAAAAATCAGCAAACCGTTTTATTTCGGACGAATTTGAGTTGGACTTTTACTCAGACCTGGTTCCACTTGTTATGGGATCAATAGATATCAAATTGCAGCTGTCGGCAGCAACTATGCATTTGCAAACTTTCTATGGGGTAATTAAGTGTGAAGGGAAAGGTATATTGTGGATCAGAGACCGCGCCCTATATGCGGATGTGAGACTACCTCAGAAGGCTATCCCAGGTAAGTCAAAAAGCTCGAAATATGTACAAGTATCTTGGCTAATTATTGTATTTTCTTTTGTGTTTCTATCAGGTTTTGTGACGATCAGAAAGATATCTGGGACCTCACTTTCTGAGCTGCTATCCATACCGAACATTGCAGGTCTTTCTCTTTTAAACGGGGCCTCAAAGTCTTTCAGCGCTGAGATGGAGACTGTGCAGCTTCAACTATCAAGCTGGGATAATAGGTCTTTTTTGCCAAAAGATGTCAGCAGCATAAGTTTCAAGTTCGATCCATTCGAAACTTTTTCTATTGAAGGTGTTGGAACCATACGATCCGTTCAAGGTTCGTTTGAAATAGAATCTTCTGGAAACCCAGAAAAACAAGACAACATACGGTTCTATATTTCCGGAGAAACACTTGAGCATTTATTCTCTATTGTTATATCGTCGCAATTTCAGTCAGAAAACCTAGTCGCAACATTCCATCCAATGGAGGAAACATCTTTCTCTGCGATTGCGGCAAGATTTTTAACACCTCAAGCGACCACGGCCTTTGACCAAATCATTGAGAATTTACTTGTAGATTCATTCATTCTGAATCTTGCAGCCGCTGGTTCTGATTTCATAGTTGCGTCTTGTGAGATTACTTTTGCACAGAATGCATATGTACTTCTCAATGACGTCAGGATTAATGGCATTCGATTCGGCTGCGATCTCGAATCAGCTTCGGATGGAAGAAAAAGTTGGAAAAACCACAAGCTCTTCTGGACAGAGTCTACACCCAACTTTTCAGGGGAAATCAAAATTGAGGAGGTACCAAACTCCAATGATGGGGTAGCCCTGACATTCAAGTCAGCAACACACAACGCCACAGCCCTTGGTCTGCTAGACAGATTTTCCATTCCTCATCCTATCTCTATCGATGGACCAACAGAAATGAATAAGGATGAATATTTGAATATCCCTATCAACTACTTGATGGGAGGCTTGGGCGTTGAGCCAACCAAGTTTGTCATTCGTGATCTTCATATTCAAGTAGATGCACCACAAAACCAGAGTCTCGTGTTACTCAGCTCTCACCAAATAACCGTTGGGCTTATTTATTTGAAGCTTCTTTACACCCATACTGACAATGCTACGTTGGCAACATTCGGTGGGGTTGTCAAACTTCTTACTGGGGTAGAAATACCAGTGACCTTCAAGCACGCAGACGAAGGAGAACGCTACTGGGGTAGATTCTCCATTGCATCCCAACCGTCCGAGAAAGTTCATTCTAGTTACCCTTCTTTTGATAGCTTGGCAGCAAGACTCCTGCCTAATGCAGAAACCATCGTCATATCACCCAGCTCTGGGGTGCCAACAACTCTCCCCGTTGTATCAGGCGAAGTCTCATTCATACGTGGCCAATCTGGAACCCTCTCTGCTCAGATTGATGCTACCGCATGGAACGTCAAGTTTGGTAGTCTTGAGATCAGCTTTGGTGGATTAGAATGTCATGTTTCTGTTACTGAACAAGAACACCCTACGTGGATGGCCGCCATCAGCGGGAAAACTAGTTTTGGCCCATTTGTGTCTATGGTTGGTGCAATGCAAATTTGTACAAGAAAGAAGCCGATTCTTGCGGCAAGACTTTCAAAGGGGACCTCCGGTACTCTAACCAAGGTCAACGACGATATCAAAGCTTTAGTCGGAAATATTTCATCTGACCATGGGAATTGGGATGAAATTAGTCCAAGTGGCGGTGTCGAACTATCACTCGATGCCAATGCAGCGATGTATCTTGACTTTGACACTTCAGCCATTCTCTTCACAGGTTCAATCTCGAATATTGGTGGTGTGGCGGTTATAGGATGTCAATCAAAAGTACCAGAGGAAAGCCGAGAGAATCAATACCTTGTGGCCATAGGATTGGACGATCCCTCAAAGCTTTGGAAAGAACTTGCAGGAGACCTAAGTGAGCACTTCAACTTTCGCTCAGTAACAGCGTTCTTCTCCTCCTCAACTTGGGTTGAAACGGACTTGAAGCCAATCATTGATAACGCCATGATCGTTTCGGAAGAATTCAACAGATTTCCACTAAATGAAAGGGCTTTTGATCAGAAAGACATAGGATTGACTGTTGTTTCTGATTTGTTGTTTTCATCACCAGGACCAAAACAGATTACACCCGGTGCGCAATTTCAGGCTGTGATTTCACTTGATGGAAACAAAGACTTGACGAATGCACTGAAGGGAACAATAGAGCAAGGGAAGTCACCATTGATTATTCTATCGGCTCAAATCAATCGTGGAGAGACTTTATTCGGGGTCACTATCACAGAACTTGTGTTCGCAGGTGGAGCAATTACACTGAAGGCCTGTCGTGGAACCTTTTCCCCAAATAAAGCAGCATCACAAAATTCGAAAGGAGTCCCAACACTAAGTCTCGACTCTGATCTAGAATTCAGACTTCCCAATACCGACACTGTCCTGGCCTTGATTGCTCACACTGATATCACGAAGGAAGGGGCAGACGTCATGGTTTCTTTATCCTATCAGAATGGGGGCGAAACAGTGATAAAAGATCCGTTTGGGGGGATTTTTGGCCTGCAATTTAAGATCCTAAAATTTGAGGGTTCTATAAATCCCCAAGATTCTTCAGGGTCAGGCTCGGTTCCGGCCCAAAAGTCTTCGTTCAGGGTGGAGGGACAAGTCAAAATTGCAGATTTAGACCTCAAGGCGCAACTTCTCTTCTATGCTGGAAAGCCAAAAGTCCTTTCCGTCATATTTAATGACATTCTACCTATCGAAAAGATTTCTGAAGGTATTGTAAATCACATGGAGGAACTTTCCGATGTGAGGCAATGGCCCAGCCGGTCCTATCCTCCCATCCAATTTCACCAAGGGATCATTTATTACTCCTTTCTTAAAGAGAAGGAAAACCCACTCATTGACCCAAATGATTCTAGCTTGGAATATCTACCGGGATTCAACATTCGGGCTTCGATGAGTGTATTTTGGTTCAAGGCTGATGTTATCGTGCATCTATTGCCAAAAAGGGCTGGACTTAAGATAACCGGCACAATGGAGACGCCCATTGATAGAGGATGGCTGAAGCTTTCTCAAAGAGACCCTAAATCAAGTACAGGTAATGAAAAGGGGCCGGACCTGGTATATGTCTGGAATAAACGTGATGATGACCAATATGGTGTAGGCAAGGTAAGAGATCTAACTATTTTGGGCGGCTTTGTTTTAACAAATACAGACACGTTTCGAAATCAATGCCAAAGTTTCCTTGTTCCAAACAAAAGAATTCTCCTGCACTATAGCTTATTTAGCCTCCAGTAACGAATGGAACGGTTCTCATACATACGATGGAGCAGCAGACCAAGTAGGAAAGGCTGAGTCAAGTGTGCGAATCGCGTATTACAACGGCCGCTTCTGGGTCACTGGTTTGAATGTCGAGAAAATATGGGAAAACTTGGCCCTGGATAAAGCTCTATATGATGCTTCTGAGAGAAAGGACCCCAATGGCTGCGGAAAACTTGTTGACTTGATATTTGATAGAGTACTCAAGTTCAAGTATTCTTTCAACATCAACCTTAGCACCACTGATGGAGACAGTGAACCCGGTATCGAGGCAACCATCTCAACTAAGGTCCGTATTATGATAGGCGATACAGGCTCTTCTTTGGACGAGATAGACCTACCCGAAATATCGGTGAGGATGATGTTTGACGTTCCAAATCTGGAAGCCCTCGTCAATTGGCTTTTTGAGTTCGTCCGCAATAATTTACCGGCTGTGGCGGATTTCATTCTAGATCATCCAGTCGAGTTTGCCAAAATAATTGTCTGGATGAATGCAAAGAAGTATTCTAAGGAGCTTGTGAAAGCGCTTCTTTGTCGTGGAGTAGACACGGAAAACATCAGAAACAGATTCATGGAGCTCGACCCACCCGAAAAGCCTACTCCACAACCGGTGGAAGATAAATGTATTTGCAATGGACGCACGTGGGAACATTTGGTTTGCATGATGGGTCGGTCATATGATAGGGGTCGATGGTAGGATTGATCAACCACATGCAATGCATCTGCGTCTAAAGTAAACAATAAAGTTACCACAAAATAATTGCTATTAGAGGTATTTCATAGTCTATCGTTATCAGCATGTTTAGACTCTTACTGCAATCACTTCCC
The DNA here is from genome assembly GCA_020809705.1 of Calonectria ilicicola. Classification (NCBI taxonomy): domain Eukaryota; kingdom Fungi; phylum Ascomycota; class Sordariomycetes; order Hypocreales; family Nectriaceae; genus Calonectria; species Calonectria ilicicola. The sequence goes on along the minus strand of CP085828.1, from coordinate 390,140 downwards.
CTACAGCAAGTATAGATGGCGATTGAAGCTAGTATGCTAATGCCTTATGTATGAGATGGGGCTTGAAGCATCAACCTTCCCGCAGTTACCTACAACGCTTGATTATCCAGGCATTTAAGATATCGTGCAGCCTCCATCCACAGTCCCTTATTAATTAGTGAACATCGGGGCCGCCGCAGCCAAAACTAATTCTGCTCGAATTTAAGCTAAGAATCACAATGCTTACTTATATTAACAGACGCGAATTATAGCTATTTCATAAGTAATAATTATTCTAAAAAAATAATAGAAAAACGTAAAGAGAGAACAATATTTCGAGTGTTGTATTGCAAAATACAATCATCGCTCCGATCTTCACCGCGGCATGGTCACTCATGAGATCGTATCATTACTGGACTTGTAATTTGTCATCCACTTAGATCCCCTAACACCTTTCGACAAGCACATGGCTAATTGTAAGGGTCTTATAAAGTCTAATAGAGGGGGGTCATTAAATTCTTGTAACCACCCCTTCATTTTAAGTTGACGTGGTCAAAGCCTAACCACATTGGATATGGAGACGGGGAAGCGACTTCCGGGGAAGCCTCAGTGCCATTTTTAGAATGAAGAGACTTTGCCAAGGGGATCCTAGCTAAATCCGTCAGAGGAGATACGCAAGAGTAAGTGTGCTGATCGCCGTTGTTGTGGGTGGTGATCGTAGATCGCCGACAACCCCGCACTGATGGGAAGGTTGAGTTCATTCAACTGCTCGTTAAGCGACTCTGGTTTGCCCAGAAGCTTAGCGAGATACAAGACGACCAATTAGAGGAATTGATGGTGCTTCCATGTAATCGTCAAAATGCTCAAAGTTTGTGGATGGCGCTCCAAACTTTGGGGCGGTTCAGGCCTGGATTTGCAATGGCAGCTTGGCTCGCGTAATTCAGAAATCTACCTCAACAAAGATGAAAAGGGCCCACAAGACTGACATATTAAGAAGAAACATTGATATTGATCATAAATAAATAGTATAGACGATAAAATAAAAATGCTTTACCGAGAATTTGGGATAGGAATGACATATTTGGATACAACAATTATTCAGTAGTAGTTGGATATGGCGATGGGTTCCTGGATGTGTCAAGCGTCATTATTTATGCTTCTTATGCAGGCATGCTTGCCAACGGCGAATACACAGATGGCGGTATCATGTGTCCATCCAAACACCCATCCCTTGTCTTAGCTTGAGCAGCAGTTCCCTTAAGATGAGATCAATCTGGCCCAGATCTCTCCCCGATGCAAGCCCTCTTTTGCCACCTTATTTTTTGAGACCCCTGTTGTCACACCGACTCCCTTACATGGAAATCTAGACCACCTTGAAGACGATAAGCTCACAATTGGGAGCTGCTCGTTGCTACCAATGTTTCGAGGAAGAATGGGCTAATGGCTTGGCCTCGTCAATGATCGATCTAGTCCCAGAACCCAAATAACTTTGCATGCTTCCGCGTAATTGGAAATCCAGTGGTATTGAAGACAGACTTGTGGACCTCTGCTTACCAACTGAGCTGAAATCTGAATCTAGTGGATCGAGTCAACAGGCCCACACACAGCACCAGCGAGAGTGCTGGTTGACCATGACGTAGTATTATCAACAAACAGGCCGGTACCAGCCAATACTCTCACGGAAATTATGAAGCAGTGGTTTATCGGATCACGAGCCGAGAAAGTTGATGTGCGACTGGTGGCTTGCGAGATCCGTGGTCTGCGACTGAGTGAATCTTCATTGTTCTAGGGTACATCAATCGCCAGGCCGTTTTCGGTCATCGCCACCGTGGCCAAAAATTGCCAGTGAAATCCAGGATTTTATGCTCCTAGATTGACCAAACCATGGGCTTGTGGCTTCAGTGGAGGCAAAGTAACCAGGTCACTGGATTGAGACAACTGGACGTGATTGACCAAGTCGCACCGCTAAGAAACCGGCGCTGTCGCACTGGCATTCCCCTCAGCTGGGCCCTTGGATCGTCGGGAGCTGGACGAGGGGGCGCGCCAAGTTCCAAGACACATGCTCGAATTGCCTAGATGAACTCCACCGCTTGGCTAGCCGGGCACCATGGTCTAGCTCGCCGGGTGTGGCATTTATGGGTGGCGTAGCCAGTGGCAAAAAAAGACCAGCACGAAAATCTCGGGATGGGGGATGGCTGTCTCTGAGGGAGGAGCTTGGAATACATGCGTATGCAATATTGAGATCGTATTCTTAGCGAGATTGGGAAGCACAAGTGTGGGAGGCCACATGAATTTTTGAGGAATGAATTGACCTTTGCACATTGATTTGGTCGGTGCATTGCTTTCTCTGGAAGAACACAGGTCTTGGGCGTACCACTACGTGGGGATAAGCTCAGGGCCCTTTGAACGATAAGGAAGACGACCTTAAAAACCACACGTGGTTTGAGTAGTAAAATGATTGGACATGGATTGCAGTAGCCAAATGGCGCGATATCTTGCAAAGACTATAGAGCTAGTCATCAAAAGGACATTAATAGGCACTGGAAGTACAGCACCAGGCGCTCTTGAGATCAATTGGGAATTACTTTGTTGAAGCCGTTTTGGTTTCGGTATCTACCCCTATTTCGACAATATTGAATACATTGTGAACCACTTCCGACAAATCAAGCAACCGTAGTCATCGGATTCGCATTGTTTGCAACATCATTGACTGCATCTTATGGAAACGAAGCTTGGCATCAATACCGGCTCTCAAGATATGCTCACTAAGTCGATACGCAACATGGACACCAGTCTGGATGCAAGGCGTGTTGACAGATTGTATTAAAACACAAAGTAAAGCACTCGTGGGCTTGAATAGGAACGCTCGCCAGGGACATGATCTGCATGACAAATCTTCTGGGGTCAAACGGCCCAGGTTATGACCGATGATGTGGTGGTTGTTTTTATTTACTTGGAATCCACAAGGCAACGGTGTAACTGGCAATTACGGGTCATAAGAAAGCCGAGTTTAAAGAAGCAAGTGTCTGCTATTAAGAGTGTCATGTCGGAAATTTGGCGGGTCTCGATGGAATGCTTCCAGGCCAGCGGTGCATTGGGATGGGTGGACAGCCTGGCTCGAGCTCGTTTCCCAACTGTCCATCAATGAATGTTTCACTGTTTCATAGAACAGGTCTTCTGTGGCGATTGGCAATTACTAATGGGTCTCGAGAGGCGCCGCCAAAGTTATCGAGGCTGGTCTGGAAGAGGTGCAGTGTGCAATGAGAAATAAACAAAATCCCGGAATCTGAGTCAACGCCTATTGCATGACGGCCCGTGCAAGCATTGCGGAACTTTAGGTCCGTGGCAGCGACGGGAAGGTAGCCGATCGGCAGTTCGGTGGGATGAATGACGGAGGATGCAAGCGGATATTCCTCGTCTTTTATCTGCTTGTATCTGGATGCCCTGACTCATTGGACGGAGTGGCAAAGAAATACTTTGACACAATATTGCAAGATTTGGCGTGCAATGAGCATCAAGATGGTGACTGTGTGTCAATAAATTTCTTGTGGCCGGCTATAGCGATCGCGACACCCTGGGGTCGGGCCGCGACGACTTCGGAGCAGAGTGCAGCCATTGTTCTGCGGTGCTCCTTTACTCTCAGGAAACATGTGCCTGACGCTCAGAGCCGGACTAGGAAATAAACAAGGTTGATTGTTGTAGATCCTATACATAATGAGTGGCGTCCCCTCTTCAAGAAGTTGTTTAAAGCGGGATTGTTTCGTAATACACTCTGTGGTCCCTCGAAGGCGTTTTTTTTTCTTTTCTTTCAGCCAAAAGCCCCAATCTTCAAGCCCACTGCCAAGCCTTGGCCCCTAATAATTGTGACAAAATACGCCAAAAAGGCAGTTATTTGGACCTTGCGATAATTATTGAATATATTGGAAAGAGTGGAGTAGTGGCTACGAATCGAGTTGAGAAGGAGGGAAATTTTGCCATTCGGTGAAGTTGAATGTCTACGGCGTAGAAGTGGCAGCAATTCGCAGATTGGTCCAGACTAGTCTTTTGCAGGAATATAAATGCCCCAGGCTTCAGAATCTCTGGTGTTGTGGCCAACATGACAAGAAATAAGATAGACGTCTGGATTTTCTTATAATACATGCTACAGCTGGCGTTATAAAGACACTTTCCGTCTTCCGAAGTCGCCCCACAGCAAAATCTGTGAGCGGGCCGGAACGGGTATCAACCCACCCGAAAGGAAGGCGCCGCGATCGCCCACATTGTCCGGAGCTTCAAACTCAAAGTCCCCCTCAATTGGGAGCTCAAAAAAGCCCCTGGTTTCGTTGGTTCCGAGCAGAAGAGTAAGACTTTGAGTCAGTTCTCAGTTACTCCCCGACCTCTCGGCGTGGCCGCGAAGGAGTGATGGTCATCATTTGGGTACGAATTCATCTTCTGGATATATTTTCTGAGGGAGCAGGTTTACTCGACCGTCATGGAACACTGTGGGGAAACACGCTGGTTTTGTTGGATAAAAAGGAGGGCGAGAAGAAAAATTACAGCAGAGGGACTCGTCGTATCTGGCAGATTACGCTGAATTCCTAGGAGAAATATAAGATGCCCTCATCAAAGTGAAGAGGGTTGGTTAGTGTGTGAATTAACTAGTGGAAATTTGTAACCTGCTCTATCAGACAGCATACATGCACACATTACACTTGACCCAAAGAAGAAGCAACTATGCGGATGGATAAAAGAGCAGTGGAAAATAAATATAGGGAAAATGAGACATAACAAAGTACGAAAATAAGCGAAGAAAAGGGGAACAAAAGAAGGGCAAAGAAGGTCTGTCTGGCCAAGACAGTGGATCTGTGTGCAGTGGCTCGGAACATGCCTAATCTCCACACCACACATTGGAAGGAATTAGGTGATTCAGCCGCAGTGTCTCGATGCCAGTTCAGATTGCGCGCCAATGAAATCATCGAGTTGGATGCGCCACAAACAAGTCAAGGCCTTTGATGAGGTCACCACTCCGATTTTAGCTCGTTTTTCGGGCCATCGGGTTGTATAGGGTAGGATGAGGATTGGTTGATGGTTGGTATTTGCTAGAATTGAGAGTTGATATGAAGCATGAATTGAAAGCTTTTTAGCAATTTTTGTAAGCAATATCAGGACTGGCGTGGGAGGCCTTTTTTTTCTTCACCACAAACTATGGATTTGATGGATGATAATGATAAAATTCCTTGTTGGGGATTTCGAGTATGCTTGTGACTGAGAGTGAAGCTGAAGATGTGTCTGGGTGGCAAAAATCCACGCCCTTTGGCCAACACTATGCATGCATAAACCAAGTCGAGGCTGCAAATCATCTGTCCAAAGTCGGCGAGATGTTGGGCTTGGCAGCCATTGTCGGCGATCAAGCTTGGAAAACGGATGTATTTGGAGGCCCGATCTGGACTAGAGCGGACCATGGCAGCGCATTCCGCATTCCGCGGTGACGTAAATAGAGGCCGCCACTCGATTGGCGAGATTGGCCAAGCGGAGGGAGCTGTGAGCTGTCAAGCTGCCAGCAAAAGACTATTCCCCACGGTGCTGTTACCGCGTCTTCTTTTGCAGGACGCGTCGTGTTTAAACTTCGCTTTACTATTCAGCACCGTCAGGCCTTGTCCCAAACAAGCAGAAATATCCCACGTCGCGTTTTATGGCTTTAGATTGGCGCAACCCACGAGTATATGCTTTGAGCCCTCGCACTACCCTGAGCGAACGGTCGGCTCAACCACGCCCCTGGGCCTCCCCACGCCCTTTCGTCCGCAGCCAGTTTCCATTGCGTAGAGAGTGAACGTTCCCATACATGGCTTCTGATATCTGTCCTACACATGCTGTCTGGGCAACGCCGCACACAACAAACAGTCTCCCTCGATGTTGTCCTTGGCAGTTGGTACGCAAGCAGCTGGCCGTTGGCTCGGATATCGCCCGTGAATAAGACAGTGTCTTGGATTTTTCTGCAGGCCTCGCGTGCCTATCGCTCGGCCGAACCATGCACGCTTTGTTCCGGCACCCTCTCCCGTGTGACTGCTGGCGAACGCCTCCTGGAGCAGCGATTGAACCTTGAAAGCAAAGCCCACGCGAACCTTGTGCTCGCCATTGTGTAAAGGCCCCATCAACCTCTGCCCCGGGCAATGATGTGAAGTGACTCGACCTTTGGGGCCATACAAAGGTGGAAAACGGGCGGATGGTGTTCGGAAAATAGGGTTCTGTATTGCACCTCTGGACAGGCAGTCCAGAGTTTGTTTGGGCCCATGCGAGAAACAGCCAGTCTAGATGCGTCCCAAACGCCAGCTCACTACAGCTGCGCCGCCGGGTGCTGCTTATTGAGCGGGGACGAGGGTCGGCTGGAATGGAACTGGGCTGGATGGGAATAGCCCGAAACTGGCATGGGCAGTTGGATCAGAACCCGCCCAGTAGGATGGGTCCGTTCTTCCCGTCCGGGAAATGAAAACGAGCAAGGGAGCCACAATGGTAGAATCTATATAGGAAACATAGCATGCTCGACCGCGAGAGCTAGAGGTCGTCTCAACACCAGGTTGGCCACCTGAACGATAAACGACTACAGTATCGTCGGCCAAAATGACGTGTCTCATCCGGCGTCTGCTGGCCGGGATGGCTTTTGCCGCCGTCCCTCTGGTAGATGCCACGAACTCTCTTGTCTATCGAGACAACCAACTTCACCATAGCGAGAACCCCATGAGCGTTCTCCTCCCGCGTCAAGAGATTAACATCGACAACTGCCCCGAATCGAGCCTTTGCGTAGGCGGCACTTGCACGACGAACGTTATCGGCTACGACCTGTTCAACTGCGGCTATCGAGACAATCGCTGCCGGCCGGGTGAACTATGTATTACTGGATCATGTATCCCCCTCAACTTCAGCAGCACCGACCCTCACAACTGCGGCAACTCCAACAAGCCGTGTAAGACTGGACAGTGGTGCGGCGAGGATGGCGAGTGTAAGCCCATCCAGATCGTCGTCGACCCGCTCCACTGCGGCCAGGACCGAGAGCCATGCGAACCCGGCGAGCTCTGCGTCAACGGTGTCTGCATCAAACTCGACATTGGTAACGACCCCAAAAACTGCGGCATGCTTGGAGAAAAGTGCCAGCCTGGAAACTGGTGCTTCGACGGCATCTGCACGCCCTTCAACCTGGGAACCAACACCCAGGGCTGCCAGCACGACGACGAATGTGCGTTGAATGCCCCGTGTGTGGAAGGCATCTGCCGACCGCTCATTGTAGGCACGGATTCGTACAACTGCGGACCTCTAGGAACAAACTGCACAGCCGGAGAGCTCTGTCTTGGCGGAGATTGTAGACGACTCAATCTCACCAAGACCGAGGCCGACGGCTGCGGAGCATCCAAGAAGCCATGCGACTCTGGCGAAGTGTGCTACCAGGACCAATGCATTCCCCTACATGTTGGACTGGACCCCTCTGAATGTGGTGAACACGGCCTCAAGTGCAACAAGTCGCAGCTGTGCATCACTGGCGTCTGTGTGAATGATTTGGTAGACCGCTACCCACCTCCCCCAGGCCTTGTCTACTGCGTCAACCAAGACGCTGAAGGCACTGGCAGCAGCAGCGGAAACTCTTCCCCCTCCGAAAACGGGGGGACCACGGAAGTGCTGCCTGGAGGAGACAACATGAATCAGATCCCAGGCGTCACCACCATCTACGGCGGCGGTGCAGGCCAGAATGGGGTCATCACCAAGGTCATCACTGAGATTCTCACCGAGAACTGCCACCAAGATTGCACCAGAGTCATTACCGAACTCTCGACTGAAGTCTATACGACAACCATCTGGGGCCCTGGCGGCGCAGCCGGCCAAGGCGGAGCCACGGGGAACAATGGCGGCGCTGCCGGTGGGTCCGGCGGTGGGTCCTCCGGCGGAAGTTCCCCTGTGGATGTTGCTGGAGGTGCCGGAGGCGTTTCTATGACCACCATCACTACAGTAATTGACGGAACCACTGTGACAATAACTGAACCTTGCACGGAAGACAAGGGCACTGCAGCCCCCGCCCAAGCGCAACCCACCCAAGGAGGAGTGGGTGGTAGCACGGGTGGTGGCACTAGTGGAGGTACAGGTGGTGGCAGCGACGGCAACCAAGGCATCGAAGGACTCCCCGCTGGAGGTGCCACTTTTATCACCACCATCACCACAGTGATTAATGACCAAACTGTGACCTTTACTTCAACTTGCACCGAGGATCAGGGCAAACCCACCCAAGGAAGCACGGGTGGCGGTGACAATGGGGAGCAAGGTATTGAAGGCCTCCCGTCAGATGGAAACCAGGGTGCTGGAACCCAGGGTACTGGAAACCAAGGCACCGGAAACCAAGGCACCGGAACATCGCCCGGTGATAATGGGAACCAAGGAATTGAAGGAAACCCCTCGGGAAACAACCCGCCTGGCTCCAGCTCAGGTAGCTCAGGTTCTGACAACTTGGGCACCGGAACTAACCCGACGACCAGTACTTGTCATCCCAAGTGCAAGACCAACCAGGCTTGCCTCAACCACAAGTGCTATAATGTCGGCAATCCTGAAAATTGTAGTAACTCCAAGAACCCATTCAGTGGGCTTAGCTTCCTCCTGGGTTTACAAAAGGCCTGCCCGCTCAACGAGGTTTGTCTTAACGGCAAGTGTGTACCCCTCACTAGCCCTACCTACTGTAACAACGGCAAGAAATGCCCTGCAAACACTGTCTGCATCTTGAAAACCTGCGTCCCCGAGGGTAATCCCAAGAGCTGCAAGGGCAAGAAGTGTCCCAAGGGCCAGCTTTGTATTCTTGGCCAATGCACACCCATCACACCGACTACACCAACCACACCCGACACCTGCGCCAAGAACTCGGACTGTGGTACGGGAAGCGTCTGCAAGAACGGCTCTTGTGAGATTGACATTGCCGGAGAATGCAATCTCAACTCGGACTGCCAAGGAGGTTGGATTTGCCAGGACAAGACGTGCGTGTCTCCCACCGCAACTGGTAAAACTACAAGCAAGGCTACTACTACGTCCCAGGCGTGCTCAACTGACAACGACTGTGGTGTCGGCGGTGTTTGTACCAATGGGTCATGCGAAATCGACATCCAGTCGGAATGCGACCTCAACTCGGACTGCAATGGAGGTTGGATTTGTTCGAGCAGCTTGTGTGTCCCACCAGGCACAACTCAAGCTACAAATGCACCTGCAACTGCGGGCGGTACCTCCACCAAGCCAGCAAGCCGTACCACGACCAAGGCCACGACTACCGGCAAGCCATGCAGCAGCGACCAGGACTGCGGTGATGGTGGTGTTTGCACAAACGGTTCTTGCGAGATTGACATTGCTTCCGAATGTAACCTCAACTCGGACTGTCAGGGAGGTTGGATTTGCTCGAGCAGTTCTTGCATTCCCCCTTCCTCGACAACAGCTCCTATGACTGGAACTATGCCACAGTCTTCGGCCACGGCCACGACGAGCGCACCCACCCCGTGTACAAAGGACGCCAATTGCTCGGTTGGCCAAATCTGTGGACTCGGAAAAACATGCATTGTGCCATGCTCAACCAATTCAGACTGCCCTGTTGGCGATGTTTGCAAAAACGGCGAATGCGGCGTTGGCATTGCTGGAGAATGCAACCTCAACTCGGACTGCTCTGGAGGCTGGATTTGCGAGAACAAGGTCTGCGTGGCTCCAACTGGAACGAGCTCGAGCCCGGCAACGGCTACCACTGGGCCTTGCAAGCTCAACAAGGACTGTACCGGCGGAAAGGTATGCCGTAATGGTGTCTGTATGACTGCGCCAGCAGATCAGTGTACCACTGATGACCAGTGTGGTGCTAATTCCTCCTGTGAGAGTGGAACGTGCGTGACGAATTGCGCTGAAACGTTTGATTGTGACGGTACTCAGATTTGCTTGGGTGGATCGTGTATTGCAGATATTGCATGTGAGGACGACTCCTGGTGTGCACCTGACCAAAAGTGTATCGCTGGCAATTGCGTACCGACTGTCATTGCTACTACCTTGAGTCTGCCGGTATCTTTCTCAACTACTAGGGGACCGGCCACCGCTTCGAGGTCAACTACCAAGACTTCCGCCTCAAGCACTGCTACTTCGACACCTGCTTGCGCTCTCAACAAGGACTGTACCGAACAAGAGGTTTGCATAAACGGCATGTGTATATCCGCGCCTACAGACTGTATCACGAATTCCCAATGTGGCCTCAACTCCATCTGCGACAATGGAACATGCAAGACGCAGTGTAGTACCTCTGCGGACTGCGCTGGAACACTGTCATGCGAGGGTGGCTTCTGTGTTGCGGGTACTGATTGTACCGGTCCCGCCGATTGTGCCCCTAACGAACAGTGCGTCAACGGAATTTGTGTCGTCAAGCCTTGCATTCTCCCCACTGATTGTGCCACTGGACAGACATGTCTTAACGGATTATGTACCATTACTACTCCATGCTCAAACAATGATGACTGCAAGCTCGATCAGATCTGCCAGGCCGGTACTTGTATTACCATCACGCCATGTGTCACAAGCACCGATTGCCCATCTGGAGAGGTCTGTAAGGCAGGTATTTGTGCTGTTAACTCGCTCAGCTCAACGTCTGTCACAGCTACACGCACCTCCTCAACGGCTACAGTCACGAGTGTCAGACCTACAGTTACACAGAGCAATGCACCTCAGTGCGCCAAGGACAGCGACTGCCAGACGGGACAAACCTGTGATGCTGGACTGTGCACATGTACGATGACGACTGACTGTATTGGCGGCGTCTGTGACTCTGGTTTCTGTATTGCGGGAACTGACTGCCAAGATAATTCTTGGTGCGCTCCTGGACAGATTTGTCAATTCGGCGTGTGCGTTGATCTACCAGCATCCGCATCTTTGACGGCTACGTCTGGCACCTCGTCTTCGGCACGGGGAAGCTCTTCCACAACTGGGCAGATGAACTCTTCTGGCTCCGCTGCAGGACAATCCAGTTCATCTGCATCTAGTACAACCAGTCAATCATCCGGGACAAGCACGCAGACGAGTTCCTCAGCTGCCGCCACACAGACAGGAGCAGCTGCACCCGTGTGTGCGACCAACAATGACTGTCAAACCGGGCAAACCTGTGATAACGGGCAATGCACGTGCAAGACTACAACAGACTGCAATGGAGGCGTTTGCGACTCGAGTTTCTGTATTGCTGGAACCGATTGTACCGATAATTCCTTCTGCGCCGCTGGACAGGTTTGTCAATTTGGCGTTTGTGTCACTCTACCGGCATCCGCATCCTTGACGACTACGACAGGCTCCTCAACTTCCGTAGGAAGCAGCTCTTCTGTAGGTGGACAATCAAGCTCTTCCGCGGCAGGTCAGAGTAGTTCTTCTGCTGCGGGACAGGGCAGTTCTTCAACAGCCGGACAGGGTAGTTCCTCCACAGCTGGACAGGGTAGCAGTTCTGCTGCAGCTCAAAGCAGTTCGACAGCTGGACAGGCAAGCTCTACCTCGGCCACCGCAGGCGGCAGTTCTTCTGCCACAGGCACGCAGACAAGTTCTTCCGCTTCTGCATCCCAGACTGGCGCAGCTGCACCTGTGTGTGCAACCAACAATGACTGCCAGACCGGGCAAACCTGTGTCAATGGACAATGCACATGCAAGTCGACACCAGATTGCACTGGGGGTGTTTGTGACTCTGGATTCTGTATTGCGGGAACCGATTGTACTGATGACTCATTCTGCGCCGCTGGCCAAGTCTGCCAATTTGGTGTGTGCGTTACAGTGTCGGCATCGGTATCCATCTCTGTGCCTATTACGGGCACGACAAGTTCCTCGTCTGCACAAAGCAGCTCTTCCGGAGCTGGACAGTCAAGTTCTTCTGTCGCAGGACAATCGAGCTCCTCTGGTTCAGGTCAGAGCAGTTCTTCCGCAGCAGGCCAGAGCAGCTCTTCTGGGGCTGGGCAGTCGAGTTCTTCGGTTGCCGGACAGACTAGCTCTTCTACCGCAGGCCAAGGCAGTTCATCAACTGCAGGACAAAGCAGTTCCGCAGGCCAGGCTAGTTCTTCTGCGGGAGCCCAGAGCAGCTCATCGGTCGCAGGACAGGCAAGTTCCTCAACTGTTGCTGGTGGCAGCTCTTCTGCTGCAGGCACTCAGACAAGCTCATCGGCTGCCGCCTCCCAGACTGGTGCAGCTGGCCCTGTTTGTGCAACCAACAACGATTGTCAGACTGGACAGATCTGCGTGAATGGTCAGTGTACGTGTGATACTACAACTGACTGTCTTGGTGGCATTTGCGCCTCTGGATTCTGTATTGCAGGCACCGATTGTACTGACAACTCATTCTGTGCCCCCGGCCAAATCTGCCAATTCGGTGTGTGTGTTGCGGGACCTGCGACTTCATCGACTGCTGCTGGACAGAGCAGTTCATCAGCCCAAGGCCAGACTAGCTCGTCGTCGGCTGGCGGTGTTAGCTCTACAGCCCCCGGTCAGTCCAGTTCTTCCGCGGGTGGTGCTAGTTCGTCAGCCCAGGGCCAGACGAGCTCATCATCCGCTGGAGGTGCTAGCTCTTCGGCTCCCGGCCAGTCTAGCTCGTCTGCTGGCGGCGCAAGCTCTACAGCTCCCGGTCAATCCAGCTCATCTACTGGCGGTGCCAGTTCCTCGGCTGCAGCTACTCAGACAAATCTGCCAACCTGCAGTACAAATGATGAATGTAACCCTGGTCAGATTTGCCAGGGAGGCACATGTATCGTCCCAGTAGCCAGCTCATCTGCTGGCGGTGCCAGTTCCTCGGCTGTTGGTCAGTCTACTTCGTCCTCAGCTGCAGCTACTCAAACAAATCTGCCAACCTGCAGTACAAATGATGAATGTAACCCTGGCCAGATTTGCCAGGGAGGCACATGTATCGTCCCAGTAGCCAGCTCATCGACTGGAGCTGCCTCGTCGACCTCGGCTGCTGCTTCAGCCACAAGCTCGTCTCCTGCGACCTCGCAGACATCCTCGCCACAGTGTACCGTGAACACCGATTGCCAGTCTGGATTCGCTTGCCAGAACGGAAGTTGTACGTGTGATACGTCAGCTGATTGTAATGTTGGAGCCTGTCAAGGAAGCATCTGTATTGAAGGCGCAGACTGTACTGCGGATCAAGACTGTGCTCCTGGACAGATTTGCTCAGGTGGACAATGTATTCCGAGACCTCCTCAGTCGAGCACGGCTGTTCCCCCGCCACAGTCTACTTCAGTGATTCCTCCTCCGCAATCGAGTTCTGTTGCACCTCCACAGTCTAGCTCTGATGTTCCACCTCCACAGTCTAGCTCTGATGTTCCACCTCCACAGTCTAGCTCTGATGTTCCACCTCCGCAATCGAGTTCTGTCGTCCCCCCTCCGCAATCGAGCTCGGAAGCTCCTCCTCCTCAATCAAGTTCTGTTGCTCCCCCACAATCCAGCTCAGTTGCTCCACCTCCGCAATCCAGTTCCGCAGATCCTCCGCAATCGAGCTCAGTTGTCCCTCCCCCTCAATCGACTTCAGTTGTTCCTCCTCCCCAGTCCAGCTCGTCTGTGGCACCGCCACCACAAACAAGCTCTGTGCCTCCAGCCAGTACATCAAGCACTGGGCCCGTTACTACATCATGCGCAGTGAGCACGGATTGTAACGCTGGACAGAGTTGCAGCGGGGGAATTTGTATTGAGGGAGACTTTTGTAACGATAGCAGCGATTGTAATCCCGGCCAGATTTGCCAAGAAGGAAATTGTGTTCCGATACCAACTTCTTCTAGTGTTGCTGTCGCCAGCTCTACCTCACAGGTAGCCAGCTATTCAAGCTCCGGACAGGTTCAAGGATCCTCGTCAACTACTGCTGCCCCAGCTCAGACAAGCTCCTCGGCTCCCGTACAGAGCAGCTCAACGGGTGCTGGAACCCCGACTTCAACCACGAAGCCGCCATCTGAGTCATGCTTATCTAGCGCCGATTGCCAGGCTGGCCAGATTTGCATAAACGCAAAATGTACTTGTAATGCGCCAGCAGACTGTGGCCCAGGTTTAACTTGCCAGGCAGGATTCTGCGTCTTGGCAACCAGTTCCACGGCTGTGCAGGCGACTTCATCGGGTACATCAGTAGCACCGGCAACTAGTTCTTCATCTGTGGCTCAGGGTAGCTCATCCTCTTCTGTTGCTCAGACCGGGTCCTCAAGTTCAGCTGCACAGGCAAGCTCCTCATCCACTGCCGCTCAAGCCAGCTCCTCGTCGGTTGCTCAGGCCAGCTCTACCACTGCTCCTCCAGGTGGAAGCTCTTCGACGTCTGCATCCCAGAGCGCTTCCGCCTCTCAGAGCTCTGCACCCCAATGTACCTCGGATGGTGATTGCAAGCCTGGAAATGCGTGTCAGAATGATAAATGTACGTGTTTCTTTGACATTGACTGCAACGTCGGTACCTGCCAGGAAGGATTCTGTACTGAAGGAACACCCTGCTCTACCAATGACCAATGTGCGCCTGGCCAAATTTGCGAAGGTGGCCAATGTGTTGAGGGTACAGCATCTTCATCATCAGCTGGTGCGGGCTCGTCAAGCTCTGCCGCCCAGTCAAGTTCCTCAGGTTCCGTCGCACAAACCAGCTCGTCGTCTGGTTCTGTATCAGGAGCTTCCTCAAGCACTGGAACACAAGGCGGATCATCGTCTACTTCTGCATCAGGAGCCAGTTCGTCAAGCTCTGGAGCCCAGTCCAGTTCTTCGGGCTCTGCTACACAAACTGGCTCGTCTGGGTCTGCCTCGGCAGGATCATCGAGCACCAGTGCTCAAGGTAGCTCCTCTTCTTCAGGGGCAGGTTCATCGAGCTCTGCTGCAGAGAGTAGTTCGTCATCGGAATCTGTATCAGGAACAGCTTCATCGACTTCAGGACAGACTGGATCCTCGAGCTCAGCTGGACAGAGCAGCTCCTCTGGCACTACATCTGGCACTACATCTGGCGCTACATCTGGCGGCTCAACTGCTCCTTCTGGCACCATCTCATCTACCGCTGGACCCACCACTACATGCATCGTGACCAGTGACTGTAATCCGGGCCAGAGCTGCAGTGGAGGAATTTGTATTGAAGGGGCCGGCTGCACTGATGACACCGACTGTAATCCTGGTCAGATTTGTCTGAACGGAAACTGTGTGAGCGAAACTAGTTCCGCAACTGGACCTACGTCTACTTCCGGATCTGTTACGGTTTCCTCTTCTTCGGGTTCTAGTTCATCTGCATCTGGCTCTTCTGGTTCAAGTTCTGTATCAGGCTCTCCATCTGTTTCTGGGTCTACGTCTGGGTCAGTTCCTGCCTCTGGATCTACGATTTCTGGAACTACATCTGGAGCCACAGCCGGATCTACGTCGGGATCAGCCACTGCCTCTGCATCTGAGACTTCAGGATCTACATCTGGATCAGCCTCTGGATCGGCTACTGTCTCAGGATCTACGTCTGATTCTTCCACAGCTTCCGGTACTACGACTTCCGGGTCTACGTCTGCTTCTGGATCAGTGTCAGCGACTTCTGGTTCCACATCTGGTGCTTCCTCTGGGTCATCAGGTACCGGTTCTTCCGCTACTGGAACCAGCACTTCTGGATCAGTATCAGGATCCTCAGGTACCAGTTCGGCAACCAGCTCCTCGGCCAGCTCATCGTCAACTTCTCTTCCAGTTGCACAATGTTCTACCAATGACGAGTGTGCACCAGGCCAAATCTGCCGAGGCGGCAAATGTACTTGCACTCAAACTGCTGAATGTGAGACCGGCCAGACCTGCCAAGCTGGATTCTGTATTACTGGATCTTGCTCCACAGATTCTGACTGTGGCTCTGGTCGCAAGTGCCAGAACGGCACATGTGTCTTGAGCGGAACTTGCGCAACAAATGCGGACTGCATCTTCGGACAGAGCTGCCAGAACGGAAGCTGCACCTGTACTGGAAACTCGGACTGCGCCCCTAGCCAAACCTGTCAGTCAGGAATTTGCATCGCAGGCTGCACTACGAGTACAGACTGTAACCCCAACCAGACGTGTCAATCTGGTACTTGCGCTAATAACTGCATATCCACCACTGACTGCGGCCCTAACCAGACTTGTCGATCAGGCGTTTGTGTCAATGACTGTACAGCCTCAGCAGATTGCAGTGCAAACCAGACCTGCCAGGGAGGAACCTGCGCTAACAACTGCTCGGCTTCTGCTCCCTGCCCTGCGAACCAGACCTGCCAAAATGGAGTGTGTGCGAACAACTGTTCCACCAACAGCCAGTGTGACACCGATCAGACTTGCCAAGCCGGAGTTTGTGTTCAGAACCAGTGTATAACAGACAGCCAGTGCGCTGCCAACCAGGTTTGCCGAGCAGGAGACTGCGCCAACAAATGTACAACAAACAGCAACTGTGCTGCTAACCAAACTTGCCAGTCCGGAGCATGTGTGAATGGATGTACAACCAGCAGCGACTGTAATCCTAACCAGACTTGCCAAGCCCAGGTTTGCGAGGACAACTGCTTGACAACTAATGATTGTCCCCTTGGCCAGAGCTGCCAGTCTGGTGTTTGTACCAATGGTTCTCAGTGTACTGCTGATACCCAATGCCAAACCGGACAGACCTGTCAACTTGGTACTTGCATTAAATCTTGTACCACGGTTGCCGACTGCAGCGCAGGCCAAATCTGTCAACAAGGATCTTGCGTCACTCGCCAGTGCTCCACGGCTGCGGATTGTTCCCCTGGCCAGCTTTGCCAGAACGAAGTTTGCACCAATGGGTCGCAGTGTAGCACCAATGGGCAGTGTCCCTCAGGCGAGAGTTGCCAGTCTGGAACCTGCCTTGAGCCCTGTACCCAGGACGCTAACTGTGGCCCCGGTCAACACTGCCAGTCTGGATTCTGTACGCCAGACAGCTGCTCAACCCAGGGAGACTGCGCTGAAGGCCAAACCTGTCAATCTGGCACATGTACCAATGGAACACAGTGCAGTGCTAATTCTGACTGCCAGACGGGTCAAGTTTGCCAGTCCGGCACATGCTTTAACCCATGCACATCAAACGCCGACTGCCCCGGCCAAACTTGCCAGGCGAACATTTGCGTTCCCACGGGCTGTACTACGAGCAATGATTGCGCCACTGGACAAACGTGCCAATCTGGAACCTGTACTAATGGCAGTCAGTGTAGTGCCAACTCTGATTGTACTCCTGGCGAAGCTTGTCGATCAGGCACTTGTCTTCCCGCGTGTACCACTTCCTCTGACTGTAATGTTGGCCAGAGCTGCCAGGCTGGAATATGTACCAATGGAACTTCTTGCACTTCCAACAGCAACTGCAGTGCTAATCAGACCTGTGAATCGGGTACTTGCTTCAACAACTGCTCGGGCACAACTGGTTGCGCTCCCGGAGAGACTTGTACCAACTCAATCTGTCTTCTGACAAGCTGCTCGACGGATAGCGACTGCGCCCAAGGACAGTCTTGTGAGGCTGGAAAGTGTACCAACGGGACCCAGTGTACTGCAACGAGTGGCTGTGCTACCAACCAGACCTGCACTTCTGGAACATGCTTCAACAACTGTACGACCAACACCCAGTGTGGTGTTGGCCAGAGCTGTCAAAACGGAATTTGCACTGATGGAACACAGTGCACAACTACTGGCGGCTGCAATGCCTACCAGACATGTCAATCCGGCACCTGCTTTGACAAGTGTGCTTCCAATGGAGAGTGTGCCCCTGGACAGAGCTGCAGTGGTGGAATCTGTGTTAACGGTACCCAGTGTACGGCCAATAGTCAATGTCCTTCTGGCGACACTTGTCAGTCTGGAACTTGCATGCAGGCCTGTACTGACACTACCCAGTGCGAGGGTGGACAGAACTGTCTGGGTGAAATTTGCACGGCCTCTGGTTGCTTGAAGAACACTGATTGCGCGCGCGGACAGACTTGCAAGGCAGGTGAATGTACCAACGGTAACCAGTGCACCACAAATGCAGACTGTATTGTTCCTGGCTACACCTGTCAGTCAGGAACCTGCTTGACATCTCCTTGCACATCAAACGCCAACTGCCAATTGGGTCAGAGGTGTTTCTTGGGCAACTGTGTTGACGGAACTGACTGCACTACCAATGCCCAGTGTAGCACAGGACAAAGGTGTGTGCTGGGATCCTGTCTATCGTGTATCACCAACCTCGATTGTGGTGCTGGTCTTTCTTGTCAGGCAGGTGTTTGCGCTCCGCAGACGCCATGTGGTACCAACACACCTTGCCCAACTGGCCAGACCTGTAACTCGAACAATGCCTGCGTTCCTCAGACGGGCTGTTTGACAAATGTGGACTGCAACTCCAACCAGGTCTGTAACTCTGGAACGTGTATCGCTGGAATTCCTTGCACGACGAGTGGTGACTGCGGAGTTGGCTTGGTTTGTAACAACGGAGGCTGTCAGCCCCAGACTCCATGCTCTAGCACTGGATCATGTCCCACAGGCCAAGTGTGCAACCAAAACAACGCCTGCGTTCCTCAAACCGGATGTTTGTCTAGCTCTACTTGCCCCACTGGCCAAGTCTGTAACTCTTCTGGAAGCTGTGTGCCAGGAAACCCTTGCACGGATGTAACTGACTGCGCGGCGGGTCTGGCATGTACCAACGGATCTTGTACTCCAGCAACCCCTTGCTCCTCGAACAGCCAGTGTGCCACTGGACAAGTGTGCAACGGCAACGGTGCCTGCGTCCCAGATTCGGGATGTGTTACAGAGACTGACTGTGGCATTAACCAAGTTTGCGAGGGCGGTGCCTGTGTCCCCGAAGATGACGCGGTTCGCTGTGCACAGGACAAGGACTGTTTGTATAGCTCTGGTCTCTGTCTCTTCAACCTCTGTTTCTGTCATGATGGTATCTGCGAGATCCAACCCGGCGTCAACACTTGCAGCACCGCAGCAGACTGCGCTGCGGGCCAGACTTGTCAGGACAGCGCTTGCATGGACCAAGTCCAATGTAACACGGATTCAGAATGTGCCATCAGATCCAACCTGTGCATTCTCGGAGGCTCCTGTCTATGTCTTGATGGCTTCTGTGTTCTCAAGCCACCGACGAACAGCGGATGCTCTACGGCTGCTGACTGTAAGACTGGTGAGATGTGTGTTGCTGGAGTTTGTCTACCCGACACCCTATTTACTTGCACAAGCACATCCCAATGTACCACTGGCCAAGAGTGTGTCCAGGGCGTTTGTCTTCCTACCGGAGTCACGCCTTGTACAACGGCTGCGCAGTGCCAGAGCGGTCAAGTGTGTGAGCTTGGAGTCTGTTTGCCAACCAACATCACGACTTGTACCTCGGACTCTCAATGCCCCGTGGGTGATAACTGCACTGGTGGCATCTGTCTTCCTTCACTGGCTCCGGACTGTCGAAGTGATACAGATTGCGCTGCACAGCAACATTGCGTTGCCGGTACTTGTTTCCCTAATATTCTTCCATCTTGCAACAAAGATAGCGATTGTCAGCTTAAGCAATCTTGTGAAGGCGGCGTGTGTATCCCTGATATACTCCCTCCTTGCACAACCAACAGTGATTGTCAAGCCGGTCTTACTTGCTCTCCGCTTGGATACTGTTTGCCTACCACTATTACTGGATGCACGGCTGACAGTCAATGCGGCACTGGCAATAGATGTGCAGCTGGAATCTGTGTTCCCGACACTCTTCCCACGTGTGTTTCTGCAAGCGACTGTAGCAGCGGTCAGAACTGTGTTCTGGGCCAGTGTGTTCCTAATGTGTTCCCACAATGCTCGGCTAACCAGATATGCGCGTCAGGCCAGACATGTGTCAATGGCGTTTGCCTGCCAGATGTCCTGCCGACTTGCACATCTAATGCCCAGTGTGAGAGTGGTCTCACTTGCTCTTCGCTTGGTGTGTGTATCCCCACTACCATTACCAACTGTACTTCAAGTGCCCAGTGTCCTACCGGCGATAACTGCGTCGCGGGCATTTGCCTTCCTTCTACAATTCCAACTTGCCAGCAGAACAGCGATTGCGCAACTGGCCAGAACTGCATTCTCGGCAAATGTCTTCCAACCGGGCTTCCCGCTTGTACCACTGATGCGACTTGCCCGACCGGCCAGTCATGCAAATCTGGTGTCTGTATCCCGGATGTTCTGCCAACTTGCACTTCGGATGCTCAATGTACAGCTCCCCTCGTGTGCTCTCAAATCGGCTACTGTCTGCCTCCAACAGTTACTCCCTGCCAAACAGATTCTCAGTGTCCTACAAGCGAGACTTGTAAGGCCGGAGTGTGTCTGCCGTCTGTTCTGCCGGATTGCGCCCAGAACAGCGACTGCAATTCGACCCAGAGCTGTGTCTTGGGTACTTGTGTCCCTAGCGTTCTTCCCAACTGTGCGAGCGGCCAGGCATGCCCGACAGGTCAGTCTTGCAAGGGAGGTGTGTGTATCCCAGACATTCTGCCTGCTTGCACATCTGACGCCCAGTGTGCGACCGGTCTGACATGTCAGCCGCCTGGTTACTGCCTGCCTACAGTCATCACAGAATGTGTGTCTAACACTGACTGCCCCGGCAGCGAGACCTGCTCAGCTGGGCTTTGTCTACCAGTTACTGTTCCGGGATGCAAGGCTGCCACAGACTGCAATTCTAATGAAAAGTGTGTCTTAGGGGTGTGTATTCCCTCAACTCTGCCGTCGTGCACAGATAGTACACAATGCCAGACGGGTCAGGTTTGCCAAGCAGGAGTCTGTCTTCCGGACACTCTGCCAACTTGTGCCAACGACGCTGGATGCCCTGCTGGCGAGACATGCTCAGCACTTGGAGTCTGTCTCCCACCAGTGCTCACGCCTTGCACAAGCAACGCTGCCTGCGCTACAGGTCAAACTTGCACCGCTGGACTCTGTCTCCCATCCGAAACTGGATGCCAAAGTAACGCACAATGCACCTCATCAGAGGTCTGTGTTCTTGGCACCTGTTTCCCAAATACAATTCCCACGTGCTCGGCGGGCGGCTCATGTGCGCAAGGAGAGGTTTGTACAGCAGGATTGTGTGTTCCATCTGGTCTATCCGATTGTACCACCGATGCCGCATGTGCTACTGGTCAGACCTGCTCGGCTCTGGGAGTCTGTCTGCCAAGCACAGTCACTGGATGCGACACCAATAACCCTTGCCCTCAGAGTCAAACCTGTACCGCTGGTATCTGCTTCCCTTCAATTGGGTCAGTCTGCCAAAAAGCTACAGACTGCCCTACAGGCCAACAGTGTATTTCAGGACTCTGTTTCCCCGATACACTGCCAGCTTGCACAAGCAACTCAACCTGTGCGACAGGCCAGACTTGTACCGGCGGTGTCTGTCTCCCCAGTGTTCTTCCCACTTGCGCGTCCAACTCTCAGTGCGACTCAACCGAGTACTGTTCTCCTCTCGGAGTCTGTCTGCCGCAAATCATCACGACTTGTACTCAAGATAGTGAATGCAGTGCCAGTGACATCTGCTCTGGAGGTATCTGCCTCCCGTCACTTCCTCCTAGGTGTACCACCAAGGCAGACTGCCCGACATCTGACAACTGTATTTCGGGCATTTGTCTCCCGGACACGATCCCAACTTGTACCGACAACTCTCAGTGTCAGTCCGGCCAGAGCTGCCGCGCTGGTGTCTGCTTGGCTGATGTCATACCTGCGTGTGTGAACGATGCTGGCTGCCCTGCTGGTCAACTCTGCTCGGCTCTTGGTTTCTGTCTGCCCAAGGTTATTGATCCTTGCACGAGCAATTCTGCTTGCTCGTCTGGCGAATCGTGTCTGGGTGGAATCTGTCTTCCATCAACACCCAACCTTGGATGTCAGTCCGCAGCAGACTGCAGCACCAACCAGAACTGTGTCTCTGGCGTTTGTGTGCCAAATACTCTGCCGCTGTGCACGACGGATAGCAATTGCCCGACAGGTCAACTCTGCCGAGGTGGAGTCTGTCTTCCAGATGTACTGCCATCATGTACTAGCGATGCGCAGTGCAGCAATGGGGAAGTCTGCTCTGCTCTTGGTGTATGTGCTCCTCCAGTGTTTACTGCCTGTACGGATAGCAGCGCCTGTGCCTCCAATCAAACCTGCACAGCTGGTCTCTGTCTTCCCACCGTTGTGCCAAGCGGCTGCACGACTGCTGCAGACTGCGCTTCCAACCAGAACTGCTTCTCTGGCGTGTGCCTTCCGTCAACCTTGCCCACTTGCTCTAGCACTCAGCCTTGCCCACAAGGTCAAGCTTGTCAATCTGGCGTCTGCTTGCCTGATGTTCTTCCCCAGTGCACCAGCTCGACTAGCTGCGGCACTGGCGAGACTTGCACACTTGGCGTCTGCCTTCCGACCAACGTCACGACATGTCAGAATGATCAAGGTTGCGCTAATGGCCAAACTTGTACTGCAGGCCTATGTCTCCCATCTACGCTGCCTCAGTGTGTGTCTGCGTCGGACTGCACACAGGGCTCGAGTTGCTATAACGGAATTTGCTTGCCCAACACACTCACCTCGTGCTCGCCTAGCACTGCTTGTCCATCAGGTGAAACTTGTCTGAACGGTGTTTGTCTTCCCGACAGTCTGCCTACCTGCACCAACGATGCTGCTTGTCCAAGTGGCCAGACTTGCTCCTCCCTTGGAGTCTGTCTTCCTTCAACCCTTACAGGTTGCCAAAACAACTCCACCTGCGCTACTGGACAGACTTGCACAGCTGGTCTTTGTCTCCCATCGGCTCCCACAGGATGTCAGAGCAACCAGGACTGTAGCACAACTCAAAACTGCGTCGCTGGAGTTTGTCTTCCGCAAACACTGCCTATCTGCACTGACGGCATCCCGTGCCAGTCGGGACTTACATGTAACAACGGCGTCTGTATCCCTGGTTTCTTGACCAACTGCACGACCACATCGGACTGCCGCACCGGCCAATCTTGCGATCTAGGTGTTTGTCTTCCAACAACGATCACAGGTTGTTCAGTAAATACGGACTGTCCCACCGGCAATTCATGCACAGCCGGACTCTGCTTGCCATCTACAATCCCCGGATGTCAGGCGACATCTGACTGTCTAGCAGGCGAGAATTGTCTTTCCGGCCTCTGTCTTCCTGACACAATCACGCAGTGCTCTGGTGCTACATGCCCGGCTGGAGAGTCATGCCAGGGTGGAATCTGTCTGCCTTCCACTATTCCCACCTGCGTTAATGATGCAAACTGCCTTAATGGCCAGGTCTGCTCTCCCTTCGGTGTTTGCCTTCCGCCAGGCTTGGTGGCCTGTCAGGATGATGCCAACTGCGAAGTAGGACAAGGTTGCAGCGCTGGAATCTGTCTTCCCACAACCATTGGTTGTGCAGAGGCATCTGACTGTCCAGCGAACCAAAATTGCGTCAGCAACCTCTGCCTCCCCAACACACTGCCGCTCTGCTCAGATACCAACCCATGCCCTCAAGGCGTATGCCGATCTGGCGTCTGTCTTCCTAGCATCTTCCCCGTATGTGTCAACGGTGGCAACTGTGAGCCTGGCCAAACTTGCTCCAACCTGGGTGTCTGTCTACCCCAGATTGTCAACGCTTGCCAGAGTGATAGCGCATGCCCCAGTGGTGATAAATGTACCCTTGGTGTGTGCGTGCCTATTTTGCCTGGCTGCCAAGCCACTACAGATTGTCTGTCGAACCAAAGATGCGTTGCAGGCGCCTGTCTCCCTAACACGTTGCCTACCTGCGCCCTCGGAACGCCTTGCCCATCAGACCAAACTTGCACGTCTGGAGTCTGTGTTCCTGACGTCTTGCCCTCTTGCACAGCTGATAGTGGTTGTATCAGTGGTGAGGTCTGCTCGCCTCTAGGCGTGTGCCTTCCTACAAACATTACGGGCTGTACATCAAGCAGCGACTGCACTTCTAGCCAGACTTGTACTGCTGGTCTTTGTCTTCCCACAATTGCACCGCAATGTGCTACCGCTGCTGACTGTCAAGCAAGCCAGAGCTGTATCGCAGGCACTTGTCTGCCAAGCAGTCTCTCGACTTGCAGCGCCACTCAGCCCTGCGGACAAGGTCTTACTTGCCAGCAAGGAGTGTGCATTCCCTCTGTACTCCCCCAGTGTACTTCAAACACGGATTGTTCCGGAAACCTTGAGTGTTCTCCACTTGGAGTCTGTCTGCCCCCGACCATCGTCACATGTACAGACAACAGCGGCTGCGGCACTGGGCAAAGTTGCACAGCTGGCATTTGTCTGCCTTCGAGCCTTTCCGGCTGTCAGACTGCTGCTGATTGTGGAGCAAGTCAGAGCTGTATCGCAGGCACTTGTCTGCCGAGCGTTCTACCCACTTGCAGTGCCACTCAACCTTGCGCACAAGGACTTACTTGCCAGCAAGGAGCCTGTCTTCCCACAGTGCTCCATCAATGTACCGCTGATACCGATTGTAGCCAAGGTCTCAAGTGTTCTCTGCTTGGAGTCTGTCTGCCTCAGCCAGTTACAAGCTGTACTGCCAACAGCGGGTGTGCCACTGGACAAACCTGCACTGGAGGCATCTGCCTTCCCACGTCAATCACAACCCAGTGCCAGAGTGACTCAACATGTTCCCAGGGCCAGAGCTGCATTGCTGGATTCTGTCTCCCCACCGGACTTTCTACATGTACAGCGGGATCTTGCGGTCAGGGTCAGACCTGCCAAGCAGGCGTTTGCGTCCCAAGTATTCTCCCTCAGTGTACCACGAATACCGATTGCAGCGGAAATCTCCAGTGCTCTCCACTTGGAGTCTGTCTTCCTTCGACAATCACTTCCTGCAGCAGCAATGTACCTTGCGCCCCAGGGCAGACTTGCACAGGTGGCATCTGCTTACCGTCGTCGCTTATTCCCGGATGTCAAACCACAGCACAGTGTGGCCAGAGCCAGCAATGCGTCTCCGGACTCTGTCTCCCCGACACACTTACACCGTGTACAACTGGCTCTTGCGGTCCAGGATTGACCTGCTCTTCGGCTAACGGCGTCTGCCTGCCCACTATCCTGCCCCAGTGCACTCAGAACTCTGATTGTCAACAAGGCCTTGAGTGTTCAAGCCTCGGCGTCTGTCTTCCAGGAACACTCACCTCTTGCAGCGCTACAAGCCCGTGTGCTTCTGGCCAGACTTGTTCAGCGGGCATTTGTCTTCCAACAGGCCTTACCTGTCAGACTAGCGCTCAGTGCAGTACTGGTCAGCAGTGCGCTGCTGGCGCTTGTGTACCTGGTGGCCTACCGCTGTGCAGCAGTGGAACATGCGGCACTGGTCAGACTTGCACCGGTGGCGTCTGTGTTCCTAACATTCTGCCCCAGTGTACCCAAAATACCGACTGTCAGCAGGGTCTCCAGTGCTCTAGTCTCGGTGTGTGTCTACCCTCAACTATTACATCCTGTTCCAGTGACAGCGCTTGCGGTACTGGCCAATCTTGCACGGCAGGTATCTGTCTACCGTCCACCATTGCTTCGTGCCAGAATGCCTCCCAATGTTCTGCTAGCCAGCAGTGCGTTGGTGGCATTTGTCTTCCTGATGCCTTCCCTGCTTGTCCCTCAGGCTCGTGTAGTACTGGATCGACTTGTATCTCCGGCATCTGCGTTCCTAACAACTTGTCCAACTGTACGACAGATAGCCAGTGTGGAACAGGGCTCAAGTGCTCTCCAATTGGAGTTTGTTTCCCCGAGATTGTCATCCAGTGCGTGGATAGCACCACCTGCTCAACAGGCCAAGTTTGCACAGGTGGAATCTGTCTTCCATCGATCTCATCAGGCTGCACAGACAACACCGGCTGCACTCAAACCCAGCAGTGTGTTGCAGGCGTTTGCGTTCCCAACGTCCTCACCCAGTGTGCCAATGGTTCTGGATGTGGTCAAAACCAGACTTGCACTGCTGGCGTTTGCGTTCCCAGCGTCTTGCCGAGCTGTGGATCAGATTCGCAGTGCAGTAGCGGCTTCAGCTGCTCTTCAGTTGGAGTCTGTCTTCCCACCACGCTTGCTGCCTGTCAGACCGACTCCCAGTGCGGAACTGGACAGTCTTGCACGGGCGGTCTCTGCTTGCCCTCGGTTCTACCCGCCTGTGGAGCGACTACTCCATGCAGCACTGACTATCAATGTGTCGCTGGAGTGTGCGTTCCCAACGCGATCGGAACTTGCACGAATGATGCTGGCTGCGCTGCGGAACAGAGCTGTGTGTCTGGCATCTGCTTGCCGAGTGTTCTGCCCACTTGTGTATCGGATTCTCAATGCGGTAGCAATCTCAAGTGCTCTGCTTTGGGCGTCTGTGTTCCGGACCCCATCACAGCTTGCACGAGCAATACCCAGTGCGCAACTGGACAGGCTTGTACGGCCGGCATTTGTCTGCCCACAACTCTTCCAGCTTGCTCGGTAGATTCGCAGTGCCCAACCAGCGAGAGATGTGCAGCAGGTATCTGTCTACCTGGCATTCTCAACCTGTGCCCAGGAACCACTGGCTGCGCTACAGGACAAACTTGCAGATCCGGCGTTTGCGTTCCCAACGTATTACCTGTCTGTTCTACCGATGCTGACTGTGGCGATCTTACGTGTTCCGCTCTTGGTGTCTGTCTTCCAGCAACCCTCACAGCGTGCACGGATAACAGCGCATGTCCCAACGGTCAAGGTTGTATTGCTGGATTGTGTCTCCCCAGTTTGACTCAGATCTTCCCTGATTGCACAGGATCAGCCAGCTGCCCACAAGGTGAAAGCTGCACAGCGGGTATCTGTCTTCCCACCGGATTGCAGACCTGCAGTGCTAGTGGCACAGGGTGCGCAACCGGCTTTGTGTGCAACAACGGAGTCTGTCTTCCAGACACCCTTCCAGTCTGTACAGCAGACTCAGCCTGTGATTCTAGCGAAGTTTGTAGACTTGGAGTTTGTATTCCTCAAGACCTTTCACTTTGTAACGCGACCACTGCATGTGGCCAAGGCAATAGCTGCGTCACCGGCTTCTGTGTTCCAACAATCTTCCCTACTTGCACACAATCCACCGATTGTAGCCAAGGTGACACCTGCACGGCTGGCGTCTGCTTGCCCACAGGACTACAGACTTGTACCAGCAGCACCGGTTGCGGCAGCGGTCTTGAGTGTTCCAATGGAGTATGTCTGCCTGCCACCTTGCCCGTCTGTACCAGCGACTCTACATGTACTTCTGGACAAGTCTGCCGACTTGGCGTCTGTCTGCCCAACAATCTATCGGTTTGCAGCAGCAGCAACCCTTGCCCCAGCGGCCAGAACTGTCTCTCTGGATTCTGTATTCCTGAACAAGTCTTCCCTATTTGCTCGAGCCAAACCCAGTGTGGCAGCGGGCAGACCTGTACCTCTGGTCTGTGTCTGCCGACTGGACTGGAAACCTGTCAAAGCGGCACAGGATGCAGCCCAGGACTCTCGTGTACCAGCGGAGTTTGTCTTCCCGACACTCTACCCGTTTGTTCCACTGATGCAACCTGTGGCACTGGGCAAGTCTGCAGACTTGGCGTATGTATCGCTCAAACCTTCTCTCCTTGTACGTCCGATAGTGCCTGTCCCAGCAGCCAGAGCTGTATTGGTGGCTTCTGTCTGCCGCAGACTATTTTCCCCACCTGTTCAGCTCAAACAACTTGCGCCCAGAACCAAACATGCACAGGTGGTCTCTGTCTCCCCACTGGCCTCAGCACCTGTTCTGCAACATCTCCCTGTGCACAAGGCCTCACTTGCTCCAGCGGAGTTTGTCTTCCCGATGGCCTTGCCACCTGTACACAAGACTCGACTTGTGCCTCTGGACAGGTTTGCCGACTTGGAACTTGTATCCCAACAGCCCTCGATCCTTGCACCTCCGATGCAGCTTGCCCCAGTGGAGACACTTGCGTCGCTGGATTCTGTCTTCCTCAGACCATTTTCCCTACATGCACGGGCTCAGGTCAATCTACATGTGCTCAGGGCCAGACTTGTACCGCGGGACTTTGTCTCCCGACTGGCTTAGATACATGCTCGAGCCAATCAGGATCCGGTCAACCAAGCTGCGGCCAAGGTTTGACTTGCGTGGGCGGTGTCTGTCTTCCCGATGGCCTCTCTACATGTACAACAGACTCAGCTTGCGCGTCTGGTAACATCTGCCGTCTGGGCGTGTGTATCCCTCAAAACCTTTCGCTATGCACATCTGATTCCAGCTGTGCCTCGGGCGAGACGTGTACTGCCGGCTTCTGTCTCCCCACAATTGCCTTCCCAGGATGCTCTCGTCCATCTGACTGTGACACGGGCGAAACTTGTACTGCAGGCGTTTGTCTGCCCACGGGTCTGGCTACCTGCAGTGCTGGCAATTCAATCACTCCAGCTACAGCATGCAGCACTGGCTTCAACTGTGTTAGTGGCGTATGTGTTCCTGCTACGCTCACACAATGCGCCGGTGACAACACTTGCAGTTCTGGACAGGTTTGCCGACTCGGAGTCTGTCTTCCGTCAAACCTTTCGCTCTGCACAGCAGATAGTCAGTGTACCGGCACTGGTCAGTCTTGTATTGCAGGTTTCTGCGTACCGACTCCAGTTTTCCCAACCTGCACGGGCACAGGTCAATCTACATGTAGCCAAGGTGAGGTTTGTACAGCTGGCGTTTGTCTTCCAGACGGTCTTGCTAGCTGCAGTGGAAGCAGTGCATCTTGTGGCCAGGGTCTCACCTGTGTCAGTGGCGTGTGTCTGCCCAACGGACTTGCGACATGCCAAGATGACACCGGCTGTGACAGCACCCAGGCGTGTCGACTTGGAGTCTGTCTTCCCGAGAATCTCTCTGTCTGCTCTACCAACGATGAGTGTAACCCAGGTGACCTCTGTACTGCCGGTTTCTGTGTTCCCCAACTCATCTACCCTCAATGTTCGAGTGCATCCGACTGTGATGTTTCTCAGACATGTACAGCGGGCATCTGTCTTCCTCCAGGTCTATCAACCTGCTCGGCGACTTCTCCTTGTGCTACGGGTCTTTCTTGTACGAACGGTGTGTGCTTGCCCAGTCTGCTGGATCCATGCCAGTCTGACTCGACTTGCGGCACGAACCAAGTCTGCCGACTTGGCGTCTGTATCCCCACTGATCTGTCACTATGCAGCGGCACTGGCAGCGGTGTTTGTGCTGCGAACCAGACTTGTACAGCCGGATTCTGTGTCCCCCAGACGATTTTCCCTACTTGCACAGGCCAATCCGATTGCGCGACAGGTCAAGCTTGTACCGCTGGTCTCTGCCTCCCGCAAGGTCTGTCAACATGTTCCGCTACCTCGCCTTGTGCTGCGGGTCTTTCTTGCACAGACGGCGTCTGCTTGCCGACCGGTCTAAGCACATGCCAGTCTGATTCTACCTGCGGTACAAACCAGGTGTGTCGACTTGGCGTTTGCCTTCCTCAAGACTTGTCAACCTGCACGAGCAATACCCAGTGCACAGGCGGAAACGTCTGCACTGCTGGTTTATGTATCCCCAACATTGTCTTCCCAACTTGCACAACCCGCAACGATTGCCCCAGTGGAGAGAGCTGTACTTCTGGTATCTGCCTTCCGCAGGGCTTGGATACATGTACCGGTACTGGTTCGGCGGGATGCGCGCAGGGACTTAGCTGCCAGAACGGCGTCTGTTTCCCTGATCTCCTCAGCACCTGTACCAACGATGCTGGTTGCGCTTCAAGTCAAGTGTGCAGGCTGGGCGTCTGTCTCCCACAGGATCTGTCCTTGTGTTCCGGCAATGATCAGTGCGGTCCTAGTCAAAGCTGTGTCGCTGGCTTCTGTGTGCCCACAGTTGCTTTCCCGACGTGTTCCAGACAGTCGGATTGTTCGGGCAACGAGACTTGCGCTGCTGGAGTATGCTTGCCGTCAGGCCTGTCGACTTGCAACGACAACGCGTCGTGCGGCACGGGCTTTAGCTGCAATTCTGGCGTGTGCGTGCCTAGCGACCTTAGCCAGTGCCAGAGCGACTCGACATGTGGCACGGGCCAAGTGTGCAGACTGGGCGTCTGTCTCCCCACAGATCTCCTACCCTGTACCAGCGACACGAATTGCGCTTCTGGCGACGTGTGCCTCGCTGGCTTCTGCGTTGCCCAGCCTGTGTTCCCATTGTGTACAGCTCAATCAGGATGCTCTACTGGACAGGTTTGCACAGCTGGAGTTTGTCTTCCAAGCGGTCTTATGGCGTGCTCGGGCACTGGCGCAGGTGTTTGTGGTGATGGACTTACATGCACTGGCGGCGTCTGTCTGCCCAGTCTTCTTAACCAGTGTCAGTCCGACTCGGGATGTACCTCGAGCCAAGTTTGTAGACTCGGCGTGTGTCTTCCAAACAATCTCTCGCTTTGCTCCAGTGACGCGAGCTGCGGAAGCAGTAACCAAACGTGTACAGCTGGTTTCTGCGTGCCCAAGACTGTTTTCCCGACTTGTGATTCTACGGGCGCCAGCACCTGTGGCACGGGCCAGACCTGCACAGCGGGCATCTGCCTGCCTACCGGCTTTACCACCTGTAGCGCCAGCACTGACTGCAGCACGGGCTTCACCTGCGATAACGGCGTCTGTCTTCCTGATGGCCTCGCTACGTGTACAGCAGACTCTGGCTGCAACACCGGTGAGGTTTGCAGACTTGGCGTGTGTCTCCCAAGTGACCTGTCTGTGTGCACGAGCAATACTGCTTGTGGCACTGGCCAGAGCTGTATTGCCGGCTTCTGTGTTCCTACCCCAGCTTTCCCGACCTGTAACACCAACACAGATTGCTCGACTGGTCAGAGCTGCACAGGGGGCGTCTGCTTGCCCACTGGGCTTTCGACCTGTAATGCTGGCGACAGTTCCGCCTGTGGCCCGGGCCTGGCGTGCACTAACGGCGTCTGTCTCCCCACTCTGCTTACACCGTGTCAGTCGGATGCGGGCTGCCCCAACAGCCAGGTCTGTAGGTTGGGCGTCTGTCTTGACCCAAGCCTCACCCTGTGTACAAGCGCTACCATCTGCCCCTCGAACCAGACATGTCTCGAAGGATTCTGTGTACCCCAGTCCGTCTTCCCGACCTGCACCACTTCATCTCAGTGTACCTCTGGCGAATCCTGCACTGCAGGTCTCTGCTTGCCCAGTGGATTGTCAACTTGCAGCGCCAGTTCGCCCTGTAGCACGGGACTCTCTTGCATGGCAGGCGTCTGCGTTCCCGATGGTCTCCCTGTCTGTGCCAGCGATGATACCTGTGGGTCCGGCCAGGTGTGCAGACTCGGCGTCTGTCTGCCCACTAATCTCGCGGCCTGTACCGCCACTAGCAACACCTGCACATCGGACCAATCTTGTGTTGCTGGATTCTGTATCCCCAACCTCATCTATCCTACCTGCGAGTCTGGAAGCAGCACTTGCAGTCAAGGACAGAGCTGCACAGCTGGTGTCTGTCTCCCCAGCGGCCTCTCGGCATGTTCTGCAAGCAACCCCTGCCAGACTGGTCTTACATGTTCTGGAGGAGTCTGTCTGCCTGATGTCTTCCCCATCTGTCAGAACGATGCTGCATGTGACTCGAATCAAGTATGCAGACTTGGTGCCTGTATTCCCACCAACCTTGCACCTTGCACGGCCGACTCCCAATGTACCCAGGGCAACTCTTGCACAGCCGGATTCTGTCTGCCTACTGTTGCATTCCCGACCTGCACCACTAACGGCACTAGCTGTACATCGGGCGAGACTTGCACTGCGGGTGTGTGTCTCCCCACTGGTCTTACTGCTTGCTCCACGTCCTCTCCCTGCGCCCAAGGTCTCACTTGTACTGCCGGTGTCTGTCTTCCAAGCCTTCTTCCGTCTTGTACTGGAGACAGCACCTGTGACACTGGTCAAGTCTGTCGCCTGGGAACATGTCTTCCATCGAATCTGGCGCTTTGCACGGATAGTTCTAATTGCGGTTCGGCACAGACCTGTACTTCTGGTTTCTGTGTTCCCACCATCATCTTCCCCACTTGTAATAGCACATCAACTGGTACCGGATCTAGCACTACTTGTGCAGCTGGCCAGACTTGTCTTGGTGATGTATGTCTGCCTTCAGGTCTCTCAGCCTGTACTACGGATTCCAACTGCGGCACTGGACTCAATTGTAATTCCGGCGTCTGTCTGCCAGACTTGCTCCCTATGTGTTCGGCTACAACACCTTGCACCAATGGACAGGTCTGCAGACTTGGCGTCTGTCTCCCAACCACTTTGTCGCCTTGCACGGATAATTCTGGCTGCGGTGGTGATCAGAGCTGCAGGGCTGGATTCTGTATTCCGAATGTGGTATTCCCGACTTGCGTCGACAGCACAACTGATTGCCCGTCTACCCAGACCTGTACTGCAGGCGTTTGTCTACCAACCGGCTTGAGCACTTGCTCAGCCACTGTTGCTTGCAGTGAAGGATTCACATGTTACAATGGTGCCTGCTTGCCTAATACGCTAGCTACTTGCACCAACGACGCTGGCTGCACTACTGGACAGGTTTGTCGACTTGGTGTCTGTCTGCCAACAGATCTCTCTGTCTGTGACCAGAGCTCGTCATGCCCCCAGGGAGATAGCTGTATCGCTGGCTTCTGTGTTACCACACCTGTTTTCCCTACCTGTGATAGCAGCGGTGCTGGTTGCCAGCCTGGAGAAAGTTGTCTTGCAGGGGTTTGCTTACCTCAAGGACTTAGTGCCTGCTCAGCTACATCTCCCTGTACAAACGGCCTGCAATGTATTTCTGGTGTCTGTCTGCCTCCGCTTACACCCACCTGCCAAAATGATGCTGGGTGTACTTCGAGTCAAGTTTGTAGACTGGGAGTCTGTCTTCCAACCGACTTGTCTGCATGTACCGCAACCTCATGTGCATCAAACGAGAGCTGTGTGGCCGGATTCTGTGTCCCCACCACCCTCTTCCCAACATGCGGAACAAACGGCCAAACCTGTGCTACAGGTGAAAGCTGTACAGGAGGTATCTGCTTACCCACCGGTCTTACAAGCTGTTCAAGCAACACCACATGTGGTGCTGGCCTATCCTGCACTGGCGGTGTCTGCCTTCCTAGCACGCTACCCACTTGCTCCAACGATGCGGCATGTGGCACCAACCAGGTTTGTAGACTCGGCGTCTGTCTCCCGTCAGATTTATCTACTTGCACTGCAACCTCTTGCCCACAGAATCAAACTTGCACAGCTGGCTTCTGCGTTCCCACAACGGTATTCCCCACTTGCAGCGGCACCAGCAACAGCTGCCCTACTGGTGAAACCTGCACTGCCGGTATCTGCTTACCTACAGGCTTAAGCACCTGCTCAGGCGAGGGAAGCTGCAGTGAAGGCTTCACATGTGCATCTGGAGTATGTCTCCCTGACTTACTGCCTACTTGTGCAGATGACTCTGGATGTGGCGTTGGTCAAGTGTGCAGATTGGGTGTCTGTCTTCCAACAGACCTCTCGGCATGTACCGATAACACGGCCTGTCAATCAAACCAAACCTGTACGGCCGGTTTCTGTGTCCCGACAATTCTTTTCCCAACATGTGGCAGCGGAACTAGCACCACATGTGCCACTGGACAAACATGTACGGCTGGAGTCTGTCTGCCTGTCGGCCTAGAGTCATGCTCTGCTACTTCTCCTTGTACCGAGGGTCTTACTTGCATATCTGGAGTCTGCTTGCCAAGCCTACTACCGACATGCACAAGTGATAATGCTTGCGACAGTGGCCAGGTTTGTAGGCTCGCCGTTTGTCTTGACCCTGGCTTGAGCCTCTGCACGGACAGCTCTATTTGCACTCAAGGAAACAGCTGCGTTGGTGGGTTCTGCGTTCCTACAACCGTTTTCCCAACTTGCTCTGGAACCACAAACGTTTGCCCAACTGGAGAAAACTGCGTTGGTGGCGTCTGCTTACCTCAAGGCCTCGGTACTTGCTCAACTACGTCCCCCTGTGCTACGGGTCTTACATGCGTTTCTGGTGTCTGCTTCCCCGATACACTGGCTACCTGCACTGGTCAATCCAACTGTCAAACCAACGAGGTTTGTCGCCTTGGTCTCTGTCTCCCAACAGACTTGTCGCTCTGCACAGATAGCTCTACTTGTGGCCAAGGTCAATCATGCTTGGCTGGGTTCTGTGTTTCTACACCGATTTTCCCTACCTGTTCCGCAACGAGCAACACTTGTGCTACAGGAGAGACCTGTACCGCTGGAGTTTGCTTGCCGCAAGGACTCAGCACTTGTTCAGCTACTTCTCCTTGCGCTGCTGGCCTTACTTGCACATCAGGCGTTTGTCTTCCCGACCTATTGCATACTTGCACGAGCGATGCTGGTTGTGGCACCAACCAAGTTTGTAGACTTGGTGTCTGTCTACCTTCCGACTTGTCTCTCTGCGGTAGCGGTAGTTCCACTTGCGGTCAAAACAGCACTTGCGTGTCAGGCTTCTGTGTACCAACAACCATCTTCCCGACATGTTCAGCCGATGCTCAATGTAGTCAGGGCCAGAGTTGTACAGTCGGAATCTGCTTGCCAACTGGATTCAGCACTTGTTCAGCTAGCTCACCTTGTAGCGCAGGCCTCAGCTGCACATCAGGCGTGTGTCTGCCGGACTTCCTTCCAACATGTTCTTCTGGATCCACTGGCCAAGCTGATTGCGGCGATAACCAAGTTTGTAGGCTGGGAGTCTGTCTGTCTGTTGATTTGTCAGTCTGTACTGGCAGTTCAACTTGCGGCCAAAACCAGACATGCTCGGCAGGATTCTGTATACCAACTACCATCTTCCCTGCCTGTACCACTACTTCTCAATGCAGTTCGGGCCAGAGCTGCACAGGTGGTTTCTGTTTACCCTCAGGCCTGAACACATGTACTGGCACCGGAAATAGCTCATCTTGTAACGACGGGTTTACTTGCGCAGCGGGAGTCTGTCTTCCAGACACCCTTCCTACGTGTGCTGACCAGTCTGGATGCACAGGCGGCCAGGTCTGTCGACTTGGAGTCTGTCTTGATCCTGGCCTGAGCCTGTGTACAAGCAGCACCACTTGCCCTCAGGGAGACACCTGTATCGCTGGCTTCTGTGTAACTACACCGGTATTCCCTACTTGTGTTGATAGCACGCAGTGTTCTTCTGGGCAAAGCTGTACTGCGGGCATTTGTCTGCCGTCCGGCTTAAGCCAGTGCTCAGCCACCAGCCCATGCAGCGCCGGCTTTACATGCAACTCCGGAGTCTGTCTCCCTGACTCATTGGCTACTTGCACTTCCCAATCTCAATGTACCGGCAGTCAAGTTTGTAGGCTGGGAGTTTGCTTGGACCCAAGCTTAAGCGTCTGTACCAGCAGCGCATCCTGTCCCCAGGGCGATAGCTGTATCGCTGGATTCTGTGTGACAACACCGATTTTCCCAACTTGCGATAGCTCTAGCGGTACCAACCAGTGTGCTCAAGGTCAAACTTGTACAG
Organism: Calonectria ilicicola; assembly: GCA_020809705.1. Taxonomy (NCBI): domain Eukaryota; kingdom Fungi; phylum Ascomycota; class Sordariomycetes; order Hypocreales; family Nectriaceae; genus Calonectria; species Calonectria ilicicola. The sequence continues at coordinate 354,850 of CP085828.1, read as the reverse complement.
CTGGAGTATGCTTGCCAACTGGGTTGGAAAGTTGTTCCAGCAACGCTGGCTGCGCCGACGGCTTCCTTTGCACGTCAGGAGTCTGTCTCCCTGCACTTGCAGCTGTTTGCACAACCCAGTCAGACTGTCTATCTAGCGAATCATGCCGACTTGGAGTCTGTTTCCCTAACGACTTTTCTGTCTGTAACTCCACCTCTTGCGGTAGCGGCCAGAGCTGTATTGCAGGTTTCTGTGTCCCGACCCCAATTTTCCCCAGTTGCTCAGAGTCCTCACAGTGTAGCCAGGGTCAGAGCTGTACAGCAGGTCTCTGTCTACCATCAGGACTCAGCACTTGCTCTACAACTAACCCGTGTGCGGCTGGTCTAACTTGCACAGAAGGCGTGTGTCTACCAGACCTTCTTCCCACTTGTGCCAACACAGATGGTTGTGCTGCAAACCAAGAGTGCAAGCTCGGAGTGTGTATCCCAGACGACCTATCATTGTGTACTGCAGGCTCTTGTGGCCAAGGACAAACCTGTGTGAGCGGATTCTGTGTACCGCAGACACTCTTCCCCACTTGTACCGACTCTTCGCAGTGCGGTTCAGGACAAAGCTGTACTTCCGGCGTCTGTCTACCATCAGGGCTCAGCACTTGCTCTACCTCCAATCCCTGCGGTGCTGGCTTGAGCTGTACTTCTGGTGTCTGCTTGCCGGATCTCTTGCCTACCTGCCAGAACGATTCTGGCTGTTCGGGCGGACAATTGTGCAGACTCGGCGTGTGTCTCGATCCTGGATTGAGTCTTTGCTCAGCCACCGGCACTGGCGGTAGCACTTGTACCGCAGACCAAAGCTGTATATCTGGATTCTGTGTGCCTTCCACATTGTTCCCTAGTTGCACTGATACTATTCAGTGTGGCCAAAGTCAAACTTGCACCGCTAGCGTCTGTCTTCCTTCCGGACTCGCAACCTGCTCCGCTTCATCGCCTTGTAGTACCGGCCTCACCTGTACTAACGGGGTGTGCTTGCCGGCCCTGCTTCCTACATGTAGCAGCGACACCGACTGTACTGGCGGGCAGCTTTGCAGGCTTGGCGTCTGTCTCGATCCCAGCCTCAGCCTCTGTTCCAGCAGCGCGACTTGTCTTACAGACCAGATATGTGTTTCTGGATTCTGTGTTTCCTCCACACTCTATCCTTCATGCTCCAGCTCCTCGCAGTGTGGTCAAGGCCAAACCTGCACGTCCGGAGTTTGTCTACCGAGTGGCCTTTCCACTTGCTCGGCAAGCAATCCTTGTGGTACAAGCCTTACTTGCGTCTCTGGAGTCTGTCTTCCTGATATTTTGGCCACTTGTGCAACGGATAGCGGGTGCACCACTGGAGAGCTTTGTAGGCTTGGCATTTGTATACCGACCAACCTTACTACCTGTACCAGCAGCTCACAATGTGGCTCAAATCTGTTCTGCTCGGGAGGCTTCTGTCTACCAGATACTGTCTTTACATCTTGTTTCGACAGCAACACCTGTGCCCAGGGTCAGAGCTGCACAGCAGGCTTCTGTCTGCCGTCTGGTCTCAGCGGCTGTTCGACAACTTCTCCTTGTAGTGAAGGCCTGACTTGCAACACTGGAGTTTGCTTGCCTGACTTGTTACCAACCTGCCAGAATGATGCAGGCTGTAACAATGGCGGCGTGTGCAGACTTGGTGTCTGTCTTGACCCTAGTCTAAGCCTCTGCACCAGCGCTACAGCATGCTCCCAGGGTGATAGCTGTATCGGTGGATTCTGTGTACCAACGCCAGTCTTCCCTACATGCACCGATAGTTCTCAGTGCAACAATGGCCAGGCTTGTACATCCGGTATCTGTCTACCCAGCGGTCTTGGAACATGCTCTGGAACATCTGGGTCCACCGGATGCAGCCCTGGCCTGACCTGTACTGGAGGAGTCTGCCTACCTGATCTTCTATCCTCGTGCCAGTCTGACTCGTCCTGTTCCACTGGCCAAGTTTGTCGACTTGGTGTCTGCTTGCCTTCCGACCTTTCCCTCTGCACAGACAGCACACAATGTAGCTCGAACCAGGCCTGCGCTGCTGGCTTCTGTGTTGCGTCGTCCGTCTTCCCTACGTGCACGCAGACATCACAATGTGGTCAGGGTCAGACATGTACTTCTGGTGTGTGCTTGCCAACCGGACTCGACACTTGCTCTGCTACAGCTCCTTGTGAGGATGGTCTTACGTGTACTAGCGGGGTCTGTCTTCCCGACCTTCTTCCTCAATGTACTTCGGATTCTGCTTGCGCTGCAAACCAACTTTGTCGACTGGGTGTCTGCTTGCCACAAGGACTTTCGCTATGTCAATCGAACAACAACTGTGCATCTGATGAAGCTTGCGCGGCTGGTTTCTGTGTCCCGTCCTCGATTCTTCCTGCATGCTCGGCCAGCTCTCAATGTCCCCAGGGCCAAGCATGCACGGCTGGAGTTTGCTTGCCGACAGGTCTCACCTCTTGCTCAACTGGTTCGACTGGCTCAACTGGCGCAAACTGCTCTACTGGCCTCACCTGTGTCAGCGGTGTCTGTCTACCAGACTCGCTCAACACCTGTGCTACAGATGCTCAGTGTACCGCTTCCCAAGTTTGCAGACTTGGCCTTTGTCTTCCTCAAGGCCTCAGTCTGTGCTCATCTGATACCCAGTGCACAACTGGTCAAAGCTGTACATCAGGCTTCTGTGTTCCAAACACCGTTATCCCGTCTTGCACCACTGTCAACGACTGCACCACAGGCCAGAACTGTATTGGTGGTCTCTGTCTCCCATTGGGACTCAACACCTGTACGGGCACTTCTGACTGCCAAGCGAACCAGAAGTGTACTGGCGGAGTGTGCTTGCCATCTGTCCTGCCAAGCTGTACCACCAATTCTCAGTGTGACACCACAGACGTTTGTAGACTTGGTGTTTGCATGCCTCAGGTCCTGGATGTCTGCTCCACTGACACAGATTGTGCCAATACCGAGGTTTGTACTGGCGGTCTTTGCTTCCCTAGCACAATTGTTCCCACTTGTGTTGAAGGTGATGGTACTTGTACTGCCGAACAGAGTTGTCTTGCTGGACTTTGCTTGCCTTCAGGTCTTACTTCTTGCTCGAATAGCACTGGTACCTCGACTTGTACTGCAACTCAGACATGCATTTCCGGCGTCTGCTTACCCACTGGATTGTCTTCTTGCACAGCCAACTCGGACTGTCAAACATCCCAGGTGTGCAGACTCGGTGTCTGCATTCCAGATACCCCAGTCACTTGTCAAGCAGACACAGATTGTACTTCTGCCCAGAGTTGCGTTGGTGGACTCTGTTTACCCAAGGTCCTTGGTTGCACTTCAGATGCGGGATGTAGCTCCACAGAGAGCTGTGTCGCTGGTGTCTGTGTTGCCAAGTTCTTCCCACCCTGTACGAGCGCTGCCAATTGTACGGCCGGTCTGACATGCTTGTCAGGCACCTGTCTCCCTAGCACCTTGTTCACTTGCTCGGATTCAACCACCTGCGCCACTGGAGAGACTTGTGTATCTGGCGTATGCTTGCCTAATGGCCTGGGTAGTTGCACCACTGACTCTTCATGCAACACAACTGAAGTCTGCCGACTTGGTGTCTGCTTGCCTCAATCGCTTAATGGCTGCCAGACTAATGCTCAGTGTACTACTGGAACTGCTTGTACCGCTGGCCTTTGTCTACCAACAGTTGCTGGTTGCACGCAAGACAGTCAATGCGACGCCAACTCTGCTTGTAAACTCGGAGTCTGTGTTCCCAAGTTCTTCCCGCCCTGCCAGACACAGACCGACTGTGGCACAGGCCAGACTTGTACATCCAACGTCTGTCTTCCCGACAGCTTGGTGTCTTGTACTACCCAGTCTGGATGTGGAGTGGATCAAACATGTGTATCGGGTATTTGTCTACCAACCAACCTGGCTGTGTGCTCGAATGATGCTGGGTGCGACACTAACCAAGTGTGTCGACTTGGTCTCTGTCTTCCCGAAACGCTCACTGCATGCGAGACTGATACACAGTGCTCAGCTGGCCAAGACTGTACCGCTGGAATCTGTGTGCCACAGATTTTCCCAACCTGTGACTCGTCGCAGACCGGCCAGTGTGCAGCAAACCAGGCCTGTACTGCCGGACTCTGTCTTCCAATCGGAATCGCATCCTGCGACACTAGCAATCCATGCGCCGCTGGTCAGACATGTACATCTGGCGCCTGTCTCCCTGATTCGCTGCCAACCTGTACAAGCAACAGCAATTGTGGAAGCGACAGCGTTTGTAGGTTGGGAGTTTGTATTCCTGATACTCTCACGCCTTGCACATCGGATTCGGGATGCACTACTGGAGACTCTTGCATTGGCGGCATCTGCTTGCCTACCATCTTCCCGTCTTGCTCTGCTGGAACCACCAACTGTGCCGCAAATGAGACATGTCTCGCAGGAGTCTGTCTCCCCAGTGGCCTCAACGCGTGCAGCGCGACCGTTCCTTGCGCGACTGGTCAGACTTGTAATTCAGGTGTCTGCCTTCCAGATGTCTTGCCGAGCTGCACAACCACTACTGACTGCGGGACGGATCAAGTCTGCCGATTGGGACTTTGTCTACCAAACAACTTGAACACTTGTACTGCTGACACTCAATGTACATCGGGTCAATCTTGCACAGCTGGAATTTGCTTGCCCACAGTCTTCCCCACTTGCACAGGCACTGGAAGCACACAGTGTAGCCAAGATAAAACGTGTATCTCAGGGACCTGTCTTCCGTCTGGCCTTAGCGCCTGTAGCGCAAGCAGCCCTTGTGGTACAGGACAGACCTGCACTGATGGCGTCTGTCTTCCAAGTGGTTTGGCTACCTGCTCAACTGATACGGATTGCCCAAGTCTCGATGCCTGTCGCCTGGGTGTTTGTATTCCAAGGGACTTTACCACTTGCACGACGAGCGCTACTTGTGCCACTAACCAGCTGTGCACTGCTGGCCTATGCTTGCCTCAAGTCTTCCCAACCTGTGCCAGTAATGTTGCCTGTTCCACTGGACAGTCTTGTGTCTCTGGTATCTGCCTTCCAACTGGCGTCAGCACCTGTGGTACAAACACTCCCTGTTCTCAAGGTCAAGTCTGTAACAGCGGCGTTTGTCTTCCAGATGTTCTTCCACGCTGTTCAGCTGACACGGACTGTGGTACTGCTGATGTCTGTCGACTGGGACTTTGTATACCAACTGACTTCTCTGTCTGTGTATCCACTTCTGGATGTAGCTCGGGTGAAACCTGTACCGCAGGCCTATGTCTCCCGTCTGCCTTCCCTAGCTGTACTACAGACAGGAACTGTGCCACAGGACAGACTTGTGTTGCTAATGTCTGTCTTCCAGATGGCCTTAGCTCGTGTGCAAGTGACCAATCCTGCGGAGCCGGACAGACCTGTGTATCTGGAGTCTGTCTGCCCAGCACGCTCGGCAATTGTACCACTGCGACCGACTGCCGCACGACGCAGCTCTGCCGTCTTGGGTTCTGTATTCCGGAGACTCTCACACCCTGTACTTCCAGCACGCAATGTAATGCAAACCAAGCCTGTACCGGCGGAATTTGCTTGCCACAGGTTTACTCAACATGCACAACCTCCCAGGACTGTGGTCAAGCACAATCTTGTCTGGCTGGACTCTGTCTCCCGTCTGGACTCGATACCTGTAGCGCTACAGTCCCCTGTGGATTGGGTCAAACTTGTGTATCAAGTGTCTGTCTCCCGAGTGGCCTGTCGGTATGTACTCAAAGCACAGATTGTGACCAGAACCAAGTGTGTGAGTTGGGACTATGCCTTCCACAGAACCCCGTCGTTTGTCAAGACAACACTGGTTGTGGTACTGGTCAGGTTTGTACCGCTGGTCTTTGCGTTCCTCAGATCTTCCCAGGCTGTACATCTAGCGACACTTGTGACCGCGGTCAGTCTTGTCTCGCAGGCGTTTGCTTGCCTTCAGGCCTCAACATTTGCAGTGCTAGCAGCCCTTGCGCTACCGGCCAATCTTGTGTTTCTGGAGTCTGTCTTCCAGATACACTCGCCGTTTGTACCACTGATAGCACTTGCGAGTCCGATCAGGTTTGCAGGCTCGGTGTTTGTATACCTAACTCGCTCGCTACTTGCCAGACCGACGTGTCTTGTGGAGCGGGACAGGCCTGTACTGCCGGAATCTGTCTCCCGGAGATATTCCCTGAGTGTGTTTCCGGCGTCACATCTTGTTCCACCGGCCTATCATGTCTCTCTGGAGTCTGTCTACCACAAGGCCTCAACACTTGCGGAACAAATAACCCTTGTGCTACGGGCCAGACCTGTAACTCGGGAGTGTGTCTTCCAAGCTCACTTTCCTCTTGCACAGATGCAAGCACTTGCGCTGCAGATCAGGTTTGCCGCCTTGGTACATGTATTCCGACATCCCTCGCAACTTGTCAGAGTAACAGTGACTGCCCTAGCGGAGATGCTTGCACTGCTGGTATCTGCTTGCCTGAACTCTTCCCGCCCTGCTCAGGAACCCAGACATGTAACACAACCGACACTTGCGTTTCCGGAGTTTGTCTTCCATCCACACTCGGCACTTGCACCACCGCAGCACAATGTACCACCGGTCAGAGCTGTGTATCTGGCGTGTGTCTACCCCAGATTTTTCCCACATGTGCAACTGATGCCGCTTGCGGCTCGAACCAGGTGTGTCGACTTGGTGTGTGCCTTCCAGAGACTTTGGCCTCTTGTCAAACAGATAGCACTTGTAGCTCTGGACAGGTTTGTACTGCTGGTATCTGCCTTCCTCAAGTCTTCCCAGGCTGCACGGACGAAACCACTTGCGGAAATAACCAGGTCTGTACAGCCGGCCTTTGCCTTCCCAGCACCCTCCAGAGTTGTGCTACCAAGGCTCAATGTGCTACTGGCCAGTCTTGTACCGGTGGAGTCTGTCTCCCAGAGGTTCTTCCATCGTGTACCACCGACTCTTCCTGCAATGATCCTACTGAAGTCTGTAGGCTTGGGGTCTGTATTCCTAGAACTCTGAGCTCCTGCACAGACAACTCTGGCTGTGCTACGAACCAAACTTGTACCGCCGGAATCTGCTTACCCACTGCAATCCCAAGCTGCTCTACCAATTCGGATTGTACCAATTCCTTGGTTTGCCAGGCAGGTCTCTGTCTTCCTGCTGGTCTTGGTTCTTGCACAACTTCTGCGCAGTGCTCAGCGAACCAAGCTTGCACTGGAGGCATCTGTCTCCCATCGTTCTTACCAACATGTACTGCTGATTCTCAGTGCACAAACGATGGCGTTTGCCGATTGGGTGTTTGCGTTCCTCGAGCACTCGATCCATGCTCTTCCAATACTCAGTGCAGCAACGGCCAGACTTGTGTCGCTGGCCTCTGCCTTTCCAATCCATTCCCTGGCTGTGCTACCTCAAATGACTGCAACAGCGGTCTAACATGCACAGGTGGCTTGTGTCTTCCCAGTGGTCTCGGAACTTGCTCAAGCACTCCTCAGTGTGGTACCGGCCAGACTTGTGATGGCGGAGTCTGTCTTCCATCTGTTCTCCCGAGCTGTACCGACTCCTCAACTTGCGATGCCAGCTCAGTCTGTACGCTTGGAGTTTGTATTCCTAGGAATCTCAACCTTTGTGGAGGATCTGGAACTTCTGGAACTACTTGCGCTTCAGGACAGACTTGTACCGCAGGCATTTGTTTGCCAACAGTCTTCCCTGGCTGTGTTGATAGCTCGACCTGCAGCACCAGTTCAACTTGCACAGCAGGTCTTTGTCTCCCCATCGGAATCGCCAGCTGCTCTACCAACTCTCAATGCCCTACCGGAGAAGCCTGCACGGGAGGCGCCTGCCTGCCATCAATCCTTCCTACCTGCACGGCTGATTCCTCATGTGCTACGACTGAAGTCTGTAGACTTGGTGTTTGCATCCCCCGAACTCTGACACCTTGCACGGATAACACTGCTTGTAGCAGCGGCAATGTATGCACATTGGGTGTTTGTCTGCCTGAAGTATTCCCAAGCTGTACTACTGGCACCACGACATGTCCCAGCAATGAAGTCTGCACTGCTGGAACCTGTCTACCTCAAGGTCTTGGCGTCTGTACGACTGACAGCCAGTGTGGCATCTCCCAGACCTGTAGGTCTGGTGTCTGTCTACCCAGAATCCTACCTACTTGCACAGCGGATAGTAGCTGCACGGCCGATGAAGTTTGTAGACTCGGTGTCTGTGTCCCCAGGGCTCTATCAACCTGTTCCACCGATAGTGACTGCACTACAGCTCAAAGCTGTATTGCTGGTATCTGTCTTGCATCTCTCTTCCCATCATGCAGTCAGAACAGTGATTGTGATCAGACACAGGCTTGCACAGGCGGTATATGCCTTCCTCAAGGTCTCAACACGTGTACAACTGATTCCAACTGCGGTTCAAGTGAGTCTTGCAGAGGAGGAGTCTGTCTGCCGTCTGTCCTCCCCGCTTGCTCGACCGATACCGATTGCAACGGCGATAGTGTCTGCAGACTTGGCGTTTGTTTACCTCCCGATCTGTCTACCTGCCAAAACAACAGTGGTTGTGGCACTGACGAGACTTGCACTGCTGGTATTTGCATTCCTGCACTCTTGCCTCCCTGCCGAGTCGACTCAGATTGTGGTAGCACGTCGTCTTGTACAGATGGCGTCTGCCTACCCGATGTTCTCCAACAATGTAGCCAGAATGCTCCTTGTGGTGCCGGCCAGAACTGCGTGTCTGGTGTTTGCTTGCCCAACACTCTGCCTACCTGTACCTCTGATTCCCAGTGCGGTACCAGTCAGCTTTGCAGGCTCGGCTACTGTCTACCTCAGCAGATCAGCGGGTGTGATTCCAGCAGTCAATGTCTTGGAGGAAACGTCTGCTTGGCTGGCATTTGTGCTCCTCCATTGTTCCCCGGATGCACTTCGTCAGCCAACTGCACATCAACCGAAGCTTGTGCAGGCGGCATCTGTCTCGCCGGTGGTCTCAGCACCTGTACCACGGACTCGCAGTGTACTTCAGGCCAGGTTTGCACATCAGGAGTCTGTCTCCCTCGCCTCTTGCCCTCTTGCACGAGCGATTCGGGATGCACGTCTCCATCAGTTTGTAGGCTCGGTGTCTGTCTCCCTTCGACTCTGAATGTCTGCACAACCGATAGCAACTGTGCCCAAGGACAATCTTGTTCGGGTGGTCTCTGTCTGCCGACATTGTTCCCGTCCTGCACGACAAGCTCAGGCGCAGCTCCTTGCACCGCAGGTCAATCCTGTCTTGGAGGTGTTTGCCTACCGCAAGGCCTTACAGGTTGCTCGGGCACCTCGGGCACCACTTCCACTTGTGCTCAGGATCAAGTTTGTACATCCGGTGTCTGTCTTCCGCAATTACCAGGCTGTACTACGGACACCGACTGTAACGGCCAAGCTGTTTGTCGCCTTGGAGTTTGTCTTCCGGAGGTTCTCAACACCTGTACATCTGGACCGGGAGCTGGCTGCATCGCCAATCAGACCTGTACTGGCGGTGTTTGTATACCACAGTTATTCCCTGGCTGTCAGTCAAACTCCAACTGCGGCACCCAGGAAACTTGCACCGCTGGACTCTGTCTGCCCTCAGGCTTGCTTACCTGTTCACTTGATGCACAATGTATCACAGGCCAGAAATGTACTGGTGGCGTCTGTTTGCCAGGATCACTACCCCTGTGCTCGTCTGACAGCGCTTGCTCAACCGAATCTGTCTGTCGCCTGGGTGTCTGTGTTCCCAAAGACCTGTCTACCTGTACTTTGGATGCCCAGTGTGGTGTCAACCAAGTCTGTACTGCCGGCGTCTGTCTGCCTGAAGTCTTCCCTCCTTGCCAGACATCCGCAAACTGCGATTCCGGTGCGGTTTGCACAAGCGGCGTCTGCCTTCCAGGAATCTTACCCTCTTGCGCATCAAGCAACACTTGCGGTGCAGGCCAGACCTGTACATCAGGCGTTTGTCTACCATCTGGCCTGGACACTTGTACAGCGGACTCTCAATGTCGCAGTGATCAAGCCTGTCGACTTGGTGTCTGCATACCTCGCGTTCTTGCGACCTGCTCTCAAAACACCGACTGCGGATCGACCCAGGTTTGCACAGGAGGCCTGTGCCTACCCGAGGTCTTCTCTCCTTGCCAGGCATCGTCGCAGTGTGCCAGCGGGCAGTCCTGTACCGGCGGTCTTTGTCTCCCGATAGGCATTGCAGGATGTGTTGACTCGTCTACTTGTGCCACTGGTCAATCTTGCACATCTGGTGTCTGTCTTCCGAGCGGCCTCGGCACCTGTTCAACGGATGCTAGCTGCGCCACGGGCCAAGTATGCCGTCTAGGAGTTTGTATCCCGCAGACTCTTACTCAGTGTACCAACAATGCTGGATGCGGTACTCAGCAGACATGCACTGCCGGTATCTGCTTGCCGACAATCTTCCCGCCATGCACAAGCACAGCCAACTGTGCTACAGGTCAGACTTGTACAAACAATGTCTGTCTTCCGAATACCCTCCCTACTTGCTCTACCTCCAGCCAATGTTCCACAGGACAAAACTGTGTGGCGGGTCTCTGTCTTCCGTCAGTCCTGCCCAGCTGCTCCATTGACGCTCAATGTGGCAACCAACAGGTGTGCAGACTCGGTCTCTGTCTACCCACCAATCTGGTCAACTGTGACTCGGGCACAACCTGTCTCACTGGCCAGACATGCACAGCCGGTCTCTGTCTGCCTACAGTCTTCCCTGCCTGTACTACAACCGCCGATTGTGCAACCAGTCAAGTGTGCGCTTCCGGTACCTGCTTGCCTGACATTGTTGAGCAGTGTACCAATGATGCCGCCTGCGGTACTGGATCCAAGTGTGCCAACGGTGTTTGTTTTCCCAGCTTCCTGCCTTCGTGCTCGGCCGACTCCCAATGTGCCGGCACCCAGGTGTGCAGACTCGGCGTCTGTCTTCCACGCGACCTTAGCAGCTGTACCACCAGCCAATCTTGCTCGGCCAACGAGACTTGCGCTGTTGGTCTTTGTGTACCAAACGTCTTTGGGGCTTGCTCAACGGCTGCTGATTGTGGACAAGGCAACACTTGCACAGCCGGTGTATGTCTGCCCAACTTTATCGGCGCATGCAACAGTGGCACATGCCCAACCGGTCAAACCTGCAACAGCGGCGTGTGTCTCCCAAGTCTCCTTAATAGCTGCACAACCGACTCCCAGTGCAGTGATGGCGGGGTTTGTAGACTCAACGTCTGTCTCCCACCGGTTCTTAACAGTTGCAGCTCAACTTCGCCTTGTGGCACGGGTCAGACTTGCACTGAAGGATTCTGCTTGCCTACAGTATTCCCGACCTGTACAACATCAAGCCAATGCGACACTGGCGAAACTTGCTTGTCTGGCACATGTCTCCCCAATGTTCTCTCTGCTTGCGGTCCAGGACAAGCTTGTCCCACATCTCAAACGTGTACAAACGAAGTCTGTGTTCCTAGCATTCTTCCAAGCTGTTCTGCCGACACGGACTGCACTTCATCACAAGTCTGCCGTGTAGGCGTCTGTTTGCCACGCACCTTTGTTGACTGCACTGGTGACGCTAATTGTACTTCAACTCAAACTTGTGTTGCCGGCTTCTGTGTAACGCAAGTTTTCCCTCCTTGCCAAGCTACAACCGACTGCACAGCTGGACAATCCTGCACAGCAGGTCTCTGCTTGCCTGCAGGGCTTACAAGCTGCCAGAGCGATTCTAACTGCGGTACTCTTCAGACTTGTAGCAACGGAGTATGCTTGCCTTCGATCTTGCCTTCGTGTACTTCGCAGACCCAGTGTGGCGCCGACCAGGTTTGCAGACTAGGAATCTGTCTCCCCAACAATGCCGCAGTCTGCTCAGCGGACAACCAATGCAGCGCTGGTCAGAGCTGTCTAGGTGGTCTCTGCCTTCCCTCACTTTTCCCCCCTTGTCAATCCAGCTCAAGCTGTGGTGATGGCCAAGTATGCACGTCTGGTGTCTGTCTTCCAGATACCCTATCGTCATGTACATCTACAACTACTTGCGGCGCCAACCAAGCCTGTGTTTCCGGAGTATGTCTCCCGACTTTACTTTCCCAGTGCACAACAGATGCTTCTTGTCTTGGAGACGATGTGTGTAGACTTGGGTACTGTATTCCAGATATCGTCACTACCTGCACAACTAGCAGCCAGTGTACCAACGGAGCGGCTTGCCTCGGAGGAATGTGTCTCCCAGCAGTCTATACCGCCTGTGAAGCTACCTCTGACTGTAATAATGGCGAGTCGTGTACCGGAGGCGCCTGCTTGCCCAGTGTACTGCCCACTTGCAGCACGAGCGTTCCTTGCGCCACCGGGCAAACTTGTAACTCGGGCGTCTGCCTTCCAAGCGTCTTGCCAACTTGCCAGACCGATACGCAATGTTCATTCGGCCAGGTATGTAAGCTTGGGGTCTGTATTCCTCGAACACTTTCGGTCTGTCAAACCAGCGCCCAGTGTACCAACAGCTACACCTGCACGGCCGGTCTCTGTACTCCACCACTATTCCCCTCATGCACACAATCCTCCGACTGTGGTAGCAGCCAGTCTTGTGTTTCCAACACCTGCGTCCCCTCAACTCTGCCAACATGTACCTCGGACGCATCTTGCACCACGGGCCAATCATGCAGAGAAGGCGTTTGTCTTCCATCCGTCTTGGCCACGTGTACCGCAGATTCCCAGTGCGACAGCTCGCAGCTTTGCAGGCTCGGAGTCTGTATTCCTCAGACCCTTGTCACATGTACGGCTGATACGCAGTGTGCTAGTGGCCAGGGCTGTCTGGCTGGTATCTGTCTTGCAGAGGCCTTCCCTCCTTGCACAACCACTGCCAACTGCGCTGCTGGACAAGCTTGCCAAGCTGGAGTTTGTCTTCCCGACGTCTTGCCAGCCTGCACGAGTACAACCTGTGCAACGGGAGAGACTTGCACATCTGGCGTCTGTCTTCCCAGCGTTCTCCCTACATGCACAACTGACTCGAATTGTGCTACTGGCAAAGTATGCAGGCTCGGCCGCTGTCTACCATCAACATTGAATTCTTGTACCACTAGCACTGACTGCACTGGTGGATACACGTGCGCGGCTGGCCTCTGTATCCCACCACTCTACTCTACGTGCTCAACCAATACAGACTGTGATACTGGCACCGTCTGCCGCAGCGGCACCTGCTTGCCAAGCGTTCTACCCGCCTGTCAGAGTGGCAATACATGCGGTATGGAACAGATTTGTACTGACGGAGTTTGTGTTCCATCTGCCCTCAAGGCTTGTGGAACAGACACGGATTGTGGCAGTAGCCAGGTTTGCCGTGTTGGATACTGTATTCCCGATCTTATCACGTCGTGTCTCAATACCCAAGGTTGCGCAAGTGGACAGAACTGTACCGCCGGACTCTGTGTCCCTCAGCTATTCCCACCATGTTCGACGGCGACAGACTGCGGCAGCGGCTACACATGCAACAACGGAGTCTGTCTCCCAAGCATCCTGCCAAGCTGCCAGGGCTCAGCTACCTGCATCGCCGGGCAAACATGCGTTGCAGGAGCCTGTCTTCCCGCTGATCTGCCAACTTGCAACTCTGATCCTGAATGTGGCTCCAGCCAGGTTTGCCGTCTTGGCCTCTGTATTCCCAAGACTCTCGCCATCTGCCAAACCAACTCGCAATGCAGCTCCGGTCAGACCTGTACTGCCGGCCTATGTCTCCCACAAGTCTTCCCTGGCTGCTCAACCAGCAACGACTGTGTCAGCGGTCAGTCTTGCACGGGTGGAGTCTGTATCCCATCCGTCTTTAAGAACTGCCAGAGTAGCGGTGATTGTTCAACGGGTCAACAATGTGCCTCAGGAGTCTGCTTACCTAGTGCTCTACCTTCCTGTGGTACCGATACCGATTGTGCTACTGGCTCAGTCTGCCGCCTCAGCCTTTGTATCCCAGAAACGCTTAGCCAGTGCTCTGGAAATGCTCAATGCAGCACTACACAAGTCTGCACAGGCGGTCTCTGTCTTCCAGAAGTCTTCCCTCCATGTGCTCAAAGCGCCGACTGCGGTCGTGGAAATACATGTGCCGGAGGTGTCTGTCTCCCAAGTGTGCTACCAGCCTGCCAGACCGGTTCTTGTGCCACGGGCCAAAACTGTACCGCTGGCGTCTGTCTCCCATCGGGTCTTGAATCTTGCCAGGCCTCATCCGACTGCGGCTCTGGACAAGTCTGCCGCCTCAACTTGTGTATTCCACAGACTCTTACGCAGTGCACAAGTTCCAATCAATGCGGAGCCAACCAGATCTGCTCGGGAGGCCTATGTCTACCTCAGGTATTCCCACCGTGCTCCACCAACACAGACTGTGCCTCTGGTCTCTCTTGCAAGGCTGGTCTCTGTCTGCCCAATGCTATCCCGACTTGTAGCGCTAGCTCGCCCTGCTCAACTGGACTTACATGCAACAATGGTGTCTGTCTGCCGAGCTACCTCCCATCTTGCACTACAGATTCTGCTTGTGGCACTGGTCAGGTCTGTCGATTGGGCACATGTCTACCCACAGTCTCTATTCTCTGTGATACTTCTACGGGATCCGGATGCTCTACTGGCCAAGCGTGCGCGGCTGGCATCTGCGTCCCTCAACTATACCCACCTTGCACACAAAACAGCGATTGCGCCTCCAGCCAGCTCTGCCAATCTGGTACTTGCTTGCCCAACGTCTTCCCTACATGCAGCACCAGCAACCCATGTGCTAGCGGCAGCAACTGTGTGTCAGGCCTCTGCGTTCCCTCTACTCTCCCCACCTGCACCGTGGACTCGAACTGCGGTAGCAGCAGCGTGTGCAGACTTGGAGTTTGTATCCCACAAACCCTCAGCGTCTGCCAATCAAGCGCGTCATGCGCCAGTGGCCAGTCTTGTACGGCAGGCCTCTGCGTGCCTCAAATCTTCCCTCCTTGCCAGCAGAACACGGATTGTTCCTCCGGCAATGTCTGCTCGGGCGGCATCTGTCTCCCGGTTTCTCTGCCCACATGCAGCACAAGCACGCCTTGCGCTTCTGGGCAGACTTGCAGCACCGCTGGGGTCTGTCTCCCCAGCAGCCTAGCCTCATGCTCGACTGATTCCCAGTGCGGATCTAGCCAAGTGTGCAGGCTCGGCGCTTGTATCCCCAAGGGCCTCAGTCTCTGCAGCAGCAGCACATCCTGCTCCGGCAGCCTGGTGTGCGTTGGCGGACTTTGCATTCAGTCAGTGTTCCCCGGCTGCACAACCAGCGCAGACTGTACCTCGGGCAACAGTTGCGTGTCTGGTTCCTGTCTCCCGTCGACTCTCGTCACATGCGGTAGCAATGCCAGCTGCGGTAACGGACAGACGTGTACGTCCGGTGTTTGTCTTCCCTCCCTCTTGCCTAGCTGCAAGGCGGATACAGACTGCGGGACCAGCTCTGCTTGCAGGCTGGGCGTCTGTATCCCCAACGGACTCAGCACCTGTTCAACCAACGCTCAGTGCTCCAGCACCCAGACGTGTACCTTTGGAATTTGTCTGCCAACGACCTTCCCTAGTTGTACGGCGGGCCAGTCTTGCGGTAATAGCCAGACTTGCCTTGGCGGACTCTGCCTCCCAAGTACATTCACTAGTTGCACCACCAGCGCCAACTGCGCAACCGGCCAGGCCTGCACGGGCGGCGTCTGCCTCCCCAGCGTCCTGGCGGCTTGCACGGCGGATTCGCAGTGCGACAACACGGCTGTGTGCAGGCTCGGCGTGTGCATTCCGCGCGTGTCGATTGCGTGCGCTGACAGCTCCAGCTGCTCAACAGGCCAGACCTGCACTGCGGGCCTGTGCCTCCCCACTGTATTCCCTACCTGCACCAAGGCGTCGGATTGCGGCACTGGTCAGAGCTGTATTTCCGGCACCTGTCTCCCTAGCGCCCTCGCCACATGCAGCGGCTCCAGTGGCTGCGGCGCTGTTCAGACCTGTGTGTCTGGCGTCTGTCTCCCTAGCGTGCTGCCCAGCTGCACTGCGGATTCAAACTGCGCCGTCAGCCAGGTCTGCCGACTCGGCTACTGTATCCCCAGAACCATCACATCTTGCACCACGGACTCTACGTGCGGCAGTGGCCAATCATGCGTTGGCGGTATTTGTATCCCTCAGCTTCTCCCTACCTGCCAGACTGCTACCGATTGCAGCAGCGGCCAGAGTTGCATCTCCGGTGTGTGCGTTCCCTCGTCGCTGGCTACATGCAGCGGCACTACAGGGTGTGCGCAAACCCAAACCTGCGCGAGCGGCGTGTGTATTCCTGCGGTCCTGCCGGCCTGCGGAACGGGCAATACCTGTGCCGCCGGTCTGGTCTGCAGACTGGGCTACTGTCTACCAGGATTGCTCAGTGCATGCACAGCCAATTCCGACTGCCGAACTGGCAATTCTTGCCAGGGCGACTTGTGTGTGCCCTCCACGCTGCTCTGCTCCGTCGACAGCGACTGCGGTACCAGCAACGTCTGCAGGGCCGGGCTCTGTCTCCCCGCGAGCTTCTCCGGCTGCACGTCCAGCTCCCAGTGTGGCTCGGGACTTACCTGCGATAACGGGGTGTGCTTCCCGCAGATCCTCACTACATGCACAAGCTCAACAGGCTGCGCCTCCAACCAGACCTGCAGCGGCGGCGTCTGTCTCCCCAGTGGCCTCTTTACATGCTCGACAAGCAGCGACTGTAGCTCATCAGAGCAGTGTCAGGGTGGCGTGTGTCTCCCCAAGGCTGTCCTCGGATGCGTCTCAGATGCCAACTGCAACAGCACTAACAGCGAGATTTGTCTCTCCGGCCTTTGCGTGTCAACTCTCAAGTTGTGCAGCACCTCGAGCCCTTGTCCCACTGGCCAGGTCTGCACCCTCGGCCTGTGCACGACGCCCGCCCCTGTGGCCTGTACCACCGATTCCCAGTGCGCCAGCGATCACTTCTGTTCCCTAGGCATCTGCGCGCCACGCACCCTGACTTGTACCTCCAACTCTCAGTGCGGCTCAGGCCAAACTTGTATCGTGGGTCTCTGCACAGCTAGCGTGTCTACAGTATCATGTAACACGGCAAGTGATTGTCTACTCGGAGTTGGCCTTTGCACCCTTGGTCTCTGTACATGTTCATCCGGGCAATGTACGCTTTCGGCCAACGTTGTTCAATGCACAACAGATACTGGTTGCCCGACTGGTCAAGTTTGCCAGAGCGGCGCTTGTGTCACTCAGAAGACCTGCTCTGTATCAACTGACTGTCTCCTTGGCGTTAACCTTTGTGTACTCCCCGGTCTATGTCTTTGCGTCAACGGCGTTTGTACCCTTGGAGGCTCAACGCTTCCTACGTGTGCCAGCAATGCCGATTGTACGACGGCAGGCCAGGTCTGCCAGAGCGGAACATGCACTACGCCAACCACAACGTGTTCCAGCTCCGGAGACTGTCTAGGAAAGCTACTGGACACTAACCTCTGTCTGATCGGTCTCTGCGTCTGCAATGCAGGACTCTGTCTCTACAATGGCCCTGCTTCCTGCACGGCCAACGCCGACTGTACCACCGGCCAGGTTTGCACCAACGGAAAATGTGTGGTGCAACCCGCTCAGTGCATACTTGATACCGACTGCGGTTCTGAAAATATCTGCCAGTTTGGTTCTTGCGTTGCTGGATGCCGCACAAGCTCGGGCTGCAATACTGGGCGTGTCTGCCAGGTCGGCTCCTGCACCAACGCTTGCACGGCTACTTCGTGCGCCACTGGACAGGTCTGTACCGCTGGTCTCTGCATCAACAGTCCAGCCGTGTCGTGTACTTCAACCTCGCAGTGTACTTCGGGCCAAGTCTGTCAACTCGGCAACTGTGTTCCCAACCTTCTCCCTCTATGCCTTACCTCAGCCCAGTGTGCCACCGGCCAGATCTGCCCGGCTGGTGTTTGCACAAACTGTGTCCTTGATACCCAGTGCGGTGCCGGCATGGCCTGTCAGAACGGCCTCTGTGTGGTTAGCTCTACGCCATCCTGCTCTACCACCAACCCTTGCGCCAATGGTCTCGTCTGTCAGAGCGGCCTTTGCCGCGCATGCATCCTATCCTCGCAATGTCCCAGCGGCGAGGTCTGTCTTTCCGGTGCTTGCAGTGCCTGTACCGCTAGCGCCCAGTGCGGCGGCGGATCAGTCTGTCTCAGCGGCGTCTGCGGCGACTGTACCGACATCTCGCAGTGTCCTACAGGACAGGCCTGTAAGGCTGGCCAGTGCGGCATCTGCTCCCAGAATTCCGACTGCGGTACTGGAAATGTATGCACACTGGGCATCTGCGTTCCCGCATGTACATCCAACGCAGCCTGCAGCGGCGGCCAGGCCTGTATTCTAGGTGTCTGTGCCGGCTGCACAAGCAACTCCCAGTGCAACGCTGGCCAGGCCTGTCTCGCTGGCCTCTGCACAGCCTGTGTTCTCGACGGTCAGTGCAGCACTGGTCAGGTCTGTATATCCGGTTCTTGCCAGGCTGCTTGCACATCCAGCACTCAGTGTACTGGAGGTCAGGTTTGCGCGGCAACTGGACGATGCACTGCTTGCCTTCTCAACACGGACTGCGCTACTGGCCAGGCCTGTATTTCGGGTGCATGCGGCCCTTGCACAAACAACCTCCAGTGTGGTCTCGGCAATGTGTGCGCTAGCGGCATCTGCCAGGCCGCTTGCTTGTCCAACTCGGCATGTTCTACGGGTCAAGCTTGCGTGGGTGGAATCTGCACAGCCTGTACAGGTGCCTCCCAGTGCACGACTGGACAAATTTGCAGCGCAGGCGTCTGCCAAGGATGTAATGTTGACACTGACTGCACAATAGCTGGCCAGGTCTGTGTTTCTCGTCGCTGCCAGGCCGGCTGTACGTCAGCCCTGAGCTGCAGCAGTGGTCAGATCTGCCAGTCGGGCCACTGTGTGGCTTGTACCGACACCTCTCAGTGTTCCACCGGTCAGGCCTGTGTGTCTGGGGCATGCGGCGCCTGCACAGCCAGCGCTCAGTGCTCCAGCGGCTATGTTTGCAGCAGTGGCCTGTGTATTCCCGCCTGTGCCTCGAGCGCCTCCTGTTCTCTGGGTCAGGTCTGCCAGGCCGGCTACTGTGTTCCCTGCAGCACCAACACGGACTGCAGCACTGGACAGGTTTGTACTCTCGGCGCCTGCGGTGCTTGCACCCTCAGCACCCAGTGCGGCGGCAATGGTCTCGTCTGCGCCAGCGGCGTGTGCCAAGCCGGCTGCACCTCCAACGCGGCCTGCAGTGGCGGCAAGGTCTGCAAGAGCGGGCTTTGCATCGCCTGTACGACAAACACCGATTGCGGTACCGGCCAAGCCTGTGTGCTTGGTGCTTGCGGCGCGTGTGCCAACGATTTACAGTGCAACCTAGGTGTTGGCCAGTACTGCTCCAACGGCGCTTGTGTGGCTACCTGTACCTCCAACGCCGGCTGCAGCAACGGTCAAATCTGCTTGGCCACCGGTCGCTGCGCTGCATGCACTGCTTCCACTCAGTGCACCGCTGGCCAGGTTTGTGTCAACGGTGCTTGCGGCTCTTGCACGCAAAATTCGGACTGCGGCACTGGAATGGTCTGCAGCGGCGGCCTCTGCTTCACTGGATGCTCGACAAACTCGCAGTGTTCCAACGGCCAAGTCTGCATCACGGGCGGCATCTGTGGCGCTTGCACAACCAACAGTCAGTGTAATTCAGGCCAGGTCTGTCTCTCGGGCGCATGCGGTGCCTGTACGCTAAGCTCGCAGTGTCTCAGCACCCAGGGCTGTGATCTCACCACTGGACTGTGCGCTACAACATGTAATCCTCTCGACACTAGCGGCAATGCTTGTGGTGGCGGTAGGGTTTGCTCTCTCCTCGGTCTATGTACAAACTGTGCTCGAAGCTCTCAATGCCGCACCGGCCAGATCTGTCTCAACGGCGTGTGCTCAGCGTGCAGTCTGGACTCCCAGTGTTCCGCTGGATACGTCTGCAACGGCGGATCCTGCGTCCTCGCGTGCGGAACCAACAACGACTGTAGCGCTGGCCAAATCTGCTCGGCTGGCCACTGCACCACATGTTCGTCCACCTCCCAGTGCAACACTGGCCAGGTGTGTCTGTCCGGCACATGCAGCGCCTGCACGACCAACTCTCAGTGCTCCTCCAGCCAGGTTTGCAGCAGCGGTGTCTGTATCGCTGCTTGCACATCCAATGCTAGCTGCAGCAATGGTCAAATCTGCTCGGCTGGCTTGTGTATTCCCTGCACATCAGCCTCTCAGTGTAGCACCGGCCAAATCTGCTCCTCTGGATCTTGTGGATCGTGTACGCTCGATACCCAGTGTCCATCGGGACAGATTTGCAACAGCGGTCTTTGCGTTGCCGGCTGTACTTCCAACTCAGCCTGTACCAATGGCCAAGTCTGTGTCAGCGGCCGCTGCACGCTCTGCACCACCACAGCCCAGTGTGCGACCAACCAGGTTTGCGCGCTGGGCGCCTGTGGTGCCTGTACTCTTGATGCGCAGTGTGGCACTGGAAATGTCTGCAGCAGCGGCCTCTGTATCCCAGCCTGCTCTGCAAACACAGACTGCAGCAGCGGCCAGGTTTGCTTGGCTGGCCACTGCAGCCCCTGTACCTTGACTGCTCAGTGTGCCACTGGCCAGGTCTGTTCCGGTGGAAGCTGTGGCGCCTGTACAACCGACACGCAGTGTTCGCTTGCAGTTCTCGGGCAAGTGTGCAACAGCGGTATTTGCGGTGCTGGATGTCTCTCCAATTCCGGATGCTCTGGTGGCCAAGCCTGTGTATCGGGTCACTGTGTTGCCTGTACATCAGCCAGCCAGTGCAATGCTGGACAGGTCTGCTCCAGCGGAGTGTGCCAAACCTGCACGTCCGACACCCAGTGTAGCAGCATCACGGCCAGCAACGTCTGCAATAGCGGCGTCTGCAGTGCTGGCTGTACTTCAAACTCAGCCTGTAGCTCCGGTCTCGCCTGTATATCTGGACACTGCACGTCTTGCACACTGAACACCGACTGCACATCTGGACAGGCTTGCGTGTCTGGAACGTGCGGAATATGCACAACAAGCGCGCAGTGTGGCACTGGCTACGCATGCAACGCCCTCGGTCAATGTGTTACTGCCTGTACCTCGACTAGCTGTACTGGCGGTCTCGTCTGCACATCCGGACTTTGCACAACGTGTACGTCTGGCTCACAATGCCCGACTGGCCAGATTTGTGGCCTTACCAGCACCTGTACGACATGTACTACGGACGCCCAGTGCAGCGCCATCACGGCCAGTTCCGTGTGCAACAGCGGAATATGCCAGGCTGGATGTACATCCAACTCGGCATGCAGTGGCGGCAAGGTCTGCGTAGCAGGTCGCTGTGTTGGCTGCTCAGCAACTGCACCATGCACTACTGGACAAGTGTGCACTATACCTGTCGGTTCCCTTACAGGCACCTGTGGCGCTTGCACATCAGAATCCCAGTGTACTGGTGGTCAGACATGTATTAGCGGATTGTGCGCCGCCTGCACGGCCACCTCACAGTGTGGTAGCAACGAAGTGTGCTCAAGCGGTCTCTGCAAGTCCCGAACCTGCGCTACCAAGGCTGACTGTGGCATCCTCTGCTCGGCCCTCGGACTCTGTCTCTGTCTCCTTGGTATCTGTGCCTAAGATCTGCCATGCGTCTTTGCATTACAAAAAAAAACCTAGTCTGTTAAATTTTTGTTGTCTTTTTCATGCGGCAGCGTTGCTTTTTCTTGTTTTACCAAAATCAACTGTTAGATTGGATATCCATCTTGTTGAAGAGAAAAAACAAAACTCTCAACAGAGTTTTGTAGGTGTCGTGCATTATCATGTATGGGTTCGTTTGGGGACCCCAACACTCTCTTGAGCCTGTAAAACGGCCAGTTTACATCATCTAATGTTTACCCATAATTGCATGTATCTAGTCAATTTAACTACTGAGATGGACTTTTCCCCTTTTGCAACACACCTTTCTGTCTAAAAAGCGGAATATGTTGCTAAATTCAAATTGTTCTAAAAACGTGCCTGTTCATTCGGCTTGTGATGTGATTGAAGTGAAGTAAAACAATGCAATTTCTCCTAGATGAAGGGTTTTTTTAACATCACACAGACTAATAGTGGGAGAAATTTCTTGTTGATGTTTGTGAAATTGATGCTGCCAATCTAACCTTAAGATAGCCCAGCTGTCATTACGATTGCCTATCCTATTCATACCCACACCTTGCTATAACGACCTGCTGATCGACCGGCGAAATCTGAAAGAAACAACCAGCTTAAATATGGGATCAGTGGATGAAATTTATTTGAGAGATAGCAGTTCGTCGACTTGAAATTGGTTTTATAGCTCTCGCTATCAAAGTATGCTGAACTTATGGGCTTTCCTTCGATAGGCGTAGCTGACGAACGGGATTCAGGTCTGGCGATGAACTTCACAGATTCTCGCAAGAGGTCCAAGTCCCTATCTTTCGTGGAATAATCCTCAGAGATGTTGCATGTGATGGCTTAGAAATCTGGTAGGATCAGTGGCTCGGCATTTCCAATCTGGGCACGACAAGCACCGAGGTGGTTTGGCTGAGTCCATTGTCATAAAGACAAATCAAGAACATCTAAGCATGTGATTTGTTCCATGCTGACTCGGGCAATGATGGCTCCGAAGGACAATTAGGCCAATGTTTGCGTGGATGATACGATTCAGGATGCTAACGCGTGTAAGCAAATGTGACACTGGCGCCCGCGAGACGAAGCTCCGAAGATTGCATCTCGACATGACTCCGGCAAAGAACGCGTCACCCCTCCATTACGTCGCCTATAAGTGATAAGCATATATTTAGATGGCTTCTCATCCTGGTCTTTACATTGCGCCACATCTCGGTTCACGGAGAACCAGATTGCCGCGTGTGTAGAACCCGCCAGGCTGGATCCGCGCTCCAGGTCTGATTTGTGGAACAATCGCCCTCAGGGGGGAACGAAATCCCAGGGGGTGGCCATTTTACATAATCGCGAGACAGGGCCAGGCGAGTGCTGCCTTACAGGGATACAGGGCCTCTCTCAATCTGGTTAAAGGTGAGAGAACATGGGCATGGGTTCCGGTTTGTTTATCCAGGAGATGGGGATGGCATCTTGGC
Organism: Calonectria ilicicola; assembly: GCA_020809705.1. NCBI lineage: Eukaryota > Fungi > Ascomycota > Sordariomycetes > Hypocreales > Nectriaceae > Calonectria > Calonectria ilicicola. Next base: position 331,749 of record CP085828.1, on the reverse strand, counting down.
AAGGATATGAATCGGACAGTTTCAGGTGCACGGCCGCAGTCGTAATCCGGTTCTTCGGTTGCTTCTGTATCCGGGAGGGTTGACGATGCTACCCTGCCACCTATAGTTTGCGCATCCCAGATATAGTTGACGATCCAGTGAGCTGGTTCCTTTTATACCCATCTTAAGGCCGGTGGGATTCCCGGAAACTGTCCGCCCCCACGCACCCCGTGTGCGATGAGTAAACTCCACGTCTTCTCCTTTTTCTTTGACGAGGATGGCATTGGGGCTTGATCTGGGGTATATCCACGCGTCATCTAACCCTGCTTGACAGGCTCAGGGATTCCTGGATAGTGAAGGGGCGTTGCGGTCAGGCCCTAGACGTTTTCACGGACATCATTGTCCGTCAAGAAGAAATGCATGGACACAGAATTGGGCAAGAATACCGCTTTCTTCTGGTGATGTCACTTCTGAATTTTGATATTGAGAAGTAGCTGTTTATCAGCTAGCCCAGTAATCACACGCATTGAACATTATACGGCAGGCTTTGTTTGTGCAGGGCTTTAATTGCAACTTGGCGGAATAAATGCTTTCATGGCTTGTGAAGCTTGGCAAGTTAATTTCCTTCCTAGTGTAAAGATCTAAAACGGTGACCAGGGATAAAAGGTTATCTTGCAAAGAGATAGAACTGAAAGTCTTATACGAGCTGAAGAGACTTTTTGTCGCCTGTCGTGATGGCCTCGATATAGTTTCTGAGTGAACCTCGGGCATCAATTAGTTATTACCATTGTAATCACGTCTTAGCTATTTTCAACAGGCTGGGAATTTAGTAAGTATGAGTAAATGTTACATTCTAGTATCATAAATAAATAATCTATCATCTTTTATCCTTGTCTTTCGGCCCCAAAGAAGATTTCAATTTGTCGGCCACTTTGTATATTGTGTAATCCATGCACCATCTAATTTTATCAAAATAAACGAAAAAAAAAGGTCTTCTCTAATTGGATATCATAGCTTTTCTTCGGTCTTCTTCTTGTTGGGCTTTGATTTGGGAATCATGGCACACGTTTGATGGCAGACCGCGAGAACTTCAGAATTATCATCAATGATCAATGTTTGTTGCCCAAAACTCATGCCGTGCAGCCTGTGCAATTTCGATCGTAGCAACAACCACTCTCTACCCTCAAATTTGGCGCAAAACTGGATGTAGAAGGACAAAGTTGGCATCTTATACTTGAAGCTTGCTTCTAAAGGTCTTTTTTCAAAGTTGAGCGTCAATCCAGGAACCTGTAAAGATGCTGTTAGTCACGAAATGAAGTTCTTGTCCAACCAATTCTATGTCAAGCAAATATTCGTACCAAGTCAGCAATCACAGGCAAATCCTGCCACCGAAAATCTTTACCGTCATCCAATTTAGCCCACTGGTCTCGCGAATGTTGACCGCCGTATTTCTCGCTCCAGAATGGGTTAGGACCACCAGTAGGGGCAAGACTCCTAACTGTTGATGAGGGTGGATTGAGATAAAAGTAGCGGGCATCGCACCACCTTGCGCATTCCGAGTCACGGTCTGGAAGTGTCCCGACAGGGGGCTGGATGCTTTTCTGGCCCTCTTGGTGTTTGAGGTTTCCGAGTCGAATGGTTGCGATGCTGTACACTTTATTTTCGCTTGCATCCGCAGACATCATTTCTGCCTGAATAGTAGCCTGGCTTTTTCCCACATAACGCATATTGAGGCTGATATTGTATGGTCCTGGAGGCATTGGCTCCAGAAATTCAACACTTGCGCTGATGGGATCCTGGAAAAGGGTCTTTCCGTGCTCAGATTGCATATGCTGCTGCGCTGTTGAGATCATGACAGCAACACAAAAACCTCCATGGGCGGCCAGCGTTCGCCCAGCTTGAATGGTGACATTAGAAAATAAGAATCATGTATCAGGGAATTAGGTCATACCATTCCCACACCAGTCATGAGGTACTACACCAGCATATCTACATTCATCTGACCCATCAAGTCGAGTCGTCTTGATTGCGTCAAAGAAGGGCGTTTTTGGGAAAGGAAGTGGTTTCCAATCCGGTGTGACGGTAGGGTGTGAATTGGGTAGATCAGCCATGCCCATCGTGTCTATTGTGTATCGGTTTCGGTTGAGATGGGCTGAATGGTAGTTGATAACTAAGAATACCTGGAAACACAGATCTTTCCAGGAAAAAGAGTCAACACACCAAGTGCTCAAAATGACATCTTCGCTCGACTCCACTCGACCATGCTCTTTAAATACTACTGAAAACACCGACGGTGTTCTGAATGAGATTTACCTGACTGTGCGGAAAGCACGGGCTTGATCTTTGGCTTGACACAACCCCAGGCTCACAGCAGTCTAATTCCCCACATGTTCTGTTCAGTATTGCTTGGTCCGCACCGAACAGACCAAACCAGTTTTACCATGGCCGCTACCATTAAAGAATAATCAGGAGCAGTCGGTTTACTATCAGACCAGACTGTATTGGATATATTAGGATCGGAATAAAAGTTTAATTGCCGCATTTTGGCATTTTCCTAACCACTTATCAACCCACATTTTCTCTTTGATTATGATCAACGTTGTTCACTGGTTGCGACCTTGCCTCGTGTGGATAACAACATCCAATCGGGTGATCCGGAGACCCCCTATTTATAGCACACTGAATGAAGGCATCTGCCACCTTTTTAGGCTTCACGCACTGTTGATTTGGGTTTTATTATTGGATGTCTGGATCAAACATTTGAAAACGTCAATGTGGATTTTAGATTTAAACTAGAAGGCGACCAAACGCCGACGGCTTTTTAGCCACTCATCTGTTCCTCCTGTGATGAGCAGAGACTGGAGCTAAATTGAAAGCAACCCAGACTCTGTTTCTAGACATACTGTTTGAAAAGCAGTCATGTAGATGTAGACAAGCACTAATATTGACCAAGAGGGGGTTGGTAGATCGTAGCTAACTGCAATCAACCTCAACGACTCATCACTAACTAGTGCCACACCAAGTCCCAAAGGTCACTCTTTGATGGGAAATCATAGTGTCAATACAGCTTATTGTGCTCCTTGTGTGCGATAACAATTATTAAATCTGAGTCGAAGAGATCTCAGTGCCGTTAATATCCCCTCCTTTGTGAGGCAGGTCTAAGATACACATCCAAGGATCACTATTAAAATGACAGCTCGGAAGCCTGTCACGAAATAAAGTAATTATATAATGCCGTGGCCTTCAACTACAAACCCATAAATTTACAGTTTTAGCTCTGAACGAAATTTTATATTCTCCCAGGTTTTGGACGAACAGTCATAGAGGCTTGTCCTCATATCCTTCAACCCAAAAGCCAACACTTTGGGCGTGATCAGTAAAATATGGTACGGGTTAGTCTAAACCACCAGTGGGGCAATATTGGACTAGAGATAGTTCAACCTGATTACAATTGGCAGTGTCCGTAGTAGCTTTTGTGACCCTTAAAACCGAATCGCCGTTGCCATTAAGGCACATCTCGGGGTAGTCACCATAACTGGAACTAAGTGACAATGGGGTAGGAGAATTGAATGAGGCTATCGACCACGTAGGCCAGTACGCGAATGGAGGTGATGGAGCAGTAGAGGATGCAACTGGTGGGAAAGACATGCCGCCCGCATATTGTACTACAATTTTCAGACCGTTGGAGGTGGACATCAGACTGGTGTCCGCAGATAATTGGAATGTTGTAGCGAGATTGTAATCGTTTGTGAGTTTGATATCATCCCCATCATTCTCGGCCTGGGCGAAATAGTGATCTTTCTTCAAAACTGCCATTATAATGGTGCTTGAACAGGTGCAACTATATCTGTGGTAGTAACAGCCACAGTCGTCGTTCCTGTAAAAAGGGAGATAATTGATGTTGTTGAAGCAGTTCTCTCGAGGATAGCCGGAACCACAGTCGTCTCGATCTTTGTGAAGACAGAGGTCACCGTTGCGACATTTGTGGCTGTCACGATTGGGACATTTGTTACAGTCTTTGTGACCGTCGAAATAGAGGTTTCCTGTTTGGCTGTGACCGTCTTGGGCACAACTCCATAGCATGAACATGCAGAGGAGAACTGCGCTTTGCCACCGCTGCAGGCAGCAGCGCAAGTTGGCAATACGGTTGCCAACCCGGTCTTTACTTTGCAGGCGCTCAGGCCAGCGACTCGCTTGAATGGTGGCGATTGAGCCCCAGTGACTGTGACTGGAACAGTAACAGTCGTGGGTACAAGGACCTCAGAAGGAACTTGTACGCTCGCGACATCAAATATTGTTGTAGTTGATGTTATCACAGAAATAACTGTTTGGGTTGGAATAACAAGCGTGGTCTTCGCTAGTGTTGTTGTTTTGGGCTTGGTAGTAGTAATGGTTTTGGTTTTAATAATGGTTCTGCAAAGATTATTTAGACGGATTTTCTCCCTCATGTCACAAAAAGACCTAAGTGGGACAAGGCGTCACGGTCTTTTCCAAGAAAGCACCACATTGATGTACGGCATCACCGTGACGGAGCTGATCGTGGGGTTAGCATTAAACACTTCTAACCTAGACATGAGAAACATACTGAGTCGAAGCATTTGTCGGATTTACAATTCTGATAAGATCCAGGTACTGCAGCGGCGGATGAAGCGAACAGCGCGAGGGCTGCGAAACCACGGAAAATCATATTGGTGGCAAAGAGATGATGGATGATAGAATGGAGGCAATTGGATTGCGACTTCTAGATAGCAGGGAATATATATACGCCCTCCTGGCTATGTGACATGGCTCCTGGGTGTGATTTACCATACTGAATTCAACCCAAGCCTCCGATCCTACACCATTAGACAGGAGAAATCTTGACTAGATTCATGTAGCACTAATCTAGAGCATGTTCGAGAACACTGGTAATTTGTGAATTGAATCATCTAATCTAGACTATTGGAAATTACGGTGCGGCGTAAACCAGATGCGACTAAGCCCCCAATTGGTTGGGTTTTACGGTTAGTATTCTCCTTATTTGTTATATGAATATACTAAATGACTGGAGTGAAGAACTGAAGATCGGAGAGAGAGATAGTTCGTGAACACCTAGGTTCTAGAACGAAAACAAAATCACCGTTACTAGCTCGCCACCCCCTTCGTAGCAACCACCGGCCCGGCTCTGGATCTAATAACAAACAGATCTGTGGGCACATTAGGCAGTGAAAATGATTCTTAGCTCATAGACTATTGTGCCTCAGTGCCGCTGCAGATTTAACGGGGCGAGTCAGGTCTCTAGTAGCGGATACCAGACACTTGATTAATGGAAAGAGGGCCATGTTGGCAAAGACACTAAATACCGGACCCATTGAACCAAAGAAGAACGTTATTGCCACTAAGTTAGTATGGCACCTTTCTCGGGTAGAACGGAAGCGACGCAGATTCCAACGTCATGGAGCTGCGTAGGGCGAAGTGGTCTTTTGATATTTGGTTAAATTCAAGGCCAAAGATTTCAATTACCATTCGTAAGAATTCTCGTAAACCTTGTGAAACCCTTGGCCCTCATGTTGAAGCTTTCAATAGCAAAAATGCCCAAAAAGCACCTAGCGAGAAACCCTAAATTACCACGACGGTCTACTTTCCAGCCCAATGGAGCTTTTGAGAAAGGCTTGGATCAAAATGATGCTTTTCTCACGTCTTAGTGCACCTGTTGTTTCCAAGGAGTGGCCGGGTTTGATATTTATTCAGTGCTCCAGCGTGCACACATTATTAAGCTCAATGCACATATAAAAGTTTCAATCTAAGATAGTAGGATAGAGAAAAGATGAACAGAAAATAAATATTTGATGTTTTGGTCAGCTTATTTATGCCCAAATAAAATTATGGCCTTCAGACTTCCTCTGGACTTTTCTCTCGGGGTCTTGGCCAAATAGCTTTCTGTCTGTATACAGGAAGACTCTGTGCATTTTATTTACTATATACTAAATTCAGATTAAATACACCATGATAGACTTGATTGTGACTATAAGCATGCGTGTCTTTTCAGAAAGTCAAACGCATCCTGAACAGCCTTTCGTACTGCGTTGTCCTGAGAGGACTCGGGGTAGAGATCAAATAAGTGAGGCACATGCTCTAGCAGTCTCAGTTCTGCTTCAATTCCTTGGTGATGCAGCGCTTCCCAGGTGCGCTGAGACTGTTGCCACGGGATTAGATCGTCCTGGCGCGGATGAATGATAAATGTTGGTGTGTTGTATTTTCCATCCCGAATTTGTGCCAATGGACTCAAATGAGCAATCTCTGTTGAATTCGGCATAGTCAGCTCCGCCTCCGATTGGTTTGCGCTCAGCCCCCTAGCAAGGACATGTAATGTCCGCCCTCTAGTGTTCATGTAAAGTGCCAAACGGCTTCTGGCTTCATCTGCAAACATCCATCCTCCTGCTTTCGGGTGAGAGCGTTCTATTTTGTGCTGCGCGACGGGTGCATGTTTGACACCAGATGCAGCGATAATATCGTCCAAATCATACGAAGTGCTTTTGTCAACGCCAGAGGGATAGTTTGGCTTTGTCCAAAACTCATCCTCATAGTCTGTAGGGCAGTAGAATCCCAGTACAGCCTTGGGTGGTTTAATACCTCGAGGTATGCTTGTCCAGCCCAATGACATTGCGAGGTGTCCACCTGTTGACCAGCCGACAGCAACCACCCGAGTCGTATCAACGCAGATATCGCTGCGGATAAGATGGATGCTTGGAAGGACATTACGTATCCATGCCAATGCATCCACAACATCTGTCATGGGCCCGTCTGAGAGCGTGACTTCCGGGCACAGTCTGTAGTCCACACTAATTGGAAGAAATCCATATTCCAAAAGCCTTTTCACGTGTTGAGGGTTAACATCATGCCGCGATAGCATTATATGACCGCCACCATGAATCATGAGGGCTGGAAATAAATCAGATTTGAACTGCCGTTTGGAGAAAGAATGAATCATGTCCGCTGCTTACCTATTGGCATAGATCTCGCTGTGGAGTATAGGGTGGGGGGATAATAGATGTCAGCTAGTAGATCGAGACCATCGACAGTTTTGTAGATTAGTGTCTGCCTTTTCTCTAATTGAACGTTAGAGATTGCGACTTTCTCCATAGCCTGGCCTTTACTCAATCCCTGCAGTTTCTGCGGTGTAGCGACTATAAGTCTCAATAGATCGGACTCCTGTGAAGGGCTGTTGGTCCACGCAACCCCTTCAAATCCAGCCTTTCTCAACGAGGTTTCCCACTGTGCTTCATTTGCGAGCACATATCTTCGACCATCGTTAAAGAGCCACCATCCTTCAAGAAGACCAAAGACAAGATCGAACCAAGGCAATTTGCGGGTCAGTTCAAGCAGACATAGTAATCCATCAGCCTGCAGCATTTTGCGGATATTCGTTGTCGAGTTCACCAAGTCTCTTGTTGCATGGATACAATTTGTTGCAATGACAAGATCAAAATCACCCTCCATAGATTTTTCTGGTACTTTTTCAACATCCAATACCATGTAGCGCATGAAGGGAAACTGTGAGAATTTATGACGGGCAGATGCCACAAACGAGGGTGACACATCTGTGAATGTGTAAGAAAGTTTAGTGCCTTGCTCAACCAAAGGACTCAGTATGTCAACAAGTGGTCGAGTCGTTCCTCCGGTGCCAGCGCCAATCTCGAGAATTTTAATTTCTCGCCTGCTATTCCCCAGCTGAAGGATAATGGACGTGATAAAATCCTGCAAGACTTTGCTTCCAGTGCCAAACATGGGAGCATTCGCATAAACATCCTGGAGTAGATCGCGAGCAACCGGGTTTTTAAAGAGAATTGACAATGGGTCAGCATCTCCAATCAGGCAATCTGCGAGGCGACTTCCCGTAGAATGTAAAAGCTTTGTTTCGGATGCATGTTGTGGGAAGTTTTCCAGCATCTCGGCCATCAAAGTATGCTCTGATTTGTGTGAGATTGGGATCGCGGTTCGTTTGAAAGTTGCATCTTCATTTAGGGAGATAATTCCACCTTCTTCCAAAATGCGATAAATTTGGGGGATCAATTTCTTATGGCGCTCGTGATGCGGGCATGCTGGAACACGCTGCCCAGGCTCTAGGGTACGTAGATCACAACCAAGTTTTGCAAACGCCACCACGATATAGCTGATGGCTAGTTCTGACTGGATAGGGACACAGTTGACATAAAATCCAGCAAATTTTGTCGTCTGTGCGTGTTCATCAAAAACTGAACAAGCGTGAGGAAAGCACTCCCAGCTAACGGCTGAAACGCTCTTCTCAAGGTTGTCGGAATCCAGAAGCATGCCCTCTGCATCATCTGCGCTGGAATTGGTTTCAACTTCTCGTAGACCATTTGATGAGTTTGTCAGAGTTGATTCAGCCTGTACCCTGGTAGGAGTACTGTCTTGGTTTGGGTGAATGCACTTGCTCAGCTCGAGAACATCGGCACATCCTAACACCTGCATTTGAATCAAATTAACACCGAATTTTGTTTTGATTTCGTCAATGACTTCAGTAACGAGCAAAGAGTCAATTCCGATATCAATTAATGCAGTGTTAGGGGTGATTTCTGAAATTGGCATTTCGATGATGTTGCTCAACAACTCCCGCAGGTCGTGCATCACAGTCTTGGCGTCATCGGATGAGCTTGGCTGTTTCTTTGGGATTACTTCAACAACGGGGGTTTGATTTGCCCTTTTAACAGAATCCAGGTGAATTTTACTATCGGCAGATCCGTAGTTTGTGTTGTATATATCCCTTGAGCTGCCGGTACTTATAGCTGTCTGATGCTCTTTAGAGCTGGCGAGGCGATTGACCTTATTTGACAACGCCTCGAATGCGATACTTCGAAAATTTGCCCCAATTATCACAATGGCTAATTGCATTGAAGACTCATCGTATATGAATATATCATTCTTGATGCTTTTGTTTCTTAGCACCTCATAGCGGGAACACACCTTCCAACTGCAAGTTTGGTGGTTCTTCTCGTCCACAATTGATGGGCCAAATATGATGTCTTCAATAGAGGTGCAGATGAAAACTTCACCCTCTCTGGATTTTGCTAGACAATTAACGTGAATGCCCGCGATTTGAAGAAAATTATCGACTGCCACAGGGTCGAAGGGATAATATCCATGCGATCCAAAGGCCTGCTGTTTGCTTGAAACAGTCACAGTCCCCACAGCTTCATGATCTAAAGCGCTTATCGTTTGCACACCTTGGTAATAACTTGCATAGCCAACGACAGTTGAAAATAGGCGGTAAATGTCGTTACCATGCACGCTGATTGCGCGCTCTGCGCCATTCAACCAAAACCCTGGGGACCTTCCTGCCAGCTTTTGTAGTAGAGTCCATTGTGCCCGAGCAATTGCATCATTCTTCTCCGGCATTGTAAGTCTGCCATTGCTGTGTTGTGTTCTGCTGGACTTCTGTAGTTTGTCTTTTGACTGTAAAGCAGGATAGCTGTACATTGTAAAATCAAAGGTTCTTGAATCCACTTTTTGTAAATGAATGAACACCCCCGAGAGGATGGTCGATGCCAGGGGTGCGGAAAACACAACGTTGGTAACACAAGGGGGCTCGAGCTGCGATTGTTGATCGGTGGAGATCATGGAGGCACATTTTGCTGCAAGTGCCAGATACAAGGATGCCGGACATAACTCCTGTACCCCAACAACATGCCCTTTTAATGCAAGCTGATAGGATGCGTGCGATGTATTTACGGAGAACAAGTATCCCATCGTCTTAGCATCGTGATCAATCAAAGAGACAGCCGATTGAGGGACAGATATCAATCTATCAAGTGCGGTGCATGGTTTGTAATCTAACCAATGCGTAGACCTTTCGAATTGATACAGGGGAAGGTCCAACATGCTCGAAGATGAGAGGGCATTAGTCTGCCACGAATAGTACTCGGAGCCAGCGCTCCATAGCTGACATGTGGCGCTAGCTAGACTTTCCAATGCACCGGAACCGTGGAGGTTTAGCGATATAAACTTATCACCGTTGCGCTTTTGAGATAGAATCCGTCGCGACATTGTTATGATTGGCGTACCCGACCCCGCTTCAAGCCATATCGCTGATGGAAGACGATTGCCAATGCGCTCTACAGCGCTTGAGAAGTGCACAGGCTGTCTTGTGTGTTCTACCAAAGCTTCTGGGCAATAATCATCCCATGTAGAATGGGGCGAGCATGTCTCAACGTGAAGGCGAGGTGTTCGAACCGTGATTGTTTGGGCCAAGACTCGTAATTCATCAAGTATGGGATCAGCTAGGCGTGAGTGATATGCGTGGGTGTTTTGTAATCTGGTGGTCTTGAATGTGGGACAGTTCTCATGGATGTACTCTTCTGCCTTGGCAATCATCAAAAGAGGCCCTGCAAGAACAACGCTTTGTGGGCCGTTGTAGCATGTTATCTCAACATGGCACCCGGCAGCATCCAGGTTGCGCAACAAAGCCTCCGAACCTTCTCTGTTACACCCAACAGATAGCATCCCTCCAGTATTAGAGCCCCATGAATCTCTTATCAAACGGGCACGACCGGAAACGAAACGGAATGCATCCTCCAGGTCAATGGATCTAGAAACGCAGAGAGCCGAGATTTGCCCAAAGCTGTGTCCAATTAACGTGTCGACACGTAACCCAGCATCGAGCCAGGATCTTGCAGAGGAAACTTGAAGTGATAACAACATGCAATGGAGTTGAACCAGATCATGGACAGGCGCTTCCTCAAAGATGGCAGGGAATATACTGGGAAGACCAAGAGTCTTGCAAACCAAATCACACTTGTCCTATAAAATCTAAATGTTAATACCTGATCCGCATAATATTGAAAAGGATTCTTACCAGATTAAGCCGAAACCTATCGCAGTTGTAATAGACTTCCTTCCGGACCGTCACACTCTGGCCAGTTTGACCACCGAACGTCAAAACTACCGGGAGCTTATCAGTTGTTAAAGATGCCGTTTGGATGTTAATTTTCGTCATGTTTTCCAACATGCCCAATAATGTGTTCTTTTCGTATGCTACCAACCCAAGGCGGTATTGGAAGGACGGATTCTGCCTGCGGCTTAATTCATTTGCAATGTCGCTCAGACTAGCGTTTGTTGTACCAAGGTAAAATTTCAACTTGTCCATGTACTGCTGTAAGCTGGCTTCGGATTTTGCAGAAAGAATTATTGGGTGAGGGGTAAGAAAATCTATCCCTTGATCAACAGCCAAAGACCTTTGTTTGGCGTGCTCTCGTATCACCATAGATACATTGCTGCCAGCAGCACCATAGTTATTGACCAAAGCGATCAAATTCTGATGCGAAGTCCACTTTTGGTTGGACTTCGGCACGCAAATGCGGTCTGACACTGAACTTTTAATGTTGGGGTTCAGAGTTGTAAAATTGGCCTGCTTAGGTATTATTCCGTGGCGCATCATAAGAACTGTTTTAATAATAGCGGCTACACCAGATGCTGCCTCAGCGTGTCCAATGTTGTCTTTCAGAGACCCGAGGAAAAGGTCTTGGGTGCGCTGAGAATTGGAAAAGGTTAATCGTACACTTTCGTACTCAATAGGATCGCCAATTGGTGTTCCTAATTAGTGAAAAGGAGTGCGAATTAGAACTGAACAACCAACAGCAGCTATCATAGTTTACTTGCCTGTTCCATGCGCCTCGACATATGTGATATCGTTTGCCTCAACACCGGCCTCCCTGAGGGCCTTTTTATACAAAGAGCTCTGCGCCTGCGAGCTGGGAATTGTGATGCTGCTGCCCGTGTTTGGACTTTGATTCACTGTGGAGCTGGAGATTACTCCTAAAATATCATCCCTGTCCGCGACAGCCTTGGACAATCGTTTCAGTACCAAGATTCCGGCACCTTCTCCGCGGCAATACCCCGACGTCGATGCATCGAATGCTCGAGATGGCCCATTTGGATTCAAGAATGATGCTGCAAAAAGATTCTCAAAAAGAATGGGGCTCGTCATGATATTGACTCCGCCTGACACAGCCATAGAACATTCGCCGCTCAATAGCGCCTGGAGATGAAATAGTTAATATCATAGCACTTTTTTTTATTTAAATTGAACGTTTCTAGAATCTTACCTTGCATGCTGTATGAATGGCTACTGCAGATGATGAGCAGGCCGTGTCAAATGTGATTGACGGACCTGTCCAACCGAAAAAATGGCTCACCCTGCCACTTACGAAAGCACGAAGCGTTCCCAGAGCAGAGAATGCATTTGCATTTTCTGACGCGACGTTGTTTTCGTAGTCAACGGTTCCAACGCCAAGATAGCAACCAATATCCGATTCCCGTTTATCAGGGGATTGGCCACAATATCCTGCTGACTCGAGCGCTTCATATGTAACCTGCAACGCTAGTCTTTGTTGAGGATCCATGCTCTTTGCTTCTCTGCCAGATATGTTGAAGAATCGGTGATCAAATTGGTCAGGGTCTTGAATAAAACCGCCCCAAAATGATTCTAGTCGTGGCTCTCGAGACGTAGCATGCTGTCCAAAGCGTCCAGGAGGAAGCTGACTTGTCGCTGTTTCACCAGATTCAAGTAATTTCCATAGACTTTCAGGTGAGTCTGACCCTGGGAAGCGGCATGACATCCCCACAATTGCTATCTCGTCTGAAGATGCCCCGCTGTAGCTGTTTGTAAACTTGTCGTGTACTCTCAATTTGTGAGAAGACAAGGTTCTTGGTATGCATGGCTCCAAGCCGAATGATTCGAGTGCAGTATAGTCAACGTCCATATCTGATACGGTACGCTTGACCGTTTCAAACCAATGAGCCTTCCTACAGAGAATTGAGTCTATCGCTATCTCATGTAGATTTCCACATGTGATGATCTGCGTACTCGCGGTTGACCGCAGAGGAAGACGAAGTGGGTTTGTGACTTTTAGTTTGAGAATATCAAACTCAGCGCAAAGCTGTTTCAACTTTTCGGCTGTATCCTTGTGCCCCTGGTAATGGTAACGACCATTTAAACCGAGATCCATGACCTTCATATTAGCCTTTCGAATATGTGATAGAAATGGGTCTAGACTCTCTGTTGAGATCGTCACAGTGGCGTCTCCTACATCTTTGATGCACGATATATAGGCCTGAAACTGTCAGTGTGTACCAAGGAAATACGAAGGTATAAACCTACCTCGGGAAATAACTCAAGGCAAGCATCAAGATAAGTTTTATCTGATGCTGTCTCACATCGTATTGCGACAGTTGTAAAGTGGGATTGTGCCGCACGGTCGGAAATGTCAGAATCGACCACTCCACCAATGCAAGCGACCAGACGAAGGCTATTGGTAATTAATTGTTCAAATTCTGCTTGGTTTTCGGCAGCTGACAACACCGCAGCAAGTAAAAACCCGACACACAACCCTTGAACAGCAAGTACGTCTTTATCATCGCCTCCCAACCATGGATTACAAGCGTCGCGAACACGCGTCCAATGCAAAACTTGTGACAAAAGAGTCAATGGTGCCATTTGAGAATTCGTTAATTCTTCGACTTTGGGTATTTCTTCTCCCAATGCGAAATTACGTAGAGCCTCCAGGTTGGTTGAAACCTTGTCTACTATCCCTATCTGGCTCATGATAGGCATCAGATCTGGAAGATTAGCTAATGAAATAGCCAGGTATTCAAATCTGCTATCATTCCGAAGACTGTTCTGTATTTCAATGAGACTTTCATGAGTCCATTGAGAAATCAGTGGCCCCATAAGGGGAATCCTCTTTCTAGTGACATTTTCCGGACGGCTAATCATGGTTGCAAGTCAAGCCAGAGTTCAATTAGATTTCTAGGTTGGTATTAGGGTTATCCGGTTGAAAGTGGTATATATAATGATGAAACGATGATCAAAAGTCAATCTGATACAGACTTGGCTGTAGTCTGGGATGCTTGGGCGTGCGGTTGGCTTTATACCTCCTCAATTGCACAAACACCATTTTAATAGTGGAAATGACAAGGATAATTTATTTTAATGGCGGATATATTGATAAAATTGCCGGCACAAACTGGCCACTACTGCTGCCAACTTCTTTGCGCCCAGGTCGATCAACATTTCGTCATCTCAATTACTCTGACATCGCTAGCCAGCTATGAATGCCGCGATGTCACAAGCTAGTACTCACCAGAGATATCACTAACCACGAAGGCCCGACTTCTAGACATGGGCAAAAAGAAATGAAGCGGTCAGGGAATGAGGTGACGTTGCGTCGCATAGAAGCCACACTAGCAACCAACAACAAGGTGTTGCTGCCCAATGATGCATCCGTTGGTGCGCGTCCAATTGCCTACACACGGGAAACCCAAGCGAGTTCTCGCTAAACGGAATGATCTGATGAGGGGTTTCTGGTTTTACAATAAGGACAATTGTGACTGTTCGCTTGGTGCGGCAATTGAGACCTCGGCGCGCAAACCCATATATAAGAGCTTCACTCAAATAAGTACATCAAAGGATTCCCAATCGTACAGTCATCAGCCGCTCAATGTTGATCACAAGAGTTAATTGACCTAAATTTAATCTTCGGGACCGTCTCGGGCTAGCTAATTTAGTGTTGGGGCATGGTGGGGGCCTTTGTCGGGGCCCCAACGATCATGAACCCCGACCAACCATCGGAGAAGTCACCCATATGCAGTAGTAGAGCCTATACAGGAACGAGATAAGACCCATCAAAGGTATAACAGAATCCAATATAGCCGAAAAGGCTCAAGGATGCTGGTCCATATGAATTTATTGTGGCAACTTGGCCAATTGATATAGCCTTATGACCTCGATTTCGGAACATTAAAAATGAAGCGATTCTCCGACCTCTTTATACGCGTCATATCCGTACAGCCACTCTTGTGTCTCCGAGCATATCAGGCGAATTGGAGATGGGCCGTGACATTGCCGGCTGAGCTGAGATCGTAGGATCTGATCACGAGCTTCTTGGGTCGGCCCATCAACCAGGTGAAGAATTTCACGCTAATGCATGCGCGTTTAGATTAGCAGCAAATTATTACTGACCGTGCCAACGGAATATTGAACGTACCTGTACATGGGCTTCCTTCACAATCCTTTGAGCTCTCGGCTTTCGTAGCTCCTCGTACGCACTAAGGGCCGCAGATAGCTGGCCCCTGTCTGTTACGTGGCCCAGAAGTTCGCCAAGAACTGCGCCGTCCTCGATAGCAGTATTAGCGCCTTGGGCGAGAAATGGTAGCATATGGTGACATGAGTCCCCGCTGTGAATTGAACAATATTAGCCAAAATCCAAATCACAAATAAGATGATCATTTCAGAACTTACACGAAGACAACATTCGAGTTTGGGCTGACCCATGAAGATAGCGCATTGCCTTGAAGAAGTTAGCGTTGCTGCATACCTGCAATACGACGTCTTCAAAGATGGGACGACGGGGCATTTACGTTGCAGAAGTTTCCACTTCTCCACAGTGGTAACGTGATCAAGAAACCGTGTAAGCGTGGGATCCCACTTCTGGAATCGCTCTTTCACTTCTTCAACGGAACACTTCTGCCGGTGCATATCGTCAGGGATATCATCTTTAGCAACGAAGCCGAGATTATACCCGTGTCCCGCCTTCATGGAGTATCCTATGGCATGTGAATCAGGTCCAATCCACATGTGAACCTCAGGATTACTTATTAAGTCTCTCAACTTTGGATCCGAAAGATGGTTAAGCTCAAGTACTAGTCGATAGACCATGTCACCACTCGAATGCCACAACTCCTCTTCGTTCGTGAAGCTGGCGCGACATTGTGACCGTACCCCATCAGCAGCGACAATGAGGTCCGCAGCGTGTTCATCTCCTGACGCAGTCGAGATTCTGGTGTGCTCGAAATCGATATCCGAAACTCTTTCTCCAAACACGAACTGCACTCCCAGCTCGCAGGCACGGTCATATAACGCCTTTTGGAGATCAATGCGGCGAATGTCCATGAATGGAGCTCCAAATGAGGCACGCATGCTCTTATCGAAACCGGATTCTAAAGAGAGAACCTCGCCTGAATACCGGTGTATTGCAAAACAGCCTGGCTCAGCGCCGGATTCCCACAGCCAATCTGGCAAACCCCATCGCTGGAGTATTTTTGTTGAATTTGGCGTCAATTGCAACCCTGCACCAATCTAAAGCCATGTCAGAGATTATGTGAACGTTTCTCATTTGTCTCAATTTTATACCTCAGTCAGGTCTTCCGCAGCCTCGAAGACTTTAACCACATGAAAAGATGTAGCACAACTAATAGCTGTTGCAAGACCACTTAAGCCTGCACCAACTACAATTATATGAAGCTGAGTAGGCAGGCTTTGACCCCTGTGCCGAAATTGAGTCTGTGCACCGCAAATTATTTCGTCAGTCCAGAATCTATTTCTTCCAGATTCAACTAACCATATTGTTCGTACTTAAATCAATCAAGGCAGAGAAATAGAGAGACAAAGTTGGGGTTTTAAAGTTAAATTCCGACTGAAATGTTTATTTATACGATGGAGTCCGTCATAATTCATCAGCTACGCTATGTTTTTTTTTTTTTTTTTTTTTTTTTGATTTCTAAAAAAAAGGAACCAAATGAAACAGTGCCAACTTCAAATCGTACTGTTTATAGGTCATCGATAATGGTCTAAGGATATGTGCTGGATCGAACTACTACTGGCTTAAAAAAATATTACATTGACGTCATAAATACGGTGAAGATACATTAACAGTAGAGACGTGTTGATGGGGGTATGAGCTAATTCTTCAAGCATCCAATTTGAGACGCACCTGGGGGCTAGATATGCAGCCCAAGTCGATTGCTGTCGTGGATTTCCGGGTACTTGGCCGGCAAATATCAAACTCCGAAGCTAAATGGGAACTGGTCTGACTTGTACAAAACAGACAGCTATCACAGCGTAAGCGCGAGCGGGCGATTGGTTCTAAGCGAGACATGGTGCTCGATGTAACTTCACCAACTCGGTAAAGTCTACCTAAGCCAGGGAGGCAATGGCTAATAGTGGGTTCAATTCGCTTCAATTTGAGGCATTTTCTCTCACACCATTTTCAATACCCGATTTCGTATTTTCTAAGGAAGAGATACCAAACGCGCGGTCTTCTAAAATAGACCATTGAAATAATTGTCTTACTGTGAGACCAAAACCTGGGGAAAGATGCCCCAAAACACATTCATGCACGACAGTATGACTCGTCAATTGATCCCAAGCCTCCACTTCGCAACACAATGTTTTACAAGAATAAAATGGAAGTATTAGTTAGAAGCATCCCATTTGTTCTTTCGTAGCTTGTATTTCGTGCATATGCTGTATACCTGCCTTGCATGTGCTCTCTCCCACACATAACAAGTCAAACTGTAGGCTCAGGCGTTTGTGTATGTGCGGATGTAGCAAACATTTTACCAGAACGAAGATCAATTATCAATGCTCTTATGACTTTATCCAGTGATCAAAACTTCCTAAACTTGGGTTGTTCCTTAGGGAATGGGCATGACGATTAGGGAAGACAGAACGCAGATAATACACATGAGGACGATAGCCAAGAAAGAGATGCCAATAGCCTTCAGGGCTCGTATCGCATATTTAATGTAAAGTCTTATAAGGATGAATAGTCCTATTTGAAATACTATCCAGTAAGAATTGTTTCTTTTGCTGTACAATTTCCAGTGGTAAAGTTGGCAGGGAAATTTTGTGCTCTGTGCCACGTGTTTCGTCACTCAGGAGCACCTTCAAAAACCAACATGACTCGCACAATTCGGCGCAGGTATAAAGTTCCACCTTTATGAACCTTGTGAAATAAAACCATCTCTGGATGAAAGTATGGGCGGATGACTGGGGAAAATAGGACCAGGCCCACCTTAAGCCGCAAACCTTGGCACTTCCATTACGGTGCATTCATTCAAAACGATCATGTGAAAAAGTGGCAACCAAATTTATCATGTCAGTTCAAAGACTAAGAAGGTTCTTGCGTGTGCAATCTCTTAGTCCGTCAACACCGCGAGAAGAATCCACCAGCAATCGCATTCACCACTAATGCTAGTTGAAGCGGGTTTAGCTCAGTTGGGAGAGCGTCAGACTGAAGTCAAACTTTGGGAATTTGTTATCTGAAGGTCGTGTGTTCGATCCACACAAACCGCAATGCATTCTTTTTTTTTTGCATAGTCAATGGTTTCTTCGCTGAGCGAATGATGACCGGACTTGTTTGTACTTGCCATCTTTGTGGCTCTGGATATCCCTCTTTGTCAAGCTCACCGTTTCTGGTTTTTTTTTAACTGGACTATGATAAAACTATTTGACTTAGCCCATATAATATTTCCCGACCAAACCTTGCGGATGACTGTGGCACTGCAGTATTGGCTAATCAGATATTCCGGTACCCTCAGTCGCAGTCAGTGATTGATGAAAACCATGACCAGTAAAAGTTAAGCTTTAGCACCCAAGCCCAATAGCCACTAGTTGAGAACTAGGATGATTGGAATGAGCAGCAAAGAATTCATTGGAAGTCTGAGAGGCCCGGCTCAGTGGCAGGGTCCAAGGAATGCAGATGCAGTACTAAATCCCTTAATATCAACCGGTTCATTTCAGGGTCACGATCATGGATACATTAGCAGCGATTTGCATGTGAATAGGACAGCGGAGCCCTTGTATGACCCACATTCTCGGGGGCATATCCCTTCGTTACCTTGACAGCTCTAGTAGCATCATTATCCCTGCTGGTTTTACGTGCTTTTCATCCATGATTTCGTTTCATCCTACGGTCTAATAGAGAGCCTAGCGGCATAATCTACTTGAATATTTTCTGACACAATGCGTGATGTTAATATCGAAGATATCTCAGGGATCTTTGGGTAAATTTTCATGATGAGATACTGAGTCAAAGGGCTAACACGCACATGTCCATCCTTACGCAGAGCAATTTCCATTGGCTCATGGGGTAATATTCATGCCTTCAGATCATATGAAAGAAGGTTACTAATTCCCCGTCTAGTGGTGGTTCTGACTCCCCAAATGTACCAAAACTTTCGAAACAAGAGTTCTGACGGATTATCGCTTCCATTATAATCATTTGGCTAGTTGGTGATTTATTTAATATCGTCGGCGCCGTTTTGCAAAATGTTATAGCATCTTTAGTAAGCGTCTGTTGTCTGATGTTGCTGTGGGTTTCTACTAACGGCCATTTAGCTAGTACTTGCCGTCTACTACGCCTTCTCAGACATGGTGCTTCTTATTCAGATTGTTTGGTATAAAGGGCCTGATTTTCGTCGAACTTAGAGACCTAGAAGATCGAACAATGCTTCTCAAAATACTACCCGACGGCAAAACCCCCCTAGTCCAACTAGTGACGTCTCATTCTTGAACGTTGAGAAGGAACGAGGTGGCCCAAGTCGATCAAATATTCCCACGGATGATTCCTCTATTGTGCCACAGCATCCAGTTTCCCCCGGTGCAAAGAAATTTATCTGGAACGCCCTTATTGTTGCCGGAGTTTCTGGAGCTAGGGTCGTTGGTTGGATCGCCAGAAGCAAAATTAGCGGCAGCGATGAAAATAAAAAAAGTGAAATCGATCTATCCTTTGATCCTATGGGTCAGCTTTTCGGCTATCTCTGTACAGTTTCATATGTGGCCTCTCGCATTCCACAATTATGGCTCAATTGGAGGCGCAAAGCGACGGATGGACTTAGTATGCTGTTCTTCACCTTTGCCGCCCTTGGTAATACCAGCCTCTTGATTTGTATCTTTGCCTTCAAATCAAAATGTCTCGATGCAGCGGTTTGCCAACCGGGCGAATCAAGTCGCATCTACCGGAAGCATGTACTTATCAATCTGAGCTGGATATTGGGCAGCTCAATCAATTTGCTGGAGGATTTCGGCGTGTTTACGCAGTACTTTTTGTACCTCAAATGAATCGGGACGCATATATTGTCGCGTAAAAGGAGTTAAGACTTGGCTCTATATAATTCCTCGAGATGCGCCTCCTTCGTCTGGCAGTCTCTGAGTAAGCTAGCTGGAAACGGGACCGTAGTGATGGTCAACTTTCAGAGACAGAGTCTCCGATATTCACAATCTCTAACGAAATTGGTTTCATTCTCAGGCTTTCTGCATTTACCGTCTGCTTGTGGTTCCAAAGAACAAACAGATGTGAAATATACATGGCTCCCTAACGGCGCTAGGTGTAACTCTAGGCATTGCCTAACACCCCGCGGCTACCACACTGCAGTGAGTTGATATGATATAAGGATAACCGCTCATCATAGAAGATGAAAGCCAAGTTTTTTAGAAAGAAAATAAATCTTCAAATGACGCATTTACTGGCCTAAATTAAAATTTCCCGGCATCCATCTTCCCGGCGGTGGCGCATTTGCTAAGCAGTGATAAACACCATCTCCACCAATGCGATTACAAACAGCCATCTCTCATTGAGGCTGAGCGAGTTTCAGACCAATTGCTCGGCGTAATCCTCGAGCATGATTTTGTGACGTCACTGTATAACCGACGGCTAAGACACGCAAATATTTCCCTCACCAAGGCCAGGCATGCCTTCATACTAAAGTCGGCCACCAGGAAGGGCAGTGGCCGATAGCCCGAATTTAGTACCTCTTGGCCTATTACACGAGGGCGGCTGGTCGGCTTGGCATGGAACCACTTGTCAGCAATGTCAAGTTAGCTATGGTAGATCCTCAGATTTCGGTCAGGGACGCGAATGAGAAACTGACACGACACCTACATGTGGCGCTTTGATCTTATGTGCAGTAAACTACGACCGATGCAAGCTCAGCCCTTGAGGCAACCAAATGCGTAATCTTGTCACCAGTTTCAGGGCATAGTTCGCTGCTACTGGTGTATTGCCTTTCCATGGTATGGCTAAAACTGGCATGGCAACCCTAATTTCTAACTTTATTTAATAGTTATGCATACGGAAATCATACCCGTGCCTAAAATTTGTTCACTTAGTAGGCATCTTGTTTGTTTCTCTTCGCGTTGGTATCCGCCAGTGTGATGTGAATATGTTTTGTGATGGCCTTCCAAAACGGCAAAGCGGAGCGAAACCCCTCTTTCGCCAAGTAGCGCCAACGCGCTGGCTGAGCGGGGAAGAACGAATTTGTAGAATTTAATTGGGCTCTCATTGGGAAATGTTCCAGCGAGCCAAAAGAATTAGCTGCGTGATGATCGACATAATCCTTTGCGTATGGGGCGTAGTGGCGGAACATCAGCCTCAGAATAGCCAAAGACGTGCCCCACAGTTTCAATAAGGTTCATTCAAACGAATCCCTTGCAGCAGATGGATAAAGTTGATTGGAAGAGAGCAAACTGAGAAAATCACTGTCTGGATCATGTAGCACAAGTTCCCATTTGGCATGATGTTATTCGCGCGGCCTCACTCAAACTGGAGTCATCAGCTGACAGGAATGAGAAGATCATCCTTGATGGAGGCTTGGAATATGCAACTGTCATCAGGCAGTAATGGCTGTGTGGGACGAAGGTAACCCATGATACGAGGTCATCGATTTAGTGGATCGTAAATCACGGTGATGAAAGGAGAGAAAGGCCATTTCAAGCAGAATTCAAGTATAAAAGGCAGATAGAGGGCTACTTGAATTCTCAAAATCACCATCAACAATCTCAACTACCTCACAGACATAAAAGCGTCCTCAGATTCAACAAGCACATATCCCTACTCCTTTCCCTTCACACATTAATTCATTCACAATGCGCTTTTCCGGCCTTGCATCCAGCCTAGTATTCCTCACCGCTATGGTGACTGCTATGCCCACTTCTAGTACCTCCAATTCTGGCGCTTCAACTTCTGGCACGTTCCCGGTCCTCAAAACTCCATTATGTTTTCATTCTAACCTTAGATCAGACGCCAAATACCTCTTTACTCGGGCCTGCGACTGTGCCGGTGTGAGAGCATGCTGCGCTAATGACTGCAATTTCAATGTGTCTTGCTGCAACACAACCTGCATGGACAGATTCCCAGGCTGCTCCAATGCCTGTTAAACTCTTAGTGTGATTTTTACACTAAACTGCTCGCAATCTTACGAATTGCAATACAGTTGACTCTTTGGCTGAAATTTTCATGGGATTATGATTTAGGAACTGTGATGGGATTATCGCTTGGCTTTATATATTGATCAATAAAGATTTTTAAACAACTTACTAGAATTTTCCAGGCCATTGAATGACATTTTGAATCGTCTAACTTACGTTTGGCTAAATTTACAGCGATATGCGCGACATTCAGAAAGAAACCATCAGCACTAGTGAAATGAAGCTAGGTTACGGTTGTAATAGACCTTTATGAACACTCACGTCTATTTTAAACTTGTGAATTCGGCGGATGGGCTTTAATATTAGTTACGCTCACGATCTGTTGACACTAGTAGATTAATTGAACGTCAAAAACACGTAGGATACTATATTGAAACTATAATGAATAATTGATTTATCAGAATTGCGCGTTGCTTCCACATGAAAACGCGCCGCGAATCGAGCTATCGTTTGAGTCATATAAATCTAGTAGCTCAGTGATAGAGGACCAGAGTCCGCCACCATTCATAAACAAAGATAGGGCAATCAGCAAAAAGTTACAGAGCGCAAGAAACCTTTGCTTCCAGCCGTCGAACTTGGTGTCCCAGTTTGCATGGAACCAAAAGATTGCGGAGAACCCAAAGTTGAACCAGGAGATTGTGGTAGCCGAAGCGATTGAAAGAATGGAGTCAAAAACGGGGATAGCATTCGACAAAACGAAGACAATGATCCAAAAGATGGTGTTTGAGACAATCCAGGAGATCCATGCCTTGGCACTGTTTCCTGTGACTTCGTTGATGACACCCATCTTCTTCATGGCCAAGACATAAATGAATTTGCCGCCAGTGTGACCATAGGCAACGCCTGTAGAAAACACAGCAGGGAGAACAACTCCGTATGCAACCTTGGCAGGGATGGTTGGTGCGGCTCCCAAGGCAGGAGATGTGCTGTATTGAGCACCAAGGCAGTAGATGATGATTGCAACGATGAGGTACATGACAGTGCCTCCGATCTGAAGAGAGGCGAGACAGAAGCCAAAGTCTCTTGCGGGGTCGATCATTTCTGCCATATATCCAACAAATGCAATATTGGCAGCGTAGGCGTACACCACTTTCAGACAAGCATTCAAGCCGTCCCTGAAGTCCGGGTTTCCGACAACCACAATATCCCTGTGCCAATCATCGGGCGCAGATCTTGGGCCAGCTACTCCCAGAGCGATAATGGTGATGAAGGCTGCGGCAAGAACGCTGATGGCATTTGGAACACCACTGTGTGAAACAAACTTCATGGTTCGTGGAATGTTTAGAAGATAACACACCACACAGGGGATCAGAATCCAGATGACAGTGCAGGTCGCGTGGTCGCTAATAGTGTTGAATGCGATAGACAGGGTAACAACGGCCGATGCAGCTACAAAGATGACTTGAATCATCATCAACAAGCCGGCAAACATTTCAAAGTATCGGCCTCCAACAACGCGAGTCATTTCGACAACGTTGATAACGTGGGGGTGGAGCTTGTAGAACTGGAACAGCACATAGGCAGCGTACCAAGAAATGAAGCCAATTCCAACGATGGCAATGATTCCTGGTACAATTCCAAGAGTCTTTAGGACGGAAGGCAAAGACAAAATACCCAGTCCAAACTGGTTGGTGACCATTACAAAGAGCGTATCCCATTTGCTCATAGTTCGGTAGCTTTTGCCACCTTGTTCAAAGACGTTGCCTGCGTGTTCAGGGGAGGCGATGCCGGCCTGAATGTCGTTTGGTCTGTGGCTTTCTTCATCCTTGTCGTGATAGTGGTCAGAATCGCTTGAGTCCTGTAGAGGACCAGCGTTCTTGGCTGACTCCTTTGAGATTTCTGATTCCTTCATGGTGGAGGAGGATTGTGGGACAACTGAGATTAGGGTTTTTTTTGGGGCAGTTCTGGTCTATTAGACTTGAGTAAATTGATGCCGATGTTCAAAAAGAACAAATCATGAGTAAGACAAAATGTCCAAGATGTATGAATGGTGGAAGCAAAGCAATGAATGCCAAGATGCATTTTCGATGAAGTTGTGCGGCGGGCTGGATGCTTTAAATATGAATGTGCGATGGGGCCGTGGTCCAAGCCTTGACGTAGTGAGCTGATTCATTGGGTCTCTCCGAGTGATATACAGGGGTTTGTGGAGGCGAGTTTGGACAACATGGGGCCCCGGGGTACCGGGTTAACATCAATCCAAGTCCTCCAGGAGAATAGGGACATTTCTTTCCATTCTGAGCAACTCCTACGCTGTCTAACGATACAGCGGGCCGACGATGGCTTGGCATAGAACCCTGACCCCGTGGGGTAGTCTCCTTTTCACCAGCATAATGCACATTGCATGTCATCCCAGGAGATGCCAAGAGGCCTCTCAGCGAACCAGATGAACTTGATTATCTGTACCCTCCCCATCTGTTCCTCGAGTAATTCTGTCTTTATTTGAAAACAAAGTTAATTTTTCCTCTATTTCTGTGTCATGGATAATTTCTCCTTCGCTAGGCCATGGTGAGTTTAGTCCAAAGGTGGCAGCATGAGGCAACCAGACGGAAACACCTCCGTTACGGCGACAGGCCGAGGCCGTGCTTCGATGCTAAGCTCTGATGCGGGAAATATCTCAAAGTCTCATCATCCTTGTATGGAATGTTCCAAAAGTTCGGCACCAATGCTTCGCGGCTGCACCCGGCCTGCCCCGGGACGGATCGAATCGGTGTGGCGTGAAGTATCACGGTAAAGCGCCGCGATCCCAGGACTGGGTCGTCTCGGTGGATACACCACGATGTACTAGCTTATGGAGCAGTTTGTGTGGAATCCGCGGTATCCACCTGGGTCGAGGAGGTATTTTCCATGCGTGTTAATTACTTTGTCCATTTTGTTCTGGCAATTCCCCCCGAGGAAAAGGAGCTACAACTCGCTATTTCACAGTCCTAAGACTCGTTGATTGGGTTAATGATTATCCCTTATAGACCGGAGTATCGGGGGCATGATCCAAATAACTGTTTCAAAAGGCTGTTCCTGTCAGATGAGACTTCAATATGGCGATTTTTAATAATGTCTTCCAAGAGCCCCAGTGCCAAGACCCGCAGTAGGCTTCCAAGTACGTCATCTTCAAAGCAGTCCACCACGTCGGAAAGTCGCAAAGTACCAATTCAATGGGGCTGCCATGACGTTGTGGAATCGGTACTGAATGCCAAATACTCGCGTAAACTGGCCTCAACAATCTTGCCGACATCAGTCCGGGGCACGGGAGAGTGACCCGTCAACTTTTGATGACGTCTGGAAAACCCATGGGCGAATCATGGACTCTGTTATGTGATGAGCCAAGAACCGGGTCCCACTCCACTCCTGCTGGCACTATACATACAATTACGCCTGGCAGGGATGGTCCTTTGATTTGAGTACATATGTAAACAACCCTACCGGCAGTAGCATTGGAGGTATTACATCTCGCCATTGTCAGAGCAGTATCCAATTCAAAGCTATGAGCAAGCTTGTATCAACTACGCGATTTGCAGAGAATGCCTTGTTTACGCGAGTCATGAATTTCGCCTGTGCGTGGCGAATTGGCAAAGTGGCACGCATGGCCAAGCCGCGAAGTCTCCATGAACAAAGTCCTTGAATGAAAAATGACTCGGCATTATCATGAAGAGCGGCATCTTCGAGGCCCGCCCGCCGTCAGGGCCGTATTTGGGCCGTGTCAGAGAGGTCCAGGGACGTGGGGCTAGACCCGGTTTTCCAACAGATCGCGTGTTTGAAGCCTCTGCATCACACCAAAATCTCTGTCGGGGTCAAGCGCATGCATTCTCTTCTTTTAACCTTTGCTAGTAGAAAAAAGCAGTCTAAAGCTGCGCTGTTCCCTATTGAGAATTCTCTATGCTTAAGTTTGGACAGGGCCACAGTTCCATTCTGGCGAGCATAATTCGCTCAAGTCACTCGTATTCCACATCTCGGCAGCTTTCTAGGCGCTCTTGGCCTTTTGCAATCAACCCCGTGCTCAATCAATTTCAAATTGTGGTCGTATACTCGCTGAGTTGCTTTGCCGGTACGTGGATATGAGTGGGTTCGCGATTCATCCCACTTACATAATATTAGTAAACGGCCCCTTGTGAGGCGAATGAAAATCCCAAAATACCACTGCCAAGACATTTAGTACGTAAGCATTAAAAACTTCCAGAAGGCTTCTGGGGCAAAACATGACCGAGCTTCCGAGGCGACACGGTCAATCACAATGATTCGGTCCCTCACCGAGACGCTTCTCCATCATCCCAACTTGCCATCATCTGCTGTTGGAGGGCGCCACTTAGCTGTCGGTCCACTCCGAATAAGAGAAGGAAATCCTTTCGGAACTACTACTTAAGGAATTCGATTCCTTGGGAATTATTAAAACATAATTGTCATTAAAACAGCCTCACTTTCGTCGGAACAAATTTTTTGTTCGCGTAGCATCCCACATTGCAATCAGGGGCTCAGATGAGGAGGCCTACCTGACTAACACCTGTAGATCATCCTCTACCACTGACCAAAAGGTGCCCCAATCCAAGGTGCATCAATACACAGACGTGGTTTACAACGGGCAGTCAGGATTTCCATCTAAAACGATACAATGCACGCTTGGTCACTTGAGCAATTTTTCAACAAAGCTGCCAAGATATTTGCCAAGGTGGTAAATGATGATTATCAAAACTAACAAACTTGGCACGGGAGACTACGGAAATGCTCTTGGCAATTGAGTACAACTTGGTCGACCAAGTCTTACTCAGGGGCTCTCCGCAACCTAAATTACTCGTTTCGCGGTTTTCTCGGTAGTTTTGGCGCCGCGGGCAAATCTAATACTAAAATATTTTTTTTATCTAACTGGGACTCATTCATTGCAATAAGAAAACTCTGCCTAGCCTCTATGTGGTATTATTGAACCCAAAATATTAATTACCATCAATCGATGGGATAAAATCAGAATATTGCAACATAAGAATGATTGAATCATTTTATTTACATTCATGCGTAAATCAATACCAAGCAATGAAGATTATTGACTCCTTGGTGATACCACTCCCCATGTAAACGCGAAAATGTCTACAGGGTAGGGTATGGATGGCGTGAAGTGAGAAAACTACTCTTCGTCCGTGTTAGCAACCTAAATACCAGACCACCAATAAATTTCATCCACACTAAAGGATCCTGAAAGTGCTTTTGCGTCGACAGTGCTACTATCACTAATGATGACTTTGTAATCACCTGCCTCAACACACCATTGATCCCGTTCCTCGTCAAAGTATGAGGCAGCGTATTTCGCAGGCACCTCTATCGTGACCTCCCTGCTTTCACCAGGATCAATTTCAACCTTGGAAAATCCCTTGAGCTCTTTAATAGGCCTGTTGACTTTTGAGGCTTGCATTGGTTGAATGTACATCTGTGCCACTGCGGCTCCTCTTCGTGAGCCAATATTGTGCACCTTGAAATTGGCGTGGACTGTTCCCTCAGCCACCCGTACTGCAAGATCAGAAAATGAAAACGTAGTGTATGAGAGCCCGTGGCCAAATGGAAAGTTGACAGCTTTATCTGCGAATTCGTAATATCGGTAGCCAAGGTAAATGTCTTCTCCATACAATGTACGGCCAGCCTCAGTACGAAAGTTGAGATAAGATGGAACATCCTGCAATCGTTTAGGGAAGCTTAGAGAAAGCTTTCCAGAAGGATTATAGTCGCCAAAGAGAACATCAGCAATACAGTTTCCGGTCTCATTACCTCCATACCAAGCCTGGATGACTGCAGATGTTGTATCTAACCAGGGCATTTCTTCCGGTGTGCCAGTTTGCATTACGACAACCGTTTTTGGGTTGGCAACTGTAACTTCGGAGATGAGTTGATCCAAGACGCCTGGAAGTTTCATGCTGGATCGGTCGCTGCTTTCGGTTTCCCAATCTGCATTTAGCCCGCCACAAATAATAACCTGGTCATGCTCCTTAGCTAACTGTACGGCGTTTTGTATTTCTTGCTGTGCATCAATGACTTTACAGCAGCCAACACGAAGCGAGCCACTTCCAACCATTGTATTATTTGGTTTCAAAGTGAAACTGGGTGCTGAGGCAAATTCCACCTTCACTTGATAGACGCATCCTTTTCTAGCGTGATCTTTCCATGCTCTTCGATAGTGCCACATCCATAAAAGGCGTCTCAAAGTGTCTGTTTGGTTGCATTATCAACAAGAAGTTGATTGTCAATGTAGAGTTTTGCTATGCCGCAAACCACAAGTCCAAACTCGTACAAGCCATCTTCTTCAACGATCAGGGTCCCCTCAAGGTCTGCATACCAAAGCTCTTGAACCTTTGGGTTCTTGTAATCCGCAAGATAAATTTCTGTGTTTGACAGCCAAAGTTCATCAACGGCTTGTCGAGACTCGACCGCGGGGGGCTCCTTGTAGACCTTCCAGCTCATTCCTGGCTTTCCGTCCCGTGGTTGCATCTGATTTCCTAGTAGTGGCAGGAGCTTGTGTGTATAGGCACCAACAGTGTAGGTCAGCTGAGAGCCTACTTTTCTTGAAATCCCATCATAAGGAGTGACAGCATAGTATGGGTTCAAGGAAGCAGAACCACCCCCACAGTACGTGGCTACTTTAGCGTTTGGGCCAATCACCAGCGTTTTTTTCTTGTCAGAAAGTGGAAGAACTGATTCATTTTTGAGCAATACTATGCTCTCATTTCCGATCTTTCGAAGAAGAGCCGCGGTTTCGGGTGTGTTATTCATTCTCTCAGGTCCATTCTCTTCAATATCAAGAGCGGCGCATTTTTTGACAAGTCTCAATACTTCACGGACGCGGTCGTCGAGTACATGGGGTAGAACTTTGCCGGTTTTTACTGAGAACTTCAGTAAATCACCTCGAAACATAGTTGGACCAGGCATTTCGAGATCAAGGCCGGCCTTGGTTGCTTCGATGGTACTATAGAGACCATGCCAGTCACTCATGACCAAGCCTTCCCACCCCCACTCCTTGCGAAGGATTTCTTCAATGAGTTTGGGGTTTTCACAACAGAAAGTGCCATTAACACCATTGTAAGCTGTCATGAATGCACCTGGCTGTGAGTTTCGCACAACTAGTTGAAATGGGAGTGCGTAGATCTCTCGAAGGGCCCGTTCGGTGACGATACTCTGGACAGCATTTCGTTTATGCTCTTGCTCGTTGCAAACAAAGTGTTTGATGGTTGCCTGGATTCCAGTGCTCTGGATTCCTCGAATGAATGCTGCAGCACCCAGTCCAGCCAGAAAAGGGTCTTCTCCAATTGACTCAAAACCCGGACCACCAAGTGGAGATCTTTGCATGTTAATTGTCGGCCCCAAGATGACATGCACATTCTTGGCATATGCCTCTTCGCCCATTTTTCTGCCAGCTTCCTCCAGGAGTTCTTGATTGAAAGTCGCCCCTAAGGCAGTTCCACAAGGAAAACAAGCCGCAGGCACGCTATTGAAGAATTTTGTGCCACGAAGGCCGTTGGGGCCATCTGAGAGGCGAATAGAAGGAATGCCATGTTCAGGCAAAGCTTTAGCGTGCCAAAAATCGATCCCTATCGTTTTGAATTTATTTAGATGAGTCAAATAAAAGTTAAGTATCACATTGACATACCAGACAACAGTGCAACTTTGTCGTCCAAGGAGAGTTTCCGAAGCGTCTCTTCAATATTGATGCCAGCCATCCTTGTGCTAATTAGACGAGACCTGAAGAACCCAGATAAAAAGTGAGAATCTCTTTTCACCAGATAGATTCCAGATGATTAAAGATTACAACATCCAGGTTCGCTAATGATGCCAAAATTCCCATAGGAACACAGCATAAGATACCATTCATATCGACCTGAGCGTTGATACCCACTCGGGAACGGTGCCGCTCTTGTAGCGCCGAATCGCCCCATGAGTCTCAGACCGATATTTAACCTGATTTTAGCCACTAGCTCTTGGCCAGATACAGTATATCCTGGCGCGGCTTTGCGGCCCGCTGAGCCGCCAATGGTCTGCTCTAGCAATCAGCCAAGTTAGATCGATGGCTATCAGGAAAACACGATTACTTGGAGTATTATCGGCGTTATCAATCCCGGCATGATCTCGGGATGGCTACCGTCTGATGAGACGGATAACTTATCCCAATTCAAAAGATTAGGCCTTCCTTCTCACAGAGACCCATAATCCGAAATGGATGTAGGCCTGACTCGCTTGCCCACACAGCACTCTGTTCCTGATTGCTGGGGTCTTTCTCCGCATGCCAGCAAGATAAATCCATTCAAAACTTGATATAATTTCCGGGAAATTTACCGTATCCCTTTGAGTGCTGGGTAGCTGCACCTGCGTACCCCGCCCCACATGACCCCAGCAAAAGCAAGGTGACCTCGAGTGACATCATTGACTTCCGGAATCAATGCCACTCAATTTACTATGTAATTAATTTTTTAATTAACAATGGAGTCTCAACAGCCCTCCAACGAGGCTATTAACATGTATGACAATGACAGTTTTATCTCTCTTGATGACTGCTGCCGCGAATGCCCTGAGGATAATACCTGCCGGCTAACAAAGGCGCCAACCACTGACCGCAGCTATGCCTTTGAGCCAATTGATCTGCTGGCCCGGGCCCCTAAAATAGAAGAGCTGCCCCAAGAGCTGGTATTGTTATTCCAGAAATTTATCCTTATTTTCTTAGTGGAAAGCTAGGTCTAATATATTAACAGCTGGGTTAGTTATTTGCTTAAGGAGGCTAAAAGTGTAAAGATGTGGGACCAAGAGGACCAATCAAGCACGCATACCGAATGTGTACTAGCGCAAGACGCTATAGGGCAAGGACGCCCACAACAGTATCATGTAGTGAGCGCAGGCGAACGGTTCTACGGTTCGTCAAGTCGAAGTCTTGGTAATAAGAACAGAGGTCTATTGCGGTCCCATTCGTGCTTCACCCTAGTCGTGAATCCAGTTCGTTACAAAAAGCCACAATAAATAATAGCCTTAGGCATGGCTATTAATATGGAAGCTAACCTCTATAGAAAAAATCTATATATAGCTTGTAATTATAATTTATATATAAATAACTAGGGAAAACCGGATTAAAGATTATTGGAAGGTTTCCCAGCCTAAGAATCAATGTACTAATCATCCAATTACTAAGTGGATATCTTATAACTGGTTTCAGCTCTTATCACAGCACCTATAAATATTTGATCATATAACAATACAGGTAGCCTCACTGAATAAGGCATATAGCCAGACCTTTGGCCGGGTTAATAAATGGTCTAACCTTCTATAGTAAGTATCTACTCAATTCTATAACCTAGGCACAAATATTGCTATAGATAAGGCTATGGCCTGCTTCCTAAGAAGATTTAAAGAGACAACAACTATTAAAAATAAACCTATTCCAACCGGCTTTAAATCGTAGGTTGTAGCCCAAAAAGGCTATTTCCTTTGGTGGCTTTGGCACTAGCCGGGCCGTAAGTTCGGGTCAGTTGGAATAGCCTGGGGCCGGGTCAGGCCAGCTTACCGGCAACGGTCACCGCAGCTGCAGCGGCAGCGGCAGCGGCAGCGGAACCCAAAGAGTGGCATCTATCTGAACCCAACTCAAAGCATGGTTGTTTCCCTAGTAAACCTGCTACCAAAATCCACATATCATATCTTTCTAAATAACCTTTTCTCCTCCTATGACCTCTTTCGTCGGCTCTGTCAATTGGGCCACGGGGCTATAGGTGTAACGGTTCGTGTTAACAGAAAGGGTCAGGCACGTCGGTTAAATAACAAAGGAAGATTGTTACGTCTGGTAATAGGTCAATCGGTCAAATAGATCAATTGAAGGTAACCAAGTTGTATTGAGAGCTGGCTGTGCCCTAGGTGGCAACAGCCCTTGAAGGTCTTAAATACTAGATAAAACACCGGTCCCGACGCCTCAAGGCATTCCCGACAGGTCGGAATAGCTTCATCTTGTCGGGACACTCCTTTAGGCTAGTCCTAACTAGGAAGGGTGGATCCCTGTTACCTGACCTTACGGTCCGGGCTCCCGGGTAGGTCAGTTCAGGTTGTAACATAATATCTCCCCTTTAAAGATCTTATCCTCAAGACCGTGCGCTTAAATACCAGGTGGGTTGTTCCTTCCTTTATTTATCCCTCATTCATATTAGTATTAATATTTTTCTAATAGTTAGGAAGAAGAAGGATAGTATAGCATATGCTAGGGTGTAGGCGGATATTATATTATTGCAAGATTTTATTACTCTTTTCCCTTGTTCTTATTGTTAGATTAGTGAGAAGTTGTGTGTGATGTTAGGGATTGGAGGTACTTGTGTAAGTTATATTAAGAGTAAAAAGGCCTATAGTTATATTAAGGATTAGATAGTGACTTTATATAAAAGTAAATAAAGGAGATAAAAGGATTAAAAAATATTAAGGTTTTAATAAGTATTTTTTAGTAAAGAATTATTTTTTAAAAAAGGATTGGATTAAGGCTATTAAACAGAAGGCTTAAAAGGAACTAGAATATCTTTTTCTCAAGATAGAAGAGCGGCAGGTATAGATTAAGGAATATTATACTCATCTTGCTTGTCTCTATTTTCAGCGGAATCAATTACAGACTTAGGGCTAGGAAATACTTTATTATAACTTCAAATTATTAGATAAGCTTAATAAAGCAAAGGCTATAAAGGTGAGTTTATTAGAGGCTTCTTAAGGTCTGGATTTAGGGGTAATTAATTGGTCTACTATAGACTTTAGTGGTTTCCCTTCTAATGTTCCTTCTAAAGGAACTCCTCCAGCTTCTTTAAGCAATACATAAGATTCTATAGTAATTTCTATATTTCTTTATCATACCCTGTCCATTTTATATAATAGTATAATTCTCCATTTATAATGCCTTTTTTAGGATCTTCTTAATAGTATACTCTTCTTATAGTTTGACCGCTAGCTTAATACATAATTCTATATTTATTATAATAATATTAGTAATGGTTTTAAATAAGGAAATATAAAAGATTAAATAAATCTTAATATCCTTTGGTAGATCAAGCTTATAGTTATTTTTTAAGATTTTCTTCTTTATAAGATAAGGACCTATATACTTAAGGTTAAGCTTTTTATTTTATTATTTTATAATAATATTTTTAGTGGCTAGAAGGATTATATCCCTCTCCTTAAAGAATAGCCCTTCTATCTATTTAAGATTATAATACTTCTTTATCTATATATAGATAAACTTTAACTTTATTTTTATTTTAAAGTATAACTATTATATTTATTTAAACTTAAGCAATGCTTTTATACCTAATAGTCCCTCCAACTTAGGTCAGAATACATCAGGTATAAATCCAAAATTAGCAAATACAGGTATAATCTTAATACTTGACTAGTAGGATATATTAAAAGCAAGCTAAATAATAGAAAGCTTCTTTACCTAGTCTATCTATTTGTAATTGATATAGTATTGTAGATAATGCTTAATCTTCTGGTTTTACCTCTTAGTTTGTCCATCTACTTAGGGTCTAAAGGCTATTATAAGCTTATATCTTAAGCCCATAAATACTATTAATCCTTACCAAAACTTAAATGCAAATGATTGCCCACAGTCAGAGATAATCTCTACAGGTAGTCCATGTGTCGTAACTATATATTAAAAGAAGAGGTAAGTGAACTATTCTTTACTAGTAGCCTTTTTATAAGGGATATAATATATAAACTTAATAAATCGATCAATAATAACAAAAATAGTATTATAATACTCACTAATAGTAGAATCTATAGATAATAGTAGGTTAGTGATAAAGTCTATTATGACTGATTCCTATGGCCTAGATACAACTAGAATAGGTTATAGCTCGCCATATAGCTTATACTACAGTGACTTCGTTTGTTAGTAAAGTAAGTATTACTTAATAATAGCTTTTACCTTCTTCTTTATATAACTAAATAAAAATATCTATTTAACTCATTTAAGAGTTTTATTAACTCCTTTATATCTATTAAGTGGATATTTATAGATCTCATAGATTAGATCATCTTACAATTCATTTAGGACTTGCAATTAAGTTGTTTTTTCATTTTCTAAAAGTACCTTATTATACTCCTCAATTTTCTAGAGCAGTGGATTGCCCTGTTCCACCATATGTATATTTCTAAGAAGCTTGGGGGCAACTTAAAGGAATTATAATTAACCTAGATTATAGCCTAATTTCTTCAAATTATAATTCCTTAAAACTACCTTTAAGTACTTCCAATTATAATTCCTTAAAGCTACCTTTTATAGCATCTGGAGATATCTAAAGGTAGCATAGTTCTCTAGCCGTCGCTCTCTTTGGATGGTAGCAATGATCTTCTTTGTCTTGATTATTATCCTACTTATAGGGGCCTGTTTGAGGTCTCCCTTAGGTGTATACTACAGTAGTTTCTCTGCAGTCACTCTTTTCTCTTCTTAGTAATCAGCTTATTAGCTAATTATATCTGCTTAAGTGTTCTCGGTGCCTTTGATATATATAATATAGTAGTTAAACTTAGATAAGTATTTTGTATAATATAACTATTATTTACTAAGCTTCTATATAATTATAAAATATAAGATATTCTTATGATCGGTGAATATAATAATCTTATATTAACTTCTAAAAAGATATTATTAAAATATTTTAAAGGCATTAACAATAACTAGGAATTCTTTATTATAAATGGGGTAATTAAGTTCTACTTCTTATAGCTTGCATAAGTAGAATATAATAGGGTATAATCTCCCTTATTTATCCCTTTGTCCGATCTAGGCTCTAATAGCAAAGTTAGAGAAGTCCATTTCTAATTCAATAGGCCAGTCAGGGTCGAACATTGCAAGCACTAGTTCAGCTATAATAGCATTCTTCAATTGATCGAAAGCTTCTTAAGCCTTTAATCCCTAAATAAATAGTACTTTTTTCTTTGTAAGGGAAGTTAAAGAAGCTACTATTTATCCGAAGTTCTTGATAAACTTGTAGTAGTAATTGGCAAATCCTAGGAAGGATTGTATTTTAAGCAGGTTCTCTGGTTCCTTCTAGTCCTTAATAATAATAATCTTCTTAGGGTCTATCTGGATCTTATTATATAAGATAATATGTTCTAAGAATTCTACTTCTTTAATAT
Source organism: Calonectria ilicicola (assembly GCA_020809705.1). Taxonomy (NCBI): domain Eukaryota; kingdom Fungi; phylum Ascomycota; class Sordariomycetes; order Hypocreales; family Nectriaceae; genus Calonectria; species Calonectria ilicicola. The sequence goes on along the minus strand of CP085828.1, from coordinate 296,612 downwards.
GGAATATACTTTTCTTAAATTCAATTAGTAGATTGGCATCTTATAGGGCTTTTAAAACCTGGTGGATATGTTACTTATATTCTTCTTTATTCTTAGAGAAAATAAGTATATTATTTAAGTAATAGATAATAAAGATATCTAAGTATTCATATAATATATTATTAATTATTTTTTAAAAGAATACTAGTGTATTTATAAGTCTAAAGGGCATTATTAAGTACTTAAATAGCCCGAACTTTATTTAAAAGGCGATCTTCTATTTATCTCCTTTCTAATGTAAATTAAGTTATAGGCTTCTTTTAGATTAATTATAATAAATACCTTTATTTTATATAATCTATCCTTTATCTTATTAATAAGAGGTAAAAGTATATGGTTTTTAATGGTAATATTGTTAAGTTATTAGTAGTCTACAATAAGGTAAAGTTTTCTGTTTTTCTTTGGAACAAATATCATTAAATAATTAGCTTTAGAAGTTAATATTTATATATATTCTTTTTATAATATATCTTTAATATATTTCTTTAGAATATTAAGTTTTACTTGATTAAGGTTGTAAATCGGAAAGAAATAGGTACTTGCTCCATCCTTTAATACAATTTTATAATCCCATTAACTAGGCTCTGGTAGTCCGGTCTCAAGTTCTTTTATAAATAACTGCTTGTAAATGTAGTATTAATATAGTATATTCTTCAATTAATTATTAGTGATATTCTCATTCATCTTCTTAAGGTCCTTATTAAGCTGTTAGAATTATACATGGAGGTTAGTAATGACTTTTTGCTATATTCTCTTTTAACTAGCCTTATACTTATACTATATTCCCTTTAATGGTAAACTATTATTATATATAACCTCTGCATGGTTAATACTAGAGGTTTAAGATCTCTAATCCTAATTATCCACATCACTAGCTACATTATTCTCAGAGGATATCCATACTTAGCTAGTATGCTAGTTGATATATAGATTGTATTAATATAATTATAGGTATTTTAAAATTAGGTTGTTTATTCTAGTATTAATAATATTAAATGAAATACCTTGGTTCTTTTTGTTGATAAAGATCTTAAGGTGATTGAGCTCTTGGCTAATAACTCTATTATTATAATTAAACATAGTGCCTTCTAGATTTAATATAATATAAGGATCTACCTTATTCTTTTATAATAGCTAGAGAGCATTTATAATTCTTGAGTGAATGTAGTTTATCTTAGCTCTGCTATCTATTATAATGGTATACTAGTTCCCTTTAATTCTTACTTTTATTTTAAGCCTTTATAGCTTTATATTATTAATAGTATATAAAGACTTAGTAAGAAGCTTCTTTTAGGGCTTCTCTGCCTCTAGGGCAGCTTGGATGAATTACAATTACTTTATATTCTTTAAATTATAATTCCTATAGGCTATCTTAAGGCCTTTTTTTTATAAGGGCTATTGCTCCTATTGCTCTAATATAGGGAGTGTAATTTATTTTTTAAATCTTTGCTAAAGATCTTATACTATTAGATTATTTTATTCTATAAGTAGATAAGGCAATCTTTATTATTACATAAATAAAGGTTATCTAGTTTGGAATAATAATTCTTAGGCATCTAACTAGGTCTATTCTTAATAATTGCAATATCCTTTTCCTATTCTATAAGTTAATAGTATAGATAGTAGTTGCGATGTAGGATACTATGGATAGGAGCATTATCCTTTATTAGGAAATAGTTATTAATTACTTTATTAACTTTATAGTAAGAATAAAAGTAGTAAAAATAGTAAAGCTATAGGATATCTTAGTGATTGAAGTAATTAAATTAGAGGCTAGGGTGGTTACTAGGCGCTTCTACATTAGGTTTTATGAAGACTCTTTCCTTTCTGGCTTGTAATGTTTAGAGTGCTAGGATCTTTATCTTTTAAGGGATATCAGGTCTTACATCTGGTCATTGCCAGTAGACCAGCTTATAGGTGGTCCTTACTAAGTCAATAGACTTTCTTGTAGAGGCTAATCTAGCTTAAACATGTCTATGTTCTTCCTAATCCAATAGTCATTGCTTCTCTTATTTTGAGGGTTCCCTAATTCTACTATAGGACCGAGTGATCATAGTAAGAGTCTTTCTTTCTATAGGTTAGTCCTTGCCTTCTAGTACAAGGGTCCAACTAATAATCCGTCCAATAGTTCAGATAGCGATTTGGGGTTCCTTATTAGCCTAAATTGTATTAACTTATCTTCGCCCTTCTAGCATAGGTCTGAACTTTTGGTTGGTATCTTGTTCTTAGCAATGGTGGTAGGTATAATCTTTCTTACTATAGTTCCAATAGGTAATATTTAAAAAGTCCTTCCTTTACTAGGTATTCTTTAATTCCATAGATCCTAAAATAGTTCTATAGAATATAAAGGGGTTCCGTTATTAGCCAATATTAACAAACTAATTAGCCCTCTTTCCTAACTTCTTCTACATATGCCTTTAATATAGGCAAGTATTATACTGAACAGCTAGTATAGTATAATTATTAAAGCAGGTTGGTAGGTTAAGCTTTTTATATATCTTATCCTATACATTCTCTTTTAGGCTATAATAGAACTCATTAATTAGTGCCTCATCATTCTAATTAAGCTTTACAATATAATACCAAAAGTTAGAGAGATAGGAGCTATAAGAACTGGTTTAAGTAAGAGTTTAGATCTTAAGGATAGCATCTTATTTCTTATTATACTTCTTATATAAGCTAATAATCTTTTTTTTAAAGTAATTGAAGCTAATAAATAGCTTCTAGATCTCTTTGCTTTAAGACTCCAGAGGGTTACAAATAAAGTCATTTAAATATAATTCTATATTATATAGTACCTTACCTTCTATTTATCTAATTATATATTAGACCTTAAGGTCTTCTTATACAAGATATTATAGAAAGTATTGAAAGTAAGATCTCAGTAATATAATCCATTATTACAAGATTATAGCTAAATCATTCCACTTAAAAAGCTCTAGGGGCTTGATTGTCTTACCTAGGTCCCTGTAATAGTTTATAGATGCTAGTATAGCTTTAAGTGTAGTAATTACCAGCTGTACAACAGGTTCATTCATTAGTAAGTTCAATCCTACTATAATAATAGGCTATAGATTGTTTACCTGAATGTTTTATATATTAAAAGAATTTTAAAGTATCTCTTTTATATATATAAAGCATTAATTACTTTCTTTAATATAAAGCTAAAAGTTAATATTAAGCTATTATATCTTATTATAGAGCTTCTTATTCTCCTCTTAAAGTGCTTTAAGTTACTTATCATCTCCATTATCCTCAGACTCTATCTCTTTCATACTCTCATCATCGGTAGAAGCTTTAAAGGTAGCGGTCTCCTTTCCCTTAAAGCAGGAAGTTCCCGAAGATGTAGATTAGGCTAACATTGCAACAATATTACTCAGGGTCGACACAGGTAATCCTTCTAAACAAGAGCTCTCAATATATAACAGTTCATGTTAACAGAAAGGGTCAGGCACGTCGGTTAAATAACAAAGGAAGATTGTTACGTCTGGTAATAGGTCAATCGGTCAAATAGATCAATTGAAGGTAACCAAGTTGTATTGAGAGCTGGCTGTGCCCTAGGTGGCAACAGCCCTTGAAGGTCTTAAATACTAGATAAAACACCGGTCCCGACGCCTCAAGGCATTCCCGACAGGTCGGAATAGCTTCATCTTGTCGGGACACTCCTTTAGGCTAGTCCTAACTAGGAAGGGTGGATCCCTGTCACCTGACCTTGCGGTCCGGGCTCCCGGGTAGGTCAGTTCGGGTCGTAACAGTTGGAAGGCTTTTGCTTAGGACTTTCTATTAGAAATAGCCCTAGTCAACAGCTTCATTTTATAGCTTCGAGAGCAGCCCAATTGGAAGCTATTTATAGACCAAGTGGATTGGCGCCGGTATATTTAGAATAGCCTCATTCAAAAATATAGCACAAAGGTTCAAAGCAAAAAGCGGCTTCGGACTGGGGATGAATTTACACCTATTAACCAGCACAATTAGGTCCGTAAAGGAAATGCTAGGTACATGGCCTATCAAGGGGCCCATCTAGGCCAGCCGAGGTATTACAAAAAGAGAAGGCCGTTAGCAACAGTCAGTGGAAACAGCCCGCTGCCATAGTCATGATATTGTTGTTAACAGTGCAATGTAGCGTTATGTAGATCCGGAAATTGTTAGGACTTATATCATAGCTGTAACGATCTGGTCAATTTCCCAACTAGGTGAACCAATCAGAGCGAAGGGTTAATGTTGGCAGGATGGTCAGGCGCGTTATGGCAGTAGAACAATATGAATGTTACGTTAGGTAATAGTCAAATGTAATTTGAGGTAACCAAGTTGTATTGAAAGCTGGTTAGTATCAGCCATAAGGGCAGATTCTAACCTGTCTATATACTGTTATCCTAATAGGCGCTCACTGTGTTGGTTCTATCTAAAGTGTTGGTGATCGGGTTGGTGATCATAGAGTGATCACCAACATTGTGGGTGATCGCGAGTGAGCGCTTTCTTATTGGTTGGTGTGGGGCTATAGGGTAGGTAGGTGTTAGTTCTGCCGTCGTAGACCGCCTAGGCGTGTCATGGGTCATAACAATAGCCTATATTAGGTGGGAAAGGATGTACCTTCAATTTGACGCTCTTTAATTGGCTAGACCCCCCTGTCCGTGACCCAAGTGCAGCTACCCAGCACTCAAAGGGATAGGATGCTTTTCACCCATTGAACATGACGAGAGGCTTCAAGTAATAGGTACCCAGGTGATCTTTTCGCTCATTCTTCATGGCCAAGTGTGGAGAATGCCTATCAGATTAGCCGTCCCTTTTCCTCACCTTTGCCATCCCTGCTGCAATACTAAGAGAACCTAGTCAAGATTGGTTAGGCATGCAGGTTCAATCTAGCTCATCCGCCAAGACAGTTAGAAAAGGAGGATCTCCGGCCATTTATTCACCACCTCGGGAATTTACTCCACATGCATAGCCTTGCCCATCCCTATGAAACCTGATTTCATGTACCCATACCACCGGAAAGCAACCCGATCTGTAGCTATCTTGATAAAAGACATCCGTATCTGCGGGGATGAGCACCCAGATGAACCTGGGATCGTAGTACTATGGAGCTACTTTCTTAATCGATCATGATTCTCCCCTTTCTTGCCTATTCCCATTCGGTCTTGGCCATATCTCTTGGTTATTTCTCTGGCTATCTATCCCATAATCTGACAAGCTATTTAAGGTCAATCAATTCTTTTTACATGTTCCAAGCCACGGAGCCTTTCAACTAAAGATCAATAAGCATAGACTTACTTCAATTGTAAACCAAATTTATTTATTGGCTAAAAATGAAGTTCTTTACCAAGCTATGGGAACCTCATGTTCCAAAATCATCTAAATTCGTTCTCGCGATGCTCATGGCATGCGCGACTATTACATCTGCGGTACGTGTAGTTGATCAAAGTGCATCATCTGCTGAGACTTTTGAACACAGACTGTCGGATTCGATGCTTCCATGATGTAACTTCCCCTCCCCGACGTAAAAGCCTCTACAAAAACCTGACTCAAAATATAGGAACGGCCTCAATATCCTCCCATCATACACCGAATATTTTGAGATAACCACTGTGACCAAAAGTCTGAGCACTTCAGCCACTTACATCGGTGGAATTCTCGCTGGTCTCAGCTTTCCGCATGTAGTAGACCGTCTGAGCCGAAGGACAGCTCTACTTTTAGCTGCCACTGTCACAATATGCTTTATCGCTATTCAAGCTGCGTCACAAAACATGGCAATGTTCGTGATATCGAGAATCGGACTTGGGTTTGGAAAATCGTGCACCATGGTGGTGGCCCCAATCTATCTCGCCGAAACATTCCCATACAAATACAGAGGATGGGGCCTGGGACTTATAAATGATTTTTACTACATTGGTAAGGAATGAGAGTGAATTCGTAGATAAAAGTGCGACTAACGTGTCACTAGGCGCCCTTGTTGCTGCTGGTGTCACATATCGCACCGCAGACTTTAATTCCACATGGGCATGGAGACTCCCTTCACTTCTACAGGGTTTTTGGAGTCTCCTTTGCATCTCCGTACTTCCTTTCCTTCCTGAGTCACCCAGATGGCTCATTTTCCAAGGAAGAAACGAAGAGGCTCTACTTGTGCTAGCTCAGATAAGCTTTGACGGTGACAAGGATCATCCACTTGTTCTAGCCCAACATAAGGAAATTATTGACACCATGGAATACGAAAAGTCTACAGTGAGAAAAATGAAGTTCAAAGATATAATTAGAAGTAAGAGCGCTATTAAACGACTTAGTCTCGTTTTTAGCTGCGCTCTTGCGACTGTTATTGTTGGTCAGTGACCCAGTTGTTTATTGGAATTTTAAGCTAATGATGACAGGAAATCAAATTGCCAGCTAGTGAGTGTTAAATAAGAGCCAATCTCTGAAATTAACTAGTCTTGATATTCAACTAACCTCAAAAAAGCTACTTTGGTACAATGCTGGAGAATGCGGGCATTACCGATACCACCACTCAGTTGCAAATTGTGAGTGAACATGCTCAAATTTCATGACAAGAACTAACATGGTCAAAGAATATCATTCTCAATGCCTGGTGTCTTTTATGCGCCCTTTTAGGCACTTATGTAGCTGACAAGATTGGTCGTCGCATGAGTGCCCTGGTATCAACGACACTACTAACCATATTCCTCTTTTTGATTGGCATATTCGTCAAACTGTACAGTGGCTCTTCCAACAAAAGCCAAATTTATAGAACTGTCGCCTGCATGTTTCTTTTTATGGGGTCTTATTCCTTCGGGTGAACGCCATTGTGTTATCTTTACCCGCCAGAGGTGCTCAATTACGCCCTTCGAGCCCAGGGTATGGGTGTCAATACATGGACGTATTTCAGCTTTGGGCTCGTTTTTGTGTTTTTATTTCCTTTTGCACTTGATTCCATGGGGTGGAAAGCATACATTATGAATGCAAGCTGGAATGTTCTATTGATTCTGTTCATCTACTTCAACTGGGTAGAGACGAAAGGCAAAACTTTGGAAGAAATCGATGCCGCTTTTGAAGGATTCAAGCACAGCAATGTCCCTGATATGGAGCAGCTTGAATCAGGAAAGGTTGATTTTGAGGATCTTGCTATTTGCGATGCTGAGAAAAAAGAATAATAAGAAAGTTCAAACTCTTCTTCGACTTCAAAAGTGTCTCAGAAGCCGGTAACTTATGTACCTTAGTCTCTATTAGAGCTGCATACCTCTCCTTAGGACATAATCGATCTTATTACCCCCTCGAAACTTGAGAAATGAACAGGCATGCTCACAAGACTGACGTCCTCCTCTTTCCGTATATCAGCCAACTACAAGCCAGACTTTGATCAGAATCTCAACAAGTGATATATCCCACCCATGGAGTATTATAATGCTTACTCGAATACTAACTAAGTGATTAAATCATCAATACGATGAGCGAGATTGTGCTCACTATCGAAGTTATTTGAGTATTTTATGCAGCGGCTCGAATTCATGAATCTCTATTTTCCCCATGAATCCCGTCTCTTGTATAACCTGTTCATACGAGATTTCGTAATTCGGGAGTAGAACAGTTAGCTCTTCTTCACCTCCCGCCGGTTCTGTACTCCAAGCTGCCCAAATAGACTCTCCATGTTCGATTGAGACATCTCGCACATCATTATACTTGAGCTCAATTTCCTTCTTCTGGCTTGCAGGTACAAATAATCGACATAGGGAGAATTGACGATGTGCCAATAAATCGGTGGGCGATTTCATGGCTTCCAGTGGCGATGCCAACCAACGGTGGCTGACTGCGTCATCAGCTGCAGCAAAGCTTTTTGCTAATTGGGTCCAATTAATTTCATGATTGGGGCTTTGTGACCATTTTTCAGCCATCTGAAGGGATTCCCAAGATACAAGGATGAGAATTTGGTCTGCATCCGGTTTTGAGATGAAGATACAACCAAAGTTGTCGTCGGATCTTTCTTTGACAATATTATTATTGCTGGCCCACTCATCTTGAGCCTCTAGATATGCCATAGCATCTTCTAGAAGGTCAAATTGATCATAATGAGGCTTCAATTTAATGAGGATAAGTTCGGTGGCATCCATGCTGGCGTGATGGGCTGTGGTTTGGTCTGCTGACAGACAGACTTGTGAGCGGAAAACGCGAAGGGGGGGACAGAATTAGCAGTCAGATTTGTCTTTTCAGTAGGTGGCAGATTCTCTTCAGTTATTGTGCCTGGGCCGCGTGATTAGCGTCAGCCAAGACAAGCATGATTAACACTTTACCCAAGCTAGGACATCGAACCTACGACCGACGTATGAAGTTTATTGTCATCTCATCATATTAGGGAGATACACTACCCGTAGGCGTAAGGTGGGGCACGCACGCCTTCACACCTCGTCCCGAGGTAGGCCCGGAAAACCTGTGTCAGCCGGGAAAACCTGTGTCAGCTTTTTCGCCTGACCTTTACCAAAAGCTTCGTAAAAAACCACCAAATTAAACGATTTTCAAGTAAACATCGCACATTGCAATTATGCCTTGTAAATGCAATAATTCCCTGGTTTCTAAACCTTTGGAAAACACACCAGCAAAAGCTCGGGCTGAATTAAGGAAAAATGTGCTTGCAATACTCAATCCAAATATCCCCCACAACACACGAGCAGCTTCAAAAGCTGCACTCAATACACCTTCAACGCGCGCGCTCGCTGCCCAATTTAATACATCAAGAGAGATGATTCGACGCATCAAAGCATCGGCTTCATCGTTAGCTATTCCCACTAGGCGCCAGGGTCGCCCGGCGTTGTTATCCAACTCTGAAGAAGCTGCCCTAGTTGCCTTCATTTTATGGCTTGAGAGATCCGGCTTTCCAGCTGAAAAAACACAAGTTGAGGAGACTGCACTAGGATTTCTACACTCTCGAGGCATAGAAAAACAATATATGTTAAAAATCTGGTATTCTGACTTCTATAATTAACATCCCTAGCTTCAAAAGACATTCATTAAGGCTGTGGATAAGGCTTGCAAAGCATTCGAAGTTTCTGATGTTGAAGACATCACCAAATTCTTCACAGAGCTTAAGAAGATGATCACAGTTAATGATATTGGTCCCTTAGAGTGTTGGAATGAGGATGAATGCGGTATTTGTATTGGATGCCTTCGAGAATGGATTCAGGTCCTTGTGGTCCGCACCACTCAAGCTCAACGCCCTAAAATTACCAATCCCTTAAATCGCAAGTCATGCATCCAAATTGGAGCTACGAATACTATTGGAAACATGATTCCTCCTTGGGTTATCTTTAAAACTTTCTCTACAAAGTCTTAGGCTGAGATTAAAGCCATCCCAAGCATATGATTTGCTCAGTTAGAGACTGGCTTCAGTAACCACAACATTATATTCGAATGACTTCATGTATTTAATGCATATTTGTGGAGAGCCTCTACTAAGGTCAAACAAAAAGGAGTGACATTTCAACAGTGGTTTAGTTGTGATGAGTGGCTTTATGACCCCGCAGACCTAAGCTTTTAATATCAACATCCACCTAACGTTCATAAGGAAGAGGAAAAGATCTATCGCTTACTTGTAATAGATAGCTTTTCTAGTCATCTCTCCTTTAACTATATTGAATATTGTATTTAATTTAATATTATTATTTGTCTATTACTATTGTATTTAATATACCTCACACAACCTCTTGATATTGGTGTTTTTCAGCCGCTTAAGAACGCACACTAAAAACAACTACAAAAATCTCTTCAGGAAGGCAACCTAGCATTTAACCGCTTACAATTCGCTCATACATTTACCCAAATTTATAAGGCTAGCTTCTCAAAGCACAACATTATATCTGGGTTTGAAAAGTCAGGCATTTAGCCTGCTAATACGAAACCCGTGATTGACCGCATCATTGCTAAGCAACGGCAACAGCGAAGGGTAATTCATCCCTCTGTTATGGTGATGCTGCCTATTGACAGCCGATTCCAGGATGCCCAAGATCAAATCGATTGAGTTTATTAACGATATTAAGAGATTATGAGTTTACCTTTATTAGAGGCTATTTCTAATGTTAGGAATGTTATCTCAGAGGCAGCGTTGATGCACCGTGAGCGTGAGGCATTTTCAGCAGACCGCCTTTCTCGATTAGAATGTTATAGTAAGAGGAGGAAAACTGGTCAACGAATAAGGCCGTCAGGTGACTTTATTATAAGTGTCAGTTTTACTAAGATTTAAGCTTAACATAAAGCTTCATTAGAGGCCGCGAAGGTCAAGGAAACACGTTCACAACTGCGGTCTAGTAGATCAATCATTCTTTAAGAGATAAATCAACTCAAGAGTCTGTGGCGGGAAGATATTGAGACCCGTAGAGCAAATCATCTGCCTAGGCTAACCTGGAATCAGTGGCTTGAGGAGACCAACAACCGAGCCCGATATCATGACCTTGAGACCAACCGAAAGGAACACAACGATATCCTAAGTTAACGTATAAAGAAGCCATTTTCTCAGGCCCAAGAAGAAGCCTGCCGTGCCGCAAGACCAATTATCGCGATGGACCAAACGGCCTGGCCTAGTGACGATGAAAGTGTTGAATTTACTGGCCTTGGGCCGTTCCAAGACGATGACGATGACGATATTGAGTTGGAAGGGTTTGATAACCTCGATGATAACGCCGGCGGCGAGGTTATTGTGCCCCAAACGCCACCAGGGATAACCTCGTCGCCGCCTTTGGCATCGCCTTTGGGGTCGTTGAGTGAGGGCGATGATAACTTGGCAACGCTGCCGCCGCCGGTCTTTCCACAAAGAAGAAGTGTTTATCGAAATATCATGAATGACCTCATTGGCTTTCGAAGTGAACAGGCAGCTCGGGCAGCGATGAATTGAGTCACAGTCAACAGGGTCATTGTCATAGCCCAAAGGAAGGCTCTTAATTAGGCACATCAATTGAGCCCAAAAATGCGATTTCCGCTGTTTTCATCAATGTGTTCATTTCCGGCTATTCCACAGCTTTCAAATTCACCTATTTGCAGCTTCATATCTTCAATAATGACTGTGTCGCAAAGTCCAAATCTTCAATACTGAAAAATCATTGATTTTGCAGCTAAAATCAAGGTCCTGTGGGTGACACAGGTTTTCCCGGCTGACACAGGTTTTCCGGGCCTACCTCGGGACGAGGTGTGAAGGCGTGCGTGCCCCACCTTACGCCTACGGGTAGTAGCTTGGCATCGAAATAATAAAATGTCTCGTTTCTTAAATTTTGGAATTTTAATGAATATCATTTCTTATGAGAAGAAAAAAGGAAGGCTTTTCTTACAACCAAAAACCAAGTTCAAGTACTAATTAATCAAATTGTTCAACCCTTAATTTACTGTCATATCAAATCCCTTTCCTGAAATCACCTAGCTACATCCAACAGAACGTTCACACGACCTTGAACAAATATGGTTAGGCTTTCCTGACCGTAGACTTTGTCATCGGAGCCCTCCACCTCCGTTCAGGGATTAATGGTGGGGTTTGAGGCAGGGGGCAAGCTATTGCGGGGAACTTGGGACGGGGCGGGGTTGTCTCCTAATGTCCGATGCCACCAAGGAATACTTGCGATTTGCCAATGCACTGCAGCTCCATCCATTGAGTGAGTAACATCATGGATTGAAGGCAGGGACGCGTGCTGGAAAAGTGGATGGCTCTGATCTAATTTCTAGACTCTTCACATGGGGAGTTTTCGTATCAATGTCGGATGCTTACCAAGTCGATGAGATTTCGCGTCTGTCCGTATGCTTTAAAATATCTGATGGGCCGCCCAAACCAACCATACTAAGATAACCGTCCACGTCTCAGTCCCAAATAAAAACTCGCATCTTTTAGCTTTACTGACTCGTCCTGGCTCCCTTCGTTCGCGATTTGGGTTTCAATATCTTCTGCGTTATTTCGAATCAACCTCATTCACACGACAAACCCAATATCGATCATGCAATGGCAAAAGGCCATACTGGCAACCTTGCTAAATGGTGTACAAACCATCTATGCATCTAATGCAACCACCTATCCTCAGCATCACGACCAGATACCTACAGACATCTTAACTACACAGGTTAAATTTCCCAGTGCTGATGGCACAGATGTATTCTCTTTCCCAGTGTCGTTTTTAGGTCAGAGTCAAGACAACATCGAGGTAGATATTCTAATTCAAGGCTGCAAAAAGTTCAGCGTTTTAGCGAATGTACTAACCAGAGATTCATTATAGAACTTGAAGGTGAAAGGGGCCGCATTGTCCATAGATACGTCAGACCTTGCTTGTTGCAACAACAGCGAGGTGGTATATCTATCTTGCGACCCAGACAGCAACACTTCGTCGCCAAATACGATTCTTCGTGCTACGTTAGAGGTCAACCCACAGGCCATAATATTATATACAACCAGCGGAATCTGGTGCTGGCTTGAAGGGATGACAGGCAGACACCGTGTTTTCACGACGGTCAATTCCAGAGATGCTATGAAGATTCTGGAATACAACAACAAAGCTAAGAACTTCAGCGAAGAGATTTTGGTTTCCATCACAAGGCAAACCAATCAAATGGTATCATCAAATACAAGAGAAAACATGAAGAGGAGCGTCGGATCTAATGTCACGATCATCGCTTGCAGCACTATAGGTTCAATACTGTCGCTACTCATCATCTTGCTAGCAGTGGGGGTTGTCAGAGCGGGTTTGAATCCAGAAATATACGGTCATAGAAACGCACTAAGTGACCAACAAGCGCAAACTCGGATACGAGGTATCACAAACGCAGTCCTGGATACTATGCCCATAGTTAAATACGGAAAAGCCACGAAGGAAGACACCAACATTAAGCTCCAACCACTTAAAAGCAATTCGAAGAGTACGGACGACACCAACAATTTCCCAAAACCCGAGACTTCCACGGGCTGCGTCATTTGTACAGAAGACTTCACCGCCGATGAGGATGTTCGCGTGCTACCTTGTAACCACGAATTCCATCCCAAGTGTGTCGACCCATGGCTAATGAACAAATCGGGGACTTGTCCTTTATGGTACGCTAAACGCAGACCTGTCTGTAGACATTATCCCATTATTTTTGTTGACCATATATCCATAGTCGACTTGACTTGAGACCAAACCGGCAATCCACAGATGGGGATCAGTCAAATCCACAACCAAGTGCACGTATAGATATTGAGCGCTTGGCCCAACGAGAAGCTCTTTGGTTACGATCAATGAACATGTCGGGATAATTGATATTCTCAAACCTCTAAGACTCATTTGCCTGAGCACAGGGCGGCGGATCAAATTACACTTAGCATTTGACGTATGTATCGTCGCTGCCAAACACACCAAGATGATGTTCGATACCCTCAGTTTACTTAGCAAAGGAAGATTCTGGCTGCGGCATCGCTCTGCATCAGTTCAAATACTTGGGCTATAGGGATAGAACGAAATGGGCATGCATAACCCCGAGAGCAAGCGGTTGTTCCCTATCAGCGTCAGAGCACTGGGTGGCTGGGAAACGCCCTGCATGGACCAATCTAGCGACCAAATCATCAAATTGCTCAACTCTTCTCCGCTAAGCTCAAATTAGCTTAACAGTTAGCATAGATCAAAGTCGCTACTGAGTCTTAAATTTTATTTGCCCCCTGCACTGTCTGATAGAGAAAGCTGATTGGTTTGTGCCCAAAAGTTTTTGATGAGGTAATCGGAACCGCATCTCCGTCTCCGTGCCTCGAGGCTTTTTCTCCGCTCAGTTAGCACACAGACCCAGCTCGTATAGAATCAACGTCACGGAATTAGGGTCGCATCTAATTTCTAAACCTTAGGCAATTGATTAATTCTAGACTGTAAATAGATAGGCTCGTCATAAGTCTAGTAAATCGGCACAATGCTCGGCTTGACTCTGTACAGAAACCCTGAGATCCACCAAAATCAAGCTGACACAACACAAAAGGCTTGCATTTGTCTACCCAAAGACCAAGGTTTCGACCACATAGCAGGCATCGGAACATCAAAGAGATTCGTGAATTTCAACTCATAATCACAATGGAAGATATTAATCCACACTGCGACAACTTGACAGACTTTTAGATAAAAAACAGCAAGATACACCACAAATGCAACGCTCAATAAACGAAAGAAGTGACACAATAATCTGACAGAAATCAATGAACGCATCTCTTCAATATACATATCTAAATTTAATTGACGCTAGCTACATGTACAGCCCGCCAAATGCCCGCTCGCGGATCCTGAAACAGATGTATTTTCCTCTATAGACCAGAGTCCTCCTGCTCAATTTCATATTCTGTCTGGAACGAGTTCCACTCAGTGCAAACAGACGACAAGGTGGAGTTGTCAACCAAGGATGCGATTTCGCTCTCACGCTCGACAAACTGGACTGAGAAACCCTCAGAAGTGTGCCATCCGATGTGGCAGTGCATCAGCCAGACACCTGGGTTGTCAGTCTCCCAGGCCATGACCAAGTAGCCAGAGGCAGGAAGCATGGCAGTGTCACGACGGATGGGGTTGGTAGTGTTCAGTGTGACCGAAGATGAATAGGTGCCGGTTCCTTGAGCAAGAACGAAGAAATCGTGACCGTGAAGATGGATGGGGTGAGGCACAGCCATTGTGGTCTCCACCACAAAGTACACCCACTTGTTGGCCTCAGAAAGTTCAATTACAGCCTCAGATGTGGTATAAGAGGTGTTACCGGCGACAATAGCCTCAAGAGTTGGGTTTGCCCAGTCAACCAGCATGGTAGTGCTGTTGAGGTACCACTTGAAGAGACCGGCCGTGTTCTTGCCAACGGTAGCAGTCTCGAGATCGTTCCAGTTGGCATCAGACACACTCTTAGAAATGTAGGGAGTAAGGCCAGTCTCATCAACACAGCCATCGGTGTACGAGTATCCAGTTGTGGAGGGAGTGCTAGGGCTGGAGCCGTAGTAGACAATTCCCTTGATGTTGTCCGTGCTGTCGTTCTCCGAGCAAGCTGACTGGGGGATGGCTCGCATCCAGAAGTTGTCAGCAGTGCTAGCTTGGTCGGCGGTGACAATAATGTCGTATCGTTGTCCTAGATCATTATTAGCCGCTGCAATTCAATGACTATCAAAAAGAAACGCACCCATGGAAATATCCAAAACAGTGGTGTTGTAAGGCTCAATGGGCACGAGGTCAGCAGCAATGACCATCATGGTGTGGTTGTCAATGGAGAACTTCCAGTGCGTGTCGACGGCAGCATTGACGAGACGCATGCGGTAGGAAGTTCCGGAGGTGAACGACACATTGTACCTGGTTCCGGTCTGTGTAGAGTCATCATCGTCACCATAGACGTTGGTACCGTTAATGAGACCGTTGTCCAGCGTAGGCGGGCCGGAAGTCTCGGCGGTAGTGTACAGCTCATCGACAGTCTGGTGGTCCCAATCATTGAGGAAGAGCATGCCCAGATCCTCATCGTAGTTGGCAGTAGCAGGGCCATTGATCACGATACCACCGAAAATACCTTGCCACGCCTGGAGGCCAAAGTGGGAGTGATACCAGGAGCTTCCATATTGAGAAGCCTTCCATGTGTAGGTGGTTGTCTCATTGGGAGCGAGGGGGCACTGTGTGATGGAGGCAACACCATCGTTCTGGTTGGTATAGTTCTGACGAATACCATGCCAGTGGATGCTGGTTCCATTGAGAGAAGAGGTGAGAGAGTTGGTTACGTGAACAGTGACGGTGTCACCCCAATCAGCAAAGATGGTGGGGCCAGGGATTGAGCCGTTGATAGCCATAGCCGAGCGAGAGACTCCATCAGGGGCCACCGTCACATCTGTCAATTCAAACCAATATTCTCTTGTAACACCAGTGTCGACTGCCTCAGTCCACCAGTCTGTGTCAATGGAGTAGTCACACCATTGAGAACGAGTGGTAGCGGTATTGCCGCTGCAGGTCGACCGAGCGGAGTGTAAGCTCTGATGCCGAGGGCTCATGCCTGGCATAGCTGTGGCCAAGGCACCAGCAAGGCCTCCCGCCAAAACCAAAAGAGTGTTCATTTTAACGCATAAAGATGAATTGATGGGAAAGTTTTGAACCAACGAAGGACAATGGCTTGTATGATATAAGAGTGTATGCAGTACAGAGACGAAGAGAGAAGGAGAGGCTGATGATGAGCTATTCAAAACTGGGGAGAGATTGACGCTACTTGAACGACATTTATCTTGGAAATAATTCGGATACACCTCTCAACCGTCTGGGTTTAGCCGTTGCTCGAACGAGTTTACGCGCCAACTTCCATATCGTGCATGTAAACGGGGCTCTAGCGTCTTGACGCAGTTACACGGCCATCTATGCTTGACGGATCGTCATCCGAATTGCCTAATCGCAACCCCTGCCGGTTTTTCCAATATTCCGAAGGCATGTGGCTAAAAGCTCGAACCATCAACGCGTCCCCGTTACCATCTCAATTGGCTGATCTGGATAATATTGCTATTGTTAGGGAACCCCTATCTAACCGCCCCCGGACTATGGCACGGTAGCATTAGGCGGCCAGACCGATCGAGGCGTCTCAGGGGTGGAGAAGTCTCCGAATGCTAGAATAGTGGAATAGAAGGTTGGCAGCCAATGGTAAATTGTGGAATTATGTGTCCGACGGTCAAAAAAATGTAAACGAGGCCGTGCAGCAGGTGGCTCGTGAAGATTGACCCTGGACGACAGGGCTCCACAGGCTGACGCGTTGACCTAGAATGTAACTATGACAAGGGTGTTCATGCCGCTTCTATACTCCAATATATTACGCGTATTAATGTTTTAGGAAAATAGCGGCTCAATATGCGCTGGGCAAAATTGGTTTATTGTTACATTTCCGCCTTGCGCAGCCGCGCTCTTCCCGTTTCAGTCGTCGCAATCAGTGCGTGGCAACTCCACCAAATCACCATTGGTTGAACGTTATCCTGTTCCCCCACGGGCATCCCATAATCCTCGCCCTTGTCAGAAGGGGAAAGCGGCAAAATGCGAATTGCGCTATGTCAGGAGTTGCATGGCTGTGTTCACGGGCCGCCACTCCATGATCTTTCATATATGGCCTTGAGCCACATGCAAGTCGCAGTATTATTCAAGTGCAATCTTTGAACAAAATACGCACCCCCTAAAGAAAAACTTATTACAAACTATCATCATGCGTTTTGTTATCCCCTTTGGTCTTTCCGCCCTTTGGATGGCAGCATCTGTGACTGCTGCCAGCGCTCCATCGGAATTCCAAATCTACAGCTACGCCAGTGGTAGCAAGGTTGGCGGCTTGCCACTCTTCTCGTCTGGAGGTAGGAACTCCAATTACATTCAATTGGAACTTTACTGACTCTAGTCAGGGCAAGCATTTTTTGGTGACCACACCAAGACCAACGACTCCCAGGCTGCGCCTGTCGTCTGTGAGTACAATACCCACTCATCAACCATTAACAATGATTAACATCTTCAAAGTCACAGAAAGCAATGGCAAATGGCTAGGCTCCCCCAACACCACTGATGCCAGCAACTCATCTGCTCCTCCCTCCTGGTCCAACTTTACCTTTGCTGTCCCAGCACCTGGTTCATCTTCTCACTCGGTTCAACTGCTCAACGGTACCAGCAACTCCAGCTACGTCACAAACAAGTTCACTTTCTATGGCTCGTATGTCTTCGTCACCTCAAGCACTGGGGCAATGGAGTCTCTCTGGTACATCCAGGAAACCAGCACGGACGGTATTTACTCTTTGGGATGGAACGACACTAGCAGCGATACTAGTGACAAGCTCTTGGCCACTTTGAAGATTACTCCCCCATCGAACTCGAACTCGAAGAACTAGGAGGATTGTACATTTGGCAGCATAGAGAAGCAGCAGGGTGCAATTAGATTTTGGCTTCGCTTGTAGAATACCTATCAATCTTGACTTCTTTGCGAAACACTCTGCATGCATTTTAGCCACTACCGCACATACTTTTTCTTCAATGTAGACTAGACTCGATTGAAATTTCAGAGATTCCTATCCTTGGCCATAAATTCCCATAACAAGTTAGTTTGCGTGCTCTAGTCATGTAGTCACAATGCTTAATCACGTAATTGTCCCTGTAGTCAGGTAGAATCCTATTGCCCGTCATATGATATTTGCTTTTTGCCTCCGTCATGTTGACAAATGAGACATCTGTAGTACGACACCCATACGCAATCACCTCCCTAGCTAGCGACGTCGGCGGTGAAAGGAGCCGTAGCGGCATCAGCAACACCAAGCCAGTGCTCTCACAAGGCAAGAGGGTACCACAAAATCATCATCGATACGTCATTCTAGAAAATTCTGGCGGAATCCATCCGAAGCCAATGGGGCTTCGGGCCGACGGATTCTAAAATTGGCCCCTACCAAACTGAGGCACGGATGGGCCACTGGCCGGGCGTGTCAGTACCTATGCCGCTATGAATTTGCACCATCCGCTACACCGACTCAACTCAACTCTGAGCTACGGCCCCATTTTGGCATGTTTCCCCCACGAATTTTTTACATCAGCTGATTAAAGCTAAAAAGTCTAGACGAAGGGGAAGGCGAGGCCGCGGGACCCTGCATTAGCTTGTTTAGTGTTGATTCCACGGCTTGCGCCACAGTTGAATACACGGAGAGCAACGAATATTCCCATGCTTCTTTTACTTGAATCGAGACGAGAGAATTGACTCTCGGCAATAGTGGATCATGGTCCCATGTTCGCAGTAGTTCATGCCAGGTACAGACACCAGCAACCAACAGCATATGCCTGGACGCGTCAACCAACATCCGTCAGGAGCGGGGTTGTGAATGGGCGAATTGACTTTCGTCATAGACAAGGCCATGGTCCAATCCCATGCTTCTGTTGAATTCAACATGTCATTATTCAAATCGACGATAGTGAAAAACGGTGAATCCACCGCCACAAGGCAGAGAGCAGCGGTCAACTGTTCACAGGCTGGTCCCAGCGATTACGAATCTCTGTCTCCACTGAGAGCAGCAGGGATACTGAGTCGCCCAGCCAAGAATCCTCGTAATTGACTACCGAGCTTCCGAGAGAGATGCACGATCAGAGTTTCCAGATAAGTGGTTTTTAATCTATCGATAACTCACAGCCACGACCTGGGCTCCGGCTGGGTTCGTCCACCAATAGCATGAGTTCGTATCAACGCACGAGACAGGTCAACACGAGACGAATGGGCCACGTCAGCCATGACCAGTTTGGAAGGAAATCCAAAATTCAAAATCCAGGCTAGCCCTACGGATTCGACAGCTTCCGTCCCAACTCTAAACATGTTTTCTCGCTCTCGCACCCTTCTCTCCTCTCGTTGAGGCCGAGCTCGCAATCATGGATGTTCCCTGAACTGCTTAATTCCGCCGCGCTCCATGTAGATTAATTCCGCCGTCCCCATCCTTTCATCCACTCTTGGGGCGCGGCACTAAGCGAAGGGCCTCCATCCCAGGGCACGATTGGCGGGGAGCGTGGAGACGCTGCAAGTGCCATCACGGCTGTCGCCTTGGCGAGATTTCCTTTTGATCCTGGAGTGGCCAGTGCGAATTGAGAGCGCTGCAGCTAGTCCGTGCTACATCAGGGCCCAGCCAATGTTGGGCTCAAGAGGCCACACCAAGCGCGTCAGTGGCGTCGGATTTGCTTATTGCGCATGTGCAGACACGACTGAGGTGGTGTAGCTGAATCGAAGCCGACAGGCTCGCGTCAGCCCTCGCCACGGCCTCGAGTTGCTCATATTCCTGTTACTGACATTTGCGCGACACGGTTTAGTTGCATTCGCCTTTCAAGCTGTCGCGGTCCAGCCCCTCACACGTCTCAGCCCGTCGCACCATCCTCCGCAGAATCAATTTAACTTTGCACTGGCAATCATCCCATGGTCGGGTATGCAGCGGCCCGAAGCCACCCTCTCTTGGTCAAAACGGTGTCGACTCACACTAGCAATAGGGTAACTAGTCGCCAAGCAACGCTTTCAGCATCTAAGAACTTGGCATTGCAGATTGCCAAGGACGTTGGTCTCGATCAACTTAGACTTTGGTTATCAATATATTTTCTGGACCGTGAGAGTAAGAAATGTGATGGCTGCATTGACCACGCCACAGATGATTCCAAAACAGCGTCAAAAAATTAAACAGCGACATAAAATCCTTAAAATAAACTCCTCAAATAAAATACACAAACGCCTGAACGTCGCCCATAACCAATTCGTCCGCGATACCAACTATTCGTCATTCATCCCGCTGGGGGTTATTAAATCCTTCATCCATTCCTTCATTGTGATCGTGCACTCTCCAGTGCTTCCCAGGGTCCCCTCTAGCAACAGAAAGTCGTGAGCCGCCTTTGGTTGCAGGTCGAGTCGCATCTTGATGCCTTTGTCGTAATACTGCACCTGCTCTGCAAATGCTACGCCCTGGTCGCGGAGCACCTCGTACTTGCCCACTGTAACATACATTTGATTCGTCACGGTGCTAAACCTGTCAAAGCAATGATCTTCCATATCTAGAGCAAAGGCTCCATTTGCAGGGTTGGGCCCGAAGACTTGGTTAATGGTAGATCCAACACTCCCTGCGGAGATCATGTCCAGAGCCCCATTCTGCTTGAACGACTTGTCGGTTGTGTTGTTGGAGACCCAGGGCGAGACGAGAACCGACGCCGCGAGTCGGCTGTTCAGTTGGATCTCTGTAGCCTGAGGATGAGGCTGCACCAAGTGAGACAGCAACTGCGCAGTCAAGCACCCGCCTGCCGAATCTCCTCCAATTATGATGTCCTCAGGGTGGAACCCCGAGGATAGTAAATGCGCGAGGCCGTTGGCAGCCTGGCAGAGCGGCACGGGGTGAGTTGCGGCGGGATATAGGGTATACTCAAGCACCGCGACAGCAACCTCAGTTCCAGCCTCAATTCCAGCAGCAACATATGATCTCCAGACCATTTCTAGGTGCCCTGGAGTCAATGGAGCAATAAATCCACCCCCGTGCATGTAGAAGACGACCTTCTTCGCCTTTTTCCTGTCGCCAACCCACAGAAGCGCTCCATCGTCAGCCAGCGGTTCAATGTCGCATCGTAATCGATCAGCCACCAGGAACGCATCCCTGCCCGAAGTCATTTTGTTCATCCATTTTACGTAGGTCGTCCTTGTTGAATCATTAAAGTATTGTAGCTCGCGAGGCCCAAAGTTTCCAAAGACGATGTTAAGTATCGAGCAGATGAGGTACTCTTTAGCGGGGAGTTGGAAGAGCCAAATATAGAACAGAGAGCGAAGAAGACCGAATGCGAGCTGCCATGGTGCTAAGAGAAAAAGGAAGTTAGTATTTAGTATATACAGGAGTTCATATACATAATTGTGGCATACTTAGACACAGTCGAACCGCCAAGCGGAGCTTCTCAGACCTGGTTAGACGAGTAGGCATGGCGAAACGTGGGATGCAAAACTGGAGAAGCCAAGGAGGCTTTTTTGGAGAGAGCTCAGCTGGATTTAATAGTTTCTTTTGGCATCCCCTCTGATTCACATAAACCGCGTTAATTGCAACCGGGCGTTTGTTGTCATGCAGCAGCTGAGAGGATCTAGGCCCCACACATCCATCAGGATCTCCACGCCGTCAGCCAGCCAACAACTCAGCCTGAAGTGAATATTCCTGCAGCCGAAACGGAGCTAAGCCAGTCCAGATCGTGGTCTAATGCCGCAAACAGTAGGGCTGAAGATTTTGCCCATAGCCCACAGGCACTTTTTGATAGTGCCTGCGGAATCAATTCCGCCAGTGGCGATCTGATGCTTTCGCCATGATATATCTTGGGCTTTGAGCAATTGATATGATACTTGAAAAATTTCACCTGGGACATTAGGTTTATGCGACCACGGCTTTGCCTCGGTTTTTTTTCGTCCCGTGTGTCAATTTGGATGTGGGAGTGTCAAGGCACATGCCCTGCCAAGCTCGATAAAAAGCAAAGAAAGTGACAACACGGACATTAATAATCAACAGAGAGGCGAAAAAAAGGAAGGAAAAATGAGGAGGACGAGAACACGAGAAATCAACTGAGCAAAAGAAAGTAAAACGAGGCGAAAAAATAAGCGAGGCGAAAATCACACGGTCGATGTCGACTTTTTTAATCATTTATCATCTTCTGCAAAGAAAGCTGACGATAGTCTCACAGGGGCTGAACAACAAGACGTGGCGAATTCATAACACACTGTCAGCCTTGATCAATGAGATTAGAATGATTCATTAGTTAGGGAGGCAACACTAACTAGGGGTTTCTACTATCCTGGTATAGTTTTCTACTCAAGCGGGTCGTAAAAACTGATATACGTATGGCAGACAAAATAAACCAATCATGACATACTATGGTTTTCACAGGACCTGATTGGAACTTTTGTCCACTGTAATCAATCATATTCACAGGCACAAAACGCAATCAGACAATATTCATTGATGCAAAGTGTATATTGCAAGCATGTGACAACCAACATGGTGGTATTATATAAAATGTCAAGTCTAAGGTACATCTGGTTTTATCGACACAAAAAAAAAGGATTCCGACATATCGGCAAATCAAAGCAGCATGTCAGCGATTAATAATATATATGAGTTGGCTCCTCGTTCGCTTAGAAGTGAGGAGTGTTGAGGGCCAAGCCCATGAGACAGCCACCAATGAGACCGGCAATGGGGATAGTCATGATCCAGGAGAAGACCAGCAGGAAGACTCGCTTCCAGTTAACAGCCTTCCAAGTGCCGTTGCAGAGACCGACACCAACGGTAGCACCGGTGATGCACATGGAGGTCGAGACGGGCAGCTTGTACTGGGAGAAGATGAGGACAGTGATGGAGGCACCCATTTCCATGGAAGAACCACGGCTAGGAGAGTGGTAAGTGATCTTGTTACCCATAACTGTTTCTTGTTAGCAGACTGTTCTTGACTGGTGGGTTTTTTTTGGTGGCTTTTCTTACCCTTCATGATGTTGTAACCGTAAGTGATGAAACCAATGCAAATAGTGAGAGCAGTGACAGCAATCTGCCAGAGAGCAACATCGGCCTTGGCTGCAGCAGGGGTACCGGTAGACCAGGCAGAGTACATGGCAGCCCAGACACCGACGGCGTTACCGACATCGTTGGCACCGTGAGCGAAAGAAGCAGTGCAAGCAGTGATGATCTGAACGAAAGAGTAAAGATGCTCGACCTCGTTGGGGTACTTCTCAGCGTGCTCGTACACACGAACCATGCGGCGACCCTCAGGAGTACCCTCAATACCGACCTGGGCAGTGTGAATATCGTAGTGAGAACCGTAGAGGAGAGCGACGACAACCATGGCAGGAATGCGCTTGAAGAGGGTAATCATGTTGGCAGTCTCGTGGATGGAACCAGGACCCATGGGGTTGGCGTGCAGAGTGCGCATGGCCCAACCAAGAGGACCACGGCTCTTTCGGAGCTTGGCATGGTGACGGTCCTCGGCAGCCTTGAGCATCTTCTGGTACTCCTCCTGAGAGTACTCGGCCAAGATGAGACCATGCTCGTCAGCGTGAGCGTTGGTGTTGGCGGCGGGGGCGATGTTGTCGTCGCTGCCACTGTTGCTGGCCTTCTTCTCGTCGCTGTGGGTGGGCTCGGGGCGGGTCACGGAGTCGATGTCGGAGTCACCATGCTGGACGACGGCGTAGTCGGGAACGATGGCGTGCTCAGCATCCGGGGGAGCGGGGCGGGAGAACAGGAGGGGGCCCTGGAACATGTCCCACCACTTGAGGGTGTAGTCCTTCTTGATGACCTTGGCATGAACGTAGGGAACGAAGAAGAGGGCGGAGAGGAAGAAGAGACCGAATCCAACACCGAGGGTGACGGCAACGATGTACCAGGCGGGCTTCTCAGAGAGACCAAGACGGGGAGAGCCCTTGTAAACGATGGAAAGGGTACAGATGGTACCAGCAATCAAGAAGAAGAAGGGAGAGGTCCAAACAGCCCAGGGAACGGGATCCTTGCGCATGTGGACGACGAACTTGATAAGCAGGAAGATGATGGCGCCAAAGGCTCCAGCAATGGCGGGTGCCATACCGAGACCAGCAAAGATGGCACCCAGACCCTGGCCGCCATTCCAGCCCCATTGGACCTCCTTGGCACCGACAGTAGCAACACCAACACCAGCAATGGATGAAATCAGGGAGTAGGTCGAAGAGACGTGAGCATTGTGTCGGGTGCACCACATGACCCAGAGAGAGGCACCGGCAGAAGCACAAGCAAAGGCGAGCAGCTGGACACCGGCATTGTCGCGGAAGGCCTCGATGGGGATGATACCGTTCTTGATGGTTGAGGCGGATCGAGCACCCACAGTTAGGGCGCCAAGCATTTCGAAGACCAGGCAGGCCACCATGGCCATGCGGTAGGAAATGGACCGCGAGGAGACACTAGTGGCCCAGGCGTTGGCGACATCATCTGTGGCGCAAAAGCAAGTCAGTCAGTCAATTCACGATCCGATTGGGCCAGGCGGGTGGCATAGTGTATGTGTGTGGATGTGTGTGTGTGTGTATACTCACTGGCGCCATTGTTGTAAGCCTCGAGCAGGGCAAAGCATGTGCCCAGGGCAAAGACGTAGGTGTAGTCCTCGAGCACCATTGTGAAGGCTCTGTGCGACAGCGACGGGGTGAGGGGCGAGTCTGTCAAGTCAACAATGGAGTTGATATGGGCACAGGGCTGCTCATTCAGAGAAAGGGAATGATGAGGAATGAGAGACAAAGGGTCAAGGGAGGTAATAATATATCTATCCGTCCTTGTGCGAGGCAGGGGGGGCGGCGGCGACGGTCATGCTCCGAGTTGCCAGTTCCATCAACGTGCTTCGGTGAGAAGTTTGGGCCACCGGCTTGACTGGCGCACCTCGTCTTGGCCAAGAGACACACTCCCTCCTTGCCTCATGGGGCAACTCTGATCCTCATCAAACGCCACGGGCAGCGGGAATGGCCCTGTTAGAATGGCTCCAGTCCCCACATGTTTGAATCATCTGGCGATTGAGACGACGGGGGGCTAACAACAGAGGGAAGCAGAGACACGCAGCGCAGAGACGGACGGGATCACCGCGTGTCTGCCACTGGACTGATTGGCCCGGGCCTGCGTCCCGATTGGATTGGCCAGGCAAGCCGAACAACGTTTTCTCAGAAAAAGTGTGTCGTTTAGTGGTTGTGGATTTGGCGTGGGCCAATACATGGGGAGTACTTGCAGGCTTATCTCATGCTTCGCCACGGACCTTGTGAAGCTTAACCCATTTGGCGACCGACGGGTCTACGCTCACTCCCAACTCTAATTTTATGCATAGTGGCCGCAGCTTGAGCAGTTTCCCCCGCATGGCGCATGGTCATAGTTTTTTCCCCCTCCAAAGGCAATCTTTCTTATCAAGAAACAGAGGCCCCCAAGTGCCGAGATATGGTGAGTGGTGAATCTAGCCAAGGCTCGATATATCGGCATCGTGCCTGGGCCAAGCCTGCGGCTCACGAAATGCAGAGCAGCGCCACAACAAAACCACGGCTGAGACGAGGATACTCTGGTGAGGCCAAGAAGTCGCTGGCGCAATGGCGTGCGTCGAGAACATCTTGGCACGCGACATGTGAAGTTGTGCTGCGAGCATCTGAGACGCCTTACGGCCACTGAAACACCCACGTGGGGAGGATGGAGCGAGGTTGTTGGCGGAGAAGCTGGAGAAGATGGAGCAGGGATTGTGGCCGGGGGGCGCTGCCTAAGGGCTGCAAAAGGCCTGCTAGGTGCCTGCAAAGGGGTGGAGAGCCAAGCTGGATCTCCCCGAAGCAACCACACGCGTCAGCAGCAGCGTCTTCGCCAAGGCTTCTCGACACTTTTTGGGAACCGAAATCGTGACCGAGGGAGAACGAGCTGAGCGAGCCGGGACTATTGCCTAGAAGAAAAAAAAAAAAAAAAAGGCCACGCGAGAGGGAGAGAAAAAAAAACGATCCATTCGTGCGGCATTTTTCGCATTTCCGGCCGAAAGAAAGAATCCGGGGACGACGGATGATGTTCAGTACCGATGTTGGCTGCTGTTGTGTTGTGATGCTGCTGACGGCTAATCTCGACCAGGCTACCAATCCCTCAGCACACGAGTCTTGTCCGTTTCTGTCTGAGGCACCCACCGCCCCGGCTCACTCTCCCAAATTTTCTAATTAGCCACAGCACCACGAGCCACAGGCCCGGCGCCTCATTGGCCCCCGCCATTAAGCTTCACTTCAAGCTTCCTGTGAACCCTACTGACATCGGGGAGAATCTTGACCCCAATTGCACCCTTGCTGCGATACGAGGAGTTTGCAAATCTCTGTCGCTTCGGTGTTTTTCGGCGTGTTGCATGCTCCAAAAAATGACCCATCCATCCGGTCGGTCTGCCCTATGAAAAGTCTGTCTTGAACCTTGTTGTAGCTGCAAGACTTTTTTTTTGACTTTTTTCTCACTGCAAGTAATGTCATTGGTTAAACAACTAAAATATCTCTGCCCGACGGGCCGAGAGGAATCATTCGAAAAAGGAATGCTTTATAG
The DNA here is from genome assembly GCA_020809705.1 of Calonectria ilicicola. Classification (NCBI taxonomy): domain Eukaryota; kingdom Fungi; phylum Ascomycota; class Sordariomycetes; order Hypocreales; family Nectriaceae; genus Calonectria; species Calonectria ilicicola. The sequence goes on along the minus strand of CP085828.1, from coordinate 270,085 downwards.
GTTAGACAGTTTGATCTTGACCCAATTCCCCCAAAATAATACTATCCTCATCACTATAACCAACATAACGCCGTCTTCGCTGTTGTATTCTCTGGTTCTCGGCGAGGTATAGGGTAGTCTTCCTCAACCCCGCCGCTGCCAATGAAATGCGCATCTCATGTGCGGAGCAACTGCAACACTTGGAGCGGGGTAACAGCCTTTCCGCTTACATTCCGATTCCGAGGCGGAGTAAAAAAAGAAGCATTCTAGAGCCTTTTGCTTCATCATATTCTCCCATCTCTTAGGCCCATTTTCCATCAAAATTCTAGAAAACGTCCAGACGTAAACATCCGCCACATCCCCTGCTTCTTACAATGGCCAATCAAGGACAATGCAACTGCGGGAGCGTTAGTGTAGAGCTGCCAGCCGAGGAGCTAGGCTCCATCCTGTGCTACTGGTAGGGGCTTGCAACCCTTTTGGCCATCTGATGCCATATCTGGTTACTGACACTCATGTCTAGTCGCAACTGTCGCAAGTCGGGTGGCCGTTCGTCTGTCAGCATACCGCTGTGATCTGCACTAACTCGGGCCCAGCATACTCCGTCAACTACCTGGTTGCAGAGGAGCAATTCGTCATCAATGACCCCAGCAAGACAATCAAGTCTTACCTTGATACCAAGGTTGACAGCGACAGCAAGGTTGAGGCATGTGCACATCGCTAAACCTGCCCCACAATCTTTGGTCGTTCAAACTGACGCTAATGCCTGGCACAGAGATACTTTTGCAGCAACTGCGGGAGGCAAGTATCTCATGCGTACCATGACCCTAGTGCCTTGCTAACTAACCATGTCTCAGCCCCATCGTAACGCGAACCTCAAAGATCCCCGGTAAAGCCTTCCTCAAGGCCACCCTCTTCGAAGAGATGGCTGCCCCGACAGCAGAGGTTTACGGTTCACGCCGAGAGAATTGGCTGTGCCCGTTCGAAGGCGCCAAGCAACTATAGTGTTGGGCGTTTTTTCGTGTGGTCAACGGGGCCTCCGATTTGACGAGGGGGGCCACGTGGGTGGGGATAACACCAGCTCATGGTATATTGATCGCCAGATCACAGCGGCTGTGCTAGCTACCGTTACAATTTGCGCAGACCCCGAGACAATAAGCACGGACCAGCCATGTTGATCTCTTGGCTGTTGCATAAATTACGGACTTGGCATTTTTAGCTGAGGGTCTCCTGAGACAAATTTAACGAGTTAGGATTTGTCGCTTTGCCTCACATGCTGCACCCGTAATGATCCGATATTCTAGTGCGCACCCCTTTAAAATCTTGGCAACTATCCGCCCGGGGACATCCAGTCTATCAGATTTCTAGAAGATAAACTTTCCCATACGCCAGCCTCGATATAGATATCTCGTCCGTGGTCTTGGCCGGTGCCCAGAACTGGGGATGAAGACTGTATCGATCAAGAAACCACTCACATCGTGGACGACTGTCGTTAGATGAACACCACACAAAACACCACGTGCTCTCGAAAACTGCCGATCTGACTATTGACAGCAACTAATCGCGGCGTCGCCAATGGTCATGGGTCCGTCTTACTCATTGCCAAGCGCATGCGGTTATTTCTGAATCCTTTGAGTGGGACTGGGTAATTGTCAACCATCGTGGTATTATTTCTCACAGGCATAATTTGGGCTCATCAGTTCGTCTGCTCGCCTTGACGCTCGTCAGTCCTGCCTAAGTAATTGGCCGAGGAGCTGTCAAGTGTCCTTTTTTGTTCCCCTTCCAACCCTTGATATTGTCGACGGTGAGAATATTGTGATAAAACGCACTTAAAGCAGCACATTTGCAAGCCAACCCTTACAAATCGATACCATGTGGCCTGTGACAAACGCAAATATCTTGATGTTGTGTACCATTAACAAGTGAGGACATTCTTTTTATTGATTCGAAAGGGATCGCTTGCATAATAAATGGGGATGGCGAAGTCTGGAAGATACTATCGATTTACAACGAAAACAATTATCATCAACTACACAGACTGCCCTAGAAAAGCGATTAGGTCACAGGCAGACGACGACCAGCAGAGACTATGGGCAGCTTCGAGAGTAATCTTGACCTTCTTGGTACCTGCGATCTCGACGGTTCTCAAAATCGCGGTCACACATTGGTAGGTAGAGCCATTAGCCACGAAAACTGGCTTGTACTCATCGTCATAATTGCTTCTGCGGTTAGAACAGCATCCCCCTCGAGATTCAACACCAATATGCCGGTGCGCTACTGATTGTGATAAGCGTTAGTGTGGCCAATATTTACTTAGGAGCACTACTCGTACTTTGCCTTACCATGATTGATACTACCTGTAAGAAAACAACACCACTGCGTATTCATAGGGTCCACCGAATTGGGCAGAATATCGGACTGCAAGTAAAATTTGTTGAAGAACAGCCTGAAAATACGGTAGCTTGACACGTGACGTACGTATTTGTTGGTTTGGAATGGAACAAAATTGTCTCACTGATTCAGTTTTGGATGCAGTTAAAGTGGTAGTAGCCCTGTTTGCAGATGCCGTTGCTATGCAAGTTGGTGTTGTCCTCCGTAATTCCAACTCAATTGTCCAGTCCATCCATCACAGATGACCCAATAGGGAAAAGTTGTCAAACGGCTAGTCTATATACAGCTTAGCCTTGAGGGATAGGCCTAAAAGTGGTTTAGCGTGGGTTGCGATCAAGGCTACAATCTTAGCTAAGCTCCAGGCAATTAGGCAGCAAATGTGCATCTATTGCAGAACAAATGACTCTTGCAAACGCCAACTCCAAGAGCAAGAATATATGCTACTGGCACCTACCTCCCCATGTTGCCCATAAATCCCCATCGAAGGGTGCAGCCTCGTCTTCCTCAAGATGAATACTCGGTGGGGTGGATTTGTGCGCTCCCAGTCGAACTTGCTGCCGCGGAGACGATGCTGGATGAAGAACATGTCAACACAGATGAAGGCGATGGCATCTTAAGAGACACTAACTTATATTCGCTTGGTCGTATGGGAGGACATAACGTTGTCATCGCATGTCTCCCGGCAGGTCAGATGGGAACTACCAGCGCTGCCGTAGTTGCTATGCAGATGAAATCAACCTTTACATCAATCCGTTTTGGCTTAATGGTAGGGATAGGAGGTGGTGTCCCAGGCAACAAAGCAGATATCCGGCTTGGAGATGTAGTCATCGGCCAACCAAATATGCAACATGGTGGGGTAGTTCAATATGACTTTGGAAAGTCGACGCCAAGTGGATTCCAAAGAACCGGTTTCCTCAATACGCCGCCTCACGTCTTATTAAATGCCGTTTCACGGCTACAAGCGAATTACATCCGGCGCAAAAGCAATCTTAAAAACCATCTATCTTCATTTGATGCTCTACAGGAATTCTCACGTAATAGTACAGAACCTGATGTCTTGTTTAAGTCCACATATCAACACATTGGGGGAGATACGTGCACATTCTGCGACCGGGACCAACAGATCAAACGGGATCCGTGTAGGAGTCAGGATGTCGTAGTTCACTATGGCACGATCGCCTCCGGTAATCGCGTTATAAGAGATGGAATTACCAGAGATAAGGTCAGCTCGGAACTTGATGGGGTACTTTGCTTTGAGATGGAAGCTGCAGGGCTAATGAATAGCTTTCCGTGCCTTGTTGTCCGAGGCATCTGCGACTACGCCGACTCTCATAAGAATAAGAGATGGCAGGCTTATGCTGCGGCAACTGCAGCTGCATGTGCCAAGGAGGTTTTATCTGTTATCCCTGCACCTGAAGTGGCCAAAACACGCACTGCAACTGACACCATTAACCATGTAAGGTCGCTAATTGCTCCGAACTAGACATGGCTTTAGGGCTAATATCTGTGACTTGTGTTGAAATAGGAAATACTGCGACGCGTTATTGACTATGCCGACCTGGATGATTTCCTTTCAGTGTTATCTCCCACCGAACAAGATACGTACATATTCTCAACACCGTCCTTGGAGAGCCAGCCAGAGTTCTCTTGGGTCTTCAGAAATATCGACTATCAACAATGGAACAACTTCAAAAGTCTGTCTCCGATCTTGTGGTTATCTGCCCCACCCGAATGCAAGATTCACCAAGTTTCATCCCATAAAGTGCATGAAGGGATGGATGCTGCTCAGAGAAGCGAGCATTATCCTCTCTTCTTCTTTTGCTCGGCTGCGTTTAGACGAGAATCAATCATCACAGTTTTTATCCACACTGTACTATCTCAAATTATTCGCTTTTCTCCGATGAACAAGAAGCTATCAATTGGCAAAATATTTTTTTCAAGGTTGCTAGACTCTATTTTTGCAAAGAAAGCCTCCGCACGCAAAGACCTACACGATTTGAAAGGATCTGAATCTCAATCTACAATCTTGCGGAAAATAGTCGACTCGGCAGCCAATGAACCTTGGGAAGCTTTGCAAGCGGTTCTAGCTGATGGAAGGATCCATGACTTGTCTATCACCGTTGACGGGCTAGGACAGGACAACAATGATAATAACAAGTTTTGCAGGGAACTTCTTTCATTTGTTGAGAAAATACAGCGAACTTCAAACGCCAAGATTTTGTTTACAAGCCAACCGTGTATTAATCTTAGTAGGGTATTTGATGGATTACCTTGCATTGAATACGACAAAGAAAGGAAAGGTTTGGAACCAACACCGTTTCCTGTTTTGAATGAACCTATTCTGATAATCTATAGAATGCCTTTCTACTCTTCGATTCGAAAATACACGATTTAACAAGATCTCAATGGAGCATGAAGGATCTTGCGAGTGGCTTTGGATGCACCCACAGTACAAGGAATGGTCGAAATCAGACTCATCTCGAATTTTACTTATTCAAGGAAAGCCTGGCAGCGGCAAAAGTACCTTGACAAAATATTTCAGTGAAAATGCTCAAGCACAGCAATCCGATATATCGTCAGCTATTGTAGCAAAATTCTTTTATAGTTACCGAGAAGGCGAGCTCCAGAAAAGCCACCATAGTATGCTGCGGTTGATTCTGTATGACATTTTACGACAGGACGAGTCTTTCTTTTACCACCGCTTCCAGACGGAGTTTCGAGCCCAGAGTCAATTTGGCACAGACTGGAGCTACACGTCACTAAAGAAAGTTCTCAAATCTTTACAAGATTATTCAATGGCAAAGCAATTCTATTTGATCATCGACGCAGTTGATGAATCCGAAACGGATGATAGGCGCGAAATTCTCAAATTATTATTTGAGATATGTTCTGAGACCAAATTCTCTGTTGTAAAGATTTTTATGGCAAGCAGACCAGAAGGATTGCTCGAATCTCGTCGAAACCAGTTTGGTAACTTTATTCGATTGCAAGACGAAACAAAGCATGCTATTGCTAACTTTGCTCGTTCCTTTCTTGATGGACTTAATCTTACGCATGTCTTTGCTCAAGCAATAGGATATATGGTTGATAATGCTCAGGGGGTATTCCTCTGGGTGAAGCTAATTGGAGAGAAACTATTGGCCTATTATGAGAAAGGATACTCCGAAGAGGAAATTTTAGATTACCTCCAACGGCTTCCAACGGATGTGAAGGACCTTTACGAACAAATGTTCAAAAATATGGATAAAGAGGAGTTTAGCTGTTATGGAGTGAGAATGTTTCAGTTCGTCCTTTTTGGGAAACGCCCTCTTACCGTGGACGAACTACTCCATGCACTTGCAACTCCAAATAATGTTGACATGAGAATGACCTTGGATGGATTCCACAAGAGGATCTCGGGTGAGCGTCGTATTATATATTGCGGCGGGAATTTTTTGGATATCAACTCATATCAAGGTACCGACGTAACCTATCACAACTCTTTAAAAGCATGAAACTGACCTATGTTCAGGAGTATCAACAATTCAAGTTATGCATCAAACAGTTCGCGAATTCTTTCTCGACTCGAATGGAACTGTGGCGAAGTTCGGATTTCAGATGGTCAGAGTATACGCCGACGTTCACATTTTCAAGACTTGTGTCTGGTATCTTACGCTGTTTTCTGCTAATACTAACTTGGCGGTGACAGTGCTAGATACTAAAGCTTGGACGTTAGAGAATTTTGAGTACTATGCTCAATACCTAAACCAATGGCCACTGGCAAGTTATGCTCTATTCCACCTGAAGGATCATCTAGACGGTTGTCGAGGAGATGAAAGCATTGAAGTCATTTTGTCTCAGTTTATTAACCAGATGGTTCATGCCCCGGCAGTTTATTTGCTAGAAAGCTGGATTCGTTCACACCTCAAAATAAAACTCTTGAGTAGTGAACAGTGGGGCGTCGCAAGATCTTTTAAAGATAAAGTCTTGCATGCTGCAGCTCGAAATGGTTTTCTTACGGCAACTGAAGTGGTTTTGGTAGCTGACGTAGATGTCAACACAAAAGATCCGGAAGGAAGAACAGCGCTCTCTTGGGCAGCGGCAAATGGGCACGGATCAGTTGTGAGGCTGCTATTGGAAAACCCAGACATCAATGCAGACTCAAATGACCAATTAAATCGGACGCCCCTGTCTTGGGCAGCATGGAGTGGACAAGAGGCAGCAGCGAGGCTACTGTTGGACCATCCGAATGTGTCGGCAAACTCGAAAGACAAGTACGACCAGACGCCTTTGTCTTGGGCAGCATGGAATGGACACGAAGAGGTGGTGAGATTATTAGTTAACCATCCAGCTGTCGCGCCATTTTTGAGGGACAAATATGGTCAGACACCACTAGCTTGGGCGGCATGGCAGGGGCAAGAAGCAGTGGTAAGGCTACTTGCGGACCATCCAGGCATGGATCCAGACTCAAAAGACAAATATAATCAGACACCGCTGGCCTGGGCAGCGTGGAGCGGAAATGAGGCGGTGGTGAGGTTCTTGGCGGAGCGCCCGGATGTCAACGCTGACTCGAAGGATGCTGATGGCCGCACACCTCTATTCTGGGCTGCCTCAAACGGGCACGAGGGGGTAGTAAGACTGCTAGCAGATCTCCCGAATGTCACCAAAAACCAGAGCATCTACCGTAATCAGACAGCGTTGTTAACAGCGGCACAAAGGGGGCAGGATGTGGTAATGTGGCGGCTATTGCAAAACAGGGACTGTACCATCGAAGCGAAGGATGAATATGGAAGGACAGCACTACACTTGGCGGCTATTTACGGTCACCGGGAGGTAGTACGACGACTACTCAACGAGGGTGCGGCAGTTGACGCGAGGGATAACGATGGAGGAACTGCTTTGCATTGGGCGGCTCGGAATGTAGGGGACGCGGTCGTGCGACTACTGCTCAAAAAGGGAGCGGCTATCGAAGCGAAAGATAATTACGGAAAGACTGCGTTACACTGGGCAACTCAGAATGGACGACTGGCGATAGTAGACCTTTTATTATACAATGGCGCTATTGACGTTTGAGGGTAGGTTCATGGTTGATGCCATGGTTGGAACCTGGAAGTCACCTTCTTTGGCAGATACATTCCAATAAATGCATCCGGTTGCGAATTTCTTCCAAGGCCATCTAAATACGCAGCGCAAGACTACGGGTGCTCCTACGGGAGGGCACAAATATAGGTCTCATCTCGATCTTTGCCGTTTCGACCGGATCATCACCACTTAGAAGGAATTGGAGAATTATTTCGATACGGAATATATTGTCACTGGGTATATTCACACAAGAATCCTTCATGGTCTCAAATTATCCACCTATTATCTTCGGCACGGCGCTCGTCCTCTCCATCCAGACTCTTAAGGTCGCCAACGGAAAGCAGGGTGCTTCCAGTCGAGATCTTGAATCTCCTCCTGTGTCAATCCAGACAGTTCCTCGTCAACATCCCTGTTGTCCTTCTTCTTGTTGTCCCTCTTCATCCACAGTAGCGTCAAGGTGCTAATGATGAGCACTGTGCCGGATGTTGCTAAATTAAGTCCGTTGCCAATATGGTAATCAGGGGCATCCCATGGGAGGAATGACCATCCTGCAATGAGTCCTCCAATATTTCCCAGCATGACGTTCATGCCAATAGCGGCACTTCTCGCTGTATCACTGACAACATTGGCAGACACTTGGGCATTGCTGAGCGGACCAATTGCGAATGTAGACGAAGCAATGAGAAACGTGGCACCATAGCGAACTGATTGGTTCTGCGACCCGAGAAACATGCAGTAACCAATCATGCACATGGGCGCGGAGAGAATAAAGAAGATTTGACGCCTATCGAAACGCCAGCTCAAAAGAGGGAAGAGAACTGTGAAGAATGCACCGACAACGTAAGGTGGGACTGTGTACAACTGCTGCTGGATGGTTGTCTTATCCTTGTAAATTGTCTTGACAATTGTTGGCGCGAAAAATGCAAGTCCCTGGACTGTGATGTTGTTGAGCAGAAAGACAAAGGCCGTGCTCAACGTGATGGGCGAGAAGATTCCGCGACGGAGCTTCTTTGTGTCAATCTTGTCCAGGACTGCGGTGGTTCCGACACGCTCAGACTTGACACGAGCAATGGCAAGATCCTTTTCCGCTTCGGTCAACCATCTGGCTGTGGCAGGTCGGTCGGTCAGTGTCACGAAACCTAAGAGACCTAATCCAATTGTGATGATGCCTTCAATGGCGAAGATCATGCGCCATGAATGCAAGCTTCCAAAGTTATCAAGAGTGAGGATCGCTGATGCCAAAAGGCCACCGAAGGCGCCAGCGAGGGGGGCCATGACAATGTAAAGTGAGAGGCGGAACGCTAGCTCTGCGCGTCGGTACCATCGCGACAAGTAGTATGCGATTCCAGGCATCATGCCAGCCTCAAAGATTCCTAGAAGAAATCTAACGCCTGCAGCTTGTGGGATTGTGTGGACAAAGGCTGTTCCGAGAGAGGATATCCCAAACAGGACGGTTGTCGCTGGGAGAAACCAGCCAGGTCCAATCCACTTGCAGCACAGGTTGGCGGGGATCTCAAACAGAATATAGGAGATGTAGAAAATAGAGATAACGATGTTGTAGTCGTATCCCTCCATCCCGAGGTCCTTTTCGAGTCCGGCGATTTTCGCATTTCCTAGGGCGAGTTAGAGCTGACGCGTACTTGGGACCACTCAACATACCGATATTTGCACGATCAATAAAACAGAAAAGGTACATGAGAGCTACTGTAGGTACGATGTAGAGATCAATCTTCAAGCGTAAGCGACTCTCGGCTTTTGCATCGTATTGTACCAGAGGCTGTCCATATCTATACGCGGTCAATTGGGTTCATTGCTATCGGGATGGGGTTCATTACTTGTCCGTGGCAGCTTGCCCTCGTTCAGCAGCATGCCTCAGGCTCGAATCATTGAGGGCCTCAATGGTGTCATGATTGTCGAGATGCTCTGCGGTAGATTTCATGGTTGTTTTTGGCTGGTTGGAGGCCAACTTGCGGCAGTCCAATTTTTTCTTAGGGCGACGGTCGGACCACGCTGAGCACTGGCTTATGCAGCGAAAATGTGGGAGGTGTGTGCGTGAGACAAACTAATCAAGGGTCCAGGAAGAAGCAATCAAGTTTTATAGCTCCTCAAACCGGGATCTCATCCGCCCTCACCTTCAAGGTGTGGTTACAATCTACATCACCTCGCGCGGCACAATAAAGAATCAATTAACCTTGTGGAGGCAATCTAGAGCCAATCGATTACGCAATCTGGAATTTACCCCGGATTTCCCCCAGAGAGACTTGGCGAACCGGAATCAGATTTGCCGGTGACAGGGGCTCCAAGGAGGTTAGGAGGATAACATCGTGCGCACGGCGCTAGCATTCATCTCCGCATTCTGACTTTGGGGTGCGGGGAAATTGCCACTTGTAGCACTTCGGGGTAAGAGGATTCTGAAAAAAGATGACATGTGACTAGGACCCTGGTACTCCAACGTGGAAGACCGGATCTATCTCCGGAAGATATTGAACAAGATGAAGATGGGGTTCTCATGGCACCTCGGTCAAATGGACGGGCCCGGAGTGGTGACAGCAATTCAATAATACCCGATGGGCTGCATCTAGCTCCGACCAACTGCTCTTTTTTTTTTTTTCTTCTTTCTTTTCCATTGCTTCTTAACTGAGTTAAACTGAAATGGGGCATGGTAAATCTAATTTAATAAAACATCATCGCCCGCTTCCAGTCATGGGAGAGCTGTCTGAGTTCATGCACATCTGCTGCGGCTACATGGTGATGTTTTCTCCATCTCTCGGTTGCTTAATAGATGAACCGTTGAGTAAAGACGTGGAATTTACTATCTGGCAACCAGAGCGACCATGTTGACAAGCCTTTAAGTCAGCTCAACAAGCGTTGCAAGATTCAGCGCGACCTGCAAGTTTGGCTGAGATGAAAAGTTTGTTCTTTAAAATTACCCAATCAGCATCACCCTTGAGGAGGGAGGAGACAAATTAAGTTAGTTCGGATTCAAAATCAAACCAAGATGGAAAAGAATACGAAATTGGTCTAACATATTGTATAACCTTAGTCCGGGAGCGGACACCCATTGTGGCCACGTCATTTCACATCAATGTTTCACATGGTAGGAAGGGAGTCCACCCGCCCTTTATTTTCACTTCGACATTGTGCCAGGGATAGCAATGGACACAGTTCTGCCTTCAATTTCCCACATGCGAGTTATCTTGGCTTAGCTACAATCAGTGAAACCTGTTCATGCCAAGCTCTCGCGACAAGATGCCCACACGTTTGCTACTGAAATCTTCCATGCCCTCAGCAACGTCGCCAAAATGACACACCCGGGGCCCAACATGTCATATGGGATAGGGCCGGTCCCAATCCAGGTGTGTGCACTCGGATGGGATTTCGGTCGCTTGAACTGACCCATACCTGCCCACCTAGGCTGCAGGTTGGTTTCTCATAGCCGTTGCCACGGTCGTTATTATGGCCCGTATTCACCTGCGCTTAAACATCCAACATCGAAAGGTATTGACTAGCGATTTCATTATGATTGCAGCCTGGTTTTGCGGTTGCACCAGCACTGTTATCACAATCGCTATGCTGAAGCTTGGTGGACTTGATAAGGAGGTATCGATATCGATGCAAGGATTCCATGGCAACCCTGCAAATATATTGGCCATTGTAAAGGTATGTCCATCCTGCTAGCTACAGGTTCGATGCCACTAATGGAATGATGTCAGATGTATTGGTTTGGCCTTATTCCCTTTCACCTAACGCTGTATCTTTGTCGGGGAACCTTACTCGCCATGTATCTACAACTGTATCCCCAATTTATGCAAAAGCGGAGAATGCTGGTCTGGGCTGCTATTGTCTACATATTTATTGCATTTTCTGCATCCATGGCTATCAAATATTGCCTGTGCCGTCCGATCGAGACATTGTGGTAAGTAGCGAGGTTAATGCATAGATGCGAAGGAGGCTGAAAAAAACAAAACATGCCGTTTTCAAGGCAACCGGGTGCTAACCGCAATAGGTCAACCCCATACGAAGGGTCATGCGGAGAGTTGAACGGAAAATTAATCTTTGATATTTGTTGGGCTCTTAGCACCGCAGGCGATATCTTTGGTAAGTGTAGCGAACTATCTTGTGGGGGGACCGGGCTTTAACAGGAATACAAGTCTTCTTCCTTCCATGGCTTATTATTCCTCAGCTTAACGTTCGAAGATCAATTCAGATCGGATTGTATCTCATATTTCTCCTGGGTCTAATTACTATTGCATTTGCGATTATTCGATTGGTAGTTGTGCACCAATCAGCAAAGGGAGAGGAGGCTGTACCTCTGAGTGCAGTTAGTACGTCTAAAATATCTATTTTTGTCGACTCTTGCATCAACAACTCTAAACTAATTGATTTGATAGTGTTTTGGGGCATAGTCGAGTGTAACCTAGGGATTGTAATTGCATGCTTGCCATCCCTAAGACCTTATTTTGGCTCAAATGAGAAGACGCCGGTGAACAATCCGCCTTCAGTGTCTATGGAAAGTGAGATTAGGAATCGGGATAATGAAGTGAGGGAGTAGCAATAAATTAGCGTCGTTATGTGCACCTATCGTTATCATGTATTTTCGTAGCTAATTCCTACAAATTCCCTAAATATATATTTTTATCAAGTCTCTATCCCCCAAGCTTAATTAATTTTGGTAAATCGTGGGCTCTACTAAGAGGGAGCTCCTGTTACAGCCTGATCCACCGTATCCGGCTCTAGCGAACTGATCACTTGTACAGAGGCTCTTAGGTACCGCTATATGCTGTAGTAAAATTGCCAAATGAAAGGATAAAGAGGGGTTAGGTTGCAAAGTAAGAGAGAAAAGAACCGTGTCGCGGACGCCCGCATGCAGCACTTCCACATCTAGCTCCCGTGCACCTGAACCCTCGGCCCTTTGAAAAATTAGCTTTGGTCGGCGGAATAGTTAGTCCGGCTGCAACACCGGTCTTAGTGATGAAGGGATCCCGGTCTCAACACCAGGAAGAGGATTAACACACCCCAGTCAACGGTTTCTTTAGCTTATTTTGAGGCTCTCTTTTTGAGTGATCGTTTGACCCATTTGCCCCGGTGATGTTCATGATTTTTGTTTAATTTTACTCTATCAGGTTTTATTTATTTCCTTCCCTATGAGCTGCTAACCTGCCCCGAACCTCCTCTTCCGACCGCAGCAAATGACCAATTTTTGGCTCTTCAGGCTGTGTATGTGGTTTATGCAATGTTCAAATTCTGCCCCATTTCAATAGAGTAGCTATTCATCCTGCTAGCCTAGCGCATCTTTTTACTCCTGTAGGTATTTGACGGAGATCTTGTGCCCGCAAGACAGAAATATAACACACACACACACAGAATGTTTATACTTTCTAGTCACACCAAGTTGGGTTAGATCGACCCAAGCACTGTTCAATTGTTACGTTGCATAAATGATTCTGGCACCAAGTCAGCTGTTCATGACGATCAAATTTTTAACTTCTACTATCTACTATGTCGGCCATAATTTTCCGTGTTGTTTCAGTTTCGTCGCAGAACTAGTACAGAGCATTTTGCCTGTCTCCGTCTCCAGCCGGGGGGTATGAGTCTGCGGAGGGCTACGGAAACGTTTGATAGCTATAGGACCTTTCCCGACGCAAACCGATTGAACCAAGTATTATGACAACCATTTTAGTTACTATTAGTAGCTGTTGTATTTGCTGCTGCGAGGTGTATTCGAGATATGCGTCATACGTTACGTTGTATGAAAAGAGGAACTGGAGTTGTGGGTCAAACAATGAGACCGCTTATTAATTCCTCGGGCTCCGCATGATCGAAAAGTTAAATTTTGAGGTGAATATCAAAGACAAACTATTGAGGGAATATCAGTCTTCAGTTTTGTTTTTGATTCGATATGCTATCGAGATTAGCATTTCAACGATGCACGACTCCATTTCATCACAATGCCCAGGCCAATCTTGGACGCAACTACGGCGAGGAGTTCTATTCCTCATTGTTAGTGTTGGACTTGTAATGTGCTGGCTTACTCTGGGCTTGCCCACCCCGACATCTCGTTATGTCACTACAACATTCCAATTAGGGACTCATTCAAGTTCCTCAACAAATACAAAATTCCATGGCCGGTTTCCACGCAAGATATGGCAAACTTGGAAATATAGCCCACCCTCTTACGCACAGCGCGATTTAAAACTGGCCAAAACATGGACCGAAAAGAACCCCAAGTGGAGATGGGAGGTCTTGACCGATGATAATCAACTGGGATACGTTGAACATCACTTTGGACCCCAAGGGTTCAATCGGCCAGATATTGTCGAGTTTTTTACGACTGTCCAGATAAAAGTTATCAAGGCTGACTTGTTACGCTACTTGGTCATGTACGTTGAAGGAGGATTGTACGCTGACATCGATGTGGAAGCTCTCAAGCCGATCCACGAATTTATTCCAGACGATTTCGACGAAGCAGAAATCGACATGGTTATAGGCGTCGAAACTGATGAACCAAAGTTCAAGGATCATCCTATTCTTGGACATGTCTCACGCAGCTTTTGCCAGTGGACTTTTATATGCAAGCCACAACTGCCCTTTATGCTTGCGATAGTTGAGAATGCCATGGTGCGTCTATACGACCTTGCCAGCGAGCAGGGTGTGCCTGTTTCCCAAGTGAAAATGGACTTTGATCAAATCATTGCGGGCTCTGGTCCCGGAGTATTCACGGACGTCATCATGCAGTATATGAACGAGAAAAAGACTCATACATCGCTTATTACGTGGGATGATTTTCATCATCTGGACAATGCAACACTCGTAAGTGGTGTGCTCGTGCTGCCGGTTCGGGCATTTGCGGCAGCGCAGACCCACTCAAGGTCGGGCACCACGCATCATGTGCCCGAGGCGCTTGTTAAACACCACTATGGTGTATCAAACTGGACAAGTAAGCATTCACGATACAAGCATCCCGTATATGGTGCGGTGCAGGAATGCAGGTTTAATGAAACATGTGTGAACCTATGGGACCAGAATGTTAAGGCATATGATGCTTTACATGGTGATACCTCGTAAATAGTGCGTCGAGAGTCAAGTACACACTATAAACGCAGATAAATAAGGTAGACATATAAAGAAAATGGATGGTCTTACCTGTCACTCCCAGTGATGGAAACCACAATATTTCCTACTTCATTTAATTATGAAAGTCAAGAATCTAGTCAGAAGGTGATAGTGGCAAGCTGAAAAATAGTCTGAGCCCATCTCAGCGACTTCGCTAAATTTTCGTTTCCAAATAGCCTGTCGCTCAAGTCCATGCGAAGTGTGATATTGTTATCCACTGTTAGGATACGCAGCCAATGCAAATGCTGTTGCACTCCGCACAATGTGCTATATCACATTTCAGAGCAGTCAGGTGCTGTTCTCAACCTAAAATGTCTCACCTTTGGGCAGCGCCATTTGCAATAGATTTTGCGACTATTGGAACTAAAAGATCAGTGTGGCTGGCTGTGCAGGACTATCCTAAGAAAGGGGAATCGAGATCTTAATCCCTGATACTGCCTGCCTGCTGCACTGCCTGCACATATATTTATGCAGAAGGATGCACAGGGGGCGAGCAGCATAGCGCCGTTTCTCAAGAAAATATCTCATCAGAAACAACCACATGTTGAGGTTCGCATTGGATTGCGGTTAACTTGTCCCGCTTGGGCAGGGGTTAGATTGGACACCCCACCTTGCCACAGCGGAAGAGTGATGATACAAGCCACCACTTCCTTGCCTTGCATCCTTTTCCCTCAGAGAGAGACGGCCCTGATCAACCACATTCAATTTACCGAGTATCTTGCCAACTATGTGATGTTAGTCTAAAATATCCCGTCCATGAAGAGTAGGTTCCGTGTTTTTTTTTTCTTTGGGGAGTGATCATATTGATATTTTTCTGTTTCTTGTCATAGCTTAACCATGGAGAATTCCCAGTCATGAATGTGAAGACGTCCCTCGCCAACTGCTTTGCCGCTTCTTTCATGTCGAGGGGAATAATGAATCCAATCAAACCGAATTCAGCTACCAAACCATTTCTACCCTCACATTTCCCGTTGTCGGATGATACTATGATAATTGTGATTGTGTCTGTTTGAGTGTCTATAAGTTTATTCCACTTCCTAGTATTTAATTGATCTTGTAAAGCCATCCTTTTTCTAAACGGCCAAAAAATGCTTCTGGATTGCAATTTTCCATGGAAACCAAGTTTATCATTGTTCCACAGAGCTGGCTATGGGGTAAGATTATGAGCCAAGGTGTAGGTCTGGGGGCATACCGAGCTTCTCATGATTTTAGGTTCACTGCAATCTGAGCTGTGTAGGCCCATCAACTCCCACCTAACAAGATATCTTTTTTTTGTTAACGATGCCCTGTAAGATGCTGAAAGCTATCGTAGGTCGTTTTCGGGCCAATGGAGCTCGGCATGTGGCCACGTTACGCCTGGTGATATTATAGCGCCATGTTTGAGAAATACCCAGTAATCAAGTGGCGTGATGGACCATTTCCTATATTGGTGAGTTAGTAGAACATTTTTTGGGGTTTCTTCCTCAACATCTGGCTGAATTTTCCTTGTCGCGAATTGGGATATGTAGTCTACAACCGTGGGCCCGAAATGGGTGACGCTTCGGTGCCACTTAGTACCCAATCGGAGCCACTAGGGCGAGTTCCACCTCTTCTCCACGTTTACTCGTAAATATACGCTTTTCAATGGTTGGCGGCAGTTGGCTGGCTGCAGTCGTTGGCTAGGCTTTTACGCGACTCTATGATTCAGCTCGCCACGGCCAGGTCTGGACCAAACGGCTGGCATTGTCTCAGATCCACAGTATCCACAGAACTATTGAATAGATTCCACTTGATCTAGTGAGATGCAGACTCAAGTCATAGGCCGCCCAATCCCCATTCAGCATGTTCCAGTCTATTTGTTGAACTCTGTACTCCTTTACCCATTGCAGCCGAAAAATGGCAAATCCGATCATCTGCGCAAAGCCCAGACACTTGGACTGAATTGGCGCGTTGTGCCGCGTCTCCCGATCTGAACGCACCTAACGGGAATCTCGGCCTAGACCCGCTCCGCCACCCAATGGTTATATCCTATGTCTATTAGCTAGCGTTTTGGTGGCTTGCACAACCCCCACGCCTCAGGCAAAAAGGCTGGCTGATGTCTTGGTGGCGCTAGAAGCCATGCTGGCGCAGTAAATCGATACAAAGAATACTCTAACAAATGTGTGTCATTCTATGTATCTAATCAAAGATCGCCATCCGATAGTTCACGTAACTGGAATTAGTGTTTCCTCTTTGAGGCTAGCTCTTAGTGTCTTTCGAGGAGATCAGCGGGATGAGTTAGCGATCACTGCTCCTCGCATCATCGAACGCCTTCAGAAAACATAAATAAAAGGTAATGTTCACCTGTCGACCAGAATCACCAAACACTCACTACATTGTATTCATCAACTTTTCCAAGAAATCAAATACCGTCCAACATGGCCGAAATTGACGACTTTCAGGGTATGTAATATACCAGGCAGAGTACCGGAGCGGGGGCAGACTTTTACAAACTCTACAACTAGCAGTATGCTACCACATCCTATCAGATTGATCATGACATGTTTCTAGATCTCATTGTACAGCCTACACGAGATGAAGATGTCATCAAGGCTGTAAAATGGGCGAAAAAGAACAATGCCGTTGTTGTCACCAAGAGCGGTGGCCACCAATACAGCGGTGCTTCTTCCACTGGACCGGCACATACCAAAGGCAAGAAGAGCATCTAAATTGAACTGACTGATACCTATAAAGAGAGGGTCATCATCAATGTGGGTAATCAGATTGCGAAGAACAGGGCGCTGGTGTACGTTGGGGTTAGCGTTCAGATCCAGGAGCTGAACGAGTACCTTGCGCGACATAAACTATTCGTCCCTCACGGACAATGTGCTTTTGTATGCGTGGGAGGACATGGACAGACTGGCGGTTACGGTCAGCTTGGCCGTAGTTTTCGTCTTTTTGGGGACCATATTCGAATCATCCACGTGATTTGCCACGATGGCGCGAAGCGCGATATTTCAAAGCAATGGGATCCGGAGCTCTTCTACGCGATTCTTGGAGGGAGCCCAGGAAATCTTGGGGTTATTACACACTACACGGTCGAGGTGTTCCGAGCCCAGAGTTATATGCTTACAACCCCCGGTACGAGCAACTACCTTAAGGATACCGAAAAAAATGCGAAGACGGAGCCGGCACAAGTCAAGGGCCCATATGGCCTCAAGGGACTCTGGGTTTACAAGCCCGAGACCCTCCAAAAGTTACTAACGCTTGTTGCGAAAATGGCCGACAACAACGAGCTAGCTCGGGGTTTCGACCTCTGTGTCAGCGTTCTGAGTAGAGACTTCCCCATCGCAAAACTATTTCCCCTCCTTCTCACAGGCGGTAAATGGAAAAACATATTGGACATGATCGGCGAAATCTTGGGAAAAGAAGAAAACATGAGACTGGCCGGTGAAATTCCCGCTACTATTGTGGTTTATGCTCAGTGGTGCCCAACCAGCGACAAGGATGAGTTTAATGATGATGTCAAGAACTGGTTCCAGGATATCCTGGATCTTGACTCGTTGACGCATAACTGGAATCTTCTCATGGAGGAATTCGCCGACTTGGACATGGCCGACTTGACTGGAAAATGGGTATTCCGTCAGAAGCGAGAATTTAATCTCCCCTACATCAAGCGTACTTATGCAACAAACTCGCGGACTCTGGAACGAGACGGGTGGGCCGACAAGGTGGTCGAAAGCCTTAACCAGATCTATCTCCCTAAGTCAAAGGAGGACCAGGACAAGAAGTACTACGACCATTGCAAACTTGCAGTCCAGATCCAATCCTTTGGAGGCGACAACTCGCGCTTCTACAAAAACAGGGGCGACGGCACGTCCTACAGCTGGGGGGATTCCACCGTTGTCCAAACGATGGACTGTTTCCATGAAATGGACAAGGATCCCAAGGACCCCACGAAGCCTCCTGAGAACATCGCAGACCGTATCTACGAGAACTATGCCAAAGAGTGGCAGAGGCAGAATGACGAGAAATTTGTTGGTCCTTCAAGCTGCTTCAGCAAACAGGATAGGCGCTTGCTCTGGGGCTCGTACGGTGACTGGGATCTGGGCAAGGAGCAAGTTTGGAAGTACTATTATGAGGACGAAGGAAAGTACCAGAGATTGGGACGAGCAAGAGGCAGGGCTGATCCTGCTGGTACTTTCACTGGAAACCCATTTGCGGTAACAGCTATCCCATTTGTGGATGCCTTTGAAGACAATAACTAGGTATACAAACTTTGATAGAAGCCTGAACTAGCCGGGCCTAAAATGAATTTGGCCTCACTTTGCGTTGTTAAACATCCTGATCATTGTTTTTGCCCTCCTCTTGATATTAAGATATGCTCTCAGAACGAGAGTTGTTTATAAGTGCTAACGAATCCAACTGACAATGCAAGCGATAAAAATAACAGGGAGTCGAACTAAAGGCGCCAGTAAAAGCTTGGCTAAACTTGTTTTTTGTTTATGATTAAGAAGTCACTTGAGTTTTGTCTCAGGATACCATCGCATTCACTACCATCCACAAAATCCAGCGCGTGCTGGTGTATCAGCTGCGCCTAGCACGCAGCCCTACACCTCTGAAAACTTACGACGGAATTGAACTTACTGAAGGAAAGATATGGAACTTCAGGGCAGAGCATTGATGAGTCCTAGTTTGTTATCTATTTATTCATATTTTAGATGCTAGCATTTTTAGAAAGAATTTATTTTACTTGGCGAAGGTTTATATCATAAGAGACTCTGTATGCGTTCCCTCCTGCGCGCAGAACGTATACTTAATATCCACCCTAGTTATAGATTGTCCACTGACGACTTGCAACCAAGACATAGTCTCGACTCTCTGCCACAAGAGAATATTTTCCATGCCCCGTGTCATTTCGACCTCAGATCCACCCTCTTCAATCTCGATTACTCGCTCAATCACCTTAGCAGCCGAGATGCTGTCCCAAACTGCTTCCCGTATCCTTCGCCGTCGCAAGATATTTAGGACCTGGCGTCTGACCACGGGATGTCGGCATTTCATCCCAATTATATAAAGCACGGGTACAATTCCAATCTCAGGCGTGAAGGTCGGTTTCACCGACCCCGAATATCTCTCTTGTGCCGCCGTTACACTGCCCACCAAGGCTATGCATTCCTGGAACCGGGGCAAGAAGTTGTCATATTCCATTTCTCGGCCAGGTCCATGACTGCTGAGGAAAGTCAATGCGATTGTATGTTGTAGGCGTAGCAGTGATATGAGCGGGTAAGCTTTCGAATCTGTATCATAGGAGCTTCCCTGTTGCAACATGTTTTCGAATAGTCTCAACCACCTTTCCAACCGGCCGAGAACGATATCGATATGCGATGAAGGCAACGCTGGCATCTCGCCTGGGTTCGCGTTGCGCAGCCCCATTACCTGAGCAACGAGAACTTGTAGGTGGTCGGCAGCTTGGTCAAGGGACCGAAAGGCACCATCAGAGGGTAGAGACTGAGAAATAAGTGCCTCTTGGATATTGACGGGAGTCCAATCGACCAAAAAGGTTACAGCCTGCATGTCGAGACGTCGTATTTGTCTCATCACCTGACGGATAAGCGTGCGGGCTCCAGAGGCTTTGGAATTAACAAATATATTGTTATCGTCAAGTATAGCCTTGTCGATGCTGCGTGAGAGTTCCACACCTCCGCGCAGATGTTTCATTGCTTGTACGTAGTTACCCGCCAGATGATCAAAACAGGTGAAGAGGTAGCAAACCAAAAGTGTGATGGCGGTCATTTCGGTGCTATCGCCCGCCTTCTGGCTCAGAAGAAGTTGGATGGCCCGATTATAGTAAAGCAAGGGAGTTTTATCCGGCACTCGGTCTTTACAGTCCAGGTAGTTCCGGTGGACCAAGGCTAGCGCAATGGCGGCATCCCGCACTGATGGCACTGTTTGAGAGAAGTACATGAGAGTATCCCGCCAGGATTGGCAAGGGCGGTATTCATTCAGATTTTTGATGGAAACATACTCGAAAAAACACATTGCTTCTGCCTGGGCTGATCCGGCCACTGGTAAGATCATAAGAGGTCCAGGATTCTGCAAAATGAGGTCGCCATTTTGCATGTGCCATTGTTCTGGTTGATGCGTACTAATCGTGGTACAAGGCTGGTGACTCTTGTGACTCTCTGCTGTGTCCACCCTCCGGTTGAGAGTGGGGGGTATTTCACTATAGCCGTCACAGGTGCGACCTGTGGACTGGCATTTCACACATGAAGGCTGAGAGAGATCGCATTTTATTCGTCTTATTCTGAGAGATTCCCCGAGGTTGGGCGTCAGCTTTTGAGTTTTCGAACACAATTGATCGTGATAGTAATACACAGAGTCAAGACTCACTTGCAAGTTTTACAGCCCAGTCTTGACTTTGGAGCGAACTTGCGAGGCTTTTTTCTCCAAGCCTGATTGGCCGTCTTGGCTGTCTCCTTGTTCATTTGGTTCATCACTTTGACGCCCGCTGGCCAGGATTTGCAGTGGGTGCCGTGTCAAGCAGAAGACAATCCCAGTGTCATGCGCGCAGCTAGTTGGATGCGGAATGGTTTCAAAGTAAACGATAACACGTACTAATCGAATTGCAAGAGAATTGGCTATTCGTCGGTTCGTACAAGCGGGGAGGTCGTTTGCTGCACCCTTTGCGATGGTCACATTGACGAGAAAAGGCGGCCGGTACAAAAAGACAAGCTTCGAGAAGGAAGGACCGCGCGACTCAAACGTAGACTGATGGGGATAAATCCTGATGGAGACTAGTGCTTATGGTAATACTGTGGATGTTGATTGGCCAGTTCGTACAGGTGGAGTGGCCAGGTAGCCGATCCATTGGCTATTCCGCCTTAGCGACGTGCTACTGGGTGTGGTGTGATGATGGCATCGAAGACCCAGAAGAATTATTTTCGTATCAAAGTATCCTCAAACCGCAATGTAACTGTCCTAATCCATGTCAATTTCAACACGAGGCATCTGTAAGCCCGAAATCCACCTCGCCAATTCAGCTCTTTTATCCTGGAACTATGACAAGCCAATCGATCCATCTACTCAAAGCTAGGCTTAGTTGCAAGGGAAAAAATAGGGAAAATAAACGAGAAACACTGCCACCACTACCACGTCACACTGCCTGTACAGTTAAGGTAAGGAGGGAGTTGATAGTTCAGCCTGGCAGTGTCAAAAATATTGATTGGGTGGTTCGCACAAGTGGGGCGCCAAGAGAGTGCGTAATAGGGGCATGCGGCTCCCTAGGGAAATGAGTAATTGGAACCAGCAAACTTGATCAATAGGTGTCTTAGGAAGTTCAATGGATATAAATATTTCCCTTACATCGCAAATATGCTGGCTCCAAGACGAGTTTCGCGGCTTTCTTCCAAGCAACAAAACAGAAATCTTGATGAGAAACCATCTGGGGATAACCATGAATCGATTTGTCCGTGCCCTCGTTCTATTCGCAAGCCTGGGATGCAAAGCTCATAGTTGGCATGATCGGGGCATGGCCTATGGATTTGACAATGTGAGTTGTCGGCATTGACTAACCACGTCCTTTGAGCCTTTCAAACTTTCTGACCAGCCATCTAGATTGAGCCATCCGCCAACCTCACGTGGAAACCATGTTTTGACGACTTTACATGCTCTAAGCTGGAAGTTCCTTTGGATTATTCAAACAAAAGTATTGGAACGACGTCAATCGCCTTCATAAAGCTGGCAGGCAAGAATGCCACCGCCGAGTCTCCAAGTATTGTCATCAACCCTGGTACGAACTCGATCAGATCACTGATACAAAGTGACCTAAAACCCATCTGGTTGTATTAACACTTTATTAGGCGGCCCCGGTAATTCCGGCATTGATCTACTCCTCTCATATCAGGCCATTGTAGGGCAAATCTTCGGGGAGCAGTACAATGTGGTCTCTTTTGATCCTCGCGGCGTGAACAATAGCGGTCCGCGCCTTGACTGCTTCTCAGGGAACGCAGAAGCAAGATCAGCCTTCAATCAATTGTACCTTACAGACGTTGCCAATATATCATCAACATCGCTTCTGGGACAGTACTCTGCAAGCTCCATCTACGGAGAGTGGTGCAACGATGCTGTCGAGAACAAGTCACCTCATGGGTACTATGTAACCACGCCAGCGGTTGCTCATGATTTACTCACATTCATAGAAGCCGAGGCTGAGATGGCCGGCAAGTCACCATCCGAAGCCCAGTTGTGGTGTTATGGCGTCAGTTATGGCACCGTCATCGGCGCCACGTTCGCCTCCATGTTTCCAGATCGAGTTGGGAGAATGGTACTCGATGGTGTTATGAACGCAGAGCAATATTACGAAAATGACTGGAGAGATAATGTTGATCAAATGGACGAGGCCATGGAAAAGTTCTCAAGCTTCTGTCATTCCGCGGGTCCCGAAAAGTGTTCCTTCTGGGGACCCACGCTAGCTAACATCACGGCTAGAGTGGACGCCATCATCCATGAGCTTCAAAACCATCCGGTCCCGGTAAGCGGAGTCCAAAGTCAAAACCTACCGACATTAGTCACCTATTCAGACCTCAAGACCCTTTTTATGCATACTATCTACACCCCACTAGCATCTTTCCCAACCATGGCCGACATCCTATACCAGCTCGAGCATGGGAACGTGTCTTCTCTTGCAGGAACGTTTGACGGATTAGCTGTCCAGTCCGACGCTGGTTGCGTTATTCGATGCGCCGATTCGTATCAGAAAAACAAACTTGCGACGATGGACGAGTTTAAAAATTTCGTCGAGTACTCGGTCACCGAGAGCAAGTACATGGGTGATATCTGGCCCATCTTTGTGGACACCATTTTGTGTCGATCAGCCCAACCGCAATTGCCTGACAGCATGGTGATTCCAGGTAGGCGGTCCTCTATCAATCCATGTCTTTATTTCCTTCCTAGGGAAACTTTATCTTGGGAAAAGATAAATGAACATGTGCATTGGATGCAAATCTAACTAGTTTCTTTTTGATGCAGACCCAAAGATTGGACTGGACAAGGCTACATCCTTCCCAATACTGTTTACGAGTAATACCATCGACCCTTTAACGCCCTTGAAATCGTATGTTTCGGCCAACACTTCTGGCTATCTGGTGTGTTGCTAATTGGTTTTACCTTTTCGCAGGGCTCGCGAGATGTTGTCTCGATTTCCCGGATCTCTACTTTTATTGCAAGAAGCTGTCGGTGTAAGTTGTTATCGAATCTTGATCACATAAATATCCCCAACAAGACTACATGCTTACTAGTGGGTTATTTCTCTCGAATTTAGCACACTGTCATCCTCCAGGGGGGATCAACCTGTTACTTTCAACATGTTCAGGCATACTTTCAAGGTGTGCTTCCAACATCTAATATTACGTGCCCGCAGCAATACGTACCTTTCATAGACGGCTCTATTCTTTCATAGACGGTTCAATTTGAAAATTACCAAAGCCGCAATGGAAAGGCTCCGTAGGCCCTAGGCGCAAGTCAAAAAACAGAAGGCATTCGGACTACAGGCATAAGCTTCTCAGCCACCGCTTCACCTTCGCCACCACTATCGGCACCGAGTAGGCTAAGGGCTATGGATTGGAGTAGTGTTATATTCTTGATAGATTTAATTTAGAAATTTATTCCTTCCATATAACTGCAACACTAGAGGAGATTCTTGATTCGTGATAGGTCTAGAGATATAAGTGAAGACTTTGTAGAAGAGACTAAGCGAGCAAGCTTGCCGCGGCACAAATATATTCAATCAAGCAAAATCATCTTGGCACACTCTTGTGGAGTTTTACAATCATTGGGAGGTGGTTTTATGCGATTGAGCTTTCCTATAGCAAATCTATACTTATGATTTCCAAACTAAATATTCTACTCGCTCCGAGAGTCTGGAATGTGAAGTGTGTATAAATTCTGTCTCCAGCAATGTTCTAAATGTTGATTTCTGGCCTATCTAATTCTATACGACACCGTGATCTCTCTCACTTGAATGCTCTGAGAACAGACTGCTTCCTACCTTCCTAGCTGCCCTTGTGTAGTGTTGCACAAAAGCTGCTCCTATTCATCATCATCCTCCTCCTCATACAACTTCTGTTCTTGCAATATCTCATCTAACAAAACTTTGAGGATTAGCCCACAAAGCCCCGCGGTATCCCTTTCCATGTCCAGTTTCTGCTGATATACATGGTCATTACTTTCCAGGTATCTTGAAACCAATTCAGTGCCATTTCTAGCCCAAAAGTCACGAACCATACAGATGTGTCTCTCAACGCCGTGTTCCAGGTAAGGCGACCCTTCAGGCGCTACTCCAAAAAATAGAATGTCCCAAATACAGTACCATACCTCCTGACCGGTATTGCAATAGTTGATACACTGCTCGATTTTGGTTTTTTGGGTCTTGTTCAAACCTTCCGGTTTTTGCAAGGCACCCGGCTGACAATTTCTAGCGCGAGCATGGGAATCACGAATGACTATGCTCTTAAAAGTTCTGAAACAAGTCGGACAATAGGCAGGTATCATGTGCTCTTGCTCAAGATGATTGATGATGTCTTCAGTGCATTGAAGGCGGGAGGACTGGAGACAGTTCTGATAACGATTTGGGTAAAGCCGATAGAAAGGGCAGGCCCAATCAAAATATCCGTCAACATTGGAATCTACTCTGCCTTTTGTGCTATTATGATTGTTCTCTTTGAGATGCATAGATTGAAGTTGCGGAGGCGTCGCCTCGGCGGTATCACCAGACCAAATATTTCCATTTGGGGGCATTGTATATCGTGCAGAGGCAATCCAGGTCCATATTATTTTCAGCAAAAGCTGAATCATATCTGGAAGCACGCTTTGCAACTGGCGATACACCTCTTGAGCATGGTGTTCTTCGAACGCTTCCTCGTCGAGTGGGCCTTCAACGTAAGTTATAACGTCTGAGTTTGCCCCAGAATTTCTAAAGTCAGAGCAGACTATACTCAGTTTAGAATTGGTATTAAATAGAAAATCCTATGTAACTTACCCTTTATTTCATCATGAGATGGTTCATTTCCCGATGTTGGATATTCCATTGGTTCATGGTTGTTGATAGTGAGATTCGATCCCGTCTCTCGAATTGGATTTGAATTGAACGGATTCACAACGTATGGCTTCATCATGGCAATGGAACTAGTCAAGAGAATTGAGGAAGCTTTCCAGAGAACAGATGATTGCTGATAAGATGATGAGCTATGATCTTATTAACCGAACGCAGGTCGAGTATTTATAATTCTCCTTATTCTATGTAAAGTAGCGTTGGGCCAGAGCGAACGTGTGTGTGTCGCCGATTGGTACAAGATGCATGCAGTTTCTCATGGTGCTGTTGCCACCTCAAAAATGATGATAGTCTGACTGCCTTCCACCAACAGCATAGCTCGCTCGATGGAGGGAGCCCCCATTCTCCATCGCCCACTTACGGCGGCTGGCTCGAAGTTTCCTCCCGAGGAAGCGCCATTTTCGAATTACATACTTGCTTTTTTTCGACACGGGTCATGCAGGAAAACTTTCCTCCTCGCCACCGCCGCCACCAAGAGTGGTTGACTCCTCAATGCATTTTCCAAAGTTGTGTAGAGGATCACTTGTTGACAGGTGGCACACCCTTGACTGCAGCTCTCGTGGGGTGCAATGGCACGATAACAGATTTTTTAATCCAGTTATCAGCGGGCACTGTGTGGTCATGTGCATACTACTACCAGCGAGGCGAGCTAATTAGAACACTACTCCCACAAATGTCGACAGGTACATACAAGCCGCTAATTCAAGCCATATCACACAATTCCAAATTACTTTGTAGCCACCTCACAATTTGTAATCATATGAGAGGTCTGATTCAATGCCTCAGTAGGTATGAATGATGTCACTAAGCACCACTGTGTCTTGTTCGGTCTGGTTGCTTGAAGGATAGTATAATCAGTCGTATTAAATAGTAGCTTAAGGTATCTTATTTATAGATGAAATAAAAAAAAAAGAATTCCCCGCTCGGATTATTTATGACGAGATG
This sequence comes from Calonectria ilicicola, assembly GCA_020809705.1. Taxonomy (NCBI): domain Eukaryota; kingdom Fungi; phylum Ascomycota; class Sordariomycetes; order Hypocreales; family Nectriaceae; genus Calonectria; species Calonectria ilicicola. The sequence goes on along the minus strand of CP085828.1, from coordinate 243,531 downwards.
CTCAACCGACAAAGCCAACTACACAAATCATGAAGTGTGAATAGCTAGCGACCACGCTAAAGGGCGGTGACGCAGATACAAACGCCTAAAAACAAGCCACAATAGGCCATAGCTTTCCCGTAGAAGCGGGAATATTTCAACCATCTTTGATATATTAACATACAGCGTCAACCCACGTACTGGGCATACGAGGTTGATGACATCACAATGCATTTCTTCTTATATTTTGTGGCGCAATTAGGTGAAGGTCCTGTGCGGTAATAATAGTCTGGCTAGTACCCAAGGTACCCATCGTAGGTAGCATTTATAGAAGAGGAGGAAAAGGCACAATGGTAAACATCTTTGTTTTCCGAATTAATCTTTTTCACAAGATTTACAATTTTAATTCTAATTTTATTGTTTTACATATGTAAATCACCATCTTTTACTACGATTATTATTGTACAACCATCGTAGCTAAAGTTCACCAATCAAACACCTAGTACCACAAATCCCCAATCTCGCTCCGACATTACCCGTTCGTGTAGGAAAGGTTAAGTGCACCCATACTAGCGTGGAGAGCTAGATCCTGCGCGATTTGGTTTGCATAAATTGGTCCACACCGATGCCCGGCTCACCATGGCTCATTTCGCTTCCTTGGGAAATATGCGTCGGAGAAATGATATCTGACGGATAGGGGCCGTTCATCCATTGGTATTGTGGAGCGAGGTTATACTGTTCATCCGTCTGGAACATGTTGTTAGAATGAGTAGCAGTATTGCCTCGCTGCAGATTCCCGGCTTGAGCTAGAGGTGCTCTGTCATATTCCGGGTCAACAATAAAACCCTGGGGCATTAGGGCGTTTTCGTCGTGAACTAGGCCACTCATACATCCAGCACTATTCTCAACGCCATGTTGGCCGTAGCTGCAGATGGTGGAAACCGCGTGGCCTAAAAATTGGGCCATACTTGGGTGGTAGGGATCAACTTTAAAGAACCGAGCGAGCAAACCTGGCATAGCTGATTCGAGTACCGGCTCAAGCAACGGACGAACAAGGTTGAGCTGATAGTCGGGGCCATCAGAGTAGGGCGATTTAGGGGGCATTGTGCCAGGATAAAGGCGTTCCCACAAACAAAGCCATCTTTCCTTGTCACTTGGGGGGTTGCCAAACTTGAAACGTTTGACAAGTTGATCTAGCTCTTCATCGCTGATAAGATCAGATCGTTGATCATTGTTGCGATTACAATCTTTCCAGTGATTGTCCCTGACCTCTGCAGTCTTGAAACGTTTGCCACACCCGGGGCAGCCCAAGTTAGGATCCACCGTATGCTTTCGTTTCAAATGTTGGACAAGATCGTTGAATCGCCTCAGCACAGCCCCCCAGCACGAAATGTGGTTCTGAGGATCTGCCACACAAAATGGACAGGCCCAAATCCTTCCACTCCTGGTATCATCTTTTTTAGTGTCCGCGCCATCATCATCATCATCCTCTTGAGCCCCACCATTCCCATCGTTGATACCATTGAGGCAACGAGCTTTTTAGACTCGTCCTTGGCTCTGGAACCCCGCCTGCACCTTTTTGGCAGTGCTCCTCAAAGCTCTACGATTTGCGGCTCGATTCTGACTCGCAGTCAGCCCGCGAGATACCTGTGCAGTGGGGACAGTGGAGCTGAGACACGAGTTTAAAGGCGTACTATTGCCGGGGAGGGCGGAGATTTTGTTGCACTGGTGACAGAGACCACAGTCAGTGGTAGGATGGGCAATGTTGAGAAGTCTTGGTACTTCATCCCCGGTCTGGGAATTATCGGGGAGGTATGTCTCCAATAAGCATGGGTCAGTTGACCCAATTCCGCTGTCGATAAACTGAGAAGCAGCAGGGTTTTCGTCCTCAGCATCGGCATCTTTAGAACAATTAGTGTGGGTAAATAAATTTTCCAGACTAGAGATAGGGTTACGGATTGCACCTCGGACCCTATTTTCGGGAAACCAAGACATTTCTGACCGCAGAGGTTGAGTTGTATAGGTTGGCGAATTAAATTGACTCCCAGGGTGGTCGATGGGATGCATGACTGCAGTAAAAACGCCGTATTATGCACGAAGAAAATTATGGGAGAGGGTAAGAAATGACAGTTTTTGAGTTTTTGTTCTCTATGCTTGGCTTGGATAAAAATATTCCATAGGGAGCTGCTAATATATCAAGCGAACAGCATTACACAAGTGGATCTCGACATGCAAACAAGTAGGTTCCCTATGGCTGAGATACGACAACATTTCGTTCATAAAGCCATGCTTGGTCCAATTTTGCCACAAAATCTTGAGTGTCAGCTATCATTGGGCATTTCTTACATGATATGGGAGCGTTGTTGCAGGTGAGGCTCCAGCGGGCCCTCACAACTTGATTCTCCAGCATCTTGATAAGGAAAGAATATATTAGCGCCAAGTTAATTATAACAACGAGGGGAAGAACTGGTGAATTTGAAAGACAAGTCATCAATTTGATTAGTTGGCAATACCTCGCGAAGAGACCAGCGGTGCCCAGATGATGACGTCGTCAGAAGTTGTGGAAAGGGGTGGGTAAAATTATAGACTAGAGACGAAAATTTGTGGTTGTGGCGCGGGGACCGTATGTACCTAACACCAGCGGGAAATGTATGAGGACTACGGGGAAAGGTCTACAAACGATGGGCACCTAGCGGTGAGCGATGAGGCTCTTGTTGCGGTTGAATTGCAGTGGCATTCGATCAATGGGAAGGGTTGACAAGAGAAACAACGAAAAATGGTATTGGTGCAAACCCAAGAAGCTCTGGGTCCAGAAAGGCGTCGTCACTAGCCGAGCTTTCCCCACAGTGGCTGACTCGGAGGCCCCTCTACCATTATTGGTGTCTGATTCCATTGACAGAATGGGCAATTTTCCTGATTTCAATGCTTTTTCTTATCATGGCTGAGTTTGGGCCTTGTAAAAAGAAGGGGGAAAACATGATGATATTACATTTATCAAAGGGTTTGCGTCAATATGAAGGCGAGTCAAACCCGTGCACCAAATAGCCTCAAAATAAGATGGCATGCGAAAATACAGTGAAAGCACGTCAATCAATCGTGTCAAAGAATTCGAGTTCATCTCATATTTCACGCTAGAGGAAATGCGCATGTATTCCGTGCTGTACTGCACCTCTGCGAACCCGCACTGTGAGATGGGTCGGAACAACTCAGCCACAGTCGATTGATGTAGGCGACTGGGGGGCGGCGAGACAAAGTCCAGCACATGTGGCGTTCAACGGCCGGGATGTGCTTCAGCCACTACGGCTGCTGCCGCTGCCGCTAGTTGCTCTATGTCTTTTGGGCCTTTTTTTTTTCTTTTCAAGCATTCCTCCGATTGAATTTTCTCAAAAGCGAGCAGTGGAGGCATTTGCGCGACATGAACCACTCGTTTGTATCCACACGGATTTTGCTTACCCATTTTTTTTAGGACCACTTGGTGCCAGTTGTCTGGTTTTTCTACTTTCCGTCGTTAGTTAGTGGCTGGCTTATGGGGTGCACACAACTGTGGTTGCACGCCCTCATATTTGATGTCCAGTGATCAGCTAGCTGGCCTCACCCACAACTTTTGAAGTGCCCATTTTTTTTAGAGCCCACTTGAGCCTCATCGGGCCCCGAGGAACCTTGATTCCGCCTCGACACCAGCTAACCATCGCTTTGACGGTTCTGTTGTCGTCCATTCTCTAAAGGCAATGCGAACACTGTCAAATTCTTCAACGACCATTGTTACACCCTAACCATAATCATTGTGGCTTTAACTTCCAAATAGGAAGTTGAATCATCGTCGCCTGTAGAGTGCCTACGGATTACCCAATAGCGCCGTTGCAAAAACTTATGATTGATTAAAAGACTGGCCTCTAGGGTATGTGACATCAGGTCAACCAAAAGTTCCCCGCAAGCCTGCAACGGTACAGCCTCTGACAGATCCTCTTCCCAAGGGTCCCAGAGCCGAACAGCCCTTATGTTGACTCCGTTGTGTCTGAAGCCGCTGGCCTGATATGAAATTTCTGGATGTGATAGAGCCCACACGTCTCTCCGTTCAAAATGTACCAGTGTCTTGAGATTGAAAGTGTCTGTATAGACACCAGCATGCCGCGCGACCCAGATGAGAAATAGGCGGTTGAGTGGCTAATATGGCACTGAGGAGAACAACCGTATCTGAATGGTCAGCAATTAGATCCCGTATCAAATTTTAAGTTAATGGTTTTTCCACACTCTAGTCAGGTAAATTCCGGTACTCTAGTGCTGGAAACTCTTATTCATGAGACCGAGCCATCCAAACCATTCCCGCTTGATAGTCAAGATTTAGAGGTAGTCGGTATTAGTGCACCACCATGGAACTTGGTCCAAAACGGACAACCATTTCTAGTCTTTCTCATTCGTTAATGGATTTGTTGACTGGCTACATTTGACGGCGGTAGTTTGTAACATCTATCGCCAAGTTTTCCATAAGAATCTTGGCTGCAAGGTTTCGTACAGTTTATTGTCCTTTAGGATCAAGACGCAGTGTCCTTTTGTGGTTGAATATTCTTTTTTTTCTTGGTGTGTGCGCACTGCAAGATGTATCGCATTTTTCTTAACATGATATCCAAAACCCATATTGCACAATACCAGCCAGCATACTATCTTCAAAAACTACTTTCAATGTTCTACACGGGGTGCATGTGCGTAGCACTGAATTTGACCCACCTTGGTATCATTCGCGGTGGTGACATGCTCATACTTATCGCCCGAAAGGTTTCAAAAATCCGACAGCCATTTCCAAATTCGTCCGCGCGCTTTGCAGTTTGAATTGCAACTGGACATCACAGGAAACAACTTCTTCAGAAATTGATATAATATTGCGTTAATTCAACGTTGCCTAAAGATGTTTAATGGGACAAACATCAGGGCTCCTTTCCGCTACACTCCGGAGTCCTTATTTTGGTGGCGCCATCCCGGCAGGCTGGTGCAGTGATCGGCAGCTCTGGATTCGGGTCCCGGGCGCAAATGATGCCTAGCGGCAGGGGAATTATATTTATTATTCATATTTTATTCAAAATCCATCAACCAACATTTATTTATGATGTTGGTAGTGCCTATTGTTGGCTTGGCATGCATCAAGATGCGCCACCCAGCCAATCCCCCACCGGGATGAAACCAGCTAGTCTGCTAGCTTGTTTGTCGGCGCTTAACTTCAGCCCTCATAAACAGGATTCTCCCAACGCAGTGCTGTACTCCTCTTTCTAAGATTCATTCTTAATGACTATTCTTAATTTTTCTTTTGTCTTTCAGCTTGCCCTTGAAATCGATTCCAGGACCGCGCTAGTCGCCAATATCTCGCCAGACGAAGCACAGTAGCATTTAAGCAACCAGCTACCATTGATACTCCACGAATAACGACACCACAGGTCGCGCCAGGCCCGCGCCCCTTACCCTACCTCAGCACCCGATATTTAAAATCGATGGACTCTTCAAGCGCAATTGCCTATCATTATGCCCAGCCAAACGTGCAGACAACCCATCCACAGACATCTTCACTTCCAACTGGCCAGGACCAGGCTCCTGCAACGGACACAAGAGCGACCGTGTCTTCTTCAAGCACTATTTCGACGCCCGAGACCCCTCCATTGCGCCCGGAGAATGAAAATGACTCCGAGGAGCGTTGTCAGACAGATCATGGAGCCCCATGGCAACCACTTTGGCTAAAGCCATCCATTCTCAGCAGTTTTTGTGGCATATTTTTGTTTTGCACTATAGCGGTGCCGCTTCTGTTGTTGTACTCCAAACACAATAATGGCATCATTAAGTCTAGCTCAGACTTGGTGTATGTATGGAGGTTTGGACCAACTGCCGGTAAGTTTATTTTGAAAGCATTGATCACCACAGGAGTAATAATCTGACCCATAAAATTTGCAGTCGTTACTGTAATTGGACTATTTTGGTCACGAGTTGAGCTACAAACGCTGAGATATATGCCTTGGATAGCTATACAAGCTGGACAGTCTTTCGATCAACATGGCTACAATATAGATTACACCTCGATGATGTCCCCGATGGTCATGATCAGGTCTTTGCGGCGGCGACACTTCCTCGTATTTTTTATCACGGCTACATCTTTGATACTGCAAGTCCAAGTTGTTCTTGCCTCGAGTTTCTTTCAGCTACGGATTACTACAGACTCATATCCCGCCAAAGTTCAGATCCTCAACGCATTTACAACGGAAAACATCTCTATCAGCAATCAGCGTGCGGCCAGCAGGATTCCGTATTACACTTCCAGAGCCCTCCAAAATTTTGACATGAAGCTCCCATTTGGCGTCACAAAAGAGGGCGCATACCAAACATTCGACCTATCAGATCAAAGCACCCATGCTCGTGGTTCTGTCGATGCACCCCTGACAGTCACAGTGGATGGTGCTTTTATGGATGTTCAATGCCTGGCGCTGGACAGTTTCACATCTATAAGAAAGACCACAGGCACTGAGTGGAGCCCTACTTATGATTTCACAGTGAATCTCCAATTTGAAAACTGTGATCAAGTCATCACCGTGAAAGACCAAGGGGTGTTACTCGCTGACTACACCCTAAATCCTACCACCTACTACTGGCAGTATGATACGACACTCAAAACTCAACGTCCTTGTCCTCAACTCCCACAACAGCATCCAAGCTTCCTATACTATGCATCAATGTACGAAAAGTCACCTCAGAACTTATCTGTCCCGTTTCTGTCGAAGTGTGCCGCTGTACTATGTTCTCCGATTGCGTGGATTTCCAAGGTTGAAATTGTGGACGATGGGATCAGTCCGAACTTGACAGTATTGCCCAATCATGAGAATACTACCATATCCTCAAATCTGTGGACCATGCTGGAAGCCTCGATACCCCCCAGTTTTGACCAGGACGGAGGAAGTGGCACCCAAGGGCCTTTAGTAATGTATTACAACTTTATCGGCATGCAACCTGTATTGGACGATCCTTCGTATTATTCAAACAAATTTCTACGGCAAGCTATTTCGAATCTTACAGAAAATCTTGGCCCCATGCTTTTACATTACGAACTCCGACAATCCAAAAGGAGCCATGCGAACGGGTCTCTTGTGGACAAATCTTATAGGCTTCATATAAATGATTCCGCCAGTTATTTCATGACTGGGCTGTTTGCTATCATCATGTTGGTATCTTTCTGGGCAGGCATGCAGTCTAGGAGGATGTCCTGCGTCTGGGTTCGCGACCCAGCCACAATACTAGGTTCCATGCTGTTCTTTTATAGCAATACTATATCTAGTATTGGTGTGTCAGGCGCGCTGTCGGAGGAACGAGAAACGAGAAAATCCGAATGGGCCCAGTCTCTGTATTCTCCTCTTGTTCTCAGAATTTGGGCTCAATCTCTCTTTGTCGGATTTGTACTATGCCTTATTACAGGTCTGATTGTTATGCTTAATATATCAGAGAAATCTGGTGGTCTAGCTACAATCTACGAACATGGCTATTCTTTTCTATTGTGGACATCATTGCCCACAATAGCCATGCTGGGTGTTTCATCTTACATCAATTCTACAGATACGATCATGCGCGATCTGGCCGTCCTATCAAAATTATCAGACGAACATTGCGATTCGGTAGTCTTGGATACTTGTCTTTTAGACATGGTTGGATTGAGAGCTTTGTATCAGTCAATTCGGCTCAAAATCTATCCTGTCACTCTATCGCAGACTCTCGCTACAATTTGCGCCTTCGTAACTTCTTTTGCTGCCATTCTTCTTACAACGAAAGATATTCCAAAGACGGAACATACAACATTTAAACAAACAAGTCAGTTCGGCTCTCAATCACAGGCCGGCAAACTCCCTTATGACACCGCGGTAGATATTGGCAGCCTTATGCTGGTGGGAAATCTATCCAACTTCACTTACCCACAGTATACGTACGCCGACTTAGCTTTTCCAGAGCTAGATATTAATACTACCAAGTGGAACGCTAATACCTCGGCTCAAATTCGAACTCCTGCTGCAAAGTTACTTCCGAGTTGTGTTCGTCTTTCTGAAGAAGATTTGAAAATAACATTCAATCCCGACAGTGGACTCAGTGTTTCTTTTGAGCAACTATCTAATTGTACGGGTTTCAGTAAGTATTCTACAAATGGAATATATTTTGGTAATATGTCTGAAAAGGATGAATCAACATACTTTGCGCAAGTTCTTGAATCTCCTGGAGACTGTGGCACAGCATTGGGTACTGGCGGCCATTCATATTTAGGTTGGTCACTCCAGACGTACATTTGGGGGGAACTTTCCTTTCCCAGGATGCATTTCGACCATTTATCTATCTGGCGATGCAACTACTCCTGGGCTGAAGTTATGACTGATGTCAAGCTAATTTGGGAAAATGACTCTATGGTGATAAATCATTTGGATCCTCCGGTTCAAGATCTTTCGAGCATAATACCCTGGGACCCACCGTTTCGAATTCCCCAGATTAATCCTGCCTATCCAAGGCTCGAAGTAAACGAAACTGCCATTGCTGTTTTTTCTGCTGCGTTCAACGCACTTATTGAACCCTATGGCCCAATCCATGACAGTGATTTTGGCAAATCATCTCAGGATGAACAGGTTCTCGAAGCTCTTCACGCCTACGCCGGGTCTGCGGCTACTCAGATGGCAAATATAGAACAACGTGCCAGATTAAATGAAACATCATCATCAGCGCTTCCACGTATAACTACGACAATTACACATCACGGCAGGCTGCGACTAGTCCAAAACCCCATTATCACATACATTCTGATAACAATTCTATCAGTAATTCTCATCGCCAATATATGGTTTTTGGTCGCAGCGATCCTGCGGGATCTATTCGGTGTCCGGCGAAAGTGGCTACTTGATATGAACATCATGGGTTTGGCGCCTGACGGTTTCAATTCAATTGCGATGATGGAATCTCTGATTCATGATTCAAATGCTTTGAGAGGTCTATCAAAGGATTTACACTTGATATCGTGCGGTGATCTTCATAAATATTTAGCGAAAAGGCACTTCACAATGGGCTGGTTTTTAAGAAAGGAAACCGAAAGAGAAGAATTTACGATTGGAGCATTAGATGACGAGGGATTTCCATTCATTCGGGATAAAAAAGAGATACCGAATAAACCGAGGTATAAAGGAACCTAATATCGAGAAAATGTCAAATTAAATACTAGGTCTTAACAACGCGATGATTCCAGCGGTGGAGTCCAGCCTGGCTTCCGAGCGAGGCTTAGCGAATTGGTGTTGTATTTCAGATGCAATGAACAGCTCTATAGATTAAAGAACTGCGTTAATAAATTCAAAACCATAATAATTGAATATTTGCTACTCAGTTGAAACCATTCGAAACATCCTAAAATATAACATGCTCAAGTTGGATACAAACGAGTATTAACGGATTCCGCGTTGCTACGACGAACTGCACACGGATAACAAATCCATCTCTAGACCCCTCCTCGATATTCTTGATTTTAATTAGTGTATCTGAAGCCGGGTTAATAACAAGCTCGCATGACAGGGCCAAACCGCGAGTGGTTTCAATCGTCTCGTCTCAGTTGTCCGGTTGGTCATTAAAATGAGATGAACCCTGGCGAGACGACACAGAATGGCCAGTGCTCTATTTCCAAGCACTTACGCTATTGGGAACACCATTTCACGCTTCCCGCCAGAATTTTTCATCCCCAAAGAAATGACATCACAAAGCAATGACCACTTCGGGACAAGCGGGCAGAGCCTTGAGCCAGGATGATGCACTGGCTCAAGACTAGGGTCCGTTCGCAATCATCAGCAATCAATAGAGTTTGGACCGGTCCGATTATCCATGCCCTTCATCCAGAGACCATCTGAGCTCAATCTGTATTCCCAAGATCGCAGCCCATGATGGTGAGAGAATGAACTGCATACACTCAACAACCCAAGTCGAGAAACCAGGTAGTTATATTACGGAATCGTGGATAAATTTACGTACATCTTTCCCGACAGTTTGCCCCCATTATCCACTCACTGCATATTTGGACTCAATTAATTGAGACGGTTGCGCTACCCTTACCCCCCGCCACCCAACGCGCGCCTTGTCCTGGGAGCTTGAGGCGGCCCCGGGTCCCAGTCGGAGTGTTCCAGCTCACTGTCGCAGTTCCATTTTTGACAGTGAATTTGGCAGAAAACTTGCCCAGCTCAGTGGTGAAACCGCCTTGCGCCTCCGACAGCTCATCAAATGTCGCTGGCGCAAGACGCCACTCGGCACCCCGGGGTTTTGTCACTCGCAAACCCAGCATATACTCTGACAATGTAAATGTAGGACCGCTGCTCCATCCGTGTGCATGCGAAACGTAAGAAGGGTCATTGCGGTACCCTCGGTCCCCGCGATACCCCCATGTGCCATCAAGAAGGAAGCCCTCCACAACGGTCGATCCTGTGCCATTGGGATGATTGATGTACCAACCCCAGCTATCTCGCATGAGCTGCATTGCGCGGTCTGGGCGGCCAGCCTGGAAATGACCCAGCAGCTCAATGCTAGAAATGAAAGGAGACACATTTCCTGCAAGCTCAGGACAGCTAGGCCCAATTGGTGTCCAATTTGACTCCAAATATTCTGACACCTGCAAGGCTAATTCACTACCTGCTGGCAGTACCCCAAACGCAATGGCTAGGCTGTTGGCATCTTGAGGGTAGAGATCTGTATTATTTGGGCTTTCTTTGAAGGCCCCAACAGTACCATCCCAAAATTTTTCGACAATTGCTTTTTGGAGAGCCCCTGCTTTCGCAGTATAGGTTGTAAAAATGTTTGCAGAGCCAGAGAGGTCGGAAACCCATGAGGCCATCGTAGCCCCGGTGACTAGCGCGTGATAAAGACTAATTGCCATAAGTATTACTGAAAGAGCGACAGGTGGGTGAATCGGCTTACAGCATACTTGCGGAGCTGCGCTGGGTTGAATAAGTCCATCGTCCCCAATCAGCTTCACCCACAACCTGCAAAATTCCATCTGATGTGAGATGGCCCAAGGTGTAATCCACAGCTTTTGTGTATTGGGACCAGATAGATTGAAGGAAATCTTCATCTCCCGAATACAAAAAATAATTATACGTGCCAATCAACGCCCAGAGATGGTATGCTAGTACGAATTAACACCAGGAGGAATTAACCATGGCCGGGCCAACTCACTTTCGCTGTCAGTGGACATATATGGAGGGCCTGCCTTTGGCAAAACGCCACTAGATCCCTGGACCTCATGTTAGTGACTGTAGAGTGAAGGCGTATGAGTGCTCACTTGACCATTATAAATGGCTTGGAGTGCATTCTTAGTACTCTCCAAATCGCCTGTGCTGACAAAAGCGCTTGGTACAGCAGTGCCCATGTCCCCAATCCAGACCCAACGGTCACGTTTTGCTCCATCAAGTAAAACAGTGTCTCCGGGACCAATGTTCTGGTTATTGATCCACCCAGTCCGGGATTTGACTGAGACTCTTCCGGCATTACTTGGGGAGGCGGTCAGCTGCATCGTATAGGCCCCGCTATACCAAATCCTATTTAAAAGTTCTTCATTGCTGTGAAAGTACCCTTGATACGCCTTCAAATTAGACCATGTCGGCTGGAAGCTTAGTTCAAGGGTAATGTCCTCAATTTTCAAGGTCGAATTTGAAGACGATTTGAGAAACAGGGTCAAATAGCGGAACCCACCCCTCATCTGGGCATCAGGCATGACATAGGACCCAGGGCCCTCATTGACGGTTGTAGTAAGAGCGCCATCCGCAGTAGTACCTCCGTTGGAGTTATCAGAAGTTTTTCCAATGAAATCTTTGGCTTCGGTAAAGGCGAGACCTAGAGTGTTGGAAGAGCCAGCAAGTGTATAATTGACAGTAACAATGCCACCAACCTCGACTCCAAAGTCAAAGACAAGTCCAATGTTGTCAGTGTCAAGGCTAACAGTGGTGGAATCGCTGAAATTTGATATGGTTGATAGGTCATCTAATGATAGGATATACTTCGGGCGCACGACTCGAGATGAGGGCGCATAGATGTTCGAACTCCACGACCCAGGGAAAGATTCTGTCGTTGGGCCGATGCAGGTTACATTTCTCCAGCATGCCTCAGAATTTGCGAAGAGAAAGAGAGACAGCAAGACCATATAAACATACACCATCTTCAGTTCAAGTCCTTGCCAGTGAAACAGCGCAGATTGAAGATGAAATGAATGGATTGACTCATCAGGCATTTGAATCTGATGAGCTGGTCTCGAATTTATATCATTACTCTTTCGCAACCTCAAGACACCTCGCTCGGTACATCGCGGTAAAAGACCCCGAGCAGCAACGTTCATTCATCGTCCCGCCGGATATTCTTTGAGGCCCCTTCACACCCCTGCAAAGTAGAAAACTCCGCGAACGAAGTCGTCGCATTCGTTTCCCCGCATCTACCCCGCCGCTCCAATGAGAACACTAGAGAGGTAAAGCTCAGGGCCAGAGGTTTATTTTAGACCGATCGTATTGCACCGGAAATCCATCCCAGATTAGGCGGGCAGGAGCGCGAAAATCGAGTTTCCCGCCAAACCAGGGCCGAACGTCACTTGGTCAGACAGCTTGAGCAAGCATCAAAATACGAACTCATGGGCGTCGCACTTCTCATCGGACGAAACATGTTATGTTATAGAGACCATACTTAGTAAATCTACACAAAACGCAGCCCAAAGAAACAATGTGAGGGCATCAATCACGGACACGCACAAAGCAAAATCAACTGGAGCAAGTATAGATGGAAACAAGTAAATATCGATTCGTCTCTCAGACCCATTAAAATGATACAAAAGAATTTATAAACCGCTTCGGCTTTTCGGAATTCCCGTTCCAGGAAGAAAGTCATCCACCACTCACTCATATACTCTAGTTAGAGATGCTGTAGGAGGAGCCAGAGCTGGATCCGCTGCTGGAACCAGAGCTGGAGCTGTACGAGCTCTCGGAGCTTGAGCTAGAGCCAGAGCCGGACGAGGGCTGGTTAGCAGCCACACTGCCGGGGCTACCAAGCTGCTTCTTGGGAGCCTTGTGGGTCTCGGCATCACTGTAAGTGGGGAGAGCCGTATCAGAAACAGGAGGAACAACATCAACGCTCTCAATGGTGATGTTGAGGCTGGGGACGCTGGTGAGGGGAACAACAACACCGTTGACAGTGACGATCTTGATGGTGAGACCGGCCTTGATGTCATCGACGACACTGAGGGTCTGCTCGTCCTTGACATCCTCAGGGTTAACTGCCTTCTCGAAACCAAGCTTGGCATATTGGAAACCGTCGACAGGCTGCTTCATGATGATAAAGTTGCCAACACTGGTGGTGTTGGAGTACACACCGATAGCGCAAGGGCGGTTGTCGCCGAGCTCCGTAACGTTCACGGCAATGTTAGCGAAGTATCGGGTAAGCTTGTCACTGTCACCATCACGCTTGGCCTTGCGAGAAACAACGCCACCGGATCCATAAAGGCGGTTGACGAGGGCTGTGGCATCCTGTTTCTTCTGAGCGGCAGACTTGGTCGACTCAAGACTCTCGTAGGTGTAGCCAAATACAGTATGGTCCTTGACAAGTCTGGATGTGTAGTATTGGCCATTCTTTTGGCGGAATGGATAGAGATAAGAGTCAACGTTGATTACGGTGTTGGTAGGGGTGTTGAAGCGACCGCCACCTTGGTATGAACCAGTGAACATGGCCTGATCAGGTTTCATTGCGGACCACAGAGCCCAGATGCGATCGACCTGAGCGTGGTGAAGCATGAAGAGAGGGTCGAAACCAGAGTAGTCGGCATCGAGGAATTGCTGAGCGCAAGATCCATCCCAGTGGACGGCGTTGTGAATCTGCTCCAGGGAGACACCAGTGCTGCTTGTGGATGCGAACTGAGCGAATGTGGTAGAGGAAGTAAGAGCGTCATAAGTCCACTGCTTGTAAGAGCGTTTGGCCATGTTGGCGTTGGCGCCAGCGGGGTAGCTGTTGGGAGCGCGGCACTTGTAGATCTGGGAGGCTGATGAAAAGCCAGAGTCGTACTGTCCACTGGTCGCCTTCGAGGGGAAGTGGTAGTATCGGAGAGGGTTCTCGACGGTGATCTTGCCACTAGGACCATTAACGGTCAATGTCGTGGGGCCAGTGGCGGTAGGCACGTTGGAGTTGGAGGCCCAATCCCAGTAAGGAGCACGCAGCGTGGCAGCGGCAGCAACGTAGGCAGCCTTGTTGGAGCCGGTATATTGGTTGGCGAGGGTCTTGGCCGTCTCAACGAGGCGCTGCTCGAAGAGGGCAAGGTAGGGACGGTGCCATGTCAGGAAGATGTTTTCACCGTGCGGGCAGTATCCCTGCCAGTTAGTGTTTGAGACTCCGTTACCGCCGGCGCCGTTCCACTGCATGTAGGGACGGCCGTGAATACCAGCGATCTGGAAGAAGCTAACTTGGCCGTTCGGGTCCTGTCCGTACAGAGCCACCAAGGAGCGAATGTACAAGTCCCTATTTATGGTTAGCGAAAGAGGCGCGGGGCGAATTCAGTCACACAAAACTGACCAAGCGGGACCACCGGCAGACTGAAGGTCATTAATGTTCTTTCTGAGAGGAATTGAACTGCCAGAGGGAACTGGGGCACCAGTGATGCCATAGGCTGTCTGGGGCACATTGGCCTTCTGGCCGTTGACAACGGATGCCAGAGCGCCAACGATGGCGATGGCCTCAGGGAGCCGGATCAACATGATGGAAAGAAGGAATTAAGAAGTCTCTTGCGAGACTAAAGAGAAGATGAGTATGTAACGAGAGACTGCCCAAAGGGTATGAACGAGGGTTGAGGGGGAAGGGAAAGCGAGAAGAGGTCAGGGCATCTCAACATCTTTATTATTTGCGACTCTAGCGCAGTTGACCAATGGATGGCAGGTACAAGAGCGAAACTAGCACAGCCCACACTCCTTGCTTCTCCTGTACACCACCATGACAGACTACTGGGTGCCCCTTTGGCTAGTCTACCTTGCGAACTAGCAGACCTGCCAGTCGAGCTGGCGCCGGCGCATGATTGGAGACGGCTCAGGGCCTCGCAACCGAATTCTAAAAAAGGCCGGGGCACGGCCTGGGCCCACTCCTCCGTGGCAGTCAATAGATTGGGCGAGCAGGGGTGAGATCAGCCCGGACATGGTGGCTCCCTGTTGGCCGGCATAGGCGTTCCCCGGGATCTGGACGCCGGTGGCTTCCAGCAAACGACCTGGCCAGGACGAGAAGCCGCCCCTGAGTGATGGGCGCTGTTAGGGCTGAGGGCCATGAATCAATGGCTGCGGTGCAAAGGCGTGGAGCGCCACGGCGTGTCAGACGCTGGACGGGACGAGTCCTGGGGTCACGTCGCCGCGCTTCGATACGAGGCGGGCGAGCGAGCGAGAGTGCGCCATTGGGCCCTCATCTCCCCCTTCTGCCAAAGAGCGAGCGCGTGCCGCTCTGGCGATACGACGTCCTGGGGACCCAAGGAGACCCAAGGGGACTCCAGGGCAAGCCACTACTCTGGCCACCCCTGCGCTAACGCAGCCACGGCGCATCAACCACAGCAGCGCAGAGGGCTGCTAGCGTCGTGGAGCCTTGGGCTGGACTATTTGGCGGGGCGGATACGAAGGAGAAACCATGACACAGGCACCGTTACTGACTGCTGCTGCTGCTGGTTGCCGCTGTTGCTGCCACCCACGGTATTCCGTCTTTCTCGGTCGGCCGTCAACCTGCGTATCTGTGTGTGTGACGCTGATCTCGGTTGTGCCCAGCGTTTCATGGCGCCCCAGGGACCACTCTACCCAATCGGATTCTGCGGCAAGCACGCCAAGCTGAAAGCGTGCAGCGAGGCTCTCGTGTGCTGGCAAGCCATCGGCGCAGCCATGACCGCTCAGCTGCCCATGGCACTCTCGCAAATGCTATTGCTGGATCTTGACAGCTGCTGCCATGAAACGGGCATTTTACGAACCCTATCGTGAAGTATCCGTATCATCCGCAACCTTGCCCGCATTCCCGTTGTGTTACACTACCTACCGATACCGATGCGCTACCTACACTGACTCCCATGTCCCGCATTGACGGCAGAGATGCGTGATCGACACGGGATCCCAACTGTGATGCGATGTGATGGGTTGCGATGCGCGCCCAGAGAGATCATCGCCCTCGCCGACGGAAATCCCTGACGCCACGGCGGCCGAAAGAAGGATGCATCATATACATGTAGACTACATGCCCGATTTATCCCAATGGCCCTCCCAATGACCGCCCCAATCTCCACCGCAGTCGGCAGTTTGCGCCATTGAGAGAGAGCGTGGCAGCCTGTGATGCCTCAGCTGTTAATCAAACAGCTGCAGCAAAAACCCACACCACGCCGGCCCATGCCCATTGGCCCCAGAAGGATTTTCGGTGAGGCACTGAAAGTGAGGTTTTTTCCATCGCTGCTAGCTCTCATTCGCTTCCCAGCAGCAATCACCATCATACCCTCCCTCCCTTCCCTCCTCTACCCCACACAATGAGATCCCCCGCAAACGATCTTGTTGTGCTATTTCTATTTTTGTTTCCCAGCATCACGCGGTTGGCATGGCCAGGCCAAGACGGGCACCAGTCGCATTTCATCGCACCCAATCGCCAACCTCCAAGTCGATGATCCCAACCTCTTTACCGCTACCCGAAGAAAAAAAACATGAACACGAGCTGGCTAATGCAAGCCTCGAAATAAGACAAAAAAAATGTGCGAGTAGAGGATGCATCGTATTCACGCGCCATTTGACAAACAAAAATTGAGTTTATCGCATGATCCAAATATGACCGTTTCCAAGCAGATGCGGCCCATATGCATCCCGTCCCAATTGCGGCAGTCCTTGCGCGCCCGAGCTTGAGCTGTCACCATCAATCAAGGACGTAATGGCTGGGTTGCCGAAGCCGCACCGGCGTTTACTTGAGTAACCCGACCAGAAACAAGAACACCTACCACCAACCTCGTCCTTCCCTGCAATGGATGATTAATGGATGATTGCATGTCACTTTAGGCGGAATTCGATCCACACCCACGCGCCAAAGTTATTTCTGACATCAGACATTGCCACTGTTTGGTTTCACATAGCAATAAATATGAGCGCCCATTAACCGTAAACCATGTGCCCAACAGCCAGGGACTCCATGGGAAACGTGGGCACGTGGGTCTGCGCCGCAAGGTTATTATGCACTGTATGCCCACAGTCCTGCTCCGCGCAGCCCCAGACGGACGGTTTTAACGTGAGAGGATATAAGATTTGTACTTCTGGAGACTCTGCCAGGGCCGGTGGAGAGAGCTCTGCAAGGGTGCAATATGGTTAATACTTTGTTGAACAATTCTCCGCCATGCCCAATACCGAAACCGACTCAGGTAGAGACAGACGGGCCATATGCCATGACGATCAATGCATCTTTCGGACAGCTACCCATGCCGAGTTAAAAACCAATTAACCCGGATCGGGCTGGTTACGCGCATACAAGAAAGAGAGGCAGCAAACAAGACACAATCCCACGTTTCATCGCGCCTTGACCATTTTTTATGGATGTAAATTATCTACCTCTTAACTGGGCCAAAAATGCACGGCTTTGTGGGATAATTTAGTGGCGAAAATTCAGGCGCATAAACTGGCCCTCGTAGTTTTCATCTACATCCCACCCAGCGGATTCCGCGCGCCTCCAAGTAGACTTATGCTTTATGGTTAAAAATTCGCAGAGAATTGTAGGCTGACCACCCTCCCTACAGGTTGCTTCGCATCGTCGGTCGGCACGTTTGCCCCGAGCCCACCAAATCCAACCCCTGGATTATTCTGCGCTAGCGGCCTCCCCTAGCAGCAGATGGGGCTGGATCCATTAGTCAACTGTATGGTTGTGCCCTGCCAAGCCATTTTTGACCTTACTGCATCTGTAAGGGGCGAAACTTTCTGGCTTGGGGAGAGATTGCTGCCGTCCCAGAGGAGACAGCCACACGGCATTTCGGATCCGGATAAACTAAGCTAAGCGCCGTCAATAGTACCAACCGCGGGACCGTTTTGTATTGAGCCTGCAACTTCTGCGCCAAGTTTCTCGCCATCGACTTGCTAGCAAGCCGTTGACGCCTAGCTAAATTACAACCATGAGATGATTACGCGTCATACCGTCTACTCATGATCGGTTCATGGCCTGTTCACCGTCTTTGCCATTCAGCCGCAGCGCGTAGTAGCCCGTCCTGTCAGCCTCGCCAAGTTCCGGGGATCGAAATCAACAAATCAACACAACAAGGCCAATCCCTCCCACCGCTTTAGCGCGCTGAACTACGGGTTGATATTGCTGTAGATACCCACTCCGGAAAAGAAACGGATTTACCCTTGATGGGCCTGTAAACCGAGCTAAATAAAAGCATGAATGAATGGGTTGATGAAGTGTTGTTGTGCAGGGTAGGTTACGCCTGCCGAGGTTTCACTGTGCTCCAGTTGCGATAATCACAGCTTACAGAGTTAGAGAAGAGGAAGGAAAATATAAAATAAAAATATGACATCATTCAATTCACGTCTATTTCTATCTATTTAATTATTACCAGTGTATTGTGGGAAGAATAGTGCAAACATAAATTGACAACTGGGTGTGATGTTTTTGGGTGTGTTTAGGTTTAGGCAAGGCGTGAACATACGTTGCCCACGTCATTGGTGCCGCTACTTAGTAACCGAAATCACACTTGCCTCTCTTCTCTCAGTTCCGTCCCCCAGACAGACATTTGACCGACAATATTGTTGCATATAGCGCTATGACTTAGTCCTTCGCACTTGTGGGCTTGACATAGTTGAATTCGTAAGCATTCTGGCACGAGACCGTCAAATTTTTCCCCTCACGAACTGTAATATTTTCACAATTTTGCGATTCACCCAGCATTAAAGAGAGACCGTTGTAGGGAGAATAAAAAGCAAGAAAATTCTCTACTTTTCTGGAGCATTCTGTTCGTCAAAGCCAATTGACCAAAGGAGCGATAATACGTCAGTCGCTTTTCACATTGCACGTGTGTCTTTTTGAGACGTACGAAGTATCATTCCACCAAAGTCAGTCTAGCTTGCGGTAAACCGACTGGAATTAACTAAAAAGTAAAACCTGGATCTATCTCTCTTTTGGGTAATTGGTAGGAATTTGCCTAAAACTTTCTGTCGATCAGGTACCAGCATCAATGTCTCAGGCTTATTTTTACATTGGGCGAAAAAAAAACGGTCATCAGTACCGAACCTCAAGGCACAGGCCCAAGGCACAAATGGGTTCTGAAGAAAAGGCCTTGAATCTACCACCAGTAAATATTGAAGACTCAAAGTTGAGAAGATGGCCACCACAGACCATCGCGACTCAGCCGCAGATAAGCTAGCCTTGTACACTAAACCGAATCAATCACCACAATGGAGCCGGATTTAACCAACAAACGCGAGGCCGGTTGGTCTACCAAAATCTTGGGTGGATTGAAAAAAGGCCAAGGCTCAATAGCCTTGGGTCTCATTTCAGGGGCAATCACAATACGAGGCTAGATGGAAGCGAGTTTGGTAGGCTGACGCTAATCACCAACACGGCCTATCATGTCTCGTTCGAGATGCTGAAACATCCATGCGCTACACCTGGGACAATAACTCGAAGTTCTAGCCTGATTTAATCTTGCGTAAACACGGGTTTTTTGATGCTTGTTGTAAACCAAGTACACCTACGTCATCTCCTTGTCTACATCTGGACTTGGTTCATTTGGCGGCACACTTGCCGGCGACATGTAGAAGACCAATCAAGGCTGAAGTATGAGCGATTTCCTATACTTCAGCTTCGCAAAAATACACACTTTTTGGTCATTTCCCTATCGGTATTTGCTCCATGTTGCGGTGTTGCTTGTAAAAAGGATGCACATCTGAATTGCAGAGACTCTGCTACTTTCTGTATTGGCGTCTGGACAATCAAAGCCATTTTTATCGACTTGAGTGAAATTATATGCAGTATTAAAACTTGCCTCGAGTTTAATTTCCCTGGTCTCATTCATAGTTCGCCACTGAACTCCCTTTGTAAGTACAACAGTGATGTCATGAGACTTTTGTTTGAGAGACAACATATGCCATATTAAATTAGGACGGAACACCTGAAAGGCACCAATAACGAGCATGGATGAAATTGAAATGATTAGTTACTATCACTATGGTTGAATTCCATGTTGAAACAAATGCTTGCAATGTTATTGCAACACAACATCTACATGTTTTGATCTTGTCTCCGGGCGGGGAACAACGGCATTTATATTGACTCTTCGGATTAAATAGAATAAACGAATTTACTTCTGTATTGGCGTTTTATCATTCAAAACCTTTTGTTTTATTTTCTTCCTCCTTTTTCTTTTTTGCGATTCTGCATCTGCTCGCCATCGCAGGATTGGGTGCCCTCAATACATAATTTAGCCCTACTGCTATTTAGAGAGTATACGTATTGATCTAATGGCGCTGATAGTTTAGACATTTTTATTGGAGGTTGTGTCACCTTTACTCAAGGAGGGAGAATCTCAAAAGTATATTCGAAATAATTGTTGTTTAGAGAAGCACTGTTGCTGTTGATTTATTGGGTCCCATTTCAGCACTTAATGTCGTGACCAGCTTCCTCAACATGGCTCTCGTTTTGTTGCCTTTGCCAAGAAAATGAGCTTGAACTCTCAGACTTACTCTACCAGAGTTGGCTCTTTTTGAAGATATGAGCCGTGATCGAAAATATGTATAAAGATCTCAATGTCTTTGGGCGAGTACCGGGGTATTTTATGTATATGTGTCAGGTCATGCATTGCCAGCCACTGCATCCATGAAATTGATCCCATTTATTAAATAAATTCTACTATTGCTGCTTTTAGCACCGTCGAGTTGGGAACGAATGCAAGGGACGGCGCTTTGGTAGGATTTGCCCGTCGCGGAAACTTCCTCCTGCGTTGCTGCTGATGAGACTGCGACCCTATCCTGGATTAACATTTCTACCGTGGTTGGTACTTTTGCAAATGAGGCATTGCTGACCCGCACTAAGATTTTGGGTGTGCGACAACCTTCTTGTAATGTGTAGCAAAGGCTTTAGCTGAGTGTCTGGGTGCATGCTCCTTGGAAGCCTTGGCGGTTTTACAATTGGAAGGATTGAGGAATATGCTTGGAGATGTTTCATTTCTATAATTGTACCAACATTCCTTTATTTATAAAGTAAGCTGTGGCGTGTTCGAGAAATGGGTCGTAAAATGCTTTATTGCTCAATACGAGTCTGACATGTAAGACGGCTGCATGGAGAAACAATTGCCCAGATCTTTGTTGTCAGCCAAGCTGCTTCACTGGTGGAATATTCTATAACGCAATTTCATGCAGTACTACTCTCCACAAAAGAACCATTACGTGTAATATGTGATGGATAAAAACGGACTGGGAGTTGTCATATTTGCAAACGCCTTGTCCGACGTCATCCATATCCGACCCTCATGTTTCTGACTTGGGCTTGTGGACAAGGATGCTGGGGGAAAGAATGCGCCCCAGGGCTAGCCTCGGCAGTGATCATCCCACAAACTGACCGTGTACAGCTATTTTTTATGGCGTTAACTACTGAGCGAGCAACACTAGGCCGCCTAATCGGGAATACCGTGGCCCATTTATCCGATTGGTGAGACGTGTCAGTTGGATAATCCGCCACTCAGCAGCCACTATGGAATACATGACCAATCACTGGCCGGACGACCCGCGTGCTACTGCGTGGCCGAAGTTGATTTTGATCTAGACTTTCGGAGACCATTTCTTTTTCTCCCAATGAACGGAGGGCTGGTAAACCCGAGGCCTGTCTCGCTTGGCCTGCCACTTGTCGCCCAGATTCGGTCGATCAATGCATCCTTGGGCTGCAGGTCTCACTCAATATTGGGTCTCAGAGAGTCAGCTCAGCTGCGACAAACTAACCGCGCAACAAGCTGAAATATTCTGCGACGCATTGTGGCATGGCCTAGTCATTGGTAGTTGCCCAGCGGGATAGAAAATTAGAGATCGGTTGATGAACGGAAATATATCGCGCATTATTGCTTTTTGTCTGTGCATAATGTACTCAAGATGCCGTTGCTCAATTAACCCAACTGGGTAGTGAAATCAATAATTTTGCAGCTAGCCCAAAACTAATTGTTGGAGCGTACAAAATGAAGGCTATAGTTCTAATGGCGTCAATTTCTAGCTCATCGGGCCGTAATATATTATTTTGGCTTCTTTTTTGCCGCGAAGTCATCGCCAAAGTTGTGCGTGATTCTTTGTTATCGGAATGATATCTGAACATTGATCTCACCGTTTGGATCTCCGGAGTCATGTATCTTAGCGACTGGAAAACTGGTGATGGCGGCAAGCTTGGACTCGAAATGTGCCATGTGATCCCAACTTGCTGGCTGGTGGCTGTTCTCGCGTGGATGGTTGGCTCAATCAGGATTTTGAGAGCAAGACCAACGAAGATCATAGCCTTTCTTGACGCCTGATTTTGGGACTAGGCACATTTTTTTTCTTTTTATTCGACTGCATACTGAAACCTATCATTGTTATCGTTCTGGGATGCTGGGTGGGTACAATATCCGGTCAACTCACGATCCGGGTGTATCGGACCTTCTTGGAGCTCATGATTGTTACTTTTAGACCGAAGCAATATGTTTGATCGCCGTAGGATCTACCGTGCCTCGATCGATGAGTTGTAGATCTCGCTCAAGGGTCTGTATCTTGGTAACGCTGGCCAAATCCCTCGACTTTGCATCATGCATCATTAGTGTTGGGCAATTGGCCTACTAGAGTGATTCTAGCCCACCGCCACAGTTGCGCTACAGGCAACTATCAGCGCATGTCTGAGATTTAGTCTAGCGATAAGATTGTCTGCCGTGTTGACACTTCTTATCTTGCATAATGGGCTGGAAACACGGGGAAAATCGTCATCACCCACGTACGCCTCAGAAGGCCTCAGATTGGTTCCATTGGACCAAGTAAAGTCTGAGATTGAGCAATTTTCGCGACACGTGGACTCCAACATTCTGAAGGGCGACGTATTATCAATTGTACCAAAATTGTGAAAGATGTCAAAGCTAATACTTTTCCCAAAGTAGATTGGTGTATAGTCAAGATGCAGGGGCTGGCTGTGGAAACTGGACCTGGACCTGGACCTTTGATATAAAGTGGCGTGCGCCCAGTTTATGAGGCGTCGTGGAGTTTGTGACTTTAGAGCTGAAAACTTACCGACTTTTCTGAAAACCTGGCAAATTTCCTATAAATTACCCCTACTGAACTTCTCCCTCTCAATTAAGTGACTAAACCATACGTTTGCTGCCATGGTGACGAAATCCCATTCCAAGACGCTCACCTCGAGCTTGAGAAGTTCCAATGTGATAAGGGAGGTAACGGTTACTACCGAGACAACGCCACTGCTTCAAGATGCGGTATCGGCCGTCATTGAAGAAATCGACAACAAGATTGACGTGATCAAGACAACCTGGCAGCAAGAGACTAGAACAATCATCTGCTCTGCGTTACCCCTTGTCGTCACCTTTTCATTCCAATATCTTATTAATATTTCGGGAGTTTTTGCTGTAGGGAGAATTGGGGCATTGGAGTTGGGCGCTGCAAGTTGTGAGTAAAGGTTGTGAAGTGTATGAAAGATTGCCGTTGCTAACTATGAATAGTGGCTGTAGTGACTGGCAATGTCACATGTAATCTTTTGATCCAGGGAATAGCAACTGGCCTTGATACCTTGTGCGCACAAGCATACGGTTCAGGGCAGAAACATTTGGTTGGGATCCATTTTCAGCGAATGGTCGCTTTCATTCTCCTATGCCTTGTACCTTTGATGACTGTTTGGTGGCATAGCGGTATCATTCTGGAACGAATGATCCCGAACCCCAAGACGGCAGAACTAGCGGGCCTATATCTGAGAGTCATGATCTTGGGCAGTCCCGCCTTTGCGCTCTTCGAGTGTGGAAAGCGTTTTCTGCAAGCTCAAGGTATCTTTCACGCTACAACATACGTACTGCTTATTGCTGCTCCATTTAATGCCTTGATGCTATGGCTTTTCATCTGGAAACTCAACTGGGGTTTTCTTGGTGCACCTTTTGCCGTGGTCATAACGCAAAATTTTATGGCTGTGCTTCTGTTGCTATATGTCTTGCTCGTTGATGGATCTCAATGCTGGGGGGGTTTTAGCAGGAAGGCTTTTACGCACTGGCGTAAGTTTCTTTCACCCAAGTCGAATTCTGCTGACCAATCTATAGGACCAATGCTGGCTCTATCACTTCCTAGCATGGCGATGCTTGTGGCGGAATTCTCTGCAGGTGAAGTTTTGACTGTAGCATCTAGCCATTTTGGTACATATCAATTGGCAGCTGAGAGTTGTCTTGTGACGATTGGAACTTGTGCTTATTTTATTACATTTCCAATCTCTGTTGCCTCTTCAACTCGAGTCGCAAACTTGATTGGTGCTGCAAGCCCCGAAGCGGCGAAGACGTCCGCAAAAACGGTTTGTCCGCCCGTTGTTCGATGATAGCACTAAACTGACCTTCAAAGTCCATAGTCATTGCTTTGATACTTGCAGCTCCCGTTGTTATCACCATGGCGGTAGCAAGAAAACAGATTCCATACCTGTTTACAAAAGACATCGAAGTAGTTCGCCTCACCGTTCAGGTGATGCCTCTTATGGCTGGGCTGCATGTTTTTGATGCTATGGCAGCATTGTCCCAAGGACTTTTGAGAGGAATCGGATGGCAAGAGTTTGGAGGATATGCCAGTATAGCAGTATACTATGCCATCGGCATTCCCATCTCCTTCGGCGCTGGATTTGGACTCGGATGGGAGCTCAATGGCCTATGGAGCGGAATAGGAGCTAGTCTATTCCTGTGAGTTGAAACAGAGTCAACGATTGATAAGGTACTGATTTTTGTACAGTCTTGCTACTATTGAGTTTTGGTGGCTTTGGCGCTCCGATTGGGATAGTGCGGTCGATGCTGCCGCTGAGAGGAACCAACAAGGCTGACCGAGGCCTTGCTTGGATATTGACAAATCAGCTCAAATATTATTTGGAATATGCTCCTATCCGAAAAAACTGCTAATTGATTGGTATCTGCATGGAGCTTTGCGAAGAATGGCAGTCTGAATGGATGGTTATTTCAAAAGGATGGTGACTGGTCATACTTGAGAAAGATATATGTGCCTTGAAGTTTAGGAAGAAGGTTTATGGAGCTGAGAGATTATTTATAAGGATGAGATGTTGGGTTGTTTCTTAAATTCGCTCGAGATATTGAATTACTCATGCATATTAATGCTAAATCAGCTAGAAATCTAAGGATATCTTAAAGCCAATAAGGATACTAGGTTGCACTTTATCAACCATGAGGAAATGTTGAACCCTATTCAATTGTACGATCAGTTATTGACGCACTATTTGTTTCAAGGCGAGGTAAATGCATTGAAATCGATCACCATTCTAAGCGTGAACAATACCAGTAGGTTGATAACCATCTCTAGATATATTTGGCCTAAGACTGTAATTTTGGAAATACAAAATTATGGCGTTATGCCATAATCTTAACAACTACTGCTTAACAGAGACCTGGATTATATCTTAAAAATTGTGTTGAGTGGTATGGTTTGGTTTGTCGTTACCCAAGACTGAAAAAACCTTTCTTCAGAGCTGTTGACCGTCTTGGTAATTTTTGACATGATCAGCCAATTATTATCATGAGATGCGTCGATCCTTACATATCAAGTTGAAGCCTTGGAATATTTCATAGGTCCTTGGATGGAAATCTTTTTGAGAATTCTTCCGTTTCATCGTCTCCATTTGAAAATTCCCACCCACCATCAAGTCCATTTTCTAGACCCCCATCTACAAGACGGAAACCTCTAGGGTTGGACCATGACCAGCGTTCGATATTTGGTTGATAAACCCACCATGACATCCAGCACATTGCAGATTTATCTGACATTGCTTCCACACGTGAATCTTTGAGCGTTACAGCTGTGACACCGAGTTTCCTGATCAGCGTAACGGATTCAACTCATCCTTGTTCAACTGCTGCTCTGTCAGGAGATGTTGAAATTGCGCCGAGCGTGAAAGTAGTGTAATTAGGTAAATAGAGATATGATAGCTGAGAGGCGATGTCGGAAATAGGCATAGAGTCATCAGCTAATAGCTTGACAAGGGAGGCATAAACTGCTACCAGGGCGTTGGCGGCACAAGTAACATTGACCATTTTGAAGCGAGGATAAATCTTGAGATTAAGCTTCTTGAAATATGAGCAAAATTTCTCTAGTTATGTGCGCGCTGGTGGACTTTCTTACTTTTATTAGCCGACATACCACACTTTATTCATGATTACTCAGAGTCTGACCATAGTCTTGGCGGATGCACGCCTGAAGATCTGATTACACTGGATATGGGTTATGTGGTTTGACATCTGAGCTCACGTAATATTGTTGAACGAGTGGCAACACATCGGTGTATCGGCGATTCCTGTTTTGCGATAGTGGTTGTGGTTCTTTTGATTCATGCGTCTTGGGCTTTCTCTCAACTTGATTTAACCGTCTGACTAGAGACACGTTTGTGCAACGTGCCATTGCAAACATGTTAGAACGTCAGTATGGGCCCACTTCGGACACACGGAGAGATTTTGAGTGAAGCGAGATTTGCCGGAGGGCGCCTTGAGGCAGTCATTGTGGTGTGGGTTGGATTTAGGTTTGTTAAAATGGCTCTAGTAGTGGTAATAACATACTAGTCAGTATTTCCAAGCAGATAAATTAAGGAAAACCTGAGTCTACTGGGTATTCGACTATTGATAAAATGCTTGACTGACTTGAATAAGGTGAGAAATGTAGAATTGAAGATTTGTGGCACAAGGGACAGATCGACGTGAGGTTTCACAGAGCGTGTGTTTCAAGTGCCCGGGCCAAGCACTCAACTCCCCCTCTCTATTCTATTTTTTTTTAATTTTTATTTTTGTTTAATTAATTAATTATTTATTTTGGAGAGCAGGAATCTCTTTAATTTGTTTGATGATGTTTGGGTCAAGCAGTGCCAACTTTGCCCCCGACACTGCGTTAACAACAAAAGAAGGTTAAGAAAGAAAAGTAGACGTTGCAGAAGCATCAGATAATTGAGGGAATGATGGCCGATGATTAACGAGGTATCAGTCTAAATTCTCTTTGCCGGTGGCAAATTATGCTTAATACTCTGCACAACATCCCCATATTTTTGTGTGGATTTTTCTGATGGATCAAGGGAACTTTTTTGTCCAACTTTCATTTAAATCCACATACATGCATGATATGTTGGTTATTTTTGCCAAGTCGCTTGAAAGTCCGCAGTGGCGGAGATTGACGGAATTGAGTACTAATTCCGGATCGGCGGCTACGAAAACCATGTTTCTATCGCGTGACCCCATAGATGACATGGAGAAATCTGACAACACCCAGCAATTTTCGGTCTGAAGGCCACTCTCGGACCTGTCGGAGCCCTTTTTATTGCCGAAATATTTGTATTTTCGAAGTGAAATCGACTAGTAATTCACGGGCTGTTGATTGACACCGCTCTGAACTCCGCACAAAGGTTCGTAGTCGCTGATTGACTATTTTTCTTTTTCAGGTATTTACATCTCAGATGCAACAATATCTATCTAAGGTCGCTTTAACAAATATTAAGGAGTTGTTGACTGGAAAATCAGTATGTAGGCAAAAATAATTATACTACGCCCAATGAGCACCAGGCGACTCAACCTAAACACTGACTGAATCAGTGCAACTGGAAACACTCAACTCCAACTTTTAACAAACGGAAATAATTAACTCAATAATGTATCCACTGTCGTTTAAAATTTTCGGAATTTGGGAACGCCACTCACCGAATGAGGAAGGCATGCCGAGGGACTTCAACTCCGTCGGACAGTTCATTGTGGATAGTTTCCGCTTTGCACGCCTTTCGCAGGAGAGATTGAAACAACTTAAAAGCAACATTATGCCAGAAAATAAAGATGTTGAATAAAGAAACCTTTATAGCGATAGCCTAAAAAGTAGACTACGAGTGTCTCGAGGAACGCGTTTGGCTAGTATTCATTTTCAACCAACAATAACAACAAACACTTGAACAACTACATCATGTCAAAATTTTCTCTCGACTTCTCAAAATTCCACAATGTTGTTGATGGGCAACTGAAGAGTACGGAAAAGACGACTCACAACCTGAATCCATCAACACTCGAGCCGAACCCGGAGGTTCCGGTTAGTTCGCTTGAAGATGTGGACCATGCTGTGAAGGTGGCACAGAAGGCAGCTGTCACTTGGGCGAATGTTCCGATCGACGAAAGGAGGCAAAAAGTGAAGTGTTTTGCAGATGCTATTGAATCACTAAAGGGGGAATTTGCGATCATGCTTGTTAAGGAACAGGGGAAGTCGGTATGTATTTTGATGAACTGGACTCAACTGCAGCTGACAAAAAGGTCAGATTCATGTTGCACGGATGGAAATTCTTGCAGCACTTCAAATCATCCGTGGGATGGCGGACTTGCCGTTTGGCGAAGATGTAACGGAAGATCAAGGGGGTCGTCGAGTCGTGCGATATGTACCAATCGGTTGGTCATTTTCTCGTTGTTTTTTTATGTAACTAACCAAAGTAGGAGTTTCTGTTGGAATTGTGCCTTGGAACTGTAAGGTACCAAATCCCATATGCGGAAACATTACTGACCAAGCATAGTTCCCATATCCATCGGTTTGTGCACCATTCAAACACTGGAGATGCATACTTATGGTCCTAGCCTGTTTTAAAATTGCACCTGCTCTCATCACTGGCAATGCAATTATTATTAAACCTTCGTAAGCGATTCTTGGCATATATGCTGAAGGAGTGCTAACGATCAGGCCCTTTACTCCTTACTGCAACCTCAAACTGGTAGAATTGGGGCAGCAGATGTTCCCCCCAGGCGTGCTCCAGGCTTTGAGCGGCGATGATAACCTTGGACCTTGGTTGACTTCCCATCCTGGAGTAGGAAAGGTGAGCTTTACTGGTTCTGTCGCTACGGGAAAGCGTGTCATGGAGTCCTGCAGCAAGACCTTGAAGCGGGTTACCTTGGAACTGTAAGCACTCCGAGAATCTGTCATGAAATATTCTGACAAAGCAGTGGTGGAAATGATGCAGCTATTGTGTGCCCTGATGTCGACCTGGAGACAATGGTACCCCAGGTACGCAGAGGCCCCGGAAATATTGTCATGATAACTGACAACTAGTAGATCATCGCATTTGCATTACTCAACTCTGGACAGGTATGCCATCTCCAAGCTTGTATGTGCTCTATTCTGATCAACCCAGACTTGCATCGCAATCAAGCGCATCTATGTGCATACATCCATCTACGACGATTTTCTGGCTGCATCAATCGCGGTTATTCGACAAATGACGCTCGGCGATGGTCTTGATGAAAACACAAAGCTTGGGCCTGTCCAGAACCCACTCCAATACGAGCGAATCAAGAACCTCTTGGCTGACATTCAAGAAAATAAACTCAAAGTTGCAAATCCTGACGCTACGAAAGCTGATGCGCCAGGTAAAGGATACTTTATCCACCCTATTGTCGTAGACAATCCGCCCGAACAATCCCGTATCGTACAAGAAGAGCCATTTGGTACGTGACTCCCATCTGTGGCCATTTAAGCGCTCTCCTTTGGTCTTTTACTTTTCTTTGAGAGTGCTCATTGGCTTGCGTTCACTGCTGCTTTCCCCGGGTTATCATATCGAATCAACTTATATTGATATTTGACAGGTCCGGTATTCCCTATTCTAAAATGGACGGATGAAGATGATGTCATTCGTCGCGCAAATGATGTCGATGTTGGGTTGGGTGCCTCGGTTTGGACGACCGACATGGTGCGCGCTGAGAGAATTGCAAGGAGAATTGAGGCAGGCACCGTATGGGTCAACAAGCATGCAGATCTCCACCAGAGCTACCCCTTTGGCGGACACAAGTCGAGTGGGATTGGCGCTGAACTGGGAATTGAGGGTTTGAAATCATTTTGTAACGTTCAGACATTGCACCTGGGATAATGGCCAGATTTGTGTGGAGTGGACTGCAGTATTATGAGATCGTTGTTAAAAAAAAGACACTGCAATGTTAAGAGCTCATGTGGAGCAGTGTGTATGCTTGTGAGCCCTGGCTTTTCTGAGAAAGTCTTATGCTGAAAGAGGGATGCAACTAAAATGGACAGATATTTCATGCCAACCAACAGTTTTCATCAAATCTATGACCCCTTGTCAGTGCCACCAAGACGACCAGGCCCAGCACAAATGGCAAAGAACAATTTGTTCCATGGGTCTAGGAAATTCCAGCTACAGATCCTGATACTAAAGGCGGGGGAAGCTCGTGTGTTCTCAATAAAGCTGGTTTGAATGAAAGAAGAAAGGCGAAGGGGAATTTGGGAACTTTCCCGTACAGAGAAGTTCCACAGCGGGGCGGAAATCGCGGGAGGAGTTTTCTCAGTTATGAATGAATCACGCGTGTCCCAAATATTCTAGGTAGATCTTTCTCACCTGACATGCTCCCGCTGGCCAAGTAGAAATGATATTTTAGATGCTTTTGTTTGGAGGCTTAGTGCTAAGCCCTGATGGACCAACGCCACACCGCAATCACTGGTCTAGTTAAGACTAGCCTGTCCCATGATAGTGGCTCGAGTCAGGGGATCTCCTGACTACACAAGCCCCAGAAAACGGACCGGCCCAACCTGTCTGGTCGTCTAACACAGGCCGTTTCAGCGACTAGAGCCATTGTAGCCAGGTTTGTTTATTGCGACCTGAGCTAATGTAGACAGAACTGAGCTTCATCTGTGCCAGGTTCTCGATTCAACTGGCATCGTGCGAGGGAGCAAATTTGCATGTTTAAAATTTCTCCGTAGCTAGGACAGCGATTTGGTTCAAGCTTCGTGTGTGTAGTCTCTAGGCTTAATGACGTTCGCCATCTTCGCTATGACTAGATCAAGCTCCTTTCCCCACACCGACCGATGCAGTGGCGCCAACGGAAGCACCCCAACTACCCTCTCAAAGTCTTTGTCCACTGGCTTTGAGCAAGAAGCCATCGAGGTCATAGCCCGGGCGGGCATCTAGTGGGTCTTAGACACCACCACTCCGCTGGTAAGGCCGGCCAACGGGCGCGTTACGCCACCGACGAACATCGGGATTGTTGCAAGACGTGGTTCCCAGTATTTTTCAAGTTTTACTTCGGATCCTCGGCTGCGATGGCTGAGTCAGTTTACTTCTAAGGCTGAATCTTTTTTTTTTTTTTTTTTCTTTTTTGTGATAGATGTTGATTAACCCAATTTAATTGGTAGAAGAGATGCTGAGTCTGTGCCTATAGACCAATACTCGCTTTATGTTGGGATCCGAAGATAGATGATTTCTTTTTGCAATGTGGATAAAATGATAGGCTATGGTGCTTGAAATGCGCCCCTTGCAGGATCTGGACCGCGGAGTTGCCATAGCCATTGAACGTTTCAGCTGGCAAAGCAGCCATTCCCCAACACTCGGGGTCCTTTGGGCCAACTTTGTCCCTTGTCTACTAGAGTCTAGAGCATCTATCACCGTATGACCCCTGTACGGCTTTGACTAAAATGTCAACTAATGGTTGACGGCTTGGCGCGCCAGAATGGAATACGTACGGCAAACCAATCATGGGCGACTGTGTCGGTAAATCGGCTTCGGTGCACGTGGAACGGCCTGGATCTCAGCGGCTTCCGGCCCCTCCGCATTAGCTTGCAGTGAACTAGGCTTGAAGCTAGCAAGGCACATGGTATCTTAATCAAGGAGCCAAGAGTTTGGAAACTCGATTTTGCATCGGCAACCAGCCGTGAAATTTTATAAACCCCCCTCATCGCTCGTTTCTAGCTTTTGCTCAGACTCTCCATCAATCAACAGGTCACAGAACCTTGGTCATTCTTTTTTCCCTTTGGGTTGGCTAAACCCGTCCTTTCTTTTGGAATCCTGTTGTCAAACTCATACGGGACTACAATGCTTCTCAAATATCTTACCCTCCACTCTCTCTTTGCTCTCGGCACCGTTGTCGCAGCCGTCCGCCCACGAGATTATGGAGGACTGATTTGCAACAGCGGTTACGTCATATCCAGCGATGGCAAGAGCTGTGTGTGCCCAGCTGGAACGACTGAAAGCTATGGCACCTGTGTGAGCAAGTGCCCTGCCGGAACAACCTATGGCCAGTCCACTCAAAGGTGTATATGCAACAACGCCAGCAGTGGATTCGTTTTATCCCCTGATACAAACACTTGTGTCTGCCGTACAGGCCAGGAGAATGTCGGCGGCACTTGCGTTCCCCAGTGCCCTTCTTGTGCTCCTCGCGACGCCACCAGTGGTAAATGCACATGCCCCAACACTGCTCAAGGTTACAGCCTGAGCTCTGATGGTTCAAAGTGCGTTTGCCCCACTACTATGGACGATGTCAACGGTTCTTGTGTTGCAAAATGTCCCACATATGCTCCCCGCGATGGTAGCGGAAAATGTACTTGCTCTAATGCTAGTCAGGGCTACATCTTGAGCTCTGATGGTTCCAAATGTGTTTGCCCTACGACCATGGACGACTTTAATGGCTCCTGTCTGCCCAAATGTCCAACATACGCTCCTCGAGATACCACCAGTGGCAAATGCACGTGTGCAAATGCTAGTCAGGGTTACAGCTTGAGCTCTGATGGATCCAAGTGCACTTGTGCCAGCAACATGGATGATGTCCACGGTTCTTGTGTGCCTCAGTGTTCTTCCTATGCTCCGCGAGACGCTACCAGCGGGAAGTGTACATGCTCTAACGCTGCTCAAGGTTATAGCTTGAATTCCGATGGATCTAAATGCGTTTGCCCCAGCACAATGGACGACTTCAACGGTTCCTGCTTGCCAAAGTGCCCGTCCTATGCCCCTAGGGACGCTACCAGCGGCAAGTGTACCTGTTCCAATGCTGCCCAAGGCTACAGCCTCAGCTCGGATGGCTCTAAGTGTGTCTGCCCATCCGGCATGGACGACTATAACGGCTCTTGCATCCCGCAGTGCCCTTCCTGTGCTCCCCGAGATGCTACAAGTGGCAAGTGTACCTGCCCCAATGCCGCACAGGGCTATAGCCTTAGCTCAGACGGCTCTAAGTGTGTCTGCCTCACTACAATGGATGATTATAATGGTTCTTGTGTACCCAAGTGCCCTTCTTATGCTCCTCGCGATACCACCAGCGGCAAATGTGTCTGCTCCAACGCTGCAAAAGGCTACAGCCTCACCTCTGACGGCTCTAAGTGCGCCTGCCCATCTAATATGGATGACTTTGGTGGTTCGTGTGTGCCACAATGCCCGACTGGTACTGCTCGAGATACCACCAGTGGACAGTGTGTGTGCAACAACTCGAAGCAAGGCTATTACCTTCCTACTGGTGGCAACAAGTGTGTGTGCCCTTCATCCATGGATGATGTCAACGGCTCATGTGTTCCTCAATGCCCCCCCAACACCACTCGCAACAGCAGCGGTACCTGCATCTGCAATAACTCTGCCAACGGATATATCCTATCCGGCACCTCGTGTGTGTGCCCCACATCCATGGAGACCGTTGGCGGAGCCTGCGTTCCCAAATGCCCCTCTGGAACCACTCGGGATTCCAACAGCGGCAAGTGTGTTTGCAACAACGCTTCCTATGGGTATGGGCTTTCTAGGGACGGTACTTGTGTTTGTCCTTCCACCACCGACCAAGTGAATGGAGCTTGTGTTCCAAAGTGTCCCTCTGGAACAACTCGAAACAACAGCGGCGTCTGCGTCTGCAACAACGCTGGCAGCGGCTACTGTCTATCTTCAGACGGTTCTAAGTGCGTTTGCCCCGCTGATACCAATGAGGTTAACAGTGCTTGTGTCCCTAAGTGCCCTTCCGGAACCTCGCGTGATTCTTCCAGCGGCAAATGTGTGTGCAACAACTCTAAGCAAGGCTATGTACTGTCTTCTGATAGCAAATCTTGCGTCTGCCCCGCAGGCACTGATGAAGTCAACAGCGCTTGTGTTCCTAAGTGCCCTTCTGGAACCACTCGCGACTCATCTAGCGGAAAATGCGTATGCAACAACTCCAAGCAGGGTTATGTCCTATCTACTGATGGTACCTCTTGCGTCTGCCCTACAGGTATGACTGAGTCCTACGGCACCTGTGTCACCAACTGTCCATCTGGAACCACTCTCCAATCTGATGGCAGCTGCAAGTGCAAGAATGCTAGCAATGGCTATATATTCTCCAATGGGCAGTGCGTATGCCCGGCCGGAAAGGATGAAGTGAACAACTGCTGTGTGGCCGCATGCGGGACTGGAATGGTTCGCGTGAGTGGTGTGTGCGTTACAGACTGTGGTAACGATGCTACCTGGAACGCTCGCCTTCAGTATTGCGTCTGCAATAACAAGGGCCAGGTTTACGGCAGCGATACGCAGAGCTGTTCATGCCCTAGTGGCCAGTCATATGACAGTGGCTCTCAGAGCTGCAAGAGTTCTAGTAGCTACGGATATGGTAGTGGTTCTTCTGGCGCATATGGTAGTGCTTCTGGATCTGGCAGCAACTCTTACAGCTCCGGTATTAGTTCTGGCTCTTCGAGCAATTATGGACCCTCCGGTGGCTCTTACGGCTCTGGAAGCGGTTCCTCGGGTTCATCAAACAACTATGGACCTTCCGGTGGATCCTCCGGAAGCTCCTATGGTGGAAATGGCGGCAAAAGCGTGAAAGGTTTGTTGAACTATTTCAATGGGTTCCTCAAAGGCTTTGGCTGGTTTTGATGAAGCGAATCTACTCACCCTCCTTATGAATTCTAACATGCAAATATTATTCGATGTATAATATTAATAAAGTACGTTCTTTGATCTGTATATATTCTACAATAATATTTTAGTTAATTTACTGGTTTAATTCAGTTTTTACTGCGATCGCGGGAATTGAAGGGCTCTTGGAATGTAAGACATCCTGTTCCTCCTCTCATCAGGGAGGCAGCCCTCAGCATGGCAAGCGGGGCGAATGGCTTCACTGAACCGTGGAATTGATTTAACATTTCACAGCCATTCATTAACCAAGCTGAAAAAAATAACAAGCATAATCTGTTGTAGTATCTTTATGAGAAGCCTCACCTGCTTGAATGTCCCCGGACCGTGGTCGAAACAGAGGGTCGCTGCGAAAAAAAAAAAAACCTTTTGCTCATATTAATCACCAATAACAATAAAGACCCGCAAATTCCTCAAATACAGTTTTGGTTTCTTGTCCTGTCTCGAGCAATCTATAGGTTACACCATGTGGAGTATATTCAACGCCCAGCATGAATGAACGTTTATACCCAGTCCTCCCACCTAGCCTCTCTTATAAAGTCGCCGCCAAATACGTTTGGATTCTGGGCGCCCTCATATGCGAGAATGTTCCCAGCCGCGCATTTTGTAAACGTGACTTTGGGCTGTGCTTGGTAAAATTCGTCGAATTCTGAGGCCATAGCATCATTTAACGTCTTCACCTTGCCTTGTGGATGCAACTTTTGCCAGGGTCTAGTACAAACCCAACCACTGCACCCTTTGAGGGTCATGAGTAAAGCGTCAAGCCTCGACTCCAATCTTTGCACAGACCATTTTCCAACCTGCCGTGCGGTTTGGAAAATGTTGTTCATTTGATATGGATCCACCTGCAAGAATTAGAATTGAGCATAGTTGAACTCTTAGTACGTACAGTCATGTCATAGAGCTCATGCTCATTCGTACACCAGACCGTATACATGAGATTATAATCATTCCCAATGACTCGGACAGTCTTGTACGTATTATTAAGTGCGATTACTAGATTTGTTAGCTGCATCTGCATATATTGAGATTGTACTTACAGCCTCCCGCAGTATCTATCGTTGAACTAGACACAAGTCCAGGACCCGTGTTTCCGTATTCGCCCTCTACTAGATTATTGCCCCAAAACTCAACATTGACGTGTTCATTTGCTCTAGCATTTACTTGACCATGGACCGGGATTGGCTCTCCATCAAAGTCTGAATGAAGTGGAATGCCAGCTAGATCGAATATGGTGGGCACAATGTCCGTGTGGGTTGTGGGATAATCGACCACTTGACCTTTAGGAACTCCTGGGCCTCGAATAAAAAATGGTATATTGATATCCTCCTCGATGCCGCACGCTTTTCCAGGCCCGATCCGATGTTGACCAATGTGAAACCCGTTGTCTGACGTGTACATAATGTAGGTGTTGTCCAGAATTTCGGGTCGAGCATGAAGCCAAGCCATAACGGTGTCGACTAAGTCATCAACTGCTTGCAAAGCTTGGATACGCTTTCGGTAAAAATCATCAAATGAATCAATGGCTGTTTTGTTCAACATGTCGAGAGACTTGATCCAACTGGCACCGCTGCTCTAATAAAAGTGTTAGTTAGGCGTCACTATTTCAGATCTTTTACTTACTACGGTAGGATTAAAATTTGGTGTTCTGGGAACTTTGAGATTTGGGAAGAGCTCTGAATGTCTATCTGCGGGAACAGGGGCAGTGAAGCTGACAGAAACCTCCCCGTCAGGATGAGTGTTCATTATTGTCTGGCCATGTGGCCCGATTGGCGTGATGCCAAGGAAAAAAGATCCTTTGGCCGCCTCAGCTTCATTGAGAAATCCGATCGCATTAGAAGCTATCAAATCTGTTGAGTAAATTCCGGGGTTGTTTTTAGGAGGGTCTCGGTTACGCTGCGTTGTTGAATTGTAATATATGTAAGTTCCAGGGTCAATCAAAACTTGACCAGTTAGCAGATGTGTATGATTAAGATACGTCAATAACTTACAATCAGTTCCATTCCATCCTTTGGGATAGGGTTTGTTGTATGTTGTTGTGGAGTGGTCATTCATTAATTTTCCCGTATAATAAGTATTGTAGCCAGCCTCCTGGAGCCAGATAGGCAAATACTTCTCATTCCATCCGTTTGATACAAATCCTGTGTACCCCCCTGTTTGATGTTAGCCGGGAACGCGCAACGGGGAAAACATTTACCATAAGGCGGTGTCAAGGCAGTCACGTTGGTGTTGTGTGCCGCCTTGCCTGTGAGAAGTGACACGCGAGAGGGACAGCATTGAGAAATAGTACAAAAGTGTTTTCGAAAGAATGTCCCCTGTTTTTTAAAGTGAGTTTGTACGGCTGGCTGATAATCCAATGAATTAAGGTGCAAGTCTTGGTCGTCTGCCATGATGAATATAAAATTTGGCTTGTCTTTGTTTGAGTTCAATCCCTCGCCCAAGGCTCCTCTTGCCAAGACGAGTAAGGAGAGTCCATTATAGAACATGAACTTTGGAACGGAGAGTTTCATGGCTAAGCCGGCAACAAATGCAAAAGATTTCTTGTCATTGAACACTAAGATAGTAATAAAGCAACACATTATTCTTATATAAAGCGAGCTTTCGGAATTGCCGCTTTTCCAAAACTATTACCAACTGAAGCGTGCGGTATATCCGAGAGGAGAAACATAGCCTTTCCCTGAGTGATCATCTCACATCTCCGTTCTAGTGTCCACAATCCGCGCCCATATTTAAAATGCACCCCGCACTTCCCGTGGATAGCTTTGTAGTTCAGGCCGGGGGTTATGCGGGGATCGGCTCCCTTGGACCCTGGACCCCAGACCTGCCTATTACGCTTATAATGTAGGGGGCAGGCAAAGTGTGGGTTTAAACTCCAGTCTCTCATTCGCTACAAATACGGACTATGCTTGGGAATTATTTGTTTGAGTTTATTGAACTTAATGTTTATAGGTATGACTAAGAATATCCTTGTGAGTTGAATGCAACTTTGCTGCCGTGCTCCCGAGATGCAGAGTCTGGACCTAGGTCTTCATTCCGATCGTGACGATCACATCTCCATTCACTCTGAAATCTTGGATAAATTCAAACAATAATGGTTGCATAAACGTCCCGGTGGGGGTCTCTTCCGGGTCAAGAGAGAAGAGTGCCGGTGGGGGGTATCACGGATGTCGGCGATCCCGGCAGGTGGGCGGGGTAGAGTCATATGTCATGTCCAGCTTTGATGGATTCTTCGGTTTTGATTACGCGACATTGAAAGAGTCATTCTGTCATGTCTTCCCTACTACTATAGTAGAGAGGCTCAAAATGGAATAGGCGTAGTACGTTATCAATGATTAGCGACAACCGAGGCCGATGAGCGGGGGCAATTTAGACGGCACTTGTTGAAAAATATCAGAAGTAAGTAGACTAGTGAAACAGAAAACTTTTTTTGAGGTATTTCTGTCTGCGTAGAGTCAGCATGGCTGACAAGAATCTGGTTACACGAGTGAGTACACGGAAAAAGCCTTTTTCTTGTCTTTTTTTTTTTTGTTTAAGTAGTTCGTATAAAGATGCTGATAACATTTCACATGGTATTTCTAATCTGGGAATTCTCGGTTAAGAAGGCCCCCCATTATTATGTTCATATCTTGACCCTCCTTTGGATATGTTGTATCAAACTCCAGACGACATCCGTGACAAGTGTGAATGCCCCATCTTACTCGACATCTAAAACTGACTCGGGATGGAAATCAAACATAACTGCAAGCGATTTGCAAGTAGCACGGCGCCAATGTGATCAGCCCTAGAACTTAATACGGTTTAATCACTTGTGATGTTGGCATCGTGGATTTTGGTCAAGGTATCGGCGAATGTCAACTGGGCGACAAAATGGAGAGATCAGTCGGGGTGGTGGGTTGGCTGCCCTCAATAGCTAGCTTATGCTGTTTTTAGGCCAATCATCCGCGTCCATACACGTCACAACCCGCTTGCATTTGCCCTCCGAAAAAAAAAAGTGCTGCTGTATGAAATAAGACCATAAATTCTCAGGTAAAAAGACAGGTCCCAGAGGGAGTCGAACCCTCGCTGGCGGAATCAGAATCCGCAGTCATAACCGTTAGACCATGGAACCGTGCTGCGGGTGAATTTACTTGCAAATTTCATCACCTCAGACTCCGAGCCTTCGACTGGGTATTGTCCAGTTAATTGGATATCAATATGCTGCGATTTTGAAATATA
This sequence comes from Calonectria ilicicola, assembly GCA_020809705.1. NCBI lineage: Eukaryota > Fungi > Ascomycota > Sordariomycetes > Hypocreales > Nectriaceae > Calonectria > Calonectria ilicicola. The sequence continues at coordinate 204,459 of CP085828.1, read as the reverse complement.
GCCATAAAACGGGTCAAAAACTCATCTCTTGAGAGACTTGAGCTGCATTTAACTACCGTTATCGGCCCGTGCACTCACTGCATCAGAATGACTTGCCCAAGCGCATCTCACCACTCCCTATTCTCCGCAAAGTAACAGTAAATTACAATTTTTCAGTGATCATATCGGATCGTAAATTGATTACGAGACTTCTGCATGCTGTTCTCGGCTATGGGCCTCTCGACATCGATGTAAGACAACCTCATCGTCACTCTGCCCAATCTCAAGACGCGATTCAACTCCACTCAATGGAACTCCGAATTTACGGGCCATCCCAATCAGAGTTGATGGCTTGCCAGCGACGCCGTGCTCTGCCATAGGCTCGTTATTGCGCAATCGCCCAGAACACTCGCTTTCACTATTTTGAGCACTGATATGCCACCTATCATATAGTTGGACGAAAAACGGCAGACAGACAGGAACTCCGGTGCACATCAAAGCGATCGCCAATTCTCCTATTCCAGCAAGCGCTGCCGCCACACTCGTTCCTATTTATGATCTTAGATTGCATGTCCTGAAAGTTATTTAGAGGATACGACGTACTCAGCATGGTGTCAGGATTTGCCAATACTTTTATTGTGGTTGATCGTACAATCCCACACACACCACCGCTATAACGGCATTAAGTCGGCATGTCATCGAAAATTACTGCATAGAGATGGCTCACAGGGCACCTAGGCTAAGGCTAAAGACAACCAAAATCTTGTCGCGACGTCTAATGTTGGTGTTCCATATGATAAGCCACGGGAATAATGCAAAAAAGAAGTCGGCCAATACATAAAGACCTAGTTTGTCAACGTTAACATGCTCGCCTTGCACCAGATGCTGCTATCAAGTCAGTTGTTCGGCATGGAAATCCCCTACCTGAAACCACATAAATTGAAGGGATAAACCTGTTTTGGCAGCGGCCTCCTTGTATTCGACGATCCCAATGATATGCGACCGGTGTGCAGTCGGTCCAAAAAAATGCCATGGCGATGGTCGAAGCTACAGCCAGGATATTTATGGCACCCCATATCACCAATTTTTGCCAACGCTCCTGGAAAATGCGGAGCAGGAATAGTCCAAGTGAAAATCGGACAACAAATATTCCAGTACTGACAACCATTATGCCGATTGTCTCGTAAAACAGCGCCTTGGCAGTATCACCACCGGGTGGAGTATATGACTGACCAAAGCCATAGTATGATGAGAGGGTAATGAGAATGCTGGTAAATAAGAGCAATGCCTTTGTAATTTGTCAACAGCGATATTTGTGAACAAAAAAGCACAATGAGCACCCACAAAAGCGATTACGAACGTCACATCATCAAGCCCAAATGAATGCCCAAGAGCAATGCGGTTGTGGATGCGCAGGACCACAAAAAGTAATACAGTCATTGTCAGGGTCCAGGAGACAGCAACACACAGTATCCCGTGTTCTTTTACGGCCATGATTGCACAAATTATTACTGAAATAGTGATGTCAGCAGGGTTGATTGTCGGGTCCAGAACATGAGGTATAAATTGAACTAGCCGTTAGGGTGGGAAAACCATGATGACTGTCTGATACTCGGTTTACTTTGTAGCTCTGCACCAAATTTGTCATTAAATTTCATTCATAAACACAGCTTCCTGGGCGGCATGAAGCTGTGTTGGTGGGTGTGGCCTACCTTTTACCATGGCTGATTTTGCCACACTGGCAATTCTGTCTCACTCATCAAGTTTGGACTTAGGAGTACCCCTGAAAGACTTTTTGTCTGGAAAAAGTTCATTATATACAGGGTGGCGGCGTTCCAATTCCAATGAAGCGAGCGACCGTACGCCACTGGGGAGGGATCATCAGTGTAGGTTCAGCCACAATACTGATTAGCCAGAGTTGGACTCCTCTTTCGCACTAGGCACGAATGGTGTCGCGTCGCCTTGGATACTAGGTAACGCGTGCCTCTCCGTTGCGAGATAGTCAGAAATGAGTATTGACACAGTGCGGCTCACTGCACCTATAGGTAGCCCAGCCCTTTCTCTCTACGTTTGGACGACTAAGAGGATGAAATGAAAGATGGCGGGTGAGTTGCTTGTAGTGGAACGATCAACCGGGTTAATCACCACTACCCGTTTGGTCTAGTCGATCATCCTCAGGTATTTGTGACATCCTCCCGATTTTCTTTTTCTTTCACCAAAGCAACACTATAAGCGAAATGAGGCATTAATAATTAAAGGGACAGGAGCAGGTTGCACCCCAGGTTTACCACTTTCCCACATGCGTAATGTGGACACCACCAGCGCTTTTCACTTTGTCTTACGTCCACCAATAAACGGGCGGGCATATCCAGATTCTAAAACATTGGACCCATTAGTCTTGGATCGCGGGGTTTCGTTCACACCCACCAAGAGCTGACTGAAAATCGCTTTTATCCAGGTATTAGGCGTACCGCTTTTCAGCATACGCGACCGTCTCCTGCGCACATATTCCTCTGCCACATGTCCCTTCGACAGGGTTTCTGATTCGAGTTAAATGTGCCGCTACGCCGCAAGGAATTTCCCCTGCATGTTTCATGGCTTGATTATCGCACGCAGTTTCCGATTGGTGGTGGTGTTGTCGGCAAGACAAGTGAGATCTATTGAGGCAGCCACCTATATGCAGTCATCCTCATGCAGCCAATCAAGCCACCAATAATTCTCGTGTTGCAGCGGGCTTGTTGGGGCTATCTTCCACTATTAGCAGTGATCTTCGGCAGTTGATTTTCACTACCACCGAATAATCATGATGAATGCGGGGTCACCTCGTCGACATGCAGAGCCTCAATAGAACAGATGGCATTGCATGAGCTCGACAACCCTACAGGTTTGAACCTCCAGTGAACTATTTAAGACACCCCTCGAGTGTCTAAAATTCAGCCTGCACATCTATTCCGTGCCCCTCTCTCTTCTTCATTTAGACCCACCAGTCTGAGTTGCTTCCACAATCCAGATAAATTAGCTATTCACCATGGACAATTTATGTATACCCACAGCATTGTCAACATGCTCAACTTCTGGATTGGTTATTACTTTCATGATATGTCTGTTGGTTTTGACTTCTCTCAGAAACAAGTTCCGCCATGGTCTCTGGGTTATACCAGGCCCTACACTAGCGGCCTACACTGCGCTTTGGCGCTGGAACAATGTACGCCATGGCCAAGCACACAAGACAGCGATTGATTTACACCGCAAATATGGCAATCTCGTCCGAATTGGTCCCAATCATGTGTCTGTCTCCGATCCTCGAGAGATTAAAAACATTTACGGACTCAAATCGGGCTATACCAAGAGCGCATTTTACCCCATCCAGTCTATTGTGTGGCAAGGAAAGCCACAGATGAACCTCTTCGGCACCCGAGATGAAGTCTACCACCGCCAAATGAAAAAGCCTATCGCCAATGCATTTAGTCTATCGACTCTCTTGACCAATGAACCTGCGGTTAACTCATGCGGAGACATACTCATTGCAAAGCTGTCACAGTTCGCTCAGAATAAAGAAGTGGTCAATCTTGGCGAATGGATCCAGTTTTATACATTTGACGTGATGGGAGAAATCTCGTTTGCACAAAAGCTTGGCTTCCTGGAGACGGGGAAAGATGTTGACGGTATGATTACGGGCATTGAGGGCATGCTGGTAAGTAAACAAGGCATGTGTCTGGATACCGCTAACCAAAATAGGATTATGCAAGTACAATCGGTCAGGTTCCCGCTTGGCACAACTTATTACTGGGAAACCCCCTTCTCCCATATCTTCTCCCATCCATGGAAAACTGGAATCAGGTCGTTATGTTTACCCTGAAAGCTATAAACTCAGCACTCGGCACTGATGGGATCGGGGGTCTAAAAAAGGGCGGCGAACTTGACGTGGAGGCACTGGAACAACGTGGGGACATGCTCAGCAAGTGGTACGCCATCAAGCTTGCAACGCCTGAAAAAATGTCAACGCGCGATCTTATAGTACATCTGAGCGCCAATGTTTTTGCAGGGTCAGACACCACTGCCATTGCCATTAGAGCCGTGTTATATTACTTGCTGAAAAATCCTACGGTCATGCAGAAGACCGTTCAGGAAATTGACAATGCGGCTGCTCAAGGAAAGCTCAGCCAGCCAATATCTTTCAAAGAGTCAACAGCACACTTGCCATACATGCAAGCCGTTATTAAAGAAGGGATCAGAATTCATCCTTCCGTAGGTCTGCTTTTGGAACGCCATGTACCCCAAGGTGGAGCCATGATATGCGGGAAACACCTCCCTGAAGGAACAATCGTTGGAATTAACGCATGGGTCACTCAATATGATCCAGATGTATTTCCGGATCCCGACTCGTTCAAGCCAGAGAGATGGATAGGTGCGTCTGAGGACGAAATGAAAACAATGGATCAGTCAATTTTTGCATTTGGTGGGGGAGCACGTACCTGCATTGGCAAACACATTGCCCTGATGGAAATGGCGAAGGTTATTCCTGAACTCCTCAGGAGGTTTGAGATCTCATTGGCAGACCCTGAGGCAGAATGGAAAACAAAGAATGTGTGGTTTGTGCAGCAGGAGGGCCTCATTTGCAGCTTGAAGAAAAGATGATACAAGGATTTGGTGTTTTGATTGAAGCTTCTAGCTTTCATTAGATGTATCTACAACATATATTCGTATCTCGCGTACATCGCTTCAACGCCTGTAGCTACCCTCCAAGGCCCTCTCGGGCATTGTCATCTATTTAGCAGAGAATATCTATTTCTCTATCTTCTTTCCCATAACTACCAATGCACTTACTATTCCTCTCTTAATTCCCATTAAAAGAAGCTAAGCTAGGAAACGCGCCCATGTGCTCTTCATTCATAAATAACCTTGTATGCTTCGCCAAAACTCACTAACCCAAGCCGATTGCAACTCAGCAAAATCCTGCAGGAAACACAGCATGTCTTCAAAGCTCTCCGGGTCCTTTGGCGGGATTACTTGATGAATCATTACCGGTAGAAATACCGTCCGCGTTGTAAATATGTTTTAACCCAACCGACCCTTCTGGATGTTATCTGACTGCCAACTAACATTACGCCCACTTCCCAAGCAAGGACATAAGGGCCACACCCATGTACATAGAAACAAGCATAAACGCAAGTCGAGTTTTGTCATTCGTTCGATTGGGGTTAAAAAGAAAATCTCGGGCGAGCATCTCAACGAACCCCGCGTAGAGAAGAACTCCGGCTGATATGGCACTGAGGACTCCAGATACGATGTTGGCAGTAAATGTATTGCCGTTGTAACTGGCCTGTACGCCAATTCCAATGCCAATGGAAATAGGTGTTGTTAATCCATAAGCTAAACACAATGCCCAAGGCATCCAACGATATCGATCGGGAAACGGAATAGCACTAAGTCGGGCACCGATCCCCAGTCCCTCAAATGACTGGTGAAACACAATGACCGGAAACAAGGTCTTGATTCCATCGCTGGAGGAACCAAAGTTTAGGCCAATAATGACGCTATGGAGGAGGACGCCAAATTCGAGCACGAGAAATGCAGCAATTTGCGATTGAAATCCCGAAGCGGCTTCGCGTGCGTCTTCCTCCTGCTCTTTTAGCTCCTCAATCTCATACCTATCGTTTAGTGCCGTCGACGCAACGCTGGCTCGTCTCTGAAAAAGAGCATTGCGCTCTGAGGCGACCGAATCGTGGCGCTCACGTACAGGCGGGGCTTGTGGGTTTGCCGGTCCCTTTGTTATGATGGCCTCAGTGTCGACATTGACAATTCCAAAACGCATCTCAACGTAATATTCTGCCAAAAAGTCGACCAAAAATATACCAATGCTCGCTACCATAGCTAAAGCAGGCGGCCATGAAAAGGACACCCAGCCCCGAGTCATTCCCACACAGCTGGCTGGACCAATGCTCCCGTAAGCTGGATCCAAAAGATGAATGAAAGCCGTGGCAACGATAACACCTGCGCCAAAATAACGAGCAAATAGATAGCCATAGAGAGGGATCCTCAGCCGACTGACTCGGGTGGCGATGACGGGAAACAGGGTCGTGCCGGTGGATATGACGAGAATAACAAACAGTCCAGCTACCCTCGTTCCAACATTTTTGCTATTATTTGCTTTTTCTCCTGCCAAGTAGCAAATGATTTGGCGAGGGTCGGCAGTGTCGAGGTCGACGATATTGGGATTGAACTTGGCGTCGCCCATGATTGCTGCTGGCCCAAGTTTTAGGGCCATGATGGTCTTTTGTAGACACATCAATTCCTGGACTCTAATAATTTTCAAAAGCGCCAAGAGAGCCGGTAAAGTTTGTTCCACGAGTCAATCACCATTTTAAACATCATGGCCTACGACGTTCCTATGGTGACGCGCCTCTTTACTAACTTGTTTTGCACATGACTTCAAAGATACCCTTTAACGTTCACTTGCTGCGCCAATTAAGACCACCGTCTCAATTATAATTCCATTTTCCTGAACACATCCAATCAAGTCAAGTCCACTAACCTGTGGAGCTCATCGGCGGAGTCTATTTGGAAACTACTTTGCAATTCCGCAAAACTAAGTAACTCAAACGAATGCATGCTCCAATGCAGTGATAGCAATAAACCACTAAGCCGAGTTCAGTAGTTCTATCGGACAATTGCATCTAGCCTCGTGAACTGATAAAAGTGTTTTGGAGCCACGGCGTTTTGTTAAACTTTGATCGTTTTGGATGTTGGACTAAAGTTATGTACGGCTTCCCCTCTAGGAGCGACTCCGGCAAATACTCTTCACTCGGCTTAAAAATCATTTAACCGTTTCTGTGAGTGAATTTAAGTCCATCTATGTTTTAAACCAGCTGGCCGCGAATAAGAATGATGGTTTTGAAGGAATAATTACTGCTAGCACACAGTTTGTGTTCCCGAATCACTTGCTAATACCCTTCCCGCTCAACCGTTATCTATGGGCGGGCTAACAGAGAGATCATGCAACCGTTCGGGACTTAATGACAACCATTTTTACCCTCTTCATTACCAACACTGACCAACTGGTTGAGCACATGTTCCGTTGACGTCGAACTACCCTAGAGTGCGTTGGTATGCCAAGAGAACACCTTCAGACTTCGCTCCACATAGCTTGGCTTGTAACACGTTTCGTTGAGAACGACAAGGATTCTCCCATGCAGGTAGAGATTTCAGGGATTTCAGGGTCACAGAGGAACATTGATAAACATTAAGGGTGCTGATCGACACAATTTGCCACGGGACCCGGAGCGACTTCTATTGTAGGTAAATTTAGCGGGGCAAAAAAGTGCTTTGAAATTCATGGTTCCTTTCTTAGCACGAAAATGTTTCTGTAGCGCATCCGAAAGTAGCGTATGTACCCCTAATTTTTTTTTGGAGGAACTCATGCCACCATCGGCTTTTTCCAATTCGGACCATGAAATTGGAAGAAGAGGCCTGCGCCGACCGGTTTTATCGGGCATTCTCTAGTAAATCCATGAACAAGATCTGTGGGACATCAGAAGTAATGCATCGAGAAACATACGCAGTGATGCGACTAATGATGTAATGCTTGATTGAGCGATCGCGCGGTGTGCGCAGCAATGACCTTGGTCTAATCTAACCAGCAAGGCGACCACTTGCGGTGAGGTTTTATTGCTTTAAATAAAATTGATCAACTGATCAATGCCCAGAGTAGCGCCGAGTGCGGTCTTGTGCTGGTTGATTTCCAACTGCCATCTTCAAGCAGGCCATTTTTGACCTCGCATTGCTCGCTATGACGCACGCATGATTAAACCCTGTGAACAGGTACTGGAAACACCGTGCGTCTGAGGTTGACAGAGCTGAAATTACCACCAATGCCACCCTTGTTCGTCGATCTATTGCCGACAGCGCCGACGACCAATGAATTCGCCGTTGGAGGGGAAGCTATCCAGCCGAGCCTGCAGGCCTTCACCTCCGACGGCAATTTACGCTCTGACGGCAAATCAAGACCGTCTCGTCTTGTCTTTAAACAAGCTTCACCATGTTCAAGGGTGCCCCTGTCTCTTGAGCAATCACTGAGCCTATAAATCCTTCAACAACATAAAAAAATGCTTTTGGGAGGGAACGCCGTTGGAAACATGTATTGGTACGGTGCATGTCTCGCCTTTGCGACGCTGGCCCTAGCCGGATCGCCCAAGCATGTCCACGATGCGTCGTTTACGCCAGACTTTGTCTTGAGCATCTCTCGCCAGAACATCAGTGTCGGTGGCATTTACAAAGAGACGACGCTGGTGAACAATTCTCTCCCTGGTCCAGCTGTGCACCTACCGACAGACACGGTTGTTTGGATACGAGTCTACAATGAGTTAACCGACGACAATGTTACCATGCATTGGCATGGGCTTGCTCAGGCTGCCTACCCTTTTTCCGACGGCACACCGCTAGCGAGTCAATGGCCAATTCCGCCGCAACACTTTTTCGACTATGAGCTGAAAGCACCCAACGATACCGCAGGCACCTATTACTACCACTCGCATGTTGGATTCCAAGCAAGTACGGCATCTGGGCCACTTATTGTGGATGATGCGGGTGAGCCGCCCTACAAAACCGACGGAGAGCGAACCATTTTTCTTCAAGAATTCTGGAACAAGACAGACCATCAGGTTGAGAGCGGTTTGGAGGCGACACCGATGGTATGGTCCGGTGAGCCTAACGGCTGGCTCATCAACGGAAAATCAATCTCCAACTGCGGCATTGTTGACGAGTCGTCCAAAGAACTGGCTGTGATTGAGGTTGACGCCGACAAGGAATATCGGTTCAGATTTGTCGCTTCAACCTCACTGTCTCTTGCTGTGCTCGCGTTTCAAAATCACACCGAGATGGAGATTATCGAAGCAGATGCGCAGTACACAGAACGCCATCAAGTCGACGTTATCCAGATTGGCTCTGGACAGCGTTACAGCGCCATTTTTAAAACAAAAATCTGTCGCGAACTTTTGCAGTATGGGAAACAAGACTTTTACATTCAGGTTGAGAGCAGAGATCGGCCTGGCGTGGTCAGAAACTTTGCCATTTTGAGGTACAAGAACTGCGGGATTCCAACAGACCAAGTTCCGACGAAAGAGAACCCATCCAAGCTGCCGATAACGCTCCCGCCAACCATCAACGGCTATCTTGACTATGCTTTGCGACCACTGCACGACAACAATTTTCCGTCCGCTTCCGAGGTGACGCGCCGAGTCATCATCAACACACAGCAAATCGGCCACGGGTATTACATGTGGCAGCTCAACAACAACACATGGACTGAAGATGTAGATGATCCGGTGCCTCATACAAGCCCGGAAGAACCGTACTTGGTGTCGCTGTACAAGAACCAGTCAGCTTACCTGCCTGACTACGAGTCAGCTATCGCCAATGGTGGTTTGGACCCCAAGACAAAGACGTACCCGGCAAAGATCGGCGAGGTTGTGGAAGTTGTTTTCCAGGGTATCGGCGCCATGATCAGCGGATCTAGCGGCGGTGGCTTGGACACTCATCCCTGGCACGGTCACGGCATGCACCATTATGATGTTGGTGGCGGCGATGGAGAATGGAATGAGACTGTGGTTGAAGAACGCCTGCAAGGGACGAAGCCCGTTCTCAGAGACACGACGCTGCTGTACCGCTACACGCCCACAACGGGTGCAGGGCAGAAGCAAGGTTGGCGCGTGTGGAGGCTCCGCATTGACCAGCCTGGCGTGTGGATGCTTCACTGTCACACCTTGCAGCACATGGCCATGGGTATGCAGGCTGTCTGGGTGCATGGAGATGCTAAGGACATAATGAAACTCGACCGCCCCGACGTGGAAGGATATCTCACTTATGGTGGTGACGTCTATGGCAACAGCACTCATGCCCCGTCGGTTGTGCACTTTCATGAAGCTATGTAACCATGTTTCATATCCTGGTTCCAAATTGATGCATGTTTTATTCAAGACTGCACTTTTCCCCCCCAATACCTGGATATTAATGAAGAGCTAGACTCGTTAAAGATGTAACAAATTTGTATTTTCATTTTCTATTCTATTCTATTCAACCAATTTATATTCCGTTTATGGAGCCATCCAACACCAATTAAAAACAAACTCCTCTAGCGCCGGTTCCTGTAAAATAATATTCATTGCAAACCCGTGTCCAACATAAGTCAAGATAGTGGCGAGGGCCACGCTTAGGCAGCTGTGTACTTGTTCTTTAATGTTTCTGCAGTCAACTCTGCCAATCGCAACAATGATCCCGAACCCATGATTTCGAGAACACTGATTTGCAAACCTAGGATCTGTCGGAACCATCGTCGCAGCTCAGTGGCCATCAACGAATCGAGACCAATCTGGACCAGGGTCAAGCTAATGTCAACATCCTCACCTGGCTTTAGCATGAAATCAAACACCTTGGCGCCGATTTCGTGTGCAAGGAATTCAATGTTGGCCTTGTCGGAGAGCACCTCCGGGTTCTCAGGCACCTTGGCCAAGAATGTCTTGAGAGCGCTCGAGTCGCCACCCACTTCTTCTTCCTGTTCATTGCTGATGTTGTGATAGGCTCCCATTCGCCTATCACGTCGCCAGTTGCAACGATTACTGGGATCCTCAAGGTGCAGCTCGGACCGGAGACCCATAATGACCTGGCTGTCGTTCTTCCAAGCCTTGGGAGGCTGACTGCTTGGTGCAGATTCGTAGTTGGTGAGGTTGCCCTTGGAGGCGAGAATCGAGTGCTCGACGTAATCGAGATACTGGTTCTCGCCTAGGAAGTAAATACCCTGGGCCTTTGTGTTCCTTTGAGCAACAGCACTCTCTGCGACGAAACCTACTCCCTTGATTGGGCAAATGTTAAGGATGGCAGCAGGGAGACCAAGGTTAAGTCTGTACTGAGTAAAAGCTTCAAGGAATGTGTTGGATGCACTATAGTTTCCTTGTCCTGGCTGATCTACAACGGTCACGACAGAACTGGCCAACCAGAAAAAGTCAAGTGGCTGATCTTGGAGGGCGTGGTGCAGATTCCAGGCACCATTGACCTTGGGCTTCGTAACCTCATCCCACTGGTTCCAGGTCATATCGACCATGGGACTATCTCTGAGGACCATGGCAAGGTGGAAGACTCCCTTGATCGGCTTGGAAGTGGCGTTTACGGCAGCCTCGACAATCTTGACGTCTTCAACGCCACCTGCAACTGTCGTGATTTGCGCGCCTAGTGACTCCAGCTCGCGAATGGCGGCCTTACTTTCATCACTGATACCAGCACTCCTAGAGAGGACCGTCAAGGAACGAGCTCCATGCTCGATCAGCCAGGTCGACATTGCCTTGCCAAGACCTCCCAGGCCTCCCGTCAGGATATACGTAGCCTCTGGGTCAAATTCAATGGCCTTGGCAATGGGCTTGGCCTCGACCCGGGCACTGACGTCGTCCATTGAAACGATGACCTTGCCAATGTGGCTACCATGTTGCAAATGGCGGAAAGCGTCCACAATACTGCTAGCATCGAAGTGAGTCTGCTCCTCGATTGGGCGAATGTGTCCTTCTTGCCAGTAGCCAAGGAACTGCTCCAGCAGCTGTCGGAAATATCTGGGCTTCTTTCTGGCAAACTGAACGCCATCGAAACCGACGTATTGTCGGCTACCGATGAAGGGGTTAAGATCCAGCTTTCCGTATCCGAGCAAATCACGCTTCCCAATCTCAATCATGGTGCCAAACTCGGCTACACACTTCCACGAAGCGTGCAACAGAGGGCCAGTCAGTGAGTTGAGAACGACATCAACACCGCGATTTCCAGTCTCTCTCATAACACCCTCCAAGAAAGACTCGTCGCGAGAGTTGAAGATGCGGTTTCGAGGGATTTCGTACTTGTTGACGAGGTATTCGACCTTTTCTGGACTTCCGACTGTGACAAAGATGTCTGCACCCACCATGCGGCAGATTTGGATGGCTGAAAGGCCGACACCACCGCATCCTGCGTGAATCAAGACAGACTGGTCTTTTTGGATGCAGGCGACATTCATGAGACCGTGAATTGAAGTTGCAAACACGACAGGTACACCAGCGGCATCCTCGAAGCTGAGATTGTCGGGCAGTTTGGCTGCGTGGTAGCGCTGTAAGACGGCCTTTGTGGCTAAGCATCCCTCGGGTGCAAAGGCAAAGACGCGATCTCCGACCTTGAACTCGTCCACATCGGCGCCCACACGGGTGACGATACCACCAAGTTCAATACCGAGCTCCATCTGGACACTTCCAACAGGGTTGATGACTCCCACTAAAAACAGTTAGCAAGAAAATAAAGGAATGGAATGCGAAGCCTTCATCAATTCAGGTAATTGGAATCATAAGTAAAGGGAACTTACTGGCAGTCAGAACGTCCTTGAGGTTGAGACCAATGGACTTGGGCTCAACTTCAATAGTGTCGGCGGGTATTTCTTGTGGCAGAGCTTGTTCGGCCCAGTAAAGCGACTCGATGCTTCCAATCTTGCCAATTTGCAGAGACTCGATAGTTTCCTTTCCAGCAATGCTCCTCTGTGATAGCTCGTCTTTGAGCGAAAATGGATGATATCGGCCAATGCAGATGGTGCCATTGTCGACAACGAACTCCTTATCGGAGATGAGATTATCGTCGTCTTCCTCTTGTCGGATCTTATTAAAGACCTTGAGCACAAGCTCACTAAACTTGGGCTCGCTCTTGAGAATCTCGAGCGTGTACAGCGGGACTGCCAACTCTGTGCGAATAGTTCGGGCAGCTCCAATGGCCTGCGCCGCTCGAGGGTCCTTGCACTTGACTTGAGCAGGGCTTGTCAACCAGAGGAGGTTTTGCTCGGTGCCTTGAGATCTGATGATGTTTCTAAAGGCATAGAAGTCCTCCTCGTTGATATTTTCGAAAAAGTTTTTTTCGATGTCGACAGAGGAAATAATGTCTTGGCCCTCAGGGAGCTGGTCGCCTAGCTTCAGAGGTGTGACGCTGAACTCTGCATTTTCCAGAGCCTGGGTGATTGACTTGGCAACATCACCTTCGGAGTCGAGGGTGATAAGAGATACATTATTTGCTCGAGGCAGCAACTCACGAGTGCGCCTCGACATGATGGTGGTACAGCACATGTAAGGGGCCTCTTCATCGTACACAGCAGTCTCTACACCGGTGTATCCTGAAGCCAGAAGCTCGTCGTGCCAACGAGAGGGGGGGACATATGGAGCATAGAGACGTCCGTCGTCCTCGCCCAGCCACCAACCAACAAAGTTACCAAAGATGTAAGTCGGCGACCTCAACTCAGTGCATATTTCCGTGAGAACGAGGGCACCTCCAGGCTTCAGCACCTTGTTAAGGTTGGTCAGGGTCTCCTTCAGCGATGGAGTGGCGTGCACCACATTGGCAGCAAAGATGACATCGTAGGAAGATTCCGTAAAATCTTGTTCAAAGGGGTCCTTGGAAATGTCAAAGACCTTGTATTCCATGTTGGAGGCATACGCGAATCGTTCCTTTGCTTGTGAGAAGAAGCCAGCCGAGACATCGGTAAAGGTGTAGGTTGAGTATCGAGGCAGACCACCTTCATGCATCAAGTCACGGAGGATGAGCTCTGTAGTACCACCAGTTCCAGCACCCACCTCGAGGATCCTGAGCTTCGGTTTGGTGCTAGACATGAGCTTGATAAAGTCGCTATAGCCGAAGCTGACGGCATCGTACAGCTTAGCCAAAACACCTCCCTCCATTAGCAGGTCGATGGTTTCGGCCTCGCCTGTAAAAATGCGCTCGCAATTGTCAACAACGCGCTTCAAGCCCTCTACGAGACCAGATTTGTTGCCGCTGAGGAGCTTCTGGTGGAGATGGTTCAGCTTTTCAAGTCGCTCCTCACGAGGCAGCTCGAGGAACTTGGCAGATTCAGGAACCAGGGCATTTGTGCCATGCTTGGCACCTTCAGCCTCTCTCTGGAGCCAATCTCGTAGCTTGGAGAAGTGAGATTGTGCTGGTGTCAGTCCCTGTAGCCTTTCGGCACTCTCGATGATGCAAAGTAGCGTCAATTCCTCGATCTCGCGGGCCTCATCGCGGTTGGAAGGAGGAGGCTTGAAAGTCGGGGCGACATCAACAAAGTCAAAATCAGGCAGCCACTCTAGTCGTGCAGCTGCATACTCATCGTAACCGACATCGTTGCTCTCCTCAATAGCCGTTAGCTTGAAGCCTGTAAGTTTGAGCGCCTGCTTTCCTCCTGAGATACACTCAACACCCTCAGCCTTTGTATGAGAAGCTCCCCACGCCTTGGCCAACAATGTGTCACCGCCTGGGCGAATTTCCAGACTATCGATAAGTGTGGGAACAGCAAGCTGAGTAAAGTTACGGCCCAGGCCTCGGGCATAGGAGAGCATAAGCAGCTGGAAGCATGCATCAATGGCAGTTGGGTGCATCGTGTAGGGCTTGTTCTGCTCGTTGGTGGGCGAGACAATGTCGGCACATGCGAGGGCCTCGGTTGCGGACGCGGTGACATTTTCGAGGCGGCGGAACTCGGGTCCGAAGTTGATGCCTACTTCTCCCATATAGTCGTAGAAGCGTGAAGAGTTCACACTTCGGGGGTATTTCTCGCGTACCAAGGCACTGGTGCGGTCCTCATCGAGGGCTTTGACTTGTCCTTCGCTGTGCTTCATCCAGGTGGCACCGTTGTAGGAGGAAATTGTGAACTCGAACCATTCCGAGTGATCAGAGTCTGTGAGAGGGTGGCGGCGCAGAGTGGTCATCAGCTCAACGCCCTTGTCATGAGTCAGAACGATAGCGGCATGAGCTACAGTGTGTCTGATGCTGTAACCCGTGTTGATACCCGTCATTTGCCTGACAGCTTCACCAGCCATGGCAACATAACCCGCAAAGGGGAAGACTACATCTTGTTTGACCTTGTGATCAATAATCCATGTTTCATTTTCTAGAGACAAAATATTACGCCACTGTGGAGCATTCTCGGGGGATTCGGGCACCCGGGCTCCCAGGAGAGCATGGTGGGCGTATTTGCGCAGTCGCCAGGCCTGGGAGATTCTACTCTCATACCACAAGGGCATGCTGTGGTCAAAGGCGTAAGTTGGGAGGTCAGTCATCACCTTACCACCAGCATAAAGGGGAGCAAAGTCAACCTGGACGCCTTCCTGATACAGCTTTCCGAATGAAGACAGCAGCGCCTTGACACCGTTGTCTCCGCGGATGAGACAGGATGCATAGTTGCATGGTCGGGAACCCTGGGTACAAATCTGTCTCAAGGGGCCAGCAAGCGCAGAGTGAGGTCCAACTTCGACAAACACGCCATCCCCTTGAATCTCAAGTAGCTCAGCCACGGCGGTAGAAAAGCGGACTGGAGATACCAAGTTGGTTTGCCAATACTCTGGGCCGTAGATGAAATTCTTCTCCGCGGCCTTACCAGTGACACTAGAGACGAGAGTGGCTGTAGCATCACTAGACCAGCTCTCTAGCTTCTTGAGCTCCTCTTCGAGCAAAGACTTGTAAGCCTGGCTAAGTTCTGCCATGTGATGAGAGTGGTATGCCATGTCGACCTTGAGTGGCCTGGCCAATACATCTGGCGTCTCTGCCTTGATGCTGGCCACCACTTCAAGAACCTTCTCCTTGTCACCGGAAATCGTGCTGCTTTGGGAACTGTTTTCGCAGGCAACTACGACACCCTCGGTCAAGAACTTTGAGACAGCCTCCTTTCCAAGACCAACGGCAGCCATAGCTCCGACAAGCGTCTGTTGCTTAGTCACATAGCCACGGTAGTAGGCAAAAATGATGGCAGCCTCCATGGAAATGGCGCCAGCAGCATATGCGGCAGCGATCTCACCGCTGGAATGGCCAACAACAGCTGCTGGCTTGATGCCAACCGTTCGGAGCTTGTTGACGAGAGCAACTTGGATGGCGGTACATAGTGGCTGCGATAATTCTGCAGTGCCAATTTTGCTAATTTCAACAGGCTTCAGGAGCTCCTCTACAATTTGGTTAGCTCGGTCACATGAACTGTGTGCAGTCGGTTCTTACCCATGATGGACCAGGAAGGTGGCTGGGCCAGGTTCTGGAGAACCTTGTCCATGGCTCGGAGATCAGCTTCAAAAGATGCATCAGTCAGAGCAAGTTCCTTGCCCATCCCAGGCCACTGGGCGCCCTGCCCGCTAAAGACCAGGTAGACATCCGGCACCTTTCCAGGCGCCTTCGCGAAGGCTGAAGTCTCAACAAACTTGCCATCTTGGAATATAGCATAGGCTCGGTGAGGGAGGTGCTCGCGCTTCATAGCAAGCGTGTAGGCCACATCATGTCTGCTCACTTCAGGTTTTGTCTCGATAAATTGCTGGTACCGGTCAACCTGGTCTTTGAGGGACACAGCAGTGTTGGCACTAAGGAGGAACAATTCGGGCCGTGGTACATTGGGAGTATGCACAGCCTGCTCGTAGGATTCGAGAATGACCTGTCTTGGTTAGTTTTATTATCAAAACAGCATAGTTGACTTACGTGGGCGTTTGTGCCTCCGATACCAAATGAGTTAATACTAATTCGTTCGGCACGGCCTTCCGGCCACGGGGTGGGCACCGTCGGCACTGTTAGTTTCTTCTCTTCGAACGGGACTATCACCAATTAATACATGTAAAAGTCCAGACTTTCAATACTTACTCTTGGGGTTTGGAGTGTTGAACTTGATATTTGGTGGAATAGTCTTGTGCTCGAGGGCCAGGACAGCCTTGATCAAACTATTCAAACCCGAAGCGCCTTCTGAGTGCCCAACATTTGGTTTCACAGAGCCAATGTAAACACCCTTTTCACCAAAGACCTCGCCAACGGCTGTGGTCTCGATTGGGTCGCCGGTTGCTGTTCCTGTTCCGTGGCACTGCCAGAGTTAGCCGAGTCAGGTTTAATTTAAGAAGCAAATACCTCAACATAAGCTGTCTCAGACGGGTCTAGGCCAACATCCTTGTAGACCTTGCGCATGAGGGCCTCCTGTGCTATTTGGTTGGGGGTGAAGAGACCCTGGCTGTGTCCATCACTGTTAGCACCCGTCGCTCTGATGACAGCTCTGATGGCGTTGCCATCTCGGATGGCTGCCGAAAGAGGCTTGATGTAAATGGCGTTGATTGCTTCCGCTCTGGCGAATCCATCGGCACTCGCGTCAAAGGATTTGCACGAACCCTCGGGTGATAGGATGCCTTCGGACGTAAAAGCGGCTGTTGTGGTTGGGGTCATAATCAGACTGCTACCTCCGATAATGGCTCCGGTGGCATCTCCGTCCTGAATTGCCCGAAACGCTTCGTGCAAAGCGGCAAGGGAGGCAGAACACCCGGTTTTGATGGTCATACTAATCGGGTTAGCATGGATAATCGACAGGGAGTAAAGATACACACCTTGGACCCTTAAGGTCATACTCGTAAGAGACACGATTGGACAACATAAGATCACCATTTCCAGTAGCAACGTAGCCAAGTCCACCCTGGTGCTGAGTTTCCTTTCCGGCTATCTGTGCCCAGTCGTCGCCAAAGGTCCCAACGTAGCAGCCAATGCGCTCCCCGCGGTAGTTTACCTCGCCTGCATCCTCGAGAGCCTCCCTGGCAACTTCGAGGAGAAGTCGCTGTTGAGGATCACATCTCTCGACCTCCTTCCTTGACATAGAAAAGAGGGATGTGTCAATGCGAGTAAGGTCATCCTCCAAAAAGTAACCAAATCTAGTCTTGATTGTGTTTGTGGCTCCAAGCGAGTCATCAAATCCATCAATGTTGTATCGAGTATCTGGGATTGGGCCTCTGGCATCTTTTCCGTTGACCAAGAGGTCCCAGTACTGAGTAGCGTTTCCAACTCCACCTGGAGTTCGAATACCGAGACCGCAGACGGCCACGAGAAACTGGTCAAGCTGTTGAGAAGCCATAATGGAGTAAGTCACCTCGAGATGATTGGCGACGAGAATGGAAGGGTTTTGGGGACTGGCCACCAAATGTGTACCAAAGAATGTTAAAAGTAGATGTTTATAGTTTAAGTGTTGAACTGTAACTGAAGATTAATATGAGTGGAATGAAGCAGGGTGTATTTATAATTTGCAAGGTGCAGCCCTTTGGTTCAAGTTTTGGTTAACATCAACGTAAATCCCGTCAACCAGAGCCGATATCCTGGACGCAAACGTGTCCCCTCAATCGAACCAATGTCCCTCATCGAGCCGATATCCCTCAATTCAAACAGACTCTCAACTCGACAGACGAGCTAAAACTCCCTGGTAGCCGCAGAATGCCCCTCCAAGACGACATCACAACAAATTGTGGTCTGCCTGCCGCTCCATTTCCACACCGATCACACAAATGATCCACATATTGTGCTCGCCTACGGTGAATTCCGAGTCGTGACCCTAGGCGTGATCCTTCAATCCTTCGAACGGCCAGGACCGCGCCGTGCCGCTGGATGCGACGCATGCAGGGCCGGGGTCCGCTTGCTCGCCCACACGTGGGTGGTGGCGACACCCGGACGACATCCCAGTGAAACAGCAAGTACGTAACCAGAAAGCTTAATATAAGGGTCCTACTATTGGATAACTGTTTATGGTATTATATAGGGCTGGCTTACACGCACTGCCGCGTTTGGACATGCTACAGGAGTCGGGGTGTCGAGCCCCACCATCCAACATTCTACAACGTCTCCAGGCTGGGAGTCCCCTGACAGCTTAACTGGTTCGCAAGATAAACTCGAGCGGTGTTACCTGCCTAAAAGATACCAGCAATGACATGACATTCGACGTCTTGCGTCCATTCAGCTTCAATCCCTGCTGCATCGTAGTAGTGGCACTCGTAGACGCGGGAGTGGCCAACAACCACTCAACGAAAGAACAAAATATCCACTGACATGCCAACTTCCCAATGAGCCCCGTCTGTAGGCGGCATAACAATGCCACCTATAGTTAAGATAGGTCACCTCCGGTAGTTTCAAAGCCACCCAATTGCCGGTGGAGAATCGTACCAGAAGGTGGACTGATTGCAAATTAGGTTTTCGGTAAGTTGTGGTAAACGCGTGAACTTCCACCTATGGAATGCATTCCTTGATCACCAGTGCCTCTATGCGCAGATTCGGGTTCATTGGTCGTATACCACAAGCAAGGACACAATCATCTATGTAAATGGCTTGTGGCGTGGTTCTCTTTGGAGTAGTCGATACATCGTGTCATTTCGTGGAAGTCTGCCTGCCGCTTCCCCACAACGCAAAAGCGCCGAATACGACACAAATTAGTGGCAGGGTGGATCGGGCCAATTGTTAAATGCCCCAATTCGCAATTCCAGCACTTGGTTTCATCGTGTCTAGCGAATTTGACCGTCATTGATTGCAATGTCACTTACAGGACATCTCTCATCGTTAAGCTGGGATCCCAGCGACCCTGTCCAGCCATTAGCGTGCTTGGTTCTGGGATTGTTGGCTGTTGTCGCGGTGTATCTATCTTTCCCGTCCCACTCCAACCTGAAGCACTTGCCAATTCTTAATACGAGCAAGGGGTTTTCATTCTTGGACATTGAGGCCAAAGTAGGGTTTCATCTTCATAACCATTGTTTTTTCAAGTGACTTATTGGTTGACTCCTTTTAGAAAAGATTTGTGTTTCAAAGCAGAGAGCTATTGGCACAGGGCCGAAAGCTGTTTCCCAAGAAGCCGTACCGCATGATCACTGATCTTGGCGAAATTGTCTTTTTGCCGATTGAGCTCGCTGATGAGATTAGAAATGATTCCAGACTTAGTTTCGGATCTGCTTTTAGTCGGGTAAGTCTCTGCACTCTCGCGATGAGCGTTGCTAACAGTGCTAGGACTTTCACGGAACATTGCCTGGGTTTCAGGGTGCAGCTGCCGACACCTACGACGATGCAGTCCTACAAACTTTAGTGAGGAAGCAACTCACCAAATCTATTGGCAAGTCTAAAAAGCACACTCACACCACCACATATTAACAAGTCATACAGCACAGGTCATACAGCCCATGTCCATCGAGGCCACTGCTACTCTTTCTCTCAAATTAGGAGACTCCGAAGGAATGTTGCTCAATACCAATCTTCAAGCATTGACTAACACTTTGCAGATTGGAAAGAAGTTGAGCTCAAGTCCATTCTACTCGATATTGTGGCGCGACTCTCTGCCCGCGTGTTTCTAGGAGAGGAGCTCTGCCGCAATGAGGACTGGCTTCGGGCTACAAAGGAGTACACGGTTAACTTTTTTGTCGCTGGAACGCACCTGCGCATCGTGCCTCGTCCCTTGCGCTGGCTGCTTCACTGGGTTATTCCCAAGTGT
This sequence comes from Calonectria ilicicola, assembly GCA_020809705.1. Lineage (NCBI taxonomy): Eukaryota > Fungi > Ascomycota > Sordariomycetes > Hypocreales > Nectriaceae > Calonectria > Calonectria ilicicola. Next base: position 184,208 of record CP085828.1, on the reverse strand, counting down.
AGGGAGCTGCGTGCAAGCTTTCACGAGTCACGCCGCATCATCATGCCCTTTATCGAAAAGCGCCGCCAGGCCCGCGCCGATGCCTTGGCTAAGGGCGAAAAAGTACCAGTGTTCCACGACGCCATCGATTGGGCTGACCAAGAGGCCGCGGCTCGTGGCGCAAGTTATGATCCCGCTACGCTCCAGCTCATGCTCGCGGTGGCTGCGATGCACACAACATCGGACCTGATTGCGCAATTTGCGCTGCAGCTAGCCCTCAACCCTGAGCATACTTCTCCACTACGAGAAGAGATTATCAAGACGCTGCGCGCCGAGGGTTTGACCAAATCTTCGCTGCACAACATGAAGTTTTTGGATAGCGCACTCAAGGAGGCACAGCGACACAAGCCGCCAGGCGTTGGTGAGTAACGGTCGATCATGAGCGTCGAGCAGTTGGCTAACGAATATGAAAATAGCATCCATGCGCCGCCGTGCGCTGAAACCCCTGATCTTGTCCAACGGCCTGACGCTTAGAGTCGGCGACAGAATTGCCGTCGACACGTACCGCATGGGTGACCCAGAGCTGCACGAAAATCCGGAGAAATGGGACCCTTACCGATTCCTCCGGATAAGCGAGCAGCCTGGCAAAGCAAAGTTCGCGCAGCTGGTGGTGCCGAGCCCGGACCAGCTTGCGTTCGGATACGGCGAGCACGCGTGCCCCGGGCGCTTCTTTACCGCCTATGAGGTCAAGATCATCCTGTGTCACCTCCTGCTCAAGTACGAGTGGGAACTGGTTCCTGGCACTGAGATCAAGCCTATGATTCTTGGTTTCACAAACGCTAGCAACCCCAACACCCGAATTCGGATTCGCCGACGACGTGGAGAAGAGGTGGACATTGATTCCCTGTAGGATACTGGCCAATTGCGTGTATGTTAGACGACAGCCGGAGAGTTTATGACCATTCGCATGTGCCAAGAATGTAGCAGCCAATTGAACTTCGTTAAAGACGAGCGCAATAAACTATCGGCAGGGCCCGGGCCTAAAGTTCGAATGGCGAGTGGATATTAGATTTCCCGACCTTTCGTACCACGATCGTCTGCATTGGCAAAGTAAATTTGGTCTTCAATTTGACGATAAAACAGGTACCCGTCGGACCGGAGGGTCGGAGGGTCGGGGGATCGGAGGGTCGGAGCTGTTGTGACGTTCGAAAGGCCGAGCAGCCAGCACCACAACCCCTGGCCTTGCCGTCGGACAGGAAATCGTCGCTTCGTAAGCCCAGGCCAGTCTTGGCATTCCCTCTTTCGACCGAACATATGGAGTGGTTTCGTCATTTAATCCGGGGTAAAGTAAAAAGTGGTTTACCTATTTGGCAACTACCTATCTACAAGCTGCGGACCTAGCCGCCACAATGACCCTCAACCAGCCACCATCGTCGAAAGGCTTGCTTCTCTCAAAAATGGCTGCGCAATCAAGTTTTTTCTTTCTCATTATTTCCTATTTCTACTTCTCTTTGAAGGCTGAAAAGCGCCAAAATAAATACCTTTTTCTTTTTTTTTTCAGCATTTTTAAGTCTCCAACATTGTGGAATTGCTGCTTGTGCATAATAGGTGACGAAGAATTATTTTCTTCAATGTCAAAAATTTCACGAATCATCCACCACAACCTACCCGCCAGTACTCACTCGTGTCTCCCCTCACATTTTTACAAGTAGAAAGACCCCCCAGAGGGCTGCTGAGCACATTGTTGGGCCGTATCATCAATCCGCTCAGTCTTCTATTTCGTCGTCGAAACTCTTCGGCTCAAGGCGAGACAGGCTAATAGAGCATATTGTCACCAGTGCAGAAGCAAAGAGGCATCCAGCGACAATATAGGGCAGGCCGATCCATGCTCCGCCCCAGTCCATGCCCTTTCGGAACGAGAATGCCAGAAGGGGTCCCGCCACCAAGGACCCAGTAGTCTCGAGCATGCTCATTGTAGTGTAGAGTACTCCAACTTGGCGCGTCTGAACGATAGCAGCGAGCAAGCTTCGAACCAAGAGCGTGTATCCCGAACCAAGGGAAAATACAGCAAGACCGATAAGCATGGAAACGGATGTGCCCGCCAGACCGACGCCCAAGGCACCAAAAGTGAGGAGTACAGCACTTGCTCGTGCCAAAATAAGGTCCTTTCCTTGAGCAGAACAGGACCACTTGTGCACCAGGAGATAGCTAATGAATGGGAGGATCACAGCCAGGAGTGCCAGAACGAAAAATGATCTCACAAACACCAACAGGCTTGCCTGCGACCACGTCCACCAATATCGTTTGGTTACATACTGCAAGAGAAGCTCATGCGCGAACCTGCCCAGGGTAGTCACCAAAAAGGTCAGCAGTAGAGCTGCTATTGCCCGATCACCCCAGGCGAACCACACGACAGCATCTCGCAGCGACTTTATCTGAACAAAAGTTGCGTGAATCCACGCGCCCCAGCTTTTGGGGGGCTCAGCGTCCTCTGTCGCACCTAAATCCTTTGATGGGAGTGTCCGAGGGAAGCAAAATGCGATTATTGTTGCTGCTGTCAAGCAACCCAATCCCAAGTAGATGGGTAGCCATACGTGAATGTCCATCAAAAAGTAGACTACTGGGCTCGCGACGAGTTCGCCCGCGATACCTGCTGCAGTGATGTAGAAAAACATGGTGGCTCTACAGAAGGTTAGCAGACACTTATTGGGCATCCTGGAAATCACACCTTTGCTCCTCACTCACTACATCGCCGATAATGGCCAATATCATGGCGTTAAAAACAGCCGCTCCACCACCGATAAAAGTAAAGAGAGATGATAGCCAGGTAAGACGAGGAGGAAATACACTTGGCAGAGAGCCTATTTACGTTAGTGTTGAAATACTGACACCTTGGTTAGTCACGTACAAACGAAGACATAAAAACCGGCTGTCAGAGTGAGGCCGAGTAGAGATATGCTCAGCACTCGTTCGCGTCCAATCTTATCGGCCGCAAAGCCATAGGGAACAGCAACGAGGAGACCAGGAACAAACTCCAAGGAGCTTTGCCAGCCTCGAATGGTGGACAACTCTGTTTGTACTGACTTGTCTTTGCATCGCGGATCATTAGGCTCAAGATGGAGATTGGGAAAAAAATTGTGGCAGATGATTTGTTCAAGGACCTGATTTAGGGGCAGGATGGCAAGGTAAGAGCCTAGTTCAATCAGCAAGACCAACAAGATGCATGCCGCGACGATGCCAACGCGCCGAAATGCAAATGGATGAGACGATGAGGCCCGAACGCGTTCGTCAAAGCCAGTGTCTCGCTGGATTAGAGGGGTGTGCTCATTTTCGACCTGGCGGTCACTGCCGCTGGGCTGAATCGAAGCCATCTTACTCGAACACGCGCGCCCAACTCTCGATATAATTGAGTCAATCAGGATCAATCCAGAGTTTTGATCTAAAAAGCATGCGGCAATTTACCTCAATGCCGGTTACGTAAGAACAGACGATATTTTGCCTGGCTTTGGGCATCTTGTTCAGTGGGGAAATAATTTACACCCCCACGAACAGGGTTGCCAACAGCAGCCTAAATACGATTGGCGATAGCAATCACTAGAGTCACAAGCAATAAGAAGCATTACAACAACAGGAGCAAGACAAGCTGAAGGCCAAAAGGTTTATACGATGTGCAAATCGCATAAACTAGAAATTCAGAGTCTTATGCTGTTCCATGTCATTGGTGAGCGCCGTGTCTTGAAAGAAATTGGGATGCGCTATCCGAGATAATCAGATCAGATAAAGTCCGCCCCCACTCCTTTTTCCATGGGTGACCCAAATCGGGTGGAGGATGTGCTCCTAGCGTGGATGCGGCTTTGCCAACATTTCTTGGTACCTCACCCTTTTTTCTTTGTAATCACACACATATGATTTGAGAAAACTTTGCACTAGAGGCTAGTTAATATAAATCGAACCACCTGCTAAAAGGCCTCGGTATAAATTTCCCCAGAGACTGTATTCCTTTTTTTTAGTTCAGCAAATAAATGCCTCATAGAGCCTGACGTTCTCAACCCCCACAGTTTCGGTAGAGATCGGCACTCTGCCGTCGCTCTGAGACAGTCCAATTCAAAACTTGCAACGGGTGGGCAACACTAACGCAGGGAATCGCTTCAAGGCCAAGAAAGGCTTCAACTTTTACAAAATCTACATGCATTAGGAAAGTTTTGGATCACGGACCTCACTAGGCAGTTTGTTAATTCCAATTTATTTTAGAATCAGTGGTCGGAACTAAGTGGATTTCTATCTGCGCTAAAGTGTGGTATCGACCTGGAATTGTAACATGCCTCATACCTAGAGCTTCGCGACCAGCTGCGCCTGAACCATCTTAGAGATGCTATCCCATTTTTCCTCGACTACCTTTTCCGCGTCGTTTGCCCACAAATAAAAGTTTCCTTGCGAAACCTTCTCTGCGTCAAACAGCTCCTTGAACTTTTTGCTCTCCTTATCATGCAGATTGTGCCAAACTTCCCTCTGTTTAATTCCAGTAGATTGAGCTGTTGCAACATAATCATGTCGTATCTCAAAGAAGGTGTGCAGAGCCAAAGGTACATTGCCTCTCCCGGATTTTGCCAGGCATTTTGCAATCGTTGCGCCGTCTTCTATCGCTTGACTTGCGCCTTGGATTGAAGTCGGCAAGAAGGGGTGGGCGGCATCTCCCATAAGTGTAACTAGGCCTGATTCACTGACCCACTGCGGGAGGCAGGGGCGATAGATTAGTTTCCAATCAATGACCTTGTCCATTTTCTCCCAGACTCTGCGAAAAGCCGGGTCCCAGTCAGTTAAGAGGCTTAAAACATCCTCCAATTTGCCTGGCTTATTCCAGCCCTCTTCAATGTTTGCTTCATCCTTGTGTGTGAGAACGGCGTTCACTTCCGTTCCGTTCCGCAAAGTGGTGATGATACCATGCATGTCTGGGGCAATAAACAAGCGGATTTTGTCCTCCTTTGCAAATTTTTCTGTTAAAGGATCTTCTCGGATTTTCTTCGCGTCTCCGTAAGCCCTATAGATGGCATATCCGCTATGGATCGGAGCGTCTTCATAGCCAAGAACAACTTCACGTCCTTTGCTTTTTACGCCGTCTGCACAAATCACCACATCGGACACGATTTCTTCGCCGTTTTCTGTCGTGACACTTGGCTTTTGACTGTCGTAGGTAGTGATTGTTGTACCCATTCTAATGTTGACGCCAACTTTTTTGCAATGATCAGCAAAAATAGTGTGAAAGGCTCCACGGTGGCCGATGTAGGGGCGGCAACCGTATTTTTCGACTGCATTTGCATTCTGGGAATCAACACCAAGTAACTTGTCGCTGGAGTCAAAGTTGTAAATTTCCATTTCCTCGTGATGAGAATTGACCTTTTCCAGCTCTTCGCCCAGGCCCCACCTGTTCAACAGTCGAGCTGAGTTGGAGCCGAATCCGATAGTGTCGCCAATTGGAAGAAATTCCTGAACTTGGTCAAAAACCGTGACGTCAAAGCCCTCCTGCTGGCAGGCAATTGCACAAGCCAAGCCCCCTAGCCCTCCTCCAACAATGGTGACTTTGAGTGGTGCTGTTTGTGACATGGTGCGGACTAGTTGTTTTGAGTGGTAGACGAATTTGACAACGAAATGATGAAAGGTTGTAGCCGTTTTCTCGTAGGGAGATGGTAAGATGAATCAAACACAGTTCTCGTTGGGAATTCATCAATATATAGTTATATCCCAAATTCCAAGCATTGCTCAAGTGTGTGCGGAATGTTACAGCCCATCCCATCTCCATTGTGGGGAGCTCCAACAGTGCTCACCAAGATGTGGGGTGTTAGAACTATAGGGTATGTGGCGACGACAACAATGTTAACCAGCCTTACCAGTCCCGTCGCGATTGAAATGAATTTGATCGTTGGTTCGATAATTTGCGATCAATTGGAATATTTAATTTTAAAACTGCAATCTTTCATGGCGATCGAACTGAAGCGAGTGGCTAGTTGTCCAACTGATTACATATTGTGCTGCCATTACTACCAAAAGAGAACCCCCCCAAAAGACGATCACGAGCTTGAATGAATTTCTCAACTCAATTTTAACATCATACGTTACTGCAAGTTTTCCTTTTCTCATTATGTCATCGGATCAAATCCCTCAACAGGGAATAGAAAAACCAAAATTCAGGCATCTGCTCACTGGGCAACAGTTGAACCGCACCTGGTTAAATATTTGAGCGCGTCATTGGACTAGTATGAAAATCGGTATCAGCCAGGAGCCCTCTAATTGAAAACATATCGATGACATGGCATTGGTAATTAAGCTAGGAAGTCCCCATTTCCTGCAACCCGCTTTTCTCGAGATTGTGGGGTAAAGTTTGGTGTGGGGATCTCATGCTGATTTGAGTTAGTATGGCTTGTCCCCCGAAAACCCGAGACGCGACGCGACGCGCATTTCTGTGGCGTCTGTGGCTGGACAAGAAGGTAAGTATTGAAGCTTCTTCACGTGATAGACAACTCCCATGTCATGCTGAGTGACTGTAATGACCTCTGACCCAATGTTTTTAATTGGAGCCCAGCAGACACGAAATCGCCTGGCGATAAATGACTGTAGACCCTCGGCTTTGGCTTATCCGCGATAAAATCGTGCCGAATCCTCGAAAGGCTCAAGAGTGCTCGTGGAATACTTGAGGGTGGACAAAGGACTTGGGAAGAGTTTTATGGTTGCTAAAATTGCTCGTTTCCATTGAGAAATACCACATATCAAGACCAAAACTCTCATTTACCGGTACCTAGAATCCACGGCAATTACTCCGTAGTTCCTCGGATATATCATCAAAGAGGATAGAGTGATTAAGGTTCTGGAGTTTATATCAATCCAAGTCTTTCCTATAGTATTTGTCAAAGGGCCATACTAGATGTATACCGAGACTGTTAAGAAAAACATGAGGATGTCTTACCTCACGGGTGAACTCCTGGTAGAAAATCTGTAAGGCCATTATGTACAAATAAATTTCCCTTTTCTTTTTCGAGATGACTCAAAGCAAATTTTAATTTCACAAGTCATTCTTCGACACAATTTTGAGCCTTTCACCTCGTCATTTTGCTACCCATCGTGTTTATCTCTTCTGCTTTTTAACCTTTGTTGGATACTTTCGAGGTTTCGTTTCATATGGACGGAGTCTTGAAGATTATTAGACCAAGAATGAATCTAAGGGATTGACGTTGATAAAAAACTTACACTTCCAAACCCATGGACCCATGACAGTACTGTAAAACTCCAGAGCAATCATCCCTGGCTGTGTTTGAGGGCTATGTTCAATACCCTGCTCAGTAATATCGTCAGATGTTTCTAGAAATAATTTATCTAGCCTCTGGTAACGTTCTAAGTCATCTACGGGAGGCGTATGTGGATACGCAATTTGTCCACGTGTAGAAAACCACCAACCGAGAATGAGCGCTGTGGATTGTTAGTGAATGAAGGTTTGATATATTGGTAAGCTTGCCATTTTCATAAGTTGTGACCAAAGCATGTCCACCATAAAGTAACGCCGAGGTTTGCTTCATGTGAACTATCCCTATTTTTGCCTGAGCCAACCACGTGCTTGCAGCATACTCGATGGATTTGAGAATCCGCGGGTCGTGCCGATTTTTCGGCCACGATACGAGGCTGGATGGATTGGAAGCTATTTGCTTCAGATGAAGCAATTCGGGCCCTAGATACAAGTGATTATATGCTGATCCTAGAAGACATCTCGAGTCTACCATTAGGGGATCACCAAATCTGCTGGGCACAGTTTCAACGTGAGGATGGCGCCTCCAGAGGACTTCCCAGACACGAAGTGCGTCCTCCATCTTGAAGACAAAGTCGTTGTATGCCGACGCGGGTATAGATATTATACGCGTTTCATTGGCGCAGATGCAAGCGAGGAGTGAACCCAATAGTGTCAGCAGCGCAAACGGGCTGATAGTTCCTGGCGGTTCTTGACCATCGAGAACCATCCCGATAGCTTCCTTGATGGTAAGCTGCCTGCTGACTTCGGCATCCCTTAGCTTGGCCCACTCAGTGCTAGTGGAAGCGCGCCACAGGGAGTTCCTGGAAGGAAGAGGTAACTCTGGCGGTTCTTGATGTATAAAGCTTCGCTGAGCTGTTGAATCATAACATACTATGATGTAACCGAGGATCCATACCCACGAAGTCGTTCTAACTGCAAGGTTAGCTAGCTCATAGATTCTTGAATAATAGTTCGACTTGCCTGCTTAGTGTCTCTGCACGTACCCAAAGATCCCAATCAGTCAAAGAGTTGGATATTGGATCGAAATTTGTTGTTGCCGAAGTTAAAAGCTGCCAAAACATGTGATTAGAAAAGAAGAAAACACCGAGAAGTCTGCACACATACAACTGAAGCAAGTGAGAGGTGTTGCTGTGCCTGAGCAAAGTACAACAGATTTTCTGCAAATACACCAAACTGTGCGCAGAGTAGAGCAGCTTGGATAGGCCAGAGAGAAGAGTCTTGAGCATGAAGACGCTCAAGTTCGTACTATGTAGGCGGTTAATAACGTCTTTTAAAATTGCACAAGAAGCTTACTTGACTAATAAGACGGCAAGATGCTATGTACAATTGGTAGGCCATGTCGTGTTCTGAAATATGACAGCCACCAATGGCCAACATGGCAAAAACCAATCCAGCTGACCATGTTAGCCGCTTTTAGAGAGTTAATCAGTGAAGACTTACGAGGCGTGGATGAAACTGAAAATGTTGCGCGGTGAACGATTGGTGTGTGGCAATCAAAGTACTCGAAATATGCATTCAAGAACCTTGCTAGTCGTGATCGACTAGGAAAAGCTGATTCGGATTTCCCATTTGCTCCGCTGACGGAAAAGTAGGTATTCTTGAGGTTTTGCACGTCTTCTTCTGTGCATCGCACCGCTCGGAAAGCCTGGACGGATACTTGATCGCTAGTCCAGCATCCTGAACAGTTTTCGGGTGGGGTTGGCGTAACATGGCGAGTTTGACTGGATAGAATGTCTTTAGATTGTAAGGGCTGGGGAGAAGTTTCTGATTCAAATTGTTCTTGACCAGATAATGGGAAATTCAGATCGATATGAGGGAGAATTGCGTGTTGAAAGAATGAAATGTCCATCGCATTGAGGCTTGAAATACCTTCAAGTGGTTTGGCCTGACTTGTCATGGGCGATAATTGTTGACCTGACAAGTCCAATCCCATAGAATCCCACGCATTGTCGAGTATAGCTTGGTCGACACTAAATACATCAGAGCCCGTCAGAGCAGGAGCCAAGCTTGAAGTCTCCAGGCTTTGGCTATGGTATGTCGATGAAAATGTTTCTGGTAGCTGAGCGAGAGCATCATGCATCAACAAAGGATCAATATTTGATTCTTGTTCTTCTGCGGCGCCTTGCGTGGAAGGGCATGTTGAGGACTCTGATGGCGTGCAAACTTGGCGCCGATTATGCGGGGCTTCGTCATGCTGTTTTGCAAACGACTGGGTCATGTCTTGGACAGAGCCATCAGACGCATTGGAGGATTCGGCGACCTGTTCACTACCGTAAGTTGATCTCTGATCAACACCGACCACATCTTTATTTTGGCCGCTGTTTGAGTTTTGCAGCTGGTATTTGTCGCATTTCTTCATGTGCCGATGAAGGACATCTGCTCTCGTGAAACTTGCCCCACACGCTTGACAAGCAAAGTGCCGTAAATTTTCATCTAACTGTATGGTTACGACGAAACTTGGGATAGATTAGAACTGGAGGCAAAGAGAATGACTTACGAGATGCAATGTGGCGGCGAAGATGCTCGGAGCGAACAAACGCCTTGTGGCAGACTCTGCAAGTATGTGGACGTGGTCGATTGCTCTTAACCCCGGCTGAACCTCTGATTAGACGTGTCGCAATGGGCGGGAACCTGGTCAACTAACTTGGCGGCATCTTGTACTCGGCAGTACCGGTTAAAGATGAAACAATTTACAAATATGCTGGCTTCTTGATCATAACATGCCGGATTAGGTACACCTGTCACAGGTGTCATGGGCCTGAGTCTCGTGACGCGGCAAGAAGCGGAGTCGGTGTAGAGCGAGTTAGGTGGCCGTTGCAATTGGCTTGAAAATTTGACGCGGTCTTGTTTCTGGATGAAAGGCTGTTACTAAGCAGCTTGGTTGCTTAGAACAGGTACTGATCAATGCTTTTGAAGCGGTTATGTCATTCCTTTTACCCCAGAATTTGCGTGGGATTTGTCCGGCTAGCTCGGACTGGCTGTCTCACGAAAAAGGTTAAATCGCGGGGACGGGATTTTATGTTGGTGGTGGATCTTTAGACGGAAGTCGGAGATCCTTTTTATTCCCGAGGCAAAAACGGGAAGCTCAAATTTGAGCGAATGAGTTGACATTATGCAGTGAGGCTGCTGTCTCGTTTTCTTATGTAGTAAGCGAAGCCTCTACAAAACATGATCGGCCCACAGAAGGAAACCTGTTTTATGAACGGTTCGAATTCTTCCATGTGCAATTGCGCCTGCCCTTGCTTTGACTATTTGAGGTTCTATCTAATGCCTGTATTCACTCGAGTCCTGCCTCAAGCATGACAGTAAAAGTGCTGAGCTTAAAGAAGCGCGTGACTTTTAATCCTACGCGCTCAAACAAAGCCTCATATTCTGAGAATGATCTTTCATACCCGCCCATGAAGCAAAACGTGTTCCACGTCATTAGGTTAGAAACCTCTGGAATTGCTGATTGATGGCTTGGGATATGTTCGGATGGAACAATATTTCCTGAATTCTGCAAAGCGGGCCTTGAAATGCTCGAAACCAAAACTTCATTGACCAAGAGCCTTGAGCCCGGTCTGTTTCGCATTTGACTTACGATGTTCTTGAGGATACGCACAGTATCATCTGCATTGTATTCACGACTATACGGTGTTAGATATATTTCGACGAGACAGAGTGTACTCACATGACACCTCGCATGTACCAAACATCGCCACTGCTCTTGTTAGGCTCAAAATAATCTTGCGAAATGAATTGAATGTCACCGCTATCAACTCTGGGCCTTAGGTCTTCGGGGAAAGACTGACAAAAAGTTAGAAAGTTAGAAAATGATGTTTATAAAGTTAGTGAATAACCAACAGCTTTAAGTCCGTCAACGACTGGCGGAAGATCTTGGAATACCCAACGGAGTTTGGGATATTGGCGGAGCACATCGATGGCACTGTCGCCAGGGCCGCAACCCAGATCGACGACGGTCGAATCATTCAGCTCATGCCACGGGTAGCCATGAACTAGCGGGGCTCGAGTGGTTCTCTAATTCCTGGTCAGAATTAAAGAGTGCATAGTTGGGATTGCTTACGTTGAGCCAGGGAAGAACTCCTTCTGTCATTTTTGCCAACATATCGGCATTTTCAGGCAGCATTGCATATTCCATAAATGGCTCCCCATTCTTAGACACAGTTGTACAAAATGGAACCTTACTCTCTTCAAAAGCATCCTTAGTTTCCGGATTCGTCATGTTTTCCAATATTCCGGTCGAGGAAAGAGTGTTATAGTGTGCACTTTAATGGTTTAGCTCAGTAAATTGATGGAATCAAGCGGCCTCACACTAGTGACAAAAAGTACTCTGACTTTCGGCTCTTTAGAAGAGTCATGCTGTGTCTCGTATTGGCAAATACATCTGGCGAGGTCTCTCTATAGATGTATTCCGTAGCGAGCAGTCGGATAACTCTACCTGCAACTTGTGAGTTGAATGCATTGGATGTAATTTTGCATCGGCTAACCTAATTTATTTTCATTAACATTGAGATTTTGCGCAAGTTGAGGCAATGGAGCTTCTCCGCCCAACTCCTCAATTGCATCGGAGACCCCCAACGTCACTGCTACATTCAGAGCGCTTGCCTTGATTGATGAAAATCCCAAAGCAAGGTGCTTCAGACGTGTAGGTGTCACGGCGGCACTAATGGCTGCTACATCGGCGCGGATCTTGTCCAAAAGCTCAAACAACTCGCCCGGAATATAGTCTTCAACATTGTCCAGCGCATCAAAGTTCTTCGCCTCCCACAAATGTACAGGCTGGCTGCTACTGTTTGCAAGTTCAGTTTCGAACTTTTGCACATTTGCCGCCAAGGCAGCCACGGTGTTTTGTAGGAATGTCATATTGATGATGACAGTTTTGAAAGTGTGCCTTTGTGATTCAAAATTCTGTATTCTAGAAATGTAGATTATTATTTCTGCAAATTTCGTCTGATGCGCATCAAGCCCGCCCTTTTTCTAATCCTGTTTTTGAGTGGTTTGTGGGGTAGTGTAGGGTCGACGAGAATGCTCCCCACAACATGTGCTGTGGGGTAACCATTAACGTTATGACAGTATTTCAAAGCGAAAAAAACCAATGGATTTATAATCCTAAAAGATTATTCTTTTCTGCTAATCTTGCGAATTCGATCCATAATTTGGAACAAAAGAGCCGGTATGCAAAGATTAATCAGCGGAATTTGCGGCGTGGCTATTAACCAGCTATTTGCTGACACTCGGGAACCTAAAGTTATTTGATGATACATAAATTGAGCGAAGTTCTGGAGAAAATAATAAATTGGCAGACAAAATCTGGCAAACAACACCTGTTCTTTTTACGTTTATTTTATTTATTCTTTTTTTGAAAGTCACCGTTGTACGATCATGGCGACGACGATGAAACAAGTTCTCGTCTACGTCGAGCCGAATCCGCCGTATCACACTACAACAAAGATTGAAAATACGCCCATTCCAAAGCCGGGACCTAATCAAGTATTAATCCGAGTTGTTGTGGCTGGAACAAATCCCAAGGATTGGAAATATCCTGTATTTTTCGGCGGCAAATCTGGTGAAAACACTGGCGATGACATGGCTGGATATGTTGAAGCCACTGGTCAAAACGTCACAGAGTTCAAAAAAGGGGATCGCGTGGCCGCTTTTCACGAGATGGGAGCTTCATCAGGCGCCTTTGCCGAATACGCCATAGCTTGGGCAAGCACTACGTTCCATATCCCAGACAACACTTCATTTGAAGGAGCGGCTACAATTCCGTTGGCCGCGATGACTGCAGCTACGGCATTGTTCTGCCGACTTGGCCTCCCCGAGCCCTGGGTTCACTACGGTCCGGGGCGTGCAGCGGTGAAAAATTCGGGCGTACTAGTTTATGGCGGCGCAAGTGCCGTGGGTGCCTTTGCCATAAAGTTGCTCAAGAGGGCTAAAATTCACCCAATAATAGCCGTAGCTGGTCGCGGCGTCGATTTTGTAGGGAGTCTTTTGGATCGCAGCCAGGGAGATTCAGTCATCGATTACCGCCAAGGAGATGCAGCGCTAATTGATGGAATCAAGAAAGCTGTACCTGAAGGAAAGACCCTGAAATATGTCTTTGATGCCATTAGCGAAGGAAGAAGCCAAGAAAATATTCTGAAAGTCTTGGATACGTGCGGTTATTTATCTGCCGTGTTGCCGTATGACGCACCTGTGCCGGAGCCGTTGAACTTTTCCTTGACAAATGTTGGAGACGTACATGGCTTGACGGCCAATTATGAAGACTTTGGTCACGCTTGGTATCGCCTGTTCAGCCTTGGATTGAATGAAGGGTGGCTAACTCCTCATCCGTATGAAGTTATTCCAGGAGGGTTGGATGGAGTGGAGACTGGATTGCGTCAGTTGAAAGATGGCGTGGCTAGCGCAGTCAAGTACGTTTACCGTATCGAAGAGACTAAGTAGATGATGCAACGAGGGAAATTAGCTGAGGAATGTATGTAAAGTTGTCTCATTTTGACTTGAAGGCATCTAGACTTTTGCGTATTTTAGTGTGCACGTATCGCCCTCAATATTATGCAATATACAGTCTTCTTTTGGGAATAATTTGGAATATGAATTTGGTTTAGAGTGTTTTGGTTTAATGACTCCATGATTCATACCATCACACATGTCAGTCTTTTCGATTGTCTAGTCATCTACTAGCTTAGGATAAAAGAGTTACTATCTAGTCATTAGCTCCATTTTTAACATAAAGATTTCTCTGCTATTACTCAGTCCTTAAAATATTGCTACACCCATATACTCCAGTCATATTTCACCAAGGGCTTTTGTGCGTCTGGAGCATGTACAAAAGATGACTCGAAGCTGTGTGCATGTTGTGGCCCTTCCGATTCCATTATATATCCAAGCTCACATTCAGTAAAGCCAACCTTGGGCTGCTCTCCATAAAAACCATCAAACTCACTGCTCAGAGCTTCCGCTAGACTTCCAATATTCTTGGCAGGATGAAGATAATCCCAAGGGTTCCTGCAAGAATCCCCCTTACACGACTTGAGAACCATCAACAATGCATCTAGTCGATTTACCACATCATGAAGATTTCGACCCAGAAGCTTTTGGGCTTCTCTAAGTGGGTCTAGAAGATTGGTGGTTTGTCCTGGGTCTCTCTAAAACGAATTAGAACTCCGTCTGTTAGATTAAGATGGAACGTACCTTCATGTCATACAGTTCCCTCTCGTTGGTGCACCAGACAGAGTAGTAGAATCCGTAGTTTTCACTTTCTATCCGTAGACCTTTGTAGATATTGTTCACATATGCATTCGCGGTCCCATTGACAAACTGATACTTGCCCGAGTAACCATACAATCCTTCGGGAACGCCAAGGCCCCAAAATTCAACTCCCACGTGCTCGGATCGAGATTCGAGCTCATCATGCACATCTATGGGTGATCCGTCAAACTTTCTGTTTGTTATTTTGTTTCCGGCAAGCCTCATAATGGTTGGAGCAAGATCTGTATGCGAGGTAGGGCCTCGCATGACGGTCCCAGGTGTAACACCTGGTCCCCTCACCACCAGCGGCACATTGATATCCGTCTCAAACCCGCATTCTTTGCCAGGATGCATTCGATGTTGACTAATGTGATAGCCGTTGTCCGATGAAAAGAAAAGAAACGTATTTTTGAGTACGTCGGCCTCTTCCAACCGACGCACGAGATTATCTACCATTTCATCAACAGCCTGAAGGGCCCTCAGACGACATCTTTGGTACTCATCGTTGTACTCAATAATTGTGTCATTCAATCTTTCAAGTCTCGATACCCAACTCACTCCACTGGGGTCTTCAGGGTTGAAGTTATTTGTTCGCGGAATCTTGTAATCTTTGAAAAGGTGTTGATGGCGCTTGGCTACCTTTGGGGGGCCAGCTATAATTTCAGGATACAATGTGACATCCGCGTGAGGGGCTACCGGGGCAACAGTCAAAAAGAATGGAGTTTCTGGGTGACTAAGGGCCTCTTCCAAGAACCCGTAGGCACTCCTCGCGGTCAAGTCAGGCGAGTATTCACCTGCGTGATTGACCGGCGGCTGACCGTTTCTTGTTGTGCTGGAATTATAGTACTGGTATGTAAATGGATCAAGGAGGAATTCAGATCCAGTGTAACCCTTCACAGCGGGAGAGTTATAATTTTCCGTGGTATGTGCATTGAACAACTTTCCTGAGTAGTAGGTGTTGTAACCAGACTGCTGCATCCATAAGGCAAGATGGTCTTCATTATATCCATTGGCAACAAATTTTGGATATCCGCCTAGTACGTTAGAGTAGGATTAAAAAGTATGCGTGAGACGTACCATACGGGGGATTGACATCGGTCACATTGGTGTTGTGGGCCATTTGGCCAGTCCAGATATTCACTCTGCTGGGACAACATATCGCCACGGTACAATAATGCCTTTCATATGACCTTCCCTGAGAAATCAAGTGTTTTTGTACAAAAGGCATGTACTCCAGAGAGTTCATATGTACATCTTGGTCGTCTGTCAAGACAAAGACAATATTCGGTCGTTTTAGGCCTTGACAATGTACCGCTCCCACGGCGAGCGATGTCAATAGTTGCAATAGTTTCATTTTTGACGCAAAATAGGTAATTAATTTAGAAGCACTAAAAAGTGAGACTCATTCAAGACTCGGGCGGCCTTCATTATTATACAACACCCTTCAAACTCGGCGGCGATGCAGTGTCATGCTAGCGCGAAAAGAGTGTGGGGTTTTAGCTAACTGTGGGGATGCCGAGCACACCATTCTGGATAAAATTGACGAGCAAGCGGGAGTGCAAAAGGTTATCCGAAGCCGCTAGCGACCCAACGTTCTCCATCTCCAAATTGATGGCTTACCATAGAGCAAGATGCCTCAATCCTCGCGTCGTGTTTCTGATATGAACCTTGGTCGACTGTACCAGAAAAGAGCCATTGACCGTGAGAATCAACGCAATCTAAGGTAGATCCACCCGTATTGCAGGTGCGCAGTGTTAAATCTAGATAGGAAAAGGAATAAGGAAAAAGTATCTCAGCTTGAAGCGGAAGTAGAAGTCCTGCGCCAAAAGCTGCGAGATTCAGAGCGCCAGGTGACCAACTTGACCAGCAACGTCAATGTCGCCAATCGTGCGATCGCGTCGGCGATAGGAAATCTGCAATCCATTGACATCTACATGCCAAGCCTAGATGAGCACGGAGGAAATTTGCAAACGATTAACTCTACCCAGAGTGAGGACACGGCTTCGACGTTGGTTGTAGATGGGCTTTCAGACCATGGGTTTGAGTCTGAGTTTTGGCTCAATGAAGGGACCGTCAGCCTTCCATTCAATGATGTATCAGACTTGTCTGATTGTGAGTAATCCGAAGTTAAATACGTATTTGGTGCTAACCATTTCAGTTTCTTTCAGTCTTTCAGCTTTTGCAGCTCAGCCACCATATACGACAACTGATGATGCAAGCTGTCAACTACAAACAACATCTCAGTCGGTAGTCGATGAATTTCACGCTGCTCGAATAGACGCCAACAGTCTGCGGGCATTGGGGTCTGTCTGGTCGATAACGCCAAGATATTCACAACCTACCTGTAAAGTTGATCGTTTACTCTACGAACTAATCGAAGCACACAAACAAATCTGCATCCAGAATTCAGCCTACGAGTTCTCCCATAAAAGTTTCCCCAGTGTTGTGTCACTGCTAAATCCGTCACTAACCGAACACGATAGACCAGTGGCGTCAACAATCGCTCAACACGTCGCAGGCGTTGTCCAAGTACATACACCCCCCGAAAAGTTTGCGGTATGTTGACCTCTTAGTCTTCTACTTTTTCTAACTTTGTAGCTTTTGTATGTCATGTGCGTTTTGATGCGTTGGCAACTTTTACCGACCGAAGATCACTACAATTCTATTCCGGAATTTGCACGCCCAACTCTCTTGCAAACCATTGTTCCACATCCACCATGGGTAGGAACCATTGGATGGTACGCATTTCTGAATTATTATTTCGTTGCTAATAGAAAGTAGGCCAGCCGCTCGAGATCAGATAATTAGGCGCATGGACTTTACCCAGTATCAAACTTTTGCGAGAATAATTACAGCATCATTTTCAGTCAACTGGCCTTATAACACCAATCGCATATTAGATGGTGGGATGGGCCAAGACTATATCTTGAGTACTGAGTTTGTCGTGCATATCAGGAATATTCGCAATTGGACGGTCGGTCAGGAGTTGATTGAGGCGTTTCCCTTCCTTAATGGCACCTTGAATATCGCAAAAAAATAATTTTTTCAAATACGAAAAAGAGTTTGCTATTGAAGCCTTTGCTCTCTAAGAAAGATTCCTAACAAAAGTGAAACCATGCAGCATAAAAATGCCAAGGCTGATGAATCTTTAGTGGATGTTGTAAATGAATTTGGATCCTCACTCACCAAAATTGACTCGAAAGGCCCAGATATATGCGTCCAAGACGTCCTGTTTGATCCGGTGGTTGAGCTTGAAGATGTAATTGACATCACTCAGCACTTTTTTAACTATGTTTCCTGCCGAAGGGTTATCGACTAATTTTGCCATTGCAATCTTTTTGACGAAAACTCTCATGGTAGAGCTAGAAGTTGCCACACCAAGGACACTCCCGAGTCCTCCACTCAGATATAATCCAGCACCTGCGATTGCAAGTTCCTCATTTGTAGTTTTGGCCGTAATCGCAATGAATGTACTAGAGTGTGCCATTCCTGTACCTAAGCCACCGAGAAAAATGTACGAGGACTCAAAGATTCCCGTGTTACCTGTCCAACGCACAAACATTAGTGCGTGACAAGCACAGGCCATGATGGCAGCCATATTATTCGGTAGCTTGTAACGCCCAGTCCTGTTGATATAAAGCCCGGTAGCCAAGCCACCAACAGTATTTCCCAGGATAGCTGGGACAAGATGCAAGCCGGCCTCGGATGGAGAAGCTTTGGCAGTAACTTGAAAATACAATGGCACCACAAACATCATCTAGCCATGTTAGCCCAGGCCAGGCCAGTGCCGAGTTACTTACAATGGTTTGAGCCATGTTTTGAAGCAAGATAATACCGTAATTAAGCATGATGACACTCTGTGCTAGTAGATTGAGTGGAAAGATGGGCTCCAGGGCAACCTTGGTTTCAACATGGGAGAAGATTAGTGCCAACACAACAGTAAATGCTAATAATGCAGGAATCGCTGGATGAGTCCATTCGAGTTGGTTTCCACCCATAGAAACCGCCAACAAGAAGGATAGAATGCTGGTGGAAATTAAAAATGCTCCAAGGAAATCTATTCGCATGAGTTGAGCCTTGATGGAAGGCTTGCTGTCGCCCTGAAACGGAAGCTTTGGAACATGCAGATTAATCTGGACGAGCGTAATGGCAAGAAGAGCGAAAGGAGTCTGGATAAAAAACGACCTGATTATAATTAGCATGGCCAAGTTACAGTCGATATACTCACCATCGCCATCCTAGACTTTCAGCTAGTTTGCCTCCCAGTGGACCACCGCAACTTCGCCCAATAGTCTGCACCACGTTGACATAGCTTCTGTACGACGCAACCTGTCGGACAGGAACCATGTCTGCAATTAAAAATGATACTAATGTCGACATTCCAGCTCCACCTATGCCTCCAATAATCCTGCCGACAATTACCATCTCAATGGATTTACTCAGCCCAGATAATAAATTGCCGAGAGCGAACAGTGCGTATGCCAATAGAAGAAGGGGCTTCCTCCCGAAAATGTTACTTAACTTCCCGTACAAGGGCTGAGTAGTGCACATAGAGAGCATGTACCCCGAGAGAAGCCATGACGCATTGTTGAAGGCATCAAATTCCGATGAGATATTGGTGTAGGTCGCTAGAACCAATGATGTATCCGCGTTGGCGATGAAAACGCCTAAAAGCTGCGCTTAGCAATTGATAAATTACAAAAGAATAACTCCATACCAATAAGTAGTAGAGAAAGTATTCCCATAAAACTGGTGTGGTTGTTTCGCGCCTCATCATCGTCAGAGTTCTGTTTAGCGCCTTGTTCAATGAGATGAGGTTCACGTGTAAGTAAAGATGTTTGTTCCGTGGCTTCTGCTTGATCTGCCATTGTATTTGATCGAGTGAAGATTTTCCCAGATTGAATTAGTAGGCTATTGAGATACAGGCGCACCAACAACTTATTCGATGCTCGACACCCCGGAGTAGGGCGAATTTATGTGGGGCGTAGACGAATACTGCAATGTCATGCTAGAGGCAGTGGAACTACGCTAGCACGACACTGCAGGAAGTGCAACGCATCCGACCAATGGGAATAAAAGGTTTTTCGCCCATGACAGGGAAGGTTGACTACCACAGTCGGAAATGGTTGTCCGGAGTATCGAAACGTATTAGACACTTTTTTCAGACACAAACACTCCCTCAGATATAACATGAAATCGTTCTCCCAATATTAACCAGCATTGAATTGCAATAAAAACAAGCGAGATGGAGAAGGAAAAGAAAGCAGAATCCGCCAAATACAGCGAGGATGATGTGGCCCCCGAGGCCATCGGCACCGATAATCTGCCACCAGACTACTACCGAAGCATTCAATTCATTGGTACCGTCGTTGCTGTCACGTTGATGAATATCTCACTTTACGTTGGATACGTGTTACCTGTCAGAACTCCTTCACTATGTTTGAATTTAGTTAATAAAAATAGGTCAACATTTTGTCCATCATTAACGCAGACATTGGGCCCAGCAAGAATATCATCTTAGTACCAGTGACAAAGACACTTGGCCAAGGAGTTGCAATCATCCTAGTTGGTCGCTTAGGCGACATATTTGGTAGAAGATGGTTTTTGATTGGCGGTCAATTTTTAGGTGCAATTGGATCCATCGTTGGCGCCACGGCAAACAGTGTCAATGTTCTGATGGGTAGTACTGCTTTTATAGGTATGAAGCCTGACAAAGGTGCGGCAAGATAGCTAACCGTTCAAAGGAGTCAGTGGTGCAGTCCAGTTGACCTTTTCATTTGTGCTCCAAGAGGTAAGGCAGTCACACACCCAAAAACAACACTGACACAACATTTTAGCTTGTGCCCAACAAATATAGAGGATACATGACATCTCTGCAATTCATATTCTCATTTCCCTTTTCTTGTTTTGGGCCACTGATGGCGCGAGGATTCGTCACCGGGACAGCGCTAGGTTGGAGATGGTGCTACTGGCTGAACTCGATCATTTGTTGCGCCTCGATCGTACTATTCTACTTGTTCTATCACCCGCCAAACTTCAGTCAACTTCATAGAGAAAAGTCCCTTTTTCTAGAGTTAAAGAAGCTTGATTATCTTGGTCTGATACTCTACTGCGGCGGCCTGATCATACTCTTGTTGGGAATCACTTGGGGAGGAAAGATGTTCGCATGGAATTCTGCACATATTATCGGCTTGCTTGTCGGTGGCATAGTAACACTTGTTGTTTTTGCCATTTGGGGTGAGTTTATTGTTTAAATCTGTGCCTTTAGCATTGCTAACTTGTTAGAAATCCGATACCCTGCGCGGGATTCGTACCCGCTCATTTCCATAGACATGGTCAAAGATAAAGACTTTGTTGCATTAGCTGCGACAGGGTCTGTTGCGACAATGATTTACACCAGCATGAATGTTCTCTGGGTTGCAATGGTGGAGAGCCTCTTTACTGAAAACGTTATGGTGATTGGCTGGTACTCGGTAAGCGATCATCCCCGAGAATCATCATTTGCTAACCCTCAAGTGCGCCCTGGGGGGCTCCGTAGCAGTAGGGCAGATCTTGGCAGGAATAACCATTCGCCCATTTGGAAAGGCCCTCAAAGCCCATTGGCAGATGCGAGCCGGAGCTGCCGGCATGTGTGCTTTTGTTGCTGGGCTCGCGTCTGTCCGTCTTGGAGAGAATAGGAAAGCCATCGTGCTGACTGCTCTAGCCGGCTTAAGTGTGGGATACGTGGAACTTTTGAGTTTGGTTATGGTACCATTCACTGTCCGGCCTGGCGATATTGGCCTTGCCTCTGGATTTCAATCTTCATGCCGAGGTAACATGGGCACGATTGCGACAGCGATTTACTCAACTGTTTTGACCAACAGGAACCTGAAGAATATTCCGACTCAAGTTCGGAAGGTGGTCAGTGAAGCAGGCCTCGACGCCAATACCATCGAAAAGATTATAGCAGCAGCACAATCTGGCACCGAAAAGGCATACAAGGCAGTCCCAGAACTTACACCCTCACTTGAAGAAGCAGTCAAGCTTGCAGTAAAAATTGCCAATGTACAAAGCTTCCGAACCATGTTTTTGGTTTCACTGGCCTTTGGAATTACCGCAGTTTTGGCATCATGGTTCATCGGAAATATGGATCAACATCTTACAAATGATGTCGCTAGGAAGCTGCAAGGAACGAAGAAAGTTGCTGACAAGATTTCGTCTGTATAGCTATCATTAAAACAATGACCGCCTTCGGGTACTGACTTACAGATCAGGAGCTTGCTTGGAAAGAAATAGCTAGTTTAACAGCTAGAATTATGTTCCGCATGTGCAACCTCAGAGTGAAAGAGATTTAAGAAGCACGTAGACAGCCTTCATGAACAGTAGAACAGAGACTTTATAGTTCAGGGTCTTGGAGAAAAGTGACTCAATAGGGATTCAAGTTTGTAAATTTGCCTGCTGGATTCCACAAACTCAATATCTATGCTAGTTCAAAATGAATTTCGGATTGCGCTGATCTTTCCCGTGCAACGTTAAAAGCTTGCTCCCTCGCTATGAAGCTTTTCTGCAGGTATAAACATGCCACAAAAAGCTAAAGGAACGACGATGCTTCAGGATATCTCCACTGAACTAGATGGGAATGTTGCCGCATCGATAGTTGTAATGGTCAGCGTAGTTGCCATTCTTCTCGCACTGAAAGCCGGTGGCCTTGCATTGATCATAGTAGGTGCGTCCATCAGATGTAGTATAGACGACGTTGAGATATTTGCCTCGGGAGCAACCATTGAATCGAATGTGTCCTCCGTCGGTCAACTGGATGGTCTTTGACGGCCAGTTTGGTCCATCATCGCAAAAGTCCACTGCAGTGTCTTCCCAGGTTAGGCTTGATTGCCCTGACTTGTCCACTGCATAGACAGTTCCAGCGTTGCAAGCACCCTGGGCAGAACGTTGGATAATAGGAGTTGATGCTGTTGAAAGCGGATCGGTAGGCAGTACCACGTAAACATTCAGGACTCCTATATCGAGAACTGTGCCGGCGCTTGCGAAAGCTGACATTGTGGTAATGAGGATGGTCCAGGAGGCCTTCATGTTGACTGGTGAAGAGAGAAGGGAAGAAAATTTGCAAGAGTCTGGTAAAGAGCTATTTGAGATTGTTTCTATACAATTCTGGAGAAGAATTCAATATTAAGTGATGGGTTCTTGTTTAAATACATGAGTAAAACTCTCATGTATAAATGGGCTGTCGTGTTGACATCCAAAATACTGACTCAGCTCGGATGGTGAGACTTTAGAAAGCGGGTCAACCTGCGCACTAAGCAAGAAGGCCCAGATCTCGGCTATGACTCCCCACAGTCCTGCTGTATACATGAAGCAGGGTTATTGGACTCTCATCGGCTCTTCCGAGGAACTTTGGTTAAAATTTGATTCAGTACACGGCACATCTCCCCCATGTACCAACGTAAATCTGAACTACAGAATCTAGTTGGTTGTATCAACTCCAAATAAGACAATCTTATACATCGAAAAGGACCGAGCATGATGAGATGAGAGAATAGCTTGGTATCAGACAAGAGCCCATATTCCTCGTGTGGATTTTGATACCACTGGACAAATAGCAGCGACGTTCGCCAAACATGTTGGCTGCCTAGCCTTCTCGACTAACCCCTTTAGGTTATATAATGCACAAGCCTCTGCTGTATTGAAATGATTTGTAATATGAAAATCTTGCCCGAATTTACTTTTAGCGTGTTGGTTGAATGGGTCAAGCCTTATGTCACGACATGTGTTCAGATGGAATTTTTTCAATCCTTCAAGACTAGTATTCGCCCTTGTAGTGCATTTACGTTGGTCGTAAAAGAAAAGCCCGAGGAAGGCGACGTACAACATCAGTAGAAGTGTGTTGTCAATAGAAGAGCTTTCAAAAGGCTCATGCATTAAGAATTAGATTATTTTTTAGTTATGTTCAATAAAGACTTATTATGCAGCGCTGATCAACCTCAGCTCGCTACGTAGCGCCTGTCAAAAGTTCTATCTCCTTGAATGTGCGAAGGGAGGTTTGGGGTACCGCGCTAATTTTTTAGCCAATAAGACTGCAGAATATAGATAGTACTTCAATTGCCTGCTAAATTAGATTGTGATAGAAGTCCCAACAATCCTTATCAGTACAAATAGCTACATCACACTATTGGCAGCCTAGGTCGGTCTTCCGGGGCAGGGACCATCGCAGGACCGCCTATTAATTAAGACTATCCTAACTTATCGTATAAAGCCCTCGCCGCCGCCCTTACTAACAGTTCTAACAGGCCTCATTAAACCTAACACCTTTACAGCCAAGGCACCAAGAGCTTTTCTTCCTATTAACATATTTATATTATGCAACAGGTATAACTTCATCTCCTAACCGGCAACGCCTGCGGCTGCTGCCGGTATTGCCAAAGGCTTCAAGGAGGTCATCAACAATGCGTTGCCGCCACTCAGTCTGATCAGTGTACAACAACCAACTAATAGGGCCCCATTGCTGCAAAAGGTAGCTATTGATGAGGGCAACCTCTAATAGAAAGGACCAAGCTAGAGCCCTCCAAGCACCCTTGTGAACACAGTGTTTGAAGCTGAACTCAGCTTGAAGCTGGTTACCAATATCTACTGAATTCATCTCATCATTATAATCAGCTATGACCGATAGGACCCAGACCTCTAAGACAGGCTAATCACTAAAACAACGCTTAATTTGCCATACCTATGGCTGTATTATTGTCGGCTGGCGATAAACCCATTATTCAAACTTATATCTAGTGTAAATGGTTGTAAGTAATAGCATAAGTGTGTTATCCTTCCACACAATTTAATTCACCTAGTCAAGGGATAGACAGATTAGCTAGGAAACATAAAGAAATACCATTATAGGTAAGACAGACTAAATCATTAACTATAAGAATAACCCACAATTTACCCTATTCATACTATAACTACCCCCATTAGTCGGTTGCCTTCATCTCTGCTAGCTCCCTAAAAATCCCACAATTAGTACAGCAGATCCCTATTACCCCAACTATTTAATCTCGAAAGGCATAGAAGAGATTGTAACGGTTCGTGTTAACAGAAAGGGTCAGGCACGTCGGTTAAATAACAAAGGAAGATTGTTATGTCTGGTAATAGGTCAATCGGTCAAATAGATCAATTGAAGGTAACCAAGTTGTATTGAGAGCTGAGTTGTGCTCTAGATAGTAGTAACTCCTAGAAGTCTAATGTATAGTTCAATTTAGGGCTTTATGGGGCTGTTTAAATGGAGCTATCTTAAAGAGTGATGTTTTTTTAGGAGTGTGGTGTTCTTTGTGGAGTAGTGCTCTTTAAGTTTATTAGTATATATAAGTATAGCTTATTAGAGGTAAAAGTGGGTTTTCTGGCCTTTTACTAGTAGCTTTATTGGTTAGGTTGGCCTAGGTTATAATATAATATTCTCTTTTTAAAGATCTTACTTTTAAGATTATACTTTAGATAGGTTCTTATATTCCTAAGCTTTTTTTTTAAGTTTTTTGTTTTTTTATAAAAATATTTAATTAATAAGATATTAGATTTAAAATTTATAGCTTATAAAAAGAGAGAGTATAAGAAATTTAATAATATTTTTATTATTAAGGAGATTAAAGTTAATATATTATATAACGTATATAATAAGCATACATCACAGACAAGTATACATCGCACTTTCCACCACCCCCCATTTTTAATTTAAGATAAAAACATCACAAGATATTTAATCAATTAAAACTAATCACTATTCTCTTCTTTAAAGGTCTTAATAACTACCTAATATATCCTTATATTATAACCAGTCTTGCTGTAAGTCCTGTAATACCTTTTACCCGGTTGTATTAACTTCCCTTAACCACCACTTTTTGATGATTCTACCTGTATTTACGCATTTGCATCTATCTGATCAATTGCTTCTTGTGCACTAGCTACTGTCATTATCCCTCCATCTTGTAGTCTAGTCCTTTTTGATCTACGGCGTTTACTAAGTATCTTATTTACTTGTTAAAGATCCTGTATCTTAGCTTTTATTAATACTATCTTATGCATAATTGCCTTTGTTTCTTTAGAAAGCGATTATAATACCTTAATAATAGACTTTGGAGAGGTGCTTTGTAATCTTCTAATTTGTCTTTTAAGATACTCAGACTGAGAGCTAGTCTTAGTAACATTCCTTGGAGTCTTTAGAGCCTAAGGGCTAGTGTAACGGTCTGGTCAATTCCCAACTTGATGAACCAATCAGAACGAAGGGTTTGCTCTTCGAAGAAGAGTTACTTTGTCCAGGACCAGGGACTTCCTTGCCTCTGATTGGTTCTACATTTGTCTTAGCCTTTAGCTTCTCATTGGCCTAAAAAAGTGTTACGTTTGGTAAGAGCGGGGCCACGCGAGTTCTCGACAACTTGACAATAACTTCTTCGAAGAGCTCCTTTGCGCGTGGGCCCGGAGGGCCCTGGCCCGATAGGGCCAAGCTCCCCTGTATTGTTAGCAGGATGGTTAGGCGCGTTATGGTAAATAGAGCAATGGAAGTGTTACGTTAGGTAATAGTCAATCGCAATTGAGGTAACCAAGTTGTATTGAAAGCTGATCGGTTCCGTTCCTTACGGTGGGACTCGATCCGTCTATATACTTTTCTATCTAAGGTTCCGTTATCGCAATAGTCGAACGGGGTCGGTTCGACAGTGTTCGTTGCGATCTTTGGCAGAGTCGAACGGGGCTCGTTCGACTTTATTCTTATTGGTTGGTTTTATCGGTCTAGGGTAGTTTGGTCTGATTGGTTTGGGTTCTGCCCCTGTTTACCGCCTTTGGGCGTTTGGGTCATAACAGCTAGTAGGCTCAATCATTTGATCAAAGGGTATTGGAGTTTGTAGCCGCACATCAAGCTTTGATATAATATTTTCTACATCTAGAGGATAAAGCCTAGCTTCTTTAAATCCTGCTTAAATATTCTTTTCTATAATAGCAGCATTATATACATTATAAAAGGCTAGGAAGAAGTCAAACTTTGAAATATAAGTTATAAAGCATCTAATCAAATGCTCTATTTCTTTCCCATATACTATTTTCAATAGCCTAAAGCATATAACATCAAGAGACTGAAGTAGATAAGATGAATTAAGTAGTATATAGAGTATAATAATTTTATTAACGTATATGATAAGCGAGCGGCGCAGACAAGCGAGCGGCGCAAAAATCCCTCATACACATCACAAACCATTTGATCAAATACTTCTCAACAATAAAACATGTCCCAGCTAAATACTGAGCCTAAGGCCCTTCTTACCCTTCAAGCCCTTCAAAATGACCCAAAATTAAGTGCCCGAAAAGCTGCAAAGATCTATGAAGTCAAGGAGCAAAGGCTGCGTCGCCGACAGAAGGGAATTCAATCTCGAAGCGATACTATCCCTAATTCATGCAAGCTATCTAATCTAGAAGAAGAGATCATTATCAACTTTATCCTGGACCTGGATTCACGAGGATTTCCCTCCCGACTGTGTGGTGTTGAAGAAATGGCTGATTGATTACTTCTTAATTGAAATGCATCACCAGTTGGCAAGTGTTAGGCTTTAAACTTTGTTAAATGCCACCTAGAGCTTAAAATGCGATTCTATCGTAAATATGACTATAAAAGGGCTAAATGCGAAGATCTAAAGATAATTGGCGATTGGTTTTAGCTTGTGGCTAATGTAATAAAGAAGTATAGTATTCGATTAGATGATATGTATAACTTTGATGAGATTGGCTTTATGATAGGCGTTATTGTAGCCGGAATGGTTATAATAGGCTCAGAAAGGCGTGCAAATCTGAAATTAATTTAGCCTGGAAATCGAGAATGGATAATAGCAATTCAAGTGATTAATACAAGAGGCTAGGCAATCCTACCATTTCTTATCATTACAGACCAATATTATCTTGCCAATTGGTATTAAGAAAGTAACCTTCTAGGTAATTAGGCTATTGCAATTATTTAAAATGGCTGGACTGATAATAATATATGTATAGAGTGGCTAAAGCACTTTAATCACTATACAAGTAATCAATCAATTGGTCGCTATTATCTCCTAGTCCTTAATAAATATGAAAGTTACTATTTAGTTAAGTTTGAGGAATATTACAAGGATAATAAAATCATTACACTTTGTATACTGCCTAATTCATCTCATCTATTTCAGCCACTTGATATTGCGTACTTTGGGCCACTAAAGATAGTATATAGGAAGGAAATAGAGTATTTGATTAAATGCTCTATAATCTATGTTTTAAAGTCTAACTTCTTCTTAGCATTTTATAATACACATAATGCTGCTATTATGGAAAAGAATATTAAGGTAGGTTTTAGAGGAGCTAGGCTTGATCCTCTAGACCTAGAAAATGTTATATTAAAGCTTGATGTATGGCTACAAATGCCAACACCATTTGATCAGATGGTTGAGCCTACTAGCCCTTGGGCCTTAAAGACCCCAAGGAATGTTACTAAGACTAGCTCATAGTCTAAGTATCTTAAAAGACAAATTAGAAGGCTTTAAAGTACCTCTCCAGAGTCTGTTATTAAGGCATTACAGTCGCTTTCTAAAGGAACAAAGGCTGTTATGCATAAGATAGTCTTATTAGAGGCTAAGGTCCAGGATCTTAAATAAGCAAATAAGACCCTTAGTAAATGCCGTAGAGCAAGGAGAACTAGACTGCAAGATAGAGGGACAATAATAGTAGCTACTACACAGGAAGCAATTGATCAAATGAAAGTAAATACACAGATATAAGTAGAAATATCATAACGTAGTAGTCAAGAGAAGTTAGCACAATCGGGCAAAAGGCACTATAGGACTTGCAGCAAGACTGATTATAATGTAAGAATATATTAGGTAGTTATTGAGACCTCTGAGGAAGATAATAATGATTAGAATTAATTGATTGGATGCTTTATGGTGTTTTTATTTTAGTTGGAAAATGAGGTGTGGTGAAAAGTGCGTCGCTCGCTTGTCTGCGCCGCTCGCTTATCATATACGTTATCCTTACAATATTCCTTAAATTGGACTGAATAATGACTTTCATGCCTGTTAAGGATAAGAAGATGATATCAACTAATTGATCGATTGCTTATATAATGATTAAAATACTTTAGCCACTTAAGACCTGTTACATTATCAGTCCAGCTATTTTGGGTAATAGCAATAGCCTAATTGGCTAGAAGGTTGCTTTCTTCATACTAATTGGTAAGATGATATTGGCCTATAGCAATGAGAAATAGCAGGATTGCCTAGCCTTTTATATTAATAGCTTAAATAGCTATTATCCATTCTCGATTTCTAGGCTAGATCAATTTCAAGTTTGAACATCTTTCTACACCTATTACAACCATTTCACTTATAATAATGCCTATTATAAAGCTAATCTTATTAAAGTTATAGATATTATCTGATTTAATACTATATTTCCTTATTATATTTATTATAAGCTTAAACCAATTGCTAATAATCTTTAGATCTTTATATTTAGCCCTTTTATAGTCATATTTACAAAAGAATCATATTTTAAGCTCTATATATTACTTCACAAAGTTTAAAGCCCAGCGCTAGCCAACTGGTAGTTCATTTTAATTAGAAAGCAATTGATTAGCTATTTCCTTCACACCAGAAAGCTGTGGAGGGAATCCTTATAAATCTAGATCTAGAATAAACTGAAGAATGATATCCTCTTCTAGATTGAATAGCTTATGTGATGGAGGGACCTAATTGCTTTGAGATTGAATCCTCTTCTGCTGATAATGTAGTCTATGCTTATTGATTTTATAGATTTGTATAGTCTTTTGGGTGCTTAATTTTTGGGGACCTTGAATAGCTTGAAGGGTAAGAAAGGTATTAGTCTTTATATTGGACTATAATATGTTTAATAATTAAGAAGTATTTAATTAATTGAAAAGTATTATATATAAGGGATTTTTGCAATATATACTTATCTGCAATGTATGCTTATCATATACATTACTTATTATTTTAAATATAAAAAGATTTATTTTATAAATAAAAGCTTTATTTAATATATTAAATATATTTATTATAAGAAGCCTTATAATAGGATTTTTATTACTTTTTTCTATAGATCTTCTCTTAGTATAAAGAGAGAAAAATCTTTTTTAATCTATCTTCTTAATAATTTATTTTAAGAAGTAGAAGAAGAAATTGGTAATTAATAAGAAGAAGGCTAATAATAATATTATTTATTTTTTATCTAAATTAGAAAAAATATAACGTATATAATAAGCATACATTATAGACAAGTATACATTACAAAAATCCCTTATATACAATACTTTTCAATTAATTAAATACTTCTCAACTATCAAACATATTACAATCTAATATAAAGGCTAATACCCTTCTTACCCTTTAAGCCATTTAAGATCTTTAAAAATTAAGCACCTAAAAGGCTACATAGATCTATAAAGTCAATAAGCATAGGCTACATCGTTGGCAGAAGGGGATTCAATCTTGAAGCAATTAGGTCCTTCTATCACGTAAGCTATCCAATCTAGAAGAGGATATCATTCTTTAGTTTATTCTAGATCTAGATTCACAAGGATTTTTTTCACGGCTTTCTGGTGTGAAGGAAATGGCTGATCAATTGCTTTCTGTCACAGTCCTAACTGTGTCACATATATACTCTAGCTGGTTGTGATGTTGTTGACATCACAACGCATATCCTTTTGGTGTAGTGGCTAGGGTCTACTCCGTTACACTTTCTGATTGAAATGAACTACCAGTTGGCCAGCGCTGGGCTTCAAACTTTGTGAAGCGATATACAGAGCTTAAAACATGATTCTTTTGTAAATATAACTATAAAAGGGCCAAATATAAAGATCCAAAGATTATTAGTAATTGGTTTAAGCTTATAGTGAATGTAATAGGGAAGTATAATATTAAATTAGATAATATTTATAACTTTGATAAGACTGGCTTTATAATGGGTGTTATTATAAGTGGAATGGTTATAATAGGTGCAGAAAGATGTTCAAATCTGAAATTGATCTAGCCTAGAAATCGAGAATAGATAACAGCTATTCAAGCTATTAACACAAGAGGCTGGGCAATCCTGCCATTTCTTATTACTGTAGGCCAATATCATCTTGCTAATTGGTATAAAGAAAGCAACCTTCTAGCTAATTAGGCTATTACTATTACCTAAAATGGCTGGACCGATAATGCAATAGATCTTAAGTGGCTAAAGCACTTTAATCATTATATAAGCAATCGATCAATTAGTTGCTATTATCTTCTTATCCTTAATAGGTATAAAAGTTATCATTCAGTCTAATTTAAGAAATATTGCAAGAATAATAAAATCATCACACTTTATATACTACCTAATTCATCTTATCTACTTCAGCCTCTTGATATTATATACTTTAGGCCATTAAAAACAATATATAGGAAAGAAATAAAGCATTTAATCAGATGCTCTATTGTAAGGATCCGTACTTCCCATTACGTCAATTAGCCCGTTAGGCCAAAAGATAAGTCAATAATCGCAATGCTTGCAATTACAGGTACGGATAACAGCTATTAAATAGGGTCTCGTGCGCCCGGTTGCACAGGTCATAACACTACCTTTATAAACTTTAAATTTATATCTAATATATTCTATTTTAAGCTAGAAGGGCTATTAGATATAAAAATATTATTTAAGTTTAAATAGATATAGTAATTATACTTTAAAATGAAAATAAAATTTAAGTTTATTTATATATAAATAAAGAAATATCATAATCTTAAATAAATAAAAGATGTTATAACTCTTCTTTAGATACATAAGACCAATGAGTCACGTGTAGCTTTCAACCTTCTATAAGTAGAAGCTACCTAGTAGAATAGAGAAGACAAGCATATTCAATCTCATACTATAGGACCTACCTTTCTGTATTGTAAGGCAAAATCGCTATATCTAACCTTCCACTAGCTAATATTGACTTATTATATTAAGGACCTTATTATCTAACCAAACTACTTACCTCTAGCTAGATCCAATGTATTAAAGGTTAACTACACCCAGAAGTATAATAAGTAGTAGCAATTACTAAATTTCGAACCAAGTAGCCTTAGCCCAAGAGAAAGAATATAAAAAACAAAAAGTAAAGAAAATCACCCCTCTATAAGTAAAACTGACTAAATAAGAAGAAAGCTTAACCTATTAACCAAATAACCAGCTCAATTAAGTATTAAGCTAATCGAATTGGCAACAATACACAAGTTTTGGGGATTCCTTAATTATAACCCCGATTTCTCTATTAGAGAAAAGAAACTTGCCAACACGATCACCCTCAGCGACCTAGAAGCCTTATCCAGCTAGAAATACAACGAAAGTGACTAGTTCGTTACAATAGAAGTCCCTTAAGAGAAAGAACCCCCAGAGTATTGGAATGTAATAGACCTCTACGCCATTAGAACTGCCTAGAACTCAATTAAAAAGATCCTTGCTAAAGCAAAAGATGACGGAATCCTGCCTTACAAACCAGACCACTCTATCTACACTTCCTCAGAGGAGTTAGAAATGGAAAAAAACCTAATATTAACCTTTAGGAACACTTAAATAACCATCTAAATAACAGAAACAACACCAAAACTATAGCTTAATCTGGTCCCAGGAGGAAGACTGGTACCACTGAGCACAGCTCAAATTTGTAGGAGTATAGTTGACCTTAATAAGCAAGAGGCTATATCAAGCAAAAGCATTCTAACCCCAGCCACATTAAATCCATCCTAGGAACCAAGGGAAATAGGTTCGAACACCACCAACCTAAAGACTCAAAGATTAGAAGGATTAAGAGGAACAACAAAACTAACACCACTAAAGGATAAAACAAAAAGAATACTAGAAAACCTATAACAAAAACTAAGAATAATAGATCTAGCTAAAAGAAATAAGGCTATTGATCAATTAATCAAACTAATAGATAAATTAAACCTAAGTCTAATTGGGGGTTAGGAGAAAGGCAAGGGTTAGGATAAGTCTATTCTGCCCTATCCCTTCGCACTAGAAAGTACTAGTGGGTTAAGTACTACCTTCTTATAGATAAAAGCAATGCTATCTAGGGTTAAGGAGGAACTATCTTGCGCCACGCCTAGACCAAGAGGTAGTATGGAATATTAGTAGAAGGAATTTTATCTAAAACCTTAGGTAAGAAACTAGACCGCTGACTATACTAAAATAAATGAAGTTATTTAATAGGAAGTCAGAATTAGTAGAATACTAGAGTTTGGAAATATATAGGAATAACTAATTATTTAAATTAAGGATATTGGTTTTTTCTAGTTAAATAGTGGAATAGAAAAAGCTAAGGAAGAAGGATTATGGTATAATAGTAAGTAAGTTATCTTTATAGATGTTAAAATATGGATCTAAGTAGTTAGATCTACTTGGAAAGATAATTTTAATATTAATTATAATTATATTTAATAAAATATTTAGAGTTTATTTTAAGGATTTATATTAAAATGGTATTATTATTAATTAAATCTAAAGGAATGAAGAAAACTTATAATCATTATAAAGATCTTCTTTAATATAGTTTAAAAGGAATTTAATATAAAAAAGAGATAAGTAATATATTAGATAGAGATAGCTAAATACAATTAATAAAGTATCCTAGATGGTGTCCTAGTCTATGATTTTGTTGCTTAGGTATTTAGCTAAGCTAGATTAGTAAGCTAGATAAGAGAACATTAGCTTCTAATAGCGGTATATAACTAATTAGTAATAGATTTACAATTATTATATCCAAAACTAATAAAAAGTAATACTTAAAATAATTATATTGAGAAGATTGATAAAATCTATAAAGAGCTACAAAAGAAACTAGAGGATAAATAATAAGTAAGAGATTAATTAGTACCTTAAAATCTAAAAGTGAATATTAGGAAGATATATATAGTAATTAAAGAAGATAATAAAGAAGACTAAGTTAACTAGAACTAATAAGGTAGGAGATATTATCCTTTCTATTAACAAATCAAACTAAGGGAGAGATATATTTATAATAATACTAAGAATAATAGATGCCTTAAATAAAAGCCAAATAACAAATAGTGGAAGGAAGAAGTAGAAGAAGACTCTAATAATAATTAAAAGAACTCAAGGAAAGGAGAAAGCAACCAAGTTAACTATTATTATAAGCCACCGTGTGATAGATCAAGGAGCTAGAACCTATAGCATTTCAATTATTATTAATAATAATAATGTGGAAGCAGAAATTAATAGTATATCTCTAAAACTTGCCTTTATTAGGATAAGAGAGGTTTCTAGGATTAAGAGTGGCAATTGTTCTATAGTAGTTATATACTTGCTAAAGAAAATGCTAAAAATAACTTTAAAGAAGAAGATCTAAATAAGGAAGGAATCCTAATATTCACTGGATATACAGAAGTATATCATATAAACATAAACCCCTTAAAGAAAGAAAATAACCCTTAAAGAGTATAAATCATTAAAGCTATCGGCAGACCTGATTTTATAGAGAGATTTAAAAAGAAATACAATATCTATATATAAATAAAAATATAATTCAATAATAAAAGTAAATACCATTAGGTGTACGTTGATATCGGATGCTCTATAGTTTTAGTAAACTATGGCTAGTTAAAGAAGAATATAAGGAAAGTAAGATAGAGATTGCAAACCCTAAAGAAGATAAATAGTATTAGATCTTAGCTTGTAGCCACCGAAATAGCCACCTTTAACTTCTACCTTATCGGAATTATACAAGAGAAGAAAGTAAGCAGGCATTTTACTATCATAGCTAATATAATAGAAACACTAGGACCAAGGCTACTACTAGAAATGAATTTCCTATTTAAGTATAGAGCTAAAGTAGACTTCATCAAGCCCAAAGTCACTTTCTATTTAGTACAAAACCTTAAATATTAAGTAGAAATCTTCTATAAAAAACTGCAGGAAGTCTTAAGGAAGGTTACTAATACGCATATAGTTATAATTGGCCCTTAAGAAATTACTTTCATCTAGGCTTACTAGAACATGCTACCAAAGACCTAAGATAAGAATAGGTAAATGGACTCCTTCTATTTAGTAGCCGAATGGCTTAGGGTATCTAATATAATTCTTAATAGATCTTCCCTTAAACTAGTTTAAGTTTATAATATATCTAATAAGAAGATGATTATTTAAAAGAAAGAAAAGATTATAATAATTATAAATAAATAGACTGAAGAATAGGTCTATTTTATCTTAAAAGATATTATACTTAAGATAATATAAGATTAAATCTTTAAGATAGAAGAAGTATTTATAATAGCCTTAAAGGAAGCTAAGGATAATTATAACTCTATTAAAGCTAATATAGATCTTATAGAAGTTAATATAAGAATGCTAAATTATAGAATAACCAAGGTAAAAGATATTCCTTTTATATAAAATAAATATAGAGTTCTAATTATAAACCTAGATCTAGAAGCTATAACTAAAATAATCAAATTAACTAATAAATTCAACATCTATAAGGATTAAAGCATTATCCTAATAGAGGAAGAAGATAAAATGTAAGTAGACTTAATTAATAAATAGTAGAACTAGAAAAAGACTACAAAAAAGTACCCGTTAGAGATCAAAGATCACACTTTACTAAATGAAATACATAACAAGCTCTATTATAATAGAAAGATGCAATACACAAAGGGACTAATATTGATAGTCTATCCTACATTTATTGTTTGGAGAGTTATAAATAATAAAAGAAAGGGTAGAGTGGTTATAGATCTTTGACCTCTAAACCAACTAATTATTCTTAATATATATCCTCTACTAGATTAAGATAATATTATATTAAAAATAAAAAGTATAAAGTGGTTTTCAATATTTAATAAAATAGGTTTTTTTTACCAACTACCTATATTTAAAGAGCACTAGAATCAAATAGTTATTATATCCAACCAAAGTTTGGAGAAATCTAATATTATATTAATAAGATTCAAGAACATATCTACTTTTATATAAAGATTTTAGGATAAGCTTTTCAGCAATTATAAGGGCTTTATATAAGTCTATATTAATAATATTATTATCTTTTCTACTATATTTAAAAAGTATTTACAGCACCTTGAAAGAGTGTTGTAAATTATCCTTGAAAATAGGATAAAGATTGTAGTAAATAAGTCATTTCTAGTATACCTAAGGGTATAGTTGCTTGGATTTATTATAGATAGAAATAGGATCCAGAAAACAGGAGACCAGCTAGCAGCCTTCGCCAAAATGGTGATGCTAACCAGCCTAGGAGAGTTTAAAACCTATCTAGAAATGGCTGGTTTCCTTTGTTAAGGAATATTATAGTTTGAAGTAAGAGTAAGGCTATTGCAAAAAAGAAAGATAGAATTATTATAGGAAGTTAGAAAGAATAATAAGATCCTATTAGGTTTATTAAGGCCTACTAGAAAAAAGAAAACCTCCTTAAAGAAGTTTAAATCTACTAAAGAAGAGTTAGAATTATTTAAAGATCTATAATAATTTCTTGTAAATTAGTTCCTATTATATTACTATGACCTAACTAAACTATTATTCTTTAAATTAGATATATGTAAGAATGGATTTAGCCTATATATCTTTTAATTATATAGGGAATAGGATTAGAAAGTAATCCTGGGGAAAGATATCCTTACTAACAACCTAAAGCCAATTATATTCTTTTCTTGGTTAACTTTAATAGTTAAAAAGAAGTATAGCTTTACTAAAGTGGAGGTAGTAGTAATTAGCTGGGTAGTTAGATAATTAAGAAAAATGATTTAATTGAACTAAAACCTAATTAATATTATTATCAATTATATAATAATTTAAGGAATTATTATATATATATCCCTTAATACCTTTAACCTAAATAAAGCTAATCTTAAGTTAGTAAATATTATAAACTACCTATTAGCCTTTTAACTCTATATATTTTATATTCTAGGAATACTAAATATAATGCTAGATGTCTTATCTCAGTTACCGGTTGAAGAACTATTATACTAGGATACTATAAAGAGTAAATTTAATAAACTAGGAGTGATTGTTAACCTGGTAGTAGTAGAAATTGTAACGGTCTGGTCAATTCCCAACTTGATGAACCAATCAGAACGAAGGGTTTATTGTTGGCAGGATGGTTAGGCGCGTTATGGTAAATGGAGCAATGGAAGTGTTACGTTAGGTAATAGTCAATTGTAATTGAGGTAACTAAGTTGTATTGAAAGCTGATCGGTTCCGTTCCTTACGGTGGGACTCGATCCGTCTATATACTTTTCTATCTAAGGTTCCGTTATCGCAATAGTTGAACGGGGTCGGTTTGACAGTGTTCGTTGCGATCTTCGGCAGAGTCGAACGGGGCTCGTTCGACTTTATTCTTATTGGTTGGTTTTATCGGTCTAGGGTAGTTTGGTTTGATTGGTTTGGGTTCTGCCCCTGTTTACCGCCTTTGGGCGTTTGGGTTATAACACGATACTCCCCCTCTGTTGGTCTTGTCCCAAGGCCAGGTAAATAGGCCAGTTTCCCCACCCTTGACTACCGTGTGTTTTCCTCTTTTTATTTTTCGTGATTTCTGGTACTGATAGGATGTCAGGTCGCGTTACCAAGGTTGTGCCTCGTCTTAAGGTGATTGAAGCTTGTTGAAAGGATATTGCTAAGTTAATCGACAAATTTGGCTTCGAGATGCCTCGTTGTTCGGCTTGTTTTCGCGCTGGGCAGCTGTCCTGTGTTGTGGCTAAAGGAAAAAGCCGCTACGAATTTTGCGTGAAGAATAAGTATTCTGGATGTGATTTTGGAGGTGTTTCTGCTTAGGCTTGTGAGTGTGTTTTTTCCTTTCCTTGGCTTTATGTGCTTATTTTTCTTTAGTCGAGCGGGTTTCCCGTGAGAAGGATCGGATTGATGGGGAAAAGGAGAAAGCTGAGGCAGATTTAATGAGTGCTTTGGCTCGGTTGTAGTGTTTGCGTACTCAGGAGTGGCATTTGTGTGAGAAGGTGAAGGAGATGATTTCTCGGGGTTGTGAGGATTTGGATGAATTAGAGGAAAAGGAGCGTGCGGAGGCGTCTGCGTTATCAGAGGTACAGTTACTCGAGGATCATGGGGTTATTGACTGGAGCGGTTTGCCCGATTTTCTTTGCGTTGATTCCGGAGAAATGCTTCCAGCATCTTCGAGCAATGTGTAAGATGTTTGGTGGGTTCCTAGGTTGTTTCTTCATAGCCTTTCCATTTAATTTCGAATTTTCCGTCTTCCTCTCTTCTTTGTAGTATTTTCTCTACTTCCCATTGGTCTTCTGGGTTTTCTATTTGTGGCTTATATTTGGGTCCTGTGTTCACCTGGATGCCATCGCTAGGTTCCAGTAGTGAGATATGGAAGATAGGGTGAACCTTGATGTTGTTTGGGAGGTCGAGTTTGTAGTTGTTTTCTGATATTTTTCTTTTAATTGGGTATGGTCCAATCTGCGTGAAGTCGATTTTTTTGTTTTGTCTTTTTGTTGCAAGATTTTTTGTTGCTAGGTAGACCATATCTCCCTCCGAGAAGGATGGTCCCTTCAGCCTTTTTAGGTTGTAATGTCTTTTCATTATGTTGCGGACGAACTCAAGTTCTGTCTTCATTTCTTCATGTAATTTTCTCAGATCATCTGACTTAATCATAGCTTTTGCTTGAATTGTGCCTTCTAAGGGGGCTCGGTAAGCGTCTGGTGTGAAGCCAAAGTTGGCTTTTGCTGGTGTTGTTTTAATACTGTGATTATAGGATGTGTTATGTGCTAATTGTGCAATAGGTAACTTTTCTACCCAATTGGTTTGTTCGTAGTTAATGTAGCATCGTAGATATTGCTCAATTTCCTGGTTTTGGCGTTCGGTTTGTCCGTCTGTTTGGGGGTGGAAGGCTGTGCTTAGCTTGTGGTTTAACCCCATTAAGGACATCAGGCTTTGCCAAAACTTAGATGCAAATGGTTGTCCTCTATCCGATATGATTTCGGTTGGTAGGCCGTGTATAGCGACTATATGTCGAAAGAAAAGGTAGGCGAATTGTTCTTCTTTTGTTGCTTTATTATATGGGAGATAATATGCTGCTTTCGTGAAGCGATCGACGATAACGAAAATACTGTTGTAGTATACTCCTGTAGTAGGGTCTGCTGACAAGGGAAGGTCGGTAATAAAATCCATTGTGATTGAGTCCCATGGTCGTTGTGCGACAGGGGATGGTTGTAATAATCCGTATGGTTTGTGTCTTGGTTTTTGGAGTGTCGACATAGGCTGCATTCCTTACATACTTGTTCGACTTTCTTTTTCATCTTACTAAAGGAAAATGTCTGTTTGACTCGTTCGAGGGTTTTGTTGATGCCTTTGTGGCCATGCAAGGGATGTTCGTGAATGTCCCTTATTAACTCCATTTGGTGTTCCTCTGGTACTTGTAGGTAGTCCGTTTTTCTTCTTCTGGGAGTGCTAGATTGTATTCTTCGATTTTCCTTAGTAGTGGATTGCCCTGTTCCACTTGTTGTATTGGTATTTCCGTGGTAGTGGTTCTGGTTGCATGTGGTAATCCTCCTACTCTTATAGCGGCGATTATTTTCTTTGTTTCTATTGTCATTCCACTGATTGGGGCTTGTTCTAGTCCTCCATTGGCGTTGTAGATCAATAGTTTTTCCTGTGTTTTTGGTTTTTCTGTGTTGTAGTCGGGTCGGCGGCTGATCGCATCGGCGCGGCCATTCTCAGTTTCTTTAATATGAACGATTTGGTAGTCGAATTCGGATAGGTATTCTGCGTATTGTAGTTGCCTTTCACTGAGTTTTTGTGTGGTTGTGAAGTAGGCAATGTTTTTATGGTTGGTATATACTGTGATTTTGTGGTTGCTTCTTAAAAGGTATTGTCGGAATTCTCTGAAAGCATTGACGATAGCGAGGAATTCCTTATCGTAGATTGGGTAGTTTAGCTCAGGGCCATGTAGCTTGTGCGAGTAAAATGCTATAGGATGTAGGTTTCCTTTTTCATCTCGTTGTCCGATCTGGGCCCCTAGGGCGAAGTCCGATGCATCGGTTTCTAGCTCTATAGGCTTATCAGGGTCGAACATTGCAAGGATGGGTTCTTCTAAAATAGCATTTTTTATGGCTTCGAATGATTGTTGTGCTTTACTTCCCCATCGAAAGGTAATTCCTTTCTTCGTTAGTTCTGTCATGCCTGAGGCGATTTTACTAAATCCCTTGATGAATCTTCGGTAATAGTTAGCAAATCCGAGGAAGGCTTGTACTTCCTTTACATTAGTAGGTTCCTTCCAATCTTTTACTGCAGCGACTTTCTTTGGGTCCATGCGGATTTCGTTAGGGCTGATAATATGTCCTAGAAATTCCACTTCTTGAGTGTGGAACTTGCTTTTTCTGGTTCAACCAGGAGTTTGGCGTCTTGAAGGGCTTTTAAGACCTTATGAACGTGTTCTTCATGTTCTTCCTCGTTTTTGGAGAAGATGAGGATATCGTCCAGGTAGCAGACAATAAAGATGTCTAAGTGTTCTTGCAATACATTGGTTATCATTCGTTGAAATGATGCCGGTGCATTTGTGAGTCCGAAAGGTATAATTAGGTATTCAAATAGTCTAAACTTAGTTCGAAAAGCGGTTTTCCATTCATGTCCTTCTTTAATGCGAATAAGATTGTATGCTCCTTTAAGATCCAGTGCAGTAAAGATGTTGGCTCCATGAAGGCGATCCTTCATTTCATTAATCAATGGTAGTGGAGTGCGATCTTTAATGGTGATATCGTTGAGCTGTCGGTAGTCCACGACGAGGCGTAGTTTCCCGTTTTTCTTAGGCATAAATATGACAGGGTAACCAGCTTCGGAGTTTGAAATACGGATATATCCCTTTTTGAGCATATCTTGGATGTATTCCTTCAGGGTATCAAGCTCGATTTGGTTGAGATTATAAATAGGGTAAAATCGGGTGTTGGATCCGTCTTTAAGGACGATTTCGTGATCCCACTGGCTAAACTCAGGTAGTCCAGTGTCTAGTTCTTCTGCGAAGAGCTTTTCGTAGATTCGGTACTGTGGGGGTACATTGCGCAGTCTGTCTGTTTCTGCTTCAGCCTTCATTTCTTTGAGGCTTTTATCGATTTGTTGGAACTGTGTTCTAAGGCAGGCGATCGTTCGTTGTCTTTGCCTTTTCTGACCGTTCTTGTATTTGTGTTTTGTTCCTTTGGGTGGCGAAGATTCTCCTTCGCTTGTGTCTCCTGCTTGGTTAGGGCTAGGAGT
Source organism: Calonectria ilicicola (assembly GCA_020809705.1). Lineage (NCBI taxonomy): Eukaryota > Fungi > Ascomycota > Sordariomycetes > Hypocreales > Nectriaceae > Calonectria > Calonectria ilicicola. The sequence goes on along the minus strand of CP085828.1, from coordinate 143,437 downwards.
TTGAGATCTCTTATTATGTTTTATGAAAATATCGCCGGCTGCATCATACTCCTTGGGTATTTGCACCTGGCCAGTACGCCAGCAGATATTAGGGTTGTATCGGTATAACCATGGGTACCCTAAAACTAGGTCGTGTTGTCCGATATCAACAATATCGAAGGTTATTCCTTGGTTCTTTCCTTCAACGAAGACTTTCAGGTGATCAATCTTTTTGTCTATAATACTGTTGTTATATCCAAAGGGCGTTCCTTCTATATTGATGATTTCGTATGGGTCGACTTTCGTTGTCCATGGTAGCTGAAGTTCGTTGACTACTCGAGGATTCACGTAGTTTTGCTCAGCTCCGCTATCCACCATAGCGTTACACCACTTCCCTTTAATCCTTACTTTTATTTCTAATCGTCGTCGGGGTTGCTCTTTAGTTGTAGAGTATAGAGCTTTTTAGGGAGTTCTTTCGGTAACTCCGGGGTCGTTGCCCTAGCCGCTCCTGCTGCTCTTCTACAGGGGGCTCTGTTCGTTTTTTGGTTTTGTTCGGTGCCAGGCCATTGCTTTATCTACCATGTGGATATCGCATTTGGGGTCTTGACATTCGTTCCAGGGCAGCTCGCTGCAATCGGGGAACTCAGGCTCACCTGGTTCCAACATAGTGAACTGGTAGTGGGGTTTCTTCCCGTTACTTCGTGTCGGTCGAAGTGTCTCCCATAGGCGCGGTGGATAACCACGTCTTCTACCCTAATAGGGAAGCATGCTGCATACTGTTTTTGTTCTATGTGCTGGAGGCAGTCGTGATCATAGCAGCTTACCCATGAGATGTTCTTATGTTCTTCGTGTGCCGTGTTTAGTCTAGGGTCATCCTCCTTATGTTGGATAGGTCGGGGGTCGCGGTTTCCTGGTTGCCATTCGCTTCGTGCAAGTAGAAAGACTTTGTCTCCGTCCCACGAGGGTTCCCTGACTTGTTGGGCCATTCTTTTAATACTTGTTGTCCATTTCCTGTTTCTGTTTTTGTCATAAGTGTAGGTATCCCACCATGCTGGTGTTTTGTCGGTATACACATCTAGGATGGATGCAGGGATTCCTATCTTCTTGGCTCGTTCCAATTATTTGTGGGGAAGGCAGGACTGGCCTTTTTGTCGGGTTGACCATGCTTTTCGGATAGCTTCATCGATTTCTTGTTGCGGAGTGAGTTTTACCTTGCGCAACTCATGGTTTTCCGTACATTGCTTAACTATGGCGGTTGGTTCATGTTTCTTAATGATAGCAAGAACAACTTTTCCTGTGGTATTCTCTTTTCCTTCTGGTACTGGGGTCCATTGAGTTTTCATAGTGTTGAGTTGTTTCTGTCCTTCTGGTATGGGTTTGAACTGATTTCCTGTTTTCGGGGAGTGGTATTCGAAGGATTTATGTCCTTTTTTTCCGCAGTTGAAGCAGGTAATCTTACTTTTATCATACCCCTGGGTGGCGCCGAGTTCTATTGGTCCTGAATGAGTCCTGTGTGCGGTGCTTTGTTGCTTATTCTGGGTTTTTCCTTTGTTTGGGATATATGGGTTTTTGTTATCTCGGGCGCGTTCTTTGCGTCGGTTAAATTGTCTTTCGTCGATCTTGATAGCACTTTTGATATACTCCGAGAGTTTTTCTGGCCGGTTTTCTTTATAGATTTCATCCTTGACTTTGCTCTTCAGGCCTTTATAGTAGAGTTCCATTAGTGCGTCGTCATCCCAGGCTGTTCGTGCTGCGATTCTTTTGAACTCGGCCGAATACTGGCTGCAGGATTTTGTTTGTTTAAGTTCGTATAACTGGTTTACAGCTTGTTGTTCCATATCGATCGTGCCGAAATTGTCTTTAATAGCGGTTTCGAAATGTTCCCAGTCTCTGAAGATCTCTCGGGTCTCTTCATTTTGGTCGGCGTCGTCCTCGTTTTCCAGATAGTCTCTCATGATGGGTTCAAACCATACTCCTGCGTCTCCTTGGAGGAGGGTTTTGGTGTATAGTACCTGGGCTTCGGGGGTTGCAAGTCGCGTTGGGAAAAAGCGGAAGTATCCCTTCATTCGGGTGAGGAAGGGGACTACATCGGCAGCCTTTCCTAGGAAGGGCTCTGGGACCGGGGGTCTCAGAATTTCACCAATGTCTTTACCCTTGTTTCCTTCAACCGTGGTGGTTCCGGCTTTTTCTGCTTTAAGTTGTGCTTGTGCATCTGCGAGTTTCTTTTTGACCTGCTGTAGTTCCGTAGTCAACTCAGCGTTGCTGGGAGGAGCAGTGGCGGCGGGGTTCTTTCCGGACATTGTTATTGCTCAATTGTTGACGCGGGTAACCAACTGAACAAGAGCTTTCAACGTGTAACGGTCTGGTCAATTCCCAACTTGATGAACCAATCAGAACGAAGGGTTTATTGTTGGCAGGATGGTTAGGCGCGTTATGGTAAATGGAGCAATGGAAGTGTTACGTTAGGTAATAGTCAATCGCAATTGAGGTAACCAAGTTGTATTGAAAGCTGATCGGTTCCGTTCCTTACGGTGGGACTCGATCCGTCTATATACTTTTCTATCTAAGGTTCCGTTATCGCAATAGTCGAACGGGGTCGGTTCGACAGTGTTCGTTGCGATCTTCGGCAGAGTCGAACGGGGCTCGTTCGACTTTATTCTTATTGGTTGGTTTTATCGGTCTAGGGTAGTTTGGTTTGATTGGTTTGGGTTCTGCCCCTGTTTACCGCCTTTGGGCGTTTGGGTCATAACAGAAATTGCACTTGCTCTAGAGCTAAAATCGAAGATTTTATAAGGATATTTAAAGGATAAAAAGCTATAGTAGATTTAAGAGTACTTATATAAGATTTAATAGGAAAGAGATCAAAATAACCAGATATATAAAAAATTATATAAACTATAGGTATTAGCAGAAGATAGAATATTATATTATATCAATTACTATAGGAAGAAAAGGATTTGTATCCTCTATCCAATGGTTAGAACTATTCTTATAGCTATTTATAATAATTGAGAATACTTAGGTTTTTATAAAATGATTTCTAAGTTAAAATAAGTATATTTTTATAGGATGGCTAAAATAGTGGAAAGGTTTATCATATATTACCTAATATATTAAGAAAATACTATTAATTATAAGTGGAAAATAGAAGAACTACAGCCAATTCCAACTATTCTAAGGGTATTTCATACTATAGTATTAGATTTTATCACAAACCTACCCACAGAAAACTCCCAAAGGACAATGTAGGCTATCCTAGGGTATACCAAATTAGATACAATCTGCCTAATGAGTTGCTTATTTTCGAAAAAGATAATAATAGCTATAGAACACTTGTTATATATAACCGAAAAATGGGCAATTATATTCCTACAATTATAGATAATGTATAATTAGGGAATCCTAGTATGAATTTTAATAGATAGAGATATAAAGTTTATAAGTGCCCTTTGGAGAGCTGTATTGGCCCTCCTTAAGGCTACACGCCTTATCTTAACAGCATATTATTCTTAAACTAATGGCAGCACTAAAAGGAAAAATCAATCAGTTAAGATAGTTATATAGTACTATACCGCTATAGAGCTGGATATAGTATGGATATAGGTGCTTCTAGCAATATAATATCACCTAAATAATGCTATCTTAAGTAGCATTGGAAGATCGCCAAACAAATTAATCTATAGATTTAAACTAAGGATAGTAGTAGACTTTATTATATCTACTGGTGTAACTGACAAAGAGATAGATAAAATTGTAATAAATACCTTACGAAAATTATACTTATATGAAGCTATATTTCTTATTAATATTATAGCAAGATTATTAAAAATATGATATAATGATGGCTATATACCGGTAGAAATCAACTAAGGAAATATTATTTACCTTAGATTACACAATGAATACCATTTACTAGGAAAGCTAAAAAGGAAATGGTTATTAACCTGAGCTAGACCTTACCGAGTAGTACGCAAAATTCACTAATAGGTTGTAGAACTTGACTTCCCTTCGCATTAGAGAGTGCACCTAATAGTCTCTATCACGCACATATAAAAGCCACAGCAAGGCGAAGACCTATTCAAGAGAATACAATCTCCTCTACCGCTAGTAGTAATTGAAAGATTAAAAGTTATAGATTATTAGAAGGTAGATAGAATTACCTAGTTAAGGATTCAATAGTACCACAATAAACTAATCTAATATTTTCTTATCCGGTGGAAAGGATTTATAGCTAAAGAAGACTCTTAGTTAAAAGAATCTAACATTAGAATAAATGCTTCTAATATAGTAAATAATTTTTTTAAGAAATATCCAACTAATTAGGAAAAGGAATATTAGAAGAAAGGTTTCCGGAAACCACTTAATCTAGAAGTAATAGCTAGATTAGAGCTTTAAACCCTTCAGATAAGCGAAAATGATGTATTTCCTTTTATTTTAGATTATTTCCTATATTATATGCAGCAGGCAGAAACGATATCTCTAAAGGTAGAGATAATACCTAGAATATTAATACTAATTCTAAGAAGAATATACTTATAAAGAATTGCTATAAGGATGATTTTATTAAAGGATCCACTTTACTTTTAACTATTAAGTAAATATCTCTTATTAATTCTAACTAAAGCCAAACTTCTCTCCTATATCTCCTTAAATTTATATAAAAAAACTAAAAAATCAAAATCAATCTTACACTATTAAAATTAATAGTATACTATTACCTTCAACTCATCATATATACCTAGATAAAAGCAACCTCCTAAAGAGAAATAGCCAAGTTTCTTTATTTGTATGCTCGCTAGGATAGTAGATAATGAAAAAAAACCACTTATACTAGCCCTATCAACTGAAGGAGTGATGATTACAATAACTGGAGAATTAGCTTAGTATTGCCGGAGATAATGAGTTCCTTGGAGTCTAAGGAATCAGGTATATTCAACTAGGACAAGGATACATCCAACTTTACATACAAATAATATAAGTACTAAGGAGAACTATTCTAGGAAAAGGAACTAAGGCACTAAAAATAAAAAGACAAGCAACAGGCAAGACAAGATAGAATCAACTTACAAAAAGATATAGCCGCCATTCAAGCAATTAATAATAACAATAAGATATCTGCCGGTCTACCACCTAACCACCCTAGCATAGGAACCAAATACCTATCTAAAACTGAACCTCCCCTAGAAGTCAAAGACAATATTCCAGAAGCCAGAACCAATAATACAAACATCAAAGACCTCTTTAAAGACAAGGAAACCGATCTCCCACTCAAGAGTGAAGAAGAGGAAGGCGTGGCCTTAGGAACTAATAATATTGAAGGCGAATATAATGGCCCTACTATTGAATTTGCCCTTACTAATAATTTTATTATTAGGAATAAATCTCTTGGTGGTATAGCATACCGTAAGTATAATCTATATATAAAAAAGTTAATAGGCTAAGCTAATAAAAAAGTGGATAAATCTAGACTTAAGGAAGGTAATACTTATAATATACATAGATTTAAAGAAAAAAAGAAAGACACTAAGAAAAAATTCACCTAAATAGACTGCTAGATCGCCTTATACCATAAGTTCGAACTCAGCGGTCTAAAAGGAGTAATTAATAAAAAATATAATAAGAACTACCCCCTTTATCCCTTGTTCGTTAAGGTATACTATTATTATCATAAAGCCTTCCATAAGAAGAATAAACTTACCAGCGCATAGATCAAACAGTCTAAAAGCACCTAAGCGGCCATTAGTATAGTCTACTAGATCAAATAGCACCTAAAAGAAGCTACCACTACCTACTATAATAGAGATTTCATTACCCACCAAGGCAAAAACCAAAACTACTAAGAACTAATCCCTCCATATATAAAGATCTTAGCAGCCTGATTCATCAAGCCATATAGCTCTTTTAACTAATTAATGGCAAGAGCCCTCGAAGTGATTTAACACAATCACCTCCTCAATATTACCGGAGGACCCCCTATAAGTGTAATAGAAGGTTTTAGCACTAGTACAGGAGAAAGCGATGTGACTGAAGCCAAAAGCATCACTCTCTGTGCCTTAACCACTACTGCAGATACGAAGACCACTGTAACTAATATTAAGAAAGGTCTTGATATACTTTAGAAAGGATTTAATAATAAGGTAGCTAGAAATAGTATTTTTCCAAAAATCTTAGTAAAAATTAACTTAAGTATTAAAGCGTTGGAAGAACATAATATTAAGCTGGAAGTGTGTATTATGAAGTTAGAAGCATGAAAGATATAGATCTTTAATAAGAAGATAGATCGGATTGTTAAACTCGCTACCATAAAAGTCCAAACCGCCCTTAATAAGGAGGCATCCCGCAAGAAGCCAACTACGCAAGATCCTTCCGCCACCGAGACAGAGAAGTAAACCCTACCCCAGGGTTGAAAGAGGGGTCTGCCTTTTGGACAGTAGGGTCCACTTGGAAAAAAGGCGAAACCTGCTCCAAGACTAAGTGGAGGAAACGCCTCCAGCTTATTCTATGCTACCCTGTTTGATTAAAAGTAATGGAAGATATAATTTTAAGAAGTAGTGGAAATGATTGTTAAGGAGGTGAAATAGGATAGAAGATTGTAGAGAGAAATGGAAAAGAAAAAAGGATTTTGGAAGGAAGTGATAATATAAGAGTAGATAGTAACTACAAGAAAGATAGTCTTAGCTAATTAAAAAACTTTTAAGCTATTAGGATAATAGTCATTTCTTTAAGTAAGGGAGGCACTTATTATAACTCTTCTTTAAATACATAAGACCAATGAGTTATATATAGCTTTCAACCTTCTATAAGTAGAAGCTATTTAGTAGAATAGAGAAGACAAGTATATTTAATCTTATATTATAGGACCTACCTTTCCATATTATGAGGTGAAATTGCTATATCTAACCTTCTGCTAGCTGATATTGACTTGTTATATTAAGGACCTCATTATCTAACCAAATTACTTACCTCTAGCTAGATCCAACGTACTAAGGGTTGACTACACCCAGAAGTGTAACAAAAGATTTATTCTTAAAGGAGAGGAAGATAGTCCTTTTTACTATAAAAAATATTATTATAAAATAATAAAATAAAAAACTTAATCTTAAGTATTTTAAACTATACTCTATTAAAAAGAAAATCTTAAAAAATAATTATAAACTTAATCTATTAAAAAATATTAAGATTTATCTGATCTTTTATATTTTCTTACTTAAATCTATAATTAATATAATTATTATTAATAACGTATATGATAAGCATATATTACAGACAAGTTGTTACACTTCTGGGAGTAGTCAACCCTTAGTACGTTGGATCTAGCTAAAGGTAAGTAGTTTGGTTAGATAATGAGGTCCCTGATATGATAAGTCAATATCAGCCAGCGGAAGGTTAGATGCAGTGATTTCGCCTTATAATATGGAAAAGTAGGTCCTATAGTATGAGATTGAATATGCTTGTCTTCTCTATTCTACTAGGTAGCTTCTACTTATAGAAGGTTGAAAGCTATATGTGACTCATTGGTCTTATGTATCTAAAGAAGAGTTATAACACAAGTATACATCATACTTTCCACCACCCCCCATTTTTAATTTAAAATAAAAACATTATAAAACATTTAATTAATTAAAACTAATTACTATTCTCTTCTTCAAAGATCTTAATAATTACCTAATATATCCTTATATTATAACCAATCTTACTATAAGTTCTACAATACCTTTTACTTAATCACGCTGACTTCCCTTAACCACTACTTCTTGATGATTTTACCTGTATTTGTGCATTTGCATCCATCTAATTAATTACTTCTTATATACTAGCTACTATTATTGTCCCTCCATCTTATAGTCTAGTTTCTTTTGATTTATAGTGTTTATTAAGTATTTTATTTGTTTATTGAAGATCCTACATCTTAGCTTTTATTAATACTATCTTATACATAATTACCTTTATTCCTTTAAAAAGTAATTATAATACTTTAATAATAGACTCTGGAGAGATACTTTGTAGTCTTCTAATTTATCTTTTAAGATACTTAGACTAAGAGCTAGTCTTAGTAACATTCCTTGGAGTCTTTGGAGCCCAAGGGCTAGTAGGCTCAACCATTTAATTAAAGGGTATTAGAGTTTATAGCCATATATCAAGCTTTAATATAACATTTTCTACATCTAAAGAATAAAGCCTAGCTCCTCTAAATCCTACTTAAATATTCTTTTCTATAATAATAGTATTATATGCATTGTAAAAGGCCAGGAAGAAGTTAGACTTTAAAATATAGGTTATAGATGTTACGACCTGTGCAACCGGGCGCACGAGACCCTATTTAATAGCTGTTATCCGTACCTGTAATTGCAAGCATTGCGATTATTGACTTATCTTGTAACGATCTGGTCAATTTCCCAACTAGGTGAACCAATCAGAGCGAAGGGTTAATGTTGGCAGGATGGTCAGGCGCGTTATAGTGGTAGAACAATGGGAGTATTACATTAGGTAATAGTCAATCGTAATTGAGGTAACCAAGTTGTATTGAAAGCTGATCGGTTCCGTTCCTTACGGTAAGGCCCGATCCGTCTATATACTATTCTATCTAGGGTTCCGTTATCGCAATAGTCGAACAGGGTCGGTTCGACAATGTTCGTTGCGATCTTCGGTTAAGTCGAACGAGGCTTGTTTGACTTTGTTCCTATTGGTTGGTATTATGGGTCTAGGGTAGTTTGGTTTGATTGGTTGGGGTTCTGCCCATGTTTACCGCCTTTTGGGCGTTTGGGTCATAACAAGAGGATATTATAAGAAAAGTTATTCTTGCTATTATTAGGAAATATAAATTAATTATTATAATTAAGTAGTAACGTATATGATAAGCATATATTGTAGATAAGTATACATCGCACTTTCCACCACCCCCTATTTTTAATTTAAAATAAAAATATTATAAGGCATTTAATTAATTAAAACTAATCGCTATTCTCTTCTTCAGAGGTCTCAATAACTACCTAATATATCCTTATATTATAACTAGTCTTACTATAAGTCCTATAGTGCCTTTTGCCCGGTTGCGCTGACTTCTTTTGACCACTACTTCTTAATAATTCTACTTATATTTATATATTTATATCTATTTGATTAATTGCTTCTTATATACTAGCTACTATTATTGTCCCTCTATCTTGTAATCTAGTGTGAAGGGCTGGTCCTGGGTTTATTCAACCTGAAGGGTGCTCTGTATTGGTCTATCTAAAGCTAAGGAGGAAGGAGAAGAAGACGATCAGAAGAACGTGTTCTTCTGATTATATATGCCTTGGTGTGCCCTCGCTACCAACATAGTCATGAAGCTTAATCTAGGTGGATACGGCATAGCCGTAATCCTCTGCCAGGCTTCAGCCTGTGACATCTAGTCCTTTTTAATCTGTAGTATTTACTAAGTATCTTATTTGCTTATTAAAGATCCTATATTTTAGCTTTTATTAATATTATCTTATATATAATTGCCTTTATTCCTTTAGAAAGTGATTATAATACCTTAATAATAGACTTTAGAGAGATGCTTTATAATCTTCTAATTCATCTTTTAAAATACTTAGACTAAAAGTTAATCTTAGTAATATTCCTTGGAGTCTTTAGAGCCCAAGGGCTAGTAGGCTTAACCATTTAATCAAAGGGTATTAGAGTTTATAGCTATATATTAAGCTTTAATATAATATTTTCTACATCTAGAGGATAAAGCCTAGCTCCTCTAAATCTTACTTAAATATTCTTTTTTATAATAATAGTATTATATATATTGTAAAAGGCTAGGAAGAAGTTAGACTTTGAAATATAAGTAATAGAGTATCTAATCAAATACTTTATTTCTTTTCTATATGCTATTTTCAGTAGCCTAAAGTATACAACATTAAGAGGCTAAAGTAGATAAGATGAATTAGGTAGTATATAAAATATGATAATTTTATTATCCTTTTAATATTCCTTAAATTGGACTGAATGATAACTTTCATACCTATCAAGGATAAGAAGACAATAGTAACCAATTGATCAATTGCTTATATAATAATTGAAGTGCTTTAGCCACTTAAGACCTGTTACATTATCGGTCCAGCCATTTTAGATAGTAGCAATAGCCTAATTGGCTAGAAGGTTACTTTCTTAATACTAATTAATAAGATAATATTAGCCTACAACAATAAGAAATGGCAGGATTGCCCAGCCTCTTATATTAATAGCTTAAATAGCTATTATCCATTCTCAATTTCCAAGCTAGATCAATTTCAGGTTTGAACATCTTTCTATACCTATTACAACCATTCTACTTACAATAATACCTATTATAAAGCCAATCTTATTAAAGTTATAAATATCATCTAATTCAATACTATACTTCTTTATTATATTTACCATAAGCTTAAACTAATTACTAATGATCTTTAGATCTTTACATTTGGCCTTTTTATAATTATATTTATAAAAGAATCATATTTTAAGGTTTATATATCACTTTATAAAGTTTAAAGCCCAGCGCTAGCCAACTGGTAGTTCATTTCGATCAGAAAGCAATTAATCAGCCATTTCTTTCACACCAGAAAGCTATAGAGGGAATCCTCATGAATCTAGATCTAGAATAAACTGAAGAATGATATCCTCTTCTAGATTGGATAGCTTGCGTGATGGAGGGACCCAATTGCTTCGAGATTGAATCCCCTTCTACCAACAACATAGCCTATACTCATTAACTTTATAAATCTATACAGCCTTTTGGGTGCTTAATTTTTAGGGACCTTAAATGGCTTAAAGGGCAAGAAGGGTATTAGCCTCTATATTGGACTGTGATATGTTTGATAGTTGAGAAGTATTTGATTAATTGAAAAGTGTTATATATGAGGGATTTTTGCGACGCATACTTATCTGCGATGCATGCTTATTATATACGTTATATGGAAGATTATAAGTTATATAAAGTAAAACTTACTTTATAATAAGAAATTAATAAATTTATCCAAAAAGCATAGTTAATCTGATAAGAAGGCTAGTCCTGCCTTCCTTATAAATGGCTGGAATGAGCCAAGAAGATAAGAATCCCTACATCTATTCTAAATATATATACTAATAAAGCACTAGTATAATAGAATACTTGCACTTATAATAAAAATAGAAATAAGAAATAGATAATTAATATTAAAAAAATAGCTTAATAAGTTAGGGAACCCTTATAAGATAGAGATAAAGTCTTCTTACTTATATAAAGTAAATGGCAACTAGAAAACCATAACCCCTAACCTATCCAATATAAGGAGGATGACCTTAAACTAAACACAGTATATAAAGAACATAAGAATATCTTATAGGTAAGCTGCTATAATCACAACTACCTTCAATATATAAAATAAAAATAGTATATAGTATGCTTCCCTATTAGAGTAAAAGATATAGTTATCCACTATATTTATAGGAGATACTTCAATTAATATAAAGTAATAGAAAAAAACCCCTACTACTAGTTTACTATATTGGAATTAGATAAGCCTAAGTTCGCTAATTACAGCAAGCTACCCTAGAATAAATATTAAGATCTTAAATGCAGTATCTATATAATAGATAAAGTAATAGCCTAGTATTGAATAAAATTAAAAAATGAGTAAAGCCCTTTATAAAAGAGTAATAAAAGCAGCTAGGGCAATAACCTTCAAAGTTATCGAAAAAACTCCCTAAAAAAGCTCTATACTCTATAACTAAAAAGCAACTTTAATAATAATTAGAAATAGAAGTAAGAATTAAAGGGAAGTAGTATAATATTATAGTGGATAGTAGAGCTAAATAAAACTACATTAATTTTTAAGTAGTTAACTAACTTTAGCTACTATAGATAATAAAAGCCAATCTATATGAAATTATTAATATAGAAGGAACCCCTTTTGGCTATAATAATAGTATTATAGATAAAAAGATTAATTATTTAAAAGTCTTTATTAAAGGAAAGAACTAAGAAATAATCTTTAATATTATTAATATTAGATAATACAATCTAGTTTTAGAGTATCTATAATTATATTAATATAATCCTAATATTTGCTAGCATACTGTTACGACCTGTGCAACCGGGCGCACGAGACCCTATTTAATAGCTGTTATCCGTACCTGTAATTGCAAGCATTGCGATTATTGACTTATCTTTTGGCCTGACGGGCTAATTGACGTAATGGGAAGTACGGATCCTTACACGATAATCGCATACTGTGGGTCATGAGTTCGATTCCAGGGTCACACGCTTTGACAAGGAATTCAACGCCGGCTCAAACTAGGCCCCGCTGTGGCTAGTTGGGGTAAGGCAGCTATGTGTGGCGCAAGATGATAAGGCTTGGTTATCCTTATCAGCGCAGTGAACCAATGAGAGGCAATAGGGCCTGAGGGCATGCCCATTGGAGGGGAGACATCGTGTTACGACCTGTGCAACCGGGCGCACGAGACCCTATTTAATAGCTGTTATCCGTACCTGTAATTGCAAGCATTGCGATTATTGACTTATCTTTTGGCCTGACGGGCTAATTGACGTAATGGGAAGTACGGATCCTTACACATACTGGCCAGGTGCAAATACCTAAGAAGTATAATGCAGCTAGCAATATTTCTATAAACCTAGCTAAGAGATCTTAAACTTCTAGCCCTAACCAAGTAGGAGACATAAGTAAAGGAGAATCTTTATCACTTAAAGAAATAAAACATAAGTATAAGAATAGTTAGAAAAGATAAAGATAATAAACTATTACCTATCTTAAAATATAATTCTAATAAATTAATAAAAGTTTTAAAGAAATAAAGATTAAAGTAGAAATAGATAGATTATATAATATACCCCTATAGTATTAAATCTATAAAAAGTTCTTTATAGAAGAACTAGATATTGGACTACCTAAGTGTAAGGATATTATTATCCTACCTTCCTAAATAGGAAAGCTAATGTTACACTTCTGGGTGTAGTCAACCCTTAGTACGTTAGATCTAGCTAGAGGTAAGTAGTTTGGTTAGATGATGAGGTCCCTGATATGACAAGTCAATATCAGCCAGCGGAAGGTTAGATGCAGCGATTTCGCCTCACGATACGGAAAGGTAGGTCCTATAGTATGAGATTGAATATGCTTGTCTTCTCTATTCTATTAGGTAGCTTCTACTTATAGAAGGTTGAAAGCTATACGTGACTCATTGGTCTTATGTATTTAAAGAAGAGTTATAATAAGTGCCCCCCTTACTCAAAGAAATAACTATTATCCCGATAGCTCAAAAGTTTCCTAACCAGCTAAGACTATCTTTCTTGTGGTCACTATCTACTCTTATATTATTACTTCCTTCCAAAATCCTTTTTCCTTTTCTATTTCTCTCTACAATCTTCTGTCCTGTTTTGCCTCCTCAGCGATCGTTTCCGCCACTTCTCGGGGTTGTGTCTTCCATTGCTTCTAGTCAAATAGGGTGGCGTGGGACGAGCTGGAGGCGTTATTTAGGTGATGTTGTATTGCTGGAAGCACCTGTGTCCATGCTATATCTGGCTCTGTAGCGGTGTGGTACTGTATGGCTATCTTAATTGATTGATTTTTCCTTTTAGCGCTGCTATTAGTTTGAGAATGGTGTGCTATTGAGATGAGGCGTGTAGCCTTAAGGAGGGCCAATACAGCTCTCCAAAGGGCGTTTGTGAACTTTGTATCTTTATCTATTAAAATTTGTACTAGGATTCCCTAATTATATATTATTTATAATTGTAGGAATATAATTGTCTATTTTTTAATTGTATATAATAAATATCTTGTAATTATTATTATCTTTTTCAAAAATAAGTAACTTATTGGGCAGATTGTATTTAATTTGGTATGCCCTAGGATAGCCTATATTATCCCTTGGGAGTTTTCTGTAGGTAGGTCTATGATAAAATCTAATATTATAGTATAAAACACCTTTGGAATAGTTGGAATTGACTATAGTTTTTCTATTTTCTACTTATAATTAATAGCATTTTCTTAATATATTAAGTAATATACAATAAACCTTTCCACTATTTTAGCTATTTTATAGAAATATACTTATTTTAACTTAGAAATTATTCTATAAAAACTTAAATATTCTTAATTATTATAAATAGCTATAAGAATGGTTTTGATCACTAGATAGGGGATGTAAATCCTTTTCTTCCTATAGTAATTAATATAATATAGCATTCTATCTTCTGCTAACACCTATAGTTTATATAATTTTTCATATATCTAGTCATTTTGACTTCTTTCCTATTAAATCTTATATAAGTGCTCTCAAATCTACCATAGCTTTTTATCCTTTAAATATCCTTATAAAATCTTTAATTTTAATTCTAGAGCAAGTGCAATTTCTACTACTACCAGGTTGGCAACCGCTCCTAGTTTATTAAATTCACTCTTTATAGTATCCTAGTATAATAGTTCTTCAACCGGTAACTAAGATAAGGTATCTAGTATTATATTTAGTGTTCTTAGAATATGAAATATATAGAGTTAAAAGGCTGATAGGTAGTTTATAATGTTTGTTAGCTTGAGATTAGCTTTATTTAGGTTGAGGGTATTAAGGGATATATATATAATAATTCCTTAAGTTGCTATATAATCGGTGATAATATTAACTAGGTTTTGGTTTAATTAAATCATTTTTCTTAATCATCTAACTGCCCAGCTGACCACTACTACCTCCATTTTAGTGGAGTTATACTTTTTTTTAGCTATTAAAGTTAACTAAAAAAGGAATATAATTAGCTTTAAATTGCTAGTAAAAATATCTTTCCCCAGGATTGCTTTCTAATCCTATTCTTTATATAATTAAAAGATATATAGGCTAAATCCGTTCTTATATATATCTAATTTAAAAAATAGTAGTTTAGTTAGATTATAGTAATATAATAGGAACTGGTTTGTAAGAAATTGTTGTAGATCTTTGAATAATTCTAACTCTCTTTTAGTAGGTTCGAACTTCTTTAAGAAGGTTTTCTTTCTTCTAGTAGGCCTCAATAAACCTAATAGGATCTTATTATTCTTTCTGACTTTTTATAATAATTCTATCTTTCTTTTTTATAATAACCTTACTCTTACTTCAAACCATAATATTCCTTAATAGAGGAAACTAGCCATTCTTAGGTAGGTTTTAAGCTCTCCTAGGCTGGTTGGCATCACCATTTTGGCAAAGGCTGCTAGCTAGTCTCCTGTTTTCTAGATCCCATTTCCATTCATAATAAATCCAAGCAACTATACCCTTAGGTATACTAGAAATGACTTATCTGTTGCAATCTTTATCCTATTCTTAAAGATAATTTGCAACACTTTTTCAAGATACTGTAAATACTCTTTAAATATAGTAAAAAAGATAATAATATTGTTGATGTAAATTTATATAAAGCCCTTATAATTGCTGAAAAGCCTATCCTAAAATCTTTATATAAAAGTAAGTGCATTCTTAAATCCTATTAATATAATATTAAATTCCTTTAAACCTTAGTCAGATATAATAACTATCTGATTCTAGTGCTCTTTAAATATAGGTAATTAGTAAAAAAATCTATTTTATTAAATATTAAAAACCACTTTATACCCTTTATTTTTAATATAATATTATTTTAATTTAGTAAAGGGTATATATTGGGGATGGTTAATTAGTTTAGAGGTTAAAGGTTTATAACTACTTTATCCTTTCTTTTACTATTTATAACTCTCTAGATAATAAATGTAGAACAGATTATTAGTACTAGTCCCTTTATGTATTATATCTTTCTATCATAATAAAGCTTATTATATATTTTATTTAATAAAATATAATCTTTAATCTTTAGTAGGTACTTTTTTATAATCTTTTTCTAATTCTATTATTCATTAATCAAGTCTACTTATATTTTATCTTCTTCTTTTATTAAGATAATATCTTAATCTTTATAGATATTGAATTTATTAGTTAATTTGATTATTTTAGCTATAGCTTCTGGATCTAAGTTTATGACTGGAACTCTATATTTGTTCTATATAAAAGGAATATCTCCTACCTTGGTTATTCTATAATTTGATATTCCTATATTAACTCCTATAAGATCTATATCAACTTTAATAGAGTTATAATTATCCTTAGCTTTCTTTAAGGCTATTATAAATGCTTCTTCTATTTTAAAGGTTTGATTTTATATTATCTTAAGTATAATATCTTCTAAAATAAAATAGACTTATTCTTCAGTTTATTTACTTATAATTATTATAATCTTTTCTTTCTTCCAGATGATTATCTTCTTATTAGATATATTATAGACTTAAATTAATTTAGAGGAGGATCTATTAAGAATTATATTAGATACCCTAAGCCATTCGGCTGCTAAATAGAAGGAGTCTATTTGCCTATTCTCATCTTAGGTCTCTAGTAGTGTGTTCTAGTAAGCCTAGATAAAAGTAGTTTCCTGAGGGCTGATTATAACCATGTGCATGCTAGTAATCTTTCTTAAGACTTTCTGCAGTTTTTTATAGAAGATTTTCGCTTGATATTTAAGGTTTTATACTAAGTGGAAAGTGACTTTAGGCTTGATGAAGTTTACTTTAACTCCGTGCTTAAACAGGAAATTTATTTCTAGTAGTAGCCTTGGTCCTAGTATTTCTACTATATTGGCTATAATAGTAAAATGCCTATTTACTTCCTCCTCTCGTATAGTTCTGATAAGGTAGAAGTTAAAGGTGGCTGTTTTAGTAGCTATAAGCTAAGATCTAATATTGTTTATCTTCTTCGGGGTTTGTAATCTTTATTTTACTTTCCTTATATTCTTCTTTAGCTAGCTATAGTTTACTAGGACTATAGAGTATCTAATATTAATATATACCTAGTGGTATTTATTTTTATTATTAAATTGTATTTTTACTTATATATAGATATTGTATTTCTTTTTAAGTCTTTTTATAAAGTTAGATCTGCTAATGGTTTTAATAATTTATACTTTCCAAGGGTTATTTTCTTTCTTTAAGAGGTTTATATTTATATAATATACTTCTATATATCTAATGAATATTAAGATTCCTTCCTTATTTAGATCTTCTTCCTTAAAGTTATCTTTAGCATTTTCTTTAGCAAGTATATAACTACTATAGAATAATTACTACTCTTAATCCTAGAAATCTCTCTTATTTTAATAGAGGTAAGTTTTAAAAATATACTATTGGTTCCTACTTTCATACTATTATTATTAATAATAATTAAAATACTATAGGTTCCGGCTCCTTGATCTATCATATAGTGGCTTATAATAATAATTAATTTAGTTGTTTTTTCCTTTTTTTAAGTTCTTTTGGTTATTATTAAAGTCTTCTTCTGCTTCTTCCTTTTACTATTTATTATTTAGCTTTTATTTAGGGTATTTATTATTTCTAATATTATTATAAATATATCCTTCCCTTAGTTCAATTTATTAATAGGAAGGATAATATCTCCTACCTTATTAATTCTAGTTAACTTGGTCTTCTTTACTATCTTCTTTAATTACTACATATACCTTCCTAATATTCACTTTTAGATTTTAAGATATTAATTAGTCCCTTACTTATCATTCATCCTCTAATTTCTTTTATAGCTTTTTATAGATTTTATTAATCTTCTTAATATAGTTGTTTTAAGTATTACTTTCCATTGGTTTTAGATATAATAATTGCAAATCTATCGCCAATCGATCATATACCGCTATTAAAAGCTAATGTTCTCCTGTCCAGCCTATTAATCTAGCTTGGCTGAATACCTAAGCGGCGAAATCGCAAACTAGGACACCATCTAGAATACTTTGTTGGTTGTATTTAGCTATCTCTATCTAGTGTATTACTTATCTCTTTTTCATACTAAATTCCTTCCAAACCATATTAAAGAAGATCTCTATAATAGTTGTAAGTCTCCTTTATTTCTTTAGATTTAACTGATAATAATATCATTTTAATATAAATCCTTAAAGTAAACTTCAAATGTTTTATTAAATATAGTTACAGTTAATATTAGAGTTATCTTCCTAGGTAGATCTAATTACTTGGATCCACATTTCAATATTTATAAAGATAACTTACTTACTATCATACTATAATCCTTCTTCCTTAGCTTTTTCTATTCCACTATTTAGCTAGAAAAAACCAATATCCTTAATTTAAATGGTTGGTTGTTCCTGCACATTTCCGAACTCTAGTATTCTGCTGGTTCTAACTTCCTATTAGGTGGCTTCATCCATTTCGGTATAGTCAGCGGTCCAGTTTCTCGCCTAAGGTTTTAAATGAAATTCCTTCTGCTAATATTCCATGCCACCTCTTGGTCTAGGCGTGACGCAAGACAGTTCCTCCTTGACCCAAGACAGTTCCTCCTTGACCCTAGGTAGCGTTGCTTTCATCTATAAGAAGGCAGTACTTAACCCACTAGTACTTCCTAGTGCGAAGGGATAGGGCGGAATGGACTTGTCCTGACCCTTGCCTTTCTCCTAACCCCCGACTAGGCTTAGATCTAATTTGCCTATTAGTTCGGTTAATTAGTTGATGGCCTTATTTTTTTTAGCTGGATCTACTGTCCTTAGTTTTTATTATAGGTTTTTTAGTATTCTTTCTATTTTATCCTTCGGTAGTGTTGGTTTTGTTGTTCCTCCTGATCCTTCTAACCCCTAAGTCTCTAGGTTAGTAGTATTTAAACCTATTTCTTTTAGTTCTTAAGATGGATTTAATATAGCTGGGGTTAGAATGCCCTTGCTTAATATAGCCTCTTGCTTATCAGGGTTAACTATACTTCTATAGATTTAAGCTATATTTAGTGATACTAGCCTTTCTTTTAAAATTAGATTAAGCTATAGTTTTAGTATTATTTTTATTGTTTAGATAGTTATTTAAGTATTTTTAAAGGTTAATATTAGGTTTTCTTCTATTCTTAACTCCTTTAAGGAAGCATAGATAGAGTGGTTTGGTTTATAAGGCAGGATTTTGTTATCTTTTGCTTTAGTGAGGATCTTTTTAATTAAATTCTAGGTAATTCTGATAGCGTAGAGATCTATTATATTCTAATACTTTAGGGGTTCTTTCTCTTGAGGGACTTCTATTATAATGAACTAATCACTTTTGTTGTATTCCTAGCTAGATAAGGCTTCTAGGTTGCTAAGGGTAATTGTGTTGGCAAGTTTCTTTTCTCTAATAGAGAAATCGGGGTTATAATTAAGGAATCCTTGAAACTTGTATATTATTATTAATTTAGTTAGCTTGATACTTAATTAGGCTAGTTGGCAGATTGGTAGGTTAAGCCTTCTCCTTATCTGGTCAGTTTTACCTATGAAGGGGTGACTTTCTTTGCTCTTTGTTTTTTGTATTCTTTCTCTTGGGCTGAGGTTATTTAGTTTGAAACTTAGCAATTGCTATTACTTGTTATACTTCTAGGTATAATTAACCCTTAGTATGTTAGATCTAGCTAGAGGTAAGTAGTTTGATTAGATGATGAGGTCCCTGATATAATAAGTCAATATTAGCTAGTGGAAGGTTAGATGTAGTGATTTTATTTTATAATATAGAAAGGTAGATTCTGTAGTATAAGATTGAATATGCTTGTCTTCTCTATTCTACTAGGTAGCTTCTACTTATAGAAGGTTGAAAGCTACACGTGACTCGTTGGTCTAATGTATCTAGAGAAGAGTTATAACAAGGATATAGTAAAGAGTTATTACCAACCTCTATATATAATTCTAATAGTTTGATTAAGATCTTAAAAAATAAAGAAAAATGCTATTAATAATTAATTAAAAAATATATTATATTAATATTATATTTATAAATAGTTATTTATAGAAGAACTTAAGACTAGATTATTAGAACCTAGTTAATAGGATTATAAAATTATACTAAAGGATAGAATAAATATCTATTTCTTCTTAATTTATAATCTTAATTAAATAAAACTTAATACTTTAAAGAAGTATATTAAAGATATACCATAAAAAGAATATATATAAATATTAACCTCTAAAGCTAATTATCCAGTGATATTTATTCTAAAGAAGAATAAAAAACTTTATTTTTATATAGACTACCAATAGCTTAATAATATCACTATTAAAGACTAACGTATATGATAAGCATGCATCATAGACAAGTATACATCGCACTTTCCACCACCCCCATTTTTAATTTAAAATAAAAACATCATAAGGCATTTAATTAATTAAAACTAATTATTATTCTCTTCTTTAGAGGTCTCAATAACTACCTAACATATCCTTACATTATAACCAATCTTACTACAAGTCCCATAATGCCTTTTGCCCAATCGCGCCAACTTCCTCAACCACTACTTTTTAATAATTTTACCTGTATTTATATATTTACATCTATTTAATCAATTACTTCTTGTGCACTAGCTATTATTATTGTCCCTCCATTTTGTAGTCTAGTTCTTTTTGATCTGCGGTGTTTACTAAGTATTTTATTTGCTTGTTGAAGATTCTGTATTTTAGCTTTTATTAATACCATCTTATATATAACTGCCTTTATTTCTTTAAAAAGCGATTATAATGCCTTAATAATAAACTCTAGAGAGGTGCTTTGTAGTCTTCTAATTCATCTTTTAAGATATTTAGACTAAGAGCTAGTCTTAGTAATATTCCTTGGAGTCTTTGGAGCCTAAGGGCTAGTAGGCTTAATCATTTAATTAAAGGGTATTAGAGTTTATAGTTGCACATCAAGCTTTAATATAACATTTTCTATATCTAGAGAATAAAGCCTAGCTTCTCTAAATCTTACTTGAATATTCTTTTCTATAATAGTAGTATTATATATATTGTAAAAGGCTAGGAAGAAGTCAGACTTTAAAATATAGGTTATAGAGTATCTAATCAAATACTCTATTTCTTTCCTATATATTATTTTCAGCGGCCCAAAGTATGTAATATTAAGAGGCTAAAGTAGATAAGATAAATTAAATAGTATATAAAGTATAATAATTTTATTATCCTTATAATATTCCTCAAATTGGACTAAATAATAACTTTTATACCTATTAAGAATAAGAAGATAATAATAACCAATTGATCAATTACTTATATGATGATTAAAGTGCTTTAGCCACTTAAGACCTATTGTATTATCGGTCTAGCTATTTTGGGTAGTAGCAATAGCCTAATTGGCTGGAAGGTTGCTTTCTTTATACCAATTGGTAAGATGATATTGGCCTATAGTAATGAGAAATGGCAGGATTGCCTAGCCTCTTGTATTAATAGCTTAAATAGCTATTATCCATTCTCGATTTTCAGGCTAGATCAATTTTAGGTTTAAATATCTTTTTATACCTATTATAACCATTCCACTTATAATAATGCCTATTATAAAGCCAATCTCATCAAAATTATAAATATCATCTAATTCAATATTATACTTCCTTATTACATTTATTATAAGCTTAAACTAATTATTAATAATCTTTAGATCTTTGCATTTAGCTCTTTTATAATCATATTTACAAAAGAATCATATTTTAAGCTCTATATATTACTTTATAAAGTTTAAAGCCTAGCGCTAGCCAATTAGTAATTCATTTTAATCAGAAAGTAATTAATTAGCTATTTCCTTTACACCAGAAAGCTATAGAGGGAATCCTTATAAATCTAGATCTAGAATAAATTAAAGAATAATATCCTCTTCTAAATTAAATAGCTTATATAATAAAGAGATCTAATTACTTCGAGATTAAATCCCCTTCTGCCAACAATATAGCCTATACTCATTAACTTTATAGATCTATGTAGCCTTTCGGGTACTTAATTTTTGGGGATCTTAAATAGCTTAAAGGGTAAGAAAGATATTAGCCTTTATATTGGACTGTGATATGTTTGATGGTTGAGAAGTATTTGATTAATTGAAAAGTGTTATGTATGAGGGATTTTTGCAATGTATACTTGTCTGTGATGCATGCTTATCATATATGTTATATACCTTTATTATTTATTAATAAGATAAAAGATAGATTACATAATATAAAGATATTTATTATACTTAATCTAAAAGGAGCCTATAATCTAATAAGGATTAGAAAAGGAGATAAATAGAAGACTACCTTTTAAATAAAGTTTAGATTATTTAAGTACTAAATAATATCCTTCGGATTTATTAATACACTAGTATCATTTTAAAGAATAATTAATAATATATTATATAAATATTTAAATATCTTTATTATCTACTATCTAAATAATATATTTATCTTTTTTAAAAATAAAGAAGAATATAAGTAATATATTTATTAGATTTTAAAAGCCTTCTAAGATATTAAATTACTTATTAAACCTAAGAAAAACATATTCTATATTAAAGAAGTAGAATTTTTAAAATATATTATCTTTTATAATAAGATTTAAATAAACTTTAAGAAAGTTGCTATTATTAAATAATAGAAGGAGCCTAAGAATCTACTAGAAGTCTAATCCTTTCTTAGATTTATTAACTATTATTATAAATTTATTAAAAACTTTAAATAAATAATAATACCTCTAATTACTTTTATAAGGAAAGAAGTATCCTTTATTTAAGAATTAAAAGCTTAAAAAGCATTTAATCAATTAAAAAACATTATTATAGCTAAGCTGGTACTTATAATATTTAACCCTAACTGACCTATTAAGTTAGAAACAGACTTCTTTGACTTTGCTATTGAAGCCTAGATTGGATAAAGGGATAAATAAGGGAGATTATATTTTATTATATTCTACTTATATAAGCTATAAGAAGTAGAACTTAATTACTTTATTTATAATAAAATTTTTTTAATTATTATTAATACTTTTAAAATATTTTAATAATACTTTTTAAAAATTAATATAAGATTATAATATTTACTAATTATAAGAATATCTTTTACTTTATAATGATATAAAAGCTTAATAAATAATAATTATATTATATTAAATACTTATTTAAATTTAATTATAACAGTCTGGTTAATTCCCAACTTAATAAATTAATTAAAATGAAAGGTTTATTATTAATAGGATAGTTAAGTATATTATAATAAAGTAAAGTAATAAAAGTATTATATTAAGTAATAATTAATTATAATTAAGGTAATCAAATTATATTAAAAATTAATTAATTCTATTCCTTATAATAAGATCTAATCTATCTATATATTACTATCCTATTTTAGTATATATAATATACTTAATATACTAGATATAATACCTTTTATACTTATTATAGTAGTTGCTTTTATTACTTCTTCTTTGATTAATTATATATAATTATAGGATAATTAGTTTCTTATAAGATATGGTATTTTGCTATTCTAGACTACTCTAGGTATAATATGGATTATAATATAATATCTTCCTTTTGTTAGTCTTATCTTTAAGGCTGGTATAATAGGTTGCTATGGTTTGTTATATATATTATTTAAACTTAGACTTATAATTATTTTATTATATTAATATTATATTAAATAAAATAATAAAAGTATCTTCTATTTATAAGAATTATAAAATTAAAGATCTTACTAATTATATTAATCTTTTTAAGACTTTTATTATAGCCTATATATGTTATATAAGTACTAGCCTTTCCTATATAATAGGTAAAGGCTTAACTTATTATTCTAAATATATTTAGAATTATAAAAGTTATAATTATATAAGTGTAAAAAGTATAGTTTATATATGTTTTTATTATTTCTTACTTAGTTAATTTAGTATGCTAATAGTAGTAGTTCTTTGCATTATAAAAGAAAAAAAAAGGTTATATTAGTAATAACGTACATCATATACGAGCGCGCCACCCAAACAAGCAGGCCAAAAATCCCTCATACATACACTTTTCCATTTGATCAACTGATTCTTAACTACAAAATATATCACAGCCAGATATTGAGGCCAGAACTCTTCTTGCTCTTTAGGCCCTTCAAAATAACCCAAGGTTATCCATTAAAAAAGCTGCATTGGTCTATAGGATCAGTCGGTAGCGAATAGCTCACCGCCAACAGGGCACTTAATCTCAAGATAATATTATCCCTAATTTATATAAACTATCTAATCTAGAGAAATAGATTATTCTTAATTATATTCTTAATCTAGATTCCCGGGGATTTCCTCCATAGCTATATGCTGTTCAAGAAATAGCTGATCAATTGCTTGCTAATCGCGATGTATTATCTATTGGTAAGTATTAGGCTTTAAACTTTATTAAGTGATATCTAGAGCTTAAGATGTGTTCTTTTTGTAAATATAATTATAAGAGGGCTAAATATAAAGATCTAAAGATTATTAATAAGTAGTTTATACTTATAGCGAATATAATTATAAAATATAGTATTTAATCAGATAATATCTATAACTTTAATAAGATTGGCTTTATAATAGGCCTTATTAGAAGTAGAATAGTTATTATAGATGTAGAAAAACATTCAAATCCAAAATTAATCCAGCCTAGAAACCGAGAATGGATAATAGCTATCCAAGGGATTAATACAAGAGGGTAGGCAATCCTGCCATTTCTTATTACTACAGGCCAATATCATCTTGCCAATTAGTATCAAGATAGCAATCTCCTAAGCAATTAGGCTATTGCTACTACCTATAATAGCTGGACTGATAATATTATAGGCCTTGAGTGGCTTAAGTATTTCAATCAATATATAAAGACCTAATCAATTGGTTGTTATTGCTTTTTAATCTTCAATAAGCATGAAAGTTATTACTTACTTGAATTTAAGTAATATTGCAAGGATAATAAGATTATTATACTTTACATTCCTTTTAATTCATCTTATTTACTTTAGCCTTTTAATATTATATACTTTAGATTGCTTAAAATAGCATATAGGAAAGAAATAGAGCATTTGATCAGATGCTCTATTACTTATATTTCAAAGTCTAACTTCCTCCTAGCCTTTTTTAATATATATAATACTACTATAATAGAATAAAATATCAAGGTAGGCTTTAAAGGAGCTAGCCTTGATCCTCTAAATGTAGAAATTGTTATATTAAAGCTTAATATGCGGCTACAGACTCCAATACCAATTAATTAAGAGGTTCCACTATCTAATACTTGGACTTCAAGAACCCCAAGAACTATTATAAAGGCAAACTTACAATCTAAGTATCTAGAAAGATAAATCAAAAGGTATTAAAGTAGCTCTCCAGAATCTATTCTTAAGGTATTAAAGTTGCTTTTTAAGGGAATAAAGGCAATTATGTATAAGATAATATTATTGAAGGCTAAGATATAAGATCTTCGATAATCAAATAAGGCATTTAGTAAATAGCATAGAGCAAAAAGAACCTGCTTATAGAATGGAGGGATAATGATAGTAGAGCAAGGGAGAGAAGCAATTGATCAAATAAAAGCCAATGTATAAATACAAGCTGAAATATTAGAAAGTGGTGGTCGAAGATAGTTAGCATGATTGAAGGAACGGCATTATAGGACTTGCGAGGGGACTGGTTATAATTTAAGGATATGTTAAATAGTTATTGAGACCTTTAAGGAAGAGAAAAGTGATTAGTTCTAATTGATTAGATGTGTTGTTGTGTTTTTATATTAATATATTAATTGAGGGTAGTGAAAAATGGCCTGCTTGTTTAGGTGGTGCGCTTGTATATGATGTACGTTATTTAAAAATATAAAGTAAATTAAATTTATTATATACTTCTTTAGAAGCTTCTTAGAAGGTTATCTTAAAGATCTAATCCTAAATAATGGTAATATTTATTAAATTAGAATATTTAAAGAAATTAAAGGATAATCTAGAAGAGAGGGGTATTAGAGTAATGGAGGTAGTAGAGGCTAAAATTATAATAAAGGAAGGTCCTTTTTTATAAATGTTAGAGGTTATAATACAGTGGAAGGTAAAAAGGATAAGCTTAAAATTAAACTTATTAAATAAGTATATATTATATTGTTATTTTATTTTAGAGGGGCTATATGTTATATATATAGATGAATATTTCCTTTATTAATGTTACAGGCTGAAGCCTGGCAGAGGATTACGGCTATGCCATATCCACCTAGATTAAGCTTCATAACTATGTTAGTAGCAAGGGCATACCAAGGTATATATAATCAAAAGAACATATTCTTCTAATTATCTTCTTCTTCTTCCTCCTTAGCTTTAAATAAACCAATATAGAGCACCCTTCAAGTTAAATAAACCCAGGACCAGCCCTTCATATATCTAAAGCTTAATTAACTTCAATATAAACTATTGGTTAAGATATTTGTGGGCACAATAGCGGATTAAGGATCTAGTAGCTCAGCGCTGGATAAGGTGACCCAACAGTAGCTAGCGCAGCTTATACAGCAAGGATTAAGTACAGCTTTAGCCTTAATCCAAGAGTAGATTGTACAGTTAAGAGCCTAACAGGGTAGTGCAGCAGAGAGATCGATGCTGTCACAGGAATGCCCTGAGGAGAGCCTAAAGGCCTTAGTTAAGGCGGAGTTATTAGGTTCAATTAGGCTGGATACTGATGTCCCTTGACAGCCCTCTTAAAGCAGAAGCTGCTTCTAAATCTACTAAAGTTTTCAGGTGACCGCCGCAAGTACCCAATATAGTTATAATAGATAAGAGATAAGTTAAAGCTAGATACTTACCTTTATATATTAAACCAAGAGCTCTAGTACTTGGTCAACTTATGTTTAGTAGCAGGACCCTAAAAGGTAGTGGCTACCTTCTATGCTACTAGAGGACCTAGAGGTTGTTATAATCTTGTAGACTTTATATATTACTTAGATTGTACATATAAGGATGCTAATTCGCAGGCGTACGTAGCAGCATCCTTACAAACCCTTTAACAAGGTAAGAATACCTCTCTCACAAGCTTTCTATCTAAGTTTAAGTAAGTTATGGTAAATGTAAGAGGCTCCTAATAGATTGATTAAGCCAAGATTACCTTTTTAGAAGGTACGCTGAACTTACAATTATAGCATAGCTTGGTTATGGTAAACCTACTATATGATTATGTGGGCTGGCTGGCTTAAGTATAGGATATAGCTTGGAAGCTAAAGAAACTTAGGAAGCCAGGGAAAAAGGAACCTACTGCCAGCCAAAGGTAAGATTATATTTCTTAGGTCCCTAAAGTGACCAAGGATTATAAAGGTAATACACTAATAATAGATAAGGTAGCTGCTAAGAAACCAACCTCTTACAAGTAGCCTGCTAGTAATTAAGACTAGGATGTATAATATTGCTTTAGCTATGGAAGCCTTGATTATTTAAAGGCCTTTTACCCGATTCGCTAATTAATAGTCCGACGATCTTAAGTAAAGAAAGCCAAGCAAGCTAGTAGTGCTGACTTTATAGAGTTAGATTTATTTGTTAGTAAGAGTGAAGACTTGGAAAATAAAGAGCTCTAATATAAAGTCAGGTATTAGAGCTATCTAGGGAAGATCTTTAAGGGTGGGCAAAGCAAAAGCCTATAATGATTAGTGGATTAGCTCTAGTCAAAGCAAGAGTTAATAATCAACCTATTTAAGCCCTTATTGATATAGGCTGTAATACTTTTGCTTTTGTAAGTAAAGATCTAGCCAACCGGCTAGCCCTTCCATATATTAAGAAGATACCACAACAGCTCAATAGCTTTACCAAGTCTAAGGAAAGGACTTATACCTCCAAGATTGTAGCATTAACCCTTGAGGTAGGAGGTTATAAGCAGAGGCTATATGCCTATACTATAAAAGGCCTAGAAGAGGATTTATTTCTAAGCAAGCCTTAGTTAAAGGCAAATGAGGTTATTTATAATATAACAAAAGAGTATATCACCCATAGGGTAGCTGGAATCAAGCTACAGCTTGCTGGC
Organism: Calonectria ilicicola; assembly: GCA_020809705.1. NCBI lineage: Eukaryota > Fungi > Ascomycota > Sordariomycetes > Hypocreales > Nectriaceae > Calonectria > Calonectria ilicicola. Next base: position 115,659 of record CP085828.1, on the reverse strand, counting down.
GAAGAAGAAACCCTAAGGGTCCGTTAGATATGGGCAGCTCATTGTATTATAGCTGTGACCTTTGCAGCTGAATGTCGCCGCTTGTGTAGAACATATAATCTAGCAACATTATTAATGCAATCTATTAGCTTAAAAGATATTAAAGAAGCCCTTTAATAGAAGGTTAAGGAAGATCTAAAGGAATGGGTTCCGGCTATATTGCTTGATGAATTTGGAGAACTATTTTTAACAATAGAGACAGCTAAACTACCACTACACCAACCAGGCATTAATTATAAGATTAATCTATAGTAAGATAAGTTCGAGGATAAACTATTACTCTCTTAAGGACCTTTATATAATATGTCTAGGGAGGAATTGCTAGTTCTCAGGAAGATTTTTAGGGATTTATTAGATAAGGGATTTATCCAAGCTAGTAGCTCGGCTACTAGCGCCTTAGTATTATTTATTAGGAAGCCTGGAGAAGGATTATGCTTTTATTGCAATTATTATATACTTAATGCTATTATATAATAGGACCGGTATTCTCTTCCCCTAATCACAGAGACACTATAGAACCTATCCAAGGCTAAGTAGTTTACTAAGCTAGATGTAGTTGTTGCCTTCTATAAGGTCCGAATGGTTAAAGGGCATGAGGCTAAGACTGCCTTCTGGACCTGGTTTAGGCTGTACAAGTGGCTGGTATGCCCATTTGGCCTGAGCGGCGTACCTGCTATGTTCTAGAGGTATATAAACAAGATATTATAAGACTTTTTAGATAACTTTGCTATAGCCTATTTGGATGATATATTGATCTATTCTAGCAGCTTAAAGAAGGATTATCTAGTAAAGGTATGGAAGGTACTCTGTGCCTTAGCTGCTGCTAGACTATATCTAGATCTAAAGAAGTACAAGTTTACAATCTAAGAGGTAAAATACCTAGGATTTATTGTGCAGGCTAGGAAAGGAGTATTCTGTGATCTAGAGAAGCAGCAAGCAATTTATAAATAGAAAGCACCCTAGATAGTGAAAGGTGTGTAGAGTTTTCTAGGCTTTATAAATTACTATTAGATCTTTATACCAGACTTTGCAAAGATATTAGTCCCTCTAATAATATTAACTTGGAAAAGGGTTGCCTTTAAATGGGAACCTAGCGAGGAAGCAGCTTTCCAGGAACTTAAGCATAGGTTTTGCAAAGCTCCTATGTTACAACAGTAGGATCCAGATAGACTAATATTTCTTAAGGCTGATTGCTCAGATAATGCATTAGAAGAAGTGCTAGCTCAAGAAGATAAGTAAGGCCGCCGTCAGCTAGTTGCCTTTCACTTACAACAGCTAAGCCCAGTAGAATACAACTACCCAATCCACAACAAGGAGATACTAGCGATTATACATTGCCTAGATGCTTAGAGAGCAGAACTACACAGCTATAGCCCATTTACTATTATTATAAATTATAAGAACCTGATATACTTTATAAAACATCAGTATCTTATAAAGCAACAGAGTCATTGGGTAAGATAGCTATTAGAATATGATTTCCAGCTTGAGTATTGACCTGGCAGTAAGGCGGTAGCGCTAGATGTGCTAAGCCGCAGAGAGCAGGATATACCCAAGGGGGTCGAAGACCCTAGGGAGTAGGGCCATTACCTGCAGTTGATCCCTCAACTAGCTATTCCACAGGATGGAGTGACTACACTGGAGTAAGTTATTCTTTGGGTAGTCTAGGTAGAGATACTACAGATGGTGGTTTTCTCTGATCATCTGGAGCTATAGGATTTATAGGATCAAGCTATTGCTATGGATGAGACTTATGTAAGTGTATATGCTATAATATAATAGTAGGAGTGAAGTCTGCCACTTAAGTTAGGTCTAAAGGTTTAGATCTTAGAATGTGCTTTAGATACTAAAGGTTAATTAATCTTCTAAGATCGGTTATAGGTATCTGGTAGTGAGATTAATGTAAAAATACTATGTACTTATATTGTACAGATGGAGTATGATATTGCTACTGGAGGTCACCTAGGCTGTAATGGTATAATAGTTTTAGTATTAAGGTGATTCTTTTGGCTAGGACTATTGCAGCTAGTTCGCTGGTTTATTACTAATTATCAAATCTACAGAAGAAGTTATATCTGGTGGTAGTTAAAGAGAGGGCTATTAAAGCCTTTGCTGGTTCTAGAACGGTCATGGAGTGTGTAACGATCTGGTCAATTTCCCAACTAGGTGAACCAATCAGAGCGAAGGGTTAATATTAGCAGGGTGGTCAAGTGCGTTATAGTAGTAGAACAATAGGAATGTTACGTTAGGTAATGGTCAATCGCAATTAAGGTAACCAAGTTATATTGAAAGCTGATCAGTTCCGTTCCTTACGGTAGAACTTAATCTGTCTATATACTATTCTATCTAAGGTTCCATTATCGTAATAGTCGAACGGGGTCGGTTCGACAGTGTTTGTTGCGATCTTCGGTTGAGTCGAACGAGGGCGGTTCGACTCTGTTCCTATTGGTTGGTTTTATGGGTCTAGGGTAGTTTGGTCTGATTGGTTGGGGTTCTGCCCATGGTTACCGCCTTTCGGGCGTCTGGGTCATAACAGAGTGATCTAGCTATAGATTTCATAATAGATTGCGGAAAGAGCGATTAGTCGCCCTGCTCCTAAACGCTCCAGAAAGTGCTCTCGGACTCGAGTTTAAGAGAGATCTTAAAGCTAGAGGAACCCAAAGCTAGAGGAACCCAAAGCTAGAGGAACCCAAAGCTAGAGGAACCTAAGGCTAGAGGAACCTAAGGCTAGAGGAACCTAAGGCTTAATAAGCTAACAAATTAGCCCCCCCTCCCACCCGCCCACCTCCGGGGGGGCCTCAAGCTAAATCACATGAATAACCATGTGCTAGTCACATGACCTGATTACCTAAGCAAGAGTATGGGAAAAACATCATCATGCACCTCTTCTTTTTAGCGCCCCTTAAACTCTCGTTCCGAGAGCACTCTCGTTCCGAGAGCATCTTCTTCTAATAGGCAAGGATAAGTCTTAATATCTATAGGTAATAGTTGATTAACTTATGCGAGCTATTATGCTTAAGATTATGCCTACAATGGAAGCAGAAGCCTGTGCAGAATGGTTCCTTAGTTGCCATTATAGATCACATAGAATGCCCCGGTTTATTATTAATAACCAAGAGAGCAATTGGACCAGTAGGTTCTAACGAGCCTTCTATAAGCTAGCTAGCATTACACAGTAACTTAGTACAGTATACCACCTGTAGACCGATGGGGGGCTAGAACGGATGAACTAGGAAATCCAAGTATACCTACGAGCATATGTTTGCTATTGTAACGAACTGGATTCACGACTAGGGTGAAGCACGAATGGGACCGCAATAGACCTCTGTTCTTATTACCAAGACTTCAACTTGACGAACCGTAGAACCGTTCGCCTGCGCTCACTACATGATATTGTTGTGGGCATCCTTGCCCTATAGCATCTTGCGCTAGTACACATTCGGTATGCGTGCTTGATTGGTCCTCTTGGTCCCACATCTTTACAATTATCTCCTTCTCCCAGAGGCTTGTCCTCAAGCCTTAAGAGGATCTAGTAGGAGTGGCATTACCCTTGTGCCTTATCGTCCTATTTCTTATGTATTCTCTTGATCTGTTTGTGGTACTTGTGTACTGAAGCTATCGCATTCTCAAGATAAGCTTTAGATTCCTATGTGTTATACTCCACAGGCCACCCAACCCACTTGACCTGGTACAATATCTCATTACCATCACCTTTATGTGCAACGATCTCCTCGACCTCCCATTCGTTCTCTTCCTCAGCTAGCTCTGGTAGGTGGGTAGTAGCACTGCCTTCAGCGCCTTCCCAGGGTTCAAGTAAGGAGACCGAGAAAATATCGTGCATCTGTTGGTATTGCTTAGGTAGGTGTACCCTATAGGCCTGTTGTCCTATTCTCTCAGCAATAGCAACCTTAATAAACTTAGGCGCAAGCTTCTTGTGCTTGAACCTAAAGTTCCTTGTAGATAAACCAACAATCTGTCCTTTCTTATACTCTATAGCAATATGCCTTTTGTTGTAATACTTGGCCTGTGTTTCCACAGCTTTCTGCCAACACTGTTGAGCTTGAGCGCGCACGCAGCTCAAGGCTTCAATGCGCTCTTGTACACCCTGTACACAAGTCTTCAAGTGCTCTGGAGTATACTCAACCATTCTAGGATGGTAGCCATATAATGCTTACATCGGCAACACTCCAATAGTGCTATACCAGCTATTATTATAGGCAAACTCGCTCTCGGGGAGTTGTGCTGCCCATCTCTCTAGGGTTTCTCCCGCAAACAACCTCAAGTATCTCTCCAAGGTCTAATGTATTCGCTCAGTCTGCCCATCAATCTAAGGATAGTAGGCAGTGGATAACCGCCTGGTTATCGCTCGTTCTTTTATCAGTTCTTCCCAGAACTAGCTTGTGAACAGCTTATCTCAATTGCTTATAATGTCTTCTAGTGTTCTGTACCAGCATTCCACATGCTTATATAATATTTATACCATCTAAGCAGCAGTAAGCGTCTTCTTTATAAGTATAAATATAGCGAACTTTATTATACGACAGATAATCATAAGAATAGCATCATATTCTTCTCCATCACTATGGGCGCTTTAAGGCAATCCTATAATAAAATCTATACTGATTTCTTGAAAGGGGTGCGCTAGCAGTGGTAGAGACTGTAGCTTCCCATATGGTCTATGATGTGGGGTTCGCATACCCTGATATGCCTGGTATCTTGAGGTATAATTACGTATATCCTCTGTAATTCCTTTCTAGTGGAATTTTCTCTTAATAAGTTCAGTTGTCTTAGTGACTCCCATATGCCCTGCCCTTGGGTTATTATGGTGTCTACGGAGTATCTCAGTCCTTAGTGTGTGCTGCGCTGGGATAACCAGCCTTCCCTTATAGAAGAGCGTGCTATTTCCGTCTAAGTAGTGCGTCTCTGCGTCTCCAGTGCCCTGTTCAACCTTCTGCACCTGCTATTGATAGAAAGGATCTTTGGCCTGCAGTTCTTGGACCAGTTCTTCCAACTGTGCAGATGGTTGAGCAAGAAATGCTGTTTCGCCCTCCATAAGCTCTCTCATGACAGGATGTAGGATGAGTTATTCTGGATCAACTACCCTAGCTCCTAACAGGTCCCTATGGTTGGAGTGTACAACCTCTTCCTGTTGAGCGCTCTCCTTTGCGGTAATGTTACTAGCCTTTTGCCGTTGTGTAACTGGAGAGATTATAGCTATATTCTGCTGGTCTGGTGGTCCAATAGCCTACTTCTAACCTGAGGGTAGGGAACCCTCACTTGCTGCCCAATGCACGAGTGTACTGCCCCTAAGGCTGGTACGGATGGCTTGTATATAAGCGCTGGCAGTCTTGGTTTTGCTCTTCACATTGGCAACTACACGTTGCATATCCGGTGGTAATTCCTCTACTAACTGGAGCTTCTTTGCAAGTGTAGGGAGTATATCTTTGTATATAATTTCCCCTTCCATATAATCTGGTTATCTTGATAGACCATCTGCTAGGTTAAGCTTCCCTGGCCTGTGTTTAAGATCAAAATCGAACGGGGACAGCCTGTAAACCCATCTTGTAAGTCTTTCTCTAAGGTCCTTCGCTGGAGCCTTAATAATGCCTTTGAGGGTAGAGTGGTCTGTTAGTACCATGAACTTCTCTGACAGCCCTAATAGATAGTGACTCCAGTGCTCTAAGCTCTTAATAATTGCAAGCAGCTCTTGCTGTCTAGTTCCCCAATGTTGTTTAGCATTGGAGAGCTTCCTTAACTAGTAGGCTATTGGGCGCCATTGATCTTCCACAAGCTATAATAAGATCCCCGAGATAGCCTTGGCAGATGCATCTGTCTTAACATGGGCTTTTAGGATTGGATCCTAATGCCGCAAGATGGTTGCTGAACAGAAGGCTGTCTTTAGTTCCTGGAACGCATTTTCTTCAATCTTGGTCCAAGTAAGGTCTCTAGCCTTATGATTATTCTTGCTTCCCTTAAGTAGTTCTATTAAAGGTCCTGTTATTTTAGAGTATCTAAGAATGAACTTCCGGTAGAAGTTACAGAAGCCAAGGAATACCTGTATGTCCTTATATAAGGTTGGTTTCTTTTATTCGATAATAGATTGGACTTGCGTAGGATCTATCTTAATGCCTTTCTGGGTAATCACATACCCTAAGAATTCTATCTCTTGCTAATAAAAGGCACATTTAGAGAGTTTAGTATATAATTGAAAGTTGTGTAGCCGCCTAAGGATCTCCTTAATATCCTTAGTGTGCTATTCTCTTGTCTTAGAATAGATAATAATATTATCTAGATATACAATACAACAGGTATCTAAGAGTCCTGTAAGCGCACGGTGAATGTATACTTGGAAGGTAGCCGGAGCATTAGTTAACCTAAATGGTATAACTGTGTACTTAAAGTAGCTATATTGAGTTCTGAAAGTAGTCTTCTATCTATTACTCTCTTTAATTCTAATATAATGGTATATATCACAAATGTCAATCTTGGTGATCCATCTTGCTCCTGCTAACCTATCTAGAAGGTCATTAATAAGTGGGAGTGGATACCGATTCTTGATAGTAATTGCATTAAGACCTCTATAGTCTATACATAAACGCATGGTACCATCTTTCTTTGGCACGAACAATATTAGTGCGCTAGCAGCACTAACTGATAGTTATATCCTGCCATTGGCAATATTATCTACTATGTATGCTTGTAGCATACGGTATTGTTCAGCATTCAGCGGGTATAATGGACTATATAGAGGCTCTTTGCCTTCCATAATATCAATAGAATGCTCTACGCTTTCAAGAAGTGATAGCTTTATTGCCTCTGCTTCATTAAACATACGCCACTCTAGTTATAACTCTGGAGGTAGTATACCAGTACCATTATTAATGGCTTTATCTCCTAAGGCCTTAACTGGCTCTTTCTCTAGTAATTGTACACTAGTAGTATAAAGTATATAGGCTTTCCTACTATTCTCTACCAATTCTTTTATAACATCCTTAGGTTCTATGAGAGAAATAGGTTCATATACCTAACAGCAGTTACACATATCAATCATAATACCTTCTCTACCTATAGACCTATTTAAGAGAAGTAGGTCACTAGTATCTTTCAGACATTATACCTCGACAAATGCTCTTTGGATCTTCCGGGGCATTCCCCGATAATCAATTAAGAATAAAGTCAACCAATATGCCTTATACGAGGCCGATGTGGTTCTATTGTAGCTTTCCAATGTAGACGTAGCTATATCTAGGGCTAGCTTTAAACCTAGTCTTTGCACTAGTCATTGGCTAATAAGGTCTACCTGTACGCAGGTATCCATATCTACCTGGACTTCTTCTTCCTTGCAAGCATTAAGTACTAATGCTCTTCCTCGGATAATCTGTCCTAGAGATAGAAGTTTCTTATGCGCGGCGGCTTCATGCATCAAGCTCACGCCTACTTATTTTCCAATAAGTCCATTTCAGTAAAGTTACTATTAACAATCTAAACTTTAGCAGCTTTAGAGGGTGCACTATCCTTCTATTGTAATAGACAATGGGGAGAAATGTGACCTTCCTTATTATAAGTATAGTAAATTGGAAGTTAGATATGGTTAGGATTAGCAACCTTCTCTATACTACCAGGAGTAATAGAAGAAATAGATTCAGTACCATCTCTCGAAGAGGTTGGTCTGGGTGTGCCTCCTCGGCTTCCACCTCTGCCTCAGCCTCTGCCTTAGCCTCTATAATTACTGGAATATTGCTTCCGAGAGCCTTCTTGCTGGTCGGGGAGTGGTCTTTTAATACCACTACCCTCTTGTACTCCTTGGTTATCTTGATAAAGATAGGTCCAAAGCCGCTTAGCTTTATTAGCTACTTTATAAAGCTTCTTAAGCTTTACTTTTTGTTTTAATATTTCTACTTTTAGCTTAGGCTATAGCCCGAAATAATACTGATGAGCTAAGATAGCATTATCCTTTAGGCCTTCAGTGCCCAGTGCAGTGTGTAGGGCCGTCCACGCAGCAAAGTGCTATCGCGGTGTATAATCCTTCTTCTACTTTAAAGATAGTAACTTATTGTAGAGCTAGCACTCGCGTAGATCTAGGTCAATATGCATCTTATACACAAAGGCAAAAAAGTCTTCCCACAAAGGGTCTTGGCTAGCAAGCCCCCTAATATGGTTACACTATTGCGTCTGTAGAGGGTACGAGAACTTGGTCATAGCCCACTCTATACACTGTGCAGTAGAACTACCTAGCCGCAAGCTATTACCAGCTTTAATAGCATAGATCCAGTCATCGACTTGGACACCCGATGCATCTTCATTGAGCCTCTCGCAATTATACGATGGAGGTTTCTCATAGTCCTTCCTTGGACCTACGCTGGGCTGTACAGCCAACTGGCGTAGTATGTCCGTCTGGAATTGCTGCTGCTGAGCCTGAAGCTACTGCTGCTGCATTTGGAACTGTTTCTGCTGCTGAGCTATTATAATTATAAAGTCTCTTATAGATATTGTAGTTTCCTCTGCATTATATGGGGTTTGCACTATAGGCAACAGTAGCATCTACTCCCTAATATTCTCTAAATCTCGAGGTTCTTGCTCCTTTGGCTTTATAATTAAGGTACTCTCAGAGATTAGAATAGAAGGTGCATCTGGATTCTCCAGAGCTCTGCCCCTCTGGACAAGCTCTTCTCGGAGTTCCTGTTCACACTCTTGGCTACGCATAGCCTGCATTTATAGCTCTTGCCTACTGCGGCGAGTCCTTGTCGGCTCGGGAAGCGGTAGTGTAGTACCAACCCTTCCTGAGCTTCTAGTAGCTCTGCCCATTGTGCAATGTGCCAGTCTCCTGAAGGAAGAGAAGTTAAAGAATTGTAATGAACTGGATTCACGACTAGGGTGAAGTATAAATGGGACTACAATAGACCTCTATTCTTATTACCAAGACTTCAACTTGATAAACCGTAGAACCGTTCACCTGCGCTCACTACATGATACTATTGTGGGCGTCCTTGCCCTATAGCGTCTTGCGCTAGTACACATTCGGTATGCGTGCTTGATTGGTCCTCTTGGTCCCACATCTTTACAGCTATTTGCAGAAGGATTGGGGTTATTATCTCCTAGTAGCGCAGTTAATATTGAATAATTGTGAGAACTTGGCTATAGGGATGAGTCTTTTCTTCTTAGAGTATAGGTATTATATAGAGCTCTTTAAAGTCCAGGAGATTGCTGTGGAGTTACTACTGAGTAGCAATAAGGCCTAGGCTAGGAACCTACTATAGAAGATTCAAGACACTATAGAATTTGCACAGGCTGTAGTGACTGTAATACAATAGCGCTATGAACAAGTAATAAATAAGAAGTAGATGCTAGCAAAGAGGTTTAAGATTAGAGATAAGGTCTAGGTTAATCTGACCAACTATAAGTCCCCTAGGCCTTGCAAGAAGCTAGATTGGCTACATCAGCAATACACTATAACAAAGGTAATAGATACATATGTAGTAGAGATTGATATGCCTAGGGCAATATACCCACGATTCTATATTAACCTCTTGAGAAAAGTATAACAAGATCCCTTGCCAGGACAACAACAGGATAACTTCTAGCCCCCGCTAATTTAGGTAGATAACGAAGATAAGTGGATAGTCGAAGAAATCCTATATACTAGGTGGAAGCAATAAGGACGAGGCAAGATCCGAGAAGCTCTTGTTCAATAGTATAACTATAAAGAACCTACTTGGCAACCAGTAGAGTTCTTAATGGAGCTAGAAGCCTTGGATATATATAAAGCTACCTATAGGCCGATTATGGAATTAGATGGCCCGGTGAGTGAGTATATAGTACCAAAGTAACAAAGTTATCGCTTGGAAGAGAGGGGGGGTAATATTACAGGCTAAAGTCTGGCAGAGGATTATAGCTATATTGTATCCACCTAGATTAAGCTTCATGACTATGTTGGTAGTGAGGGCACATTAAGGCATATATAATTAGAAGAACACATTCTTCTGATTGTCTTCTTCTTCTTCCTCCTTAGCTTTAGATAGACTAATTGTAACGGTCTGGTCAATTCCCAACTTGATGAACCAATCAGAACGAAGGGTTTATTGTTGGCAGGATGGTTAGGCGCGTTATGGTAAATAGAGCAATGGAAGTATTATGTTAGGTAATAGTTAATTGTAATTGAGGTAACCAAGTTGTATTGAAAGCTGATCGGTTCCATTCCTTACGGTGGGACTTGATCTGTCTATATACTTTTTTATTTAAGGTTCTGTTATTGCAATAGTCGAATGGGGTCGGTTCGACAGTGTTTGTTGCGATCTTCAGCAGAGTTGAATGGGGCTCGTTTGACTTTATTCTTATTGGTTGGTTTTATTGGTCTAGGGTAGTTTGATCTGATTGGTTTGGGTTCTGCCCTTGTTTACTGCCTTTAGGCGTTTAGGTCATAACACAATACTCCCCTCTATTGGTCTTATCCTAAGACCAGGTAAATAGGCCAGTTTCCCCACCCTTGACTACTATATATTTTCCTCTTTTTATTTTTATGATTTCTGGTACTGATAGGATGTTAGGTCGCGTTATTAAGGTTGTACCTCATTCTAAGGTAACTGAAGCTCGTCAAAAGGATATTGCCAAGTTAATCAACAAATTTGGCTTTAAAATACCTTGTTGTTCGGCTTGTTTTCGCGCTAGGCAGCTGTCCTATATTGTGGCTAAAGGAAAAAGCTACTATGAATTTTGCGTGAAGAATAAGTATTCTAGATATGATTTTGGAGGTGTTTCTACTTAGACTTATAAGTATATTTTTTCCTTTCCTTGGCTTTATGTGCTTATTTTTCTTTAGTTGAGCAGGTTTCCTATAAGAAGGATTGGATTGATGGGGAAAAGGAGAAAGCTAAGGCAGATTTAATAAGTGCTTTGGCTCAATTATAGCGTTTGTATACTTAGGAGCGGCATTTATGTGAGAAGGTAAAGGAGATGATTTCTCGGGGTTGCGAGGATTTGGATGAATTAGAGGAAAAGGAGTGTGTGGAGGTGTTTGCGTTATCGAAGGTATAATTACTCAAGGATTATAGGGTTATTGACTGGAGCGGTTTGCCCGATTTCCTTTGTGTTGATTCCGGAGAAATACTTCCAGTATCTTTAAGTAATATATAAGATGTTTGGTGGGTTCTTAGGTTATTTCTTTATAGCCTTTTTATTTAATTTTAAATTTTCTATCTTCCTCTCTTCTTTATAATATTTTCTTTACTTCTTACTAGTCTTCTAAGTTTTCTATTTATAGTTTATATTTAGGTCCTATATTCACCTAGATACCATCGCCAGGTTCTAATAGTAAGATATAGAAGATAGAGTGAACCTTAATATTGTCTAGGAGGTCAAGTTTGTAGTTGTTTTCTGATATTTTTCTTTTAATTAGGTATGGTTTAATTTATGTAAAGTTGATTTTTTTGTTTTGTCTTTTTATTGTAAGATTTTTTGTTGCTAAGTAGACTATATCTCCCTCCAAGAAGGATAATCCCTTCAGCCTTTTTAAATTATAATATCTTTTTATTATATTACAAATAAACTTAAGTTCTATCTTTATTTCTTTATATAATTTTCTTAGATTATCTAACTTAATTATTACTTTTACTTAGATTATGCCTTCTAAAGGGGCTTAGTAAGCGTCCAATGTAAAGCCAAAGTTGGCTTTTATTAGTATTATTTTAATACTATGATTATAGGATATATTATATACTAATTATATAATAGGCAGTTTTTCTACCTAATTAGTTTATTTATAATTTATATAGTATTGTAGATATTGCTTGATTTCTTGGTTTTAATGTTCGGTTTGTTTGTCTATCTGGGGGTAAAATACTGTACTAAGCTTGTGGTTTAGTCCTATTAATGATATTAAGCTTTGTTAGAATTTAGATATAAATGGTTGTCCTCTGTTAGATATAATTTCTATTGGTAATCCATATATAACAACTATATACCAAAAGAAAAGGTAGGCGAATTGGTCTTCATTTATTGCTTTATTATAAGGAAGGTAATAGGCTACTTTTATAAAATGATTAATAATAATGAAAATATTATTATAGTATACTCCTATAGTAGGGTCTGCTGATAAGGGGAGGTTAGTAATAAAGTCCATTATAATTAAGTCTTATGATCATTGTGCGACAAGGGATGGTTGCAATAATCTGTATGGTTTATGTCTTGGTTTTTTAGAGTGTTAATATAGGCTGCATTCTTTACATACTTATTCAACTTTCTTTTTCATCTTACTAAAGGAAAATATCTATTTAACTTATTTAAGGATTTTATTAATACCTTTATAGCTATACAAGGGATATTTATAAATATCCTTTATTAATTCCATTTGATGTTCTTCTAGTACTTGTAGATAGTCTGTTTTTCTTCTTCTGGAAGTGCTAGATTATATTCTTCAATTTTCCTTAATAGTAGATTACCTTATTCCACTTATTATGTTGGTATTTCCGTGGTAATGGTTCTAATTATATATAGTAATCCTCCTACTCTTATAATAATAATTATTTTCTTTATTTCTATTATTATTCTATTAATTAGGGCTTGTTCTAGTCCTCTATTAGTATTATAGATTAATAGTTTTTCTTGTGTTTTTGGTTTTTCTATATTATAGTTAGGTCAGCGGCTGATTATATTGGCGCAGCTGTTTTCAGTTCCTTTGATATGAATGATTTAATAGTTGAATTCGGATAGGTATTCTATATATTGTAGTTGCTTTTTATTAAGTTTTTGAGTGGTTATAAAGTAGGTAATGTTTTTATAGTCAATATATATTATAATTTTGTAATTACTTTTTAAAAGATATTATTAGAATTCTTTAAAAGCATTAATAATAGTAAGGAATTCTTTATTGTAGATAAGGTAATTTAGCTTAGGGCTATGTAATTTATATAAGTAGAATGTTATAGGATGTAGGTTTCCTTTTTCATCTTGTTGTCCGATCTGGGCCTCTAGGGCGAAGTCTGATATATCGGTTTCTAGCTCTATAGGCTTATTAGGGTTGAATATTATAAGGATAGGTTCTTCTAAAATAGCATTTTTTATAGCTTCGAATGATTGTTATGCTTTATTTCCCTATCAAAAGGTAATTCCTTTCTTAGTTAGTTCTATTATACCTAAGGTGATTTTACTAAATCCTTTAATAAATCTTCGGTAATAGTTAGTAAATCTAAGGAAGGCTTGTACTTTCTTTATATTAGTAGGTTCCTTTCAATCTTTTACTGTAGTAACTTTCTTTAGGTCTATATGAATTTTGTTAGGGCTAATAATATGTCCTAGAAATTCTACTTCTTGAGTGTAGAACTTACTTTTTTCTAGTTTAATTAGAAGTTTAGTATCTTAGAGGGCTTTTAAGACCTTATGAATATATTCTTTATATTCTTCTTTATTTTTAGAGAAGATAAGGATATCGTCCAGGTAGTAGATAATAAAGATATTTAAGTATTCTTATAATATATTAGTTATTATTTGCTAAAATAATGCTGGTGTATTTATAAGTCCAAAAGGTATAACTAGGTATTCAAATAGTCTAAACTTAGTTTGGAAAGTAGTTTTTCATTTATGTTCTTCTTTAATATAAATAAGATTATATATTCCTTTAAGATCTAGTGCAGTAAAGATATTAGCTCTATAAAGGTAATCCTTTATTTTATTAATTAATAGTAGTAGAGTGTAATCTTTAATAGTAATATTATTAAGCTATTAGTAATCTATAATAAGATGTAGCTTCTTGTTTTTCTTAGGCACAAATATAATAAGGTAACTAGCTTTAGAGTTTGAAATATAGATATATCTTTTTTAAGTATATCTTGGATATATTCCTTTAAGGTATTAAGCTTAATTTAATTGAGATTATAAATAAGGTAAAATTAGGTATTAGATCTATTTTTAAGGACGATTTTGTGATCTCACTGGCTAAACTTAGGTAGTCCAATGTCTAGTTCTTCTGTAAAGAGCTTTTTATAGATTCGGTATTGTAGGGGTATATTGTGTAGTCTATCTGTTTCTGCTTTAGCCTTCATTTTCTTAAGGCTTTTATCGATTTATTAGAATTATGTTCTAAGGTAGGTGATTGTTTATTATTTTTACCTTTTTTAATTATTCTTATATTTGTATTTTGTTTCTTTAGGTGGTGAAGATTCTCTTTTATTTATGTCTTTTACTTGGTTAGGGCTAGAAGTTCAAGATCTCTTATTATGTTTTATAGAAATATTACTAGCTGCATTATACTCCTTAGGTATTTGCACCTGGCTAGTACGCTAGCAGATATTAGGGTTGTATTGGTATAACTATAGGTATCCTAAGACTAGGTTGTATTATTTGATATTAATAATATTAAAGGTTATTCCTTGGTTTTTTCTTTTAATAAAGACTTTTAGGTAATCAATCTTCTTATCTATAATACTATTATTATATCTAAAGGGTGTTCCTTCTATATTAATAATTTCATATAAGTCAACTTTTATTATCTATAATAGCTAAAGTTCATTAACTACTTAAGGATTTATGTAGTTTCGCTTAACTCCACTATCTACTATAATATTATATTACTTTCTTTTAATCTTTACTTTTATTTTTAATTATTATTAGGATTGCTTTTTAATTATAAAGTATAAAGCTTTTTTAAGGAGTTCTTTTGGTAACTCTGGGGATTATTACCCTGGCCGCTCTTGCTGCTCTCCTATAGGGGGCTTTGTTTATTTTTTAGTTTTATTTGGTACTAAGCTATTACTTTATCTATTATATAGATATTACATTTAGGGTCTTAATATTTATTCTAGGGTAGTTTGCTGTAATTAGGGAATTTAAGCTTATCTAGTTCCAATATAATGAACTAATAGTGAGGATTTCTTTCTATTACTTTATGTCGGTTGAAGTGTCTTCTATAGGCGCAGTGGATAACTATATCTTCTACCTTAATAGGAAAGTATATTATATGTTGCTTTTGTTCTATATATTAGAAGTAGTTGTGGTTGTAGTAGCTTATTTATAAGATGTTCTTATGTTCTTTGTGTGCTATGTTTAGTTTAGGGTTATTCTTCTTATATTGGATAGGTTAGGGGTTATGGTTTCCTAATTGCCATTTACTTTACATAAGTAGGAAGACTTTGTCTCTATCCTACAAGGGTTCCCTGATTTATTAGGCTATTCTTTTAATATTAATTATCCATTTCCTATTTCCATTTTTATTATAAGTGCAAGTATCCTACCATGCTGGTGCTTTATTAATATACACATCTAGAATGGATGTAAGGATTCCTATCTTCTTGGCTTATTCTAACTATTTGTGGGGAAGGCAGGACTGGCCTTTTTATCAGGTTGACTATGCTTTTTGGATAGCTTTATTGATTTCTTATTGCAGAGTGAGTTTTACCTTGCATAACTTATGGTTTTCTATACATTACTTAATTATAATAGTTGATTTATATTTCTTAATAATAGTAAGAATAACTTTTCCTATAATATCCTCTTTTCCTTCTGGTATCAGGGTCTATTGAGTTTTTATAATATTAAGTTATTTCTATCCTTCTAGTATAGGTTTGAACTAATTTCTTATTTTTAGGGAGTAGTATTTAAAGGATTTATATTCTTTTTTCCTACAGTTAAAGTAGGTAATCTTACTTTTATCATACCTCTAGGTAGCGCTAAGTTCCATTGATCCTAAATAAGTCCTATGTGTAGTGCTTTGTTGCTTATTCTAGATTTTTCCTTTATTTGGGATATATAGGTTTTTATTATCTTAAATACATTCTTTATATTAATTAAATTATTTTTTATTAATCTTAATAATACTTTTAATATACTTTAAGAGTTTCTCTGGCTGATCTTTTTTATAGATTTTATCCTTAACTTTACTCTTCAGGCCTTTATAGTAAAGTTCTATTAATGTATTATTATCCTAGGCTGTTTATGTTACAATTCTTTTAAACTCAGCTGAATACTAGCTGTAGGATTTTATTTATTTAAGTTCGTATAACTAGTTTATAGCTTATTATTCTATATTAATTGTATTAAAATTGTCTTTAATAGTGGTTTTGAAATATTCTTAGTCTTTAAAGATCTCTTAGGTCTCTTCATTTTGGTTGGCATTATTCTCATTTTCTAGATAATCTCTTATAATAGATTCAAACTATACTCCTGCGTCCCCTTGAAGGAGGGTTTTGGTATATAGTACCTGGGCTTTGGAGGTTGTAAGTTATATTAGGAAAAAGCAGAAGTATCCCTTCATTTAGGTAAGAAAGGGGACTACATCGGCAGCCTTTCCTAGAAAGAGCTCTAGGACTGGGGGTCTTAGAATTTCACCAATGTCTTTACCCTTATTTCCTTCAACTATAGTGGTTCCGGCTTTTTCTACTTTAAGTTATGCTTATACATCTACAAGTTTCTTCTTAACCTACTGTAGTTCTGTAGTTAACTCAGCGTTACTAGGAGGAGCAGTGGCGGCGGGGTTCTTTCCAGACATTGTTATTGCTTAATTGTTAATGTAAGTAATTAATTGAATAAGAGCTTTCAATGTGTAATAGTCTAGTCAATTCCCAACTTAATAAACTAATCAGAACAAAGGATTTATTGTTAGCAGGATAGTTAGGCACATTATAGTAAATAAAGCAATGGAAGTATTACATTAGGTAATAGTCAATCGCAATTAAGGTAACCAAGTTATATTAAAAGCTGATCGGTTCCATTCCTTACAGTAGGACTCAATCCATCTATATACTTTTCTATCTAAGGTTCCATTATCGTAATAGTTAAACGAGGTCAGTTCGATAGTGTTCATTACAATCTTCAGCAGAGTCAAATAGGGCTCATTCGACTTTATTCTTATTAATTAGTTTTATCGGTCTAGGGTAGTTTGGTCTGATTAATTTAGGTTCTGCCCCTATTTACCGCCTTTGGGCGTTTGGGTCATAACACTAATATAGAGCACTCTTCAGGTTGAATAAACCTAGGACCAGCCCTTCACAATTAATCAGCAATTTCAATATTTTAATTTCTAAGCAATTATATTATAAATCAATGATTTATAAGCCTTTTATATTATAAATCAATGGATTTATAATCATTTATTATAAATCAAAATATTTGATTTTTCTATACAGTATATATAGTATTATTAATACTATATTAGCTTATAATAATAAGAAAAAATTCAGCTATTCAATAGTTTAACTTTTATCTTTAAAAGTCTAATATTTAGAGAGTTATTTTAGGTTATATTTATTATTTTATAAGTTTTTATTTAACAAAATTGTCACAGGCTGAAGCCTGGCAGAGGATTACGGCTATGCCGTATCCACCTAGATTAAGCTTCATGACTATGTTGGTAGCGAGGGCACACCAAGGCATATATTGTTACGACCCGAACTGACCTACCCGGGAGCCCGGACCGCAAGGTCAGGTGACAGGGATCCACCCTTCCTAGTTAGGACTAGCCTAAAGGAGTGTCCCGACAAGATGAAGCTATTCCGACCTGTCGGGAATGCCTTGAGGCGTCAGGACCGGTGTTTTATCTAGTATTTAAGACCTTCAAGGGCTGTTGCCACCTAGGGCACAGCCAGCTCTCAATACAACTTGGTTACCTTCAATTGATCTATTTGACCGATTGACCTATTACCAGATATAATAATCTTTCTTTGTTATTTAACCGATGTACCTAACCCTTTCTATTAACATAAACTGTTATATGTTAAGAGCTTTTGTTCAGAAGGATCACCTACGTTGACCCTAAGTAATATTATTATAATATTAGCCTAACCTATATCTTCAGGAACTTCCTATCCTAAAGGAAAGGAGATTACTACCTTTAAAGCTCCTACTAATAATAAAAGTATGAAAGAGATAGAGTTTAAGGATAATGGAGATAATAAGCAATTTAAAGCATTTTAAGAGGAGAATAAGAAGCTCTATAATAAGATATAATAGCTTAATATTGACTCTTAGCTTTATATTAAAGAAAATAATTAATGCCTTGTATATATAGAAAAGATACTTTAAAATTCTTTTAATATATAAAATATTTAAGTGAACAATTTGCAATCTATTATTATAGTAGGATTGAACTTACTAATAAATGAATCTACTATATAGCCAGCAATTACTATACCTGAAGCTATACTAGCACCTATAAGCTACCACAGGGACCTAGGTAAGACAATTAAGCCCCTAAAGCTCTTTAAGTAGAATGGTTTAGCTGCAACCTTGCGATAGTAGATTATATTGTTAAGATCTTACTTTTAATACTTCCTATAATGTCTTGTGCAAGAAGACCTTAAGGTCTAGTATGTAATTAGATAAATGGAAGGTAAGGCACTATATAATATAAAATTATATTTAAATAACTTTATTTGTAACCCCCTGGAGTCCTAGAGCAAAGAGACCTAGAAGCTATTCGCTAGCTTTAATTACTTTAAAAAAAAGGTTATTAGCTTACACAAAAAGCATAACAAGAAACAAGATACTATCCTCAAGATCCGAACTCTTATTCAAACTGGTTCTTGTAGCTCCTATCTCTCTGACTTTCGGTATTATACTACAAAGCTTAATTAGGACAATAAAGCACTAATTAATAAGTTCTATTATTGTTATGACCTGGCCTGCGGGCACAGGGCTTACAGGGCTCTTAGGTGCTGTTAGGTGCTGCGATAATTGCCGCAATAGCAGTTATTGACCAATCTTTTGCCCTATGGTACAGCGGTCAACAGCACAGCCGTTACACGATAACTGCTACAGGCAGGTGGGCTTAGGTTCGATTCCCGGTTTTGAGGGTTTTTACCGCGGAAGCCCGTTCCGGCCTGCTTACAAAGGGACCCACTTTTCTCGCAAGCTAGGGCAGCTTGGGGCCTCTTTGGGGGTTGATAACAGACCAACGGAAAAAGGTTAATCCGGCCCGTGGACCTTACAGCTCGGGACTAGCTGTTTGGGAGGGGAGCATCGTGTTATGACCTGGCCTGCGGGCACAGGGCTTACAGGGCTCTTAGGTGCTGTTAGGTGCTGCGATAATTGCCGCAATAGCAGTTATTGACCAATCTTTTGCCCTATGGTACAGCGGTCAACAGCACAGCCGTTACAATTATAGCCTAAAAGAGAATGTGCAGGATAAGATATACAAAAAGCTTAATCTGCCAACCTACTTCAATGATTATACTATATTAGCTATTCAGTATAACACCTGCCTATATTAAAGGCATATATAGAAGAAGTCAGGAAAGAGGGCTAACCAGTTTACTAACACTAGCTAATAATAGAACCCCCCTATATCCTATAGAACCGCTTTAGGACCTATAGAATTAAAGAACACCCAGCAAAGGAGGGACTTTTCAAATATCACCTATTAGAACTATAGTAAGAAAGATTATACCTACTACCATTATTAAAAATAAGATACTAACTAAAAGTTTAGACCTATACTGGAAAGGCGAAGATAAGTTAATATAACTTAGGCTAATAAGGAACCCCAAACTACTATCTGAACTATTAGATAGATTGCTAGTTGGACCCCTGTGCTAGAAGATAAAGACCAATCTATAGAAGGAAAGACTCTTACTATAATTACTTGGTTCTATAGTAGAATTAGGGAACCCTTAAGATAAGAGAAATAATAATTATTAGATTAGGAAGAATATAGATATGTTCAAGCTAGATCAGCCCCTGCAAGGAAGTCTATTGACTTAGTAAGGACTACCTATAAGCTGGTTTACTAGCAACAACCAGATATAAGACCTGATATTCCCCAAAAGATGAAGGTCCTAGTACTCCAAATACTATAAGCTAGAAAGGAAGGAGTCTTTATAAAATTTAGTGTAGAAGCGCCTGGCGACCACCTTAACCTCTAATTTAACCACTTTAATCATTAAGATATCCTATAGTTTTACTATTTTTACCACTTTTACCCTTATTATAAAGCTAATAAAGTAATTAATAATTATTTCTTAATAAAGGATAATACTTCTATCTATAGTGTTCTACATTATAATTATTACCTACACTATTAACTTATAAAATAGGAAAAGGGTATTATAATTATTAAAAATAAATCTAGCTAGATGCCCAAGAACTATTATTCCAAACTAGATAACCTCTACTCATATAATAATAAAGATTATCTTATCCACTTATAGAATAAAATAATCTAGTAGCACAAGATCTTTAGCAGAGGTTTAAAAAATAAATTACACCCCCTATATTAAAGTAATAGAAGTGGCGGCCCTTGCAAAAGGAAGGCCCTAAGGTGGCCTATAGGAATTATAATTTAAAGAATATAAAGCAATTATAATTCATCTAAGCTGTCCTAGAGGTAAAGAAGCCCCAAAAGAAGCTTCCTACTAAGTCTCTATATACCACTGATAGCATAAAGCTATAAAGGCTTAAAATGAAAGTAAAAATCAAGAGGAACTAGTATACCGCTATAGTAGACAATGGAGCTAAGATAAACTACATTCACTTAAAAGTTATAAATGCTCTCTAGCTGTTATAGAAGGATAAGGTAGATCCTTATATTATATTAAACCTAGAAGGCATTATATTCAGTTATAATAATAAAGTTATTAGCCAAGAGCTCGATCACTTTAAGGTCTTTATTAATAAAAAGAACCAAGGTATTTTATTTAATATCATTAATACTAAGATAAATAATCTAGTCTTAGGATACTTATAGTTATATTAATATAACCTATATATTAACTGGTGTACTAGCTAGGTGCGGATATCCTCTAAGGATAATATAGCTAGTAATATGGATAATTAGGATCAAAGATCTTAAATCTCTAGCACTAACCATGTAAAGGTTATATATAATAATAGTTCGCTATTAAAGGGAACATAGTATAAGTATAAGGCTAGTTAAAAGAGGATATGGCAAAGAGTTATTACTAACCTTTATATATAATTCCAATAGCTTGATAAGGATCTTAAGAAGATAAATAAGGATATTACTAATAATTAACTAAAGAATGTACCATATTAATATTATATTTACAAGTAGTTATTTGTAGAAGAACTTAAGACCGGATTACTAGAGCCTAGTTAATAGGATTATAAAATTATATTAAAAGATAGAGCAAATATCCATTTCTTCCTAATTTATAACCTTAATTAAGTAGAACTTAATATCTTAAAGGAGTATATTAAAGATATGCTATAAAAAGAATATATATAAGTATTAACTTCCAAAGCTAGTTATTTAGTAATATTTGTTCTAAAGAAAAATAGAAAACTTTACCTTATTATAGACTACTAATAGCTTAATAATATTACTATTAAGAACCGTATACTTTTACCTTTTATTAATAAGATGAAGGATAGATTGTATAGAATGAAGGTATTTATTATGATTGATCTAAAAGGAGCTTATAACTTAATTTATATTAAGAAGGAAGATAAATAGAAAACTACCTTTTAAATAAAGTTCAAGCTATTTGAGTACTTAGTAATACCCTTTGGACTTATGAATGTACTAGTATCCTTCTAAAGGATAATTAATAATATATTATATAAATACTTAAATATCTCTATTATCTACTACCTAGACAATATACTTATCTTCTCTAAGGATAAAGAAGAATATAAACGATATATCCACTAGGTTTTAAAAGCCCTATAAGTGTGAAGGGCTGGTCCTGGGTTTATTCAACCTGAAGGGTGCTCTGTATTGGTCTATCTAAAGCTAAGGAGGAAGGAGAAGAAGACGATCAGAAGAACGTGTTCTTCTGATTATATATGCCTTGGTGTGCCCTCGCTACCAACATAGTCATGAAGCTTAATCTAGGTGGATACGGCATAGCCGTAATCCTCTGCCAGGCTTCAGCCTGTGACATTACCCCCCCTCTCTTCCAAGCGGCGACTTCGCCGCTTCGGTGCTGTATACTCGCTCACCGGGCCATCTGATTCCATGATCGGCCCATAGGTAGCTTCATATGTATCCAGGGCTTCTAGCTCCATCAAGAACTCTACTGGTTGCCAAGTAGGTTCTTCATAGCCATACCATCGAACAAGAGCTTCTCGGATCTTGCCTCGTCCTTGTTGCTTCCACCTAGTATATAGGATTTCTTCGACTATCCACTTATCTTTGCCATCTACCTGAATTGGCGGGGGCTGGAAGTCATCCTGTTGTTGTCCTGGCAAGGGATCCTGCCGTGCTCTTCTTAAGAGGTCAACGTGGAATCGTGGGTATATTGCCCCAGGCACGTCAACCTCTACCACATGTGTACCTATTACCTTTGTCACAGTGTATTGCTGATGTAGCCAATCTAGCTTCTTGCAAGGCCTAGGGGACTTGTAGTTGGTCAGATTAACCCAGACCTTATCTCCAACCTTGAACCTCTCCGCTGGCATCCACTTCTTATTTGTTGCCTGTTCATAGTGCTGTTGTGTTGTAGTTGTTGTAGCCTGTGCAAATTCTGTAGTGTCTTGAATCTTCTGTAGTAGGTTCCTAGCCCGGGCCTCATTGCTACTCAGTGGTAACTCCACAGCAATCTCCTGGACCTTAAAGGGCTCTATATGGTACCCATGCTTTAAGAAGAAGGGACTCATCCCTATAGCCGAGTTCTCACAGTTGTTCAGCGCTAACTGCGCTACTAGGAGATAATAACCCCAATCCTTCTGCGAATAGCAAACATATGCTCGCAGGTATGCTTGGATTTCCTGGTTCATCCGTTCTGGCCCCCCATCGGTCTGCGGGTGGTATGCTGTGCTAAGCTGCTGTGTAATGCCAGCTAGCTTGCAGAAGGCTCGCCAGAACCTACTGGTCCAATTGCTCCCTCGGTCACTAATAATAGACCGGGGCATCCCATGTGATCTGTAATGGCAGCTAAGGAACCGTTCTGCACAGGCTTCTGCTTCCATTGTAGGCATAACCTCGAGCGTGACAGCTCGCGTAAGTCGATCAACTATCACCCATAGATATTGAGACTTATCCTTGCCTGTTGGAGGAAGATCTGTTATAAAATCCATAGCTAGATCACTCTGTGGCCGTTCTGGAACCGGCAAAGGCTTTAATAGCCCTCTCTTTAACTGCCGCCAGATATGACTTCTTCCGCAGACTTAACAATTAGCAACAAACCGGCAGACTAGCTGCAATAGTCCTGGCCAAAAGAATCGCCTTGATACTAAGGCTATTATGCCATCACGGCCTGGGTGACCTCCAATAGCGGCATCATGCTCCATCTACACAATGCAAGTACATAGTATCTCTGCATCAATCTCGCTACCAGGTACCCACAACCGGTCTCGGAAGGTCAACCAACCTTCAACATTTAAAGCACATTCTAAGATCTAAACCTTCAGACCTAACTTAGATAGCAGACTTCGCTCCTGCTGCTGTACCGCAGCATATATACTTGCGTAAGTCTCATCCATAGCAATAGCTTGATCCCATAAATCCTGTAGCTCCGGATGATCAGAGAAAACCACCATCTGTAGTATCTCTACCTGGGCTACCCGAAGAATAACTTGCTCCGGCGTAGTCACTCCATCCTGTGGAATAGCTAATTAAGGGATCAACTACAGGTAACGGCCCTACTCCCTAGGGTCTTCGACCCCCTTAGATATATCCTGCTCTCTACGGCTTAGCACATCTGGCGCTACCGCCTTGCTGCCAGGTCGATACTCAAGCTAGAAATCATATTCCGATAGCTGTCCTGCCCAACGACTCTATCGCTCTATAAGATACTGACGTTTCATAAAGTATGTCAGGTTCTTATGATCTGTAATGATAGTAAATAGGCCACAGCTGTGCAGTTCTACTCTCCAAGCATCTAGGCAATATATGATTGCTAGCATCTCCTTATTGTGGATTAGGTAATTGTATTCTGCTAGGCTTAACTATTGTAAGTAAAAGGCAACTGGCTGACAGCAGCCTTACTCATCTTCTTAAGCTAGAACTCCTCCTAGTGCATTACCTAAGCAATCAGCCTCAAGAAATGTTAGTTTATCCAGATCCCACTATTACAACATAGGAGCTTCGCAAAACCTATACTTAAGTTCCTGGAAAGCTGCTTCCTCGCTAGATCCCCATTCAAAGGTAACCCCTTTCCAAGTTAACATTATTAGGGGGACTGATATCTTTGTAAAGTCCGGTATAAAGATCCAATAATAATTTACAAAGCCTAGGAAACTCTGCACGCCTTTCACTGTCTGGGGTGCTTTCTATTCGCAAATTGCTCGCTGCTTCTCTAGGTCATAGGATACTCCTTTCCCAGCCTGCACAATAAATCCTAGGTATTTTACCTCTTAGACTGCAAACTCGCACTTCTTTGGATCTAGATGTAATCCAGCAATAGCTAAAGCATGGAGTACCTTCCATACCTTTGCTAGATAATCCTTCTTTAAGCCGCTGGAATAGATCAATATATCATCCAAATAGGCTATAGCAAAGTCATCTAGAAAGTCTCGCAACACCTTGTTCATATACCTCTGGAACGTAGCAGGTGCGCCGCTCAGGCCGAATGGGCATACCAGCCACTCGTACAGCCCAAACCGGGTCCGGAAGGCAGTCTTGGCCTCATGCCCTTTAGCCATTCGGACCTTATGGAAGGCGGCAACCACATCCAGCTTAGTAAACCACTTAGCCTTGGATAGGTTCCGCAGTGTCTCCGTGATCAAGGGAAGAGGATACTGGTCCTGCTGTGTAATAGTATTAAGCGTACGGTAATTGCAATAAAAGCGTAGTCCTCCTCCGGGCTTCCTAACAAACAATACCGGGGCACCAGCAGCCAAGCTACTAGCTTGGATAAATCCCTTATCCAATAGATCCCTAAGAGTCTTCCTGAGGACTAGCAATTCCTCCCTAGACATATTGTATAGAGGTCCCCAAGGGAGCGGTAGTTCATCCCCGAACTTGTCTTGCTGTAGGTTGACCTCATGATCAACGCCTGGTCGGTGTGGTGGTAGTTTAGCTGCCTCCGTTGCTGAGAATAGTTCTCCAAATTCATCAAGCAATGCAGCCAGAACCCATTCCTTTGGGTCTTCCTTAACCTTCCGTTGAAGGGCTTCTTCAATATCTTTTAAGCTAATAGATTGCACTAATAATGCTGCTAGACCACGTGTCCTACGCAAGCGGCGACATTCAGCTGCAAAGGTCGTAGCTGTAACACAACGAGCTGCCCGTATCTGACGGACCCCTAGGGTTTCTTCTTCACCAGCAAGCTGCAGCTTGATTCCAGCTACCCCATGGGTGATGCACTCCTTTGCCACATCATAAATAACCTCATTTGCCTTTAACCAAGGCTTGCCTAGGAATAAATCCTCTTCTAGGCCTTTCACAGCGTAGGCATACAGCCTCTGCTCATAACCTCCTACCTCAAGGGTCAATGCCACGACCCCGGAGGCATAAGTCCTTTCCTTAGACTCGGTAAAGCCACTGAGCTGTCGTGGCTTCTTCTCAACATACGGAAGGGCTAGCCGGTTGGCTAGATCTTTACTCACAAGGGCAAAAGCATTACAGCCTGTATCAATAAGGGCTTAAATAGGTTGATCGTTGACTCTTGCTTCAACTAGAGCTGATCCACTAATCATCATAGGCTTTTGCTTTGCCCACCCTTGGAGATCTTCCCTAGATGGCTCTAATACCCGACTTTATATTAGAGCTCCCTGTTTTCCAAGTCTTCACCCTCGCTAGCAGATAAGTCTAACTCCGCAGAGTCAGCACTACTAGCCTACTTGGCTTTCTTTGTATAAGATCGTCAGACTGTTGATTGGCGAATCGGGCAAGAGGCCTTTAAGTGATCAAGGCTTCCGCAGCCAAAGCAACATCGCGCATCCCGGTCTTGGTTACTAACAGGCTGCTTGCAAGAGGTCGGTTTCTCAGTAGCTACCTTGCCTGTCATTGGCGTATCACCTTCATAGTCCTTGGTCACTTTAGGGACCCAAGAAATATGATCTTGCCTTTGGCTGGCAGTAGGTTCCTTTTTCCCAGGCTTCCTGAGTTTCTCTAGCTTCCAAGCTATATCCTGTACTTGAGCCAGCCAGCCCGCATAATCGTGCGGTAGGTCTATTGTGACCAAGCTATGCTGCAACTGTGAGTTCAGCGCACCTTCTAAAAAGGTGATCTTGGCTTGATCAGCCCACTGGGAGCCTCCTGCATCTGCCATAATCTGCTCAAACTTGGGCAGAAAGCTTGCGAGAGAGGTATTCTTACCTTGTCGAAGGGTTCGTAAGGATGCTGCTGCGCGCGCCTGCGAATTAGCATCCTTATATGTATGATCTAAGTAGTGCATAAAGTCTGCAGGATTGTAATAACCTCCAGGTCCTCCAGCAGTATAGAAGGTAGCCACTACCTTCTGGGGTCCTGCTGCTAAACATGAGTTGACCAAGTACTAGAGCTCTTGGTTTGATGTGTAAAGGTAAGCATCCAGCTTTAACTTGTCTCTTATCTGCTGTGATCACGTTGGGTACTTGCGGCGGTTACCTGAAAACTTTAGTAGGTTCGGAAGCGGCTTCCGCTTCAAGAGGGACTGTCGAGGGATATCAGTGTTCAGCCCAATTGAACCCAACAACTCCGCCTTGACTGAGGCCCTCGGGCTCTCCTCAGGGCGTTCTTGTGGCGGCATCGATCTCTCTGCTGCACTACCCTGTTGGGCTCTCAACTGCGCAATCTGCTCCTGGATCGGGGCTAAAGCTGCACTTAATCCCTGCTATATGAGCTACGCTAGCCACTATTAGGTCACCTCATCTAGCGCTGAGCTACTAGATCCTTGATCCGCCATTGTGCCCGCGAACATCTTGACCGATAGTTCATGTCAAAGTTGGTTGAGCTTTAGATATGTGAAGGGCTGGTCCTGGGTTTATTTAACCTGAAGGGTGCTCTGTATTGGTCTATTTAAAGCTAAGGAGGAAGGAGAAGAAGATGATTAGAAGAACGTGTTCTTCTGATTATATATGCCTTGGTGTGCCCTCGCTACCAACATAGTCATGAAGCTTAATCTAGGTGGATACGGCATAGCCGTAATCCTCTGCCAGGCTTCAGCCTGTGACAATAAGATACTAATCTACTGGTTAAATCTAAGAAGAGTATATTTCATACTAAAGAAGTAGAATTCTTAAAATATATTATCTTATATAATAAGATCTGGATAGACCCTAAGAAGATTGCCACTATTAAAGACTGAAAGGAACTGGAGAATCTGCTCAAAGTGCAATCCTTCCTAGAATTTACCAACTACTACTGCAAGTTTATTAAGAACTTTAAATAAATAGTAGCTCCTCTAACTTCCCTTATAAAGAAAGGAGTATCATTTATTTGAGGATCAAAGGCTCAAGAAGCTTTCGATTAACTAAAGAATGCTATTATAGTTAAACTAATGCTTATAATATTCAACCCTGACCAGCCTATTGAATTAGAAACAGACTCCTCTGACTTTACTATTAGAGCCTAGATCGGATAAAGGGATAAATAAGGGAGATTACACTCTATTACATTCTATTTATATAAGCTACAAGGAGTAGAACTCAACTACCCTATCTATAACAAAGAATTCCTAGTTATTATTAATACTTTTAAAATATTTTAATAATACCTTCTTGGAAGTTAATATAAGATTATTATATTTACTAATTATAAGAATATCTTATATTTTATAATTATATAAAAGCTTAGTGAATAATAGTTATATTATATAGAATACTTATCTAAGTTTGATTACTACATTATATATATTAAAGGCACTAAAAATACTTAAGCAGATATAATTAACTGATAAGCTAATTACTAAGAAGAGAAAAGAGTGATTATAAAGAAGCTACTATAGTACACACCTAAAGGAGACCTTAAATAAACCTTTATAAGTAAAATAATAATCGAGATAAAGAAGATTATTATTATTATCTAAAGAAAGCGACAGCTAAAAAATTACATTACCTTTGGATATCTCCAGATGCTGTAAAAGATAACTTCAAGGAATTATAATTAGAAGTACTTAAAGGTAGCTTTAAGGAATTATAATTTAAAGAAATTAGGCTATAATCTAGGTCAATTATAATTCCTTCAAGTTACCCTTAAGTCCCTTGGAAACATATATATAGTGGAATAGGGTAATCTACTGCTCTAGAAAATTGAGAAATATAATAAGGCACTCCTAAAAGATAAAAAAACAATTCAATTATAAGTCCTAAATAAACTACAAGATAATCTAATCCATAAGATCTATAAACATCCACTTAATAGATATAAAGGAGTTAATAAAACCTTTAAATGAGTTAAATAGATATTTTTATTTAGTTATATAAAGAAGAAGGTAGAAGCTATTATTAAGCAATGCTTACTTTACCAACAAACAAAGTCACTACAGTATAAGCTATATAACAAGCTACAACCTATTCTAATTATATCTAGGCTATAGGAATTAGTTATAATAGACTTTATTACTAACCTACTATTATCTATAGATCCTACCACTAGCAAGTACTATAATACTATTTTTATTATTATTAACTAATTTACTAAGTTTATATATTATATCCCTTATAAAAAGGCTACTAGCAAAGAATAATTTACTTACCTCTTCTTTCAACACATGGTCACAATACATAGACTGCTTATAGAGATTATCTTTAACTATAGGCAACCATTTACATCCAAGTTCTAGCAAGAATTAATAGTATTCATAGGCTTAAGACATAAGCTCACAATAGCCTTTAGACCCTAAGTGGATAGACAAATTAAAAGGTAAAACCAAGAGATTAAGCATTATCTACAATACTACATCAACTACAAACAAACAAACTAGGTAGAGAAGCTTCCTATTACTCAGCTTACCCTTAATATATTCTATCAATTAAGTATTAAAACCATACCTACATTCACTAACTTCGGATTTATACCTAATACATTTTAACCTAAGCTAAAAGGACCACTAGGTATAAAAGCATTACTTAAGTCCGAATAAATATAATAATTATACTCTAAAATAAAGATAAAGTTAAAGTTCATTTATATACAGATAAAGAAGTATTACAATCTTAAACAGATAGAAGGGCCATCCTTTAAGGAGGGGGATATAATCCTCCTAGCCACCAAAAACATTACTACAAAATAACAAAATAAAAAGCTTGACCTTAAGTACATAGGTCCTTACCCTATAAAGAAGAAAATCTCAAAAAATAATTACAAGCTTAATCTACTAAAGAATATCAAGATTCATCTAATCTTTTATATTTCCTTACTTAAAACCATTACTAACATTATTATAATAAATATAGGATTATATATTAAGCTAATAATCAAACTATAAGAAGAGTATACTATTAAGAAGATCTTAGAAAAAGGCATTATAAATAAAAAACTATACTACTGTGTAAAATGGATAGAGTATAATAAAGAAACATAAGAACCACTATAAAACCTTATATATTACTTAAAGAAGCTAGAGAAGTTCCTTTAGAAAGAATATCAAAAGGGAAACCACCAAAGTCTATAGTAGACTAATCAATTACCCCTAAATCTAGACCTTAAGAAACCTCTAACAAACTTACCTCCATAGCCTCTACCTCATCAAGCTTATCTAATAACTTAAAACCATAATAAAATATTTCCTAGCTCCAAGTCTATAACTAATTCTACTAAAGACAGAGACAAGTAAAACAAGTATAATATTCCTTAATCTATACCTACCACTCTTCCATCTCAAGGAAAAGACATTCTAGTTCCTCCTAAGCCTTCTATTCAATAGCCTTAATCCAATCCTTTTCCAAAAGATAATTCTTTACTAAAAAACACTTATTAAAACCCTAACACTTCCTAATCCTTTTACCTCCTTTACTTACTTTCACACAAAGTCACTATCCAATTCTTAATATAATTATAGGCCTTTTTACTCTTAATATAGCTTATATAAGCACCCCTAGTCCCTAATATTACACACAACTTCTTACTAATCTAACAATAAGAATAAGGGAAAAGAGCAATAAAACCTTATAATAATATAATATCCGCTTATACCCTAGCATACACCATACTATCCTTCTTCTTCCTAACCATTAGAAAAACATTAATACTAACATAAATAAGGGATAAACAAAGAAAGGAATAACCCACCTAGTATTTAAGCGCACAGTCTTAAGGACAAGACCTTCAGAGGGAAGACATTATATTACAACCCGAACTAACCTACCCAGGAGCCCAGACCGCAAGGTCAGGTGACAGGGATCCACCCTTCCTAATTAGGACTAGCCTAAAGGAGTATCCCGACAAGATGAAGCTATTCCGACCTGTCGGGAATGCCTTGAGGCGTCGGGACCGGTGTTTTATCTAGTATTTAAGACCTTCAAGGGCTGTTGCCACCTAGGGCACAGCCAGCTCTCAATACAACTTGGTTACCTTCAATTGATCTATTTGACCGATTGACCTATTACCAGACGTAACAATCTTCCTTTGTTATTTAACCGACGTGCCTGACCCTTTCTGTTAACACGAACCGTTACATATATAATCAGAAGAACACGTTCTTCTGATCGTCTTCTTCTCCTTCCTCCTTAGCTTTAGATAGACCAATACAGAGCACCCTTCAGGTTGAATAAACCCAGGACCAGCCCTTCACAAAAATTAATATAAATAATCCTTTTAAATAAAAGCTTTTAATATATAATAATTTATATTAATAAAAAAGATTAAATAGATTAATTAAATAATAAAAAAAGATTATTATATCTAATAATAAATCAATTAATTAAATAGATTAATTAAAAATAATTAAATTATATTAAAAGCTAAATTATACTCTAAATAATAATAACTCCTAGAAGTCTAATGTATAGTTCAATCTAGGGCTCTATAGGGCTGTTTAAATGGTGCTACTTTAAAGAGTGATGTTTTTCTAGGAGCGCGGCGCTCCTTGCAGAGCAGCGCTCCTTAAGTCTATTGGCGTACGCGAGCACAGCTTGTCAGAGGTAAAAGCGGGTCTTCCGGCCTTCTGCCGGCGGCTTCACTGGTTGGGTTGGCCTAGGTCATAACAGAGATTAGGTAAGGAAAACAGGTTATCAAGAAAGACATGATATATAGCTTGTGATAATAGATTTACTAGGGCAATAACCACGCTCTGTGTCAGGTTGAGTAAAATATGTGCCAGGCTCGTCAAAGCCGGCTGCCTCCAAAAGATCCTGCTAACCACAGGACCGAAGGTGGCTACCAGGGCGTGAAAGAGCCAGCGAAGGAAATAGCCTCATTAGGCAACAACCCAAATTTTAAAGCCCTTAGAGGTTGGCTTAGAAGGGATATTAACAATCTCTTTTAACCTCCCTATAAAGAAAATAATACACTCATCTATAGCAATATTTGTACCTAGAATATAGTATCAGGTAAACACCTCTTATATTATCTAAGACTATTTATTGACCTTCTTAAAGTTCTTTATTATACCCTTTTCTTAAAGATAGATTTCCTCATCATAAATTCAAATACAGCGGTTAAGAAGGTAAAACCAATCAAAAATTATAAACTTCACAATAGAATATGAGGGGCATTGGTTCTTCTTACAAGAGAGCTTCCAATAGAACTCTAACTTCTTCTACAAATTTAATCCAATATAAATCAAGATCACAATCCACACATAGATCTCTACTACCCAGGTTCACTTCCAACAACATCAACAACTATATTCTAAGATTATCCCAGGCTCCAGGGCGCTATTCGTATAACTAACCCATCATTCAATAAGCAATTCGGGCAGAAACAGCAGAAATAGCTGCAACGGTGACTGCGGCAGCCACCCAATATATAGATTGCGCTGAGTCAGCTCAAGAGGCTAAAAATTATAGCCACGTTGCTAGGCAGGTGGAAGGTTAGACCGAAAGGTGCTATCAATAGGCTGCTCGCGGCAGCAGTCAGCTAAGCTAACCTCAAATAGGTCATTGTAGTCATTAACACCAATTCTCTCTCCATTAGTAGCCATTGCTAGTTATCGTGAAGGTTACATCAAGAAATTAATAGTAACGCCATAGTAAACGAGATTGTGTTGGTGGCAGGGCCAGAAGTCACTACTCGTACCTGGGGGGAAAGTGGGGCAGCTACATCAAACCTCCCTTCGCACATTCAAGGAGATCTTGGCGAGACGCTATCCTTCGCCACCATTCCATAAAAAGTAAGTAAATTCACTTACACAAAATGCGGTCAAAAATGCCTTCCTCTAGGTTTGTTATATTTGGCTCGAAAGTTTTTGGCGACTTTGGTGTTACATCTTTAGTCACCTCCACAGTAAGGTCAGAACCAATATGGTTGAACAATCCGGCTGAGCAGGTTAGCCGTATTGGCGAAAGCGCAATCAAAAGAACCCTTTTTAGTTTTTTTTCGCTTATTCTTTTTGATGTAAAATATGCTAAGCAGGTGGAATCCTCCAGTACTCAATAGGGAACACGTGCTTGCATCGCCACAACAAGACGATCCGCAAAATATTACATAATTGTCTAGGATAAATCGTCCTCCTTCATTGCTTTATTCAACCTTTCAAGCTCGGGCCTATTATGCAGGTTCTTGAGAAGGCTGGGCTGGATAATATCTTGTTGTGATTCTATCCTTGAATGATTTTTGAAAATATTGAAGTGGTATCCTTTGTCATGAAATAAATAGCTGTAGACGTTGGCGTGTGTGGCTTGAACGTC
The DNA here is from genome assembly GCA_020809705.1 of Calonectria ilicicola. Taxonomy (NCBI): domain Eukaryota; kingdom Fungi; phylum Ascomycota; class Sordariomycetes; order Hypocreales; family Nectriaceae; genus Calonectria; species Calonectria ilicicola. Next base: position 83,025 of record CP085828.1, on the reverse strand, counting down.
AAAGTTACTACTGTTCGCTACGAGCCGTTATTAACAAGTCTCTGCATTTAACCCCATATGACCAGTTTCACTCCAATAGACTTTGTTGAGAAGAGTGATGTTTATTCATGACTAAGTAGAAATTGCAATCCACTAGATTCGTTACGGTTTACTCTTCTCTTCGTTGAGTCTTTCCTATGAGAAGCCGGAAGATGGCACTAATGCTACAGCGTGTAAAGCCATCCATCCAATCCTTCGTTCCGCTCTCCTCCGGATAAAGCAGCTTTGTTTCGTCGCCAAAGATGAAGATCCAGAATGGCTACTAGAACAATACTTGCTATCGATATCGCAAATGTAGTAAAAATGCCTGTCTTTTTTCGGTTAGTATCTGTATTCAACAAGTTCTAAATGACGTACCGTGTAATCAGGACTCTCTGACGCCTTGAAAGTTACACCAGCAAGTATGCCTCCTATACCACCACCGAGAATGCAGGTCCCGGTGGCTACGGCTCGTTTTGAGTGTTGGGTAATATTGTTTGCCTGAAAGGTCAAGACGCCGGGGATACAATATTGTAAAAACCCGATACCTAAATATATTTGCTAGTAAATCTAAAATGTGAACGAGAAAAAAAAAGAGGGTTGTACATACCTAGAAATGTACCAAAATATCGAGCAGCATTTGTCCTTCCATATGCAGTCACTAACATGCCCACCGCAGTCAAAAGCTGGTGAACTGCAACTAGAGGGCCACGTATTCTGTATTTGTCTCCAATCCATCCAGATATATAGGTGATAATTGCTGCAAGTATGTGTGGGGGCGCGGTCAATAGCTGGCTCTGTGTACTACTGAACCCCATTCCTTGCCGTAGAATAATTGGTAAAAAGTATGAGTAAGCATATCCGGGGAGGGTTGATGCCATCAAATTAAATGCCCAAATATACAAACGCCAATCCTTGAGATGATGGAGAATCTTTCCAAGACTTACGGTGTCTTCCTCGGCATCTCCGCGATCGGCGTTGATGCGAGAAATGACAAACTCTTGCTCTTCCGATGTTAGAAATGACCCTGCCTTGGTAGGAAAGTCTATAATTATAAACCATCCAACGAAGCAAATTACAGATGTAATCACACCCTCTATAATGAAAATCCCTGTCAATGTGATTAGCAATGCCTCCTTGGTTGAGGCCACTTACAGTTCCATCCATTTAGCCCGGCCTTTCCAGACAAAAGTGTGAGGACATAGGCAAAGATACCCGAGAATCCTCCAGTGACAACAGACAGGATCCAGAATCCAGATAGCCTTTTTCCCACTTCGAAACGCGTATACCAGCAAGTAATCAAATAAGTGCAACCTATCCAAATCAGAAGGCGCACCATGCTGGCAATATAATAGACTCACCAGGAAGAAATCCGGCCTCCATCATGCCAAGGAGGGCTCTGCATACAGAAAGAGTGGCCCAACTTTTGGTAAATCCCATTCCAATTAATATGGCGCCAAAGCTGACTCCCAGAAAAGCTAGCCAGTTGGCTGGACCAGCTTTAGGGAGAATCAAGTTCTGGAGTCGTCAGTTAAGTTAAAGTAGATTAGAAACCTCACTCACGCTAGGGATTTCGAAAATTCTAAATGGAGAACTAATTAGTGTTTAAAAGTGAGATGAGAACGGGATACGCACATGTACGCAATGAAGAAGACCATCACAACGATGGTGTATCGATTTCCCACCGCAAGTCCAAGGTCTTCTTGCATTCCAGCCACCAAAGCCAGACCGAGATTGGTCCGATCCACGAGTGATATGGAATACATTAATCCTAACATGGGTAGTAGTCGAATATCGATTCGGCGACTGTAATTGTAAGCTGGGAGCTTCGCGTACGGTATCGATACTCACATGACTGCCTTTTGCTGTGTCTCATCAAGAGGACACTCTACGCCCCCTGAAACACTCTTCTGCGCATCTTCTAGATGTATAGCCTGTGTTGGTGGATCAGAAAGAGACGTGTTCTTCTCCATATCACAATTATCTGAGCTAGCCATTTCTTCCTAAAAGCAATTGATTGAATTTAAAAACCCATGTAGATACAGCAAAAATATCCCAAGGTCAATCCATAATTAAGTATGCTTAGACTCGCGTGTCTCGACAAGCTTACTCTTAAGCGCAATTCTTCCGACCCTTTGCAGCATGAAAGTGTGGGACTTCTTACATGAATGCTACTAACCCCGCACTCAAATCTTCAATCTAGTGAGTAGATTGTGTTCAATAGTCCACGTCTAGTGCTTGCCAAGAGTTGCTTAAATCCAGGAGGGTTACAGTGACGAGTCAGGCGCTCCAACGGGACGAACAGTGATAACTCGCGTAATTTATGACTTGACAACTCACTCTTGAACATTGGTAAATTACATCGTCTCTCTTGTAACATTAGTCAATATCCAAATTATACTTTTCAATATCTCTTCTAGAATACATTGGTGATGCATTGATTCTCCGCATCCATTCACACTTCTCTGGAGTAAAGCATACGTGACAAAAGTACAAACTCTTCCACTACTTGTGCTTGATCTTACTCCAAGCGATGCGTACCACCCCGCACCAAATAGACTAGTGTGATGCATTGTAACCAGATCGCTCGCTCACGCATTTCATTCCCGTCGGATCTATTTTCCCGCACCTACCAGCGGTTAAATATGCCCGACAAGGGTTTCAAGTCAGGATTGGTCCTGTTACCCCCAAGTCAATCAGCAACACGTTGAATCGGGCCGAGTGTCGTACCACTTGACACTCCCTTTCGCCCGCGGTATGCCTCATAATTTGAAATGGCCTTATTGTGTCCTTATCCTTGTCCTGCTACTTTGGCATTGTAAACGCATTCGAGTACAATACTCACAAAAGCAGATGTTCACGTTCGGGGGAATGGGAGTCTATGCCTTGGCATATATGTCACTTTTCGTGCCACACAAGTTTATTTATAAATATCTGCTTCCTGCGGCTATCGTATTTTCTATAAACGCGTAATTACGGGACCGCCATGGATCCGTTGATCAAAAGATCTAAATCGCTCTCCTGTCCAAGTCCGGCAATATCACAGAGCGCATTGAGAATGCCATTCGGAGACTGTGGCCCCAGCTCATTACCATCTTCCATTGTCTGAATGCCCTCAATTTCTAGATCAAGCGGCCCGGATATTAAATCATCAAAATCTGAGTCCAATCTCGCCAACAACTCTTTGTCAAAGGCAAATTCTTCGCCTGTGGTACAGATGATGCTCGTATTTTGTTGGCAAGAGGCCATATGCTGCACATTATCCCCCAAGAACTCAGTCATCAATTCGCGGCAGGTGCTATGCGTATCGGATGACTCTGAGCCATTTTTAGTGCTGTCAGAGGCTAAAGTCGAGTTTAAGCCAGCTTTAGGGCTTAAGATTCCTCTCAGTACTTCTGGAACATCATGTTCATCGGGTATTTTGCTCCTACTTAGAGAGAGCTCAATTGTGAGTGTGAGACGAAGGTAGTAGTTTGGATAGTGAGTCAGTAAATCGGTCCAGTTGGAGACCAACTTTCCTAATAAGAAGGATGAATCTAGTTGTGCCAGGTTGACTACATGTCGAACGGCATAACCAATCCATTCTACGCCATCGTAGTGAGGATGATATTCTTTCATAGCCCCAATAAGCACCTGAAGTCGCCGCTGTTTTATTGCTGTATCAGAGCTCGGTTCTGTGTGAGATAATAACTTGGCATCAAGCACATTGAGTAGTAGTGGAATCGTTGTAAATGCCATCCTTTTCTCATTAGCAGAAATTCTATACTTCTGTGGCCTTCACAACTTACGCGCTTAGAGGTAGATAGCGAGCAAGGTCCAGCTGAAGTAACTCGTTGAGGCAGTCTATCATTCCAACCATGGCTTCTTGGACTTCCTGTCCCTGATTATCCATGCTGATTGATTTAACGCCAGAGACTTGAGATCGGCAACAACTTAAGAGAACTTCATGATGAGGAATAGCTACTCTAGCCACGCTGTAGAGAATTTGTCAAAATTGGACTGGTAAATCTAGATAAAAAAAAAAAGAAAAGTAAAGACATACTAGTAAAACATGTACATGAGATTGGTATGCACAATGACAGAGTGTTGACGTATTCCGCTGCCCCGATTGATGAAATCGACCTCCTTTTGGGTCGTTTTATCCCAATTGCAGAGTGCAGTTCTGCAGTCTGGCAAGGATCGTACCTCTTGCTGGTTTGGTCTCAAATCACTGTCAAGGGGTAATATGTGAAGAAGGACATTAGTAAGAATATTACACAAATCTACCACTCTGAGAAGAAGCCGAACTAATCGCTTCTTTGTTATTAAGCTGTGAACCTCGGAGCAGTCAATTTCACGTTGAAAGTCTGCCATTGTCAATGTCGGATATGATCTTGCAACTTGAATACTACGCTTCAGCCCAAGAGACAGAAAACGGTCGCGAATCAAGCAGCACCACCAAAGTCTCTTTAACATGGAGAGCTCATGTGGTGGGTGTGAAGCCTGAGAGTCAAGTTCCCATGCCAGATGAGCATTAATGCATCTTGCATGATGCAGCGCAATTTTCAACCACATTGTATTTGGTTGGATTGGCTGCATCTCAGGAGGGGCAGCCATGGTTAGCAGTAAGGCCGCTTGCGCAATTATTCTGGGGGAGCTTTCTGTAGAGAAGTCGTAAAGAAGCTTTCCGGATGTTAGTTTTGGGCTCGTCTACTTTAATAATGCTTGTGCAAACCTTAGCCTTTTGATAGAATGCTATCCTTGCCAACCGGACTTGGGAAAACCCCAAATTCTTAGTGATCACTTCAGGCACAAACTAGAGTGGTTTAGCCACAGTCCAGGTGATTGATGAAGTCACTCACACTGCAGGATGCGAATAGCATAGCCTGGAAAAGTAGCAAGGAGACGCTGTTGCCCGGTTTTCCCGGCTGTTCTTGGGCGTACAAACTCCAAAACTCAGCCTCATCAATGATAGGCAAGAAAGAGTGGACGTAGAGAAAGTACTGTCTCACAAATTCGTCAAGGAGGGGTCTTGCCGGAATCTCCAGGCATCCTTTAATATCGAGAAAGGCGAGATCCTGACCGGACAGGGTTGAAAGGTTATTGAGAGCAAGGAAGGGATAGGAGGAGTACGGTATCATTGGACTTGTTGGTGCCAAGGTGGAATGCACACTACCACGCCGAGAAGGGGCGCGTTCCAGATCAGCAAGCCCCCCAAGGACTTCAGAATCAGTAGGGCCTACTAGCATTAAAAAGTCTGAAAAGAAGAAGGAAGGTTTTTTCAATGTCAATCATTAACTCACAGTCCAATCGGTGATCAAGACTAAAGTCTCCGTCGGGTTCAGGTGTTAGTTCTCCATCTTCGGGGGTCTTGTTCTCTGAGCCAAAAGAGAAACTGGCATCATTCATGGGTGGAGATGCATTCAAGGGTTTTGCCACGGTGTCGGCAGACTCCAGTAGGGTGACGGGGTCCGACGGCCCAAGTCTGGTTTCTGGTCTTGTAGAAGGAAGATAGACAGAATCAAAAACATGCTCCATGTCTTCTTTACGAGGCAGTCGACTGTTCACCAATCAGATAAATTCTGCTGTAATGCCGTGATAAAAATTTACCGTCTAGACGCTCGATCTTTTACCACGCAAGTCTTGCCGTCAAGGTGGCAGTTTGTACACGGCGCCCCTTTCACGGTCACATCACAACGAACTTTGCGCGAGCGGCAGGGAATGCAAGCCTTTGTTGCCCGCCTACGGGCAGCGTACGACAAAATCTTTGTTGTCGACCTACCGGCTTCGGGATTTTGTGACATGTCGGGTAGGCTGATGGCGGAATGGCACAAATGGGGAAGTGTTCAAGGCAAGTAAGTACACTCGAGAAACGTGCTTTGTTGATGCACACAACAGACTGGAAATGAAGAATAGAATACGGGGAGGGTGGATTCCTGCTGGGGCAGCACAGGTCATATGGAGACCACGGAACTCCGCGGACTGACAGCTACAAATACAAGGTCCAGGTTCCACCGACTCCGTTCAACGTGCAAATTATCTCCAATACCAGGCCAAGCAAACACCAATGACGGGGAATTAATTATAGGACAATGTGCAACGAGACTTGTTCCCCATGGGGTATGCCCATCAGCTAGCTCTCTGTGGGGACGCCCGCTCCCGAAATACTCATCCAAGTGTAGCCTCCATTCCTCCGCTCGCATGCACAAGGCGGGGTCACCAAACACAACCCTGCTCAAGTGGGCAGCCTCGGCTCAAATCAGCTTGGCCTTAGGGCTGCCCACCTCACGACGCGCCCGTTCCCGAAGGACCCGGCGCATAATCTTCCCAGACTATGACGATGTTAGTGCAGATCAACTAGCGGGTCATCATGTGCAAACCAACCTGAATGCGGGGGATCGCATCAACAAACACGACTCCGCCCCTGAGCCGCTTGTACTTTGCCACTCGGCCCTCGACCCATTTCATAATTTCCTCCTCTGTCACCCCTGAGTTTCTCACAATGTATGCCCGGGGCACTTCTTCTCCATTTATTTCAACCCCAACCACACCCGCATCAATCACATCTTCGCGGTCAAGGAGAAGCCCCTCGAGCTCTGACGGCGCGACTTGGAACCCACGGACCTTGATGAGTTCCTTCAGGCGATCGACGATGTAGATTTTTGCCCCCGGCTCATACCTGTCCACGTATGCAATGTCTCCCGTCTTCATCCAACGCGTTCCTGCCTCGTCGACCACCGTCTCCAGAGTCGCTTTGGGGTTTCGCCAGTACCCTTTAAATAGTGTCGGGCTTGAAAACCATAGCTCGCCCTGCTTATAAGGCTCGGTGACCTCTGTGTCACCATCCATGATACGACAGCTCGCGTTTGGTACCACTTCTCCCACTGACGCCGTCTTCGTTGTATCGTCGGGACTCCACAGCGCGCCGCTGCAAGTGATTTCTGTCATGCCCCATCCCTGACGGACAAAATTGTCGCCGCTTGGCCACAGTCTCTTTTCGACTTCCTCAGCAACCTCCCGTGCCAATGGAGCAGTGCCGCACACGACTTCTCGGATGCTAGACAGGTCGTACTTTGCTAAGAGAGGGCTCTTAGCCAGGGCGAGCATTACTGGCGGTGCGGTGCCGAGATTTGTAATTTTAAAGTCTTGCACATGCTGCAAGAGCTTTTCAAAATTAAACGCTCCCATGACATATGTTGATATTCCCATTTTAGGATTGTTTACCACGACTGTGGTTTGTCCGGCAGCATGGTACAACGGCATGAAGCCGAGGCTCACCTTTCGCTGTGCTGGATCCGGATTGGGCTTGAGGCTGGCAAGGTGTCTGCACGCCTCTCCATTCGCGACATAGGCATAATGAGTGATTTCAACTCCCTTTGGTAGCCCAGTTGTTCCAGAACTGTAGTTTAGACAGCAAGTCGTTGTGTTGGGGTCAACAGGTTCCACCCAGTCGAAAAGCTGTGCTTCCTGAACCGTGCCAAAAAGATCTGACCAATGCTTAACGTTGAGAGAATTGCTTTTGTCTGCGGAAAGTTGATTGTCAAAAACGTATATTCGACTCTGTGGGAAATTGAGCGTTGGCGCGGCCTCGAGGGCAACAGAGATACCTGCGCTCCCCACAATGGCAAATTGCGCGCCACTATCCTTGAGCTGATAAGCCAATTCTCTCGGCCCAAATCCAGGACTTGCTCCAGTAAAGATTCCTCCAGCCATCATAATTCCCATAAACATGACTGGGAAGAAGATGCTGTTCCCAGTAAATAACAGGACCCGGTCTCCCGGCACCAGGCCCGCCTTTTGCAGGCCTATCGCAACCCGCTTGGACATGAGGCGAAAGTCTGCAAGGGTCAAATATCGCGTGTCGGGGGACTCAGGATCAATGTAAGCCTTAAAGTCTGGGAGAGATCCCGACGGTGAATCAAAAACCCATTTTTGAACTGAGACTTTGGGCACAGGGACCGTCCATCTTGACTGGATTGGCATCTTGGAGGGTAAATGTTGTGTTTTTTTTTTAAGGGTCAGATGAATCGCAATGAAAGAATTCGAATCACTTGGTTCTGAATAGCGAGAACTCGATAGATTTTATTCAAGATGCATCTACAAATTAGTTATTTGGGCCTCGGCATTCGTGGGTCAGAATGGTTTGTTGACGAGTAAGACCATGAGGTGCCAAATGGATAAGCGTGCGCAAGCCAAGTTACTCTGGTCAGTTCCACCCCGCATTTTAGCTAGGCCAAGGCTCAAGTAAACCCGGCCGCCATGTCTCATCAAATTAGGCGCAGAAAAACGACCAGCCTATAGACTCCAAGTGCGGTTGTTCGGCATTTCTAAGTGTGGAAAGTGGGAAATGCATGGTTGCGAATCCCCAGTTCATCACAGGCACAGCCAGACACGAGACTCCATAACACCCGGAATGGAAGAATTGGTGCGCAGGAGAGTCGTATTTTTGATACTACCAAAAAAACATCGATGTATTTTCTCGTCACTAGGAACATGAGAGCAGCTTATTATCCTCGCCGCATCCAACGCATCACAGACCTAAAAGGCTCTCGCTATTCAAGCTCGTCGCCCCTCCTGTCACCCCGAACACCGCTGTCATTCAAAAGGTCCTTGTATGAAACACTACGGAGCGGAATGCTGGGACAATCAATTACCTCGCCAAATGAGTCAGTTGCTCTCAGGTGCGAAGGTAGTCGCATGCCTGAGCCCCAGATAGCCCAGCAAGGTTTCCGAAGCCCACCTCCTAATGCATACATATCCCAGCCACTACTCCGTTATTCATGAGTTTTAGTTCATTGGATTACCTAGGCGGATCTCTCCCTTGGCTGTCTCACTCCAAACACGGTTCGGCTAATGTGGGGCCTCCGACTCGGTAAATGTGGAGATCGTCTGCTAATCTGGGAGTTAACTGCAAAACCCATCTCTACCTTTTTTCTAAAAATCACCTTGGTAAATAGATGTTTTCCACGTACTCTGACGACAGGAAGAGACGCGTTACTGCGAACCATGTGTCTTGAGGAGCTATTTGCAGGGGAAAATGACTCCAAGGACCATTTGATTTTTGGGCTTCGACTAACTATAGGGTAGGTCAGCCTTGTCGCAATCGCGGTCAAATAACATAACATTCTGACTGGAAGTTTTAACAAGACAACACATTTCTTCGCATCCTTATTTATTCATATTCTTTATTATACCTGTATTAGCATTCATTGACCAATGATTTTCCTAAAGAGTTTATACTTGAAGCTATTCTAGGCTTTACAAAGACACAAGAACTATGAGATGGTTAAGAATGGATTGCAAAACTATGCATACCATGATAGTAAGGGTAGTATTTTTTTTTACTTTACGTTGGCCTTGGTTAGTATACAAGCCCACTCTTTCAACAAATTGGTACGTAAAAGGGAGGGGGGCAAAAAGACTCAACCAAGGAGAAGTTTTCTCTGGGACATGATGTTTTCGTTCAGATAGTAAGTTTTGCTTGTCTAAATAATAGATGTATGTGATAGCAAAACCATGTGCTTCCGTCGCTCTAATGGCGACCTCAAATCACACGCCCTAACATCTCTCATCTATTTGCTAGCATGATTTTAAATCCTAAAAAAAAAGAAAAAAGAAACGAGCTATTTTCTTTTTGATTGAGAATGCCCCAACACAGAACGAACAACCCCGAAAGGTATTCTTCGATACCTGCCTGCTGTAATCGATTGCAATCATGAAATTGTACTCTTTACCCCGTTTATTTCGTACATCTCCTCTGATCAATACATGTGTCTACAATCTTACTCCTATTATGGACGAAGCGGTTAGCACGGATAAAAGCCACTTTGTCAAAGTCTTATTGGACAGCGATATGCTGGTAGGTATCACCTTTGCTTGTCGGGCCATTTACGTGGACACCAAACTGTCCCTCTCAGTCTTCATAGGCCATGACTAGGATAGAAACAAGCTCGTCATCAAATTACAGCCCGCGATGTTGCAATCAACTTCTAGTCCAATTGAATATTCTTGCCATCACTACATATTACCTACTATCGTTTAGGTATGCACTGGAGGATGAAGGCATGACGTTCCAGATGCTTTATAGCGGGCCGATCGGAATAAAAAAGATGTCCATCGATTTCAAGCATGCATGTTGCCATACTGGATGCATCCACTGCTCTGATTAGAAAGTTGATCCTTAAGAGGGATTTTGGCCTTCACAAGGGCCATCTATTTTATTACATATCCCGCCAAGAAACCGACAGAGTCAAGGCGAAATCACCCTTACTGAAGAAAGGAGTTCCTGCGACGACCTCCGAGGTCGGTGACCACTGGGTCTGTGCGCCAAGTCGATCATGGTCAAGTTGCAATGGTATTTTGGTAGGGCTTGGCAAAGCAAGTAGCGGTCAGATGTCTCGTCACCGTGATTCACCATTTTTGTAGATCCAAAGCTATAGCATTAGGTAGACTGAGAGCATGGAAACTTGATGCGTGGTTTCGGTTCCCCGCATGAAGCATTATAACAAGCAAAGCGCCAGTAAACATATATCTCTTCCAATATGAGCACTCATTGGACCGAGACACTAGTCAGTTGAATCTGCTGCAATAAAAGCGGAAAATATATTTGCTATTAAACGTATTACAGCAGCTATCAAAGCGAATGGAGTTGAATGCGACACATAATCAGGGATTATGTGACTTCACTGCTGGATCAGGCCCTCATACGAAATTAACACAAACTAGAATCTACGCTCACATTGCCACCACGTTGTCTAAATTTGTGGGATATATCGGCCTCCACAGTTAATTGTATCTTGGTCGGGCGAATCATATGGCCAAACTTAATTGTATCTGCCACCGTTGTGGCTTTGGAGCTCCCTCTAGGTTAGAGCCCACGATTTACCAAAATATCGGCCTCCACTTGCTCCACATCTTAAATTGGTAATATGTGCATCGCGCGAAAAGTAGCAATCCGCAAATGTCTGCATCTAATAATCTAGCTGATGCAATTTCGGTGCCAGCACCCGAAACTTTGACTTTGCTAAACCCTGATATTGAAAAATAGATGTATCAGTTAATCATCTCCAGGTTTTAGCCGGTTGCTTCCAACGCGCAATTCGTCCATGCTGTGGAGTTCTGGTCTGCAGATCCCAGTGATAGACTAACTGAAGCTAGTTAGCACGACGACCCTTTTCTCAACTCAATGGCTGCACCATGGGGATTGTAATTCGATGATAATTAGCAACAATCTAGGACCTTGCCTCTTATAGTTTAGTGTAAGAGAGAGAACATGGTGGCTTCTGAAACTCACGGCTGAATTGAAGGGATGCATTTCACGGCATTTCCCCAGTATTTAAGGTCTCTGTCCCACTGACGTTCCTCTTCAACTCTTCCTTTTGATTCAACCCTAGCTATATATGATAGATTTACCGTCTCGTTTGCCACCATGTCTGGAATTTTAAGGTAAAGATACTGACGCTTTACAAACATGGAACTAATATTGTTAGTATTGCTGGTCGAGTGGCCATCGTCACGGGTTCTTCATCCGGAAATGGCAGAGCCATAGCGCTGTTGCTTGCGTCCGAAGGCGCACACGTTGTTTGCAGCGATCTTAACCAAGACGTCAGGTCGGGGGGCTATGAAGACAATACCATCCAAACGCACCTACTAATTGAACAGCGCGGGGGCAAGGCGGTTTTCCAGAGGGCCGATGTAACCTCCGAAGATGACGTCAAAGCTTTGGTTGAAGCGGCCGTAAGCCAATTTGGCCGTCTAGATATGTAAGTCTGAATTGGAATTGCAAGCATTGAGCATCTGGGTGGCTAATCTATTATATTTAGCATGGTTAACAATGCTGGTATCTTTCTTGCGCCGGCCAGGATCGCTGATGAACCACTCGAAAGATTTGAAAAGACCATGGCAAGTTTTTCCACAGTCCAAATAATGAAAAAAAAACAATTACCTGACATAAAAAGACTGTAAATGCCCGAGGAACATTCTTAGGCATGAAATATGCCATTGCACAAATGATGAAGCAGGTTCCTCGCGAGTCAGGAGAGCGGGGATGGGTTGTCAATATTAGTTCTGTGGCAGGTCAAGTTGGGATTGCTAAATTGCGTATGTGAGGATCCACCTCTGATAAGAAAATACTAACATTTTGTGAAAGCTTCTTACTGCGCTAGTAAAGGCGCCATAATGCAGCTCACTCGCCAGGTAGCTGTTGATTATGCGGAGGATAAGATTCATGTTAATGCCGTCTGCCCTGGATTTTTGACCACGGCAATGGTCCGGCCGTATTTAGAGCATGATGAGTCGAGAGAGAGGTTGTACGCTTCCCACCCATGGCCCAGTCTTGGAACAGCAGAAGACGTCGCTAAAGCCGTTTTGGTTCTTGCGAGCGACACTGCTAGTTGGATGACGGGAGGATTCTTGCAGGTTGATGGTGGGCTTACTGCTCGATAAAACATTGATAGTTCTGATGTGAATTGTTTCGTTGTTTTATTCCATAAATCACATTCAGTAAATTGTTGATTTCTAAGTCAAATACTATAGAAATCATATAACTGACACACGTGCTATTGCAATTTTCAAGCCTGCTTGCAGTCAGATGTGAACGTGGGCGCAGTCGGTCGCTGCCTCAACGGGGCCAAGTGCAGCGCTGCGGTCAATTCAAATCGCCTCAATTCAATTCAAATCAATTCAATTCAAATCGGGAAAACGGGTATTCAATTCAAATCAAATACAACGATCAATTTGATTGAATTGATTGAGCTAGATATAGGGTATTTAGTGTAGATGTGTGATTTTTTGGCTGAGTTTTGGTGTCTTTGATGTGGTTTACCCGGGAGGAATTTCCTGCTTAGTCATCGCCTAAAGCGGTATAGCTCGGGTCACATGATCGGTCACATGACCATGATTTTTCAACCACGAAGGAATTCTCACTAACCTCACCTTTTCCTGCACATCACACACAAAACTACCCTCCACAACACCACAAAATACGGCCATTTTTGCCTATTGCGTTATTATGCCTTTGTTTATGATGTTCAGAACTGTCATATTGGTCATTTTCTAGCCTCTCCGATCGCCGTGTGGAGCCATTTAAAGCAAATCTCATCATTGACCGATTTCGAAGCTTCTTTTTTGACGGTTGGGCTATTAGTGAGCAGCATCAACAGCCCCAGGCCACAGATTTCCCTGATAAACGTGACGGTTCCCTGCCTGACCTTCTTCCCAATGATTTCTATGAGAACCCAACCAAAAGCGATGGCCCGGCTGTACACGAATTGAACACTTGGCTTGGTAGGGCCCCTGAAAAGCTGGATAACCCAATCGCCTTTTGGCAACAGCAAAAGCAGGCTTTTCCTTTAATAAGTCGAATGGCGATAGATATCCTTACAATACCGTCAATGTCAGCCGAATGTGAACGTATATTTAGTCAAGCTAAGCTAACAATAGGGTCACAACGGCACAGCCTAGCTGATGAGACCTTGGAAGCTATTGAGTGTTTAAAACACTGGATGACTGACATGTGATACGGCACGTGATTCAAATTATCTCAATTCAATTCAATCAATTCAAATCGGAAGGCCTCAATTCAAATGCGAATCCCTTCAATTCAAATGTGAAAATCCTGTTTGAGATTTGAATTGACCGCAGCGCTGGCCAAGTGTAACTGAGCCGACATGCATTGTCTCCGGCTAACTCATTTCATTTAAGCTGCTGAAATTTTACAGTTAATTGGGTATTAGAACAGCAATAAACCACTCAGTTAAACCCATCTTAGTTTTGATTCTGATACGAGAATGCTACTGGGTGCTGTTGCGCCGTCGTTGGCTTGCGTTGGTTGTAATGCTACTCAATAGCCTGGATTGAATCACACTCCAATTGGGAGAGAATTACGTTGATGTATCAGATATTTGTGTCATATTCTTATAATATCTCAAGACCACTGCCAAAATGAGTAAAGACCGAGTGGCTTGAGCCCTATTTTGCTGACGGTGGGTCCCAGGAAGGATTGCGGATGTAATGCAAATCAGCGTCATCCAGCGCTTTCTTTGGCAATCACATCCACATTTCCACGAATAAGGCGGTGGATCATGCGCTAGTAAGGATTTTGGGCTGTTGGATCCTTTGATTTGATCCCATGGTGGCTGTGCACTGCATCGTGACTGCTATGATCGCGCATTATGTATTTAAAATTGCTGGAGTTGCTGTTTGCACGAACTATAGCACTGTATAACCTTGTACAACATTGAATATGATGCCCATCTTTCGACAACTACTTTTGGCCTCTCTGGCCGTCACTGGCCTCGTGCATGCACGCCCCCTCAATGGCTTGACAAAACGCGACGTCCAACCTGTGAGCAACTCTGTAACTGTCGCCACTTCTGGCACATACATGCGCACCACAGTTCTTGATGATGGACGAATTATTGCAGGATACGCACGCACAGAGGGTGACTATACAGTTCTTCTTGCCGCAGAGTCTACCAACGGTGGCGACTCTTGGTCGGAAATCGGCTCAGTTGACCGCGCTCTGCCAGCAGATAGAGAGCTGGCAAACTCGTTTCCGATTGTATTGCCCGATGGCAAGATTCTTTATGCATTCCGCAATCACGATAGGGTCAACGGGTCTTACACCTATTACAGACTCACAGTGACAGTGTCTGAGGATGGCGGCAAGACCTGGTCTTTCCTCTCACACATTGCAGAGCGGGCTGCTAAAGGCTACAACGGTCTTTGGGAGCCTTTTCTGCGCATTGCCACTGATGGTACTCTTCAAGCTTACTATTCGTCGGAAAACAACGAAAATGATCAGGATAACCTTATGAAAACATCGACTGATGGAGGCAAGACGTGGTCGAGCAAAATCTACACTGTTTCTGGTGGCGACTTTGATTCCGCCCGTGATGGCATGGTTGGCATTGCCAGCAACGGTGGAGATGGAAAGCTCATGTAAGATTTGAAAGATTTCCTAATATGCATTTTCTAACCTTTATCAGCTGCGTCTTTGAGTCTACCCAGTATGGCCCCATGTCAATCAATTACATTCTTTCTGATGACGATGGATACACATGGAACTCACGAGGTCATATTTACACAGCCGTTAATAGTCGAGCTGCCGGAGCTCCCGCTGTGGTCAACTTGGACGGGACCTTGGTGGTTGACTTTATGACGAACGAGGCTAGTGGTGGCAAAGATGTCGACGGCGGCCAGATGAAGGTTGTGACTAGTACCGACGGCGGTTTGACTTGGAGCAGCACGACTAACATTACCGATGTCGGGACTCACTGGCCCGCAATGCAAGCAATTGATGGCACAAAATTTCTTGCTCTATACGGATTTGATGGTCAGGGGCTTGTAAGTCGGAGATGGAGCATTTGACTGCAACCACTTGTGAAGTTGCAATGCTTTCAAGGGCCCGGCTGAACATTGCATCTTTATCATCTGTTTTAAAATATAATTTAAATAATTCTATATCTAAACATGGTGTAAGTACATAAATTTGTGTCATCATGTATGGCACGAGGATAGGTAGACACTACATGGGGTTGCATTGTAACGAGAAACCCATTCTTGTTGAAAGATATTAGAGAGAAAATTAGCGGCTCCATATTATAGGAAATAGGATAAAGTTTCACAGTTGTTCTTATTGTAACGCCACAATTAAGGTATGTTATATTAACCTGAATAGTACGATGCCAGATGTACCCAATCCAGCTTTATGAGCGAACTAGTCTTGAAAGTTTAGTTGAGAAAATCCCCCTTAGTCTTGGCAACTTGCTCATCATAATCTAACTATGATTAGAGATATGTTATCAGTCACAGAGTAAAGACTTACATGGTTGAAAGGCCAGCCATCCCTTTTCAGGCCCGCCCACCTGTGGCGCTGTGTATGCTGCTTCATCCTCGTCGATAAACTTCTTTTCGTAACCAGCAGCAGAAGCAGCATCAGCAAGAAGCTGTGCATGACACGTCTTGTCCAGACTGATGAACCAAAATGCTGCTTCATCAACACTTCCGCCGACAGTGAGAAGACCATGGTTCTGTAGGATGGCCGCTTTTCCATTGCCGAGCGCCTTGGCTATTCTTTGTCCCTCCTCGGAGTCAACCACAACGCCCTTGAAATCGGTGTATACTGCATGGGACTTGTAAAAACGGAGCGAGTCTTGAGTAATCATGTCGAGTTCCCGGCCGAATACAGAGAATGCCTTTCCATGAACGCTATGCGCATGACAGGCTGCATGAACATCTGGTCGAGCTTTGTGTATCTCTGAATGAATTGCAAATGCAGCGCCATTTACAGGCTCCTCTCCTTCAATGACGTTGCCATCCTCGTCGCAAAGAATAAGATCCGAGACCTTGATCAGGGAAAAATGCATCGAAAGAGGATTAAGCCCTTGAAAACAGTTAATTGTTTTTCTCAGTTTTGTTGGATACTGCAGGAAAAGAATCATTTTTGGACATACAAAAGTGGTCAGTCAGAATGGGGTCTCGGACAGAAATGTGCCCGGCGACACCTTCATCGAATCCTCTGTCTGCAAAGACACGAAAGGCGGCAGCAAGATGTTGCTTGCGGTAGAGACGCTCGTCTTTTAGATTTTCAAATATGGGATAACTGCGGATCTTCAATGATTTACCACTTTTTGTTTTGCCAGTAACTTGGAGCTGTGGTGGATCAATGGCTTTTAGTGATCCATTGACAACGGTCCGTTTCTCACTAGCGTCGAGGGATGATGCATTGATTTGCGGAGTGAGTGTTACAGTGGTTGACATCTTGATAAAATATGAACTTCTTCAGCCAACTACAGGGAGCCGATATTCCTTGTGAAACAGTGCAATGATTTTCCTGGATAAAGGAATACTGAATGCTTTTATTCGACATTACTCGTGATGTCGACGCAAGAATTTAGCCATGATGTAATCTGCTTCGCTCGTAAATACACCGAAAATGCGACACCAATTCCGATCGGAATTTTGAAAAGAACACTTTCGGAGGTCCCATCTCGATCATGTCCCATCTTTTCCGATACTCAAGCAACATCGGATAGCACGGCAAATAACACTGATTTTACAACTAGTGGGTCTCTCCGCACGCCTCCCCATGGGGTATAATTCCGTCTGGAGCCGGTAGACTTGATTGGGCTTAGTAGAATTGGAGCTCTCAACGCATCTCGGGGGTCACAAGGTCTCTGTAGCATAAATTAGAAAAGCAGACCGCTTACTGTTGGAGGGAACAAACAAGAAAATAATTGCAAGGTCATCGTGAATCTTTTCTGCTGGGAAGAATATCTGCTCAACTCAAATCTGAGAATTCTCCGCAGTGCTTCGCATTCACTATGGTGGGCAAAGATGTTGAAACCAGCCACGTCGAGGCTATCAATGCATTATCCGACGAAGACGCCATATTTCTCAACAGCTTTTCAGAAAAGCAACGAAAAGCATTGGTGTGGAAGGTTGGTCTATTTAAAAGTTTTGATTGGCATCTCTCTAACTCTGTTAGATTGACATTCGATTGGTACCTATGCTTGCTTTTCTATACTTGATGGCTTATCTTGACCGAGCCAACATTGGCAAGTACGGTGTGCTCCCCAAATCGAACTTTGGTTAACATGGAAACAGGAAATGCAAAGATAGAAGGTCTAGAGAGCGACCTCAAACTTTCTGGCACACAGTATAATATTGCTCTGTCAATATTCTTTATTCCATACATTCTACTTGGTGCGTGAAGCTGAGAGCTCGCGATGGAGTAGTTTCTAAATTTTCCAGAGGTCCCTAGCAATCAACTTTTGCTTCGGTTCAAGAGACCGTCCACCTATCTCGGAATTCTCATCACCACTTGGGGAGTGGTAATGACGCTTACTGGTCTTGTTAAAAACTTTGGCCAATTGGTAGCAGTTCGATTTATTCTAGGAATATTTGAGTAGGTCGATTGGCATTGTTTCTTGGATTAACGGCCTAACGTCTTGCAGAGCCGGGTTCTTTCCGGGTGCCGTTTTTATTATTTCCCAGTGGTATCTACCAAATGAAACACAAGTGAGAATTGCCCTGTTTTACACATCCAGCGCTCTAGCCGGAGCATTTTCAGGCCTCTTGGCGTTTGCTATTGTCAAGATGGACGGGGTTGCTGGTGTTTCTGGGTGGCGGTGGATTTTTATTCTTGAGGGAATAGCATCTGTTGCCGCTGGAGTATCTGCTTTTTTCTTTCTCATTGACTCACCCTCTCTCTCCAATCGATGGCTTACTGCTGATGAAATTCGATACCTTGAACTTCGGAAGCTTACGCAGCCTGGGAATGGCCGTCTCGCTCAAGAAGCAGAGAAAGGTAGAAAGTGGCAAGTTGCAAAGTCTGTGATTTTTGACTGGCAGTTGTATCTTCAAGCCTTTGTCTACTGGTCAAATAGCGCACCCAACTACGGGATGAAGTTTACAATGCCTCAAATTATCAAAAATATGGGCTACACCAGCAGCAATGCTCAGCTTATGACGATTCCGCCATATGTGGTGGGGGCAATTTCGGCTTACATTTCTGCTGTTTTCTCTGATCGATTCAAATGGCGTATGCCCTTTATTGTTGGGGCACAGACTCTTGTTGTTGTTGCTTTTGCTATTCTTTTCTCTAAAGCGGATAAGATTGCTGATAATATTGGGGTTTGTTATTTTGCCTTGATATTGGCATGTATTGGATTTTATCCCATCAACCCAGGCGGTAACGCTTGGACTGTTGAGAACTTGGCCGGCCCTATGAAGCGAGCCCAGGGCATTGCCTACATGATATGTATAGGCAACATTGGAGGAATTATTGGCAGTTATATCTATATTGATAAGGAAGCACCGAAATATCCTACTGGGTTTGGGACGTCCTTTGGATTTGCATCATTGGGTATCATCTCTTGTTTGATATTGGAATTTCTCTACTGGAAGATTAACGGCAAAAGAGGACTCATGTCTGAGAGTGAGGTGAGATTGAATTACAGCGAGGAGGAGCTTGAAAAGATGGGAGACCGCTCTCCATTATTCAGATACACACTGTAATTGAATAGTTGAATTGGGAATTTATCAGAGAACCCATGTCTTGCAATTCTATCCAATATAAATGCAAAAATAAGTAGGTTCGTCTTGGTGCTTGGTGATTCTTACTGTAAAGTTGAACGGTTTACATGGCTAGCTTTTGATTTCATCCGAGCATCATAGTAAAATCCATAATGAGAAATTCAGAGGCTGTTCCACACCTCATTCATTTCAATATAAAAGGATATCCTGTCAATTTGCTTATCGTCTTCATGTGTTCGAATTTCTAGGCTAGCCTCGAACAAGCTTTATGACTGAAGATGTTTTCTTCCCAGACTCAAACGTTGGGGCACCTTTAGGAAATACAACTTCATTTTTTTCATTATTTGGATAAAAAAACGACCTGCAGCGACCAATTCCCACCTACAGCCTCTTCCAACATCAATCATAATGGTGTATTTTCGCTTTCCCCGTTTAAAGCTGCTCTGGCACTTGATCCTGAAGATATCCATTCTCCAAAGCTGATCGCACATTGGCAACGCAACGCCTCTCCATCTTTTGGTGTGTCTAAATTGCAAATTATTAGAATCTTCATCACGTCAGCCCTAGAGAGAGTTACTTCTACAGTGAATGTTCCCATATGTGGGAGCAGAACGGCTCGTGGATGAGAGATCAATCCAGAATGCACCGAGGGTTCGTTTTCGAAGACATCTAGCCCGCAAGACCAAACCTTTCCGCTCCCGAGAGCTGTGACTAATGCCTCTTCGTTGATAATAGCGCCTCGTGAAGTGTTGACGATGACAACTCCATCCTTCATTTTATCAAACTCACGAAAGGATAAGAAGTGTCTGGTTTTGGACTGGCTTGTCAGACTTGATGTTAACATGTTCATATTCCCAGCAACTCACATTGAGGGGGAGTCCTAGAGAAATAACATCGCTTGTTTCCAGCAACCGATCCAATTCTACATATTCCGCTTCCGCGTCATCTGCCAATTTAGATCGGTTGTGGTAAACCACCCTCATCCCAAAGGCTTTTGCTTTCAATGCCATGTTTCTACCAATTCCGCCACATCCGATTATGCCAAGCGTTTTCCCTTGCGGGTCATGGCCAAGGGAAGGTGGAGGGCTTCCTCTCCACTCCAACCTTCGAAGGCTCATCATACCATGGTTGAATCCACGCAAGGCAGCGAGCATCAAAAATATTCCAGTGTCAGCAGTTGCATCATCGACAGCCGATGGTACGTTGGATACAGAAATATTTCTCTTTGAACATGCGATCACATCAATTTGGTCATATCCGGCACCTGCAGACGTGTAAGACTATATACCATTAATCGCGTTATACTTCTGACCATTATGTGAGATAAATTGGACGGTAGAAGGTAGAGACTCCACCAACTCTTGATCAAAGTTTCCTGTGGCTTGGGCGCTAGACCATGTTCTGTATATCGCGACAGTACCATCAAAGGTGCCTAGTTGACACTGTCGGATAAACTCCTCCCGATCACTTACCGTAGGCTCTAGAATGTCGGCCAGGGTCCCCAAAGCCTGCCATTCAGCCTTGGCACTACACCTTTCAGGGATTCGTCCACGTAATTTAGAAGCAGATTTCTACTCACTGTTTTATTTCACCAAGAAGCAATACTCGTGGTCGTGGCATAGTTCTGCAGAAGGCGGTAAATTGATCTTCGTTGAAGTTTCATTAGATCAAAAAAGGTCGGATTCGCAAGCTCGTGACAAAATAATGGCTATTTCTTATCGCATAGTCGGAAAAGCGTGTGTGTATTCTTTTCCAACTCCCCACCGGTAATTCCGACTTTTCCGTCGATAACATTTCGAAGAAATCAGCATTCTCTTTCGGTGAACCAGAAAATCGGCCTTTAGGATATCTACGGGTTTCGCATCTGGTTCCTACAAATGAAAGCAAGGTCTAGGGACAGTCACAGCAAGGCAGAAAAACTTCATGAACGGCTAATAACAATACAGTGGACAATGTTGAGATTTCCGACCCACCAAGTCAGACGATATTTTCCATTTTCCGCCAGGTTTCCGGCGTTAGTGCCTACCCCACATTCCTACGCAAAATGTCTTGAGGTTTTTACCTGTGACGAGATTGGCATCGATGTTTGAAATTTAAATGTACTGAATATGGTGTTTGATGCTCATAAATGACTTGAACTGTTATTTTTATCTTGGTCTAGCTAAAAAGATGAGGACTGGGCTCAGCCAGAAGGGACCACTAACGTGGCCAATGCAACTTTATTAGCCCTCATTTGCTTGACTAGGAAACAATCGACTAATTATGGTTTGTATCTTAATCTTATTTCGAGTCTTGAGGTAGTCTTGAGATGGGCCCTCGAACACTGATTACAGGACCTATTGTGGTCACAATTGATAGGCAATAGTGAATGGCAATGGGGGGCGCTCCGTAGGCCAAGTCCTTCCGAGGATTTCAAATATTGTCTCCATCTCCTTCTTTCCATTTGACTGCTCAAACATGGTTTGATGGAACTAGCCTAGGGCTCGCTTGCTCGTAGTGCACGCACTTGAGTAGGCGATAGTACCCAGCAGCAAGGAGAGACCCGAGTATTGGACCTAACCAGTAAATCCAATGGTATTCAGGGAAGTCTGTCCCAGCCACAGCACAGCCAAAACTGCGAACGGGGTTCGCAGATCCGCCAGTAATATAGACTCCTACTAAAGCTTAGTACGAACTTTTGTAATCTAACAATATTGAACCGAGGCAATGAAATGAACTTGCCTGGGATCAGGGCTACGAACAGAGAAAAGCCGATGCCGAGAGGGACGAACAAGGTATCACGGGACTTTTCAGCAGCGAGCATCAATACAACAAACACCAACTGGGCTGTGAAAAATACCTCCAAGAATATACCCTGGGTGATGGAAGTGTTCGGCCCTAGTGCCGTGTTTGCTCGGGCTACTGTCCCGGGGAAAATGGCATTTACCATTCCACCGGCGCAGAGGGAGCCGAGTAGTTGCGCTGGGAAGAATAAGGCTCCTCGCAACCAGGGGAGATGCCCTCCAATGCACAAACCAAGGGTGACCTTGAAAATCATCGTCAGCCTGGAATATGTGTCAACTAAGAAAGCGTTGTTTCTTACTGCCGGGTTAAATAGTCCACCACTAATCCTATAAAAAGCCCACGTATTAACCAGTAGCCCGCATCCATAGGAAATGGCAATCCAGAAGTCAGTCCGAGTAGTCAGCCCGCTATTTGAGGCATATTGCGGTGCTCTAAGTACTGCTATTACATTTCCGGCATATCCGAAAGAGAGGAAGAAAAAGGTCCCGACGAATTCTCCAGATGCTGCGACGAGATGATGATTGATGGTGCTTAGGTGGCGTTTAGCATGAGTTTGATGGTCATAATCGACCGCCATTTGGGGAGAGGCCATTTTACTCGTGGGGCGAATAGTTTTAATATAGAAATGGAAACATAATTTGAACATGTAAGGATTTGGTTGATCTTCAAGATAAATAAATTCGGGCAAAATTATGTTTTTTCTGAGAGGGAAGCACGAGAACTATGAACGGGCTTGCCACAAATCGACAAAACACATTTGAAACATGGCTAAAAAATCGTCTTTTCATCATAATGTGACTCGGCTCTAATATATACGAGGAGACCGTCGGATGTTTTATCACCATCACATTTTGATGCCAGATAATGACGGTTGGCTTTTGCGGCCAGTATGACATCATGCGAATATTTTTAATTGTCTTGTCTGGAGACGTGCAGAAATTATGATTCGCTTCGATAGATTTCCGTTGTTGCTTTACCAAGTTTGGCAAAGGACCTTTCGAAACTGATCAACATGTTCATATCTCTAATATGACAATTCACAAAACTTCAGAGTCACTTGCGGGCACGCAACTGAGAGCTAGTGTAGATGCATTGTTGATTTTCGTTTCCTGCATTTTTCTTTGTTTTAGTTCATATGGGTTTGTCTTGTTGTCGAACGGCAACGTCACATACATGTCTCTGTGAATCCACTTTGCCGACTCGCTACTGGTCAGGTTCTCTAAGAGGGTCTCGATATCAATTACGCGTAGCAAGTGATGAGACTATTCACAAAAGTCAAAGTCTTATTAGTGGCTAATTTTGGTTTGGCTAACGTCAGTCCACCGAGCACAGCACGTTTGTCGTTTATTCAGTACGGCAATGCTACAGCTATTACTGAACCTTAACTGCATGAACAAGTTGAATTCCTGCCTTACAACAATAGTCTCAAGTAGCAATCTAAACAATGCAGAATGGCATATTATTTGCCCGGATCCTGTCATCATCTTGGTCGCAGAAAATGAATCCCATACCAACTCGCCGGAAGCAATCCAATGTATCTGATTTAACAAGAACCAACACCCAGTGACGCTTGCAGGACCCGAGGGAACGCTATTCATCCAGTTGTTAATAATACAAGTATACAATTCCACCAACAAAAATATATGAACTCACTTTTTTAACCAAACGTTTGCACATCCGCGGAATCGGAGGAGGAGGAGGAGGAATGTAGTCATCTTCTATACTGCGTTGAAGTTCATCCTCATTCAGAAACAGAGGCGGTGGTTGAAGTGGGAGACGATGGGGGAGACTTTTGTAATCTAATTAGCTACTACACAATTTCATTATTACTACCTAGTCAAACTTACATATCATTATCGGAGCTGTCGTAATTTGGAGTGTCTGAGCCATACGGATTGGGCTTTTCTGACGTCGCCAAGAATGCAAGAAAGGCGTTTCCAAAGTGAGGCTCATCCATCATAGCTATACCTACGGCCTCACGGCTATTGATAGAACTTTGGATGGTGTGCAGTGCAGCTCTTCTAAATGCATGTAATGGTGAAATAGTTGAGGTAAAAACCGGCCCAGCTCCGACAGCGCACTCGGCTGGGGTCCTGGATATCACACACTCTGCCAGAGAACCGTTAATTCGCAACATTCTAGATTTTGTTACCTCAATTGTCTTGTAGCTCGCGTTCGGTATTCCAAGAAGCTGAGATTCTGTTGTCCAAAACATTTTGGGTCCACCGCGTGATGCCCATGACCAAGTAGGCACTCCCGCAAGATTTTGCGATTCATCACCATCCTCATCCAACATCCACAAGAGGTTTCCAGGAAGCTGTGACTCGAAGATTCCAAGGCGGTATTTGTCACCAGTTTCTTCTTCAAAACTGGTCGCTTCTAAGAAATAAGTGATGCTTTATGGACCGCCAAAGCAGGGCGCAAGAATCACAAAAAATCTCCCTCTGTCCCCATCCGTCGCTCCTCATTTCTATCGCAGCCCGGATATTTATGTCGAGTCCAAGATCCATCCATCACCTCAGCATGATTGACTCTTGGTATCAGGCACACAAAAGTGGTGAACAGAATAACATCCAATGATTTTATTTAATCATTCCATAACGGGAAAATTTATATACCCAAGCACCATGTATACTCAGGCACCAACGAGCAGGTACCCATGCCAAGAAATTCCCTGTGATGCGGAAGATCTCGGTAACTTGCATGTACTGGGTGGCTTGTGGGGCTTGAACCAGCCAATTAAGAGACTTGAAGATTTAGCCAGGGCAGACTCGAGCAATGCAAGGGATTAGTTAACAATCGCTGCTTTCCTTGCAATTGTTCTAAAAATAATTCTTTTTTTGCTTTTGATAATTTTGTGTCTATTACATTCACAGATAAAAGGTATCAGCTCACCTTTGCTCTAGGGCACCAAGTTGAAGTGAGAACAGGCAGCTCGAGACGACTTCGCATTACGCGAAATAGCAGTATTAAACACTTAACAGGCTATACCAGGCTTATGATCACTTTAAGGACAAAATGTACGGGAAACTCCCCAGATCAATCAGTCGGGTTGTTACAAGCCGCTGCCGGATCTGGTTATTATGGATCAAGCTACACTAGCCAACCATCAACCGCCAACTAAGCAGGGATCCATAAAAAGAAGCAAATGTCCCGGAACAACAAATCATACATAAAACAGAAAAAAAAGGAATATCCTAAAAAAGTATTCATGGCATAATTTTTAACCCGTAAGTTAGTTTGTATTGTGTAAAGATACCGGGTCCCATGCATCTACCTGTAGCGAAGGCAGGAGAAATCCATTGTATTCCATGTTGAAACTGAAGCGAATATATAAGAGTAGCTCGCCAGAGGTCTAACGAGTGGTCTCTACATCCTTCACTTGGATCAAGCGCGACATTAGAAACCCTAACCAGCAGTGCATGGGATTCCAAGCGCCATTAACTAGCTGATCAATTGAAGATATGGTGCTGGCCTAATGAGTCATTTTGAGGGGTTTGTGGTAATAGGAAAAATCATCGTTGGCAAAAAGTCTCTAATTTAATTGGTGCCACTCGCACTGCATTTGAAACATGGCTGCATCAACACTCGATGCATGCAATGACACATTTCATTCGAGACCTTGGAAAAATGCCGTCTTCGGGAGCGAGCTTTGGGGCCACGCCAGGTCATTATGCATCTGCTAGGTATGCATATGCCAAGAATGTTGGATAAAGATTGGAATATTTGCGTCTAGCGGCATGATGAAGAAATTATCAGCGAAAGGAGTTTATTCTAAACCATCAGAGCCTTCCAAGCTCCTTGTCTCATCATCCAACGCAAAATGTCCAAAGGTTCACCCAAAAAGCCATGGCGATGCATCCCACGTCTTATTTGCCTACCGTTTAGACTAAAGCATAAAAACAAAAAAAGCACTGCATCAGATGTTATTGACACCACTCGGCCCATTTCGCCAGCAGGTAAGTTGGGAGTGGTGATGTGAGGTATTTTCGTTAACAATCCACCTGGAACAGCACCAGGAACAGCACCAGCACAACGTGAGCAGGTTGAGGGTACTACACCAAGTCCCTTAATAACAGACTCGGAAAAAGGTTCAACCAAATGTCAACCAGACACTCATATCGAGCCAGGCCCCATACATTTAGATCCGGAGCCCGTACCAAGCAACGGCGAAGTCACTGGTGTCAAACCTACTTCGCCGTTCATTCAACTCAAAAAAGATGATCGAAGCCCCGAGGAGCTTTGGGATGCAGCTATTTCAGAACTGAAAGATGTCAAGAATAACCCAAAAATCGCGGATGCCATTTCTGAATTCCTCTCGAAGGTATATGAGGAGAATCCGGCCGCCCAAACTTCTATTTCTGAGAAGGATTTGGTTATGAAAATTAAACATGTGATGGAGAAGGAATTAACCAGTGAAAAGGACCCCAGCACCATTTCTCAAATCATTTACAACCTCACTTTGATGTTGAATGAATACGCTACTATATGTGATAGTATCAAGGATTTTGAACCTATACAGACTGGATTTCAATGGACTACAATTCAATTTGCCATTTTGGTTAGTAAAACCAGCCCTTGTTACTATTTAGCATATATCTTGATGCATGCAGTCGCTAAATGTCCAGCAGATGACTGGCACTGAAAATGAGCCGAAACGCCTTCTTCTCGTAGGCATTGCAGCGGTCACTTCTTTATTTCTTGAATGTGCCATGTATCAGCGGCTCTATATGACCAATTATTTGACAGTTGAGACTCTCCCTATCGAGATTACCAATAATCTAAAAGCAGCCATTGTTGAAACATACGTTGGCTCGCTGCAACTGTTGTGTCATGGAGTTCTTGTGCAACGGAACTGGACGAAATCAACCAAAGCTGCGTTCAAACTAGAGGATTTAAAACTTCCTTTAGGGAGTATGCTAGATGCTGGTTCACGGCTCAAACAGGCTGGGGATAACTGTGAGAATGCTTGCAAATTCCAAGATGAAAAGGCAGTCCAGGATCTGCTTGATATGATGGATGCCGTACACCAGAATCTCAATGAATCTTTGTATGTTTCCTAAAATTGCTGTCTTCAAGGATCTTTATTGACATTGAATTCTAGTGAAATGATACGCACTGTGTATCAAGACGATTTGCTTGCTAAGCTACCGTTAGCTTTGGGAGCTACTTGGCCACATGTTGATGGCCACAGCAGTGGGATTTGTCACCCCGGGACCCAACTCTCACTCATCAAGAACATACGTGACTGGGCAAACGCCTCAGCTAGTCCAAAGACATTCTGGTTGCAGGGTATGGCCGGCACTGGAAAGTCTACCATATCCAGAACCATCCTCAGTGAACTTGACGCCTCTACGCTCTGCGCAAGCTTCTTCTTCAAGAAAGGTGAGGGAGACTGTGGAAACGGAAAGCGATTTTTCACTACCATAGCCCACCAGCTTGCGTGCAGTTTGCCTGAACTTGATCGCCACATTTGCGAGGCCATCAAGGATGATCCGAGGATAGTTGATGGGTCCCCTGAAGCTCAATTTGAGAAACTAATTTTGGTTCCACTTGAGCTTCTCAAGCCCAACGAACGTCCGCCGCTTCTTCTCATTGTTATTGACGCATTCAATGAGTGCGAGGATGGAGAGGGCAAAGAATCCATTTTGAGGCTTCTGACCACAGGCCCGGAAGGCTTATTCAAAGTTTTCTTCACCAGCAGGTGTGAGTACCACATCGGGCATTGCCTCGATGTTTCAAATCAAACAAATCAAGGCATTGTCCTCCATCAAATGACTCAAAATATGGAAGATGACATCAGAATTGTCTTGGAATCCCAATTGACTGCTTTCCGAACTTTGCAAAATGCCGCAGATCAAGACGAATGTTCAAAATTGGCAAAGGAGTGGCCTGGAAACAAGATGACCCAAAATCTTGTCGCCGCATGCAATCCTTTTTTCATCTCGGTGGCCACACTCTCCCGTACTTTGCGACTTGAAAATTGGCTTGTAACTCCAGATGACAAACTCATATTCTTTCTCGAAAGTTCAATGAAGATCACCTCTGACCATGGGAAATTTTACTACCCCATACTGAGTCGTATATTTTGCAACAGATCTGATGTCTCAACAAGCGAGGCAATGCAAGAGTTTGAACGGATTGTGGGATCCATCATTCTGCTGGCGGCACCACTATCAGCATCATCGCTAGCAAGACTAATCGACATTCATGAATCCATAATTCATGCTCATCTCAACCTTCTTCGCTCAGTATTCGAAATGCCAGGGCCTGGGGAGCGCATTCAACTGTTTCACACATCCTTTCGAGATTTCTTAGTGCATGACCCCGAAGCCCGCGAATTCCGCATCAATGACACAAAGGTTCACAAAGAATTAGGAACCAAATGTCTACAAATCTTGCGAAACAGTCTCAAAACCGACATCTGCGGCATCAAGAGTCCGGGAAAAGAACGTGTCGAGCTGGATCAAGAAGATGTCACAAAATGTCTTTCACAAGACGTTCAGTACGCATGTCTATATTGGTGGCATCATATCAACCAGAGCAAAGAGAGTATTGAGGATGGAAGTATGGTTCATGAATTCCTCCTGAATCATTTCCTTCATTGGCTTGAAGCATTGAGTCTAATGGACAGAATATCTGATGCGGTTAGAATTGTTGATGCGCTGCATATAGCCATTTGTGTAGGTTATTCGCTCGCAGAGATTAACCAAGACCGAGAGTGCTGACCTTTTTTCTTTAGACAACTAACGGCTCCAACCTTTCATCATTCATCCAAGATGCAAGGCGATTTGTTCAAACGTTCCGGTTCATCATTGATGAATCGCCATTGCAAATATACAGCTCTGCCCTTGTTTTCACCCCAACAGAAAGTCTCATTCGGAAAACATTTCTAGCAGAGATTCCTCAATGGATATCACAGGTACCGTTGGTAGAATCTAGTTGGACACCACGTCTACAAATACTGCCAGGGCAAGGTGGGCGGCCAGGTAGTGTCGCCTTCCTGCCTAATGGATGGCTTGTTATGAATGCATTTTATGATCTTCCAGTTTGGGACTTGACATCGGGCGTTTGTATCCGCACACTCAACAACGAATGCGAGTATGGGGTGTATGCATTTGCCGTTTCAGGAGATGGGAGAATTGCATCATGCTACGAGGATGGCAGTGTTAGGGTCTGGGATCCCGATACTGGAGAATGCTCCATGACTGTCCCCGATGTCACACGGTGGGAGTCGACCCATGTTTTGATGGCATTTTCGAGCAATGGTAAACATCTCTCTTTAATCGAAAGAGGGGGCCCAACTGTTACTCTCAATGTAGAAACAGGTCATTGTGTGCAAAGATTTGAAATACCTGAATATGATGGCGTTGGGGCCTTTTCTCCGAATGGGCAGTGGTTTGCGGTCAAAGGGCACAAGACTCTGAAACTATTTCAATGGGGTCAAAACGCGGATCCAACGCCGCCACGAGAGCTCACAGTCAATGAGGACGCCTCAGTAGTGGCTTTCTCGACAAACAACGAATATCTCATCTCTGCGTCATCTTCTCAGATAATAGTCTGGGAGGTAGCAACTGGTGAGCAGTTAAACGTGTTGCGCTTCCCTGAGCAATGCGTTCGAGCTTTGGCTGTCTCGAGCAGGCAACTGGCCGTAGGTTCAGATCATGGCCGAATAACCATGATGGTCTTGAATGAAACCAAACCACCTCGGATACTGGATGAAGATCGCGCTCAGGTTGAATCACTGGCCTTCTCGGTCGATGGTGCACTTCTTGCATCCCTGGGACATGACGACTTAATCAAGGTCTGGGACCCGAGCATACCGGCAATGACAAGTCCTTTTGAGACCCATCAATCTTCGGTTCACTCAGTATGTTTTATTTTGGAGTATACTCGTCTATTGTCTGCAGATGAGTATGAGGTCAAAGTTTGGGATGTATCAACAGGCGCTTTCCAAAAAACGACTACTTTTTCGCATCGCATCGAATCAGTTGTGAGTTCAGAGAAAGCATCGCTGTTTGCAGTCAAATTCAAAAATTCAATTCAAATCATGGATGTTAATTCATTATCCTGCTTGGGAACATTTAAGACAAAGTTTTCTCACATGTGGTCGTTGTCCATGTCGGCTGATGGGGAGCGGGTTGCAGCAACATCGGAACAAAGATTAGGGAGCTTGGAGCGACAAACAATAAAATGCGAACTTGAGATATGGGACACAAGATCAAATGTTTGTGTGCATACGCGACATTTTGACCACACAGTTGATACAGTAGCTTTGTCCGCCACAGGAGATCAAGTGGCATTCTCGAGCGATCACAACAAGGTGGGTATTTGGGACTTGCAGAGCGGGAAATGCATCATGCATGAATTCCAATATGCAGTTTCCCTTAAATTCTCACCCAATGGACAACAGATTATTGCAATGAATAAAGATTGGTCAACGGCAGTCTGGGATGTGGCTTCAGGTAGCTGCATACGGCAGCGACCGAAAAGTTTGGGCATTTCTAAGCGTGACTCAAAGCGCCTTCCAATGTTCAAATTTATACCAGATGCTGAAGTTTCACGAATGGATAAGCGCAAAGAAGTCGCAGGGGAGTATATGATTAGTTCTGATGGATCATGGGTCCTCAAGAACGGCAAAAGGTTGCTTTGGCTACCTCCCGACTATGTCGCATGCGATGCCATGATTTCAGGTTCTAGAATTGCAATTGGGTCTGATTTGGGCAGAGTGATCATTATAAAACTAGAATAAGCAGTAACTAGGCGTGTTTATTCTTCATTCAACGTACTACGTTGTGCGAATGTCATTGCACTTTGACGCATTTTTCTTCGACACCGGAACCAAGCCAACTTAATCCTTATTCCTCATTCTCCCTGAGTAGTTATTGGGCAGTGGGGTACAGACCTGCAGAGTGACTCTCATTATTCAGTTTCTCGCCATGTGATGAGGCAAGGGGTAATAAGAGGCTCGGACCAAAATCTTGGCTCTCAGCCGTGTCACAGTTTATACCATACCTTTCACTCTCGGCTTCCTCCCCAGCGGCAAACTGGTAAGAACGACACTCTAAAATGAGGGATTGGTCAGTATTTAACCACAGAAATTTCCCAAAATAGACTTTGTTTTCGGTTTGGTTTCTTTTGTAAAGGGGAAAAAAGAAAGAAGGGGAGGGGAAATGAATAAGTGAGTCACGGAGAGATCCTATTGCAGACATCAAATCTTTCTCCTTTGACAAGGAACGCAATGAAGCCTCGATGTGTGATGAGGATGATATTTTCGTAAGAGTGGGACAGGTCTTTTAGGCGCTGCCGAACTCTCTCAGCGCGAGCAATTGCATCGTCGGGCCTGTGGGGCGGGTAATCCCACTCTTCGCTGCAAGCGGAAAAATCGAACTGTGTGAATTTTGCCACTAGATCTGCTCGAGAAACGCCTTGATTGCAGATGGCGTCATGAGCCTCACGCAAGTCCGGCCAGACCTGAAGCTCAACTTGGGGGGGAGATATGTTGAGAAGGTGGCCAAACGCAATCTGTGCGGTCTGGATGGTACGTGTCATGGGCGACACGAGAATGAGATCAGGGCTGACTGGTAGCCGAAGCTTGGTTGCTTGCTGGGATCCTATTGCCGTCAAAGGGGGGTCTCTGTGGGGGTAACCCCGCTCAACGCTAAATTGCCAAGTCAGCCCCAGCGAAACGTGAGAGATTTTTGGACAATTACTTGTGAAGGGATTGCCCATGACGCAGGATATGAACCGTTACCATATTGCGCGAGGAATGAATTTCCAAACGGGAGTGAGTTTATTTTTGGGTGCAGCGAAAAAGGTGTCCAAGAAAATCGGTTCGATTAGGTGGTGTGTAGGGACCATCGCCACAGCCATCACGTGAAAATTGGCCCGATGTTTAGTCACAGCCTTGCCAAACCAAACAGACATGCGAATAACGTGTTCATTGTCGCTTGCCAACTTATTATTCTCTTCTTTTCTGGTTTATAAATGAAATCATTCAAGATTTAAATTTATGCGCGTGCTTTGAAGGCATTTACCCAATTTCCAACGCATACCGCCGACTTTGACGGGCTTGAATCATTTGATGACTAGTGTAGGGTAAGGACCTTGGCCCTGGTACCCTATTAACTAAATGCATTTGGACTACCTTGTAGGTTTAGACGACTCTGGCGCTGCCAAAGACATAGAATACTAGATTGCTGTAGGAAGTTAATGGTCTCACTATTTTCACACGGAAAATCGGGTTGAATTAGGTAATCAAATGGGTTGTTCATTAAAGGTCAAATGTGAGGGACGCAGCGCCATGAGGTGAAAATCTTTTCTAGTAAACGAGCCGACTAGTAAGTAGCTAAGATATTGTTGGTGTATGGTGTGCCTATAAAACACATTCCTGTTCGATTCTCTGTAAAATATGAGAAAAACGAGATTGAAGCTTTCAAGGGCACAAAAAACGACAATGCAAGAGTGGCTTTTATTGCCATTTAAAACTCCATTCTCAAAGAATAAAAAACAAGAGTCTGCTGTATTTGCAGTGTTTACAAAGGGATATTATGTTAAAAGAATGCTTCCACCTCAAGTTACTCAACTCTGATGGTGTATTTGAATAGATTTCACCATTATCTCATCTCTCTACAGCCAAAACGCCACCGGATCCCTCGGTTTCAGGCCGTGTAAGGGCCGGGTTCTCTATGTCTGTGGCATGTTCCCTATTGTCATGGGCAACACCAGAAGCTCTTGTTTTTTCCATGTTGGATCCAGTACTCGCATCGCCTGTCCAATAACTAGCCGTGAGAGTTCTCAGTGTTGGGATAACTCTGAAAATCTTGCTCGAGACTGGTTTAATGAAAGGGAGGCATGCTGGGGAGCATTGACTGTCAGCTGCATGCTACTCATGTTTCTTTATGATTTATACTTGCCGCAGATGATGCACACGTTCAATTCAACCGTTGTCCAAATGATAAAATCAACAAAGTTCCAAATCGCATCCGGGCTTGTCAAGTCCGCATGTAAAATGATCACTAGTCTCACGACAGATACTGCAGTGACGCTAAACAGAAAATTAGGATTGTGTTTTATCATGGTCGGAGCTGAATGCAAGGGAATCCCTCACTCAAAACTTGAGTCATGACTTACAAGATACCCAACAGAAACATGACGGAGAAAGCTAGCTTGCCAAGGAAATCTAAATGAAGCCTCCAAATATATGGGAGAGGTAAGATTATTAGCAATATATCCGTTACAATATTAGGAACGGCATTCCCATAGAAGAACTTCTTGGGGTCGACACCACAATGATATTCTGATTCGAGTAGCGGCCTTTTTGGATTGAACCGATTCCACAAGGCGGATACGGGCGAGCATTGCACAATTGTGGTAGAAATCTAAAAGTTTAATATCTACTTGTTGACATGTTGCTCTCACAAGATGGGCGTGGTGGAATAAGGAAAGACTTACTACCGCAATCCCCCAAGTCACCACGATCCCAGATAGAATTCGGATCGGCCATCGTATTGACGTCCAAGCGTGAAAAGATCTCCAGTAGAACGCAAGGATAGAGAGTTTGGTAAATGTCATTGTCAAGGAATAGAAAATTTCAGCGGCGAAGAGTGCAATTTCGAATGCGTAAGTTGCGTCAAGAGGAGCAGCCCAGACATGCTGGCCTACACCCTGACTGACGGCTGTGGCGCTGTCAGTTGGAGGGGCTTATGATGACGACTATGGCGAGGTGGATTGATGCAGTTACCATAGCCATCAACGACAAAAACAGCACCAAGACACGCGGGCTGGGGGCGAGCGTTAGAACCAAAAATACAAAGAGTTTGATGTTGAGCAGAGGTACCTCGGCGGCAATAATGAGCCAGTCATCCAGCCAGAGATGGAGTCCTTTCATCTTCCGGCCAACGATGCGCATGCCTAGGCCTGCAAGTGAGAGAAGCGACATGGTTGCAGCAACCGCGATTAAGGCCGGCCGCCTGTCTGCACCAAGATCCACCCCCGGCGGCGGGGACATGATTCCGGATGTCATTGCTACAGGCACCTTTGGTTTGGCCCAAGGCACGAAAGAGTGAGAAAGTTGAAGGAATTCACGACGGGGCAATATTGTAGTAGATACAAACGCACTAATGAACCAGGGCTGGCATCGCTTGAGTCCAGATTGCATTTCGATTAGCACAGAGCTGGGATCAGCCGCCTAAGTAGCTTTGTGGCGCAACACTAGACCGCGGCCATGCATAATGAGGCGCTGAGAGAAACCCTCTGTCCGGACTCAGTGACGCCACTTGAGACACTGGCAATGCGGTACAATTGATACAAGAAGCATTTCATTCATATTGGATGCTTCACTTTGCTTTTTAGTGGGGTTTAGTTTTTTTATTTTTTTTTTATTGGGGAGCATATTGGATGTCAATGTTTCCTTGCATTGGTAGATGGAAATTTTGTGGCTTTCAGTCATTTGACACATCCTGTCATTTTTAGAAGACATGTCTCAGTTCAATCTGGCTATGACTCTTAGACTAAGCAGCAAGATTTGCACTAATTCCTTGATCATCTCCCATCTAAACAGGTTCTATGATGAGGATCGATTGTTTGGACGTTGGGTAGACAAGTAGACAAGAACAATGGAGCTAGACCCTAGTACGGCATCACACTTTATTCTAGTACTTGGCGATACTTAATCACGACTCGATATCACTAACATCCAGTTTTTTTCTCACATGAAGGCACCATGTTCTATGTAAAATACGTCTGGGATATTCTGAGCTCCTACCATATCCGCAAGTCGAGCGCGGTCCGGTATTCTACTTTGCTAGCCGAGACATTAAACTCCTTGTCCCCGAATACCTGAACCTCCCAAGCATGGAGTCTTTTTTCATTTTTTATTAATACGAATGCACTACAAGGCCTAAGTACCCTAGTCTTAGGAGATGACTGGACAATTGAGGGGATTTCATACATGTGCAATGGCAGAAGGTTTAGACTCACTCAACCAAAACATCAAAAGGTTCCAATACAATAGAAGCTTGTGCATTGTGCAACCTAGAGAGATGACTCTACCTCCCGAACATTTTACTGGCTAAGTAGCCTTTTTAATCTTTTGGTATCTTCATTGTCAGCCATATCACTCCTGCACACTGAAAAAGATTCAAGGCGAGGCGCCGCCGCTCTTTTTAGCTTCTTCTTACTCTTTGTAAATCGCTTTTGTCATATTTTCCATATTCTATTCCTCTTAAAATTCAACCTTTATGATACCTAGTGGAAGAAAGGGAGAGTAGAAGATGTGATAGTTCTAGCAGTTGTCTCACCATCGTTCTATATCTAGTGTCAGTAGTCTCAATGTACCATAAGCCACCACAAAACAGATGAAATGATGCTTCTCCTGTTTTAGAGTTGAGGTAGCAACATGAGCGCCGGCTGGGGCCAGTATATCTGTCCCCTGGCCAAACATGATCAAGTATAAGGGGTAAATAGGAGTCTGCATCTTTGTTGAACTGGCTGCTAACACTACCTTTACTTGCCATCGTTTGGCGCAAAATGAGTGTACGGTCGGGTTTGATGTTGATATCAACGCTGTTGAATCCTATTGCGCTCATAAAAGTCGACCCCGTGATGGTGGTCCAGTATTCCTGCAGTAACTCCAACACATCTTTTCCCCATCAGCTCACGGAAGTAGGATTTTGTAAGGAGTTTTGATAGGATCGTAAGATCACATCCGTTCGATAGACGACTATAAATAATTAGCAAGCAAATCACGCCCATATTCTGCCGTTCTGTTCCGCATGCCCAGATGAGTAATGAGCCAAGCTTCGCTGGTATGCCGCCAATATTGCTCGTCATCGAAGTCGCCAGAGGGGTTCTTGGCCGAATCGAAATACATCTCTGAATCGAACGTTTCGACACGTACGAAAAGAGGCTTCATGGTCACGAACTAACCCAAAGCATACACAGGGAAGACTTCTGTCTGGTTTGTCGCGCCTCTGTGGCTAATCATGTTTTCCGACGTCATGGCTGGTGTTTGGCCTGATTTAAGCAATGAGGAGCCCAGAAGTGTTGCGACGCCGTGACCACGCGGGCAGATAAAGACCTGTTAAGCCTTAGTTAAGAGCTAATATGATGTGTGAACCCAAGGCTATCAATATACGCGTCAGGCTTGGAGAGAAGATTTGGAGAATGTGCAGAAGTGGCATTTCGTCGTCATCGCCGTCGTTCACATCTTTTGCCTGGAGTTGAGCAGATGTTCCCAAAAGTCTGCCCTCGTTACGATCTCCACAAGATATTCTCTTTTTACTTATACACAAGTCTAGTTATCTAGCAAGGTTAATATACCAAATAA
This sequence comes from Calonectria ilicicola, assembly GCA_020809705.1. Lineage (NCBI taxonomy): Eukaryota > Fungi > Ascomycota > Sordariomycetes > Hypocreales > Nectriaceae > Calonectria > Calonectria ilicicola. The sequence goes on along the minus strand of CP085828.1, from coordinate 46,877 downwards.
GGCTTATAGATATAAACCTAAAATAAGAAAGTTATCAAATATTATAATAATCTAGAAATATTATCTCTAATATCTTAATAAAAAAATCTAATAAAGCTTAATATTAAATTATAAAATCTTTAAAAATAAATTTTATATATATCTTAAAATAATTTAAAAACAATAAACTTTATTAATAATTAACTAAAGCTCTTTTAATTCTTATTAATAAAATTAAATATAAATACTTAATTATACTATTAAAAAATTAAATTCCTTAAAAAACTCCAAAAAAACCACCAATAGCTCAACAAGCTACTCTCCATCACAGCTAAAATCAATAAGGCCAGCTGAAGGCCCGGAGTTTAGAAGGAACACTAGGATAAAAGTCTTGTATGTTCTATTAGGAAAGGAATTTAATAAATTTCATAACACACCACTTTAACGCTAACTTTCCCCGACGGGGACTCCACAAGATATTTTCAATGCATCTTGGAAGCAAATTGATTGGATGAGATGAAATAAGGCGTTGCATACTTGCTAGTCTCTGGACTCCACGTTAGCTTCGGTGACGTCCAGGAATGTAAGTTGGGGTGTCCATGACACTTGGATGGACCGAAATATATTAGTTTAGTGTCTGATTGAGAGAATATGAGTGCCAAATTTTGGACGATTTGTTCAATGGTTGAGTTATAATGATTGGTGTTACTTATTGTTGGTTCCAGCCGCAAGTACCAGTATAAAACTTTCCCATACCGCCTCATCGGGCATATCTGGCCATTTTGAGTCAATCAAATGCCGTAAACATTCTCTCATGTGGTAAACTGTTTCTCATTGGTAGTCTCTTCTTACCGTAATAGATGGCATTAGGCCTAGAATATGCGGTTTTGTTTCCTGTCCCAACTCTTGTAATCCCAAACCTCAATAGATTGGCAAGCTTTATCATATCTTGCTCTTCACGGCCTGTTAAAAGCTTGTGCGAACCTTTGCAAATATCAGCCCAGTGGAATTCTATAACTAAAGTTTTATTGAACTTTGGCGTCTAAGTATTCTCTACATAGCTCGTAAATAGTGTGTAGGCATGATTAAATAGCCAATTCAAGTTATGGGTAGACTAATCCTTGTCCCTTTTATAATGCATCTAGATATCTACTAGGTTTTTCAATTTTTACACTACTCGCCACCGAAAAGCACGCCAAAGACAGTTCATATAGAAGCCTATGCTAATGGGAGGCATCGCGGGCGGTGGGTATTTGGTTTGTTTGTTCGTGCCAGGTGTGCAGCTGTTGCCCGAGAGGAGCAATGTTGTTTGTGTTGTGACACTATTCAAAGGTCGTGACCTAGTATTCCATAGGGCAAGAATATCACTTTCGAACTTCATGAAGACCTCCTCTCGATATCGTGGAGCAGCAGTTGGGGCATCAAGGGGATTGTGGTTAAGGTTGAGGAGCTTGCCGCGGGGTGGCCGGATTATCTCCCATTTATCCGACCATGCCTTTAACAATAGGCGATAGGGCGTCCAATCATTTGAGTGTTTCTTTTCCTCTTCTTTGATTCATGTGTTTAATGGTCTTTTCGGGCTCGTGGGTGCCCTCTTGAGCAACGAAGGGTAATTATGGTTGGATTCGTGGCATTGGGGCGTTTGTTCTGGATGACAATGACTGCTCCTTCGTCTTTGGCGATAACCTATATCATATTATGAACCTCTTCAAAAGAGGGGAAATTCAGACTGAAAAGCGCCTCCATTATCGCGAAATGCTCCAACGGGCGGGGTTGAGTTGTGCATCGTCATGGAACGCGTCAAAGGGGACAGAGGTGGCGCGCGAGGACATTAGGCGTCTATATTTCACTAGTAAATTGTGTGGGTACGCCGACATCGGAAGTCGAAGGTTGGCAGGTTGTCTCAGCCACATTTAGGGTGCTAGTTATCGGGAATTGAGTGACAAATAACCGATTCCTATTTATTCCAACCCAAACACTAGAACCACCCAGATAGCAGCCGGGGCTATCACTTAAGATCAACGCCTACATTCACGCAGCCTCAATACGTTCAGCATCCAAAATCAGCTTCCCCCCTTTGGGAAATGCAGCCCAAAGATCTTTCATTTTCATGTCATTTTCCGTCATACTCGCATTGAGAGAGAATTTGAGGTGTCTCACGATTCCACTAATTGCTAGGTAGAGTTCTACTTTCGCTAGGGTTTGTCCTAGACAGTTCCGAGGACCAGTACTGAATGGGGTAAGAGCCATCTCCATATTCTTTAGGTTTGTGGTATATGAAGATTTTTCATCCTCCAGCCACCTATCAGGAATGAAAGCATTAGGGCGAGGAAAAATGTTAGGGTCCCTGTGGTGTACATAATTTTGCATACCCACAATGGTCCCTGGCGGCAACACGATACTTGCATCCTTTGTAGGCAGTGGGCTTTGGAGGGCTCTTGGCAAAGTTGACATGATGACTGGGTATAGTCGATAGACTTCCTTCAACACAGCAGTCAAATACGGTAGGCCTGATATCTCCGCAAAAGAGGTCCCTGATTTAAGCAGCTCCTCTCGAAGTCGTTGCTGAACATGAATATTTTCAGGCCTAGAGACTGCGTATAGAAAATAAATCAAGGTGTGTTCTGTCACGCCGGATCCGGCAACAGCCAGGCCCATTGATTCCTCAGTTGCCTCCTCGAAAGTGTAATTTCTCTGGAGGCTTTTGTTGCTTTCGTATAGCAGAGGTGCAGCAAAGAAGCTTTTCATCTTCGTCTCGTCAATACCTCGGTTTTGCAAGCCTCTTAGCATATCTCTCGTGATAGCTTCCCAAGTCGAAAAGCACCTGTAAGCGTGCCCCAGCGGACCGGGGAGCCTCTTTCTGTAGCTCGCCGTACGCAAAAACGGAAAAACAGGATTGAGAGCCAATGCCAGGGTACTTCCTTCTAAGGCAGTGAGAAGCTTTTGAGAAATTCCAGGATTTTGACCAAAATCGTAATCGAATGACAATTTGCATATTACTTCAAGACTTAAAAGCCCACAGAGCTCATATACATCAACCGAGCTAGTGGGGGATGACTTTGCCTTTTGGATTGTGCGATTGATGAATACATCCACTCTCTCTGCAATAATGCTTTCGTTGTTTATAATCTGTTGGTAGGAAAACGGGGTAGACAGAATCTTTCTTCTTGCGGAATGCGCTGTTCGGTCTCTATCATTTATTAGTGATAGCTCATATACTCTATCATCGTTAAAGACTATACTTACGTGGCAGCAAAGACGTTTCCCTGATCAAGAAACTTAAATGGTTCATAAAACCGCACTTCTTTGGTGTTGGTTCTATTTGTGTATATGTCACGGTACATGTTGGGGTCTGCAATTGAAACCTCATTAGGACCAACACGCACAGTATATCCGTACTTCTGGTGCAGTTTGAGAAGCATCTGACGATTTATGATTAGTTGTTTGTGAAACAAAATTGACTTTGAAGTGTCTCCTACTGGGGCTCTGTCTGCTTTGATTTCGGCCCAACGTAGCGAAAATGAGGAAAGCTTAGCCCAGAATGGTCCTGGCACATTGCTCAAAGGATGGAAATAACATTGGTATGCGACCTAAAACCAAATTAGCATGACTATTTGATGCTAGAAAGATATGCCCACATAAACACAGCTAAGAAGAGCTATGCTAGTCAAGAGAAGCATTGATGCTTTCAGAGTGCCAACGGCATCAACCGTCCGTTCATCACACCATTGAAATATGCGCATGGGCGGTTCAGCTATTTGAGTTGGAAACATCTTGCTCTATACTTTAGTTTCCAGTGAATGCTTGGTCAGTGAGGAGATGGAAATATAAATAGCAACTCTTGGATTATTAGAGTGAATGTATGCTGTCCTCTATATCGAGGGTCATCAGACTTATATCTTCAACCGCAATCCCCCTTGGGATCACCATCATCCAGATGATTCATCACAGTTCTACATGCAGATCTATTACCCCGCACTAACTGACATAAGTAAAATCGCCACGAATGTCGGCATAGTATAGCCGAGGACTGTGATGCTGTCAACATACCGAGCGGAATCCACCTGCCACGCGCCTGCCAAGACAGAGCGCCACCATTAGCCCAGAGTCTATCTGAGATGCGGTGCTCCTTTTCTACACCTTGTAGCCCAGTTTCCCCGCATCATGGACTTCCCTAGTGAGCACATTGCCCCGCTAGTTATTTGATCCTAGGTTATTCGCTCTTGCCGATAAGTTTCTCAAACACTTTGCTAGAATTCCCAATTTTCACTTCCCGTTCTACGCTCGAGTGACAGAACTATTCCGGTTGATATCAGTCACTGCAATGGCTAACAAGATCGGCAATTCCATCTCCTTTGTCCACAATAAAACATTAGATAATTTACAGCTTCGCGATAAGAGAGACAACATCATTCCGGTGCATAAACTATTCAACGATGATGTCGATCTCATCAACTGGTAGGTCCTAAAACCTTCTTATGCCCTGCATGCATGACTAATGTGCTCTATAAACCAAATCCATACCGCTACTATAATGCTGCTCTCATCTCGTTGGCAATTTTTCTGAACAAATTCAAGGCGATCGCGCCTTTCGTTGTTATTGTCAATATGACGACAGATTGTTCCCAACCCCCCGGCACGATAACAAAGGTCGGACGTATATAGTGTATGGTTTCGCAGGGGACTACAACACCAACGCCCAAGTGGCTAGTCTATAAGTCACGCATAATGGGTGATGGGCGGCGTAACAAAAGAACTCTTTTGGAGTATCTTGTTAGAGTCAGAAATAATGGTCTCCCTAAGAGGGTTCGTACTCGTGCTCGTGCGCGTATTATCTAAGCGGGAAACTAATTCTCCAAGAATTCCGGTGGTGGGCTAACCCAAATTAACGCCTTCTTCGTCCAGGATTTATTCCGTCCTGGCCTCTGACTGCATTGGCTGCCTTTTTAGCCCACGCAGACTATTTATGATTACTTGCATCACATGGTTTTGTAGATGAGCAACTCAATTCAGAGCCTTGATGCCATTTTTTGCTATAATTTCTCCATCCCGTGCTATTGACTACCACCCTGGGTGCCCCCATTTAAGTATTCAACTTGCATGCAATATGCGTCCGAGACAGGCCTATGACGTTTGTCGCAAACGAAAGGTGTAGAGTGGCTCCCCACCCAACCGTGACCCCACCCGACCACAACGCGTTTGCCGACATATAGAGTGGCTCCCCACCTAACCGTAACCCCACCCGACCGCGACACGTTTCCCGACACATAACTCTTGCACCAATTCCAAAGCAAATTATGTCCAATTTAGCCCAAATTTGACACTATCACACTTTGGTCATTGGGTCATAACAAGAGATTGAAAGAGCCTTAATTCCTATGAAATAAAGAGCAGTCAACTATGTGTTTTATAGCTAGGTCCAGCCCCAATTGGCTGTGGGGCTGCGACAACGCATTGAGGCCGTGAGGCTATCGAGGCCAGCCACAACTAGTCTCTATACACCCCCTATTCTATAGTCTGTTGTTGTGAATTGTTGAATGTTGTGAATAGTTTTACCTTTATTGTTGTAATTTTATATAAATAAATATAATAATTAAAATTATTTCTTGGAGTAATGCCTTAGAGGTAATTATAAAGCTATGCTCCTTAAAGTATAAGAAACTTAGTTCCAAGTAATATTTATAATTTAATATAGTTAAAGTTTATAAATATTGTAGTTTCTTATATCTGCAGCCTTACTCCTTTCTTCCTCATCTATCTCTAGCTCCAGCATAATGGTCTAAGACTTCTTTCTTTTACTTATAAGTATATATAATAGCTTTATTTATACTTACTAATACTATATTCTAGCCTATCACCACTTGTTCTCAGCACGCTACTACTAAAGGATCTAATCCCAAGCTAATATAAACTCCTTTGCTATCTACTCCTAAACGCACGCCTATAAGTATTTCTATACTCACTTCCTATGTTTTGTATGGCTAATCTGTGTTCCATAGCATGCCCAGACCGCCGAGCCTAGAACTCCTGGTTCTCAAGCTGAGACTCCAGGTTCTTGCGCTCCAGACTCTTCTTCTTGTGCTTGACCTTTGGCTTCTGGCGTTTTGGGAGTATCATTCGACCCGCCCTGTGAGAATTGCCTGCGCTCTGCTATTGCTGGAAAGGGCTAGCTTGAGAATTATTATATAGTAGAGGGATGTTCTAAGCATTATGCTACTTATAAAGCAGGTAACTATTAATATTACCCTTGGTACACTTATGCTGGCTGGTTCTATGCTTTATTATTAACTTATGAGTAGTTGCCAAGTACTTGTGCCTCTGGCATGTTATCTTATTATCACTCTAGATAATAGGGAGCGCTAAGTAAATAAGTACTATTTAGTCTACCTGGAGCTTTGTATTAACTAACTATACAGATGGCAACTTATATAAAGCATATCCTTTATCTACTTATAAAGATATTAGATAAAAGTCTTAAGCTCTTTAAGTAAGGTGCTAGTAAGGTAATTGCTTAGGGAGTAGGTAGAAGAAAGTCCTAGAATACTATTAATAATTTAGAGAAGTAATATTTGTGTTAAATAAAAACTTATAAAATAATAAATATAATAAGCTAAAATAACTCTCCAAATATTAAACTTTTAAAGACAAAAGTTAAACTATTAAATAGCTGAATTTTTTCTTATTATTATAAGCTAATATAGTATTAATAGTACTATATATACTGTATAGAAAAATCAAATATTTTGATTTATAATAAATGATTATAAATCCATTGATTTATAATATAAAAACTTATAAATCATTGATTTATAATATAATTGCTTAGAAATTAAAATATTGAAATTGCTGATTAATAAAGGAAATATTCATCTATATATATAACATATAGCCCCTCTAAAATAAAATAACAATACAATATATACTTATTTAATAAGTTTAATTTTAAGCTTATCCTTTTTACCTTCCACTGTATTATAACCTCTAACAATTTGTATGCTTATATTTTACTTAATAAGTTTGTAGATATTATTATTATTTAGAGTATACTTAAAGAGTAATATAGTATATAGTTTAATAATTTTAAGCATTACTCAAGAAAGAGCCAAAATAAGCTTAATTCAATAAATTGTTTTTCTTTACATATCACTTTTACTCCACTTGGCTAAAGTCTATCATATTTAATAGTACTTAAAATTACTTAAAGCACTACCACGATAGTGCTTTAGTGAGCCCATCAGCAGGCATTTGCCCTGTTTCCAGATAAGTTATCTCAAAGGAGCCCTTTTTGTACTCTTGACATAACCACATATTCATAATATCAACATACCACAGCCAGATTGTTATTCAGCTACCTTTTTCAATAACAAGTCATATGGTTTAGAGGTTATCACACTACAGGTTCCAGTCTACCTCTAGATTAAAGCGTATTTCACTGAAAAGGTGCTTTAGGCTAATTGTTTCCTTCGCGGTATATTCTAAAGCAAGCATTTCTACCTCTATTATTGACGTTATTACAGTAGCTTAGCAAGTGGCCTTCCACATAACTAGTCCGCCAAATAGGCTTATCATATAGCCTTATGAAGACCTTCGTATTTCAGGGTCGTCAGCGAAAGAGGTATCACTGGCGATCACCATAGCCTACAATTCACTGCTCTGACCATATTGAATTACAAGACCTCGTGTTATGAAGAGATATTAAATAGCTTGGTTAGCAGCGTTTTGGTGCTCCTGACTTAGGTTGGTGAGAAAACGGGATAATAATGACGCTGTAAATGCGAGGTCCGGTTTAATCATTATTGCTATATATAGCAGGGAACCGACTTTTTCCTGATATATCTTTATTTCCTACGTAGTTACTTGGTCTTGCCTTTTGGCTAGCTCTATTGCTGGAATTGGTATGCTAGGGTGAGTGTTTGTAGTATCCAATTTGAACTTTATAGCTATTTTCTTAATATATAAATTATAAGATAGATATATCTTATGCTTTGTGCGATCTCGAATTATCTTTATACCTAGGAACTATTGTGCATCACCTTTATCCAAGGTCTTATATATTTTCTTAATATCTTTTATTATTCCTAGTACTATAGATATATTATTCCTATAATATAATACTAGAATATTATCTATAAATAATACAATAAATAACGTATATAATAAGCATGCATCGCAGACAAGTATACGTCGCAAAAATCCCTCATACACAACACTTTTCAATTAATCAAATACTTCTCAACCATCAAACATATCACAGTCCAATATAAAGGCTAATACCCTTCTTACCCTTCAAGCCATTTAAGGTCCCCAAAAATTAAGCACCCAAAAGGCTGCACAGATCTATAAAGTTAATGAGTATAAGCTACATCATCGGCAGAAGGGGATTCAATCTCGAAGCAATTAGGTCCCTCTATCACACAAGCTATCCAATCTAGAAGAGGATATCATTCTTTAGTTTATTCTAGATCTAGATTTACGAGGATTCCCTCTATGGCTGTCACAGTCCTAACTGTGTCACATATATACTCTAGCTGGTTGTGATGTTGTTGACATCACAACGCATATCCTTTTGGTGTAGTGGCTAGGGTCTAATCCGTTACAGTTTGTGATGTCGAAAGGCTGTGTGTTCGAGTCCCGCCTCGTACACCAGTTCAAGGCTCTCTTTAGAGTTGCAGTCCTGCCTGGCTCAATGAACCCTTGGGGATACATATAGTGGGGCTGTTTAGCCACAGACTTCGCCGTGCCGGCCCGGGCGGACAGAGCCTATGAGAGAGGGAAGTACTGTCACAGTCCTAACTGTGTCACATATATACTCTAGCTGGTTGTGATGTTGTTGACATCACAACGCATATCCTTTTGGTGTAGTGGCTAGGGTCTACTCCGTTACAATGGCTTTCTGGTGTGAAAGAAATGGCTGATCAATTGCTTTCTAATTAAAATGAACTACCAATTGGCTAGCACTAGGCTTTAAACTTTATAAAGTAATATATAGACCTTAAAACACAATTCTTTTGTAAATATGATTATAAAAGGGCTAAATGTGAAGATCTAAAGATTATTAATAATTGGTTTAAGCTTGTGGTAAATGTAATAAGGAAGTATAATATTAAATCAGATAATATCTATAACTTTAATAAGACTGGCTTTATAATAGGCATTATTGCAAGTGGAATGGTTATAATAGGTACAGAAAGACATTCAAACCTGAAATTAATCCAGCCTAGAAATTAAGAATGGATAACAGCTATTCAAGCTATTAATACAAGAGGCTGGGTAATCCTGCCATTTCTTATTATTATAGGCCAATATTATCTTACCAATTGGTATAAAGAAAATAACCTTCCAGCCAATTAAGCTATTACTACTACCCAAAATAGCTGGACCGATAATGCAACAGGTCTTAAGTGGCTAAAGCACTTCAATCATCATACAAGCAATTGATCAATTAGTTACTATTATCTTCTTATCCTTAACGGGCATAAAAGTCATCATTCAGTCTAATTTAAGGAATATTACAAAAACAATAAAATCATCACACTTTATATACCACCTAATCCATCTCATCTACTTTAGCCTCTTGATATTACATACTTTGGGCCACTAAAAATAGCATATAGGAAAGAAATAGAGCATTTAATCAGATGCTCTATTACCCACATTTCAAAGTCTAACTTCTTCTCGGCCTTTTATAATATATATAATACCGTTATTATAGAAAAGAATATTCAAGTAGGATTTAGAGGAGCTAGGCTTTATCCTCTAGATGCAGAAAATGTTATATCAAAGCTTGATGTGCGGTTATAAACTCCAATACCTTTTGATCAAATAATTAAGCCTACTAGCCCTTGGGCTCCAAAGACTCCAAGGAATATTACTAAGACTAGCTCTTAGTTTAAGTATCTTAAAAGATAAATTAGAAGACTACAAAGTATCTCTCTAAAGTCTATTATTAAGGTATTACAATCGCTTTTTAAAGGAATAAAGGCAGTTATATATAAGATAGTATTAATAAAAGCTAAGATACAGGATCTTTGATAAGCAAATGAGATACTTAGTAAACGCTGTAGATCAAAAAGGACTAGACTATAAGATGGAGGGATAATGACAGTAGCTAGTGCACAAGAAGCAATTGATCAGATGGATGCAAATACGCAAATACAAGCAGAATCATTAAGAAGTAATAGTTAAAAGAAGTTAATACAACCAGGCAAAAGGCACTGCAGGACTTACAGCAAGACTGGTCATAATGTAAGGATATGTCAGGTAGTTATTGAGACCTCTAAAGAAGAGAATAGCAATTAGTTTTAATTAATTAAATGCCTTGTAATGTTTTTATTTTAAATTAAAAATGGGGGGTGGCGGAAAGTGCGACGCATACTTGTCTGCGACGCATGCTTATCATATACGTTACATTACAAGCTTTAGTATAAAATAGGCAGGGCTCTTCCAAGCTAGCTTCCATTCCTAGCTTCTTAAGGGTTAAAGCAAACTCATTGAACCACAGCTAGGGCAAGTCCCTAAGACCATATAGAGCTCGGTCTAGCTCTATGCACTTATTTAGCTGCTTAAATCCGTCTGATAACTCGTATATAACTGGTGTACTATCTTTGCTTCTTATTACATTAACAAAGGCATTGATGATATCAAGTTGCTTGATTTCCAGGTCAAATTGAGCAGCTAGAGCAATGATTATACAGAATAACCGCGCTATGAGCGTTGTAGTATATGTGCTCTCGATTGTAGAGCTTTCCTGTAAGTTACCTCGAACGTACAATCTTGCCTTATATCATTCAAAATATCTATCTTAGTTAAATTTGTAAGTAAAGACCCATTTAAGCGGCAGCGGTTTAGTTCGTGCCTTTATGCGCTCTATTTCTCTCCATATTCCCTTTTTAATTAGGATTCTAACCTCCTAATGCGCTGCTTGAATAAATAGCTCATTTAATAGGTATTTTATCATCTCTCTCCAATTCTGTGGGGGCTTAAGAAGGTCATCTTGGTATAGCTTAGGGCGGTTTGGTGCCGCGTTAATCTGAGCAGCTTCCTTCTGCTTTACTGCTCCTATAAGTGTTGCAAATACAATTTAAATGCTCTTAGGATCTATATAATTTATCTCATAATGATCAGTCATAAAGAAATTCAACATCAAGTCCTCGTTGCGATCTTGCCGTGTTAGAGTCCTTCGGTTCTGCCTTGTGTTGCTTCTTTGAGCTTGGTGACGGCGTGTTCGTGCGCCTGCAAGCGTTTGAACGACTGGTTGGCCTCGCCTTTAACCTCCGCCTCTTCTATATGTAGGTCCTGACTCCCGTTCTTGGCTTTGTGGTGTGCCAGTGTTGACAACAATTGTGAGCTCTGGTGGCTCAGACGGCAGCGTAGCTACTGCTTCCTCTGCTGCCCCGCTCACTGGTTGGTTCGTTGCCTGCTCCAACTGTTCTGGTTGCTTATCTACTGTCTTGGGTGTATGCACCTCCGAGCTCGTGGACTGTTCTATTAGTGGTTGGTCTATTGTGCTTGTCTCTATTTGTTGCATCTGACCTGTGCTCTGTTGAGCTTCTGCTGTGCTCCCTAAATGCACGTTTTCTAGTTCTAGAGTTTGTTCTAGCGTTTGAAGTTCTGTAGACATTTGACTAGGTGTATGCTTAGTGTCTTTTACTGCACTTTAAATAGTTGTTTCTATACTTATAGGCGCCTTCACCCCCGAGTTCAAACCCGCAGATATTAATCCTTACAAAGATCCCTTGTATGTTACCTTATTATCGATTTCCTCTTTGATTTGGAGAGCCCAATCTTTGAGTTGGATGACTGTATGCTTGGCTGAGCTTGGCTTATCCGGTTTATAACCGATATGCTCATTAAATTACCTATTTCAAGTTATAATAACCCTTGCAAGTCAAGGTATCTATATATAATATATATTGTAAGCTATATATCCCACCAAATACCCTATATGGCCTCTAGGGCTGACTTTTATATCTCTCTTTTGTTGGCCCAACGCCCTGCCTCCAACTAAAGGATAGGCGCGGCAACCATATACATACACACCATTCCAATCAAGCCTTAAGTCAACTATAAGCTCTCTTATTGGTAAAGGAGCATAGTACCTAAACTATATATCTAACTTCTCAAGTGGGGATATCTAATTTCTTATCTTTAAAGATAATATATTAAGCAAGTATATAGTTGTTTTAGTACTTTCTAATCATAGCTTTACTAGAAGCTTTGCTCTATTAAGCATTACATTGGACTTATTTGTTACTTCTTAACCTATGCATTTAATGGTACTATTTAGCTCATAGGTCTCTAGTGGAGAGAGCTCTAAATCTATATGTAACGGTCTGGTCAATTCCCAACTTGATGAACCAATCAGAACGAAGGGTTTATTGTTGGCAGGATGGTTAGGCGCGTTATGGTAAATGGAGCAATGGAAGTGTTACGTTAGGTAATAGTCAATCGCAATTGAGGTAACCAAGTTGTATTGAAAGCTGATCGGTTCCGTTCCTTACGGTGGGACTCGATCCGTCTATATACTTTTCTATCTAAGGTTCCGTTATCGCAATAGTCGAACGGGGTCGGTTCGACAGTGTTCGTTGCGATCTTCGGCAGAGTCGAACGGGGCTCGTTCGACTTTATTCTTATTGGTTGGTTTTATTGGTCTAGGGTAGTTTGGTTTGATTGGTTTGGGTTCTGCCCCTGTTTACCGCCTTTGGGCGTTTGGGTCATAACACGATACTCCCCCTCTGTTGGTCTTGTCCCAAGGCCAGGTAAATAGGCCAGTTTCCCTACCCTTGATTACCGTGTGTTTTCCTCTTTTTATTTTTCGTGATTTCTGGTACTGATAGGATGTCAGGTCGCGTTACCAAGGTTGTGCCTCGTCTTAAGGTGACTGAAGCTTGTCGAAAGGATATTGCTAAGTTAATTGACAAATTTGGCTTCGAGATGCCTCGTTGTTCGGCTTGTTTTCGCGCTGGGCAGCTGTCCTGTGTTGTGGCTGAAGGAAAAAGCTGCTGTGAATTTTGCGTGAAGAATAAGTATTCTGGATGTGATTTTGGAGGTGTTTCTGCTCAGGCTTGTGAGTGTGTTTTTTTCTTTTCTTGGCTTTATGTGCTTATTTTTCTTTAGTTGAGCGGGTTTCCTGTGAGAAGGATCGGATTGATGGGGAAAAGGAGAAAGCTGAGGCAGATTTAATGAGTGCTTTGGCTCGGTTGCAGTGTTTGCGTACTTAGGAGTGGCATTTGTGTGAGAAGGCGAAGGAGATGATTTCTTGGGGTTGTGAGGATTTGGATGAATTAGAGGAAAAGGAGCGTGCGGAGGTGTCTGCGTTATCAGAGGTATAGTTACTTGAGGATTATGGGGTTATCGACTGGAGCGGTTTGCCCGATTTCCTTTGCGTTGATTCCGGAGAAATGCTTCCAGCATCTTCGAGCAATGTGTAAGATGTTTGGCGGGTTCCCAGGTTGTTTCTTCATAGCCTTTCCATTTAATTTCGAATTTTCCGTCTTCCTCTCTTCTTTGTAGTATTTTCTCTACTTCCCATTGGTCTTCTGGGTTTTCTATTTGTGGCTTATATTTGGGTCCTGTGTTCACCTGGATGCCATCGCCAGGTTCCAGTAGTGAGATATGGAAGATAGGGTGAACCTTGATGTTGTCTGGGAGGTCGAGTTCGTAGTTGTTTTCTGATATTTTTCTTTTAATTGGGTATGGTCCAATCTGCGTGAAGTTGATTTTTTTGTTTTGTCTTTTTGTTGCAAGATTTTTTGTTGCTAGGTAGACCATATCTCCCTCCGAGAAGGATGGTCCCTTCAGCCTTTTTAGGTTGTAATGTCTTTTCATTATGTTGCGGACGAACTCAAGTTCTGTCTTTATTTCTTCATGTAATTTTCTCAGATCATCTGACTTAATCATAGCTTTTGCTTGAATTGTGCCTTCTAAGGGGGCTCGGTAAGCGTCTGGTGTGAAGCCAAAGTTGGCTTTTGCTGGTGTTGTTTTAATACTGTGATTATAGGATGTGTTATGTGCTAATTGTGCAATAGGTAACTTTTCTACCCAATTGGTTTGTTCGTAGTTAATGTAGCATCGTAGATATTGCTCAATTTCCTGGTTTTGGCGTTCGGTTTGTCCGTCTGTTTGGGGGTGGAAGGCTGTGCTTAGCTTGTGGTTTAACCCCATTAAGGACATCAGGCTTTGCCAAAACTTAGATGCAAATGGTTGTCCTCTATCCGATATGATTTCGGTTGGTAGGCCGTGTATAGCGACTATATGTCGAAAGAAAAGGTAGGCGAATTGTTCTTCTTTTGTTGCTTTATTATATGGGAGATAATATGCTGCTTTCGTGAAGCGATTGATGATAACGAAAATACTGTTGTAGTATACTCCTGTAGCAGGGTCTGCTGACAAGGGAAGGTCGGTAATAAAATCTATTGTGATTGAGTCCTATGGTCGTTGTGTGACAGGGGATGGTTGTAATAATCCGTATGGTTTGTGTCTTGGTTTTTTGGAGTGTCGACATAGGCTGCATTCCTTACATACTTGTTCGACTTTCTTTTTCATCTTACTAAAGGAAAATGTCTGTTTGACTCGTTCGAGGGTTTTGTTGATGCCTTTGTGGCCATGCAAGGGATGTTCGTGAATGTCCCTTATTAACTCCATTTGGTGTTCCTCTGGTACTTGTAGGTAGTCCGTTTTTTCTTCTTCTGGGAGTGCTAGATTGTATTCTTCGATTTTCCTTAGTAGTGGATTGCCCTGTTCCACTCGTTGTATTGGTATTTCCGCGGTAGTGGTTCTGGTTGCACGTGGCAATCCTCCTACTCTCATAGCGGCGATTATTTTCTTTGTTTCTATTATCATTCCACTGATTGAGGCTTGTTCTAGTCCTCCATTGGCGTTGTAGATCAATAGTTTTTCCTGTGTTTTTGGTTTTTCTGTGTTGTAGTCGGGTCGGCGGCTGATCGCATCGGCGCGGCCATTCTCAGTTCCTTTAATATGAACGATTTGGTAGTTGAATTCGGATAGGTATTCTGCGTATCGTAGTTGCCTTCCACTGAGTTTTTGTGTGGTTGTGAAGTAGGCAATGTTTTTATGGTTGGTATATACTGTGATTTTGTGGTTGCTTCCTAAAAGGTATTGTCGGAATTCTCTGAAAGCATTGACGATAGCGAGGAATTCCTTATTGTAGATTGGGTAGTTTAGCTCAGGGCCATGTAGCTTGTGCGAGTAAAATGCTATAGGATGTAGGTTTCCTTTTTCATCTCGTTGTCCGATCTGGGCCCCTAGGGCGAAGTCCGATGCATCGGTTTCTAGCTCTATAGGCTTATCAGGGTCGAACATTGCAAGGATGGGTTCTTCTAAAATAGCATTTTTTATGGCTTCGAATGATTGTTGTGCTTTACTTCCCCATCGAAAGGTAATTCCTTTCTTCGTTAGTTCTGTCATGCCTGAGGCGATTTTACTAAATCCCTTGATGAATCTTTGGTAATAGTTAGCAAATCCGAGGAAGGCTTGTACTTCCTTTATATTAGTAGGTTCCTTCCAATCTTTTACTGCAGCGACTTTCTTTGGGTCCATGCGGATTTCGTTAGGGCTGATAATATGTCCTAGAAATTCCACTTCTTGAGTGTGGAACTTGCTTTTTTCTGGTTCAACCAGGAGTTTGGCGTCTTGAAGGGCTTTTAAGACCTTATGAACGTGTTCTTCATGTTCTTCCTCGTTTTTGGAGAAGATGAGGATATCGTCCAGGTAGCAGACAACAAAGATGTCTAAGTGTTCTCGCAATACATTGGTTATCATTCGTTGAAATGATGCCGGTGCATTTGTGAGTCCGAAAGGCATAACTAGGTATTCAAACAGTCCAAACTTAGTTCGAAAAGCGGTTTTCCATTTATGTCCTTCTTTAATGCGAATAAGATTGTATGCTCCTTTAAGATCCAGTGCAGTAAAGATGTTGGCTCCATGAAGGCGATCCTTCATTTCATTAATCAATGGTAGTGGAGTGCGATCTTTAATGGTGATATCGTTGAGCTGTCGGTAGTCCACGACGAGGCGTAGTTTCCCGTTTTTCTTAGGCACAAACATGACAGGGTAACCAGCTTCGGAGTTTGAAATACGGATATATCCCTTTTTGAGCATATCTTGGATGTATTCCTTCAGGGTATCAAGCTCGATTTGGTTGAGATTATAAATAGGGTAAAATCGGGTGTTGGATCCGTCTTTAAGGACGATTTCGTGATCCCACTGGCTAAACTCAGGTAGTCCAGTGTCTAGTTCTTCTGCGAAGAGCTTTTCGTAGATTCGGTACTGTGGGGGTACATTGCGCAGTCTGTCTGTTTCTGCTTCAGCCTTCATTTCTTTGAGGCTTTTATCGATTTGTTGGAACTGTGTTCTAAGGCAGGCGATCGTTCGTTGTCTTTGCCTTTTCTGACCGTTCTTGTATTTGTGTTTTGTTCCTTTGGGTGGCGAAGATTCTCCTTCGCTCGTGTCTCCTGCTTGGTCAGGGCTAGGAGTTCGAGATCTCTCATCATGTTTTATGAAAATATCGCCGGCTGCATCATACTCCTCGGGTATTTGCACCTGGCCAGTACGCCAGCAGATATTAGGGTTGTATCGGTATAACCATGGGTACCCTAAAACTAGGTCGTGTTGTCCGATATCAACAATATCGAAGGTTATTCCTTGGTTCTTTCCTTCAACGAAGACTTTTAGGTGATCAATCTTTTTGTCTATAATACCGTTGTTATATCCAAAGGGCGTTCCTTCTATATTGATGATTTTGTATGGGTCGACTTTCGTTGTCCATGGTAGCTGAAGTTCGTTGACTACTCGAGGATTCACGTAGTTTTGCTCAGCTCCGCTATCCACTATAGTGTTATACTACTTCCCTTTAATCCTTACTTTTATTTCTAATCGTCGTCGGGGTTGCTCTTTAGTTGTAGAGTATAGAGCTTTTTTAGGGAGTTCTTTCGGTAACTCCGGGGGTCGTTGCCCTAGCCGCTCCTGCTGCTCTTCTACAGGGGGCTCTGTTCGTTTTTTGGTTTTGTTCGGTGCCAGGCCATTGCTTTATCTACCATGTGGATATCGCATTTGGGGTCTTGACATTCGTTCCAGGGCAGCTCGCTGCAATCGGGGAACTCAGGCTCACCTGGTTCCAACATAGTGAACTGGTAGTGGGGGTTTCTTCCCGTTACTTTGTGTCGGTCGAAGTGTCTCCCATAGGCGCGGTGGATAACCACGTCTTCTACCCTAATAGGGAAGCATGCTGCATACTGTTTTTGTTCTATGTGCTGGAGGCAGTCGTGATCATAGCAGCTTACCCATGAGATGTTCTTATGTTCTTCGTGTGCCGTGTTTAGTCTAGGGTCATCCTCCTTATGTTGGATAGGTCGGGGGTCGCGGTTTCCTGGTTGCCATTCGCTTCGTGCAAGTAGAAAGACTTTGTCTCCGTCCCACGAGGGTTCCCTGACTTGTTGGGCCATTCTTTTAATACTCGTTGTCCATTTCCTGTTTCCGTTTTCGTCATAAGTGCAGGTATCCCACCATGCTGGTGCTTTGTCGGTATACACATCTAGGATGGATGCAGGGATTCCTATCTTCTTGGCTTGTTCCAACCATTCGTGGGGAAGGCAGGACTGGCCTTCTTGTCGGGTTGACCATGCTTTTCGGATAGCTTCATCGATTTCTTGTTGCGGAGTGAGTTTTACCTTGCGCAACTCATGGTTTTCCGTACATTGCTTAACTATGGCGGTTGGTTCATGTTTCTTAATGACAGCAAGAACAACTTTTCCTGTGGTATCCTCTTTTCCTTCTGGTACTGGGGTCCATTGAGTTTTCATAGTGTTGAGTTGTTTCTGTCCTTCTGGTATGGGTTTGAACTGATTTCCTGTTTTCGGGGAGCGGCATTCGAAGGATTTATGTCCTTTTTTTCCGCAGTTGAAGCAGGTAATCTTACTTTTATCATACCCCTGGGTGGCGCCGAGTTCCATTGGTCCTGAATGAGTCCCGTGTGCGGTGCTTTGTTGCTTATTCTGGGTTTTTCCTTTGTTCGGGATATATGGGTTTTTGTTATCTCGGGCGCGTTCTTTGTGTTGGTTAAATTGTCTTTCGTCGATCTTGACAGCACTTTTGATATACTCCGAGAGTTTTTCTGGCCGGTCTTCTTTATAGATTTCATCCTTGACTTCGCTCTTCAGGCCTCTATAGTAGAGTTCCATTAGTGTGTCGTCATCCCAGGCTGTTTGTGCTGCGATTCTTTTGAACTCGGCCGAATACTGGCTGTAGGATTTTGTTTGTTTAAGTTCGTATAACTGGTTTATAGCTTGTTGTTCCATATCGATCGTGCCGAAATTGTCTTTAATAGCGGTTTCGAAATGTTCCCAGTCTCTGAAGATCTCTCGGGTCTCTTCATTTTGGTCGGCGTCGTCCTCGTTTTCCAGATAGTCTCTCATGATGGGTTCAAACCATACTCCTGCGTCTCCTTGGAGGAGGGTTTTGGTGTATAGTACCTGGGCTTCGGGGGTTGCAAGTCGCGTTGGGAAAAAGCGGAAGTATCCCTTCATTCGGGTGAGGAAGGGGACTACATCGGCAGCCTTTCCTAGGAAGGGCTCTGGGACCGGGGGTCTCAGAATTTCACCAATGTCTTTACCCTTGTTTCCTTCAACCGTGGTGGTTCCGGCTTTTTCTGCTTTAAGTTGTGCTTGTGCATCTGCGAGTTTCTTTTTGACCTGCTGTAGTTCCGTAGTCAACTCAGCGTTGCTGGGAGGAGCAGTGGCGGCGGGGTTCTTTCCGGACATTGTTATTGCTCAATTGTTGACGCGGGTAACCAACTGAACAAGAGCTTTCAACGTGTAACGGTCTGGTCAATTCCCAACTTGATGAACCAATCAGAACGAAGGGTTTATTGTTGGCAGGATGGTTAGGCGCGTTATGGTAAATGGAGCAATGGAAGTGTTACGTTAGGTAATAGTCAATCGCAATTGAGGTAACCAAGTTGTATTGAAAGCTGATCGGTTCCGTTCCTTACGGTGGGACTCGATCCGTCTATATACTTTTCTATCTAAGGTTCCGTTATCGCAATAGTCGAACGGGGTCGGTTCGACAGTGTTCGTTGCGATCTTCGGCAGAGTCGAACGGGGCTCGTTCGACTTTATTCTTATTGGTTGGTTTTATCGGTCTAGGGTAGTTTGGTTTGATTGGTTTGGGTTCTGCCCCTGTTTACCGCCTTTGGGCGTTTGGGTCATAACAGGCTGTTTATTACGTCTCTAAGAGGTCTCCTAGTATAGCATAAATATCCATACATTTAGAATTTAATTAGCTTAAGATAATTCTTAGAAAGATATTTCCATAGCTCTTAAGTAAGTTAATTACTTGTTTCTTAACTTCTTTTTCTACAAGTTGGTCTAGTTGGTTCTGTGCCTAAGAAGGAGCAAACTAAGCACCAACTGCTTGGAGGAAATCGCGAATAGCAAGTATTCCTTTAATCTTAGAGATACCATAAGTATTACCCCAAGCTCAGATTAAACTCCAAGTTATATACCAAGCTTTAGGTTCTTGATTTGTACAATTAACATCTCTCAGATAATTCGTATAGTGTAGCCTTACCTTATTAACTATATTATTTTCTCCTGGTGCAAACTTTACCTTAAGAGCTTTAGTAAGCTTACAAGTAATGTAGTCTTTGTATTATTTAGTAACCTTATTAATAATTTCTTAGTAATAAGCTTCCTTAATAGTCTTAATAATCTAAGCGTATAGAGCTGACTCCCCTTGAGCTCGCTCTTTAAAGGTAATAAACTTAAAGTCAGCTATTTTAAGCTCTATTTCTAGCCTTATAATAACATCTACGTCTTACGGTGCGCCTGTTCATCCCTTTTTCTTCTATTTATCCCTCATCTTCTTCTTTATTTCCTTAAAGGACATTGGATTAGGAGCAGTGTTTGAGTTGTTTGCTGTGTTTTCTTTATCAGGGTCGATGCGTTCCCAGAGCCCTAGGCTCTGTACATAACCTCTTAGCGTAAAGATCCATTCAATCTATTGCTCTGATGAGTAAAGTTTAATAGTAGTTGGAAGTCTTTAGGTGCTTGCAATACTAATGTTAATGGTCATTTTAAGTGTACAATAGCAATGACTGCTATATCTAGTGCTAGGAAATAGCGAAAAGGAGTGTTGTCTGGTCTATTCAACTGAATATAAGATGTGACAGTGGAAGTTGCTGGCTTATATAGCCACCTGGGCTTATAACTATCACACTTTGGTCATTGGGTCATAACAAGAGATTGAAAGAGCCTTAATTCCTATGAAATAAAGAGCAGTCAACTATGTGTTTTATAGCTAGGTCCAGACCCAATTGGCTGTGGGGCTGCGACAACGCATTGAGGCCGTGAGGCCATCGAGGCCAGCCACAACTAGTCTCCACAGACACTGAGTTCACAGCAGCCTGATAATGGAGTCCTAACCTGTGAGGCTAGTAGTATTTGGGATTAAACTACTACTTCAATTAATTACAACGGCAGCGATTTCCCTGAAGCATTCCTCTGTGGCAAGTCCAAGACTCATGGCTACATGGAGCGGTTTTTGATCATTATAGCCATGTTAGTGAAGCCTTGGCGGCATGTTTAACCCACAAACCAGTCATGCTACAGTCGCTTCTTGTCACATACTATAGATAGCCTCAATAACCTAGTCTAATCAACGTGGTAGCATCCAGATCAAACGGACCGGCTCCGGGCTGCACACAGCGTGGATTCACATACAAATACCGTGAACAACTATGAGCAGTTCATCTGACAGTTACAGACATAGCCGGAGGCCGCCGGCGACCATATTGCATGATCGTGGTGAAGCCTGCTGGGTCGTGAATAACTTCAACCTTAGATAGGAAGCCTCGGGCTACAGCTGGTACTAGTAGCTATATGAGACTTAGCTAGGTCCCTTCCATAGTGAAAGGTCAAGAACATCCAATTCAATGCACTGAGAGCCGGAGCCATCTATTGATACTTCTCTGCGAAGATTCGAAACGCCATAGTATGTGACTAATTTTCCTCGTTTAGGGTCGCGAATCATTTTAGCGAAATTGTCTAGGTCGAGGAAAACAGCGAGAAGAAATAATAGGGCTGGTAGCGACACCCTCTGACTGAAATGTGCCCTTTCTTTTTTTCCTTTTGACTTTTGTCATACCAAACCACGGTAGTTTGGCAATCTTCATCACATTTTGCTCTCCACGGCCTGTTAAATTTGTGTGAAATTTTGTAAATATGAACCAGGTGCGATCCTACAGCTAAGATTTTATTGAATTTTGGCGTCTAATAGTTCTCTTCATAGCTCGTAAATAGTTTATGGGCTTGATTAGACATCAGATTCTAGTTGCGGATAGGCTAATCCTTCTCGCTTTCACGGGATCTACACTGATCGCCACCGAAAAAGACGATAAAGACAGCCACTCCAGAGACCTCCAAGTCCAAGAGTCTGGACAAGCTTTCAGCTCCATTTGGCTAGGAACTAATGTTGCCCAGCCCTCGGCTATACAAGCCACGGGCTTGTAGGGAGACCTCGTGGCTGTTCTTAGTCTAGTGCAGCAATGTTTAATACATTGCTTTTACGAATAATCCATGATTACATCTTCATTCAACAGAAGCTCCAATAGCCTTGTTTCGACGTAGCTGATCCAATTTGACCCCATTTTGATTGCTCACTCGCAGCAGCAGAATCGCGGCACTCACAGCGCGTCGATCTACTTGCATGAATTTCCATCCTGGTATGTTCATGATAAAATTTTAACATCTCACCACTGTATGTTGAGTACATTCACCTTTGTGTGCTTTGGTTTGTTCTTTGAATCGGCACAAGTGCCCAACAAAACATGGTTCGATTAGTAGTGTAAAAATTGCAGATCCTGCCACGTCTAATATCTCACGGAGATGTCTTTTGAATTAATAAATCGGGTACATTTGCATTATCTCTGAATGTGCAAACTCCTTGACGAAGCGCTGTGGCTAGCTGAACGAAAATAATGAGGAAAAGGTCCAACTTTCAAGTTTGAATCATCTGATCCCATAACCCAAAACAGGTCAAAATTATTCGATGCGGTTTTGACTTTTCTGTGGGTCTGCAGTTTCCCGCCAGCCAAGATAAATCGAAGCTGGTCACGATACATGACTGCTATTGTCAATGATTGGCTCGTTGAAATCGTCAGCTAGCCATTCTATCAGGGAGAATGAGTGGGTCAGGATATCCAGGGGTTTAAAGGATATTGCTATATGGGTTGGATATAAGAATGTACCTTTACCTCCACTGTAAATCAGACCACTAAGAATCAACACAATACACGTTCTGACAACATTCGCAGGCACACCAATTCAAAAACGGTTACAAGCAAGACAACACAGCATTCCTTCTTTCCACTTACTCCACATTTGAAACCAGCGATTTATTCAAAGTGGAAATTCCGTGAGTGCAGCCTACTTTAGGTCATTCGAGGCCACTCTAGGCTCCACGCCACAGCACGACGGCCTCCTGGGTCGGAGGTATCATTCGCGTTATTAGTGGATGGCTAACATATGCACAATATATGGGCCTGGGTGCTAGTGGATGGGGGAACAAAACTGATTTGTGAGGTGTGCATTTTTTGCATTCTTTTTTTTTCGTATTGCTGTCAAGCATGCGTGCCCTGGATTTTGCTTTCCTCTTTTTTTCCCCCGTTTCTCTTCGTCTATGAAACAGAATGTTACAGAAATTCTGGTTAGCTCGCAAAGACACTCATCCAGCTACCGCCTACTAAAGCTTGCTGGATCATACCCTGTATTTTGGCGAATAAAGACCAATCATAGCTAACAGGGTATTTTTGGCCTTTGCCTGCCGTCTCTGCCCGACATCCAATAGTTCCTCGATAGTCAAAGCCACGAGAGACGACCTGACGCGGCCCGCGCCGCGCTAAGTGGTTAAATGTAAATGTGGGGGGATAAGGGGTAAAAGACTCACCAGGGTGCTACTCAAGCTTCTGATGTCTGATGAAGTGCCATAATCCAACTCTGCGTCTTCCGTGCTGAAGATTTCGTCCAGATGTGTTGCCTACTGTGAGATGACTCCGATCACATATCCCGTACCGCACTAATCTTCGCTACGATGCATTTTGTCGTGTGTAGCAAACCTCAACAGCTTGTATCATCTTTTCGTTCTAGACCTGGAGCATGCTTTGGAAAAAAAAAAAAAAAAAAAGAACCACGAACCCGGTGCTGCACTGGTGATAACCCTTTAGTGTAGTGTACATAGGTAACCAGGTTGCATGATTCGGCATCATGGCTGCACTGTTCAGCTGCTTGTGGCTGACTCGTTCTGGCGCTAATAGTTGTGTAGGCGAATCTAGCCGGCTGGCCTCACCCACGTGCCAGTTACTTTCGGCAAGTTCTGGTCTATCAACAGAAACATGGCGTTTCGGTGGCGAGCTGACTCCTCCCGTGTGGCAAGATGGGTCTAGTTCGGCACATGTCATAGGAAACACTAGGGCGATGTTTTTTCTGGGGCAATACGCAGCTACACAATGATCTACATACTGTAGCCACCTTTTACGGTTAAAACTCTTGCCAAACTCGGGGAAAAACACGCGCAAGGTGTGGTGATGATTGAGACCAATACCCCCGGTATGTATGTCTGTTGTCAAAAAGCACCAAATTTTCCGATAAGAGTGTTGATAAACCGAATATTATACAATGCATTTGGAATCAGCAGCTTTCACGTATTCTTCTGTATCTTATAAAATGCACGCAAAGATGAATATCGGGCTGGAATCTCCTCAGGTGGACTTGACTCCAGCCGCCGACTGTCTCACTCGGCCCCGTACATTCGCTAGGCCAATGCATGTCGATAGAAAAGGAAACAGAGTACCCAATTCAGCCAGCCACCAAGATGTGACGGAGCAAAGGAAGTGATCACGTTCTTCCCTTAATGATGGGCTCTCAAAGTGGGAGCCGTGGCTTGCAGTCAGGAGAGTCATTGGATATTCTCATGAAGTGGGTCATTATGGATAAAGGTATCTCTTGAATTAAAAGCACTGATTCTTGGCTTTTCATTAGTTATATAAACGCGGTCGTATCCTCTTCAACTTTAACCTTCCCTCCTCATCATACACACTCAGCTTCCTCATCTTGCAAAAAGCATCACTCACATCATACTCTCTATTCTACCACCTTCACAACACAAAATGGCCAACACCCTCAAGAACGGCGACTGGTTGCTCCCTGGCGAGAGCCGCTTCAGCAACGATGGCTCTACTGAGTTCAGGATGCAGTCAGATGGCAAGGTTGCCGTCTACAGGGGTGAAAGATGTATTTGGCAGAACACCCCTGAACAGCGCGATGACATTAAGGGTGCCCTCATGAAGGATGACGGTAACCTGGCTTTGTAGTATGTTATACTTGCGACGCAACTTTTCTTTCTTTGTGTGGATAGCTAACGTTTTGTGTGTAGTGACAACGACGGCAATGAGGTTTGGTCCAGCGGCACCGCTGGCAAGGGTGATCAATACACTTGGCTCGTCGTTCAGGATGACGGCAACTGTGTTCTTTACAAGCCCATCTGGGCCACCGACACCTGGCAGGGTTAGAATATGCTAGAGTCAATTTACAGACTTGGCAAGATGTGTGGATGGGATTAGAAGCTGAGAGGGAAGACAATTTGTGAGGATTCGTCAGGAGATGGCTCTATACTCGAGGACAGAACTAGTTAATTGCCTATCCTTATTTTCCGAGCATACCTCTTTGATAGTGGAAAATATAATCTACATTGTCGATAATTATCACTAAATATGCTCGGTTGAGGAACGAAATCGAGTCTTATGCTGCTGGCCCCTTGACCCAAAGGTTCTAATTGGTGGCACGAACTTGGACAGTTCATTAGCCAGGTTTCTCTTGAACATAAGATTTTTATTGGCTATTGATGATGGAAGAAAGAAGATTTAATTGGAAGATCAATCGGTTCAATATCGGAAAATGTTATGTCTCAGTGTCTGCTTTGTCTCAGTGCCTGCTTCGACGCCCTAGAGGGTGGGTGGGTGGGCTCGGGGTCGGGGAGCCCGTAGGGCTCCCCGACCTTCCAGTAGCTAAGACCTTCCAGCAGCCCAAAGGTTCCTCAACCGAGCTCTTTTGTGTGAGCCTGGCGCTGCGGTGCGGGCCAGGGCCACCTCCTTGTGCTCTTCGAAGAAGAGTTGTTTTGGCTCGGTTCGGAGGCTTCCTTCGCTCTCATTGGCTTGTCCCCCTACCTAATTTGGATAACTCCTTGTGTTATGATCTGGGTTTTGTGGTCTAGTTACCTTAGAGTAGGCAAAGTAGAAGGGCTAGAGGCTATTTTATCTTCTTTCTTTCTGTTTTTATTTAAAAAAAAAAATAATTATAATTTACTATATATATTATAATTTAATTTTAGTAAGTTATAGGCTTAACTAAGAGGGAACTATAAACTATTGATCACTATCTACTTTATATATCTATTTTTTAAATTATATAATTATCTCCTAGTTTAGCTATTCTAGTCTTTTCTTTTCTTTAGCTATATACTTTAGAATTAGATTATTGATAAAATCTATCATTCGAGCTAGCAATAAAAGCATTATTTTATCCAATGCCTGATTATAAGATAGCTGTACATATAGACTATATAGGTAATACTTAGTAGGTATAATCTTTTTGTTGACTATGGTTATCTTATATTTGTGTAGCTCTAGTACTACTAGTAATAAGTGTAAGGATCCGTACTTCCCATTACGTCAATTAGCCCGTCAGGCCAAAAGATAAGTCAATAATCGCAATGCTTGCAATTACAGGTACGGATAACAGCTATTAAATAGGGTCTCGTGCGCCCGGTTGCACAGGTCGTAACAATAAGGTTCTTCTTTGAATCTTGAAATTAGTGTATATAAAACCTGCTGTATATGGTAGGCTTATTCGGGCAACTTTATGCTTCTGCTATGATCCTATTAAGCCCTTCTTTATACTTAGCTTTATAGGCTTTAGCAACATTATCCTTAGTAATATATTTATAAATCTAAAGCCTTTAGTTATATTGGACTTTAATATAATTCTTATAACGTATATGATAAGTATAAGGGTCATTGACCAGGGTGATCTTGAGAGTTGTAGAATAGATTGTATTGTGGTATGTAGACTTCAACTTGGCGAGCGTTCCTCGATCGCTCGCCAAAATTCTCTAATAGACTAAGTAGGTCGCATACTACTTCTAGCCACAGTAGCGCTAAGATCCTAATTGTTTTTACAATTATCTCCCTCTCTCTAATACTTGGTTCCCAAGCATTTACCGGTAGTTTCCTTATTTTAAATAATTCTACATGCTTATAGTTGTTGTTGTGTATTATTGTTGTTTGTTATTTATTACTTGTATAATATATATTGTTTATTATTTATTATATATATAGTATATGTTCGGCAGGTGGTTGTTATAGGGACCCTACTTTTAGTAAAATATATATTATAATATACTTATTATTCTTCTTATTTTATACTTATTTATAATTCTTCTATATAAATAATATTTCCTACCCTATTCATTATACATACGTACATTTTTATTTTTTACTATTATTTTATTCTTCTTTTCCTTATTAAGCGCTCTCCGAATCTTTATAATATTGTTTCTCTTCTAGCTCTCTATAGTGCTTGCTTACTATAAGCAGTTCGCTAGCCAAGCATTCGCCAAGTAATTATTAAACAATTACCTTTGCTTTTATTATATTACATAGAAGCATAATAATCTCTTCTTTATCTACTACTAAGGATCTATTAATATTTGCTATGTTTGCTGCAAGGAAGCTAGCCAATCTTATGGCATAATATATCTGCCTTTGTTGAGTGTTTTATATGTGGTTGTTATTGACTTAACTAGATTCCCTAGGAGCTTATCAGCGCTATGGTCTAGTACTAGAATTTCCTAACCGAACTTGGTATGCGTGATGCCACCGAGTATGACGAGGATGATGATAATGCTCCTAAGCCCTTAACAAATATTAGCCACTAGCACCTTGACCGGGCCATGCGTGCTGCTGCCAATTCCTAGCGTTATGCTAAAGATGGCATTAAGAGTGCAGCTGGCGTTCGCGGAACGTCCGACAAGCAGCTATCTTTGTACCTACTGCAGGAGACCGTCGCCCAACGCGAGCTAGCAATATTAGACTTCCAAGTCCAAGTAAGTACCTTCATCCTATATTCGGCGAGCATTCTACTAACTTACTATAGCACAACCTTATCCCCACTAACACTAAAGACTTACACCTCCGCCTAGCCTCCACTATCCCCTTTTACGCCCGTGATAATAGTGTCGCTGCGGCCGTTGAACGTTCGCTAGGCGCTCTTAGTTAGGCTGAGTTTACTTGTGTCCCTAATGTTACGGAGGGTTCCTTGTCTTGGTTTGCTGTTGTGTAGGAGTGTAAGGTTTTGTGTGCTTTGGCTGCTGCTGTAGGTCATCGTGGCCTTGTTTGTACTATCAAGTACGCTAGGAAATCTCCCATTCAGCGAGGAGCGGTCAGCATATCTTCGCGCCGTGTTCGGGAGGAGGAGGAGTCTGAGATTGCAGAGTCTGCTACCTCTGAGGCCGAGTCTAAGCCTGCGCCTAACAACACGCCTCCGCCGCCCGCTGGCTGTGGTCGTGGTGGACGTGGTGGTCGCCCCTGTGGTCGTCCCTGTGATCGTCCCCGTGGTCGTGGTCGTGGTGCCTCTTCCTAGGCGCCTATTCGCTGAGCTATTGCTGAGTCTTCGCCGAGTGCCCCCTGGCCGTTACCTTAGTGGTTCGTGTGTGTGTTTATGCCCATAGGCATGTTAGTTAGTAACCATCTTGCCGGCTGTTTGCTGTGCCTCTGCTGCATTTTTTATCTTGTGCTATCGTCCTATTTCTTATATGTACACTTGTGTTATTTGTGGTATTTTTGCACTACTCATAGAGCGTTCTACAAGTGCTCGGCGGGTTCCCATATATTATATTCTACTAGCCAGCCTACCTACTTGACTTGGTAGAATAGCTGTCCTCCATCTTCCTTGTGACTTACGATTTCCTCTACTTCCCACTCTTCCTCTTCTTCCTCTAACTCTTAGGGTTAGGGTTAGGGTTTAAGGGTTAGGTATATTTATCTATCTATAGCTAATAGTGCTTGGTTGTTTTTTAATAGGAAAGATATTTCTAGGTTTCTAGGTTTTTAGAGGAGTATTAAGGTAAGAGTTCTTAGATAGGAAAATAGGAAAATAGGAAAATAGGAATTAGAGGGTGGAGTAAAAAGTAAAAGAGAGAATAAAGAGAGGGTAAAGGAGAGAGTAAAAGAGAGAATGAAGAGAGAGTAAAGGAGAGAGTAAAATAGATATTAGGGGGTAGAGTAGAGAGTAAAAGAGAGAATAAAGAAAGGGTAAAGGAGAGAGTAAAATAGAGAGTAAAATAGAGAGTGTAATAGAGGTTAGTTTTGGTTAAAAAGGCTAGCCCTTAGCCCTTTAGGAATAAGAATCGGGTTTTTAGTAGGGCTAATAGCTATAGAGCTAGCTGCTTGGGCTCTAAACTTACTAAGCGTAAGGCCAATAGAGGTATCAAGCTGGCTAGCTGCTATTTTCCCTATTACTTCCTGGAGCTTTCTATAGCTTTTAGCTGTTTCTAGCTCCATTAAGCCCCCAGCAGAGAAGATTAGGGGTTGGAAGAAGGGGTCTAAGGTTTTGTATTTCCTTAGTTTATCCTTAGCTGCAGTAGCTAAGATCTCTTGGATATCCCTTTCTTGGCTGTTAATAGCTACAACTTGTAGGTCATAGTAATAGCGGCTAGAGCCCTTGAGAATAGAGAAGTCTGCCTTTAGGTTAAGGCTAGGGTCAACAAGGGGCTCTATTTCGACCTCTAGAGTAGGGTTGCTTTCTAGGGCTTTCTTAAAGGCCTGATTGATCTGATTATGGCGTTGGATCCACTTTTTAGTAGCTGCCTTGCAAATATCTTCATGATTTATATCTGCTGTTTCTCCACAGTGGTTGCAGAGGCTTCCAGGGGTCTTAGAGGGCAATAGTAGCCTATTTCTAAGGCATTCAGTAACTTCTTGGTGTAACGGTTCGTGTTAACAGAAAGGGTCAGGCACGTCGGTTAAATAACAAAGGAAGATTGCTACGTCTGGTAATAGGTCAATTGGTCAAGTAGATCAATTGAAGGTAACCAAGTTGTATTGAGAGCTGAGTTGGGCCCTAATGGCTACAACTCCTAGAGGTCTTAAATACGTGATTGTCTAAGTGAGCCCTTGGAGCGAACAACGCCCTAATGCCAAGGCTGTTCGCTCCAAGCTGTGCCTTATAATTGGCTCGGAGGCTTAGTCATCCTTAGACTTGTCAGGGATAGAAGTGGGACTTATCCGGGCTTCTACCGGCATTGCAGTTCGACTCCCGGGTAGGTTGGCCTAGGTCATAACACGATGCCTCCCCTCTGAAGGTCTTGCCCTCAAGACCGTTGTGGGTCGTATTTAACTTTTCCTTCCTCCCTACAGCTTCTCTTGGTCAGTATCTTCCCTTATAGCTCTTTGTCCTCGCTAATGTCATGCCGCGCCAGGCCCCATCGGAAGAGTCCGTTCGAAAGAGGCGCGAGAACAGAGATTTATCCTCCTACGTGGCGTTGTTTGGTACTGAGAGGTCTTCTTGCGAGCGGTGCTTGCAGATGGGTCACGAATGTGTCTTCGGGTCCGGTTCTTCCCGATGCAATAGATGCATTTTGGGGCATGTTCCTTGTGATTGTACGGGTTCCGATACTGCGATTTGTAAGTGCAGTTGAGGTCCTTCTTATTTTCTAGGTGCTAATGAATGGAGTATCTCGGGTGGTTCGGGAGATGAAGAAGTTGTATAAGTAATGAGATAAGATAAAGGATGAATTGGGGGAATTATGAATTTCCTTTGAGGAGTTGTAGAAGGTATTCTTGCAGGCGTAGAAAGTAATGATGGAGGCTTAGTCTTGTGTGATGATAGTGTTTGTGAAACTCGAGCGGTTGGAGAAGATGGAAGAGTATTTAAAGGTAGTAGGTCTTCTAGCAGCAGAGTCAGTTGAGGCTCGATTATTGGAATCTTTATTAGATCGTCCTGATGCTTGTTTTAGCGAGAGTTCTATTGACGTTCCTTCTAAAGGAACTCGTCCAGTTTCTTTAAGCAATGTATAAGGTTTTGTGGAGGTTCCTATGTTTCTTTATTATACCCTGTTCATTTTATATGATAATATACTTCCCTATCTATAGTACCTTTTTCTAGGATTTTCTTAATAATATACTCTTTTTATGGTTAGATTGCTAGTTTAATATATAATCTTATATTAATAGCAATAGTGTTGGTTATGGGTTTAAGTAAGGAAATATAAAAGATTGGATAAATCTTGATATCCTTTGGTAGGTTAAGTTTGTAGTTGTTTTCTGAGATTTTTTTTTTTTTAATAGGGTATAGCCCAAGATACTTAAGATCAAGTTTTTTATTTTATTGCTTTGTAGTGATGTTTTTTGTGGCAAGAAGGACTATCTCCCCCTCCTTTAAGGATGGACCTTCCATCTATTTAAGGTTATAATATTTCTTTATCTACATACAAATAAACTCAAGTTCTATCTTTATTTTAGAGTACAATTGCTACATCTATTTAGACTTAAGCAATACTTTTACACCTAACAGTCCTTCCAGCTTAGGATAGAATGTATTAGGTATAAATCCAAAGTTCGCAAAAGTAAGTATAGTCTTAATACTCAATTAATAAGACATATTGAAAGCAAGCTAAGCAATAGGGAGCTTCTCCACCTAATCTATTTGCTCATAGTTGATGTAGCATTGTAGATAATGCTCAATCTCCTGGTTTTGCCTCTCAGTCTGTCCATCAACCTAGGGTCGGAAAGTAGTTGTGAGCTTATGCCTTAAGCCTATATATACCATTAATCCTTACCAAAACTTGGATGCAAATGGTTGTCTACGGTCAGAGATAATTTCAACTGGCAATCCATACATTGCAACTATATATCGGAAGAAGAGGTAAGCAAATTGCTCTTTGTTTATTGCCTTATTATAAGGAATGTAGTAAGTGAATTTGGTAAAGTAATCAACAATAACAAAAATAAAGTCATAGTACTTATTCATAGTAAGGTCTATTGACAATAGTAGATCAATGATAAAGTCCATTGTAATTAACTCCTATGGTCTAGTTATGACTAGAATAGATTGCAGTTTGCCATATGGTTTATATCAAGATAACTTCATCTACTAGCAAAGCAAGCATTACTTAACAATGGCTTCTACCTTCTTTTTCATATGACTAAAGGAAAATGTCTGTCTAACTTATTTAAGGGTTTTATTGACTCCTTTGTATTTATTAAGTGGATATTTGTGGATCTCACGGATCAAATTGTCCTACAGTTCATCTAGAACCTACAGTTAAGTTATTTGTTCTTCTTCTAGAAGTGTCTTATTGTACTCCTCGATCTTCTAAAGCAGTAGATTACCCTATTCCACAGTATGAATGCTTGGTGTCTAAGAACTATAGCTCCCTATGAGTGTTCCAAGCAGCCTATAGTTCTTAAAGGCTTATTGTTCAGATGGATATCCTAGCATAAGGTAATTCTTTGCCCTACATTCCTTATAGATCATAGCAATAATCTTCTTAGACTCAATCATCATTCCACTAATAGGTGCTTGTTCGAGGTCGCCCTCAGGGGTGTACTACAATAGCTTCTCTACAGTTACTTTTTTCTTGTTCTGGTAATTAGCTTATCGGCTGATTACATCTGCTCGAGCGTTCTCGGTGCCTTTAATATATACAATCCGGTAATCAAACTCAGATAAGTATTCGGCATAGTGTAGCTGTTGTCCACTGAGTTTCTGCATAGTAGCAAAGTATGAGATGTTCTTATAGTTGGTAAATACTGTGATCTTATATTGACTTCCGAGGAGATATTGTTGGAATGTCTTGAAGGTGTCGACAATAGCTAGGAATTCTTTATCGTAAATAGGGTAATTGAGTTCTGCTCCTTGCAGCTTATGTGAGTAAAATGCGATAGGATGTAGTCTCCCTTGTTCATCCCTTTGCCCGATCTGGGCTCCAATGGCGAAATCAGAGGAGTCTGTTTCTAACTCGATAGGTTGGTTAGGGTTGAATATTGCGAGTATTGGCTCGGTGGTAATAGCGTCTTTCAATAGATCGAATGCTTCCTGAGCTTTTGATCCTTAGATAAAGGGTACTCCTTTCCTTGTAAAGGTAGTTAGAGGTGCTGCTATTTGTTTAAAGTTCTTAATAAACTTGCGATAATAGTTAGCAAATCTAAGGAAAGATTGGACTTTTAGTAGGTTCTTAGGCTCCTTCTATTCCTTAATGGTAGCGACTTTCTTAGGGTCTATTTGGATCTTATTGTGAGAGATAATATGTTTTAAGAATTCTACTTCTTTAGCGTGGAATATGCTCTTCTTAGGTTCAACCAGTAGTTTGGTATCTTGGAGGGCTTTTAAAATCTGATGGATATGTTATTTATATTCTTCTTTGTTCTTAGAGAAGATAAGTATATTGTTTAAGTAGTAGATAATGAAGATATCTAAGTATTTATATAATATATTATTAATTATCCTTTGAAAGAATACTAGGGCATTAGTAAGTCTAAAGGGTATTACTAAGTACTTAAATAGCCTAAACTTTATTTAAAAGGTAGTCTTCTATTTATCTCCTTTCTTGATATAAATTAGATTGTAGGCTCCTTTTAGATCAATTATAATAAACACCTTCATTCTATATAACCTATCCTTTATCTCATTAATAAGAAGTAAGAGTGTACAATCCTTAATAGTAATATTATTAAGCTATTAGTAGTCTACAATAAAGTGAAGTTTTTTATTTTTTTTGAAATAAATATTATTAAATAACTAACTTTAGAAGTTAATATTTATATATATCCTTTTTATAGTATGTTTTTAATATACTTCTTTAAAGTATTAAGTTTTACTTAATTAAGATTATAAATTAGGAAGAAATAAGTACTTACTCCATCCTTCAATATAATTTTATAATCCTATTAACTAGGCTCTAGTAGTCCGGTCTCAAGTTCTTCCACAAATAACTACTTATAAATATAGTACTAATATAGTATATTCTTTAGTTAATTATTAGTGGTATCCTTATTTATCTTTTTAAGGTTCTTATTAAGCTATTGGAACTATGTATAGAGGTTAATAATAACTCTTTACTATATTCTCTTTTAACTAGCCTTATACTTATACTATATTCCCTTTAATAGTGAACTATCGTCATGTATGACCTCTGCATGGTTAGTGCTAGAGGTTTGAGATCTTTGATCCTAATCATTTATATTACTGGCTATATTATTCTCAAAGGATATCTGCACCTAGCTAGTATGCTAGTTAATATATAGGTTATATTAATATAATTATAGATACCTTAGGATTAGATTGTTTGTCCTGGTGTTAATGATATTAAATGAAATACCTTAGTTCTTTTTGTTAATAAAGACCTTAAGATAATCAAGCTCTTGGCTAATAACTCTATTATTATAATTAAATGTAATGCCTTCTAGGTTTGATATAATATAGGGATCTACCTTATCCTTCTATAGCAGCTAGAGTGCATTCATAACCCTCAGGTAAATGTAGTTCATCTTAGCTCTACTGTCTACTATAGCAATATATTAGTTCCCCTTAATCCTTACTTTTATTTTAAGCCTTTATAGCTTCATGTTATTAGTAATATATAGAGATTTAATAGGAAGCTTCTTTTAAGGCTTCTTTACCTTTAAGGTAGCTTGGATAAATTATAATTACTTTATATTCTTTGAATTATAATTCCTATAGGCCACCTTAGGGCCTTCCTTTTATAAGGGCTACTGCTCCTATTACTCTAATATAAAAGGTGTAATTTATTTTTTAAACCTCTACTAAAGATCTTATACTACTAGATTATTTTATCCTATAAATGGATAAGGCAATCTTTATTATTATATAAGTAAAGGTTATCTAGTTTAAAATAGTAGTTCTTAGGTATTTAGCTAGGTTTATTCTTAATAATTATAATACCCTTTTCCTATTTTATAAGTTAATAGTGTAGATAGTAATTATAATATAAGATACTATAGATAGAAGCATTGTTCTTTATTAAGAAACAGTTATTAATCACTTTATTAGCTTTATAA
The DNA here is from genome assembly GCA_020809705.1 of Calonectria ilicicola. Lineage (NCBI taxonomy): Eukaryota > Fungi > Ascomycota > Sordariomycetes > Hypocreales > Nectriaceae > Calonectria > Calonectria ilicicola. Next base: position 12,754 of record CP085828.1, on the reverse strand, counting down.
TAAAAGCAAAAGTAATAAAAACAGTAAAGCCATAGGATATCTTAGTAATTAAAGTAATTAAATTAGAGGCTAGAGTAGTCACCAGGCGCTTCTACACTAGATTTCATAAAGACTCCTTCCTTTCTAGCTTATAGTATTTAAAGTGCTAGGACCTTTATCTTTTGGGGGATATTAGATCTTGTATCTGGTTGTTGCTGGTAGACTAGCTTATGGGTGGTTCTTGCTAAGTTAATAGACTTCCTTGTAGGGGCTAATCTGGCTCGAATACATCTGTGTTCTTCCTAATCCGATAGTCATCACTTCTCTTATCTTAAAAGTTCCTTAATTCTACTACAAGACCAAGTAATCATAATAAAAGTCTTTCCTTCTATAGATTGGTCCTTATCTTCTAGCACAAAGATCTAACTAGCAATCCATCCAATAGTTCGGATAGCAATTTAAGGTTCCTTATTAGCCTAAGTTATATTAACTTATCTTTGCCCTTCTAGTATAGATCTGAACTTCTGGTTGGTATTTTGTTCTTGGTAATAGTGGTAGATGTATCCTTTTTTGTTATAGTTCTAATAGATAATATTTGAAAAGTCCTTTCTTTACTAGGTGTTTCTTAATTCCATAGGTCCTAAAGTGGTTCTATGGGATGTAAGGGGGTTCTATTATTGGCTAGTATTAGCAAACTGGTTGGCCCTCTTTCTAGACTTCTTCTGTATATGCCTCTAATATAGGCAGGTATTGTGCTGAACAGCTAGTGTAGTATAATTATTGAAGTAGGTTGGTAGGTTAAGCTTTTTATATATTTTATCCTATATATCCTTTTTTAGGCTGCAATAGAACTTATTAATTAATACCTTATTATCCCAACTAAGCTTTATAGCATAATACCAAAAGTTAGAGAGATAGGAGCTACAAAAACTGGTTTAAATAAGAGTTCGGATCTTGAGGATAACATCTTGTTTCTTATTATACTTCCTATATAAGCTAATAATTTTTTCTTTAAAGTAATCAAAGCTAGCAAACAACTTCTAGGTCTCTTCGCTCTAGAATGCTAGGGGGTTACAAATAAAATTATTTAAATATAATTCTATATTGTGTAGTACCTTACCTTCTATTTGTCCAATTATATACTAGACCTTAAGATCTTCTTATATAAGATATTGTAAGAAGTATTAAAAGTAAGATCTTAGCGATGTAATCTACTGTCGCAAGGTTGTAACTAAACTATTCCACTTAAAGGGCTCTAGGGGCTTGATTATCTTACCTAGATCCTTATAATAGCTTATGGGTACTGGTGCAGCTTTAGGTGTAGTAATTGCCGGCTATATAGCAGGTTTATTTGTTAGTAGGTTTAATCCTACTATAATAATAGGCTACGGATTGTTTACTTAAATGTTTTATATATTAAGAGAATTTTAAAGTATCTCTTCTATATATACAAGGCATTAGTTACTTTCTTTAATATAAAGCTAAAAGTTAATATTAAGCTATTATATTTTATTATAAAGCTTCTTATTCTTCTCTTAAAATGCTTTAAATTATTTATTATCTTTATTATCTTTAGACTCTACTTCTTTTATACTCTTATTATTAGTAGGAGCTTTGAAGGTAGTAGTCTCCTTTCCCTTAGAGCAGGAAGTTCCCGAAGATATAGGTTAGGCTAATATTACAATAATATTACTCAAGGTCAATGTAAGTAATCCTTCTAAACAAGAGCTCTTAATGTGTAACGATTCGTATTAATAGAAAGGGTCAGGCATATTGGTTAAATAACAAAGGAAGATTGCTATGTCTGGTAATAGATCAATTGGTCAAGTAGATCAATTGAAGGTAACCAAGTTGTATTAAGAGCTGAGTTAGGCCCTAATAGCTACAACTCCTAGAGGTCTTAAATACATGATTGTCTAAGTGAGCCCTTGGAGCGAACAACGCCCTAATGCCAAGGCTGTTCGCTCCAAGCTGTGCCTTATAATTGGCTCGGAGGCTTAGTCATCCTTAGACTTGTCAGGGATAGAAGTGGGACTTATCCGGGCTTCTACCGGCGTTGCGGTTCGACTCCCGGGTAGGTTGGCCTAGGTCATAACACTTGGTCTGCTAAAATATAGGTTTTTTGAGTAGGCAAGACCTGTAGCCACTTTCTGCTTAGATAGCTAGCATTTTCCAGGCAAGTTTTCTTATAGCTAGGGGCTAGGGTTTTCCCTAGCTGTTCCACTCTATAGTAGGGAGTAAACAAGAGATTCAAGGTAGGGTTACGGTTAGAAAAACGACTTATTCTAGGCTTGAAATATAATCTATCTAGGTTTCCATTCCTGGCAGACTTTTAAACCTAGGTTTGAAAGATATACTAGTCCAATTTCTAGTTAATTTTTAAACCTAGGTTTACAATACTACCCTCAATCTTATAACCTTGAATCTCCAACTATTTCTAAACCTAGGTTTAAACTATTACTAAGGTCCAGGCACTTAAGATTTAATACATACCTCAAGGCTATAACACCCCTGTTACGACCTGTGCAACCGGGCGCACGAGACCCTATTTAATAGCTGTTATCCGTACCTGTAATTGCAAGCATTGCGATTATTGACTTATCTTTTGGCCTGACGGGCTAATTGACGTAATGGGAAGTACGGATCCTTACACCCCCTCCCCTTCTAAAATATCAGACCTACAACCACAATAGAGACCAAATAAATCCCATCTGCCTAGCTGTATAACTACTTTGATCTCTAGAAAAAGAGCCTAGTACTGCCCGCTGTGAGTTGGCTCGCAATGATAGTGCAAGTGGTAATACCAGAAACAAAAGAGCAGATATTTACCCTTTGATTTACTTACTATTGCCAGTCGAACTATTAAGGCAAGTATAAAATAGAATAAAGTAAAGAAAACTCAGGAAAAGGAGTGAACAAGTCTTGATTTTACAGTTTCTACTCCAAGACCTCGATATTCGCGTGGCGCACGTAAGTAATCACAACACGTCGCGTCTCATTATTATGAATATCCAGATATAGTCTAGTCTGACGCGTCGCATGTTTGTTACCAATCAATTTCCATAACCTAATCACACTTGCTCTATATGCTATGAATACCATGTCTTATATTTGCTTTGTATACTACTCTGTGGCTGACCCACTTGCTTGGGTATACCTGGTAAAATAATACATACTGGGTGGACTGGGAATTGTCTCCTGATGGCGGATAAAGTTCATTGCGAAGTGTCATCATAACTTTTCTTATATTAATCCCATTTCTCGACAAACCAGTGTACATACAACCATTACATTATATAAGAGTACTACAAAACTCAGAATGACCGCCAGAAAACGAACAGGGGACCACCAACCAGATCACCAGTCTGGCCGTTCCAAAAGGACCGCTAGGAACGCTCTTGGTGATACAGAATCTACCCTGGAGCTAGCTGAGCCATATCGTATTATCACAGCACGAATGCCAATCCATGCTCTTACACCTAAATGGAGTATTGATAGTGAGAATCGCCGAGTGGATCCAAAGCAAGTTCAGAGGCTCCTTAGCATCTTCAAAGAGGAAGGTATTAAACGGACCACAAGGGAGAACCACATCTTACTCTTGACAACTCATGAAGATATATCCTTGATGAAGAGACATCTACACGTTCATCAAGAAGCGACAGTCGCTAGCTCAGGGGAAATGTTCTACTTTGACGATTGGCTTTCTGTTCATAATGGAAAAAAAGTCGAGATAATGGCTGGCCAGCACCGAGTTCAGGCATTGCAGTTGTACGGCCAGCAATCAGAGTTTGATGAGGAAGAAATGTGGTGGACATGCAGTTTTTATGACCAAAGTAAGTCTATTTTAGATACTTACTGCACCCTATTTCTATATTAATATAAAGTATTTTTATCTATTGTATGCATGCATACTAATGCAATTTGAATATAGATACTCTACCAATGGATTTAAATATTCAGCTCCGCTTCAACCGAAAAGGCACAGTTATGGAGGATAATCACGGCCAAATATGGACCCAGATTGTTGCTGCATCAATGATCAATGAAAAGTTGTTACACGAGGATAAGTGCGATATTCTGAAAAAAGAGATTGCGCAAGTTCTTCAGTGGAGTGGTGATGTTCAGCGAATTGCGACCATATGGAGAAATAAGCGGTGGAGGGAGAAGACTACTGAGTGGTGTAAAACCTGGCTTGGCAGAGATACCTTTAAGATCTCTTCTTGGTACTGGATGATCAGTAAAAGAATAGATGACGTAAGTTTGAGGCTGAATTCTTTCCATTACTGCATTTATTACTAATTGTGTTTAAATTCTAGTACTGGTTCTCTGCCTTTCGAACCGTTTTGCAGACCCTTTACCAGCTACACTCAGATGCAATACAAAAGGTGTCTGGTGATGACTGGAAAGAAATGGCTAAGGCACTGCCAGCAGACCGTACAAAGAAGCAGATTCAAGAATTATTCTATCCGAGGAAGAAAAAGAGCACATCAACAAAACCTCCGAACGTCAATCAAAGTTTCTCATCGAGTTCAATGCCCAGGAGTATTGGGATGTTTATGAACGCATCATGAAAACTCCTAAACTACAGTTTCTTGACATTCACACGATCCTAGAATTATCACCAAATCAAGGCAATATCTTAGGCGATGTCATGAAGCATGTTGTATCTTGGCTGAACCCAAGCCCCACTTCCGTGACCAATCTACGCGACAATCAGAAGCCAGCATTACGGAAGGACTTGGTCCCCGCCCTGCAACATTGCTCGGCTCAATTTGTGCGATCGAGAGAGAAGCATCTTCTATATAGCTTGCCCTTGGAAGAATCGCCTGAATCGCCTAGATCGCCGTCTGAGACCGCCTCGGCTCTCCTACAGCACGAGATAATCGATTTTACCCGACTTCACATTAAGGCCTTCAGGGCGCCGGCGATGAAGGCCTACTTAGAGCAGAGCTGGGATATTGACGGCGACAATAATACGTACGCTACACGCTTTTTAGCTGATGAGATATGGGCAGGACTATTGGGGATTGTTCGCCAATATAAAGGTGATGACTTCAAACTGGAGTGGACCTCATCCAACAACAAGGTCTGTCGTATCGACCAGCACCAAACAACACGGTCTAAGATAGCTTCCGACTATGCTCAAGACCTTACTAGTTTTCTAAAGGGTATACCTGAGTTTTCACAGCTTTTGGAGACAAGCTCTTCCTCATTTCAATCAGCATTATCCCAGTGGTTTTCTCAGCAAAACGGGCTTGGGTGGAATGCAACAGCTCTAACAGCAGCGACAGCGACGGTCTCGAGCAGTGGACCTATCGTAGCGCCACGTGAGTATGCGGTCAACGCAGAGGCGGCTGATGTGACCGAAGGCAGGACCGGACCTAGCAGAACCTGCAGGAGTAAAAGCCGGCCACCTGGGGATGATGATACGCACACATCAATATTAGCTCCCAACGAAAACGCAGGGATTGATGACGACAGCAGCAACAACCAGCCTCCACGACGCCTGCTACCCTCGGCGTCAATAGGTCAGGGCCGACATATGGAGGAGGAATCGGCACCGCCACATGACCAGTCTCTAAGTCAAGCCAAAACTCGAGTAAGCTTGACAAGGGGGTTATCAGTAGGGGCCACAGAATCAACAAAAGCAACAAAAGAAACAAAAGCAATAAAAGCGAGAGGAGCAGAGCCAACATCAGCACCGACACCCACAACAATGCCATCAACATCGAGGAGGCTTCGAGCATCCTGGGCAAATGGAATACAAGCAGGTAGTAAATAGAACCGTTTTATGCGTTTTAGTATACTGGGTAATGCTTTAATGAGGACAATAGGATTACATTTGTTCAATAAGAATCTTTCATATTTTCCCTGTTGATTAGCAACTTTACTAGCGTGTTTATTTCGCGTTTTTCTGGATTACTATTGGTAGGTGTAGAGTGATTAATGTTATTATTTGCTTATCGTTCTGGCAGGGTTATGTTTGGACTAGAATTAGTGTGGTGATTCATGTGGTAGGATTATTTTCTTTTTCTGCTCAGCCCCTCGATACTTCTGTACTTATCCTTAAACCTCGGTTTATGATTTATTAAAAGGAAAAAAGGAAAATGGAGGCTGAAGTTTATAGGGTTACATTACATCATAAAAATTGTGTGATAATAGAGCGTTCCTTCGCGCATTCCAGCCATCATCTTTTCTCGCAACACTGAGATATTTTATAGGCACTTTTCCAACATACACTCCAAAAACCATTGCTCTTACACCACGTATTTCGGTTGACCAGACTTTCATGTTCAGGGCCATGATGACCCATTCTCCCGAGGTGCAGGAGGTTTTTCCTCCAAGCGAAAGGATAGTCGACATTGAGCAAGAAAGCCAAGCTGGTGATCAAATGGAAGGTGTTGATGATATTGATGATTATGTTAGCCTGGAGGCCGCCGATGAGGCATATCTTGACTTAGACAGTCAAGAGGCTTCTGAGAAGAAGGATGAGTGGGGCTCTACGAATGACGAGTTCAAGATAAAACACTTAACTGGAGATAAGAAGATGACAGGCAAGTATATCTTTTTACCGCCCCGAACAGCACACCTAAAGTCGCTATCTATTTATCCACGGATTCCAACTAACGTAGAAGGATGGCTTTAATATAGCGGAAAGGTTCATCTCGAAGACGAATGCGCCCGAATTCAACGCCACAGAAGCCCTAAGGATGCTTCAATTGCGATACACGATGAACTATGGATCGCGAAGCTCTGGCTCGGGACCCGCAAGTAGCAACGACAAATACTATCCTATATTCCACCTCGACATGATAAGCATAGTTGGGCGTCCTCTCTGCCCGATTACGAACCAAGGCGGATTTTTCGACAATGTGACCTTTGCACTGAGGCACTGGCAGGCACCTTACAGCTCCAAGCATGCAGCAAACAGTCTCCCGTTTGACCTCACCCGGCGGACCTTTCGAATTGGCACAGGAGCATCACGAGAGGTGTGGTTTATCGTCATGCACCCAGTAGAGATCGATATTATCGAGGACCCGTCCTTGAACGGGCACCGACATCATAAGCAAAAGCAAAGGGCTTCGGATTATCATGGCACAGCTATGCAACAACATCATGCCGAGGCGCTTGCATCTTACATTGTGCAGAACATCTTCCAAGATGGAGATTTGCTAGGGAAGGGGTAGAGCCACTGTGGCAGCTCAGTGGGAAGGAATCCCAAACCCTATCCTATGATAAGTGGGCCATCTTCCAAGCTTTATTTATGGAAAGATGGGACACGTTTTCCCAACAACACAGTTACGACGGGTTCTGGAGGCTCCATCGCCCGGCTTTTCATGCTTTCGACCATGGGGCTAATATAGAGATCAAGGTGGATGGATTGCTTCATGAGCTTCCTCGGGAGACTCGCCTTCGCGCTGAGAGCGAGAATGTAGATAGCGATAGCGACAGCGACAGCGACGAGGATGACAGCGATGGCAGTAGTGATCGCAATGTCGACAATGATAACATCATCAACATTGCTGATGGCGATAACGACGATCTCAGCTCTGTCAGTGGTCGAAGCAATGGCGAAGGGGAGCCCGATGCAGAGGAACGAGGACTGTTTGTGGAGGAACACATGGATGGCGATCGCGACGAAGCTCAAGCGCTCGATGGCATCGAATCACCCAGTAACCGGCCGGCCGAGCTAATTGATGCGCACTGGGCTTTGCCTAGCGATGGGCTCGAGAAATTGCGAGCAGAACTGGAGCAAAAGTATAACCTAGCCCACATTGACCAGATCTCATATGCTCTTGCTACCGATCTCAACTGCATTCATGTCCAGTCCTCGGGCGAAGAAGAAACCGCGTGCCTGCTGGCAGACCGTAGCAAGGTGGCCGAGGAATACCACAGCACGAGAGATGTCAATTTCTATCCTCTCGGATTCCATCGTCGCTATGGCAACTTCACGTCCCTTATGCCCCCGAGGTTCCTGATGAACCTTTGCAGAGTGATGCAGGAAAATGCAAGCGTCTTGAACGACGGGGCTCTCGTGCTTTTCTTCGGCTTCTTTCAAGCGTACTCGAACATCAAGCGGTCGATCCGTAGCCGACCAGACGAACTGTTAGCCGCGCGCGGGTTTGCTACCGCTGCCCTGACCTTGCCACCTTCAGAGGCCCGATTGGGCGGCTCAAGAATCCAATCCAAGCAGCAGCGACTATTGAGTAGAGTCCGCGGCGAGTTCACGCCGGACCGGCCGGCTTCATCAACCCCGTTCGCACGCGAGAGGCAACAGATCAGCACAGCCATAGCCCAGGACCAGGGTTAGGGTTAGGGTTAGGGTTAGGGTTAGGGTTAGGGTTAGGGTTAGGGTTAGGGTTAGGGTTAGGGTTAGGGTTAGGGTTAGGGTTAGGGTTAGGAGTTAGGGTTAGGGTTAGGGTTAGGGTTAGGGTTAGGGTTAGGTTTGATAATGTGGGAAGGTTGATATTTTCGCAGTAGAGATGAACAAAACACTTTGCCGACTCAACCGTCTTTCTCAGAAGAACAAGATTGAGTTTCGCCTGTGTGTGGCTCATCAGGGCTTTGCGGTATGTGCGACCGCGCGAGGTATTTATGTTCATGACTGCCTTGGGGCGCACTGCCCCAACGCGAGTCACCGGAGGTGAACAGAAACGCCTCGGCGCGTGCAAATCCCTTCTTATAGGTCAGGCGGGTGACCGGAACACACGGACGTGTGACGTGGTCACCCCGACCCACAAGACCCTTGTCACCTTTCGGCCCAAAGTTGGGCCGTCGGGCCAATGTTCCGCCGCAAGGTCGGAACACGGAGAAACAAAGTTCCTTGACATGGGTTAGGGTTAGCGGTTAGGAGGTTAGGGGTTCGAACCTTCCCTCCAGGTTGCTTGTAGTTGCTAAACGTTGTCAACGTGGGAACACTTGAAGATCCTCTTTGTCGAGTAGGATTGTCTGGTAGACCCGTGAATCATGCTTCCTTTCGGTAGTCACGTCTAAGGGCTTACAAAACGTGGGGTGCCGTTCCAATCCTGCTTCTATTTTTCGCTGTCCTTCTTACCGACCTTCGTCAGGCGAGGTTTCTGGGCACCTCTTACGCCTTTGCCCTGCCCCACGCCTTGCGGCGTTGGCAGGCACCTGCTAGGGTTTTCGGAAGAGTGGGAAAAATAGAAAAACGATCAGTTGTTTATATGGACCGACACAGTGGAGGGACCTAAAACAACCTTTCTCAGGAACCCGTCGTTTGACACTAGGTGTCTCCCGTGGGGTTGGCCTCTTTAGGCCTTAGTGATCAGCCTAAGTAGGCAATCCCTAAGGTCTACCGACTAGGGCAGCGGTTGTCCTTCCAGTTGGTAAGCTGTTACACTCTGATCTACCACGATCAGAGACCTGGGATGGTCTTTTGTCGGATGGTCAACGTTTGTCCTCCAGTCGACGAGGAGAGCAAGTTTGTCTTGTTCCAGGTAGACAGCATGTCGAACAGACTTTTTGTCTTTCCTAGGCTATGGATCAGTGGCTCTTCTAGGCTTTTTGGAATTTCTTCTCTATGCCATGAGCGTCTTGCTGCCGTAATAACCTCATTGACGTCTACATATTCCCACACTGGGTTGTAATGGCCCGATAACATTAATGGGGGATATTCGCGTTCTTCCTTTATGGTAAGAAGCGCGGTTCCTCTGTTATCGTACGACACTTGGCGAAACCATTCAACTAGTGTCTTCGCTGGGTATCCCCTCCGGCGAAGATTGTTATAGAACTCTTGTCTAGCATCTGCGAAATATGCTGATTTCGAGCTGATCATAACAAATCGTGTGAGCTCGGCTTTGACAAAGCCTTTCTTAACGTGTAAGGGGTGAGCTGACGACCAGGGAATGTAGAGGTGTCGGTTTATTTTTTTGCGAAACAATCTAGTGTGTACCACACGTTCTAGGATATTTGGGTATCTTAGGAGTTCGATGTCAAGGAACTCGTTTCGCTCATCTGAACACGACCATGTGATTTCCAGTTTTCCTAGGTGGAAATTTTTCTGGAAAGTAGTCACATCTTCTTTCGTGCCTTGAAATAGGCATAGGATGTCATCAATATATCGAACGTAAAGGATTACTCCTTTTTGTTTGGTGACTTGGCTTTTGGCTTCAAAAGATCCAGCGTATAAGTTCGCGAGAACTGGTGCACATGCTGTACCCATAGCGAGTCCATGGATCTGATGGAAGTCTTGTCCTTGGTATGAAAGGTAGTTATTGTCCATAATAAACTGGCACATGCTCCGTATTGTGCGTGGTTTAATGGTAGAGTCTTTACAGTGTTCTTTCCATAGGTTTGCGATGTTTTTAGCGCAGTCTTTGGGAGGGATGTTGGAGTAGAAGGAGACCACATCTCCTGTTAAGATCCACACTGGTTCGTCTGTTTGGACTCTTGCTTGCTCAAGTTGATTGATAACTTCTTTTGAGGAAGCTACAATCCATGGCATGGTTTTGAGCAGAGGCTGACAAAAATAATCTAGTATCTCTGACGTAGTGGTTGTGACCCATGAGTGGGATGGTATTATTGGTCTGAGCTTCCATGGAGTTTTGTGAACTTTAGGAATAGCATGGAATTCTGGGAGCTCAGTCAATGTCTTTTTTGAGATGTACTTTTCTAGATTGGCTGGTAGATTCCATTTATTTAGGAGTTTATCCAGTTTGTCTCTGAGTTCATTTTTGGGTACATTAAATGCTGGTCGATATGTTTTTTCGTCCGCAAGCATCTTTAGGACCTCTGTGTCGTACCATTTTATTGGGAAAGCCGCTAGTCCCAGATTTTTATCCGTGAGCTTGACTAGTAGATTGTTATCTGCTAGAAAGTCTTGAACTTTTGCCCAACTAGAGAAGTTTGGAGCAACGGTTCTAGATGCACTGCTCGCAAGCGCTAGACTGACTTGGTCGTCTATCACTTTCAGTGCATTTTCGATACCTTGTTCTATGTGCATGGCTGCAGGTGGCGGATCCCAGTTAAGGTTTTTGACATGGAATTTGGGGATATATTCCGAACTCTCTTTATTTCTGAAGAACCATTGGTTTCTTACAGCACGTATGAATTTGTTTTTAGCAAGTTCGACGTCGTGGTATTCTGGCTTTTGGTGTAGGATAAATTTGTGATTCACAGCTAACATATATTCAATATCGGGAGGGATTTCGATATTGTTATGTTTGAAGATTCCTGGGGAAGCGGTACGTTGGGTATCCAATTCCCAGAGCTTTGTGAGGGCCACTGCGATCTTTATTCTAGTATCTGATGAAAGCTCATTATATACAGGTGGGTAGGTTTCAGCTAGCCATGGTCTGAATTCCTTCCGACATTCTTCTAGAAACGCATTAACGGTCATCGTCCGTTCTTCTTTTTTTGCGTTTTCTTGACCCCGGAGTTCTTCCTTGGGTTGTTTCTTTTGCCGTTTGGGTTGCCGTTCTTTCCCTTGGGCTTTGGTCCTTTTGACCGTTTTGCAGGAGTGCTCGCTAGGGCTAGTTAGTGGTATTTCTGACGATTGGTCTAGATGCATACCATTGTTCTTGCGTAGTTGTTCCTGGAGGGCTTTAAATTGTATCTTAAGCTCCTCTTGGACGACTTGCCGAGTGGTGAGTTCGGTGTCTGCGTCTTTCATTTCCAGATCCGTATTGTTTTTAATACTAAGGGTTTTAATCTTAGTAGTTAAACTTCGGTCTGCGATTGATCTTGCTATGGCAACGGCTCTGTAGTGGAATACATTTCCGTTGTCCCATAGTAGTTTGCAATCGGTTTTCAATTCATTAGGGGCTTCTGGGCTCCACACGGGTGCCTCTGCCCTACTAGTGTTTGAAAAGGTAACTTTGATCCCCAAAGTTGATGCTGTACGCTCTGCAACGCTTGTGACGTAGTGTCTCCAAGTAGCTTCTTTCCAAGCCGTTTGGCTTTGCAGGGTTTGCATCTCCTCTTTTTCTTTGTCAGCGCAAAATCGAGGAGGTTTTTGCGTGCTCCGAGTACTTCGGTTTTGGCAAGACCTTGAACAAGGTTGCCATTCGTAGTACCCAGGTATTCTTTCGAGTATTGTATCTTCGGTTCGCGTATGGCGGCCGTGATAACGGTGGGGAAGGTTTTCTCGGCAACATGACGTTCGTATTGTGAGATGGTATTTTGTACCGTGCAGAGTTTGGTCGCTACTCTGTATACCGTATTAAGGTATTCGGAGAGGGAGGGTCGCCATGTTTGTGGGATGGTCGAAATTAGTTCTGTAATAGAACTAACGTTTTTCGTGGCTTCGGCGAGGTTATTCTTGCCGATAACGTCGACTGATCGTACCGAGGTGGGTGCCATTATCAACCGGGAGGTTAGGGTTAGGTTTGATAATGTGGGAAGGTTGATATTTTCGCAGTAGAGATGAACAAAACACTTTGCCGACTCAACCGTCTTTCTCAGAAGAACAAGATTGAGTTTCGCCTGTGTGTGGCTCATCAGGGCTTTGCGGTATGTGCGACCGCGCGAGGTATTTATGTTCATGACTGCCTTGGGGCGCACTGCCCCAACGCGAGTCACCGGAGGTGAACAGAAACGCCTCGGCGCGTGCAAATCCCTTCTTATAGGTCAGGCGGGTGACCGGAACACACGGACGTGTGACGTGGTCACCCCGACCCACAAGACCCTTGTCACCTTTCGGCCCAAAGTTGGGCCGTCGGGCCAATGTTCCGCCGCAAGGTCGGAACACGGAGAAACAAAGTTCCTTGACATGGGTTAGGGTTAGCGGTTAGGAGGTTAGGGGTTAGGGTTAGGG